>OX637883.1:5000-2599074 GCA_951802675.2 Boloria euphrosyne | reverse complement strand
GGGAGAAGGATAAAGAGAGAGTAAAAGGATGGAAAGGGGGGAGAGAGAAAGAAAGAGATAATTATCTTCATTTATTGTAGTCTGTTATAGAATGAAAAAAATCGCTAGTCTTTGTGTGTAAGGGCTTAACTTTATTTTATGTTATACATTAAATTATGTCATTAGTTATAATTTATGTTCTATAAAGAAATCACAGTTGTGATTTATATTTATTCACATCTAACTTTATAGTTTCACCGGGATGTCTTTCTGTCACGTGTTTGTTACCGACTTTTATTATTATCGTATTAGATATTGAAACCGATTATACATAGAGTTAGCCCAGTGGTCGAAGTTCAACCATAAAAATTATTCAAAAATTGAGCAAATTATCAATATACATAAAAAAAATGTTTCAATATTTTTTTTTGATAACAATAAAACTCGTCAATAGTTACAGTAAAGATACAAAAAAACTTAAATCAGTTGACAAGCCGTGAAGTAAAAGATGCTGCACTTTGTCTTTGCCTAGATGCATTGCTTTTGTTCATTGAGAGATATTTATAAGCACTCGAAAACATGTCCTTCAAATCGATTAACTCAATTCAAATTGATTAAAAACATTAGTATATTAGTCTCAATCGGTATAAAAAAAATTCATGAACATATCCTACACTCGTATTTGCATAATATTTCAATTTAAAATAAGCTTAAACGCATATACAATTCGATGATCTTATCAATATTCTAAATGCGAGCGATGTATGGATAGATTTGCTTTTGGTTATAGCTTAAACCGCTAGTTTAAATAAAACTCTAATTTACATAGTAAAGTACTCGTATATATAATTTATTTATTTATTAAAACTTTTCATCACGCTATTCAAAAACCTTGCTTTTCTACCGACAATATTTTTAGCACGAAGCACTTTTAGTAGATGTAATAAAGGTTTACGTATTTTAATTACATATAAAAATGAAACAAGTAACATTATAATTCGAAACTATAAAAATTAGTATTTAACTAAGAAAAATAACGTTATAATGCGGCACTTTCAAGCCAGTCTATTTTAGATTTGATTAATAAGTATTTTATGTAACGTGTTAAAAACAAAGTAACAATTTTTTTAATAGCCCAGAATAAGTATAATCTGAAGATTTTAGTTTTAGTTATACAGCGTTACAAAAATATTAATATTATTATAATAATTGCGTAAAGCGCATGGCATCTTTGGACATTGGTTGTGACGGGCTCTTGCAATTTATGAAAAAATGCGATAAGTGTTTAATATAAATTGTACAGTATTTTTTTTGTCAATAATTGGTTAACGTACGTAATTGTTATGTTTAATTTAATCGTTGTTAAAGTTATTAGTCTTGTTATTTTTTAATTGTAATCGTCTCTAAATACTAATATATTTTAGTAATTAATCAGTAGTTTTAAGCATTTTAAAACATTGTTTTTTTTTAATTATTTAGCAAATTATATGTTCTTCTGTAATTGGTTATACAAGTAAATTGTTAATGTTAAATATGTATACTGTTGGAGATCCGTATAAATAAATAAATAAATATCTTACTAATAGTAATCTTTTAAAATTGGTCAGATTTCGGTCACGCCAGCCAATCACGTAAAGCTTATCTATCTACGTGAGACTATTAACATTCCCTCATACATTTTTTACGATACGAATCACGTAAGAGGGGGTGCGACTCTATGTCCGTTTGAAGCGATAATTGTGTAATAGCCAATATTCCAAAGGGATGTCATAAAGAATTGCTTGACGATAAAAAACAGAGGTGAACTGATAAGGTCTCAAACTTAGGAATAATCGATCTGTAGGTATATATTATACCTACTTATCATTAGACGAAACGAGTATTCAACTATAAACATTACTACGATATGCTCTAAACAAGTAAACACTTTGAAACTGGGTTACGTCAAGAATCAAGATCATGAGCATTGTTGAGAACATTGCAAAATGGCGTGAGTCCGATGAATTAATAATGTTTGCGGATCAATAGAGACTGAACTAAACGAAAATGTTTAACTGTTTCTTCTTGTACATATACTTAAAAAACTTATAACTATAACTTAAGTAGATACTACTGATACAATTTATACAAATATTTATTACTATAATAAAACGATACGATATGTATATAATAGAAATAATGCTGCGACAGTTTACTTGAGGTAACAGAAATATCTGGATAGACTCTATAGCCTATCCGTGTTTATGCCGTTAGGAAAATTGCAGCGCACGCTACTAAATACGAGTATACTCGTATGGGTATGGCGTAGTAAGGAGTGAAGAGATGTCGAGATGTACTCATCTGCCACTTTTTATATGAGTATACCAAGTTTTGTGACACTCTGATAAACAGATAAACCAAAAAGGCAAGCGATATTCGAAGCACTCAAAATGTCTACACTCTGCAACCAAAACTAGCAAAAGTCAAGCTTTCGTGGTGGTAAATCCACCAAAGTCCGAAATTTTTTTCGATTTTATTTAAATAATTAAAAAAATGCGAAATTTATAACTCAACAACAAATATGTACGTAGGGGAGAGGGTGGTAAGACGGGGTACCCAGCAAAAATTGCGATTAAAACTAACCAATCTTGTCTATTTACGCGTCGTTCGATGCGCTATCATGACACCAGTAGTCAGTAGCCATGTTATTATCATTCATAAGTGTACATTGTCAAAATTATTTTGAAAAACTGTTTTACTACATAGTGCTTAAAATACTTCTTCTGAAATCTGATTTTGACACATGGTTTTCGCTTATTAAATAATGCTAGCTAAAGAGGTGTGACTTTTCTTGACGCTTAAACTAACCCAAAATAAGATCCTCATTGTGCTTTTTTAAAATTGATAAGAGTTTTTATTTGTTTTCAATATTACTACAAAATAATATGGTAAGGCAAGATGGGGAGATGACTATCTCGTCTTGCCCTACTATGAGAATGATAATGATTTATTTAACTGCCTCGGTGGTGCAGTGGCTAGCATGTTCGGTCATGCATGTCATCGAGAGGTCCTGGGTTCGAGTCCCGGGTCGGGCTAAATTTAGTTATTGAGTCTTTCTGTCTATTAAGCCTCAGTAACAGCCGGAATTTGAAATTGGCGCTGTGTGTGAAATTGGCACCCCTGTGCCTTAGAGAACACGTAAAGTCGGTCCTGCGTCTTATGTCTCACTGGTCGTGTCGAGTAGTCGTCCCACCGGAGTATGAGAGTGATATGAATAGTGAGTGCACTTGTGTCTGCGCGTATACTTGTGCACTATGATATCTCCTGCGCAGTTGGCCAGTCTTAATGAGATTGTCCGCCATGTTCGGAAACGGTCGAAGAACATTATTATTATGATCATTATTATTTTTAATTATTATAAAATTTATTTTTTAGAAGATAGTACGCCTTGGGAATGATGTGATCGCCACCAGGCTGTTTCAACCTATAGAATAGGCATGATGACTGATTTTGAAAAACTGGCCTATAATGGTTTAAAGTATCTACTATTTCCAAAAAATACATTATTTCAGCAGAAAACAAAGTTTTATTACGAAAAAAATGCTATTTAAATTTTAAGTTTTAAAATTTGCTTCAAAACGATCGACGGTGTCATGGCGTCTGCTTGTGACGTCACGACCGTATAATCTGACTGTAAACACTAGGGAGCCAAAGCAACAAATCAGATAATTTGGGTTTAAATATGAATTCAAAAGTGTACAAGTGCTGAGCGGTCCCTCAGTGCGTTAATACGAGGATCTATAACAAAGAAATCGATATGTTAGTCAATAAAAACAATGTTTTAGAAACAATCTCTAATCTATTACGTAGTGCTTTTTATTAATACAGAAAAAAATATTAAAATTTTACGGGTTTGAATTTTTAAATTATTGTTTATAAAGATATAATAATGTACAACTTACATTGTAGTCTTGACATTTCTAAACTCAGCTGAACAAAAGTCTTTATTTGATGCCAAAAACTCCCCCAACATCAACAAATCAACTCTAGGCAAATTAGAGCTATTTGCCTTGGTAAATCCTTGTTCCATGTTATGAAAACACAAACTAAGCAACTAATTGATAGAAATAATGAAATACTTCACAAAATACAAACGCAGAATGCAGATTTTAAACGTCCTAGTTAGTACTTTATACAAAACAAAGTGACGTTTGTACGGCCGTGACGTAATTCACTCTGATTGGTGTTCAACTTATCATGGCGGACTGCTGTATTTTGTCGTTTTATTTTAATAAATAAAATATCAATCTCGCCCTAAATATGAAAATAAATCCGCTTTTCAAAACCTATTAATCTTATCTCATTAGATGAACACATTATTTTAGTGGTTTTTAGTTACTGTCATCATGCCTATTATTGTTAATTTCAATTTAATTAACAAAAGAAAAAAAAAACACTAAGACAAAAAAAAAACAAAAAAAATATATATATTAGTCCCGCTGAGTTTCTTTCGCCAGTTCTTCTCAGGTCAGTGGTTTCTTCCTTCCGAACTGGTAGTAGACTCATGACGTTCAGTAAAAAATTGTAATAATTTCATGCTAAATAAAATATTTTGAATTTGAATTTGAATTTAATGATTTCTATTCGTTTGAACGAAATGGATTCGTGTTTTATTGCCACAATGTCTACAGCAGTAAATGGACTTCATGAATCTGGAGTTTTTGTCCTTTCTTTGACTACAGAAATCCAGTTAAATGACAGTCAAATCTAAATCAACCATAAGCTACGGAGCATATCAAGGCTTAAGTAATGTCACTGCTATCCCAACAAATCATACCCCAACTTACAACAGGGGGTACCCCATTTTACCACCACCTTGGGGTAAGATGGGGCGTAATACTTTTTCTTAATTTTGTTTTTATTTATTTTTAAATATGTTATAACAAATAGCTCATTACCAAATATTTGAAGATTAATAAATACGATACTGTTTATATGCAGGTTTTGCTTTTATTGACCTTCAAACCTTAAACATCTCCCTTAAAAATGAGCGATTTGCACTTACTGGAGATAAAAAAGAATGCATGATAAATTTAAGTTAAGAATTAATATTAGAACGTAAGAAAAGTAGCGCTAATAATGGAGAGAGCATTGCTAAAAAGCGGGTGCTTGATGAATAAGTTATCTGAATCAATAGAAACTCTTAGTCTCTTAGTCTCTCACTGTGAGCAATATACATTAAATGTAGCTGAGATTTTTATTATTTACAAGTAAATAAAAAATCTTTTATACTTATCCACGAATAATTAACAATTATAAATATTGACCGCTATAATATGTGTGCATATGCGTTTACATCGTGTTTAAGTTCTTTTAAAGTTAAGTTGTATTAAATAATATAGTTTCCATTTCCCTGAACCATTCAAATGATTTCTAAATTCTACCCAAAATAATACGGAAACATTTCTCGTGATGCAGTCACAGACAGACAGACAGACAGTCAGACGAAACTTCTAATATAGATTTGGCCTCTACTTCGATAATAATGCCTATTTCAATATGATTTTGCGAAACATATGCAATATACGGATTCCACTCAGAATTTTATTGTATATATAGATTACTAGCGGTGCCCGCGGCTTCGCTCGCGCTAAGAGTGAATAAAATAAAAATTTTTGCTTATATACTGTTACTTATAATGTACCAAGGACTGATTCCCCATTTAAAGTTCTGGTCCTCTTTTCTGAAAACTACTGTGTAGCATCCTGCCATGCCGTGCCGCCACTGCTGCGCTTTCTAAAACTTATTTCCTATTTTTAACCAATTTTGCTACTATGTGTATCATAATTTCTTTGTGTGTTTTTCGTTAATGATAAACTGATGTACGTGGTTCATTGTTATGGACTTATGGTAAAAATTACTGTTAAATATTTCTCCTACGCAAATTGTGCCACCCCCGTTAACCCCCATAGGGGTTGATTTTCAAAAAACGCTTAGATATGTATCTCATAATTTGTATTGCAGAGCATTATTTCAGTTTCACGCAAAATATTTCAATAGAATTAAATTTCCCATACAAACTTAGCCACCCCCTTTAACTCCCAATGGGGGTGAATTTCGAAAAACCCTGCAATACGTGTTTCATCATTTGTACTAAAAAGCATTAATTCAAAGTTTCATGCAAAAATGTGCAATAAAAATATTTTTCTCATACAAACTTTGCCACCCCTTTTAACCCTTTTAGGGGTTGAATTTCCAAAAATAATATGCCTATTTCCTTCTCATGAATGCAAACTATCTACATACCAAATTTCAGCAAAATCGGTTGGGTGGTTTAGGCGTGAAAAGGTAACAGACAGACAGACAGACAGACAGAGTTACTTTCGCATTTATAATATTAGTATGGATTCAATTCAATTCTCTTGTTTAATGGCTTCAAAGCGTGCCAGTTGAGCACAGATTACTTCGCCAATGTCACGTAGAATGGAGAAGACAGGAATAAGATTGGTCGGTAAGTATAGATTATTCTCTCTGGATATTTCTGAGAGAAAGCTTCTATTTGGTTACCCTTCAATTTACACACATTAATGAGACAGAGGAAAGAGATGTACGATGTAGACTCAAGCTTACTTATCGTGATTTTGTTACGCAACGCACAAGGAGCAATTTGATGGTATGTAAGCATAATTAATTAAATCAAAGTATAATTTTGTGTTCATATTCATTTTGTGTGATGAAATTATTTCATTTATATGAAAAACTTTATTTTTTTTTGGATTTTGAGGATTGTGGATAAATTTTCATATATGGTTAATCATGTATGTATTACGTTTAGAAGTATTTAATAATACAAAATCAAATATTGTAATTTGTTTTTTTTTGTAGATAATATTCCCATATTACTCTCCGGCCCATAAAGCTTTAATCATCACTTCATATTTATTAATATTTCATTTCATCTGCTAGTACAAACCCCGTCAAAATCGGTCCAGCCGATTCGGAGATTAAGCGGAACAACGCGTTCCTTTTCTTATATTTACCGTATAATATACTCTCATATTATGTATTTATTGAAATAATAAAAAGTTTTTATTTTGACATTATAAATAGATTCTTTAACTTTATTTATCGTGCAGAAGAGTGAGAAATAACTTTAATATTACATAGATAAATCATTACGACAACGTTGTTATGAAACACGAAATTTTAGAGAGGATGAACGCTAATCCTGTGTTTACTTTACATTTATATCTACGTTCTTGGTTATTATCACATCGCCTTATGTGCTACGATTAATGTTTTCTTAAAAAATAATAAAACACATGTCTATTTATTTTATACCGCACCAACAAAACACCTGTTAAATTTACACTTATAAAAATAATATTTGGGACATTATTCTTTCGCTTTGATATACGAGTACATTAAAGAGAGAGGGAGAGAGAGATATTTTTTTTTCATTTTTTATAAAACCAAAAACTTTTCTTATGTACCTACAATGTACACGTTCCGCATAATTTTTTTTTTTTTATTTTTTTTTTTATTTTTTTTTTTTATTCAAATCAGAATTAGTGCTTGACTACGCTCCACCTGATGGTAAGTGGTCACGCAGTCGTAGATGGGGTCGCACTAATTCAGTAGCCACCTATTCACTCTTGCCTTGAAGACACCCATATTGTAATCGGACGGAAACACCGACGCAGGCAGGCTATTCCAATCCTTAGCCGCACGTATAATAAATGACGAAGCGAAACGCTTCGTCCGGACGGGTGGAATGTCCACGACATAAGGATGGAGGCCAGCCGTTCGTCGGGTTGTCCGATGATGGAAAGGGGATGGAGGAATTAAGTCGTGTAATTCCTGCGCACACTCTCCGAAATGTAACCTATAGAACACACAAAGGCTGGCAACTCTACGTCGGTGATCGAGGCTTTGTAAGTTGGCTTTTAATAGCGTAGGGTCACCAATAAGCCTCTGCGCACGCCTCTCAATCGAGTCTAAGGCTGACAGATGGCATTTCGCAGCACCAGCCCATATGTGACTACAGTATTCCACGCACGATCGGACCTGAGCTTTATATAGAACAAGAAGCTGTCCCGGCGTTATGGGACAAAGGGGGCAAACGGGCAGGAGGCTCACCTGATGGTAAGTGATCACCGCCGCCCATGGAACGTTACTGAACGGATATTGATAAAACTTTACCGTAAAATAACTAAGACATCAGAATAACGTATCTAGATTATAATTTTTTAATGCGTATATAGATAATATTAAAATTAAAGTGTCTGTTTTTAATATTAAATTAACAGTTTTTTACTTTATACATATACATAAAAAAACAGATGTTTCAGATTACCTCTGAAACGGCTGGACCGATTTTGACGGGACTTTTTTTGACTCTCAGATATCTAATGTTATTACTTATAAGGAATAACTTAGGCTATTTTTATTTTATTACAAAATTATAGAGGCAGTGGTAGCCCAGCGGTAACGCGTCGCTTGCATAACCGAGTGATGCGTGTTCAAATCCGGGTCTCGCACCTCTGATATTTTCATGTGCGAATCATTTCTATCATGATTACCACTTGTCTTAAGGTGAAGGAAAGCATCGTGAGGAAACCTGCATGTCTGAGAAAACCTAGCAAGTTTTCGTAAGACATGTGAAGTCCGCCAACACGCAGTAGGCCAGCGCGGTGGACTAAGGCCTGATCCCTCTCGTACTGAGGGAGGCCCGTGCCCAGCAGTGGGACGTTAAAAATAGGGCTGATGATGAAGAAAATTATAAAAACGGTTTAATTTCGGTCGAAGCTACAAGAACACAATAGGCGTAAATCTTTCTTCTACTGAATTGCAGCAATGTTAAGTATTAAGCGAACCATTTATACGACTATACATTTACTCACAATCACGACTCCCCGACTTCCCGTCCACCGCTGCCAGAGCGTCGTTAGGCTCACTTAGCACTCGAGAATCAGTTGCGGATTAACGTCGACTTTTCTGGGTGATTGTACCAAGGAAATGGCTTTCATTCTTTAGGTTATGTTCATAGTACAATGCTTTTACTAATAGCCAGATATTTCTAAGTTAGGCCTATATATTAACATCTTGATCTTATACGATCTCACATCTCTCTCTCTCTCTCTCTCTCTCATCTTTGAATTGCTATATTTTTATTACAAAAACTCGATATAAAAATCGACAAATCGGCAAATGTTTCGAAATCGGCAAATCTCTTTTTTAAGTAAACTATTTAAAATTTAAACGGTAAGTACATTTTTCTAGAATAGGCTATGAAAAACATATAAGTATCTACATACAAATGATTCACTGAGTGACTTTTGTTCTATTGTCGCAACTGTATAAGTAAATAAATAATTAAATATATTAGGAAATTAACACACACACCATCTAGTTTTGTGGTAAGCTACCAGGCTTGTGTTATAGATATAAGTCTTATAAGATAGTTGATACACGACGCATATATAACTTTAAATACTAGAAAACAAACACTTGTGTTCTTTGTCACACAAATCAATGGCACCAGCGGGACTCGAACCCGTAATCGCTGTCAGAGCAATTAGCATCCATTTAAATTTTAAAATATTTAAAAACTTCCAAAAATCTTCTAAGTAAAGCAAAAAGTTATAGAGCTGACCGCCATAAATTGAATTCCAATTACATAGTATACATACATTAGTGGTCCGTTGTTAGACCTTCTTAGCGCTCGAGAAATCTTATTCGACAGATTTACGACTGAATTTCTCGTACAATTGTACTTGCGCATTGAGTTCCCTTGATTCGTTAGGAATAAAAGAATTTTATAAGTCGATGGATCTACACTTAAAGCTTTTCAAATATGTAAGGCGTCGAATCGAGAGAGTACTTATGCTTGGTCATTGATTTTTGAATAGAAGGTAATTTACTTTGTCATATTTGATAACAATGTTAAGGAAAAGAAAAATTGCTTGTATTTAAATATATATACAAAACACTCATATTTTATAAAGAAAAAATAATAAGATTATACCTATTTAATAAATTAGAAGATCTCTTTCCATAATAATGATGCCAAAAACAAATGCACCTCGAATAATAATTGAAAAATCAAAACCCTTATCGAGCAGCAAAGGTTATATCCTAAATAAACTTGTAGAATAAAAACCTGCGCAATGTAAGCGAATACGTTACAAAAAAGCTTCGTTATACATTTGCATTCGCCCCTTTTCCTGAAATGGGTCAAACGAAAATCGAAAAAATAATTGCAGGTGGGGAAAATTATGTTACTAAGCCTTTGGGATAGTCCAAAACAACTAGGTAGATATTAATAATATGTATGTATTTAAAAATGTATATATGTAGTATATAGACTATCTGGTATCCGTAACACAAGCCTCGTAGCTTACCACGGAACTAGATGGCGCTGTTGTAATAATGTCCCAATTATAGATTAATTCTTTTTAAACTCGAATACAATTGTTTAAATATACGTTTATTACTATTAGTTCCGTATTATTGATAGCAATAATTGTACAAAATGATCGTATCAAATTTAACAAATCAAAAGCGTGTTTTTTCTTTAAAAGCTTTATTATAACTGAATATGAAACTTCAGTTCATTTCGTTATCTTGAAGACAAAGCTCGTTAAAATGTTCTTTCATTTTACTTTTCAGGCGCTGTTATTTTTCAATTTACTTAAAAAAACGTAATGAAAAAGTTAAAAAAGTCTAATAGTAAAAATATTGTGACAATGTAATTTATCCCGATTTCTATTGCGGTCAGTCATTAAAGTTTTTATTTAATTTTTTTAAAAGCTATTTTAGTATATTTTCTGTCCAAATCTAACTAGTTTTTAAAGTATACCCGTTTATTTTTATTAACGATGCATACTTAGTGAAGTCATTCTAAATCCAATATGGCGGACTTCCAAAGACAGCGGAATATTTCTAAACACTCCCAAAATATGGATATCAAATGAAATGGTTTGTTGAGAAGAATACGAATAAATAACAAAAAAAAAAAATTAAATAAAACGATCAATTTATTACATCATATAAAAGCTTATTTAAAAAAAATGATTTTTAATACTTAATAATTTTTTCTTGTGTTAATAATGAGAACTCTGTAGAAAAGTAATACCTACTATAACCAATACACATTGAAATAATATTTCCAGAGTGAGGAAACATAATACTTCATTAAGCACCAACGAGAGAGAGAAAAATGTGAAAATAATTCAATCAAAACGTTAATAAGTATTAAGTATACCTAATGATGCTATTAAGCACATTTTAATTGCATTCGATTTCATTAGAATACTACTTATTATACTTTGTTTCGCAGGTTCTATTCAGTAAATTGCTAAAATTGAACACTGTTATATATTTCATATGAAGCAAAGATATGAGATTTTTCTTAACGTGTACCTTGTCCCTCTTAAAGAAATCAAAAAAATATATAGGTACCTGTTACAGTTACACCAGTTAATTGATAAATATGTATATCTTGGATCTTGATCTCAAGCAATCTCTAAATCGATTAAGGTGTTATTGCCGATATATAGTTAAAAATAAAAAAAAACTAATAAAAAACTATTTGATACTGTTCCAATAGAAATATCTGTGACTTATGGATAGACGGACATTATAACTACCGCTAAACATATATTATTACTAGGATATAACAGAATAAAGTGCCACCTCCATTTTGAATTTAAGCTAAAATAAATTGTAAGTGTACGATAAATGGCTCATAAATTAAAATAAAGTTCTATTACACCGTAGGCAACCCTCTTTACAAAACTTATTCTCGTACATTATAATTTAATACACTTCTAAACTCTACCTGATTGTAATCAAGAACTAGAACTTTCAATTTAAATACTCGTAGCAAAGTATTTGCATAATTAATAAACTTGTATTATGACTCTATCGGAGTTTCGAGAAAATTCGATAGGTAGATTAATTTGACGAGATTACTTTGCAAAATATTTTAACTATATGCCGTCTCAAATCAAAACTTTTCTGTTTGATGCAAGTTATACAGCTCTGACTCGAATTTTTCGCATTGAAATCACTCTTTTGAAGTTTGATTGGTACGTCGAAGTTTAATAGCGAATAGGCAGTCTTATCCTCTGCTGTTGACAGATGCTTTAAGTTTCAATGTATTCAACATTTAATATTAGTTTTCTTTAGTTCGTTAATTTTTTTGGAAAATTATGTAGAATTGTAGTTCCAGTTGTATTAGAGGGTGAAAGAAATAGTGAGATATGCGTCATTTGTGCACTTATAATATTATCAAAAATTTGTGCACTTATAATATCCTGTGTAGTTTGCTTTTTCGCTGAATTTGGCTGCTTTTACCGATATCACGTAGAGCATTATACCTAATAGTCAGTACGGATTTGAAAGAAAGTTTTAAGAAAAATTAAAGAAAATCTAGTATTTTCTTAAAAAAATTTAAGACACTAGACAATAAAACTCTTATCACTCGTACGCAATCCTTAAACGCATGTACTCGTAACATCATAATATACATATTGGCTGCAAATATTGTTTTATTGGCAGCATATGGTTTTGTATAAACATCTTACACTTATGTCTTTGCGTAATTTACGTTTAATTCCCTCGTAAATGATATGGAGTGAGACGTATCGTCTCATTTATATGGTACATTTGATTCGAATGGTTATTATCTATATATATAAAAATGAAACCCGTTTTCCGTTGTCACGACATAGCATGAAAACGGCTTGACCGATTTGGCTAATTTTGGTCTTGAATTATTTGTGGAAGCCCAGGGAAGGTTCTAAAGGTGAATAAATATGAAAGTTGTGCGGAAAAAAAGGAAATTAAAAAAAATCTTTATAACATTAATGGCGTTTGACGTATCATGTTATTACCGTTGCCATGGTGCGTGCAATGGTAATTAAATCAGCGAATACATAATGGGAGGTGCGAAGTAAATGTTGTTTTGCGAATGCGTAGTAAAACATTTCACCGGGAGGAAAAGTTTATAAAAAATTTATATGTGGACAGAACAACGTCTGTCGGGTCCGCTAGTAATATATAAAATACGCTTTAATTAAGTGAATTATTTGAATTTACTTGCGAGCTTACTACTACTTTACGAGCGTGTTACCACTAGTCTACCACGGTCTTAATAGTAGTGTAGTGTATAAATAATGGGAAACTACAATTTTCGAACGGAATCGATTCGTAAATATAAATATTATTGCTTTTGTGAATCGATTACATTAATGGCACATAGATTAGATTTATGTTTGGAAATATTTTATTCTACTTTGACAACAATAATGTCAGTGTATTTATTTTAAACTATTTTAATAAACTTTATGATCTTTGAGATCACACTTAAATAAAAAAGCCTTTTTAATTTTTTTGTTTCTCCCCAATTGCCTAACATTTCTGGCAATTCATTCATTTATTTTTCCTTTAAACCATTTTGGGTGATAATAAAAAAACCGTCAAATCGTTTAGTTTTTTATAATTGTTAGTTAAATTATTAGTTATTCTATTTAAAATTATTAGTTACTTTTCCTCAAATTTTCAATATGATTATTGATTATAGAATAATTTCGACTACTAAGCGAATATTATTATTTTATTATGTTTAAATATTATAAAAGTAGTTAAGCAATTAGTAACTTTTGAGGAAACCGTGTATACCTGACTTACGAGTATAGTCAGTCACCTTTGTCCTCCTAGTGCCTTTTCACACGAGCGAGTTGCCGGGTATCCGGCGGCGAAATGTATGTAATGTGCAGGGCAAATTACGACGGTGTGTCTGAAAGCTACGTATTACGCTACGCTAATTGTCTGTGTGTAGGTATATAGGTCATTCTCAGATAGCTGTGATTTTTGCCTAGTACTTATTTATTATTCAACATGATTTTTTCGATCAAAAAACTATAAATATAATAAATTTGATAGTATTTTACCTTCGCCATTGTATATAGAAGCATAAGTATTAATGGACTATGAACACAGACAATTCAACCTATAGTCTGTGACTATGAATAACATACAGAAATGTACCCAAAATGTCAGTGCGTTAGCATGTCTGATTTTTATTTTTCAAACTAAATGTATAATTTTCGTATAAAGACTAGTCTTATAATCTGAAGATAGGCTTTTATAACTAAAACCTATTGTATATTTCATCAAATTGTGCTGCAATTATACCCCAATTGTAGCTGTAGTAGAACTACGTTACAGGCTTAATTCGGACCATAATTAAGGTCCAATAGTACCAAGAACAAGGTATGGAGAATTTTATTTTTTTTTTAATTTTGAATTGTAAAAATCACAGTTATCTAAGAATCAATCATATAGCTTTTAAACTTTTTAATCAGTTTATCCTTTTATAAAAATACTAGAAAAATCTTTTACATACTATTTATCGAATTTAACTACTTCCTATGTGTGTCCCCGACTATATTCATGAAAAATAACTTAAAAAATAACTTTGCTATATTAAGTATTATTAGTATTAGTATTTTATTCGAAAGAAATACATACATTACAGTAAAAAAAATTTGGATAACAAACTTTTATTTCTAAGTGCAACGGAGCAACTTCTCAAAATCCTAGATAGAGGATTAGATCCTAATTATCATAAATAGTTAATATCTAAAAAAAGAATTCCGTAGGGAGTTAATTCTGCTTGCAAGATTTGACTCGTAACACAAGATAAGCAAAAGTGTGTAAACATTTTAAATTATGTCATTTAAAGCCGGGGTAAATAGCAGAGTAAATAAAAAAATACAACAGTAGCAGCCACTGGTTGTGTAATTCCAAACTTTGGGTATCTAAACAAAAGAGGCAAAAAGAGAGAGACAACAAATGCTTTCGACTTGAGTTCCGCTCAAAAATAAATTTACCAAGAATATAAAAATTCTCACGTTTTCCATTAAAAATGCGTTTGAAGTTTTCACAGCTCTTTTTTAAATGGAAGAGGAACAGAAATGGTCGGGGTAAAAAAGTGAGCATAGCACAACTGGCACACAGAATGGTTTCAAACGTTGACCTACATTCATTATACTTCGAGGTGTTATAAAAATGTAAGTGAAAGGCTCTTGAAGGAAAATATTCAAGTTTTAAACATGGAAAGACAATACCCATTTAGGTACATAAAGCAAGCATGAGAAACCGTTAACGTTAACAGTTATTTTATTTAAGAGCTTAATCAAAATTTTTTTATTACCTATTTTAAAAAAATACCATCTAAAGACTATTAATGAAAGTAATGTTTAACTTGATTTGATGGCCGTCAACTTAATTATAATTGAGATCACGGCTTCGAGTTCCGTTTAGGTTCAAATATTTAAATATTTTTTTTAACATAACTTTACGCGATTTGTCAAAGGAAAAGCTAGAATTTAAGTTATTATTTAAAGTCAAAGTAGTTAGGAAAAAGATTCAATTTAATTTTTCTATAATTTCTTTTCTAGTACCTATCATAGATAATCAGATATGGAACAAGCTTCTTATTCACGTACTAAGTAAAGAAACGTTGATATGAATATGGCAGGGGATCATCGATCGTCGATAATTCCTTAGCTCCTTTCAAATTATGTTACATAAAACTCAAAGGGTATTAATGACCTCAAGGGGTGTAAATATCTTTAAAGTCCTCTAATAATAGTAACAATGACAGTTCCATCTTAATCTATTTAACAGCCAGCTATTACAGACATAAAATTTTCCATTTTCTATGTCGCTCAATTTTTTTTATACAATAAAGTTATATTTACAATATTGTGTAACGAAATATATTCAAAACTACATTTTATATTTGTATTTTTGTATGTAACGAAAAAACTAAAAAACTACTGGACCGATTTTAATGAAATTTGGTACGCAGATAGTGTAGAGCCTGAGAAAGGACATAGGCGAAAACACTCTTCAAGGCGAAGAAAGGGCTGTAAGGGGTTGAAATAAAGTTTAAATGGAAATAATTAAAGTTTGTATGGAAATTACGTGATTTATAAAGCTACAAGCTTGAAACTTATTTTTTAGGCTTTTGATTAGATATAAATGAGTGAGACATTCAAAGATTGCAAAAATTTTAAACGGGGTACCTGGGACGAACCTGAGCGAAGTGAGGCTGAGTCGCCTGTATATTATTAATTTCTAATATTTGGTAGTAACCGGTCTCACCGATGTTAGTTAGAGTTGGATCCTAATGTCTGAGCCTAGACCTGGCTTAGTAACTAACTTTGATATATTAAACGGGAACTAAGCCCCCTGCTTCGTACGGGTGTGTCTTTAATGTTTTATAAAGCAATATAATATAATCCACCACGCGTGCCAAGAGCAGGTTGGTGAATTTCACATGTCTTGCAAATACAACTTTTCTTCCTTTTCCTCAGGTTCGTGTCCATACGTTTTATGCACCATAAGGCGAATTTTAATTCAATTCAATAGAAAACTATTTTCAAATGAGAATATTAGGGTTGCAACATCCGGGCTTCGAACCCGCTTCACCTTGATCACTGCGCAACCGCAGCTTTCTAAATGACATAACTTTTTTCGTATTTGATAAATTAGTTATTTACAAAACAAAGGTTAATTGGATTTTTGGCAACACAAAGTGTTGTGAAAGAAGATAATATATAAAAACACGCAAGCCACTATATTACTTTAATATTAAATTCTTGCATAACCAATATAGTTGAATTGGCACTATAAATTAAAAATATAGTATTAAATAAACTAATCTTTCGAAAAATAGTCGCAGTTTAATCGAAGGAGGATAGCTATACTCGATTGTATTGTCACCTAACTCACAATACTTCTTGCACCGTGCAAGAAGAAAAAAAAAGAATCATAATTAAAATTATAAGCTTACGTACCTTTAGAAAGCTTTTCAGTAAATTTAAAATTAAGTCAAAACAACGGTCGGTGCAATCAATGGCCGAGATCTGTAATTACTGGGCTAACAAATTCCGTTAATTCTTTAACCTCACAACTTTGACCTAACTTCTACATTGTAAATTTTCTTTAATATAATTCCCATGCAAATACATTTTAATTCAATATTATATAAAATACTTCCAAACGCATTTTTAAAAGCTGTTCTTTTAATATTACAAACACATAATTGGATTTTATTTATCGGCATAGACTATAAATGTATGGATTTTCAAAAAGAAAAGTGAAAAGATCACTTACGAAAAAAATATCAGAAATAGTGGTTAGATTTTTAGGTAACATTTTTAGCAATGATTTATTACCGGTGTACTTTTCATATCTGTGTACTTTTCGACTGTAGTAGAAACATTCGTGCTCATCACACAAATGATTGCTCCCAGCGAGACTCGAACCCATCACCGCTGGCATAGCAAGTAGACTCACTACAAACTAAGTCAAACCCGTCTAAAATAAAAGATGGATGATAGAGTGAACACGTGTGCCTGAAATTTGTATCAATTTTTGTTTTTTAAAAACTAATTTATTTGCATATGTACTGGATGGATACTTTTAATATATTGTAATGCAATAAATATTGTAATCAAATGTTTTTTGAAAAGAGCAACTGCTGAGTTTCTCGCCGGCTCTTCTCGGCAGAACAGCATTCCGAGTCGGTGGTAGCTTACTCCCAAGTCCCAGACTTACAGACTGACATTTAATTTAATAATGTAAAAGTGACGATTCAAAAGTACTTATTTGTAGAAGTCTATTTAAATAAAGTATATTTTGATTTCATTTAATTTGATTTTATGAAAGATTCGTTAAGCATATTTAGTTCCTACAATTTCATTTTAAATTGTAATCTCGATGTGTAACAAGTAAGGAAATTTATGATGAAATAAAATTACAGAGACGCGCGAGCTCATATCTTACAACTATCCAATTTCAAGCTGCACTGGCTTTTATATAGATGAGATGTATGGGATTAAAATTTATGTTTGTAGCGCTTAATAAGAATACTAGTGTTTGCTGTTCATTTTCATTTTATTTATTTTGTTCCTAAGGGTCAGGGAAGGGTTCAAGGAATCAGTTTCAATATAATTTCTCTTTAATTACCGCTGAAATTCAGTAAATAAACACGTTGGGACGTTATTACACACTGCATCATCTAGTTCCGTGGTAAGCTACGAGGCTTGTGTTACGGATACCAGATAGTTGATACGTTACACATATATAACTTTAAATACATACATATTATAAATATAAACACCCATGATTGGAGTACAAACGGTCGTGCTCAACAAAAAAATGCCCTAAGAGGGACTCGAACCCGCGACCGCTGGCGCAAAAGTATTATCGCTACAAACTTAGCCAAACGTGTAGTCACTTATCTTTCAATGCAGGAAAATGATGGTGCTAATGCAATATCTAAGTCGGAAGAAAATCTAAGATGTATTCCTTATATATACACAATCTAAGCTTATGTTAATTACACAACGCTTGAGATCAAAATAAATTTGTTACGTTTGGGATTCGAATACAAAACTTTGATAGGACAAAGCCCTAAAAAAGTTCAAAAATGTTTATTGGAGAAGAAAAATATCGTTATTGAAATCAAACAAACAAATTTTGACAATATGAACTATTTATTAATAACCTGTTTTAACCATAAATAGTTTATTTAAAAAAAGATTTTATAGTATAGAAATATTAGTGGAAAATATGTTTTTTGAAGTGAAACTTCTTTACGCGCATGGGTGTAAAATTTTTACGGATGAAACGCAATAATAATAATATTAGTGACACGAAAATGTGGGACGTTTTTGTCCAAAAATAGGGAGAGAGCGATTGAGAGAGAGAGATAAAGAGCATTTGTATTCAATTTCGATACTTTTAATATTTTAATTACAATTAAATTCATAAAATTCCTAACATATCTTCCTTTTTCCCTCCTTCTTGAAAATCTCAGAAATCTAAAGCTTTAGATTAGTATACCTAAATATAAGCGAGATTCAAAAATTAGTTTGCCAAAGAAGTTTCACTTTTGACATGTGTAGGTACTTTGTACGCACGCATTTTTTTTTTTACATTATCTCTTATCATTTGAATCAATTCACGACATTTGGCATGACATAGGTAATTATTCATCCCAGTCGATTGAGCTCCCTTTGGGTCATAATGTATTTATATAAAAGTTACTGAACGACGCGCGGAGTTTAATTAAGTTTTCAGCGAAGCCGGCTGATTTTGCCTAATAATTTTCCAATTTTTTGTTTTTATATTACTATGTTAAAAATGTAATATTTTTATAAAACGGACTCCTTATCCTCGCTTCGCTTAATCTTCACCCATGTACATTTCCAATAGTACTGAATTCTATCAAAATCCGTTCAGTAATTGTAGCGTGATAAAAAATCACATACAAATTAGTTGCCAGATAAAAAATTTTGGACTCGAACACAATAAATATTTTTAATATGCCGTTTCTTTTACACAAAGAAGATCATCATTGTTTTATGATATAACCCTTCTAAATTTAAATGTAGTTTGTTCAAGACTATTATTATTATATATTATAAAAGTGAAAGTTTCGATGGATGGATGCTTGTTACTCAATAAGGCCAGAACCGCCTAACAGATCTGGATGATATTTATCACAGAGATAGATTATATTATACTTAGTATGGATAAGCACATAGGTAACTTTTTACCGTGGAAAAAAGTACGGTTACCGTGGGAGTTATTTGTTTTTGTTTTACACAAGCCCAAAGCGAAGCGAGGGTGTGTAAATTAAAAAAAGTAAGTAAATACTTGCGATTTAAATAAAGGCCGATTTGTGAAATTGTTTTGATGCTTGTTACTCTTTCATTAAAATAAGATACAATCTAAAAAGATATTGCAATAAATAATAGAACTACATGTGCAGAGTTGCGGGATAACGCTAGTTCACAATGAAATAATCAGTACTTCTTAATTAAAGGGTACACAGACCTAAACATCATTTTTAAAGTTTCTTCGTTAACTTTTATTACTTCTTACAATATCACATTTAAGATGGCTTACTTAAAATTTCGCAACAAATCTTCTGTAGTTACAAGCAAAAGTTCACACCATAGTTCCTCCTCCTACTTCATGTCAAGTCGGTTAACAAGTAACAATGTAATAAATTAATTTTAATATTAAATGAATTATTCACACGGTATCCAGACAAAGGTTAAGCGGGGATAAGCTGGTAGTGAGGACATCGTTGATGGGACAACTTAACCGCACAATTTTTATTGCCACTCCACCTTAATAAAATGTAGGATTTACGTTTATATTATGACAGAGGGCTCTAAAAAGTAGATATTACAATTAAGTCTAAAATATAGAAAGTAAGTTCTCGTCAAACATTGGTCAAGTACTAGTTGGATTCACGAATTTAGGGTTGCTTGTTACTTCATAATATATTTGTTTTATCTTAGTTTAAAACTATCAAATTCTATACGAAGTTTTTTTACTGTAGTACTTATTGCCTACAGTAAAAAAATATATCTATTAACATATTAATTATTAATGAAAGTAAAATTTCCAATAAGATTATTCTGTAATCTGTAGTTAAAGTTACGAAAATTGAATTAATCGAATATACACATTTACAATATGTATTATTAAATAAAACCATTAAATTGCATTATTTTATTCATTATAAATGATTTTATTAGTTATTTAAACTTATTAATTATATTTTATATCAATTTATTGTTAAATATGTGTATATACTATTAATTCGTAATATCAAAACCTAACAAATTTATATTTAATACAAAATACAATACATTATAAAAAAACAAAACACTTCTCAACTTCAAATCATTTTACAACCTCGAAAATTACTGCTTCTTTTATTGCCACATTTCTGCAGCATTGTGAAATATACTTAATTTAATAATTTTCATAGTGTCTTTATATTTTGTAAAATTTCCAGGTAATCTTAGTTATTATAGATGTAAATTTTGTGAGTTCAGTATAATCAAAAATCTGTCGTCTTTTACATATGCAGATCCATTGACACGAAAATTCGTCTACACATTTTGCTACATTATAAAAAATATTTTTTGAAAATTATGATTACAATTTCGTTTAAATTTGAAACAATAACCGTAAGTTCATATTTTTAATATCAATACACGCAGGTCGTAGCGACCCACATAGCTTGGGTCGATGTGCGCGCGCCGCAACAGGTGAGCCCCGGCCGGACTACTGCTCTTAATTATTATTTATTTATGTATGTATTGTTCGCTTGATTTTTTGCCAACTGACCTCTTATAAAAATTAAAGATGATAAAAAATTATAATAATATTTTGAGAAATAAAAAAAACCATCATTTTAGCGAGCATAGTGATATGCTTGCTAAAATACCTTAGCCTTGTTAGTTGCTTATGTGATATGTCTTATGGCATACCAAAATGCGGTTGGCATCTGTTCTGACTACAAGTAGAGTGAACCGGGGTGCCAACTCCTTGATTATGTGGTCTGCTTCGACAGACCTGCCATTGAGTTGTGGTTGAGTGCGTAAGCGAATCTGCAACGCCCCATTAAGACGGGGAAGGTTGGTTTTTACTGGGTAGTACTAGCTTTCTAGAAAGTGAAACCCGCATAACCACCTGTTATTAGATAATTTATTACATTTACGTGAAAATTTGGTATTTTAAATAAAACCATCATTTCAGATTCTCTACCGTAACCATGTTTGGTGTAAAGCGTTCGAAACGTCAGAAACCAAAAATCGAAGGAAATCCGCAACAAGTTTGAACACAACGGCTGTATTTATGAATTCGGTAGTATAGCATTTAATTAAACGACGAAATAAACATGTATACATTTTTTATCAATTTAAGGCAGGTACCTAAAAGCGTATAGATTCACGCGTAACTTCTAATCAAATAAATATCTTCGAGTCCCGCGAATCCATTGACTTTTACTGCGTTACATTAGTATGATATGGGTTTAATCTTGCCCGTAGGAAATTAAATCTCCGGACAAAACTCCGATCGCAATATCAAAGGCGTCTTTCAATAAAATCCGTCCGTGCTGTCGAGGTGGATTGAAATATGAAACATTTTTAATATGCATCTTCTACTCGTAGTATAAATTACTTTTACAAATATTTTTTTTTCTTTTATATTGATTTTTAGCCGACTTTGAAAAAGAGCGGGTGCAATTTTTTTTGTTTTTATGTTTGTACTGTTTTATGTATGTAATATGTGTTTTTTAGCATCTAAAATAAATTAATAAAAAAATTAATAATAAATATGTTGGAAGTACAAGATATCCTGCTCATTACATAAATGAATGCCTGAGTTTATTGATTGAGTCACTACAAATTAAGCCAAACGTGTTGTCACACTACTTAGTATAAAACAAAATAAACGATATTCTTTGAGGTGAAATGGATATTATATTTTATGAAAAATTGTACCCCAAGGGTAAGAGTAATTATACCAATAGTTACATTCAAAGCGATTTCCTAACCTACTTCAGGTTTACCTTTTTCGTTAAAAAATAATTATCTTGAAAATCCCTTTCAAATGATGCCAAGTAAACAATATCAAATGAACCAAATGGTTCAGTTTATGATTATTATAAAAGTATTTTTTCATATTGCTAAGATAATGTAACTTTTCCTGTAAAAATCTTTTACTTATAGAACAAACAAAATCTTCTATCACCAATACAAATACAATGTATAAAATTTTATTATATACGTACATTGAACAGGTAGATGGAGCGTCATTAAAATATAACATCTACGTATAGAGGACAGTGTAGCTCACATAGAATTCACCGAGCTATTTCAAATTAACTTGCATTGAACGTTGCTCGATAGGCTCGCTTCAGTAATTTCGCTATTAACCTGCTTCAGTGGGCACTCGCTTTCCGACCACAAATCCCACATCTTCTTTTATATTTAAACGACTATCAGCTCGATGTAACTTTGCGGGCACTAACTTGAAAAAAAAATGATAAGATTAAGTTCCTTTCGGTTAAGTAATAGAGAAACATAATGTTCAGTAACAGAGAAACATAACTGCGGTTTAGTCCACCTCGCTTCGCTCGAGTTTGTCCCAGGGATACTTACTTTTTAACGGTTAGTATAGATTTCTTAGCGATATAATATTTTAACCTTTTTCAACCTAGATAAGCTTTCTACATACCAAATTTCAGTAAAATCGAGTGGTATTACGGTGATGCCTTTCCACACAGAGATAGACAGGTAAAAAAAAATATGGAGAAAATATTATTTATTTATTAATTATTATATTTATAAGTTTTTTTGCAACAAATAGTGTAGCGAAGTTTAAATAGTGAACTCGTTTTAGCCTTTGATTGAAGATAATATGTGTTGAAGGGATAAATAATATTTCAGGCCTTAATGATATTAAAAGTTAGGGATAACTTACACGGATATTTCGGTCACAGAGAAAATGAAGGGTAACTTAGAGTAATCTTGCTAGCTAAGTATGTAATTCACTTAATAGCGGTCACAAGTGAGAGCGAAATTATTTTTAAAAAAAAAATTAAACCGACTTCAAAAAATCTGCACTAAAAAGAGAAAAATAAAAAGTAGAAAATATTACTTTAAAGAACTATGTTAATTTTGGAGTCGGTGCCAGCCAGGTATTTTGATTATGTTTACAAATTGATAGATTAATCGAATATACGGTTATTTTTCTTTGGCTGGCACCGACTCCAAAATTAACATAGTTCTTTAAAGTAATATTTTCTACTTTTTATTTTTCTCTTTTTAGTGCAGATTTTTTGAAGTCGGTTTAATTTTTTTTTTAAAAATAACTTATTTTTACATTTTTAGTGTGCCTTTTATTTAGCTGATTTAATTATAGTGACTTACTATATGTCACTAATTTAAAATCTGTTTAAGCTTTATATTAAACAACGAGCATACCCATTAACGACGAAAATAGTAATTATCGGGTCTGCCGAAGGGGGGGGGGGGGGGGGGGTTGTTGTCCAAAGAGTACTCGATCTAAGACTACTGTAGCTGTAACTAAACTACGAGCTCATCTTTATGTTTACATTCCCCATACGAAATAGTTTAAATAAACCACGTCCATTATTCCACCTAACTCCTAGATGTTAATGAGATTTACCTTCTATTATCATATTAACGTAATAGCCTGGAAGAACACAACTATCAATCTATATGTATGTATAATTTTAAAGGAATTTCCTTTCAACTCCTAGCCGTTGAGGAGTTGTACCTTCCATCATCAGCTTATCCACATGAGATGGTAATTATCAAATGCAAATCCTTAAAAAACTTTAGAAAATATATGAAAAATGTACTAAGTGCCTATAAAATTTAAGAGGTGCCATCGATTTCCCTAGGATCCCATTATCAGATCCTAACTTGGTGACAATGGGAATATCTTGGAAGTATACCCTACCAAACAAAAAATAAATTTTTGAAATCGGCCCGCAATTGACGCATAAATCGGTGAACACAGATAAAAAATAACATTTGAAGAATTCTACCTTCCATCATCAGCTCATCACATGAGATGACGATTTTCAGACGCAAATGCTTGAACAGCTTTAGAAAATATATAAAAAACATAGTAGGTGCCTATAAATTTTGAAAGTTGCCCTGGATTTCCCTGAGATCCCATCATCAGATCCTGATTTTGTGATAATGGGACCCCCTCAGAACTATACCCTACCGAACAAAAGAAAAATTTTTGAAATCGGCCCACAGTTGACGGAGAAATCGGTGAACATACATAAAAAAAAAAAAAATACATACATCGGAACATATAACCTCCTCCTTTTTGGAAGTCGGTTAAAGATAATAATAATAACAGGAAAAAACCTTTACCCTCGACAACACATACTTATTGAAGTATTTATGACGTCTTATCATTATCATATTTATGTATATACATGTACTAGCGATTCACCCTAGCTTCGCTCAGGTCCGTCCCCAGATTTACCGAGAGTGAAGCCGCGGATTCCGCTAGTTATATACTAAACTAAGCCTTCCTCGAGGACCACTCTATCCATTAATGAAAACACCATGATAATCGGTCGGTAAATAAGTCGGTTAAGGACCGCAGCATACTTATCGCGAGCCACAGCAAATTCATTTCTAGTGAAGATTAAAAACAAATGTCAACAACACAGGAATCGACATTTTTCCGGGATAAAAAGTAACCTTCGTGCTACTTCAAGCTATAACCTATCGATAACTCTATACCTTTCATATAATATTGTAAGTTCGATATAATCAAGTAACACCGGTTGCTATATCCATCCATCAACATGTCGCATTTATAAAACCTATTAAATAATAAAAAATAAATTTTATATTAACACACCTGAATTCATAGAAATTTATTTTGTTTTAAACGCAGATTTACCTCGTAAAAATAAAAAATCTCCAAGCAAATCACTACAATTGCATTGCATGAGGTAAGTAGCCAATTTCTACATTCTTTTACCTGTTGCTACGAACTCGATTTTCAATTATTCCGTGCGAGCGGACTTTCTGTAAAGCTGGATAATAAATTGTAGGATAAGTGACATTTATATTTTTTTCCTATTGCTTCGTATAGCATTATTTTATTTTACTGCTAGTATCGTTTTCTCGCGGTCCCAATGTAGAAATATTTATTCGATTTATAACAATTTTGAATGACCCAATGTCTAAGATTATTTATGAAAATCATTTGTAAAATCAAAATGATGCTTTCGTATAAATCCCAAAAATGTTACTTCTTCAAGTTATGATGAATTTGAGTGCATTGAATTGATTTCGTCTATTGAAGTAGGCAGAGGTAAAGCTCAATGGTAAAAACCTTGTAATACTTAAATTAAGTTAAAGTAAGGTCTTCCCCTCCAACGTGCGTTCACCTTGTCGTAGCTCAGTAGTGTCCGGTAATCCGGCCGGGTGTGAAGTCAAGAAACGCGCCAGGAGTGGAGGGCCCACTTTGGTGGGCGGTGTTTCATGCGTGTTGCTCCTGGTACTTCTTTGATAGTAGAGTGGACTGTAGAGCAACCCCGCGGCTGTGTGATCTATTTCGGCAGACCTGCCGGGCCATCGATGTGCCGTGGTTGAATGCGCAAGCGATCTTGCGACGCTCCATTAAGACCGAAGATTGGTGTTTGGGTTTTAGTCGGTTATAGTACTGGCTTTCCGGTAAGCGTCACATAACCACCTGTTTCTTAAAGGTGGCATACGTAAATGCATTTCTCAAGAATAAAAAAAAGTTGTCATTAGACCTAGAGTATTAATCGTTAAGTTTTTTATTCAATAATATTTGTCAGAACTTATATCACTACTGCTCATTTATAAAAGCAATACTGCACACTGCAATACAATCATTTAATCTTTATCGCTATTCAGGGCTGTCGAAATTCTCCCTAACAGTATTAACCAGGAATCCATAAAACTGCAACCAACTGCAAAGTCTCAAATCTCTTCAAAGTTGCAGCTTTGTGAAATTAAACTTACCTTGATATTTTCGTACTAATCCAATAAGCTCACTGAGCTTCAGCTTCAACTAGAGTGATTACGTACCTGAAAAAGAAATAAAACTATTAAAACCTTTATACTTCTAATACGGGTATAATGAAATAGAAAAAAAGGTTACGGGTCAGGAAGATAGATCATTGAATTGTTAAAATATTAGGCAGGATCAACATTTTGTTCAAATAATTCGGGTGGGCGAAGCGAGTAAGTGTAAGCGAGTGCCAGTGGTACACTTTACTGAAAAACTATCACGCCTATAGATTTATGCCTTAATAGTAATTTTACTTCATATCTAGATGTGTTATCTTTCAAAATATATATATATCTTTTTATAACCATAAAAAATTATCGCCGCCCAAGAACATATGTAGTAAGAGGCGCCACCAAAGCGTTGCCGGCTTTTCAGGAAGTTGTTGGTCCGCGATCCCTTGAATGACCCCATATTTAGCGGGAGCACCGAAAGTATGATAATTCCTAAGCATTATCCTCCTACAAAGGACAAAGTAAAAAGGCTAAAAGGTAATCTAGAAACTTTAAAATGACTCTTATAAGTATATTTCAAATGGAATTTTTGTTTTTTGAAAATATGTTTTCTTTTTAATTTAGCATAATATATTAGTTGTCGCAATAACATATTTAATATGAAAATTTTTGGGTGAATATTTTTTACTCCTTCAAGCTGTTACGGCTAGATACGATCCGTTGGCAGCCAATTTGTCTTGAGTACGTGATTAAACTAATAAAAATGTATTATAATTTTAAATTTTAGAAAACGTGGTTATATCTTTTTACTTATTACAGTTATATTATATGCTGTAGAAATACAATTTGAAATGGTCACAAAATTGATTAAGAGATAATAGAGACAAATTTTAGTATTATATATACCTACATATTGTGTACTCACAGATATCAATAATATTTTTTATTATTATAGTTAATATAGTCTATATATAAATAAAGTGGTAATAAAAACAAATATTTAATATTTCTTTTGAGGCAATGAACAATTTTATAAGCGCAAGTTTAGAAACGCGAACTGCATTTTTAATAAAAATTGAAGTCACAAACACATGTTTCATATTTCAAACTATAAATGAATATTGCTGAGCTTTCGCTTGTAATTTGACGTGGGTGCTTTGCTGCAAACGCTTACAAATTCCGCAATTTCCCTGAATATTGTAGTTTTACATCGAATGCATATTAACGAGGACTAGATCCGTATTGAAAATACAAAAGTTTTAGGAGGAATATTGAATAGTGCTTACTAACTTAAAACAAACATGGCTTGTGATTTCCATTTACATACATGGTATCAAAATACACTACACTGTAACATTAGTATGGTATGTTCCATTCTAATAGATCTAAAACTGTCACATATCTCTGGAGGTTATATTTAAAACTAAGAAAAGCTTATTAATATAATGATTTAAATATTATTATATTATATAGGTAACCTTAAAAAAATTGTAACACTCAACATTAAATATTACCAGTAGAGTTATTACATAGAACAGTTTCAATTGGAAACATTTCTAAATATTTGTACGAGCTCCCACTGCGTTTGTAAACAGTGATGTGAGCTGGACACATGATTGATCTGCGAGCCCGACGCTTAGATAAACGGATTTTAGACATACGAACTGTAACGTAATGGATTAAGAGAAGACAGGTCAGGATTTCAATTTGTTTCTACATTTATGAATATTACTAACGAGGGTTCGTTTCGATCGCCATAGGTCCCTAACTGTAGCATCTGGGCTACCTCCTAAAGACGTTATAACGTGAAACACATAAATACACAAACACAAACAGACACACACATACACACACACACACACATACACACACACACACACACATACACACACACACACACACACACACACACACATCAAAGTAGCACACACACGCACATGAACGTTTAATTGGCGTACAGTACTAGGCTTACTAAATATGCAGTCAAATATTGATAGGCAATTTCAATAAGCTTTTGTCGTACTTATTAAAAACTGCGTACTAAAGTTTCAATAAAAAATAATCTGATACTACCATTGAAATTCTATTATTATTTCGTAGGGACGAGATTAGTTTTGTCGAAATTGTTATAATACCATTTAGTCCATTGAAAAGTTACATTTAGGGTTGCGTTTTTCAGAGGCCGCAATTTTAATTTTACAATGTGTATGGTCAGTATAAGCTTAAGTTTTTGGATAATGTTCTATAATTATTTTTGTAGGGTTGCTTGTTTACGGGATATAGCGCGAAAACCCTTTGCATCCGTCTTTCCAAAATGGCGGTCGGAGGACAAGGGCGGCGACCCCACAAACATTAAAAAAAGTAAAACTGCGGTCTGTGAAAAACGCACGCTAAGGCCTAAAAAATGTAACATTTCAATGGACTAATTCACTACAAGTTTTCATTTAGTTATTTAACATTGTCTTCTCCATTCTACGCGAGATACGTAAACTGTGCCTAGACTGCGCTTCTATAACCCAAAAGAATTGTATTGAATTAAGCAATTAAATGCTATATAATTTACTCGTATATTTTGTACTCTTATTTATATTTTGCATAGTTTATATATAACAGATTTGACCCCACGAACTTTTTCTTTAGAAAGTAATATTAATCACTTCACCCATTAATCAGTATCAGAAGTATAAAATTCCAAAGTTTGAAGTTTCCGTAGTTAAAGTCTTAGAAGGAACTTTAAGACAAAATGATCAACGACATTTTCTAAGTGAAAGACGTTGTAGTGGGCGTCATTATTTAAAGGTCGTTCGTGCAACAGCGTCCGCCCACGGTTAACTTATTAGACCTCATAATATTAATGTTAGAATTCTATTACTATACAAATTAAAACGAAGTAGATAATTTTAAAGCTTAATCTTCTTTACTTTGTTTTTATAACTAAACTTTGGCACGTGTTAAGAACACGATATTCTTTTAATTTAGGTTTATATTTACTTAAACACGTACCTACTTAAAAAAATATTGACAAGTATTGTTCGATTGCGCTTAACTCGTGGGTTCGATTCCTGATCGAACAAATAAATCTTTGAACATATTGTATATTATAGATAATATAGTATAGGACAATGCTATATTTAAAGCTCATAAGGATTTTATTATTGTATTTTGAAAATGCTTACGTTATTAAGTACTAAGTAGTGTAGCACTGGGTAAGGCCGGGGGAGGATACTAGCATAACTACATATTATAAAACAAAGCCTTACGCCGCATCAGTCTGTCTGTGTGTTCGTGATAAACTCAAAAACTACTGCACCAATTTTAATGTTGTTATTACCAGTGGATAGAGTGATTCTCGAGGAAGGTTTTAGTATATAATTTGTCAAGTTTTTGTATACATTTACTGACGGAACCCGCGGCTTCTCTCGCGCTAAATCCCGAGCCCGAGCAGAGCAAGGGTGATTAGCTAGTTAAATAATAAACAAAAATGAGAAGTACTTCCTTTAGAACTAATGGTAGGGGAGCCCACGATGCTAAATGGGGATTTACTCGAGCGTCGTAGAGACCTATTGGGATGCAAAGCTTAGATGATAAGAAGAAAAAAATGTTAAATAATATATACCTTTACATCGGTGGGGGAAGCGGCTATAGATTTTTAAATATGTAAAAAAAACTGTTGCATGGACATCCTCGAGCGCGTCAGATATTGATAGCATCAATGCCCTACGTATTTTTAAAAATGTACGTATGTTAATCTGATCGTTTGCATGATGCGGGTGGTTGTATTTAAGGGTTGAAAATGAAAAAAAAAATTTTTTTATCGAGCGCATCAGATTTTCTAAGGGAGTGTTAAGTGCACCAAAAAAAAGCTCTCATTCACTAATCTGACGACTTTGATGGGACGCAAACTCGCGGCTATTTTCATAATGTGCAAAAAAAAATCGCCATTTTGAAATACTCAAGCGCGTCAGATTAAGATATATTTGGTTCATCTTTATGTTCTAAACGTACTGTCTCATAATCTGACGATTATCTAGAAGGATTCGCCTGATTTGACAAAAAAAAATTAGAAAAACGGTTCACCTTAAAGGCCATCCCTGAAACTTCCCGCTAATTCCATTCCTGAGCGCTTAAAATTATACTTATGACATTTTTGAGCTCAAAATATAATTTATGTGATATTTTGAGCTCGCTGAGTTCAAAGAAATAATATTTCTATGCATTTGAGCTCTCCCAGCTCGAAAGTCTGATAGAAGTTTCATAGAACACTATTTTTGGAATTTTCAAACCGCAATAACTTTTGAATGGATTATATTATATATAGCAATTTTCACGCGGTTGGCGGCATTCGACGCAGTTTTATCATCCAATATCCAAGTAATTTTGCAATTTTAATTGATCGAACCACAAACTTTTTCGGGTTTCTTTCCTTCACGATATCTCTCGAACGAATCAACTGATTTTGACAAGCTTGGTGGCGATCGACGTGGTTTTTCAAGCTCAAATGCGGATTAGTTTTTGAAGTTAATCTAAAGAAGATTCCAAAAAAAAAAATTTCTCAAAATCTATCGGTCTGAATCGGTTCAAATTCACAGGAAATCTAATTTTGAGGGAAATCTTTAGAACGCCGTTTTGTAGATTCCGATCGGTTTAGTCGCTCAAAAGTTATAAGCGAGTCACACACACACACACACACACACACACACACTCACACACACACACACACACACACACACACACACACACACACACACACATACATACACATACATACATACATACAGACATAGTGACAACATCACGGGGGTAGTCAGGGAAGCTTCCTATGACCTTAAAACGTCAAGATCTGATGAAAACTCGATTTTCGCAAAACGGGGTAAAACCAATAACTTCCCGAATTGTTTTTGTTATTTCGGCTTGCGGAAATCGTCAGATTATATATTTTTCATTATTCTTGAATTATTTCCTTCAAAATAAAAAAAAATTAGCTACGCTCGAGAATGTCGAGATGACGTTTTTTTTTACAACTTTGTTGCCCTCCCCTTTTTTTACGTCACTCTCAAATTGTCAGATTAGTGGAATATACACTTTTTAGGATATAATTAACTCACCCTACCTTAATCTGACGCGCTCGAGAATTTCTAAAGGTCATTTTTTTTTTACTAATCTGATCCTGTATCCTTCACGGGCGGCCTTATATATGGGCCTCATGTTTTGTGGAGGTACTTAACCGGGTACAAGGTATCCCCCTGTATATTAATCTGCCGCGCTTTAGTAAATCCCGAAATCCCCGCTTGGGCTCCCCTACTATAATGGACTGTTGATTGACAGTTACGTGACTTATTGGAGCCGCGGCGGACGATTTCTTACTTTCGAGAACGGAATTGGACCTTTTTTGAGAAATGAGAAAACTTTGCAAATGATAGCTGAAAGGTTGTTGATTGTACTTTTAACCACTTTTAATTCTTTAGTCATTTTCCAGTATTCGTAATGTTATATAATATATAAATATAAAATACAGTATTATATACACAGATTAAAAAAATGTTAACATCAACGTTATAGCTTTTACTAAATACATAATAATACGATACGTAACGTAATATAATACGATACGTAAAAGATTTTTTTTAACATTTTGGTCTGTCTGTATGTTTCTTCCCGCTACTATCTGACAGGATGTACAGATTTTGACGGAACTTGTCCTAACAGATTATGCGGATTCCGTTCAAAAATATTCAAACATAGCTTGGGGCGAATCTCGAGCGTAGCGAGGGTGATTCGCTAGTATTACTAATATATTGAGGTCTGTCTTTTAACTTCTGACTCAATACAAATACTAACTGCCGCACTCAGAATCACTTAATGAACTGATGAATAAGTCGAGAATCTCCATACTAAAAACGACTTAATGGTTCATTCCGTGACTCTGAGTGCGGCGTAAGAAAGTATGAAAGCTTCTTACTCGCTTCGCACATTATATAAGTGCGAAGTACACTTTACATAGAATGAAAGAATTTTAAATTCAGCCTCAAAGCAATGGATTAAGAATTCGTATGATCAATTTGAAATTATAAAACCGCCCAAATACGTATGTTGGGATATTAGATGTTCGCATCAGGCTTGCGTTACGCATACTAGATAGTTAATACACGATATTATATACATTTTCAATTTTAAATAAACACATATTATAAATTTAAACACCTATGACTGGATTACAAATATTCGTGCTCAACAAACAAATGCCTCCAGCGAGACTCGAACCCACGACCGCTGGCGCAGTAATTAGGGTCACTACTAAGTGAGCCAAACGTGTCGTGTCGTCAAAGGCAAGGGCTATAATTTAAAAAAAATATTAAAATACGCGTGCGTTGGGAGGACATTGATATAAAAGCAACGCGAGCAGTGTCTCGGGTCAAAGCTAGTCAAATTTAAAATGTTAGACTGAGTACCACACACCTCACACAATCTATTTGCTTAATCACTTAGCTTCGAAGCTTTATAAAAAGCTTAATCCCATATATTGCTCTCTACGCAAAAACAATTCTTTGATCGTGACGGATTATTTTGTATGGTATTTTTTATTCTGATATTGAAACAAAATATTACAACGGAAATATCTGAAATTTTACGTAAAGTTTTTATCCGACTTCAAAAGAAGGACGTTCAAAATTGAGTGATTTCGCATTCTATATTTTATGATTCTTCGTTTATTTTATGAATATGAATATGCATTCGAAATGTTACGAAAAAATCAATACAAAACAGCAAGAAACTTTTAATAAAAAAAAACTTTTAATTTAAAAAAATAATTAACTCCATTAATCCCAAATTAAAAAAAAGTATTTCTAAAGCGAACATTTTATTAAAATTAATATCAAATATTTCAGTACCTTGTAATATCCCAACATCAATGCTCTATTAACCGGCGTCAACTCACATTATAGTTCAGGAATCAGGATAGCAAAGTTGAGGAATATTAAGTACGGCTGAATATTCAATATTACTAAGTCAGGTATAAAAGCTTCTACATTCGCATTTTATAGCACATAACACGAAAGCTTCTATAAGCAATCAATATAAAGATAAAAACATTATTCTTCGTTGCCTTCTTTTGGCTTATAGCAATATCTTATTCTCGACACTGGCTATCTTATGAGACAACAATCTAATTAAAAGATCTTCTCAACCTGAGATGGTGAAAAGTGATATGAGATGGCCCTGGCTCGCCCCGTATAGAGCTTACAGCATCAGCAGACGTAAGAGAAGTGTTGTTTCAGAGTGCTGTGAAAAACCTTGCACAATAAGCGAGCTTTTGTCTTATTGAGAAAACTAAACTTTATTAGAAAAGCTTAGATACGATTAATATACTTTTAAGTAAGTTCTATAAATTGTAAATATCTGTCATTTTTTGTTATAGATTATAAATATCATCGTAAATATACACTTTGAGAAATCATCCATACAAATCAGTGTAATACCTTTCAATCCTTTGGTTGCCAACCGATTTTTTTGTTAATTAACTATTGTAGGTCTTAGGGTTATCAACAAAAAAATTTAAAGTAAAAAAGACAGTTTTTTTTAAGACAAAACAGTTTATTTAATGGAACTGTTCGTGTAAATATATACAAATGTAATTATATACGTGTGTAAATATATAAAAATATTGTGGAATATGAACAGAAAAGAGGATGTTGGAGTGGGGAAAAAACTATAAAAGTCGATGCATAACTGGCATCGGGGGGTAGTTGTATCTTGACGCTTGTCGTGGTAGCATTGTTAGGTCGTTACTCTGTTGGTTTATTTCTTTAAAATATCATTGTTGGTAGCTTAGTGGTCTTTTTGGTTAATTTAATTGTGTTTTAGCGTTTTCAGATACTTACAATAAATTGAGGTCGATTTAGTAAGCTTGTTTTTTTATAAAGAAAGCTCACTTCTGGTCTAAATTCACAAGATCAGAAGTGGGATAGGTCCTGTTTCGCCCACAACTTTTGTTAGCGTGTAGTATGTATTTGTTGGTTGTATGTTTAAAAGTTTTTTCAGAGGGTGCCGTGATTTTGGTGAATTTTCATTGATTTTGGTGATTTGTGCTGTCTTTTGATCACTGTGTATAGTTTAGTTTGGTTTTGCTTGTCAGGCTTAGATTAGAAAATGAAATTATTAGAATTAACGGTTATTTAGATCGTTTTTTATTTTGTTGTAATATCAGACAACCAGCGAGATCGTAGTGAGTAGCAGGTGCCGCGCCTTTTGCCGGGCATGTATAGAAATGTTAACTGTAAAAGTTTTATTTTATTTTACTGCGTATGTAAAAGATGCTTATTTTGTGTTTTCTCATTGGGGTTGACACATTTAAGGGAAGATGTATCTTGCGGTTGGGGATAGCATGTCTCGCAGGTCTTTGTACTCGGATATGCTGTCCTGGCCGACAGATGCACTTCAAGTGGGGTACGGTTTCATATTATTGGATGCTGTCTTGGAGTGCGCTCAGACATGCGATCCTAGTATATGGAACATACCTTGTGTAGCTTAAGATTAATGTGTGTGAGCTCGGACAGTGTCTTGGAGGTTACTCAGACATGTCGTCCTGGAGCAGTGATCATACTATGAGTTGACCGTTGCATATGTTTTTGCAGCAAACATTAAACGTATATTTGGGGGTAGGTTGGATTGAAACACGCTTTTATAGGTACTGATTTACACACGCAAAGCTATGACATGGTTCTCTGGCACTCCCCCGACGGGTCCTACCCCGGGTAATTGGTACAGATATCTGTTTGTTTTACATCCACTGTGCTTAGGTTATGCTAGGTAACGTATATTTGTGGTTAGGTTGGGTTGAAACATGCTTTTATAGGTACTGATTTACACACGCAAAGCTATGACATGGTTCTCTGGCGAGTCGTGAGGGCGCACTCCCCCGACGGGTCCTGCCCCGGGTAATTGGTACAGATATCTGTTTGTTTCACATCCATTGTGCTTAGGTTATGCTAGGTGAGCTTAGCCCACGAATGAATCAAATTGAAACCTTTATATAGACACGCAAGTTTTAGAAATGCACTTTGTGTTTTTTTTTGTCTGATGATTTTAATTGCTTATACGGCAGCAGATGATGAGAGTGTAATGTCTATAGCTCCTGGCATCACTCAGGTTTTCGATGTCAAGGTTCTGAACCCCAAGGTTAGAAGATGAGGGAGCCCGAGGACGGTCTCCTGTCAGGAAAGGCCGTGTGGAATATGAACAGAAAAGAGGATGTTGGAGTGGGGAAAAAACTATAAAAGTCGATGCATAACTGGCATCGGGGGGTAGTTGTGTCATGACACTTATCGTGGTAGCGTTATTAGGTTGTTACTCTGCCGGTTTGTTTCTAAAAATATCATTGTTGGTAGATTAGTTGTCTTTTCAGTTAGTTAAATTGTGTTTTAGCCTTTTCAGTTCTTAAAATAAATTGAGGTCGATTTAGTATGCTTGTTTTTTTAAAGAAAAGCTCACTTCTGGTCTAAATTCACAAGAATATAATATACAAATGTATGTTCTCAAATACAACGAACAAATGTAAATGGATGACAGAAAAAATGTTATAAAATTATTCAAATTCAAAATATTTTATTGAGTATTAAAATTGTTACATTTATTACTAAACGTCATGAGTCTACTTTCAATTCGGAAAGCCCTGATAAGATCTGGTGAAAGAAACTCATATGATATAAAGAAACCAAAACTCTTACGCTTTATTTTACAAAGGAAACATGCATGTTTAAGTCATGTATGTTTTATTTCCGCTGAAAGAGAATTAATGCGAAAATCGAACGAAAGTAGGATGACGGGATAGATTTTAACAGAAGTTTTAGTTCAGATTTGTGGTACAATAGGCCTTAGAGAAGAGTACCTAATATAGACTCGGGGAAAAAATGTGTATACATGTCTTCAGCCCTTTTTAACTTCCCAATACTGGACACGGGCCTCCCTTAGTACGAGGGGGATCAGGCCATAGTTCACCACGCTAATGCGGATTGCAGGACTTCATATGTCTCAGACATGCAGGTTTTCCTTCACCGTAAGACAAGTGGTAATCAAGTTAGAAATAATTCGCACATGAAAATATCAGAGGTGCGAGACCCGGATTCGAACGCGGATCACTCGGATATCCAAGCGCGTTACCATTGGGCTACATATGCTGCTGCAATATAAGTGATTAAAAATAAAAAAGTTAAAAGTTGTGTTTAAAAAAATAACTTATAGTATCAAAACACGTAATTTTTTAATTAAAACAATGCTATGAATAGCCACAACTTGTGCTGAAATATTTTACCTCTTGTCAACCACCTTTACAAGCGAGCAGGTGTTCGTGATAAATAGATCCCGTTAGAGACGACGCTTTGCTCTGTGGAAATCTTGTTATATCCTTTACTGCGGCTCTAATAACACGTGCATTTATATGTATATATATTATGAGACTAGCTGACCCGGCAGACTTCGTACTGCCTCAATCGATATATAAAAGACCTAAACTTTTTTTTTCATATTTAATCACCTTTTAAACCTTCTCTGGACTTCCACAAATAATTCAAGACCAAAATTAGCCAAATCGGTCCAGCCGTTCTCGAGTTTTAGCGAGACTAACGAACAGCAATTCATTTTTATATATATAGATTATATTAATTCGTTTTTCATATAAACTTTATTATTACTATCACTTCACAGATAGGTCAGTCTTTCTCGCTCATTCATGGTGCTTTAAAGCATTTGAAACGTCGAGAACCAAAAACTTAAATAAATCCGCGAAAAATCAAAAAAAGATACATTTTTTGAATTATCTATGCAAAAGTATAAAATTAAAATAATAGCAAACTAAATATGTATTTATAATTTTAACATAATATATTATGTATATTAAAATGGTCTAGGGTATTTTTCTATAGTAATAATTATTTCGCAATGAAACGCTTAAATAATTTTGACTGATTACGATCAGATATCTATTAATATATTTCACTGTATTGATCTGCAGAACTATTAGCAGCAAATTTGCAGGATTTATTATTACATATTAAAAAAATAAAAACAGATCTCAAGTTCTAGAAATGTTGGGCACAATTACTTAAGAGATGTCTCGAACACACGCTGGAAAATTTTACCGGTTTTTAAATAAAAACTTTTCTAAGAAAAATCCTGTCTTATTGTTACAATGCAAATAGAGCAGCAAATCTTGTTTTTCTTCTTTCAAACAAGACGACAAAGTTTCATTCAATGGTAATTTTAAGTCAGTAAATTGTTCCTAGAAGAAGCAAGAAGTTTTTGTATAATGTTCTTAACGTATTAAAGAATTCTATTCGGAATTAAGAAACCAGCCAAGCACAAGTAACTTAGAATAAATTATACGTAAGTACGTATAAATATTAAATATAGATTATAGACTTAATTAAACGTAAAAATATTTAAGTCTATTCATAAGGATGTGCAAGTGTTATATACCTATAGGCTAACACAAATATTATTACCTATCTGTGCAAATGATATTATAGCGCATGCACAAGTGTGTACTAGCAGAAGTGTTCAGATTATAAATGCATAGGTCTAACTTTACATCAAGCGAGAACTCCCACTCAATATCTCAGGATCACGAGCTTTTTATTGTAGCTATAACTGAGGCTGTTTAGTATAAAATCCGTTATATGTTAGGACATTATTACAACAGCGCCATCTAGTTCCGTGGTAAGCTACGAGGCTTGTATTACGAATACCAGATAGTTGATATACTACACATATAAATTTTAAATACATACATATTATAAATATAAACACCCATGACTGGAGTACAAACATTCGTGCTCAACAAATGATTGCTCCCAGCGGGACTTGAACCCGCGACTGCTGGAGCAGAAAGTAGGGTCACTACCAACTGAGCCAAACATGTCGTCCTAAATAAAAGATTTTGTACAACTGAGATTACTAGGAAGAAAAATACAAGTTTATCTTTTCTACAACTGAATCTTGCTCATAAAAGTATAGAAACGGCGAACAAAGAACATTCTGATACGGTTCTACGAGCACCTAAAGATAAATATGATCGTAGAGCCCTTATAAAATACGCTCCATATAACTTAATGAAAGTTGCTACATAAAAGTAATTAAGAGTTCATCTGATCGCAGGAAAGTTAGTACTTCTAGAAATAACAATTTTCTTGGATATGCTAGACATATAAATAATAATGCACATTAATATAGAAGTAAAATGTCTGGGCGCTATCTGTAAATAAATCTTCAATATTTAAACCTTTAAAACACAACATTTTCCCTTCAATGGATGACACTGATATAAAGCTTATTGATTTCAAGTGGGTTTCCACGGATTTACAGGTTCATAAAGTACCAAATGAGAAAGCAAGATCATGATCTGGCGAATTTATTGACAGATTTCGGTTACATATATTTTTTAACGTTTCATTGCGAGACACTCGCCTTTCTTCACTACGAGTCAGGATCAGGCCATAGCCCACCATGCTGGTAAAGAGCAGGATGGCAGATTTTAAATGTCTTTCTAAAACTTTTTAGGTTCTCTCAGACATGCAGGTTTCCTCACGATGTTTTTCTTCATCGTAAGGCAAGTGGTAATCATGCTAGGAATGATGCACACGAAACTATTAGAGATGCGAGACCCGGAATTTGAATCAGTTTCACTCGGTTTTTTAACAAAGCGCGTTACCACAATCTCTTCCTACTTTTATTTATTATATTATAAAATATTCTGAAAACTGGATAAAAACGTTTTTATCGTATGATTGATTAAATATTATCTTTTCTCGGCTTTGTTCTATAAATAATTGTTGTTTTCTAAATCGCTACGTGTACTTGGGCTTGGCGTGACGCTGAATTCGGGTCATATTAGTGCAGGTTACTGAACATTGATAATTTCGGAATAATTAATAATGTATTGAATATTAATGATCGTTTTAAGTATAAAAGCTTCATCTATTTCTGAAAATTCGAACTTATTACTGCCATATTAATTCAACAGGACGTTGATTTACTTACTCAATGTTTTTTTTCGAGAATTTCTTAGGGTAAGCAGTGTAAATTTCTTCGTAGGGTTTTGGCGAGGTGTACTGAGGGAGGAGATTAGCAACTATTTTGACTCTCCCGTGTGGCAACGTCATTATAAAGAGATTTGTGATTCGGCACAATGTAGAGAATGTATGTATGGACCGAAGCAAGGGACAGGCGGTCTCCGAGTGCTACGTCAAGACTTGTACTTTCAACGAGCTTTTATCCTATTGTACAAAAAATGTTGTACTAGTTTTTGTATTTCAAAAAACTAAACTGAATTTATTTAAATAAAAATCTGTATAAAAATCAAATATGTGTTTAATTATAAATTTATTTCATAACAGGATTATTTCGTATAATGTCCTAACATATATATATAAACTCTTTTGCAAAAAAAACGGGCACTTAAGCAAAGAACTATTTTATAGTTACTATTAGTTTGTTCGACAATTTTAGGTATTGTTATCTTCAGAATTTTATAAATTAATTAGAAAGGAATAGTTTTCATCAGTTTTATCATAACATTTTGATTAAATTGTTGAGAAATAACGTTTAAGCTCAAAACACTATTATTATACCTGCTCGCTAAATAAAAATGAAACGCGTTAATTTCTTTGTTTTTCTTGAATACATTAAAAGCAGATAAAAGTTTAGTATTGAGTGTGACCCCCTCTTGCTGAAATCACAGCTTGCATTCGTCTGGGCATGCTAGCGAGTATATCTTTCATGGTTTCTTGGGGAATACGTTCCCACTCCGCGGTAATCACATTCTTTAGCTCTCTGATGGTCTGCGGAGCCGGCTGCACTGATCTCACTCGTCGCTTCAGAACGTCCTAGACATGCTCTATGGGATTGAGGTCCGGACTTCTAGCTGGCCAGTCCAAACGACGAATTCCGACTTCTAGCATATACGCTTCCACATCGCCAGACCGGTGGGCGCGAGCGTTGTCGTCCATAAAAATTGAGTTTTCGCCAAGAGCGGTCAAAGCGGGTTGTGCGTAAGGAATTAGAAGTTCCGTTTTGTATCGGTGTCCAGTCAGTGTACCGTTTTCGATGAAGACTAACTCCATACGATCCATAGAATTTATTCCTGCCCAAAACATAACAGAGCCACCTCCATAAGGTGTGATTTCTTCATAACATGCCTCTGCAAAGCGTTCTCCTCGTCTACGTAGCACTCGCCGACGTCGGTCTTCACCATGCACAGATATCCTGGCTTCATCGGAGAACAATACCCTATCTAAATCTTCATGAGTCCATGACACATAATTTCGAGCGAAGCTAAGCCTGGCAACTCGATGTCCACGGAGTAATTTAGGGCCGCGTGCCGGGCGATGACTGTGTATATTAGCAGCGAGAAGCCTCCTCCTGACCGTCCATAGACTAATTTGCACATTTCTTACTTCTTCGAGGCTGTTCTTGAGGTCCACATAAGAAGATTTGCGATTTCGCAACGCTTGACTAACTAAAAAACGTTCATCCCGTGGTTCGGTACATGTCTTTCTGCCAGAACCAGGCCTTCTCTTGACGGAAACGGTCTCTTGATAGCGCTGCCAGGTCCTTTGAACTGTCGACTGATTCACATTTAGCCTCTGAGCCACGAAACATTGACTGCAACCTTCTTCAAGCAGCGCAATAATTTAGCTCGCTTTTATCACTTTATCTGCCATTTTCGAGATTGCTAAACAGCAATAACAATAAGCTTAAATGTCAAGGACTTCAGATAATTAAATAAAAATTGACAAAAAGTTAATTAGAGTCGATATTAACTATAGGGAATTCGCGCCACAAAATGTAGTTAAAAGTTGTTTTCTTTGAAAACCAGGCTCAGTCAAAAATTTGAATTTGGAATGTACTCTTATTAACATTATGGCACTTTTATAACTGCCCAGTAACATGTTCAAGTGATTAAAACCTTTTTGGTATTGTATTTTTTTCAGCCAGGAAGAAAATCGAAACGGCCCGTTTTTTTTGCAAATGAGTATATATATATCCTTACATATACTATATGGAGTCTGCAAACAAAACCGAGTACAAATCATAACTTCATAGGGCAGTTATTAAAAAAAATGTTTTAGTAGGTACATATGTAGCGCCCGCACTCATAGTAACTTAATGAACCATGCGCGTTCTTTAGTATGAAGATTCTCAACTTAATGGTTCATTAAGTTGCTCTGAGTGCGGCGGGAAGTGTATTATATTAATTTAACCATTATAATGTATTAAAATATACAAGAAAGCAGAAAGTGATCTATTTCTGCTTTTAACGTTATACATTCTTGTTACTTTACCTAGACTCGGGTCGTAATGAGAATAATAAATGTTATTACATGAACCTAAACATCGTTACGTCTCGTGAAGATATGATAAATTAATTATCAGTCATGTAATAAAAAAATACACTTGTGGTTCAGATTATAATTCCTTGCTTCCACCAACACTTCACCGACCAGCTGAAATTACTTAAGGAATGTTACGTGTTTCTCAGAGATATTATCCCGTAGTAAAAAATGTCCTTTAATTGGACCCAGATATCTTGCTGCTATTTTCGTACCAAATTTCATCAAAACCTGTCCAGTGGCATTTTTGTAATGAGGTCACAGACAGACAGACAATAATTGAGATTGACTAGATGGCAAAAAGCAAAACATTCAAAACATCGAGAACGAAAAGTCTAAATAATTTCACTACAAATTCAGAAAATGATATTTTATTTAAAATAAAAGCACTTTAATATTTAATTGAATATACTGAAATATGCACAAAATGAGGTGAAAGTATAAATTTAGACATTCAATGAAAAATTCAGGTCACATCAGTCGACTTTATCCAACAAGATACAATAGAATATTAATGAATCACATAACGTATAAAAGCTGCTGAAAAAGCTGTTTATAGCACAGAACTTCAGAAGTATGAAAATATGGATAATATATTTCTGGTCCTCTTAGGTTTCATTGTTCCGAAATTTCTAGAAACTTTACTGTGAAAAGACTGTCTACTTCAATGAAATTATACTTTATTTAAAAGATCTACAATACACTAAGGTCTACAGCGAAAATAATATGCCCATGATGCCGTGTAATAGAATGAATCGATATCTTCGTCTATCTCCTACTGGAGACGAACTAAATTCAATGCATTCAGTTAACTTGTTAAAGTAAATAAAAAATCCCTTCAGCTTCGCAATGTTAAATTGAATTTTATTTTGTATTAATGTTTCTTTATAGTAAAAAATCATGTTTTATTAAATATTTTATAGATTATAATATATAAGCGCCTAATCTATTGAAAAACGTACAAAAGTTATCTAATAAGGTATAATTATTTTGTGTATTGGTACTTAATATTGACATGAGTATCATAATTATTATTCACAATTCGATACTATTAAGATTAAGATTAAAGAGTAAATTTTAAGAGTATATTTTTAAATTTAAAAATATAAAATACAAGTTAAGGAATAATATTTGTAATAGAAAAAAAAACAAAATGAGTCGTGCTAGAATATTTATTATAATTTAAAATAAGTTATATACAAAATTTATTTACAATACATATCTCGAGGTCCGTATTTACAATACCAAAAACTTTGCTGAAATGTCATATTTAGAGTTTACCACAATAAGACATCAATTCGTCCACTGTGCAGGGTTTGTCGCAACACTCTGAGACCACTTGCCTCTTGCCGCGGCCCAACCAGTGCGCTCTATGAGGGGCGAGCCAGGGCCAATGCATGTCCGTTGCAACATTTTGGTGCTCGGACCTCTTTATCAAATTGTTATCGCAAAGAAGAGCCAAAACTGTTGCCAGTCTTCTCCCACAGTAGACTTCTCCATAATCTTGAGTAGCTACAACAGCTAAAAGACCAAAAAAGGCCAAAAATAACACGACTGGGATCTTCATGTTTATCGGATGATAGTCGGTAGAGGATTGTGCTTTAGACAACATTTGCGAGAGCTTTTATACGTGATAAGATTCATTAATATTCCATTATATACACTTGGATAAGCTCGACCGATATAATCTGAATATGTCATTGTGTTATGGAAATTATTTACCTCATTGATTAACCGTGGGTGTAGTTCCTACCTATTAATAATGAATTTAATACTGAATTTTAAAATCTATATATATAAAAATAAATCCCTATTTTCCTTGGTCTCGACATCATGCGTGAACGGCTGGACCGATTTCGCTAATTCTTTTTTGTTGTGTTTTTCAAGTGGTAGTGCCATGCTTGTTACCTTCGGGTAGCAGCCGAATGGGCCGGCACGTGGCTTCCCATGGAACTAGGTGGTGCCTTGTGTTCCGACATACTTATATATTATGTATTCTATAGACCATGTGTAAATTGTACCTGACAATTTGCAGAACTAACGTCTACCAATAGATAATTTACATACGATAAAGTAAATAGTAATTAATTGAGTAAAAATTTAAAACGAAATAATAAGTTCCAAAATTAGGCATAAGGGAAACACCTCACAGTAAAAAATTGTTGGTCACGCAAGGCGGCTTCGAAATAAATACAAAAACTATGTATTATAAAATATTAAAATAGGTTATCAAATCACGACGATGTAATGTACATGTCCAAAAAAAAATCTATTGAATTGAGTACTTTCTTTTTTAAATCCAACCAAAATGTATCAGAGCTTAGCTACAGGAAAAATATTTAATTATCCTCAACGAGAGAATTATGAATGAAACATTTCACTACTCTAATTATGTCAGAATCTGATATAATCAGGCAGATAAAAATATAAAAAAAAATTCAAATAAATTCCCTTGGGATAAGCAACCTTGATCAATCCTGATTTTGAGCTTTATTATAATTTGACGTATTACAACAACGTACATTTTCCTCCAGCCCTTTTTATTATTATTGTTAGTATTTTGTTTATTTAGGACCAATATAAATAATTTTGTATGTTCAACATAATATTGTGTTTAATTGAATCTTTATAAATAAGAATTTAAAAAATCAATACACGTGTACAAAGAGCCAGCTTTCAAGTAAAATAATATATGTGTAATCGTAGGTATATCACTTTGAAAGACGTAATTATATTAAAAGTTAAATTGATAAAATAAAACAAAACACGTTTTAAATAAACTTTATTACATTTATATTTCACAAAAACATGTTCACAAAAGTTCCTACCTTCCACAGTAATTTAACAGCTCGTTTATGGTACATGGCTTATCACAGCATTCGGAGACTATCTGCCTGTTAGTTCTTGCCATATCTCGCATGGGGCGAGGCCAATAGTTCTCTATTGTATGTTGCGACCTCTTCACTAGACTACTATCACAAAGATACGCTAAAACCACTGCCAGTCGCCTACCGCAGTAGATTTGTTCATATTCACTTTGAGAACAAGCCGCCAATGCACTGAATGCTACTAAAAACACAATTTTCGCCTTCATTCTGTGTGCAGCAACTTCGAAGTTATGTGCAATATAAAGAGATTCCCCTGCTTTTATAGCTGGAAAAGCTCATTACCATGCACTTACGTCCAGTGTAAAGTGTATTACGAAAAGCTAGTTCCTAGAATGATGCATGACGTCATGAAGTTTAAACGAAAGCTCACGTGATCCCCGTAATTGAGTTGCTTGCAATAATGTTGGGGTAATTTATGATCGTAAGAACGTGTCCATTTAAAGTTAGACTATTATGAGTTCTAAAGAAATCATGTTCAGATACTTAGTTAAATTAATGAATCATTAATGAAAAAATTGAAAATACAAGCGATTAAAATAAATTTATTTAAAATACAAACAAAAGGACTTAAATGCAGAAAATTTACATAATATAACAATATAATTTTTAGTACCTATATCGTTGGTACAACAACACAATCACATGTTGAACCAACCCATACTAGTGTTGTAAAAAGCTTCTAGTGTATCTAGTACTTCGTGTCTAGAAATGTCAAATTAAAATATACTCATATAACGTTATTGAACTTCAAGTTATTCATACCATGTTAGGAATATACCTCATACAATTCTTACAAAATACTCATTTAATGTTTACACTTAAAAGTATTTAAGTCAAAGCTCCTGGCACTGAGCCACAACCTACGTAACAGTTTATAAATGATTCACTCACTTGAATGAGTTCAGATTTCATTCATAATTATTCATTTTCGGGTTGTCAACGACAATACGTTGTGTTCATTCTTAGCTGGTAAGATTTTGTGACGTAAAGCGTCGTAAAATGTAATCTCTTGCTTATCGTACGATAATCAGATAAATAAGCTACTTTTTCTCTATTTCGATATAGAAAAAACTTTATATCGTAGTTTATATTTTTTTTAGTTTGGGGCAATTTATTAAAAAACCTAAAATATCAGACAATGAAGATGAAAAATATTTGAAACGCTCGGGATAAATAAGTGTCAATTTGTGGCATAACTGAAAAGCTATGACGTATTATGTTACAAAGACTTTTATACAAAATATCGCTGTAGCCTATCGATCAAGAGCTTTTCAGAATCAGAGGCGAACAAAAAAAAACCTAAGCATTGATAATGTAAAAAGTATACATGATATTGAATATCAAAATTCTAGGTTTTTGTTAGCTTTCTTGTGTACAGTCTATTCAATTTAGGAATTACATGTACATGTATACAAGTTTTGTAATACTTAACAGGTTACTTGACAGGTTACTTAAGTTTATAAATATAATAAAATTCTAACTTAGTTAAATCTGTACATTGATTATTTTTTGGAAATTCTAATTGAAATAGTCATTATTAACGATACAGAGGCCGAATCTATCGTTTTTAGAATTCTTGTCTGTTTGTCTGTGACCGCATCACGAGTAAACCACTGGACGGATTTTTATGAAATTCGGTGTGGTGATAGTTGGTTCTCCGGGTTAATATATAGGATCGATCATATCTATACTAACCCTCAACGGGCTCGTGCCTTGTTACATACAAGGGATGAGCCCGAGCGGAGCGCGGACAAGTCGCTAGTAAATAAATAAACAAATAGTCTAGTAATCTGTATAATTTATCGACAATTACATTTTTATTCCAATCTTCTAATCAATTCTAGTTTTCACTAAGGCGTTTCGTGTAAACTAGTTTTCACTAGTTGTAACGCGTTATAACTGAGAACGGGTTTTAACTGTAACATATATATTGAATTATATGTATGGATATAACCTATATATTATGCACAATTTATTTTTATCGTTTATAATAAAACTATTATCTAAAGGTGTTACATTTCTAATATTACGATTGTCGGGTCCAAAGTTTCACAGAATAATAAAAAGCCGAGGGATGAAGAGGAAAAAGCCTTTATATGTTAGAATTGCCTCTAGGGAATATTTGTAAAAACTTATTATTACTGAAGGAAAATACATCCTTTGTTACTTTTACCTGATGTAGCAGGCCAGTGAAGTAGGAATAATTAAAATCGATTCTGTTGTATTGGAGTTTATTGAATGAAATCTTAAATTTTAATATGGATTAGTGTATTCAGCCCTTTTAAGGTCCCACTGCTGGGCACGAGCCTCCTTTCAATACGAGGGGGAACAGGCCATAGTCTACCACGCTGGCCAGGTGTGTGTTGGCGGTCATAGATTAGTGTAGCTTGTTTATACTATTACCATGGCTAAGTTGCTATGTGGATTTAAATTAGTCGCATTACTTTAATCAATTAGCGAAATTTAGTAATAATTGAATGAAGGTCATAGCGTTTGTACTATATCCTATACACATGACTAGCTTAAACGAGAGTGGACATCGTGACCAAGTTGAGTTTATAGGACTTTATTGGGAGCACGTTACGATTGTTTCTCCTCCAGTGTCCTTCCAAAGTACATGTACTTAACGTACTAAAATACTTCCTTTATAATAATTCATAAACGAAATTGCTCGTCTATTTGCAATTTGAACTCAATTGTAAATAATACTTAATAGAAGTTAAAAAAATCAATGTAGTGCCCTAATTTACTATTTTTTATTTTATACGAAACAAAAAGTAGGTTCTAAAACCAATAAAAACGCAACCAAAACAAGATTGTACTTAAACAACTGTTAAGCCGACGTGTGCGTGATGGAAGTCATTATTTTCTTTAGCTAATTTTAAAGTAATAAATAATTTTATGAGTGGAATTAATAATGGCTTTCGGGGAAAATGTTATTATGTGCCTACTCCTTCTAAATCAACGGGAACATTGTAATATTTATATTGGCATTTTTACAGAAATAACATGGTTAAGTAGGCTGTTCATAAGTACTCGTAGAGACTGTTGTCTCCAGATGTATGTCATAAAAGAACAGCTCTCCATCCGTACAACTTCAATTAAACATATAGGAAGGATATTAATACATCCTCTTCCTGTGAGCAATACGATGACTTACTATCTCAGTTCGTAGGTACCAATAATAATATATTTTATAAGTACCAATAATATACTATTAAAAGTAAATATTTCTTAAAAAATATCAACAATTTATTACGTTTAGTAATTTTTCCCTAATTTTTTACTGTCCTTTTTGCATGATTTTGGGACTTAAAATTTTTCAGCATAGTGAAACTCACTTCTTTAATTTACATTTCTCACGTTACTCTAAAGCTTTTTTCTAAGCAATTATTCTTTTACATGTTTAATTATTTTTTAATATTATTATTCTTAGATCTATAAAATTATTTAAAGACGAATGCACAAATAAGTATATATACGTATTACTTTTATTGGATAATGCGTCATTAACTCATAATCAGGTCATGACCTGTTTATAGACTGTTGGAAGAGAAGACAAAACATGCCACGATTAATCTCATCACGGCTATTCATTCATTAAAATATTTGATCATGTTCATTGAACTACGTATAAATTTAAATATTAATGAATTCAGCAGCCTATAAAAGTTGGTTTATCTTTCAGTTCTGGCACACTTCCCCACAAGCAATCAAAGAATAAACAAGATGAAGATTCAAACACTACTAGTGTTTTTTGCTTTATCAGTTTGTGTAATGATAGTTACTTCTCAAGATTACGGAGAGGTGTACTGCGGGAGGCGACTAGCCGCAGTGTTGGCTTTACTTTGTGACAGCAACTTGATCAAAAGATCTGATACACATCGCAGTATGAACGAAGTGGGCTCGAGCTGGCTGTGGCTGGCGCCGCACAGGGCGCACGCTATGGGACGCCACAAAATACAGGTGGCTTCAGAGTGTTGCGATAAGCCTTGTACCGTAAATGAACTGTTGTCCTATTGCGGTTAGCACATATTCTAAAAATCGACATCTGCTGCTACTCTTCAACAATTCAGGATGTTCATCTAAAAATTTGATTGTAAATAACTTGTGCTTAAGATTTCTTTAAATAAAATTTGTAAATAAAAACAATTTTAATGTAAATAAATAATAATTATGGTTTATTCTGATATCTTTATTTATAATTTTAAAATTTGTACGTTATAAAAGTATTTTCTAATTCGTATTACGTATCACCACATAGTATAAAACAAAGTCCCGCTATCTGTCTTATATGCTTAGATCTTTAAAACAACGCAACGGATTTTGATGCGGTTTTTTTAATTGATAGAGTAATTCAAGAGGAAGGTTTATATGTATAATACATGCATAATATAGTAGAGAAACACTGATTTTGGAGGTTTCTAATGACGTGATATCGTCAATATACACATTTTTAGCGCTTGCATTGCAAACGCTGGCTGCAGTAATGCAGTACAGTATTGTACACCTTAAAAAGGTCTACAAAAAGTCCGCGATAGTATATGTGAGTCGCTAGTTTCGTGTAAAAATGGTGTTTAAAATAACTTTTTCCTAATTGAAATGCATTACTTAACGAGTATGCAAAACACAGTAGTAATATTATTACTACATAATAATAAGAAAAAAGATTAACTGGTACTGTTGCTTGTAATTAAACATTTCATTACAAACTACTTCAAGGATTTACTTCAAGGTATAAAATAGTTTTCTAGGTATAAAATTGTCTTCTTTCTCCTAAATTGTTTACGGCTGTACTAGAAAACATATTCAGAAATATAGATTGGGAAGATTATGGAATAAATATTAATGGATCTAATCTAAATCACCTAAGGTTCGCTGATGACATAGTAATATTCGCCGAGAGATCAGACATATTACAAACTATGTCACAACAATTAGATAATGAAAGCAGGAAAGCTGGTCTATTCATGAATCCAACAAAGACTAAAGTAATGACAAATGCGCTAAAGGAAAACATACAAATAGGACAGGAGATAATCGAATATGTAGACGAATATATATATTTAGGACAGGTAATATCGATAAAAAACCAATACTCTAAAGAAATCGATAGAAGAATAAGCATTGCATGGAAACGTTACTGGTCACTAAAAGAAATAGTTAAAAACGAAACGATACCAATATCAGTAAAAAGTAAACTTTATAATACATGCATTCTCCCATGTCTTACTTATGGGTGCCAAACTTGGCCGGCTACAAATGTCAATAACCATAAACTTATAGTATGCCAGCGTAATATGGAGCGAAGCATGCTAAATATAAGGCTACGGGACAGATGGACGATTTCAAAAATAAGGAAAAGGACAAAAGTGAACGATGTTTTAAAAACAGTAAGAAAACTTAAGTGGAACTGGACGGGTCACATAATCAGAACGAACATAGAAAAATGGACGAAAGAGGTAATGCAATGGTACCCTAGAAATGGAAAAAGGCAAAAAGGACGTCAAATTAAAAGATGGGAAGATGACTTACCTAAAGGATGGAGAAGGCTAGCTAGAAACAGAGATAAATGGAAGGAATTAGGGGAGGCCTATGTCGAAGGATAACCTGATCATCTAACTGGTTGCTAAACAACATGTTGTTTACTATAAAAATAGAATTTAAATATTGTTTTTTTTTCTTTTACCACATAAAATATAATGTAAAAACAGAAATGGTCAGTGAATAAAGGCTTTTATTATTATTATTATAAAATAGTTATGGAAAGTCAATTTTACCAATGGTGTATGTAAGTTGTATTGGACTTATTAAGTTATTTCTACCTGTTATTGCTCTGTTTTCAGAGAATACATATAGCGAAGCGAATGCATCCATAAGATTATATAAGACGGCTATAATCTATACATACCTACTTATAATAAAATGCTAAGTCGAATCTTTTGAATTTTTTTTGAAAAACTAATTTAAATAATAATTCTTCCAAAAAAAAATTAAAATCATTTTTAGAATTTTTGTCTGACTCTCTGGGACCGCATTGAAATTTAGCATGATGATAGATAGCACAGCGCCATCTAGTTCCGGGGTAAGCTACGAGGCTTGTGTCACAGTACAGAGATAGAACAGTAGCGTAACTCAGCCGTCTTTTTGAAATTTACACCTACAGCTGAGCGGAGCGCTAGGGTTGGTACATACAAAAAGTAAAACAGGTAATTTTTTTTAGGAATGAAACGTATGTTAATTTAATATTTATTTTTTACATATTTATGTTATAAGTTGGTAACAGATAAATATTTGCGTCTATTGCGACAAGTTTTAAATGCTGTGTTGTTAAATTTTATTATATAAAAAATTCGCATTCTTATTATTATTATTATGCACCGCCCGCTATATATTTGTCTTGATTATAATATGAATTACCATTACACGCACCATGGCAACGGACATAACTGATATGTCAAACGCCGTTAATTTTATAAAGTTTCTTTAAATTTTCTAATCTTCCGCACAACTTTCTTATTTTTTTCTTTCATAAGAACCTTCTCCTAACATTAACAAACATAACAAAAAAAGAATTGGCCAAATTGGTCCAGGCGTTGTTGAGTTATGCGCTTACCAACACATTTTGCGATTCATTTTTATATTATAGATCGATTAAAACAATAAATCATTCTTACCTTTCAAAATCAGTAGGGAGTTTAAAAAACGAAATCTCCGGTTTTGATGAAGCAGAGTTCAAACAGCCGTATACTACGCAATAAGTTCGTGGCATCTTTAAAAAGATCGCGGTATTAAACTCAAACGCGGCACACACGACTGACAGCACCGCAGCGTCCGCTAAGGGGCCTCGTTGATGCGCGTATTTGTGTGAGTGTGCCGTTTCGAACGTTAAGTATGCAGTTTCCGTACTGTTCATATTTTTACTGTGCTTGTGTTACGGATACCAGATAGTTTATACAATACACATATGTAAGTTAAATACAAACATTTTATAAATATAAGCACCCATGACTATAGTACAAACAATAAATATTCTTGCTCAACAAATGAATGCGGGACAACAAATACCGAAACAGGGAAAATAGCAGGACTCGAACCCACGACCGCTAGCGCAGCAAGCCCTGGTGTCCCTAATACTACAAACATAGACAAACCTGCCGTAAAAATTCGTAATCTTGAAGTATTTTGCAATTGTTAGTGTTTCGCTTTTAGTGATTATATTAATTATATTTTAAGAAAGCCACATCTTTTAGAAAATTTCCCATATTTTCTGCATTTAGGGGTAAATTTTTCACCTATGATTTTCACCTACTGCATTTAAAAAATACTTCATACTTAACTTGAACTAGGTATATAATACAGTACAATAAAAAGAAAATAATAATAAAAATACTATACAAAAGATTAAATGAAATAATAACCAAATTAAAAAGACTAAAAAGTAAAAGTAACTGATTGGTACTTATATAACTATAGATACCTGACCTTCTGATATTTTCGAAGTAAGTGCCAGCCGGTAAAAATCAAAGCACAGCTTACATTACTTTATATATAATACTAGCGGACCCGACAGACGGTGTTCTGTCCACATATAAATTTTTTATAAACTTTTCCTCCCGGTGAAATGTTTTATTACGCATTCGCAAAACAACATTTACTTCGCACTTCCCAGTATGTATTCGCTGATTTAATTACCATTGCACGCACCATGGCAACGGTAATAACATGATACGTCAAACGCCATTAATGTTATAAAGATATTTTTAATTTCCTTTTTTTCCGCACAACTTTCATATTTATTCACCTTTAAAACCTTCCCTGGACTTCCACAAATAATTCAAGACCAAAATTAGCCAAATCGGTCAAGCCGTTTTCATGCTATGTCGTGACAACGGAAAACGGGTTTCATTTTTATATATATAGATTTTAAATTATAACAATAGGAAATATTATGTGTGTTTCTTTAGTTATTTTTATAATCGGAAAAAGTTCCAGCTTTCAAAAGCTATCCTTTAGATTCTTAGAATAATTAAAAATTTTGAAAAAACCCACGACGGTTAAAAAGTTATTAAAAAAGGATAAAATAATAAAAAAAACCCCGACTTAAAAATAAATGTAATGCGAGATAATAAACGAAAAAAGATTTAATAAGTAGAGGTGATCTCTCGCAGAGTCGGTCATATAATATGTAAACAATAAAGTATCAGTTTTCATAGCATTTCCCTACGTACCTACCTATTTAATTCTCGATGATTGTAGATGTGGCAATAACATAATATTCAACTACCTATAAACTTAATAAAAAAAAACCAAGAATATCCATCGGGGGCTGCCATTAAATGAACTAGTTTTGAAGGTTTATAGTAACGTGAATAATTAGATATTTCCGTATCCGGTATCCGTAACACAGATAGATTCCGGTATTTTTCAAAATTTTAATTTTATTTTTTATTTTAAACTTTTTAAAGAGCATAAATATTATATACATAACGCGCCGCCCCGGGCGTTCGCGCGAAAGACCCTATGGAAGATATGCCTCTGCTACAGTAGTATGTACATTAGATAAGTATTTGGAAATAAACTTGTCCTTCGGCTTTGTTGTAACTCGACTCGGTATTATAACGTAGAATAAAAATATTAAGTAAAATAATTTTCAATGTAAAGTAAAGAATGCAAAAAATGACAATGTTTTAAATCAGTCTATTTCACTTTCACACCTAAACAAACGGCTTAACGGATTTCAAATAATTGTCGGTAATATCTCACATAGTCAGGCGTGTTTACTGTTTATCTTATCATTCAAAGTTGAAAAATTACAGTTAGATACTGTTGGTTTTGTTAATCTGCGATGAGTCTATGAATGAGTTATGAATTTAATATATATAAAAATAATGTTTACTGCAGCGCCCCCTGGTGAGTGGTCACCGTAATACCTATCTAAGAACATGCAGCAATCTAACCCGAACCCATAACTGAAAACTGCATCAAAATTGGACTAGTAGTTTTGGAGAAAAATGTCTTAAATATATAGTAGCTAATATAAAATATATTACTGCAGCGCCCTCTAGTGAGTTACTACCGTAACATCTATTTAAGAACCGTGACTTATCAACCACAAACTGCATCAAACTACTAGGACTAGTTTTGGTTCTGCACTAACAGTTGTTTACTGCAGAGCCCTCTGGTGAGTGTTCACCGTAACAACTATTCAAGAACACGCACGAATCAAACCCAAGCTCATAATTTAAAATTGCATCAAATTCGGACAAGTAGTTTTGAAGGAAAATGGCAACGTGGATTTGCACTTATTTGTGTTTGCTGCAGCGCCCTCTGGTGAGTTGTCACTGTAAAACCTATCTAAGAACATTCACCAATCAAACCCAAACCCATCACTGAAAACTGCATCGAAATCGAACTATTACTTTTGGAGAAAAGTGGCAACATTGATTTGCACAAATAATGTTTGCTGCAGCGCCCCCTGGTGAGTGATCACCGTAATACCTATCTAAGAACATGCAGCAATCTAACCCGAACCCATAACTGAAAACGGCATCAAAATCGGACTAGTAGTTTTGGAGAAAAATAGCAACATGTATTTGCACACACAAACACTCTCTCACCCCAAACGCATATCTCCGTTCCGTCGTAGGTACAAAAAGAATTTAAACATCATACGTTAAACAGCAATTTTTTATTACTTTTAGTTACTATAGCGTATAAAAATATAAATAAAATACTATTTAATGCAAAATTTATAATTGTGCGCTTATCCATTCCCGAAATATCGGGAACGAGTGATAAACATGGTAAATATTCCGAAAAGATATTATATTGTTTAAATCTAAAATTAACTCTTATTACTACTAAGTGATAAAGACAGGAAGGTAAAATCAAATATTTTAAGTATTTACTAATAAAATATATTTCAAGTTTCCTTCATTTTTATCTACCTCATCTGTATCACTTAAATTTCATATAACAAAATCGCACATCACGCTTTGTATCAACAGTACGATAAGAGTTCATCTTCAGTGCACAGCTTGTCGCAACACTCGGAGGCCACCTGCCTCTTGCCGCGGCCCACACTGCGCGTCCTGTGCGGCGCGAGCCACGGCCAGCTCGCGTCAGCAGCCGCCGCACTGTACCGCGTCTGCGACCTCTTGACCAAGTTGCCGTCGCACATAACTGCCAGAGCCGTCGCCAACCGCCTCCCGCAGTACACTTGCCCCAAGTCTTGGTACGTCAATGCGGCTATCAAACCAGAGATGGCAAGGAATATCAATAAAGTTACAGCTCTCATGGTGTTAATGATTAGACAACTTGTAAAGAAATGTGGAGATTCTCCCAAGTGATGTAATTTTTATAGATAATACAGTTCATGAATATTCAAATATATCGGTCCACTCATTTGAATAATGCGACAGTACATCGTGTGACGTAATATTAAGCCTTTAGGTAGTGAACTAAAAGTAACGCAGGTAGGACGAGCCATCCTAACGTATTTTTAGATTTCATTGATTTACCTATGTCCTACGCATATTTTGAATATTAATGAATCCAGCAACCTATAAAGCTTGGGATATCTTCTAATTCTGACATACTTCTCCGTGAGCAATCAAAGGATCAACAACAAGATGAAGACTCAAACACTACTAGTATTTCTTGCTTTATCAGTTTGTGTAGTGATGGTTACTTCTCAAGATATCGGAGAGGTGTACTGCGGGAGGCGACTAGCCACAGCTTTGGCTTTACTTTGTGATAGCAACTTGGTCAAAAGATCTGAGACACATCACAGTATGAACGAAGTGGACTCGAGCTGGCCGTGGCTGGCGCCGCACAGAGCGCACGTTATGGGACGCCATAAAAGACAGGTGGCTTCGGAGTGTTGCGATAAGCCTTGCACCGTGAATGAACTTTTATCCTATTGTGGATAGTAAACTTAATAAAAAATGAGTAGGTAATATCTGATGCGATTTTATAACAATTCTGGGTTTTCGTCTAAATAAAGTGTAATTATTTTGTACTTATGTTTCATTTAAATAATGTAATCGTTTGTAAATAAAATTTTATGTAAATATATGATAATTAGACATATTATATGTTTTTTTTAACTACCTCAATGCAGTAAGTTAACATAATATACACATAGTTTCCCAATAAAAATTTATTCATTAAAATCAGTTCAGTAGTTTAGGCGCTACAGTGCAAAGTACAAACACACACACATAGACTGCCTACCCACCCTTCTAGATAAATCATGGCCTTCCTTTCGTCGTAGTCGGGTTTTTAAAATACAAAGGCGTACATGATCATTATTTTTCTTTATATATTCTTCTCAAAAAATGTAAATAAAAAGTAATACCTAAAAAAGAAATTCACAATAGTAAAATTTTGACTTTGATATTTATTTTTGCGTACTTCGTCTATGAATAAACTCTTTTGTCTGAGAATGTACAATGTACATAATAATACCACTATACATGAGTATATTGCATGGTAGCTCTTCCTTGCTATTACTAATTCAAGCATTTAGCTTAAACTAGAGATACTCGTAAACGTTTGATTGACGTCGAGTCAGTAAAACATATTGGTCGTAATGTGAATTTCGAATTTCAGCATATTGATTTCAAAATGGTACAAGTATTTTCTTGCTTTTGTAATTTACGGTATTTTTTTTGTTATATTGGGGGTTGATTTGGCTATCCTTGTCCCAGTTGGAATCCTGTCCTAATCTTTTATGAATGAAAAGAAGTAGATAAAATGCACTTGCGATTGCGCACACATTCATGCGCTATATCATAAATCAATGACTGTAACGTTTCGTGTATTAAACCCAAAACAAGGATAAGAGGGACCTTATAAAATAAAAAATATGGCTAACACTTGCTAAAACTTGAGAGAGATATCAAAACTACATAATATGTATAAGACAATCATAGGTAAAGCGTATAGAAAAGTTTGTAATAGAATATCTCTGTCTCCCAAGGTACACTCGCAATAACTATTTTTATCTAAAAATACCTATTAAATACAATATCTTAGCTGATCGATGTACGCGTTCACACAAAATGAACTAAAACGATTTTAACTAATCTTTGTGTAGTGATAGATTATTATTGTTAGGGTCAATATTAAGACTACCTAAAAGGTATACAGGTAAGTACTACACTAAAATATTTTATATTTACAGGAAATAAATGGGGAATTACTTACACTTTTAATGCATTATAAGTAATAGAAAAGAAGATATTTTTTGTACTTTTAGCGCAAGCGAAGCCGTTAGTATCTCTTAAAAGCTGACTTAGCTGGTCAGTAAGATTTTTGGATATATTTATTATTGACAAATCTCCTAATATATAAAAATCTCGTGTCACAGTGTTTGTTATCGAACTCCTCCGAGACGGCTTAACCGATTTTTATGTTTTTTGTATATTTGGTAGATCTGAGAATAAAATTTTTTAAACATAATAATTTATTTTTACTTTTTTATGATGATTTGGCATCAAAAATACTTATAAGTTATAACCCTAAATTTTCAACCGTCTATTATTTTTAGTAGTGATTCGAACGCGGGCAGAGCCGCGGGAATTGCTAGTTTCTCTATATAAATTTCAATAGTCTACTTAGTAATTTATTATACTCTTTTGAAATTTTAAAGGAGCGATCTTGTTTTCGTCCGTAGCTAAAAGAATTACCCCGAAATATAAATATAATGTTTTATGAATGCCGTAGAAACTAATCAAGGAAGTCTACCAATCTAAGACATGGCGCATTTGGAAATATCATTGTGGTTTAAAAAACAATCATAATTGAAACGTTTGCGATGTTTTTAAAAGTAAACTTTCTATTAGTGTCAAATCATTTAAAATAATCGTATGTAATTAAAACATGTACTATAAATACATTAAAAAATAATTAAGTTTATGACAAGCTTTTAGTCACGATAAATCGTACACAAAACAGGTAGCTATATTTTTTATTTATTTGTCATTAAAAAATCTATTGTTAATATTTCTTGTGTCAATAAAAAAGGTAGGTTAAATAAATTATTTTTATTATTAATTAATAAAATACATTTCAAAATTTTATTTTTACACTTACAACTAAATTTCATTTTACAAAAATCACATATCACAATAATTGTTATCAACAATATAACAAGAGTTCATCTTCAGTGCACGGCTTGTCGCAACACTCGGCGACCACCTGCCTCTTGTCGCGGCCTACACTGCGCGCTCTGTGCTGTGCGAACCACGGCCACGCATCCACAGACGCCGCACTGTACCGCGTCTGCGACCTCTTCACCAAGTTGCGGTTACACAGAACTGCCAGAACCGTCGCCAACCGCCTCCCGCAGTACACTTGCGCCACGCCTTGGTACGTTAATCCAGCTGTCAAAGCAGAGAAGGCAAGGAATATCAATATAATCACAGTCATGTTAACTGTTTGATAATTGCTGAAGAATATGAAGATTTTCTAAAGTGGAGTAAGTTTTATATGATATTCGAGCTCATTTATATTCAAATATGTATGGTTCATTTATCTTGATAATTCGACAGTACATAGTATGACGCAATGTTAAGCATTCAGGTAACTCATGTAGGCGTATATTTTCAAAACTTCTTCAACAACGTCAACATTTGAATATTTATGAATTAAGCTGCCTATAAAACTTGCAATATTTTCTAATTTAGGCACACTTGTCCACAGACGGTCGAAGGATAAACAAGATGAAGGTCCAAACACTATTACTATTACTTGCTTTATCAGTTTGCGTAATGATAGTTACTTCTCAAGATTACGGAGAGGTGTACTGCGGGAGACGACTAGCCGCCGCGTTGGCTTTACTTTGTGATAGCAACTTGATCAAGAGATCCGAAACACACCACAGTATGAACGAAGTGGACTCGAGCTGGCCGTGGCTCGCACAACACAGCGCGCACAGTATGGGCCGCAGCAAGAGACAAGTGGCCTCGGAGTGCTGCGATAAGCCTTGCACCGTCGATGAACTTTTGTCTTATTGCGGAAATTAATCTTGCATTCATTGTTATTAACTAATAACTCTCCGAAAATTCTGACACTCCATCTATTTATAAATGTGAATATTATTTAGTAATTGCATGTTATTATGGTTCGACTTTGTACATAGTAAATAGTACGACATAAATAAATAATTTAAACACAATATGCTTTTATCGCTTACCTACATTGCATTTTCCATATATATTTTTCTTTAATATGCACTAAATAGACGGAATAATATTATTACGTTTAGTAAATATTCTTAATTGGGAGACGCTATTGTTGTTTTTTTTACAAAGGTAGGCAGTAGACATTGTTTTTAATTATTGTGTTGACTGTGATACCTCGTCTCGAAAACAATGTATTATTTACTATGATTTCATTGTAATAGTCAATTAATAATAATACTCAATTATATCAGAAAATTTGTGTTCTATTTCCGTTTTCGGTAACACGTAGTACGCTATTATTTATAACCTTGTCTATATTATATAGTAAACTAGCAATTCCCGCGACTTCGCACGCGGCGTAATCATTTGGCATCACAAGTATTTTATGATGACAAATCATAAAAAAAAAATCGTCTGAAAAAATAAGAAATCTTGACAGGGCCACCCTTATCATCTAGGGGAATAGAAAATAGCCTACAATATATTCTCATACCTACCAAATATACACAAAAAAAATCATAAAAATCGGTGAAGCCGTTTCGGAGGAGTTCGATAACAAACACGTGATTTTTGTATATAAGATTAATTGCATAAAGTCAAACAATGATAATAATAAATCCACAAAAAAAAAAATTAGGCACATCATTGACATTAAATTATGTTAGAACAACTCACTCTCGCTTTGCTCGGGTTCGTCCCTAGTTACGTGTTGTATATATATTTACTTCGCACCGCCCGCTATATATTTGACTTGGTTATAATATGAATTACCATTACACGCACCATGGGTACGGTCATAACATGATACGTCAAACGCCATTAATTTTATTAAGATTTTTTAAATTTCCTAATTTTCCGCACAACTTTCTTAATTTTTTATACATAGTGCAATTGCACTACTGCTCTTTTCTTAGTCGCCCAGGACCAGTCATATTCGCCTATTATTTATTCATTTATTTATTTGGGCAAGAAATTGTTTTGAAATACAAAAGTACATAAATAATACCAATATAGTTTCCACTGATACTTAATAAGTGTACATTTCAATTTACGGAACAGTACGTCTTGCCAGTAAGAGATTTCCTCAGTAGCAGAAAACAAAAACATACAAACAAAATATTGAATTAATATTATAAGTAAAACTCGCTAGTTTCGCTCGTGTCGCTACTCACTCTTGATTCGCTCGTGTTCGAACCTAGGTGATCTCTGACATATTTTAAGTTTGCAGTACAAAGCGCTGTAAGCCGTTCCGTAATTAAAATAAATAAATTTTCTAAAAAAATAGTAGGCTAATTTACTCCTTATAACATTAGCTATCTGCGAGTGAAAGTCTCGTCAAAATCGGTCCAGCCGTTTAAGAGATTAACCGGAACAAACAGACAGGCAGAGAGACAAAAATTCCGTATATACTTTCATATGCATTTAGTGAAAAGATGTTAATTTGAAAATACAAACAGACACCAACTTATATGTTGTCTATATGTCTAGATAAGAAATAAAAAAAGTTTATTCATTTATAACTTAGTATATCTCAAAATAATTATTATTTATTAAGTTTTTGTGCTCGATTGAACTTAATAATGTAGAATAGAAAGTAAATTAAAAAAACAATTTGAAAATACGTTAGATCATTACATACAAACATTTTGAATAGTTTATTGTAAATAGTTGAACAAATATTCAAGTTTACAAATGCTATAAATTTTTAAATGAAACCATCTTTTCGGATTTTTTTATTTTGTTTTTTGGTTCCCGAAGTTTCGAATGCTTTACAACAATCATGGTCACGGGTAAATCTAAGGTATTTGACTACTCAGAGGTCTATATACTTGTTACAGACGGTGTGGGTTAGACACCACAATTTTCAAAATTCTTATTGAAATAGTAATTATTATCGATATAGATATAGAAACCGAATTTAGTTTTTAGAATTTTTGTCTGTCTGTCTGTGACCGCATCACGAGGAAACCACTTTTTTTTGGACAGATTTTGATGAAATTTGCTTTGACGTATAGAGTACTTTTTCGTGCTGGAATATATCTAATTTCAGAGAAATCACTAACCGTTGTAAACCGGATATAACGTATATGAAATCTAAAACTTTGGTTTTCGCTCTCTAAACGCGGGTGGCACTGCGGAAAATGCTAGTTTCAATATAAATCCGCGACGAAATCCGAAAATATAGTTTCATTTATAGTTTTTTCGAGTAAATTTGGGAAAGTATTGTGTTAAAACTTAATTAGAAGTAAATATTTCATGATTTTTAGCAAATACAGTAACCTACTTTATACACAGTAAGAAAAAGGGGACAGTGAGTGAACGATCCTTCCGACCTTATGATATAACACAACTCATGAAGATTATTCTCACAATATAGCGAAAGTGAAAACTTCAGGCGTATAAGGATATAATTTTTGGTTATTTATAGTTAAGCTGAACTTTGTTTGTCTTTATCTGCATTTTAAGTCAATAATCAAAAAGTCAACAGATACACAGATATTTATAAGTTCCCAGTATTTATTGTTTTTTTATATGTGAATAAACGCTCTGGGACCTACCTATAACACAAGTTGTGTTACACAAGCCTCGTAAAATTAGATGGTGCATAAATTAATTATTAACCTGATTACTTATATGTCCCAATATATTTATTTCATGTAAATATTTTTGATAATATTCTTAAGGTTCAAGAAAATGGTAATTATCACGTTTAATTTTAATCATGTTCCTTGTATTAAGCAAAGAGAACAAAACAAAACACAGTAAACATAAACGCAATGAATTTCTATGCATTTATTTTCATATCGGGTCATAAAAACGAATGAAACAAAATCTAGTAGTCACAATTCAAATCTATCAACAAAATGATAAGAGTTCATTTTCTGTGCATGGCTTGTCGCAACACTCGGTATTCGCTTGTCTTTTACCGCGTCCCATACTGTGTGCTATGTTGGGGGCGAGCCACACCCAACTGAAGTCCACTAACACGATATTACGAGGTAACTCTGATCGCTTCATCAACTCGCTGTTACATAGAACGGCTAGAGTTGTCGCCAAATGTCTCCCGCAGTAGATCTGTCCCAACTCTTGGCATACTACTGTGGCCATTATATTTGAGATAATAAAGATAATTAAAACAGTTTGTGTCTTCATATTGATAGTTTTATAGCGAGTTGCGTAGGAATGTGCCAAATGCTTAAGCGTAGTAGCCTTTATAGACGCTAGAGTCAATTATTTAAGCTTGAACAATTTTTCACTATGACACATGACATATTTTAAACCCTGTGAATAAACAATAACGTGGTGACCTGAACGAAGACGTGTAGGAAAGAAAGGCATAAGAATAAGATTTGAATATTAATTAGTTCAGCAAACTATATAAGTTGGTATATCTTCCAGTTCTGGCACACTTCCCCACAAGCAATCAAAGTATCAACAAGATGAAGACTCAAACACTAGTAGTATTTCTTACTTTATCAGTTTGTGTAATAATAGTTACTTCTCAAGATTATGGAGAGGTGTACTGCGGGAGACGACTAGCCGCAGCTATAGCTTTTCTTTGCGAAAGCAACTTAATCAAAAGATCTGAGACACATCACAGGATGAACGAAGTGGACTCGAGCTGGCCGTGGCTGGCGCCGCACAGAGCGCACGTTATGGGACGCCATAAACGACAGGCAGCTTCGGAGTGTTGCGATAAGCCTTGCACAGAGAGTGAACTTTTAACGTTTTGCGAACAATAATGTAAAAAATGCTAATCTGTGGCGACTCTCCAACAACTCTGGGCATTGATGTAAAAGAAGTTTAATTATTTTGTATGATAAAACATTTATTATTTAAAATGAAAGTATTTTTAATGGATACGTACCTATTCCGTATTTCCTACATACCCATGTAATCCAAACATATAAGTTCTGAAATAAACATTTTAGTAAAACGAACGATTTTTATTTCTACTCCTAATCTCAATTATAAGTATTTCAAATTTAACAGTAAAAATATGTATAAGAGTCCAAAATTATAAATGTTTTCCCAAAGAAATTAAAAATGACACTTAATATTTTGTGAGTACTTTTAACTCCTAGCCTTTATTTGAACCCTAACCTACTATAACAATACCTGTATAAAAATAGATAACTATTATGAAAAACTTAACTCATATAAAATGTAGTTACTTATTTAAGTTTTTGAATAATTTTATAATTCATAAAACTTTTTCTTTAAAAACAACTGTAAAAAAGTTCTTTAACTTTTTTACAGTTGTTTTTAAGTTCCCTTAAAGTTTAAATGTAAATTTTAAATAATAACAAAACCTAAAAAAACGCAGAAAAAATTATCGTCGACAGCTTTCAGCGATAGAGAATTCAATAGTTAATATTAAACAGCTATGTACGTATGTATGTACTTATCAGTAAAGCAAGAAAAAAAAGTGAAAAACAACAAATAACTGAAAAAATATTTTTTATTTAATTCAGATTCGACTCTGAATTTTGCTATATCACTACATATTACAAAACAAAGTCGCCGCATGCGTCTGTCTGTTCGCGATAAACTCAAAAACTACTGCACCGATTTTCATGCTGTTTTCACCAATAGATATGTTGGTTGTCGAGGAATGTTTTAGTATATCATTTGTCAAGTTTTTGTATGCATTTACTAGCGGAACCCGCGGCTTCGCTCGCTTATCGCTAGTGTTTAGACTAAAAATAGACCTTCAAAAGCTATCATAACATGAAAATTCAGTTATTATTATTTAAGTGAGTAGTACTGGCTTCGTTAAGAAATTTGTATTTTTTATGTGAGTAATAAAATACTTTTATATAATTCCATTCGTAACTTTGCTATAATACAGGAAAATATACAAAGTTATAGAAACTTTATTATCATAAGCTTTCTAACTTGCAATGTTTGAATGAAACCCTTATCCTATAGAGTTGACAGTTGACATGTTGGCTCAATTCCCATGACAGTGACTTTTTACTAGACAAACCCCGCCCGCTCCGTTGGGCGTAAGTTGAAATAAATTAAACAGACACAATTAAAATATTTAAAATAATTTGCGGTACTTACGTACTAACGATGACGCACTTTTATTTTTATACAAATTTATGTGATTGTGCTTATATCGTAAAAAAACTATTTTCTTTGGGTTTTCATATAATAGGTTCATAAGGTTAATTTTATGACTCTTTCTTTCTAGGTTGGTTAGGTTAGGTTAGATAATAGATATATGACCACAATATCGCACGAGCCGAGCGAGCGCAGCGAGCGTGCCGCGGCAGCGGCCGGCGAGTACCATAGACAAAATAAATTAAAATTAAAATTCTTAAAATTAACCTTATGAACCTATTATTAATTTTTGACTATGGCACATGCACATGCATTTCGTGAAAAGCAGTTAATTTGAAATTAAAAACAATCACTTCACAAATTTTATATATATGTGTAGATGACTGGTTCAAGAGTGGAGAGTACCGATACGAAATTCTATATACGCATTATTTTACCATATCCCCTTCTAAATTATTCCTCTCCTTTCGTATGAGAGAACTTCAGAGCAGTCCATGTCACAGACACAAAATTTCGTATATATTAAATTATCATTCAGTTAAATAGTGCACTACTGTAAGACATTACTTAATATAAAACTTGTAAGCAAGCTTTTATATGAATAAACCTTTTTTTAACCAAATTTTTCTTTAATGGAGGAGATTTTTCATTTGACTGTATATTGTTTGCTATGCGATTATTCCGCTGAATAATGATTTTTATTCAATGATTTTATTTTCTTAATTGATTGAGCATTTAAAAAAAATAACAAAATACAAAAAATGGACGAAAACATGGACGACGATTTTCTTCGTGGGTTTTTTCATCAAAATGATTTTGATGAGGATCATTCTTTGTCACAAAAACATATAAAAATAAGAAGGTTGTATGTGTTTGTAAGAATGATTTTTATACATCTGAGTGGTTTTGAATCTAATATTAAAGATTCGGCTACTATATCGATAATAATGACGATTTCATAAAGATATTTGGTACAACAGGATCCCAGAAAACGTTCAAAAAGCTTCTATAGCAAAATTTAAAAAAAATGAGAAATAACGTTTGTGTACTAAAGGATTCAATTAACGATTTTTTAGAAGAGAGTACGCCTTGGGAATGATGTGATCGCCTCCAGGCTATTTCGACCTATAGAGTTATTGTTCATTTCAATTTAATTTAAAAAAGAAGAACAGTTTAAGACAAAAAATATATATATTAGTGCCGCTGAGTTTCTTTCGCCAGTTCTTTTCAGGTCAGCGGCTTCTTCTTTCCGAACTGGTAGTAGACTCGTGACGTTTAGTAAAAAATTGTAATAATTTTATGCTGAATAAATTATTTTGAATTTGAATTCGGTTATGGCTATGGTTAAGACGGGCTGTTTTTCGCAATTCGACGACTATAAGCGCTTTTTATGGCGCCTATTTTGCGTGTATCAAAAAGATATTAAAAAATATTCAATGTACGTATACGAGTATGTAGAATACAATAAGTAATCTTAAACAAATATTTCAAGTTGTTGGAAAGATTAGGCAACCATGACATTTTTGTTAAGTCATTTAGAAATAAAATTAACAAAAAACAAAAACCGACTTCAAAACTAAACAAATCTAAACTAAAAAGTAGAAAATAATACTTTTAAGAACTTCGTTAATTTTGAAGTCGGTGCCAGCCAAGACGGATAGACTTATCTTGCCTTTGCAAGGAACTTTCGAACGGTATTTTGATTATGTTTACAAATATTATAGATATAGATTAATCGAATATGTGGCTGGCACCGACTTCTAAATTAACGAAGTTCTTAAAAGTATTATTTTCTACTTTTTAGTTTAGATTTGTTTAGTTTTGAAGTCGGTTTTTGTTTTTTGTTAAAAATAATTTATTTTCAAATTTTTAACGGAAAGTAGATACTTATTTTGTTTATGTACAAAAAAGAATTTTCCAAATCGGTCCAGCCATCTTCGAGTAATGGGGAACATACATAAAAAAAAGTCCCCAACGAATTGAGAACCTCCTCCTTTTTTTAGAGTCGGTTAATAAGAGCCTGAAAGAATTTAACTATCGGTCTATAATTACGTATAATAATGAAAGAATTTTCTTTTAACTCCTAACCGTTGAGGAGTTGTACCTTCCATCATTAGCTCAACCACAGGAGATGATGATTATCAGACGCATATACTTGAACAGCTTTAGAAAATATATGAAAAACGTAATAAGTGCCTATAAAATTTGAGAGTTGTCTTCGATTTCCCTGGGATCCCATCATCAGATCGTGACTTGGTGACTATGGGACCAACTAGAAACTATACCCTTTCAAACAAAAAAAGAATTTTCCAAATCGGTCCAGCCATCGTCGAGTAATCGGGGAACATACATAGAAAAAAAAAAAAAAAAAAAAAAAAAAGTCCCCGACGAATTGAGAACCTCCTCCTTTTTTTGAAGTCGGTTAAAAATTAACAATTCATTTATTACTCATCAACCTACAGATAAAGGCAAAAGCACTGTTATAAAAAGGTAAAAATGGATCTAGAACCTTTGTCACAAAGGCGCCCGCCATTTTGTAAGTGTTCGCACAATGAAACTCCTATGAAACAAAATACATACATGTATATGGTTAGTTACTTACATATAAATGTTAAATGGTGTTCTAAATGTACGATGCCTCATTATTTGTGACAAAATTAAAACATTAACTCAAAAAACTTCTTATTTCATTATATTATGTATTTTAGTATTATACACCAAACATTTTTTACATATCTTCACTACAACACAATATTTTTACAATGTTAGCCAGCATAACTTACTACGCAATAATTGGCGATTCACCAAAGACAATTTTCGTATCAAATTCAGCCTACATATTATAAGCCTTATAGCTCTGATTGTGATCGTATAATGGGACTGTATGATATATATAAAGATGCGATGAAATTTATTCATATAGAGAGATTTTCCTCAAAATAATTCGAAAACGCGACATTCTAGGGCACCGTGTTGGTTATATTTCTTTAAGTGTTATCCACTGTCCACACAATATGCTTGTTGACGTTGCTGGTGCACTTAACAAAGAAAACTATTGTCAATTGTCTTCCGCAGCAGTCCTGCTTGTAATCACGATATAGCTGCCAAACAGTCCAGTGATTGCAACAAAATAATGTTTTTCATTCGGAAAGTGTTTGAAGAAATGTGCGTAAACTAAGGCTTCAGAGATGTTCGAGCTCATTAATATGCAAATACATACGTCTGGTTCCTTTATTAACCAATATGGCTAAAGATAAATCTCTGACGTCACGTTAGACGTTATAAACAAGTCAGGTTAAGCTGACGGTGGGCGTATAAGCGCAATGAGAACAAAACATTTTAGGGTATATTCAGATTGTTTATTCAATTATACTCATCGAATAAATTTGAATATTAATGAAGAAAGTTACCTATAAAAGGTTAGAAGGTGACTAATTTCAACACACTCCTTCAAGTGCCACCAAGCAAGTAACAAGATGAAGAATCAAACTCTGTTATTTTTGCTCGCGATCTCTGGCTGCGTAGTGTTAGTCACTAGCCAAAGTGCCGGAGAATTTTACTGTGGAAGGAGGCTATCAGTTTCATTGGCTCTACTGTGTAACAACAATTTGATCAAAAGATCAGAATTACATCAAACTAAAAACTCAATAGGATTGTCCTGGCCGTGGCTCGCGCCGCACAGAGCACACAGCATGGGTCGGAGGAAAAGACAGGCAGCCTCCGAGTGCTGCGAAAAGCCTTGTACTGAAGACGAACTTTTGGCTTATTGTGGAAATTATTGAACCAGCATTAAAAAAGGAAAAATATTTCCAAATAATCAAGATGTGTATTTCTTAAAGGGTTTCTTGTATAATACGTATAATTATATAATATAAATGATCAATTTTAGTATGTAGTGGTGTTAGTAGTAAGCTATATCTGTATTTTAATACTTATACACATAATTAAATGAAAATATTACTTAATATTAGTGTTTCTATTTACTTAATGGATTTGTATTGATAATTTACATTATCTTACAACTAGTAAATGTACAACGTGATGTGTATTAGAAGTACTCTATTACATAATATACGATATGAATAGTAAAATATTGACTTCGGATTCTAAGTTCTTATTCACTTTCACTTATTGAAAGTCTACCTAAAAAAGATACACCCGCATATTTCACTAGGATAATAAGGACTTTCATCTTTCCCAACTTACTTCGTGTATAATTGAATGAGCAAAGAAACTATACCTATAATTTCGTGCAGAATTACTTAAATCATCATTGCCTGTACCTCAAGCATGTGATTTTTTAAAATTATATCTTTAACCAAGACTTTTAGAATTGTATCTATCACTAACTTAATTGTAAAATACTCAATCAATTACAGGGATCTTCAAAAAAAATAGTTTCCTCATAATAAAAAGTTTTAGCTTAACTGACATTGAAAATTGATCGTACAGTGATTTCACTCCACCATTTTCCATTAAAAAGCAAATTGACATACACAAAGACATACGTCTTTTTATTTAGTTCCAGAGCTTATTGACGAGTTCCTCTGGCTCGATGTATAGAGAGACGACATCTTATCAAAGATAATAAAATAGCAGACGATATAAAGTTTTTAAAATCATAATCATTGGACTTCTTTTCAAATATCTAAGCACGTTTTAGTGAACAATGAAGTGAAAAAGAAATTTCTAGATATTTGGTGGAAGAAAAATAAGAGTTTATTAGAATCAACTAAAGTTGTTTAACTAATTGTACTGTTAGATGTATATGAAACAACGACGGAACAAGGGGTATGGCAGACTTATCAAAAAGTTTATGAAAACGATAGCGTGCAATTGTAAAGGAGTATTGGCATAGTAAAACTAAATTTAATATTTATTTAAAAATATATAAAAGTCTTAATGATAATAAAGAATACAAAATAGAATTCTTCGTTGACTGGCACCTATGCCAATTAGCTTACCAATGTTATATGCGTTATATCAGAAGCAGGTAAAATATAGGTAGCTAGGTATCATATAGCTATTTTTAGAATTTTAAACATCGGCATATTATTCTATTTTAATTTCATCAATTTTATTTTAACTTTGTGTTTATTTAAAAACATTCCAGTGCAGCCATTCTCAAGTGATACCTGCGCACGCTTACAAACGAACAGCATCTTCTTTAAATAGATGTAAAAATAAATGAAACAAATGAAAAAGACACATTAAGATTTATAATATATATTAACAAAAGAACAGGGTTTCGAAATTAGTTACAATATTTGCATAAAATAAACTTTATTATTTTTTACAATAAATTAGGTTTCTTCTCTAAACAAAACTTATTTATATAAAAAGGCCTTTAGAAAGCGTAGCGTAGCATTCATATACGATTATGCAGTGTGTCAACATCGTAGCTTATACAATGGAACTAGAAGGTGCCGTCTGAGGTCTCTGATAATTAAATACTGACTTTTTATTCTTAAAATATAATTTTACATTAAGCTATGTTTACACAATTTCTTCGCATATTGAAAAGCCGAAATATTGGGAAATCCATGTGGGGCACCAAAACAAATCATCATTCAAAAAATTCAGTCATTTTATAAAGTAACACTTTTTAATCTAAATCGTAAATTTTATACTTGCATATTTTTTTTTGTTTAATTAATAATTTCTGCCAAACTTAAAATTTCAGTATGGCGCAATTTTTAAAATTTCAACTTCAATATCTATTTGTGATGTTTCTACTAGAAACCTAAAAAACCTACTACCTTTCATAGTCTACATTTTGTGGTAAATAAATTAAAAAAGATACTATTCATTTATCTCTTGATATTGATCTGATTTTAAATAGCTGTCTATAATTTTGTGGCCCTATCCTATCAGGTCAGACAGACTTACTTAAAGTACTTCTATATATACTATACAATACAAATTTGCACTTAAAACACACCGGCTTTTGATGCTAGTAGAGACGAAGTGTCTCAGACGCGTCCGGCAATCGGGCCGGGCTTAAAGCCAACAGAGCCAAGAGATTTGCTGCCTTGTTTATTCTGCATCTAGCATGAATATATCTGACACTGAGGACTTATTCAGGTTAGGCCAATATAGTTTCATTTCAATTAATTCCAAACAGCAGCCTGAAGTAATTGAGAATTTGGCAGTATGACACGCCACGGGGAGCTGTGTTATAGATGCCGGGATTGCACCTGAATTTATTTAGATCCCGGCTGTTCTGATATTTGCCAGAAAAAGAAATGAGGAAAACGCATTTCCATGTTTCACACTTGTGCGTTATAAAAGTTATCTGTATTTGTTAGTTTGTGTAAGATGAACCGATGTAGCGGAAATTTGGTCGAATGGTTTTTTTTCTATCTTTATAATTTGAACAAAGTTACAGACAGTGGTAGCATAACATAAACATTGTGAGGAATCCTGCATGTCAGAGTGAACTTAGCAAGTTTTCGAAATACATGTGAAATCCGCAAGCCCGCACTTGGCTAGACCTGATGCTCATATTGAAGACAGGCCGGTGCCCAGCAGTGAGACGTAAAAAAAGAACTGAATACTTACACACTGAATACTACACTTTTACTGCCTTTATAATTCTGTACGAATTAAATATGTTCGATTTAATGAATGTCTAAATAGCTTAATAATAATTTTTATTGTGACTAAAAATTGCAATTAATAAACCAGCTCGCTAAGCTAGTCCTGCCTTTGAAGAATAGAAAACAATTAAACCTTTAATGGTTTATGCTGTTGTGGCAAAACTTAATTTATTAAGATCACACATTTTGCCATAACATCGCCTCTAAAGAGTAAGCTTATTAAGTGTATATAAAATAAGGTCAATAAGACAGGAACATTGAATATATTTTTTTATATTTATTAATAAAATATACAAATTTCAAATATCCTTCATTTCTATCTACCTCGTCTGTCACTTAAATTTCATATAACTAAAATCGCACATCACGCTTTTTATCAACAGTACGATAAGAGTTCATCTTCAGTGCACGGCTTGTCGCAACACTCGGAGGCCACCTGCCTCTTGCCGCGGCCCACACTGCGCGCTCTGTGCGGCGCGAGCCACGGCCAGCTCGCGTCCACAGCCGCCGCACTGTACCGCGTCTGCGACCTCTTGACCAAGTTGCCGTCGCACAGAACTGCCAGAGCCGTCGCCAACCGCCTCCCGCAGTACACTTGCCCCAAGTCTTGATACGTAAGTGCTGCTATCAAACCAGACATGGCAAGGAATACCAATACAGTCACAGCTTTCATTGTGTTAACTGTTTGATATGTGGCGAAGAAGTGTGAAGAATCCTCAAAAGGATGTAAGTTTTATAAGGTAATACAATTCATGAATATTCAAACATTTCTTCATAGCTAGGTTAACTTTTCTGGATAATGCGTCAGTTCATCATATGACGTAACTTTAAGCCTTCAGGTGGAGAACTTAAAGTGGGCGTGTAATAAACTGATGTAAAAAGAGCCATAGTGATCTGAAAGTATTTTTAGATATCATTTATTTAACTGGGTCTAACGCATATATTTGAATATTAATGAATTCAGCAACCTATAAAGCTTGGGATATCTTCCAGTTCTGACACACTTCCCCACACGCAATCAAAGGATCAACAACAAGATGAAGACTCAAACACTAGTATTTCTTGTTTTATCAGTTTGTGCAGTGATGGTTACTTCTCAAGATATCGGAGAGGTGTACTGCGGGAGACGACTAGCCGCCGCGTTGGCTTTACTTTGTGATAGCAACTTGATCAAAAGATCCGAAACACACCGCAGTATGAACGAAGTGGACTCGAGCTGGCCGTGGCTCGCACAACACAGTGCGCACAGTATGGGCCGCAGCAAGAGACAGGTGGTCTCCGAGTGTTGCGACAAGCCTTGCACTGTGGATGAACTTTTGTCCTATTGCGGATAGTAAATTTTTAGAAAATTATTTAAATCAGTTGCTACTCTCCAGTAATTTTAGATATTCGTCTAAAAATATAATTGTAAATATTTTTTTTTATTAATGTAAAATAATGTTACCGCTTCTAAATGAAACAATGATGATGTAAAATATTAATAAATAATTCAAAATATAAGACATCGTTTTTTCACTACTTTTAGGAAAAAACTACGGAAATATATTTATTTATATTTTCGAAAAGTAAAATAGCAATTTTATTATTCGCCTTTCTTTGAGGGGTCGACACAATATATGAAAAAAAAAGAAAGTTTACATTTAAAAAATATTTAAATGGCAAAATTTGCTGAGATGTTATTACAGAAATGAAGTAAATAAAAGTCCTGGGAAAGTAAAACATTTAAGCTGAATAATATATTCAGAATACAATATAATTTACTTGATTATTTTTAGATTCACACCTTTTTCTTTCGTTATATCTTAATAAAATCTGATAGTCTAGCTTCTCCGACATGTTATTTAGTGTTTTAAATGTTTGTAAGTTTAGTAGTATTTTTTGCATATTTTTTAATTACTTAAATGTAGCATTAAAACCAATGAGATTCATGCAATATTTTTTTAGTCGGTACCAAATATATTATAAAATAATTACATAGCGTGCAAGCGATTTCGCGCCACCGCTCGCGTATTATATACAAAATCTATTTTTTTATTGTTTTCTTAATTTATGATTGAAAAAAATATCTGTTATAATGATATTTTTAATTTATCATGAATGGGTAAAACTATACAATGTTTAAACAGGCGAATCTCGTAATCATATTTACTTGTGTTCAGCTATTTTTAACGTCGCACTGCTGGGCGCGGACCTCCCTTCAATACGATGGGGATCATGCAATTGTCCACTACGGTGACCCAGTGCGGGTTCGCACACTGCACAATGCACTGCATGACTTTCGAAATCTTGCTAGATTCTCTCAGACAGATTTCCTCGCGATGTTTTACTTAACCGGAAGACAAGTGTTAATCATGTTAGATATTAGTCGCACATGAAAATATTGGAAGTGACAGACCTGGAATTTAAACCTGCTTCACCCGATTTCCCATGTAAACGCATCACCACTAGGTTACCTAGTAATTTTTAAGAATAATTTTCTGTGACACGAATTTTTTTTATATTTTGAGTTGTCATTTATAAAGGGCCATAGTTATTTAAGTTCGACCATAATTGCTGAATCCATATTAAGTTGTCGTAGCTTAATACCTACGGGTTTAGTAGGCAAAGGTTTTTCTGAGCGTTTTACTGAGAGCAGGGTTACACATCATATGTGTTAGTTACACATCGTAACTGTTATGCCAACAACAGCGGTCCGAAATTGTAAAGTCAGTAGCTTTATATCTCCATGCCACGGAAAACTAGTGTAGAAGCCGGTAACGTGGTATTGCCTTGTTTCCTCCCTCATGAGAAGGAAAAGTAAAAAATGCACTTGTATATGTGTTCACGCTTGTGCGTTTTAAAATAAAAAAAAACTTCGTATTTTCCTGTAAGATTATTCGCTGTATTGGACATTTGGTCGATATGTCTTTATCTTCGATATTTTTTTTTCAATTTTACTGTTTGATTTATGTATGACCAGATTTGTAATAAAAAATTATAGATATAGTTTAGTTAAATTATTAATAAGTAATATTACTTAAAAATATTATTGTGACGTCTTAATAGTAAGTAACTATTATGACTAAAACTTGCGAATAATAAAATTGCGAACCCGTTCTGGCTTTTAAAAGTATTAAAGTATAATATTAAGATTGTAGTTTCTAAAATAAAAGATAGAATGTTTATAAAAAATATTTTTCGTATTTGTTAATAAAATATATTTCAAGTTTTCTTCATTTACATCTCTCTCATCTGTCACACTAACAGTTGAATTTCATATAACAAAAGCGCGCTTTTTATCAACAGTACGATAAGAGTTCATCTTCAGTGCACGGCTTGTCGCAACACTCGGAGGCCACCTGCCTCTTGCCGCGGCCCACACTGCGCGCTCTGTGCGGCGCGAGCCACGGCCAGCTCGCGTCCGCAGCCGCCGCACTGTACCGCGTCTGCGACCTCTTGACCAAGTTGCCGTCGCACAGAACTGCCAGAGCCGTCGCCAACCGCCTCCCGCAGTACACTTGCCCCAAGTCTTGATACGTCAGTGCTGCTATCAAACCAGACGTGGCAAGGAATACCAATAAAGTCATAGCTTTCATGGTGTTAACTGTTTGATATGTGGCGAAGAAGTGTGAAGAATCCCCAAAAGGATGTAAGTTTTATAAGGTAATACAATTCATGAATATTCAAACATTTCTTCATAACTACGTTAACTTTTCTGGATAATGCGTCAGTTCATCATATGACGTAACTTTAAGCCTTCAGGTGGAGAACTTAAAGTGGGCGTGTAATAAACTGATGTAAAAAGAGGCATAGTGATCTGAAAGTATTTTTAGATATCATTTATTTAACTGGGTCTAACGCATATATTTGAATATTAATGAATTCAGCAACATATAAAGCTTGGGATATCTTCCAGTTCTGACACACTTCCCCACACGCAATCAAAGGATCAACAACAAGATGAAGACTCAAACACTACTAGTATTTCTTGCTTTATCAGTTTGTGCAGTGATGGTTACTTCTCAAGATTACGGAGAGGTGTACTGCGGGAGGCGACTAGCCACAGCTTTGGCTTTACTTTGTGATAGCAACTTGATCAAGAGATCCGAAACACACCACAGTATGAACGAAGTGGACTCGAGCTGGCCGTGGCTCGCACAACACAGTGCGCACAGTATGGGCCGCAGCAAGAGACAGGTGGTCTCCGAGTGTTGCGAAAAACCTTGCACCGTGAATGAACTATTGTCTTATTGCGGATAAATCAGATTTCATAAATTAAAATCTGCTGCTTCTCTCAAATAAAAATTCTAAAGGTTCTCTTAAAAAAACATTGTATATATCTTGTACATATTAACTGTGAATGAACTTTTGACGTACTGCGAGAATTAGTTCCATATATAATGTACTTTAGTGAAATTAGGCTTTTATTATATAATATATTGTTAACATAATATTATAATATTGTAAATACATATATTTAATAAATAGCTTTATAAAATAACTACAAATATCTTGTTTTTTTGACAGTATAGATTTGAGACTCTTTTATTTCTGGTTTAGAATTATGTTCTATAACAATTTCCCTTACCAAGGTCACGTAAAATAAAGAAGGTAAGATGGAAGTGGTCTCTTGGATGTATATGTGAAATGCTCATGAAAAATGCAAAAAGAAACTGAAAATTCTGAAAGCAATATTATTCTATGAAGGCTTTCTCGATACACTTTTGTACACTAGGTACAACTTTCGATATCAGTCATCATTAATTTTTTCGTTAACTGAAAAAGGCAAAATTATGTATCACAATTTCTTTTCCACTAAGCTAGCGATTTCGTCAAAATTATTATATTAGCTATTGTTGTTGTTTAAATTATTTAAAGAGGTCAAACATTTGTTAAATGTAAATAATGTCCGAAACAATGAAAAATAAGGTAAGTACAACGGAACACGAGCTTTTACTTACTCAAATATATCTTACATACTCGTATTATATTATTATTGTAAATTATTTTTAATTTTACCTAAGGCTAGTTATACAAATGTAGGTAAGCTTATACCTACATTACTTTTTTTCATTGTTTAAAATCAATTTGCTTTGGACTTTTTTATATAAAATTTTTAAATACTCTCAAATACTTTGCACTTTGAATCGTAATAATCGAAAACAGAAAATATTTAATTAAATACTGGCTTTCGAAGTTCACATTACAGCTAATATATTTGACATTCCGAACATCAGTCAAGCGTTGGTCTAGAAATAAAACTAAATCTTTCTTAAAGCAAAAGGAAGTTTATTTAATAATTCTATATTTGCAAAAAACTAAGAAAGTATCTATACATATTATAAAACAAAGTCATCCGTCGCGTCTGTCTGTCTGTCTGTTCGCAATAAACACAAAAACTACTGAACCGATTTTCATTGAGTTTTCACCAATGGATAGAATGTTCTCCAAGAAGGTTTTAGTATATACTTTGTCAAGTTTTAGAATAAATTGGCTAAAATATAATGATATCTGTTGGAGGTGTCGGAAAAAATAAGCCATCTGGGAGCTTTCAACGAAAACGCTGCCTAAACCCTTTGAGATATAACAAAATGATAGTGTAGTGGGATTGTGTATCTTATATAGGTCTACAAAAAAGTCCGCGATGGCAAATATCTATCTCTTAAGGATAACATACCATATCCTTTTTAATAGTTTTAAAAATATATATATTATAAAGCGGTAATTGGAAAGCTATTTATACAAATACGGTATTAATAATCCTTATCATTTTAAATAAGTTAGATGCATTAAGCATTTCATGCACATTGTTTTACTCTTTTACACCATATAATTTAAACGAATATCTTAATATCGATAAATATATATATAATTCGCAAAAAAATGCGGACGAGATAATAAGCTGCTTCAAGCGCCGCTTTGCCTAATGCACTCGCCGACCCTACCCCGCGCCATCTTGCCTACTGTTTAGCTAATAGCTTTGATTTGGCATCATAAAATACTTATTAAATTTTCAACGTTCTACCAATAATTCCTATTTTTTATAGTGATAAGAACGCGGGCGAAGAAGCGGGAATTGCTAATATATTATAAAACAAAGTCTTCCGCCGCGTCTGTCTGTTCGCGCAAAACTCAAAAACTACTGCACCGATTTACATTCTGTTTTCACCAATGGAAATTCTCGAGGAAGGTTTTAGTATATAATTTCTGAAGTATTTTAATGTATTTTGCATACATTAGCTAAGATGTCGCAAAAAAAAATACGGACGCGAGAATAAAATGCAAGCGCAGCTTCAAGCGCCGCTTCGCTTGATGCAATCGCCGACCCTACCCCGCACCGACTTGCCTACTGTTAAGCTAGTTAGTAGTAATAAGAATAGCTCTTACAAGAAGTGAAGAATTTTTTGAAAATTGTGAAGAATTTTCAACGTTTTACCATTCCTATTTTTTAATAGTCATTAGAACGCGTGCGAAGCCGCGGGAATTGCTAGTTTATAATAGTCAAACTGACATGTAGTTTTTAAATTATTCTAGCAAATAGCGAGTACACATTTGAAAAAACTTATGGAGAAAAAACGGCGAATTGATCATTAGAATAAAATTAAAGCAAATATTTTTTCGTACCTAGCAATTTCTTTTTAAAAAGAGAAAAAAAAAATTATTTGAATATTTAATCATTTACATTAATTTAATTTATTTACATTATACCTGCATACATGATTTACTTACATATTTCAATTAAATTGTTTCAGGAAAACAATAAAATAATTAATATGTACAAGATATATACCTACAATGTTTTTTTTTTCAAGAGAACATTTAAAATTTTTATTTGAGAGTAGCAGCAGATTTTAATTTATGAAATCTGATTTATCCGCAATAAGACAATAGTTCATTCACGGTGCAAGGTTTTTCGCAACACTCAGAGACCACCTGTCTCTTGCTGCGGCCCATACTGTGCGCGCTGTGTTGTGCGAGCCACGGCCAGCTCGAGTCCACTTCGTTCATACTGCGGTGTGTTTCGGATCTTTTGATCAAGTTGCTATCACAAAGTAAAGCCAAAGCTGTGGCTAGTCGTCTCCCGCAGTACACCTCTCCGTAATCTTGAGAAGTAACCATCACTGCACAAACTGATAAAGCAAGAAATACTACTAGTGTTTGAGTCTTCATCTTGCTTATCCTTTAATTGTTTGTGGGAAAGTGTGCCTGAACTAGAAAATATCGCGAGCTTTATAGGTGGCTGAATTAATTAATATTCAAATATATGCGTTAGACCCACAACCCGGTAATAATTTAAGGCTGTCGTGGTTTATTTTTATCTTTTCTCAGCACACACCCACGTTAAGCCCACCATCTGTCTGTCATCACCGTCTGCACGTCGATAGTTATGTTGTAATATATGACAAATTCTTGTCATATGATATGATAAAACACTCAGTTGAATATTAATAAGCTGTAATGCCTATATAGTCTTCATTTAAGATTTTAAAACAGTATAAATGTACACATTTTTATAATTTTCCTTACTTAAGACTCGGGCCAGATCTACTGCGGGAGACGGTTGGCGACATCTTTAGCAGTTCTATGCAATAATAAATTGATTAAGCAGTCGCAGACGCCATCACACGCCCGCATTTCGATCTCTTATTATATCGACTTACACGCAAGATTTTTGTAAATAAAAGAATGATTAAAGTTTATATTAAGAATGTTTTTATTTAATTTATCACCAAATTAAGAACTGTAACATTTATTGCCAATATTTAACCGTTGTTTTCTATTCAACCACATTTACACCCGAATTTATGTTATAGCTATTTTATAATACTCGTATAACGAAATCCGTGAAACTAGTTTCTGGATTTTTTTTTATTTATACTAGAATTAGATCTACTTCTAAGGTTTATTCTGCATTTTTAATAGAAAATGTATTTTAATAGTATAGTACAATCATAAAAATAATGTGTCAGTATAAATAGATTGGTATCAGTCTACATAGTAAACATCTGTCGGCGAATATATTAATTATCAATAAAAAGGGTCAAATTATTATAACATAGTATTACAATTATTATAATTCGACAAGACCGGTGAGAGATCAGGATCGACGGCTACATTCCGACGCACGGGGGTGAAATACCTAATTACCCTACTCTGGACTATTACAGGAACTCAAAACTTGGCCTCACCGGGTACTCGAATCCAGGACCATCCAGCCGTACATGTCAGTCACTACATCCCTGAGGCAGTTTCTACTATTGTAATGATTAGAACGAAAATGAGTAGAAAATGTTTGAATTTGAATTGAACGATATACATAATTTAACACAACCTTTGAACCCCGCGTAATTAATACCGCAATATTCGGATCGATGGGGAACTTCCATACAACGATTACAAGCACTGAAATTAAGCTGTCGCATTTTCATACTTCGTAAATATTCGTGGTTTTTGAAAATGTGAGATTTTGTAAATAAGATTTAAAATAATTTTGAACCAGTGGATGGAAATTATTTTGTATGTAACTTATGTTTGTTTGTTAGTGTCATTAAAACTATAAGTTTCTTTTTATTACAAACAGCACACCCCTTGTGAAGATATTGACTGATTTCGCTTGAAATAATCATACCACTGCACTCAGAGTCACTTAATGAACCATTAAGTCTTTCTTTAGTATGGAGATTCTCGACTACTACTGTATTTACTATTATTGATACAGAGGCCGAATCTATATTTTTTTAAAATAATCTTACGTTTCGGATGATGTGGGCATCAATTGGACAGAATAAACAAATTTAGGTCTATAGCTACACATTGAGTGACCTTTAGCTTCATCACACAGTAAAATATTCATCACACGGCACGGTGACCGCACGAGACTGTACCTTCATTATGAGTTTAAAAAGCTAATTCAAAAATATTAAACAAAACTTCTTGAAAACCAGTCAAACTACATATAATGACATTGTTTTTCATTAGGTTTTCAACCGACTTCCAAAAGGAGGAGGTTATCAATTCGTCTGTATTTTTTTTTTTATGTTTGTTAGCTCATAACTTTGAACTGGGTGAACCGATTTTTATGATTCTTTTTTTATTTGAAAGGTAGTGCTTCCCATGTGGTCCCATTTTAATATTTTCCAGTTCTGACAATGGCATCCATGAGAAAACCATAAAAGTCTTAAATTTGCATTAAGTATTTGCGCGACAAATGGACGAATAACTCAATATCACGCCAACTGATTTCGATGATTCTTTTTTTAATGGAAAGGATATACTTCAAGGGTAGTTTGATGAGAGTTTGGTAAGGTTCTGATGATGGGATCCATGACAAAGTATCGGAACTCTTCAATTTTTAGGAGCAAATTAACGATGCTCGGCCGAATCTTTTATAGGCTATATGGATATTTGAGTCACGTACCGTAACTGATGATGGAAGGTACAACTCCTCCTCCTCTACGGTTAGCAGTTTAAAGAAAATTTTTTCAATATAATACGCAATTATGGACCGATAGTTGTATACTTTCAGGCTATAAGGTTTACCTCATAATAGAAGGTAAATTTTTATATTCATTAACACAATACGTATCTACTTTCCGCTAAAAATTTTAAAATAAATTATTTTTAACAAAAAAACAAAAACCGACTTCCAAACTTAATAAATCTAAACTAAAAAGTAGAAAATAATACTTTTAAGGACTTTGTTAATTTTGAAGTCGGTGCCAGCCAAAGCAAAATAACCCTAAATAGATACATATTTGATTAATCTATCAATTTGTAAACAATCAAAATACCTGGCTGGCACCGACTCCAAAATTAACAAAGTCCTTAAAAGTATTATTTTCTACTTTTTAGTTTAGATTTATTAAGTTTGGAAGTCGGTTTTTGTTTTTTTGTTAAAAATAATTTATTAATACTCATCATTATTTCCTTTTTATATTACATATTTGAAAAGCTCAGTGACGTTTCAAAATTCGAAATACCATGGATAGGTAAATACCCCTATTCCTAGGTCTTTTTATTTTATTTGATAATCATTTTGTTTATTCATATACTTTTAATAATAAAAAAATAAATAGTACAATGCACATTAACGCATGTAAAGCTGGGGGCTATACACGGTATAAGCCATTGCATAGATGAACGCATCAACCAATCCTTTAATACATCACTTGATATAACTTTAAATCGATACATTTCCAACGACCTCTTCCTAAGGTAGGTCTACTGACGTCAAGCTTCCTACGAAGAACTCAGGTCACATTAACTTAAAACACTAGACATGATTGCACATTATCCACCAACCCCTATAAAAAGCTGTAAAATTTCATTTTATGCACATTATCAGTTTGAACTTCGCTACGAGAAGATCAAAATGAAGTTTAAAATAATGCTACATATTTTAGTTGTGACTTTCGGAGTTTTGGCCTTAGTGACGTCTCAGGAAGAGGAACAGGTGTACTGCGGGAGACGCCTGTCAATGGCTTTGGATTGGTTTTGTAATGGTGGTATGTTTAAAAGATCTGTACTATATGAAAGTATTTCCGGATGGCCGAGGATCAAGTCCGACGGAGCTTATAAGCTGAATAGATTCACGAGAAATGGAATAGTCGCTGAATGCTGCGAGAAACCTTGCACTGTAAATGAATTACTAAGCTATTGTGCACCAAAGTCATAAGTTGGAAGCAAATTGTGCTTTTACAACACATTTGGTTAGTAAGTTTTGTCACAAATAAATATTATTAGTATGATTAATGTTTGTACTTATGTGTACTTATTAGTAAAAGTTATGTAGCAATAATAAAGTGTTAAGCTTGACGTTTTTTATTTTTTACGTTACATAATTATACTTACGTAGGTATAGATTAAATTTAAAAATATATAGATCACTACCGTCTGACCCTCGCTCTACTCGGGTTCTTCTTAGATGCGTATGTATTATCTAAAAGCGTTTTTAACGGTTATTTAGTACTGTATGATGTATATCAGAAATTAAATATGTTCTCGTAAAAAAAGTATTCTAATGTTGATCCGGAAAACCAGCCATCTTCATACCAAATTTCATCAGATTCTGTCCAGTGGTTTTCTCGTAATGCGGTCACGGAATGATAACATACTTTTTACTTCGTTAAGATTTCGCATCTCTGAAACATCTTTACTAACCGTAACAGTCACTAGTATTAGATAATACAACATTCAATTGCTAAATACGAAACCAATATAATATTTGCAAAAATTCAAAACTATTTTCTAAAAAGATTCTCAAGGTTCGTTCAATTAGACATTTTTAAGTAAAATATATTTTCCCAAGTATTAGAATTCCAGCTGTCAATAGTCAACCTAAATACCTAGACCACCTTGACTGGCGTTTATTGCCCGACTTGTGACATGAAACGCTTAAAAAACTCGGCAATTTGCACGCCGCGCCAATATCTATTACTTAAGTACATTCATCAAACACTTAGAAGTACATACTGTTTTAAAACTTGTTGAATGTCTAAATATGATATTTGAAACATTTTGGTTTCAACTATATCTATAATATAAATACAAATGACATGTCTCTTTGTCTTTCATATGGAATTATAAATGACGCATTATAAATTTTTGTCTGTGTATCTGTATATAACGACTAATCTCGGAACATGAACTGATTTTGATGGCGCTTTCAAAAAAGTAAGCTTCGTAAAAAGACTTTAGGTTTGAGTTCACAATACTTAAAACGAATCGCTTGTTAACTATAAAATAAGTTAGTACCTACTATATCGTATTATACTTGAAAACTAGGTACCTACACACGCACATGAAATGTGTATTGCAAGTTTGACTATTTTTAACTTTATTTTTCCAAGAAACTAACTACACTAACTAACTAACACACTACACTAACGACTAACTAGGTATTACCGCGGTAATACGCAAACAACATCGGACAGTAGTCCGGACAGTAGTCCGATGTTGTTGGGATAGAATATTTTAAATGGTCTCAAACTTATCGAAATATTGGAAATATTTAGCATATTTGTAGACCTCTACAGGTCGCAGATATTTATTTAGTAATCGAAAACTCTGTTGTATTTTTGGACCTTATTTAAAGAATATTTTCTTAAATAAACGACTATCGAAAATAACAAAGCAAATTCTTCAACTAACGTTATGTTAAAATATTATCATTTAATTCAATATTGCTTCATTCTCTAATATAAAGGCTTTAAAGTCCAGATGACTCTATTATTAATTAACTAGGTCAAAACACAAGCTTCTAACGTTCATACTTTATACCCTCATTCATTATAGAGGTTCATATTAAATGGATATTTCGAACAATACCCGCAGAGACTGTGGCAAATATAAGTACAATTAGAGAACTAATTTCAAAGGCATGAAGATCTATGATACCTAATGGTTAAGGTTCTACAATATTGTATTCTCTATGATTGTTTGCGACATTCGAAATGGAATGATCAAATGCTAAAATGGTTTACAGTTAGTCAAAAGATAAAATATATTGGAATAAACTGCCTCATTAGTCTCATAGTTAACATGCACGAACAAGTCTAGGTAAGTGTGTGGGTTCGAGTGCCGAGTCGTTTAAATACATTAATAGGCATTTTCCGCCGAGACAAGAAATTCGCAGTAGCAGTCTAGTAAAGAGTTGGCGGTGTGTCATCCTTGAGCCTCGGAAAGGTTCATTGGTTCTGCTTGTGATTTCTCACCGGTCTTTTCGAGTAATGGTCCCGGAGTATAAGAGTGACAGGAATAGAGAGTAGATTATAATATATAACCTGTCAGGCCAATGTGTCCTGAATCACGCTTAGTTATTAATGCTTATTGATGTGCACTATTAAGGTCCGATTTCACCAAAGTAGAATAAATTTTATTCCTAGGATAAAGCTGCTATTTACTCTCAGATAACCATACTTTCATTTCACCAACTACTTATCCTAAACATAACAAAGTTATACGAGAGTAACTCTTATACCACCAATTTTGAAGGAATAACCGGCTTATTCCTCAGATAAAATCAAAATGGTGTCAAAATTATGTCACCTGAGCGCTTAGAGTACATTATTACTGAGCGACCATTACATAAATAAATAAATATAAATAAGCATATAAGTTAGCACTTCGTTTCCTTTAAGATATTTTTTTAAAAACAGTAAACACAACACAAAGCATATAAATGAAATTTAAACACCAGGCAGCGTGACTTTACAGATAGTTTGTTTGAAAAATAGCACTGACACATTGACACAAGTTCAAAGTGACGACTAAATTAGAAATGTCCTGTTATGCTATACTGTACTGAGACCATGACAAGCCTATTTAATTTGTCTGCATTCACTTATCTAAGAATAGTAATACTAGGAGTAACTTTTTGTCCTTACAAAGTGGGGAAACGTACTATAAGTTATTCTGAGAATAAATGCAGCGAATAATTTTATACCTGGCATAGCTATTCTTCGATAACGACACCATTGGTGAAATCGGACCTAAATACAATATAATAGCTAATGTGTTTTAGCTAAAACATTATCTCTACGTAAAATAACTCATCTATCCACTCTCTCCCGTTAACGCATAAAGAAAGATAAACTAACATATCTATTATTATCATATTTATAATTTTACTGCAGGTTATTATTTTACATAAGTAATTGCATATTGCGAAGAAAACCGATTAATATAATATAGTAAAGAAAACTTGAAGGAGTTGAAAGTTGGCATCAACAGTTTACTGCAAATTCATTGGAAAAAAAAATTATCAGTTTGTTCATACTAATTTATTTATATAGTTAGTATATAGCTTAAAGTAACTTAAAACGATAAATCTTTCCATGTTAAATTAAAACATAAGCTTATTTTTATCACACAATCTAAAATAGTGACAAAAAATCATTGAAACTGTTCAACTGTGTCGGCTGCATTTTATTGCACGCCATATTTGTAAACTTAACTAAACACGCCATAAAATGGCCCGTAAATGTTTAGCGCCGTGAAAATCGATCGGTTTAATTATTGGCAATAAAGGACCTTTTACATGCTGTTGCGTAAATCTCCTTGACGGTACTTGTATGAGGAAAATGTTACAAAGGAAGTTTAAAAATTTTAACCGAATATATTTTTTCTTCATTATATTTTTACATTCTTATATTGGAATAATTTATCTAAATTACAAGCTTTAGCTACTTAATTCATAATTAACTTTTCGTTTTTATGTTAATAATGATATTTTAGCTTACTTTATTTATTTCATATATAATTTAAGCCGTTATAGACCCTTCTTGTTGTGCCAGCGGTCGCAGGTGCTAATATCGCTGGGGGCATTAATTTGTGTAATGGCCACGATTATTTGTGCTGGAAATCAAATCAAATAAACTAAATAATTCAACTCAATTATTAAAATTAAATTAAAATAAATATCCATAACATTTGAAAACATCGTGTCATTTTTTTTTCAAATATTGACATGGGAAGTGACGTCGTAATAGGACTCATGTGCCTAGCGGGACGTCTTTGTTCATAGTCCATTAGAATGTCATCTCATCAATCTTCCTCCCGAATATAACACCTAAGGGCGAACAATAAACTTAACAAAAAAGTCGAAACAAGTCATGACTTAAAGCTATGTAATTAATTACAGTGAAAGCAAGCGACCTACTTAGTGATGTCTCTTGGGGCGTACTGAAGTTTTCATTTTAGTAGAACTAATAACAGCGTATGGTTTCACTCGCATTAGGTCAGTTGGAATTTTTCTTATTGTATTTATATTTATTGAACTTACATAAAAAAATACAAATGACAAAAAAATTTATAATAATTACGGTATAAATGCGAAAGCTTTTCACGAATTATCAAAAACCGCTCGACGTATTAAGATACTCGTACAATTTGGCAGGGAGGTAGTTTATAGTAAGAAGACGCAAAACGGATTTTGCAACAGGACCGGATTAAGGAGGTCTAAAGGCTCTCGCAAGTTTGTATGAAAGTCCTTAATTTTTTGTGTTACAGCAAAGCTACAGCTTTAAGCTTGGCAGGAAGCACTCACTACTCAATAAAAGACTATCAACGATGTTAATTTTGTCAGAATGAAATACACTATAAGTAGGCAGGTTACACATATGTACACATGTACGCTTTCTCATATATCTTAGTAGATAAAAATTTCATTCATATGAAAACCTTTTTAACCGAGCTCTTCTCGTTCCCCTGAGGTGAGTTGTAAAAGCTAAGTGTTAAAAACGTTGAAATCGATAATCGGCTGCAAGTTCAATCCGAAAGGATTAGAACGGGAAAATTGAAATATTGAAAAGTACTAAGTGCTTTCCACGTTCTTATAAAAATAAAGTAATTGTAAGTGTACTTTTAATTTACAAGATGCTTTTCTTCGCAGTAATTATTATTAAACAAGCAATTAGTCTGATGGGATTTCCCATCGGTAGTAGGTACATCTCTACAAGATAATAAAATTTTAACTAAATCGAATCCGTACATTGAATATTTATTACAAAATGTAACTGAAATAGCTAATATTAACGATACAGAGGTCAAGACACATCTATAGTTTCTCTGTATGTTTGTTTGTCTGTATGTCTGTGACCGCATGCAGATAACCGCTGAACAGATTTTGATAAAATTTCATACAATAATAGCTGGCTATCCAGGTCAACATATAGGTTAGAACTTTTTATCGCCGGAAATTATTTGTTTCTCAGAAATTGATACTAACAGTAAAAACGTATTCTCCAGTGCTGGTATTATGACTTATTTTATTAAACAAAAATTAATCTTAATTAATTAGTTGCTGTTTTGACTAATACGAAAGTGCATATAAGCTGTGTGGCTCTTTCATCGCTTGTCTTTCAAAGTTATAAGTTAACGTTCGTAACACCTTATACTCGTAGTAATATAGCTTCCTAGTGCTTATTTAATTAAATATATAAAAATTATTTAAATTATAGTGTTCAGTTTTTTTATTACTCGTAAGTCCTTCTTTTAAGTCCATATCCCAATACCCAGAAATATACAAAATCTAAGAATCTTAGTTTCCGGTATGTAGAACGTGGGCGAAACCGCAGGGAATGCGCAATAAATCCTAAATAGCATTTTCATATTTCTTACTTGAAATATGACAAGTTCTCATCATTTATTAACATCTCTTGAGAGACGACTAAGCCTCTGTTAGTGCTAATTTTCATTATATATTATCTACTGTAACTCTTATGTAAAATTTCTTACTTCTTAGTTTACCTGTTTTTCCCTCTAATGTTTGCAATTACTTGGTAATCATGTTGAAAATTATTCCTTTATAAGCATCAGAGTTGAGACTGGGATTTGAATCTGCTTCACTCAGATTCCTAAACGAAGACGTTACCACTGGGCTAGCACTGTCTATCATTTAGATATATTTTTTATTAATTTATTCAAAATAGATTTTTTCGATAAAAAGCGAACAAAGCTTCGCCAAATATACAAATAATACCGGACTACTGTTTGAAAGATTTTTAATATAACAAAATTTGTGCCTAAAATGGCATTCATTTGCTCTATAAAGGCTATTTCTATGAAAAATTGCTTATGTAACAGAGAACGTTTTGTAAAAGGTCGCATCTTCAATGGACGCCTAATTGGACTTATGGCGAACTCCTTATTTGATAACCTGCGGCTGCGATCTTATTAACTTTTGTGTTTTAATTTTATAATAAACCAGTTTTGACGGAACTCGGGAAATATTAAAAGAAATTTTACGCTTTGTTAGCTCTTTGCCTAATTAAAATTACAATTTATTTTTTCTGTTTCTAAATTGGAATTAACTTTATTAAAGATGTTAATGAATGTTATAAAATGTAAGCACCAACTATAATCTATACATTAACCTCGAGTTTTTTTCAAATTAATGCTGATAATTTTATTTATTAATAACTTTCGTAATACTCCCTTAAAGTTACGCAAATATTAGATAAGTATATTAAATAAAACTAACTATTCGGATTTGGTCACATATTTATTTTGATTTTTGGTTGCTTTAAAACATTCGAAACGTCGGGTTTAATTTAAAATAATAGTATCTTTTCATGTAAAAACAAATTTCTAAGTTGACAATATTTCTTCGGTATGGCAATTAGAGTCAAATTATAAATGAAATTCAAATTATAAATTCCCTCAACGGAAACTCATAAGTTGATTAAAAAACGTAAAGAGAAAAAGCATACTTGACTAAACCCAAAACCTATACAAACTTAAATAGATACCTAAGCAAAAATGATATCGCAAAATTGTAACCCATATTATAATTAGCAATCCTAATGACCAGAAATAACCATTAAAGGTCAGAATCGCTGAACAAGTAAAATTTTCACCCAAAGACATGTATTAATTAGAACAGTGACTCTTTGGCCCATTCATTAAGGCCTACTTTTAGCTGTGCAAGTTTTTGCAGCGGTCCAAGTTAACTATTTCTTATACGAGTAGCCTTTAATGTTATAGCTAATTGAATTCAATGAAATAATATTGAATTAAAAATTCTATTCGATTGAGCAACTTAATGCTGTTTCAACGATTTATAGACAAACCTTGAAATATTGCTGACATGTCACTGCCATTATCTTTACTTAAGTCAGAGTCGCTCCCCGCGTTTAGACGCTTAGATCTTTTAAATTATTCAATGCAAATGGATGCTAATGGTTTTCATCAATACATAGTGTTTCAAGAGGAAGGTTTATACCCGTATGTATAATACATGCATGATTTAATAGAAGAAAGCTGATTAAATATCTCGTTTTAGTGAAATCTATACTACCTAATTTAGTTTTTTACCATTTTATAGTTTTCAAAATGTTACTTATACTAGTTATAGTTTTCATTCCTTCCATTTATTTTGTGTAACGAATAATTAAACAAATATATTTTATTTGTAATATTTTATTTAGAATTAATACAAATCTGTAAAAAAAATGATACATTGTATTTAGATGTCCCGTATAAGCTTATAACTTGTACCATACCTTGGCCTGATTATAGCTCTAACAAAGTCGCCGACTCCCGGGATTCAGTGACTTACCTGAAAAGACAAGAATATCATTATTAAGTATTACGTAAACCTTATTATCGCTTAACAGGAAAACCAAATATTGAATTAACGTTTTAATGAAATTTGAATACTGAAAATATGATGAATTTCATTGAAATAGTAATTATTATCGATACCTACATGACTTTTATTTTTGTGTGCTTTCTGTGACCTCATTACAAGAAACCCATTGGACCGATTTTGATAACAATTTTAAGATGATGGCGGATTATCCAGACATTATATCGATATTTCGACGACTCATTTGGCTCAGGTAGTAGGTGGTTCGAGTCAAGCTGGGAGCATTCATTTGCTAATCACGAATGTTTGTACTCCAGTCATGGGTGCTTATATTTATAATATGTATGTATTCAAAATTTATATGTGTAGTATATCAACTATCTGGTATCCGCAACACAAGCACGTTACGTATCTTACAACGGAACTAGATGGCGCTGTTCTAATAATGTCCTAACATATTTATTTATTTATATAGAGATACTTTTATGGTGGAAAATTATCTCACGTCTACCACAGGTTTAAAGGCAGTTCTGCTGAGAAGATCTGGTGCAAAATTCAATAGTTGCTCTTTTAAAATAATATTTGATTAAAATATTTTTATAGAATAATGATTTATAAATATTCTATATCCTTTGTGAGACCCAACCAGATATTAATCCCACATATTTACATCTACTACGTGATGGTGTAATAAGCTTTATTCAATAATTAATCAAAGGTGAAATACTTGTGTCAATCTAAGAAGTATTGTATCTTGTAATTTAAAAATAAGTATCAAAATAAGCTTGAAATGAACTTGACTCGAACCTACGAAGGTTACAAAACTCTACAATTCCATTATGAAATAAAACTAAAAAATAAAAATAGATAGTTTTTCTATAAAAAGGGTAATTCAAAATTTTAAATGGATTTAGTGGGTATATTAAACCTATATAAGTACTTTACAATTATTCATATAATAACTCTGACTGAGTTGAACCTTTACATTAAATATTTTCTAAAAAATCTTATGACCGAATCTATACATTATATAATTTTTCTATAATCTGTCGCTGACGGCATCATGAGATAACCGATGGACATATATTGATGAAATTATGTACGATGATACCTGGATTATGGATATCTGAGTTAACATACTGAATACTTTGTACTGCGGGGAAATATCTCTGTGAAGTGAGCATTTACCATAAGTGACCATTATACGTAGGGACAAACCCGAGCAAATCGAAGATGACTCGCTAGTTAATAATGTTTATTATTCATTAATTTACTTTGTAGGTACTATATTATTTATTTTATTGTGTACAGATATTAATATCAAAACATTAAAATATTCTCAACGTTGGAATATTACGTTTATTCTCCGAACTTTTCTTTAAAACGGGTACAAAAATTTGCCGCACATTTAATATATAGATATCCAAAAGGGCAGAAAAGTCTTAACGTAATGTCTTTACCAACACATTTGCTACTATTGCCATCACACAATGTAAACTAAAACCACAATGAAAGGGATAGATCAAAGTAAAGCTTATTCCAAAGGCGTGTTGTACTTTGAATACACTAATATGTGAATAGTTTGAGTGTAACTCATCCAGCCGTTCATTAAAGCGGGCATTCGACTGCAGTCATCTGTGAATTTATGCCAGGAATAGTAAATTGGGTTAGTTGAAAGTGGGCATTGTGTAAAAGATCATGACTTTATAATAGTCGTTTTTAAAACTAATAAATTGTACATTCAAAGTAGATTTCTTAAAATGTGATTTCGTGACTGAAATAAAGATAAACAATAATTTTAGGCTGTTGTAGCCCAGTGGTAACGCGCTATCTAGGGAAACCAAGTGCAGCGGATTCAAATCCCGGGTCTCTTCTAATTCACACTGATATTTTTATGTACCTACCATTTATGTAATGTGATTACTTGTTTAATGGTGAAGGAAAATACCGTGCAAGATTTTGAAAGACATTTTCATTCCGCCAACCCGGACTTTGGACCGGACTGATAAGTGATAACCCTCGTATTTAAAGGAAGAGCATGCCTGGGGCGTAAAAAAAGGCTTAATCCAAAAAAATTATAATTACTGCTCAATCTTATCGATTTTTGTGAAAATTGTACCTACAAAGCACCAAAAAAATTACATCAGAAAAGTCAATATTTGTTTGTAACTGTACCATTTAAAGCAGTGGTAAGATAAACTAAGCTCGGAACAAAACAAACAAATTCTTTTAATTAAAAACAACCTCAAGTTTAAAGGGTTGAAACTGTAATATTGTGGTACTGCGAAATGAGCAGGCACTTTTGCGAAGGTAATAAAGAAACATCCGGCCCAGCTATTTAATATCGGGGAGAGCTAGTGTACCGGAAGGCTCGAGTACCAGCGAGGTTGGAATGTGACCATTTGAAAATGAAGATATTCCACAAATCTTAAATACGATTTGAGGAAATGACGTACGTTGACGTGACGGACGTAAGGTTTAAGAGCTTTTAGTGCTCGATCATGACAGTAAATTCAGATGTTTTTTTTTGACAATCGTTAATATTGACGTTAAAGCACAAAGATTGAACTTACTAATAGTTTATTATTTTATGTTTGAGGTGATTTCGTCATGACACGGAGTTCGTCTCTTAATTCAATCTCTATATACGTCTGTACCTACATACAATATTTGATTTGTTTTTATATTTTTCTTTACTTTTTTTATTAGATTTTACTTATTCCATCGAATCTATAGTCTATACATTAATATTTTTTGGAAAACTTACTTATAATAGTCACTATTATAGTTACAGGAACCAAATCTAGTTTTTTTTATATTTTTTATCACCACATCCCGAAAAACCCCCTGGACAAAATTGATAAAATTAAATACGATTATAGTTGGTTATACGTGTACACAAATGGATTCTTTACTTCGGTAAAATATCACATCTGTGTGAAATTCATTATATAAAAATACAATTCAATAGTTCTTCCTACAATACAACAACCGAGAATTCAATCGCACAAGTTGTTCGTTTTGTTGAAATTCCTCGACGAAGAGAGAATAACTCCAAAGCGAATTCCGAATTAATTTCACAATTCTCAACTTATGAAGGCTGTTAACTACATTCCGACGGGAGAAAAGTCTTCTTCCCTCTCAAGTAAAATATGTTAGTTAAAAAACATAGGTAAACGCTATATTTAACCATTTTAATTAAATTAAAACTATTATAAACCAACATCAACACTTTGCGATATGAAAATTTTACCCAATGCATATCAAATATTTTGTAATAAAAATGACAGAGTTTATGTTATTTTTATTACAGAATATAACGGAGACGTTGTGTATATTTATACCAACGTGTAGAGAAAACTCATCAGAATTAAATTGGATTTTATTTGGGTTATCGCTTGAATAAAAATAAATAATTATAAATATTACTACTGTACAGGCAAGTAAGTAGAGGCAAGAACAGTTCTAGAGAGTGGGTCACGTAATGCATTGTATTGAGCCCTTTTTATCGTCCCTTTGGGCACTCATTCACTTTTGGGCACAGGCCGCTTAGTTGCATATAACATTATAATATAAATTGAACTAAAAACGCACCTAAGTGAAGTAAGGGTAAGTAGCTATGATATATTTTAATTTCAAGTCAATCAACAGGGCCTATGGACAACCGGCATTCGTTATGAAGCGATTCGATTTCTACAATCGTCATCGCTTAAACGCAGCGTATGCATCTTGAACTTTAAATCACTCATAATTGAAATGAATGTACATTGTCTACCAGCATCTATTCGTTAAAAACAGATCACGTGACATATCTAAGTCATATGTCAAACCATACATTTTGGACTTTTCTACTATCGCTTTTGCTAATCGATTGTTACATTGTCTAGGCCCTCAGATTTGCTATAGGAGACAGGTTCATACTGATATACATACGTTACATATATAACAGCACACCTTTCTTTCGAATTTAGGAAAACCTATCTTCAAAAAAACTAAATACATATCAAATCGGTACATTAAGTCCAACTTCTTTTATACTTATGTGATTAGTTTCTACCTAAATTCTATTAAGCATTCACATTTCACCGTCATTTTATCAAAGGTCAAGTCTCTGTGAGATCGAAACTGACCTTGGTATCTTTAGATAACATCTCACCTAGAAACCTCTAAAAGATACCTTAAAAATCTATTGTGTCTTTTAAATAGCAAAAAGATGAAAGAAAAAATCATGGGAATAAAGATAACAACAAATGGAGGTCTTACGTGTTTTATCTTCTACATAATATTATTACATAATATCTAATTGGATTGAATCTGTATTTTATCGTCGATATTTTATTAAAATACCCATTATTATCAAAACAGAGGCTGATTATACACTTTATAGAATTTCGTCTAGAAGTCGAAAAACGCATCACGAAAAAACTTCTTGTATGATTTTTGCTGGTTATTTTGGTCAACATATAGGATACTGTACTGTAGAGCGACGACCTCGTAACTATTGGTCTAAGATCCGGGATTAGAAAAATATACCCTCATCTGTTATTTAGATGAAACAATTTTTATAGGCTGATTTCAATGTTATGAATTTATAAAAACAACCTCTGCCACTATAAGCCTATATAATAATTGAATACCAGCAATTAATAATAATTAACTAATTTATTTATAATTTTTACCATCTCATGTTATTTGCATGTAGTAAGCTAACACCGTCAATATTTTGTATTATGTACCTTACTGTAGTCGGCACCCATCTCTATGATTGCTATACTTACCTGCAGCCAGGTGAGAAAAGGTAGATAAATGTAGCTTATTCCCTCACATATTATTTAAAAAATACGAGCATGATTTGAAAATATAAAAAAAATTAATGAATTTAGATGTGGCAGTTACCTTAAAATCATCTGCAGCCTTTGTAATAAAAACTTCAAGAATTATTATTAATTGCAGCAGACTTATAGTGGCAGAGGTTGTTTTTATAAATTCATAACATTGAAATCAGCCTATAAAAAATTGTTTCATCTAAATAACAGATGAGGGTATATTTTTCTAATCCCGGATCTTAGACCAATACTCTGCTCTCATCCTTAAGAAATATATATACTAACCGTTAAAACATACCTAGCTGGTCTCTGGGTAGCCTTCTATATAACTTTATAATAAACCGTGTTATCATTATTTCTTTATACGAGTATGTTTAATACCTCAAATGGTGCTTACGAATTTACCAACTATTATCAAAGTAATACTAATACAAATCAAATATATTTATTGAATACCAGTAATTTCTTAAAAAAAATCGTCTACATTTTCAACATTACCACCCTTTTTATCATAGTATAATAAAGCAACAGGTATTTTAGCTTTATAGCACCTACACGGTACACCTTTCTTACACATAATACAACGTCAGTAACCGTACAACTCTATAAAGACGTGCTTTCGGACCCCGAACATCCGAAGTGCTATTCGGCATGAACACGATTACATTCCATTCGTTCTGTCGCATTCAACGGGCATATTTCCTCAATTCCATTTCAGCATTCACATGTAAATTGGTACGCGTCTGCTTTTATTAGCGTCGCTGCTATTCATTTCCATACAACATCCCAGAGGCTTGCGCCGTTCAAAGTAGACGAATGGGATACTTATTTGAAAATATTTTTCTTTTCGCGACGTGACCTTACACATGTAGCTATATTTCTTTGCAAGATTTTTCAATCGTTAAAGATTTTTATTATTAGAAAAGCAATACAACAGTCTTCTACTACAGTCTAAAGCTTTTTATTTCCTTCGAAATCATCAATCGTATTTTTAATATAGCAGATACAAATAAACAAGACACTTTTTCAATAAGTTCTTTGGCTTTTTAAATAGTGCAAAATATTTTATTACTAACTTACGGCTAATCATTTTAATTTTCTCTAAAACTTAATATTAAGGATCCATTTTTCATGTTTTATCAATTTTACACAAGGATTTGAGTCATATGTATATTCCATGAAATGTTATGATTTCATTAGGATAGTTGGACCTAAGCATAGTAAAGATATAAGCGAGGGTAATCGATTTAAAAGTGATGAATCGACTCGTGCTGATCCTGTCGCTCGCGTGATGTATTGCTTCCTCGCCCGATAGACGTGACTTTTCACTTATCACTTTGCGTGTCTGGATAATGATTCAATTCTGAAAACTACAATATTATTGTCGGACTATAGACTACTCAGACTGCTGTTATTAATGAAATTATTTTATTTCGTATTTTGATGTTGTTTGTCACTTTTTCACGAAATGGCTAGATTTGGATGAAATGTTGTGCATATTTCCGATAAAATTGATAGTGGTAGCACACGTAACGTGCTCACTTGGATAACCGAGTGATATGGGTTCAAATTCGGGTCTCTCATTTTCGATATTTTCATGTTTTAATTATTTTGAACATTTTTAAAAGTTGAAAATGAAGGGCTGATCTGCAACACTTCAGAGAGAGAGGGAGAGATATCGAGACTTTATCTGAAATAAACAAAAAGCGGCAAATCTTTCTTGAACAGTACCTTTTCTCAACAGTTTTTTTACACATAGGTACGTAGATAGAAGAAAAAAAACTCTACGCTTTTCTTAAATTTTCAATAATGATTATGGTCGCATTTCGGTTGCTCACTTAAGTTTTTTTATAATTCTCTTTCTAATTACAACACATAAGGGTAAACATCTTATAATAAACTGTCCACTAACGGTTAAATAATCACTTTTACTTAGTAATTTGAAGTCAACGTATAGTAAGTATCTGAATAACAATAATTGCATATTCAATTATTCCCTTCTTCCCGGTCAAGCTGGTCCCTTATAGTTTGGCATGTTAGAATTATCAACTAAACGAGCTTACATGGAAATGGATGTGTTAATTTATGGAAGTTCGACACATCTATCAACTGTTGGCAACACATGCCAAGCCCGCACCAAACGGTCTTGATGTATCCGCCCCATGTAACAGTTAACGATTGCTTGTTTAGTTAGTTCCCAGTGGACCAAAATTATCTGTTTATTCTATATAAATTAATTGATTTATTTCAATAAATTTTTCATACTTTTAAATTATCATAAAATAATTGAAAAGCGTACTGAGCTTTTTAAGCACAGTCATGTTAAATAAAATAAATATTTATTCGTTCTTCGGAAACTTTTGTTTCCATGAAAATATAAATTATAACCAAATGACAGTTTTGTAAGATAAGATAAAAAGTTACAAAATATAGTTGTAAAATTGAAAGAGACAAAGTCGTTGCTTTGATAAACGATGTAGTTCATCATTCCTTATAACCGTGCAGTATGAGAACGATTAGGTATTCTTTAGCGACTTCGTTAGAGTTTGCTTAAATTTCTATATCTTCAGCTTTCCTTTATTTTTGTTTTTATTTTATAAAAATCTTATTTTATTATTATTTGCACGATGATATTTAGGTAAATGACAAAAAGCCCTTTTTTGTTCAAAAAATATTTTGCTCTCACAGACATGCAAGTTCTCAACGTAAGTGGTAATCATGCTCGAAATGATTTGCACTTAAAAATATTAGAAGCGCGAGACTCGGATTTGAACCCCCTTCACTTAGTTTCTCAAGTATGCGTGTTATGCGTCCACTGAGTTCCCACAGTCATTTAATAATTTAATAATATAATCAATTGGTATAAAACTACAAAATGAACAAGAAATGAGAAGACTAGTAAAAGTTTAAGTACAAGAAAGATATAATTTAACTCAATAAGAGTATATAAAGATCGTGTACTCGTTGGGTTAGTAACAAAGCGACTGTTTTATTGGCGACATACTCTCTCGTCGCATGTCTTCCACATTATAGAACAAATGCAAAGAAATGGTACGTATACAAAGTCTTACAAATTTAATGTCCATTGACTTTTAGGTACGTTTATTTTCACAAAACCGCGGCTTTCGACAAGTTAAGAATTAATTTTTATTATTAGAGATTTAATATTAACAATGTATTAAATTACAAGTACCTTAGTATGAAATACAATATAGTTACTTGTTAAACAATACAATATTTAAACATAGTATACTAAAGTAAAAAAATTGTGTATTATTCTGGAAGAAAAGTAGAAAAGAAAGAACGAAAAATAATAAAAATGTACACTCTTTGTACCTACACAGAAAACAAATGACCATATACTACTTCTACTCAATTTCCACTCTGTGTTTCATCTCTTACATCTCACATCATAAACTGAAACGAGCTCGCATTCTCGTACCAATGTTAAATCTTTATTAATCTCATAATGGATGGAAGGGTATTTCCAGAATGATTACAGTTTTGAAATTTTACAGTTCAATTTAATTATTTCTTCGAGTTTTGGCAAAATTAGAACGGCCAAGTTTATTCGATTTGTAAATTTAATTAATTTTTATTTTAAACCGTAGTAAATAAATACCACTTGTATTAAAAATATTTTATATTCTCTCGCCTATTATAACATACTCCTATATTATAGGAGAAATCTTTGAGGAATCCATACTAACTTAAAATTTGTTGTTATAGTTATCTGTGGTTTAGTCCGTTCGTATAAAAATATACAAACAGACGATGACGCTAATAAAACAGCATTGTGAAATTAAAAAAAAGAGATTAAGAAAAGATACTGTTATTACATAACGCACGAGGTCGATCTGAATAATATTTTCGAGGTCAATGTCATTAGTGTTTTCATTTTCTCACAATTGGTCGTTTCATATTTCCCCATTGTGTTTTCAGGCGGACCATTTTCTTTTAAATTTCTGTTTTGTTTGCTCAACAGCCTGTATTATTTCGTAAACCAAGCGTACCATACTTATTTATCTGTAAACGAAATAAAACACATCTTCAGCAAGATACTGTTTAAAGATGAAGTTTTACTGTATTGTATGTATTTGATAACTGCCTCGGTGGTGTAGTGGCTAGCATGTATGATGTACGGTCGCACAACGGAAGGTCCTGGGTTCGAGTCCCGGGTCGGGCCAAGTTTAGTTATTGAGTCTTTTTGTTTCATAAGCCTCAGTAACAGCCCGGAGTTGGGAAGTTGGCGGTGTTTCACCCCCGTGCCTCATAAAGAACGTGAAGCCGTCGGTCTTGCGCCTTAGCTCTCACTGGTCGTCAGCAGTCGTCCCACCGGAATATGAGAGAGATAAGGAACAGAGAGTGCACTTGTGTTTGCGCGTACACTCGTACACTCGTGCACTATAATATGTCACGCGCCGTTGGCTAGCTTCAATGAGATTGGCCGCCGTGGCCTTAATTGGCCGTGAGGACATTATTATTATGTATTTGATAACTACGAATATTAGCTGTTCCTGGCATGTGATTTGTAATACTTTTACCTACTTTTACATCTCTAACAATATAGTAGCAAGCCCGGCGCGCTTCGCAGGGCGTAAGTTAAAATAAATTAAACGGTATTTAATAAAATAAAAGTAGCCTAAGTTACTTCTTATAACATTAGCTATCTGCGAGAAGACCCGTTAATATCGGTCCAGCCGCTTCATAGATTAGCTGGAGCAAATAGACAGTTTTTTTAATTTGAATTTAAATTTGAAAAAAAATAATAAGTACAGTGTATTACTTTCATATGCACTTAGTAAAAAGTTGTCAATTTGAAATTTAAAAACAGACACTTCATTTTTATTTATATATGTACTGATTTACATATCTCATCCAGTAATAAAAAAATAATTTTCCTTTTAATTTAAACTAGATAGTAATTCATACTAATATTAAAAATGTGGAAGTACCTTTTCACGCTTAAAAGTTAAAACCGCTCAACAGAATCTGATAGAATTTACAGAGTACCTAAATTAAGGACGGACATAGAATATCTTTGATTCCAGACTCATTAACCGAAAAAAAACTCGAGCGAAAACAACAAAAACGAATACTCTATTTTCAAAAATAAGTATGATAAAAGTTATTTAAGATTTATAAATACATACTTAACACTTCAACAGGTTATTAACTCATGTAATACTATTAATATTTGATAACGTAAAGCGGCAAGCTTAAAAGCTTCATGGTAATACCAAAATGACAACCTGTAGCTTTACTTCTTTAAAGTAAATATATTAAATGTATATTTTAGATTTCGTGTATGTCTTATAATTAAATTTGTAAACTACCTTTAGAGTGTAATTAACATTGCAGATGTTATAAAGCGCATAATTAATTACGCGTGACTTCGTTCCAAACTAGAATATATAATCCACTAATTAATTATTTCTCCTCGTTAGGTTTAACTAAAATATTTGCGAATTGCGAAAACAAAGAAAACTTTAAGCTTTATATCAGTATTTTTTTCTTCTTTATACAAATGTTCAGAATCCCGAGGCAGTTAGCGAGAATTAAGATCCACCATTGTCCATGACACATCTATACAGTAACATCTATTTATATAAACAAAATTGAAGTGTCTGGTTTTAATTTCAAATTAACAGCTGTTCATTACATGCATATGGAAGTATGTACGGTACTAAAAACAAAAATCCATTTTTAAAATTTTTGTCTGTCTGTCTATTTGTTCCGGCTAATCTCTAAAACAGCTGGACCGATTTTGACAGGACTTTCACTCGCAGTTAGCTAATGTTATAACGAGTAACTTAGGCTTCTTTCATTTAGACATTTTATTTATTATAACAAGTGGAACCCGTAGCTTCGCTCGCGCTAAATCTAGAGACGATCCCGAGTGTCCTGAGTCGCTAGTTAGAAATAATATAGACAGTGTTATAGAAATACTATACATGAAGTCAAACAAAATTGGCAATGTATAGAGAGTATTCTATGTAAACATTATAATTTAATAAAGATATAATCTAGACTGATGGAATTAGATTCAACAGCATCTTTCATGGACTATTAATTCAACTAAGTTATTCATGAGAGCTAGTTGCTACATAAGTCTTGCAAAGTCCACTTAATATGACTTTATGTGTTCAAATTGTAGCACGCTGTATCATAAACGTATTTTGTAATTTAGACGTCTCTTAACTATGTTTAACATTCAATTTATTTATTTATATCTAGATATTATAAGAAAAGTAAGCAAGTAAAATATGTAGAAGGTGAAAGATACATACTACGTATATAATATTATATTGACAGATATACTCGTAAAAAAGCTACTGATTTTGAACCAATTTCTTTGATGTTTGATGACCCAGGAGTTAGGAAATTAACGAATGTTAAAAGCAGATTTAAAACGGAGCCGAATCAGTTTTAAAATAGTATTTGGACAACCTTATTATAATAGTTATGTTTCCTCGATTCAGAGGCCGAATCTATACTTTATAGAAGTTTTGTCTGTCTGTGAACGCGTCACATTAAAACCAGAGGACAGAATATTTGAATGCGTATGACGGTAGCTAACTTTTTATTGCAGGAAAATATCTAATGTCTAAGAAATATATACTAACTGATAAAACACTAACAGGAACGAACGCGAGCAGAGCAAGGGTAAGTCGCTAGTCCTATATAAATTACAAGTGATAGTTCTCATGCCTCATTTTAAAGTGTATGCATATAGAAATTTAAATTAATATAAATAAAAAAGGTATTATAACATAAATAAAATAAGGCAAGCAACTTTTTATCACATTTTTCTGGTTCTTTGTAACCTAGCGTTATAAGCGATAAAGTTTGATTCAAGGTGGCAGCTTGAGCTCTTCCTGCTCAGAGTGTCTAAAAACCAAATGAATAAAGTTTGCTACTTTAGTTAATACGGACCCTTACGTCCAAAATAACATCCCTCATCCGAAATCCTTTTCATTTCACAATTTTTAGAATGACTACGTTTTTCAAGCTGTAGAATCCCACTACTAATAATTATGTTTGTTTTCCTCAGATTTATAATTAATGGAGAATGAAGACGCTTAGCCTAGAATAAAACATAAAATATTTTTATTGCCATCATTGAGCTGCGAGCTAAAACGAGTGTGCATGTCTAATCTGTCTGTCTGTCAACTGTCTATTTCAGTTTACATCTTATTAACTTCTGCGTTGCTCCGTTCCTACATGTAATACGTCTTAGTGTTTGTTTTTTTTTTCATATTCACCGATCAGTTTATATATAACGTGTATTCTCCATTCTACGCGACATTGGCGAAGTCAACTGTGCCCAACTGGCACTCCTGGAAGCCATTAAAGGAAATAATTGAATTGAATTGAACTTCTGCGTTGAATGCGACTAGACAAGTACGCCGTCAACCTCATATATTACCCATACAGACGGTCTTTTATTTTAGTACTTGGTAATTAACAAATTTAAGGGCCTATTACACTATGCAGTATCAAGTCAGTCTTATTAGAACTGTCTTAAAGTCTATTTAGACAAGCTCGCTATTACAGAGCCCTCAATACCGAATGCTAACTCATTACGTACGTAGCCGGTGACAGTTATCGCATGAAGTGATTATATAATTTAAATAAGCTTCGTGACATTTTTGCCTTGACATGCCAATATAGCATGCAACAGTACACATCAATAACATTAAAAATCACATTCTTCTTTTGAACAAGCCCTTGTACATGCCACAACAAAGAAACCCGTGACTACATTCTGCCGTTGCTACGCGCTTAACGGTCTAAGCGTGCTAAGTCTTATTACATCAGTCATCAAGCAAAGCAAACAAGCACGGCCGAACCCACTCCACGGTCGAGAGCTATCGGGACAATTAGACTAACTTCCTTACTCTTACTACACTACGCTAAAGCCTAAAACTAAGTAACTGTCTTGATACAGCGTAGTGTAATAGGCTCTTTGATGTCATAGATTTTAGATTGATTAACAAATGCTTTTTACTCTCTATTGTCTAACTTATCATTTTAGGAGATATTCTGTTAGAATATTCGATCTTATTGTTTTGCTTTGTATTGTTTATATTTGATAATATTTACGCTTTTACAAATTAATCTTAAAAAAAACTTTATAAAATGATTCATTAAGATCAAATGCAAAGTGTTTTGAAAATACTACTTGAGTTGGGTATCCGATATTATAATAATTTTAGTTAAATTCGAAATTGAAATACAAACATACTGTATATAATATTACCAAATATACTAGTTTTTTGTTGTTGCAAGTAAAGACGGCAATAGATTGCCAGAGAATGGTTTCACGCTATATCATAACTAAGAACTCATACTTTCTTCGTCAACTAAACAATACTACATAACAAAAATAATTGCCTATTATAAATCAAAAGAAAACAAAGTATAGCAGATAATGATTGCCAAAATAAACTCAGTTAATAACTTCCATATTTTTTGAGTCATCCAATAACCTAACCTAACCAAACAAGTTAAAATGTATATTTTGCTTTTCAGCGTTGCAAATTTTCGTAGGGAAATGAATTTATTATTTTTAAATAACTGCACTGTCAGATTCAGTTTTTGTTAGCGCTAAATAAAATACTTTCGCTATTAATTGATAAACAACGTACAACCAATTTTCAAATATAATTCGCAATTTTATATAATGTTTGTAGCACCTAGCATTTCCCGTGGCTTCACCCGCGTTCTAAAGACCGGAGCCAAATTCTTATATTTTACATATTATTATACGATGTAATATTATATAGGTTAAAGTCTTCCTCGACAGATGGGCTGTCCAACACTAAAAGATGTTTTCAATTCGAACCGATAGTTCCTTAGATTAGCGCGTTCAACCAAACAAACTCTGCACTCTTCAACTCTTCTAAATAAGTATAGATTCTAATTATTGATACTGTGTTCCCTCAATAGCTGTTCTCATCACGTTAATGACATCACGTTGGTTAAAAAATATCTTTTCTTCGAATATAAAACATTTATTTTAGGGACTATTATATTTGAATGTCGTACCATTATATTATATTTGCATGCTTAAAATTTTTCCAACGCTATAAGAAAAAGAAATAAAAATATTTTGACTGTTAGTCTATAACTGATTAACGTAATCGTCTTAATATCCTTTCAGAACTTTTTGTGTTGTACTAGCGATTCACCCTCGCTCTGCTCGAGTTCTTTCCTAGCTAGATACGTTATAACGGTTATATATAACGTATAAATGTCTCAGAAATTAAATATTTTCCCGCAGTTAAAAGTATCCTATATGTTAATCCGGATAATCAGCTATCAGCATACTAAATTTCATCAAAATTGATCCAGCTTTTTTCTTGTGATGTGGTTACAGAAAAACTGATATTCGATAAAAATGACTATTACAATGAAACTTTAATTACATTTATTGTGTCCCATCAAACTCTATAAGTTATTATTATATATTATTACTCTATAAGTAAATAAAACGTACTAAAGTCTAAACCTAACAGGTACAACTATAATTAGCTTAGCTGTCTGTATATAATATATCAGTAATATTTTAAATTAGAGCAAAGTAATGGTGCATATTTAGTATAATATGGTAAGAAGGAAAAATAACCTTATTACAATTTATGAGCCCTAATAAAATATAAACCTCATCTACCTATTATATATTTATGTACCTACTTGCTTATAAATTTCACGAAGCATATTTCATGAAAGCCAATTTGTTAAAACCACCCTTCCCTTGAGACACATAAAACATTATATTGTACTATTATATTAGAAAAATTGAACTATTTGGATATTCACATTCATTTAGGTATAATGTATAATCTCAGCCTTAGGAATACTATTACATAGTGTTTTAGAATATTATACAAATGGGCAATAGCAATTTAAAGTCTATGGCGTAAGCGATTATTATTAAATTAATAATTAACATGAAAATTATAAGAAAAGCTTTAAAAATATTATAATAAAAAAAATATATAACAGAATAGAGAATCTCCTTTCTAAAGTAGTTTTAACCTACTACTCAAAATATATAGTATTATTTTTATAATACTTTCTTAAATTTTATATACCTACTACAAAACTATTTTTTCGGATTATTTCGCAGATTTATTTTAATTTTAAGCATTCGAAACGACGGGATCCCAAAAACAAAATAAATTCGACAAAAATATATAAATATAATATTTTGTGGTACAAACGTCAGTAGTTTCTTAGTAAAAACTGAATAGAATGAACCAATTATAATCTCATTCTTTATCTACAGGGGTTTAGTAATACATAAATTACACACTTACAAGTTGAGGGGAGTGATGGGATCACTTATTCTTAACAACTAAGTATTACACATAAACTTTACCGACCGTCACAGTGCATTATATTCAGAGCGGCTTCAAACAATACATCAACCAATGCTGTATCCTATACCCTACTTAAGCATGAAACAAATATTTATGTAGTCCATTACAATATATTCAAGTGAATGAGGGATGATTTAGAAAGAAGACCCAAGTCCCTCAAAGGGGCCATTTTAAGGTGAAAGGAATTGGAAATACAAATAAAGTAAGTGAAAAATTAGCATCGCTACGACGAACCACATGAATAATGAATGGACGCTTGATTAATATTCTGTTAAAATTACTAAAACGTTTCATGACGTGCTATTTATAAATAAACTCCTATAGTTTTATATATTCCTTGTAGTTTTTAAATACTAGATATGAATAGTTATTGCGAGTGAACCTTAGGAGAAAGGTTTATGCTATTATAGATTTTTCTGTAGGCCTTATTAAGGCCTACAATTTTATAGTACATTGTTTTAAGAAATCTCTTTTGCTTTGTTGAACCAGTGTTAGCCATGTAAATTTCTAAGAACGACTCGAGAGAACTAGATTGTGTTTTTCCGTGGAAATGAAAGATTTTCCTGGAGTAATTCCGCGTCAACATTTAGAATAAATAATTCTAAATGTTGACGCGAGTAATAATTTATCACTACACAACGTTTAGTTAAAATCGGTCAAGTGCTTTTTGTATGAAACACACACATCGGTGAGCTAAGTTATTGTAGGTATGTACAGATAATGGAATAATGCAAATGCTTTTACTAGGTTGAATGACCAACTGAACTAATAGAAAGAAAGATGAACGGATACATAAAAATACAGCTAAATTGAGTAATTTTTGAATCGGTTATATTTACATCGACTTGTGCACGCCCAGTCAGTGGTCGAAATGTCGAATCCCTCATATATTATTCATAATCGTTATTGAACATTTGATGAAAACATATCTGAATTTCCATATTTCCAATATTTTGGTCTACTCCTTTGCATGCACGAATTCATTGTAGGTATATCTGAGGATATATCACTATCACTTTTATGTGTACCCGTGACCGAGGGCGAGGCAGTAGCTATAATAAGAAAATATTGTTTGAGAAACAAAGAAAAAAAAGGTTACTAATATTTTAACTAATTTAGACTGTGTTGTGCTGTCTTTCGAAAACTTGCTAGGTTCTCTTAGAAAGGTTTCTCTTTCTTGCAGGTTTCCCCACGAATATTTTGCTTCACCGTGAGGCAAGTTAAAGATTATTTCGTACAATAAATCTATAATATAAAAATAAATCGCAAAATGTGTTGGTAAGCGCATAACTCAACTGGACCAATTTGGCCAATTCTTTTTTTGTTACGTTTGTTATTGTTAGGAGAAGGTTCTTATGAAAGAAAAAAAACAAGAAAGTTGTGCGGAAGATTAGAAAATTAAAAAAAACTTTATAAAATTAACGGCGTTTGCCGTATCAGTTATGACCGTTGCCATGGTGCGTGTAATGGTAATTCATATTATAATTAAGACAAATATATAGCGGGCGGTGCAAAGTAAAAAATATACACAACACGTACGTAGGGACGAACCCGAGCGAAGCGAGGGTGAGTCGCTAGTAATATAAAAAAAATATCAGATGTGTGAGACTTGGATTTAAAGTTTACACTCACTTCACACGGTTTCCTAAACGAGCGCGCTATCTCTGGGCTTTTGTTTGCGAATGTATCGTGTAACATAAATATAAAAAAAGTAATAAAACCTCCGAATTGAGTAAGTACCTCTTTTCTTTCAAAATCAGTCAAGTAAAAACTTGGAAATGTACACAAAACATTTCAAGAATATTAGATAATATAAAAACACGTTTCTATATCAATTTATGATCATAATATGTATATATTTTCGTTAATAGAAATACGACGTGGGTGTTTTCAGTTCTGTAACAAAGAAATTACTTTCTCGATGTATGTAATGTACATACACCGAGAAAGCAATTTTTTTGAGTATATTTCTTTTCGTTCTATTGAATTTTTTATGTATGAAATGTTACAGAGTGATTTAAAATGCGTCAAATTTTTACGTTAATAGTGGCAGCAAGAATGCTAGAAATCTATTGAATAGATTAATGAGAAGACTAATCTTATATTACATTTTAAAATACATAAGCGCTTTGTAATTGCGGTTTTTTTCATACGGCGTTATACTTGCAATTCAAATGTTTGCATTATATAGTAAAGAGAACAAGACAAAACCAGTTTGTTAATAGGTTACTTAATATATTTTTAACTGTAGTGGAAAAGGGGCCACAGAATAAGCATTCAGAAAAGAAATCAGATACAAATCAGATAGTTCGTTTTTCCATCTGATATATCATTATGTTTATACAACCCAGTTGAATTAGCGACTTACTCTCGCTTCGTTTGAGTCGCCTTTTGAATTTATAATATTATGTGAGGACTATGCGACTTTGGATATCCCCACCACCTTTTTGTCATAACTTTTCTATTATAGACAAAATCCAAAAAAAATGGCTCTCTCATTTTAGTACGAAGGAGTAACAAATCGTATTATACGTACTAATTTTTGTATTTATAATAGCGTATTTTTGAGTATCGATATCTTGAAAACAAAGAGAGATATCGATAAAAAATGTTATTTTTCAAGATCTGTAGAGTTCAACCTCAAATAGAGGAGCCTAGGAATTCAAAATATTCCTTTATAATCCAATATTCCAGATTTGCTATTTTCATAAGCTACTCAAACTTGTTGAAATGTAGACTCTATTTACAGTACACCTACAACTACCTACGTCCTACATACAAGGAGATATACGGACCAGACCATTAGTTTGCCTGTGGCGAAACCTAAGAACAGAGAGTTAAAAGTGATATAAAATTTTAATTAAAGGGCGTTCTCATGCATTTGTATATAAACTATTCAGCTTTGGCCTTTTGGGAGAAAATAAAGGATATTTGAAACATAAAAAGTAAAGGTACATTGGCTTTAAAATCACCGAACAAAAACATTGCACCTTTAAGGATGTTAAGAATTACTTTAACGATTACAACTCATGTAAATGATAGATAATACTATGCTTTAATTAGTTTCAGAATCATCAAATCTAAATACAATTAAAAATTCTTTTACGCAGAGGATTACGCACAAATAACAATTTGCGTATGTTGGACAAGTCCAATTTTACAGACTGGCAAAATTGTAATAAGTATATGCTGCATTTACTCGTATTCCATACAAGAACTGTAAACAAACCGTATGTTTCACGTAAATATTATTAGGTGGACTGAAAGATCTCTCTCTTTTTCTCTCTCTCTTTTTCTCTCTCTCTCTCTCTCTCTCTCTTTTCTTTGGTCTCTGTATTATCTGTGTACTATAATGTGAAACAAGGAATATATTTATTTAAATATGGCACTTCCAACCCAACCTATGTTCTATGCTAAGGACAGCTGTAGATTACATCTTGTAATTGTGTACTAAGATCCTTACGGCTACAGAAATAAGATGCCGGGAAATTATACGAGCCGATTTACCGGAAAATGTATAATTATGCTTTGTTATGTGGGAGATGATTCGAAGATTAGATATTTCTTTGTTGAAACCAAATGTTTAAAACACAACCAATTTCACTTTCATAGTAAGACAAATTACTTTTTACTTATTATAAAACAAATAATACATGTTTTGTTTCGTTTTTGTTTTTAGTATAAATAAACCACTCTCAATTTATGTACATCTATATATTAATATCTATAATTAAATATTTTAGGAAAATGTTGTTGAAATAGTCATTATTATGGATACAGAAGCCAAATCTGTGGTTTTTATTAATTAGTTTTTAGACATCTCGAGAAAGACACTGGAGAGATTTTGATGAAATTGGAACGACGACAGCAAGTTATCCGAAACAACATACAAGATATATTTAAACGAGATTTTAACAGGAAAATGTCACATCTCTTAGAAATGTATACTAAACTGTTATAATGCATCTGTGACGGATCTAAGCAAAGCGAGGGTGATCAATTGTAGTATATAAATGTCCTCATCATAAGTGATGCACAGTAAAGCATGAATATGATTGGCATCGCTAATACTTCGAAGGTCATGCGTTCAATTCGAGAAGCATGAATATCTAAAAGACAACATTACTTATTTCCAACAAACAATGACAAAACTCCAATAACCATGTACCAGTCTCCATTATTATTGTATACCGAAATCTCCAAAATAGAAGGGCGCTGAAAGGGATAAATAATAGAATTATAATCAGGCGCTTTATTAAGAAAATCAATTAAACTTCTGTTGAAAACTTTTAATTGAAATTATAAATATTGCCGTGGATCTATGCAAATTGTTATTGATTATTTGAAATTGTACTCGTAAATATAAATATTTGTTCTCTCAAGCACGTGACTTTACTATTTATATGACATAGGTAAATTGATTAAAGAAGAAATAACACAATAGGCGGCCTTACTTATGTTGAACAGAGCCATCTAATGCAGACAACCTATAGAAAAATAAATTGTCTGTTTGCATGAAAATAATATCTATTTTACTAAATGCATATTATGTAACTATATATGGTACTGACTCGTATTAGAAGGATAATGCAATTTTTACCATTTTTGTCTCTCTGTTTATTCTGGCTAATCTCCGAAACTACTGGACAGATTTTAAAAAGACTTTCACTAACAGATAGCTGATGTTATAGAGCGTAACTTAGGCTACTTTTATTTGAGCGAAAGAATTAAAGTTGCGCTAAAAAAATTAAAAACGTTTCTAGGGACGAAATCGAGTGAAGGGTCACTTGTACAAGAATAAACTTCTATATATGTTTTTTTATCGATCAGATATTGAAACATTCGAATGTGTAACCAATTTAAGACAAACAATTAACAAGGTTGGCAACCATAAAAAGGTAAGTTCGAGGTTAAGCTGGAAATTGTTAAGAGGATGTAAACGGCTTCGGAAGCCCCACCTCGAGACCGGCCTAATTCGAGCCTATTGAAATGTGGTTACACGAGTACTTTCTTAGGTCAAGCCCGCTTGAAAACTGAAGCGATACAAGTCATTGAAATAATATTAATGTTATAATAATATTATATCATAGGTCCTCTGTTTAAACTACTTTACAACTTATCGAGTTCAGAATTTTCTATCAAGATCACAAATAAATGTACCTATGTGTGTTTTTGCACTAGCTGCGAAACCTGCTACGTGTGTAACTAATTGAATACGTTATAATGTTCCTTCCTCAAGTTGTTACCATTATTTTAATCCGATTTTCAGCAATCGTTTTTTATTTCTTTTTTTTTTGTTCACGCACGGTATAGGCATTTAAGCTGCATATATTTTTGTGATTTATTTAATAAATCATGCAAAAACAGACAATTTTTAAATCTAACGACGTGACGTATGAATCATCAAAAGTAGTTAATCCATTGAGGAGATATGGGGCCGGCCATACATACAGGTCATACACAAGGCGGCCTACCTTTAGGCTTCGCCGCGGTCAGATAAAACTTAAGGTTTCGTAAGATTAAAATTAAAGTTTCCTCGTAAAAACTAATAATAAAATATATTTTTTTTATATTTATTAAATATTATTATTATTATTAATATATAAAGGTGTATATGATATTATTACGTATATTAAATATAAAATAAATTGTAAATAATAATATGCAATGAAAAGTTTAATGTATACATATAATAGATTACATATATTATTTGTATAAGTCACCTACAACATTTTTAAATTTATTATAATTTAAATAAATGATTATTTATTTAATCCAATCTCATCTATATTTTAATTGATATTATAAATTAGTAGCTCTATCTCTTAGCTTACTTACAGCTAAAGAGATTTCAATGAAATTTTGAATTATTATATAGGGCATCGCATCGAGCAACCCTTCATCTTCGCCCATCTAACCCCCGCTACACACGTAACGATATATCGTAGCGATTTCAAACTGTGCAGATAAATCGAACGTTCATAGTGTCTCCACACGCCTACGATATCGACGTCGATCGTCAGTTCTCCGTAGAAGCTCACGCAAGAAACATGTCGTCCACGATGGAAGATGATGACGTTCTTGCGATATTAGGCCTCGTTGTGTTGTTTTATTGTAATGGCGTCTGATTTGATTATAAATTAATTTTCTGTATAGGCGAATGTTTTACTTAAAATTATGGGTATAACTTGTGAAATATGATTTTCTTTTTCTTATTTTTCTTTATGAGACGTGTTGTGACACCCTTTCCTGCACAGCAAGTCATATACACTATTTATAAAGCTGAAGAGTTTGTTTGTTTGTTTGGTTGAACGCGCTAATCTCAGGAACTACTGGTCCGAATTAAAAATTCTTATTGTGTTGGATAGTCCGTTTATCGAGGAAGGCTATACGCTATATTACATACCGCTATGATCAATAGGAGCGGAGCACCAATGAAAAATGTTGCCAAAACGGGAGAAAAATATTCCTTTTGAGAGCTTCCGTTGCGTGCGCTGCGTAAACGGTTCCTCTTTAAAAGTTCTAAAAAAAGTCCGCAATAGCATATGTCTATCTTTTAAGCTTGACTCGCTATAACATTTTTTATTGTTATAAAATTTGTTTTAAGATAATGCATTATTTGCGATGGTGTTTAATAAACATGATATTAATCCTTATCCAAATAAATAAGATATTCATCACAAGTATTTAATTTTGAATAAAATTGCTCTTGGAATCATTTGATTTCAATGAATATCTTATGAGATATCATAGTTTTAAAATAACTCCGCAACAAAATAATTATCATCGCGTTGAATATGGGCGGACGGGCGAAAGAATTTGATTTCCAGACTTTAGAATGCAAGCGAAGCCGCGGGAAAGGCTAGTTTTTATATAAAGCGGGAGTAGAAACTTTTTAATTGACGCGGCGGCAAAGTATATAGCAACAAGCGAGCACCTTGAATACTGGCGCGAACTGGGCGATCTCCATCCACACGTGACGATAAAACTGTGCAAACACAATCGACAACGATTTATTGGATAGAAATTACAACTGCCACCGATGAACGATAAACTGCAACGATTTACCATACACACGATCGATAAATCGACGCAAACCAGTTTGCGCAGTTTTATCGCTACGATATATCGTAACGTGTGTAGCAGGGGTTACTTTGCGTACAGAGCCGCGGGCAAAATCTAGTATCTGATTTTATATTCCATATTAAATACTAATATGAAAAATTGCCTATTCCTAAGTTAATTAAATCAAATATTACTTCAAAAGACCGTAGGGATTATTTAAAAAACCCAAACGATGGAAAAGAGATTGCCATTTTAACTTATAAATAATGGAACGTTATTAGTTTTCGAAGGTGAGTGAATACGAATTCCAAGAGAAATAAATTGCTGGCATCGTGATAAATTTATTCAAAACCGATACCTTTATAAATGTTTCACGATATATTAGTACTCAGCTTTTTTCTTCAAAGAATCAAATCTATTCATACGTTCAATTTTGTTTACATATAGCATTTTATTTCAGAGTTTTATGTGTTTATTACGCTATATCACGCATATTACTTACGCTATATTCACTAACACTATATTAAAATCTCACGTACCCACAAATAATATGTAGTTTAATTTTAGTTACTTAATTTTTTTTTGGTCTAACTAAACAAGCGACTAAGAACGTAGTTTGAAAACCATTAAGCTTATGTCAATATAATAATATGTCTTTTTTCATTTTGAAGCTTTTACATACATTAATGTTAGAAAATTGCAATTGAAAATCATGACAATTATTCTCAACCGATTGTGCTGAAACTTTGCATACATGTTAAGTTCACATGAAAATGCATGATTAGCTAAATGGTATTATTCTAAATCCAACATGGCGGACTCCCAAAGATGATTGCCATGTTTTTATGCACCCTCATGAATATCAAATGCTTGGCTTGTTGAGAAATAAAAATAACTAAAAAACGTTTAATTGACCAAACCCATCAATACACAATTTATATAAAATAAAAAGCTTGTTTTAAATATTTTTTAATGTTTCATATTTCTTCTCCTAAGTGACAATTATAATTTAAATATACTTATTGACTCTATGTTACCGACCAATCTCATTCGTGTCTTCTCCATTCTACGTGACACTGGCGAAGTAATCTGTGCTTAACTGGCACGCTTTAACAAAAGAATTGAATCAATTCTTCTAAGTGAAAAATCTTTATAAAAAATAAACAATTCACCTCTCATTCAACATTTGAGCAACTGTATGTGACTAGAGAATAAAAAAGGAACCATTGATCACAATTTGTCACCCATCCACGGAATCGCATCGTGATAAACAAGCAATAAAACCCGACGGGGAAAAAGCTGTCCTTACGAACATAAACGCTGAAGGTAAATACACTATTTCCCAGAGCAACCAAGTGAATTGTAAAGTGGCAATAAGTAAGAGTAGTTTGGAATCTGAAACATCTGAATGTTTAAATGGGATCGTTGTGGAATTGTCAACCGCTGTAATTAGTTCATTTGTAATGACGCCCTCATTATCTGATACACTTATTATGGTATTAATCTTCACCTGTAAATAATAATTGGGAAATTATGATGTTTAAGGGCCGAAAACGTGAGACAGACCTGTTTAATTTATGTAAGCCCTATAGCCAGGTGGTAGCCAAGAGTTCACCCTCGGAACCCGCTTCACTCAAAATCCTGAGATTCCTACTCAAACACACTCTGATATATGCATGAGCGAATCAGTTCCAACATTATTACCACTGTCTTACGGCGAAGGAAACCATCGTAAAGAAATCCGCATATCTGAGAGAACTTAACAAATTTTCGAGAGACATTTGCTGTCCGTTAACCCACGCGTAGCGTTCCTGGTGGACTGTGACGACGATGAGCGACAGAAAAAGGCTGAATACGGGCCGAAGGCCTTATATATACATATGTACATATATACCCATTCAAATATATGTAAATTCATCATCATTTTACTTTAAATTCATCATATCGTATTTTGAAAATTTGAAAATAAAAAGAATTTACTAATCTCGTCAATTAAAGTTTCCACAAAAACTATGTTTCTAAGCTTTCCTATGAATTAACATATATCTTGTAACAATTTTCATTCTATAATAGCACAAAAGCAACATTAGGATTAGTCTGTAAAAGAGGATAAGATAAATAAAAAACCAGCTCTGAGCTTTTCAAAGGAATAAAATAAGCTTTTCATAGCGTATGTATGTACGAGTATAATGTGATTTTATGTGTTGTAGAATGTAATACAATGTAAGAGATGTTACATGTTTATTTAATAAAGAAATTTCAAGAATACTACATATATCCGTTAGGTCGAGGTGAGTTAAGCTCTTAACCTTATTATACAGAAGGGTTTTAACCTTGGATCACTTAAAATAACTTGCTTTTTATTTTATTCACAATATGGCCCTTGTTATACGTTACGTTATTTTCTATTACTAGAGGATATTTTTTCAGTTATCAGAATAGTTAATAGGAATTTAATTTAGGATGAGAAATGTGTTTTCGAAATGCGTGACATTGTCAAAACGGTATACAATAACATCGAGTACATTTTTTGCTGAGCTAACAGGGTATATTCCAGCCCACTGAGCCGCATCAAAGCGACTGATATAGCTAGGTTATTCGTGTTCGTGACGTAAGCTACTATTTAGCTTGTACCACTTGTTGCATACATTGGTACGAGACCGTGCCAATAGTATTGTAAGTTTAAACTATAAAATATAAGTGCCATAAACTACACAAAATTGTCAAAAATTTAATAAATAACCTAATAAACTATTGTCACAATGTTTATATTGTAATCTATAAATTTATACAATGATAATATGGAAAAAAGTGCCATCCATTTTCAAGCATTTCAAACCCGGGCATTTTTTCTACTGTTTTCCTAAAATATTCGGAGTATATTATATATCCTAAAACTATTCGGACTATATTATGTACTTTGACAACACGTTTGACTCATCTGGTACTTACTGCGTCAGCGGACGCGGGTTCGAGTCCCGCTGGAGACATTCATTTGTTCAGCACGAATGTTTGTACTCCAGTCATGGGTGTTAATATTTATAATATGTATGTATTTAAAATTTATATGTGTAGTATATCAACTATCTGGTATCCGTAACACAAGTACGTAGCGTAGCTTACCACGGAACTAGATGGCGCTGTAATATTATTACAACATATTTATATTACGAATAAATTGAAAAAAAGCTTTATCAGTCCAGCACTTTTCAATGTCCAAAGTACAACAATATTATGTAGTACTTTTTATTTTTATAGAATACTTTTGTACAAGTTTATAAAATATATATTTTTAAAACAATCTTTTCACCAATAGTTTCTCATAGAGATTGCTTTAAACAAAAGACCGCCTTTACTTTTTATATTTAAACAACATCTGACCTATACAGACGAAGAAAACTTTAACTATGATATTTATAATATCACCAAAATCCAGATATATTTTAGGAAATATCGAAAGATTTGTAGTCACAGTAAATTGTTACTATTTAGCAAGGGCCAAAACAATGTCGCTACATTGCAATAACACGTATTGTTGGAGAACTCCAATAAAACCCAACTTGCGTATCTTTGTCGCCATGTATAAAAGAAAACGGTGTTGGCACGCGCGCAACTGCTATAAATTTCAATTAAAGCCAAAAAGTAAGAGGGCACTTGTATTTACAAATAGTAAAATTCTTTTGTACCCTTTTAAAACCATAAATAATAATAGTTGAAAAATAGAATTTTTAATTGTACAAATTTTTTACCTCTACTACTTATTTAATTAGGTATCTTTTCTTGCAAAAACTAAACCCATTTTGGTAAAACTGCAGTAACATCGCTTAAACATTAGATAATATAATAATATTAATAATATAAAATGCGGAGCCGGGAGAAAACACTAGTTACAAATAATGCCCATATATATTTAAATATTATATACTTCAAAGATTGTATGGTACCTATCACATTTAATTGGAAAATTTAACTAACTGTAATAATTTTCCACCGTCCGGTTTCATCTCGATTAATTTAACAAACATTTCCTATTATATTACATAATGTGTTTGAAACCGCAATATGAATCGGCGGTAGAATCGAGGAACATTATCAAATATTCCCAGGGTACACAAACAAAGCCAAATTGCTCTGAAGGAGTTCGAAATTGTTGTTCTACACTGAATTGATTGCAAATGGCGACAGTACATCCATGGATGAACATCTAAACTGTTATAAGTGTGGTTAAACTTGAGGGAATTTTGACTTAAATAGAGCTTTAACTAACCAAATTACTAATATATTATTAATAAATTTCTCTATCTAATTGTGGTAAAAGATCACTTATTTACGCATTAAAGAACACAATTTACTTATAATGAGACTACAATTAATTTTTTAATATAATTATTACAATCATAAGCAAAGAACAGCTTTTACATAATTTTGAGTCTTCGTTTAAATATTGAAAATATACTTGTACAATATACAGTTATTTAAAATAAAATAAAATAAATGAATAGTTTTGGTCATTAAAACCCAGCGGCCAGCACCGTCTAATATCTAGTTCTATAGTAAACTACAAGGATTATGTTATGTATAGGTGTTATACAATGTTACATCTTATGAATATAAACACCGAAGACTGGTGCACAAATGTTCATGCTGTTTTCAAAATCTATCACGCAATCAATTAAAATATACTTTATTCAAATAGACTTTTACAAGCAATTTTGAATCACCGTTTTTTTATTAATAAAATTGCCAGTATTAAAGTAATTGCCAGTAATCAACCACCATCATGCCATTGGATGGCAGTCCTGTTGAAAAGAGCCGGTGAGAAACGAATCAAATTAATCAGCGAAACTCGAACTCGCGACCGCTGAACTACTAAAAATAAACAATATCGTTAAGCTATTGGTAATTTCCATTTCGAATTAAAATTTATAGTTTCATATTAAGGAACATAAATGTACGTTATTAAAAATCTAAATAGCTATTAAGTTGTAGATAAATTCAGATAAAACAAATAAAAAAATGCAAAAGATATTATCTAGGCTAGCGACTCGCCCTCGCTTCCCTCGGATTCGTACTAATTTAGCGAAGCCGCGGGTTCCGCTAGTAAATGTATACAAAAACTTGACAAATTATGTACTAAAACCTTCCTCGAGAACCACTCTATCCATTGGTGAAAACAATATGAAATTGAAAATCGGTGTAGTAGTTTTTCAGTTTATCTAACAGACAGCCGCGGCGGAGACTTTTGTTTTATAATACGGTGTGATATATTTTATATTTAGCTTTATCTGTACTGACATCATGAACAATAATTAAAATGAACTACGTTTGACCTTTCAATGAAAAAGTAAGGACATTAATTGGCACTAGCTGTAAATATGTCTCAAACATTAATAAAAACTAATGTGGGACATATTTCGAAATAAAAAGAATCGGTTGATAAGCAAAATATAATACAATGTATGGATCTTATAGTAAAACAAAACTATTACAGGTAGTGTTCACTTACTGAGAAACCAATTTCAAAGCGTCCCTGACCAGTGGCCCGAAACCTAATAACAAACGATTGCTCACACATAAGGGTACCCTTTTTGATGCTACAATTGGTTTGTGTCGTAATACTACAAATTACCTGCTACTGTCTAAATTCAATGTTATATACAATCAGCGACTCACTCTTGACTTGACTCTTTGAGCTCGTTAGTCCGTCGCGTAGGTACTTTTAACAGTTAGTATAGATTTTTTAGAGATATTTCACTGCAGTAAAAATAGTCCTATATACGAGTATCTCTTGACTCGAGACTTGCGTTGGTTGAACAAGCCTTTATACCAAATATTAAAATATGTCCAAGAGTTGTCTCGTCAAAAAATGAAAGAAAAACATATCAAAAAAATTTATGAATCTAAGTTTTCTCTAAATGAATTCGTTTCACTTACACTTACACCAACAATTAATTAATTTCGTTTGTCCAAAATATTATAGACTCTACCTGATGCTTCTAACAAAGATCATACATTATATCCCTCACTCAACTCTACAAAATAGATATTGATTTTAATTTTAGAACGCTATATTTTTAATTTTCTACAAAACAATTTCGTGCTTACACAAACCTTTTATTTCCTACCAGTAAAAAGATTCTTAACAAAAGATTTACGAAAAATCCTTATCAGAAGTCTTATCAAAGAGGGGCGTGAGGTACATATTATATTACCGACGATGCCCAATTTCCAAACAGATGAGCTCAGCCATCCGTAATCATACTATGATCGACCGATTGCTTACTCCTTTATCCCTTAATCGGATCTACTATACGATCATCCCATTTTAGTATAATCAGATCGAATGGATAACAAATATTGGTAATAATTTTTCTATATACATATTTCAATGAATATGTAGAACGCACCTACTTGTTGCACTTATAGCTGTTAAGTAACAAATGATTTTAATTAATCTAATTTAAACTAATATGTAAAGACAAAGAGTTTGTTTAAGAAAGGATATTTTTTACAGCCTTTTCATTAGGGTGAGGTACATTTAGATCGACTATAATTTTTTTTTATATTTGTTTTTTATAAATTTTTTTATTATAAATGCAGTTGAAATGTCTAGATCGAAAGTGATGTACATTAATATTACAAGACTACTCCCACACGTCACCGAGCACCCATATCAATGAACTTCAAACGTTGAACGTAACGTTCAAATTAATAATAAAACGTACCGGAATTTACGTTGTTGCTATTCCGGATGAAGTTCAAAAGATTTTGGCTAACACCATACGATTCATGTTTTTCTTTTGACAACTGATATCATCATATCAATGCTAAGTTAACACAAGTGTTGTATGAACTGAATATATTGTATAACATAATAAAATAATATAAATAGCTTTTGAATAGAACATAATTGTATTAACTATCGTACAGTCTTTTTTTAAAAACGCGCGTAGGCGAAACAAGGGTATCTACCCTTTGGACAACAAGGCAACCCTTGTTTCGCCTGCTGTTGCTAGTTCCATAGTAAAACTTTAATTACTCTTACGTTATCTAATTCATATACAAGAAACAAGCTCTTAAACCTCTATCAGAAATCGTATATCTACAATCTGAAAATTTAAATCCTTACAAAAACGTTTATTTGAGATCGCATACATGTCTTTTTCCCCATAAAATATCGTACCCGTGAGGAAAATACTAATGCTAATATTATGCCCTCTCACATATTCCCCTTATCCGTTATAAATAAAACATTCGAAGTGTATTCTAGTTGCGTCGATACATATGATTTATATTGTATTGTGATTTCAATTGTTCAGATGTCTGCGGTCAGACACAGCTGCTAGTACATTTCAGTATTAATTTCAAAATGGCTAAATTATATATTTACCTAAGTCTCAAATATACCAATACTTGTAACGACAGGATTTAAATTACGTAAATAAAAAAATTAGTATTGAATGCTAATATAATAATTAATAATAATGTCTTCCTACTTTAGTGTATTAAATAATCTTGCATTTACATACAAGTGAGTTTTGTTCCGTTCTCTATCACAGGTCATTTATTATGTCCTTTCAACACCTTGATTTGTAAATATTCGTAGAATAGAAGTCGCACAAAAATATTTATATGAAAGCTTTATTTGAATCCACTGATTACTCGATATAAATAAAATTATTTTTAACAAAAAACAAAAACCGACTTCAAAACTAAACAAATCTAAACTAAAAAGTAGAAAATAATACTTTTAAGAACTTCGTTAATTTAGAAGTTGGTGCCAGCCAGGACGGATAGACTTATCTTGCCTTTGCAAGGAACTTTCGAACGGTATTTTGATTATGTTTACAAATATTATAGATATAGATTAATCGAATACTTATGTGTCTATTTAAGGTTATTTTGCTTTGGCTGGCACCGACTTCTAAATTAACGAAGTTCTTAAAAGTATTATTTTCTACTTTTTAGTTTAGATTTGTTTAGTTTTGAAGTCGGTTTTTGTTTTTTGTTAAAAATAATTTATTTTCAAATTTTTAGCGGAAAGTAGATACTTATTTTGTTTATGTACAAAAAAGAATTTTCCAAATCGGTCCAGCCATCTTCGAGTAATGGGGAACATACATAAAAAAAAGTCCCCAACGAATTGAGAACCTCCTCCTTTTTTTAGAGTCGGTTAATAAGAGCCTGAAAGAATTTAACTATCTGTCTATAATTACGTATAATATTGAAAGAATTTTCTTTTAACTCCTAACCGTTGAGGAGTTGTACCTTCCATCATTAGCTCAACCACAGGAGATGATGATTATCAGACGCAAATACTTGAACAGCTTTAGAAAATATATGAAAAACGTAATAAGTGCCTATAAAATTTGAGAGTTGTCTTCGATTTCCCTGGGATCCCATCATCAGATCGTGACTTGGTGACTATGGGACCAACTAGAAACTATACCCTTTCAAACAAAAAAAGAATTTTCCAAATCGGTCCAGCCATCGTCGAGTAATCGGGGAACATACATAGAAAAAAAAAAAAAAAAAAAAAAAAAGTCCCCGACGAATTGATAACCTCCTCCTTTTTTTGAAGTCGGTTAACAAGACTTTACAAGATACTTTATTTATTTATCTATACTTCTATACTAATATTATAAAGAAGTAAAGTTTGTGTGTTTGTATATTTGTTAAATTGTAAGGGGTGATCTCGGGATCTACTGAACCGATTTTAAAAATTCTTTCACCAATAGAAAGCCACATTGCTGAGTGTCATAGGTTATATAAAAAACCGAAAAATAAAAAGGCTTTTACGTGTTAGTCCGTTTTGCAAAGTGAATCGGAGAAAAAACGGTCGAATGAAAGCGTTTCTTACGCGATTATATATGGAAATTACGTCATTTTTAAACTATACTAAAGAGGTTACACCTTTTAAAACCGGATAGTTTATTATAAACGAAATAATCAAATAAGACCATTTATTAAGTAGGTACTTTCTCTTTGAAGTCGAAGGTACAAAGCAAATATCATAAAGTAATTATAAAATTAGGTTTTCTAATATTACTATGTATAATAATTAAAGTAGCTGACAATTTGAGGGAGAATTGCAACTTGTTTACTTACGAACCGCAAAGTGACTACAAAGGAAGGCGATTTCCCTAAATTGTAAACCTCTTTACATTTACTAAGACGGCGGGGTTAATGTCACTCGGGACAAGCTCATTAACAATTAATTTTGTTCCATCCAAACTTGATCCCTTATTTATTTGTGTCACGAAACCCTCCTAAAATGTAAACCTTAAATACGCAAATTAATGAGAAAAAGCAGACGACATAAAACGCGTACAATAGTGTACTGTGATGTGCAAGTAAAAAGTTTTAATACGTTTGATGTGGGTTTTGTTGGATCAAATAATAAAGTTACTCAGTAAATAAATATTGCCCGCCCGAACTTGGAAAGTTAAAGACAATTTATTTGTTGGAACATCTTCACTTTTTTATGTGACACACGCTTTTGGGGAGTCTGGGATTCGTATCACTTCTAAGAAAATTTGTTGCCAGGATTGAACTGTGTGTAGGAGTCTGCAAATAACTGTTTATGTTTACACTAGCTAAAACCTAAATCGAAACGCCTATGGCGTAAAATAAATATATATTACAATCTAACACACAATCTCTGGGGATTCGAGCGTATAAAATAAATAGGAGTGAACAAAACTGTTTCGGGTCGAGTTATTTTAAAAGGCTATTAACTCAACAAAGCAAATAACTATGGCGGAATATATATATGGACTTAAAACTTACTTATTTACTTTAGTGAATTTGACAAAAATATTTTTCTACGTAAAAGTATTTTTCTACTTTTTATCTTTTACAATAGAAGAGTGTGGTGGGACTTGAACCCCTTAATATGCAAGTAGCAAGTAACCTAACCAAGGACTAACCAAGGAGGCGGGTTCAAATCCCAGGTCTCGAACATCTGATATTATCTTGTGCGAATCATTTACAACATGATTACCACTTGCCTTACGGTGAAGGAAAACAACTGAGAACCTAGCAAGTTTTCGAAAGTCTTATGTAGTCCGCTAACCCGCACTTGGATGATGGACAATGACCTAATTTCCCTGTTATTAAAGGGATGCCCGTGCCCAGCAGTGGAAAAAAAATTACGTATGGCTCATGCACTATGCTATGCTCATTGTTTTTTTTTTTATCTTAATACGTACTCAAATTCAATACATACTCTTTAGAATCGATTTTACATACAAGCCATCATGCTGTAAATGTGTATTGACCTATCTCGTACAATGGATATTTCTTTACATAAAACCTTATTCGACGGTAAAGGAACGATCATCTGACTCAGTATACGTGAACGAAGGTTAAAAGGAGATTTTATGTAAGTCTCGCTGGATTGAGTGAAGTGAAACATGTAATGGTGGGTATGAATATATTAGACGCTCAGACTGAGGACAATTTTATGTGCATTAGATACAAGATGCATGTATAACTTACGATATAAAATGCATACACAATATTATGAGAAGGAAATTAATTTATACAACTATGAATTACCGATGTTATTATTAGTATTAGGCACTAGGTACGTTTCAAGCCCTTCATACTCTTTTTTACAACTAAAAGTAGCGTATATCCTTTCCCAAGGTTTTGAGTATTTTATACCAATTTTTATCAAAATCGATTTCCGGATTAGGCTTTAAGACGTGATTTTTTTTTGGGATGGGATTTTGGATGAATTTTCATCCTCTTTTTCCATCCCTACAAGCAATTTTTCGCGAAAGGTTAGCCTATGTGCTTTCCCAAGATCTAGTCTATCTCTCTGTACCAAATTTCATTAAATCGGTTCAGTCATCAGTGGTTAAGGCGTGAAAATGAGTATATATTAGAAGGCATAGTGGTATTGGACCAAATAAAGTTTATATAAAGGTAAGAATTTTTTTCTAACGCCTACCGTATATTCTGAACAAATTGATTCACCTCGTCCCTTCACTAATGGACACTTCCGAGCCGGAAATTACGATGTCACCCCACTAGCAAATATTTTACTTCGGGAATATGTTAATGTCTTCTCTAAAAGGGCAGAATAGAAGAATTTCTATGAAAATAAGTAGATTTTCTGTGAAAAAGTAAAAGAAAATCTATGTACAAATGTAATGTTTGACGATATCGTAAAAAAATATTAAGTCGGTTCATTAATTACCACAATATTGCTTTAGTATATATATAGATTTATATGTGAAAGAAATTCGATTGTACTTTTATTGTATTTACGTGCTTCATGTTCACGACATTAAGTGCTAGCAATTTAACCAAATGACAGAGGCGTTGGGCGCACAATCAAGCCCGCATACTTATTATGAAATGGAACAATACAATACAGCTATGATGTTTCAGGCTGAAATATACATATGTAATTCAACATAATAGGTGTATAATAAGATTAATTTATTTAATACGTAAACATAACAAACTACGCCTTATTAAAAATAATTTTATAAAACTAGACTAGACTCTAGATTCTAGACTCTAGTATAAAATATTTCTCAGACATAAACTAAGGGAAGGACGGACGGACAGACGAACAGACAGATAGACTATTTTAAAAAGTAAAGATTTGGCTTCTGTATCGATAGTAATGCTTATTTCAATAATATATATGAAAAATATTTAATTTAGAGAACCTATTCAATTCAAAACAGAAAGTCAGTATGGTAAAGTTAAAATGGTTTTAACAGTTGTGTACCAAGGTCCAAACAATTATTATAAGAATCTTGTTTCATTATGTAATTTAATATACCTACGAGTAGTTTAATTATCCTTACCCACCAATCTCCTTAGTTATCCATTGTACGTGTCATTGGCGAAGTAATTTGTCAACACGTTTTGAAACCCTTAACAAGAAAATTGAAATAAATTTCTTATCACTAAAATTTATCACAGTAACAGTTGTAAGTCGATCCTAAGTTGTGTTTATACTATAGACTATTTTTTATGCCAAGAAAAGAAACGGATTTGGAGAAGAAGATAAAAGTTTTATGAGTACTTCAGCAACGTTGATTCTTGTAAGACAGCGACGCAAGTGTCCGCCCAAATAAGTATATAAATGTCACAAATGTATAATGTATAATAAAATACTTATCGTGTAATATTTTAGCCTATTATGTACTTGCTCTTTGTTCTACGAGCAATGGAAGGACATAAGCTGAGATATAATATTTTATTCACTCTGTTTTATATTCACACCCCTTCAGTTTACTGTTTGCCATTTTGTACACTTAGTTTGTCTGGAAGAGCTTTGTAAGCTATTTTAACGATATTAAGCCTTTGTAAATGTATTTCTTTTACTGGGTGTAAGAAAGTGATTCTAATATGCGCTCTGTATAAAAATGGTGAAATGAAAAACGTCTCATTTTGAACGAAGATTCCAGTTCGACCAAAGTTTCGAAGATCGAAAACCCAGAGCGTTTCACAAACCTCTCTTACATAAATATATATTTTTAAAAGGCACAGTTTATTTTTTGATAATTTATTATAAATAAAGAAAATACCAAATATTAGACATAACACTTTCCATTATTTTGCGAAAGAAATGAGGCCGTATTGATACCCTTTCTTGAAGGGCAATTGACACAGAGTATTCATACTGTGATATCATGTACCTGATACAGACTACGCGATGCTTAAAGAAAAATTTTGGTTGTAAAAGTACATAATAAGAACCATACTATACTAGTGTCATTAGACGAGTATAGTAACTACTGTTAAAATTTAATTAGAAACGTCAACAGTCTCAAATGCACGTTTGACTTTAATTTATGAGCCAGTCATTAATCTGGTACATTACGTCTGAAGACTGAAAGCTAATTTTATGCTGGGCACGATCTAAACTACTTCAATATATTCAGATTACTAACATCTAAATCCCTTAACTTGATTCCATCAGTTATAGTACTTACAAAGCATATATGAATATAGTCTTAAAGTAGATTTCGTATACTCGTAAGTTGAAGGGTACAGGGGCAAAACAAGAAATGTCACGAAATTATTATTTTTTTAATTTACATTGCATTCTTTAATACGTGGCAAAATCTTAATGTTCCCATACTTTTCAACTTTTTTTAATTTTATCTATAGAAACATGTAGCGTAGATATGCCGAATGTAATATGGTCAAGAGATATTAGTCGTTTACAATATAGTATGAGACATACAGACTGAAGAGCGAGTTGATTTTCGTACTGCATAGGTTTAGGAACAGATAATTCTTTTTTTAAAGTGACTGTTTTAACGCAGCTCGCTAACGTAATTACTGATTAACGTAATTTTTAAATCATTTTACTTAAAAATGGGCTTAAGCAAAAGAATTCATAACATATTTTATAATTATATTTTTGAAATAAATTAATTAAATTGTGTTAATAAATAATAAGTAAATCAAAACTTCGCGGTAAAAACTTTTACTTTTATTTAAGTATATATTAAATACTGAATAGCTTCAAAATCTGGAGACCAAAATAATTAATCACACTTCTAAAAGTTCCAACAAAGTTAGAAATTCTATGGAACAAAGATTTTTAAAGTTTGCATACATAAATACCAGTTAGAATTTTTTAGAAACTTTTAAAAGCCGCACTTGTATTTCTCCTTATTCTTACAAATATTCGCTAAGAGGCTAATCATTCATTTAAGCATTTCACTAGTCAGCCCTAGAAGGATGTAAGGCCTCTAATTCTATTACACGCGGGATATAGGGCCGTTCTTATTATCGTACAACTGGGATCCGGGTTTTATTCGGAGCACGACCTAAATCCCGTTAATATGTGCAAATCACCATCTTAACGAGAGCTTAACTCAATTTTATCACTTATTGGCAAGTTTAGTAAATGCATGATTAAACTTGAAGTGGGTATTGGAGAAAATTATGCGGTTACGGCCGTATTTTAATATACATAGATACGTACCAGCCAAGTATGTCAAGTTTATATACTTAATAAGAGTATATAATAAGTGACGGCAGGTTTGCTTCAATTTGTAGTCACCCTACTTGCTGCGCCAGCGGTCGCAGGTTCGAGCCCTGCTGGAGGCATTCTTTTGTTGAGCACGGATGTTTGTACTGCAATCGTGCGTGGTTATATTTATAATATGTATGTATTTAAAGTTAAATATGTATACGTAGTGTATGAACTATCTGGTATCCGTAACACAAGCTTCGCAGGTTACCTTGGAACTAGATGGCGCTGTGTGTAACAATATTTATTTATTTATAATTACTTTCATCGTCTTACACTTACTTATTTTTACTTAATAAAAAGCTTATTTTTTACAACATAAGTTGCTAGCAATACCGTAAAAGCAGTGTATATAAACTCAATTAATGTGATTAAATGTGAAGTGTATAATAAATTGGTAATATTATACGTGAACTGAACATTTTGCGGAACGTCCCTATAAAAAGGTCAAATATGTATAATATTACTTTAACCTTTAACGAAATACTGAAGTATAATATGTGGAGAGCATCTCCACTTAAATTACTTTATGTAGATTAGACGAAGTACTACAGTTTCAAAGCACTAACTTATTATATTTAATTCAAGAATAATTCTAGAAAAGTTATATAATTTTGTTTGTATGAAAATTTATTTTCATCAAATGCTTATACATATTATAGAAAAATTAGTTTTTGCTGATACAAATAAAAAAAAGCCTACATTATGAATTACCGGCTGGCAGCGACTGAAATATCTAGATAGGTATCTATAATGTGCAAATAAAAACTAACAACCAATTAGTTTTTATCTTTTTATATTTTTTATAGTGAAAGTTAATAATATATTTTATTTATAAGTCAGTTTTTTTGGGTCATTATTAGCAGGTTTAAACTTTAAACGGTTCTTATAATTTTCTAATAAAATAAAAGTAGAATAAGTTACCACTAATAACATTAGCTACGAGTATCTGCGAGTGAAAGTCCCGTAAAAATCGGCCATTCGTTTCAGAGATTACCCGGAACAAACAGACAGACAGACAAAAATTAAAAAAAAATTGTTTTTTTGTATGTAAGTACCGTATATACTTTCATATTCATTTAGTGAAAAGCTGTTAAATAAAATTACAAACAGACACTTCAATTTTATTTATAAAACCACTTTCTAATACTAATACATAAAAGAATTTTCTAACATTCAGCTCCTACTCTACTTTATGTCCACATTCTTAGGGGCTATAATTTGAAGTTCAAGGTTACTTACATTGAAGCTCTACACGTGTTTTAAAATCACTTTTACATTGTAGGTATGTCATTGGAAAATGGAATTTTAATAACAGACTCGAATTTTTGAGTTTTATTTCATTAAATATATGTAACATAAAGGTCGAGAGCTAACTATTGTTAACTTTTACATTTTTAGTAAAGTTTTACTTTATAACTTTTTTAAGTTCCGAAACCTTAAAAATAAATATTTATTATTCGCGTGTAAGAATAGAACTTTAACTAAACTTATTTAATCCGTAATAATAAAATCGACATAATAATTAGTTAACTCGTGTCACTATCGTTTTATAAATAATCTCCATTCATAAAATCAAGACAATAATTCGTAGTAAAATAAAGGCCAATTATTTCAATTTATTTTTTTAGCTCTACACTCAAATTGTCTTTTTTATAAATCTATTATATACTAATATTATAAATAGAGTGAGTTTGTTCGTTTGAAAGCGCTACTCTCAGAAACTACTAATCCGATTTAAGATTTTTTTGTCGTATGTACTCGTATATCGTCTTAATATAAAATTCCGATTCGAATTTGTACGTAAATATTATTCCGTAATCGTATTGAAATAGCCATTATTATCGATATAGATATATAGATAAGCTTTTTATCAACTGCAAATTCATTTTAATCAAGATTATTAGGTCTCGACGCAAAAATAAAGGTGATATTAGTTCAATGTGTGTGTACACTTAGATTTAGTGTATCAATGCACATATCAGTCTGTTTGTAATGTTGTAGCGCTCTAACGATGAATCCATTTAAATTAAGTATGAGATGAATATTAAATAAAATTTAAACCACTTAGAAGTTAGAACTTCTCAAGCACAACATTATTTTTCGCGAAAATCATCCTAAGTCCTCTTAGAAAGCTCTTAGAACTTAAATAAAAGTTTGATTTGCCACTTGTTATTTAACAAATCTATTTTTAGAATTATGAGGTTCAAAGCCCTTGACGTTTCGTCTTCCGCCACTCTCGATCATCTTAAGCGTCCTACAAATAAATTTTATATTATAAATATATGGAGACTGAATTAATTTTCATTAAATAATTGTTCATATCAGCACACTGTTTTGCTTAGGACGAGACCATATATTATGACTGTTACTAAGTTATTAATAGATACTTGTGAAATCAACTAACCATAGGATATATATTTTCGTAATTTAAATGCGGACCTTTAGGCATAATAAATAAAGAAAAGGCAAGGATTTCTAAAAAAATGCCATAGTAAAAGAACAGGCGATTTGAATATCATCTTCTCATCATCTTTTTAAAGTCGGTACTTTTTAAAAATACAAATATACATATATAGAAAATAAAACACAGTAAACGCCTGAAAAAGCAGTTAACAAAAATTACATTAATTAAGTCATTAAAATTGGTAATAATCAGAAAAGAAGAAAACAAACTATGTATTGCTTTGAAGTAATGTAAAATCTATTAATATCCTAATATTATGATACCAAATTCTAGTGTCTAAAAAAATATTGGCCGATTAAGGGCGATAAAAATTTAATCATTAATCAATCTGCCTCCACCTCATATCTTTTATATCTAAACATACAACAGATACCTAAATAAAATGTTGTCTGTCTGTCAGACTGTTTGTTCCGGCAATTTTTTTATTTTGAGGGCACCTTTACGGGCAAATAGCTAATGTTATAAGGATTTACCCTGATTTTATTTATTATTTTAATTTAAAAATCAATACGTAACTAACCGCCGCACTCATAGTCATTTAATGAACCGTTAAGTCGTTCTTTAGTATGGAGATTCTCGACTTAATGATGCATTAAGTGATTATGAGTGCAGCGGTAATTACGAACCCGAGCAAAACGAGGTGAATCGCTAGTTAAATATATAAACAGTTGATACTGACATAAAATATGCTAAGTGTTCTCGATAAAGTCGACTTTTATTACGAAGTCAATGTAAAGAATAATTTTCAATGAAACTCGAGCTCTTTTGACTAACTGAAAGTAATAATTTAAAGTTAGACTTGTACGATATTGAAAAACTGTTTGGTGTAATTTATCTTATTTTATTTTTATTTTATACTTGGTAGCCATTGTAACGGACATTTTAAGTTAAAAATTTAAACTTTTACACGAAAACATCACTTAGTAGTTAGAGAGGAATACAATTTAAAATTTTAAAATAATATTTAAATGTTATTTGCTTTATTGTATAGTTTTCGTTCCGTGTAGTGATTAACCTACTTTGAATTAGAACAATATTAGAAATACTTACTCCTGTAATAGGAGCCGCGGACAAACATTTGTAATATGTGTATATGTATATTATATTATCTAATTTTTTTATATATTAAATTAGTCTTTTGCTATATAACAACGGGATAACATAGCTTCCAGTTAGTAGAGGTAGCGTTGCGTATCCTCTGGAATTGATAAGCTGATTTGTTACTAGTGCGAGATGATATGAAACACTCTAACAAGCGAGAGTGTGAATAAAACACAGGAAGATATTGACAAAATAAATGCCCAAACGTACAAAATTAAACATATACAACGGGACTGACATGTCCTAAAAGGATAAAAGTTTAAAAAAAAATCATAGACAAAAAAATGTATGTGTGTTTGCTTTAATCATTTTCGTATGGGTATTAGACAAAAACGATGAAAGATATTCCAGAGAAACGGCAACTGGAGAGTTCAAATTAAGCTTAAATAACATATTTTTAATAGTATATAATTTAAACATGATTTATTTTAAGCCAGCGACTCACTACGCACTTAGCGCCAGCGAATCCGCGGGTTCCGCTAGTTTATTCATATCTAATCAAGAGTCTAAAAAATAAGTTTCAAGCCTCTAACTTTAACAATGACGTAATTTTCATACAACTTTTCATCCCCTATTTCCACCCTCTTACAGCCCTTTTTTTCGCCTTGAAAAGTAGCCTATGCCCTTTCTCAGGCTCTAGACTATATGTGTACCAAATTTCATTTAAATCGGTTCAGTAGTTTTGGCGTGAAAGTGCGACAGACAGACAAACAGACAGACAGAGTTACTTTCGCATTTATAATATTAGTAAGGACTACATTACGAAATTAGAAGTGTGCCACTGCAACACGTACTAGATATAACTTAATTGTTTATAATTTATATTTAGACAGAGAGATCAAATCCCTCTCGTTTAGAGCGCTCGCTAACTCAAGCAAATAAAGGCTACGTAATTTCGTAGCGCTACGACACCTGCTACGCCAGCATACAGTGAGCACATCTTATGCAAATACTTGTTTTCCATTCGTTTATCCGGTTAACTCTAGCCATATAAATGCAAATCTGAGTACATAATATTATTATGATATACTTTACTCTCACTATTATTATTATTGATATATTATGTACAAACTTTAATTTATAATTTTCATTTAAGTTATATAATATTTAATAATAAAATACATATTAAATCTGTCAAGCCCGTCAACCGCACTGCGCCAGCGCGGTAGTTTGGCCTGATCCCCCCGTATTGAAAGGAGCTGCCCAACAGTGGGACGTTGAAAAAAGGGCTGAATACAATGTTTTTTAAAAACAATTCCATTATTGACTCCACGTTCTTCGTTATACAAACATTACACATAATATAATAGAGAAAATGCTCAATATCTTATAGTAATCCTTTTAACTGTACAGATGGTTACCTGTTGCAATCTTCAAATGGCAGTAAACGAAATAAAAGTCGAAACGATTTCGCTTAAACTGGTAGCATAAAAAGTGGTTTTCACATGATTTGAATGAGTCACAAACAGAACTCATAAATATTCAACAACCCCTACACTTTAGATAGCACATCTGCGTTTTAATGGAAATTCAATTTAAATTAACTTGGTCGTTTTGAATCTATATCCATACTAATATTATAAATCTGGCATTGTGAAGATGGGTGGATGGATGGATGGATGGATAATTGGATGATTGGATGGATGGATGTTTGTTAGTCAAACAGACCAAAACAGCTAAATGTAAGTGGATGAACTTTGACATAGAAATAGATTATAGTCTGGAATTGCTATAGTTTTGCATCTGAAAAATTTACAGTTGCCGTGGGACCGATTTATATTCCATATTTTAACATTTTTCTATTCAATACCGCCTTCGGAGAAACATTATCAAGTTAATATTATCGTAAGTTTTATTGAGATAGTAGAGCTAAGATACAGTGTATGATGAACTATAGAAGCACTGTCCCAATAATTACTTTTACACTACAGACAAAATGAAACGAATACATTAACATAATGTATGAGTCAAAGTAAAGGGTATAAATATTTAATTTGAATATTCAGACGAGATACATCTAAATGGAAACGCAATCGACAAGATTACTTTCATTTGGAATATTTTTATAGCAAAATATAAATAACATAATATATGTATTTATTGCTTGATGAACTTATACCTACTTTTGATATAACGTATCGACGGTAGCACCTAGCCACATTATTTAAATTTTAATGTTTTTATTTTATTTTATAAGGTATCTCTACTCGTAAGGGTACCTTTGCACGTAAGGATTTGTAGTTTATCGATCCGATTCTGACTATACAGACAGACTGCTAAATATCCCCCTTGTAACAAACTTGTGTTTCAAATCCTTATACAGAAAAAAACTATTTTCCTTTAAAATGTCATATACGAATAGTTTTCAATAATCCCACGGATATCAAATATTCTAGGAGTAATTCAAAAGAAGATGATTTCATAAGAAAACTATTTTAATACAATTGAAAGTAACATTTTTACAATTCCATTCTAATACTAATTCTAACCTTACATGAAATTTTTGACGACGAAGGATAAAATTTTGAAGTGAAGCAAAGGCGGGATACTAGTATATGCATAATACGCTATACATATGTCTACAGAGGAATGGCTATAGCAAAACTTGCAAAGTACCTACATAATATGAGACTTCCATCAAGGTTTTGTATTGAAAAAGTTGTTTCGTAGCCCTTTGTAACCCTTCGCAAAGGAACGAGCGCAAAGCGATAAGAAGTGACAAAACTGTACTTACGGCTTTAGCAAAATAACAAGTTCTCGCGAATAAATGGGTATACTCGTAGGCCTGTGACAGTAAAAGCACGTTATTTTTCTTATATAAACAATTACCATACATTACATAAACATGTATTTATTTAATTCGCTATATTCAGCGACAAAACAGTATTAAATATTATAAAAAGAAAAGATATATCTTAAAAAGGCATTCTTTGAGATATTAATTTATAGATTCACTAGCAATTCCCGCGGTTTTGTCCGCGGAAAAATTGGAACTGGTGTTAGAACGTTGAAAATTCTCAAAAAAATCTTCGCTTCTTGTAAGAGATATACTAAACAGTAGGCAAGATGGTAAATAATAAATATGTTGGGAACATTATCACAACAGCACCATTAAGTTCCGTGGTAAGCTCGTATTAAGGTTTATTTTATTTCATTAAGAATTAGTGCTTGACTACGTTCCACCTTCGATGGTAAGTGCTAACGTAATCGAAGATGGTAAGTCGCACTAATTCAGTAGCCACCTATTCACTCTTGCCTTGAAGACACCCATATTGTAACCGGACGGAAACACGCAGGCAGATTGTTCCAATCTTTTGCCGCACGTATAATAAATGACGAAGCGTTTCGCTTCGTCCGGACGGGTGGAATGTCCACGACGTAAGGATGAAGACCAACCGTTCGTCGAGTCATCCGATGATGGAAGGGGATGGGGGAATTAAATCGTGTAATTCCTGCGCACACTCTCCGAAATGTAACCTATAGAATACGCAGAGCCTGGCAACCCTACGTCGGTGATCGAGGCTGTGTAGGTTGGCTTTTACCAGCGTAGGGTCACCTATAACCAGATAGTTGATATACTACACATATAAAAGTCGAATTAAACAATAATGAATATTATAGTTATGGACTACGTCAATCTGTTTCCTTTTAAATAAGAAAAAAATTTTTTATCAAAATAAAAGGTAAAATACATCATCAGAAAAGCCTCAATAGATCACACACACACACACTATATGAACATTGAACATATTAGAAAATGTCTCTTAAAGAACGATCTGAAGAGATAAATTATTCAAGCAGGCTCAAAACAAAATTCAAAAGAGAATAGAAGTTTTTTCTCAACACTTAGCTGTCGATCGACTCCCAAGTTTCCGTTTACAGTAACTTAAAGAGCGAACATTTTAAAAGTGGGTCAAAGAAGTGTTGCTGCTTTGAATTTAACAATACAAACTTTAATTCTATTAATAAGTTTTCATATTTATTACGTACTAGCGACTCAACCTCGGTTCGCTCGGGTTCGTCCCTAGGTCACAATACAGAGATAGAACAGTAGCGTAACTCAGCCGTCTTTTTGAAATTTACACCTACAGCTGAGCGGAGCGCTAGGGTTGGTACATACAAAAAGTAAAACAGGTAATTTTTTTAGGAATGAAACATATGTTAATTTAATATTTATTTTTTACATATTTATGTTATAAGTTGGTAACAGATAAATATTTGCGTCTATTGCGACAAGTTTTAAATGCTGTCTTGTTAAATTTTATTATATAAAAAATTCGCATTCTTATGAAAAGTTTCATTAGATGCCGCCATTATGAAATAGCTCAAACGTAATGCCACGTTACGGAATTCACGATGCAAACCGCGAGAAACAGCGACTATAAAAATAAATATAAATAAATATAAAATTATAAGCTCGGCGAAGCGCGGCGTGGCACTGCATAGCTTTGCATTGCCAAGATTGGTTAGCGGCCGTGTAAACGACGTGTATGTGTGCGTGCGTCGATTCAGGCGCTCTAGTATGAAGTTAAAGTACTGTTCTATCTTTGTATTGTGCCTAGGTGCTCTCAGCCAAATTTAAAGTTTGTAGCACAAAAAAAATAAGGACTCTTCTCAAGTTTGTAAACTTGCGAGAGCCCTTTGACCTCCTCAATCCGGCCCTATCGCAAAATCCAACCCGAAATTCTTAGAGGACGTCTACTAACTATAAACTAAAATCCAGCCAAATTTCGTTTTTATACTTCAAGCTGTTTTTGATATTTCGTGATGATTGAGTGAGTGACTTTTCGCTTTTGTATATTAAGATTTTTGACAATCCTTCGCTACACCTCTTTAATTTATTACAATATATTTTGCGGCTCTAAAACGTCAGCCATGTGACGCAAGTCCAAACAAAAAAATCATCTCTCCGTTGCGGCACGAAAGAAAAATTAACGAGTAAAGTTTAAGATAAATAAGAAAGGTATAAAGTAAATCATGCTTTCTACCCCGCTAACATATCACGAAATAACCCTATAAGGCCTGTAAGAAAAAGATAAGGTTAGGGTCTTCTGTTCTTTCACTTCCGACCTCGGAACCCATGCACCTGGTCAGACAATAACCTATGTTTTTCTAATTATAAACATTGATCTCGTACAAACATAACTGATTATTAAATTAAATTAGTTACAAGCTCTGTTTTAAATAAGTTAACAATTACATTTATTTATATAATAGGATGTAGTATTAACTAGTTATTACATAGTTTAGAAATCGATTGATATTGGACGAAAATTGATTACAATCGTAAAGGAAGGTTTATTATAATACATATATTTAATATATCTGCTGATAGCTATAACTTATCTTTTCTTTACAATATACGAAAAAACATGGCAAGTAGTGTATTAAAAGAGGGAAATTTTCGAGAGAACATTTAACAAACTTTTTTTTGTACTCTATAGGCAGTTTACGAGTATTATTTATGTCAAGTTATTTCATTGTAGCTAAAGTCAACAAGTAATAAATATAACAATTTATTATTTCGGCAAACAATACGAAAACTTTGCTGTAAAAAATACATGTTTGTGAACGTTGGAACTCTTTGGCAGTTTTCCATTGACCACAGCTTTTACTATCATTGAAAATGCTTTCAGAATTAATTACAACATTTCGTTTCACTCGAATTGTTTATTTTTATGTATGTATGCAGTATCAACGGGTTGGGATCTTATCTATACAATATAGGTACATAAAAATAAAATGGAAGGGTGCTTTTGTAACATTAACATAATAGCTTTTTACTCAATTCATATGCAATTTGTCAATTAGTCAGCGTAAAAATATTTAATTATATGGTGTTATAGGTAATACGGTACGTCGTCATAGGTCATACGTACGCCTATCTGTTTCCGCTGATCTTTGAAACGGCTGAATAGATAGCTAGTATATAGAGTCACTTAGACTACTTTTATTTTAATAAATTATTTTTAACAAAAAACAAAAACCGACTTCAAAACTAAACAAATCTAAACTAAAAAGTAGAAAATAATACTTTTAAGAACTTCGTTAATTTTGAAGTCGGTGCCAGCCAAGACGGATAGATTTATCTTGCCTTTGCAATGGACTTTCGAACGGTATTTTGATTATGTTTACAAATATAGATATAGATTAATCGAATATGTGTCTATTTAAGGTTATTTTGCTTTAGCTAGCACCGACTTCTAAATTAACGAAGTTCTTAAAAGTATTATTTTCTACTTTTTAGTTTAGATTTGTTTAGTTTTGAAGTCGGTTTTTGTTTTTTGTTAAAAATAATTTATTTTCAAATTTTTAGCGGAAAGTAGATACTTGTTTTGTTTATGTACAAAAAAGAATTTTCCAAATCGGTCCAGCCATCTTCGAGTAATGGGGAACATACATAAAAAAAGTCCCCAACGAATTGAGAACCTCCTCCTTTTTTGAAGTCGGTTAATAAGAGCCTGAAAGAATTTACCTATCGGTCTATAATTACGTATAATTTTGAAAGAATTTTCTTTTAACTCCTAACCGTTGAGGAGTTGTACCTTCCATCATTAGCTCAACCACAGGAGATGATGATTATCAGACGCAAATACTTGAACAGCTTTAGAAAATATATGAAAAACGTAATAAGTGCCTATAAAATTTGAGAGTTGTCTTCGATTTCCCTGGGATCCCATCATCAGATCGTGACTTGGTGACTATGGGACCAACTAGAAACTATACCCTTTCAAACAAAAAAAGAATTTTCCAAATCGGTCCAGCCATCGTCGAGTAATCGGGGAACATACATAGAAAAAAAAAAGTCCCCGACGAATTGAGAACCTCCTCCTTTTTTTGAAGTCGGTTAAAAACAGAATTAGAGTAGGTACTGCTCAAAAAAAAATTAAACGTATCCAAGTAAAAGGAGAGTGAATCGATAGTATGTTAATAAAAGTCGATTGTCCTGTCCGCCCGTCCCTCCGACTATTAAATATTAGTAATGACAAAAACAGGCAATTTAAAAATACTTCTAATTTCTTTTTCGTTACAAACAGTCAGTTAAAACAGTCTAATTTTCAGTAAAAATTCTTTTATAATTTCTCAATTGACTAACATTCCCCCAGTGGACGAAATTAGACTTATCTTACCTTTTCTATTTGTCTATGTCAATTTATATATTATATACGATTATATTGCAATATTTTCGAAAACTATGCAAATATATAGTTGTATATATATATATATATATATATATATATATATATATATATATATATATATATATATATATATATATATATATATATATATATATATATATATATATATGTGTATTACATTACGGAACAACAATTACATTTTGCATTGGTTATATTTTCAGTACTGGCTACAAGCTAGCTAAAAGCTTGCTTTGCTTTTAAGCAGACGCTATTTGCATTTTATTTTGTTCAAAACTGAACCTTTTTTCATGATATTATTATTTTTAGTTTTGTTTAATTTGTGGAAAAATGGAAGTGTCCTCTCTATTCATTCACTTTTAAAGTCCAGCAGAATGACAATTTTATATGACCAGTAAGCAATCAAAAGCAGGGCCAACGGTTTGAAGTGCTCCTAGTTACATGGGATACCGCCTAGTCACATGGAATACCAAACTTTAGGTATCCTATGATTTTCTAAACAGAAATATCCAGTCAATATATCAGACAAGAATCGGAACTCTTTGAACGGAAACATTTGATAATTATGTAAAATAATGTAAAAAAAATGAATTCATTGTATGACCTGTAAAATTCTTGTAATTTTATCAATAAAATATCTCAATCTCAATCACACTAACATAGAACCTCCTGATCAGTAATCATACATACTCGCCACTAAACCAACGGTGAAATAACTAGACAGAAACTTAATGAAAGCATATCCTTCAACGCAACGACTATAGAAATAGTAGGTACATACAAAATGTTCATTTAGAATCGCTAATAGTTAAAAGTCCGTATCCGCTTAGCAATCGCTGCTAACTGAAAATGAACAAGAAATTCGATTGTAAAGGAAATTAGATCCGCACATTGCATTGACTGCGTTGGGAGCGGGGATGGATGCAACTGCCGTGTTACCGAGCAAATCTAATTTGTTACGGATAACAGCCGGGCCGGTTGAGTAGAAACTAATTTACCTAATTAGGAAGAATATTGTTGTGGCGTAAATATAATATTATGACTTTAAAGTTAGCACAGCACAAGTTTCGGTTATTCAATTAAAAATCGGACAAGTGCAAGTCAGACTTACGTAGACTCAATAATCGTAGTTTCAGACATTGTGTTATATTTATCCTACACTAGCGACGTTTTATGGATTATTTCTCAGAGATGAGTTATTTTCCCGAAGTTAAGAATATGCTATACATATTATGACTCGAATAACCTATCATACACAGATAAAAATTCTAAAATCTACAGATTTTTATCGATAATAATGACTACTTTATTATATTTTTTTTAAAAAGATTTTCGCGAATTTTCGACATTGTAAAGAAATATCTATAATAAATAAAATGAATAAGTTCCAAACTATGAAATTGTATCTATTACACTTGCAAGTTAAACGAATATAAATACCATTTTGTTTTATTTTGTCTGTGAGTATGTTTGTACCGTTAAATCTCCGAAACGGGTGGACTGATCTAAACAAAAAATTCTAATGTTATAACGTGTAATATAGGCTACTTTCAAATGAAAAAAAAAGTACCTCTGAAAAAAAAACCCGAGCGAAACAAGGGTATTTCGCTAGTCAAAAACAAAATGCACGCTCGTTATGGTTTTATGGAGATAAAAATATAACGTTTATTTATAATATAAACACTAATTTGCGTGAACTCTGTATTGAAGTGTCTCTTAGGTGACTCCACCGCGCAGGAAAATTTAAATACATTTTCCACAAAGTAAATAGAAGCGTTTTAATCAACCAAATTCAGTGAACGCAAACACTCCATCGTATTTATAAGCCTAGAAACGGATACTTAATTATATGATCACAAACGTTAATAGCTTATTAAGAAGATAACTGAATTCTTATTATTGTAGATTTTATTTCATATTCCGTTCTTAAAATATTTGCACCAGTTACAATGCTCTTCACTTATGCAAAGTTGTACTTACGATTATAATTTAAAACTCTGTGTACCTACCTTAATGTGGAAATTAATTTAAATTGTAAATAAAGTAACTATTGTGTCTTACCATTACGAACATATTATGCGTATAATTAATGTTATTACTAAATGGTTTTATTGTTGTTTTCAAATGTGTATTGTTTTGGTCGAATAATAAATTGTGGAAATAGTAAAAGCGAAATAAAAAACACATTTTTTTTTTCTTTTTGTTGCCTTACATTTTTCCAATGAAATGAGCTTTTCGTTTATTTCGTTAATGTCCTATTTTCTGTACTCATTTTAATCAAATTCAAAAGACATGAGTAGAGAAAGGTATATCGCAAGATTCTAATTTCGATTAAAGTGAGTTCGAAGTTTGTGTTTATAATTTATATGAAGTGCATGAATATAAAATGGCTATCAAGTGGCGTGAACTGAACTGTTATATGTTTTCAAGTGGTAGTGCCATGCTTGTTACCTTCGGGTAGCAGCCGAATGGGCCTGCACGCCCCGTATAGTACCACTTTCTCACAGAAGACCGGCGTGAAGTGGCAGCTATGCTGTCGCGTTTTGTCCGGTGAGAGTCCGGGAGGCCCACTCCCCATCCCTACTCCCGTCCTTCTCCCTCCTCCCTCCCTCCCTTTCCTGAAAGGCCGGCAACGCATCTGCAAGCCCTGTGGTATTGCAGATGTCCATGGGCGGAGGTGATCACTTCCCATCAGCCCGTTGCCCCCCTCCTGCCCGTTTGCCCCCTTTGTCCCATAAAAAAAAACCATAAATGCGGCAATTGTAAGATTTAAAACTATTAACATCGACATCTATGTATAAAACATCGAAAATCGACATACCCATTGACGTCTTCTATTTACTTTTGATTTCCAATTATATCGTCTAATAATAGATAAGACGCGTCGATAACAATAAAGCTAATTTAACAAACGATTGTAATCGCAATACAATTGTATTGAATCGCAATTAAGGCATCATGCGTTAGAACCATTAATTTATATCCCGTATAGCTGTCACATAAATCTGGCTGCAAGGTCGAGTATTAATAGATGCCCATGGATGAACTTTTTAGGTTCACTCCATTGACCAATTTCAATGATGGGGTAATTTCTTCATATGTTTTGATAATATGTTATGTAATATCATCATTATAAGCCACATATAATCACACACTGAAAGTGGAATATGATTATTACACAAGATAAATTAGATTACAAAGAAAAATTCTAAGTAAATTCAATCTGTACATTAAATATTTTTTGGACAATCTTATTGAAATAGTCGTAGTAATATAATAGTTCGTAAGACATGTGAAGTCCGCCAACACGCACTGGGCCAGCGCGGTGGACTATGGCCTGATCCCCCTTGTACTGAGGGAGGCCCGTTCCCAGCATTGGGACGTTAAAAAGGGCTGATGATGATGATGATGATGATGATGATGAATATAATAATAGAAAAAAGAATAGAAGTATTGTTTCTAGAATTTTTGTGTGTCCCCAGTTCGTCCAAAACTAGAAGAGAACACCACAAATTTTCGGTATAATGATAGCTGGCTATTTGGCTCAACATATAGGATTATTTTTATAGCGTTAAAATATCTCATCGTAGAGAAAATGAAACGGACGCAGGCTAGTGTGTCGCTCGTTGCTTATTAAAGAATTAAGTTTAGCGTTTTTATATAATGTTCTCCCGACCGATTACGGCCACGGCGGCCAATCTCATTAAGACTAGCCAGCTACGCAGGAGATATTATAGTGCACAAGTGTACGCGCAGACACAAGTGCACTCTCTATTCCTATCACTCTCATACTCCGGTGGGACGACTGCTCAACACGACCAGTAAGAGTTTAGGCGCATGACTGACGGCTTTACGTGCTCTCCAAGGCACGTCGGCAGGCGGTGGTGAAACACCGCCAACTTACGGACTCCGGGCTGTTACTGAAGCTTTAGAAACAGAAAGACTTTGGCAAAACCAAATTTGGCCCTACCCGGGACTCGAACCCAGGACCTCCCGGTGTGCGACCGTACATACTACTACGCCACCGCGGCAGTATTTTTTTATATATAATACTAATAGGGTTGAACTTGATTTGTTAAATAAGACTATTTCTCTCTTGCATTTAAGTAGCGTTTGTCTGCGGCTGCGCCGTGTAATTAGTTTATATTCTATTATTTACTACGCTGTACATAAAACTATTTGATGTGTACAGGAAATGTCCTTTTATTTTTTTATTTTATTTTGTTAGTGATAGATAACTATTGTAATTACATTCCTAACCGCTGCTCAAGATGTTTTTCCTCACCGTAAAACAAGTGGTAATCATGTTAGAAATGATTCGCTCATGCAAATATCACAGATGTGAGACCCGATTTGAACTTATTTCCTGGTTACCCAAGTGAGCGCATTACCATTGGGCTATAATTTTTGCGTATTATATGTAAAAATTCTTTACTTACAAAAATCTATAGGTATAATAAATTTATAACTCAGTCGAATACATTAAATATTTTTTGAAAATTCTTAATGCAATAGTCGTTATTATAGATAAAGAGGCCGAATTTATAGATTTTAGAATTTTTATTTGTCTGTCTGCGACCGCATTACGAATAAAAGATTGGAAAGATTTTGATTAAGATTTGATATAATATATTTGATGAAATTTGATATAATATATAGCTGGTTGTCCGGGTCGACATATACCTACGATACTTTTTACTGCGGGAAAATATCTCAACTCTGACAAATCTATACAATCGTGAAAACATTCCTAGGGACGAACCCGACCGGAGCAAGGTGAGTAAACACAAATCGGTCAACAAAACCATTAATAAATTGACATATTTTTAAACATATGTACATAGTAAATACACAAAAAAACAACAGAATCGATTATCTACTTTGGAATTATTAAAGACGGCTACCGTTTTACCAATCTATATTAATAGCATGGTGATTGTTGAGAAGTTTAGTGAATGAATGTTATTGCAACCACAAAGAAACCGTCTCAATTATTCTACAACCTTGTGATCTAATACATTTTCAACACCAGTTAACAATAAGATGATTGTCGTAGCTTCATACAATAACTGTTTATTATAGCGATGACTCTGAACAAAGCTATTCATCACGATCGTTTCAGTGATGATATTTGTGACGTAACGTCATTGTCTCCTCCCGCATTGCTCAAGTTTGCCTTCACCTGACTTCAATGGGAAGTTGAGTGATAATTTCTAGAAAAACTAATTCACTAGGAATGAAAATTAAACGTATATTTACTCCTGCTTTTCCTTCTTCATCTTTCTTTCTTAATAGATAACACATTCGTGTATTCATAATCCGGTGGAGGTACAATGTACACATTTAAAAGCAGCATCTGTACTCGCATTTGAAAGACTAAATTGTGTTACATATTAAAAAACAATAGTTTAAAATATTGCGATATTGCAACCTGATGCTTACATTAAGATAGTTGATCGTCCAAAGAAGATTCTTGAAATTTGCTGATTTGCTAGACTTACAAATTATTTTAAATAATACACAACGGGACATGCGTACTTTTTCACTAATTACTAATGAACGTCATATAAATGTCTGCATATTATAAATGAAACTACCTTTTCGTAATTCGAGAGTCTCTCCCGTGACCATGATTGCTGTCAAGCATTCGAAACGTCGGGAACTAAAAATCAAAATAAATCCGCGACAAAATCCGAAAAGGTAGTTACATTTATAATTTCGAATATTCGCGTAAACCTAAGAAAGTATAATGTCTGCATACTTCTACTTACTCTAGAAATTTGTGTTACACCAAAAAAGCTTACCTGAAAATAAAATACAAGAATTACAGTTAACTTATCTATACGAATAAATGATAAGTGTCTGTTTCTAATTAAAGTAAATACTAAATACATTATTTTACAATCTAAATAATTAATAATCATGGGTTCCAATCCCGCTGGTGCATTCATTTGTGTGATGAATGTTTGTACACCAGTGAATTTAGAACATGTAACATAAGTTGTTATATTTATTGTTAATTTATAAAATAAAAAAGTAAAATTGCGAATCAAGTCCAACTATCATAATATATCTAATTAAAAAACAAAAAAGTCCAAAACTTCTTTTTTTTAATTTTATTATGTAATCAGGGGGCCTACCATGAACTCTTATAGCATGAATACTATAATCTTACTTTGGCTTTTCGTACCATGACGTCCTTATAGCAAGGTTATTAACATTCTTACTTTTCTAGCCGTTTTGTGACGTCACGACACCAAAACTGCTAAATATATATCTAGTTCTATTTTGATTTTAAATATACTTCATTAAGAAAATGTTAATATCATTTATTCAATTCGTACTATGAGGTGAATTTTGACAAATAGCATTTTTACTTTTATGTCATATTTAGGAATCTTATAAAAGTTGCGAATACAAGACGGATATAATATAATTTTGTAAAATAATTACATAAAACATAATTATTGTGTTCAATAAAGTAAGTAACTTTATTAAATAAAAGATAAATAAGCCCATAAATATTGTAATTTTACTATATGTCTATAGTTATTGTCTCATTTATTTATAGGTGGCTAATGAATATTATGAAATTTTCAATTTTATTGAAACCGAGCTTTCCGAAAGAGGCGCTGTGTGGTACTAAAAATTACAATCCATTTATTATTCTTGATGAAGCGGAATTTGTTAATCGTTATCGTCTAAACAAAGACTTAGCGCTTAAATTGTGTGATGAGCTGAGGCCACTTATGAAAGTCCCTAAAAAATCTATAGATTTGTCTATAGAGACTATGTTTAACACTCTTTTTTATACTACAAATAACACACAAGGACTACATAAATAATACGATCTTAAATATTTTACAATTAATTGCCTAAACGTCAACATTTTACGATATGTACGTTTTAAGGTATTAATTGCACTGTCATTTTATGCCACTGGATCATACCAGCATACTATAGGCATTAATGAGGGCCTGCATGTTGCTCAGCAGACGGTGTCCTCAGTCATCGCACATATTACTCAGTGTCTGAATAAACCGGAAATTCGGCAAAAATACATTAAATTTATGCTTAAATTTCTTACTTCATAAGCCCTAATCTCAATGATGAACAACTATCGTGTGACGAAGATAACGCTATACAATATATATAGCGCTATTTCTTTTCTTTTCAACCGACTTCCAAAAGGAGGAGGTTATCAATTCGTCTGTATTTTTTTTTTATGTTTGTTAGCTGATAACTTTGAACTGGGTGAACCGATTTTGATGATTCTTTTTTTATTCGAAAGGTAATGCTTCCCATGTGCTGCCATTTTAATATTTTCTAGTTCTGACAATGGCATCCATGAGAAAACCATAAAAGTCTAATATTTGCATTAAGCATTTGCGCGACAAATGGATGAATAACTCAATATCACGCCAACCGATTTCGATGATTCTTTTTTTAATGGAAAGGATATACGTCAAGCGTAGTTTGATGAGAGTTTGGTAAGGTTCTGATTATGGGATCCATGACAAAGTATCGGAACTCTTCAATTCTTAGGAGCAAATTAACGATGCTCGGCCGAATCTTTTATAGGCTATATGGATATTTGACTCACGTATCGTAACTGATGATGGAAGGTACAACACCTCAACGGTTAGCAGTTTAAAGAAAATTCTTTCAATATAATACGCAATTATGGACCGATAGTTGTATACTTTCAGGCTATTAGGTTTACCTTATAATAGAAGGTAAACTTTTATAGTCATTAACACAATACGTATCTACTTCCCGCTAAAAATTTAAAAATAAATTATTTTTAACAAAAAAACAAAAACCGACTTCCAAACTAAATAAATCTAAACTAAAAAGTAGAAAATAATACTTTTAAGGACTTTGTTAATTTTGAAGTCGGTGCCAGCCAAAGCAAAATAACCCTAAATAGATACATATTTGATTAATCTATCAATTTGTAAACATAATCAAAATACCTGGCTGGCACCGACTCCAAAATTAACAAAGTCCTTAAAAGTATTATTCTTTACTTTTTAGTTTAGATTTATTTAGTTTGGAAGTCGGTTTTTGGTTTTTTGTTAAAAATAATATAGGAGGAAATAGAAAAATCAGTCGTTCTGTCGCATCACTAAGCAGTTATAAAACAATCTTGCTTTTTAAAGCTCATGGTACGAATTAAAGTAAGTTTATTGTAAACTTGAAATAAAACAGTCTTGAAATAAGAATGTATTTAAATAGTTCATGGTACGCCCCCTGTACTCTCTATAATTCAAAAAATAACATTTGTTATCTATGCTTATATAATTTAAATTACCAATTTCAAATTAATTAAATACCGAATAAATACTTCACCTCCCCAAAACTCATCGTCCCAGATGTTTAAATTCCAAATTCTCGTGAAATTAATGTAGAATCTATTGAAATGAGGAAAACTGAGTCACCTAGAAAAATGAAAAATGAGGAGCACGCCAAGGTCGCACCTGACTCTTGAATGAACAAGTTAAAATCTCATTAGGAGACGCCACCAAAACAGTTCTTGATAACCTACTTTGGAAATACGAAAGTTTAGTTAACTTTGTTCTACGATCCCATGTATAAAATCTGATATACATCATATTAAATAATATCTATATGTAAGTATAAAATAAATAAAATAAATATGTTGGGACATTATTACAACAGCGCCATCTAGCTCCGCAGTAAGCTACGTAACGTGCTTGTGTTGCGGATACCAGATAGTTGATATACTACACATATACATTTTAAATACATACATATTATAAATATAAACACCCATGACTGGACGTACAAACATTCGTGATTAGCAAATGAATGCCCCCAGCGGGACTCGAACCCGCGACCGCTGGCGCAGAAAGTAGGGTCACTACCAACTGAGCCAAACGAGTCGTCAATAAATCTTTAAATAAATCTGTGTACTTATAAATAAAATTGAAGTGCTGTTCTTAATTTCGAATTAACAGCTTTTCACTGAATGCATAATATGAAAGTAATATATGGTACTAAATACTAACATAAAAAAAATTGTCTGTCTGTTTGTTCCGGCTAATCTCTGAAATGGCTGGACCGATTTTGACGGCATTTTTACTCATAGGGAGCTAATGTTATATGGAGTAACTTAGGCTACATTTATTTTATATTTATCCCGCGGCTTCGTTCGTACTAAATGTAAGGACAAACCCGAACGAAGCGGGGGTGAGTCGCTAGTAATCTCACATAAAAGCTATTCGGTATGGCGAAACAAAACCCATATGCCTTAAATCATGTCGATAAGCTGGATTTGCACCTAGAATACTTTTTATTTCGGGATTGTATCTCATTTAGGCGGAATACGAAAGTTCATGCAGATTTGCTACTCAATCACGTTGTTCAGTTGAGAAGGGTTCTACATAAACAGACAGACCTTACGAGTTACAAAACGTAACATAAACAAGAGTAAGTTTTTAAGTACCTATATATTTTTGATGCAATTGCCTAATTGCCTTTCTTATTTTCATTTTATTATTTTTAATAATATATATTAAGGATAATGTTTGTGAGTGATAGTCCCAAAATACACATAATTATACAACCATCATCCATAGGTACATGTTGCATGTATAATACAATGATAAGTCGGCAATTGAAACCCCTTATGCATACGTATAAAGATGTCTTCAAGATCGATTTCGGCAACGGCAGCCTAGAGTGCAGAAGATATTATACTTAAATATCATATAAAAATAAGCGTAGACGCAACTACAGTCTCTTCTACGTACCACAGCCAATTTCCCAACTACGGCCACTTACTGAGACTTTCTTCACGAAAATATTCAGAAATTATTTTTGGCCCAACTTAGGATTCAAGCCCTAGACTTCCGGATGAAGCCGGATTCTAGCCACTAGACTACCACATTTTATTTTGACCAATGTCAAGTGAAATTGCTACTGAAAGTTTTGATGGAGGATCTCATTAAATATGGATTTTGCAATAGAAACGTTCGGGGACCGTCGTATTTGTCTTTCGATTCTTTGTGATTTTTGTATCGACAAGTTTGACAAGGGTAATTTCAGAAACGAAACATTTAGTGACATTTTAATATTTTTTAAATGAAAACCAATGCCTAGAATACACAAAAACCTGACAATTTTGGTTAGAAACAATACAATAAAAATGGAACAAGATCAAAATGTATATAATATATTTGTTCTGTTTACTTTACAAAACCATGGTTCATAATAGTAAGATTAAAGAAAGTAAAAAGAAAATTTAAAAGTTAGGAAAATAAAAATTTCATTTATAAAATGAATTAATAATTATATATTCCATTTATATTGTACAGTTATATATTTTTATATAGTTTTCCATTAGTCCTTACACCTATACTACTGTTATGTGTACGAAGCTAGGTACAATTTTAATTTTTTTTATTAAAAAGAATTATGAATATCGCTTTATCAAATTATTCAAATCCACAAAAAATACGACCAATTTAGTCTCTTCTATTCCGAAATCGATAAAAAGCAGAGTTTGTTGTTAAAACAATTAGAATATAAGATTATCGAATACTAAAACTCTTGAGAGCATTTTAACGTCGTACCAATATAAAAATAAACGTTATACAAGCAATTTTTGTGTTGTCACCACATAAACTTCCGTCATATACTTTTTATGTTTCAAATTAATGTGGGTACTAACCCGAAGCTGTACGTACGAACCAGTTGTAAATATTTTATATATTCTAACATTTTATAGTCGAAGTAGAATGTAAAATGAGTTTAAAGCACACGGAAATTCTCAGCTAGAAGATACTCGTATCTAGAGCTATTATTCATCTTATGTACCTACCTGTTATGTAAAACCTTTAATAGAATTTTTTAAACCTTGAATTATTGGCAAATCTAATACACTCGCTTGAGACATTAGTGGCAGTGTATGGCAGCTTGGGCTGTCACGTCCGTTGGCCGACTATATGTTTTATAGGCTGTGTTATTATTATACACTATGTTGTAAAGAAGTCGTTTATTTATTTATAATTTAAAACAAAGAAGCCATCACACTTTAGAATAAAGGGAAACAGAAAATGTTTCGATTAAATTTGGCAAGTGTGTATTTCAGGCAAAGGTTTATTTATTATAAGGACTTATTTCACACAAAGGAGCAGCTACATGCCTAAATGACAGAATGTTACGATAAGCGGGATGCAGAAGAAAAAAATCTATTCCATTCTAACCATCAAAAGGTACACAGGGACGAACCCAAGCAAAGCGAGAGCATGTCCCTAGTCTTGTAATATAGAGGCAAATTAAAGTAGTATAAAACTGTTTTGTAGCGTATACGAAAACAGTAATCAAGTAGTAATTTAACAAAGGATTTCTACGTGCTTAAGACTACAGGTCTTATCTAAACCGACCAGAACTGCTTAATGCTTATACAATCTAACCCAGTGCGGTAAATTAGATTGGATTAAAGTATTACTTCTATTTGATGTAGTATAAATTAATATTTTATAAAAAATTAATAAACATACGTACACTTTCTAACTTATCTACTGGCCCTTGTATTTCGTATCCAAATAATAATTATTTTATTTAATTTAGCTCCTAAAAATGGTTCGTCGAAATATTTTTTGACCGATTTTGTAAAAAAACGTTGTACAATAATGAAGAAAGAAATAAAAAAAAATGTACAGTGTTTGAGTCAGCCGACGTTGTCAACCAGAGATCAAAACCAAATTCAATTCTCAACTACGTAATCAACGTGAATAAAGTTAAAAATAAAACAAAAAATGTAAATAACAAATGATAATAATAACGTTCGTGTTGAATATTGCCTAATTATAACTTCTAATAACCGACAAAGCTTACATTTTCCTTATAAATTCTGAACAACAAACTAGCTAGGTCTCAACCGCAGGATCGCGGCTGCTAAATAGCATTAACTTCAATTCAAGTATTTACAAGAAACCGTGAAATACTAAACTTCTAATCTACTCTCACGTTCTGGGTTCAAACTAGTTAATAAAATTGTAGAGATAAATACTTTATTAACCGAAGAACTAACTCAAACTTTAACAAAGATCCTTATTAATCCTAATAAGGATTAGGATTACTAATACTTTAATTACTAATATTAATAATGCGAAAGTAACTCTGTCTATCTGTTTGTCGCGCTTTTACGCCAAAAATACTGAACCGATTTAAAATGAAATTTGCTACACAGGTAGTCTAGTGCCTGAAAAAGGACATAAGCTACATTTCAAGGCGAAAAACGGTTGTAAGGGTTTAAAATAGGGATGAAAGTTTGTATGGAAATTACGTCACTTTTAAAGCTAGAAGCTTGAAACTTATTTTTTAGGCTTTTGATTATATATAAATAAGTAAGACATTCAAAGTTTGTAAAAATTTTAAACTATGTACCCCACCTAGGGACGAGCCCGAGCGATGCGAGGGTAAGTTGCTAGTTATTTTAATAATAACCAAATGGCATTTGAACAAAAGCTAAACATTTATAACAACGCTTATTTGTTAGCTTTTACAAAGACCTACAAGAAAAAGAATATCATATCGTTAAAACGTTCTTTAAAATGGTCCACAATTAGAGGCAAAATAATGTTATAATACTTTTCAACAGACTTCAGCAGTTTAAATAAAATTGTATATTTAAGATTTTTTGTCAATTAATTTGAATTTTTGTTTTGAATAATTTAGACATCGTGTTTACGGGAGATACGAAGATTTAAGACATTTTAGCAATTAAATACCTACTTCTTACAGACAGTGCCTACACACTTCATAAAATGATTTCAAAAATACATAAATTGCACCTGTGTACATTACAATGTTTGTTCATTGTAAATATTAACATTTAAAAATATAATTACTTTTTAAATATGAAAAGGTTCACCTATTTTATTCTCAGTCAAAAAGTCTAGGTAAATATTGCTTACATATGTTTAGAAAAATGAAAATTAAACACCGACTACAACTATATGATATCTCATACATTAAAATAGCTCGAGATCTAAGATTTTACTCATATTGTAATTGTTTTTGAGGAGTTTCAAAATTCCATCGTCTTTTCCTCTATAATCAGCTTTTCTAATAGCGTATTTGAAACACAAATTAAGTTTCATTAAGTTAAAATCCAAAAAAAACTCTTATAATTAAAAAAACAGTGCTAAAACTTGATATTACATAATTAATAATTATGTGATATTCTTAGCTTGAGGAAAAACATTCGCCATTTTAATGAGCTTGGTGACCTTTGAAGTTGTTTTATTTAACAGTTTTAATAATATAATACCATTAAAATGCCTAATTATCAATATAAAATTTGTATACGTAAGTCAACGTTTGTTCTTCTTCAAGCTATTACAACAATGAATTTAAGTGAAATCAGGAATGAGGATAGTGTGTTTATGTATCTTTCTATACATATGTTATATTTGTGACTTAGTCAAAACTTTACACTTAACGTTTTTTAAAAAATGTTATTGAAATATACAATATTATCAATACAGAAGCCAACCCTATAAATTTAAAAATTTTGTCTGTCCGTCTGTGACCGCATCACGAGTTAACCTCTGAATAGCTATTGATGAAATTTGTTATAATAATAGTTGGTTTTTCGAGCCATTGCAGGAAAATAACAGATCTCTAAGAAATTCATACTATCACTTAAGACGTACCTAATAAACCTATGACCGAACCTGAGCGGAGCCAGAGCGAGTCTTATATTTTTTTATGATACTCTTAATCGACGTAACTATACATGGAGAATGAAAGAGAATTATAATGAAACTATAGGTAATATAGATAATGAATTATATATCAATAGTAGCTTGATTTTGTGTTTATGCTACTAAATAGTCGACCAACGGACGGGGCCAGCCCAAGTATGTCAGCTTAAGCTATCACGCCCGTTGGCCGACTTTATGTTTCATAGGCTTTGATGCTACTACGAGTATTCTAAACTTGTGTACAGATAGTTTGTTTTCTTAAAAGATTAAGGGAACAATTATTTTTACGAATTTACATATTTACTCTTAACCTTATAATAACAGTAAAAGTAAAAACACTATCTTAATATATATATTTCTTGTGTGCGTGTGTATGTGACTGAACTCCTCCTAAACGACTGGACCGATTTTGATGAAATTTTTTGTGTGTGTTCAAGGGGATCTGGGAATGGTTTAGATTCACAATTTTGTCCGCTGGACAATGTTTTTTTATATAATTTTTAATTTATTAGTAGTTGTTGATTGTAGACAGGACAACGTCGTCAACTGTCGGGTCCGCTAGTCATATATATATATATATATATATATATATATATATATATATATATATATATATATATATATATATATATATATATATATATATATATATATATATATTATATAGTATATATATATAGTTTCTTACTTATAATTTTTTTTAGAATCATATACTCGTATATACAATTCCTCTCTAATGCAGTCTACGACGTTACACAGTACTGGTAATATAATCAATTGTATCTTGATATTTCTGAGCATTCCACAGCACCTGTGATAACATTACGAAGAACCGCGTTGTATCACAATGCCTGCCATGTTATAGAAACTGTTACGAGCTATAACAATATTCTCTACTGCAATTTAAATATTTATCCCTCAAACATAAACAATAATGTCTAATAAATTAAAAAAATGTTATGTAATATTTTCCGATATTAATCATTCACGCTATATATAAATAGTTAAAAGCCGAAACATTTGTATGAGTTTCTAGTTATTAAACAGTTTGTGGTTACTAATAATTAACAAAAAATATATTATAATATACAGTCTTAATGAGAAACTCCTACTTTTTAAGTCGGTTTAACAAGAAGTAAATGCTTTCTGCTTTATGGGTCTGGAAGTCACGACCACCGCAATACTCAAAGCATACGTAACTATTACAAAGTCGCTATTAATTATTATACTAAGATGTTTAAGATTATGATTAATTTGTTATATCTGATAAGTCTTAAACTTAATGATTGATCGATTGAAGTAAGAATCAAAAATCATTATCAAGATCAATCGTCAGTAACTGGACATCGATGTAGCAGTTGCTAGCCAAAGTCAATTAGATATAGATCTATCTAATGAATATATTAAGTTATAAAAGTTCTCATCAAAATTTTTGTTGAAAGCAATTAATCAAAGAACAATTTGTTGGGACTTAAATCTCGCAAAAAAATTAAAACAAAAGCTCTTTTGACAGAAACGAATTAGTGTACTTTGATTACTGAGTGAGTACTAGAGCTACGCCAATTGGACGTGTATGGCACATTCAAATTTAAAAATGTTTATACAGCATCAAATAATTATAATTATTATGTTTTTTTATTTTTCGCAAAGCTTCAAATAGAATACATCGAAGCAGAAGACCTGACTTGAATCTGCAAACGACTATTAGAGTCGTCTTCGTTTGCGTGAAATCTAGGGACGAGCCCGAGCGAAGCGAGGTCCAGCAGCTAGTATATTTTAATAATGCGAATGATGAGATATAAAAATATTTTAAGATCTTACAATACAATATAGGTATGAAGTAAAAGCTTATTAAATTTGAATTCGAAATACAAAACTACATAAACTTTTTTTGCAGTGAAATTTTACTGTATTAATATTGTTTTTAACAACCTAATAAAATGAAAGTATTTTTTTCTTTGTTTTTCTTTATGCTTATATTAAAAGGTGAGAAATGTTTAAGTGAGTGCAGTTGTAGCGAAATTGTAAAGCGGGTTCAAATCCCGAGTGTCGCACCTCTAACTTTATCATATTATGGGAATAATTTCCAACACTTTCGATGGGGAATCCTGCTTGTCTGTTAGAACGTAGTATGTGTTCGGGAGACATGTGAAGTCCGCCAACCTGCACATAGTCAGTATCATGGATTATATTTCGACACTCCTTGTAGAAAAGGGAGGTCAGTCTCCAGTAGGCCGTTAAAAAGGCTGAATAAAAGTGAGCGTGTAAGTCAGATTAATCACCATTTAGTACCCATTCTTAACTTACAACACTTAAAAAACACGTAATTGTACATATCACCTATGCAAGAGAACCACAGGCGGGTAAAATCTAATATCTAAATATGCATCCACTAAATATTTATGTACCTAATAGCATATTCAAAACACATTCTTTTAATAATTTAATGGTCATATTATATTCGCTGTGTAATATACTCGTAATTTGCGAGATGAACGTGGATAGCAGTTGTTACGTGCCCACTTTGCAAAGAACCCAACAATGTTATCTATACCTACATAATATAATTCTACTTAATAATAAAATTCTACCTAAGTCGATCTCTACAAAAAAACTTTTAGGGAAAAATCTTACCGAAATACTTATTATTATTGATGCAGAAGCCGAATCTACAATTTTTAGAATTTTTGGCTGAATAATAGTTACTTTTTGAATAAGATTTTTCAAAAAATGCAATTTATAGATTGTAATCATTTATTATGTAGGTAAATGCGTTAAATAATTATAATTACCCGTATTAGTTAAGTGTAGCAGAAGATCGAAACTTAGTATTTCTTGTCTCGCAATGAATGAGAGTATTGTTTTTAGGACTGTCTTAATTTACATTTTATTTAATATGCTCTTTACTTTCAAACGTATACAATACATATGCACGTTTATCAGTAATCACAAAAATTCAAGATTAATCACTTTTTCACAAGTAAACCAAGCCCTGTGGTGTTGCAGATGTCCATGGGCGGAGGTGATCACTTACCATCAGGTGAGCCTCCTGCCCGTTTGCCCCCTTTGTCCCATAAAAAAAAAAAAACATTTCATTGCTTACCGTGTCTAAGGTGGCAACTAAGATATTGGGAAGATCAATATTTACACCAGATAAGGAAAATCTTTGAAATATTCTCATCGTTTCCTTTTGATTAAAACCTATAATATAATGCCCGACCCTTGAATGAAAAATAAAATAAAATACGGAGTCGAATCTGTACATTTAACAGGTACATTTTGAATTTTTTAATTGAAATCTTTACTCATTACTGGAATATGATAGTGGCCGATTCTAGTTTTTAGAAATTTTGTCTGACTGTCTGTCTGTGTTTGACCGCATCATGAGAAAACCACAGGTTATCCGGTACATCATCAACATAATATAAGGTAGGTAACTTTTTATTACTACGGCAAAATATCTCAACTCTGAGGTTTGAAAATAACCTTTAAAATGTACGGATCTGAGCGAAGCGAGAGTGAGTCGTCGGTAGTATATTACAAACTATTATAGCTAAAGCAATATAGGTTCAGCAGAACGCAACTCTCTCGTAAAATAACACTTTATTAGGCGTTATAGCATTACCATAGCACCCGCTTCCTTTTTATTACATTTATCTCGTTTAAAACGTGAATCGCTTACAAAATAAATAAATCAAGTTACGCATTGTTTCAGTCTATTATGTCTTGAGACAGTCATAAAACGGGCCATAAATATTTGATATTCCGGTGGTATTTTTACAATACGACACAAGTCGTTACACAGAGGAACATCTCCACTCACATGAGCTTGAATTTCATTCAAATTTATTATACTTACTGCGACATAAAAACAGCTGTGCAAAAACATTTTTCAGTACTAAACCAACCAGATTACATTTGCTAAACACGTCTCATGATTAAATCTTCCCAATTGATGTAAGATTGTAAATTATGTAAACTTATAATTTATGCATATATCCTTTACATATACTTGTATTTTAAATGGCCCACCAAATATTTTTTAAAATTTCGTTCACGTTCACTTTTTTGCAGAAAACTAGCCTTTTACGTGTTTGTTGTTGTCTTCAAAGTTGAACATTAGTGTTAACTAATATTGGTAAACTGTGCTATAGTTTTGTGATCTTTGAAGTATCTCATAAATTTAACAGGTTGAAGCGTTAATACGTACAACATAAAGTCGTATGATACTTATGTATATATAAGTTATTATAGATTACATCTATTAAATGTCCAAGTCAAAGAAACCAAGAAAAACAAATTTTAAGTATAGGTTTACTGTACATAAACAGTTAACTTTATGTTCATGATCTCTACAATCTGATACTTAATAGTAGCTAGAGCCCATTGTACTATGAAAATAGATAATGTTCCACAAATACATATTCGTATTTGGGATCAACCCAGAAGTTATACCCTCTAGCAAACATCTGACCCGAACTGCCATTATTTATACATGTGGTCCCTTTAAATGTAAAGGGAGTAGGTAAACTTTTAGATTTACACAATACATAAAATAATAATAATTTAAACAGTAACCATACAATATACCAGATAACTACTATGTATATACTTAGTTATAAAGAACCTGTCTATCAATCCGAATCGCATCTGTGATTTGTACAATGCCTAAGTAAAGCATATTCAGTGATCATTTTCAACTACAAAAAGTATGATACAAGGTACGGCTATTAAGTAATATTTTAACCCAATAATTGGTTCTATTTTATGTTTAAGTGTGTGAACCATCCTTTAGTATCACTAACACATATCTAAAAACCAAGACGTAATATAGTGTACAGATGGACCGAAGTTTAAATGAAATTCTTCAGCAGATCGTTAAGACCAGTGTTGCCAACCTTACAGTTTTAGACGTCTGTGAGATAGTAGCATATGGAAAAAGATTCCTTGTATTATTTAATTTAATAAACTAAGTATTCACAGAAGTACTTGACAGATCCTTATTCGACTTGCAAACTCCAAACTTGCAATGTTCAGTTTAACGTTCAAATTCATCACGGTCATGTGAATTACGCAGACTTCGCCCAAAGTGGAGGCAGCTGGCGTAGCAGTTAAGATGAGTTTGGAACTTGTGCAATGTAAATTTCCCATAAACTTTAGGTGCAATAAAGTTTATTAAGTATAATATTTAATAAAGGTATAGCCATCGAAAATTATATTGATAACAATAATAAAATTAACATAGCTTTTAGTAGTGTCTATACTTAAATAAGCTAAGACACAAACGTCTCTCCTCTTTTCCCCTGTTTGTCTCTCTCATTTTATTTTTTTATTTTAGTTTATATAAAAGTGCTTGTAAAAAAAATAGATTATTTATACATAAAAAATATATTATTTTAATCAGTCCGTTTGCATAAATATTTGTTAAGATCATTTGAAACAAAAGACAAATCCTATTAACATAAAAATAAAATACTACATTTACACCGTCAAATGTTTGTTGCCATAATACCTTATGCTCTGTGAAAAACAATAGAGACACCACAGACGAAGACGATGAAGACAAAAGCTGTAACAGAGTATATCACAAAAGAATAAATACTAAATACCCTCATATATTATTTTAATGAAGCTTTAAATATTTTTTATATAAAAAGTAAAAAGTAAAATGCGGAAAAGTTTATCATTTTGGACTTAAAAGTGTGGAAATTTATGTTTAACAGCTTCTGTTTATGTTGGGGATGGAACATCCTATCGGGTTTACCTACACTGCTTGTTTCATATAAAACTTCAACCTCTTTACAGTTTCATTACATGTATAAGACAAACAAAAATGTTTTCAACAAAAATATACAGTACATAGGCTAAAATGAATATGGAAAATTATAAGCCACTCAATACATTATCAATATTTACTTTAAAGTTTGATGTTGTAGCTCAATATTACACATTGTAGTATGTACATTGTTTATCTTTGCGGTATGTAGCAATCTAATATTCATGAAATTTACAACTTTCGTTTGGTACATTAATAATTTATAAAGTTGAACCACATAATAGCTCTTTAGTCCTAATAATACTCACAACAGCTCTCTTTAATAATTTAATTGCGCCTTTTTTAACGTTAGGTGGCAAAATAATGGTTAACATATCCGTGGCAAAGTCCCATCACACTGACGAAGTTGGTAAATGTCATATGTCTTTCCAAAACTATTTCGAATTGTCTCGACTCTTTCCTTACGGTGAAGGAAAACATCGTGAGTAAACCTGCATGTTTGAGAAAAACCTAGCAAGTTTTCGAAAGACATGTGAAGTCCGCCAACCCGCACTACGCCAGCGCGGTGGACTATGGGTAGTTAAAAAGGGCTGAAGAGTGAAGACTAAGAGACTAAATAGTTTTCGTATGTCTGTTCGGATTAAGTCATAGCTGTCTATAACTTAGAAATATGTAAATACTGTCAAATCTAAAAACTACTTATATAAGAAATTATAACCATTTAATATTTATATAAAACAATGTAAAAAATACTATAAGTATTTTTAGATATTCTCAATAGCATTATGATAAGTATTCTTGCAGATACATACATATTTATATACGATCAGTCAACAACTAACAACCGATACCATATGTATTGTCCTAATAGTCGCCCGCGTCATAGTGACGTTAGATGTGACGAGAACTATAGTTAATACTCTATTCTTAATACGAACATAGGTTAGAACATATATAAAACTTGTATGGATTGGCCTTTACGTTTGATCAAGTAAATATTTACGAGGATTCCGTATTATTTTACATCATATTCATAAAAAAGCCTACAGAAAGAGCTATCTATAATATTATATTCTAAGCTATTGATCCGATTTTGATGCAACACTGCAAAAATGTGATTATATTTTAATGTAAAAACGTCACGTATTGGGCATACATGACATAGTACCTATATAAGATGTAACATGGATAGGCACGGTACATAAATGATTCAATTACTCGTAAGTTTTATTTATTTTCTTATCTAAGATTTAATTTGATATTATCATCTGTGTTTTTCTTAAGTATTTCGCTTGTTTGCTTAACATTGCATAAGATTACAAATTTAATGAGACAGTAGAATATACATAATGCAAGCATTACAGTACACTGTCGCTGACTGTACGAGCGGTTGCGGGTTCGAGTCCCGCTGGGGGCATGCAATTGGGTGATTGCACCATGACTGGACTATCTCGTATCCATACCCTAACAGCAAACACGCGACCGGTGACACAGCAAGTAGGGTCTACAAACTGAGTCAATCGATCGTATATAAATATGTTGGGACATTATTACACACAGTACCATCTAGTTCCGTGGTAAGTACGAGGCTTGGAATACGTAATATGTAACTTTAAATACATACATATTATAAATATAAACACCCATGACTAGACTACCAACATTCGTGCATCATCAGCAAATGAATGCCCTCAGCGGGTCTCGAACCCGCGACCGCTGGTGCACAAAGTAGAGTCACTACAAACTGAGCCAAACGTGTCGTCAATACATAATTAATATTACATAATAATTAATATAATACAAGACTAAGTATATAAAAATAATAAAGAAAGGCAAGTCATGGGAAAACAGCTAGTAAACTACTAATAACGTAAGTGCGTTAATGTGTACACCATTTGATGGCTCTCGAACGACTGCCGTGTGATGGAAATATATCAATCAGTGAATCTCTACTTGATCGACGTATATTACGTAGTTAATATATTAATCAAGTCTAATTAAATAATAATGTAATTGATTCAAAGTGTCTAATTGAAATTTGCTTTAATATTGGATTATAATATGAAATAGAATTTATGTAATTAATTACACTAAGCTATTTCTGATGAGATTAAAAAAGATTGTGCCTTATAAGGTATCAGGCTATATTTGGTCAGCGTTTGCCTGTTATGGTTATTCTTTTAGAATTTAGATACGACATTAGGTTTGAAGATTTAATACGTAGGTCTATGAGCTATGTAGATCGAGCTCGAATTTGAAAGATTCTAATAATGCATATAATAGACTTTAATCAGGGGCTGTCTCACTTTAATTTCAAAGAAAATACCTTAGGGGAAAAAAAGTCACTTGAATTTAACGTACTGTGCCAGCGGTCGCGGGTTCGAGTCACGCTGGGGACACGTTTGATGAGGCGCACGACTGTTTATACTCAAGTAAAGAATGTCTACATTTATAATAACTAACTAGCGACTCACCCTCGGTTCGCTCGGGTTCGTCCCCAGGTGTAACCTCTTTAATATAGTTCAAAAGATTTTCCCGCTTTTCTGTTGAAATTTTTCCTGAATTTTCTTTGCTTTAAACCTCACGGAGCCCGAGACCTTTCCAACGAATGCAAAACCGTGGAAATCGGTTCGTGCGTTCTGGAGTTATAGCGTCAGGAAGGAAAACCCGACTTATTTTTATATAGTAGATATTATGTATGTATTTAAAGTTACATATTTGAAGTCAATTATTTGGTATTGGTACGGGCTTTTAAAATTCGATATCTATATAATAATAAAATATAAACTATATTTTAAATCTTTGTTTGTCTGTCTGTGCTAGCTTCACGAGAACAATGGATAGATTTTGATGAAATTTTATATAATGATATATAAAATTAAAAACTTATACGTATACATATCAGATACTTTTGTTGCGGGAAAATAGCGAAGCGAGGGTAAGTCGCTAGAAAATAGCATAAAATGTAATTTAAACCTTCATGTTTTAAGGTAAACAGACTTAAAATGGTATTTCTTAAAATATTGCCGACTTAACATTAAAACTTCAGTGCTTTAATATTATAAGCTAATTAAAAACAACTTAAACTTAAGGAAATCTAGTGTCTGTTAGCTATGTGAATTTACCTCAATATACTTGTGGTCAACTAATAGGATATCGTCAAACATAAATATACAAGTTAAAATGTGTTAGTCGGCCGCTAATTTAATTATCTGCGTTCGTTGTCATTTTGACATTGATCTCAATTCGTTGTCGATACCCAACGCTCGCGAAGGTTTGACCCTAAATCCTTAATCAAATTACGCTTTGATATAATTTAATATTAATATATTTAATATTATTATTACTTAGTATATTAATGTATAAAAAGGACCAATAACGAACTAGAAAACCCTTTTGTATTGCCACTTTTACAGTAGGTATATTTTTTAAATTATTACAAGTAAATTTTAATGGCAAAGGTCTAAAGGCACTCATTATACGCCAAATTAGGGGTTTCGTTTGGTGTTTTATTTCTACGTTTATATACATTGCGTTTGTTTGTATGCCTCGATAGTCTTATGGCTAACTAGGTCTATGGTCGAGTCCAGGTCGGGCCAAGTTTTAGCCTGGAGATGGGAAGCTGGCGGTGTTCCACTCCGTTTCAAAGCTGTCGGTCACCCGCCTTAACTTTCACGATCCATCTATCCATCATCCAACCGATCTATCATTTGACGCATTTTTAGAGATGATAGATCCGCCACTAATGCTATTTATTGAAATTTTGAAAATAATGCGGTATAGTGATTCCTATACAAAATGAACAGTTCCGAACTTTTCGATGCCTATTTTTTATAATTAAACAAAATGTAGTATTCCGTTCCTTAGTTTTACATTTTAGGGAGACATACATATATCGATAGAAGATAATTAAAAGGTTATTACGGAATAAATAAATATATGTACTAATCACTTTACTAAAAATAAACGTTAATGTAAGACGAAAATTCCAAGAGGACGAAATAAATAGCAAATTCACGTTTACAGATAATTAATCTTACCTTTCACATGTTAATTACTTTCCATTAGCATTGAGAGAAAATTTCTCTTGATGTTTGAAAAGGTTAAGGTAGAATTCATACGAATTTCATTATTAATACTATTTTTCTAACAAGCTTCCAAATTAAAAAAAAAATACTATAGAGATTTCCACGATTAGGAGTATTTTTTCAATTATATTTTATTACTCTAGGGATCATCTGTTAACAATTATAAACATATTACTTAGTACACTGGATCAAAATCAAAAACCTAAAAAAAATAAGTATCTCCAGTCTCTCTTACCTCTCTCTCTATAAGGCTAGGTAGCCTTATCCCATTTCATAGGGGGTCAGCTCTCCTCGCCACTGTTCGCCGGAGCGGCGGCTTGGGCATGCTTCAAATCGTTGTTGACTACAGACATCGAAGTGAGAAGGGATCTATCTCGCTTTTTTGGACTTGAATTCATGTGGAGGACTTGCTTAGTCATGTATTCTTCGGACTTTCTCATTATATGGCATTACCACCTCATGCGCGATTCAGAGTTTTTCTTCGATTGGGCAAATACACTATATCATTCGTCTTTCAACTCATCCTTGCGTTTGAACGATAAATATATATAAGATACAATAGCAATTAGTAGTTATTATTTAGTAGTAGCAATAATTATAATAGGAGTAAATTATAATACGCCTAAATAATATGTGTAACAAATTGATTGAACCCTCGCAAAGAATTAAATAATATGCGTTATTTTTTTATAACAAAAAGCTTCAGGAACAACACAATACTTTGTCGACAACGATCATCATTATTGAAACTTTGAGGAACACTTACCTATGTACTTGTTTAAATACATAGTATAATAAATAAAAATTATCTGGCTGTAAAAAAACTAAGAGTTATCATTTATTAATGATAACACTAAAGCTCGTCGCCTCTCAATATAAAATGGTATACAAACAGACAAGAAAAAAGTACAAAAACGATTCGTTTTTTGCTTCTTTAATTACCGATATAAATATCAAAATAGGAGTTTAAAAGGGTATCTTGGGTAAAATTTCTAAGACTCGTATCTAAATTAAGTCATACTGAAAATTAATTTGCGTAAGGATAAATCAACTCGAAATGAATTGTATTATTTAAAAGGCACCAAGTATTTTGCTTATTCATTTTTGAACGCGTTAGAATTAGTACTTTTGTGGCTGGTGTATGAAAAATGTGTTAATTATTATAGTTACATTTTTAAAATTTAACCACAAGAGATGTTTAGAGTAAGGTTAAGTGGAGACAAGAACCCTTATAATAATTAAATATTATTAGACCAACTTGAAACGGCATCGAATCCAGCAAATTTAATGTGGGTCGACTTTTTTAAGAAGAAATGTTTCAAGTATCAATCACATATCATACATTTTAAGTCATTCATATAAAAAACCCACTAATCCATTATACGTTATAAGAAAAAACCTCGATGATTCATTATAAGGTGGTACGAGTAATTCCAGTTCACTTTTAATAGAAAAAAACGGACTAATGCGGCCGAACTCGCGCAGTAAATATTTCAAACAATAGATCATTTAATTGATATTGTTATATTTTTGGGTACAAGTAAAATAAAATAACAACGTATTTTTGTAACGGTACTACTAGTTTTTCTTTTTTTCATAGTATTTCTCGAATATTATTTAGCTAATATACTAACTAAAATAACGTGTAACTGAAAATATGCCGTATATCTCGTATATTATTATATATTTTAAAAGTACTTCTAGTTTTAAGAATAAATAAAGTAAGAATCACTTCATTTGCCGCTTCAAATAATTCAAGCCATTCTTTTTCTAACCCGCGGGAACAAAAGTGTTCCTGATAAAATCAATTGAAACAATCCGGATATTAATTTCTACTCTACAAACAACGAAAATAACTCTGAGCTTTTGTATCGAACCATATGAATATGCAAACAATATGGGAGAATAATTTTGAAATAACAGTCAAGCGGTACAATAGTATTCATAACTTTCTATAGCGAATCCGTATAACTAGAGCAAAGACAGACCACATATACTAGCAGACCCGACAGTCGTTGTCCTGAACGCATGCGTAAAACAACGTTGCCTAGCATGGACTTATTTTTAATTGAATATTTAATTTATTGTCTAAATGCATAAATAACTATTTAAATTAATTTAAAAAATACATTTTGTAGTGGACCGAATTGTGAATCTAAACTATTATTGAATTCACTCGAACACACACAAAACATTTCATCAAAATCGGTTGACTTCAATTACATTCACACGCACAGAAGTGCTTTATATATAAAGATGATTCTGTTAGGACATTTTCTCATGAGTTTATTACCTAATACAAGTTTATTGAGATCATGTCTAGTGGAAATCCCCAAAACCCAAGTAGTACGTAACCGTTTCTAACTATTATTTGATTAAAAGTTGAGACGTTAAGACGGACACTTGACTAAATACATATTTACTTAGGCTTCAATAGTACTAAGATCTTATTAACATTGGTTTTGTTACTGTTTAAATGTAATAAATCTATTAGGATATTTATTACGTGTTCAAACAAAATATTTGCAAAATATTATAGGTACTTTTATTTCTAAAACTGATTTGTTTCTCATAAAATTCTACGTTCAAAATATACTTTATTGTATAATTCTTGAAACATGTAGTGACGTAGTAAATACTACCGCCTACTGCGCAAGAGTAAATGGCGAAGAGTTGGCGAGAGATGGCGAGAGAGAGCAACTTGAAGGCTATGAGAGGCAGCGCAAGTTTAGTTAAAAGTTCTATCAATTGCTACATTTATTATGATTATAATATATATTATAATAATGTAATTATTAGTATTGTGAATAATTAATTGATCAAATCAACAGGCAGTGGTAGGCCAGTGGTAACACGCTCGCTTTGATAACTGAGTGATGCGGGTTCAAATTCGGGTCTCGCAACTCTAATATTTTCATGTGCGAATCATTTCTAACATGATTATCGCTTGTTTGACTATGGCCTGTACCCCTCGTATTGAAGGAAGGCCCGTGCCCGGGAACAGTGGGACGTTAAAAAGGACTGAATACAATTAACTAATTAATTTCATTGTTATAAATGCTCAGTGTTGATTTTACATATTCTAACATATTACAGATGCTACTACAAAGTCGGGCCACCCACGACTCATGTTCATTACTTCTGAGTTCGTCAGCAACCATAATAAGTTGACTCACTACGATCTCTATTTGTTTAATAAATAGAATTCTTCGTACAACAAAAGAGTTGTAACAACAATTCATTGTACTCTGATGTAATACAAACAAAAATATTTACTAAACAAAAAAAAATACAACAACAATGTAAGGACGTCGGCGATGAGAACCAACATTGTATTTTGCCAAAACCAGAACAATTATTGTACGTAGTATTTATTTCATTATTATCTTATAGGTATATAATAAATTTACATTAATTTATTAATGTTCATATAACAATATATTGTAATATAAATAATAATGAATGTATATATGTATGATAATTAAATATAATAAGGCTTGTTAATTAGACTTTTTATATGGGAAAATCATGTTTCTACGCATCTGGCTTACCCCTTAGGAGTCATGAGGAACAACTAAGAATAACAATAAAATGCAAAGTGGTTTGTGCAGATGTATAACCAGTTGATCTGAAATATGCACTCGTACGTAATGTACTCATGTTCAATTTCCAATTGTTTATACCTACTAGGAAGTAACTCACCCGTGATCGTACCCTAGCTTAAGTACGTTTTATACCAATTCGTATTGATTTCTTAGATGTTATATTTTTCTGCAATTAAAAGTATCCTATATTGACCATATTGACCAGAAAAACTAATTATCATCATACCAAATATCATCAAGTCTGTTTGTTGCTTTTGTCGAGATTATTGGAAAGAAAGATAGGCAGAGAAAAATTCTAAAAAACTATGCGGCCTCTGTATTTAAAATAATAACTCAATATGATTTTTTTTAAAAATGTACAGATTAGACAAGTTAGAATTTTATTATACAGTAGATTTCACTCTACCCATTTCCAAATAGGTACTTTGATGACTTAATGACCAGTCAGTCTCATTGAGATTAGTCGCCGTGGCCAAAATCGGAAGAATGTACTATTAATAACGAAGAAGAGAGGTATTATTAGAAGGAAGAGAGGTATTATTAGGAACAGATCTAGCACAAATGTACAAGACTACATTAGTGGTGAATTTTGAAAATGGTTCGACAAACTAAACAAAGAGACGAGAGAAACTGTTTTCTTACTTTACTTTTGATCCAGACTCACATTATTATGCTTATACAATAAAATTTTCCTTGTTAAACATATGTTATGAGTGTTAGATAGAGACGCATAAAATACAAATGCGTTCTGCCCTATTATTATGAGATTTAGCGTCGCGAAATTTTTATTATAATGATACTTCCCAGTGAAAATTTAAATATTATTTTAAGTATAACGTTTAATGAATTAAAAAAAAAACTAAGGAAACTATTGTGGCGGTGGTGCACTGGCTCCTTGCAATATGATAGCGAGTTCGATTTCTAAAATTTGACTTGATATCATTGCAGAAATAATATGATTGAAATTAACTAAATGTAAGTAAATATTGTTGAACTCTTTTAATTATTTCTGAGTTTTTGGTCTCCCTCTTGTTACTCTTGATATATTATATTATCATACGCCAAGCGTCACGAAGTCTATTGGTTAAACTCAAACTTAAATGGAAACGATTTATTTCGATATTGATTTAACTAATACTTCGGATCTTTGTTGCAATTTAGTGGATCGCAAAGTATATATATTTTTTAGCAAATTCGTATACGTATTTATTAAATTCCCATTGCTCTTCTAAACGTTTTTTGCACTTATACTATATTGTGGTGCTCGTTAAAAAGCAATTTATTTTACTGTAGATCACGGTCTCAATGATAATAACAAATTAAACGATTGGGTCTGGGACTCATCATTGGAATAGGTAGTTCAAAATTTGAGTAGGTATTGTCAGTTAACAAATCGTCGGTACTATTGTGTATTACAATGAGTGGCTATTTTTAGTTTCAATAACGAACGAAAACATTACTCTTCCGTTACTTTCGTACTAAAATTCGTAGAAAAATAAAAATATACCTGTATATTATGATCGTTAGTTCTGCTTTATAATGGCACAAATAAAATACGTATATAAATGTAAAATACATGAAAAAAGTTAGGGATAAAATTAGATGGATAACTATATTTTTAGTTTTACAATACATATTAAGCTTGGCAACACAATACAAACATACACACACTATGACAGCTGTCATAACAAACAACACATGTTTTTTTTCTTATAAGCTCGTGATTTATAATATTATGTATAAATATAAACAGCAAGTTTTGTCAGTATTTTTATGAATTGAAATCCTGATCACTTTAGACGGTAAATGTGCGTACATGAGATTGCAAATACAAAAAAATAATTCCATAATAGATTATAATAGTAAAAAGAAAATTTATGATTTTTCAATTTTCAGTAAGTGTCGTAGGTACTTAACTTTAGGGTGATCGCTAGTTTTAAATACGTATTTTTTTTTAAAAATATATTTAGTGACTATAATTATATAGATGTTTCATTTCAATAAAAAATAGGTTACATATAAATAAGTAAATGTAAATTATAAATTACAAGACGCATTTTTTCAAATAACAATTTTCATAGAATAAATATTGAAACCAAAGAATAATAATTAAATATTTCTGGTTTTAATCAATAAAATACCATAACTGGAATATATAGTTCACGATGTATAAAAAATAAACCTGTTTTAATTCATAAAACTACGCAAAACGACTCCAAATTGACATAGAATTAATTTTACGCGACAAAATACAATTAAAAGTTGGAGAGCACTTGCAGGCACCATATATTTACAGGACAAACACCAATGTACAGATTTAAATTACACTATAACACCGTAATCTGCCTTATCACGAGGAACCGCCGCGCATTCATTCGACTCACCATCGCATTGTAAACATTGCCTATTTATAATACCCATCAATGATCGAGTACCAAGCAAGTTCTGCTAACTATGTAGATAGATAAAATAAACTTACCATATAAAGTCCTTGCAATGGGAACAAAATGTTGGCTGCTTGAAGAATCTCGGCATAAATTTGTGGTCTTTTACCAAGTAAACATTCTTCTTCTTCAGAGCACCTTTTCGGCCTCGAAGCCGCATCCCTCCTTTAATATCACCACCACCGTCATCACAATTATTTTCTTCGTCCGCCATAGTGACTTCCTTGCGATTATACGCCGGTGCAGTCGGAAATAATTATTATCTCACAATAAATCCGCAAGGATATGCAACCCGCACGAACGAACCACCGTTCTCAACCGAACGTCATCGCGCTTTGACACACAAATTGGCTGCTGTGTCAATGTCAGTTGTCATTTGTCAAGAAAAGACGTATACGAAAATAAACATAAATGTTGACAGCCACAAAAAAATCCAATAAATCAAATACGGTACCGTATTGTATTCAGCATTTTTGAGAATAAAATTACACACTAGCAAAAAGTTGAGCTTTGTGAGCGCTACACGTAATGTTTATGTAATAAAAACTTTATGTAAATTATATACATCATTTATGTAAACTGTACGCTTCTTACCGTTCCTTAGATTTATATATTTATACAATATCTACAAAATATTCAAAAGTATACAGTTTTCAATATTAAAATATAGTTCAACTTATACTACTTTTTAAAGTTATCACTTCTGTCGGGCGTCTCGAGACGCAAACTTCTATTTTTACAAACCAATCATAAAATCCTTTCTCTCCATGCCAAATTACCGATACCTTTTAGGACAGCATATTAAATTAAGTATATTTGTATTTTCCTTTATTGTAAATATATAGAACTTTATGAATTAAATATCAATTTGATGTTTAGATATATTTTTATTTAAATTTAAAACTTATATTGAAAAAGAATAATATTTTATGTATGTATTGTATTGAAATTGAGAGATATATTGAATGCAATCATAAATCAAGCAATGAACGCATCTTTAAAACGGTCGCGTCAATAGCGCGAGCCCGATTGGCTAGTAACTTTGGCATTGACTTAAACAAATTTAGCAACCGACAGGTAGTCGTTATTTAAAATATTTCATGTTATTCGCATTTAGTGTTATGTAGCGTTGGTATTTTTTTACATTATACAAATATTTAAAGATATTGATTTGTTGCGAACTAATCGGTATATATTATTATTCAGGAAGTATAAGTAACATAAAATATGAGTACAGAAAGTTCCGACGCGGGTGGCATCGCCCTCTCGTTGGTAGCCCAATTTGATGATATAAATCGTTTAAACAATGTTCTAAACGATGGATCTTCAGAAGAATGTAAGTATTCTTGTGCTAACGATATAGTATTATGATATTTTCATAAATGTAAAATGGCGGTATATGTAAATAACGCGGAGTATTATAAGCTTACCTTTAGTTTCTCTCGGTATAAATTTACTTTGCATTATTGTGTGGATAAAGAATGTAGATGTAAAAGTATCATACATCGATGACAACGTTAAATATATATTTGCAAAAAAAACCACGAAAATATGCACTAAGTTATAACTTAAAAACTTGCTATAATTGTTTGTCACCGAAACCGGTTTAATCAGTTTTATTTTAATACATAAGACGTGTTGCCTTAGGTAAATACAATTAAATATATGTAATTTTAAGATTCTTGGTAACAGCTGTTACTATTTTATATTCAATTCTTACAAATACTTTTTACTATTCTTGACCTGTTAAGCTTACAATTATAAAAATAAAGTACACAAGTCAAAATGTAGTAAAATTTATGTTGGGGTATATCAATATGACCAATAAGATCATATAATGATGATGTATATGGGATTTTTTTTACATTTAAAATATTAACTATTCTTATTTTCTATATAGATTTCCTGGCATTCGTAAAGCAAATGGAATGGGTCCGAACACAATGGGCTGCAGCGGAGGCAGAAGCAAATCGGCTCCAAACAGAATTGGACGAGGCACTAAAGACACTTGCTAAATGGGAAGCTAAATTTGCTCATGTTCGTAAACTTCTTGATTCCGAAAAGAGGGAAAGGAATATTGTTATGAAAAAGTATAAGGAGTTGGTAAGTTATTGATGACTAATATGCTTGTTGTAAAAAAAATCCATAGATAGTAATAATATATCCATACATATTTTAAATATTACATTAACAGAAGGTACATCATGTGACTTTAAAAATCCTTTATAACAAATATAAGGGTAAATACTTCAGAGTTAATTCTTACAATAATTGCCAATTAATAAAGTAATACTATATTTTTCTATGGAAAAGCATAGGTTTTTCTATTCTTTTTTTTATAGCATATACACAACTTAAAAAACACTATAACATAATAACTAACATAATTCTATCTTGGCTACATGTTAACTAATTGATAAAAATGTACTATTATTGCTTTCACTTTTATTCTAGAGCAAACTCCTAGATATGGCAAGAGATTTACTTTTCAATGACAACCGAGCTAAATTAAACAATGAAACTTTACAAAAATTGGCATTTCTCAATGGTACAGCCCAACAGGATCATAATGCTAAACTTAGTGGTGTCCCAGAGATGAATTCTACTGGTAAGAGTATTTTAATTTTGTTTTCTATTAATTTTACCTTTTTATTGTCTAATATGTATTATAGGCATCAAGGGATTAGACTAGCTAAGGATTAACCTCACAAATTAAGGTTAAAAAAAAATAAACTCTTGTTTAGTTATTACCACCTGTAATGTAGTCATTTGTTGAGTAGTTTATCATTTTATCAAATATTATTTTCATTTTTTTTAGAAAGGATATGCTTTTTCCTTTTTTGATAAGGTTCATAGTTTGTCATTATCTCCAACTCATGTATAGCACATTTAATTGTATGACATCTATACATATTATCTATACTTAGAATAAAATTCTAACTTAATTGAATTTGTACATTGAATATTTCTTTGGATACTCTTATAGAAGTGTCCATTGAAAACTACAAAACTATGTAAATGTTACATATATGATATAGGCTACTGCTAGTCATCTAAGGACCCATGGAAGACACTAGAATTATACTCTAGTAATATAGTAGCGACTTAATCTGCTTCCATTCAATAAATTTCAACAGTAGATCTTAATAAAGTTAAATATAAAAAAACATTAGCATAGTAAAAAATTGCTTGTGGCATTCTGTAGTAATGCTTTTTAGTTCTTATTAGAAAAAGAATTAGCAGAATTGGAACAGTAGTTTCGGTGATTACTTCTTACACACTTATAAACTTTACCTCATTGTAACAATAAATACTGCCTCACTTTTGCTTCCTGAAGCAACGGTTCATAAATAACAAATCAATATATACATTTTACTTGAATAGAAAGTAAATAATGCCTTATTCCTATCAAAAATGTATATATGTGGCCTTTTTAGTGCGAAGGCCTCCCTTTAGTGCGAAGGGGATCAGACTATAGTCCAGTACATTAGCCAAGCGCGGGTTGGCAGACTTCACATGTCGTTAGAAAACTTGCTAGGTCAAAATGTTTTCCTTCACCGTAAGACATGTGGTAATCATGCTAGAAATGATTCGCACATGAAACTATCAGAGGTGCGAGACTCGGATTTGAACCTGCATCACTCTGTTATCCAAGTTGCCACTGGGCTATTGCTGTATATAATAAAAAAACTTTAATGTCTTTATTCTACAGGTACCCTCTTATCAGAGATGTCGTTCTCCCGTTCGGAAGACGACTTGGACCTCTCATTGATGTCAACGCGACGGTCGTGGGTGCAGCGCGGCGGGTGGAACGCGCGGGAAACGCCGCCTGCTAGCAAGAAACGACGGTCTTCTAGGTCTTCTGAGACTAAGGTATGGTTTTTTTTCATTTTTACTTGTTATTTCTGATTAGTAATGAGTTCTATTTTTTCTGAGACTAAGGTATGGTTTTTTTTTTAATTTTTACTTGTTGTTTCTGGTTAGTGAGGTATGAGTTTTATTTGTAAAAATATCAAAAACAAAGTCAAATTTTCTTTTGGTCGTTAGAGCATTCGACACTTAGCTGTAGAAATCAAAAACGATAGTTTTATTTAAAAGATCAAAATTCGAATAAACTAAGAAAGTATGTAGCATTGATTTGAAAAAAAAATTGAATTAGAATAGCCTAAATTTATATAATTTTTAAAATTAATAAGTACTATTTACAATATTAAATATTTAAAATGTAACACGTGTTTTTAATCCAGACAGTAGAACTGCAAGGAGGCAAGGTGCTGGCCACCGCCACCACGACGCTGACGCTGGAGCGCAACCCCACCACGCAGGACTTGAAACCACCGCAAAACTTTGTGAGTGATCATTATTGTTGAATTTAGTATTGTATTTAGCTGTAGTGATGTATTTCGCTCTTTTTTAACATTCCACATATTTTCACCGTAAAATAAATAGTAATCATAATTGGAAATGATTCCTACGTTAAAATATCAGAGAAAATATATCTTGTAACCTCTGAAACGTTAAAAACTTTAGTCTCTCCCGTGACCATGATTGCTGTAACAACAATGTGTAAAAACAGTGCGTCGGGAAACAAAAATCAAAATAAATCCGAAAATATAGCTTTACTTATAATGTCAAATATTGCCATAAATCTAAAACTTATCCCATATTTACATCGGTTTGGCGTGAAAGCGCGACAGACAGAATGAGTTACTTTTGCATTTATAATATTAGCAAGGATTAATTAACAAAAAGAATAACAATATAACAATAATGGACATATTGTTTTATTCCAACTAGCAACCGATATCAGAGAGCAGTGACGAAGCGCCGCCGCCGCGCAAGTCCAATACGAGGCTTTCCAACTGCGTGAAACAGGAGGTACCGTCTGCTCCACCAATGTCAGGTACACTTATTTGAATTATACACACTTATTGAATTTTGTTATTTGTAAGGTACAAATGTATTTTTAGTTTTGTTGGTTTTTGCTAAAATATTTCTGGTACAGATTGACAGATGCATTTTCTGAACCAGTGTACCTCTGGTAATGTACCGGTGATACACTGGTACAAATATTACATGAAACCTTTGATTAAGTTTGATTTGAGTAATTTCAAATTAACAGCTTTGCACTAAATACATATGAATTATTATTATAGAGTACTTGCATAAAATAATGTCAAACAGACAGACATCTGTTTGTTCCAGCTAAACTCTGAAACGTCGACCGATGTTGACGGACTCATTCGCAGATAGCTAATGTTATAACGAGTAACTTAGGGCTTAGGCTACTTTTATATTAGGAATTTTATTAATTTTAATTAATAATAAATCCTGTAATCCAAGCAAACGAAGTCGTTTTCGCTACGATAATATAATATAACAAATTGGCATAGAGTCGGAGAGCCCGCCGGCCACGCCGCGCGCGCCGCAGCGTACGCCGTCCGTAGTGTCGGCGGCGTACGGGGCGTCCCCGCGCCCGCACGCGCGCCAGCACGTGTTCGCCGCCAAGCACTTCTACAAGCGGGAGACGTGCGGCCCCTGCGGGAAGACGTATGTATTGCTTCATATTTGTTATTACAATTCAATGGGGTATTACACACTGACCTCTTTAATACCACTCGACAGGCTGTTCCAAGCATTTGACAGCAATTTTTTTGTGTCCATTTGAAGCGCCACTAGCGAGAGTCCCGAGAACTAATTTTGACGTATATTGCAAATGACAGCGAGAAGTGTTTGTTTACTGTAAAGTAATTTTGCATTTTCGTTGTTAATATAACATAAGTAGTAATTATGATGATACGGTTATTGCACAACGGGCATCTACTGCCTAAGTGCGGAAACCAGCCGTGCAAAGAAGAAGAAGAAGATACAGTTATTGATTAATAAAAATAAAAAAATAAAAATCTTTATTTGAAACAGTTTTAGTGATTGTAAAAACTTATTATTAAAAGTTATCGATATTTGCTCGCTGATATCGACATCATTAGTTTTAATACCACAAACTCTCGCTACGTCCGACAGCGCCAGAATGGCGAATATCAAGCAGCCACAAAAGCACGTTGACAACAGCCAGTCCAGTGGTATTATAGAGGTCAGTGGGTATTACATCAATTTTTGAAAAGCGTATCAATTAGATTCTGTAGTGATTATACAACACTAAAAAAAAACCATTTTTGAAGTGAAACTTCTTTAGATTCGTTGTGATTTCAAATTCGATGAAACGAAAAAGAAGTCCATAGAGACATTCTGTCTGTCGCAAAATCAAATACCAGGCGTTCAGAGACGGGGAAGAGTTAGCGCCACCATCCCTCAGACGGTCAAGATGCGCAGGTCGGGGATCTCGCCCATCGCAAGTCGGTGATTTTTATAGTGACGTGTAGCAAATGTGATGTGTAGCAAAAGTATTACAATATACAGCCTAACTTATGACGTGGCTGCTAGTGCTGGTAATCGTGAGGAATTGTTTTTGAAGTGAAATTACAATATCATCAGTATTTATACAGTGTGTAAACAGTGAGTTAAATTTATAATTAAAGACGTTTCACTTCTGACATGTGTACTTTGTACGCACGCACTTTTTTTTATTCAATCGATAAATATTATAAAAATGCATTTCAATTTACATTACATTTTCAAATTTCGCGCCTCATAAAACGCTAAACGCAGTGGACCTCATTATTACTCTGTATGTCAGTACGTCAGTGGATTTTGTAAACAAATGCGCTGATGATTTGTATGAAATTGATAATTGTTTATAGTTTAAAAATGAGTTATTATTCTACTTATTGTTTGTGTGCTGTTCCTGAATGCAAAAATACAAGTGTAAAATGCAAGAATACTAGTGTGAAAACACCGAACAAATTATTTATTTTTGTGTACGCGACGGTATGACGTAATGAAGTGCGGCGTCTACTATTTCGTAGTGATTAAAAACAAATTAAAAAAACTGAAAACTTTGAATTTAATTTAAAATTTTTTTTGTTATTTTATGAACTAAAACCAAATATTCCGAATGCTTTTTGCCTAAGCTATCTTAATAATATATTTTTAGATTGGTTTTCATATGGAGTAAAATACCCTATTATCTTGTTAATGGCTGCCAGTTGAGCAGAGATTACTTCGCTAGTGTCACGTAAAACGGTTTGTTATTACTTTATTTTATTTTATATGCAATGAAACTGTGTTCGGGAATCTTGCAACTCAATTGAGATGAAATTTTATATGTACGTTTAGTTTGGATGCCAATACAGCTGTTAGCTGTGTGAAGTCATTCTAAATCCAACATGGTGAAGCAAGATGGCGGATTACTTATTTTTAATTCACTTCCATAATACGGGTATCATAGCTTGCTAAGAATGACTCGAAAAGAAAGTGACGTCATTCTAAATCTAATATGGCGGACTAAGTCTTTCAGGCTTTCCTACAATATGGGTAGTGGGTATTAAATAAAGGACTTTTGTAGAATATGAATGCAAATTAAATAAAAAAGCGATAACTAAAAAGTAAAAATAAATTAAAATTAAAATTTTTTATTATATAGTTCTTATCTTTTTTCATACAGTCGTTCTTGTATTAATTTATTATATTTTCTTATTATATTAATGTATGTCCGCGTGTGTGTGTGTGTGTGCAGCATCTGGTTCGGCAAGCTGGGCGTGAAGTGCGAGCACTGCCGCGCGCAGGCGCACGCCGAGTGCCGCGAGCGCCTGCCGCTGCCCTGCGTCGCGCCCGGCAAGCTGCACAGCGCGCAGGTACCCACGCTCATACTCTTTTCCGTTGTAAGCTACGTTACATGCTTGTGTTACGGATACCAGATAGTTGATATACTACACATATACATTTTTAAATACATACATATTATAAATATAAACACCCATGACTGGAGTGTATGTATTCGTGATTAGCAAATGAATGCCCCCAGCGAAAGCGTTCAGAACGAAGGGTCACTACCAACTGAACCAAACGAGTCGTCGAATAATGAAGGGTTAAACATACAAACTTAGCATATATTATAATGTGTCCAGGAAGGCAGCATAGCGGACTACGCGCCGTCCACGCCGCCGATGGTGCCGGCGCTGCTGGTGCACTGCATCAACGAGGTGGAGCGGCGCGGGCTCGGCGAGCGCGGCCTCTACCGCCTCAGCGCCGTCGACAAGGACGTCAAACGACTCAAGGTCACTTGCAAATACTATAAATAAGCCAAAAAGAATAGTATTCAGTCCTTTTCTTATCATCCCACTCTACGACTAAAAAGAAAAAACTGCTTTTTTTAACGTCCCACTGCTGGGCATGGACCTACTTCTCTTTAATACGAGGGGATCAGGCTTTAGTCCACCATGCTGGCCAGTGCGGGTTGGCGGATTTGAAATACTATAATTCGAGAACTTGATATGTTCAGACACTTTCAGACATGCAGGTTTCCTCGCGATGTTTTTATTAGAGATGAAAGGGATAGTGGTTTGGCCGGATACCGGATATCCGGCAAGCTACCAGGCCGGAGCGCCGGATATCCGGCTGACGGATATTTAATATTTACGGATAGGCCGGATACCGGATAGTTACTGGATATCTGTTTTATCTCTAGTTTTTATACGTATGTGTGAAATTAATTAGATATAGTACACGTGCAGTATACGGAGGGGTACAGTCCCTACCACGAAAGATGAGACTTGTCAAACGTCTCAGTAGTGTGGGGTCTGCGCAGGTACGGGTCGTGTCAGAAATTGTTATGTATAATTTCAATATCTATTTAGGAGTTTTTCGATAACATTGTTAATAAGGTGTAAAACAATATTATATTAAAATTATTAACATTATTTATTACGAAATGATAAAGTTAAACATTTTATTTATTTACAATGAAGGAAATTACAAGTAAACTTAACTATATATATACAAAGCAAATGTACACTTAGTTATTACTGTACAAGTCTTGTCCGCGTGGAATAGTGGCAAGAATGCTAGCTGCATTCCCCCGTTGAATGGCAATGCCGATTCTTTGGGCGAAAAATGAGCCAGCTCTCTTGTCACCAGTGGAGGCGATAAGACGAGGTGTTATGTTTTTTAAAAAGTGCTTAGCACTTTGACTCCATGGGCCTAGGGTTTCAACAGCAAAGGGTATAAAAATATAATTTTGAATAATAAATAATAAATAAATAATGATAAAGTTTAAGTATTAAAATATGATAAGCCAGCGGGAAGAAAATTATTAACAATATTTATTACGAAAAGAATAAGTTTAATATAAAAATGGCATATTATTATTTTAATCACTCTCACTAGTCACTGTCAATAACTTATGTGTTTTAAAACAACTTGTTTTAACATGTAAGTGTTCACGTCGTAAACCATCTTCCTAATTTGTCTTTTTAATGTATTACCTCGAAACATAATAAAAATTAACAATATTACACTCTCGTAGAATAATTCTACAAGAACAAAAAAACAAAATAGAAATTAAACACTTAAAGTTGCACTCGTCTGTACTGCGGGGTCCAGCGGGGCGTGCACGGGGCGAGGAGAACGACAGGCAACCGGTACCGCGCCTCCCGCGCTCTTTCCGAAGGCCCGATATCACACGAGGCCTTCCCGCCTCTCACCCCTACCGCTAAGAATACCTATAAATCGACTTCTGCGCAAGTCAAATCACGTGGTTTGTCAAGGCTCATCTTTCGTGGTACGAATTGTACGTCTTGTGGCGGAACTCGTTTACACCCGTTTATACTGGTTTTAGAAGCGCGGCTATTGGCTTTTGTCTATCACTCAAACAAATGCAAAGCTTAGCTAACACCTCGACAACTATAAATAAATATGTAAAATTGGCCTAGTTTATGTTTTGATTTTTTTTGTTTAGCTATGCTATTGTATGAATATATATGTATAATACCCGGCAATAAATATTGCACATCGGTATTTGGAGAGAAATCATTGGTCTATTTCGGTTTCCAAAGGTTATTTATATACTTAATATGTAGTTTCCTCACAAAAAATTACACTGTTACCGTAATTAGGTAGATTTAGTTACTTTGCCTAATTTTAATGAAGGCATTTAATGAGGTATCTTTATATTTTTTATATCTGTGTTACGCACTTTCATATTGTTTATTCATGAATTATACACAATTGAAATTAATTATACTTAATTATAATAATACATAAATTAAATGTTATAGTTATATCTAATAGTTTTTAGTTTTTTTTAAAAATTAATAAATTCTTATAAGCACAATTTATTATAATATTAATATTATTAAAAATGTTTCCTTAAAAAGCATTTGCACTAGACCAACATGGTGGACTATGCCTGTTCCCCTCGTACAGTAACTCCCCTCTTGCCCAACGGTGAGACATTAAAAAGGGCTGATGAAACATGAAACCAAACTTGTTGACACGGTATATCCCAACTGTAGGAGCGGTTCCTGCGCGGCTGCGGGTCTCCGTCGCTGGCGGGCGAGGACATCCACCTGATCTGCGGCTGCGTCAAGGACTTCCTGCGCGGGCTGCGCGAGCCGCTGGTGTCGGCGGCGCTGTGGGCGGACTTCATGGCGGCGCCGCGCCGCGACCGCGCCGACGCCGCCGCCGCCGCCGTGCACGCCGTGTCGCAGCTGCCGCCGCCCAACCGCGACACGCTCGCCTTCCTCGTGCTGCATCTGCAGAAGTTAGTCATCATCATCTCTCATCATCTTCAGCCCTTTTTAACGTCCCACTGCTGGGCACGGGCCTCCCTCAGTACGAGGGGGATCAGGCCTTAGTCCACCGCGCTGGCCCAGTGCGTATTGGCGGACTTCACATGTCTTTCGAAAACTTGCTTAGTTTTCTTAGACATGCAGGTTTCCTCACGATGTTTTCCTTCACCGTAAGACAAGTGGTAATCAGGATAGTAATGATTCGCACATGAAATTATCAGCGGTGCGAGACCCGGATTTGAACCCGCATCACTCGGTTATACAAGCGACGCGTTACCGCTGGGCTACCACTGCCTTATTAGTTAGTCCCTCCACCTAACCTACCCGCTATATAGGCTCCCAACTGCTTTTTTTATGGGACAAAGAGGCAATTGGGCAGGAGGCTCACGTGATGGAAAGTGATCACCGCTGCCCATGGACATCTGCAACACCACAGGGCTTGCAAATGCGTTGCCAGCCTTTCAAAAAAGAATACGCTCTCTTCTTGAAGGTTGCCAAGTCGTAACGGTTCGGAAAGACCGTCGGCGACAGCTGGTTCCACAGTTTCAAATGCTGCATCTGCAGAAGTTAATCTCCAGCTACTACCCAGCTTGTTATATAGAACAAACTGCTACCTACCACCTTCTATATATATACATCCAACTGCTGCAGTTGCAGAAGTTAGTTCAACCACACCTTCCACCCAGCCGTTATAAAGATATACCTGGCTTATTTTTTTTTTTATGTTGGGAAATGCATGCATGCATAAAAGGTGGCTATGTGCGACTCGCCAACTAAAAAAGTCAGTTTTATAGACATTAACCTACCAAAACCTCGTCCGTATTAATGGGGCTCTGGTCTGCCGAAACAAATTACAGGGGTTTCTGCACAATCCACTCTGCTATTAGAGAAGTACCAGGAGCAACTCACAACACACCGCCCACTGAAGTGGGCCATCTCTTTGTGCATTTCATAGCTTCACGTCCAGTCAAATTGACGGACGCTTCTAAAAAAAATCCGCACGTCCCTCCCAACGCAAAAGCGGATATTGAGCAAGTTGTACTTGCTAGCTCAAAACATATAGATATCCATCTATTGCCTTAGTTTTTGTTACAATCTATTTATCAGTTTTGCATATTGAAGTAAATCAATATTTCAACAATATTATTTTTCCGATCACAGAGTAGCAGAAAGCCCAGATTGTGAGATGGGCATAGACAACCTGGCGAAGATCTTCGCGCCCACTGTGGTGGGGTACGGCATGATGACGCAGCCCTCCGAGATGTACACCGCCACTGCGCAGATGTTCAGTGTCAGTATATTACTACAATGTTTAACAATGTTTAATTAGTGAAAACTAGATTATACCCGTGACTTCGTTTGCATGATATACATACACATATTTTTAAAGTTCGTTAAAGCCTATGTATGTACGTAGCAGTACTTATAGAGTATATGGTATGTTATGTATATGTCACTGTTAAATTGTAAAGACTTTGATTATAATTTATCAAAGTGAAACCGTTAAATTGTGATATGACATGCGAAATTCATTTGACAACAAACAAATAAGGTGGTACGTTCAACCAATCAGCGCGCGAAGTGCATTCCATTTACCATATTCCGAGATCGTAAACTGCGAAATGATAATCTAACGGTATTTACCATGGAGAAAAGACCAGGAGGACCATCGCTTCATATAAAGCATTACCCTGTCTCTGAAAATGTGTAGAATTTACAACGCGCTGCCGTCGGTAAGTAGTATCTGTGAAGTTAGCTATTTATGAGTACTGTCACTATTGTGACAACGTGAAGTTAGGCATTGAGACAACATAGCGATCGCAGCGCCTCCTTGGTTTGACAATATTTCTGAAACACTACATTCTAGGGCCTTGGTCCTCCTGGTCTCTAATCTCCATGGTATTTACAATTAAACGATGACATACACATAATAGAATGCCAAAACAAAAAAAAATGGTTTGGTTTGTAAAAAAATGTTTTGTGGTACGCAGGTGATGCAGCTGCTGCTGCGGCTGCCGGGTGACTACTGGGCGCAGTGGGCGTGCCCGGAACGCGCGGACGCGTCGCCCGCCAAGCCGCGCGGGTTCTTCTTCTCGCCCGCCGATACCGGGTACTGTGGCTTAATATATAGTGCGGGGTGAAGTTGGTGCGAGTGGCGCCGCAATGTGCGGAGCGATCACTGACCTCTATAATACCACTGGACTGGCTGTTGTCAACGTGCTTTTGTCGCTGCTTGATATTCGCCATTTTAGCGCTGTCCGCCGCTGTCGGACGTAGCGAGTATCATTAGTTTTAGTAACACAAACTGTTATTAAAACTAATGATACTTTACAGTAAACAAACACTTCTCGCTGTCATTTGCAATATACATTAAAATAAGTTCTTGGGACTCTCGCTAGTGGCGCTTCAAATGGACACAAAAAAATTGCTGTCAAACGCTTGGAACAGCCAGTCCAGTGGTATTATATAGGTCAGTGGGAGCGATGGAACCTACTTTACTCCACTCATTGTAGCTATACTCAATTCACGGAGTGAACCATGCAAAGAGCTTTCTCTGTCCCACATTTGCATACAAACGAAATGAACAGAAAAATGTCTAACTCCGCCCACTAACACTTGCAACTGGTTTCAAATCTTAGGGCCTTTTCAAATGTTTTTGTTAAGAATAATTTGTAGTAAAATAAAATCAACATACAAGTAAAATCAACATTAAAAGTGAAATTAACTTAATTTTAATTGTAAAAGTACAAAACAACAGTCCGAAAAACAAGCCCAGGTCTAAGATATAATATGATCACAATGAAGCAGGTAACTACGCGATAGATGACTAAACGGTACGGAGTGCAACGTCGGACTAATTATGACCTTTATTTTGTGCGCAAAATCTCAGTGCTTGGTTTATTCGGCGAATGGAGTATAGCAGTGTGCGATGTGAAGTTGGTGCGAGTGCCACCGCAATGGAACCACGGTCTAGAAAGGCAGGTCTAGCAACAAGTCCAATTTCAGTAGTGACAGATTAGTTCGATTTGTGATATAACTGTACGTCGTTGCTATTGATGCGCACTGCGCATGCCGGTTGTGTGACATTTCTTAATGTAAAATATATTCAATTAATTACTGTTTTGCTCTTTTGTTGTTATTTAACTTTTTTTAAATGTTAGGTTAGGTTTAGGTTTGAAAAAGTTTGAAAAAGTGTTCGGGATAAATATCACGTGAACGTTCACAATCTGTCAAAATTACACTCAGCACACTCGTCTATCGTCATGCCTCTGACGGTCGTAAATTGAAACCATCATTAGGCCGACGCGGACGTACCCTCACTACTGTTGTTGCGAGACCGTTCTAGACCGTGGATGGAACCAATTTCACTCCGGTCGTTTATGTAACTAGTGGTAGTGTACACATTATGACTAGAATATTCTCAGCTGCAACTCAAAAATTCATGTTATCATTTTATTTTTTTCAGAATTTCGAGGAAGAAACGAAACTACTTTCAATAATAATATAACCAGTTTAAACACTAATATATTGTAGAATATTTCAGTTTGTTCGTAAAAGAGCAGTTTGTTAACCATTGTGCCTATAATATATTAAATATTGTAACTAACTCTCCTAGAATATTTTCTTTAGCATAGATGTTCTTAATATTTTTAATAATAGTAATAAAATGTTACATCATACGCAGCTACATAACTTCTAATATGTTGAAGTTGGAATATCCTTTACATTTTGCAAACATTGTAAACGACTTAGAACGCAGAAGTATTTTTAATTTAAATTTAAATCATTTCTCTTATAACCATACACTATGAATAGATAAAGCTTCTTTTTCTTAAAACTTGCAGTAAAGATGCTTGGAACAACGTTGTAAGTATTATTTTATATTGGGACTTTAAATGTATGAGAAATTAATTTCTAAGTTTTTTCAATATCGAGATTATATGCGGTTCTTTACGAATTTCAAAATATTAATTATCTGTGGTTTTAAATCAACCATAAACCATGAAAATAAAAAGGTTTAAAAAATTATAATTTAACAAAAAGGTTCAATTTAAATTTTTATTTTTTACTATTACAATAAAAGTCAGTATTGTACGCCTTTTTTGAAGAAAAACAACTTGCTCTCTTCATTCATACATAGTTTTAGTTTCCTTCTAACACTGCTTCAAAATTATCACTCAAATCATTAATTTCTCACAATATGTGACAATGGCATAATGTTTTGTGATTATTGTTATAGAAAAAAAAGATAATCCAATTTTTTTTTATTTTAATCTCGTACATTATTTAATATGCCATAGAAGAGTTATAATATTACTTATTATATAAAGTATGCTACAACGAGAATAGAATAATAAGTAGGTAATTATAATTTAATGGTACCTCACTGTACTTAATTAATTAATAGTTGATTATATTTTAGATAATAATCTATACTTATATAAAACATGATATTCACTTATTTTTAAAGAGACCTATGTTTCTCTCAAATATACTTTGCCCCGCGATTGTTCTTGAAGTAATACATTTAATGTCATACCAAAATGTATATTTACACCAGGAAAAATAACGTGGTTTTGTATGAAAAATATATGTTGAATTTGGGCCAGAGGGCCTAGACAACCGGCATTCGTTATGAAGCGATTCGATTTCTACAGTCGTCATGGCTTAAACGCAGCGTATGCATCTTGAACTTTAAATCACTAATAATTGAAATGAATGTACATTGTCTACCATCATCTATTCGTTGACAACAGATCACGTGACATATCTAAGTCATATGTCAAACCCATACATTTTGGACTTTTCTACTATCGCTTTCGCTAATCGATTGTTACGTTGTCTAGGCCCTCAGTTATTCTATAAAGTATGGACAGACGTCTGCTTCTGTTTTATATGTAAAGATAAAATTAAACATATGTCAAATTCCTTTTATTGGCAACATCGAAATCGATAATTCTAACGCACTCCACATAAAGTACTATTTAGTCTAGAATTTTCGCTGTTTTATGCATAGATGTCGGTGTTATGGGAGTATAAAAATCTTAAAACAGCCAAATTTATGACTATTATAGTTCAGTTCACGACACTTGACAGCCATTTTATATACAAACTTCATACATTACACATAATTTGAACTATGTTTTCTCGAAATTAGTATTTTCCATTCATGTATTTTCAATTGTAATAGAATGACATTTTCTATCGCCTTAACACTTAGATATATCATAGCAATTGCAATATACCTTTACTCAAAACTTGTACGGGTTGGGTTATTTTCATTTTTTTTTTTACTATAATTTGTGTTTTCTATAATTTTTGAAATATTAAAGACTCTTGTCTATGTATAGAATAGAATATTGGTCCTTTACCTACTGTCTAATAGCTACAGTATGTAAAATACACCGAACTAAAAGCAAGAAGGGCCCTGACCTTGAAAAACGTGGCAAAACCGCGATTACATAACCGTAGTGACAAGTACATGTTGTCTCTTTTACTCCCGAGTAAACTAAACGTTCGTTCTCTTTCGCTCAAAATGATAGAATATTGTTTCAATGGAGAATGATGTGCGCTCACGCCTTTCAATGAGAATACAATTTAGAGCAAACTGAGTACTGTAGGGCCCTTCTTGCTTTTAGTTCGGTTGTAAAATATAATTAAATAAGCATTTATAATATTTTTAATTATAAATAATAATTAGTGTCAGTTTAAGTAATGTTCCGTTATCGTGACGTCAAGCCACCGCCTAAGATGGTTTATTAGAAGGTATCATTTAATTTTATTTAGTTACCGCACGAACACCGGTTTCTGTTATTTTTAGGCTACTTACACACTATTATGTAAATTCTGATATTAAGACTTACGTAAGTGATCTAAGTTTAAGAAAATAGAAGTATCTAAAAATGTTTGTATAGAAAAGGCTCATATTTTTTCGAATAGATAGTAATTGCTTAAAAGATAAATAATTATACATTAAATAAAAATGATGTCTAAATAAATTCACTTTTATTTGTTCAGACAAATTACTATATAATGTACGTACTTGTCTTTCAATATAGACCATTCTTAGTAATTTTTTTATGTAAAATTTTAAAATTTATGTGGAAAGCCTTTTCTAAAACTCGACTTCACAGAATAATGATAGCAGTTACAAATAACCGCCGCATTCATAGTCATTTAATGAACCATTAAGCCGAGAATCTCCGTACTAAAGCACGACTTAATGATTCATTAAGTGACTATTAGTGCGGCGGTTAGTCAAACACTTATGCCGGATCCAGACTTTGCCACAAGCTTCAAATCTACAAACGCAGCGCAAATACATTCACATTCACAAACACCCTACCTTTATTCCCTTTGACATGTACACAAAAACCCGTACGATGGGAACAGCGACAAATGCAGGCTATCCTGCTTAAGCGTAGTATAACGTCGCATCCAAATGTTTGAATTAATGGCATGCCAAGACTTAGCAATTATTATGGATCCGGCATATATTTTCCCAAATTATTGTAAGTAACGGTAATGTAAGTGCAGATAAGGGAAGAGATTAGAAATGGCCGTTCATTACATGTACTGTATGCATATTAACGTTTAATTAATATTTATTTATTTAGCTGATAACACTATTATATTATAAATTGAAACGGAGTTGAGAGAATTCGGTCACCCTTTATAATTTTGTTTGTTTGTATGTCCGACACGTTAATTTCAAATGCGGTTAACTTTTTTGAAAAAAATACAATTTTTTTAAATAAATATTATATTATATTGAAATAATCTTTTTACTTTAAATAAGTTATGTTGTACACCTACTTTACTTAGCCGTGTAATCTGGCCGTTAGTTAAAGATGGCGACAGTTATTCTCAACTTTATCTGCACATATTACACACATTTGATGAACTTAAGTTATTAATTATTATTATTATGCGTTCGGGTATTTCCTTTTTTTTTTTTGTAAATATTTGTTTATGAATATTGTAATTTTGTTATTAAATTAACTTATTTTTAAGTTTTCTACTAACCTGTAATCTCTAATTGCATCGAGTGAAAGATCTTACAAAGACACTCGTAATAATAAGTTTGTATAATATTAGTACTAATTCTAATTTGCTTTTGTTATTTTGACACAAACTAAAGAGAGTCTAAAGATTTTTAATTTACACCAATGTGTATTAAATAAGCTTCACGAATATATAAAAAGAAAATTGGTTGAAATTTTAGGCGAAAAGTATTCTACATCGATGTCTACACGTAGAAAAATTTTGTTTGTAGGTGGGAACAAAAATATTATTTCTATAAGTATTTTTATATAATATGTTGCCAATCAATATTTATATTAGAATCTGAACTAGATTGGATATGCTTCCCAGATATGCAATTAATTTATATAGAAAATACTTATATATTGGTTATTTAATTGTTGTCGCAACCGGGATTCGACCTCGCGATCTCCGTGAACTAATATCTAGATATGAATAGAGTATGATTTTGAAAACATTATTACATGTTCTACTACTTACATTATCTTTTGTTTTCCATAATTTTTAAAATAATATTTTTTTGTAGAATAGTTTGGATTTATTATGATTTTTCATTTTTTTTTCGTAAAAATGCGAAATGCGTACTTATTTAATAATATATGCAAAAATGAGCGTGTTTCTTAGGTTATATTAGTTATTATAATTTATATTTAGTTCTTTTTTCTCTATAAAGGCACTTTTGTTTGATATTTTCTATATTTAATAATAATATATCACAATTTCCTAGTCATCGACTAGTGTTAAATGCATTTATCGTCTTTTCTATAAACTATTTGTTGTATTTAGTTTGAAAATACATTGACATTGTATTCTTTAGTTTTTGACTAGTTAGGAATTAATAAAATCATGTAAAAACGCATTTGTTGTTTTATTTACATTCTAAGGAAAGAAGTAAATGAACAGAGTTCTTAAATCGTCCCTAAGACCTTAGTGACGCTCGTACAAAATAAACAGTTCTGAACTTATCAACCTTCTTTTTGGGTCTTCCCTACTTTTTATATAATTAATTTAAATCTGCTTTGGGTTTTAGTGGGTAGTATGGCTTGCCGGCTTGTCAAGGATAAAAAAAGTTGTTGGGGGTTGACACACCCCAACAAAATAAAAAGAAAAATTCTAATCGGGCCAACAGTTTTTGATTTTTAGCTAGACAAAAGAACAGGATTTGTTTCATATGACACACATTTTTACTGCACATGTTTAGATACGCCATCTATCGTCGGTTCTGTCAAACCGTATGACCCAAATTAAGGCGGTACAATTTATTGAACGGGATATCTTCCGTAGTTACTCGCACTATTACTTAACATATTCTTTTTTATTATTTTCTTGACGATTCATAAATAAAAACACAAAATCAAGTGAAAATTCTTTATGAGAATAAATCAGATTGAAAACACAATGTACACTTCAAAATAAATATATTAAATACCCAATTGAGCAAATCAAAATTTTACAATCTTAGTAAAAAAGGAACACTGTTTACTTAGCAATAAAATATACAATAAAAATATGGCTTATAAATATTTTTTCCAAAATGCCAATAGGTATGATATAAAATATTATATAATATAAAAAAACACCATTTAAATTACATAAATGAATGGAATTATGAATATCTTTATATATATCTTGCAATAAATGCTAGAGAACTACCTAATAGCATTTTGGAATGACTAACTTTGGATACAATAATGGCAAGCTGACGAATAAAATAATTATTGAATTTATCAAATTTTTGTATACATTTACTTGCGAAACCTGCGGCTTTACTCGCGCTAAAGCTAAGGACGAGCCCGTACAAAGCGAGGGTAAGTCGCTATAGTCCGTTCGCGTTAAGAGTGCAGTGAATCGTCAGTGCAACTACAGGGTAAAGGTGTATTCACAGTGTTTTTTAAATTACTACTACTATACTGTCCACAGTCGAATTTATATCACACTGTTTAAAGTACTTAAAGACATTGTAAATTAGTTTTCTTGCTTCTCTATGAATTACCGAATCACTTTTATTTTGACGAATAGGTGGTATTCATTTTAAAAATTTAATTTATTAACAATCAAAGGACAGGCAAAATGTTGCGTTCGAAATGTCTGTGCCTTCAACTGGTCACTGCGGACGCGACTTTCTAATTTGAGAAGAATTCATTGGTAAAGGGGCGTTGCTAGGGTGGTAACAATGTGTCAGTTACTGCATTCTTAACGCGAACGAGGTATAGTAGTATATTAATCCTGTCACAAATTAGAATATCTTAAATATATTTTTATATGAAATATGACAATCAATGTAAAGGCCCATAAAGTATTATAAATGTAATAATATAAATAAATTACTATAAATGATGTAAATATATAACTAAGTGCTTCACTTATTCTAAAAAATAAAATTCTTTGGTTATGTTATGAATGTATCGACTAGTTTTTTATTACAATAAACACACACGAAACTGAACCTTAATATCAAACGGCATAAGAACTAAATTCATATGAATATTCATATCATTTTTGTTTTTTTTCGGTTTATTTTCTTCATTATTTACATACAGGCTGTTTCGTGTATATTTCTTAACACCTAAGTTACTCGTAGTGAGTATTTGTCTTTATAAATTGCTTTTCTTGTCTTTAAAAAGGAGTTTAAAATAAATGCTAAAAAACTTTAGTACAATAAATTCAAACTTAAACCTACTTCAATAGCATGAATATTGCCACATTTATATTAAAAATTATTAATTATTAAAACTAAAAATAAAAATAATAAACTCATATTTTGATAATAATTCGAATATTACAAGAATTAAAAATAAATATGTTTGAAATATTCTTGTCTTTTGTAATTGAATAAAAAATAATAATAAATATAATAAAAAAAAATAGCTTCTTGCTATTATTTTTATACAATTTCTACTTTATCACAAGAAAACTATAGAGCCTACACATCATAGGTTAATAGTAATTTATAGATAAATTTAAAAATTGTATCTTTTTTCATATGAAATTGTAAAAAGATCTAAATACACGTTAATAACTAGTTAAATATCAAGATTCTTATTGAAATTCTAGTATTTTTAGGATCCATTTTACTTCCACTTCAAATTTTGGAATTAATTTATTATTATTATGTTATTTTCTTCCACTACCCACATTCTAGAAAATATTTGCCATTTTTATTTCCTTGTCTTTAAGACGAAATGTAAAAGCCACTAAAGATATTAAATGCTAAAAAAATGCTGAGAACAAATGAGTACGAATAAAAAGTATTCATTACAAGCCAGTGTTGCCATTAACATTTGTTTTTTTTTAAATTTAATCGGTTCTTGTAAGCAAATATTTTGTATATACGAAGCTTTATCGAACTTATTAAAGTTCAAAAATGTCTTGAAGTCAATTAAATGCACATATTAGTTTCGTATACTTACCGCTCTTATAAAAAACGTTATAATATTGCTCAATATTTTGTTTATGCACTATAAAATCTAAATAGCTTTTAGTAGCTTTAAAAAAATGCGCAAAATATTTGTTTCACTACACATCTACACGATATATAAAAAGGTTTTGTATATCCCTATAGACAGTCAAGCGCATATCTATTAATTCTTTTAAAACTTACGCAATATTATCAATTTACAATTCAATATCGATTCGCTATTCGATTAGCCTGCACAAAAAATCGCTATTTTTTCATCAAAATCCAAAAAACATAGTTTGCTTTGCAAATTAATCAGCAAAAATAAGCATATTATAGGTTTTTTTTCTAGCCTTCAAGTCGTGTGTCGTTTTTGGGTAGAGTGCCTCCACCGTAGCTAATGCCGTAAGGTCGTAGGTGATATATCAAATAGTCCAATACGTACATTTGTTCAGGTTCCACGTAATGGAAAGACACGGCGTGGTCGGAGCAGCAGTCGAGACCCTGGAATGATGGAGAGCATTTACGGTGTTCAGACTTTTAGGTGGAATTAAAAATCGGAAGTGAATCCGAGTGATGTGGGTTCAAATCCGGGTCTCACACCTCTGATATTTTCATGTGCGAATCTTTTTAACGTGATTACCACTTGTCTTACGGCGAAGGAAAACATCGTGAGGAAACCTGCATGTCTGAGAAAACCTAGCAAATTTTCGAAGGACGCTCAGTCCGCCATCCCGCAATGGCCAGTGAGGTGGACTACGGCCTGATACCCTCGTATTGAAAGTAAAGCCCGTGCCCAGCAGTGGGACGTTAAAAAGGGCAGAATACAACAGTGAGTTTTCTAGTCCTTAGGTTTTCAAATAGTCCACTTTAGGTCTGATATACAGTTCATTGTTACAAGTGACGCTACGGACTATATGGCAAATCGAAAACGCGGTAACTCAAGACAAATCACGGACTATCTTACCTCATCAGTGGGATAGTAAATATACTGCCAGTACCAAAAGCCCTTATCTTTGTTTGGGAACAGATGGTCCTTCGGAACAAATGGGAAGAACCGACCGCGGTGGAGGGAGTCCCGCGAGTCCATCGCTTTAACGCCTATGTGTTGGAGACATATGCCTGGAACGATTAATATCATTAATTATTCCATATTAATAATATATAAATAAATAAAATTAACATATAATTTATTTCGAGAATTTCGGAAATAGCTCTAATAATTTGGATAATATTTTGTTTAGACAAGGTTATTAAAAAGATTAAAAAATACTAAATTGTATTTTAGGATACATTTCACACACAGTTTTAATGCGCGGGTTCTCTTATGGCGTTATTCTATAAGTCTACTTCGTTTGTTATATAGGTGTATTTTTTGAATAAAGCGCGATTTTATAAAAAAACGAGTAGGGAATCTTGTTTGTTTGTTTATGTTATTTATACATACTTAACGTTTATCACGAAATCATTATCTCCATGAGTATTATGAACAGTTTAAAATTTTTAGGAAAGTACTTAAATTCGATCTCAAAGTTTCATCTTCCACCATACAGGCAGAGACACATTCGTTATTGATTCACCATTATAAATGTGTGTACATTCTATTCGGAAGAGCATGGTGTTGTGCCTACCCATCTCGGCGTCCTCAGCGCCGTGGTCGCTGGCCTTGCAGAGGTGCGGCGCGGGAAGGCCGCGCGCCACGAAGCGGTCCAGCGCCGCGCGCGACAGCACGTAGCCCGCGCCGCCGCTCATGTAGCCCTGCACGCACACGCGCCGAGCTTGAACTTGGACATAGTTATGCAGACCATAGGTCCGCTGAAAATATCTAAGCTATCTAACGATTTTTTGAATGCAAAAGACACTGTCAACAAAGATATAGCTCGCGCCAAACTTCGTGGCCGTCCCGAACTAGGCTCATTGCATTGCGCAGAACACAAAATCAGGTATTAGCGGGACGCACAAGAGCTTGGGGGCAGGGCCGCACCCCGCGCGCGCGCACCGCTCACCCGCGACGCACGCTGGTTGTGTGAGTGCTACGTCCGTACACAAATCATGCATTTGTTGAGCTCTGAGAGTACTGTCGCGTTCAGAATTCGTTCGATCGTTTCGTTAATTTGTTGTTATAGTTTTTAGTTATTGTTACTTGTTGTTATTGTTACTTGTTGTTATTGTTAAGAGTTATTAATATTGAGGAAGAATATAAGAAAATGTGATGTCATCATAGATGACCTAACTGAAAACATAATAATTCACATGAGCGATAATGAATCAGATGAAGAAGATTTGGATATTTTTTGAGAAGAGAGTGATTCGGATGCGGAATTTATGGAAGGTGTGGCCCCATTGTGAATATAGTTTTTATTTATATTAATGTTTTTTATTTACATTTATCCTATTATTACTTAACCTATATGTTTTACAAATAACACATACATTGTATATTAAATTAAATAAAATAACCTATGAAATAAACACGAACTTTATAATCCACAAATAAAAATAAATTGACATAATATAAGTATTAAAAATGTTAGATAACGAAAATTGTTTGGTTGATTACGTATTGCCCACTCGACTGTACCATGCGCAAGTTCGGACTCGCGGCTATATTCAAGGCGGTCACAAAGTTTGGCGCGGGCTGTACCAACCCACATTTCGTTATGAAAATCGATCATATCTCAAAATAGTCATTCTGTGGGTTGGTTCTGGTCTGCATAACTATGTCCAATTACTCAAATTCAAAATACAGTATAAACTATATATAACGACACTCAAGGGACTTTGTATATTTTAACGTTATAGAGTTGTCGTTAAATAGAGAGAAGAAAAATCTATATAATAATGAAAATCTGAAAAAGAAAATGCTTATTTCATTTATATTACATACATAAAAACAATAATTTCTTATTAAAACGCTATTGCGTAGAGTTTGTTAATTTCGTCTGACGTCGTTTGCTGCACCAGTAATTTTGATGTATTTTTTGCTTATTTTATTCATATCTTGCGATATTGAGACATCTTGGTGATAAAGAAAGTACTTTGCCAATAATTTTGCTGCTTCCAGAGCTTCTTTAATGCACGGCGGAATTTTTACTAACTTTGACAACTTAAAAAGTACTATTTATTATTTTATTGTCGTTATTGAGAGTGGGTGTATTGCTAAATAGAGTGTATCATTGTATGGGAAACAAGCTAAACCAATCAAAGCATCACTTTGCTTTTAACGCTAAAGCGTTAAAGGGAATTTGTCGTTAAATCGAGTTACGTTGCATGGAGTTTACACGTGATAAAATGTCTACTTTAGCTGAATTTATTTTGTAGAAATATTAATAATCCGTATTTATTTTATTAAATAATATTGTTTTTTGTGATCTCTAGTCATGATTAAGTCATCATTAATCATTAGAAACAGACGTCCATGCGATTTATTCTTAGTGGACACTACCCTATTCTCAAACCTTATCATGGAACTAGATAATGCTATATGTTAATGTCCGAACATATTTATTTATTCATATTTGTAAACTATAATGATATGATTCATCATAACTAATTATCTCAAAAATGTCTAAGACATGAACGTTACTTAAGTTTTTTACATCGATGCTAAAAATAATTCGCACATGACAATATCAGATGTCGTATATCGGATGTCGTATGTCTGACCTTCTGACTGATCTTTTGAACTTAGTTTTCCCAGTAAATTCGTTATCAGTATAAATACTGAATCACTAAATCTGTACCTACTTACTCGTATATCAATTCAAAACGAGATCGTAACTGGATTATTTATGTCTATATAAGTATAATACAATTCTATATGAGTTAAATCAAGGCATTATTTTTGAAAAATCTTATTAAAATAGCCATTATTATGCCAGTTTTTATTATTTTCGTCTGTCTGTCTGTGACCGCATAAAACTACTGAATATTCATTCATTTCAGATGAAATGTCGTATGATGATAGCTGGTTTTCCGAGTCAATATATACTTAGAATACTTTTTATTGTTAGAAAATACCATATCAATAAGATATGCATATTAATTATTAATGTATATACCCAAGCGGAGCAAGGGTGAGTCGCTAGTAAAAAAATATTTAAAGAACTAAATTATCACTACATAATATTATAAAACAAAGTTCTCCGCCGCCTGCGTCTGTCTGTCTGTTCGCGATAAACTCAAAAACTACTGCACCGATTTTCATGCTGTTTTCACCAATGGATAAAGTGGTTCTCGAGGAAGGTTTTAGCATATAATTACCTGAGAGGTGAATGGTTTGAAGCGACATCCGAAGTAAATGGGATCATTGCTGTCGTGCTCAGAGAGCATGTACCTGAGATTCTCGACTATAACGTACCTGGAAACAAGTTACAACATTTATAATAAACTCTATATAGGAAGACGCATAACATAATGACGAATAAAATTTTTAACTAAAAAGTTTTCTTAGTTGAAGGGTACAGGGGCAAAACAATGTATGTCACAAAATATATATATTTTTAATTTACATTGCAATCAATAATACGTGGCAAAATCTTAATGTTCCCATACTTTTCAACTTTTTGAATTTTTTGTGACATTCCTTGTTTTGCCTCTGTACCTTTCAGTTGTTATCGACGGGTTCCATAGACCATAGTCAACTATCTGTGATGTGACACAGCTCTATACGTGAGCTAGTCTCATAATGGAGTCAGGAGGAACATCATGTAATCAGTTCCGTATCATAAATATAGTATGTCAGTATGTTTCATAAACTAAACTAAAACGAAACGAGTCTACACTATCTCTACAGATAACAGTATTAAACGCAATCCTATATGCATTAATTGACACTAGTGATGTGCCGGATCGTTAAAAATGTATATCCGCGGACACGGATCCGGATATTAAGTGTCAAGATCCACGGATACGGATATTTATTTTCTCACTCAATCGGTGCCAAATATTTTATTTCAAGAAATAAAAAAGGTTACTTTTCATTTTCTAATATTTATAAAAGTAATGTCATAACTTTCTACGTGTAATTAGTAATAGTGATATTATAAGATAGTTGATTTAGTATCTTTCAGTTATATACTATTGGTATGGTAATGTTACGACTTAGGGTTCGTGACAATTAAAACAGCCGACTAAACTACTAAAAACAGACACTTTAACTATCCAACACCAATGACAAAATAACACACTAAATTATAAAGCACAATCGCACTAAGATCACTGTAAGTCGCACACGTAGATCTCTTCGATGTTTCGCTTGTATCGCTGATTCCAAACCGACTCGTCGCGGCTCATACCCGGCCTTATATAGGGGCCTCGGATGGTTCTAGAACCTTCGACTGTAGAAACTTCCAGAATGTTCGAGTACATACCGGCCCCGATCGATCATAGATCGATAGATCGAGATTGTTCTGGAAAGTTCTATGATCGAAGTTTCTAGAACGATCTTGACTACTAGTTCCGCTACTCGACACTAGATGGCGCTAGTGGTAGGTATATGTAACGTCACCATGTCCCGAGCTTTAATCGTTGCGCGCGACAGTAAAATATTTGATTTTAAGATATAAACAATAGTCTAAATGGATATTTTTTTTAATTATACTATACTACTTAATCACATAATCTAAGTTATTATGCAGCATTTTATCCTGTCAATTGAAAACTATATATTAGAGAATGATTAATACTTATTATCTGTGTTGCCGTGTTCGTTATTTTATGCACGGTTATCGTTACGGCTGATTTCCGCAACTCGACGTCTAGCGCCTATTTTGCGTATGTAATGTATGATAATTTTTTTCGATTTTTTGATACCAAATCATAAAAGTGTAAAATAAAAAAAAAAGTCTAAAAATAAAACATGAAATATCTGGATAGGGCCACACAAATCAAATTAGCCTACGACCTATTCTCAGACCTACCAAATATACACAAAAAAATTCATAGTCGGTCAAGCCATTTCGGAGGAGTTCGATAACAAACACTGTGACACGAGATTTTTATATATTAGATAGAGTATATTACTATATATATTATCATTTATCAGTTCTTGATTAGTAGTAAAGTGGGATCGTTCCTTGAAATTAGTTTGCACTCGAGATACTGTTGTGTTGGTGATTTTATTAAAAGCATTGAATTTACCTATCTTGTATTCCTTATCAGTACTTGACTAGTAGTGAAGTGGAATGAGGAATTGTTCGTTGAAATTAATTGGCACTTAAAATAATATTGTGTTCCGCATTTTAAATACAACTATATATTGAGTTTTGTTTGGCATATGGCATTTGATTGATTTTTTGGTTTTAATGCTCGCTTAGAGAGACTAAGACCATTTTTAGTTTTAGACCTCATTAAAGATCATAATATTATGCATTTTTATTAGTTTCATGAAATATGTAATTATAACACTTACTTATAATCGTATCAAAAATAAGAAAATAATGTTTCAAATTCAATTTATTTAAATTGCTAATAAAAAAATGACTATTGTAATTTATAATGTACAGAGTTGCCATTTTTAAAAACCATTATGTTGTCTGAAAGACTAATTAACACTCACTATTAACAAAAATCTTTTAATATTAGAAATTTACCTAGCTTCGCTCGGATACCAGATGCCATTATATGTAATCAAAATTACATCAAAATCTATCCAGCATTATAGAGTAATAAATGAACAGATGCACAAACAATAATAATCCGTTATACTTACGTATCATCATCAGCTTTTAAGAACCAATCTGCGTCTCGTCTGTGATGTTCGTAGACATATCGAAACGCTGCTTTGGTCTTCGCCCAGAGATAGTCCCTACCTTCCGATACTGGCAGCTTTATAGATGGCAATGAACTGTCTGCAAGTGAACACTTGTTGAATAAAATAAGTCTAGAATTTAATAAAAACAATATTTTTATATTAAAAATGGCTTCGCACTTTATAAAATCCGTACTTTATATTCTTTACTTCTTATTCAGCTTTTTTTAACGTTCCACGACGGGATTAGAAACTAGTCCACCACGCCAATTGCGGACGGTCCTTACGATGTTTTCCTTCACCGTTAGACAAATGAGAACATGTTGACAATAATTCGCATATGAAAATATCAGAGGTGCGAAACCCGGAATTTTAACCCGCTCATTTAGTTTCTCAAGCAGGCGCGTCACCACTGGGCTGCCAGTTCTTTTGGCAGAAATAGTAGTAGTTAACTTTTTAACCCATTATTAGGCTATTTTTACTTTAGGCAAAGCCTTTTATTAAGATACCCTGATAAATATGACCTTGATTGACTTAAAAAAGAGTGCCATAAATAAGTTATTTTAAATATAAATAAGTCTAACCATTAGAGGTGCTCATAAACAGTAGTTTATTGCACCGCTTCCCCCACGTCGCTTTCACATGAATCGCCTTTTTCTTGTGATTATTGGGTTGTGTCATCACCCAGCAAAGTACTCTGACGCGTTTGGCCAGTTCATCTGCTACTGATCTATCTTCATCTCGATGTGCAGGTTCTTCACTGCCATGCTCTATGACATTTGGTATGGGATGTCTTTCCAAATCTCTGGCAGAATCCCTAAAAATTATCCTATGTAAGAATATTAATAGAACCCTGATATGCAGATGAAAAGGTTTATCTATATTTATAAAATCTATTCTCGTTCAATAGTATCGCTGAGACTATAAAACGGCTGGACCGATTTGAATAATTCTCTTTTTTTATTTTGTTGGGGGTGTGTCAGGGTCTAAGCATAAAAAAAAATAAAAACCAAAACAAAAAAGACGAAAAAAAGTCCAACTTTGTGTAGGAATAACTACCAGAGAAAGCGTACTAAGGTACGAACGGCGTATCGTTCTATAATAATGATCAGCTGACTAATTCTTTTTAAAGTTTTTTTACAAAAAAATATCGGTTTATCATTTTAAAAACTACATAAATTACAAATTTAAATGGTATCATTTTACAAAAATGTTTAATTAACTTGACAGAAGTTTGATAATGATAATCGAATTTATCCTGCACGAGTCAAATAACAATATATTTTAATGTTCTTTATCATTTAATTGGGTAAATTTATTTCAGTTAGTTTTTATCCTTAAAGTTTAAAATACAACATTCAATTTAAATGAAAAGAAAAGATATTATAAGTAACTTCTAAAAATGTCACATACATTTATAGTAATATTTGTTGAGAAGTCTTATTGAAATTGTAATTTTTTTCGATACGGAGACCGAAGGACTAGTTTTTACAATTTTTGTCACGTGGACGCTGGATAGATTTTGATGAAATCTTCAAAAATCATAGCTGGTTATCCAATATACTGTATATAATCTACACTAGCCGGTACATATAGTAACCATGTATATGTTACTGTAAAATCCCGAACTACGGTAAATCCTAAGATTTTACAGTAAATCCTAAGATTTACCAACTCTTAATGGTAAAAGTCAGAACCGTTCTATAATCATCGTATATTTCGGATTTTTACCACCATTCACTTGGTAAAGGCTAAGGCTATTCGGACACTAGCGTGACTACAGCGGTTATTTAGCGTGACTGGCACTCGAGATAAATTATCTAAGAATTAGCGTTAACATTTAATTATTGGCACTCGCCGGCCGCTGCCGCGGCACGCTTCGCTCGGCTCGTGCGATTTGGTCATATATCTGACCTAACCTAACCAACCTAGAAAGAAAGAGAAGTTTTTAAAATTAACCTTTTGAACCTATGTTATCTAAATCGAAAGAAAATAATCTTTGTGCCAGTCACGCTAAATTACCGCTGTAGTCACGCTAGTGTCCGAATAGCCTTACCCATGTACTAAATTCTAATGGTAAAAGCCCGATAAAGTCGTTTCTTTTTTTCATATTCTTACATTTACCGACTCATGTTGGTAAACCTTAAGATTTACTGGTAAAACCTAAGATTTACCAATATTCGGGCTTATACAGTAACATATACATATTATAAAACAAAGGCCTCCGCCGCGTCTGTCTCTCTGTCTGTCTGTTCGCGCAAAACTCAAAAACTACTACACCGATTTTGATGCTGTTTTCATCAATGGAAAGAGTGATTCTCTATGAAAGTTTTAGTATATAAGTAATTTGTCAAGTATTTTAATTTATTTTTGTTTACATTATCTAAAATGTCGCAAAAAATACGGACGCGAGAAAAATGCAAGCGCTGCCTCAAGCGCAGCTTCGCTTGATGCAATCGCCGACCCTACCACGCACCGTCTTGCCTACTTATATACCTACCTAATATGTTTAATCGTATATACTTTTTTGGAACACCTCAAACTATTTTTATATCTCAAAGTTTTAAAACAACTGAACTTTTAGAATTCCTTTTTTGGTAACTACGTGAAAAAGAACAAAAGTTAAGAGAAAAGTGTTTTTTTGTTTCAAAAAGCACTAAATATTTAAAAATAAAACATCACATATTGGTGTATTATGTTCTAAACTATAAGAGTTGTTCTTAAATAAAGACTATAATGTTGTTTTTACTCATAAAATTGAAAAATATTATGAGAAGGTATATGAAAACGGTTAATAAGTAAATTATTTTTAAATATAAATTTAAAAATAAATAAAAAAATATTCGTTGGCAGTATTCTGAGTAATTCGATGAATGCTTTTATTATGAAAATATAAAAAAAATATTTACTAAGGCACTTTGAAAGATCAATACCTAAATTATTTATAAATAATAAAACAAATCAAACCTTTACATTTTCATGCAGTGCAGACAAGAAATTAGTTTAATAATTTAAAATGCACAAAAAAGGCGGCATGCGACATACACGAAGCACAGATAGAAAATAATACAGATAGAAGAAGTAGAAAGTTATGCCTTTACCTGTAGGGCCAAGCTACATCCCGCGTGAATCCGGCCGAGGTTAGCAGAATATACGCGAAACTAAAACCCGCGGATATCCCGATCACCAGAGTTAGCACAAAGCGACGCCCCATCACCCTGCCATCCTGCACAGGGGTGTACATTGCGAAAATTGACCAGAGACAACCTATTTTACTTTTTTTTGCCGTTAACGAACTGTGTTCACGCAACGAAATGCCACGAAAAAATATTATATAATGTATAACGATGTATGATAATAGAGTAACAGCTTTTCTGCTTTCAGTCAATACACTACACTAACGCATCGAATTGCAAATTATCAATAATTTATTTTATATTAGTATTGTAATATTTTTCTCATTAAAATAACGCTATGAATGTGACGAGCACAGCGGAAGTATAACAATGAAGTTATGAGAATATTATCTTTTGTGAAATAATAATATACTTATAAATTGTTTGTTCGATATAACTTTTGCGTTCAGCTATGGAATTTTCAAGATATAGTTGCATCCGTGGATTTTGCTTGGCTTATATATATATTTTCAAACGAAACATAACACTTTTCATATTAGCACATTACCACGGAGTAAAGAATTATTTCTCGGCGAAAAGATGATTCAATCACTACAATATCCTTTTTCATAATAGAAAATTGTTAAGAAAAAATATTTTAGCACACAAAAAAAATGTTTATATCTACAGTCTAAAGTATTTTTATTGTTATTTTATTTTTTATTTAGATTTTTTTGAAACTGCTCTAATTTTAATATAATATGCGTCTAACGCGACGTCCAACAATAAATTATAGAAATATATTTGGGCCTATATAAGATGGCTATAGTTCAATGACTTAGCTATCAATTCCGAATTCTCTTCCAATAATACAAAATTAGGTCTCGTTGTCGCAATCTAGCTTTAAACAAACATACGCACTCCAACTTTTATATACACAGCTGTTTTTCAATGAAACTAACAAAAACATTCTTCTTCTAAGAGGAATGTTTTTGTTAGTTTAATTGAAAATTTTTTTTTAATTTTAATTGAAAAAATATAATACGAAATCGGAAAATTTATATTAATTTTCTACAAAGTTAATTAATACGTGATTGGTACATACCTAATAGTATTTGTTGGGTAAAGATAGAAAGTATAGTATAGTGATGTCAAGTAAAGAATCTGTACCTAACGTATTTGAATCACAAACTCTATAAAAATTAATAATAAAAAAAAACCTAAGCGATTTCAACAAAAAATTGCGAATGGAGTAAATAATTGCTATTGTCAAATCACGAAATCACTTTTATATTGATAACAAACGATTTGTATGAATGTGAATAATTCCTTTAAAACTCTATCTATACGTGTAATAAAATTCTGATTCGAATCTATACATTAAATATTTTTTAAAATATAGTAATAAATAATTAAAGAGCGAAGCGAGGGAGACTCACTAGTATAAAAATATATTACCTAAGTAATACAACATTTGTAAATATAATATAAAATTATGCGTAAATTAAGCAAGCACATATAACTGTATTTTTTCTAATTGGACACTTAAAATGGCAAATTCGTTGCGGGAACACACTACGATAAATGTCTACAAAGGATTTTAGCCGAGTGCTAACCACCACCGATACTGAAAATGTTAATAGACATTGAAAAGATTGTTTAAACAGTTAAAAGCAGTTGTTTGTTTACAGTACACATAGTTTGTTATTTGTGTTTGTTCACGTGCGATTGTTATGAGCACTGCATATTGGAGAGAATTAAATTTATTATCTGTGAACATTATAATTAAACTAATGAGGTTGTTGGTCTAGTAACAAATTAAGTGCATTAAGAAATTATATTTTTATTTAAGTGTATTATATCTATTTGATTTTAATCTCAAACTTCATACTTTAGTAACTAAATCAAATAAACGTTATTATGTAAGATGTGCTTTTTTAATTTTAAACTCTTATTTTCATATGAGAATACTAAAGTTGTTAAAGGAATATATTTATTTTGAAGTGCTGTTGCTGTTATTTTGAAGTGAAGATGCTGTTTAACAGCATTCAAGTAATTTTTCAATAGGCAAATAGGAGTCTTCGAAAGATTTTTTTTTATTATCTGTGTACTATATTTTATTAATAACTAAGATTTTCAAATTTTACAGTCTAAATTTTATTAAAAAATAACAACTTTTTTCTTTTATCTTTAAATTAAGTTAAAGCTAAATTTAAGTTTATTTTTCTAGATTTTTTCTACTTTCTATTTAAGATCATACAATGAAGAAAGATTATAAGACAAAATGTTTAAGTCTGCATAATATAAGGCATGTTTTAAAATGTCAAAACATTTTTATCATATTTGTATGTGGTACAACTTTAGCTCATTAAACTGGTGTTTCAAAATGCACTTAACTGTAAAATAGTATATAATGTTGGGACACAATTACACACAGTGGCATCTAGTACCGTGATAAGCTACAAGGCTTGTGTTAGTGTATATTTTATTTTTGTATTTTTTTGACATATCTCAGAGCTTCTCAATATAAAGATTGAATAAGAATAAGTAATATTGTTAAATTAAAAGTAAAAGAAAATTAGTTAAAAGTGTAGTGTATTTTTAACTGTAAAGTATGTTAATTGACATCTATTTTCTACTTATTCTATATAATTATTATAATAACACAATACAATATTTCCATACCAATCAGTGTTGTCATTTTATAAATATTCTTTAATTTTTTAAAAGCTTACTATTTCTTGACAAATAATTACCAAAAATAATTTGTTTCTATTTCATTTAATACTATAATTAAGATGGGCTTTTTTTTATTATGCTAATAAACTTTGGTATTACGAATTTTATTAATTGAATATGATGATCATTGATAAACTTTTGGTACCTATCATGGTTTGTCACAGGAGTTTTTATGAAACATCGAATTTTTACTCTTATAAGAAAAACAGCAGTGAGCAGATATATTATTCAGATCTCCTGTCAAGGCTTTTAGTTAAAAAAAATAATACATAAAAATTAAATATTTCTTGTAGATAAATAAACTTTATAATAAAGTAATAGTATAATAAAAAACATACAGATATTTTACATTTAAATAAGATACTGACCATCACCATTGCTGTAGGTAATTATTCACAGAAGGAGCAATGTTGTGTTTCATATAGATTTACCTATTCATATGATCACTGTACAAAAGAAAGTGAAAATGAATTATTAGGTTAAGTACACAAAGATTAATATTAATAAAATCATAAAAATAAACATTTAAAGGTACTTACGTACTAACGCCACCGCAGCTATAAATATGGCGGTGATTTTTAAGTGCCGCCAATCTTCAAATTAATTTTTGGCGACATTTTAAAGGTATGTTTTTCAATAAAGTGTTTAATTTTTAATAGTGTTTTATTTTATGATAGTTTTCGACTATGGCGATGTGGTCATATATCTAACCTAACCAACCTAGAAAGAAAGATTCTTAAAATTAACCTTATAAACCTATTATATAAACACCCAAGAAAATAATTATTTACGATATAAGCACATTCACAGAAATCTATAGAAAAACGAAAGTGCGGTGGCGTTAGTACATAAGTACCCATCTAAATATGCTCACAGTATTGACTAAATATTCTAACATTTCTCTTAAAAATTTAATGAACTGAAGTCAAACTGTTATAGCTTAGTTAAAAGTTGATTGAGCAATTAAAATTACATTTTTTATTGTGTTTTTTATTATTGTACATAAAGTTTAGTAATACTGGACAAACTTTAAATTTAAAATGATAATAATACTCATACAGTCATGGCAACTTATGGCTTACAATATTGTATATATCTTTTAATTAAGCTATAATAATTAATACCGAAACTACACATACACCAACTGAAAAATACACTCCAAGCTGGTTGATCACCGTAGGGATGGGAGACCACTACCCTTCAGCAAATAAAACACCTAAAGAAAAACCAAACAATATTTACATAGCCACCCTAAATATACTTTCATTGGAGAGATTTCAATGGAAAAATAGGTAAACAAAACCATGGTGAAGAGTCAGTGCTCAGTAGTAGGAAATTATGGCATAGGAAAAAGAAGTAACAACGGCCAGAGAATTGTAAATTTGGCTCTGGAGAATAACTTAACCATATTAAATAGTGTCTTTAAGAAAAGACCTGCCAGGAAGGGGACTTCGATATCGCCTGACGGAACCTACCGCAACGAATCGCTTATAATAACCGAGTGATGCTGGTTCAAATCTGCGTCTCGCACCTCTGATATTTTCATGTGCGATTCATTTCTATCATGATTACCACTTGTCTTACGGTGACGGAAAACATCGTGAGGAAACCTGCATGTCTGAGAAAACCTAACAAGTTTTCGTAAGACATGTGAAGTCCGCCAACACGCACTAGGCCAGCGCGGTGGACTATGGCCTAATCCACCTGGTACTGAGGGAGGCCCGTGCCCAGCAGTGGGACGTTAAAAAGGGCTGATGATGATGATGAATCAACTAAAGTTTTTTCAAGATGTTAACGACTAAACAATGTCAACTTTCATAGTAATCACCATTTGGTTTGAGTAGTACTTTCTCAAAAACAACAAAAGAAATATCGAAAACACTCAGGAGAAAAATACTTGCATGACTGAAACAACATCTCAAAATAGTATAACATCAGGAGAAATTGACAAAACACAAGAAATTTACAACATAGAAACAAACGATATTTCTAGAAACGTGAACAAGTTAATAAAGAATGTTAAATTGAACCAGAAAACAATAGTCATTCAAAAAAGGAAAGAACTACTTAAAAATAGAAGAAATAACTGATCTAAGTAAAGATATAAAACAAGATAAGTCTAATAGAAGAATCAAATGTATCCAAATGCACATTACTAAAACAGGAGGTATTAATAAAGCACTCAAACAATTAAAAAAAGCTACACCATGGGTCCCAAAAATGAAAAACAAAAACAACAAGGTAAAATAAGGAGACAGCCAATTTTAATGATAGCAATAGACTATTATCGTAAATTATACTCTACGGGAAACACCATAAAATACTACATAAATCTTGAAGATGAAAAAGAAAAAATCCCTCAGATTCTGGAAAGGGAAGTCCAGCATGGAATAGAAACACAGAAAAACAATAAAGCTCCTGGACCTGACCATATAACCAATGAGATGATGAAAACTACATTGCCAGAAATTTAAATCTTATCCTAAACACAGAATTCATACATTCGAAGTAGACAATGAGCACGATAATACTCATCTTTAAAGAGACAGAGCAGAAATAGAAAACTATGGACCAATAAGTCTCATGTCAAACATACATAACAAGGTGTCAAAAATAATACTGAAACGCAATACCAAGAAACTTGACAAACAACAATCAATAGAACAGGCTGGGTTTCGATCGGGATTTGCCACAATAGATCAATTACATGTGGTAAAACAGCTCATTGAAAAAGTCAAGAATATGATAATCCATTATACACAGCATTTGTGGATTATAATAAAGCATTTGACTGCCTGGAACGTCATTACATTTGGGAAGCCCTGAAAAATCAAGGAATAGAAAATAAATACATAAGGATAATAAAAAATGTATACTCCAACAGTAAAGAACGAATAAAACTGGAAAAAGAAGGGAAAATTTTCCCAATACACAGGGGAGTGAGACAGGGAGATTCACTCTCACCAAATCTTGATCCACGCTAGAGGAAGTAATTAGGAAGATGGAATGGGACATCATAGGGATTAACGTAAATGGAACAAGTTTAAATCATTCGAGATTCGCTGATGACATATTACTTATAACAGATAACCCAGAAAGTCTTAAAAAAAATGCTTCAAGACTTGTCATGTGAAAGCAAAAAGGTAGGACTAACAAGTAACAATAAACAAAACAAAGACCAAGATCCCAAAAACTTGTCTCAGTAGACAAGGAACAAATAGAATATGTAAATTCTTATATATACTTGGGCCAACTTATCGGCTTCAACAGCCAAATGGATTTAGAGATAGAAAGACGGGTAGCCACTGGATGAGATTTTGATCCCTCAAAGAAGTGCTAAGAAGGTAATCAATATAATATTGTAATAAAAAGGGAAGTATACAATACATGCATATTACCAATCCTTACCTATGGGTACCAGACCTGGGCGAATACTCAGAAACAAAACTAAAAACTGATCACATGTCAAAGGCCCATGGAGAGGAGTATACTATGCTACACAAAAAGAGACAGAAAGAGAGCTGTAGATTTAAGACAAATTACGAAAATTGAAGATGTTTTAGTCAAAACCAAAAAAAACTCCAATGGAGGCCAATGATGAGAGAAAATAGAAATAAATGGACGAAAGACATAACAGAATCGACCCAACCAAGAGGAAACATGGAAGACAAAAAATATGGTGGTCTGATAAGTTAAGAAAGCATGCAGGCCTAAGATGGCCCAGAATATTTAAATCAAGAACAGATTGGAAAGAGCTGGAGGCCTTTGTGTTGCAAAGATACATTGACACCCAATAACCAGGAAAATGATAATAGAATAGATATTAAATAATATATTATCAAATATCAACTTGAATAAATGATGGCAATAATGCTTAATAATAATAGTAATATAGAAAAATATTTAATAAACGTAATATATAATAATACTAATGAATTAAATGTCGATGTCAATTTAATTAATGGTAAATCAACTGGCACGCATTGAAGCCAACAAACCAAAGAATTGAATTAAATTAAGTAATTTATTTATTCGTGTGTTAAATAATGAAATATGAAATGCTAAATTATGTACACTGTGTTGGCAATAAAGGCTTAATAAAAAATATATATTTTAATATTTTAAACCCGTTTAAAACTTAGCAGTAATAGCGTAATTTCTGATCAAATAGGTATAACGATGAAAACTACATTTTTAATAAGAACACTGCGCAAATGTGACTGGCATAAAAACATATATTTATTATTCATAAATGATTATATACAGTTATCAAAAGGAAGTAGATATGGGAAATGGATAAGTTACAATATTTTTGTTACGATTTCATAATGATAGACACTTCTCTACTCACGGTCATCCTGCTATCAAGTACAGAACTGTAAATACTAGTTATAATTTGATTTATTTTTCATTGTTTAATTAATGAGTATTTAGCATTAACTTTCCTACATGATTTACATTATTTACAAGAGCAATTAAATTTAAATAGTACACAAACCACAAACAGAAATGGTACTACTGTGAACTGTCACATTATAATTGACACATGACAATTATGAAATGTAATTACAGATTATTCATAGATAAGTTAAAGTCCTTCATATTATTTTACAAACTAAGAGAATATCAATGAGTCATCCATGATCACAAATATTATACACAAATATACAAATCATGTTAAAAACTATAATAGGGAATACTAAAATATAATAGGGAGTTAATTAAAGCTTACATCTTTATAAAGTAGAAAAATATATAGATAGGCTTAAAATATTTAAATATATTTCATAAGTGTAAAACATTAATCAAAAATATGAGCCGTTCAAACACTATGCTACATGACAATTGTTTTTTTTTTTGGGATTTTTTGACCTGGTAATTACAACCTTTAGGTCAAACATGACAATTGACAATCATCATCATAGAGTATATTGCTACATATATATATAAGCGCAGGACGGCTAATATCAGAAGTAGGTCGTAGATGTGGGCGTGATCGTTAGTGTCTTTTGAGAAACACAGCACATTCTCAATTTAACTTAACACGCTCATAACTAAGTACAACGTAAACACATTAAAACATTATATTATCAATAATAGTTCCATTATTCGGATATAAGTAATTCGTCGATGATACGTGGTGCATCGGCGGTCCAAATCTGACATTCCCTTTTTTTGTCTTTCAAATAGTTTACTTTATTCTCTAATTTAATTTCTTTTTAAAACATGCCAGTTTGTATCACCTTGCTACCATCGCTTCGACGCTTTACAAGAGTGCGCTGTCAAAGCTTGATTTCACACTCTTATCCGATAAGCTTACCCAACATCTCCAGATGGCGCACTGAGTGCGCCGTCACGGCCGGACTGACATTCGACCGTCCTCGGGCGATCATTTATTGAAGCCATTGCAAAAGCAGGAACGACGCTCGCCCATCCTGTCACTCAGGAACAATCTAACTCTCTGTTATATTCGTACCGCACGTAAATACCAATTTATTATGAAAGCATGTATCCTTTCGACCATCTCAACTTATGGACCGGATGACATCTTTCTAAACCGTGAGCGTGGACCGGACGAGTGTGTCCCTTCGACTATCCCAAAACATGGGCATAGACCGGACGACACTGTCCCTTCGACCACCTCCAAACCGTGAGCGTGGACCGGACGAGTGTGTCCCTTCGACTATCCCAAAACATGGGCATAGACCGGACGACACTGTCCCTTCGACCACCTTCAAACCGTGAGCGTGGACCGGACGAGTGTGTCCCTTCGACTATCCCAAAACATGGGCATAGACCGGACGACACTGTCCCTTCGACCACCTCCAAACCATGAGCGTGGACCGGACGAGTGTGTCCCTTCGACTATCCCAAAACATGGGCATAGACCGGACGACACTGTCCCTTCGACCAGCTCCAAACCATGAGCGTGGACCGGACGAGTGTGTCCCTTCGACTATCCCAAAACATGGGCATAGACCGGACGACACTGTCCCTTCGACCAGCTCCAAACCATGAGCGTGGACCGGACGAGTGTGTCCCTTCGACTATCCCAAAACATGGGCATAGACCGGACGACACTGTCCCTTCGACCAGCTCCACCACTTAAACACAAATCGGGCAGATGTGTCCCTTCGACCAGCCTTGTACGAAGGCGTGGACCGGACGACACCGACCTCTAAATTCAAATTCAAATTCAAATTTAAAATATTTTATTCAGCATGAAATTATTACAATTCTTTACTGAACGTCATGAGTCTACTACCAATCATTTTGTAACCACGAACTTATCACGAACAATTTCAATCCTCAGTGTTGATTTCAATCTCGTAGTGTATACTTGTGTGTAAAGTTTGCACTCTTCGACCACAATTCTTCATCATCTTTAGTCGCCGTCACGGTTTCCTTATCATTGTTGGTAGTAGCTTGTAAGCAAATCATCGTTTCTCTGCGGTACTTACGGTTCCCGACTTTACTTGCGGTCGGGCCTTCTTGTGCATCTACACTATCATGCCACGAGGCTGTTAGTCTGCCTCTACCTCTTTTCTGGTACCAATTTTTAGCACTTTTTTTACAGAGCAGTTCTCGTTCCGCCTCATCACATGGTCGTACCACCTGGGCTTGCCCTCTCTGAGTTCCTCTGTTACCGGGGACACGTTGCAGGATCCCCTCACATATTCGTTTCGCACTCTATCTAGACGCGTCACGACGCTTGCCCAGCGGAGCATCTTCATCTTCACTGTATGCAGTTGTAGTTCATACTTTTCCAAAGTTGCCCAGTTCCTGCAGTTCAGAGCCATATAACATGGTAGGTCTCACAACTGTCTTGTATCACTTGCTTTTGGTTTTGGTAGGCATTTTAGGGTCGTACAGAATACCAGACAGAGATCTCCACTTCAATCACCTCAGACTAACTCTGTGATTCACTTCATCATCAATGCGAGAGTTAACAGTTAGTATTGATCCAAGGTATCGGAAACCGGACACCTTCGGTGTAACAGTGCCGTTGATATTGATGTCGCAGCCTACCTCCGCAGATCCTACCAAGTCGCACTCCATAAATTCTGTTTTCGTGTGACTGATATGTAAACCGTACCTTTCAATCTCCGCCATCCGCACTGAAAGCTTTGCTGGAGTTCTGAATTACTTTGCTCTATCAATACAATGTCTTATGCATATAGAATATTCCATGGTATATCCTTGTGGAATCTTCAGGTTATATGGTAGTCCATTATTAAATTCGGGCTCAAACGGATGTCTGATGCACTCAAAACCTCACTGGAAACGGTTCACTCACACCTGCAGGGCTACAAAATTGTGTGCTAATGTCGTTATAAATTTCTTCTATCAGAGAGATATAGGCTCCAGAGAGATAGGGTTCAAACATATAACTAACACTTTTAAATAGAGAAGAAATAACAGTTTGCTTACGCTCGCTATTTGTAATATAATAAAAAAAAGGCATAAAGTCCTTTAGAAAAATACTAAACCGTATTGCATATTACTGATATCAAAAAACGTTATATTTTATTAAATCCTTAAAAATTCCCGAGTAATGCGCTCGAGTAGCAATTATTCCGCGCGTAATTAATAACAGCCGATTTTTTATTGTAAAGTGCTAACTGAATATTATTCAGTTCGTTCCATATTTATTACTATGTATTTACAAATTAATGATTTACCAAATTATTCTCTAACTTGTCTATAATAACCTTTCTACTAGGTATGCCGTAATTATAATATTTTAGTAAGTTTAGAAGAATTGATTTATCCTCTTTATTTAACTGTATGTCATTCGAGGACATGTTGTTTTTTTTTTAAGCTTCGCAAAAGTTAGTCGTTACTCTAATATCAAATATAAGATTATCGAAGCCTGACCCGGGACTCGAACCCAGGACTTCCCGATGTACAATCGTATAGGCTAGCTGCAACACCGCCGAAGCAAATAAGTAGCCGTATAATATTGCCACTTGCTTTTTTTACTTGGTTAGAAATTACATTATCAGACGCATGCAAGCAAGCTTTTTACAGTATTTGTAATTTTAATTGTATTTAGAATCTGAGTAGTGCATTTAGCTTTATTACTTCCAACACCAGTGAGATATTAAATTAAACGTTTACACGCAAATCTCTTTTAAAAGGGAATAGACAGATTTACTATAAAATAGACAATGAATTTGCTCACCGAATGATATTTCTAAAGTAACTCTCCACATTCGCCACTCACACCTATTGATCTCCTACCTCGCAGTACCAGCACCTATTCTCTTGGCCGGAAATAATTTTGCGACGTGGCCACTGGCGAGGCTTGTCACACGTAAGACACATAACATTTGTTATCATACCTTGATTACGAATTAAACTACTCGGCCGTAGTATTTCTTTACGCCTTTTTTTATAGCCAATCTATTTTGACCAGTGGTTTCTGTTCATGCCACACCAATGAAATAGAAAATCTCATCTCATACCTTGTCCGAGGCTTCTTACAATAAGAATGTTGATGTCGAACTTTGTAGCGATAAGATTTCGTAACATTCGTACTTTAGTAATAACGTCATAATATGTGGTTAGTTCTCATCGTGCTACCTTTATAACATAGTACTAAACTAATTCAGTTATCACTTCTTCAGGTAACTCAGACTTAGTTATTCTTCTAATCAAATTCTATAATCGAATCACGACCTTAGCCGCAGATTTTCTTTTTGCTCTGACTTAAAATTGTAGTGCTCGTTGCTCTCTGCCCGTGACATCCTAAATCGTCTCACTAAAGCCTTCATATCATTTAAAACCTTCGTCTGACCATCAACCGTTTTCATTGTTACATAGTAAGGTTCTTCCATATATTATACTCTTTGGGTTCTTCTATCCCACTTATCTGATATAAGCGCAGGACGGCTAATATCAGAAGTAGGTCGTAGATGTGGGCGTGATCGTTAGTGTCTTTTGAGAAACACAGCACATTCTCAATTTAACTTAACACGCTCATAACTAAGTACAACGTAAACACATTAAAACATTATATTATCAATAATAGTTCCATTATTCGGATATAAGTAATTCGTCGATGATACGTGGTGCATCGGCGGTCCAAATCTGACATTCCCTTTTTTTGTCTTTCAAATAGTTTACTTTATTCTCTAATTTAATTTCTTTTTAAAACATGCCAGTTTGTATCACCTTGCTACCATCGCTTCGACGCTTTACAAGAGTGCGCTGTCAAAGCTTGATTTCACACTCTTATCCGATAAGCTTACCCAACATCTCCAGATGGCGCACTGAGTGCGCCGTCATATAAAATCATATATACATCATTCTCTATGATCATCATTCATCAATGACGGATGACGTCAGATGACACGTGTGACGTGAGTGCTTGTTTACTCCATAAATATTTTCCGTTTTAAATTGCTATTTAGATCATGGGAGAAACTAAAAAACCTTGTAACAAGTATTGTATGGTACCGATGTGCAAAAACTCTGTTAGAAATACTCCCGATAAAGTGTTTTTTCGTATGCCAAGCGGTGCGAAAGTACGAAAACAATGGTGTAAAATGATGAAAAGAGATGATGTATCTCCAAAATCGTCTTTATATTGTTGTGAAGATCATTTTAATGTAAGTGTGATATATTTACATACCTATTTGTATATAATGAGAATTAATCAGAAATAAATTATGCACTAGCTGTTATGCAGTAGAATCTGTTTAAAACTAAACTAATCTAGTTTACTAAAGTTTGTAATACTTTGCATAAAAATCTTTCTTATATCGTTTTACATAATTTTAATGATTGTTGATTTATTTCAGGTTAAGGAAGATACAGCAAATTATATTCAGTACAGCATAATGAAAGACAGAGAAAAATGTGGTCTACGGTTAAAGAAAGGAGTTGTGCCTCATATATTTTTGTGTGAAGAACAGAATATGCCACCACCTGTTGATAGTTTGGGTGTAGTCAAACGACAAAGATTAACACTGGTTAATGAAGCTCTAGCAGAATTTGCTTTTAATAGTAGTAATGTTTCTGAAATTGTTGAACCTCCACAAAAAAGTAATAAAGAAGCAAATCCTAATACTTCCTATACAAATGTCTGTGATATTAACCTTGCAGGAACTAGTACTTCACATAATCATGATGATCATCAAGCAGAGATCTGCACTTCTGATATTGAGGATAAATTACAGAGTGATAAAGCTGTGCAAGTTAATATTAAACCGAAATATAGAAGTAAAAGTGTCAATGTAAATATACAGACTGAAAAGAAAAATGTAGCATTGTCACCATTTCCTTTTTTGTCGCACAATATTGAGAGTACACCTATAAAACTATCTGTTTTAAAAAGAAATTTTTTCACAGAGATCCTGGCTGATAGTATTTCTATAACTGACCACACCAAATCTGAAGTTGAGGCTAGCTATGCTCAAAGGCTTAATCCGCACTTGAGTGTAGCTATCACCACCAACCCAAGGATAGACCTCACGGAAATCGAATCCACCACCATCAAGGACCAACTGCAGAGGGCTATATTTGAAGCAGTCAAAATACAACTCGCCACACCCTCCCAACCCCCTTTCGCACCCGAATTCCGAGGCCGAGCTTTCCTCCAAGATGGAGAGGTAAAGCTGAGGTGTGCGGATAATGAAACACTGGCCTGGTTGAAAGGTGTCATACATACGATGAAGGCTCCGAGGGTAGGCATCTGCCTGACCCTCATCGAACAGCAACAGATCAGGCCAAAAGTAAATGCTGCCCTGTATGTCCCTGATTACCAGGGTGATGCAGACTTCCTCCTCAAACTCCTTACGAGTCAAAACCACCGATATTATGCCATCAGCTCTTGGCGGCTAACACATTACGTTCTCATCGCGGGAGATTGTCCTGGGATGCTCCTATATTTAAGAATACCCAGTGAAGAGATCCCAAAGATCCTCAAGGAAGGCTGTAGGGTTGCATACTCCCACGGGTCGATCCACATCCGGTTCTTCACGCCTTCAGGACTGAGTGATGTGCTACCCGAGAAGGAACCCCAAGCGGCCCCCGCGAGCCGATCAACTGACAGACTAAATGAAAATCACCCATGCACTGACGGATTGACGGACGGTCAGACAAATGGCTCCTCTGACTGAAGAAGACTTGCCCTTCAGGCAAACAAGATAAAACTCAACCTTCCCAAAGAAGCGAAAGACAAGAACTTGACAAATTATATAATTCTATTCTGGATTCTCTTCTCTTATATTCTGGAGAACCACTCTATCCATTGGTGAAAACAGTGTTGGGAACTGGTCTTGGCTGCGTTGCCGAGAGCGGGGACGAGCTCAACGCATGGACCGTAATCTTGGTCCATGGCCACGGCCCACACTCGCCCTCACGAAGTCCACCGCATACAGACGCCTTAGTTATTTACGGCATTAAACCAGCTTACATTATACAATCCACTTTATTTTGATGTCCCCCGGCCAGGAACCTTATAATCGGTGCAGTAGTTTTTACGTTTAGCGTGGACAGACAGACGCGGCGGAGGACTTTGTTTTATAATATTATGTAATGAGCCGACAATATTCATAGTGATTATTGTCGGCTTTCAAGTAAAAAACTAAATAACCCGACTTCGTTTCTGTGTAATTTTGTAATGAAAAAACGCTAAAATATGTTGTGTTCTGATTTAAAATTTATACGACGCGACGTTACGACAGAGGGTGTCAAACTTTTATAGTTTTATTTATTTCAATTTACAATTTTTATTATTACGACCTGACACAGTTTTTTTTCAACGACATCTATCAAAATTATTTTCTTCTTTTTTATTTAAATTTTATCGCAAGACAGTATTCTCTATGACACTCCCCCTCACGAAGATCTTGGGGTGTCACCTCAGGTCTGAGTGACTCTTATCATCTTCAGCAGTTTCATTAACCTGGGCTGGGTTAAGGCCTTTGTTAAAAGATCTGCCTCCATATTATCTGTGTCCTTATAATGGATCGTTATTAGTTTCTTTTGGACACAGTCTCTTATAAAGTGTTCCCTTATACTTATATGCTTTGATCTTTTTCCAGTCATTAAATTATTGGCTAACTTCTGTGCAGCTAAATTATCGTTGTAGATTGGTACAGCTTGCGTAGTCACTCCAATATCTTCCAAAAGTTGTTTTAAGTGTAACGCTTCCTTTGCGGCTTCTGTCATTGCCATATATTCGGCCTCAGCAGTTGACAAAGCTACAACTCGTTGCTTCTTTGTAGCATAACTTATTAGACCACCTCCATACTTGAAGATGTAACCCGTATATGAACGACGGTCAATGGTACATGCTGCCCAATCAGCATCAGCCATTCCTATTAATGCACTTCCTGTTTTACTATATATGATGCTAACATTCTTCGTGCCTTTTAAATAACGCAAAACCCTTTTTGCTGCTTGCCAATGCGTTTTTCCAAAACAAGTATTATATTGGCTCAAATAACTTACTGTAAACATAATATCTGGTCTCGTAGCTATAGCCAGATACATCAAAGAACCAATCAGTGCCTGGTATGGTATGTTCTCCATTTCTTCTTCTTTTTGTGCTTTTTCCAATTTTAAACCTGTTTCCATCGGCGTTGAAACCGGCTTACATTCGTCCATGTTAAATTTTTTTATTAAGTTTTCAATATAACTTGTCTGTGACAACCTCATTTCTCCCCCTACATGGGTGAATTGTATGCCAAGGCAATGGTGTAGCGAACCCATATCTCTTAATTGAAAGCCTTTTTGTTTGACCTCTTTTAACAAATTTTCTGATTTATATGCCAGTATTAAATCATCCACATAAATGTTTGCTAATAGCTTTTCACCTTCTTTTTCTAAAATATATAAACAAGGATCTGCTGTAGAGTTCTTACATCCGATTTCCATCAATTTATTATGTAACTTCAAGAACCATTGTCGTCCTGCTTGTTTCAACCCATAAATAGCTTTATTTAATTTACATATCCCGTTATTTTTATATCTATTTATATCTAATAGCATTTCTTTTGTTTTCCTTATTAATTCTTTATCTTTTCCGTTTGTTAATATCATTTTTAAGTATTTGTCCAAATTTTTCGGCATCTTCATGTAAATTTGTTCGTCTATATCGCCATTTAAAAATGCAGTACACACATCTAGTTGGGATAACTTCATGTCATTTTTAATCGCATGTGCAATGAGTAGTCTAATAGTACTCATTTTTGCAACAGGTGCAAATGTTTCTGTGTAATCAATACCTTCTTTCTGATTAAATCCACGCGCTACAAGTCTTGCCTTTCGTCTATCTATTTCTCCTAGTGCATTATATTTATATTTCAAAATCATTTTATTATCTATCAAATTTTTGCTTTCGTTCTTGTGTACAACTGTCCAAGTATTGTTTTTAAGATGAGATTCTATCTCGTTTATTATTGCATCTTCCCATTCATCACTGTTTTCATTTATTTCACAGAGGAATGATTGCTCAGCATCCATCTCATAATCTTGATGCCAGGCTGGTGGTTTTCTCTGTCTTTTTATACTATTAGTCGTTGCTTCGACTTCATTATCTGTACACATGTCATTATTTATTTCGTCTATTTCTGTAGTTGCATCTAGGAATAATTCATCATTGTTAAATTCATGTTCTGACTCATTTCCTTCATTTTCTATTAACTCATCATTGTTTTCTTTATTTTGTTTTTCTGGAAAAAATATAACTTCTATTTCCTTTTTATCAACTTCTTTTTGTTTTTGTTCTTCTTTTATATCGTTCTCATAAAACATTTTATCTAATACTTTAACATCTTTGCTGATTATCACCTTGTCTGTTTTCGGGTTGAATATCCGGTACGCCTTATGATTTTCGGAATATCCGATAAAAATTCCAGCTATTGCTCTGGCTGCAAATTTTCCATTTTTCTTTCCTTTATTTAATACGAATGCTTTAGCCCCAAATATGTGAAAATGCCTCACAGATGGAACTTTCTTTACCCATTTTTCAAATGGAGTCGCATTATCAATGCTGCTGCAAGGACTTCGATTCGCCAAGTAGTTAGCTGTACTAATTGCTTCAGCCCAAAAATCTTCTTTCATATTAGCGTCTATCAGCATACATCTAGCTTCATCAAGCAATGTTCTATTTTTTCTTTCTGCTAATCCATTTTGTTCTGGCGTATATGGTGCGGAAAGTCTCCTCTTGATACCTTTGTCTTTTAAGTAATTATCAAATCTTTTGTTTATATACTCTATCCCATTATCACTTTGCAAATATATTATTTTATTTTTCGTAAATCGTTCAGCTTCGTTTTTAAATTCTATAAATTTTGATAGGGCTTCATCTTTATTTTTCATTGTATATACTCGTGTATATCTCGAATGATCATCTGTAAATGTGATGAAATATTTTGAACCTCCCTTAGATGGCTGTCTCATGGGACCACATATATCAGTATGTACAATTTCTAATCTATGATTTGTCCGTTGTTCATTTTTACATATTGCATTAAACGGCAGTTTCTTTGCCTTACCTTTAGCACAGACTACGCAATCTCTAACTGTATCAGATTTATTAAATTCTAAGCCTTCCATACTTTTCTTATCAAGAGCTATTCTCATTTGCCTCTCATTAAGGTGTGCTAGTTTTCTATGCCATAGTTGCATTTTATTTGTTCCACAATAGTTGGATTTCTCTTCTAAATTTTCTTTAACATAGTATAAACCATCTTCATTTCTTTCTGCTTTTAACAGAATTTGACCATTTCGCATTACGGTTGCTTGTTGCTTCTTAAATAAAACTGTTGCACCTTTATCTGTCATATTTCCTACTGACATAAGATTTGTAGTCAGTGACGGTACATACAAGGCTTCAGTCAGTTGTAGACCAGGTATTTCCTTTATGTTCAGTTTCACTGAACCTCGACCTTCAATTTGTGCTGTACAGTTCTCTAAAGCTAACCTTATATTTTTATAGTCATCTTTTTCTACGGTATGGAATCTTTCCAATTCATGACTCATATGTGACGTGCATCTACTATCAAGACACCATTTCCTGACTTTTTCTTTACTATTATTTGCATTTAGACATGTTTCTATGGAATAATTCGCACTGCTTTTAGTTTTGTTCACTTTTGACCAGCGTTCATATGCTTTATGCCCCTTTTTTTGACATTTGTAGCATTCAGTAATATATTTCTTATTTTTTCTTTGCTGCTTGCTGTACAGTACTTCTTGTTCTGAGTTCCCATCAGTTGTAGTAGCCATATTTTTTCGTGCTTCAGCTTCTTCAATGATCTTTATTTTCAGGCTATCTGGATCTGGTAAATCATCTCTAGATTCTATGGCTATGCGAAAATTTTCAAAAGATTGTGGTAAACTATATAGCAGCATTATACTTAATAAATCTTATTAATTATTATATTCATGTCTGCTAGTTTATCGACAATATCCATAAATTTGTTTAAATGATCAACTATGCTGTCATCGTCTTTCATTTTTCTTAATATCAACTCTTTTAACAGAGTTGCTTTTCTAGCGGGACCTTTACTATAATATATATTTTCAAGCGTATCCCAGACTTCTTTACTTGTTTGACAATTTTTTACTTGTTTTATTTCGCTTGGAGATATTATAAGAAATAATTCAGCTAATGCTAACCCATCTTTTTCTATATATTTGCTTAGTTCTTCGCCTTCGCTTTTTGGCTTCTTAATTTTATTAGAAACATAGTTCCAAAGACCAAGTTTCAACAACAGAGCTTTTGCATGAATTCTCCATGTATCGTAATTTTCTCTTTTTAACGGCTCTATGTGCACATGATGACTCATCTTTCTCTTTTTCAATATACGATTTCTCGCGTCTACGCGCTGCCCATAACCTTTTATAGTTTTATTTATTTCAATTTACAATTTTTATTATTACGACCTGACACAGTTTTTTTTTCAACGACATCTATCAAAATTATTTTCTTCTTTTTTATTTAAATTTTATCGCAAGACAGTATTCTCTATGACACAAACATTTGAATTTGGCGCCAAAAATCCAACACCTCTTCGTTGGATTTTTGGTGAATTCCTCGAGTAATCGTTTATTATCTATCTATGCTAAAATCATGCTAAAATTAGAGCGTTCAGGCCGCAGAGCGTGCCAAACAATTACACATACATGATACATCATACATGGGTATATACTCTCGAAAAACAACTCTTTCTGGCGCAGTCGGGAAAAAATATTCGCTGTAGCCATTTAAAATTAAAGTTATTATCATAGTATAAAGAGAAGAAGTAGGGCAACTTCGGCCCAATCCGCGATATAATTACCTACCGTAGTTGCCTGTCACAGGGTTGTCACTGTAGCCAAATTTTAATTCCGTGCTCAGAAATTGGCAAGGGCCGGGAAGTGTGTTATAAAAAAATATTTATTATTAATTATATACATTTAAGAATGTAAAACAGTTTGTTTCTACATGTTTATGATTATTTTTATTAGGCCTGTAGTTACTTGCTTAACTGATATATCAGTAGAAAATAGTATTAAAAATGTTTGTTTAGTACTTGAAAAGTTTTATTTTAATAATAAATCCTTTATTTTCTTGCGTTTACAAAAACATAAATATGCTATTAGTTATTTAAAAAAATTAAAAGTATAATATATTAATAAAATCATATCACATAATACAACAAAAATAAAAGTACCTTCATAAGTATTTCATCATCAAGTATAAATTATATGCTAGAATAAGTGATTTGTTTACATTTCCTGTTCAGTAGGTAATCTGAACAAAGACAACTCTGCCCCTCTAGACAAATGGCAAACGCTCCGTACCGATTCTATTTCGATAAACGCTAACGCCTAAGGAGGACCATCTCGTGTACGAAAAAGTGTCCGTAAAAACGCGTTCAGTAAGAGTGGCGCTGCAGTAGCAGTCGATAAATTTTAAAGAAAGCGCCAAACGTAATTAGAAAAAAATTACGCTGTCTCTCTGCAGTATTTTGTTTATATTTACTAAAACATTTTTTAGACTACGTAAATAGTTGAGGTTTTGTATACTAGCATTTTACTAACTACTTGAGTCATTAAAAAATTTAAATATTTGAACTCAGCAAACTTCACTCCATTTATAACAGCTATGTTCATATTGAAACTATTCGAACGCCAGCGCTATGCTGGTAGGTAATGAAAACTTTATTTTCAGTATACAGCTGGACACTTTTTCAACTTTCCCCCTATATGAGATGGTTCTCCTTATCTCTACCCATAGTTGAATCTAATCACTAGTCGTAAGCTTATGTCAATCCCATACATTGATTATTCTATTCTACTAGCGTTTTGCCACTTGTCTAGAGGGGCTGGAATCGATAAAGAATTTAGACACCCAAACACACAGTAATAAGTTCTTCTACGAATATCACACATTTTTATATAGTGAAAAGCCGTGACACGCGAAATTTGTGCGGCGTTAGCCTTGACTGGCGCACTGATAAACGGTTCGAGATATTGTTTGAGAGAGATATCTTTACGTTGCCGCTGCGTGCGTAATACTATGACGCAAATATACAAGCCGCGCGCGGTGCGTTTGTATGAAGTTGCCCTACTTGTCATTCTTTATACTATGTTATTATGATGCCAATTTTGATATAAAAACTATAATAATACTACACCGACTTCAAAATTAACTAAGTTCTTAACCACTAGACGCCCGCGCATTATGACATGCAACACCGAATAATCACTGAGCCCGTTTGACATTTTTCGCCGATTCTACCATATCATAAAAAAACATTTATAATTTAAAATATACAGCAGCGATTTTAAATGTTTCTGTTGTTTTGGATTCTTAAATAATTTGAGCATTTATGAGAGAATATAAAATGTACTTTAAACTATTGATAAATCATAAATAAGCTTGTAAAATATTAACGTTAGCAAAAAATTTTCTACTTTTTGTATTACAATGATTTCTGATAATACCAGGGTTTATATTTACACTAATTTTGAAACACTACTTTGTGAATAAACATGTAGTCACACAAAACCATTCATTGAATTATTTTCATTAGTTGTAAGTAACAAACACATTCAAAACTTTATAAATATCGCGGCTCGTTCGATGTATTTACACAGGCTTACCGCGCAATTTTAAAAGCAATCATCAGGATTAGGTATAGTGAGTAGATTCTTAGCAAAAGTTGCACTTAAATACATATTAGTTCTTACTTTAAAAACATACACCAATAAATCTTGAACACAATCCACTGTGATTAGAATTCAGTTGGTTTTATTATAAAAGGGAAAAATTGAGGTTATTTTTAAATTGTGAAATGTATTTATTATTTAGCTTAAATTTTAAATATACAAGTTAAGCATTATCACTTATATTATGAAACCTTTATACTTTTCATTCAAGAAACTAAATATTTAAACTTGTAAAGTTGTCCAAATTATTGTACTGATAATAATAATTTTAAATATTTTGATGCGTAGTAATGCTGTACCCCTCAACAGTCAACACAAAAAAAATATCGATAATTGTTGTGAATGGTGAAACAAATATAAACAAAATAATAAATTTTATATTAATGTATAGCAATTGAAATCAGATATTATATTTTTATGCATATATACGAGATTTGAAATATTACTATACTGAGCATTCCAATTTTTATAAAATATAAAATAAAAAATATTATAATTATCTCATAAATGCAAGAGTCAGAAATCTGGCTATCATGTTAAGTATTTCGTAATATGAATATAATTAATGGAATACATTATTGTATTTTATTATATTATGTAATTTTTTTTTGACAAAAATAAGACAGTAGGTACCTATATTATTTTCGAATCTTCAATAATCTAATCATAAGTTGTATAATTTAAATTGTCCATAATATAGTATTTTCATAAGAAATAAAGTCAATTTTGCATTAAAATTTGTAATTGCAAACGCGCAAAAACTAATAACATATCTTGCTAAAGTAATAATTCTCATTGAAACTAAAATATTGGAGGCAAGTTTTATATAAAAAGTTCAGTTAAAGTTTTAATTATTTAAATAATATAATAAAAATTATTCCGCTTATATGGTACAAAAATTTTATTTTGCAATTCAATAATATCGCTCTTATAGTTTTTGATGACTAAAATTGATAACAAAAAAGACCATTCGTACAGTATTTAGTTTAACGTAATTGGACTCAAAGATCCTTACTTCTAAAATTTTCTGATCTCACCTTTTAATCCAGATAATCCTTTAGGTATTCAAAAGCAAACTAATAATTTACTCTAGATGATTGTCTTTTTCTTATCCAGTATTCAAAGCAGCAATAAATTTACAAAAAAGGAATTTTTATACATTAATATTATAAAAAGAAAAAAGATTTCACTTGTTTCATCGTAATGTATAGGCTCCGAAACTCCAAAACCAATTTATAAAATTCTTTCACCTAGAGAAAGCTTTATTTTCAGCGAGCAGCATAGACTTTATTTTATTTACAAAAAAATGATTAATTTACCATAAAAATGACAATATTTTGTAGCAAGCTATAACCGGGTCTTGATGACATTATTTAGTAAAAATGTATCATATGTATCAGAAAAGTGATTTTATCTGTTTCATGACATTAATCCTTTTCTTCTTTATTTGTTTTGTCGTATTTGTCTTCGCTCCGAATTCTGTTAGAATTTTGGAATATTTTGAATAGGTACTTGTTTTTGTTTTGTTGGGAACTCTCCATAAGTTTATCTATAAAAAATATCTGAATAATAAAAGTATATAACCGTTTATTTTATATGGAAATCATCAAAATGTATATACAAACACTATCGTCCGTAGGGGACGATAGTTTGTATATAAGTTATCTAGGTATATACGTGTTGTAATCGTACACCCATTTCAAGCTACTATAAACACTCGAGATCGTCAAGAAAAAAATATTTTATTTTAGAAGGTCTTTGCATTGCTATTATAATAATATAGCATATTATGTTAGACTTTGTCTTGAAACTCTTATGTATACTTGATTTATTTTATAATACATAAGAATATTTAAATTTTATATAACATTTTATTCTAGAACGAGCTAACACATATTTCTTCAATATACATTTTTTATATTAAAATATCGATATCATCGATAGCGTAATATATCGACATGTGTCAATGTCTAGCTCAAATTTGAGGAAAGTCAAATATGTCACATTTGACAGCTTATAGGCTTATATTATTATTATTTATAAATAAACACATTTTATATTATAAAACTATTGAAATATGCTACAAAAAACTGAAAATATGAAATTATATTTATTTTTCTACAGTAATTTACCTTTATCAGATACTAAATAAGTGAGTAATAGTCCAAATTCATGTAAAATAATGGCGACTTTATTTACAAATTTCAATACATCAGAATTACTTTAAACAAAAAACTTACATTATAACGTAAATATAAATGAATTAGTATATCAATAGTAGCAAAGAATATTAACAATTAATATGCCTGCGTTTAAGGCACAAATTCACTTGTTTTCAATTTTTAAATCTCACTAAACCAATAGCGAGTCGCGCGCGCTTCACTTTAAATTTTAACAACTTTTGGCGCATTTGTTTTTAATGTTGCCGGAATCTGAATAAAATTTTATTTTATTATATATGTAATAAAATTTCTAAAGGTAGCGTGCATTACTTATTTAGCAAAAAATATAGCGATTTCGTTGTGTAATAAGTGATAAAAGCGCAGAGGGCGAGGTGGTACACATAGGTACCAGCGGGGATCTACGGTAACGCCGGAAGTGGTACACATAGGTACCGGCGGGGATCAAGTGGTTAAAATTATTATTTTCTAATTTAAATCAGTAATGCATGCTATCCACCTTCTTTATGATACTGAATTTTATAAGTTATCAATGATACCGAATCACTGTATTTTCATCGAAAATACATCCTCTTACAAAGTTGTAGTATGAATTGTACAATTATTAAAAGAAGGATAACAGTTTGGTCAAATTCTAATTTAAGTCTTTGGATGTTCATATTCAACATGACATAAATCCTAAAATTTTTTTTGCATTTTATTAATCATCTGTGAAGTGTGAAATGCGCCATATTGTTTTTGTAGTAAAATGGTCGTCGTATTGTAAACACTAAACAGTTTTATTACGTTCTGTATTAATATATGCTTTGATATAATCAGTGAATATCCGACCTTAATTATGTGTTAATCTTTTGCTGCTATGGAATTATTATATTTTTATAAATTTCGGCCCTAATTTATTTGTGGGTACAAAATGGGGAGACTATTACTTTTAATCGGCTCAATATTTATTTTTAATTATGTTTCTGGACAACATTATCAGCTTTGTGAAAATAGCACAAAAATATCTCGTAGTTGTACAACTCAGGTAAATGCTTCTTTTATCTTTATCGTCTACGCATTCAAAATTTGCTTTTGGAATATTATATTATAGTTATTGATTTATCGAGACATGTACAACCTTGAAATGACGTTCGTCGATCATACCACCCTTATTTATTTAATTGTTTTCTGCTAGTATTCTGTATCAAAATAGAGTACATTTGATTGTTAAATAAATTTAGGTTTTACCTGCTTTATATTATATTCATGAAACATGAGACATCACATTTGTTTGATAATACTTAATACAGTCAATTAATTAAACTTAATACTGGTTATTTTCTCTGGCTTTGCTCGGCTTAAATATGTTTCCAAGTTATGCCTTAAAACATTACCTATCTGCCAGATAAATCTGTCAAGCCATTTCAGAAGTCAGCTGGATGTGTTTGTGCGTGCAGTATATAATTATATGTGCATTTACTATTTAGTAAAAAGTTATGTTGGCATTTCTATTTTATTTATCTGTATAAGTAGATATGTCTTCAGTCTTGTATTCTTTACAATATGTTTTCTCAATTCCTATGTATTAATTTACAAATTAATGTTATTTTAGATACTAGGTGAAGAGTACTCCGGTGACGATAGTTGTAAGGTTGAATATATAGCACCAAACAGTTCAGATTGCATAAACAATTTTGGTCCAATATCATCAAATTCTCATATTGGTGGAGTCAGTCTCAAGCCATACATCTTACCTTTTGTTCATCGGGATAATAGAAGTTATTATTCTGTCAACTATACTGTCCTTAATATTACTTTTAGTAACATAAAATGGAAAAGTAAGTGTAATCTATCTTTAAACCATAAACCAAATTCTCAGCCCTTACTTATTATTATACCAAACAATGTTTATAGCCAGTTTTTGTAACAATTAGTTGAAATTAATGGACTAGAATAACCAGCCATCATGATATCAAATTTCATTAAAATAATTCTCATGGCAGACAGACAACAAAGTGATCCTATAAGGGTTCCCTTTTTTCCTTTTGAGGTATCCTAAAAAGTATGTTCTATATGAAATGAGAACAAGAAATATGTATAAGGATATTTCCTTCAGTATATTAATGTTATTAATTATATAATCCTTTATAACCTTACAGTACAAAAAACTAGAATCCAATGAAATTATTGTTGTTAAAATTGTTATATATTTTTTTTTAATTTTTAGCCATGAAGTTTAGATTTCAAAAATATAAAAATGTAGAGAGTCACTGCAGGAATATAGTTATTTCTAATGATGTGACCATAAATGACCAATCTGTTTTATACTATGACTGTTATTGGTCTCTCACCGATGGAAACTATAATGGTCAGAGCCACATTCTGGATTTTGAAGCTACGGATGATTTTGTTGTCAATAGAGGACGCTACTATTTCAATATACCATCTGCTGAAATGTTAAGTAAGTATTTTGATAATTTTTATCTGCAATAGCTTAAACCTTTACCTTTACCAGTAGAATTTAAATAAAAATACTAATAAATGTACTAAGCGAGCTACAATACAATATAACCAGGTCTACTCATTAGTTTAAAAAGATGTGGTGTTTCCAACACTCAAACACAAAATACACTTTTATAATATTTTTATGTTGTGCCTACATGACGATTTTTAACTGACTTAAAAACACTTAATCATAATTTATTAGGTTTGTTGGTAACAGGAAAATAGAGTTCAAATTTACAGAACAAATTTGTTTATTACATTTTGTTTTGTATTGCATATATTATCTATTTTGCTTATTGTTCCACACTATTTTACTAGTATATAATTTGTATCAATTTATGAAGTATTCATGTTACAATAACTTTACCTACATTTAATAAGAAAAGATATATGCATATTATGTATATCACGATGATGTAATTAAGTGTGAAGTGGAAGCAATGAAGGAGTGCTATTAAATTAAAGTTATATATTTATTCATGGCACCAGTAAAATCTTAAGATATGTAAGTCTTAAGAAAACAATATTGTTTAATGTTATCATTTTCCTTCTACTAATATAAACATATAGCAGCAGCAATGTGTATTATATATTAAGAAGTTCTTATTATTATATGCACTACATATGAGTAAAAATACATTATCATAAAGGTCAAGCCAAATTATGCTAACAACTTTGCTTAGTTTATTTCCTAAAAGTTCCTTCTCAAAAGAAAATAATTCATTTATTATTGAGAAACAATACTTTTTAAATATATTTTTAATGTTATATGTAAAAGTATAAAGGCAGTGGTAGCCCAGCGGTAACGCACTCGCTTGGATGACCGAGTGATGCGGGTTCAAATCCGGGTCTCGCACCTCTGATATTTTCACGTGCGAATATTTCTTTCATGATTACCACTTGTCTTACGGTGAAGGAAAACATCGTGAGGAAACCTGCATGTCTGAGAAAACCTAACAAGTTTTCGAAAGACGTGTGAAGTCCGCCCACACGCACTAGGCCAGCGCGGTGGACTATGGCCTGATCCCTCTCGTACTGAGGGAGGCCCGTGCCCAGCAGTGGGACGTCAAAAAAAAAAAAGATCTGGTGATGATGATGTAAAAGTATAAATCGATTTTTATTATTATAACAAATTGTGGACTAAAAATATTCTAGATTATTTCTATATGATCTAGATCTAGTATTTTTCATTTAATAAAAAAATATATTTATTGTTTTCAGGTCCAACAATAAATGAGAGGGATTGGAAACCATTTGTTTATATTGAAATTTTAATAAGTTCCATGAAATTGCACATAATGCCTCCGCCTTCACAGCTAGCCAATAAAATTAGAGGTTTCCAAATAGAGGTTATGAGAGAACGAGATAAAGATAGTGAATGTGAAGAAAAAGTTAAAAGTGTTTATTTAAAAGTGAAAAATTGTTCACTGGAAGTGACATATGATCACAGCCTGTTAATAAAGGCCGGCTCATACTACTTTGTTGTGAAACCAGTGCATGAAATGTGTGAAAGGGATTTGGATGGATGTCAGCCGGTGAAAAGTCCAAAAATTGTTATTATAGGTAAGGTTTATTAGTTTTTTTGGACATTTGTTTTTTTTAATGTTATTTAAGGCCTAAGCAATTTTTTTTTAATTCAATGTGTTTATGTATTTTGGATTTTTTGAATTTCGGTTTCCTACCTTACAAACACTTACAGCAATCATGGTCACAGGTCATAGTTTTATAGTCACTTGTCCTCGAATGATTGATCCAGATGCTTGATTAAAAAATTAATTCAATATCTTTAAAGTTCAAGAATTGGAACATATTGCAATAAAGCAATGATTTTACAATCAAAAGTCCCTTATTAATAAACCAAATTGATAATACATATTTTGATTTGAAATTTTATACTCCGTGTGCGCAATTTTCGTAAATAGGGGTACAAAGTTTTTGCTTAACACAAACAGTTGCATTTACAATATATATCCCACAGGTAGTGAATCAGGCACGTTGAACATTTGCATAGCAAGTGTGAGCGCCTTGGTGGTGGCAACACTGTTCGCCTACTACGTAGTGTTGCGCGCTGTGAGGAGGTATTGGTGCAAGGAGTACGGACAAGGTGAGTTTGTATATATAAAATTACCATACTCCAAAATTATAGGATTTATGATTTTTGTGTCTCAAAGACGAGAAAGAATTTATTCCAAAATACAAAATTTTAACCCTTATTTACTTTGAAAATAATTTTCCATCTCAACAAAAACATCAAGGTACAATGCTGTTTAGTAGTGAAAACACAACAGATAGACAAATTTACTTTCTCATTTATAATTTTACTATGGATACAGTACTACTAATACTAGGTATGTGTTTTTTTAAATACAAAATACACTAGTCTACTACTACTACATCCATGCAGTTGTCTAGGCAATATAATTGAGCAGGGTTAGCGCTCCCAACCTTAATACATGCTTTTTATATGGCAGTTGGAAAACTGATTTAGGGTTGCCACGTCAATCATTTCTGAATTGTTTGCCATTAAAATTGGTGTTTATTGACAAGTGAATCATTAAAATCAGGTCATCGCCAAATGTGTGACTTGTTTGTTAAAAAAAAAGTTTATAACTGAACAAATGCATTATATTTGGATATGGCAATCTGTGTCACAACTATTTTCTAATTAGAAAAAGGAATAAAGATAATAATGATGTTATTTAAAATAATTAATAATATTTAATTATTTTGTTGCAGAGGTACCGCCACCGACAAAAGTGTTAGTAATCTATTCAACCGCAAACCGTTTGCACGCAGAATGCGTTTCATCCTTTGTCACGTATTTACGTTCAGAATACGGTTTCGATGTAATGTATGATGATGATATTTCTAAAACTACCCACGGTGACCCATACATTTGGGCAGGGGAGGCTTTAGAATTCGCGTCCCATGTAATCTATGTTGTTGGACCCGCGGAAAACGCTAACCTATACAATAATATATACGATAAACCTATCATAGCTCATAAAGATGTTGACAAATTACTGCTTTCCCTATTAAAACAAACTCGCGTCTCGCGATGTCCCAAAGATATAATGAACGTCTTCTTCGAATATTCCAACGGTCCGGTACCGATTGAAACTAGACATGACAAGGTATTCTTCTTACTAAAAGATTGGCAGAAGTTAATCGCTCATTTGTCTAAAAATTTATTGCCCAAGAAGCAAATTATGCGGACGGAAAAGGGACGTAGTTTCATCGATGACTTGTCTAGGGCCAAAAAGGTTTTGAACGGTCGCAACGATGACGTCATAGTTAGATGCGAAAAGAATATATTCGAAAAGAAGGTTTTACTGTAATTTCGGTTGTTCGGTTTGAGACGATCTTTGGAGATTTGTTTCTTTTTTTTCGGAATTTTAAAGGTTTTGGCTTTTAATGTTTCTGCATGAAAGAAAAGAAGAATTAAGACCCACCGTCTTTGGGTTTGAAAATTAATAGTTCTTGTTCTTTTCATTAATATCGATGTTATTAGTATACGTTGTAAAAAGAACGTTGAAAGGATATACTGTCGTATGACGTCACTGATCTACAAAGTAAGAATATAGGAAGGATATGGGGTATATAGCTGGGCTGTGCAATTTCAGGAGATTTTGTGTAGATTGTTGTGTGCTTGTGAATTGTGGATTTCGATTTGGAATTCGATGCGAATAATGGTCGAACCCCTTTTAAGAGAGAAATGGAAGAGTGGGAGCAGTATGGGAACCGTTGTAACGTGTGAATCGAAGTGTGTTGAAATGATATTGAACATTGCTTTAAGTATTCCAAACTTTTAGTAAATTCATTTATTATAGACATATTATATGGATATATTCTGTATTTTTTTAGAATAGTTATCGTTGGTTGATGTTAGGTTAGTTAAACGCAAATGGCGTTTGGTTTAAAGTCAATACTATTATATAATGTATATTATATCATATCACATAATTATTATATATATATATATATATATATATATATATATATATATATATATATATATATATATATAATATTATTATATAATAATATTATATATACTCTTATTTATACTTACTCCCATACTGATATTTATTAAAGTTTTTCTTTCATCATTGAATTCAATAGTTATTGTCTGTGTTTAGAATTTAAATTACAGAATATATTGGATATGAAAACATTAGTGTAATTGAATATTTTTGTGGTGATATATAATCGCGTTAGACCCAGTTGTTTCTGTAGATCCTCATCGACTTACGTCACCCTGTATAGTGTTGTCCTATAAATAAATATTATAATGTTTACATATGAAAAAAATAACTATATCAAAAATTTCTAATATATCGTATGGTGCTAAAAAATTCTAGTTGACGTTGATTAATTAATACAATTAAATTGTTGCTTTGATTTTTTTTTTGCTTTTTTTTCTTCTTCGTGTCTTCTCCATTATATGTGACGTTGGCGAAGTAATCTGTGCTCTACTGACAAGAAAAATCAATTATTGTAGGCTAAAATCACACTGTATTACGTATTTTAAATTTATGATTATATATTTATATACAGGGTGATGTTAATCATTTATATGTCGGTAATTGTAAAAAATAAATAATTTAGATATCGATACCTTAATTCCCAAGTCGGCTAATTTCGTGGCAGGCAACGTTCTAAGACCACTGAAATAGTGAATATTTCAAAAATAGGTTAATCATTGTCCCTACACCGTATTTTTAATAATTATATTTTATTAATATCTAAAATTTGCATTCCAAATCTGTAATTTGATTGAAATAGTGACATTTCGAGGAATTGTGAAATGAAACCGAGTTAGCTGATTTTTTAATATCGATATGCAAATTTATATTACGTTATATACCTATTATATTGATAAGTATTTCGATCAATTTCAGCCTGATACTTTATAATAATATTTTCTCGCTATTTTTCAAATGCACTAAATAATATACTAAATTCATTTTGATTACCAATTTTTTTTGTCGAAAAATTATATTTCAATAATCGTTAGTTCTAAAGATATACTTATCGATTAATTATGGAAAAATGATCGCAAAATGAAGTAAAAATGTTTGATTCCTGAGTAAATAGAATAATTGTCACAATTATAAATAGACGTGCATTTTATATTTTACAGCGTTTTTGTAAATAGAACACTTATTATTAATTAATATTATTTTACTTATCAAGTCATTATTTTGGTCAATAAAGATGATTTTGAAACAAATTAGCAAAAAAAGTACCTGAGCTGTGCACAGTATTTTTTTAAATTCTTATAACATATTTACAGATTTATTAATCACTAGCAGTACCCGCGGCTTCGCCCGCGTTAATTTTTTAAATATTAGGAGTCAATCCCGCGGGAACTCCGGGTTAAAAAGTAGCCTATATGTTATTCTGGGTCTTCAGCTACCTACATACCAAATTTCATCGTAATCGGTTCAGTAGTATTTGCGTGAAAGAGTAACAAACATCCATACTCACAAACTTTCGCATTTATAATATTAGTAGGATGTACGTAATTTTGCATATTTTTTCTTCTTATCAATACAGAAAAGTTAATAAATAATAGCTGTTATTATGTTCATTATTAAGAGTTGTTATTAAATTTTAATTATTGATGTTTTTTAATAAACTTTGCTTATATTATGTACTATGAATTTTGATAATATATTTCGATTCAATTGGATATCTTGAAGTAAATTTATTAAGTTCATTATTTCGTTCTATAAAGATAATATATTTAATAAATAAGAAGTATCTGGTATATCATAATGATGTTTATGGTAAGCTCATTGAAGTCAAAATTCATGTTTAGAATATATACAAAAAAAAAATTGAAATATTACTATTACGATTACTTTTCAATTTGTACTCGATTGTTAATAAAAAAATATGTCTTGTACGTCAATGTGTTTGGGAAATGTCATATTTTAAATCACTTATCCGATATTAGGATACGAATACACAAGCATGATAAAACATTAAAAAAATAGTGTGTAGATTTCCTTAATTTATATCAGTGTATTCATAATTAACATTAGCGTGCCATAGAAAGGTGTTTGTATACAAATAGTAAAACGGTTGTTCCGCCGCTTCATTTGTGACTGAGGATAAGAAGTATTTTTCCACTGTTATTACATATTGTTATACTCTTTTTATATTATATTATATATGTATATAATTGGGACTGTCAATGCAAAAGTGGCCTAACCCGAAAAATGACAATGTCTAGTCAATATTTTGTTACATTATTGAACATGTTAATAATAATTCTCGATTAAATGCTTAACATTTTGAAAAAAAATGAAGGTTATGCCACTTTTGAATTAACGGTTTTATATTTATAAAGTTTAGCACTTTCTAAATGTTGTGTAATGTTTCATAGATATTTAGGATCGTTGAATTTTATAAGCTATATTTTGTGTATGAACCGAATGAGGCGGCTTCTGTCCATATCTCCTTGTGTAACTTCATTGATCTCAATTCCAAACGTTGGAGTGAACGTGTTCTATCATACAGGACTTTAAGCTCAATATATACTTTGTGATGTATTTTTGTAAATAAATCTATCTTAAAAAAATATTTTTGTGTTTATTTTGATTAACCTTCTGTTCCTGCTATGATAATGTTATATTAGTAAATATAATGCCAGCTGAATCGTTTTTGGGAAATGACAGTTTTCTTCAGTAAAATTATTCGTATAAATATCAATCATATTCTCGTACTATGTATATGTTGGCACAATTTACATACTTTTTTGAAATTAGGAATTTACGAGGTTTTAATTAAAAAAAAAGGAATATCGTCATTGGTTTATTTATCACCCATAGATTATATATAATTATTACATTCAAACATTCGGAATGTTGTACTACAGTTACAACCATTTAAAATGCATGAGAAAATCACAAAATATTTACACTTTGCCGTTTAAGACTAATTTTTGTAAACTATTTTAAAAATTAATAACAAAACAAAATTAATAACACTAGTTATCATTCATTAATTTTAATGCTAAAGAGCTCTGTCATTACTCAAAATATGTCATTTCAAGGGAAAATAAAAATACGATTTTATCAATGTTGCCAGATATTGTAGTTTCTTAATATATTTAAGCATGTTGAATTACTATTTTTGGTTAAGTAGTACGACAAACTCTGGCAACACTAGTAATCTACATAATATATGTGAATTTATATACCAACTATGTCCTATATCCAATTATAATTATTGTAATTAGCGAAATGCTAAACACTCCCACTGTATTTAATTTTTTATTGGTATACATTAATATTACTTACAATTAAAATGCCAAAAGTTTTAACATTGCCAATAAACCGAATCGCCAGTAAATCAATCACAAGCGCCATCTAGTCCCGTGGTAAGTTACGAGGCTTATGTTACGGATACCAGATAGTTGATACACTACACATGTATAACTTTGAATACATACATTTGAACATGAACACCTATGACTGGAGTACCAACATTCGTGCACAACAAATGAATGCTCCCAGCGGGACTCAAACCCGCGACCGCTGGCGCAGCAAGTAAGGTCACTACAAACTGAGCCAAACGTGTCGTCAACAACAAAGGTATTTGTTAAATGTAGACATTGACAAATGTTACAAAATATTTTTGTTTCTTTTACTTTACAATATCTAAGTGTTGGAAGCATTTACATAAAAATTAGATTGACCTAAATATAGGATGTTTTTATGCAGAAAACAACCAACTAATTTAATCTAACTCTTTCTAAAATGGGAAAAAAATGGTTAAACCACTTGGTTGCCTTTTGCATAAACTCTTATCACTCTTGACATCAAGCGAGGAAGAACACAATATTATAGTCTATAGACAATATATTAATATACATATTTATTTTATAATAACACGACATCACCAAAATGCACTTATATCTTATACATGTTTTTTTAAATAAAGCGTTAATAATATTTATTTGTTGTAATTTTTATTCACTTTCTTAGGAAGCAAACTGCCTTCATTTTTATATGGAGGGTACAGGGCAATTAACAAGGAATGTCACAAAATTATTTTTTTTAATTAACATTGCATTCTATAATACCTAGCTAAATCTTAAAGTGCCCATACTTTTCAACTATTTGAATTTTTTGTGACATTCCTTGTTTTGCCCCTGTACCCTTCATATTGACCTATACATTATTTTAAAAGTATTTTCTTTAGTTTGTACTAACATACCAACCAACAGTGTCAAAATTGTAAAACTTAAGGAGACATCATCATCATCAGCCCTTTTTTTTTAACGTCCCACTGCTGGTCACGGGCCTCCCTCAGTACGTGGGGGATCAGGCCATAGTCCACCGCGCTGGCCCAGTGCGTGTTGGTGGACTTCACATGTCTTACGAAACTTGCTAGGTTTTCTCAGACATGCAGGTTTCCTCACGATGTTTTCCTTCACCGTAAGACAAGTGGTAATCAGGATAGAAATGATTCGTAGTATGAAAATATCAGAGATAGAGAGATATACAATAATTTAGTAATTCATGCCCAAATCAATTAAAGTATTAAAAAAATATTAAAATTTCAGTTTTCAACCTCTGGAATATTGCTAAATAATTTTTAATAATAACGGCCTACATCTTATTTATGATTAAATAAAACTGACGTTATATTATATGTATGTATGGTACAAAATCGCTTGACTTGCCAAAAATATAATACTAACATTGAATATGTGAAGATAAACGTCTTGGAAAAATATAATTTGATAACAATAAATAATAGTGCGTATTCATTTTTATAGCAAGATTACTGAAAGCCAACATTGAATTGATTTGTGATAAGGACAATTTTTATCATTCGAAGGTCAAATGTAAAAAATATACATATATGTATATACTATTTTAAAATATTTTTTTTATTTTTTTTATGGCAAACATTTCAAAAGAAAAAAAAATGTAAAAATAGTAATTTAATTAACAAAACGATTAATAACAACAGTATTTAAATGAAAAAAATATAAAATATTTTTTTTAATAAAATGTATTATTTTTATCAAAAACCAAGAAAAAAAAATCACACCACGCATAATGTTAGGAACGAATAGAAAAATTTAAAGGCAAGCTAAAATTACATTAATAGCATCAACAATGTCTAAGTAATTTGATGATTTATGATTGCTGGAACTCATGTTCTGTAACAAAATAGAAAAAATATATTATGAAATAATATGTAACTATTTTCCGTACTTTTGGTGTTAAAATCGAGTATAAAAGACAAAACTTAAGTATTCTAGGTTTGAGTCCCGAGTAGGGTTAAGGGTAGTTTTTGGATCTTTCTGAAAATAAGATTTCAAAAAAGCGAAAATTAGGAAAAAGTACACACGTATGACAGACAGACAAAAAATATCGAGGGCTCGTTTAATGCGATAACAATAAATGCTTACTTATATGTATATAAGAGCATAAAACTACCACGATTTTGCATTTTGAGTACACGTATTTTAAAATAATAAAAATTAATATTTATGACTTAGGTGCAATCGCTTACATTTAATCCGGATCATAATTTAAAAGGTCATCGACTTCATTTTTAAATCAACTTACTGTTCGATCTACAATGTCAGATTTTTTGACATTTTATAATCGTTATTAATTAATTAGACACTCTTACAGGCACTAACCAAAAACACGACAAAATCCAAATACATTCTGGAATGTCACAAAACACTTGAACGTCTCTCAAAGAATAACAAACTAACCCTATCCTGGGTTAAGGGTCATGCTAACAATAAAGGCAACACGATGGCAGACGAACTAGCCAAGAGAGGCTCAAAACTAACCATACAAGGCCCTACTCCACTAACAACAATACCATTTAGTGAATACAAAACATGGTACACGAACTAACAATTAAAACAATGAACTCACTATGGGAAGCAAATAGCGACTGTCGTCAGTGCAAATTAGCCTTCCCTAAAACAAACAAACAACTAACAGCAAAACTAATACGCCTAAATAGAACAAAACTCAAAACGGTGGTGGGACTAATAACAGGACACTGCCAACTCAATAAACATTTGTTTAATATAGGTATCACCGACAGCCCCCTGTGTAGAGCATGTCTACAAGGGGAAGAAACACCGGCCCACATTCTACTAGAATGCTGCGAGCTCGAACGCCTGCGAAAAGAAAAACTAGGCCCCAGAAGGACTCTTCAGGAAATCATTCAGGACACCGGCAGCCTGCTTGACTACTGGGACGCCCTGGGGTGGACAGACTAACGCATTCAGCACAAGCTCACGCACAACGGGCATCTACTGCCTAAGTGCGGAAACCAGCCGTGCAAAGAAGAAGAAGAAGAAGAAGAAGGAATCGTTATTAATATTTTCTAATCTATATAATATATAAAAATGAATGCCTATTATTATATTCCTTGGTCACGACACATCACGCGAAACATCAACGGCTGGACCGATTTCGCTAATTCTTTTGTTGTGTTTTTTATTGTCGGGAGAAGGTTTATATGAAAGAAAAAATTAAGAGAGTTGTGCGGAAAATAATTAGGATACTTAAAAAAACTTTATAAAATTAACGGCGTTTGACGTATCATGTTATGACCGTTGCCATGGTGCGTGCAATGGTAATTCATATAATCAAAAAGCCCGGGTCCCACGGCCCGTTTTCTCACAGATCAGTCCGCGCCGCGCCGGACCGACGGGCCGTGGGAACCGATGCATCCGATGAAGCCCGTGGTGGCCTCTTGTCGTCCGTCCGATCCATCGGGAGTCGGTAAGTTCAAAGGCGCGGCACGGCGCGGCGCGTCGGCGCCCGTCGCGGCCTGTATGGGCGCGTCTACGTTGCTTGTTAACCCTTAACTAACATAGTGAATTAAATTAATACCCCAGTCGTATATTTTTGATTATATTTCCTTAACCTTATGTATTAGCGACTTTATAAATGAAACTACCTTTTCGGATTTTGTCGCGGATTTATTTTGATTTTTAGTTCCCGACGTTTCGAATGCTTTACAGCAATCATGGTCACGGGAGAGACTAAGATATTTGACGTCTCATAGGTTTATATACTTGTTACAGACAGTGCCTACCCACAATTTATAAAAATTTTGAAAATGGCATCAGAGTACCTTATAAAATTTTTTATTTTTTAATTCTAAACATTTATATTTAAATTTAAATAATTTAAAAATAATTTATAATTATGGCAATATTATTAACTTATTTTTAGCTAGTATTATTATAATTATTATAATTTTTATTTTAATATTAGTTATTCAAAAGTATTATGTAGTGTTGCTATTAAAATAATATGTATATTTTCTTACCTATAAATTGTTTATGCTAAGTTGCATTTTATTATTAAGTATTAATTTGATATAAGAAAATTAAGTTAAAATTGCTAAAAATATAAATTGAATTTTGATTATTTTAAAGTATTAAGCAACACTACTGCAAGTGCAAATTAAAAATAATTTAATCAAATCAAAATATGCTTAGATTTGACAGATTCTTTTGAATTATAATTTTAAAAAATTTTTTAGAATTTAGATTGAAAGAAAGCTACTGCACGGTTCGGAAGGCAGTTTGTGCAGAGAAGAACCGGCAAGAAACTCTACACTTGCTCTTTTTAAAAATATTTTAACAATATTGCAATACATACAATAATTATTATATATTAAATTTGACTACTTGTATCAAGATCTACACAGTATGAGCTAACTACATCCAACTGTCTATTATGATTACTTTTATGGCTTACAACATGCCGATTGAATACACAGAACTTTTAAAACACTGCCTAACATCTGGCTATCTATTGTGGAATGATGAATTCTACAAGCAAGTGGATGGAGTGGCCATGGGTTCGCCAGTCTCCCCTGTTGTCGCCGACATTTTCATGGAGGACTTCGAGGAGACTGCCCTAAACACATCACCTGTGACCCCTCGGTTCTACAAGCGGTACGTAGATGACACTTTCACAATATTACCAACTGACAAAATAACTGTATTCCTAGAACATCTTAATTCCATAAATCCTAAAATACAATTCACAATGGAATTAGAATCGGACAATACATTAGCTTTCTTAGATGTATTAATTAAACGTAATCCAGATAACACCTTGAGTCATACTGTGTATAGAAAGAAGACCCATACTGATAGGTACCTGAATGGTGAATCTCACCACCACCCTTCACAGTTAGCTACCGTGGGAAAATCTTTGTTTCAGAGAGCTCGAGGGATCTGTGACGAGCAACACCTGGCGGGAGAACTGCAACATGTCAAGCAGGTTCTGCGAGACAACAAGCTACAAGTGCCGCGCCCTCGTCACAGTGAACGAGTGAAACCAGCCACAGTCGAGCGCGTACCTGCAATTCTGCCCTATGTGAGAGGAGTCACTGACAAGATTGGCTACATCCTAAAGCGTGCTTCTATCAAAACATATTTCAAGCCGCCTAAGAAAATCAGTCAGTTTCTACCATCAGTCAAGTGCCATATCCCTCTCCAAGATGCAGGAGTATACAAACTTGATTGTGACTGTGGGCTCTCTTATATCGGACAAACAAAGAGATCTATTAGAACTAGGATCAAAGAACACATAGCTGATGTGAAACACCGTCGCAATACTACATCCGCTGTCTGTAAACATTGTCTGGATCGCCCCAGCCACTATATTCGCTTTGATACCCCTCAAATACTCGCGAAAGAGAATCGTTATCGACCTAGAATGATTCGCGAGGCAATTGAAATTAAAAAACATCCTAACTTTAATAGAGAGGACGGCTGGGTATTACCACCTTCTTGGGATCCTGTAATTAATATAATAAAATCTAATAATAATAAAAGTAATAATAAAAGTAATCATAATAGACAGTTGGATGTAGTTAGCTCATACTGTGTAGATCTTGATACAAGTAGTCAAATTTAATATATAATAATTATTGTATGTATTGCAATATTGTTAAAATATTTTTAAAAAGAGCAAGTGTAGAGTTTCTTGCCGGTTCTTCTCTGCACAAACTGCCTTCCGAACCGTGCAGTAGCTTTCTTTCAATCTAAATTCTAAAAAATTTTTAAAAATTATAATTCAAAAGAATCTGTCAAATCTAAGCATATTTTGATTTGATTAAATTATTTTTAATTTGCACTTGCAGTAGTGTTGCTTAATACTTTAAAATAATCAAAATTCAATTTATATTTTTAGCAATTTTAACTTAATTTTCTTATATCAAATTAATACTTAATAATAAAATGCAACTTAGCATAAACAATTTATAGGTAAGAAAATATACATATTATTTTAATAGCAACACTACATAATACTTTTGAATAACTAATATTAAAATAAAAATTATAATAATTATAATAATACTAGCTAAAAATAAGTTAATAATATTGCCATAATTATAAATTATTTTTAAATTATTTAAATTTAAATATAAATGTTTAGAATTAAAAAATAAAAAATTTTATAAGGTACTCTGATGCCATTTTCAAAATTTTTATAAATTGTGGGTAGGCACTGTCTGTAACAAGTATATAAACCTATGAGACGTCAAATATCTTAGTCTCTCCCGTGACCATGATTGCTGTAAAGCATTCGAAACGTCGGGAACTAAAAATCAAAATAAATCCGCGACAAAATCCGAAAAGGTAGTTTCATTTATAATGTCGAATATTCGCGTAAATCTAAGAAAGTATTATTAGCGACTTCCACGGCCAGGTATTCTCAGTCGAGCACATGCGCTAGGAACAGGTGGATGCGCAGCACGCAACGTTGGATGGTTTTCGTGCTATTAGCCTTTGGGGTGAGTTTTTACCCCACTATGTTATTAGTGTAACATATTTTTTTTCGAACAAGTTCTTGTTTTTTTAATATTTTTAACATATTTTTGCCACAAAATGTTAAAATATTTAAATGAAGAACAAATAATGACCATGTTCAATGATTCAGAGGAAGATGAGCTTACAAATCTGCCACTAAATCAATTTCAGAGTGATTATGAAGATGGCGTAACTGCTGAAAGTGTTCATGACACAGAAAGTGAGATGGAAATTGAAAGCGATGCAGAAGCATCATCAGATGAATATTTCAACAGTAATCAGTTTTCATATTCAGAGCTTGCAAACTTGAATCAAAAATAAAACGGCGAATCTTCATCAAAGATCTTGGTCCTTCTTTGATTAAACTTCATGTTAAAAAGAGAAAACTATATGCTTTCAGGTATCCGAAAGAGCTAAGAGACCAAATTTATAATTTTCTTGGATCGTTGATTAACGATGGCGAACCACCAGCAAAGAGAGTGAAATCTGGACACTGTTACCTCTATACGTAAAGATGATCGAAAGGAACAAAAACGAATAAGTAACATTTATAGTCCTGAAAAAAAACTAAAACCAAAGTCAAAGTAAAATTGTCCTTTTTTTGTATATATTTAAATAGTTATCAAGCAATGATATGAATATTATTTTGTAATATATATAGCTCTGAAATTGGGGTGGATTTTTACCCCACGATGTTGGTTATGTAACAAAAAGTCACTATGTTAGTTAGGGGTTAATCGTTCATTTCGTCTGCGGCGGCGCATGCGCGTACACGCACTTGATGGAGTGGAGAATGTCAGACAACAGACCGCACCAGGCGGGCACGGGCGGTGGGAACGCTCAAAACGGGCCGCGACGGGCTTACACGGGCGGAGCAACGCCTGGCGCGGCCCGTCGCCCGGCGCGCCGTGGGACCGCACCGAAACAAATATATACCGGTCAATGATCAATATCTAGCAGCGATTCGCTATATAGTGATGTGTGTGTAATGTATAAACGTGTATATGTGCTTGTGTCTGTGTTTACAAACAAACGTATGTGTGATTATGTAGAGGCTAGAAAAGCCAGTCGCTTCCCCGTCCAAATGGGACTCAATTTTTGCGCGAAATTATGATTTTTGCAAAAAGTACAGTAAATAATAATAATATATACTCAGACCTATTTTTCGTATTTGGAACAATCTATAACTTACTTACATGATTTCCAAACTGCTATCACTGTTCTTTGTGGCCTGTTCGCCTTCACTTGAGTTGGAGCCACCTGACTCGGACCTTTTACTTCTACTTCTGTGTGGCTTCTTCTTATCTTCTACGGGATCTGTGGACGTCGCTTCCTCTGATTGACGCTGCCAGGCCGGTATTGACGGAGGTTCCGTACGGGTTTTTAGTGCGGGAAACTGGTTCCTGTTGAAAATCATGATAAATAAATAAATAAATAAATAATAAATATGTTGGGACACTATTACAACAGCGCCATCTAGTTCCGCAGTAAGCTACGTAACGTGCTTGTGTTGCGGATACCAGATAGTTGATATACTACACATATAAATTTTAAATACATGCATATTATAAATATAAACACCCATGACTGGAGTACAAACATTCGTGATTAGCAAATGAATGCCCCCAGCGGGACTCGAACCCGCGACCGCTGGCGCAGAAAGTAGGGTCACTACCAACTGAGCCAAACGAGTCGTCATGATTGTAATAACATGTGAGAAAATCGATTTAGACATACTTTATATTTGTCGTATTTATCATCAAACTAGGGGCTCACCCTCGCTTCGCTCGGGTTCGTCCCTAGGTACGTGTTGTATATATTTACTTCGCACCACCCGGATAGATTTGCTGATTTAATCACCATTGCACGCACCATGGCAACGGTTATAACTGATACGTCAAATCAAGCTTCTAGCCATGGAGGTTAGAGACCAGGAGAACCATCGCTTCATACTAAAGCATTACCCGCCTGTCTCTGAAAATTTGTAGAATTTATAACGCGCTGTCGACGGTAAGTAGTATTTGTGAAGTTAGCTGTTTATGAGTATTGTCACTAATATTAATAGTCCTCCTGGTCTCTAATCTCCATGCTTCTAGCTTTAAAAATGACGTAATTTCCATACAAACTTTCATCCCCTATTTCAGCCCTTTACAGCCCTTTTTCGCCTTAAAAAGTACCTCCCCATCAATTTTCAGCCAAATCGGTACAGTCGTTGTTGAGTTATAAATAGTGTAACTAACACGACTTTCTTTTATATATATAATAAGAAATAAGATAGATTAATTAAAGTATAAAAAGACTATTTTTGAAGGCACCCCATTATTATTTCCTCCTACTTAAGAGTAGATCGATAGTTTCGGAGATAGGTCCAGAAGATGAAGGTGGCACTGCTTGTCTTTTCATTTCGAACAAGCATTAATAAAAGCGGCAGGTTCATAAACGCGAGGAAAAAAGGACTAGCGTATAAAGGACTTTTTTTTTCTTATTAGAACTATGTATAATTTTTGTGTCAATATCAAGAGATGACGAAAAAACCAAACTAATAAAATAATATTGTTCTATGTTTCATCGACTTGAACTCAGAACATGGCAGCGTTACAGATACTAGATATATAGTCGTATATCAAGCAAATATACATTATGCATGATGCATGCGTTTAACAACCTAACAAATGACCTTTTGGAAAAACTGGAGTTCAAGCAAAAAAATTAAAACGTACCTAAAATATAATTAAAAGCTTACCTATTAAGCAAGATGCCTTTAACCGATGCGATATCTGCCTTCAAATTGTCCAATTCCGATCTCATTGTGTTTCGTTTCAACGACGATTGTACGTCCCCTCGCAAGGAAGAAATACTCGCGTTCATAACGTCTAATGATTTGCGAAGCTCTTCTATACATTCTGCTGTTGTTTTTGGTTTTGGCTGTTCGACAAATAGCAGATGCCTGATGCAATTCTGTAAAGAAGTTTATATTAAAAATATGGAGGATGCGTCCCATCAAAATTAAAGAAAAATCTGTCAATTAAATGTCACTAGTAGGATTTTTTGCGGATGTTTTTTTCTTCGCATTAAATCTACGAACTAATCTTTAAATGATTAACTTTATACTTTTTTAGACAACGGTAGCCCAGTGGTAACGCGCTCGATGGGATAACAGAGTGATGCGGGCTCAAACGGGTCTCGCACCTCTGATATTTTCTTATGCGAATCTTTACTAACACTACTGGTTTTAGGGCGAAGGAAAACATTGTGAGGAAACCTGCATGGCTCTCGAAAACCTAGCAGGTTTTCGATAAAGTCCGCTAACGCACTAGGCCAGCGTGGTGGACTATGGCCTGATCCCCCTCGTTTTGAAGGGAGGCCCGTGCCCAGCAGTGGGACGTTAAAAAGAGCTGATTACATACTTTTTATTTATATTTTATTTATTGTTTTTAATAATATCTATACAGGGATTTTTCTCATAATATATGAAATTTTATTTCTTCTTTTCTGTTTTTGTCGTCATATTATATCATGATATTATGGTTTTGTAAGAGATTTTTTTATTATATAATACAGCGTAAGCTGAGAATTGTAGCGTGAGAATGTTTGCAGAATTCCTGTTATACTCTTATTTATTTAAAGCTGCGAGCTTACATGCAATAGAATAGCAATAATTGCAACAAAAAATCAGACAAGTGCGAGTCCGACTTATCGAGTCGTTGAACGCGACGAGCATTAAGTAAGAATTAAATATTTAATTTTTTAATGTTTTAAATACAAATTGTACCTTTTACAAATTGTGTAGGACAATGAGCTTGGCATTTAAATAGGCAGAAGACGTATATAAATATAAAAAAAAAAGTATTTCAAAACCGCCATCTTTTTTTATTTTAAATATCACATCATATCAAAATTCATTAACTACGACGGGGCAAAAAATCTGACATGTCTACATAAGGTGTGGGAAAAATGTAATGTAATAAGACACTCTAGCGAGGAATTATTAGTTTTTTTTACGATGGAACGAATTGAGTCAACGGCTGTAGTCGTTAGCATAAACTACATTATAAACACATTTTGTTGTTTCTTATTTGAATTAGCTCATTTATTTTTAGATCTGTTGCTTATTCAATTTGGATAAATAAAATTTGTAATTCAAATGTTGGTGTACTTTGGAGCGGAAATATTATTAAAAAAATTCGATGAGAGGTAAGCGAGGAAAGCAAAAGCTAGAAAATAATTCAAGTGTAGTATGAAGTTTATCTACGTGATTATTAATACTTAAAGATGTTTATGCCCAAACATGTAGGGGAGCCCAAGAGGGAAATTTGGGATTTACTCGAGAGCGTCAGATTAATAAAAGGTAGGATACCTTACATATTGATAAGTACCCCTAACCAGTATCAGTCTTCAATATATGGGGGTACGCTCAGGCGAACCCGTTAAATATGTAAAAAAAAATTTGGTCATTTGAAATACTCCAGCGCGTCTGAAGAGGGGTTAATTACTAACTAAAAAGTGTCAAATTTGCTTATCTGACGGTTTAAGCGTAACCTAAGGGAGTGGGATGGTAACAAAAAAACAATGCCTTGACTTGATGACTTGATACCTCGAGCGCAGTAGATTTTTTTATATTGTAAGGGTAATGATACCAGAATTACAAAAAATATATAATCTGACGATTTACGTAAGCCGAGCTCCGGCTTGTTTGTAATAAAAAGTTGCTTTTGTAAATCAAATTTGGTGAGTTATATTTATTATTATTTTGATAATATGAGTGATAATGATAAGAAATGTTTCCTGTGAAGAAGATCTATCTTTTAAAAAAGTTTTATTGGTCATTCCTCATGGTTAATTTTTTTTCAAATTGTTAGATTACATATACCCCTCAAAATATTCGTCAGATTTTTAGTCAGTATGGCTGGGACATCATGATACTATGTACCCTTTATGACCCTTCAGTATACTAATCTGAAGTGCTCGAGTATGTCAAGATGTCGTTTTTTATATGTTTAACAATTCACTGCAAGCTTGCGTCACTTCCAACCACTCTACAAATCTGACATGTTCGAGTAAATTATTTTTTTTATGATTTTCACTCCTCCCACATGGCCAACCTCACCTCGCAAATCGGCAGAATAATATATATTCCATATCAAAGACAAGTTGGAGTATGAAAAATATCAATATCTGACACGCTTGAGCATATCCATGTGATTGTTTTTTTTTTACAATTTTGAAAGACTGTAGACGCTTCCCCCACCGCTGACAGTGGAAATATTATAGGAACTTATCTTCCAATTATCTAATCTACAATATCTTATAGATTTCCGCGACGCTCGAGTAAATCCACATCCACACTATCTATTGCATTATAGCCCATAAAACGTACCTAGCTAGAGACGAACTCGAGCAAAGTAAGAGTGAGTCGTTAGTCTTAAACATATACCTGCTCTGTAAAAAGAAGTCTTTATAAATTGATTTTTGTTTTTTTGTTGTTATTATTCAAGGTATAAAGCTTGAATTGTTTGTTCATAGTATTTAAAAAGGTACCTTGATGTTATATATCTCAAAATTATTGTGTAAGGTCATTCTGTGTATAATTTTCGATTGGATGACATATTATTTATAAAATACGCTTCTTATCTTAACAAATATAGCAGTTTCGCTAGCAGACCTGGTCATGGCTGGGGCATACACGGATTTTTTTTTAGGTTAGCAGCCGATTCTTAATTTCTCTATGAAGAAACATCACGTGTACTTTTTAAATTTTCCATTAAAAAAATTACCAGGTTATGATTATTAATCATCCTGAAAGTTGGAATAAATCACATATTATTAAAAAAACGTTAAAATCGGATACTTAAGTAGGTACCTAGTTTCGAAATTCATCGCGGACGAACTTCATGACACGGGAATTTTATAGAGTAATATACAGTGTAAGCTCTATATAACGACACTCAAGGGACCGTGCATATTTTGACGTTATAAAGAGTTGTCGTTAAATAGAGAAGAAAAATCTGTATAAAAATAAAAATCTGAAAAAGAAAATGCTTATTTCAGACTAGTGTTAGTAATTACATACATAAAAACAATTCTTATTAAAACGCTATTGCGTATAGTTTGTTATTTTCGTCTGACGTCTTTTGCTGCACCAGTAATTTTGATGTACTTTTTACTTATTTTATTCATATCTTGCGATATTGAGGCATCTTGGTGATAAATAAAGTACTTAGCCCATAATTTTGCGGCTTCCAGAGCTTCTTTAATGCATGGCGTCATTTTTACAAATTTTGACAACTTAAAAAGTACTATTTATTATTTTATTGTTGTTATTGAGAGTGGGTGTAATGCTAAATAGAGTGTATCATTATATGGAAAACAAGCTAAACCAACCAAAGCAAAGTGATTTTAACGCTTTAGGGAGTTTGTTGTTAAATCGAGTTACGTTACATGGAGTTTACACTGTATACACATGACATTGTGTATGTTACGAATATATTATAGACGTGCTCGTGTATCAATAAAATTTGGTATTAAATATTTACAATTTAATATTTATCGTACAATGACCTTTCTATCTACATGATTAACTAGCCAGTATGCAACAAGTATTCGTATTTCGTATTATCAATTTAATATTAAAATATAGCACATTATAAAGCTGAAGATTTTGTGACCTTATCCCAGAAACTATCAAAGAAAAAAATATTGCTTCTGATAACAACCCATATTGGCAGCGAAACTAATGAAATAGAGACGAAATTTCAAAACATTTTTATGAAATTCTATTAATTCTTTAGATGACCGCCATTTTTCCTCCCTAAAATAAATTTACTTCAAAAATTTGTCTTAGGGTTCTCCAATTAATTTGTAAGCTAGTACTTGTAGATATTGGAAGTCATCTTGTTTTATTTGTGATCCAGAGCAGAGCTCATTGCCTTAATGGTGCTGTTAGGTTAGTATCGCTAGTTTAGAGTTATTACTGTAAAACGCCAAAAAAAAATGTTATAAAATTTCAAAAGGCACGGGCGCTTAACGCCTGTGGATATGTTCATTTGCTAAAAAAAATGGTGCTGTTAGAAATAGTAACTGCAGTGTACAGTACTATTTTTTTAAATAAGTTGGGACAAAAGACGCAGAAAGTAGGGTTACTGCCACAGAATTGATGAACGATTTTACCTATTCCGTGGTCTTTCTGGAAGTAGTACAAGTTATACTTTATTATCTGATAAAGTTAGTTGATTTAATTGCTGTTTATTGATACGGGACCTGGTTATGACTACGACTATTTAACGACGCGTTTGACACTGTTTGTAGCGACGACTTGCTGAGTGAGCGGTCGCGGATTCGAGTCCCGCTGAGGGCATTCATTTGTGTGATGAGCATGAATGTTTGTACTTCAGTCATGGGTGTCTATATTTATAATATATTATATGTATTTAAAGTTAGATATGTGTAGGGTATAGACTATCTGGTATCCACAATACAAGCCTCATAGCTTACCATGGAACTAGATAGTGCTGAGTGAAAGTCTTATCAATAGATATTTTATACAATAACATAAAAAAACAAATGCTCTTTCATAAACAAAGAAATTGAACAGTCTTAATTTAGACTATTTTTGTTTGCTTCAATAGACAATAGAATTGTTGTTACTCAAATTGTTAAACTAATTTAGTTCTATACAAACCTATTTATTGTATTTCTATTCCTTATTATGAGGGCGGTGGTAGCCCAGCGGTAACGCGTCGCTTGTATAACCGAGCAATGCGGGTTCAAATCCGGGTCTCGCACCTCTGATATTTTCATGTGCGAATCATTTCTATTCTGATTACCACTTGTCTTACGGTGAAGGAAAACATCGTGAAGAAACCTGCATGTCTGAGAAAACCTAGCAAGTTTTCGAAAGACATGTGAAGTCCCCCAATACGCACTAGGCCAGCGCGGTGGACTATTGCCTGATCCCCCTTGTACTGAGGGAGGCCCGTGCCCAGCAGTGGGACGTTAAAAAGGGCTGATGATGATGATGATGATTATGTATTTAATTCATTTCATTATTATAAGGACACACTAATCAAAATAGGTAAATTTAAGATGTCTGCACGCATACTTGTGCACTATAATATCTCCTATTGAGATGTCTTATCTCTTCTTATCCTTGCTGTAATCAGCCGGGTGGATTATTATGTATGTATTTGTATCCAGCCATTTTATAGTCCCACTGCTATCCCACTGTTGGGAACTGGCCACCCTTTAATACGAGGGGGTCAGGCCATAGTCCACTACATTGGCCAAGGCTAGTTGGTAGATTTCACATATCTTCGTCACGAAAAAGATTAGCATCTGCAAATGTCAGAGGTGCAAGACCTGGGATTTGAACCTGCTTCATTTGGTTTTACAAGCGAGTTTGTTACCACTCGGCTATCAGTAACATAATGTTTATATATTATTACTTCATAATTACATACCTTATAAAACCAGTAGCAGCCATAGATGAAACCACCATACACTATCAATGGCACAATCTTCTCCTTAAACCATGATCTTCTTGAATGATGAAACATCATCAGTTCTGAAGTCAGTGATGGAACATCTAAGAACTCTCCACATTTCTCAAGCGCTGTGCGTATTTCTGCGTCAGAAAGACCTTTACTCCTAAGAAATCTTTCTTTGCTTTCCATAGTACATCTTTGTACATTGGGGTTTGAGAGAAATTTGATAGCAGTTGTTACCTGAAACTAAAGGATAGCTTTAAACTCATATAATATAATTTTAATGTATTAATTTCCTTTAGCTACAGATTAATTATACTTTTATGGTACAATAAATGTAATTAACACGTATTCAATATATTACTATCACTTGTATGAGACATTTATTTGTCATAGAAAATATCCATTAATCTACTTATTAGTAAAATCACTACCACACATATTTATTCTTATGTGCCTACATGATGGATGAGCATTGTTTAAAAATAAGACTTATTTTAAGTAAAAGTCATGTTTAAGTCTATAAAAACAAGTTGAACCTTGGAATGACTAAATTAATTAATTTTGGAGCTATTAATTTTCACAATAACTCTTATAAGAATGATGCTTAAAAATATTAATTATATTTTTTGTTGGTGCTAATGAGTAATGACATAATAAATACATATAATGAATTTAAAAATAAAATTTACTATAAGTATATAATACTTACTTCATTAGAAGCAGTCATTAATTATTAATGTTTAAACATTTAGTTATTAATCTATTGTATATAAAGTTCTGGTGATGTATTTATAAATATTAATATGAAATAATGTATTACAAGTTGCTTATTTAATAGGTATGTTCTTTGTAGTGTGAAGGTCATATTACTTGCTCCATAATTACTAAAATGTTCTTTTTACAGGCAAAGCCCACAAGTATGCATAAAAATGACAAACATAAACTTAGCAGTAATTGCTAGTAGTAATACTTAAATGAGGATAATCACCAAGTTCTCACGAATTTCAGTTCCAGAAGTTGCTAAAACATCCGAAGCCATTTCAAAATTGTTCGCGAAATTTAAACAAAGAAGAGAATCAAGATTTACACTAAATCAGTACTAAAAATATACACAATAAAATAACAATGTAAATAAATATTTAGTTCACTGTCCTATTTCACAATCGATCATAGAACATATTTAAATAAAAGTCATACAAATTACACGAACACGACCCACAAAGGAATTAAACGATTTATGATTGAATAGAATATAGATGAGAATCTGAAGTCTGAACTATAAGTATAACAAAAATCAAAAGGTGACATTTTGCAAATGTCAAATATAAAGTTAGGTGTACAAGTACTAGTTAGTAGTTACTACACTACACGGATTAGTTCACAGACTGATATATTATTTTTAAAAAAATTAAATAATATATACATTACATTATTGCCCAGGTACTAGTTGATCATATATTAACGTAAAGTCTATGATTTATTATTATTGCCTTTGTTTTTGATTCATCGTTACTATTTGTTACGGTCACTGACCTCTATAATACCACTGGACTGGCTGTTCCAAGCGTTTGACAGCAATTTTTTTGTGTCCATTTGAAGCGCCACTAGCGAGAGTCCCGAGAGCTAATTTTTACGTATATTGCAAATGACAGCGAGAAGTGTTTGTTTGCTGTAAAGTAATTTTGCATTTTCGTTGTTAATATAACATAAGTAGTAATTAAGATGATACGGTTATTGTTTAATAAAAAATAAAAAAATAAAAATCTTTATATCGACATCATTAGTTTTAGTACCACGAACTCTCGCTACGTCCGACAGCGGCGGACAACGCCAAAATGGCGAATATCAAGCAGCCACAAAAGCACGTTGACAACAGCCAGTCCAGTGGTATTATAGAGGTCAGTGGTTACGGTCCATATCATATACCTACACAATTTTAGCACCCCATCGAAGGATTTTTGAAATCAAAATGGCCTGAATCGATAGGTCTACGTTCGGTCTGTATAGGTCCACTATCATTTTTGTTAGGTCGCCTGTGATTTTTTAATAAATATTTTTTTAAATTTAACTATTATTTTAAAAAAATTTTAGCACCCCATTGAAACGGAAACTGATTAATCTTTATATTTCTACATTCTTTATCGTTAGGACAGTTTTGGTCTCTATAGGTTTTGCTTTTATATTATCCATTTAGTTTTTTTTATTAACAATTATAAATAATTGACATTGACAATGTCATAAGTCATTTGACATCTCATTTATGTTACCTTTTGAGCATTAGCTTCTTGTATTTTGGCTATACATTTTTATGTCATATTTAATATGTATTGTATAGTCTATATATAGTTATTTAATATTAGGTATTATTATTTTTGATTTGTTTTTAATTTATTGTTGTTGATTTTTGTGTTTTTTTTATTTATGTGTATCATTATTTTTTATGCCTTCATACTTTCTATTTTGTTTATATTCGTTTGTGTAACACTGAACATTCTCAATTTTTGTGTTATAAAAATTTTGTATTATCTTTCCTTGTAACTGGCGGGTGTTTAGGTATTATTATTATTAACTTTAATTTATTATATTTTATTATTTTATTTGAAATAAAAAAATATAATATTGAAATAAAAAAAAATTAAATCAGGATAATGTGCAGAAATACTCTGTGGATTTATATGGACAAAAGGTAGAATTTAATGTATCGCCCAATGAAGGAATACTGGAAAAAGTGCCGTTACTGCTCGATCCAAAAGATGAGGATGAAAAGGACAAAAAGGAGTCATTGCTATTACTACTGTTACTTGCCATTTAAATAAATTAAATAAACTATATTATAAAATAAATAAAATAATAAAATATAATAAATTATAGTTAATAATAATAATACCTAAACACCCGCCAGTTACAAGGAAAGATAATACAAAATTTTTATAACACAAAAATTGAGAATGTTCAGTGTTACACAAACGAATATAAACAAAATAGAAAGTATGAAGGCATAAAAAATAATGATACACATAAATAAAAAAAACACAAAAATCAACAACAATAAATTAAAAACAAATCAAAAATAATAATAATATTAAATAACTATATATAGACTATACAATACATATTAAATATGACATAAAAATGTATAGCCAAAATACAAGAAGCTAATGCTCAAAAGGTAACATAAATGAGATGTCAAATGACTTATGACATTGTCAATGTCAATTATTTATAATTGTTAATAAAAAAAACTAAATGGATAATATAAAAGCAAAACCTATAGAGACCAAAACTGTCCTAACGATAAAGAATGTAGAAATATTTAGATTAATCAGTTTCCGTTTCAATGGGGTGCTAAAATTTTTTTAAAATAATAGTTAAATTTAAAAAAATATTTATTAAAAAATCACAGGCGACCTAACAAAAATGATAGTGGACCTATACAGACCGAACGTAGACCTATCGATTCAGGCCATTTTGATTTAAAAAATCCTTCGATGGGGTGCTAAAATTGTGTAGGTCATATCATAGACGAATAATAAGTCTATATAGGTATATATTGCACTTTTTATTCATGACATTGACAGAAAATAAGTTTCAGGGGTTGACACTTGACAGACAAGTGACAACCGAAATGAGTGAAAATTTATTTTTCATCTATGAGTGAAAAGAAAATGTTGGTGTTTAATGTTTATTTATGACGATTACAATAACATAGTGTTGTGAATTAACATTAAATTTTAACGAAAATGAGTGATTTTAAGAATGCAACAGAAGCAGCATCTCTTGCTGTGACTTTTGATCAAGCTGGACAAACTGAAAAAGCAGTAGAATGTTATCGAACAGCCGCGAGGTTGCTGGACCGAGTGTGCGGTCAGGTATCTCCAGAAAGAGAAGGAGATTTGCGACAGAAAGTTAAAGAATACTTAAAACGAGCCTCATTTTTGCATGAACAAAAAGGTTCTTTATTTCCCTATATGTATAAAGAAAACGTGCAAAATTTTGACGCTATTCTTTGATGACTCATGCTAATTTTTTATTGTTTTAAATAGATTGTCAAATAGGGCTTTATATTTGCATGTTGTACATGAATTTAGCTCAATTGAAACAGAAAAATATTTCCTGAATAAAATAAGTATATCCGTTTGCATCCTTTCCAATTTTTTATTTGACAGGATAAGAAATAAATAATAAAGTGAAAGTAATAACAATGAATGTTAAAGTATTGATAATGCATTGATAAATTATGAATCACTTTATTAATAGAATAGCAACTATTGCTTCTTTTATAATTCACAATGAGATCAGCATCTTTAAAACAAATAGAAATGTCTATATGTTAATTAAATAATGAAGTACCTACATTAAAAAATAAAGAGTAAAGTCATTAACTGCTTAAAATATTTTTCAGAAAGAGCACAACAAGAAGAAAGTGAGAGAATTATGCAAAAATGTTATTTCCTTATGCAACAAGCCTTAGATGCAGATGAAGAAAGTCTTACAGATTTAGCTTTGCAACTCTATACTCAGGCAGTAGAATTGGCAGTTAGTGTTGTGAGTATGATATTTGTAATGCAACAGTAATTATATTAGTATACTTATATTATATATTATATTATAGTAGCAATGATATTAGTAATAAAATGATTTATGACTTTTATATAATTCGTATCACATAAAAAGAATGCTGGAAGAAAGGGGTGGGGTGTGTTTGTGCATAAGTACATTTGCGCACGAAAGTAATAGGTCTATTCTTTTATTTTTGAACTAGCCTTTCACTAGCGACATATATTGGCTATTGGTAGGTAAAAATATATTAGAGAGAATATAAATAAATAGAATACTATTAATTAATAAAATGCATATTATGTTTGATTCAGTGTAGAGTTTAATACATTTTTTAAATTGTAAACTGCATTATTATCAGACTCTCTCTTTATAAAACAATATATTATTATGTCAAAAATATTTTTTTCTCTTTTTTATGTAAAATAATTTCATAATATACCTATATATACAAGCCATATAATATATTTTACATACTAAACATCAAAATCTGTCCAGAGATTTTCTCATGATGCGGTCACAACCAGACATGTAGACAAAAAATCTAAAAACTATAGATTTGGCTTCTGTATCATTGATAATGAACGATGATTCTAACAACTAAGTTAGAGTTTAATTATATGCATACATCTTTTTTCTAATAAAATTCAATTATATGCCTCTTTCTATGTCTAAACAGGCAAAATTGCAAGCAAAGATAATCTTATACAAGGTGTTTAATTATTAATACATATTTTACTTATAGAAAGTTACAAATCCAGAAATAAACACAAAGATAAAAGGTGTAGCAGCTCAGGCATTAGACAGGGCAGAGGAAATTAAGGGCATTAAAAAGATGGGTGCCTTATCAGTAACTGATCCAAAGAAGCCAGGTCTGTATTTATGTATAATTTAGGATTTTTGACTTAAAGCAATTTTATGTAGTCCTAAAGGCAGAAAATCTTGGAAGGTCTTTAATTCACATACTGGTACTTATAAAAATTAATACTGGTGGTTATGTACACTTAATATTATAAAGAGGCAGAGTTTGTTTGTATATGCTTATCTCAGAAACTACTAATTCAATTTGAAATATTTCATCCACGAGACATCCCATTTATTAAAGAAAGCTACATGTGATCTATTTCAAACTGTCTGTCAAATTGTAATTATTTAATATACTTATAATTATTTGTATAGTGACAGACCTCAAAAAGATCTATATAATGATTTCTGAAATTAATACAAAAACATATAACTAGAAAGAGATAATATACTACTTATTTATTTATAAGTTTAAAATAAATAACCATATATACATTTTTTTATCTAAATTTATAACTCGACAGCAATTTCACCAAATAGAGCACAATTAAAACGAGAACAAAGCATACAATTAAAACTGAGTGGTAAACAAAATTATACGGAAGAAGAAAAAGAAGTATTAAGAATGACATCAAATATTAATAATAATTGTTTTCTGCCATTCATGGATGTTGATTTGTCGGAGAAATTTCAATATGCACTGCCATTTGAAGATAGGGCAAGTGAATTGAAATTATCTTCGAAGCAGCAGAAAGAGTTTGATGGATGGGTCAGGCCTCATGAAGTGTCAAGTGACCCGAAGATGATTGTAGGTGACCATGTTGATTGTTTTAGTATCAAACAGACAGTAAGTTTTATATTTCCTTCTCGCTTTTTAAGTATATATTGTATATATTGTATTATATATCAATGATATAAAATTTTGAAAAGAAATGTAGAGTTGGATTTTTGATATTTTTTTTTTTAATTATTTGGTCATTACTATTTGTTACTTTTTCAAATTGACTTTATGTTTTTAAAACTGAATGTTTGTTTTTTAATAGTAAAAATTTCATTATTAACAACATATTGATACTGAAAGTAGATCTTTTTAGTCAGTTTTTAAAATTACTTTTTATTTTTGTATTTTTTCAGATAGTTTCTGATTGTTCATTTGTAGCGTCCTTAGCGGTTAGCGCTTTATATGAAAGAAGGTTTAACAAAAAAATAATAACCTCTATAATATATCCAAAGAACAAAAACAAACAGCCTGTATACAATCCATTTGGCAAATATATGATCAAGTTACATTTAAATGGTGTTCGAAGAAAGGTAAAGTACAAAATATAAGACAAGTTAGTGACTTTTAGAGTGCAATTAGTGGAAAACTGATTTTATTCTTTTTTTAGGTGATAATTGATGATCGCTTGCCATACAGCAAGTTTGGGCGGTTGTTGTGTTCCTATTCTAGTAACAAAAATGAATTTTGGGTGTCGTTGCTAGAAAAGGCGTATATGAAGGTGATGGGAGGATATGACTTTCCAGGATCTAATAGTGTGAGTATGAAAATTGTTTAATTTACACGTTTTTTTATGATTTTTCATATTTTTTTTTTGTATTATTTTGGAAAAAGTAATAAAAATTGGTGTATGTCTGTAATTGATGTTTTCTAGAAAAGTTATTTTTTTTAATTTGTTTAAATTCTAAATCTGATACAAATCGATGGAAATAAATTTAAAAATATGTAGAACATTTGTTTGGTAAATAATGTTGTAATATTTAAAAAAAAATGCGGGTTTGATTTTGTGTGAACACAGTGCGCAGTATTTTTATCAACAAATTTAAAAGTCGGCATTTACAATACATATGCGAAACTGACACCAATCAATTTTGTACCTTTTTGATCAACATAATATAGTTAATTATTTATATGATATATTTCACTACAAAACATATTTTTCTTTTATATTTCAATATGTACTTCTGTTTAGTTTCTTTAATATATCAATAAATAGCAAAGTTTCATTTATTCATAATTCTTTGACCAAACCTTCAAGATTTTTTACAAAAATATATAATAAGCTTTGTTACCTTCAGAATATAGACCTGCACGCGCTAACTGGGTGGATCCCAGAACGGTGTGCACTCCGCGCCGGTGAAGCTGACTTCAATGGCGACGCCCTGTACGAGACTGTTCGGTCTAGACTAGAGAGGGGCGAAGTCCTAGCCACGGCAGCCACCGGGGACCTGGATGATGCACTGGCAGAGAGAACTGGTTTGGTGGCTACTCATGCGTATGCTGTGTTGGATGTTAAAATGGTTAATGTAAGTGGATTCACCCATACAGTAGTTTTCTAATGCCTCCCTCCGTCTCCCTCTATATATTTTTGAAACTGCCTCGGTGGTGTAGTCCAGGGTTCGAATCCGTGTCGGCCAAGCTGTGTTATTGAGTCTTTCTATTAAGTAAGCCTCAGTATCAGCCCGGAGATGGGAAGTTCGCGGTGTGTCACCCCCGTGCTTTAAGTAGTGCCGAAAAGTCGTCGGTCCTGCGCCTTGGCTTTCACTGGTTGTGTCGAGTAGTCGTCCCACCGGAGTAGTAGGAGTAGTAGGAGAGTGACAGGAACAGAGAGTGTTTGGAGTTCGGGAGATACAATAACTCTAATATAATGTTTAAAATGTTTAATAAACTATAACATATTAATCTGTCTATTTGACTATCAAAAAATATCTCTCACTAAGTTTTGCTTCTAAGATAAACCAATGACTATGAGCATGGATTCTACTTCACTCACTTCGTCAACCTCTGAGAAATCAGAAAACTTCTCAAACCTGACAGATTCGCAATCACTTGATAAAAACGAATCACATCCACCATGGCAGCGTGTGCCATCGTCGAAGAAAAGGAAAGTTTCTCAGATATCGCCATCACATGACTCAATCTCTTCGCAAAATCGTTTTGATGGTCTTCCAATAGATCTCACGGAAGACACTAACAGTCAGCCTTTACCAACCTATAGACCACCGCCAATCATACTATATGGGATAGAAGACCTAAATGAACTTACAAAGCTTATTGAATCCGTCATTAGCCCTGCTAACTTCAAGTACAAAATAATAAACAAGAATAATCTCCGCGTCATGATTGACACGGCAGAGAGCTATAAAGAGGTTATTAAACTCATAAGACAAAAAGGATTAATTGGACACACATTCACTCGCAAAGAAGCGAAACCATACCGTATTGTCATAAAGAACCTTCACCATACCACTCCACATGTAAGCATTACCCAAGAAATTGAAAGAACTGGCAATAAAGTGCAAGGTGAAATAATTAACTCTCGTTATGGTCCAGACAAAAAGCCGACTTCAACATTCTTCGTCAACTTAGTACCCAATAGCAACAACAAACTGGTCAAAACAATCAAGTATATTCACCACCAATTAGTTAAGATAGAAGATCCACGCAAGAAAAAAACTATAGTGCAATGCCAACGATGCCAACAATATGGTCACTCAAAAAACAACTGCATGAGACCATACAGGTGTGTTAAATGTGGTGAAGGACATAAAACCTCTGACTGCCCGAAGAAAGACAGAAATACACCCGCAAAATGTGCTCTCTGCTTCTGCGATCATCCTGCCAACTACAAAGGATGTCAGGTTTACAGAGAAATAGCCTCAAGAAAGCTTAACCGCAACAAAAACATAACAACAATCAGTGATGCTAAAATCGCAACAATAAAATCACCAGATAAAAATGTAAACAACCTACCTCGCTCAAACCTGCAATATCGCTCACAACGATCATATGCAGATATAACTGCAGGCAACATCCAAGACTCTAAGCTGGAAATCACAAACCTCACTCAACAAAGCTCACTGGAACAACTTCTAGTAAAACAAAACGAAAAAATAGACCAACTCTTACAACAAATCAGTACCCTGATGGGACTGTTGACAACGGTCATTAATAAGCTTGCTTAAATGGCGACCTTAAGAGTGGCATCCTGGAACATCAATGGTTTAGCTCCCAACATCCATGAGCTAGAATCTATCATATATGCTAATAAACTAGATATAGTGTTAATATCAGAATCTCATGCCACTACAAGAAGCTACTTCCATATCAAAGGCTACAACATCTATACCACTCCTCACCCTGATGGAAGAGCGCATGCTGGCACATCCTTGGTCATTAGAGCTAATTTGAAACACTCAACCTTGGAACCATTCTCCACGCCGCACCTACAAGCAACTTCTATAAGGGTTGAAGACCGCTTTGGATATATCACGTTCTCCTCAGTATACTGCCCACCTAGACATAGGATAACCTCTGAAATGTTTGCCGAATTCTTCCAAACATTAGGCGTGAGATTTGTTGCGGGTGGCGATTGGAATGGCAAGCATACTTATTGGGGTTCTCGATGTACAAGTACCAGAGGCCGAGAATTGAAGCACTGTATAGATAGAACTCATCTAAAACCACTATCGACAGGTGAACCAACTTATTGGCCCAGCGATCCACACAAATTACCTGACCTCCTAGACTTCTTCATCACTAAAGGCATAGCTTACCTACATACTGGCATCGAATCTAGCCTTGATGGATCCTCAGACCACACCCCAGTTATTCTAACATTGGGAACAAATCCACTTTTAAGAGAAAAGCCCGAATCACTCACCAACCGGAAAACAGACTGGGAAGGCTTTAGAAGCTACCTTGATGAAAATATTAATCTGTTAATCTCTCTCAAAAACCGAGACGAGGTAGATGAGGCTTGCAGGTACATCACAAATTTAATACAAGTGGCAGCGTGGACCAACACACCTGTCCAAAATGAATCCAATGTCCCTTTAACTAATCCACCAGACATAAAACAAAAAATTCTAGATAAGCGCCGCCTAAGAAGAATATGGCATCAATCGCGCCACCCTCTGGATAAGGCAAGATTGAACAGAGAAATAAAGGAACTGAAGGCTATCTTGAGAGAATCGGCAAATGAAATGGTGAAGAAAAACCTTGAGTCTTTGTCCCCATCTGGAATTGGAGAGCATTCTCTTTGGAAAGCAACACAACACCTAAACAAACCACAAAAATCCTATCCTCCGATTAGATCACAGAACTCTTGGGCCAGGACGGATTCAGAAAAAGCAGAAGTTTTTGCAGCACATCTAGCAGCTGTCTTCGTTCCAAACGAGAGCTCTTCTGACGAGACAGACATCGACGCAATCCTTCATCAGGATCTACAAATGAGTACTCCAATAACCCCAACCTCACCTAGAGAAATCGCTAGTGAGATTAAGGCACTCGAGTCCGGTAAAGCGCCGGGGTATGATCTAATCACCCCGGCCATATTAAAAAATCTTCCCAGAAAGTGCATCGTATTCCTAACCTATCTATTCAACGCAATTCTTAGAATCTCACATTTCCCGACCCTCTGGAAAACTTCCCAAGTTGTGATGATTCACAAACCAGGAAAACCTGAACATGAACCATCATCATATCGGCCAATAAGCCTAACGCCAGCACTATCCAAACTATGGGAAAGAATATTCCTCGTAAGACTAAAAACAGCTTTAGATAATCTCGCTGTCATTCCATCTCATCAATTTGGTTTTCGCAAATCTCATTCAACGATCGAACAAGTACATCGAGTATATCACACTATTAGACAGAGCTTTGAACGCAAAAAATACTGCTCAGCCGCCTTCCTTGATGTGCAACAGGCTTTTGACCGTGTGTGGCACAGAGGGCTGCTAGTAAAAATTAAAGAAAACCTCCCACATACGATGTTCCTGCTAGTTGCATCATACCTCTCTGATCGATCCTTCCAGGTCAAACAAGGGGAAGCTAGGTCAAGTCTTCATCGCATAGAGGCTGGGGTACCTCAAGGATCGGTTCTTGGGCCAGTACTATACAATATATTCACATCTGACTTACCTGTGAACAACAACATTACCGTAGCAACGTATGCCGATGACATAGCTTACTTGTCTGTCGATGATGATCCAGCTACTGCCAGCCTTAATCTTCAAGAGCAACTAGATGCGACCCACAATTGGTTGCGTAAGTGGCGTATACGTACTAGTGCAGCAAAGTCAAACCATATCACGTTTGCCTTGAGAAAAGGAAACTGTCCACCTGTAAGACTTGGCAGCGACATCTTACCACATTCCGACTGCGTGAAATACCTTGGGTTTCACCTTGATAGGCGCCTCTCATGGAAACATCACATAAAACAAAAGAGAGACCAAGTCAACCTCCATTTTCGTAACATGTACTGGCTCATGGGTAGAAATTCAGTATTGTCGGTGGATAATAAGCTTCTTTTATACAACTCTGTACTAAAACCAGTATGGACCTATGGAATCCAGCTATGGGGTGTTGCAAGTAAAAGTAACATACTCTGTCTGCAACGAGTACAAAATTGCATCCTGAGGGCAATAGTTAACGCTCCCTGGTACACAAGAAATGACGAAATCCATGAATATCTTAACGTGCCGACAGTGACATCTGAAATCGAGCGGTATAGGAAGCAACACATAGAGCGCTTAACTTCACACCAAAATCCACTTATAGCGGATTTGCTGGACATGTCTGCGGTGGTCAGGAGACTTAGAAGGGGCCACCTTATTTGATTGGTAGGGGCAGCGCTGGCAGCCTCACCATAAAAGCCATTATCTCACAACCAATTCGCTTATGGTCCAACGACCGATCGCAAATATTTATTACCACAAAAAAAAAAAAAAAAAAAAAAAAGTTTTGCTTCTCTTTACAAAACGGGCGGAACAAAATAACATTAAACCTCCTTTTTATGTTTCGTCATAAGTGCACTTGTGTTTGCGCGTACACAATAATATCTCCTGCGCATGTGGCTAGTCTCAATGTGATCCCTGGCCGTAATCAGTCGGGAGGACATTATTCTGAAAAGCGTTAAATGTCGCAAATTAATCTAATTATGTATTTCTTTTTCCAATTTCTAGGGAGTAAAGTTGCTAAAACTCAAAAACCCCTGGTCTCATCTCCGTTGGAGAGGCAACTATAGTGAACTCGATACGGTCCATTGGACCCCAGAATTACGTGGTATTCTCAACTACGACCCAGACAGTGCGTCTCAATACGATAATGGCGTGTTCTGGATAGATTATGCCAGTATACTTAAGTTCTTCGATGTGTTCTACTTGAATTGGAACCCGGAGCTGTTTAAGTTCACGTATTGCATACATCAGTGAGTATTGGTTTTTCAGAATTTGTATTGAATGTTACAATATAAACTATCCCAGTAATAAAGTACTATACTGTCTAAATTACTCAAAGTAAAAATTAACATCCAAGAGTGTTATTTTTACATATTGAATATTTTGATTTGATTTTGATACAAATCTGTAGATTAGTAGTAGCAGCCTAATCCAGTATGGCAGTATGGATTAGGCTCCTATTGCATATTTCACATTAATAACATTAATCTCGTAACAACATTAATAACATTAAATTAACTCTGACCGTTTGTCTGTTATGTATTTATTCCTAAACCGCTGAACTAATTTTAGTGTACTTTGATAGGGGTTGGGAAAAGTAAGAAGTGTTGAGAACAAAATTCATTATAATAAAATCATATTATATTTGCTTATTCTAAACAGAAAGTGGGATGCTGGCAATGGACCAGTGAAAGATGCGTACAACATAGGTGAAAATCCACAATTCAGTTTGCACGTGCAGGGCAAAGGCGCTGTGTGGCTTCTTCTAACTCGACATATCACAAAGATAGACGATTTCAGAGATAATAAGGAGTATATCACGTTGTTGGTGTATAAGGATGGGAAAAGGGTGTATTATCCGTGTGAGTATTGGTTGGGAGGGAGTAGGAGAATAGAGGGAGATAGACAAAGAGTGGGAGGGGGAGAAGGTTCGGGAATTAAGGTTTTTAGGGGAGAGAGCGGAAACGAGATAATCGATAAGGCTAATCACATACATAGATGTTTTCGTGTAGTCATATATGATCGTAAGTGTAAATGTAAATGGATTGTTCTTTTTTGTTCTCTCCCAAATTGTGATAGCAATTAGGATAGCTTTACGGGGTTTTAGGCCGTCGAAACGGGCTCTGCTAACCCGGGAATCGAACTCACAACATATGTGCTGTACATCTAACCTCTACTCCAATGAGTGAGATAGTCAAGCGTGATTAGTATTATATACATACGGCTGGACTGATTTTGACGGGACTTTCAGATAATGTTATAAGGAGTAATGTTGAAAATTATTAATAATGCGATATTTCAAATAGTTAATCATACCTGCAAAGAAGCAGTACTAAATCTATATCTTTTTCCAGATGACCCACCACCCTATATAGATGGAATCAGAATAAATAGCCCACATTATTTATGTAAAATCATTGTGGGTGATTCAACTTGCGACAAATACACGTTAGTGGTGTCTCAGTATGAAAAAACTAGGACAATATATTATACTCTACGAGCCTACGCTACATGTCCCTTCTCGATGGGCAAAATAGAGCCGTATCCGTATAAGAAAACTGTAAGTTGTTTATGGTAGACTTGTTTCAAATTTATTCGAAGAGGTTGTGTTTTTTTTTTTTATAATAGTGTATTCATTACTTTTTAACGTCTCACTGCTGGGCACAGGCCTCACTTCAATACGAGGGAGATCAGGCCATAGTCCACCTCGCTGGCCTAGTGCGAGTTGGCGGATTGAACATGTCATTTGAAAACGATTTTTTCGAATGACATTTCTCACGATGTTTTCTTTCACCATAAGACAAACAGTAATCATGTTAGAAATGATTCGCACGTTTAAATATTAGAAGTGCAAGACTCGGATTTAAACTCGTTTCACTCGGTTAAAAGCGGCCGCGTATCGTATAAAGATTATTGATATTTAATTTAGCGTTTATACATTTAAAGTTAAAGGCGAAATATAGATATCTTTTTTAACGTGATAGATCGCTATTTTAATATAAGAATTTTTATTATGACTGTAAATAAAAAAAGTAGTAGTAGAGTTTGTTCGTATATATAAATTAATTCACAGATAAGAGGCGAATGGTCAGCTCATACAGCCGGTGGTTGTGAAAACCATCGTCAAACATACCCAAATAACCCAAAATACACCATAACAGTCCCCGATGGTCGGACCCCTTGTAGCATGGTGGCGGAGCTCAAGGGGCCTAAACAGTACCAAATAGGCATAGACGTTAGGGTTGAAAGTCTGGATGATCCGAATGTGACTGCGCCATTTTTGAAAGAATCCTCTGGACCATATAGGTAAGGGTTTTTAATTATGTATATTATATATAAGAATGAATATAAATGCGAATGTTTGATTGGTTGGATGGATGTTTGTTATTCAATCATGAAAGGATTGACGAAGGACGAAGGCTGAACATCCGTTCACAATAACAATATCGATAAAATTTGGTACAGAGATGGATTAAATATGGATTTCGATTAAATATGGAGCCGTGGGAACAAAAAAGAAATAAAAATGTTTGCTGATATCGCTGACTCTCTCTATATCTCTTCGACTCTCTCTCTCTATCTCTGACGATGACTCAAAAAAGTCACTCATTAAAGAAAAAATAGAGCATAATAAACTTAAATAATTTCCCTAGTTATTACATTTAAAAATAACAGACACAGTCGCACAAACAAACAGAATACAATAATTTATATAATATTATAGATCCGGTTTCGTATATTTGGAATTACACAACCTCCCCGCGGGACGTTACACATTGATCCCTTCCACCTTCTACCCGGCTCAAGAAGGACCGTTTTTCTTAGAACTCCGGTCGACGTGCGAACTGACTTGCGAAGCTCGTAACTAGATAGCTGGTAGGAAAAAGATTGATCTACGCCTTTTAAGATGAATTTAATAGTGTAATTATTTTGTTTTTTGTGACTTCGAAAAAAAACTCGTTTTGTGATTTTGTGAATTTTTTGTAAACATTTTTTTTGTAAATACGAGCTTGAGCTTGAGATTATTCATCTCGTTTTAATTTGTTATAATAATGTAAATCTTTGAATATGTGTAACAAAAATTATTAGTTTTTTTTTTATTAATAAAATTATGTGTGTGAGTTTTGGAATACAGATGATATATCAATAATTATTATAAAATTGGCCTCTGTTTTATGTCACAGACATTTTTTTCAATAATTTATTAAAAAAGATTTTCTGCCTTAACATATTATAATAGTAAAGTATTTTTATATATTATATTGTCTATTGTTTTGTTATATTTGTCGTAATGAAGTGAAATTATTATTAATTAATAAAAAAAATTAAGACATTTTTATTGCATTTATTTGACTTATAGATCTGTAACATTTTATAAGCTAATATTTTCTTTTTTTTGTAATCATGTTTCTATGCTATATCGTTTTTTAAACAGTTAGGATTAAAAAATAGTTTAAGAATAAAAACGGCACTTTTTTAAATCATATATTCAAGTTTTTTTTACATTAAATTACATTATTTTTAAGAAAAAATAGTTTTTTTGTATCGTTTATAACAATTTACATTATTAAGAATAAATTCGCACAGATATAGTTTGTGATTTTAGAAATTAAGTTTTTTTTAATCTGTTAAAATAGCTGCTATGTATTTTTTATATAATTTTAAAATATTACACAATATGCTTATGCTATTATTTACCAAGCTATTCAAGTTACCGTGGAAAATTATTTTGTCATGTAACTTACCAAAAATTATAATTTATTAAAAAGAAAACTGTTATAATAATCATTTAGTTTTTTTTAGAAAATGTGTGTTGTGATTTGACTTTACATTCTTTCCACTTAAGATGTTTATAGTCATTGATATACTAGGAAAAAAGGTGTAGATAAGTCACACGCGCTCAAAAAGCGGCACACCAAAACTAGGCTAATTGGCCCACCTGAACATAGTCACGCGTTGACGACGCACTGTCGCGAATTATATTTGCCTCTTTTTCACTGGCGATACTTGAATCATGCTATCCTATTTTGATAACTAATCGTAATGTAGTGTGTTCAGTGTTATTGCAATATTTTTAGTTAATCATGTGTGCGTTAGTGTGCCGTTTTTGAAGGTAGAATGTCGTTTAGGTAACGTATCTACACCTTTTTACTTATAATATCATTGTTTATAGTTTATAATGAAATATGATAGAAACTTTAAAGCTTTTACAAGGATATTGATTTGAAACTTTTTCCTCGCTCGCTGCTTAGTTACTTGTCTTAGGCACTGTGATAGTAAAAATGTGTAAGATATCAATGTTGTACGGAATTTTATAGACCGTTAATATATTTTGATACTATTTGGCATTTTTATTTTTAATTCTACCCTCTTTTATTTAAATGACAATGATTATTTGTGGAAGGCAGTGGTAGTTCCGTAGTAATGTGCTCGGAAAACCGAGTGAAGCGGGTTTGTATCCTGGTATGAAGTGTCTCGCACTGTTTTTTTTAATGTGCGAATGATTTGTAACACGATTACCACTTGTCTTACGATGAAGGAAAATATTGTGAGTAAACGGTTCATGAAACTAGTGTAGTTTAAAGATATTGTGAAGTCCGTCTATATTTCGCCAACGAGGTGGCCTTACCCCTCGTATTGGGGATTGCTTAAGAAGAAAATCAAGTTTAATTATTGATAATATGAAAGAATAAGTATAATTACGCTTATTTTTCATTGTTTTCAACGCGGTTATATCTTCGAAGCATAAAAATGCAACCCAAAAAGCCTATATATAGATCCGCCATTAATACAGATTCTTTACATGGGCTCTTATGGACTAATGGAGTAAAATGGTAATTATTTATTATGATTTTGCGGTCAAACTTTAAATTGGAAATGTAAACTTTGTAATGTACTAAATACGCACAAACTTGCAAATCTTCTAGTTATAGAACAGTGTTATATCAACATAATTAATTAAAACAAAATTTTGAATAATTATGAACATATCCCGAGAGGTTGAACCTAAATTTACTATTTATTAAAAACTGATTAAATTGCTTTAGTTCCTACGCCGTGCGATGACATCAAATTTCCAAACTCCAAACTAATTTTATAAATGCGTAACTGTCTTTCTGTTACATTTTTTACGTTTAATCCGCTGATACAGATAAAATTTGATATGTAGATAATGTGTCTCAAACTGGGAAGAACATAGTACTGTTTTTATCTTGGAAATCGAAGGGGGGTGAAAGCTTGTATGGGGAATCAGCCACTACTCAAGTAAGGTATAATGATTAAGTATTTTTTATATTTAAAGTATTTACCTACTTTTCTATACCTGTGTACAGTTTACATCGTACAATTTACATGTATGTCTTTATATTTATATCGTCTATTCAGTATTAACCACTAATACGAAAGAGAGTTGCAAGTTAAAAAATAAATAGGATGCTTTGAACAAGCTGTTGAGCGAAGAATTACAACTACTTTTTATGCTTTTCATTACTCTTATAGTTTTTGCTAGTTGCGTGCTCAGCTCGAGTGATACATACTCGTATCAACATCTAGAAAATTTCAGTTTTTTGTATACAATTGCAAAAATCATCCAGACACCATACTAGAGCGAAGCGGTTTAAAGTCACCAGATTTTCAATTTTCACAAATTAAATATTACTCGTATTTACATATCAATACACGAACAGTCACCGTGACATTTCACGAATTTCACCTTTCACTAGCAACAGCCACTATGGTATAATTGAATGGAGTTTGGCTAATTATACAAACAGTGTTAGTGAGCTGTGTGAAGCAGTGCAAGGATATGAATTGCAAATAGGACTTGAGCCACTTTTCCACTACTATTAGTGCTTAAATAATGCTAATTCTGTCTAGGGTTGTCACGAAAATCATTATACTTACCTATACGTTAAAAACTTTTTTATTCTTACTATATTGACTTAATAAAAAATAAAAAAATCTTATCGGAATAGTTATCAATATCGATACAAAGGCGGAACTGGAATCTGAACCGCATCACGAGAAAACCATTGGATAGATTTTGATAAAATTTGGAATAATCATAGCTGGTTATCCGGGTTAACATACAGGATAATTTTTTAAGTCACTAGTAATCTTTTTTGCTTTTTTTTTTTTTTTATGGGACAAAGGGGGCAAACGGGCAGGAGGCTCACCTGATGGTAAGTGATCACCTCCGCCCATGGACATCTGCAACACCACAGGTCTTGCAGATGCGTTGCCGGCCTTTCAGGAAAGGGAGGGATGGAGGAGGGAGAAGGACGGGAGTAGGGATAGGGAGTGGGCCTCCCGGACTCTCACTCACCGGACGAAACGCGACAGCATAGCCGCCACTTCACGCCGGTCTTCTGTGAGAGAGTGGTACTATACGGGACGTGCCGGCCCATTCGGCTGCTACCCGAAGGTAACAAGCATGGCACTACCACTTACAAACACAGTTCTATAGAATATTTTATTTTAATCTTTTAAACTAATTTTAAATGTTGATTTTAATACTGAAGACAAATTATTTGAGTTGGATTCACGCATGCCTAAAGTATCACTAGTAATAATGTCCTCCTAAACTAAAACAAAGACGTGATTTAAATGCAAAGGTACATTTACACATGCATATGTAATAACTTTAAAATTTGCAGGTTGCACGTTCCACAACACATTTCTATCGTTTTTTGATACTAAAATATACTTAGGTACACTTTTTAAAACAATAGCTAAAAGTGACATCCCTAAATCAGTTGTAGTAATTTAGAGGTGTTGTCAGATATAGAGGAATCATGGAGGCTCTGTTTCCTATTTCAGGAACTAATTTGCAAAATGCCACAGGTTATTTTGTAATTATGATATCACTAAGTAGTTTTAAACAGATTTTTAGCTTTTTTTCGTGTTTATATATTTTGTAATAAAATATTGTAAACTTTACAATTGATTTAGGAAATTCGACCTGCAACAATTCAAACTTTCTTTAAATGAGTACATTTTCTACAATTATTTCGTATTCACCCCTTTTTATTTTTTAACGTGGCACTGTGGGGCACAAGTCTCCCTTTATTTTAAGGCCGTAGTCTACCTTATGCTGGCCAAGTGCCGGTCTGCGGACATGTCTTTCGAAAGTTTTGTTTTCCTTCACAATAAGACAAGTGGTAATTGGATTTGAATCCGCTTCAAAAGGCTGCAGGTAAAAATCTAGTCTCTTATATAAAAAGTCGTTGGCGATCGTCTATCTGTTTTACACATATTTTTACCCTTGAGATATACATTAATGCATAACACTTGTAGAAAACAGGCGATTATTGTGGGGTTTACACGCAAGCCAGTACTTTCCACTAAAACGAAAAAACCCATCTTACTTAATAGGGTGTCGTAGGAATAGCAATCAATTCTTATATTAACAAAATTAACTATTTTGCTAATCTAAGAAATTCTGTCACGAAAACCAATACCGATAGGTAGTTACCGATATTTACAGTATACCTACGCATAAAAATATTAATCGCAATGATTTAAAGAACCTTTTATCAATTGTCTCTTGATAGAAAAACCCATGAAAATGTTCCCAAAAGAAGGGTTCGATAAAGAAGTTGGCATATAAATTTAAATGTAATTTAATCAGTCTGTTAGCGAAAGCAATAAAACGACCGTCGTTACATTTTAGCGTTACAACGGTCCTCCTCCTCAATAGATACTGAACAATTTGAAGGGTATCTAATGCGTAAATTTATTTTCTCCAGAGCAAATGTTAGGTCGAAGCCTATGAATATAAATAAATATTAAATAATTTCGTTAAAATTATGAAGAACGGTTATGTTTGAAATTTTCAGACACATCTAGACATCAATAGGATATCTGCATCACAGGTACTACCTACAATCACATGAAGAAAAGTGTAAAAATTTTTATTTTTTTATTTTTTTTTATTTTTGATTTCCAACGTTTCGAATACCCTACAGCAGCGGTTCTCAATCTTTTTTGGTGATGGAACCTTTTTGGAAAGCGATACTCTTCATGGAACCCTAAAGTAAAACAATAGTTTTTAAAAGTGTATTCTTTAATAATAAGCATAACAAAAGTACCTACCATTTAACAGTTACTTATTAATTACTTAAATAATAGGTATAATAATAGAATATATTGAAAAAGAAAAAAAATTAACTAACTAATGGGAGGTATGAAACTGTTTTTTATTTTGCATTAATCGGTTGATATTAGGTTTGATAGAGGACAGTTGAAGTCTCATATCAGGTTCGGCGTCCAGTCTATTGCGGTATTTTGTTTTTGTGGCTGCATAGGTTGAGAATCCTGTTTCGCACAAATAGGTTGTTGGGAACGGGAGAAGAATATGCAGAGCCATTTTTGCAAGCATTGGATATTCACCACGGATTCTGCACCAAAAATCGTTTATAGGCGTCGTTTTGAACAGTGACTCCATACTTGTATCTGATGACATCTCTAAAAGAGATTCATATATCTCGTTTGACATACTTTCAGGCTTTTGTAAATTGGGTAAAAAAGGATTATGAATCCATGAATTTAGTTTCATTTTTGTAGTTTGTTCTTCGGGAAAATACTTCTCAAAAGATGCGCGCAATGAAGTGAGATATTGGACCAATTCTTCGAATACAACATCTTGAAACATTTCATCGCTAACAAACTCATTGAGTGACGTAAAGCTTTCTATTTCTCTCTTTCCAACGCAAATAATCCAAAAATCTAATTTTCTTTTGAAGGCAGTTATTTTGTTACAGGCCTGGAACACTGTTATCTGTTTACCTTGCAATGATAAATTTAATTCGTTCAGTTTTTGAAAGATATCTGCCATAAAAGACAGTCGGAACAACCAAGTTTTATCAAAAAAACGGTCTTTCAAATTAAAAGAAGTATCTGAAAGAAACGATTGTAACTCTGTTCTAAGCTCAAATAGCCTTGTTAAAGTTTTACCCCGAGACAGCCATCGCACTTCTGTATGGAGCAGCAGTGTTTTGTTTGCTGCCATAATCTTCACACAATAATGAGAACAATCTGGATTGTAGTGGACGTGATTTGATAAAATTAATTATTTTTACCGCTTCATCCATAACTAATTTTAGATTCGACGGCATTTGCTTCATCGCCAGTGCTTGTCTATGCAGGATACAGTGGCTGGAAGTACAATTAGGCGCTTTATTTTTTATTCGTGACACTACTCCTGCTGTATTACCCGTCATCGCCTTGGCCCCATCTGTACAAATGTCAATGCAATCGTTCCAACTGAGATTATTTTCCTCAAAAATATATTTATTGTATTAAAAATTTCTTCTCCGGTAGTGTTTGTGGGTAGAGGTGAACACATAAGCATGTCTTCTTCAAAAGAACTTTCATATGGATATCTCACGATAACCAGCAAGATAGCCAGACCAGCGACATCAGTCGACTCATCTATTTGCAAGACGAATTGTGTTTTTTGTAGACGTGTAATTAGTTCTTGTTTGACGTAGCTTGCCAGATCATGAATTCGCCGTGAAACAGTATCATTTGATAGCGGTACAGTAGAAAGATGTTTTGCAGATTTTTCATCGAGCATACATTGTGTTATGTCTAACACACATGGTTTTATTAAATTCTCAGCGATAGTGTGCGCTTCACCTGCTTGTGCAATGCGATAGCTAACTAAATATGATGCCTCCGTCGCCTTTTCATTAATTGTTTGGGTTATATGCATCATAGTTTTTTGACTTTCCAATAACTGTTCTTTTTTACGTACAAAAAAATCATTATTCTTGTCTTTAGACTCAGGGTGTACAGTTTCTAAATGTCGGCGCAACTTGGCAGGTGCCATGGAACTATTGGGGAGCAGTTTACTACATAACAAACAGAGAGGCGAGCCGTTGAAATCAACAAATCCGAAACTGATATATGATTCATCATACTTCCTTTTTTTCGCCTTTGAAACCGTGGAACTTGACGTCGTTGCATCATCTTCTGGACCGGTAACTGCTGTACACTCCGCGCGTACTGCTTTTGAACATTCGGCTTCGTTGGATGATGTTGTTACAACACGTTTAACGCCTTTAAGCCAACGTTCCATTCTGTCAGGATGGTGGGGTTAAAATAATACACGATCGTTACTGCGTAGAAGAGTACCTATCGCTTCGAACGCTAATCTTCGACTGACTAGTGTCAAGGCGCGACCGTCGAAATACTCGAATCGGCGCCTTTGATAAATAAAAAGCCGAAATAAAAATTGAAATTAAAGAAAATTCGTGTAAACAATCTCGACTTTCCGTTTTGAAATTAGAGCTCACAATTAAAGCGTCTAATTTCAGAGGCGGCTATAGTCAAAGGGACTGCGCGCTCACAAGTAGGTATCGACGGCGGCGGCATAGTAACTTGATACCACAGCGTTGATACGCCGCGTCAGAACGGTTGACCAGAGAGATGTGTTCTGGTTTTTTTTTTCTATATTCTTGTGGAACCCTTATAGGGGTATCATGGAACCCTAGGGTTCCGCGGAACACACTTAGAGTATCGCTGCCCTACAGCAATTTTAGTAGCGGGAGACACGCTCTCTACGAAGTAATATAACAATATAAATCCACAAAAAAATTCGAAAAGATAGTTTTATTTAAAATTAGTACGATTTAAATCAATTATGATATCTAATTTAGTGTCGATCTAAGCTTAGAAGCCTTTTATCCAATCGGTATTTCCCCACCGGAATGAAATTTAAAGTATGATCTCTGTAAAGGATCCTGAATGCTTGAATCAGAATGTTCAGTCCTCAAAATTTTGAGAATTCAGGTATTAATCGCAATTCGAATATTTGCGGTTTGGTGTTGAGATAAAGCTCTTAATAAAATGACTAAAAAGTTATTAATTATGAAGTAGATTTTTATATGGCATTAACGACTCATTTTATTGACTTAATGGTTGGTATAAACTTCTCAGAAATGTGACATTTTCCTGCACTAAGAAGTATTCTACGTGTTGATCAGATTAACCAGTTATCCATCAGAAATAATCTAGAGGCTTTTTCGTGATGCGGTCACAGACAAACGGACAAACGATCAAAATTGTAAAAACTATAGATTTAGCCTCTGTATCGATAATAATGATTATCTTAATAAAATTTAGCCAAAAATGTTTAATGTACAGATTCGACAAAGATAGAATTTTATTATTTATATAGATTTAAACTTAATAATTTATAACTAAAAATCAATTATAGTATAACCTATTTATTAAAGAAACTATTCAGATTAATTTATAATTCGTAAAGATATTGTTACTTACTAAAACCTTTATAGAATCATCATAATGTTGTGTAAAATCTTTTCCTTCACATATAACAGTACATAGAATTTTAATACTCGTAAGTTATTAGTTATATACTTAGATACGCGTAATTTCCTATCAAAAAAACGCGTTACTTACAAACTTAAGATGAATTTATGACAGGAAAGTGGTCAATGAATCACGTAGTTCTTAGGCTAATAAATAAAAAAAAATTGGTAACATTAAGGCTACTTCGACCAAAAATTGTATTGACTTTGCCCAACCCTCGTCAGAGAGTGATTTAGGCGAATCCTTTCGGAACTTGGCCATGAACGACCTCAGTCCCTTTTATTATATGCCCCGTATTATATTCTTATAATAATGGATAATATTATGGTAAAACATTAATTATAAATTATGTTATAGAAAATAGGTTTTGGCACTAACTTTTTATGCTATGCTGTGTAATGAAATGTTGGAAGTTGATTTTGAATGATTTAGTTATTAGTAATATGTAATTATAATATTTTTAGATGATAATTATATATTTTGATATTAATTATCGAATCGCGAATCTGATGAGGGAGTTAAAAGAGTTTCTGGTCTGTGGCGCAGTTTGTAGTGACCCTACTTTCTGCGCCAGCGGTCGTGGGTTCGAGTCCCGCTGGGGGCATTCATTTGTTGAGCACGAATGTTTGTACTCCAGTCATGGGTGTTTATATTTATAATATGTATGTATTTAAAATTTATATGTGTAGTATATCAACTATCTGGTATCCGTAACACAAGCTTCGTAGCTTATTACAGAACTAGATGGCGCTGTTGTAATAATGTCCAAACATATTTATTTATTTATTTTTAGTGGATGTTTGTAAGCCATTCGAATTTAGCCCCATTTGATTTTTAATGACTTATAAATTTATACTTATAATTGCTGATAGTTACTAGGTAGTAAAATATAATAACTTTTTTTTTTCGCGGGTAGGTGTACAAACAGTAACACATATTTCTGTGAGTTCCCTAAAACTATTTAATTATAAATAATAATAACCCTTATTTAATTTCAAGTTATGTGCTAAAAGTGATAAACCTACCAGCAGTATCACCTTAAGTAATTTCCATAAGAATATATTGCCCGTACACTAATTAAACTTAAGTGCAAAAATCATTGCTTTATTGTGACACTAAAGTCTAAACTACAATGGATTCTATCAAGCAATCCCTTAATGACCTCGCACACCACTTCAACACCACAATGGCTGAGTTCCAGCAGAACTTGAGTACTTCGATTCCAGCGACAAGCCCAACCTCTAACATAGCGGCACAATTTAGTACTTTTCGAATATTTGTGCTCTCAGCGCTCGAAAACCTGCAGCAACAAGTGAATCATCTCTCGGAGCAACAAGATCGTCTTGAAATGAATACCAGAAAGAAAATTCTTTTAATTCATGGTGTTCCGGAAGCTAAGCAGGAAGATGTGACTGCAGTAATGGTCAAGCTTCTATCTGACCGCCTTGACTTGCCGGATCTCTCAATTGACGATATTAGCCGTTGTCATCGCATAGGCAGCTCTAAAGAAAACAAGCATCGCGTAATCCTCATCAAATTTAAGCAGATGATGATCAGGAACCAGGTCTGGTATGCTAAGACCAAACTTAAAGGTACAACTACAACGATATCTGAATTTCTCACTAAAACCAAACATGACGCTTTTATGGCTGCTAGGCAGCGCTTTGGTGTCTCCAAATGCTGGACAAAGGATGGGGTCGTATACGTTATTGGGCCTAGTGGAACTCGATATCGCATCAGTTCGCGATCTGAGCTCGAAAACATTCCTGGTACTTCTGAGAACCCTGTGCCGGCTACTGGTACTTGTACTGTGACCACTCACACATCTGCAAAAGCAAAAGCGGCTCCGTCTTCGCAAGTAAATCGGGTCAGGCGCAACGTTAAAAAATAAATATGTTAGGTATGTTATGTTAATGTTCAAGGTAACATTACTACTAGTTGTTTTGATAAAATCTTTGTTACGCACTCTAACTTTACATATTTTATAAACATCATCCTATCACTGAGAAATACCCGCATTTATAAACATGATTTTATATTTCAATGGATAAAATATAATGATTTACAAATAAAATCACTGTCACTACTCACTGACAACTGACAAGTGACAATATCTTTAACTGACACTTGACAGCCGACACTCGACAACGTCCAGATACGTTCCGTTTTATTAACTATACTAGTGCGATGTTTTGTTTATTTCTAAATCTATTTTTTTTTCCCTAATATATCGCAAAATTATTGTATTAGTATAGATGTATAAATATATGAAAGAACGAACTGGCTGTTGTCTATATCTGTTAATCATTTACCAATTTAGTCGTACAAATACGTCAAAAGTTTATTTTTTGATGCAGTGATTGTATATCGATGCTGTAATTGTTCTGATTTTTGTCTTATTCATTTTATTTTTATCAAATATTATATAAACTCTTTGTTAGGCATTATGATGACTAATGTCATTGTATGTAATTTTAATTAAGTAATTATTTTTGCACTGTTACTACTGCATTAGATACTACTACTATTGTGTTTAGGCAATAATTTTGTAAAATGGTATGGCTGGTGGGTTAGCATTGGAGCACTTTTAATAATCATTTATCTATTATTATTTTTTTTATTCTATTATAAATTGTATTTATTATATTTTTTTTACTATTATATATAAATTATATCGATATGACATTTAGTGAAAATGATAATTCTTCAGACGACGACCTTTACTACCCATGTGATTCCCCATCGTCTGGTGATGCCAGTTTTCTTAGTTCTTCTATACCCCTTAATGCAACCTTACACTCCACTTTCTCTCAATTCTCAAAAGGCTTCAATATTGCTCACATCAACGCGCAGAGTATCCCAGCTCATTACCCGGACCTCTTAAGCACGTTTGACATTAAAGACCTTCATGCGATTCTGGTCTCGGAAACTTTTCTTAAACCCTGCCTTCCCTCTACTTCATATGCTTTGCCGGGATTTCACCTGATCAGGAACGATAGGACTGGTAAGGGTGGTGGGGGGGTTGCTATTTACCTCCGTTCACACATTCCTTTCAGTATACTAAGCAAATCCCCCACTCATTACACAGAGTCAGCTGAGCATATTATAATTCAGGTCCTTTTCGGTTGCTCTAAACTTATGTTGGGAGTTTTCTATAGCCCTTCAATTCGAATTGATTACTTTGACGAATTTGAAGCCTTATTGGAGAGATTTATCCCAGACGCTGATCACACTATAATTATGGGGGATTTCAATACCTGCTTAATTAAGGATGACTCTCGAGCAAAGCGACTAAATAACATTATCAATGGTGCTAATCTTAATTTTGTTAATCCTAATAGTGCGACACATTTTTTTCCCAATTGTACTCCATCGTTGCTGGATCTGATGATTGTCTCTTCTCTTGACTTCGTCAATGTGCATGGACAACTCTCGGCTGATGCGTTCTCATATCACGACCTAGTATATTTATCCTATAAAATACGCCCGCCAAAAGCCAAGCTTACGGTGGTTATGCGTCGCAGCTTTAAGCACTTCAATAACAATAGCTTCTTGAATGATCTTAAATTAATAGACTGGAATTCAATTTTAAATGCCTCGTCATTGGATGATAAGTTGAATATGTTTAATTCCATGCTTACAGATCTGTTTGATATTCATGCTCCACTCAGGCCGATTAAAATCAAGCATCTCCCGGCACCTTGGTTGACTAACGAAATAGGCTATTTGACAATGAAAAAAATAAAGTGTCAATTACTGTTATCAGTATAGATTATCAGTTTAAAAATGGTTATTTATTAACGTAAGTTGAAAATAATAATTGATTTATTTAAAAATCCGTAAATAAAAATGCATTTTTTTAAACGTTTGTCACGTGACACAAAACGCCTCTAATTGGTCGGGTTTATGATGACGTCACCGGCTTGGTAAACAAGCTCGTTTGCCTACTCGCGCCTACTGTGCTAGCTTTCAAAATTGAGATTTTCCTCTATTTTAGCCGTCTTTAATCTTTATTTGTGTGATTTATTCGCAATATTTTATAACGTTTACGTTTCTGTCAAGTACTTTTACCATGGACAACGATTTTGTAAAAGCAGACAGCAGAAACCTGCCCGAAGTTGACGCAATCATGGTGGGATTATTTTTCAAAAATAATTCCGATTTTTATGCTGCGGAACTAAGAAATGTGAAAACAGCAAAGTACTTAAGTATATCTATATTTAATAAATAACACTTTAGAAGACAAGACAAGACAAGACATTATCTTTTAAAATTATTTTCTGGCTGAAACCCATTTTGTACTGATAGTAATTTGCCATGTCATTTTCTATCTGTAACAAACAAACAAACAAGTTGATCGGGATTTTTAGTTAGCTAGGATTTGTAACTAATATTATGGAAAACAGCGGAAATATTCTAAGTGAGTAGAAGAGCAAGAGACATTCCGAAAACATTAGAGGTATTATAACCTCAAATCAATAACAAAATATTTACATTCTGAATGCAATAAATAGTTACATTATGTTTACTTACATCGAAATGGTCTTCACAGAAGAAAATATTTGTACAATTCTCTATGTCCTTAGGATCCCTCCGAGAAAGTTGCAACCACTTTCGGCGCACTTTGACATTTTTTGGAATACTTACAAATAGTTTTTCCGGAGTTTTTATCGACGTATTTGTACATTTTGGAACTGCGCACCATTTGTAACCCATTTTGTTACATAAATCACTGTACAAATATAAATCCAATCGTACTTTCGTTGTTTGTTTACAAAAAATGTATGTGGATGCTAGATGTCACAGATCACAATACAAGCCGGTGACGTCAGTGACCCGATTGCAGCGCCATATTGTCAAAGTAGCCTTTTGACGCGCTATTTAAATATTTAATTTTTAATTTGATATTTTTCAGCAAATATGTATTAGAATTAAAAAGAACAACTTTTACTGGGTCCCTTAACCTCTACTAAATAATATAAAATGGATTTTAAAAACTTGTCAAACAGCCTATTAAAGCGGCAATGACTAAACGTAATAGAGCTAAGTCTAAATACAAAAATAACCCAACTGATGATAATTTGAGTAAATTTAAGTACTTGCGAAATAAATGCAACAGGCTCTGCCGTGATGCACAGCGTAAATATGTTCATGCTTCAGTGGAAAATAAGGATCCTGCCAGAGTTTGGAAATTTTTGGATGCGATGGGAATTGGCAAGGATCGTAAGGCCTCTATCATTACTAATAACTTCGACGTAGAAGCCTTAAATCAACACTTTGCCACTGTTCCTACAATTGAGCGTACTATTAAAGCCACCACACTTAATTCACTTGCACATAGTTCCAAGCCCATCTGTACGCTTTTTAATTTTTCACCCATTCCTCCTGAGGAGGTTAAGTTGCATATAATGGCCATCAAATCTGATGCCATTGGGAGTGATGGAGTAAGTCGAAGGATGGTCCTCTTGGCACTTGAGCACACCCTTACAGTTCTCTGTCATATATTCAATTATTCACTCTCTTCAAATACTTTTCCTAGCTGCTGGCGCTCTGCGTTCGTTATTCCTATTCCAAAAACTTCTAATCCTTCATCGTTCTGTCACTTTAGACCTATCTCTATTCTTCCTTTTCTCTCCAAGATTTTGGAACGTATTGTTCATAGCCAACTCTCTTTGCACCTTTCCAGAAATAATTTGCTCAACCCCTTTCAATCCGGATTTCGCCTAGGACATAGCACAACAACTGCCCTAATTAAAATCTGTGATGATATAAGGAATGGAATTGACAATCAGCAAGTTAGCATCATTACGTTATTAGACTTCTCAAATGCATTTAACACTGTAGACTTTGACATTCTCCTTGCAATCCTACAATCAATGAATATTTCATCGGATGCTATTAACTGGTTTCGCTCCTACCTTTATGGTCGTAAGCAGTGCATTCGTGTAGAGAACAAGTACTCATCATTTTGTGACCTTACATCGGGTGTCCCTCAAGGCGGTGTCCTGTCTCCCCTCCTTTTTTCTATCTTCATTAACTCTATAACTGAGCTTCTTTCATTACCGTTTCACCTTTATGCAGATGACTTGCAAATTTACGTAACAACATCAATAGATGATCTTCACGATGCCATAGCCAATCTCAATTCAAATCTTAACACAGTAAGTACGTGGAGTAAATCGTTCGGACTTTTCGTAAATGCAAGCAAATCGCAGGTATCGCTATTTGGTTCCCGTCACCAAGTCTCCAAAATAAATTTGACTTCACTTCCTCCTATTTTATTTGACGGGACTAGATTGCAATTCTGCAGCTCTGTTAGAAACCTGGGACTTATGATGGACACTACTTTATCTTGGGTGCCTCAGATTTCTGAGGTAAGTAGAAAGTTCTTTGCTGTACTTGGGCGTTTGAGGAGGTGGAAAAATTTCCTACCAACAAAAACCAAAGTATCCCTAGCTCAATCCCTTCTTCTTCCCTTGCTTGACTATGCAGATACGTGCTACCCTGATTTATCACAGATCCACCTAAATAAACTGGAACGGTTGCAAAATATGGCAATCAGGTATGTCTATGGACTGAGAAAATTTGACCACATCTCACAATACAGAATGCAACTCAAGTGGCTCACCATAAGACAACGCCGTAATCTGCATATCCTCACTCTTCTCTATACTATCCTTTTTCATCCTCATACCCCTCCTTATCTTAAAACTAGGTTTAGATTCCTTGGATCTGATCACTCCCTAAACCTTCGCTCACAAGTCGACATTAAATTAGCGTTGCCGGTCAGTCGCACTCAACTCTATGGAGACTCTTTTACAGTTAAAGCCGCAATATTATGGAATGCACTACCAACAGACATCCGCCAGTCGAAATCTGTGCAAATCTTTAAACGTCGTCTTAAAAATTACTTTTTGTCACTTTAAGTTTTTGTATATTTAAGTAATGGTGTATGTAAGTTTATTTTAAAATATAGTTATATATTATTAATATATAGGTATGTATGTATGTTTCAGTTATATATGTAAATAAGTATGTAAATTATAGTATGTATCTCTTTAAGTATGTATATAGTTGATTATTATTATTTTTGTTTTGCACCATCCAGTGTCCTTGCAACTCCACGAGTCTCCATATTATATAGGTTGCCTGGAAGAGATCACTTTAAGTGATAAGGCCGCCTTTACACTTAAATGTCTTTTTTGCTATGAATACTGTATTTTTGTATCTTTTCTTTTGGTGTAATAAAGTATTAAATAAATAATAACTATTTTTTCTTTTTCGAATTTATTTTAACGAAGATTTTACATATATGAAGATTTCTGGATAAAACTACTTGCCACTACTTATACGCAAGTAATACGCAAAAAAAAGGGATGAAACATCGAAAAGTTCCGAACGCTTTTTTTTTGTATGGGTATCACTAACCGGTAATACACACCTATGGACTAACCTCAGAGAAACGAGGGTAAGACTATTACTACTAGAATACAAATAATAGTCCAACTTGTCCATAGTAACCGATTAGAACGTACCTATATTTATGATTTAGTTGTGCTATTTAAAATTAGTTACTGGGTTTTTGGCACATCTCTGTTCTTTAGAGAGCAATAAAGTTGTACCATTGTGTTGTTTCTGAAGAGATAATTTAAAAACTTTACACGATAAAAATATACCCTTATATCCCTTCAAAATATTTGCTAGAAAAGCTATTCTATGTAAAAAGGGGAAAGAAATTCTAAGAACCCTCCAAAGTTTAAGACTAGTTAGTAACTATCGGCGATCTCACTGACCTTATCAGAACTTAGAAAGCCGCAAAACCTTCGTATGTACGTAATAAGTAGTGAGATTTATTTTCATTTAACTTTTTAAAACTCGAGTTTTTTGCTTGAAATTTTATTAGGTAAGTTCTTTGACAAAATTTACCTATAAAATCACCAATTGGAATACTACATAATATATATTATAACTACAATTGCTATTGTATTTCAATATCGCATGAAGAATGATAATTCGAAAACTAAGCTCGCACTATATATTATAGCAATGTGTATAAGTAACTTCGTTGTATACTTTCTTACGGGAAGTTATTCGTAGTAAGGCAATGTGCGTAATAATATGGGGAATTAATGATCTAATGTGTGATATACGGTCAAATAAATCAACAAAAGAATCATTTCATTTTGATACTAATAGATAAACACTTAAAAAAACTATACAAAAAATAAAAAGGCAGCGGTAGCGCGCTCGCTTGGATAATGGATAACTGAGTGAAGTGGGTTCAAATACGGGTTCGCACATCACAAGCAATCAAAAGCTTTTTACAAGCGCGAATCGTTTCTAACATATTACCGCTTGTGATACGGTGAAGGAAACAACATTAAGAAACCTGCATGTCTGAGAAAACCTAGGATCTTCTCGAATGATATTTATCTACATTGAATGATAAATTCAATCATAAATAGGCTAAGATCTCGCTTAGACTAAATTTAGAAAATAAAAATCTACCAAAAAAGTTGTTATTGGTTAATATAATATCTGTATGTATTCTTAGAATAAAATATGTCACTTAAAAATTTTATTTTTTCTGGAAAAGCTCTCACAGCTTTTATTTGAAGTTCCAAAGCTTAATCTCTAAAACGGAAGGATGTGAAGCACACGTTACACATAAAAGATATTCTGCTTTTCAGACCAAGGAAACTTTAGCTTTGAGGACTAAATCTGGGGCGTGATGCCTCGGGCCCGCAGCGAAGAATGGATTTGACTGAAAAGGGACGTTCATTCGTCTTATACCCTTTGATAACTAGCTTTACATACGTTTTTAAGCTTCGAGTTTGTGTTTAGAGCTTAAAGCTCTGTTACAAAAACAATATAAAAATCACTTTATTAAGTTTTTTGGGTTCGCTTGTGTACAATACACAAAAGTGTATTGTATTTGCTACATTACGTATTTAATACGTCACAGATATTTTAAAGCAATTTCTATTTTTAGTTATCTACATTCTACACTCAATTTCATATATTTTATAGATAACGTAAGTTATTTCATTCATCAATTATATTTTTACAGATATTGTAATACTTTCATACTTTATATTAATTACTATATTGCGACAAAAGATATAGGCTAGACTTTAAAGTTAGGCAACTGCTCAAGTACTTAAAGGGACCGTTATCCATCTTATTTGACGCCTTTCATTTTAAGCTGACGCGGACGGTATTACTTTAAGTGTGTGGAAATTGAAAATATTCGATATAGCTTATTTTTTAGATCAATGTTTGTGTATATATCTATATTGTTGTATCTAATATCACAGAATATATAATCTAACATATAAAAATCTCATGTCACAGAATCTTCTATGAAATTTTATGACTTTTTGATGTGTATTTTTGGTAGGTCTGAGAATAGGCCGTAGGCTATTTTTTATTCCTTTAGGTGATAAGGATGGCATTGCAATTTAGTACTGCCATTTTTTCAATATTGCAGTGAGCAGTAAAAGTGGTAAACGAGTAATTTATTAATATGTAAGAGTATGTAGGTTTCCGTTTTTAGAACGCGGGCGGAGCCGTGAAAATTGCTTGTAATTATATAAATTCATAGGTACGTAGGTCACTACTATACATATTAAAGACATTTAGTAAAATTCTTTTCCAGTCAGTTGAAAAACAAAGTGTGAGTTTTCTTGTTGTAAAATCTTATATGTTATAGAGAATGGTAAAGAGTACGTACCTACAGAATTTTGAACGTAGTGACTTTAGACTAAAAATGAATGTTTACATGTATTTTTTTAATTGTAATAGCCGAATTCCAGTATTCAAGAGTATCTGAGGTAGAATTCAAGTATTTACATTATATAATAATAACGTTTTCCGACCGGTTCCGATCACGATAGCCAATCACATTGAGACTTAGATTAGACAACTGCGCAGAAGATACTATAGTGTACAAATGTACTTACGTGAAGACACAAGTGTACTCTCTGTTTCTATCACTCTCACTATCTCATACTCTGGTGGAACGACTACTCGATACGACCGGTGAAAGCTAAGTTGAAGGACCGGCTGCTTGTTTTATTTACTACAATTACAAAGTTCTAAAATAATTAGGAATAACCCACCCATTAATATCGCTACCATATAATAGTTCGGGTAACTTAATCTTTGCGACGGTCTTGTAAATTATACAGAGAACAGTTTCACGAGAGACAAGAATAATATTGAGTAACTTTAGAGGAGTTTGAATGCATCTAGTTTTGGAGATAAACGTGTTGAGGTTAGTCTGCATTTTCTTACTGTTCTTTAACTGTATGTATGTTGGTTACATGTGTATATATAAAACTTGGCTATTTTTCACATACTAGTTATCTTATATTTCATCTATTTTACATCGCATATGTTATTGTGTTATTTTGATATGGTAAAAACTAATCAAGTCAAATCTTATGTAATTCGCTCAGCGTAAGTAATTCGACTATTCAACTTTGAAAATCATAATATTTATTAAAATATTGTTGAAGCAGAAAAAACAAGAAATTGGTTTTTACTTAAGAATGTTGACGTTTTATAAATAAATTTCGGGATTGTCTACAGAACTTTGCACTTATTTGTCGGTGAAGTCGACACACCATAATTAGGTATCATGATAAGTTCAAAGTTGGCTCCAATTTTTACATTTATGTTTTTGGTAGGATATTTTTTTTGGGTGGCACTAAAATCCGTGAGACGTTTTAGTTTTTAGAAGTAACTTAAACTCTTTTACAAACTTTTGCATTTACAATATAAGGCAATATCATTTCTAACATTGATATACTAGGAAAAAAGGTGTAGATAAGTCATACGCGCTCAAAAAGTGGCACACTAAAACTAGGCTATTGGCCTACCAACGCGTTGACGACGCACTGTCGAGAATTATATTTGTCTCTTTTTCACTGGCGATACTTGAATCATGCCATCGTATTTTGACGACTAATCGTAATGTAGTGTGTTATTGCAATATTTTTAGTTTTTCTGTATTCATGTGTGCGTTAGTGTGCCGTTTTTGAAGATAGAATGTCGTTTAGGTAACGTATCTACACCTTTTTACTTATAATATCATTGATTTCTAACATATACTCGTAGCTAGTCTATATTAGCTGTGATTCTATTTAAAGTAATATAGTTGCAAATTTCACCGGCCAGAGATTCATTTACTGTTAGTATCGATGTGTGCTAAGTGCTGTCATCCATAAGTCGAATCTGTACATTAAATATTTTTTTGCAAATATAGAAATACTCATTATTATCGATACAGAAGCCGAATTCGTAGTTTTTGAAATGATTGTCTGTCTGTCTGTTTGGGAACACGTCACGAGAAAAGTACTGGACAGATTTTGATAAAATTCCGTATGATATTAGCTGGTTATCCGGGTATACATTGTATTTGCTTACTGCTGGAAAATATTTAATCACTCAGAAAAATATATTAAATTAAAACTTTTCTATGGAACATGAGCGAAGTGAGGGTGATTCGCAAGTTCACCAGGAGTATGATGTAGTCTTCTGTCGGATGTCTAGGGACACATTTGTATAGAAGGAGGGTAAGTCGCTTGTAAAAGTTAAATATTTATTCGCAACAGTCCCAACCATTACAATTGCATATTAGATCGCAAATATTCAGATGAGATTCTCGCGCTTTAAACGTATAGAAACCAATATTTTCCGACGGAAACGTCTGTCGGATCGTCGAAGCGCAATACTGGAGACGTGGAATGTAATATCTATGTATTACAAACGTTTTATTGAAACACTATCACTTGGCAAAATTACATTTAAATTCGTAATAGTTATTCGAAGATGTGCAATCTTTTGTGTAAAGAATATTAATGTACTTGCCTTTAATGTTTATAAATTGTAAGGATGTTTAGTTTTGGGAGTGAAATTTAAATAAGTTTTATTTATATTTTTGGTTTCCGTTTCAAATGATTTGCAGAAATTATAATTACGGGAAATAGATTTTCACGAAAATCGGTCTTGCGCTATCCGCATCTAGTGGGCTCCGGCGTTAGACCAAGTCGTTTGTCCACCTCGTGCAAGGCCTGGCATACGCAGGCATACGCTTAGCCTTTCATTACGAAGTAGTCACTCGAGAACTTTGTAAATACTCAGGTTTAATAAAAAATCTGTATGACAGATTATGCCATATAACATGTACATTCCAACAATAGTATGAAAGCCCAAATTTACATTTAAACAAGCAATCTCTTCATTATATATTGTACACGCTAAATAGAGGATCTATTGAATTAATTCTGATGGATTAGACTCCATCGGTGAGCGATCGGTGCTGAGTATTAAACATGCATAATATGTACTGTTTTACGTTGGGGTTATATTTAGGAGGGAGGCTATATTTTTAATATTTTCATGTGCGAATCATTTCTAACACGATTAACACGTGTCTTATAGTGAAGTGAAAGTATTCGAAAGACACCTGAAGTCCGCCAACCGGCACTTGGCCAGCGTGGTCGACTATGGCCTGATCCCCCTCGTTTTGAAGGGAGGCCCGTGCCCAGCAGTGGGACGTTAAAAAAGACTAAATAAAATATTATAATACAGTAAAAAAACAGAATTAACTAGAATATATAATATTTAATTCTAAACTATTTCCTCTGAAAAAAGCTATACGTTTTACTAATTTGTTAAAATGTGATAATTAAATAAGAACTAATGATTGATTTATAATTTTAGCCAAATATGTAAATAAGGTTTATTCGTTTATCAAAACCTAATTATGTTACAGTTCCCTACTGAGAATGGTTTACATAAATAAATAAACACCTGTCACTAGTACTGATAAATTAAAAACATTTACAAGTCAAATTAACGCTATTTGTATGCGGTTTCACTGCTAATTTGCCTGTCAGTGGAGTAAGCCACTACCGTTAATATTTGAGAGCGGTAGACCCATCCATATATATTGTATAAGTTCCATCCATATATATAGTATATGATTTATATATCTCTATTTATACATACAGTTAGTATGAAGTTAGGTGAATATTATTAAAGGGCTGAAGGAGGAGAAAGAGGAGGCAGTGGTAGCCCAGCGGTAACGCGTCGCTTGTATAACCGAGTGATGCGGGTTCAAATCCGGTTCGCACCTCTGATATTTTCATGTGCGAATCATTTCTATCCTGATTACCACTTGTCTTACGGTGAAGGAAAACATCGTGAGGAAACCTGCATGTCTGAGAAAACCTAGCAAGTTTTCGTAAGACGTGTGAAGTCCGCCAACACGCACTGGGCCAGCGCGGTGGATTATGGCCTGATCCCCCTCGTACTGAGGGAGGCCCGTGCCCAGCAGTGGGACGTTAAAAAGGGCTGATGATGATGATGATGAAGGAGGACAGCCCCAAATGTGCATTTGCCTTGTCGTGGTGGGGGGCTCATCAATGTTCGGCAATCCAGTCAGGTGCGAAACCAAAAAATGTACTGGGAGATGGCCTTCGGCAGGTTTCCTATCCGGGCATCGTAAGATCCTGCGACCTCGATTAAGATAGAGGGAGTCCTGGACTTTAGTGGAATGTAATATGCCTAAATGCATCTTTAAAAAAAGATCTGAAGTTTTTGGTTTCAAGTCCTGTGCCTCGAAGATCATCTAAAGCAGTCGCAGTACCTGTTTTCTCACCGCTCATCCTGAATTCGACTATTTATTTGTGCTTGTTTCTATTCGTGTTATTTTCAACCGACTTCCAAAAGGAGGAGGTTATCAATTCGTCTGTATTTTTTTCTTTTTTCTTTTATGTTTATTAGCTCATAATTTTGAACTGGTTGAACCGATTTTGATGATTCTTTTTTTTATTTGAAAGGTAGTGCTTTCCATGTGGTCCCATTTTAATATTTTCCAGTTCTGACTATGGCATCCATGAGAAAACCATAAAAGTCTTAAATTTGCATAAAGTATTTGCGCGACAAATGGACGAATAACTCAATATCACGCCAAGCGATTTCGATGATTCTTTTTTTAATGGAAAGGATATACTTCAAGGGTAGTTTGATGAGAGTTTGGTAAGGTTCTGATGATGAGATCCATGACAAAGTATCGGAACTCTTCAATTCTTAGGAGCAAATTAACGATGCTCGGGCGAATCTTTTATAGGCTATATGGTTATTTGAGTCACGTACCGTAACTGATGATGGAAGGTACAACTCCTCAACGGTTAGCAGTTTAAAGAAATTTTTTTCAATATAATACGCAATTATGGACCGATGGTTGTATACTTTCAGGCTATAAGGTTTACCTCATAATAGAAGGTAAATTTTTATAGTCATTAACACAATACGTATCTACTTTCCGCTAAAAATTTAAAAATAAATTATTTTTAACAAAAAAACAAAAACCGACTTCCAAACTTAATAAATCTAAACTAAAAAGTAGAAAATAATACTTTTAAGGACTTTGTTAATTTTGAAGTCGGTGCCAGCCAAAGCAAAATAACCCTAAATAGATACATATTTGATTAATCTATCAATTTGTAAACATAATCAAAATACCTGGCTGGCATCGACTCCAAAATTAGCAAAGTCCTTAAAAGTATTATTTTCTACTTTTTAGTTTAGATTTATTAAGTGTGGAAGTCGGTTTTTGTTTTTTTGTTAAAAATAATTTATTTTTATAAAAAAAAATTAAGTTGAAAATATAATTTAAGCCGAATCCCGCCGGATCGAATAAATAGAAACCTGTTAGCAACAAAACGGTTCGCTATAGAGAGAATAAGATTAGGTGTCAAAGTGTCAAATGATCTGATATCGCATTGTATTTCATATTTTATTGAGAACTGTATGATACGGATTACATTAATAACTCAATTGAAAAAATATCGCCAATTTAGAAGTATGGTAAGGTACATATTTTCGAAAACGATTTTCGATTTTAATTTTAGATTTCCCAAAATTATTTAATTTCTCATAAGATTTTAAATAAAAAAAAAACCTTACTATTAATTTTGAAAATCTACATTTTCAAATATAAATTAAAAAGTAATCTTTCTATATAGGTAAAAAATTCTATTCTGACGCACTTGTTTATCTTATTTTAATAGTCATTATTATGTATTATCGGTACAATTTATCTATACATTTTAGAATGTTTGTTAATCTGTCTGGCAATGCATCACGAGATTTCCACACTTGGGGGTTTTATGTGTACTTTAAACCACCTTATTCAACTTTCAACAACTCATGCTTTTAATGCTATAGTGGAAAAATATGTAGGTTCATAATAATTCATATAGCACGTAGCGCAGACGTAGAAGGTCTACGCCTACGCTACGCGATCGGTTAACACAGTAATAATATAGGCAGTAATATTTCATTCACATTTGAAAATGTAACGCGTTATGACGCTTGTTTCAACAAGATTAAGCAACGAAAGCAACCTTCTAACTACTAAGACAAAGAAAAAATATTTATATTAGATTTTCAATAATGCAAACTTATTTAGAACATTCAAATTTGAATATTAATTTACATTTTGAGCGCTGTAGCATAAATTAATATAGATTTTCAAGAATTCATTTCAAGTTACACGTGAGTTCGTGTATCTAATATATATCACACACTTGATATGGCTTTACGATCAAACGAGTAACTATTTATTACGACTGATACGCTCTAGCTAACAATTACTTCAGGCATCAGTGCCTCAATAAATTAGCTTGTTAACTTAGACAAGGTATATTGATCATAGCTTTTATTTGAATCGCAAAACTTATTAAACTTCTTAAGCATAGGGCACTATGAAACTTCCCCCCTCCAATGTACGGGGGGTCTCTGAAGCGTCCGGCAATCTGGCTGGGCGTGAAGCCAAGAAACGCACACTCTGGTGGGCGGTGTGTCATGTAGGTTGCTTATAGTACTTCTCTGATAGTAGAGTTGACTGTGAAGCAGTCTGTTGGCTGTGCAGATTGATTAAGGTAAAAATACATAAACGGTTTGAAAAAAAAAATGTTTGCAATACATTGTAGTTAAAAAATAAATTATAGTTGCAGTTGAACCTAATGTTCCCTCCAGATTTTCTTAACATTGTTTAGACTTACATTTTGCAGTATGACAAAATCGTTGTTAATTTCTAATTGATATATCTACATAAATTCGTTCTGTAGAATACGATCCTGGCAGATAAACAGACAAAGGGACATAAAGGCCTTGCAAGACTACTATTTTTTCATTGATAGTTGGAACCTAAAATAAATAATGAAAAAAATAAATACATATAAATGTTACTTGATTTAAAACAAATTATTTTAACTGATTATTTTTTCTCTTATTTTATCCGAAACTGAAGTGATACGATAACCGTTGAACATAAGCATCGTGAGAAAACTTCCACCTCTGCGCCTCAATAAGGGAGAACCTAACTAGTATTCGGAAAACGTGTGAAGTCCGCTAACATGCAATTGGCGACAATCCCGCTGAGTCGAGTATGGTCAAAGCTAATTAAGGGGAGTACCCGACAGTGGCACGTATGCATTTTTTATATAAAAAAGTATATATTATATAAATACTTTTTTATATATAATTAATTAATAAAATTAATAAATATATTACTTTCTCAATATTTTATTCAGTAATGGAAGAACAGATTAAAATATTTTTACTAATTTTTATTATGTATTGGTAAATAAAACTAATGAATACCTGTCATTTTAATACATCAAATGCTTCCGATGCACCACTTTATTTAAAAAGCTCATAGCTAATGTATTTTATTTTGCAAATCTCTTTTTAAATTAACTTATATTTTCTAATTTTGCCGACGCAACTTTTGGCTTCTGAAAGCACTTATTTATTGTTATTACGTTCGTACCAATCCACATGTCCATATACTCGTAGCATTTGCTTTGGAGATGAGAACAAATATGTTGGGACGTTATTACACCATCTAGTTCTGTGGTAAGCCACGAGGCTTGTGTTACGGATACCAGATAGTCAATACACTTCACGCACACGTATAACTTTAAATACAAACATATTATAAATATAGATATCCATGACTGTAGTGTGTGCTTAACAAATGAATGCCCCCAGCGGGACTCGAACCCGCGACCGCAGGCGCAGCAAGTAGGGTCACTACAAACTGAGCCAAACGTGTCCTCAATATCGTATACACCATTTCAGATAATATTACACATTCCGATTGAGACTATTGGACTCGGTTTGGTTAACTACATTAGTGCTCGTAGCATACTAAGCGTTGTTGCTTTGGAACTATTGTCCACAACCTCGTCTACATTTTAGTCTCTTTTCAGACGAATTGTGTATTATAGCAATTTAATATAAATTAGTGCGTACATTAGGTAGCTAGCTAGCTCTGTTCTGTTTAAATAATAATATATAAATGATAATAATAAATATTTTGGGGCTAATGACTCAGCGTAATTTGGTTCCGTGGTTAGCTATGACGCTTGTGTGAATGCCCCCAGCGGGACTCGAACCCGCGACCGTTGGCGCAGAAAGTAATATCATTACTAACTGTACCAAACTTGTCGTCAAAATGAAATCTATAATATAGAATTAGATCTATACAAAAAACAAATTTAAATAGCAAGCGAAGCTGGGGCATGTCACTAGTTATATGTAGGTTTTATATTTAAAATGTATCTCACAACTTCTTTGTCAAGCAGAATTCTTAAAATTTTCTTTGAATTAGCAAAGTTAAAGAACAACATTCAGTGTTGGCAGGTGCATCGATATTTTCTCATATAGCTGCCAAGACCAGTTCTTTGTTTCGTTGAAAGTGGAGTAAATTGCGGGTAATTTTCCATCGCTACAAAGAGATGAAGCCAACTATTTTTACGACCTAACATTTAAAAACCAATGTTCAACCATATTATTTATTTATTTTATGCTCTTATAACTTACATGAAATATAGAGAATATTGAATATATTATCATAGCGTAAAAAAAGAACTAGGCTTTGATATTACTATGCTTGCCCATGGCTAAACTCACGTAGTGGGATCAAAGGAAGCCCATATGTCCATTGTCTTTTTCCAATCTACATATTATGTCCTTGCCTTTTATCGAAATTAGTTAAGTCTAGTAGGTTAAGCGTTAAAATGCACAACAGATAATTATTCATTAATATAATAAATAGGATTATCAACCTCCGTATGAAGTACGTCGTCCTCTTAATTTCCAATTTCCATACCTGACTGTATTTGTATTCAGAGCTTTTCAACGACCCACGGCTGGGCACAAGCCTCCCTTCAATTTGAGGGGGATCAGGCTATAGTGCAACGCGCTGGTCAAGTTACGGGTTGCCGAATTACACGTGTCTTTTGAAACTTACTAAGTTCTCTCAAACATGCAGGTTTCCTTGCAATGTTTTCCTTCACCGTAAGAAACTTTGTGTTCATGTTAAAAATGATTCATACATGAAATCATCCTTAGCTATTTTTGATTTAGTTGATAGAATTGTTGATAGAATTATATCTTCAAATTATATTTTCAAATCCACATACATGGTGTTGCTAAAGTACTAAGTTTTTTTTTTTTTTTATGGGACAAAGGGGGCAAACGGGCAGGAGGCTCACCTGATGGTAAGTGATCACCTCCGCCCATGGACATCTGCAACACCACAGGGCTTGCAGATGCGTTGCCGGCCTTTCAGGAAAGGGAGGGAGGGAGGAGGGAGAAGGACGGGAGTAGGGATGGGAAGAGGGCCTCCCGGGCTCTCACTCACCGGACGAAACGCGACAGCATAGCTGCCACTTCACGCCGGTCTCCTGTGAGAGAGTGGTACTATACGGGGCGTGCCGGCCCATTCGGCTGCTACCCGAGGGTAACAAGCATGGCACTACCACTTATCTACTTCAAGCGGCACGATTTTAAATGAAAATACGTACATACTCGTATATTTCAACAATATATCAGTACATATACCTAAATAAAATAGAAGTGTCTGTTTTTAATTTCAAATTAACAGCCTTCCACTAAATGCATATGAAAGTATATAATATAATGGTACTTACAACAACAAAAAATAATTTTAATTTTTTTTCTGTCTGTTTGTTCCGGCTAATCTCTGAAACGGCTGGACCGATTTTGACGGGACTTTCACTCGCAGATAGCTAATATTGTAAGGAGTAACTTGAACTTATAAAAACCGTTAAATGTATTTTAACTTACGCCCAGCGGGCGGGTTTGCTAGCTTAATCATAAAAACAAAGAAAAATACTTTGAAAATTGTTTCTAAATTTGGGAAGATATATATTTAAAATCACTTAGAAGTTACTAAATAAGTTTAATAGTAGAAAAGATTTTGGTATTTTTTTTTTAGTAAATATTTGACCACATGATATTTAATCTACAATCTAGCTTTTATGCTTCTAGACATCCTAACAACCCATCTCAACTTGCCACGCTGTTCCATTGGAGATACGTAATAAGTAACGTCAAGTCAACATCTCGGAAATGTACGAGAAAATAAAATAGAATGTAAAATTTCCTTGAACTTTAATATACGTTTGAATCGAGAAACTTTGTAAAATTATTTTCTTCAGCACACAGCTTTATTTACAAACATTGCAAAACAAATATTTTGTTTCTGTTGGTTAGTTTAGAATATATTATGATGGAAAAGTTTAATTTAAACATAATAACTCATGGTTAAGCAAAATATTATCTACAAATATAATGAAATTCTGAGTCCAATCAGCTTCTTCTTCAAGAAGAAGAAGAAGTCATAGGATACGGAGGCCGAGTCTATAGTTAATTTTAGAATTAATGTCTATCTTTCTGCCCGTGACTTCATCATGAGAAAATGACTAGATATATTTTGATGATATTTGGTATAACGATAGCTGGTTACCCGGGTTAACATATAGGATACTTTTAACACCTGAGGTTAAATATCTCTGAGAAATCAAAACTAACCGTTAAAATGTATCTAGAATGAACCCGAGCGGAGCGAGACTGAGTGATAAGCTTGCAGTTTTAACGGCAGCGTAGCGTCTACTAGTTATTTCATAAAAATATAATAGGATTTTTTAAAATGTAATTTTATTTAATTAATGTATAATTATATTATTTAATACTATGATAAATGGCTTTAGAACTTTTAAAATACTAGTTACCTGGCTATCCTGGCTTCGCTTCGCTAACATTGTTTTTGTACCTACTTGTATTGTTAGTAGTAGTAGTACTATGATTCACTCTAGGACCTGTTATTGATTCCATTAAAATTCTTTTCAGAGTAAATATGTATTCATTAGCTTTCACGTTTTTGAGGGTAATTTGTAGAGTGTTCTAACATTTTTTAAGAATTGTGATAAATAGTCGTAACTCAAATTAAATTATTTTTACCTTATTTAATATCTGATTTAATTTACTCTATACAAAGGGCACAGTTGAAAGTACTATCTAGTCGACCCAACCAAGTACGGTCAATGTGGATTTACCATTTAGTGAAGTTGGAAATCTCGGGTTAGAAAGGGGTACTTACAACAGACCAACAAAGTCATACGAAATATATTTTACTGGTTTCTTAAATTTCAGAAAACTAAGAGAGCAAAGATATAGCAAATGTATATACCGATTTCTTCATTTCTTCATATTCTTTTAGTATATACTATAATTTTTTCTTTAATTCAATATTATAGTTGTTGAATTCACCACTACTTTCAAAATAACTTGCTTAAAATAAATGAACATAAACATTGTATGTACAATAAACATATAATTATAATCTAACTAGCAATTCCCGCGGCTTCGCCCGATTTAGAGTTATAAACATTTTGTGATGCCAAATCATAAAAATATGAAAAAAAAAATGGTCAAAAATAAAATATCTGGAGCGGGCCACCCTTAACACCTAGACGAATAAAAATTAGCCTACGACCTATTCTCAGACCTATCAAATAAAAACAAAAAAATTGATAAACATTGGTCAAGCCATTTCAAAGGAGTTCGATAACGAACACTGTGACACGAGATTTTTATATATTTGAATGAGTCGAATCAGTATATTATTAAATATTTGTTGCAAAAGTCATTAATATCGATACGGTGGTCGAATCTGAGGGCCTAGACAATGTAACAATCGATTAGCGAAAGCGCTAGTAGAAAAGTCCAAAATGTATGGGTTTGACATATGCCTTAGATATGGCACGTGGTCTGTTGTCAACGAATAGATGATGGTAGACAATGTAAATTCATTTCAATTATTAGTGTTTTAAAGTTCAAGATGCATACGCTGCGTTTAAGCGATGACGATTGTAGAAATCGAATCGCTTCATAACGAATGCCGGTTGTCTATAGGCCCTGAAGTAATTAGATTTTTTCTGTTTGTCTGGGAAGGCATTACGAGAATACCACTGGACATATTTTGATAAAATTTGGTATAGCTGTATAGCTAATATATGTAAATATAGTACTAGCTGCTTATCCGGGTAAGCTAAATAAATATTTTAGCTTTGAGAAATCTATACTAACCTTTAAAATGTATTTTGGGACGAACTCGAGCGAAGCGAGGGAGAGTATTAGTTATCATGTATTTAAAAAAAAAACTTTAAAATATAAATATAATTCTCATTATTCTTATTATTAAATACATTTTCATTTTTTGACCGATTATTATGAAATTTTTTGTATGTATTTGGTAGGTCTGAAAATAGGTCGTAGGCTAATTTTTATTACCCTAGGTGATAATAACTACGTAGCTTCTTCTGTAGTGAGTGATGTCATGCGCTTCAGAATTGCAATAAATCTATAAAAATTAAAAAATAAGATATAATGAAGTCCATAGTCAGTATCTAAAGAATACACTACTGCAAAAAAATATAAATTTTGTTATTTTTTTCGTCTTCTCTTGAAGTGAAGACTAAAAAAGATTTTAAAAGTAACGTCTGTAAATAAACTACTCTGTATGGGTGTAGAAAGTTTGGATTGCAATAAAGTGCGGACTGTCAAGTACGGTCCGAATATTAAAAGATCAAACGGTTGAATGTCGTAAGCCGAGACGTTCTAATGAGCAATAGCCTGTACTTTAATTCATTTTACATTAAGAAAAATATAAAACGTGTATAAATATGATAAAATACTAAATTAGCTGAATCTGTATTGTTTTTTGATAAAGTTTATTGAAATAGGCCGAAACATAAGTTTTTGGAATATTTGTCTGTCTTAGAACGCAATATGACAAAACCACTAGACTTAAGAACGATAAAGTTTGGTATGTTGGTATTTTTTACTGCTGGAAAAATATCTTATCTCTAATAAATCTATACTGACGACACGTTTGGCTCAGTTTGTAGTGATCCTACGTTTGCGGTCGCAGGTTCGAGTCCCGCTGGATTTCATTTGTTAATCACGAATGCTTGTACTCCAGTCATGGGTGTTTATATTTATATATATGTATTTAAAAGTTATATATGTGTAGTGTATCAACTATCTGGTATCCGTAACACAAGCTATGTAGCTTACCACGGAACTAGATGGCGCTGAGTGTAATAAAGTCCTAACATATTTATTTATACTAACCGTTCAAATATACCCAGGGATAAGCCCAAGCGACACGAGGGTGAGTTTTATAACTATAATTTTTTTATTAAATTTTATATCGTAGAATATATAATATTCTTTACTTTTATCTTAAAAATTCTTTTAAAACAAGAAGCTTTACATCTTTAATTAGTATTAAGATAATTAATAAAAAAAATTATTACGTTCTTAAAAAGCTCTAAAAAATGTTAAGATAAATTCATTAGGTTATTAGTGATTGCGCAAAAAATTTTTTAATTCATGGATGGACAAGATTCAGATTCAATAAAGCAAAGTTCAGATTACAATCTAGAAACAGATTAAGAAATTAGGATCCTTGAATTAATTATACACTATGTTAAAATATAAGTCGTTTATGCTTTTCTCCATGCTATTAGAAATTAACAGCATTATCTTTTTTAAAAAAGATTACTAGTGTGTAAATAAGCGTATAGTTTATAATTTGAGCAACTTTAACTGTGTTTTCGTCAAGCAAATCACTTCAGCTGTCATTTCAGACATAGTATAAAGAATACTATGTTTCAGATTTTACTAGTAGCCATTTAGAAGTTCCACTATTCATCTCCTGGCTTAAAGGTCAAAGCTGCAGTAAAAGCTATCCTGCTCTCATCACATCAAATTTCATCAAAATATGCTCAGCGGTTTTCTATTGACGCAGTCACAGACAAACATACAATAAAATTGACCTCTTGAATTAGTCATTGTGACTATTTGAATAAGATTTTTCAAATAAATAAATATGTTAGGACATTACTACAACAGCGCCATCTAGTTCCGCAGTAAGCTACTTAACGTGCTTGTGTTGCGGATACCAGATAGTTGATATACTACACATATAAATTTTAAATACATACATATTATAAATATAAACACCCGTGACTGGAGTACAAACATTCGTGATTAGCAAATGAATGCCCCCAGCGGGACTCGAACCCGCGACCGCTGGCGCAGAAAGTAGGGTCACTACCAACTGAGCCAAACGAGTCGTCTCAAAATATTTTTAATGAATACATAACTTTAATTAATCTCTCCAAGTAAAAAATAAATAAATAAATAAATAAAATGTATTTCCTCAAAGCTTTTGAATAACTTGGTAATAGACCTAATAATCTTTGTATGGGAAAGGGAACGTCTAACACTCAAGTATCGACTTGAGTTCCGGGTGAAGAATGAGGGATTACGTTTCAATTTTCTGCTTCCGATCTGCATTCAACTGTACAATTGATTGCGGAGCCTATTCTCAGAGCTTTGAGAGGTTTTTTTCTTTAATTTATCTTCTTCGTTACTTCGTAAAATGCTTCTTGATAGATTTTAGCCGAATTAAAAAACGAGTATTTGTAGTTGCGCTTTTCGGTTTATAACATTATAATTTTTAATTAATGGTAAATTAAAATGGATACAAATACATCCCTAAGAGTAGAACATTTAAAGACGGACGTACAAACACACTGACAGTAGAATTATACAAAATATAATTAAATTGCATGAAATTACGGAATTTGAATCTAGGATCGATAGACCATAAGAGCAGTGAGCACTTGAGGAAGGATATTGAAACTTAAGGAGCCTTAAATATTCGCTCGTAATACAAGTTATTAGGAGTTGTGTATAAAGTTTTTTATATTTTGGGTAAATATTTATTTAACTGAATGAAATAAATAAATAAATGAAATAAAATATTATTGAGATAAAGCGCCTAAGTAAATAAACATACAGTACCAAATAAATTACATAAAATTAAACGCTATAAAATCGACGATATTTTTACTTATGAATATATTTTTAAAATCTTGAAAAAAATATTATTTTCGAGACAGATGCCGTATCTGTAGTTTTTGGAAATTTTGTCTGTCTGTCTGTCTGTCTGTCTGTCTGTCTGTCTGTCTGTCTGTCTGTCTGTCTGTCTGTCTGTCTGTCTGTCTGTCTGTCTGTCTGTCTGTCTGTCTGTCTGTCTGTCTGTCTGTCTGTCTGTCTGTCTGTCTGTCTGTCTGTCTGTCTGTCTGTCTGTCTGTCTGTCTGTCTGTCTGTCTGTCTGTCTGTCTGTCTGTCTGTCTGTCTGTCTGTCTGTCTGTCTGTCTGTCTGTCTGTCTGTCTGTCTGTCTGACTGTCTGTCTGTCTGTCTGGCTGCCTGCCTGCCTGCCTGCCTGCCTGCCTGCCTGCCTGTCTGTCTGTCTGTCTGTCTGTCTGTCTGTCTGTCTGTCTGTCTGTCTGTCTGTCTGTCTGTCTGTCTGTCTGTCTGTCTGTCTGTCTGTCTGTCTGTCTGTCTGTCTGTCTGTCTGTCTGTCTGTCTGTCTGTCTGTCTGTCTGTCTGTCTGTCTGTCTGTCTGTCTGTCTGTCTGTCTGTCTGTCTGTCTGCCTGCCTGCCTGCCTGCCTGCCTGTGATATAATAGCTGGTAGCTGGCAGATGATGATAACTGGCAATCTGAGTCTACAGGCATCTGTGGACGAACCCGAGCGAACCGATGGTGAGTCGCTAGTTCATTTGTCTAAATGTAATATGGCATCGCTGATAATGCGAACAAATCTCTACGGTGTAGATTCATATATTAAACACGTCACATGTAACCCATTTCCTGGCGGCATTACAGATGGAAATTTCGGCATTGATTACTTAAGGCCTCGTTTTGAAGAGATTAATAATTAATTAATAACGGAAAGTAGAAAATGAGTTTCTATTGCAAGATATGTAGCGACACACGAGCCTAAATGAGAATAAGTATGTCGCATTTAATTGGTCATTTATTTATAGTTAGTGATATCTAGGAGTTACTTAAAAAATTTTTTATTGGGTGACATTTCATCACGAAAAGACTTGGACATCATACTCGTAGATATTATGATATCTACGAATATCGACAAATTCTACAGCAACACAAGGAAAGGTGTAAATTGATTTTAAAAATTTATACCACATAATTGATTTCCAGTATAGAAGGTTATGTAACGTGCTAAGTGTAAAGTGTCCGTTATGAATAAGGAATTAGAAGTCAATACAACTCGCGTCATTCACGTTGTTTCCTAATTGTTAATTGTAATCCACAATGTTTCCTAATTTATATTTAATTATAATTATTTCTAAAATGTGACGCCAGTATTAGCAGATTTGAAAAAAAAAATAGTAATTTCAGATTGTTCTCGACGATATCTTTATTAGAGCATGTAACGCACAAAACGCGCGCGAATAAGAGAAAAAAAGAAATTCGTTTAATACGTGACATCTGTATCATATTGTCTTAATACATTTTCTATTTTGTGACTAGCAAGCCCATTCCGCTTAACTGGGTGTAAGTTTAAATATATTAAACGGTTTTTGTATATTTTTTTAAAGAATATAAGAAGCTATCTGCGAGTGGAAGTCTCGTCAAAATCGATCCAGCCGTTTCAGAGATTAGCCGAAACAAACAGACAGACAAAAATTTTAAAAATTGATTTTTTGTTGTAAGTATCGGATATACCTAATTTCATATGCATTTAGTGAAATGCTGTTAAATTGAATTTAATTGAACTTTTAATTTATATGAACTGATGTACTTATACTCGTATTATTCTTTATTGGAATTAAAAACAAACAATTCAAATACAGTAACGTCACGTTTGCCTTAGTTTGTAGTAAACTTACTTTCTGCGCCAGCGGTCGCGGGTTCTAGTCCCACTGGGGGCATTCATTTGTTGAGCACGAATGTTTGTTTTTTTTTTTTTTTTTTTTATGGGACAAAGGGGGCAAACGGGCAGGAGGCTCACCTGATGGTAAGTGATCACCTCCGCCCATGGACATCTGCAACACCACAGGGCTTGCAGATGCGTTGCCGGCCTTTCAGGAAAGGGAGGGAGGGAGGAGGGAGAAGGACGGGAGGAGGTATGGGGAGTGGGCCTCCCGGACTCTCACTCACCGGACGAAACGCGACAGCATAGCTGCCACTTCACGCCGGTCTTCTGTGAGAGAGTGGTACTATACGGGGCGTGCCGGCCCTTTCGGCTGCTACCCGAAGGTAACAAACATGGCACTACCACTTGAAAAAAACTTGTACTCCAGACACGGGTATTAATATTTATAAAGTGTATGTATTTAAAATATATGTATGTAGTATATCAACTATCTGGTATCCGTAACACAAGCACGTAACGTAGCTTTCCACGGAACTAGATGGCGCTGTTGTAATAATGTCTCAACATATTTATATCATATTTACAGTTTCTGTTTAAAATATGGACTTATCTCTATAAGAATCAGTCAACCGATTTCTTACAACCAACCTACGTAGTACGTAGGTATGTTTTTAGGTTTTAATCGTAATCATTAAATGGTGTTTAACTAAAAGTTAATCATAAATAATGCAAATTGTTTCTTTAACATCGTTAGAAGACATTAGGTACATATTATACCAATCGCGTAAAAAAATATTTTAAATTTCACCTAACTCACACTTACCGCCGCACTCAGAGTCACTCAATGAATCATTAAGTCGAGAATCTCCAACTAAAGAACGATTTAATGGATCATTAAATGACTCTGAGTGCGGCGGTTAGTTAATACGAGTATATTTAAAGTTAATAGGTGTATCTGCAATGTAAATATGGCTTAAAACCTCTTTATTACTGGTTTAGTTTGGAATGATGAACGAGCGAATCTATTCCAATATCCCGCTCGTATAAATTGAAATGCACGATGGATTGCAGTTATTACCGAAGTGTTCTTGATGTTTGCGGTCATGAAATTTAAAGACTCGTATTATGCAAAGTTGTAAAATTTTATATTAACTTTAATTATTTGTTTTATGCATATTTACGGAAATAACGATAGTCAATATATATGCAAAAGTGTATATTATATTCAGTAAGTCATGACTATATATATATTGCTCCCTGCCAAATTTAAAGTTTGTAGCACAAAATGAAGGACTTTAATCCGGCCGTCACAAAATCCATTCTTAGCGGACGTCTACTAAACTTAAACCTAACTATAAACTACCACCATGCATTTAATCTTAATACGTCAAGCAGTTTTCGAGAGTTCGTAATGAGAAAGGGAGTGATTTTTTGCTTTTATATATTTAGATATACTTACTTATCGCGTCCTAGTTACCCGTTTTTGCTTATTGCGAATGCTGTTTGCATATCCCAAGGAATCTTATTATTACGCCGATGTAAAATGTAGCAAATATGTATTATTTTACATATGCATTGGCCTTTTTTTAACGTCTGACTGCAGCTTACCTTTTAATACGAGGGGGAGGGATCAGGTCATAGTCCACAAATCTGGCTAAGTAAGTAATCTAGCTTAATAGGTTGGCAGGCATCTCTCTATATCACTACTCTTTATCTATTTCTATGGGTAATACTTATGGAAAATATATACTTTAATAAAATGACAAAAATCGTGCTTAAATATTAAATGTTATCGTAATAGCCTAGAAATTCTGCATGGATATTAACGGAATTTCTTTTATTGTAACGGTAATGTCATTTATTAATTTAAAAAATTAACGGTTTCTTCCTTCTTTTATTTATATTGCTCTGCTCCTAAGAGGTGAGGCGAGATGTTAGATGTAGGTAACCTTTATAAATATAATTAAATATTGTTTGCTGAGAGCGGCTGGACCTATTAGCGTTGTAAGAAATGTGTTTAATTTTGTGAATAAGGTTTATAGGAGAAAGATGGAGTAGCTTTTGTACTAGATGTGCTTACTCAATAAAATATTCGTATGATAATTTAAAGTTTACGAACTTTATTAAAATTCACATTACATATATTATCGCTCAGAAGACTGGAAATGAGAGAGATTTTCGCGCTCAAGCAAAGAATAAAACCCGTTAGCTTCATAAATAGGTGTAAAGATAGACAATTTAAAAAGTCTGAATCATTTCAATATTCTGAATTAACTGAGTTTCGCTTCAATCTGATAAATTTTGAGTTTTCAAAGGTTTCAATTAAATAAGATGTAATTAAGTAAGATGTATTTATTCGATCATTAAATAAATATTATGTCGTTATCCGAGTCCTATTATAATATGTTAACTTATCAGATGATGGGTTTCTAGTGTATATTCAAACTTATTTTCTATGAATTGTATGTAACGGATAAAGATTGTTAAAAATTACTAAAATGCTTTTAATTTAACTATATAAATTAATAATTAAATTGTCTTAACATTTTTAGAAAAAATAACTATTTGCTAATCTAATTTTTATTCAACAAAATAAAAATAGCCCGAAGCTTAGCTCGAAATAGCGTTAATTTATTTGTTTGGGATAAGGCATCTATAGGTACTAGCATTACGTGATCTGTGGTTTTATTATGACTTGATGATCGATAGAACTTTTAGCAGTTACTGACCCAAATAATTTCTTCATTCGCATATCAACTTAACGAAGGTACAGAATTTGAGTCGCATATAAAAACATCAGATCAGATCTACGACTGCTTTCACTGCTTTTTGAAATCAAAGTATTTTGCAGCGAAGCATTATTTCAGTCAGACCAACAGAATAATGAAGTTTGACTGTAATAAATAACGTTTGTTCAGTTGATATTTGTCGAGTGCGTTGTTGAACTGTACTGTCTATTGAAATTGCTCTGTGCTACATTTTCACAGACAGCAGATATGATATTTTCTATGAAAAATGAAAATGTAGTAGTGAGCGAGACAGTAGTAGTGAGAGGGAGAGAGGCAGTAAAGATTTAATAATAAAAATAAAGGGTCTTGATAGACAGACAGATGGACATCAAAGTGATCTTACTTACTTAATCTCTTCACATTATAAAGTTCTAACTGCATGAAATATGTTTTGAAAAACCTTATTAAAGTAGTCATTATTATAGATATCGAAGTCGATTTTCTACACTCATATATACGGTTATTAAGAACACAGCGACTTGAATGTTAAAAAAGGCTTAAATATCTTTTACATTGACTTATATAAGTAATAGTATAATTTTTTTACTCAGCCCTTTTAACGTCCCACTGCTGGGCACTAGCCTCCTACAATACAAGGGAATCAGGCCACAGTCCACCACGCTGGCCTAGTATGAGTTGGCGGACTTCGCTTGTCTTTCGTAAACTTTCTAGGTTCTCTCAGAATTTAGTAAGACAAGTGGTAATCATATTAGAGAAGGTCACTAAATGACATGACATGTAAATATCAGAGGTGCGAGACCTGGATACGAACCCGCATCACTTGGTTATCCAAGCGTGCGCGTTACCGCTGGACTATCACTGTTTAATATAATAGTATAATGCCCCAGACTCCACAGTTGCAGATTCAATTATTTAAGTAAATATAATCAGTCACAGTAATAAGCGCCTTCAAAAGAGGCTAAAACTATAAAAAAACATATATCTTTCAATACGGAAGAATGAATTCGAAAATGAATCAACTTTCGTATACATTTCTCTCGTTTTTTCTCAGCAAGCTTTATCCGCTGTAAATATATTTATCAAAAAAATAAATTCTTATTTATTTGATGTGTTTGCATTAACTTGTTTTGTTCCATAAGGATTTTATCAGAGGAACTCAGCTGTCCATTAGGAGGCTTAGTTCACAGAACAAAAGTTAAAACAGAAGTGTTACATTTAAATTAACTTATTGAAGGAAATATATTTGAAAACCTAAATGTGACTCTCCCGTCTCCCGTGACTATGATTACTGTAAAGCATTCGAAACGTCGGGAACCAAAATAAATCCGCGACAATATCCGAAAAGAGAACAGTATTGTAGACGTATTTTCATATGAACATAAATCAGATAGTACGGTAATCGGCATGAATGATGTGTCCCAGAAAACACAAATTTTAATTTGATCGGCTTTTTAAAAAAATAGTTTTAAATATATATTTTTAAACCCAAATTAAATTTAACTTATAAGGGAGAAACAATGAAGTAAAAAAAAATTGATCACGTCACTTCTAAATTTTTTTGGTTATTTTTAATGTAAATCTCAACAAGCCTCAATAATATTGAATGTTGGTTTTTCGTTCAAGCCTAAAACACTTTAGGCTTGCTGATTCTTTAATACTGCGTAAATTTGCGATTTATTTTGTTTTTATACAGGTTGGTACAAATAAACGTTCCATTCATTCGTTATTGTATTGGAAGAAAAGTGCCTTAAGCATAGAAAATTTCATGCTTTATTTAAAGTGAACAATCTTTTTAAGTTAGTAATTAAACCCATTAACAATGTGCAATGATACGTTATCACAATCTTTTCTATCTAGTCGATGTCAGGTTAAAATTTAAATCAGGTTAAATCTGGTCAAGCTACAATTCATACACATACATTGTTTCTTACAATTACAGCATATGTACCGTGTAATCAACAGTGTTACATCAACTGTAACAAGTGAGGAGCGTCGGAATAAAAACCGATAAATCAAATTTGTGTTTTTGTGGAAAAATGTAAAAATATGACCAAGTTCATGGTTTTCTAATTTAGAGTTAAACGAAATCTGTCAATTGATTGTTGTTAGCATCACTGTTTGGAAACCTAAATTCTGCGTTCGTGACTGTGGTATCTGTTGAGTTATAAAAGAAAGAAAATGGATATATAGGTAATTGACTAACCAAGTGGGACATATCGGTATTTGATAAAACGCTGGTAGGAATATGAGAGCTTCATAAAATGCGGCGGAACATGCGTCAGTGTTTCTTTAGAAAATACTTTCTTTACCTTCTCCTTCGGTTTTTGACAGAATCAAAAGAGTCAACAATGAAAATTGTTAGGGATATATCTGTTCCGATCGCCATCATTGTTTAGCACAATTGATGTAATTATCGGCTTATGTTCAGGTCCGGGTAATTCGCTGACGGATTTCGAGCATATTTATCAGTTTTCGGCCAGGTTATGTATGTACGAGAACAAAATCATCATACGTATCATACATTGGCATCATAAAAAATATCAATATATGATTTATATATTTTTTCTAGCGCTCCTCAAGTGTAAGAAACGTACTTACGAGGCATGGAATAAAAGTAAGTTAAATATTCAAGATATTAAGTTATACGAGTACTTAATGAAGACTACTTTTATTAAAAAAAATAGGGCAAAAATTATCTCGCGCAAATTCTAATCGTCTTTCGAATTCTCAGGTTCTCTCTAAATGTACATTACAATGTTTTTATTCCTTGCAGACAACAGATATTGCAAATGTATGGAAAATTAAAACAGCACGCACACACACACACACACACACACACACACACACACACACACACACACACACACCCACATACACTCGCGTACTCACACACACACGCGCGCTCGCGCATGCGCACTTTATTAACAAAGTTAATGAATTTTTTTTACGCTGTATTATTAATAAGGATAGTAAAGAGGATCATGAGAAAATTTAAAAACCATTATTCACTACGCATTAGGAAGACGCATCCGAGAAACAATAAGTAGTGCAAAATACGCTATGGCGGAGTTTAAAATGGTTAAAGTTGTTAGATAAATTGTTGTAAAAATATATGACGGCTATTAATCTATTGTCGAACCTATTACGAGTTTCAAACTGTAGCGAAAGAACAAAGTTTTATATTGTAGTTTACAAAGCTGTCTTGTTTAGAAAGAGTAATGCTTAGCGATCTTCGAGTTTTTTTAAATACATGTTATATCCTCGTACTCGTATATATTTACTGCTAATTTAAAAACTAAACTTTACAGCCTTTTTGGTTTAGTGGCTAATATGTGCTGCCGCAGATCCGGAGGTTCTGGGTTCGAGTTTCATATCATAGTTATGTAGTTTTGCTACGCCTACGTTTATTCGTCGGTCCTGCACCTTAACTCTCACTGGTCGTGTCGAATAGTCGTCCCACTGGAATATGAGAGTGTTAGGAATAGAGAGTGCACTTGTGTCTGCGCGTACACTTGTGCACTATAACATCTCCTGCGTAGTTCGCTAGTCTCATTGAGATTGGCTGCCATAGTCGAAGTCGGTTGGAGAACATTATGTAGTTTTGTCCTATTGCTTTTGAGCATGAAAAAGAATAGAAAGTGCACTTGTGTGCGCGCGAAAACTTTAACACTTTAACTATATGCTGTTAAAGACAGTTTATAATGACTTTAAGACCTTAAAACCCTAGTCTCTCCCGTGTTCATGATTGCTGTAAAGCATTCGAAGCGTCAGAAACCAAAAATCAAAATAAATCCGCGACAAAATCCTTAAACAAAGTTTTATTTAAAATGTCAAATTTACGCGTACATCTGAGAAATTGTTTTGAATTTAATATAACTTTAAAATTTGGTTTTTTATTTAAAAAATAGAATATAAATTGAAATATTTAAAATAGGAGAGGAAAATATGATAGTTTTTGCGATATTACAGCTAGCTTCAAGAGGTAATTATACCTCGAGGGTGTAGAATCTTACTACTCAATCGACTATTAATTATGCTCACGGTTACGGGCAATTTTATGTATAAAATTACTTTATAGTTTCTTAGTATTTTTGCAGATTTAACGAATATTTAAAAATTTTAATAATACTATCATTTTAGATCTTTGTAAAACATTCGAAACGTCAAAAGCGAAAAATCAAAGCAAATCCGTAGAAAAATCGAAAAATATAGTTTAGTTAAGTAACCTTCTTTAATTTCATCCCTAGATATATTTTATCGGTTAATGAAGATTTCCTATATGTCAATGCGGATAACGATAGTTTGTCAATTATACCAAATTTCATTAAAATCGGTCCAGTGGTTTTGGCGTTCACAGACAGACGGACAGACAAAGGTTTGTTTTGTCTGTCGGTTTGTCTGTCGGTTTGTCTGTCGTGTATTTCAATAAGATGTTAAACAAAATATTTAATGTACAATTTCGATTTCGATTGTAATTTATATGTAGTTATAGATATAAAATTATTTATTAAACCTCTAGCAATGATCAACCCACGAAGTCAATGCTTTATAAGCAACCAACTGGATCTAGAACCATCAAAAATCCCACAAACGTTTCTTATACAATGAAAATAAGTACAAAAGAAGAATTTCTAGAAATCCATCCTAAAGGGCTTAAATAGGGAAAGTTTTCAAGCTAGAAATGTGAAAGTTTATGTTAAAGCTTCCGTTTATATTGGGAAATCCTATCGAGCTTAATGCTTGTACTGTATTATGTAAATGTACACAACAGTCCCATCGTTTCAAATATTAAACTCATTGCAACAAATAACGTATTTTTAGTTAATATAGTTGCATATCCATACATTATGATATATTTATAAATACGCTAACAATTCTCGCGGCTCCGCCCGTGTACTAATCACTATTAAAAATAGGGATTGGTGGTAGAAGGTTGAAAATTTAGGTTATAAGTATATTTTGAAGCCAAATCATAAAAAAAAATTTTGGCTTATAAAAATCTGGAGAGGGCCACCCTTATCACCTAGGGGAATAAATAAAAGTCTACGATCTATTCTCAGACCCATAAACACAAAAAAAAATCATAGAAATCGGTCAAGCTGTTTAGGAAGAGTTCGATAACAAACACTGTGACACGAGATTTTTATATATTAGAGAATAAATACCTGGTGGTATTTTTTATATAGAACCGGAGGTCTGGCACGGCGGTCAGAGATCTTGTTAACAATTTGGGCTTTTGCAATATTAGTTTTATGCAATGTAGGTCCTTAATATTAAGCTATTTATAAGGAGCACCTGAATATTTATTCGTTGACATTTTTATCTTACTTATATGCATTATATTCTATTTCAAACTACAGTTTTTCTCTTACATTTAGTGTGTTTATCATATGATATTTATTTATATATTTATAAATAATATACATTAAATTTATAAATTTGTTATATTCTTTACATGCAGGTTTCCTCACGATGTAGGTTCCTTCACCGTAAGGCAAGTGGTACTTGATGGATTGGAATTGATTCGCACATGAAAATATCAGAGGTGCGAGACCCGGGATTTGAACCCGAATCACTCGGTTTCCTTAGCGAACGTGGCTAGCGACTTGCCTTTTTCTGCCTCAAATGCTTTTTTTTATCAGTTTGTTTGATTGTTTTGCTTATAAAGATTTTCAGAGCTAAATCTTTTCTCTCTTGAGAGTCTCTGTACGTTTCTTATGTGATAAAAATCACAGTAAGATCAAAATATGAGGAAAATGAGATTATATTTATCTTAAAAAGTCTCGTAGAAGTAATTCTAATTCAATCAAACTTCCGCAAACGCACCAACTAAAAACATTGAAAATTAAATAAAAGCTCGTAAAAACAAAAGGTAGGTTTAAAAACAACAACAAAAATAGTCAATATTGGAAACAAAAGGAAATTTAATAAAGAGATTGAATGAAAAATTCGAGAAGGCAAGTAATGGAATCATTCACCGGACTATACAATTTGGCAATCAGTTTACCTTTTATTGCAGGTGTTAATATGGAACTTGAATTTTATTTTTCGCTAATACTTTTGTTATAATAATTTGTGTACATGATATGAGTCTTGTTTTATAAATTTCAGATAGTTGATAACTTTAAATACATACAATATTATGTATATTGTATGTGTCTTGCCTTCTTATATTTTGTATATTTATTTATATATGTACATTATAAGTATATTACTTGTTTAAGTAGTATTTTATCTAGTTATTGGTAAATTATGTTTATTTTCTATTTATTGATATTTGTATGATAAGTATTTATAAATTTATACTCTATCTTTCTCTTTATTTATTTTTTCGCACCCCCTCTTTCTTATAACATTTTCCTACACCTAAAGGTTGCCTGGAAGAAATCGCTTCTTTAGCGATAAGGCCGCCTCTTGTACTTTCTCCTATTTTTTCTCTGTTTCTGTTTATTTTCTTCTTTTTCTTTGGAAAACAAACAATCAAATGCAGTACTAATATTCGTGTTCATCACCCAAAATAACGTCCCCAGAAGGACTAGAACCCGCGACCACGCCGACTTTGTGAACTAATGCGTTTATTTATGATATTTTTAGAATACATAATTCATTTGTCAGGTAGAAGCTTGGTAGAAGTTATCCATCAAACAAATTACAATACGGCTGATTGTAAAAGTATAGCACTAATTTAATCAAAACGAATGTACTCGTAGTAGTAATCAGTAGTATATATAAACAAAATTGAAGTGTGTGTTTTAATTCCTAATTAACAGCTTTTCACTAAATGAATATAAAAGTATATACGGTACTTACATCAAAAAATCAATTTTAAATTATTATTATTAAAAATCAATTTTAATATTAATTTTAAAATTTTTGTCTGTCTGACTTTTTGTTTGTTTGTCTGTCTGTTTGTTTCGCTTCATCTCTGAAACGGCTGGACGAATTTTGACAATACATTCACTGGCAGATAGCTAATGCTATAAGGTGTAACTTAAGCTACTTTTTATTTTATAAGAGAATTATAAAAACCGTTTAATTTATTTTACTTTGCCAACGAAGCGAGCAGGGTTCACTACTTTTATATAAAGCATTCACCCCGTGTTAATCAAATAACAAAAGTACTCGTAAGTATAAAATTGAAAAGATACGAGGGTCTTATAGACAGGTTCGGTGAACGAATATCATAAAATTATGAAATTTCCATTTGATATTGAGCATACGTTATTAGGTTTGAAATATCGCGTACATATCACAGCGATGAAGACAGTAAGGTTCAGTGTCTCGAAGACGGTGGAAAATTGAATAATTATCTTTAATGTATTCGTTTTGTATGGAGGTAAATTTGATTTTATATATACCGATTTTAAAAAGGAGGTATAAATGTACATTTTTTAAGATTTTGATGTATATCCGTTAATTTGGGTTTTTCGCTTACCTGGGACAAGTGAAGCGGGTTCGCACGTATGATATTCACATGTCTGAATTCGACATTTTTAGCACTTTTATTGCGGTGAAGGAAAGGCCGTGTGAAAATGTGCAAATCCGAGAGAACTTAGCAAATTTTTATTCACACTGACAGCCATGGAAGTTCGTTTTAACAAGTGCTCTATATCAATATCATAGAACGAAGATGAAGACCAGGGATTTCAACCCGCTCTACTGAAACTCCCAAGCACGCGCTTTACCACTGAGTTACTACTGCCTACGGCTGTGTAGCAGCCCTTAATAATTTCTATTATAGATTGGTCCAAAAAATAAATGGAAAACCTATCAGTGTGAAAATGCCTTACGTCAGGAGATTGTGACGGGTAATTAGTTTGGGAGATCTATAGGAGCCGTCAGTGGACATAATTTACATGCAATCGCTTTTTAATCCACGGTTTTGTGAGCGACGTTTTTATAATTAGGTGCTTATTTTTCTTACTTTTTAAGAAAAATTTGGTTACAGTTCATTTGAGATTGACTTAAAAATGTTTTTCTTCGAAAAAGTGTTTATGGCATTAAAATTTAACATTAAGGTTATATTATCATTTATAATAACTGCTCTGTTGGTGCAGGCTAGTTTTGATTGATGCAGATCCTGAGGTATTAGGTTCGAGTCTCGCCTTGGGTCAAATAACTGGGGTTTTCGGTCAAGGAATGTTCAATAACCGATCAGTATTGGGAAGTTGGCGGTGTTTCCTGCGCTTGTAGTGCTACTTTGTAATAACTTTTATTTATCACGATAGATGAGTAAGCGTTTATACTTCATACAATCGTGTGTTTGTGTGACATAAATGTTTTTGACTTTACAAAATTTTTAAAATAAATCGTAATAAATGTTGTAAAACTACCAAAATGCAAACAATAAAAAAGTACCTATTAACTACTTATTTTGTAATTTTGTGAGTAGGCATTTTCTGTAATAACTGTATAATTACTTTAAGACGTCTAAGATCCGTAGTCACCACTCTCGTGACAATGATTGCTTTTACAGCATTCGAAAACTCAAAATTTTTTTTTCAACGAATTTATCGTTAAAGAAATGATATTATGGACTGGAGATAACAAATGAATGTCCTCAGCGGGACTCAAATCCGTGACCGCTGAACAGGAAGTAGAGTCACTACAAACTGAGCAAAACGTGTCATCTAATGTCGTCAAGTTTTATTTAAAAAAATCTCTTTTTTATAGCTTCTACATATAAATATATTAAAAGATGGCGGATAAATATAATAAAAATATGAAATGGGTAAAACCATAGGCAAAAGCCAGTATATAAATAAATTATTGATAGCCAAACGTGGAAGTTAAGGCCGTATGGAAGTTAGTATAAACTCCTAAACATGTGTCATATTTCAATACAGAGTTACACCTTGCTTCGAGTTAGCGACACATGTCGCATGGAATAAGCTTTCTGTAGCTTAGTGTACAATCAACTTTTGGTCGGTAAAAATTGATGTGGTGTGAAATATTTAGTCAGTCAGCCTATAAATAAAATTGAAATGTCTGTTTTTTAATTTAAATATTTAGTTTTTTATTAACCCGGCGGGAGTGTGGTGAAGAATTCTTACATCTAGTATGTGGCGGGGTATGACATGCCCCAAAACAAAACTGTCCGTATATTATGGTTACTATTAAAAAGATGTGAAATTATATTTTTTTTAATTTACTTAGGAATCCTTGAAGGTGGTTTTAAATAAAAAAATGGATATTATTAATTACTTTTAATAATTTTCGTTACAATAATTAAGTCACTAATTTTTGGTAACAGAATCATAGTACTTATTCTAAAGTTGTACAATTAAAAGTAATTTAACTCAAATAAAAAAAAACCTCTGAAAACTCAAAAAACATGCAATCTTAAATTAAATAAACAAACTAAAACTTAAGTTATAATTTAGGAACACTAAGAAATAGATTCAAAATAAGCACAATTTTTGCAGTAATAAATTACGTGTTCAAGACGAAAAGCTTTTCTACTTGCACATATGTGTCTTATTTTGCGTTTTATTTAGACTAGCAATATACAGCAAGCCAATAAATGCATCAAGTTCAGCACATGATGTCTCTCTCATGAAGTATAGCTTATTGGGTTCTTTGCAATTTGCCTGCCGTCTCAAGATTTCTTCATTTTAATATTTCAATATATCATTCTTCATTTCCTCTGTAAAGAAAATATCCCAACATTCCGTTTCAGTTTTGACTTCTTTTACTAATCCTTTGACTCCGGGACGCTGGTCAACTATATTTTCCGACCGAGTTCGTATATTTGTATGTGGCACCTACTTGTACCATTTTTGACTATCTTTAGACCTGTAATGAGGTGCTTGAGCATGAGCAGATAAGCGACGGGTCCTCAGAGTTGAAAGAGAAATATTGTCATCGAAATCCTGATTACCATTACTTTCTAGGCCCCCATCATTTAACTCCTGTTCCGTATCAGATTCTAAATTATGCTCGCTGCAATGATCACTCACATCTGTCGAGCTCGATTCATCCGCAGAATTCTCTAACACATCGTATAACAGAAACCTAAGTCTTCTTTTACCACCAGCCTCACCCATGTTTGACAAAATCTAAAAAAGAGCAAATAATAACATTATTAATAATAAATACCTTTGTTACAAAACGCACACGCGAACTATGTGGCGGGGTATCACTTACCCCACGTAACTTTGCGCTCGTGTATCTCCAACGCTGGCTGACGCACCACTAAGATCACGCCACTATCCCCTCACGCATTTCCTTACCTCCAGCTACACGAAGCCACGAAAGCGTCACATTAAACAATACAATTTTATTTCGATACAAAGGAACTATGGGGTATGTCACACCCCACCACACTCCCGCCGGGTTAAATGCGCAATATGGAAGTATAATATATGGTACTAACATCAAAAAAAAATGTATGTCACGGGGTATGGCCTTGCTTCGAATGCTTTATAGCAATCACGAGAGGAACTCCAAATATCAAAATTCGCCACAAAATCCGAAAAGATATTTTAATTTAATTTTCAATAAAGTTCTTTTCTTTTTTTTATTTATAATGTCAGATATTCACATAAATCTAAGAAACTATTTTGTGTCTTGATGTAACATCGGTGTATGACATTTCCTTGTCTAATGACGGTCAAAATATCCCTACCATGGAGGTTAGTTACAGGAGAACCAACGCTTCATACTAAAGCATTACCCGCCTGTCTCTGAAAATTTGTAGAGTTTATAGCGCGCTGCCGTCAATAAGTAGTATCTGTCAAGTTAGCTATTTATGAGTACTGTCACTATTGTGACAACGTGAAGTTAGGCATTGATACAACATAGCGATCGCAGCGCCTCCTTGGTTTGACAATATTTCTGAGACACTACATTCTAGGGCCTTGGTTCTCCTGGTTTCTAATCTCCATGATCCCTACGAAATTCATGTCTTCCCCATTCTACGTGACATTGGCTAAGTAATCTGTGCTCAACAAGCACGCTTCGAAACCATTAAACAAGCGAATTGAATTGAATAGAATCCAACGAAGTATTGGCTTTGTATATCAAACAAAAGGGAATCAGCAAATGCAGTAACACATTAACAGTACGGGGCTCAAATTGTAACCCTACTTGCCGACTTGCTGTGTCAGTGTTCGTAGGGTCGAGTTCCGCTGGGGGAATTCATTTGTGCGATCAGTATTATCAATTATCAATATATATACTCCGGCTATGGCTCTATTATATTAAGTATCTGGTATCCATAACACAAGCCTCGTAGCTTTTCATAGAGCTAAAGAAATACTTTTCGCATTTTGATATGGTTAATATTAAAGACTGCACACAGCAGTTATATTTACATCTTGCCATATTTAGCGAGAATCATTCAGTTATAAAGATATCCTAGATAAGCAATTTTAAGTTATCACGACAATATTATATATTAGAAAGAATGTTTGAAACTTGATGGCTTCTTCTTTACAATTCACAACTGAAAAACTTTCAGTACCTTTCTGCTATCCTTTAATTACGCGAGCATAGTCGCAGGTAAAATCTAACTAAAAATAATACTCCGTCATCATATATGTTAGATAATAATTATACTCGTATAGACATATAATGAAATATCAAGATTATCTCCAACTAGAGTGTATGTTTGTTCTATAAATGTATCTCTCGATATTATAATATTGAAAACATCAAACATTAAATAATAAAGCAGTTCTTTCTTCGTAATACCTTTTGTATCAATCAGAATTGGTTATAAGATTTGTCACTTGATTCAATTTAGCCAATTTGTCGAGTAAATTTGGGACCATTGCAAAATAAACAGCCCATTCGAGCTCCAAAATTAAGTTTGTACAGGATATTTCAATTTATACGAATATCAAATAGTTTGTTCGGGTAAAATTAAATGACAAATATTTAAATAAACCTACCTACTAGGTTTTTTTCTAGTTCATATCCTTTTTAAGGATAAAGAGTTGATACTAACTTACTTTGCTATGGCAACTATTTTTTATGCTATAAACTAGAAAGCAAACATGTATGGCCAACTAAATTGTAAGCAGTCACAGGGGCAATATTTTATAAAACGGGATACTTTGTCTACGACTTTATTACTATAAAGAGTTATGAGAATACGTAACGTGAGAAAACAAAAAGAGGGTAGATGAATATATCTGCAAAAAAAATTACATTGACTGCAAAGCCGGCTATATTTTTTGGAAAATCTTGTTGAAACTGTCATTATTGTTGTTATAGAGGCCGAATGTAAGGTTTTAAAAATTATTGTCTATCTTTCTGTTTGCCAAGGAACACATCATGAGAAAACCTCTTCTTAATCATGCTGATCAACTTTGAGAAAACTATCCTATCCAATGATATTGTATATAATATCATTGATCGTATCGTTATCCTGCTGTAGGACGAAAATCACAACTTTATTTCAAATGCTAAACTACGTTAAACGTTTTAATTGAAGTAAATATTGGAGAAGCGGCTCGGTTACGATACATATTGTCAATAAAACGTATAAAGCGAAAGCCTAATTACTATCAAACTGAAATAGAATATAAGTAATTGATTGGACTGTTGTGGTTTTAGAGTAGACCAGGCATGAAATATAAACGTAAAATTATATTAACACAGTTTTACATAATCAATTCATAAAAAACTTTTTATCACCCCACAACTGGGCACGGGTTTTAGGGGATTAGGGGATCAGGCCACAGTCCGTATAACCGTATTGTATTTTTCTTCTTCTTTTGTTTGGGCATAAAGTGTTTTATAATGAATATATTATTATTAGATAGGTTGTTGAAAGTTTTGTAAAATGCGGTCTTTGATTCTGAAAATTGCTAGTCTACATTTAACTACATAATAAGTTGGTAAAATTATAATTAATTTTATTATGTTTAAAAATACTTTTAGTAATATCTGTATTTGAAAAGTGTATTGGTCTAAATTTAAATTTACATTATATATATATATATATATATATATATATATATATATATAATGTAATATATATATATATATATATATATAATGATAATAAATTATTTAAACTTTTGTCAATTTGTTTATTTCTTTAGTGAGTAATACCAATAGGATCTTTTGCTGTAAAGATACTATACTGAAAAACGCGATTCACAATGACTTTATATTTACTGGCGGAGTCGAAGGCAAAAGCTTGTTTCTCATAGATTCTCACAAACATCCGACTATATATAATCCTGTTAGCAATTATCAGTAGTTATAGTTACTGCTGATAATCTGCCAATACGGTGTAATAGAACAAAGCTTTTGGAGGCTTGACGTGCTTATTGAGTCAGTGAAGACAATAGGTAGCTAAGTTCACTTCAGTCATTCTAAAGGGCAAGACCTTTATAGCTAAAGTTTAACTTATTGTCTTTCAAAGTTTTCGACTGATAATTGTGTCCTAGAATTGGGCTCGTCGATGAGATTGTTTTGTTTCTTACTGTATCGAATCTTAATATTTGAAACTTATATAAGACATTTATAAAGTTTTCTTATAGATCGTGTTCCCAAACTTTGATTTAAATATGAAGGTAGGCTAATTTTTATATGGATATAAATTCGGTAAAAGTGTCTCGTTCCACATTCTACTCAAGATGGCGAAGCAAACTGTGCCATAATGACACGTTATTATGAGTTACAGAACAATGGCTTGAAAGAATTGAAATTCAGTATACCTGTATATTGTATGGGTACATAACGGTTGCTTCTCGTTAAAGTCAGTCAAATAGGAGATCTTCATCAATTCAATTCAAGGCTGAGTGACTTCTTATTTTTAAAACTCGTTATGTTCTCCCAGATGTACAGGTTTCATCACGATGTTTTCTTTCGTCGTAAGGCAGGTGAGTAAGGAAAATATCAAAAGTGCGAAAAGCGGGATTTGAACAGCTTCACTCCGTTAAGCAAGCATGTTATCAGTGAGCTACCACTTCCTTAGAACCGAATGTTCTATTGTAATAATAATAAAATATATTAAAGTAATATAAATCCCTATAAATCTTTATCTAATGTCCAAAAGTATAAAAGAGTCAATTTAGCCAAACATTTATAGAACTGGGTCAAATAAAAAACAAATATGGTTCAGTGAAAGCTAAGTTTCATTTTTACAAATATTATTCGCTACAGCAGCATTTTCAATATATTTCATATGTATCGTACTTGCAGTCTGCGTCGGACAGTTACTTGCATTTGTGTTTTCAATAGATTTTCTTATCTGTGGTTTTCAGTTAATAGTTAAAATAGTTTATTATATTGTTTATATTTTTTAATTCATTTAATAATTGTTATTATGTATTAAGGTAGATGCATTATTTTTAATTTTTTTTTTATATTTTATCTCTGAGAGTTGTTTTTCTTGAAATTTTTATATGGGTAACGCACATACACGCAAAAACAAGTCAAGTGCCTGCTTTTTTTAATATCTATAGATAGCCTAATTCATAAGTATTAATTGATAAAATAATATGGTTAAATTGTAACAAGACATTCTGAATCAGACTTGTCTTAACAGATCTCAATATTTTTTTTACTTGCATTTGGTTAAGTGATTGGGAAACAAAAATAAAAAATAAAAAACATGTTAATAACTTCACATTTAGAGTTTTATCATTACTTATATGCATATTATTTTTTTGATTTCATTTCACAAAACTGAAACTTGGTTTCACAAATCCAAACAAAGTATAGTTTAAAATAGCTTTATACAAGCACTTTTGAATCTTCAATTTAAACATTTTTAAAATTCAAATTGAATGCCAGTGTGTAAGTCCGTGAGGGATCTACCACTGGTTCAGAATGCATATAAACTATCATCTGACAAACTATTATCCTTAGTAGTGAATATATCGCTTTGAAACTTACATTTAGTAGTTGAGCATATATAAGTAAATATATTATATTATGAAGAATAAAAAAATAAGTACGACTTAGGAAAAAACTCGTATTTGGCCGTCCCGCAGCTTGTCACGGGTCTCCCTTCAATACGAGAGTGATAAGGCCATAATCCACCACGTTGACTATGTGTGGGTTTGATATGTTCTCTCAGACATGGAGATTTTTCCTAACGATGTATTTTTCGCCGTAAGACAAGATAATCATTCTGTAAATATTATTCGCATATAAAATATCAGAAATAATACGAGTATACCCGGACTTGAACTCGCTTCACTTCGTTTGCCAAGCGAGCGCGTTACCACTGGGCTGCCGCTGCTTATGTAGAAACTAGTGCAGTAATATAAACTTATGTCAACAAAAGCTCGTAAAAATATATGCATCTTTTAACGAGTCACATAATTTTATTACAAACTTCCGTAATTCCGGAAGTATTCATCCAAATAGATTTGTACAGGTTAATTTTACCCGACTCCGACCGAAAAACGTTTATGTGTTTAACTTGTATGTATGTACGACCCTATGTTCCTCCGTTACTACTAAACGGCTTTGTCGATTTTAATTGACGATTCATACGTTTTTATATGGCATTATTTTAATAATATAAATCTGGCTTTAGGTACATACAATCTTATATTATACAATTAGGTATAATTTTACCGTTTATCCTTCCAATATGATAAAATATTTGTACAATATGAAAAAACAAAACAAATTAAAACCATTATAATGTTATTAAGTATCATTAGTGAGGATTTGCCTTTTCAGTACATTTCTGAAGAATATGCTGAATATTTCGCTTCAGATATACATTTCGAGCCATTTACTCGAGCATTTTAGTGCCAAATTCCGTTATACGCTATGGTCTGGTTGCGCTCTTATTTTACGAGGCAATGCGATAAAACAGACTTACACTTTGTACTGCTTTATGGTTGCAACCACGCGCGTCCTTCAACATCCAGAATACGTATACGCTATATTAAACTTAAAGACATTGATTGAAAAACTAAAAGCTAACATTTTCATAGTTAAATTATATTTACCTTCATATTTACAGTCTCACCTCCGCACTGAGAGTCACATAATGAATCATTAAGTCGAGAATTTCCATACTAAAACCCGACTTAATGGTTCATTAAGTGACTCTGAGTGCGGCTTATTTCACAGATAACGATTTATTTTACAGATTCAAATATCGTTTAATTTATATATAAGCCAGTATCCTACTAATATTATGAACGCGAAAGTTTGGGAGGTTGGATCCCTCCAGGATGTATATTTGGTACTCTTAAAAGCAAAACTACTGAACGGATATTGATGAAACTTAACAATAATATAAATAATATGAGGCAGTGGTAGCCCAGCGGTAACGCGTCGCTTGCATAACCGAGTGATGCGGGTTCAAATCCGTCTCGCACCTCTGATATTTTCATGTGCGAATCATTTCTATCATGATTACCACTTGTCTTACGGTGAAGGAAACCTGCATGTCTGAGAAAACCTAGCAAGTTTTCGTAAGACATATTGTGAAGTCCGCCAACACGCAGTAGGCCAGCGCGGTGGACTAAGGCCTGATCCCCCTCGTACTGAGGGAGGCCCGTGCCCAACAGTGGGACATTAAAAAAAGGGCTGATGATGAACAATAATATAGCTTATACATAACGGTACAAAGTAGGTAATAATTTATAAACGTTAACTATAAACTATGAGAAACGCCGTTGTAATGTAATTATATAAGATATACAATATTACGCAAAGGTTTTCGTCCCAAAAGCCAATATTGGTAGCTGTCTGGGTGTGTTGATATAATATGTAAATGAGAACCGAACTGTATATTGATTTATACAGTTATATATTTACACTCGCTTCCGCTTGGATATTTTGGGAGCTCCTAGTTTATTCTCAATTCATTGACCGAATATCCACGTGATTATAGTTTAAAAAAGTAAAAACTGGCGCTATAGGCATTAGTAGCGCAGTACGGCAGTACCACTGAGCTAGCGGGCTTGCTTATTAAATTGAGTAAAGCGGGTTCAAATATCAGGTCTTGTACCTCTGATATTTTTATGTGCGAATCATTTTCACTTAAGTACATGATGATGATGTCCTCCTGACCGATTCCGGCTACGGCGGCCAATCTCTTTGAGACTATAGCCATCTGCGCGGGACCCGGACATATTATAGTGCACAAGTGTATGCGCAAACACAAGTGCACTCTCTATTCCTTATCACTCTCATATTCCGGAGGGACGACACGACCAGTGAGAGTTAAGGCGCAGGACCGACGGCTTTACGAGCTCTCCGAGGCACGGGGTTGACACACCGCCAATTTCCCAACTCCGGGCTGTTACTGAGGCTTACGAAACAGAAAGACTCAATAACTAAACTTGGCCCGACCCGGGACTCGAACCCAGGACCTCCCGGTGTGCGACCGTACATGCTAGCCACCACACCAACGAGGCAGTTACTTAAGTACTTAAGTACATATATACATGTCAAACGTATAACTCTTCTTTGGGCTTCGCAGTCGAGTAAAAATAAATTGAAGCGAACGGTGCAGCAAGAAAACCAAAGTACAAAATTAATAGAAAATTTCGCTATAAAAATATAACTTAGTAACTATTAAAACCATAGATTTAAGATTAAAACGAGCAGATACTATCCGTATAGAAAATCATGTTACAACGTTGTTGTGTTCGAAATTAATAATATTATCACGGAAGACGGCGTGTTGTCAAAGTGGTTCAACATACTTAGTGTATATGCTATTACGTTTAACTAAAGGTGGAAATAACGTGACCTTTAAAGCACAGTTTTGCCAAGGTTGCTAAGTTTGTTATATGTTCGTACTTTACACGAATAGCTTTCCTTGTTTGGAAAGCGAGTATGGGAAGATAATAATTTCTTATTGTATACAAATGCAGGTATTGGGAATTTTGAGTGGAGAAGTGAATTTCAAAGTCATTTCCTTATATGATGTGATAAATAAATTAGATATACATACATAAATACATACACTAATATATAATAGAAATATACAAAATGATGAAGCTATGTACTGTGAAGAAGAAGAACGAAAAAGAACATGAAGAAGAAATGACATGAGAAAGAAGAAAGCACTAAATAGAGAATAGAAATTAATAATATTCTTTTACTAAAGTCTTAAATGGATTTAGACTTAAAGCGCTTCTGACGTTCACAGGAAGGGAATGTTAGTGAAGCATTTTTTAAAGTGAAAAAAATTTGAAAAGCATGAAAGTTAGTTAGGAATTTTAGAAGTGTGATGAAGTAAGCAAGTAAAAGATTCACTTAGAAATTCTACACGCTCCTTCGAATAAAGAGGAGTTGTTGGTTTAAAAAGTATGCAGTTGAGAAAATCCACAATACAAGTATTCCTGCAAAATCGGATTAGGAGCTTTGAACTTTTAAGGTTTGTTCATTTAATAGTTTTTCTATTTGGCATTACCATTGATCAATATGGAAAATTGAAAACTTTACTATTAAATATTTGATATGATTTAAATTCCGATCCAAAAAAAATGATCTTTTTTCTCGGAACTAGGCTCTAAAGTTTCGTTTAGATCCCAAAATAGGCCTCTGGAAACATGAGCCCTTAATATTAATATTAAGGTTGTCCGCATCGTACTTTTCGATTTCCCATACTAATAACACAGAAACAAAAAAAAATCTTCTGACTTTTGGAACTAATTAACCATATACAAATACGTTTAATTTAAATATTTTAGGATTATTAATTAAGATAATACTTATGTATTATTAAGTTTAAAAATATTAAATTAACCACTGGTTACCTATTATTTTACTAGAATTCAACTACAAGTTACTACTTCTGAATATTATAATGTTATAAATATACCTTTCTATAGGGTAAGCTATTCTTTGAAATAAAACAGCATCTCTTCCAAGTATTATAACAAAGGTTTTGAAAAATATGCATAGAAAATTCTATTCAGAAGCGTACAATTTGAGTAAAATAGGTTGGAGACTGCGTAAATATTATTTAGATTAGAGGCGAGATCTCGGTTTTCATCCAATAAATGCTGCCTCTTGAAGCGCTGGCTAAATAAATTTCGTTATTATGTTAGCTTTAATATACGAAAGAAACATTACTATAATACTATGGATTTTTAAAGGTTTTGTCTGTCTGTAAAACTTTAATTTGTGGAAGTCCATTTGTGGTCTGAACTTCTCCTTTGTTTGTAGGAATATGCATGGACATACGACCGAATGCTTGTGTGAATGGAGAACAAAATTTTTTTTTCTTATATATTTTTTAACTGCACAGATGATGAAATGAGTAAAAACTTCTTAAGCATCTTAAACTTTTCTTTATAAATAAATAAAAAAAAAACCCTTGGCGAAGTATTGAGTCTAGCACACTTTTGACTTTTTCCTTACTTTCTTCTGTGGCGTGGTTCTCAGGCCTAATATAAGGATAGACAATGAAATGTGTATCGTAATCTTCTATTTTGTCAGAATTGATCAGACCTTCCTTGAAAATGTACCGAAACCTATTTCTTCCTCGGTTTTAAAAACTAACTAAATTACATAACGTACATTTTACGACACGTTTGGCAGTGGCAGTGACCCTACTTTCTGAGCCAGCGGTCGCGGGTTCGAGTCCTGCTGGGGGCATTTTTTATTTTGTTGAGCACGAATGTTTGTACTCCAGTCATGGGTGTTTATATTTATAATATGTGTGTATTTAAAATTTATATGTGTAGTATATTAACTATGTGGTATCCGTAACACAAGCACGTAACGTAGCTTACCACGGAACTAGATGACGCTGTTGTAATAATGTCCCAATATATTTATTATTATTTATTATTTACATCTTTCAGGCGTAATTCTCTCTTCGAATATCTCACTATAATTAATTAAAATAGGTTACTTTTATAGCGTCTAATAAAGGCCATTGAAAGGACCTCTTCAACTAATTCATCTATATCTAAATTACTTAATTAAAGACAGCAATGTTTCAAATTGTTTCACAAGGACCGTTTGCTACTTAAGCTTTAATTTGGGCATTATAGACTAGGGGATGATGTTAATGATTTGTAATAAAATAAAAGTACTGTTATTTAATAATATTATATTGTTGTCTGGTATTATTTAAAATATTTTAAACATTCCTATCATGATTACCACTTGTCTTACGGTGAAGGAAAACATCGTGAGGAAACCTGCATGTCTGAGAAAACCTAGCAAGTTTACGTAAGACATGTGAAGTCCGCCAACACGCACTGGGCCAGCGCGGTGGACTATGGCCTGATCTCCCTCGTACTGAGGGAGGCCCGTGCCCAGCAGTGGGACGTTAAAAAGGGCTGATGATGAATTCCAAAGTTTGTACATCTGGTAATTTTATTACTAATTTATGAGATTAGTAATCAGTAAATAATTGTTGGCGGCAATTAATTTTGCTTGTCAGTTCGTTGACTGTAGGCTAACCTATATCTGAATAGTTATAAATAACTGTTATTGTGAGTTCTGACAGTTGAACGCGTAACTTGTTATTAATGAGTATTTCATATTAAATATATCATAACATCAAATAATGGCGAGTAAACCTCGCTCTGCTTGAGTTTGTATACGTTTTATAGTAAGTATCGATTTATCGGAAATGAAGTATTTTCTCGGCTTTTATACTATATTAATATACATGTATTATACATATCATAAACCTTATTATTGACTGATTTCCTATGTCTATTAATGAAAACCGCATTAAATTGTAGTAAATAAGTAATAAAGTAACAATTATCTCAGTTGAAATATACCTATAATAAAAATATATTCTTTATATCAAAATAATTACATATATAATAATAACTGTTTTATTTACAGTATTTACATAATATTATGTTTATGTTCACTTTGGATTAACTTCAAAAGTGATGTTTTAAAGTTAACATTTACAAAATGTAAGTAATAAAATGGTAAATCAAATTAGTTTTGATCCCCACTTCGCAATCCTCCATATTTGGTCATCGCACAAAATAAGAAAAATTAAATTTTGCATTATTTACAACTGCTGGATCTTGGACTATAGTGATTGCGGTTGACCACAGCATGTTCTGATCTATTGCGATGTAAGCGGTTACATAGATCAAGTGGCGTCAGTAATGTGGTTTCAAATAAGACCTGAGTACAGTATTCAAGAGATGATTAAGCATTACATCATCCAAGCCACGACTTCAGGAAGTAGTTTGTCTGTCTATCTATATCAAAGTATGAATGTTATATATAGCATATGTACATTGTACGTAGTAAGCTTTTGGGTCTTAAGTTCAAATTAATTTGTTGAATTTATGTGTTCATTACATGCAAAAAAAATGTTATTATAATATAACATGTAACGGCGGTGATATAACTTCCTATTGTATTCAGCATTTTATTAACGTCCCACAGCTGGGCATGGGCCTTCTGGATGCCATAGCCCACTATGCTGACAAGATTTAGCAGACTGTGTGTCTTTCGAAAACATGCTAGGTTCTCTCAGGCATGCAGGTTTCCTCACGATGTTTTCCTTCACTGTAGGTCTAGTAGTAATCCTACTGTAAATGATTTGCACACGACCTGGGATTGGAACCTGCTTCACTCGGATTCCCAAGTCGCGTTACGCCTGGGCTATCACAGAAAAAAAATTGAAGTATTTTCACGTTGTCGTTTTGTAGAACTGACAAAATGCCTGAGATAATACAATTTTGTTATAAATTAACGTACTTAGTTAATTAAAATACAAAAATAAAGAATAGCTGCCAAAAATTTTGGAATACGTGAAAATTTATATAAAATGCTTAAACCGCAAAAAATAAAAAGCAGGTGTTACATCGCGGTTACAAAATTAATTTGTAAAGCAAGCACGTTTCATTTTATATCATTTTGAGGTGTCATAATCCACACGCGCTTAAAAACTTGCTCTTCTGGAATTTATTTATTTGTTTATTAGTAAATATATTATTATAAGATACACCTGGCCTAGTTTCGCTCGAGTGCGTTTTAGTAAAGCTATATTCTAGTATAAATGTGTGTACACGATCACAGATCCCAAGTTCCTGGGTTCGTTCTTGGGTCGGAGCCCCAGGAAGGGCCAAATTTAGTTAACTACCAAAATTTTTATTTAGACGAAGTTCTGCTACATGATTATCTTGAGTAGTGTTATTAGTGAATGAAATATTTGTACAAAACGCTAATAAGTTTAAGTTAATACCTAAGTTTATTTGAGTTATTAACACACTGTTTAAAGAAGTTTCTTTGTTTCATGCTAATTAGTTATTCTGATGCGCAAGTGTGAAACCACGCCTAGTGAATAAAGATGGAAGGAAAGTTTGCTTAAAAACAAAAGTTTGACGTACGAAGTGTTGAAGCTTTATTTCAATAAAGTTTTAAAACTTCGTACGTCAAACTTTTGTTTGAAAGAAAGAAAACGTGAAATGTACACAAAAATAATATACTATGTAAATCATAACTAAGATCAATTTATAAAATACTAAAAATACTCGTAAAATACTAAAAATAAACTAAATATAATAAACTAAATTTCAAAATTGTTAATTCAATTCCCTTCGCCTTAATACTGTCGATAAAAATGCGTGTATTAAAGAACAAATCTTCATAAAGTAATGGATTTACGAGATTTTTTGCTTGAATTCACTAGTATTATAAACGGGATAGTTTGTAATAGTTTAGTTTGGTTATATTTGTAACCCTTTCACGCTGAAAGGGCGGGACGTTGGACGTCTGGATGAATTTTACTACTCTAATGGTCTGGAAGAACATAATATAGACTATTATTAAATATATCAAAACAAGTTTACCTAAGGGTAGTTAAAAATAATAATAAATAAATAAATATGTTAGGACATTATTACAAAAGCGCCATCTCGTTGCGTGGTAAGGTAGTTGATTTACTACACATATAAATTATGAATATATACATATTATAAATATAAACACCCATGACTGGAGTACAAACATTCGTGCTCAACAAATGAATGCCCCCAGCAGGACTCGAACCCGCGACTGCTGGCGCAGAAAGTACGGTCACTACCAACTGAGCCAAACGTGTCATCTGTCGTCGTAGATTGTAGGTATTTACTTTTATATGTGTAGTATATCAACTATATCGTATCCATAACACAAGCCTCGTAGCTTACCCTAGAACTAAATAATGCTGTGTTTTAATGTCCCAACATATTTATTTATTTAGGTAATTTGTTTGTTTGTTTCTTTGTTTAATATTTCCGTATCTAATAATCCTAAAATTTGCATTCCTTTGTTATTTAGCTGCATATATATTAATAAACGTAAATAAAATCGCGTTTGGAAAATAATTTTAAACAACCGCAACATGATCAAATTCCTCATTACGTTAGAAACATTCGATAAACAATTTATCAATAAACAACCGGTGTGAACGTGATATTGACATTTTATAACCTATGATAATAATAATTAGTTTTGATTAAATTTCCATTCAGAGCTGATTACGGCTGTGAAAGTTTCATTTTAAAGTAGGTATGTTATTAATATTACAAAGCACTCATACAAAAATAAATTTAATTCAATTTAGATTTTTATTATGCAACTGGAGATTCAGCCTCGCTTCGTTTGAGTACATCCCTAGTTTTACCCGTTAGTATTAATTTTTCAAAGATGATATTTGTTCCAGTAGTAAAGTATCCAATATATTGATCCGGATAACCGGTTATCAGCATAAACTTCATCATCTAATCTATCCGTTAGTTTACTCGTGTTGCTGCTGCCATAGATAGACAAACAGACAGTAAAAAAAAAATAAAAACTATCAATTTGGCTTCTGTATCGATAATAATGACTATTTTAATAATTCTTAAAATATTTAATGTACAGATTCGAATAAGTTACAATTTTTCTTATATATATACATATAGTTGCGGTTGTTTAGTTCAAGATAAGATTTGATACGTAACGGAATATATAAATATCCGGATATAAGGAAGCGCTATAGCAGTATTCAAGAATCGTTTGTTCCGGAACAACTAAAGTTTGTATGTAAACGACGTGAATGTTATATGACTGAAATAAAATACGTCATTATTTGGCTGCTTGGTTAAATGCATTTATTATATATGATTTATTTTTCTTTTCTTAACGTTCCACAGCTGGGCAAAGGCCTTCCTTCAATACAGGGGGATCAGGGCATAGTCCATCACACTCGAATACGAAAATTTTAGACTTAAATCAGTGATTTTTGAACCGCATTACTCGGTTTCCCAAGCCAGCTTGTTACCATTAAGCTACTAGGTCGCTCTATGTATAAAACTCACCTAAAAGACGAACTCGAGTGAATCGAGAGTATTTTATTAGTATAGCAACATATCAAATGTAAGCTTCTAAAAACACTCATTTTCCTTTATATACAAGTGAAACTGCGATAAAATACTGTTACTAACAAAAACAAGAAAGGAGTGGTAAAAAAATAATAAACAGTATATCAAATAAAAGTATCTCCACATAATATAATCAGCTGACTATAGCGTAGTGAAATCAGTTGTCACCGTTATTGCGAGAGGTCGGAATGTTGAACCGCAATTTATTTTAGCCGTCTGTCTCGACAGATGGGAGTATACGGCTTGAGTATTGGTCGGACGGTAAACGGTAGCGGTAAAGTCACTTTATAAGAATGATAGCGAAAAATAATTAGAAAAATTATAACAAGCATGGTTTTTAGAATATTTATTTTATATTTTATAGTAGTAAAGCAGTTGTTCTGAAATACACTTATTGTTGTATTACTATAAGTTTGTATGTGTATATTTTTGGAGTTATACTTCTTTTGGCGCGTTAGGGAAACTTTACTAAAATTTACTCTCATCATTTGATGAGAGTAAATTTTTAAGATGCGCGCGCACACCGTCACGAAAAACCGACACCCTGAAGTTAGCTATAGACTATAGTCAACATTTTAGTTTTTTCTATTGTTAGTGTCGTTTTTTCTACAAACGTAGAATAAGGCAAAAGATAAAATTTTTGAAAAGATTTTTATCATGTTACGCCAAAGAAGCATAACTTCTAACGCGTGTGTACATAAGTACTTACACACACATATTTTTTTAATACTTTATATTTAAAGTTGTTGGACGGATTTGATGAAGTTTGTAGACAGATAGGTTATCATCTGGAATAACTGTTAATAAGTAATAATATTCGCTAAAATGTGGCACTCACATGTACTGCTGAAATTAAAAAAATAAATTTATTTATTTACTTATGTATAAATTTATTTAATACGTTTACCAACAGTATACAAAAGTATTTTTTTATAAAAAATAATAATTATTATAATAGAGTATCATCTTAAGTATACCAATAACAGGTAAACACAACATTGTTAATAACATAAAACAGAACAAAAAAACAAACGAAATAATCCTAATTTAATAATAATAAGTTAGACTAAGCAAGATAAAATAATTAATTGATTGTAACAAAAACTATTATAATTTAAAACAATAAAAATTAAATGATTAGATAATTATTTGTTTTAAGGAAAAGTGTATATTTTTTTTAAATTTAGATAAAGAATCATCAAATATATCTATTTATATAAATTAAAAGATCCCGATACCAATGGACTAAGAACGAACATACAAATATGTGTCACTATCCATCTAACCGAAGTCAAATGAAATGATTTTAGTTCATACTAGCGACTCACCCTCGCTTCGCTCGGGTTCGTCCCTATGTTTAACGTCAGCGAAGCCTAGTTAAACTAAATAAATTTTCTAAAATGTAATCTCCTCCTTTTTTGAAGTCAGTTAAAAAGTAGCCTAAGTTACTCCTTACATCATTAGCTGTCTGCGAGTCAAAGTCCCGTCAAAATCGGTCCAGCCGTTTCAGAGATTACCCGGAACAAACAAGCAAACAGACAGACAGACAAAAATTTTAAAAATTGTTTTTTTGTTGTTAGAATCGTATATACTTTCATATGCATTTAGTGAAAAGCTGTTAACTTGAAATTAAAAACAGACACTTCAATTTTAGTTATATATGTACTATGTAGTATAGATGTACCTATAGATTATTTGTTCTCCGCTGCCGCCTATGCACTGTGTTCCCTACAACCATTTCTCAAGCTGTCTGGAGTAAGAAAAAAATGGATGAAACGTATGCCCATTTCTATGACGGAGGTAGTACTGTCTTTTCAGTTTCTTTTGAAAAATATTTTCATATTAACGTCAACCGAGTGTCGATGACTTCATTTATCTCAGTTTTTATGTTAATGTATCAATTTTAACGGCAGGTTCTTTTGATATAATGTTCATTAATAAAAATATTTTTTGTTCTAAATCTAAAATGGTGGAGGCTAAATCGGATATCCGCAACTAAAGCACTGATCCTATACATTTTGAAGTACTATTATACGTGTTAGACTACAAGCGAAAGCTTGTAGGTAAGTTAGTTAAGAATTACAAATAAACCTGTCGTGGTGGAAATAGTCTCTGAAGTTAGGCAACTGCGTGGGTCATAATATGACCCGCGCAGTAAAATATTATTTTAGTGGACCAATTTGGGTTTCTAATATCTACAATATATCAGTAGGATGACGAATCGATATTCAAAGTGAAGATTCACAAACAGTGAGTTTTTTACATTCTCAACTCGGGTCTTTTCTTAATTTAGAGTCTGACTAACACAAACTAATGGCGCCAGGGACTCGAACCCGTAACCTCACAATTAGCAGGTGTAAATTTTAAGCTTAATTAAATTAAGGTTAATTAAATAATGCAATTGTAAAATAATTTGTATGGACCATCTTTTACTACTACTTCATTTGCTAATTTGCATCTTTGGTTGGTATATTTAAGAACAAATAAATTAATAATAGGGTAAAGTCGTTAAAATTTGAGATTTTGAGAGATTATATAGACATATTAGTTTCTATTTCAATTTATAATTACCAAAAGTTTGTATTTTTTAGGATAAATGAAAATCTAACTGAAAATCTTCAGTCATCGAACACCAGATGTTCCATATTAAGCTCATTATAAATATTAACGTTTCAATAAAATAAATAGCTCTGTCACTTCAAGCAGTCTAATTATTTGAGAGTGCTTACAATTTCGCAATAAACTTTTATTGCTTACATTAACCGGGTGGGTCTAATCGAGACACGAATCAAATACTCGTAAACATGTTTTATGAAATCATTTTCTCGTGTTTTCCTCGTCTCGTTTCGTTTTACTTCTTTGATAAATTCTATCATTTTCTACAATGGTACGTAAAATGTTCTACCTGCTGGGTGTGACTTGGAGGGTAGATGAGGTGTAACTCATTAGAATTTACAATGCATTTAAAAAATTTTGGTTGACTTCAAAAAGAATTTTTGTTCGTGGTGTATTTTTTTTCGTTATATGCTATGCTGATCAAGAGCGCTTTTAGTGGTTTTTGTTTGTTTGTTAAAATGGTCAAGGAAGTCTCATGTCAATTAAAAAAAAAAACTAATATCAAACCAAACCATAATTACTTTTTAAATAAAAAAATAATGTATTGATAATAATAAAATAGTTATAAGTATTATTAAGCGCGCTTTTCCAAATTAAATTACCTTTTAATATAGTATTTTTAGTAATCTAATGCATACGGAGTCGATGAGGTAAAAGCTTCCTCATTTTTGTACGGTTATAGAATCGAAATGACGTAGAGCTTAAAAATGTAGCTTTCTCTCCACCACTCCGCGGACGCGGACATGACCTGAACAGTAAACGCTCATAGTTCTATCTGTATACGTATAAATTTGATTTTACTGTAACTTTATCTCCAAAACAATAAGGACGTTTTACGACGGATAATATTGTGAGAACAAAACTAGTTTTCGAAACAGGTAAAATTCGAAAATCCCTTAATGGGTGGACTTTGGGCTAATCTCCTTAGTATTAAAGAGAGGCCCACGCCCAGCAGTGGGGTTAAAATGGCTAAATTTCTAACGTTATCCTTTTATAGATGGTAAATTTATATAAAAACAAGCGACTCACCCTGCTTCGCACGGGTTCATCTCTAGGTACCCTCTTTAGCATAAAATTTTTACAAATTTTGAATGTCTTACTCATTTATATGTAATCAAAAACCTAAAAAATAAGTTTCAAGCTTCTAGCTTTATAAATGACGTAATTTCTTCGCCTTAAAAAGTAGCCTATGTCCTTTCTCAGGCTCTATACTACATGTGTACCAAATTTCATTAAAATCGGTCCAGTAGTTTTAGAGTTTATTCGTTACATACAAAAATACATATCTATCCTCTTTATAATATTAGTATAGATATAGATAGTAGATTATTTAAGCACAAATGTGAATTTCCATTAGTGACAGTTAATATATACTCTGTTGAATACATAATAATTTGTGCTTTGCATCGAGCGCGTTGTAATAGAAGTTACGAGGAATCTGTCACAATTAACTGTGGCTTGGACTATGTGGAGACTAATTAACGCATATTAAGAGTACTGCAGAGCGTGATAATGGTTTAGTGTTTAATATTGTATTGTGAAATTGTTTGTAAATTGTTGTTTGAAGATCCAAATTTTTGGCTTTCCATATTTTAATGTCCAACGTGTGTATCACTTATCTAGCTATAACGCAAACATCGTGAGAACATCTGCATGTCTGAGAGAACCTAGCGTATTTTTTAAAAATATTTGCAGTCCGCCAACCCTCACTTGGCCAGTGTGGTAGACTATAATCTGATGAACCTCGTACTGAAGGGACGAATGTATCACACCAGCTGGACGTTAAGTTAGCAGCGCATTAAGAGATGATCTATAATTAATATGTTGGAACATTATTACGCACAGCACCATCTAGTTCCGAGGTAAGCTAAGCTTGTTAGAATTTAAACCGTCTGGTATCCACCACCCAGCGGGACTCGAACCCGCGGCCGCTGGTGCAGATAGTAGGCTCTCTACCGTCTGAGCCAAACGTGTTGTCAACCCCATATTTTTGGCTTTATTCGATTAAAATTATTAAAAGAAACATTAGCTGTTTGATTCGTGATCTCTTTAAATTATCACTATATTAAGTTTTATCAAAATCTGTGTAGTTGTTTTTTCGATGTCATTACAATCAAATTTTTATAACTCTTACCCGAAATTTCATACGTGTGTTGTAATAATTTCATATAATTTGTATATTCTCAAAATAAATACTGAATGCCTCATTTCATTGGCCATACAGCTTTATGGTAATGTGGTTGAACGAATTGTGCATTAAGCTTAATATGAATTCATTTTAATTTCGGAATAAACCATACGATATTTTTATTTGGGAAATGAATAACAAGTAACAAATAATATACGCTTTTAATCTGTTTTGAAAAGAAAGCATATTAAAGCATAATAAAATAAACACAATCAATATTTTTAATTCTTATACTCTGAAAAAATCTAGTTTAGGAAGGAAGCCAAATGCAGTCAATGGGTACCTATAGAATGCAATTTACATTATTTCGAAATTTTATCAAAATCAGTTCAAGCGCGAAAACACAACGAGTACCTGTTACAGTTAAAAAAATATTCCATACCAGAGTATCTCTCGCTTCTCCTATACATTTTAACGTTAAGTGTAAATTTTTCTGCTGACCTGATCTCCCTCGTACTTAGGGAGGCCCAATGCCCATGCCCAGCAATGGGACGCTAAAAAAGGGCTGAAGCCGTACATTTTTCACAAATTACATATATTCTTTCACAAATTATTTATTTTTCCAGCTATAATCTATACGAAGTTTCATAAAAATCTTTTCAGAGATTTTCTCTTGCTGCGATCAAAGACAAAAATCTAAAAACTATAGATTCAGCCTGAATATGTCAATAAGATTTTCTAAAAATATTAAATGCAAATTCGACTATATTATATTTATTAATACTTGTAGTACACGTATAATTTGTAAAGTTAACTAGTTAGTTAAGTTAACATGTAAATGCGTTAAATACTGGTTATATAGGCGAAGCTCTTGTCGGGGATAAAATATCTAACATTGGAACAAAGTGCGACGTAAACAATGGAATGGGGGCAAACGGGCGCAGGAAGAACAACGTTCAGAGAAGTTTCACTATAACGTGATACGTTTGTACGTAGGTAGTATAAAGAGAACAATAAAAATCTTTTAGTACTGTACTTTCGCGATTTTTAAGAAAAGCTTATTTACCGTCAAGAAATGGTGATGTATGGATGATGGTTTTTTAAAACATAAGTTCATGGTTATTTTATATAAAATATGATTGTTAGTATATTATAGTATTACAAGGCAGTGGTAACCCAGTGGTAATGCGCTTGGTTGTGAAACCAAGTGAAGCGGGTTGAAATCCCGGGTCTCGCCCTTCTTTCATTCTGTGTGAACCATTTCTAACTAGTGGTAATCGTTATAAATGAAACTACCTTTTCGGACTACCTTTTACGGGAGACTCTAGTCTCTCCCGTGATTGCTGTAAAGCATTCGAAACGTCGAAAAAAATCAAAATAAATCCGCGACAAAATCCGAAAAGGTAGTTTTATTTATAATGTAGAATATTCGCGTAAACCTAAGAAAGTATTAGTGGTAATCATTTACCACTTGTCCTACGGTGAAATCATCGTGAAGAAACTAGAATCTAGGATATTTTAAAAAGATATGTGTATGTCAATTTGACTGACACTTTTTCTTTTCGAAGTCGATTATAAATAATTAGTGCTTAATAAAAAGTTGCCATTAATATTTATAGTTAAAATATATTTTTTGAAAGTTTAATATAAATGTTCTGACGTATGAACATAATATTTTTTACCCTCTGATGATCATTGTACATTAGAAAGATAACTTTTATCCAAAAGTGGGAAATTAAAGGCTTTCTATCCAATCCCATTCGTATGTATCTAGTTGGTCCGGGGGCTTTTATCTTTTCAAGATGCGGGCGCTGTCATTAACTTATCTAAGCGTAACCTCTTCAATCATGTTAGAAGCTCGAACGAAGGTAGCGAAAAATCACTTTTTGTTCTATTTAATGTTAAAATGTGTAGGGTTTCATTTTTTATGTTACTAATAGAAATACTCTCAGCTCCGCCTGCGTTCTAATAACTTTTAAAAAAATAGGGATTACTACCAAATATAAACAAAAAAAAGAACATTAAAATCGGTGAAGGTTTTGGAAGAGTTCGATAACAAACACTGTGACACGAGATTTTTTATATATAAGAGATACTCGAAAAAATGCGAGAAATCTAAAAGAAAAAAATGCGTACTAGCGACTAAACCTCGCTTCGCTTGGGTTCGTCCCTAGGTACGGTATAGCGCTTATTATATATTTCATAGAAATGAGAAATTAAGAAAAAATAATGTTATAATCCTGTTATATCAGTACATATAAATAAAATTGAAGTGTCTGTTTTTAATTTCAAATTAACAGCTATACACTAAACGAATATGAATGTATAATGTATATACGGTAGGTACTTATATAAAAAATCAATTTTTAAATTTTTGTCTGTCTGTTTGTTTGTTTCCGCCAATCTCTGAAACGGCTGGACCGATTTTGAGAGGACTTTCACTCGCAGATAGCTAACGTTATAAGGAGTAACTTAAGTTACTTTTATTTTATTAGAAAATTATAAAACCGTTTAACTAACTTTAACTAAGAAATTTGTTTTCTTAGTTAAATTATAATTTAACTAAGAAAACAAAAACATCGTGTAGCCTGTAAGACTCCACGTCCATACTTAAAGGTTAACTCTCGCCCAGCGAAGCGGGCCGGGTTTGCAAGTGTTCCTATCTATAAAATCAATGAAAGTTATCGATCAGTTATTTTTTCCTTTTAACTGTTTTATTTTAAGTTGTTTGTTAGTTCTTTTATATAAAATGCAAGGTTCACTATATTTGTTGAAATAATAGCAAAAAGTTTGAATCTTCGTATAGAAAGGAACTATGTGCTACAAAGAACTTCTCTTACATTGTAGTGAGTTCGTAGTAACGAAACAATATTGTTTCGTAACTACGAATTCACTCATTTCCCCCTTAGCCATAGGAAAACTTGAGATTTTAATAATATTTGTATAATCTTTTATACTGCAACTTTATTAAATTACACATACTATATAAAAAATCATATAATATACATTACATGATTTAATTACTACTGCTAGACCCATTTTATACAAACTCTTACAAAAATGCAAAAAAGCATAATGTTAGTTCAGATTATAATGTACTTATCTTAAAAAATAGAACCGAATTTAGAACCTTTTTGAAGTCGTTTGAAAACAACACAGTCCGTATTATGCCTAAGAAAAGTTATTAACAAACATATCAATCAATGACAAGAATAAAAGTAGAATTTAAAATTATATGGGATCATCCAAGTATCAATCTTAACAGTGTATAATTTAAGCCAGATCGGTGACACCATTTTAGAAAAGGCATAGAATAAAATTAAAAAAATATAACACATCCTCCTTTTTTGCTGTCGGGTAAAATAACCCGACCTCTCGCTCTCGAATAGTTTAATAAAATTTAGCATATTTCATTGATTGATTAGCTTATAAATTGAATATCTCCTTCGAAATTAATTTCCCGACTGTTTTCGTGAAGGCAAACGAAAATTATAAATTACAAAAGTTTGTCTAATTATAGAAATTAGAAACGCCATAAGTATTATTTATGAGTTTATTTTGTATTTAAGATAATTCACTTAATTTTGATAGTAAAAGTTTATTTTTTACTGTTATTATTTTTACAGATTTTTTCATTTATTCTTAATATTGGTATTAAGTAAAGTCTAAAAAATACTGTTAAAATTATCAAGTAGATAAACAATTATTTGTAAACTCACATTTTGTCTCCGTTTAGAATAATTTCCTAATTTATTTTATATAATTGTTTCGAAAATAGCTAACCGTAATTTATGTTATGTAGTTTAGTTAATTAAACTGGTGGTTATTCCAACTGATTTTAAATTTGGTTCTCGACGTTTTTTCTTGTTTCCTTATTCTTTACAGCGATAATAATCACAAAAGGGAATGAGGTTTTGACGACTCAAAGGTATTATTTTGTACCTATTTAGTTGCATAGACAACCTAACAACTTATTTAAAATGAATTGAAGAAATTAATTAAAATAAAACTTTAAAATATCAAATATTTGCATAAATCCAAAAATTTTTTTGTAAATAAAAATAACGATAATGCGGTAAAAATCACGTAAAGCCTTTAGTAAGTATTTGTTAGAAGCAAGGGATACGTTGCTTCCATAACGACGTGTAACTGTCGTACTAAAATACACGAAGGGTGTCGATTAATGTGCCTTATTCAATGATACGCACGTTTTCTCGCATGACTTCAAATAAATGTATTATATGGTCGGATTGTGGCGTATATTATAAATACTAGCGATTCGCCCTCGCTTTGCTCGGCTTCATCCCTATGTATTATGTTAAACGATAAGTATAGATAAAAGTACCCAATATGTTGATCCAGATAACCATACCGAATATCAACAAAATCTGTCCAGAGCCTTTGTAGTGATGCTGTCACAGACGGACAGAAGGACATATAGACAAAATTGACTAAAAAATCGGCCTCAGTAACAATAGTAATGACTATTTTAATAAGATTTTTCAAATAATATTAATGAATGTACAGATTCGACTCAGAATCGGTATTTTCACTCATTCTTTTTGATTTCTATAGCTTAATTAATCTAGCGTCGCACTTTAATATGCAAGAGTAGTGTAATTATCATTAGACTAGCGACTTGCCCTCGCTTCGCTCGGGTTCGTTCCTACATTTAGCGCAAGCGAAGCTCAATTTAGTTAGTAAATGTATACAAAAAATTGACAAATTATTTACTAAAATCTTTCTCGAGAACCACTATATCCACTGGTGATAACAGTATGAAAATGGGTCCAGTAGTTTTTGAGTTTATCGCGAACAGACAGACAGATGCGGCGGAGGACTTTGTTTTATAATATGTAGTGATATGAATTACGCGAGCAAAGCCTGGAGCAACACTAGTATTAGTATTACATAGTATTCTTCATTTATAAATCGCTAACTTATGTAACAGAGAATAGACGTATTTCAGTACGTACGAGTTCAATTACCATAAGAGGCTTTATGAAATAAAGTGTGATATTAACATGCTTTGTTTTTACTTTATCAACACACGCCCTGTTATAATGGTGCCGTAATTGTGTGTTGAAAATTTGGTGCGTATGAAAAGCTAAATACAAAGCTACTACTGTAAATTAGGCAGTGTTAGCCCAGTGGTAATATTTTGATGTGCGAATCATTTCTATCATGATTACCATTTGTCTTACGGTGAAGCTAAACATCGTGAAGAAACCGAATGTCTGAGAAAACTTAGCAAGTTTTCGAAAGACATGTGTAGTCTGCCAACACGTTTTAAGCCAGCGCGGTGGACTATGGCCTGATCCCCCTCGTATTGAGGGAGGCCCGTGCCCAGCAGTGGGACGTTAAAAAGGGCTGAAGACTGTAAATTACCCGCGGTTTATTCGGATACGTTAGGTACCTAACAGTAGCTTATGTGTACATCGTTTTTTACTTCTGTTATAAAAATTGAAGTGTATATTTCGCTGAAATATAAATCATTGTCAGTACAATCACCTGCGTATATCTGATATATATGTATAATCCAACCACGATACATGACCGCTTTATGGGAGTAGAATGGGGAGCGCAAGCAATCAATTCCTTTAGATTTATTTGACCGTTGAATTAAAACAGCTTTGACCTTTCGAACTAGAGATTTTCTATTTTCCAGGTTAATGAGGTGTGTCTCAAATCTATTCTAATATGGTTTAGACGTAAAATTTGTATGTTTGGATGTTGGTAATCTCTAAAATTACTGATCGGTTTCCGAAAATTCTATTACTAATAGGACGATAGTACTACCCAGTAATATAGGCTATTTGTACTCTAATAAAAATGTGTCACAACAACTTTAATTAGGACGGACATCTACCCAAGCTATCTAGGGACGAACAGCAGAAACCGAAATATAATTATATAAATTATTCGGTAAACTATTTTACATTACATTAATATTATGTTAGAATACCTACTTTTACTAAATTAAACCAGTTTATCTTTCCTATCTTTTTATCAGCACAATTTTTAGATTTCCAGATATTTCAGAAGCCCTCTTGTCAGCAGGTCTTTTATAATTAATTCCAAACAAAAGAATCTTTTAATTAAGTTATGAAAGTATCGTCAAATGGAAAGGAATTCGGGACTTTTAAAATAAAAAAGGTGAATTTATCTTAAAAATAAAGGACGGTTTAAAGCAATTTTGCTGAAAACTAAGTGATGTGTGTTATTCTCAGTTCGCCTCACAAGGGAAAAAGCGTCGAAGTTGTTTTATTTAGGATTTTTATCAAATAACAAGTCTGGCCTTTGTAAAATTGATTACGAGCTTGTCCTGAAAACTGGACCCATAGAAAAGGTTGTCATCATTAAAACAAATTACTAAGTCCTGCTCCGAGCGTTTAAATAATGCATAGCAAAGGCGATGAGGGCCGTCTGCTATTGTTTATGAAGTCACGACGTTTGGAGCTATTTTATTTTGTTCTAGAATAGAAATAATACATTTTTTCTTAGAAATATTATTTAAATATTTGTCTATAAAACTAACTTATTTTCGCCGTAGCTCCCTTTGCATGATAGGGAGATAGATTAATGATTTTCATGCATATCACACTAACAATTACACTCTACATGCTTTCGTTTTTATGTTATTCTCTTTTGGAAGTTGTAAATATCGTTTTAGTTTTGCTTTTTAAGTCTTATGGATTTTGAATTACAGTTCTTTTGTAAAAAATAGTAGTAGTAAGTAATCTTAAAATAGAAAATTCACTATTAATCTTAGACTGGACGAGATATTTTGGCAAAAGCTCTATTTGTCTTTGTAGGACTTGTGTGCGATACCAATTAGGGGTATCGATACATCAAAACGTAGGATTCAAAGGTAAATTTGTTTAGGATATTGAGATGACAGTTATCTTTATGTACATCGAAGAGTAAGAAAAGTATTCATAATTTTTAGAGGTTTATTTTGCATATATATGTAATTCTTACTAATATTGTCAAAGCGAAAGAGTGTCTCTTTTTGGATGGTTCTCAAATTAGCAAGCTTTTTGCTTATTACTTAAGGAACAAGAGGTTGGGGTAGTGTGCTTGCAGACGCAGTTCGAAAAAAAATTATATATTTTATATCATCATCATCATCATCATCAGCCCTTTTTAACGTCCCACTGCTGGGCACGGGCCTCCCTCAGTACGAGGGGAATCAGGCCATAGTCCACCGCGCTGGCCCAGTGCGTGTTGGCGGACTTCACATGTCTTACGAAAACTTGCTAGGTTTTCTCAGACATGCAGGTTTCCTCACGATGTTTTCCTTCACCGTAAGACAAGTGGTAATCATGATAGAAATGATTCGCACATGAAAATATCAGAGGTGCGAGACCCGGATTTGAACCCGCATCACTCGGTTATACAAGCGACGCGTTACCGCTGGGCTACCACTGCCTTTTTTATATTTTATTATATTTTATATAATATTTGCTAACTCCACGTCTACACCAGAGCATAATGCTACTTATTTTTCATACTTATCCACACTTTTGAGGTCCCATGACATTTAATGATTTTGATTTATGAACACAGTTCTATCATTAGGCATGTCGAGCACATTGCGAGCGTGTTGCAAGACCCTTTCTTTTCGTGTTGGCGAAGAATTCCAGGCTTGTTTATGGCGTGAGGAATTAGCGTCTCGCAATCGAGTCCGGCGAAACGCTGACGACCTATTTGGCTTAGTTTCCTTACATTTGTTTGTTGGCTTTCATTTGTTGAGCACGAATGTTTGTACTCCACTCATGAGTGTTTATACCTATATTTTTTTCCCTCTGCAATTATCAAAGATATTAAATGCAACATTTTTGTTAATAATATTCATATCTTAAATATGGATATTTCTGGTAACCGTTGTAGTATAGTCTAGGTGACAAATTGTTGCAGCGAGGCCCGCCCGCACGTTTTGCACCTTTGCACGAGGCGGGCCTGGTTGCAGCAACAAAAAGTTATGATTTGCACAAACTGTAGTTCAAAAGAAAGACAATCTGAACTAGCCAATGTACTTTAAGAAGCAGTTGAAAATGGAAAGCAAAATGGCGCGCCAATACTAAGTGTATTGTAAAGGAATATTGTGTTAAGAAATGTTGTGCGAAGCTACTAATATTATTATTTACGAGTATATTTTATTTTTCCAGAATACGATACAGTCGAAGTTTTAATGAGGTCATGTTAAACTTTTTCAAGTCTTACATCCTTGCTAAAGTTAATTTAGTATGAAACTTTGAAGTTAAATTTGACGCTTGATATAGAAGATAATTTAATTTTTAAAAAGTATTACTATCATAATATATTCGACACTCTTTAGTTATTTACAATAATCTCAGTTCGTAACCTCGAAACATAATGATATAGTATAGATATAGTGGTTGTATTAATTCAGATTTTTGTATATTACGCTATGTTTTAATTAAATGAGGTAATACTGTCCTGGGCCTATAGCCAACCGGCATTCGTTATGAAGCGATTCGATTTCTACAATCGTCATCGCTTAAACGCAGCGTATGCATTTTGAACTTTAAATCACTAATAATTGAAATGAATTTACATTGTCTACCATCATCTATTCGTTGACAACAGATCACATGACATATCTAAGGCATATGTCAAACCCATACATTTTGGACTTTTCTACTAGCGCTTTCGCTAATCGATTGTTACATTGTCTAGGCCCTCTGAAGTTGTATTAAACATTGTCGGTGACACATCCGGGGATCCTTGGTTTGAGATCCGGATCGGGGCAAGCCTGGAGTTGCCTCCATCACTAAATTATTTTCACCCTCGTCTATTAAATTTTGAGGGAAGCGTTTATTATTTTTCGCAATTTTTATTGTGTTATAAACGTGTATACCACCAATACGTGTAGGATTAATCATGCAGGAAATTGGAGTCGGTTAGTGAAATTTAAACCCCGCCATATGGAGGCTGAAAGGTATTATACGGATTTAATACCACAATATATAAGATTCTAGACTTTCTGTACATACGAGTATATATCTGGCTTTACTTTTGTTGTTTGATCTTTCGAGATAAGATATCGTTCTATTATTAAAAACGTGAAAGTTTATGTGGAAATATGGATGGATATTGTTCTTTCACGTAATAGGGCGGATGTTGATGAAACTATACAATAATAATAGAAATATTATACTTTAGAGAATACATAAAATTAAATAAAAAGATTTTTTAAGTATAATATGTTACATATATAATAGTAGATTTTGAACTAGTGGGCGGAACCGCGGGATAACCCGAATCTGTTCATATGAAAAACCATGAATGACTGACAGATCTATCAACACATAGCCTGAGCCTCTTATCGGATTGACATTTGGCAATAAAAGGTATTATGACGTTCAAGCTCCAAAGGAGTGAGAATTTATAAGTAGAAATTAGAAAAAAAATAATAGACACATGTTTCATAGTTTTTCAAAAAACTACCCTTTCAGGAGTAAAAGGAGGTATATTCTAAAAATTTAATATAGCGTTAGCCACGGGTCTAAGTTATTGTAGAATAAAGCTACAAATAAAAAAAATACGATAAGAACAGAATCACTGTTACATTTTCTCATATTCGCTGGATGGTAGAAAATAATTGATTGAGGGTATTATTGTTTTACTTTCCCAACGTTAATACTGATAACTAGAAACGTTATTATTGCCATTGTTATTTTTTCGTCGGTGCTATGATTAATTTGGGAGAAATTTCTTTTGGTGGCAACAGATACAATGTTATACGTTTACTAGCTTTTACCAGCGGCTTCGTTCTTGTAGATTTTTTATATATCTTAATATTGTAATACTAAAGACTTACCTTCGTTCCGCTCGGAGATGCGGAGATTTCTCAAAAATTAGATATTTTCCCGCAGTAAAAAGTATCCTATATATTGACCGTGAGAACCACCTACCATCATACTAAAAATTAAAATCTGTCCAGTGGTTATCCAGTGGTATGGTCACAGACAGACAGCTAGACAAAAACTCCAAAACAAAGGTTTGGCCTCTGTAACGATAAAAGAACCATTTTTATAAAATTTCCAAAAATATTTAATATAGAGATTCCATTTAGTTACAATTTTACGTATTAGATTTTATTCAAAATCTAAGTTAGTAGCAGGTGTTTTTTTATTGGACTTAATTAAAAAGGTTGTTTTCTAGATAATACTACCGCTTACTTACTATATCTACGTGCTTATTATATTTTTATAAGAAAGTGATTGGAATTAAATAATACCTACGCACATTTTTTATCAAAAAAAGAATTTCAAACATATTTTTGTAATATCACGAAACTTCACTCCCTAAGAAAATAATTAAAGGCACAATACATTATATAAACAAATCTTATACAAGAAATCCAGCAAATAAATTGCGGTGGAAATGATTCAATTACGATATTCGTATTATCGCTTCTATCCATTATCAGAGCCAAAGTACTGAAAATAGCAGGTCGTATGGTTTTAACGATCATCTATAAAGGCAGATAATAAAAGTCCTTTATGTGATATAATTTGAATATTTATTTCGTAATTTCACTGGAAACAACATAAGAGCGGGCGACGGTGCCGCTTAGGACTCGCGAGCGACGCCGTCGCGGCTACATAAACTATAAAAAACAACTGTCAACATTGCTATCGTATGTATATATCTTTATATTATTTACAATTCAACTAATTTAAATATTTACACTAGCTACAGACGTTAAAGTATGTATAACATACAGAAAGCCGAAATATTATACAAAGAGAGGGTAAATATAGTCCTTCTGAGATGTACTCAGGTATACACATATTACTGGTATTTTCGTTAGAATTTTTTATTACGACCGCGTCGATGAGTACCGAATAGTATTCGGGCGAATGCCTGACGAAAGTCGGGGCTGAATATCGTATAAATAACTGGATTAAGAGTCGAGTTGAAGTAGCCAAGCCATAGGAAGAAGCTAGCGAGATAGTCGCTGATCACACATGATTGGCATATTGGCATAACTAATGCCATGATAAAAAATGGCAGCCAGCAGAAGACGAATGCGCCTGTGATTATTGCAAGCGTCTTGGCTGCTTTTCTTTCTCTCTTCGCTTCGAGAGATTCTTTCTTCTCTCTGTGCGAAGGACCTGGAACTATGGCTCGTTCTTGTTTTGACCCATTCGTGGCAGTAGAGGAAGACTTTTCTGGAGAAACCGGTGGAGGCACCTTTTCGTTTATCGTAAACGCAGTAGTTCTAGGCTCTTCGTCTAAGGTATCTACAGTTGACGTACTCTGACCTTCAGTAAGTAAAAGAGCTGCTGCCAACTTTTCAGCACGAGTTCTTTGATTACATTTCTTTAGATTAAGAAATCGTTTCTTTACAAATCGTCTATCTCTGGCTGGTTGAATTGGCCTCCCCGAAGGTGGAGCTCCATCTGCTGATGTTGGCCTTGGAGGAGGAGGTTCTCGTCTTCTTCGTATACGTTTTCGGGCAGTTTGAAATATTTTCCAATACAAAATCAGAATAACCGCAAGGGGGACATAGAAGGTTGAACACGTCGCGAATATTTGGTAAGCAAGATCTTGACTCACGAGACACTTTTGTTGTTGGGTTATTCTGGCTAGATAATCAGGATCTTTCCATCCCAATTGAGGTGCGAGAGAAACTACTAAAGCAGCTCCCCACACCAGAAAAATCATTGTGAAGATACGTTTCTCATTTCTTATGTGAATATAGTCTACGTCTGTCACAGCCCAGTACCTTAAAAAGAAATATAAAAAATAAAATAAGGTAAGAAAACTTCCTTTTTGTAATAAGTAAGACTTTTAAAAATGTCAAGTTTTCGTGATTTTTACATGAACATTGAAACTTTATAGGCGGTGAGATGTAAAACATGTATAAAACGTTTTATATTAACTTTTCTATTGTTATTTTGAGGGTCGAAAAAGTTATAATGAAGCTTTATGTTTAATAGAAGAGTAAAGTTAGTAACTTAAAAATAGCATGTATAATTTAAAATAAACATCTTTTTTGTCATTTTTAATTACATCTAAAACTCACCTATCAGTGGCAATAGCAACTAGGTGAAGTATTGAAGCAGAACTGCAGAGCACGTCGCTAGAAGTCCACATATCACAGAGTTCAGGGCCCAAGATCCATCCTTGACTGACCTGTTGATTTGAAATATTATAAAAATACCTTTGTATGCGAAATTAACTAAATTTAGGTATTATGTATGCAATATGCATTAAGTCCATTTTTTAACGTTCCAATATTGAGCCCGAGTTTCCCATGAAAGAGATCCGGCCAAATGCGGGTTGGTGAACTTAACATATCTTTGGAAAACGTGCTAGGTTCTAATAGACATATAATGTTTTCTTACGAAGAGTTTCTTTATTTTAAGGCAAGTGTAAATGTTGGAAAAAATTGGCACATGACAATATCAGAGGTTTACTTAGATTTTGAACTCGCTTCACTTGGTTTCCTAATCGATCGTGTTACCTCTATGCCTCTAGGTTACCATTGCCTACATATTAGATCCGTTTAATTTATCTGTCATCAAAAATATGGCTAATTAAACTAAATGAGGAGAATATCCATATATTAAAGTGGTGGGTTCTAATTCAATAGCAGTGAGACGAATTTAAATAAATTAATACATGTTGAATACAATGCGTATACCAAAGAATGAAAAAATTAAAAAAAAAGAGAAAAACGATCCTCTTTAAATAAATTGACTATCTAGATTCGTTAATAGAAAATTGTTATATAACTTGTTCTTAATTGTTTTTATATAACTCTATTGCTTTACGCAGCGCACGCCAGTAAAGACCCCAGACGCCATGACTTTTTCCGATGTCTTCAACAATCTTACTTATATTTCAGTTAATTTACACAAAATCTTAATAAATTATAGACCGAAACCTTCCTAATACCACTTCGTTCATTAGTGAAACCTTATCAAAATCCATTTGGCAGTTTTTGAGTTTTTTACGGTCAGGCAGACAAATAGACAGACGAGAGAGTTGGTTCTATAGTGTCACATAGTGATACATGCAATAACGCTTGTAGTATACAGTCGTTATATTTAGGCTCCCGTTTTTTATCATAAAAAGTATTAAACTTACTTCATAAACAGCACCCAAAGGCATGACGAGACAGGCGACCATCAGATCGGCCACCGCTAAAGAAGCTACGAGGTAGTTCGCGACGTTCTGCAGGTTCCTTTCTATTATAATCGCTGCTATGACGAACACATTTCCTGTTGAAAACAATAATAATGTTAAAATATTATAATTAATATTCATTATTATTATACGCGAATCTCTCGCTTTGCTCAAGTTTACTCCAGGTTATAGTCCATCTGTATTCATTCACTTCGGTCTAGCCGTTTCCGTATGAAAGATACACTCACACGTGATTTGCTGCCTATCCTAAGGAACCATTTTACGTAAAGTAACAAATTCCACATTCCGATATATTAATTATGTTATATGAAAAAAAAACATTTATTCTTCTACTTCTTCGACATAGTTAAATAACAAAATTTGATGGAAAAATGATGTAATAACATATACTTTAAAAGCGTACTTATTATTATTTAAAACGTGTTGGTATAAGGTTAGTTACAAGGTTATTCTCACACGTTAGTACAAGAAGGTGTTTCTTGCGGCTTCAACCACACGTGTAATTTATATTCACTTTGTCTGGCACCGCTTAGAAGGGTACGCCCCAATTATATCCTAGTATTTACCGAATTTACTCGTATATATAGAATATCGTATACCTACATCAAACTTAAATGTGCTTCGATAGAATTTGTTTCATTAGTGCTCGGCAATCCAGGCGGGCGCGAAATCGAAAAATTCTAGTAAATTGGACCAGTGTCCACCTAAGTGAAAGATGGGTCATGTAGGACCGTTGGAGCAGCTGAAGCAGATCACTACAGCCATGAGGACTGTAGTGGTCTGCTTCACCAGACCTCCTGTCGGGACATCGTTGTTAAGTAAGTGATCCTGCGATGCATTAAGACGGATGAGGTCTGTTGGGTTTTAGTGAATAGTACGTACTGGTTTTTCTAACCAATGAGCCCCACATAATCGTTTGTAATTTTTCGGTTAAGTTGGCGGTTTTACATTATCAGTTTCTGCGTAAGATCTCTCACCAGTCGTGAATTCTGTTTTTCTGAATTTCCAGATTGAATGGAATGGAAACTGCATGTACGTGTGCTAGCACAAATACGTTCATTATAATGTTTTCTGCACTAACTAATCTCAGTGCATTTTGTTGCTGTGGCGTAAAGGACATTGATCACAAGTACAACACGAAATTCCGAAATTCGTACGAAACGAAATTCTGTACAGTAAATAGTTCTTCGTACATCTTATTGAAGTACTTTTAGTTATAATAATTGACACAGAGGTCAAATCTACAGATTAAAGAAAATCTCATCTCTGAAAAATCTAAATTATACGCAAAACTCATATGTTTTTGATTATACAGCAAAATTACTATATTATATTTTGGGACATTACTACACTCAGCGCCATCTAGTTCAGTGGTAAGCTACAAGGCTTGTGTTACGGATACCAGATAGATGCTAGACTATACATATAAAATGACAATATATATAAAATGAAATACAAACTTCTATGATTGAAGTGCAAACATTTGTGCTCAACAATTGAATCCAGAGGGAATCGAGCCCGCCACCAACTGAGTCAAAGGTGTCGTCAAAATAACTGATTGTATTCATGCGATGTTTTCAACGTCGTATCAAGCCGTCAAAATCAAACCATATACATTGATAGTGGCCATTACCTCGTGTCAGATATACTAACGAAATAACGAGATAGGGCCTAGACAATGTAACAATCGATTAGCGAAAGCGATAGTAGAAAAGTCCAAAATGTATGGGTTTAACTTGATCTGTTGTCAACGAATAGATGATGGTAGACAATGTACATTCATTTCAATTATTAGTGATTTAAAGTTCAAGATGCATACGCTGCGTTTAAGCGATGACGATTGTAGAAATCGAATCGCTTCATAACGAATGCAGGTTGTCTATAGTCCGTATAGACTAGAATGTTTATCGTCAGTTCCGATCCACAATAACTAACCGTTAATCCGCTTAAACCTAACACAAATAAGATCTTCATCTAATTCACCACAAAGACGCAGTAGTATAAATCACAAGGTGAGAGAAAGCGTTCTATTTATTTGTTCTATTGATATTTCTGTCTTATACAATATTGACTAGCTCTCATAGTTTATTGGTGTATTACGTTATAGTTATAGTTATAATCGAATACCATGTGATTTTATTTTACGTTATATTTCTGTTAGCAGTGGTAGCCCAGCGGTAACGCGTCGCTTGTATAACCGAGTGATGCGGGTTTAAATCCGGGTCTCGCACCTCTGATATTTTCATGTGCGAATCATTTCTATCCTCATTAAAACTTGTCTTACAGTGAAGGAAAACATCGTGAGGAAAACCTGCATGTCTGAGAAACCCTAGCAAGTTTTCGTAAGACATGTGAAGTCCGCCAACACGCACTGGGTCAGCGCGGTGGACTATGGCCTGATCCCCCTCGTACTGAGGGAGGCCCGTGCCCAGCAGTGGGACGTTAAAAAGGGCTGATGACAATATTTCTGTTATACTCGTATATACATATTATGTCGAAGCTGCATTAATTTTCACTATTATTTTTTAATTATTGTATAGTGATGTATACAGCGGGCTTTATGTGGGAAGTGTTGGTTCAAGTAAACAACAGTAGTCAAAGCTGCACATAGCACTTCACTCTTACCTTGTATGGACAATATAAAACGAGAGATAGTTCCTAGTTGAGCGGTACTAGGTTCCGTCAAGTTCAATCATCAAGTTTTGTTTGATTAGTGCTTAAAGTGCATCTAGACTGTGCTTTATATATTTGTGTGTAGTTGTAAAGAAATACATAAATAAAATGTAATAAACTAGAAAAAGCTGAGCTTTGTGAAGGCTCGCGTAGTTTTTCTAACGGGTAATAATGTTACAGCGATGTTAAGTCTTTGGTTTTATAACAGATGGCGTTAGTAGTACAATAACATTCTATCCAATGAACACAAAATTGTTAATATTCATTTTTAATGGTTATAAAATTATATTTTTTGAGAAATAACACATCTAGATATGAAGGTCCAATTCCTTTGCTATGCACAAATCTATAGTTGTGATAGTTTCTTAGTAAAGTATATCACAAAATGCTCTGGTTGCGGGATAGTGTTAATTTTGAAAGGTAGGTTTCAAACAGCTTTAATACAGCAACTAAATCATATGAGTACTTTTAAATTCAAACACAACACACAAAAATTGAAAACAAATCCAAAACCACGAAAAGTAGCGAAATTAAGTAGTATATTTTCATCTTTGTAAGTAAAGTATAGTACGATACTGTATTAAATTAAATATTATTACTATTCATAAGACATTGTGGATACAGATGGCGATTTTAAATTAATCGCGCTCTGAAATTCACGGCTCCATATGAATATGTATTCGGTGCTTTACTGGTTTCTGTTTGTTAAATTGATTAAATACGATCTCTCTCGAGTTTAATTTAATAAATATAGCGGAACCCGGACTACTAATTGGTACAGAGATCAGTAATAAGTGAATTAATATGTGAAGATTACGAGTAATTCAATAAAACAGTGACGGTGTTCTTTTATTCATTTTTATTTGGTTCGATTCCCGGTTTAGATAAAACGTTTTAGAATTAAAAATAAAAAAAAAACTCTACATAATATAATAATAAAAATAGAATTCTACTACTAAAGCCCTGTCATTTCATACCCATATTGAGGGAGTTGTGAAAAAAAAATGTAATCTGCCATCTTGTAGCGAAGAACACTCCTGATTAATTCATATTGCAAACAAAAAAAAACAATATCAAAATGTGTATAATATATAGGTACATTAAACATAAATACGATGAGTTTTCTAGCCCTTACTTGACAAATAATTGATTCCCCATACAAACTTTTATACCCCATTACATCTCCATAAGGGATGATTTACGAGAAAAATGCATTTTTTCTCGTTTTGTTATTAGTGTATTATGTATAAAAATATTTCAATAATAAATAGCTTGTGAACTATTATATATTAATATCTGACGTATAAACCACCTGAATATTTCCGAACTCTCGACACAATGTACCAACCCAACGAGACTCGTTGAGTATGCATCCATTTATTATAAGCTTTCGAAATATTCGTAGCTTATGTCTAATAATGTCGGTTCTATAGAATATGTTTACAGTGGGCTTTGAATAGCTGTAATTTCCTGAATAGTTAACAGGTGATTAAAATTTTGATTGATGGCGAGTAATATTAGGCTTCTCTTCCATAGTCGAGTAATGTGCGGAAGAGTAATAACTACTGAAATACTGGATATTTGTTCGTATTCAAATCTATATAAGTAAAATTTAAGTGTCTGTCTGTAATTTTCAAATAATTAGGTTTTATATGATACCAGTACAAAACAAAACTTTTTAAAATCTTTTTTTAAGTATTTGTTTTTTACTTATACAGAGTAAAATGTACAATTACAATCTTGGAACGGTTTAATCGTTTGTAATGGGACTTTTACTAAGAGATAAGAGTGGTTTATAAAAATTTAGAGAAATTACGTATTCCCTTGTAAGTTCATGAAATGTGTACTGAATAATACTGTTCTCCTTCGTCAACTTATTCATATCATTTACTTACCTGTTTTACCCACCCATTTTTTTTAATAAAATATTTTTTATTGGCACCTTTTTTAGTTTTGGCCAGTTAGACATTTTAGTTTTATTTAATTACTAGTATAGGTTATACCGGTTAGTAAATTTTTTTACAGATAACATACTTTTCAGAAATAATAATAATAATGCCCTCCCGCCCGATTACGGCCAATCTCATTGAGACTAGCCATCTGCGCGGGAGATATTATAGTGCACAAGTGTATGCGCTGACACAAGTGCACTCTGTGTTCCTTATCACCCTCTAGTGGGACGACTGTTTGACACGACCAGTAAGAGTTAAGGCGCAGTACCGACGGCTTCACATGCTTTCCGAGACACGGGGGTGAAACACCGCCAACTTCCCAACTCCGGGTTGTTACTGAGGCTAACGAAACAGAGAGACTCAATAACTAAACTTGGCCCGACCCAGGGCTCGAACCCAGGACCTCCCGTGCGACCGTACATACTAGCCACTACACCACCGCGACAGTTAAGCTTTTCAGCAATAATAAGTGTTCAATATGTTGACCCAGAATAAGATTATCCAAAAAATATTTAATATACAGAATGTTTAGTTTAGATCTTACGTAAGAAAAAGCGTAGAAATGCAGCAATTATATTAAAAAGCCTATGTATATGCAATTGGCGTTCTCGAAAGATGTAACGAGTACTCGCCTCACTGGTGAATAGCACTTCAATTCAAATACAGCGTCAAATTGCGGCTTATTGGTTTTGTATCTCGAACATCAAAGTATGGAATATCAGTGAGTAAAATCTGAGTAAAACAGGTTATATTGGACATTTTCTATTAAATGATGACTGAATGCACTAAAGTGAAATACTTTGTGTAAAATAACTTATTTTTTTTAATAAAGCCACTTCCTATCACCTAAAGTAAGAAAAAAAAATAAACGCGGGCTTTCTTTTCTATAGATAAATGAAAATTACTATAGATTTAATAATATATTTTCGTAATTTATGTAAAAGAAAACAATTATGAACTCCAATCCCTTCTTCTCGGAAGTCGAAGGAAAATACATCTGTTTGAATACATTAAAGTAGTTTTCTTAATATGGACTGTGAATTCGATTCCCATACAAGTCTATTGTCGTTCCACTGTTAGTATATTTAACCAAAATCTATATTATCCGAAATCTCTTTAAAAAATATACATAGTATAATATGTATTCTTATAAAGAGAAAAAATAATAAAACAAGTTTTTTTATTAACAAAAGTTCGGGTCAAGCCACAGTTACAACGAGAAGATAATTGTCTTTACCTTTCTTATCCAATCATAATTTGTTACTTAAACTTTATTTTTGCAAAAAATAAGCTTTATTTATGAACTACTTAAAAAAGTTCATAAGAATTCTCAACTAAAATGATACTTGACTGGATAACTTAGTACAGTTGTTTGCAAACTGATTTTCCCGACACTGTGGTCTATCGATTTCATATCATTCAAACTTCGATGGGTGTTATCGCCTATATTGGCATATTGATTCAATTCAAACATTCCTTTTGGGTAAATTTGGCTTTCTGCTAAGCGACTGGCTTGAATATCGAACGCTGATGAGCCTCAATCACGACAAGGAGAATGACCTTCGGGGAAATACGATCACCACTAGGTAGGACTAGATTTTTAATTTGTGGATGATATTAGTATCATGATAATAAAGTATTAAGAAGGCAAGAAGGTTAGAGAATACAATCAAAGCCTATTAAACATATAGTCGGACAACGGACGTGACAGCCCAAGCTGCTATACTATAACGTCCCAAGCGATTGTATGGCAGCTTGGGCTGGCTGTCATTTCATAGGCTTTGATACAACCATTAAAATCACCTTCTTACCTTAGTCATCCGCACGAGAAAATAAGTGAAGCGGGTTCAAATCCCGGGTCGCACATCTTTGTTATTTTACGTGTGCGAATCATTTCCGAAATTTGTTAATCCAATAGATTACCACTTGTCTAACGATGAAGGACAACATCGCGAGGAAACCTGCATGTCTGAGAGAACCTACCAAGTTTTAGAAAGACATGTGAAGTCTGCCATCCCGCACTTGTCGTGGTGGACTATGGTTCTCATGGATACATTCTTACATAGTAAACGTAGATAAATTTCCTTCATATCAACGGACAAATACAATCCTGTGCTTGTAACTGAAAAGTTGCAGGTGATGAAGACGTATGCTGCATAAAATTTGTGATGAACGTCCCAATATTAATATTTGATTATTAAAATTTCTAAATATAAATATCATTGAATGACGACATTCATGCGTGTGAACTGACGAATATTTGTATTCCAGTTATTTTTTTTTTTTTTTTTTTTTATTTTAGAGCCGTTTTCCCCAAAAATTTTTTACGATTTTTATTGTTGCGTGGTAAATGTGTGTAACCTGAAGGGTTGTGTATTGTTTTCATTTATCGTTATTACTTATATGTTAATTTTTATTATTTAGTGCTAAAGATAAAGGATATAATATATTTGCTGTTTTCTTAAATTGTAGATAAGAGAAATTCCTAATATTTGTTTTGCTATACTATTTAATGTACAATTATTTACAATTAAAGGTAAAGTTTAAAGTGTTGCTTACAATTAAAGGTAAAGTTTAAGGTGTTGCTTGCAATTATTTACAGGTTTAGAGCGATTGAATACGTACTTACTATATATATATCTAATTGAAAATGTAATTGCTAATATATTTACATTATTTAATGGAATGCTTATGATATAAGTGAAAATTTGATTGCTAATATATTTACATTGTTTTATTCTAAATGGTATACTTAATTTAAGTAGAAAAGGGTTTTTCTTCAGAGTATTTTACTAAAATGTTTTATTCTTATTTAAAATATATAATATATATTATTCAAAATATATATATTTTTAGGAACCAGAAGTGGATTTTATAAATAAAAAAGAAATAACGACTAAGAACACGTGTGAACGCTTTGACGTTTGACAAGCAAAAAGCCCTGTCATCGGTTTGACACTTCCTTTTATAGATGCGATGCAACTTGCTACCGTTCCTTCCTATTTATTCCTAACACGGCCTCTCCTGATTATGCGTCGTCCTCGACCGCATCTAGTCTGTTGCTGGTTCCTGGTAAAGGCAGCGCATCAAGTTTACCGTTTAGTTCTTTAACCAACCTCAACAATAAATCACTACCTAGTGAGATGTCTCGCTTGCATATACAAACCATACAGAGTTAAAATCAACGTTGCGCGTGTTTCAGTAACCTTTTACTATTAGGACAAGTTCCTCTACACACTGCCACAGGCCTTACAGAATAAACTTGCCTCAGTGTGTCAGTTCAGTGGTCCAGTAGTATCTACATCGGACCAATACACAACAACCCAGTAACAGCTACATCGGGTTTCCAACGATATTGATCCAGTAACATCTACATCGGATCATCTATCGGCATAGATCCAGTAACATCTACATCGGATCATCTATAGGCATAGATCCAGTAACATCTACATCGGATCACCTATCAGCATAGATCCAGTAACATCTACATCGGATCATCTATAGGCATAGATCCAGTAACATCTACATCGGATCACCTATCAGCATAGATCCAGTAACATCTACATCGGATCATCTATAGGCATAGATCCAGTAACATCTACATCGGATCACCTATCAGCATAGATCCAGTAACATCTACATCGGATCATCTATAGGCATAGATCCAGTAACATCTACATCGGATCACCTATCAGCATAGATCCAGTAACATCTACATCGGATCATCTATCGACATAGATCCAGTAACAACTACATCGGATCATCTATCGACACGGATCCAGTAACAACTACATCGGGTCGATATAAGTAACACAGTCAAATGGATAACCATCAGACTTAACCAACAACACATCATAAGTGTGTGCAAAATACTCACTTTAAAAGAACGCTACACACGTTTCATGGTACCACTCCCCTCGCTGGGGCACCATATACTCAGCCACCACCTATATCCAGCGAGTCCTAAGAACTGCCGGGCTAGACGTTTTGTGGCAAACGGATGCTTACCAATGCTTCTAATTTGCGAGGACTCGGCCTCACCTGACACCGACTCACCATCCAGCCTTCGGATACTTCGGTAACTTTTGATCTGTAGCCGCTGCCGCCACTCCGCGGCGCGCGCTTTCAGAAGTACATACCGAGCTGAGTCGCTGTCGCCGTCGCCGTCATTGCCGCGACTTTGTAACTGGCACCGCCGCCTCGTCATAAAGCCGCCGCCGGCACCGCAGCCGCCATATCAAAAGCGCAGCCGGCCGCCGCCGAGTCACGACCTCACGCATGGCCGACGATTCTCAGAAACCGCGCGAGCAAATATGTATAAAAGAAGCCAGACGTTTTAAATAAAGACATTCCACATTTGACACTCAACGCGACTACTGGTCTTTCATTTCAATACGTGTAAAGATCCTTAGAACGTTTGCAGGTAGCGACTAGTACTATGCCTATCACGGGACATATGCATAACGCGGGGATGCGACCGTGACCTAGTTCGCGAACGACACCTATCACTATCACTGGAATGTCTTCCTGTCTATGAAAATCACATAATCCACCACGAGAATGAAGACGCTGCGATCTACTCATTATTTTGAGCAAAATAACGCACGGTACAAAAGTTACATATTTAACGAGTCGCGCACTTGTTAAGCGTTAAATTTAAAAAAATGGATAGTCCAAACGGTCAGGCTATGTGCAGATCCGATCCCACTTCTGATTTTAGGAACCAGAAGTGGATTTTATAAATAAAAAAGAAATAACGACTAAGAACACGTGTGAACGCTTTGACGTTTGACAAGCAAAAAGCCCTGTCATCGGTTTGACACTTCCTTTTATAGATGCGATGCAACTTGCTACCGTTCCTTCCTATTTATTCCTAACAATATATATACTTAATTCTATACTAAACTATTATTTGCTAATTAATTTTTTTTTTTTTTTTTTTTTTTTTTTTTTTCCAGTACTAATTTTCTTACTATTTATACTATATACTCTATGTCGGTGGTAGTTGTAGTAGATGTATGTTGTTAGTGAGGTAATATAGAATGTGGTGTTATTTTCCAGCTTTTCCGACTGTGCACAAGATATTAAGATGCTCTTAATTCTTTGTATCCTCAAGATACTATGCTATGGTTGAGTCTGATGCTGATTTGAGTACGACTAACAATATTCTATGCTCGATCTTGCCAGCGCGTCCCATTTGGCTCTTATCGGACACGAAGTATCAAAGGCATTATGTGTATGCGGTGTGCCTTGTTTCGCGTGCTGGCAATTCTTGCAGCTTGGTGCCTCTCCTGCCAGTTTGCCAGGGCACTCGTGGATCATGTGAGGCCCTGCGCAGTGACTGCAGAGGTCGATGCTCTCGGTGCACCATTTCTTCCCGTGACCGAAGGCTAGGCACCGAGAGCATTGCACCAACGGCGAAAGGTCGAAGACAGGAACCCTTTGGATATCCACGTATATTCTGCCCGCCGCTGTCAGATTCTTCCAGACAAGCGGGGAGACCTGCAGAACTACGTGGGTCTCCTTAGGGTTCCTTGCCCTCCTCCTATGTCGCATCTTTATTCTATAGTCCTCTTCCGGTATACTTTTAATAAGGTCATAATTTTGAATTTTAATAGCGTTAATAATTTCCTCGTCCGAGTTGCTCTTATTTACGTTTCTTATAATAATTAATGGGTCTTTATTTGCTTTAACTTCAATTTTGAATTTCTCCTTCTCTAAAGTTGTCTTTATAATTTCAAAATCTTCACTGTTCTCACTTCCAATAAGTATTTTTTGATCCTTTACCTTTCTTAGTTTGCTGATTTGTAATCCAGTCTCTTTCGCCTTCAACACTTTCCTGACTTTGGATATGACGTCCTCACTTGTGTCTACTATGTCGTCTGAGCCTACTAGGAGGCAATGGGTAGGTTTGGGTTGTTTCGAGGCCGTCACTTCCGCGTAAGTTTTCTGGGTTTTGAGTTCTTGCGTTGTATTGTTGGTCTCTTCTATTTGTTTACTCTTTAGGTCTTTAATTTCCTCCTTCATTTCTAAAATATCTTTCTGGGTTTTTTCCGAAATGGTGTTTTGAGTTTTTATTTCTTCTAAGATTTTGTTAAGTTCTTGTTTATTCGATTCAGGTTCAAGTTGGTTTCTATTTTTGTTTTCTATGTCTGTTAACTTTTTGTTAATCTTATCAATATCGTCTCTTATTTTTGGTGTAAATTCTGCTATTTCCTTGTAAACTCTTTGACTACTTTTATTGTACGTGGCTATTTCTTGTTTTAAATTTTGTACTGTATCCTGGTCTAAATTATTTGTTTTAACTTCTGATACTTTTTGCTTGACCGAGTCAAACCCGTTCTGTATTGTTGGAACTAATTCTCTCAATACTTCATTGATACTTCCAGTTGCTTTGTTTTGGTTGATTACTAATTCTGCTAAGCTTTTAAGAGTCTCTAAGCTGCTATGTTGTTGGTCTGTCGTTTCTTCAATTCTAATTCTTATACACTGTTTCACCATTTCGTACAATCCTTGCGTGCCAGCTGTAATTTCATCCTTAATAGATCGTTTAAGGTTTCCTGATAGCTTTAGATTTAAGTTGATCTTTGCCACATACTTTTCAGTTTGCGCAAGTATCTCTTCAACAGTCTTGAAGGGTTCTGCTGCTAGCCTCGCCACTGGTGTCATTGGAGAGGCTGTGTCGGATGATGTGGATGTAGATGTTGACGGTTTTGATGTTTTGGGTGTTCGATACATCTTATAAGGGGGGAAAATCGGTCTTCGTCAGTACAATAATAATATAGTGTAGTATGATGTAGTCGAGTGTATATGGCTCGATTACGTCTAGTTCAAAGTCAACTTAAATAAGACTAAAATATAATATATTAGGTCACTTACTATATATTTAACAAGTTATATAAGTATACTTATTCTCAAATTTACGTCTATAAAGCGATGTATAAGTTCGCTTTAAGTTATTTATTTACTATATGTATTTTGTTTCTAGCTGGTGGTGCTTCGACAGGTGCCTAAAAGCCGCTGGAGCGCCTCACAGTAGAGTAAGTAGAAACAAATATACAACTTTGTCGATTTCGAATGAGATATGACGAAAATTTTCCACAAGCGCAATTCTGAAAATTTTTTAGTCTAAGTGTGTGCCTCTAAGTTCAAAAGCTATGATTCCAAAAGAAATTTTCAAAAAAGTTAATGTTTAGGGGGTAAAATGAATATTTAAACTCCGAAGGTCACTAAAATCTATATGGTAAATGAAAAGAGGGAGGGTGGGAGGGCCTTTTTTTTCGATTTCCCGCCTGAAAATGGGGGAAACGACTATGGGGGGTTGTTGTATGAGTAAAAACAATAAATTTAAGCCAAAAGACGCGAACAATTTCTATAGAAAAATATTTAATAATTTTGAAAAATGTGATTTTTACGTATAAATTCTAAGTTTTTTCTGTTTCATGTCGCGGAGAGCTGCTGAAAACTGCGAGGACTATTGAAACTAATTGCCTTCAGTCAACCGAAGCCGAAATGAAGACATTTTGCAACTTGTAAAAAATTTTTAAATCGACTGTATTCCAGTTATGGGTTGCATCATGATCGAAATTCTACCATAAACGTTATTATAAATAAAGAAAAACGACACAATTTGACTTTTGATTGGTAGGATAACAAAAAGAAACTACATAATATAGATACTTTGAATTAAAAACCTTAAGGGCTCTATTTTGAATAAAATTAATATAAATGTGACAGTTTGTGAGGATAGATGGATGTTTGCTTCCATTTCACGTTGGAACAGTTAAATTAGATCTAGATAAAATTTGGTACGGAGATACATTGTATACTGGAATAACACAAAGTTTACATTTTATCCCGAAAAATATACAGTTTCTGTGATATAGATATATTTTTAACCGACTTCAAAAAGGAGGAGGTTCTCAATTCGATTGGTATATTTTTTTATGTATGTACACCGATTACGCTGATATTTATGATCCGATTTACATAATTCTTTTTTAGTTTGATGCGGAATAGTTTAATTTGGTCGCATAAAAATTTTACATAGTTCAGCCCAGTTGTTTTTATTTTATGATTTTTTTTTAATTTTTCACTAGGTATGAACCAGATGCGAAGTAAAAGTGAAGAAGAAACAATCCAATACAAATACAACATGCTCGTAACATACACAAGTTATACGATACTTATGTAATATCAAACTCATAAGTTACGTGTATACTATACCTACGTTACATCTAGTTTGGTTTTAGTATTTAGTGTCTATTTAACTCTAGCACCTTTTTTCACGTTTTCACAATTAACAAAATAATAAAGTTATCCGAACAAATAACATAAATCGACTTTTTGTTATCCAATATTCGGTCAATTTGCGAATAGTCCAATAAAAATCAATGACAGAATATATTATGTTGCTGTTGGTAATTTTAGACTATAACAATGTTGAAAGTCAACTACAATACTCTTTTCAATTGTCTTTACCGAAATAAATAATAAATGTTATACATAATAGTATTTGACTTGGGCGCTTGTACACGCTAAGAAAACTCACCGTGTCAACCAAAAATTTTCTTATCTGCTTCAGACACGAAAAATAGATACGTGTACACGATAAGAATATTTTCGTACTGTCGTGCGTAGGGTTTGGTAGGATGCACATGTTAATTGGTTTGTGAGACTGGGTGGATTATATTGCGCGATAAGCTTACGTTAGATAATACAGTTAGAATATTTTTTTGCAATAACAAAGCTTTTCTCGTGTGAAATTATTATTTTTAAAAAGTATAGAAATTATATAGTAATGTTATAATTTTTCGAACAATTTCTAACGGTAAAGTTTAAATTATCTTTGCTATATCTATTCGCATACAAAAAGTTCACGTTTCAAAATTTATAAACCATTACCAAGTGAGCTGAAATATTGTATGCATATATTGTTTCGATGGCAATGTAATGCTATGGGATTATCGAGCTGATCTGATGGGACTGGACTGGGATGGGATATAGGGATATAGGGAATATGGAATCCGGAAGAAAACAAAAGCTTGTTAATATAAATCTTTTTTTACTATTATATATTTATTGCATTGTATTAGCTTTTGATATCACAATTTAATTTTCTTGGCAGTTAATACAAGATAATGTCGCGTTTTGACAAAAATTCCAATATGTAGTTCTAATTGAATTAGAGGAACAAAAGCGGAGCGGAAAAATACTTAGTTACGGTCATTGTTTTAATCGCTTTTCCTTCCAAAGCGGTGCTATGGTCAAAAGAATTTAATTATCTAAGATTTGGTAATTAATCAATAGGTGTTGATTAACTTTTTCAATTTTTTGAACTAATGTTAGAATTACGTAGTAATTATACTAGTATAAAAAATGAAGGCATTTATGTTACGTAGTGGAATTTTAAAGAACATAAGGTTTTTTCGTAGTCATGAAACAATAAAAATTGAATTTTTTCTTACGTTTATGATCAATAAAATTTACTGCTTCTTAGTGTAATAAAGAATACTTATCATATGAATAAATTAGCAGTAAAGTACTTTAGAACTTTGGTATCTAATAATTTAGCATAACTATATAATTTATTATTTATCTCTGCTCGGTAGAAAGCTCTATTAAAAAGTTTTGGTGCTTACGTTTATTTGGTTTTGAAAGCTGTTATTAAATATGAAGCTTTACATAGGTGCTAGTGTTTTAGAAGGCGATATCGATTACGATACTAGCGGTGCCCGCGGCTTCGCTCGCGCTAAGAGTGAATAAAATAAACATTTTTGCTTATATACTTATATGTTGTTACCAAGGACTGATTCCCCATTTAAAGTTCTGGCCCTCTTTTATGGGAACTACTCTATAGCATTTTCTATTTCATCTACAGCACCAGTTATTTTGTAATCCTGTGAGATGTTTCTTTTAAGTTTTAGAAAGAGTTATCTATATAAATTTGTAAGAACTCTATAGAACCAGTAATTCTGTTTTCACTTAGGAATGAAAGATTAATGTTCAATAAAAGGTATTTTAAATAATTATTTTGTTTTCCTGTGGCAATGTTTTTTCTAAAATAAAGAGTACCCTAGTAATGACCCAATTAATAAGTTATCATTACAATTTTTTTTTAAATCGGTCGGGTACTTTTTGTGTTAAGCGATAACATACAAATAGACAAAAATTTTAAAAACGTATTGGGGTGTTTATTCAATTCATATTTCAGTACAGTCATTGTTTTTAAAAAAAATATTTCATGTACAGACTTTTTATAAGTTTCTGATTTAATATATTTATACATATATATTATGTATACATATAGATACTAATAATAAAAATAGGTATTGCGAGTGTAACTTAAATATATTTTGGTATTGTAGACTTTTCAGTAGGCTTTTTTTAACCCTAGAATTTCCTACTACATTATTTTGACGTATCTCTTAAGATTTCGCCACTGGTAGCTTTCTTAGGCCAACTCAATAAAACCAATTATTTTGTTTTCCTGTTTCAGTGAAAAAAAATTCTTCAGTAAAAAGTATCCTAAATGTTGACCCCAGTAATAAATTATCACTACACAAAATTTAGTACACAAACAGACAAACGCTCAAAAATTTTAACAACTATTATTTTGAGGTCTATATTTAATAAAATATACGTCAAAGCCTTTGTTTAAAAAAGTCTGTTACTGTATGTTGAATAGGTATCATCGCCCCGCGGTTTCACCCGCGTTGTTCAAGGTCCCGTGAGAATACCGGAATAAATAATGTAGGTTATGTTATTGGCTGATAATGTAGCTTTTCATTAGTTATTAAATATATTAAATGATCTAACAGTACTTTTTGAGTTTATTCTAAACACAGCACAGTTTGTCCAAGCTGCGACATTTTTCTTAGTTATAGAATCTGAACCGTCATAATTATAGCGACGAATATATCCATAGCGGACTTTTTGTGAGCATTATATACATACATAAATACATATATACATACATACATACATACTTACATACATACATACAAACATACATACATACATACATACATACATACATACATACATACATACATACATACATACACACACACATACATACATACATACACACACATACACACACACATACATACATACATACATACATACATACATACATACATACATACATACATACATACATACATACATACATACATGCATGCATGCATACATACATAAGCCGTTTCTGGCAAAATATCTAAAAATTAAAGATCATTGTTTTGGGTGCTATGTGCGTTGATAAAGGCCCCAATACAATTTTTTTCTCATTTATCTTTCATTTACAGACAGCGAACGGTTACGTTGTTACCATATTATGTAATATACTGCAATAAAAATATCCTAAGTCACGACCTGAGTAATAAGTTATCACTAAACAAAATTTGGTTAAAATTTGTGCAGTACTTTTTGAGTAACACGATAACATACAAACAGACAAATGGACATACAGACAAACAGCCAAAAAAAATTATAACTATTGTTTTGGGGTCTGTACTCTATAATATTCAATACAAAATACGTTACAGTCATGGTTTTTGAAAATATTTAATATACAGATTTTTTAAGCTACGGTTTTTTTATATTATATTGTATTTATTTCATATGTTTCATATAAATAAATATGTATGAATATAATCATAATTTTATATAGATCATTATTACTATCGAGCTAAGTAAAGTTTTAGTCAATGCTACTGAACAGAGAAAGAATAGAAGTTGTAAGTAGCTTAACAAATATTCGACGTTATTCATTAAATAACCATAACTTTTTTATTTATGAACCGATTGACATGAAACAAACGCTAAATGTTAAGTGAAGCTTACCACAATATATATGTGAAAACCACATCTCGATCAAATAAGCCGTTTCAAAGATTAGCGTGCACAAACGCACAGACAAACAGACAAACAGACAAAAATTGTAACAATCATTGTTTTGGGTTCTATTTGCGTTAATAAAGGTCCCTATAATATTTTTTCTTATATATCTTTCATGTACAGACAGCGATCCGTTACATTTTTATTATATGTATAGATAACATTTCGATGTGCATGTGTATCTAATCGTTCTTGATCCGACCGATTGTAATATTTTTTATTTGAACTTATAGATTCACTTGAGGGTTGTTACTAATGTACAGGTTTAAATTTTACTTTTTATTTTCTGACCAAACTTGGTTCATGGCTTCGATAATGCCTTGTTCCTACAAAGCATGATTATATATCAACAATGTTTTTTTACAAATTTTCGGAACGCCAAAATTAGAATAATTTGTTATATTACTTTAGTTTAGCAAAAAAATCTACAATACAACAACAACTATTAACGAAACATGCGTCATTTATAACAAAATACCATGGTATTACATGGAAGTACATGAAACTTCTACATTGATATAAAAATATATTCACTCCCCCAATTTCGGCGTAGGATTGAATTGGCACGGACAAACCGAATACGAATTATTATAGCTCGCTTTAGCTGTTTTATGTACGGTAGTTTTGCTCAGATTCCCATACTCGTTACTAATTTGGACTAAAGCCAGTACAGTGTTGCCAAATTTGCTAATAATATTGGTATGATTAGAAAAATATTGGTGTTAGTGTTGTGTTATAGATAATTATGGGATATGTGAGTTTTGAGAACCATGTGGTGCGGGACATCTGAGGATTTAATAAAGTGTAATAACGAGATCAAAAGCATTGAATATATATTTTAACGACACGTTTGGCTCAGGTGGTAGTGACCCGGTTCGAGTCCCGCTGGGGGCATTCATTTGTTGAGCACGAATGTTTGTACTCCAGTCATGGGTGTTAATATTTATAATAATATGTATGTATTTAAAATTTATATGTGTAGTATATCAACTATCTGGGATCCGTAACACAAGCACGTTACGTAGCTTACCACGGAACTAGATGGCTCTGTTGTAATAATGTCCTAACATATTTATTTATTATTTATTATATTATTTATGGGGAGTCTCCCACGGATACGGATATGAATAACCTTTAAAAGTTATAAGCAGATTTTCCATTTCAAAATGTCGTGTATTACTATTATTATTAGTATTATAATGTATATATTTATTGAAAGGAAATTCTAAAGGAATGTCTATGACTTTATTTGTCTATTTGTCTGGTAAAGCATCACAAGAAAACTACTGGACAGATTTTCATTAAATTTGGTATAATTTATGATGGCCGAATCATATACCTATATCTCTGGGAAGTCTATATATAGTAAACGTTAAAACGTATTGGACGCAAGTGGAGCGAGGCTGAGTCGCAGTACGTTGTAAATATAAACGTTTAACTTCTTTCCACTATATACAGATAATCCGTAGTGACACCGATGTGTTTAACTTTTCGACATCACGTAATGCGGCAATCATAAAATCGACTAAGCGTTTGGATATTTATTTTCTACGCCTGTATGAGAGCATTATCGTTCCCAGTGGTGAAACTCTCATAAACTACTGAACGATAAAACTAATATGCTATATTACTTAGGTAAGGTTATAGATTAATCAAATATGTATCTATTTAGGGTTATTTTGCTTTGGCTGGCACCGACTTCAAAATTAACAAAGTCCTTAAAAGTATTATTTTCTACTTTTTAGTTTAGATTTATTAAGTTTGGACGTCGGTTTTTGTTTTTTTGTTAAAATAATTTATTTTTAAATTTTTAGCGGAAAGTAGATACGTATTGTGTTAATGACTATAAAAATTTACCTTCTATTATGAGGTAAACCTAATAGCCTGAAAGTATACAACCATCGGCCCATAATTGCGTATTATATTGAAAAAAATTTCTTTAAACTGCTAACCGTTGAGGAGTTGTACCTTCCATCATCAGTTACGGTACGTGACTCAAATATCCATATAGCCTATAAAAGATTCGGCTTAGCATCGTTAATTTGCTCCTAAAAATTGAAGAGTTCCGATACTTTGTCATGGATCCCATCATAAGAACCTTACCAAACTCTCATCAAACTACTCTTGAAGTATATCCTTTCCATTAAAAAAAGAATCATCGAAATCGGTTGGCGTGATATTGAGTTATTCGTGCATTTGTCGCGCAAATACTTAATGCAAATTTAAGACTTTTATGGTTTTCTTATGGATGCCATTGTCAGAACTGGAAAATATTAAAATGGGACCACATGGGAAGCACTACCTTTCAAATAAAAAAAGAATCATCAAAATCGGTTCACCCAGTTCAAAGTTATGAGCTAACAAACATAAAAAAAAATAAAAAAAATAAAATACAGACGAATTGATAACCTCCTCCTTTTGGAAGTCGGTTGATAAATTCAAAAGAGCTTGTAAAAGTCTATTTGAAAAATTTAATAACGTAATAATATTGTAGTGTGTGCATAATGCTACTATTATAATGCCGCTGGCAGAGTTTCCTTAGCCCGAAAAAAGTTAGATTTATATATATCATTGTGCTCCTGACTGAATTCGGCCGCGGTGACCAATCTCACTATTTAAGACGAGCCATCTGCCCAGGAGATATTATCATATTGTAGTGACTGGTGAAAAACCACACACAGGACCAACAATTTTAAGGGTTTATTAAGGCAATAGGCTAATATACATAAGCTTTCCGACTCCGGGCTGTTGCTGAGAATTTGTATTTCATAAAAACCCAGTAATTTTACTTGGTTGGGATTCGAACCCAAAACTTCCAGATTCATCAGATCCACCGAGGTACACCTATAGTATATAGTATGATAGTAAGGTAGTACTCACCGACGATAGTAGCGAGGATGATAAGAGCAAGGATAACAGACGTGACCGCCATGAGGACGAGCGACGTGACGTCGGTAGCGGTCGCGTTAGTGGCGTTGAGGGTTCCATTGCAGCCCCAAGACACCGCATCCACAAACGAGCAGTTGTCGTCGTACCACCCGCCAGGTGTTGTGACTTCATCTGGAATTGAAATTTAATATAGGAAAAGATATTAAAGTAAAAAAGTGTGCGATTTGAGTCACATAACAATGGTTCCGTAGAGTGGTTGATGTTAATGTTATGACTTGGTATTCTTAGTTTCTTACATTAAAGGAATATAAATTTTTCCCATTGATAAAATTAGTTTTACTAACTGAAAAAAAATGTACTGCATGTATGTAATGCCACACCAATTATTTTTATGATTCGTCACATTTTGTCATCTACCTTTAATAAACTGCTAGTAAAATGGCAGTATAACTTATACAGGTTTCTTGTTACGGAATCATAAAAATTTAAGTGAGGACGGAATCGAACCCTCGACAATGGTGATTGTAACAGTGCCGTTATATCGGAAATTCAAAAATTAAAATAAGTGAAAAACATGATAAATATCCAATATTCCGTTTATAGAAGAAAATTCTACACTAACAATAAAAATGTATGAAAAGTCACCCGGTACTACTCTATATTGGCAATTTTTTATTTAATATTGTTTATATGAGAACGCCCTACAAGCGCTATTTCATTCTTTATCGTTCAAATCCTATTAAGCTTCCCCTCAATTTACTCTAACCGCTTTATTGAACACTTAAAAATTTATTTCAAGGGCCAATGTAATTGAAAATCTGAGTGTTGTTTATGAAAATTAAAAGCTACTATATAATTGAGGAACAATATGCAATACGAAATAAAATTTTTACAGTGTTTAACCGACTTCAAAAAGAAGGAGGTTCGGTTCAAAGTTTTTTTTGTATAGTTGAGAAGATTTTTTTGCAATAGGGCACCGATATTTCAGATTTTTTTACATTTCACTGTTATACAATGCATTAATTTCTTATTAAATCAAAAATTAGCAATCAAACGTTTAAATAATATTAAAAATCAGTCTAATATTTTATTTAAAAGGTATTTTTTTTTTTTTTTATGGGACAAAGGGGGCAAACGGGCAGGAGGCTCACCTGATGGTAAGTGATCACATCCGCCCATGGACATCTGCAACACCACAGGGCTTGCAGATGCGTTGCCGGCCTTTTAGGAAAGGGAAGGGAGGGAGGAGGGAGAAGGACGGGAGGAGGGATGGTGAGTGGGCCTCCCGGACTCCGGAATTATTTCCATAGTACTTTGACTCTTTCAGTATTTTCTATTAAGGTTATAATTAAGTTTTTTATGAGGTTCTAACTCATTTTACTGTAAAGTATGGGTTACAAAAAATATATGTAAAACTTTATTACTGGTATTTGTTCGATTAAAATTGCACTGAATATGGAGATGGAAAATATCTTTTAGTGCCATTCTTTATGGCCGTCGTTAAACTGCCTCGTTTAGAGGTATTGGCTACTTTAGGTTTTTTGCCTATCTATCTATATAGAAAAGTCGATGTGTGTATGTATGTTCCATATTATAGATTCCAAAACGGCTGGACCATTTCGATGACATTTTCAGGCAATCTATAGATTAGCCCAGCGAGTGATAGTGTGAAGAATAGTACAGCGACTGACAATATGAACGCGGATTCTGCTAGTTTTATATAATATTCGGCTGCCAAAAAGGCTTGAAGAGTGTCCTTATTAACTCTTATTGAATACGATATACGCATTTCACAAGGTTGATTTATTTTTTAATAAACAAATTTGTTTGAACATTAAGCACACATCATCATCTAGTTCAATGGTAAGCTATGAGGCTTGTGTTATGGACACCATATACTTAATACACTAAAATGTATGGCTTTTGATACATACATAAGTATAATTATCACCAACGACTGAAGTGTCGCGAATACCGTAGGGTAGTCGCGAAATAAGTGTTTAAATATTTAAATATTATTTGTCATAAACGTGAGGGTAGAACGATGACAGCTAAATAGAATAGATTGAGATTTTAATTAAGACGTGTTCGAAACGCGGTCGTGTACGGTACGCTGACCAGATCAGGTGCGAGCTCCCAAGTGAAAGTATTCTGTGGGTGCGAGGCAGATCAGGCGCAACACCGTGTTTGCCAAGTAAGTGAATTTATTTTACCAGCGTGTGATAATGCAGTGGTGTTGCGTGGGAGCCGTGGTTGCTCATAAATTATATTTAGAGTTTCAGTGCAACTAGTGGAGTTGCGTGAGAGCCGTTGTTGCTCATAAATTATCAGCAGTGCAACTAGTGGAGTTGCGTGGGAGCCGTTGCTCATAAATTATCAGCAGTGCAACTAGTGGAGTTGCGTGGGAGCCGTTGCTCATAAATTATCAGCAGTGCAACTAGTGGAGTTGCGTGGGAGCCGTTGCTCATAAATTATCAGCAGTGCAACTAGTGGAGTTGCGTGGGAGCCGTTGCTCATAAATTATCAGCAGTGCAACTAGTGGAGTTGCGTGGGAGCCGTTGCTCATAAATTATCAGCAGTGCAACTAGTGGAGTTGCGTGGGAGCCGTTGCTCATAAATTATCAGCAGTGCAACTAGTGGAGTTGCGTGGGAGCCGTTGCTCATAAATTATCAGCAGCAACTCAGTGGAGTTGCGTGGGAGCCGTTGTTGCTCATAAATTAGATCCTAGAGTGTTGAATTCAGTATCGTGAGTTCAGTCGCTCGTAAATCAGTTTAGCGAGGCTCGGGGTGGCTATAGGGGAGGTTGGAGGCTACTAGCGAGGGTACCAGACCCTCATAAATCAGTTTCTTTTTTATTACCAGCAAATCATGTGTACTTACGTTCATCAGTTACATTATAATTGCGATACGTCGTTATATTCGAGATATTCGTCCAATACCAACGAACTGGGTACCCGGCGCCCAGGGTATTTGGCGACATGAAGTACTAACATTGGTGCTCATTACTCAGCTGATGAATCCACTGGCATGGAAAGTCTATAAAGTAAGCCAAAACAAGTTGTCGAAATAGAATATTAAAAAAAATTACATGACTTCTTACTTGAAAGAGTTGATCTTGGTTAAGTAAATCAAGCCCACGAACACTATAGTTTTTTGTTTGATATTTTATATATTATTATTTTTCAATACTTTTTTTAGTATATTAGAAAACTGAGTACGAGTTGCGATAAATATAGCAAAGACAAACAAGAAGAAGCTGTGGAAAGATATAACGCTTTATTGTTTCCTTATTAGTAAAATACTATTCATTCTATACGTTTCAACATTAAACCACAACTGGTAAGTGGGTCAAAGTAATATAAGATTGTTGGGATATTATTATAACAGCGCCATCTAGTTCCATGGTAAGCTACGTTACGTGCTTGTGTTACGGATACCAGATAGTTGATATACTACACATATAAATTTTAAATACATACATATTATAAATATTAACACCCATGACTGGAGTACAGACATTCGTGCTCAACAAATGAATTTTTCGAAAAACCCTGAAATACGTGTCCATCATTTGTACTAAAAAGCATTAATTCAAAGTTTCATGCAAAAATGTGCAATAAAAATATTTTTCTCATACAAACTTTGCCACCCCTTTTAACCCTTTTAGGGGTTGAATATCCAAAAAATAATATGCCTATTTCCTTCTCATGAATGCAAACTATCTACATACCAAATTTCAGCAAAATCTGTTTGGTGGTTTAGGCGTGAAAAGGTAACAGACAGACAGACAGACAGACAGAGTTACTTTCGCATTTATAATATTAGTATGGATTTGCTTATTTAGGACTTATTTATTTAAGACTATGGATGGATCTATTCTGTATAAAAATATTTTTTTTGTGAATTTTTTTTATTAATCTCAATTTGAAGCAAAGTTAAGTCTCATTTTTTCTTCATCTCAGTTATAATAGTGCTAAAGTGTTGGAAACACCAACAAAACATAATATGTAATAGCTACCTTAGCTAATTTAATTTTAGGATGGTAACATTATTATTGTCTATTCTCTATGTCTATCATTCTATCTTTTTTATACTTTGTTTCGCTCTCTCGATTTTTGGATCGCCGGCAAGGCAGATGTGTTTCTCTGTGCCTAAAAATAATAAAATTAGTTAAGTGTGAAAAACCGTCGTTTTACTTTAATAATCGCCATCAAGTCAACCGCCCACTATCTACCAGCAACATCTCAACAATTACAGTCCACTCGAAAAATATATTTCTACATTTGGTCCTTCGAGCCGGATAGTGGAGGCGTGGCATCGAGTGTGGCGGCAACGCATCGTGTGTTTCTACAACTACGCAACGAGAAGCAGCTTTCCGTGAGATCCACGAGATTCGAGAAGCATTTTAAAACCTGCAACGAAGGAAAAACATCCATTTGCAGTAATATCGAAAGATACGATATCGAAAAGGGCGGTAAAAGCGGCTAGTCGGCGGCTAGGCGGCTAATCGCGTCATATGCTGGGCAGCGAATCAGAGTGTGCAGAAATCGCGCGATGCGCCCGTCAGCCAATCAACGGCCTGCTTCGATTCGCTCTTCAAAAGTCACGTTGCTGTCCGCCAATCAGCGGCCTACACTGTGATCAACGAATCACGTCAATAATTAATAATTATTGTGCAAGCAAAAGTCGGCGTCCCATACGCCATCTTGTGCAGTCTTACAACGAAGAAATTTTCAAGTTGCAATTCAAGAAAGTTTTTTACATAGTGACTTTAATATTTGTATTACCTAGCTACCTAGTACCTATTACATTTAAGTTGTATAGCTTTTTATACATAGTGCTGCATTATGGCAGATCTAAAAAAGCTCGTCTCTTCAAGGGGATATGTGAAGGGAAGCATTACAAGGCTGTCCCTACAAAGTTTTGTAACCGACTCATATGAAAGTTTAGTAGCAAAGAGGGATCGTTTAGTTAAGACTTTCGCTGAGTATGATGAGTATAATAAGTTAATCTTAGCTCTGGATCCTAGTGATTCAGAGAATTATTGTGAAATTGAAGATAAATATTATAGCGTCATCTCCACTTTGAATATTGAAATTGATAAAAAACAAAGTAAAGTTGTGCAGGAACCTACTGTGCAGAGTAATAACACTAAGTTGCGTCTACCTACTATACAAATAGACAAATTTACTGGTAAGTATAGTGACTATACACCGTTTATAAATCTATTCAATTCTGTTATTAGTAAAGATGTAACATTGGACAATATCTCTAAGCTATACTATTTGAGGTCATTTCTTAAGAATGAACCTTTCGATTTAATAAAAAATTTGCCATTAAGCAGTGAAAGTTACCCAGAAGCCCTCCGGTTGTTAGATGAAAGATACAACAACAGATTCCTCATTGTAAATGAACTTAATGGTTCTTTATTGGATGTCAAAGCTTTGGCAGTAAAGTCCTCCCCTCAATGTATAAGGGAATTTGTCTCCCAAGTCAAACAAATACTAACATCACTAAAGAATTTAGGTTCTAAAGTTGAAGCATGGGATGAGATTGTTTTATGTATTTTGTTACGCAAATTAGATAAGTATACCAAGGAACACTACCAATTGGAGCGAGATGGAAGGAAATATCCCACAGTTCATGAGATCTTAAATTTCCTTGAGAAGAGGGCAATGGCTCTGGAAAATTGTGAACATGTGGCCCCGCCCATAAAAGCTGTAGTCAACGTAACATCAACTTCATCAGGTAACAAAACATGTTTCTATTGTAAAGCTAGTGATCACAAACTCTATAATTGTAAAACTTACAAATGCTTACCTGCTAAAGAACGATTCGAGTTTGTTCAAAATAAAAGGTTATGTCAGGTATGTTTAAATCAACATGAAAAGAAATGTAGGTTCCATTTCAAGTGCAATGAGTGCAAGAAATCCCATAACTCACTTGTACATTATGAACCATCACAGTCACCTGTTACATTAATGTCAGGTAACACTTTCAATAATATTTTACTTCCCACAGCAATGGTCAAGCTTGTAGGCAAGGATAACTGCGAAGTTCATGTGAAGGCTATCCTCGATTCAGCGTCTCAAGCATCCATGATAACAAGTAGGGTTGTCGAGAAATTAAAATTGACTCCTATTCAAAAAAGGTTGGATATAATAGGAGTCACAAATTCGAAACATACTTCCATGTTTTCTGTTTCTGTGGACTTGTGTTCGTTAACATCTAATTATAAAACCTCTTTAAATTGCCAGGTGGTGAAGAAAATAACATGTAAACTCCCCCATAGCAGAATAGATATTTCTGAAATAAATATCCCGGCCAATACTGTTCTGGCGGATAAGACTTTCCAAACACCATCTGAAATAGATTTGTTAATTGGTGCGGATGTGTTTTTCCAGGTCCTGTTGCCGCCTGAGAACGAGAATATAACACAACCACAACTAATAAACACAAGGTTTGGACATGTAGTAGCGGGAAGGCTGCCTGCACAGCAGGCCTCTAAGTCTATGGTAACCTCTTTGCTTTGCTTAACATGCGAAACTGATGTTAATGAAACTGTAAAACACTTTTGGAAGGCTGAACAAGTCCCTGAAACATTTAATGAAAAATTAACTGAACACGAGCTCGCTGAGAGTATTTTTCAAAATTCAGTTCAAATTGTAAACAAAACATCCTATGTTGATATGCCTTTGAAGGTACCATTAGAGGATGTAAACAATACACTTGGTAACTCATTCGATTCTGCATATCATAGATTTCTTAACTTAGAAAAGAAGTTACAAAAAAAACCTCTATTGAAAATTGAATACAATAAATTCATTAATGAGTTTATAACATTAGGTCACGCTGAATATGTGGAACTTAGTTCTTACAATTTAAATAAGGATTCTGTATATTTTTTACCACATCATGCTGTCATAAATGAAAGTAGTACAACAACAAAGGTTAGGGCAGTATTCGATGCTTCTATGCAGACAAAAAAGAAAGTTTCACTTAATGATTTAATGTTGAATGGGCCTCCTGTTCAAAAAGAGTTATTTGATATTATTCTCTTGTTTCGCTTTGGTGATTATACTTTTTCAACTGACATTCAGAAAATGTATAGGTGTGTGATGCTTAATCCTCAATTTACACCGCTTCAAAATATTCTTTTTCGCAATAACACAGAGGAAGAAATAAAATGCTTACGTCTTAAGACAGTTACTTATGGTTTGAAAAGCTCAGTTTATCTAGCCACACGTTGCCTGAAGGAGCTTGCAATAAGGTTTGGGAATGATTACCCGCTAGGTGCGATTATATTGCTCAATAACTGTTACGTTGATGATGTGCTTTATGCAGACTCAAATCTAAATATTATGTTAGATGCAAGGAGACAGTTACAGGACTTGCTTAGCTTGGGGAACTTTAACACTCACAAGTGGGCGTCTAACTCGCCTACACTATTAGATAATATTCCAAATTCTCAAAGACAGTTTAATGAGCTTGAATTACAAAAACAAGAATGTAGCATGAAGGCATTGGGCTTAACAATTAACATGAAACAAGATTGCTTTAAAATTGGTTGTCCTACATTACCTAATACTGATAAACCAACGAAAAGGGATATTTTAAGTTACATAGCACGATTCTATGATCCCATGGGTTTTATTAGTCCTATAGTTATTAAAGCTAAAGCATTAATGCAACGAATTTGGTCAGAGGGTATAGGTTGGAATGACATTGTACCTGAAAGCATTAGAGTGGATTGGCTTCATTTCATTGATAGTTTGTCTAAAATGCATATTATTGAAATACCGAGAAATGTTCCAGTTCCTGAGTCGGCTGTCTCAGTGCAGCTGATTGGATTTGCCGATGCTTCCAGCACCGTTGGGTATGGATGTTGTATATACCTTCGAGTAGTTAAAAGTTCAGGCGAGGTTAAGGTATTCTTACTTTGTTCCAAGTCGCGAGTCAATCCTATAAGTAAAAAGTTATCAGTACCAAGATTAGAATTAAATGCTGCTCATTTGCTTTCTATATTAATTGACAGAGTCTATAATATTTTAAAGATAAAAATTAAAATTGATAGTGTTTTGTTATATTCAGATTCCCAGGTTGTTTTAGCTTGGCTAAAAATAGAAATAACAAGATTATTACCTTATGTTGCAAACAGAGTAAAAATGATTAAAGAAAAAACATTAGCTTGGAATTGGTATTATGTAAGGTCACAGGACAACCCAGCTGATTTAATCAGTAAAGGAGTAGATCCCTGTGAATTATCTTCATGCGCCCTTTGGTGGCACGGGCCCTCGTTTTTGCACTCTCCTACTTTTTCAGTTGAAGAAAATAGTGTTGATTTAGCATTGACTGTTGACTTACCTGAGCTGAAGGTTGTCTCTGATTCAGCGGTTTCTTTGATTGTTCAACGTGATCAGGGCTGTTTCCAATTTTTAACTAGATTTTCCAACCTTAGTAAAATTATTAGAATAATGGCGTATGTAATAAGATTCATAAACAATCTCAGACCAAACATTAATAAAAATTTAGATTCTTTTCTTCATAGTTCTGAATTACAACAAGCTTTAATGTTAATTATAAAAAATGAACAATATATTTATTTTAAGGATGAAATAAAGGCTTTGAAAAATAATGAAAATGTTAAGGGTCCCCTAAAACCATTACATCCCTTCATAGATAGTCAGGGTTTAGTAAGAGTGGGAGGGCGTCTCCAAAATACAGACTTTTCATTTGCAAAAAAACATCCAATGATATTACCAAAAGGTTCATTTATAACTGAGCTGATAATAAGCCATGAGCATTTAAGATTGTTACATGCCGCACCTAAATTGATGCTGGCTCATTTAAACCAAAAATATTGGATTATAAACGGTGTACGAGAAATAAAAAAGATAACACATAAATGTATTACGTGTTTCAGACTAAAGGCCAGCACCTCAAAACAGCTGATGGGTTCCCTGCCTCAGCAGCGTATTACTGCCGCTCGACCGTTTGAAAGGGTCGGGATAGACTTCGCTGGCCCCGTAGATGTCAAAAATTCTCGATTACGACGCGCCGTAGTTTCCAAGGGTTACGTTTGTGTAATAGTTTGCTTTGTTACTAAGGCTGTTCATCTTGAACTTTCTTCAGATTTGTCAACTGATGCGTTTTTAGCCTGTTTTAAACGATTTATAGCTCGTCGCGGGTTACCCAGCGAAGTCTTTTGCGACAACGGCGGGTGTTTTAGAGGGGCAAGCAACCAGTTGGCTGATTTGTATAAGCTGAACGCTTCTGCCGGTCATCAAACCTTGGTACAAGAATATGCTTCTAAGCAAGGCATAAAATTCCACTTTACACCAAGTTATTCACCAGTGTTTGCTGGACTTGCAGAAGCAGCTGTAAAGAGCATGAAATTCCATTTAAAACGCATTGTTTTAAAATGTATATTAACCTATGAACAATTACTCACTGTCCTGGCTCAAATTGAGGCAGTAAAAGTAAATTCTAGGCCTTTGTTACCTATGTCTTCTGATAGCTCTGATTTTAGTTACCTGACACCAGGGCATTTCCTAATAGGAACCTCTATGGTTGCATATCCTGAAAGCAATGTTGCTGATGTACCTGTGCATAGACTTAAGTATTGGCAAATGTGTAATAAATTGACTCAGCAATTTTGGAATGTATGGCACAAATATTATTTAAATACGTTGCAGAATAGGCCTAAGTCGCGCGATGATCTCCCAAATGTAACTGAAGGCATGTTAGTAATTGTAAAAGAGCCAAACGCTCCGCCGTTGTTTTGGCCAATGGCAAGAGTAGTCAAAGTTTTTCCTGGTAATGATGGCAAAGTTAGAGCGGTAAATTTACAAATTCCAAATGGGAAAATTTGCAATCGGTCCTTGTCAAGTATCTGTATTTTGCCTTTTAATTATAATAGTAACGATTAAGTTTTATTGCCTATTATTAGTTGTTGATTAACATTGTAAAAAAAATGTCTTTATAATCTTATTAAAAAGTTCCTATTTGAAATTTATTTGTACCTGATGTCATAAAAGGCTTCAATTTATCTTTATATTAAATTAACTTTAAGTTCTATAAAAAATGATTTGTTAAACATTGTACCTACCTTGTTATTGTGTTAATGTAGTTTTCCTTTAAATTTGATTCTTTGTTAACCTATGCTTTAGTTAAATTGTACAACCGTACTGTAAGGTAGGGTGTTAGAAATTAAGAAACTATATATATTTTCATTCTTTTATTTTGTAAAAAAAGGTTGTTTGCCGCTTAGGTGGGCAGCATGTTGGAAACACCAACAAAACATAATATGTAATAGCTACCTTAGCTAATTTAATTTTAGGATGGTAACATTATTATTGTCTATTCTCTATGTCTATCATTCTATCTTTTTTATACTTTGTTTCGCTCTCTCGATTTTTGGATCGCCGGCAAGGCAGATGTGTTTCTCTGTGCCTAAAAATAATAAAATTAGTTAAGTGTGAAAAACCGTCGTTTTACTTTAATAATCGCCATCAAGTCAACCGCCCACTATCTACCAGCAACATCTCAACAATTACAGTCCACTCGAAAAATATATTTCTACACTAAAGTTCATCAGGATTTATTAGCTTGATGCTTTAAAATATCTCCTACATAATATAATTAAACTCATATACATAATGATTATAAGCGTACCGTTAATTACTATAAACTGCATTCCACACAAATATATTACATACTACATAATTAATATATATTTGAGATCCGATCTCACTTAGCTTCGCTTCGGTCGCCATAATGCCCTTTATCGGATAAATCGTAAAATTTTTATTTCTCGGGAACACTTTAATTTTCCGATATATAAAAGTTTCAGTCATTCAAAAAATAAGACAGAAGAAATAGTAATACAAACTGTTTTAATTGTTGTTTGGGCTCTTTAAGCTTATGAGTGCACGATATGATGAGAATCAAATAGCTTGGTTGCTTCTTTGGTCTAGTGGCTAGCATATATGACTGTACCAGCAGACGATGACTAAGTCCTGGGTTCGAGTACTACGTAAAGCCAAATATTACAAGTAGCTGGATCTTTGTCACTCAAATACTTTATCTCAAATCATGGAAATGTTTAAGCACGGTAAGCTTTCGTTAAAAATACAAAAATGGCGCCTTTTACACTTAAAATGTCGGAAACCAAAAATCTAAATATATAAGAAAAAATCCGAACATATAGTTTTATTTCAAAATATGTCAAATATTCCCTTAAATCTAAGAAAGTATTATGTTATTTATTACTATCTAGTTTTCAGATATGTTTTAGTATAAGTGTGATGTAGGTATACGTATTTAATTAATTTGTCATTTGAGGGTAAGATAAATCTTCTTTCTGTAAGTCAGTCTCTCATTAAAGCTGTAAACGGATGAACGTAGTTTCCTTTCAATAAGCTCCCGTAGGATCCGCCGAAGTCCAGAGATTCTCCAGTGGCGACGATTATTAGCGATTATCACGCGTGCACATTAAATAAACCCGGTGTTTGACTGTAATATGTGTAAAAGTGCCGGAACTGTGCGGTGTTAACTATTGCCGATTGCGTAACGAACAGTGAGTACAAAAGATGGCGGTTGGAAAGATCGGCGCGTTTGACGTAGCTAAGGACAATTGGGACACATATGTGGATCGTCTAGATCAATATTTTATAGCAAATAATGTGAAAAGTGAGTTGAAAGTCGCAACTTTAATTACGGTCATTGGTAATAGTGCGTATGAGTTGATGGTTAACCTTTGTACCCCGGACAAACCGTCTTCAAAAACCTATACGGAGCTTGTGGCAGTAATGAAAGGTCACTTAAACCCCAAGCCGAGTATGCTGGCCGAAAGGTTTAAATTTCGGCAACGGATTCAGAAACCAGGTGAAAGTATCGCTACATATTTCTCGGAACTAAAAAGACTGAGCAAGGATTGTTCTTTTACGGCAGACAGCTTAAAAGAAAATATGAGAGACCAATTCGTGTGCGGCTTGGTAAACGATGACATACGGCAGAAGTTGTTTACCGAAGACGACAGCATCACTATCGACAAAGCGTATAAGTTGGCCTTGTCAATGGAGGCGGCAGAGACGAACGCAGCATTAGTGGAGGATGGTACGAGGGGCAGGAACGGCAGCAGCACACACGCGACCGTACCCGTGCATAAGTTTGGACAGCGCGGCAGCGGGCGGCGCGGGGCGGCCGACAGCGTCAACTCGCGGCGCGAGGGGACCGGCGGCGGCAGCGGGCAGCGCGGGGCGACCGGCTGCGACGACCGGCCGGCGAGGCGAAACACGCGCATGATGCGTGAGTCAGTGCAAGCTAGCGGCGGCGGTCCAAGTACCACAAGCGGAGCGGGCCAGAGCGAGTGCAGAGTTTGCGGTGGCAAACATAATTCAAATACCTGCAAATTTAAGCTATACGTATGTCGAATTTGCACTCGAGAGGGGCATTTAAAGAGGATGTGTCCGAAGTTGTCGAAAAATAATTCTTTGCATAATGTGCAAGAAAACCGACAGAGCAGCGACGGCGACGGCATCAGTGGCGCTTACTCGGCGGATAGCGACAGTGACGAGGTAATGGTACCTATTAATCGCTTATCAATTGGACAGTGTAAACCTATTACGATTTCTGTATGTGTGCAAGGTTATGACTTAAAAATGGAATGTGACACGGGGAGTGCAATTTCTTGTATTAATTACCAGTTATATCAGAAAATGTTTTCAAACTTACAAATTAAACCCACTAAGTTAGTTTTAAAATATTATACGGGTGAACTAGTGTGCCCGGTGGGTGTAATTAGGCCAGTTGTAAAATATAATAATACGGAAAAGGTATTGGATTTGTACATTATTGAAAATGGAAATACAGTTTTATTAGGTAGACAATGGATGGCGGAGTTAAACATATTAGTGTCAACCTTACAGTACAATAAAATTAATAATAGTAATTGCGAAACCGGTTTTAACTTCTCGGAATTTCATTCCAGATATTGTGAAGTGTTTGCGGACGGTCTGGGGCGGTTCACGGGAGGACAAGTGAGCATTCATGTGCGCGAGGGAGCGCGGCCGGTGTTCATGCGCGCGCGGCCGCTGGCGTATGCGCTGCGCGAGCCGGTGGAGCGTGCGCTCGAGCAGCTGGTGCGCGACGACATCCTCACCCCCGTCGACCACTCGGACTGGGCAACACCGATCGTGCCCGTTGTGAAGAAAGACGGTACGATTCGGATCTGCGCCGATTTTAAGTTGACTTTGAATAAGGTTTTGGAGGTCGATCGTTATCCTTTACCTAAAGTAGAAGATCTTTTAGCTCGCTTGCATGGGGGCGAAAGATTTAGTAAAATAGATTTGTCACAAGCGTATGCTCAGCTGGAACTGGATGATACTAGGAAATACGCGGTAATTAACACACATAAAGGGCTTTTTATGTATAAACGCTTAGTATATGGGTTGTCGTCGAGCCCGGGGATTTTTCAAAGGCGATTAGAGCAATTGTTCGCAGATTTACCTCACGTGGGAGTATTTTTAGACGACATTATCATAACGGGGAGGGACACGTCACAGCACTTAGATAATTTACATAAAGTTTTCAAACGCCTAAAATCCAGTGGTTTAAAAGTAAAAAAAGAAAAGTGTTCTTTCTTTGTGGAATCTCTTGATTATTTAGGGCATGTCATTAGTAAAGAAGGAGTACATACGTCAAAAGATAAAGTAGAAGCTATCGTTAGAACTCCGATTCCACGGAACGTATCGGAATTAAGGGCTTTCATTGGGATGGTTATGTATTACGGAAAGTTTATAAAAAATGTAAGTTCAATCCTTACACCCCTGTATAATTTGTTGCGTGTCGGTGCGAGATATGATTGGAGTGAAGCGTGCGATGCGGCGTTTTCGCGGGTGAAGCGGGCGCTGAGCTCGAGTGAGGTGCTGGTGCACTACTCGCTGGAGCTGCCGCTGGTGCTGACGGCGGACGCCAGTGCCACGGGGATCGGCGCCGTCATCTCACACATCACGCCCAGTGGCGAGCGGCCCATTGCGTACGCATCAAGGACACTTAACTCGGCTGAACGTTCGTACGCCCAAATAGACAGGGAAGCATTAGCCATTATATACGGTATCAAGAAATTTCACCAGTATTTGTACGGTAGGAAATTTATTTTGAGGACAGACCATAAACCTTTAACATACATTTTTGGTAGTAAAGTAGGTATACCAGTTATGGCGGCGTCTAGGTTACAAAGGTGGGCTATTATCCTTTCAGGTTATTCGTACGATATAGAGTATGTTGCGTCTGCCAAAAACTGCGCCGACGCACTGTCACGACTGCCTCAACCAACAAAAAAAAATAAAACCGTAAACGAATATACTTATTTAAATTTCGCGGAAAGTTTTTTGCCAGTGACAAATGATGACGTGCGCGTAGCAACGGCTCGGGATCAGGTACTGAGCAGAGCGATGGTTTACATACAGTCGGGGTGGCCGTCACAGTGTGTAGACGATGTGTTGAAGCCGTATTTTAACAGACGACATGAGCTATATATTGAACGGGGTTGTATTATGTGGGGCTACCGAATTGTAATACCATCGTCATTACGGAAGACAATTTTAAAAGAATTACATATTAGTCATATGGGCATAGTGAAGACGAAATCTATGGCTCGTAGTTATGTATGGTGGCCCAATATAGACGCAGACATAGAAGCGACGTGCCGCGCGTGCGAGACTTGTGCGATGGAAGCGAGCGCACCGCCGCACGCCGCACCTCGCAGTTGGCCGTATTTAGCCCAGCCGTGGAGTAGGTTGCATGTAGATTTTTTAGGCCCGTATCAGGGCAAAACTTTCTTTATAGTTATTGATTCCAGCTCAAAGTGGATTGAGATATTCGAAATGAATAAAACTAACGCTACAGCTGTAATAAAGGTAATGCGGTCGCTATTTGCGCGTTTTGGTCTACCATTAGAGGTAGTATCAGACCAGGGCCCGCCGTTTACTAGTACGGAGTTAAAGGAATTTTTAGCTTTAAATGGTATTAAACAGTCGTTTTCTCCAGTGTATCATCCAGCTTCAAACGGGGCAGCCGAGAATGCCGTCAAACTATGCAAGCGAGCAATAAAGAAAGCCATCCGTGATACCGTAGATATTGACACAGCGTTACAAACATACCTACTAGCTTATAGAAATAGTATTCAAAGTACAACAGGGGAAAGCCCTGCCATGCTGTTGCAGCGCAGGTCGTTGCGGTCGCGTTTAGACCTCTTGCGTGGAGATCACGCGCGCCATAACCAGGTGGAGAAGGCACAGCGCCGGCAAATGACGAGCTCCGGCGCTGAGCCGCCACGACAACACGCGGCGGGTGATACGGTGTGGGCTAGAAACTACGGAAGTCAGGACAAATGGTTAAAGGGAACAGTTATAAGTCAAGAAGGTTCGCGTAGGTATTTAGTAAAGAGTGATGACGATCGACTTCTAACGAGACATAACGATCAGGTTAGGTGCAGACTTCGACGTTCTAGTCTAATGTACCCAAATGCAACGCCCGAGGAGGCTAGTGAGGATGTCGTCGAGCAACAGCAGCCGCCGACAGTAGCGACGCCGAGGAATAGGGAGGGGACGGGTAGTGGTGAAGTAGGAGGCCAGGAACCATCGCTGGTGACTGATGCTTCGGTAACGAAAGATTCGCCATCCCGTAACGTAAGCGCGCCACACTCGCCGTCGATTACTAAAGAATCACCGACCGCGCCTACCGCGAGTCCTGTGAAGCGTCCCACCCGTATTTGTAAGAAGCCGGTTAGATATGGGTTTGAGTTTGATTAGATTAGTTATTCGAGAATACTAAATCTTTACGTAGGCATAAGACTTAATCATGTTTAATATAGCGTCGTAGTATTTAAGTAAATAGTGTGGATGTAATACTAATAGATATAATTTAGATATAAGTTAGATACAGATAGTTTCTTAATAAGTATTATTATATTGGTAGATGCTGTAGTTTTAAGTGTGCGGTAGTTTAAGTGTGGAGGTGTGATGTAGGTATACGTATTTAATTAATTTGTCATTTGAGGGTAAGATAAATCTTCTTTCTGTAAGTCAGTCTCTCATTAAAGCTGTAAACGGATGAACGTAGTTTCCTTTCAATAAGCTCCCGTAGGATCCGCCGAAGTCCAGAGATTCTCCAATAAGATTCGTGAATCTAATAAAAAGTCAACTCCCGAAGGTTGCCTGAAAAGATCGCTCATAACGATAAGGCTGACTTCGTCTATAGTGCATCATCTATTACTTGATTTCCTCATGTTTTTATTTATTTATAGTGTACAATAAAGTATCTTATGTATAAATACAATATGTATCCGAACGAACAAAAGTTTATTATAGATTAATCCTCAGAGATAAATCTGGTATCCTAGTTTGTAAAGGATTTCAAGAAAATTGTCCTTAGAGTAACTATTGCTTAGAATATTTTATTGAAGAGTATTTCGGAAGAAGGATTCGTGTAGTATTCGTTTTTACCCGCGGCTTTGTCTACGCAAAATGCGTTTTATTTAAATAGCGTCATATTGGACAATTTATTCATTATTATTATTATTTTTTGTATCAGTAATGGCATGCTTTTTTCTATAAAAAGTAAAAAAAAAGATTAGCCAATTCACTCAGTGACGTGAACAAGAGAGAACAACACGCTAAGAGGTGGACCATTTTGGAGGACGGTGTACAGTACATCACTGATAGCAGAGTGGACCGAGGGAGCAACCTCTAGATGTTTGTATAACGTCGATGTTGAGTGCAAAGCGATTCTGTGACGCTTTATTAATGATATTTGGTTTCGTTAGTTTAAGTGGGTAGTACCGATCTAACCAATGAGCGACGCCTAAATAAACTAAATTTAAATAAACATGAGCCATAATTTACTTGCGAAATTTCTAGCAAATCAACAATAATGCGTGCATTATCGTGTGTTTATATCAAAGCCGGAAAACGTAACCAAAATCAAAATGATGCAATTTTAAGGTAAAGTGTAATTTTATATATAATCTTAAGCTTTTGAAGAACATATTTAGGTGATTCCTTATAATTTTCTATCGATAAAAAATGGTAAGAAGGAAACTTTTCCTTTTCAGTTTGTTACTGTTTTATTACTTTTTAAAATAGGACATTTTAGCCTTTTGACAACATTTTGCTTGATCAATAAGATTCGATTTTAGTTATATTAGATCTATATTCTAGCACCTCCACTATATTCTTTGTTCTAAGGATGAATCAGAAGATTACTCTAATCGTCTTACTCAGCTCGTAAATTACTACCTAGATACTAAGTTAATTCAACTCGATCCAAAATCGAGAAACACCGTCTCTGTAATCTTACACTTTACAGCTAATTACTCAGCCCTTTGATTACAAACTTTGTTGAATAGTCAGTCATTGTATACCTACGATTTATTTGTTGGCTTATATACTAGGATATAGGTTCAAAAGAAATTGGTATTGACACAAATATTTATATTATATTTTATTTTTTATTTTATTTATTTATTTATATATTTATTTATTTATTATTTATATGATTTAAAAGAATAACTTAGATACCAAGTTTTCAAAAGACGTGTAGTCTGTCCTCACTTTGGCCTGATTTGTCCCGTATTTCACGGAGTGCCCATCAGTGGGACTTTAAAAAGGGCTGAATTAGTGCTTTAAGGATAAATAAATAAATAATTTTAAATATGTCAGGGCATCGTGGAGATACTTTTCAATGATGTGATTTATGTTAATCCGACCATATTTCTGAATGTTTTAGATATAGACCTGGACCAAGGGCTTTACGTAGACTCTTTGTTACGGACGTGTAACACTGCCAATTGATTAACTACGAATTGTTACTGAGACGTTGTTGAGACAGAAAACCTAACAACTAAAATTGACCAAATCGGGGACTCGAACCCAGGATCTACAGAATTGTAGTCATACATGCTAATACAACTTACAAGTAGATGGATACGATATTTAAGGCTAAAATATTAAGTAAACTAGTTATATAAAATGTATAGTACTCCTTGATATTGAAGTCAAAGATAAAATATAATCCGAGAGGTTTTTCGTCAGACTACACATGCCCTAATAATTACGTCGTTAAAATCAAGTTAATAAGATAGGTATAATATGTATACCTACTAATTAAAGCTAATTATCCAATAAAGGTTACACGAGCCATGATCGTAATGTGTAGATAATATATACGTATGTGTCTATGACTAGTTGTATTGAATAGTCCGTCTTTTCGTAAAAGCTACATTTTACATTAAAGTCAACTGTTGTTCGTCTAGCTTAAACTTAAAATCGGCTGGACCGATTTAATAGTTCTTAATTTTTGAAGGTGTGTTAGATGTGGCAGAATTATAAGGATTGTTGACTGCGGAACCCTAAAAATACCCAGTAAAGCTTGGTGGCCCAGAAAACCTGAGGAACCTTAAAAAAATTATTGTTATGTATTATATACAAAAAAAGCAAAACTTTATATCTCGAGAATTAGCACTGGAGGTGGCTGAATTATACAATATTTTTCCTTTTCTGTACTCATAAAAAATAAATAAATAGGTTGGGACATTAGCACTATCTAGTTCCATACGAGGCTTGTTTGATGGAGAGGTACTAGATAGGTAGTTTATACAGTATACTATGTAATATTATTATGTAATATATTGTTACTATGTAATAATACCATTTACTATGAAATATTTATTAAAGAATATTTATGTAAATACTATAAATATAAATACTCATGGCTAGAGTACAAACATTCGTGCTCATCACACAAGTGAGTGTTCCCAGCGGGACACGAACGCGCGCACAACAAGTACTACAAACTGACCCAAACGTGTAGTCTGTCATAAAAAATACAAGTTTTTTCAAAAAATATAAAAGCCAACCAGATAACGAGATAGATAGGTAAACATACTTATTTACTATCTCAAAAATCCACTTATATTACGTAATTCTATACTAAAATTATAAATAGGAAAGATTTCATTGTTTATTTGTTTGTTTGCTTGCATTTAATAGACTCCGAAACTACTGAACCGATTTGAAAATTTCTTTCACTGTTGGGAAGCTACACTATGCCCGGGTGACATAGGCTATATTATATTTTCAAAAAAATTAGGGTTCCTTACTAAGACTCCAAAAATGTAACCTAAGGTGTAAAAAAAATAAAACCTACGCTGCGAAAAATGTTGATGATAGAATAAAATAATATACCTACTACGACTTTGCGGAAGATATTATTATTTACAACTAACGGAACCCGCGGCTTCGTTCGCAGAATTCTACGGAGGCCGAGCGAAGCGAGGGTCAGTCGTTAGTGTAAAATATCCTCGAAGCTATAGTAAAAAGCATATTTTTTTAATTTTTTAATAACTTAATAATAAAATAATACTGTAATAAATGTGTCATCTATCTATACATATTACAAAACAAAGTCCTCCGCCGCGTCTGTCGGTCTGTCTGTTCGCGATAAACTCAAAACTACTGCACTGATTTTCATGCAGTTTTCACCAATGGATAGAATTGTTCTCAAGGAAGGTTTTAGTATATAACTGTCAAGTGTTTGTATACATTGGCTAAAATATAATGATATCTGTTGGAGGTGTCGGAAAAAAAATAAGCCTTCTGGGAGCTTTCAACGAAAATGCTGCCTTAACCCTATGAGATATAACGAAATGATGTATGGTGGAATTGTATATCTTATATAGGTCCACAAAAATTCGTTCTTCGTTTGATGTAATTGTCAACCCTACCCTGCGCCGTCTTGCCTACTGTTTAGCTAATAGCTATTACAAGAAGCGAAGAATTTTTTGAAAATTCTGAAGAATTTTCAACGTTCCACCACCAATTCCTATTTTTTAATAGTGAATACAACGCGGATGAAGCCGCGGAATTGCTAGTTTAAATTAAAAAAAATCTGACAGGATTTCTGTAGAACTTCAAAATAACAGTGTAGAGGAAAACTTAAATTATGTACGAATATCTGACGCAGTGAATGCGCAATTTGTATATACGAGTATATGATTCAATTATAAAGTGCAAGTTGTGTGTTCTCTTGAGAACAGCACGATATTTCACTTTGCCTCGTCTTATTTAAGTTTTAGCCGTACTATGTATGTAGTTCAAGGTTTTAATAGAGCTTATTATCTTAACAATAGTTGTTACAAAGTTCATACGTTTTAAATAGTGATTGATAATGAAATCTCAGATGATGAAGGCTTAGTTTTTTTTTGGTTTAATTTTATGAAAAACTAGCTACACACCCTAGTTTTATGCATCATTGAGCTCGCATACAACATTTTGATAAAATAAAATAAAGTTAAATAGTGGTTTGTAAGTGGATATTGGCAAAAAAATGAAAAAATAATATATTTTTTTTAGTAAAATTGTTATTTTTATCGGTACAAAGGCCGCATCTATGGTTTTATGTATTTTTGTTTGCCTGTCTGTCTGTCCGGCAATGCATCAAGATGAAATCTGGGAATATCACTAGACAGATTTTGGTATGATAATAGCTGGCTAGAAACTTTCTGGAATTTATCTCATGATTAAGAAATCTATACTGACAGCTAAAACTTACCTAGTTACAAACCCAAGCGGAGCAAATTTCGCTAGTGTGATTATAAAAAGTAATTACAATTATTGCCTCAAAGGAAATAACAAGATTACAGTCTATTCCCATAACCTATTTAACGAAGATATACGTACTTTTTCACGTACACAAGGACTTTGATATATAAGAAAACCAATAATTCCCGCGGCTCCGCTCGCGCCCGAAGGATGGAAATTTAGGGTTATAAGACAGGGTTATTTTTTGATGCCAAATCATAAAAAATGAGAAAAAAAAAATTTGGTCTGAAACTAAAAAATAAAATATTTGGAGTAGGCCATTCCTATCACCTAGGAGAATAAAAAATAGCTTACGACCTAGCCTCAGACCTAAAAAATATTCACAAAAAAAAAACATAAAAATCAGTCAAGCTGTTTCGGAGGAGTTCGATAACAAACACTGTGACACGAGATTTTTATATATTAGAAAGCAGAAAGAGCTTACAAAGTAGAAGTACCAAAGCCTTTAATTTTTCGTAACTTTCTAGTTAAAATGGTTACGGCATAAATCTAGACGGTACTAACTAAAAGAATGGTTAAACTAACTGTATCAGGCCTTCGTAGCAGGCTTTAGACTGTATAATTTGTCATAATGCAAACAGCGTCGTCTGTTTACAAACGCTGGCTGGTTAGTAAAATACTGTAGACTAATTCATCTCGCAAAAATAAATAAGCGATAACCATCATTTAAGAACAGATTATATATTTTTTATTTTTATTTACACACAATTATTTTAAGTACATATTAAGATGTAATTGTGTAACATACCTGTAAAGGTATTACATTAATTATAGTGTTCAGATTAACTATAGTGTATTTGTGATAAGTCGATGGTGTATCTTTCTAAATATATTGTGGTGACGTGAATTAGGTAAAATGACACACAAACGAATCCGTCGAGTAATTCTTTATTACTGCCCATACTTAATTATACCATAAGCTTACATACTAATATACATGTAATCATAATGCATTACTACACGCCCCTTTTTAAAAGGAAAGAAAAAAAGAAATTTTGGTACTTACGTACTAACGATGCCGCACTTTTATTTTTTCTATAGATTTGTGTGAATGTGCTTATATCGTAAAATCTTAAATCGAAAATTAATAATAGGTTCATAAAGTTAATTTTAAGAATTTTAATTTTAATTTATTTTGTCTATGGCATATGGATATTGTGGTCCTATATCTAACCTAACCTAACCAACCTAGAAAGAAAGAGTCATAAAATTAACCTTATGAACCTATTATATGAAAACCCAAAGAAAATAGTTTTTTTACGATATAAGCACAATCACACAAATTATTAGTATAAAAATAAAAGTGCGGCAACGTTAGTACGTAAGTACCAAGATTTTTTTTCAATATAGTAACGTTTTGTTCTGTTCTTATGAACTACATAATTGTTACTCTTATCGTCTAAAATTAATAAATTAGAACCTTTCTCCTTTACAAATTTATAAGGACCTAAATAAAGTAGATCAAATTTTTTTTTACAATTTTTTTTACTAGAACCAAATCACCTTCTTTATAGGATATAATATTAGTATATGTATCATACTGTTGTTTTCTGATTTGCTTACACTTAGTTAAATTGTTTGAGCATCTTGCTGAGACCGTTGCAATCTATATTTCAATTCAAAAAAAAATACATATACCATAAAAAAATCTATCACAGATAATCAAATTTTAGCTGAATCGAATCTGTACATTCTTATTCTCTCTTATTGATATAGTCATTGTTGTTGATACAGAGGCTGAATCTATTATTTTTAGAATTTTCGTTTGTTTGCTTTTGCCCCTTTCCACCTTTTGCATTTATTTCGCTATTTGACAGTCTGTGACCAAATCACGTGAACTAGACCGATTTTGTTGAAGTGGTCCATTTTACTGCGGAAAAATCTTATCTTTGATGGACTAGTCGTTTAAATGTACGTAGAAACGAAAACAGAAATAGAGTTGCGGAAGAAAGCTACTTAGTAAAAATATAGCAATTATTATTAACATGTAAAAATTAAACAATTTTGACTGTCTAGTATTGATTTCGTAGAATGTACGTGTAATATTTATTTAAAAAAATATGATGGTTTCCATAAATCTCGTGAATTATATCTCACAAACGAATAAAATAAAGCCCAACCAAATAGATCATAATTATATATACCTACTCGTACTTGTCATAGAGAATGACGGTTCAAATTTTAAATTTATTAAGAAATTATCACCATTCAGGGTCAGTACTCAGTAGTGTATGAATTCATAGAATAAATGTTTAATAAATAGGTTTTTTACTTCTGATTTTAAACTATCTCCCTGCCTTGTATCGGTGAAGCATTTAAAAACTAAGCAATATCGGTATTAAATAAGAAAGGCGTTTCTATAGCAGATTTAGTGTTATGTAAACCATTAAGTCGAGAATCTCTATACTAAAGAGCGGCTTAATGTTTCATTAAATGACTATGAGTGCGGGCGCTAATTGGTATTTATCAATACTAGGGACCCTTTCTTTCCTCGGTTGTATTCCTGACACCTTTTGTATTGGAGGTAATACTAGCGATTCACTATCGCTTCGCTCGGGTACGTCCTTAGTTACGTTTAAATTTTTTAAGCGAAACCCTAATCTTTTTTCTAAATTGGAAATAGCTTACCTTATTCTGTACATCAGCTACCTACCAGTTTAAAATTCTGTTAAAATTGGTCGATGCTTTACATTAAAAATGGACGCTGCAATTTTAAGTAAGTTATATGAATATACGCATAAAAAACACAAAATTTGCAAAAAGGTACACAATTTAAAATGTAGTACGTTCATTTTATTGTATTCTGACAAATTTTATGTCGCTTCTATAGCATTAACGTTCTTTGCACTCAGCCATAATTGGATTAAGGACGCACCCAAGTTTCCCAAACATAGGCAATGAGCGACCTTTTTATATTTTTAATTTCAGCTCTTTATGCAGATGCTTTCTAATGTTTGTGCTTACAAATATGGTTTTTGGATTGTAGCTGAAAAAAGCTTTGAATAATACGAGCTTTTAGGTGACGTTATGCTTTAGATTAAAAATAAATGTTTTGCTTCTTACGAGGTAATTTGTTCTAGACAAGGCAGTGGTAGCCCAGCGGTAACGTGCACGCTTGAATAACCGGGTTCAAATCCGGGTCTCGCACCTCTGATATTTTCATTTGTATGTATGTGTGCATGTATTTTAATTTCTATCATGTTTACCACTTGTCTTACGGTGTAGGAAAACATCGAGAGGAAACCTGCTTGACTAAAAAACCTACGTTTTCGAAAGACATGTGAAGTCGCCAAACACACACTAGGCCGCGCGGTGGACTACGGCCTGATCCTCCTCGTACTGAGGGAGGCTCGTGCCCAGCAGTAGGACGTTAAAAAAAGGGCTGAAAACTTTGTTCTAATATTTGTATATTAATATGCCAGTCCACTTTGAATTTAGTTTTTTGATAAAAAAAGTATTATATAGCATTGTTTGACATTGGCATGACTTATACTCTATGCGTAACATTTCGAACAATACACTTACCACTGGAATCATTGAACCCGAGTGATCGCGACGCGTTCATGATCTCCTGTCGTTCGTGTCGCTCGTCCTCCTAAAACAATACAATTCAGTATTAAAACATATAAAATCACGTTTTATTTACTTTATTTTGTTTGTTACTGTATTTAGTTTGTTATTTATAACAAAGTCTAAATATGCCATTAAAGAATTTCAAAATTTTACATTTTGGCTTTATCATTAAATTTCATTCATAATCTACTTATATTAGAGTAAAACGGGATTTCCCTAGGATTTAAGAGAATATTTTATAGAAAGTTTTTAAAGGTTGAAGATCGACAGTGAGATGGAAGTACGATCCACGAGGAGAGAACAGATACAGCTGCACCCAAGTACCAGCACTCAAAAGACACGTCGAAAGCTGTTACTGAGATTTCTCGGTCAGAAAAACCAAATTGCCAAGTTTTTAGTTTCAAAAAACCCATATACGTCCTCCAATAAGAGAATTGAATTAAAATGACTAGCACAGTAACAAAACTCGAAGTCAGTTTTTAATGAAAACCTACCCATCGGTATATATCAAACTCATATATTACTCAAACTTTCCATTTATAAAAGTTCCCTCAGCTTTTTGCATGGACATTTGGATGCGCGGGGAAAATTTATGTGGGTATAAATTGAAGTTTGCTTCGAAAGTTTTGTCATCGTTGCATTCCTTTTCGAGTTTTTACTAACAACAGATTAACTTTGGTCGCTCTTACGATTAGCTTAGAAAATCTTGATGACATTACTTAATATTATATAGACACAAATACAGTTTTTTCTTATTTAAATATTCATGATTGTCGCTTTTATATTAAAAGCGATATTTTAATTCTATTTTTAATAATACTTTTTATTTAACATATAGATTATTTGGTCATACATTGTAGGAGAAATATAGGCAGAAGCAGCTCACTGGTAACCTGCTTCCTTAGGGAAGTTCCTTCGAATCCAGGTCTCACAAATCTGATATTTTCAAATGCGTATCATTTCTAACAAGATTGCCGATCGTCTTACGGTGAAGGAAAACATCGTATGGAAACCTGCAGGTCTGAGAGAATCTAGCAAGTGTTTGAAGGACCATTTGACAACCTGCATTTGGCTAACGTGGTGGATGGTTGTATAGCCTGATCTCCCTCGTATCGATGGGAAGCCCAGGCCCAGCAGTGGGACATTAATTTTCCGTTTTAGCAGTTATTACAGATAAATTTGTTTATTCATTAAACTATATCCATTATTATTCGTAAATATCTATTTAAATAAAATAGAGACAAAGCAGCGTAAAGCTCTAAGTATGACATAGTATATATAGTATGTAATTAAAAAGGTACGTTGTATTTATAGAAAATATGATATAAGCACTTTTATTTTTTTAATAATATGTATTTTACGTAAGTATAAAGAAAATTATGTTTACAATTGCGTGAGAAACTCAAGAGATATAAAATATGGGTCATGTTTAACTTCTTTCGTTCCGTAAAAAGGGCACCATTATTTACTTAAAAGTATACTGAGTAATTATAAAACAGCTCGAGAAATTCCTATGAAAAGATGACAATTTAATCTTCTGTGTTGCGATAAACGGACTATCCAACACAAAAAGAATTTTTCAAATTGAACCAGTAGTTCCTCAGATTAGCGCGTTCAAACAAACAAACAAACCCGTCAGCTTTATAAATAGTATAGTATAGATAAATATATTAAGTACATGAGAGCATCTACATGCATTGTAGAAAGGTTATACGGCGATCGAGTTTCTGAACATGGTTATTCTGCGATATACGATACACTAGTGATTATAAACCTTAAAATCTGGCGTTAAGCTCTTAAAAGAACGTTTAATATAAAGTGTTCAAATAAAGCTTCCTAAATGGGGAAGGAAAATTCTTCAAAAGCGACTTTGTTTACAGTTAAAAGCTGAACGAATACGAATTCGTATATTTTTTTATTTGAACTATATAAGTACGGATATTCATACTCAACTGCCTCAGAATTATAGTTTGTCAATTCGATTTGATTACAAGAATATAATAATTTTGGTGCCTTCTTTTTATGAACTAGCGACTCACCCTTCGTGTTCGCCTCTAGGTATGTTTAAACGGATTTCTAAGAGCTGAGATATTTTCTCGCATATATAAAACGCAAAAAGACATCGTGGTAGGTGGTGACATGACCTAGATGCTTATAGAACAGAGTGGCAACATATCGCAATAAATAGAACAGAGTGAAATTAGAAGAGACAGTCCTTTGCCCAGCAGTGGGACAATAACGGTTGAAAAAATAAAATAAAAAGTATCCCATAGGATACTTGCTAATCCAAATAACCAGCTAAATAGCAAAACCAAATTCATCAATATCTATTTAGTTTGGTCCCAATTGGTTCGGAGGTTATCTCTTACATTCAAACTCATCTTTGAGACACTTAATATTAGTGTTTGTTGTAGTTTTGATGAGATTTTGAGATTTAGAAATAATGAACATAAAAACAGATTCATGCGTCATCGTTAAGTGTACTGTGTAGTAATTTGAAGTAAAATAAATAGGCGGACTATTTTACAGTCTTGGGTTCCAGTCCTGGATCGGGCAAAATATATGCACTTATTGAGGACATTATATTAGTAGAATTTCACTGGTCGTGTCGAACAGTCGTCCCTCCGAAGTATGAGAGTGATAGGAAGATAGAGTGCACTTGTGTCTGCGCGTACACTTGTGCACTATAATATCTCCTGTGCAGTTGGCTAGTCTCAATGAGATTGGCCGCCATGGCCGAATCGGTCGGAGAACATTATTGTTATTATTGGTAGAATGGTTGAATCTGACTCAGAGAATCTAAGTTAATTCAAAGCACAAGTATAGAATGTTAAACCTGTCAAAAAATAATGAACTGACATAAATATAATGAGTACTTTGAAATTATTTTAAATGATAAATAGCAAACTGAAATTGAAGTAAATATTTTCACACAATACGAGTATTTAACCTCGTTTCGTTGTTATGTATAAATTAACTTGAGTCGAGAGCTGCTTCACGTACACTGTCGTTTAAAGAAACAATAGCGCCTATGAGTGGCTGTCAGCCGATGTATGAATACCAACGTGAAGTATTTGTAACAAAGATTTCCATACATATAATACAATTCTGAGCTAAATCTGTACATAAAATATTTTTTGGAAGATCGTATTCAAATAGTCATTATTACAGAGGCCAAATCTATAGTTTTTTTTTGTTTTGTCTGACTGTCTGTGACTGCATCATGAGAAAACGACTGAACAGATTTCGGTGAAACTTGGTATGATGATAATTGATATTTCGTTATCTAGGTCAACACATAGCATACTTGTTGTTGCAGAATAATATTACACCTTTGTGAAATCTACACTAGCCCTTCAATCGTATCTAGGGACGAACCAGAGCAAAGCGAGGGTGAGTCGCTAGTGTTACATATAATTGTACTTCACTTCAGTCACTTGTAAATAAATAAATATTTGCAAGTGACTTGCCTTCACTTCGTTCCTAGGCCTGTAAGCCTATATATTGCTCCAGAATCATAGTCTTCATCAAAATGCGTCCAGCCGTAAAAGTAACAAAATTTATATTTTTTGCAAATATCTTTAAAATATCTTTAATATAGGCTTAGAAAGCTGTAGTTTTGAAATCACAAGCGGAGGCTTCACTTGTATTTATAAAGCATTGTATAAACAGATCAAAGAAAGTTATTTATAGTTCTGTCTCGTTAGTCTAAATTTTTTTGTTTTAGTCTAGTAACTACATATGAATGTGGATAGTGAAGCCCTGGTACGGAAAACAGTCATAACCTTTTAACAAGAAATGTTCTTCAGATATTAAAATTTCTTAAGCAAAATACAGAACACGGATATAATTTAAAATTGACTTTAAAGGTTTAACTTTACAGTTAGTATTGACTGAAGGTTATAAAATTGTGTTAAAAAGCAAGTTAAAAGTGGTCTAACAATAGAATTATAAAATTATAAATCGAGTTAAGATGTCCTACACACTTTTACTATGTTTCATGTTTGTTTCATTTTCGACACATTTAGTTCAGTTGGTAATGACCAAATTGCTGTGCCAGCGGTCGCGAGTTCAAGGCCCGCTGGGGAAATCATTTCGTTCGTGCTCATCACACAGACTCAGTTAGTAGTGACCCAACTTGCTGTGCCAGCGGTCGCGAGTTCGAGGCCCGCTGGGGTAATCATTTGTGTGATGAGCACGAATGTATGTGTTTACATTTATAATATTTTAAAGTTACATATGGGTGTAGTGAACCGACTGTCTTGTATCCATAACCAAATTAATGGAACTAGATGGCGTTGTATGTTCATGTTTCAACATATCTATTTATTTCTATGTTTATTTTCAATTTGCAATAGATATAAAGAGTCTTCATTACGCTTTTATAAAACAAAGCACAAAGAGATCCATTAGTTTTTTCTCATCAATTTAATATTACGCCTTTTGCTTCTATATAGCAACAAAAGGAATGACGATACTGTTTTATTACAGTTTACAACATTCTTTCTATCACTTTTCCGGTTTCTTAAAGAGCACTCACCGCGATTCATACGTATATAGCAATAATAAAATTGTTAGTGAACTCTGAAGTAATATTGAAAGTATTTCTTTTTTGGGTTCTTGACATATGTTTCACTCTATCTGTGAACTAAATTTCATCCAAATACTTACAGCCGTTTTTAATTTTTATATTTAAAGGAGCTATTGACAAGCTATAGAATTATCAATACAAATTTTTGAATCAGTAATTTTTTCTAAGTAGATGGGTAAATTACTTTCATATAAATTTTCCTCACATTTTCAATGAAGTGGTCGGATTTCAAACACTAGGAACCCTAGTATATAAAAAATCAAGAAGTATTCTTTTGGTAGATTTTGTTTAACCAATATTAAATCAATTAGGGATGAGCGCTGACCGGCCTGGATCTGCTTTGTAGGGAATTTTAATGCGAATACTAAAATTTACAGAATTTAATTTTTTTTTCACTATTTTTTCCTTTTAAATTATTTTAATTTGAATGTAATGTAATGTATTTTTCACCCAACTTCAAGGAAAGGGAGGTTCTCGATTTGATGGTATTTTTATATATATCTTTCTTAATCAATTTGGGATTTTTTTTGATGATTTTTTTTTAGATAAAGGAGTAATACCTCAAAGTTAATTAATTCCGTTTAAATTTAAAATAATTCGAGATGTATTTATAAGTGTAAAAAAAAGTTTTGGGTTCCTACTTATAGAAAAAATAACTCCGTTTCATTTCCAAGCTGACAATTCTAAATCTTCGGTAAAGGCCCGTCAGAACTGTTCTGGCAGATAGCTAATGTTATAACGAGTTACTTAAAACCTAATTACTAATCTACTATATAAAAATAAGTCGGGTTTTCCTTCCTGACGCTATAACTCCAGAACGCACGAACCGATTTCCACGGTTTTGCATTCGTTGGAAAGGTGTCGGGCTCCGTGAGGTTTATAGCAAAGAAAATTCAGGAAAAATTTCAACAGAAAAGCGGGAAAATCTTAGGTTACACCTGGGGACGAACCCGAGCGAAGCGAGGGTGAGTCGCTAGTTGTCTTTAAAAAAGACAAGGATTCCGTCAAAAAAATGCTCGGAGCGCACCCAATCGTAGCGAGTAAATCTCTAATAATACATAAAGATGTGCTAAAATTTATGACTATATGAGGTAGTAGCAGATTAAGATGCCTATAAAATTATTTATAAGCAGCCATTATATTGCTGTCCTAATGTGTAATACTTTCTTCTGTTATCTATTTATAAATAACCGAAACAAAACAGTAAAGTGGTTCTCCTCCTCAGTTATCAATAAAAAAAACGTATGGTGTCGTGGGACACCGGATAGGAACGAAGTTTTTTATTATAAAAATATTAATTTTAAGTTCTATTCGAGGTATAAAAAAAATAATTATTCGGGTATACATTTTTTATTATGATTTTTTTATTGATAAAAATAAAAAAAAACTTTATTTTATTTACAATGATTTATAAAAAATATTGTTGGTGTCCAAAGAGTACTCGATCTACGACTACTGTAGCTGGAACTAAACTACGAGCTCATCTTTATGTTATAGTTTAAATAAACCACGTCCATTATTCCACCTAACACCTAGAGATTAATGAGATTTACCTTCTATTATCATATTAACGTAATAGCCTGGAAGAACACAACTATCAGTCTATATGTATGTATAATTTTAAAGGAATTTCCTTTCAACTCCTAGCCGTTGAGGAGTTGTACCTTCTATCATCAGCTTATCCACATGATATGGTAATTATTAGATGCAAATCTTTAAAAAACTTTAGAAAATATATGAAAAACGTACTAAGTGCCTATAAAATTTAGGAGTTGCCATCGATTTCCCTAGGATCCCATTATCAGATACTAACTTGGTGACAATGGGAACATCTTGGAAGTATACCCTAAAAAAAAAATTAAATCTTTGAAATCGGCCCACAATTGACGCATAAATCGGTAAACACAGATAAAAAAAAAAACATTTGAAGAATTCTACCTTCCATCATCAGCTCATCACATGAGATGACGATTTTCAAATGCAAATGCTTGAACAGCTTTAGAAAATATATCAAAAACATAATAGGTGCCTATAAATTTTGAAAGTTGCCCTGGATTTCCCTGGGATCCCAACATCAGATCCTGATTTTGTGAAAATGGGATCCCCTCAGAACTATACCCTACCGAACAAAAGAAAAATTTTTGAAATCGGCCCACAGTTGGCGGAGAAATTGGTGAACATACATAAAAAAAAATATACATACAGTGGAACATATAACCTCCTCCTTTTTGGAAGTTGGTTAATAATAAAAAATTTACGTAACGGACGCTTTTTCCCGGTTAGGGTACCCCTACGCATCGTCCCATAAGGAACTTCGTTCTAAAAACAATGATTTTACGCACATAATCTGCATACATACAGGTGTTTATGTGTGGCTCGGCTATAAAAGCCACTATTACTCACTAAAATCCAAGAGAACTCCCCCGTCTTAATGGGTATCGCAGGACTACTTACGCACTCAACCACAAGATCCACGTCAGGCCTACCGAGGCAGACCAGAGCAATTAAAGAATTACGATTCACTCTGCTATTAGAGAAGTTTCAACAGGAAATTTCGATCATGGCATGACTAGTGTTCGTGAGTTCGAGATCATAACGACACTTTTGGCTCAGTCGGTAGAGACCCTACTTTCTGCCAGCGGTCGCGAGTTCGAGTCCCGCTGGGGGCATTCATTTGTTGAGCACGAATATTTGTACTCCAGTCGTGGGTGTTTTTATTTATAATATGTATGTTTTTAAAATAAATATGTGTTTTATCAGCTATCTGGTATCCGTACCACAAGCTTAGCTTACAACGGAACTAGATGGCGCTGTGTGTATAATGTCCCAACATATTTATTTTTTACTAGTTATAACTGCGAAATGCTTCTTTTAATTTTTGCGAAATCTTTTTTTTAATTTCTTTCCTTATTACCCCAACTTGATAAGATCTACAAATTCATCTCAAAACATTAATAATGATTCGAAATTCGCGCATATACTATCTATCGACTTTCGATAAACCCCTAATACGTTACTGACACTTTGAATTGGACCGAGAAGTAATGATGGCATTAATCTAGCGCGTTTCTTCGACTTGCTCTTGTTTTATCCATATACGGTAATGCAGGAACGACCGGTTTCTTGAAGATAGCTTTTACTGTAGGTTTAAAACCTTCTCGGTAAAAAAAGAGAGGGCCGAGTCGGTTTTCGCCGACTTTTATAGTTCCACTACAACATGCCATTCATTACTCCCTCTACTTTTATATTAAAATCTAGCATTATATGTTTTTTTTATATATCTAATCATGAAAGAGACGGTCTCACTAACCCGCGGCCATGTCATAGAGACCGAAGAAGAACGACGATATTCTAAAGTGTAAAGCATTCGAAACGTCCATCAAAAATGAAATTAAATCAAAATAAATAAATGGAAATTAAAATTAATTAAAAAAACACTTAAAATTAAAATTAGTTACCAATTAAAATTAGTTAAATTTTGTTAAGTCTAGTCTCGCTGACTTGATGTCTAGAAAATGTAGGTATTCTACCTACATTTTATCTCCAGATAATCATTTTATTATTCTATATTCATGATAAGTTAAAAAAAAATCTTTTAGAAAATAGATACGAGTAGCGGATGTCGATGTAAGTAGAAATAACTAATGAGGCTAAGTACTGAGACAGCTCTAAGTTTTCAGCTATCTCGTGCTTGCAGTATATTGTATTTCAGCTTATTCTATAGATATTATATGTGGCATTATCAATTATTTAACTAGTACGTTTAAATATAAGTAGTAGAATAGATTCGTTATTATTCGTAATAACACTAACCATATCTTTTTTTCAATCTTTATCATTTTATAATAAAAAACTTTGAAAATGTCGTTTTAATTTTAAAGTGTCTTGTGAGTTAGATTTCAGTTTTTAAATCTACTACTGTGCCTTTTCTGAAAAAAAATGACGAAGCTCGCATAATTTATTAAATTTATATTAATTCTTACAAAGTAAAGTGAAACAAATGTCGTTATTAATTTAACCAAGGCGGGAATCGAACTTCTATCAGTGGCACAGTAGTACCTTAAGTAGTTTCAGTAGTTTACTTTAGGTTACCTGTAACATATACAAGTTAACTGTGTTGCACTAACAGGCAAATTGATATTAAAAAATATGTATTCAATTCATGACTTTTCCGATGGCTTTACCAAAGTATAGATCGGTATCGGTTCATATTTATGTAGGAGATTTATTTATTCATTGCTATTCAGTTTTTTACAAAAGATTTATATGCATAGATTTATGCCATTCTTTATTTTTCTGAATATAGATTGCTTTGAATGTATTTTGTATTACATATATTAAGGAAACTAGGTTAATATGAAATTCATATTTCTTTGCCTTTTTATGATTTATTATTTACCAGTGACTTACCCTCATTTCGATCGAGGTATATTTTAAATAGATTTGAATAGTTATTGCCAGTTAAGTTCGCCAACCCACACTTGACCATCATCATTCATCATTGGATATCATTAAGGGCGGCCTGTGCCCAGCTGTGGGATGTTAAAGAGGGCCTATATTATTGCAGCTTTTCTGTAGGCTTTATTAGGCCTACAATTTTCTAGTACTTTTTTAGATGTATGTATGTACTAAGAAATATTCAACAGAACTAAGACAATCTTACACATCGAGAATCTTTAAAAAGATACGTTATTTAACTAAATTATTTTTAACAAAAAACAAAAACCGACTTCCAAACTTAATAAATCTAAATTAAAGAGTAGAAAATAATACTTTTAAGGACTTTGTTAATTTATATTATATTGCGTATTATAATACATATATATAATACATAATTGCGTATTATATTGAAAGAATTTTCTTTAAACTGCTAACCGTTAAGGAGTTGTACCTTCCATCATCAGTTACGGTACGTGACTCAAATATCCATATAGCCTATAAAAGATTCAGCCGAGCATCGTTAATTTGCTCCTAAGAATTGAAGAGTTCCGATACTTTGTCATGGATCCCATCATCAGAACCTTACCAAACTCTCATCAAACTACCCTTGAAGTATACCCTTTTCATTACAAAAAGAATCATCGAAATCGTTTGGCGTGATATTGAGTTATTCGTCCATTTGTCGCGCAAATACCTAATGCAAATTTAAGACTTTTATGGTTTTCTCATGGATGCCATTATCAGAACTGTAAAATATTAAAATAGGACCACATGGGAAGCACTACCTTTCAAATAAAAAAAGAATCATCAAAATTGGTTCACCCAGCTCAAAGTTATGAGCTAACAAACATTAAAAAAAAAAAAGAAAGAAAAAAATACAGACGAATTGATAACCTCCTCCTTTTGGAAGTCGGTTGAAAAGAGGGATTATGCATGCATTTTGAAGTAAGTAAATATAAAAATAAATAAAATTGAAGCGCCTGTCTCTCTATCTGTTTGTCCCGTCTAATTTCTGAAATGGCTGGATCGATTTCGACGGGACTTTCACTCGCAAGTAGTTAATATTATAAATACCGTTCAATTTATTATTAACGGGTTTGCTAATATTTAAAAAAATAATACGAATGAGATGAGGAGAGAAATGAAATATGGAGTCTCTGAACCGTTATGGAAGATTAAGTATACCTATCTACATAAAAAGTTAAAGTCGTATTTGGAAGTCTACACCCTTATGGTCTAACACATCTGTTGTATAGAATTTATATAAACAGGGTCTTAGCTACGAAAATTAGGATATTGTAACTTAATACAATAAAATAAGGTTCAAAATTGAATGGTACAAAAATCATAAATGTGAGCGATCGCACATGGTAATGGATCGCTGTGAAAGCGAATACTTGTATAGAATTTGCACAGAAAATTTTCGTGCCGAATAAAAGAATGTACGACATGATGAAATATGGAATATCGAATGTTGAAACAATACTGGTATTGAGATTGGAATTGAATAAAACGAGTGCGTTATTTAGTTTTTTTTTAAAAAGAGAGTTATAAACGAAACTATTTTTTTGGATTTTGTCGCGGATTTATTTTGATTTTTGGCTCTCTATGTTTCGAATGCTTCACAGCACTCAAGGTCAAGAGAGAGACTAAGGTATTTGACGTATCGGAGGTTTTAAATATACTTGTTACAGACAGTGCCTACTCACAATTTAAAAAAAAATATCAAAACGGCACCAAAGTACCTTAGATATATTATATTAGACTACTTTATGCCTGCGGCTTTGCTCACGTGATATATAATTAGGTACAAGGGTAGTCTATGTCAGTTTCCAAGATGTAATCTAAGTTTTATCGACTTTTATCGCTTATGTATAAATAAGTACGAGTATTTCAAAATATTCTAGTACAACCTAGAACAAGCGCAATGAAAAGAAATATATATTTTTTAACAAAAAAGACGTCTTTCCACAGTGTAGAGAGTCTATAAAATGTGAGTGAACGTGACGTTAGCGTTTCCGCTACGAATATGTAAGTCGGCACTCAATGAAATTGTTTCAGTAGATTTTAGGACGCGCCCCTGAGACTGAGATGCGAGTTTATTAATTTAAGCCCAGTTTCGGAGGAGAGCACTCAAAATAATTGTTCACAAATTGGTAAAATCAACAAAATAGAGGCATGTCTCGCGAGATTTAGACAACGTGTAGGATTGACACACGTAGTGTTTTTTAATTTGGATTTCTGATACGTTACATGCTAAATTGGGGTAAACACAATAATGCTATTATAATAATTATTATTATAATAGCAACACTACATAATACTTTTGAATAACTAATATTAAAATAAAAAAATATAATAATTATAGTATTATTACTAGCTAAAAATAAGTTAATAATATTGCCATATTTATAAATTATTTAAATTTAAATATAAATGTTTAGAATTAAAATTTTATAAGGTACTCTGATGCCATTTTCAAAATTTTTGTAAATTGTGGGTAGGTGTCTGCTGTCTGTAACAAGCACTGACCTCTATAATACCACTGGACTGGCTGTTCCAAGCGTTTGACAGCAATTTTTTTGTGTCCATTTGAAGCGCCACTAGCGAGAGGGTCGAGAACTAATTTTGACGTATATTGCAAATGACAGCGAGAAGTGTTTGTTTACTGTAAAGTAATTTTGCATTTTCGTTGTTAATATAACATAAGTAGTAATTATGATGATACGGTTATTGATTAATAAAAATAAAAAATAAAAATCTTTATATCGACATCATTAGTTTTAGTACCACGAACTCTCGCTACGTTTGACAGCGGCGGACAGCGCCAACATGGCGAATATCAAGCAGCCACAAAAGCACGTTGACAACAGCCAGTCCAGTGGTATTATAGAGGTCAGTGGTAACAAGTATATAAACCTATGAGACGTCAAATACCTTAGTCTCTCCCGTGACCATGCTTGCTGTAAAGCATTCGAAACGTCGGGAACTAAAAATCAAAATAAATCCGCGACAAAATCCGAAAAGGTAGTTTCATTTATAATGTCGAATATTCGCATAAATCTAAGAAAGTATTATACTTACAAGTTACAAAGTAGAAAACTTATCTTTCGATTAAAATCAAAAGTATTAAGACAGGCTAATCTTAAATTCGCCGCTATCTTAAAATTCAGTAATTAATACACTATTCTTAGATACGTACGAAATTATAAAATTTTACATAACATTAAAAATATATACTAGAGTAAAGCATTTCTTTTTTGTTCCCTTCTAACAGAGATGGAAAATGGTAGTCACAAAAACCTTGTTTGAGTGTTTGAGTAGCTCTTAGCTGCAGAGAGGCTTCAAAAAAGAGGAGGAACTAAGTGTATAATAATAAAAAAGTGTAAGTGATATTATAATATTATAACAAGCATTCCCGCGGCTTCATCTGCGTTCTAATCACTATTAAAAAATTAGGATTTGTGATAGAAATCATAAAAATACAAAACAAAGACTTGGTTTAAAATTAAAAAAATAAAAAGTCTGGAGAGGGCCACCCTTATCACCTAAGGTAATAAAAATAGCCTACGACATATTCTCCGACCTACAAAAAAATCTATAAAAGTGAGTCCAACCGTTTCGGAGTAGTTCCATAACAAACACTGTGACACGAGATTTTTATATATTAGAGTTATATTCGTACTAAGAACATTTTTCGTGATATCTTTGCTGATTTTAAACTGAATAAAAATGAACTGAATGAAAATATTCAAGAAAAAAGATAGCTGCTTCTAATTAAAAGATAGTTTTTGAATCAGGAAAATTCTAAATACAGGAATTCCATAATACTGTACGAGTACACTAGAATATATTTTTAAATTCTACGTATATCTCAGTCTACGGAGTACGTGCAAAATTAAAATGTTTGGATGCATACACTACGAAGTAAAGATATGGACCTAGTTGAAATTTGGCACATGTGCTCTACATCTGATAAGAAACACGATATCATCTATTTGTTCATGAACAGAGGGAATAAATGTTACAGAAAAAACGAAATGCTTTATTATAATTAAACTTTAAACTGCTACATAAAAAAAATATCGAGCTTAAATATTTATATGTGAATCTGTGAATTATTAAGTATTATTGAAAATCTTCTTGAAATAATCATTATTATTGATACAGAGGCCAAAATTGTAGCTTTTAGAAGTTTACGAGAATTTTGAAGAAGTTTGGTATGAATTTTTTTAAGTAGAAATTTGGTATTTGGTATATCAATATATGATGATATTATACTTACTTGTTAGTGGCGTTTAAGTTTTTAAAATTACACCAACTTTTCAATTAGATTAATAATCATATAATAGAAAAATAAATCACCCAACTCACATTTTCTTTATTTTAATATGATTAATACTTGCATTATGTATAATATGTATAGTGTGTAATTCATAAATTCAAAATAGTGTTCGCCGAATGGTCGATATTCGACTTTAATAATTGACGACGACGAATTGAAACGACGACACGTTTGGCTCAGTCGGTAGAGACAATATTTTCTTTATATTTTAATATATAACATATATAACACATTCATTTTAATATATAACGTACCCTATTTTAATTGTTATATTGATTCAAAACTTTGCAAGTTTGTAAAACGTAGACCACAATACATTTTGATACGATCGAGCTTATCTGACGATAAAACCAGGGGATGATTGAACTTTTTAATTGCCATTAAAACTACTAAATCCTTTGAGTACGAGCTAATTCGATTTGTTTCGACAAATTCCAAACAATAAAGTTGTAGCAGACAAACGGACCAACGTGGTGAGGGGACTTTGTTTTATAATAATACCAAACTTATTTTTTTATAAAGAGTAACTTTCGAATTTCTCGCCGGTCTCCTCAGCAGAACTGCCTTCCAAGCTTCCTCAAAGACTTACATATACACATCTAATTTAAATTCCTTATATTCATAACGTAAAAAGTGACAATTTAAAAGTGCTTGTAAAGTCTATTTGAATAAAGTATTGTTAAGAATTAGTAGTAATATAAAGTATTATTGATATTCGTAAATGTATTTAGATATAAATTATTCGTTTTTAGGGCATGTTTCCCAAAGCATAATGTGGGACGAAATTTGAATTTGCTATCGTTTTTCTTTTTTATTACTAACTTTGCTGCATTTGAATAGCTCATTGCACCAGATGCTGGTACTTATGAAACTCAAACGAAAAATAAAATAAACCTGTATACAATTGGAGTTAGCAACTTAATAGCATTTCTTTTCAACTAACACAAGGAACAATTCATCTATACCTTATTGAAAATCGATGAAGAAATGTACCTGTAATTATGTAGTTTACGTGGTAAAGCCTCCCCGAAACGATCAATCGCGATTGTCAATGTGCTACGTTATTGTCAATTGCAATTGCAACACGATTGATGCAATGCTTAATGTTGTTTTTTTTTCGTTTTTGTCAGACGCGTGAAATTTGAAATCAGAAGGAAAACGATTGTCAATGACTCAGTAAACCATGGAGATTAGAAACCAGGAGGACCATCGCTTCATACTAAAGCATTACCCGCCTGTCTCTGAAAATGTGTAGAATTTACAACGCGCTGCCGGCGGTAAGTAGTATCTGTGAAGTTAGCTATTTAGGAGTACTTTCACTGTTGTGACAACGTGAAGTTAGGCATTGAGACAACATAGCGATCGCAGCGCCTCCTTGGTTTGACAATATTTCTGAGACACTACATTGTAGGGCCTTGGTTCTCCTGGTTTCTAATCTCCATGCAGTAAACGATCAATTGGCAACTTCAATGACTCCTGTCAACGGCTCCTGCCTATGAGGATCAATCAAAATATCCATCAATTGCTTTCAATCATGTAACGGCAATTGACAATAACGTCAAATTGAAAATTGCCATTGATCGTCTCGAGGACGCTTAAAAGGAATAATATGAATATTTTATGTTAATTAAAGAATGTGAAGGACATTGTTATTTTTTTGGTAAGTTATTTAGTGACAATTCTCGTAATAAAGCGATGATTGTAGGTTTTTGTTTTTCTTTATTCTTTCTGTTGTTTAAATTTTGTAAAAATTTAAAAAGTTTTACAATATTTGAATTAATTTAGTATTTATTTAAAATAAGATATACTTGGTTATTCAAACGGCATTTTCGTACGGTTAAAGTTAGACTAGGCAGTTGATATAAAATACAAATAATATGTAAGCGTTCTTCATATTTTATATATATATAGTTATTATATTTAAAAATGCTGAAACTACCGCTACTACACTACACTGCTACAATAAAAACCATCATTTTTCATCTACCACTCAGCACTTACGTCATATTTTTTATAAACAATTGAAGTTCTGCAATTTAAAAATGTCAACCCATATTTTGCACTATTATATTCATTTATGTAATAAAATAATAACGAAGAAAATTATAATATAGATCTTGTATCCGCTAAAGATTGGGAAAAAATAATTTCAAACTAGATTTCATAGAGTTTAAAGTTACATTAAACGTACTTATGCCGAAGAAACGCTAAAGAAATAACTTTTCGACAATGTAAAATAAGTAGCCAAATAAAATTCAAATCTTAACAAAAATATAATGTCGACACCTGCAAAGTAAAAGATTGTAGCTCTGTTTACTAAGGGGTGCTCCGAGGTTATATTTAACCACTACGCGGTGAATGAGTCCTTTGGTATTTTTTGTTGCTATTAAATTGGACTTATAAAATGAAAATTTACTATGACTGGGGATTATTTAATTTGGCATTGCAGTATCAGGTCGCGGTTATATATCATTGATGTCGTTAAATTTTCGTTTGGATCAGATTTGTGGAAGTAGGTAATGATTATAAATGGCCTATAAATGGCTGAACAGTTTTAATTGTTTATAACAAAAAACACACTCGGTGAGGTGTGTTGATACTCACCTTTCCAACAAAAACAATATCATCCCTTTGATAGATATGACCTCTGACAGACGTATGTACATCACGTTAATACATTTTTTTCGTGTTAGGTGTTAAAATTAAACCGCGTGAAAATCCGTATAAAGATCATTAAACAAAATATTATTGAGTTAAATTATTGTGTCTTATAATGTCGATATGTATGGCTAAATAAATATTTAACTGTCTATACTAATATTTAAGTTGTACACAAAATATTTTCTTAGATTAAATATCGCAGCCGATATTGAAAATGAGGCTCTAGGCTCTGGTTCTTAGAGGAGAGATAAAAGATCTTTATTTCACAGTCAGAAGTGACCTAGAAACTTCAGATGCATTTTTTGCATTCCACGCTACCGTTTTGCCTTTTATTACGGCCATTAAAAGGTTTATTATTCTCTTTAGAGCCTTATTTTGCATAATTAGAACCGTGCCTGTTTTTAAGGGTCTTATAATAAAATGGTAATATGGCTTGACTTGTTGATCTAATATATCACCTTGTTTTGTATTTCATACTCGTACATAAGCTCATAGTACGAGAATAAGTTGGAAAATTAAAATTTATAAGATATTTTAGTAAAAAAAAAAATATCCCTGCCTTTACAATTGACTGTATGTGTGGTTCTAGATTCGAGTCCCAGGTCGTGCTTGAAGCACGTCTAGTAGATTTTTATTTAACAAAATCAATGGTAACCGATATTTGTAAGCTGACGATGTAACATCTCTGTACATTGAAGAGATAGTTAAAATTACTTTCGCGCCTGATTTTTCATTGTTGGTAAATTGTCATCCTATCGGCTTTTGTGAGTGAAAGGAATGTGACGATGGCTGGTCTCATTGGTTTGATTGATTAACAATTGTGGCCTAAATCGGATGAAGGACGTTATTTATTATTTATTTTACTATAATTATTTATTTATATATTAATTTTTATTTCATTAGATTTATTATTTATTTTATTAAAATTAATATAACATGTATTAAAAATATATACTTTTTTTATGGGACAAAGGGCTCACCTGATGGTAAGTGATCACCTCCGCCCATGGACATCTGCAACACCACAGGGCTTGCAGATGCGTTGCTGGCCTTTCAGGAAAGGGAGGGAGGGAGAAGGGAGAAGGATGGGAGGAGGGATGGGGAGTGGGCCTCCCGGACTCTCACTTACCCTGGCTGTGCTGGCCAATTCGGCTGCTACCCGAAGGTAAAAAGCATGGCACTAACACTTCCAAATGGATCAAAATTCGCGAAATATACACAAAAAATATAAGATTTAATTGAAAAAAAAAATGATATAGATAATACGTTCTCCATTCCATGGCCACTATATTTAGACCTACGATCAATTATCAATGTGTGTACTATCTATTCACACATACTTATTCACACAATCTTTTGGATGACAAATTCACCAACGACACGCGTATCTTAAATAACACCTGCGCATATTTGATTAGCGTTTTAAATTATATAAATTTTAAGTGCAATAAAGAATATTATAAATGTAGTTTGTTCGATTGTCGTTACAATAATCGCACGTTGCAATAATAAAAATTTACCATGTGAATGGGCCCTAAGGTGTTATTTAAAATCAATACACTTCTAGCGAGCTATCCAAACTGAAACTCAATATTAGTAGTATTAGCGGTCGTGCATGTTTCAGGTATCCAACATATTGGTTCTGACTTGCATGATACTGGATATATTACTAATGTTACAGAACTTTGCGAGTTAAAATGCTAGGCTTAGTAAAATTGCTTAGTATCACGCTCACGAACGTTGTTATTCATTTAATAATAAAAGTGCTAAATATAATCGATAGTATAAATAAAACTACCTTTTCGGATTTTGTCGCGGATTTATTTTGATTTTTCTCTGAGTCTCTCCCGTAACCATGATTGCTGTAAAGCATTCGAAACGTCGGGTATTAAAAATCTAAATAAATCCGCGACAAAATCCGAAAAGGTATTTTCATTTAAAATGTCGAATATTCGCGTAAATCTAAGAAAGTATTATAATCGATAGTGTATTGGCTAGTATGTACGGCTGTATATCCGGAGGTCCTGGGTTTAAGTCCCAGTTCAGCAGTTTCAGTCGGGCCAAGTTTAGTTAATAAGTCTCTTTAATAGCTCGAAGATGGATCTCCTCGCCTCGCCTTAACTCTAAATGATCGTGATGAGTAGGCAACCCGTCGGAGTATGACAGTGACAGGAATATAAGGAGAAGTGGTCAACCAGTGCTCAAAATTTTACCATAAACAAATAAGTTTCACTAATATACATAAATAAAATGTACTCATATATATACAATATACATATCCACAAAAAAAACTGTGTACAACATATTTTATGGATCACATTAAAGCTCGTCAATAGCTACTAAGCAAAAAAAAAACAAAATTAGTTGACAATCTCTCCTGTGATTGGTGCTTAACTATTTTTACTTTATATATTTATATTACCACTCTCTCACAGAAGACCGGCGTGAAGTGGCAGCTATGCTGTCGCGTCCGGTAAGTGAGAGTTCGGGAGGCCCACTCTCCATCCCTTCTTCCCGTCCTTCTCCCTCCTCCCTCCCTACCTTTCCTGAAAGGCCGGAAACGCATCTGCAAGCCCTGTGGTGTTGCAGTTGTCCATGGGCGGAAGTGATCACTTACCATCAGGTGAGCCTCCCGTTTGCCCCTTTGTCCCATAAAAAAGAAAAAGAAAAATATTTTGATATATTATATATTAGAGATCTAGTCATTGCTAAGTTATTTAATCTCCTTCTTCACAACTTCTGGAGATCTCGCTTGACCGTTCTCGGTTCAATATCTTTCGCTCCAATTAGTGATTAGTCGAGCGCTGACGTTGAAATAATTTGGCTTGTTGTTAATTTAATAGAAAGAGCCAAGTTTGTGTTGCGATGACTTTGTTACGATATGCCTATTTGTTACGAAATGTAATTAGTGTTGGTAGTTTTTAATTACTTGTTTATTTAATAAATCTTTTTGATTTGTAATATTTGGGATTACTTTACATAATATTTTTATTTACCACTAGTTTTTCTGTTGAGGACTGAGGATGGAACTTCATTTCCTTTTAAGGCACTTTCTATTTAGGATATTCCATGTAGAATGCTGCAATCATAATGCTTTAAGGACTTCCATTCCTGTACTGTTTATTATGTGATTCAAATATTCAAAGTTTATGTGTTAAAATCGCATTGCAATGTACGTTGACGTACATCTAAAAGAATTTATTGTTTTTTACACACGAAGTCAGAAATCAGTTCAGAGGTTAACGAGTACTATTAATTATATATTTACCCATTACTTTTAAAGACTATAAAAGCTTATAAATTTTTGAAGTAAAAGTTCTTTGCGCGCAAGGTTCTTACGGATGAAACACGACATGAAACGGATGTGAAACGTTTTTGAAAAGAGGCAGAGAGCGAATGAGACCGATTAAGAGAGAGAGAGAGAGTGAGAAAGAGCATTTGTATTAATTTTCGACACTTTTATTATTTTAATTACAAAATTATAATAACTATAGCACATGAAATATTTAGTCAGCCGTACCAAATCATTCTAATGTGCGCATTTCCATACATCTCCAGACTGATTAAGCAACCAACTAAACTATCGGTCGATCGAAAGTCTGTAGTTTGCGGGGGCTGTTAAATAAGCGGTAAGTAAAATAAAATTAAATAGTCGTAAGTATTTAATATAATGAAGTAGTTTAAGAGTAAACGTATAAAGCTAAACTTTCAGTGAACGAAAATAATGGGATGTAAAAATCCTTATTTACTTAGACCCAAACTCTACCATTTACTCTCTTCGTTTTAGATTGTAATTTTAAAACAATTGTGATATAAAATAAAATAACACCTGGAAATACGGTGAAAAAGTCTACAAAATGAATAAGTACTGTATGGAAGTCTAAATTACCACAACAGCACAAAAAAGCCATATTATAACGTTTACAGAATACGTTTCACATATTATAAGTTAGAAACAAGTGAGGTGTTCGTGACTAATGAAGTGTGTATCACGCGATGGCTTCGCTTCATTTTATATCGTGTTGTATGAGAATACCTGACCTTGTCTCTTTCAAGGCATCTTGAAAAGCATTAAGACCACAAAATAAGTTTCCAGAAAGTTCTGTGCAAATATCATCTAAAATTTATTAAGTTTTTTCATAAAGCCACCAGCTGTTATAATATTACAGTCTGTAAGTACAACTTGTTTATAACAAAGTATTAGTTTGGGCTAGTTTATGTTTAAAAGCTATTATTACAATCTTAATGTTGTTAATTCTAAGTATTGTTTTGAATTTAAATGAGCTTATTGGATAAAGTCTTAAACTACATTAGCATATTTTCTGGTGAGTGATTATTGTTATGAAAATATCATTATTATGTGTCTAAATGTGTGTAAACATTCCATCGGCTTACTCTACATAGATTTCGTTCATATATAATTAAATTAAATATAAAAATATACTTTCGTAATTGGTTTTTCATATATTTAGTTTTTGAAATTATAATTAATTAAATAATGTTCTCTGATCGATTCTGACCATGGCGGCCAATCTCATTGAGACTGGCCAACTGTGCAGGAGATATTATAGTGCTCAAGTGTACGCGCAGACACAAGTGCACTCTCTATTCCTATCACTCTCATACTCCCGTGGGACGACACGAGACACGACCAGTGAGAGTTAAGACGCAGGACCGACGGCTTTACGTGCTCTCCGAGGCACGGGGGTGACCCACAGCCAACTTCTCAACTCCGGGCTGTTACTGAGGCTTACTAAACAGAAATACTCAATAATTAAACTTGACCCGACCCGAGACTTGAACTCAGGATCTCTCGACGTATAGTATATATGACCACACATGCTAGCCACTACACAGCCGTAATGCTATGCAAATATTAGTAATTCTGAAAAAAATATATATCAATTTATTTACCCAAAAGCATAATAAGTTATTATTAGACCGATATTTTGACATGAAATTTTGGAGGTAGCCTCCAAAATTTCATGTCAAAATATCGCACGAGTAAAACTATGTTATTGATAAATCAAAGTGAAGAACGATTTCATACAATTAATATTCCAAACAGTTCCAGGAATTCAGTTTAAGAAAATAGTCCTAAATATCAATTTTAAATTGATTCCGCCTCTTGAGAGCTGAATCAGGCGATTCAATTACACAACGGTTAAATCTGTTTCATTCCGAACTAGACTAAAGTTCCGAACTTTGACCATAAATTTTTGATTTATCCTCATAAATTTTATGTGTAAGTGAGCTTTATAACTAAACGTTTTGTTCATGCTTACTATTATATAATATTATCGAAGCCTATGAAATATTTAGTCGGCCAACGGACATTGACAGCCCAAGCTGCCATACGCTGATGTCCTAAGCGAGTGTATGGCAGCTTGGGCTGGCTGTCACGTCCGTTGGCCGACTATATGATATTATAATAATAACTATTAGCTCGAATTTTAATACACTTATTTAATATTTCTAAGAGAGAAAATATGTCATTGCTAATTTAAGTAAACTACTTAATGTATTTTAACATTTTAACAAAATTAGACATGATTTCTTGAAGCTTGAGCCAACATTTATGTTACTTTATGCCCAGAGTAAACAAAGATTTCTGGCGGGATGATAGAACTTTGTGCTTTATATTGAAAAAAACTTTCGTAGCAAGAAGAAATTATATAAAAGCTCTTTGAATGTGAAGTCAATTGTACAAACATCGATGCTATTTTAAGAAATGCTTTCCTTTGAATGACTTTCTTAATTTTTTTTTAATTCGAAATAAATTTATCCACAATTGAGTAATTTGGTGCATTAAAATATGTTTTTAATTAAATTATTTATATTTTTGGACAAAAAGTCACACTTGCTTAGTTTCGTCCTTACGTTACGTTCAAATAATATTCTCGAGCGAAGCACTAATGTTTTTCTAAAATAAAAGTAGCGTTCCTACTTATAATAATAGATTTCTGCCTGTGAACGTCCCCTAAAAACCAGTCCATTCGTTTCGAAGGCTAGCCAGAAAAAAATAAAAATTGTGTTTTCTTATATACATCGTATATAATTCCATATACATTTAGTAAAAAAATATTAATTATTAATTAAAAATTATTACGCTGTTATTTTGATATTACAAACAGTCGCTTCAATTTTATTTATCTATATATACATGTATAGACTTTGCTCGTTCACAAAACTGAAAATTAATAAATTGTTCTAAAATTTTGGACAAAAGTCAAAGGAAAAGTGACACCGAGTTTACAAATACATGTGAAAATAGATATATGTAAAAAGAAATTCGTGAAAGGCAACAAATTTGAAGTAAGCTTTGAAGCTAAGGTATAAAACCACATATAAATCTAGAAATGAATAAAATTACAATATGTCGTGACAGAATTCAATCTGTATGGTGATGTGTACCCATAGAGCTGGCAATAAAAGTAACGAGGTAGTTTCCTATTTCAAATTGCAAGTGAAATTATTATAAAATAGCAACCCTCGAGTACCCCCCAACCCCTATAATATATATTTGTATTTTTAAATTACCGATTCGAACATTTACGTCATTTAATGACGTAATAATGGGCAGTGGTAACACAGTAATAACATAACTTATTGAAGAACCAAGTGAATCGGGTTCAAATCCCGGCTGGTTGTCTTTCAGGTGTGATATTTTCAAGTGCGAATCATTTCTAACATGATTACCACTTATCTTACGTTACGTGAAGGAAAACATCGTGAGGAATGTCTGAGACACCCTAGCAAGTTTTTAAAAGATAAGTATCTAACATGGCCAGTGCCCAGCAGCGGAAAAAAGAATTGAAAACCTACAATAGTTATATCATAGAATAATACGTGTCATTCTCATATTTCTGTTCAATACAGGAAATTGATTGATACACATTGATGTTAAAGTTGCTCTATCTTCTTTTTGAGGCTAAAAAGGCTGAACAGATTTTGATAAAAATTGGCTAGTAATATCTATCTCATCGGAACATGACGTCAACATGTGATAAATTCACATCAATTAAATTAAAGAAATCGAAATTAGCCATTGTCTAAACACAAATTCGAAGTGATGCATTAATAAAAAACTTATTTAAAACTAATACATAAATATAAAATAAATTTTAGTATTTCGATTTTTTTAAGTTAAGTAATATCTAATGGTTATGAACTAAATCCCAATGCAAATACGGCCAGAGGCGATACATAGTTTTGCATCATAGATGAAAAGCTTTCCAGCTCATTACTCTTAGTGTGTCACGTTGTGATGTCGTTTGTTGGTTGTAATTTCTATCGCACTATACGATCGGCATGGTACTACAATTCGTGCAGGGTAAATAAGGCCATTGTTGACTGTAATTGGTACGTTCTCGTATATAGTCGTATCTATGTGATATGTGCTTCCTATGTAAGGCTTTTGAGTGTTGAAGTGACTGTTGATATTGTGAATGAATGAAAATATTTTATTGTTAACTAACGACATCCTCACTTCGCCCGGGTTTGTTCTTGGATATGTTTTAACGGTTAGTATAGACTATATAGAACAAAGATTATAGTAGTAGCTGTATCTCGTGTAGTAGTAGTTGTATCTCGTGTATCTCTTACTTAAGAAGTGATAAATAATCATTTCTTATCATCTCCCAGTTTAAACTCAATCCCTTTTTTTCGTTTTATCACTCTTGTCACCTTTAAGGTAAGACTTCTGAAAACTAAAAACTAAAACTATGTTATAATGTAATTTTGATCTTCATATCAAAAAATTGTAAGAATTTACGAACTTTTCATATTATGTATGTATGAATGTTTGTTACGATTTTCATGCTTAAACAGCAAAACGAATTTCTCAAAATTATTCTGTAATAATAAATCTAATATACTCATAATATTGTATTCATTATATCTGTAAATAATAGTAAGAAGTTCAGTCAAATGTGTTAGTGCCTTTAAGATTTAATGGTATATTAAACGAAAAAGCGACCTTATAAATGATTTTAACGAAATAAGAAAATCTAGATTTCGGTCAGATTGTCGCAAACACAATGGGATCATGACATCATATCATGGTGAAAGGTCGGGCGTTTATCTTAATACGTCTTACAAGTGGGTCCTTGTGGTTATTTATAAGAATTATTTTTATAGTCTATTGGCCAAGAGATGTAAGAAATTCAATTTGACTCTATAGAGTCAAGACTCTCTGTCTGTAGTTTGCGTTTTGCAAATCGATCATCATCGATCATGTTTTTTTTTACTTTATGCCATAAGTGTGGCTCTATAAAAATTTCATTTGTATGTCAGTAGCTGTAGTTAAAATAAATCAATATAGTAAAATAAAACTGCGAATATATCCGAATAATATTTTTTTTTAAATACCCGTCATTTTTCACTTCGGTCTGTGTAAAGCTCTTTCAATACTACATATCGTGTGTTATTAACAATGTGTTTTCCATCAAAAATACTACTTATGACGTCCGAATACAAGACATTTAAATTGCAAAGCCTAATTACTTCGCTCTACCGTCTCCCTGGACATTATGAATTCCACGGTGGTTGTAACGAAATTAGAATTTTTAACTAATTCAGTTCTCATGAGCTTGCCTCTTGATTATATTATGCTTTCCAGACCTTGATGTTAGTAAAAAGTGGATAATTTATACGTAATAATGTATGATTCACTAGCTTCTGCTTGCGGTTGTTTCACGTAAAAGTATAATTCCTCAGCTTATAAGGGATACTGGATATTTTTTTTAACGTAGGGAAATGCATGCAACTACCTGCTAGAAAAACCAGTACTACTAGTAGTACTAAATTATCAATATTTACTGGATAATCTTAACCTGTGCCTTTTTAAGCATTATAGTAGCTCAGTCGTGACACGTTTGTTAAGGGACTTAGCAGGTTCAAATCAAAAAGTTAAACTTCCAACGCATTCACTTTTTTATTCTGACAAAAATAGAACTAAGTTTTAGGTTAATTAAAAATTAGTTAAACTCAGTATTTCATTCAAAAGATAATGTTTACATTTCTTTTGAATGAAATACTGACTTCACTTTAAATTAACGTATAATTGGGACAAAACGTTAACTAAATAGTGTCCTTATTCTAAAATCGCAAGCCTAAGTATGTCTGAAGTCCGGATATATGCTCGGGCAGAGCTTTACTGGTGAAACTTATTTTAATTAAAGCTTCAAAAGTTTAAGCATAAAGTAAAATTACTTCTAATTGTTTAAATTAATTAAATATTTTAAAATGAATTGCTTTAATTTGACAGTATTATATTCGTTATATAGTATAAATTTTTCATAAATATTTTAATGTAGTCAAAAAACTTTATATTTTTACTGCAATTTTATTATTTTAACTGCATTTTTATTTCTTAAAATTTGCACCATTTGTCGTCATTGCAGTCTTCCAGATTATATAACTATGTAAGCTTTAATTGAATAAACTTACTCGTAGCTATTGCAAAATACGGGTAAGTATATATAATATGTAATTGGGTATATTTAAAAAAAGTAATTATATATTTGAATCCTACTTGTCGAATATAACGCAGGCTTAATTTAAAATAATTAACTGATTTGAAATGAATTAAGTCAAAAGTTTATAAGCAACTAACGACTCGTCCTCCCTGCATTGTTTGTAGCGTTTTAACCTGAACGATGCGACGATTACTTGTAATAATTTATATATATATATATATATATATATATATATATATATATATATATATATATATATATATATATATATATATATATATATATATATATATATATATATATATATATATATATATATATATATATATATATATATATATATATAAACATACATATTATAAATATAAACACACATGACTGCCTCAACCCGGGACTAGAACCCGCGAATAGGTTCACCGCGAACTGAGCCAAACGTATCGTAATACAAAAATTACTTAAAATATAAACGAATGTTACTGTAAGTAAAAGCTGCTGGCCGTTATATAAAAATGAAAAGCTTAAAGCTAAAGCTATGCTGTGCCTTTATTATTCTTTTACTACTACAAGTTTCTATTTCCTCGTATGTGCCTACTAAAAGAATTGAAATAAAGATTCTTGTTTATCACTCATTTATATTGCTCTGAAGATTTAATAGGGATTAATCCAATAATTACCCTCTAAGCTTCACTTCACAGGGTTGTCTAAGATTTACATCGACAAAACTACTATCATTAATGCTATTATTTGTTAAAGAATAAGTAAAAAACCATAAATATTTTTTTCTTGCTTGATTTTAATCAATGATGCTCAATGATTGTGTCAAAATAAACTTGTATGTCGAGTTACTTTTTTTCGATGTAGTAAGCACACTAATTATAAGTATGTTATTGGTACTTTGTAGCATATAACAAAACCCAATGACCAATCCATTTGAGACTTAATGAGGTTTCATTTGTGCATTTTTAGTGCATCAATACGTGCAAATACTGGTGGTACTCTCTATTCTTTACTCTCAAACACATATAGGACGACAATTCGACCAAACTGATCACGAGATAGACAACACTAATATGTGTTATTTATTCAAAACAGCCACAAGTTTTTCATTTCATTTGACGACTCGTTTGGCTCAGTTGGTAGTGACCCTACTTTCTGCGCCAGCGGTCGCGGGTTCGAGTCCCGCTGGGGGCATTCATTTGCTAATCACGAATGTTTGTACTCCAGTCATGGGTGTTGATATTTATATTATGTATGTATTTAAAATTTATATATGTAGTATATCAACTGTCTGGTATCCGCAACACAAGCACGTTACGTAGCTTACTGCGGAACTAGATTGCGCTGTTGTAATAATGTCCCAACATATTAATTATTAATTAATTTCAGACTGTTACTGATATTTTTCCTAACCCGGGGTTTGAACCCAGGACCTAAAACTTGTCGGTCGTACATAATAGCCATTACAACAGCCGAGTGACATATAAAGTAGGATTTTTGATCTTAGCGTGTTCGCTAAGTAATATTCTTCTACTACACCCTACATAGGATGAAAGGTATATTTTTGGATCGTATTCGATCCTTCAAGCCGGATATAACCTTCAGTGACCTTTACGGGCCGTTAGTAATGTGTATTATTGTTTCTATAAAGACTTTTCTCTTAATTCTTCTACTTTGTGATTAGTTATCTTATAAAAACTGTGTTTATCTTTTAAACATTAAGATTAGGGGATATAATATATCATGTATTTATTTATCATTACATATTATAAATTTTAATTTTTTTTAATAACGTAAATGTATGTATGTATTCATAATGTATACAATATATGTATGTATGTGTGTTATATAGTACATAATATAGTTAAATAACAAATTGGTTTAATTACAAAAACCTAATGTCGGTACTACTTATACCCGCTTTCATAATATAGCTCTTGTCAAAAAAGACATGAGTGAGGAGAGATTACGCCGCATGACCGACCTTCTGTGCCGGCATGCAAGGCTTATGGAACCATCAAATATAGATATATCTTATATCGAATCTTAATTGTATACAAGCGTACTGTAGAGGCGATTATATTTTAGGTTATCGGTAAGCAGTTCGATCCTTAAGACCAGATTTTTTTAGAACTAATTGTATTGAAATATAAATCGCAGTGGTAGCCCAGCACTTGGGAACGGAAAAATGAGTAATGCAGCTTCAAATCCATTCTGATACTTACACGTGCAAATTGTTTATAATCGTTATCCTTACTATTTAAAGTAAAGAATTGGTAGTATTAGTAGTTTAGTAGCTTTATATAAATATATATTACATAGTGTACATACACTATAATATAATATATTTTTTCCTTTTTATATTACACAGTGTTGTGAAATTTGTAAGTATAGAAAAAGATAAGTATCTTTTTCCTAATTTCCAGAAAAAGTGCCTATTGTGAAATGGTGCATTGATGCAGGCTGTATTTTTTGCCTTAAAGAGTGCTTCAAATCGGTAATCATCAATACCATTTTAAATTAATAACACATTATCAGATTTTATAAGAACTGTGGACATTAATTTTGTTTTCTTTAAACAAGCCCTTATAAATAAATCATTCTGTATACGCAGAGGTACTGTGCGGTGTATGTATAGTGTAAACTGTCGCCTCGTTTATCTCTGTCAACTGGATGATGATCTCGGATCCACGAAATGGAAACGTCGAGAATGGTTATAAGCATTAACTTGTTCCTTTTATAAATTCTATTTTTAAATTCTTGAATCGCAGTCATGTTATAAAGATTTTAAATATTTAAGTAAAAGTTTGGACTTACTTTTCTGTACGTGTATCTGTTACTCAATTCTTCCTAAATTGTTTAACCGATTTTGATTGTTTTTGTGTTCGAGTGAGTCCCTGAATAGCTTAGATGAATTAATATGTTCCTTTATAAGGAGTAGGTATTTGCGCAGTAGTAGTAGCAGCAATACGCAACCAGCTACAGTTCAAAAGATGATTGAAGTGAACCAGCATATGAGGTGGTGCACTATAACCTGATCTCACTTTAAGGATAGGCCCTAGGTTCCATATTCAGAAATTGGCCTTTACGTGAACTTGTATGAATAATTTGTATCCCACAAATAGGTGATTCATGTGGGTACTTTGGGAAAGTCTGTTGGTCAAAGTTGCCTAGGAATAGGAAAACTCCTAGCGACTCACCCTTGCTTTTCTTGTTCGTCCCTTATAAAAACAAAAAACATGTGTATCCCATTACTGTACATTTTCCAGGATAAACAAGCATCCATTTTTCGTGCATCCATTCATCGTTATAAACTTTCACATGTATAGCATTAGTAGGATAGCAATCGCATTCACTCCTCTAGGTACATTCTTATGCACAACAAATAAATAAATATGTTGGGACATTATTACACAGCACCATCTAGTTCCGTGGGTAGCTACGAGGCTTTTGTTACAGATACCAGACGCTAGATACACTACATATATAACTTTAAATATATACATATTATAAATATAAACACCCATGACTGGAGTACAAACATTCGTCACCAAGTCAATGCACCCATCGGGACTCGAACCCGCGACCGCTGATACAGCAAGTAGGGTCACTACAAACTGGGCCAAAGATGTCGTCGAGTATAGTATGCACATGCTAAACAAAAATAAAGCTAAAAGAATAAGAAGAAGAAACTTGTTGTTTAAATGGTAATCGTGACATTATTTTTGCAGTATATTTTTAAATATCTTGCCAACACTTCTTGGCACTACGAATGCTATTAAAGGAACTTATCACATACATAATATTACGCAAAAGCCTGGAATATTTCTGTGAAGTTTGAAAAAGGTAGTAACGGAATTAAATTAGCATTTTTATTTTCCTTAGAGCTTCTTATTTTCACGTAGACATAACTTAGGTTTGAGTTTAACATGCATTTAGAATATTTAAAGATAAATGTATCTATTTAAAAACAATAGAAAGAACTTAACGTTTTTTGTAGTTATAATAATCTTTTGATTCTTTTTTCGAAACTTACAAAAAAATTATAAGGTACTTCAGCGTCCTGTCTCTTTAATTAAATGGCAAATGTCGTCTGTAATAGCTATTAGTAATTAAACAACCTTTGTGAAGTTAAGACGCAGATTCTCACATGTCCAGTTTTGCTGTTTCGTAAAGGATTCTAAGCATGGGAACAAATTCGGAAAAATTATAAACAATACTTTTATTAAAAGTATTTCTATTCCTGTAACTCAAACCTGTGGTAATGACTAATACACTTTTTCAATAATAATATTAGTGTAATATTATATATAAAATCTGAAACTTGAATATTGATGTTATAATTTTTCCAAGTAATTTATCTTTCGACTCATCAAAAGTTAAAATATGACGTTCTTCGCGAACAAAGACTTTTTAACTTAAAACGTCCTTCAAAGTTTACTTCCAAATCTTTCCGTAATCACCAAAATGTAACGACGCCATGAAAAGCTCATTCATTGATCGATTTGTAGTATGAAAAAATAATATATTTTTTTAACTTTTAATTGATTTACCATAACTCAATTAATCTATTTACAACCAATAAATGTGGATTGTCTCTTGCATTATTTACTTCATCAAGCTTCATAAAAATTAAAAACAATAAATTTAATCTAGAAATAAATAAAAATCTGGAGGATCTATCACTTAGAGGAATAAAAATAGCCTACGACCTATTCTCAGATTACCAAATATATACAAAAAAGTCATAAAAATCGATCAAGCCGTTTCGGAGGAGTTCGATAACAAACACTGTGACACGATATTTTTATATACTAAAAATTAAGTAAATATGAGTAAGTGTTAAATAATAAGTCAAATGGCTAAAAATATTTATGTAAACTCACTTTTACATCACAAACAAAAAAAAACTCTGATTAAAATATTTAATTTCTGCTATCGTTACTGTATAGAGCACGAAAATCCTAATGCTATAGTAAGCCTATTAATGTTCAGGGAATTCAATGGGAATAATCAAAAGTAATTATATCAAAAATTTATGAACAAATGATTTCGTCTTAGGCCATTGAAATTTAGCATTGAAAAGTTCTGAAGAGTTATCTCTAAGCCCATTTATTTTATTACATTCGTTAACGAATTCTGTGACAGTTTTATTAAAATAAAGATTGTATCTTAAATTCTAAGATACGTCGTCGTTGTGTTTTAAGTATAATATAGATATCATTTAAAATCAAAATGGCGGACTCTAGATGCCATTTATTTTTTTTACACAAATCAATCAACTGAGATATCAAAGTATAAGATTTTAAGGTCATTACAAAATATAACATGATATATGTTTAAAAATAATTTAGGAAAAGAAAGTTTACTCGTAAATTGGAAAGAGAACACACAACACTATTTATTTACAGGTTAATTTATTTTATTCAAATAAAACTTTGTTTTACTTGAACATGGTTTATGTTTCTACCAGGAATCGAACTTATAACCTTTATCATAGGTTAGCATAATAGCTGAGTATAAAGTGTCGTCTTCACTAAATGCTCATCACTGAATGTTACCTCAATAACCGCCGCACTCATAGACACTTAATGAACCGTTAAGTCGAGAATCTCCATACTAAAGAACAACTTAATGGTTCATTAAGTGACTGCGGGCGTAAGTGCCTAGCAGCTGGACTTGTGATCTATGTGGCAAATATATATTTATTATAGTGGATAAGTATTTGTCTTAATAAAAGCGCACTCTATTTCTTACACTCTATTACTTACACGAAGCGTCATATTACTTAATCAGGGAACCAAACCCACTATATAACAGTACGGCATGCTTCATATAATAGTAAATTAATAAAAGGCTATGATCAAAGGTCAAATCAATACTTACATTTCATGCCTTCGAAATAAAAATAAATATATCTTTCACAGTTCAACCATCGTAGCTTAGAAGATTCACGCCGAAAATAAGATATCACCAAGTTTATTTAAGACGTCTTCGGTCCTCACAAAGAATTTTCCGCTCGTTTAATTCTAGCGAATTCATGTGTCGCGGAGTAATTCCCTTTACGCTTTTCTATGAATGTTACCACAAATAAACATTTACACATCTCTGTTATGAAAAATATCCGTTCATAGAAATATTTTATAAATCTTCATAAATATTTTATTTTACTTTTGAAAGTTGGTTAGAAAGTTAAGTTAGTTAATTAAATATTTAGTTACTATAGCTAAGGTATTTGCCCATTTCTATTATATAAAAATCTGTTGTCACAGTGTTTGTTATCGAACTCCTCCAAAAGGGTTTGAGCGATTTTCATGAATTTTTTGGTGTATATTTAGTAGGTCTGAAAATAGGTCGTGGGCTATTCTTTATTCTCCTAGGTGATAAGGGTGGTCTTTCCAGATAATTTATTTTTTATTTTTAGACCGATTTTCTATTTTTCACTTTAAAATTCTTTTAACCCTAATTTTTCATGCATCAATTGCTAGTAATATAATCGCGTGTCACGATGTTGGTCCGTGATAAACTCCGAAACTACTTATCCGATCTGAACGATTTTCTTAAATGTTCAATATGATTCAGCTTAAAATATACTACAGCTTTTAGCCTAGTTATTGCTTTTCTTGTATGGAAAAATGTAAGCAATGCGTGGCCGAGTCAAATAATAAATATATATTTTACTCCATAATCAATTATTAAGATATGCATTTAAACTGTTAGTTGGTCTAGTGATTTTAGACATTTGAGTTAGACATGTGTTTTCATCAGCGCATTCAAAAGTCGTGAATGTTCGGCATTTTAGTCCAGAAATAACCTCACTGGAAAAATGATTGTTGGCACACTTCGAATTTTTCAAAAATAAGTTATGTCATATACACAGATTTTAGTACAATACTTTCTTTGATATAGTTTGTGGCGGAACACATTGTTTCGCCCAAATTAAAACGAAGAAAAAGTAACAATTAAAGACATTTTGTTATAAAGGATATTTATTTTTTCTAATGTTATATTTTATTACTATATTGTACTTTACTTCATTAAACATTGTTAATAACATTTTAATATTGAAGTTTTTGTCATATTCTCTAAAACTCCAAAAGATAATTTTGAACATCAACACATCAAGATGCGAAATTAGAAAATTTTCTTGGATTTCTAAGTGAGCTCGTACCGATATAGCAATAGATAAAAAGCTGCTAGCTGATATAGAATTGTGAAGCGTAACCCAGTTCCTCGCTTGATATCTTTACCAATTATGTTGAATGTCGTCCCACCGGACACCGGACTTCGAAGGAAAATAGTGCACTTGTATTTCATTCACAATCATGCTTATTGCCTCCTTAACAGATAGCTTACAGAAACTGATCAGGGAAATACCATACAGCGTAAGATTTTTTAACCTTCTACATCCTTCTTTTTATCTTTTTATATCTGATTAGGTAGGGCAATGATAGCTCAGTGATAACGCGCTCGCTTGGATTACCGAGTGACGCGGGTTCAAATCCGGGCCTTGCACCTCTGATTTTTTCATATTCGAATCATTTCTATTTTCTAACATGATTACTACTTGACTTACGGTGGAGGAAAACATCGTGAGGAAACCTGCATGTCTGAGAGAACCTAAAAAGTTTTCGAAAGACATGTGAAGTCTGCCAACCCGCATTTGGCCAGTGCAGTGAACCATGGCCTGATCCCCTTGTATTGGAGGGAGGTCCGTGCCCAGCATTAGGACGTTAAAAAGGGCTGAAGGTATGTAAATACCTGATTAGATCTTGCAGGACAACTTCAACTATCCAAATCTCCTTGAATAACTTTAAGTTTCTTATGTAATAGACTTGTCGTAATGCGTAAATCATTTAACATCCCGAAATAATTTAATTCGACACAAAATGTGTTTTTGACATTTCTTTTAAAGCAACTCAATTGCTTGTTAAAATCAATTACTGGATAAAAAACAAATTACTCGATAAACCCTTTAAGGCTGTAACAAATTGTTTCAACAGCGTAAATTATGAAGTGTAAAGCGCTCGTTTTAAAGTATCGTAATGAGATCTTAAAATCTATTAAGACTTGAGCACTGAGGCTAAACTAGATGAAATAAAGTTCTATATCGGATTCTGGTTTCACCTCAATTAATGCAATTTAGCTTGCAAGTGTTTGTTACAGTTTTATAAATTTTGAACTAGGTACAACTTCGATTCCCTGTTATTGTATTGTGGCGTACCTATGCCTCATATCTATATTAATGATTATATTAATATAAATTCACATGCATTGTATTAGAGCAGGGAGTATTAATTGTATCTTCGAACTGTAAACATCGTTCTTATTTAGTCCCGTCCTTACAGTATTTGTAACTTTATAATACATTTGTACTTTATGTGAACTATACACAAACATACAGTCGTACAGACAAACATTTTAAGTTAAGCTTAAAGAATTTATTCTCAAAAAGACAAAGTCACTTACGTGAGAACATCATAATGAAGTGACTGAAAGTAATAGGATATTTTAGTTACAGCTTACAAGTCTGTTAAACCTTAGTTATTACATTATTGTTAAATACAATAAACAATAAAATTTTGAGTAAATCAATATGGGTTCTGTACACAGCACCTTTATAACTTTATAAGAAAGTATTTGTTGTAGATCTTTATTAATATATTAATTTTAGTATAAATTAGCCACACAAACTCAATTTTATCCAAAATTTTCGGAAATTATCATTACTTTTTGCTATAGTAAAAGCGAGTAAATTTAGTATTTGCGTGTTCATTTCCATCTAGTTCGCAACTATGAAGCACGACAGTGTTACATGGGAGCTTGTAGAACGTGAAGGTCAATTATTTACGGATATACCCAGTTCTTCAGTTGAAGGTAATGTTTATCTAGTTTAGTTCAGTATTATAGGGACAATACAATAAATTGAAATAAATCATTGTGCATTTTAGTGATGCATTATAGATAGAAAAATCGAAAATACGTATGATAGTTAGGATCTAAAACAAATTTTTAATTTTCATATACGATTTTTATGAACAAATTCCTTTTAATCAATATGTAGCTATAAAGTTTCAGCTCTGTAATCATAAAGATAGTTATTAGTTTACACTTTACAATATGTCATCTACACAAAAAAAATATAAAGGAATCGAACTTGTACATTATAATATATTTTTTGGAAAATCTTACAAGTATATAAAAAGCAAACACACTTGCACTTTTATAAATCAATAGATACGATATCGTAGAATACTTCATTAGATACTAATATGTGTGCCGTGAAGGACTTTTACTTAAGGTCAGTAAATAAGTCCGGTCGAATGACCACCTCAGTCTACATTGACCTCCACCTTGGTATTTATTCTCGATATGGCCAATGTCAAATCGATAAGCGTTCTATCGATATGGCGTAGTGGCGTACTTTTCAAACAGACATTATTATATTACAATCTATACAAATAATAAAATTCTGAGTCATTCTCAGTCACCTGTGCATTAAGTATTTTTTTTGATAATTTTAATAGAATAGTCATAAGTACAACATCCGTATTCCATACCTATTGTCCATTTTTTGTGTGTCGGTCTGTCTGGGAATGCATTACGAGAAAATCACTGGCTAGATTTTAATGAAATAAGGTATGATGACAGCTGGTTTTCTCGATCAAAGTCAAAGCGTGTCACCTGGAAGATATGATAGAAATTTTTCGGTAAAAGAAGATTATTAAATTTACCCTTTTCTTTTCACCGATATAACGACTACGTGCAAATTTATCTATCTATCTATAATATATGTACGAGTACGTTACGTATACGTTATGAGGCTAATGTATGTACGTGCAATTTCCTCGCCGGTTCTTCTTGCTAAAATTGTATTCTAAGGCAGAGATCTATCTTGCAAGCGGATAGACTAGATTGAGCTAATGCACTATAAATAAATGCAATAGCTATAAAAGTTATTAAAACTGATTTTAAATAAATCAAATTATTCCTTTGTTTTTGAAATGTTATGTAATTTGTTCGTACGAGAGTTGAACTTTAAGTCAAGTGTAATTCTCGTATATATATCGATTATATTGATATTCAATATATCGGAATATATATTGAAGTAAAACACTGATGCAATATTATTTTAATTGATCAAATATATATATTTTTAAATGGAGCAACTGTAAAGTTTCGACTCGGCTCTTTTCAGCAGAACTGCCTTCTGAGCTGGTGTTAACTTTTTCATAGACTTACATACAGACATTTAATTTTAATTCTATATTTTAATAATGTTGTAAAAGTCTACTTGAATATTTGATTTAATTTGCCGAGACAAAACTAGAATTAATGTTAGTATTTATTCCTTAAACTATTGAATAACAATTAAGCGACTTTTCAGTAAATCTGGTTCAAATATAATGTACACGCCTATGGAGCCTTAATCGATCCCTAAAACTAATAGATCATTAGCTCCCTTTTGTAAAGGGGGATTTGAGGGGTTTAAGCGTAAGCTGTTGGGTTTACTCAGAAGATATTATTTAAGATAACAATATGACATGGGTTTTGTATTTTCAATATTATACCTATCGGGTCTATCTGTGACTGCATTACGAGAAAACCACTGCACAGATTTTGATGAAAATTGGCTGGATAATATATAGGATATTTTTACTGCAGAAAATAAGTCATCTCTTAGAAATCTATACTGATCGTTAAAACGTCCCTAGAAAGAACCTGAAAGAATCGAGTTAATAATAAAAAATATCAAAAAGTGTTATATAAAAGGCGAAGGCTAGAGCGAAGCGAGAGAAAGTTAAGTACAGGTACATATATTTTGAAGAATATTCTCATTGTATAATATTATATGTGGTAACCAAGTATTAAAATAATAATCAATTTATTTTTGACTAACGAGTACTAGTTCCTTTTTCTATCCTTCTTTATAAAATAAGCTAAACTGGAGCTTTTGTATTGATTTTTTACATAAAACGTACCCGAGCAAAGCGAGGCTAAGTCCCTAGTATTAAAATAAGGCAACCATACTCTCCCTTCACCAGAAGCTATCAATAAACTAATAATAATTTATGACATAAACGCGCTATAAAACCAAAGCTTGAATATGTATTCAAAGGGACGAAAGACATATTTCATAATCGTTATGAACCCTAACATTAATAGGTCGTTAGACCCAGGTTAAGTACTAAGTGGCATTAATTACCAACTGTCATACTTTGAACTTTGAGATTCATAAATTTGCATATTTATTTTTTAGTGAAATAAGTCTGGGTTTTATGGACTTTTTATAATAAAACATACATTAAATAAATATTTGTACTTCAGACTTAGAAATAATATACTCGTAGACAGAGTGTAGTAGAATTAAACATGAAGCTAACATTAATATTTTAAATAATTCAATCATAGTTCTCATGATATATTTTTTTTATTTTACATTATAATATAAATATTAATAGGATAGGTACTAAATATTGTATGAAAAAGATAGTGGAAGCCCATTGGTATCGTGGTAACTGAGTGAAGTGGGTTCAAAACTGGGTCTCGCACTTCTGATATTTTCATGTGCGAACTGAAGGAAAAACTGAAAGCCTGATGAGGAAGCCTAAAGCCAGAGTCGGTAGTTGCCAGATTTCACATTTCTTTCGAAAACTTGCAAAGTTTTCTCAGATATGCAATTTTCTCACGATGTTTTCCTTCACCGTAAGACAAGTAGTAATCATGTTGGAAATGATTCCCACATGAAAATATCAGAGGAGCGAGACCCGTATTTGAACTCGCATCACTCAGTTATCCAAGCGCATTACCACTGCCTTCAATATATAAAATGGCTGGGCTGAATACAATACAATATTTTTTTAATATATTTGGGGTAATATCGAAGCATTCAAATTAAGTTAATTTTAAACTTTAAACTTTCGTAACACGTTACAATAGTGGTTCGTAAAATATGCTGTTGACGGTTTCTGATGTAAAATTCATGAGAACGAATTGGTAATTAACAATTAAATGGTAAAAACGGTAAAATTAAACGGTTAATAATTTATTGTTTTAAAATGCACTACCTATAAAAGATATATAGGGATTGTAGTAACCAGTAATAACGGAACGGAGACTTTAAAAATACTTTTGAACCGACATTTACATAATACTTTCTTAGGTTTACGCGAATATAATTAACATTATATTAAATGAAACTATCTTTTCAGATTTTGTCGCTCTATGTAATAGCATATTATAATACAGTCTATCTTATAATATAGTTTACCTTTGGACTTAGGCCTCTCTTAGAGTGACGTATGTTAAGCTAGCAAGGTCAAGTGGGCAGAACCACATGACACACTTGCAGTAATTAAGTGCTCATTTAGTGCTAATTAATGCTGCAAAAAGTGAATTTTACGCTGCAGTAGATTGATCAAAAATTAGAAAACTGCCAGCTTTATATTAAGCTAGCAGTGTCTGCCTCTTACAACGCTAACCGCATAGCACAGCATCAAATCAAACTACTATTAATTTAGTGCCTAATTAGTGCTGGCCATTCGTAAAGACAAATATAAAATTTTATAGTTTTTTTCTATTTTTATAGAACAAAATTTGCAAATTTAATTTAGCGCCTGATTTTTCGAAATAGCAATTGATTTATATATTATATTATTATTTATTAATAATATATATGTAGAAGGCTTTTGATAATTGATATTACTTATAACTGTAACATTATAAGTAATATCATAAAGCCTTCTACATATTATATATAAATCAATTGCTATTTCGAAAAATCAGGCGCTAAATTAAATTTGCAAATTTTGTTCCATAAAAATAGAAAAAAACTATAAAATTTTATATTTGTCTTTACGAATGGCCAGCACTTATTAGGCACTAAATTAATAGTAATTTGATTTGATGCTGTGCTATGCGGTTAGCGTTGTAAGAGGCAGACACTGCTAGCTTAATATAAAGCTGGCAGTTTTCTAATTTTTGATCAATCTACTGCAGCGTAAAATTTACTTTTTGCAGCATTAATTAGCACTAAATGAGCACTTAATTCCTGCAAGTGTGTTATGTGGTTCTGCCCACTTGACCTTGCTAGCTTAACATACGTCTTAGAGTGCTTGCTTTTTACCGATTTATATCTATAATTTATGTATATATTATAATATTATATTATGTACCTTTATATGTAAGTATTAATGTATGATAGAAGAATAACGAACTAACTCATATATTAAATATTTCACATTCTTAATATATAGAGATAATGGAAGATAAGTTTAGAAAATAATTTGAACAATTTTAACTAATCAGACTTGAAACTTTTTAATATATAATCGTAGATCAGTTTTATTAAAACCCAATAGTAACTTGGAATCAAATATCTAAGAGAATCTATTGATTTGATTGAACGAACGAAGCTGGAAGGCGAACTTTGGTTTCATACATATCGAGATAACTAAAGTGCTCGGACTTGAAGTTTATGCTGCATGCAGTAACTATAAAATAAGATAGCATCAAATATTTTAAAGTATTTATATAATACAGCATTCATTTTTATTTAACGAGATATAAATTAAAAAAACCGGTCAAGTGTGAGTCGGATTCATGGTAATAATTTCATCTTTTTTTTTGGGACAAAGGGCACGAGGAAAAAGAGAAGATAAACGGGCAGGAGGCTCACCTAATGGAAACTGATCACCATCGCCCATGGACATCTGTAACACCGCAGGGCTTGCAAGTGCGTTGCTGGCCAAAAAATCTATAATTAGTATATCTCTACTGTGACCATGATTGCTGTATAGCTTTCGAAACGTCGGGATCCAAAATTCAATATAAATGCACGAATAAATCAGAAAAGATAGTTTTACTTTAAAATGTAAAATATCCACGGAAATCTAAGAAAGTATAATGTAAGATGTTTTTCGTGTCTCCTTCACTCTACGTGATATTGGTGAAATAATCTATTGAATACAGAACTGACACGTTTTGAAGTAATTGTCAAGAGAATTGAATTTAATTGAAGATTTGTTTCGTATTATTAGGCTCTTATCATGAAACTCAATTTGTGGTATCTCTATCCCCAGTTCGACTAGTACTTGACCGAATTGATTAAATTATGTTTACTTTTGTACGCGGCTCCTCTTTTATAGTACCTGGAGTGGGATAAAAAATATGGATCTATGATACAATCCATGACCTTGTTAAATATAATTAAAATCAGCACACTCCATATTAAGTAAAATTTTACTACATTATATTATATCCCTTAATTATTATTTGAATTCATCATCATCATCATAATCGTCTTTAACGTCCACTGCTGGGCACGGGCCTCCCTCAGTACGAGGGGGATCAGGCCATAGTCCGTGTATCAGGCCATAGGCCCAGTGCGTGTTGGCGGACTTCACATGTCTTACGAAAACTTGCTAGGTTTTCTCAGACATGCAGGTTTCCTCACGATGTTTTCCTTCACCGTAAGACAAGTGGTAATCATGATAGAAATGATTCGCACATGAAAATATCAGAGGTGCGAGATCCGGATTTGAACTCGCATCACTCGGTTATACAAGCAACGCGTTTCCGCTGGGCTACCACTGCCTATTATTTGAATTAGGTATTTAAAAAATTAATTATTGGAGAAGAATGTACAGACGGATAAACGATGTAGTTTTAGATTAGCAACATGATCTCGATCTTTTTCGGTTACATAACCTTAGTGTTATAACATGAACATTGTACGTGTCTCAATGACAGTGTTCACAGAAGCTGAGGTCGCAGATTTAATTTAACAGTTATTTGTATTTGCATAATTTAAATTCTGTGCGGTGTGAACTGCGGAGTAGTAAAAAGTCGTCACGAGCGAAAAAGTAATAAAAACGAGAGAAAAGTGTTGAAATGACCATGTTTTGAGTTTGCAAATTACTTTTTAAAATATCATTACATTTCAGGGGCGGATTTTGAAAAAATCTCTTAAACTAAAAAAAACTAGAAAGAAATAAAATTCGATGAAGACAAGACAAATTTTCTAACCACACTTATAGAAGTAAAAATTGTAGAAAAACTGTTATTGTGTTAAATTGGGCAACACTAATCTAATTTTAGGCAGTACAAAAGAATATTAAAATATAAAATGCAGATGACTGCTTTAGCATTATCACCTATATTTACGTTGAGGAACGGCAAACGAACGTAAAAGATACGATAGTGCAAGCTTCTCGCTGTAATGAATAATATAGTGCTACTCAGTATTTTTACATCTTTATAGAGTTTATATAAAAATCTCGTGTCACAGTGTTTGTTTGATAAACTCCTCCGAAACGTTTTGATCGATTTTTATGATTTTTTGTGTATACTTGGTAGGTCTGAGAATAGGTTATTGTTTATTCCCCTAGGTTATAAGCAAAGAGTATAGATAATATACTGGGTTATAAGAGGGTCCCTCTTCAGTTTTTTTTTACTAATTTTTTTTTATTTTTTATGATTTGGCATCAAAAAATAAATAAAACCCTAAATTTTCATCCATCCCTATATTTTAAACGGGGGCGGAGCCGCGAGATTTGATAGTAGAGTTTATAAATCTTTAAACTAGTATTTACCACGTTAGGAATGTACATACGACTAGTGTATATACATCTATTTTTCTTATATAACTTTCATTCACTAAATAAAACAATTTACAACAAAACAAAAAAAATACGAAAAATAAGTATGGAATAAAAACTAAATACAGATATAATTAAGTTAACTAGATAATCAAGAGCGAATCGACAGGGGAAAAAATATTTTAAAAACCGTTACCTAAAAGAATTTTTACGCTCAAATCGCTAACCTATAAACGAATTGAGTTAACATTTTGAGAGATGTCCAATAAAATTAGTCATAAAATTGTATTGCCTTGCCCATGGCTTAACACGGCTAAAAAGGGTTTATTAAAAAGTCCGCTTTACTGCTCGGTCTATCCGTTTATCCTATACTGATCTTTAATTATATTAATTAATGGACCTCCAATATGAATCTGACATATTTATTTACGGCTACATCCTATTAAATAGGTTTTTTTATATATAAACGAGCTTAAAAGCTTTCCCTAAAAATTTGGCTCGTATTTTATTCATAAAGTAGATTTTAGCTAAGCTTATTATTTTTTATAAAAAAGATAAGATGTGTTTGTTTATTTTTAAAGTAGATTCTGTTTAAGTCCTGGGCAGATTCAAAGCTCTCTGTTATCTCTATATAACGCATTAGGGAAAATTAAGTATTCAACGCGTATCTATATAGTCACAGATTTTATTTTTATATGAAATGAAGTCCTATATATTTATATCAAGCCAGCATTTCCTGCGGCTCCGACCGCGTTTTAAAGACCGGAAACTAAATTCTTAAATTTTACATACCGTGTGATGATTGATGATGATTTACAGCCGGTTTTGCAACGGTTACTTGAGATCTCTTAGAAATTAGATATTTTCCAGCAGTAAAAAGTATCCTATATCCTGATCCAGATAACCAGCTATCATTATACCAAATTCACTCAAGCATAAAAATCATAAAAATCAGTCAAGCGGTTTTCTCTAAAAAAAAATTTTAAAAACTATAGATTTGGCCTCTTTATCGATAATAAAGACTATTTCAAAAAGAATTTCCAAAAATTATTCAATACAGATTCGATTATGTTAGAATTTTATTATATGTATAGATTTTTATTATTTTTTTAATGTAATTCAATGATACTGTCAACAATAGTATCAACTCTGACAATGGTAGCCCAGCGGTAACGCGTCGCTGGAATAACCGAGAGGTGCGGGTTCAAATCTATAGGTTTCTATCATGATTACCACTTGTCTTACGGTGAAGAAAAACATCGTGAGGAAACCATCATATCTGAGAGAACCTATCTAAGAAGGAACTATTCCATATTCATTTCAACAACATAGTATCCGCAACACAAGCACGTTAAGTAGCTTACTGCAGAACTAGATGGCGCTGTTGTAATAATGTCCCAACATATTTATTTATATTTATTTATTTATTTATAAACAGTATTTTTACAATTTAAAGAGTTTATATTATATGTGCCTTAAAACTTTCTTTACACTAGTGTTTACCAAGTTAGAGTACATACGAATAGTAGAAGTGTATATAAAGCTAACTTTATAATATGAATTTGACTTACTTGAAACAATTTACAATAAGACAAGAAAAGTTAGAAAAAATAAGTATGGAATAGAAACTAAATACAAATACAACTAAGTTAACTAGATTATCAAAAGATATTATCTTATTCTACAGAAACAGATTGTCTATCAAAACGATGCAGTATTTAAAATTAAGGAATGTTCAAAATAAATCCATGAAAACTTCAGTTCCCTTCAATTTAACCCTTTAGGATGTACGGTACTAATGTTTTCTAAAGTCTAAGCCCTAAAGCACAGGGCTCGCCCATATAATCTCATTAGACTCAATCGTTTAGACTGGGCGTTGTCTGTAATTTATTGTTATTAGAGTTCGCCCAGTGGTCGACATATGGCTTTAATCAATTATTTTAAAAAAGTATTGCTGATATTTTTTTATGACACTAAAGTTCGTTAATAGCTACTAAGAAACGATGAATATCGGTTCAAAACAGAGAAGAATATGTATTGAACTATTATATATCTTTGGCTATTTATCCTATAGTTTTTTGTTAAATAATAAATAAAAATAATTAAAAAAATGATGAATTAATATACTTAAATATCATAAATACGGAAATTTGCATGGATAGTTGTTACACAATAATGTTATAACGGCTGAATCTAATAGCCTATGACCTCATAAATCATGTACACGTTGATCGATACTTTTTATTTCTTTTATCTTCTACCTTTTATAAAGTGAATTAATATGAAAAGTTTCCTTATTTATTTTATACACGAGCTTTTTAATTAACAGATTTTATTAAATTCATAACGTCAAGTATAAGTTCAAATACCTGCAATTTAAAATAACGGCGGTGTAAATGAATGATGGCGACTGGAATTGGGTTTAATCTATACTAGCAATTGCTAACAGCTTTGGTTTTTGCGTAATTCTATTAAAAGGTCCTAGAAAATACCAAAAGTTTGTCTACATTAGTAAAAGTTTTGAACAATAAAATATATGGAAATGGAATATTATGCTTTTAATAAAATTGTATACCTAAGACAAACTGTACAACTAGGTAGGTTCAACTTCGAAAAAGAGGTCAATCGGCGGATCAAGCTTTCGGATAGCTACGCAATATCTCAGAGTCAAAAGACAATATTCTTTGACCAGTGAGAGTTGCCAGTGATGACATACACAGACAGACAGGGACAGGGGCAGAGACGTGGTCGCTCACGATGGGCTTCATACGAAAGCTCAAGGCCACACAGAGAGCAATGGAGAGGGCTATGCTCGGGGTTTCCCTGTGAGATCGAATCAGTAATGAGGTGATCTGCAGAAGGACCAAGGTCACCGACATAACCTCTGGAATGGCTAAGCTCAAGTGGCAGTGGGCGAGGCATATCGCTCGCAGAAAAGACGGTCTTTGGGACGAAGACGCAAAGTTCAGGAGTGGCGGCTACGTACCGGAAGGCGAAGCAAGGTCAGGCCTCCCACAGGGTGGACCGACAACTTGGTCATAGTCGCGGGAGCACACTGGATGCGGATGGCGCAAGACCGGTTGTCGTGGAAATCTTTAGGGGAGGCCTAAGTCCAGCAGTGGACGTTTTTGGGCTGAAACGAACGAACGAAACGAACAATTTTATTACATACTAGCGACTCACTCTCGCTTCGCTCGGGTTCGTCTCTGGGTACCCTCTTTAGCATAACATTTTTACAAACTTTGAATGTCTTACTTATTTATATATATTCAAAATATATATTCAAATATGCCTTAAATATAAGTTTTAAGCTTCTAGCTTTAAAATTACGTAATTTCCAACAAACTTTCATCCCCCATCCAACCCTTTACAGCCCTTTTTTCGCCTTAAAAAGCCTATGTCCTTTCTCAGGCTCAAGACTACATGTGTACCAAACATTAAAATCGATCCAGTAGTTTTAGAGTGTATTCGTTACATACAAAAATAGACAAAAACAAATCTTTCTTATTTTTTATTTATATAGATTATTATGTACATATTAAAACTAATATAGTATGGTTTTAAATACTAATCCTTTGATATCGGCTCGAAAATTCAATAAATACTTCTGTCGGGCGAATGGAAATTAAAATATAGAAGGAATTATAATTATTTCGTATTGAAAATAAAAAGCGCTGTGATTTTTCAAATATTATAATCAATCACGTCTGAGTCAAAGCTACGATTGATTTACTTGAACTCTCAATATTATATATTTGCTGAAGAATAATTAATTTTAATAGTAATTATCTCTAGCATTATGAATGAGAAAGTCGATCTGTTTGTTACTTTTAACGTCCAAACGGTACTACAATTATATTTTTTAAGTCAAAAATGTTATGGATGAATTATATTTATAACTATGCCTAGCGCGTGTTGGCTTCACATGGCTTTCGATAACTTGCTAGGTTTTCTCAGACATGCAGGTTTCCTCACGATGTCTTCCTTCACCGTAAGGCAAGTGGTAATTATGATAGAAATGATTCGCACATGAAAATATCAGAGGTGCGAGACCTGGATTTGAACCCGCATCACTCGGTTATCCAAGCGAGCGCGTTACCGCTGGGCTACCACTGCCTTTTTATACCTATATAAATAGAAATTATTCAAAATTCTATTAAATGATGTTAACACAATTATAGTATACATAAGAGTCTTTTCAAAAATCACCTTTCTTTCTTCAGTAGCACCGGTCACCGGGCACTGGTCTTTCTTCACGGCGACAGTGCGAAGGAGAGCCCACCATCCTTATAGAGCCCACCATCCTTAACCAAGCAAGGGTTCGCTGACTTCACATATCTATTAAAAATTACTAGGCAGTTTCCTCACGATGCTTTCCGTCACCGTAAGACAAGTGGTTATCATATTAGAAATGATTCGCACAAGAAAATATCGGAGGTGCGTGACTCAGGAATTGAACTTGCCCCATTTGGTTTCAAAAGCATTGATTAAAAGAACTATATATTATAAGAAGAGTAATTAAAAGAACATTTACCAGATTGTAATATTAGAAGTATGTAATAGTATAATTAATGTATCTTTTGTTGGTTATCCATGAATAAATAAATAAATAAATAAAATAATAAAAAAAAAATTAAAAAAAAAAAACAAAAAAAAATGAAAAAAAAAGAAGCTGCCATTACCTGTTGTTTAATTTAACAGGAAAAAAATATTGATTAAAATCAAAACTTTAGAACCCTCATTTAGGGGTTGAACTTACAAAAATATATACTGTTAAAATTATTCAAGCCTTTTACCCTTTAAATAAATAACTTAATAACAGCTGTTTATTATCCCTTTTAATACGATCGCTGAAAAGTAATAAATTTCTATTTTAATTTAAATGAAAATTTGTCATATCTTCGAGATTAATCTCAGATGCCGGCTGTAAAGTAACGGACTGAATGGGTGTTTATCGACATTCTACTTAGAAAATACAAAGCCGACCTCATAAAGGCTGGAGATGCTAAAAGATTTTATAATTTTATAACATTACTATCGTTGAAAGGGTTTGAAAATTCTAATATTAGAATATTATGCTAAATAGGATATGGCAAGTGTTACTTACTTATACAATAAATAAGCAATTATTTATTTTCAACCGACTTCCAAAAGGAGGAGGTTATCAATTCCTCTGTATGTTTTTTTTCATGTTTGTTAGCTCATAACTTTGAACTGGGAAAGGAAGGAAAGGATGTACTTCAATGGTAGTTTGATGAGAGTTAGGTAAGGTTCTGATGATGGGATCCATGACAAAGTAACGGAACTCTTCAATTCTTAGGAGCAAATAAACGATGCTCGGCTGAATCTTCTATAGGCTATTCGGATATTTGAGTCACGTACCGTAACTGATGATGGAAGGTACAACTCCTCAACTGTTAGCAGTTTAAAGAAAATTCTTTCAATATAATACGCACTTATGGACCGATAGTTGTATACTTTCAGGCTATAAGTTTACCTCATAATAGAAGGTACATTTTATAATCATTAAATAACACAATACATATCTACTTTCCGCTAAAAATGTAAAAATAAAATATTTTTAAATTTAAAATATTATTATTTTTTTATTATTAAATATTATAATTACTTTAAATAAAATAATACTTTTAAGAACTTTGTTAATTTTGAAGTCGGTGCCAGCCAAAGCAAAATAACCCTAAATAGATACATATTCGATTAATCTATTAATTTGTAAACATAATCAAAATACCTGGCTGGCACCGACTCCAAAATTAACAAAGTTCTTAAAAGTATTATTTTCTACTTTTTAGTTTAGATTTATTTAGTTTGGAAGTCGGTTTTTTTTTGTTAAAATTAATTTATTAAAGTACTTAATTGTAATTTCTTAAATTTATTATAAAATTTTATTATAAATCAAAATAGTTACACGAAAAAGTTCTAAAAGAAAGCTTTCTATTATGACAGTTTTTTATCGTTTGGAAATTCTGAATAATTTAAAAGTACTTAGTTGTGTCACGCTCGTTTGTTAAATGAATTGAACATATTAAGTAACTCGATTCATATGTATTTGACAATTTTCGTCATATGCACATGTGAAGTCCGCCATTATATACATCGGAGCGCAGGACTGGTACTTTCTTACATTATAAGCTTATAAATTAAACTATCGATTTTCAAAATCTGTCGCGGATTTATTTAGATCTTTAGTCCCCGACGTTTCGATTTACACTAACTTTGTTAATTTATAGCTGAAACATTTAACATTTAAAGCAAAAACCATTGGATTGTAATGATTCTTTAAAAATAGCTTTGCAGATATATGTAATAATGGTTATAAAACCTGATCACTCACTAATTTCAACTAAATACCAGTTCGTTATGCGCTTCTGGGATGATAACTAATTTTAAAGCTATTATACGGACCTAACGTCCGTATGGACCTAACTAAAATAGCTTTAAATCGATGTATATCGATATAAACAATAAATAAATAATTAAATATATTGGGACTTTAACACACAGTACCATCTAGTTCTATGGTAAGAGGTTTGTGTTACGGATACCAGACTTTTGATTCACTACATACATATATAACTTTAAATACACACCTATTAATATAAACACCCATGACTAGAGCACAAGCATTCGTGCTCATTACAACAAAAGATGCCCCCAGCGGCACTCGAACCTGCGATCTCTGGTATAACATATGGGTCACTACAAACTGAGCCAAAAGTGTCGTCGTTAATAGGTATCGGTACATAAAATCGGTTCACAATTGACAAAGTATCGCGTAATATACAAGAAACATTGACGCAAATTGAGCGTCTCGTTTTTAAAGTTAGTTAAAAAGCTTTTACTTATAAGCTTGTTAAATATAATTTACGAGTTACCCTTCTTGTCACAGAAGAAGTCAGCAAGTGCTTCGAAAATTAATTACGAATTTCAAACCCGAAACATAGAGTTAAGAATATAGGATGGTAAAATTATTACAATAATTAAGTTTAATTCAAAATAAAATTTTTAAGTGGAAAATTTTATAGTATATAGATGTAATTTATAATCACATATAATAATTTAAATATTTATGACTACTACAGTATACGAGTTTTATACTATTTTGGGATAATTGTTTTTACTTACTAAAGCTATATAATATATTTTTTATTTAAGTCTCTTTGGTCGGTTCTTTCCATAGGTGCAAATTAGTAACCTATGCGTATTTATTTTGTCGTAGTGGCTGGCGATTTAATTAGCGTTCAGCAATTCAGCCAGGTGTGAAGCCAAAAGACAAATTGCAGCAACCTCATGAGTACGGTGGTCTGCTTGCTGCTGCTGTTCTTTCAACCATATTATCGCGAAAAAGTAAAAAAAATACACACACACACACACACACACACACACACACGCACATACACTCGCGCACTAAAGACCTATCATTAGATTTATCTCGTAGCTTTGCCCAGTTGGGCGACGATAAAAAGTATTCTGATGTGCCTTAATCCAATCCGAACTTCACTTAAATCCATTGAGCCGTTACAGCGTAGAGAACTTGCCTAACTCACAAACTTTCGCATTTTATTACATTGATATGGAGCACAAGACAATTGCGAAGCAAATTGACGATTCGTATTGATTATTAACTTCTTTCCAAAACTGGCAGATTTAGTAGAAGTGTATTTTATGATAAGCTAGCAGAAGCAAAGCCGCGGGTTCCGCTAGCAAATGCAAACAAAAACTTGACAAATTATTTACCAAAACCTTCCTCGAGAACCACTCGATCCATTAGTGAAAACATTATGAAAATCGGTGCAGTCGTTCTTGAGTTTTTCGCGAACAAACAGACAGACACGGCGGAGGACTTTGTTTTATAATATGTAGTAACTATTTACTTACTAGCATATTATTCATCATCATCAAACTTGCTAGGTTTTCTCAGACATGCAGGTTTCCTCACGATGTTTTCCTTCACCGTAAGACAAGTGGTAATCATGATAGAAATGATTCGCACATGAAAATATCAGAGGTGCGAGACCCGGATTTGAACCCGCATCACTCGGTTATACAAGCAACGCGTTACCGCTGGGCTACCACTGCCTTATATTATTCATAAATAACTATAATTTCAGTACCTCTAAGAGTCATCTAGAAGGTTGTAAGTTTTAGTGCTTGTGTTTAGTACCTACTTAGACTATTGGACTATTAAATTCAAGGTCTACTTGTATTTTATCTGAGTGGGTATATGTATGTAGTATACTCGTATTGTTATGGATTTAGTTTTATATATAACCATAAAAGGCTTTTAATTGATATAGAGCGAAATGGGTGAAGGTGGTTGAAAGCTTTTTACTGATATACCTGGAGTGAAATGGGTGAAGGTGGTTGGTTTCATCTGTGGGTGCGCTATGGGTAAGATTAACCCATTTCACACTCTCTATATCAAAATTCAAAATTTTTTATTCAGCATGAAATTATTACGATTTTTTACTGAACGTCATGAGTCTACTACCAGTTCGGAAGGAAGAAACCACTGACCTGAGAAGAACTGGCGAAAGAAACTCAGCGGGACTAATGTACATTTTTTTTGTTTTTTTTTGTCTTAGTGTTTTTTTTATATATCTTTCTATCAGTCACTAAAATTTCTTGTAGTTCCCAGTATTGATATAAATCAATCAATAATTGATATCTATAAAGACAAATATTTTTATAATACTTTTACAAAAGCTCTTTTTTCTTATTTCGATAAAAAAAATAAAGTTTGTCATCTACCTATAATATAAATAAATACCTAAAATTGAAATATCTGTTAATAAAGCCTTCCTGACTGCACTTTTAGTGGTGATAGTTGATGTTATAATGATATCTGAGACATAGGCTACTATTTTTTTAAATGGAAATAGGGTTTTGCTAAAAGAGCACCGCTTTTTAACAATATTTTTTAAGTCGCTAGTAATTTATATAATTTTTTACTGACTTACGTCAATCTTCAATCCATCGATCAAAAAATTAATAGTTAGAGGTCAACTAGTAATTGGTCGATTGTTGCACAAAATACGATTATAATATGTAAAACTACAGTCACTTCATTATCGTCGTTTGATTTTTTTTTGGTAAAACTATTTGTAAAAACTAATTTTTGTGCTTATGGTATATAAAAAGAATCTGAAATAAAATACCTAAATATTATAATAATTATAGGATGTTCTGTCTTGATTTAATATTTTAATCATAATTATTCATAGTTAAAATATTTTTCTGTATACTTTGTTACTTTAGGTACATAAATATTTCTTGTAAATAAAATTAAAATTGAAGTTAAAAGTGCATTTTCGACATCAGGACTCGTAAAAATAAATCTTTATTAAAATCTATTCATCATTTTCAATAACGTAAAAGCCATTTGATTCAGTTAAGTATTAAAAATGCTTAAGGTTAAGACTTAGTTAAAAATACTTTATATTTTAGGTTATTTTGGTTTTTTTAAGAATAAAAATTAATTTATTTTAAAACAAAACTAAAGTGATTTTCGCAATCAAAACTCCTGCAAAACAAGTGTCATTTGTAGGACATTTTTTTTTAACTTAACACGAATAAAATATTTTTTTATTTTTACATTACACGAATTAAAACAACTATTTATTACTTAAACTACAATAAAAATAAAAATAATACCTGGCCACTACAGCCTCAGAGTTTTTGCGGACTTCTAATCATCTTGTCACCATTATATCGTAGTTACAAATTATCCAGCTTCTAATATACACATTTTAAGTCACGTTCACTTGCACAGTAGTAGTTCTGAATTTCAAGTAAAATTTCGAATTTAATCGTATTACATGGGTGTAGGAGAGGCGTGTGCTCGATAGCGCCGTCTATGCTCGACTGAGGGGTGAACCATGGCGCGCGCAAAACTGTTGATACGAGAATGATATTGCAGACTCCCTTGTGGAAATTTGGATTTTGATCTTTGTATTGGTCCTTATGGAAAGGCGTATTTAGAAAAATATAACTATATATATGCAATAATGCATAACATGCTTATTGAATCTAGTTAAAAGTTTTCAGCGCTTTAAAGTCTAAAAAATGTTAACCAATAACTCATCTACGATACGTTTAGTTCAGTTTGAGTGATGCGTTTTGAGTTAGCAAGCGGTCGTGGGTTCGAGTCGCGCTGTGAGCGTTCAGTGTTGCACCAGTAATGGGTGCTTATATTTATAATGTATAATATGTATATATTAACTATCTAGTATCCCTAAGACAAGCTTATTATGAAACTGGTGTTGTGTTAATATTTCAATATATTTATTTATTAATTAAAGTTAGTTAAAATAATGTTAATTAATTATTTTTTTTATAAGTGAAGGTTCCGGGTCTGTGGCAGTGACGTAAAGTTACATGAGCGTTGGTTTCGTATGTGTCTCATAGTTATTTAATTTGTGAGTGAAGATTAAACTTGTCTGTCTGTATGGCAAAGTTCTACTTTAGTGGAGGTGTCGAGTTTGTGCTTTGCTATGTCACAGTTATTTTATCTATACCATTCAAACACTTTTATAATGTTATGGATTCTCAAATAGCACGGCTTGAAGCCACAGAATAAAGAACATAGAATTACATGTTACGAATTTTTATAAACGTGATAGAGATCATACTATTAAAATGAGGATTAGTGGACTTCAGCCTTTTGAGAATTAGTTAAATAATTTCGAATTCCTTGTATATTTTCATTCATTTCACTGGTTTCTTAGTGATGTTTTGACCGATTTTCAACCGACTTCCAAAAGGAGGAGGTTATCAATTCGTCTGTATTTTTTTTTTTTTTTTTTTTTTTATGTTTGTTAGCTCATAACTTTGAACTGGGTGAACCGATTTTGATGATTCTTTTTTTATTTAAAAGGTAGTGCTTCCCATGTGGTCCCATTTTAATATTTTCCAGTTCTGACAATGGCATCCATGAGAAAACCATAAAAGTCTCAAATTTGCATTAAGTATTTGCGCGACAAATGGACGAATAACTCAATATCACGCCAACCGATTTCGATGATTCTTTTTTTAATGGAAAGGATATACTTCAAGGGTAGTTTGATGAGAGTTTGGTAAGGTTCTGATGATGGGATCCATGACAAAGTATCGGAACTCTTCAATTCTTAGGAGCAAATTAACGATGCTCGGCCGAATCATTTATAGGCTATATGTATATTTGAGTCACGTATCGTAACTGATGATGGAAGGTACAACTCCTCAACGGTTAGCAGTTTAAAAAAATTTTTTTTTCAATATAATACGCAATTATGGACCGATAGTTGTATACTTTCAGGCTATAAGGTTTTCCTCATAATAGAAGGTAAATTTTTATAGTCATTAACACAATACGTATCTACTTTCCGCTAAAAAATTAAAAATAAATTATTTTTAACAAAAAAACAAAAACCGACTTCCAAACTTAATAAATCTAAACTAAAAAGTAGAAAATAATACTTTTAAGGACTTTGTTAATTTTGAAGTCGGTGCCAGCCAAAGCAAAATAACCCTAAATAGGTACATATTTGATTAATCTATCAATTTGTAAACAATCAAAATACCTGGCTGGCACCGACTCCAAAATTAACAAAGTCCTTAAAAGTATTATTTTCTACTTTTTAGTTTAGATTTATTAAGTTTGGAAGTCGGTTTTTGTTTTTTTGTTAAAAATAATTTATGTTTGCTTAATATTGTATTTTTCTATCGAGGTTGACTTTGAGGACGATATACAATTTATTGCTTCCGAGAAAATTTCGGCTATGAAAATATCTATTAGTTTTCTATAGTAAATAAAAACTCGTATAATTTTTTTTATGTATCTGGACTTCGGTTTTTTAAGCTGTTATTTTACGTCGTTTTTCTAAATAGTACTAGCTGTAGTGATTAAAATGATTTCATGTAAATATATCTAAGTTGGGCGAGATTCAAGTTTAAATCTGAATCTCGTAGTAACCAGAGTGTTTCGAGTGTGTCGCACTTGTTTTTAGCGGGTGCTTTAGGAAATGGCCTGCCATTGATTGTTAAACATTTTACTCCTTAAATCTCCCTTTAGAGTTGAGAGGTACTTATAATACTCAAGATAAAGTACCTGTGAACAGCGGCCCAGTGGATTTATCAAATAACAGGTACCAGGAGAAACTGACTGAGGGTGTAACGTAATAGCTACTGGTGCTTTTACTCGCTAAAGTAAAGGGACTTTTGTCGATACCTCTAAACCTGTAAACGGTAGATACAAAAATATGTTTAAATTATCTTATCTACATGTAATACTTAAAGTAATAAGTTTTGTGTTTTCTATAATACTCAAGGTGTTGGCGAATATTGTAGAGATACTGCAACTAAATTTTATTATAAAAAAAATGACTCGTTTGGCTCAGTTGGTAGTTACCCTACTTTCTGCGCCAGCGGTCGCGGGTTCGAGTCCCGCTGGGGGCATTCATTTGCTAATCACGAATGCTTGTACCCCAGTCATGGGTGTTTATATTTATGATATGTTTGTATTTAAAATTTATATGTGTAGTATATCAACTATCTGGTATCCGCAACACAAGCACGTTAAGTAGCTTACTGTGGAACTAGATGGCGCTGTTGTAATAATATATAGTCCTAACATAAAAAAAATATTAAAAAAGAAGTGATAAGTTCGAATTAACTTTATTAATTTGAACTTTTACTGATTTAATAAAATTTTAATACCGATCCGTCCTTTACGCATGTAAGGAGTATGTGACATGGGAACGGGTCTAGTTACTCTTTTTTCTAATACGAGTACGAGAGTAGTAATAGAATAAATAAATATTTGCTTTCATGTAGAAGTAAATCTACTAAAATAGCCTAGAAAAGAGCTAAAAAGACACAAAGGCAACAAATAGTTAACTATGTTCGCTTCTTAATTACGTAAATATTATTCATTATAATATCTATACCTATAATAAAATTCTATCTGAGCTCACTCTGTTCATTAAAAGTTTTTGGACAAACTTATTGAAAGAGTCATTATTAACGATAGAAGCCGAATCTATATTTTTTAGATTCTAAATGAAACTGGCTTTTCTGATTTTGTCGCGGATTTATTTTGATTTTTAGTTCCCGACGTTTCGAATGCTTTACAGCAATCATGGTCACGGGAGAGACTAAGGTATTTGACGTCTCAGAGGCTTATATACTTGTTACAGACAGTGCCTGCCCACAATTTTTTAGATTTTGTATCTATCTGTCTGTCTGTGACCACACAAAAAACCACTAAACAGATTTTGATGAACTGTGGTATGATTATAGATGGTTATCCGGGTTAACATATAGGATACATTTTAATGCAAAAAAATGGATACATAACCGTTATGACATATATAAATATATTATATATGTCATATATTATGTATATATTTATATATATTTATTATCACAAATTATCTCTATTATATACATTGAGTGAAAAGAATAAAAATATTTACCATATTGTACATTAGTATAATCTTCATTGAATAAAACGTCTAACTAAAAAGATAATAAAGAATTTTACATAAATACCTTTGTCAGATTCATCGTCCATCAGTTAGTATAAAGACATGAAAAGCACACTTTGTCACTCTAGGTTGGTAATTTTGAGCGCAATTTGACTACAATGCTCTATGGAATGACTTGGTTTTAATTTTTTCTACCAAATAAGCTCCAGGATTTGAAACCAGCCCTATCGTAACCTATTCATATCTACAAGTAGTTCAAAAGAATATATTCACTACTATGAAAAAAAAAACTTCCAGTATTTTTTTTACTATTCATAAATTTAAACTGGCAAAAGTTGTCTGTGACCAATATTTTTTCCTTAGTTCCTATAACGTGCTTAATATTCAGTATCAAGTATATAGTAATTTTCAAGAACTTAATTTACCCGAGAGTAATAAGTCGTAACTTAATCGAGGAAGTTTACGAGAATATACTTGCTTCTGAGCTTAATTTAAGCTTTCGTGATTTGTGCTTTTAATTTGTTAACTTATAAAATAACTATTTAGGGCTAGTTATTTTTAACATGCGCCAAATTTTCCATATTCGTTCCCCCAAGTAGCGTCCGGCAATCCAGCCAAGCGCAACACTAACAGACGGGCTACTCCCCGAAGTGGGACAAGGAGTTGGGACAAGGAAGTGGTTCACTTCGGTGGGCGGTGTGTTATATGGGTTGCTCCTGGTACTTCAATGATAGCAGAGTGGACTGTGGATTAACCCCTTGGCTGTGTGGTCTGCATAGGCAGACCTGCCTTCGGAGCGTCGTGGTTGAATGCAAAAGCTATCCTGCTCCTTTGTAATTTTTCTTATCGCATATCAAATTGAATAGGAATGTTAATATTACAAAGTATTTTTAAAGTTTTAATGCAGTTCAAAATACATTTTCGTAAGGGCAATACGGATAAGAAGGAATTTAGAGTGCAAGCAAACGAAACGACGGTCCCTCGAGGCTTTACACTAGAGATGTAGAACTAACCGAACGCTTTAAAAATTAAAAGCCGAAACGGATAGGTTTAAAATTAACAATCTTTTCAGAAGATTACAAGCTTCCATTGCAACTTCATTTATAAATAACTAGCAAGTCCAGCCCGTTTCATTGGGCTTAAGTTAACGGTTTTATCATCTATACATATAATAAAAATGTAACGGATCGCTGTCTGTACATGAAAGATATATAAGAAAAAATATTATAGGGACCTTTATTAACGCAAATAGAACCCAAAACAATGATTGTTAGAATTTTTGTCTGTTTGTCTGTTTGTCTGTTTGTCTGTTTGTCTGTTTGTCTGTGCGTTTGTGCACGCTAATCTCTCAAACGGCTTATTTGATCGAGATGTGGTTTTCACATATATATTGTGGTAAGCTTCACTTAACATTTAGCGTTTGTTTCATGTCAATCGGTTCATAAATAAAAAAGTTATGGCAATTTAATGAATAACGTCGAATATTTGTTAAGCTACTTACAACTTCTATTCTTTCTCTGTTCAGTAGCATTGAGTAAAACTTAACTAAGCTCGATAATAATAATGATCTATATAAAATTATGATTATATTCATACATATTTATTTATATGAAACATATGAAATAAATACAATATAATATAAAAAAAACCGCAGCTTAAAAAATCTGTATATTAAATATTTTCAAAAACAATGACTGTAACGTATTTTGTATTGAATATTATAGAGTACAGACCCCAAAACAATAGTTATAATTTTTTTGGCTGTTTGTCTGTATGTCCATTTGTCTGTTTGTATGTTATCGTGTAACTCAAAAAGTACTGCACAAATTTTAACCAAATTTTGTTTAGTGATAACTTATTACTCAGGTCGTAACTTAGGATATTTTTATTGCAGTATATTACATAACATGGTAACAACGTAACCGTTCGCTGTCTGTAAATGAAAGATAAATGAGAAAAAAATTATATTGGGGCCTTTATCAACGCACATAGCACCCAAAACAATGATCTTTAATTGTTAGATATTTTGCCAGAAACGGCTTATGTATGTATGTATGTATGTATGTATGTATGTATGTATGTATGTATGTATGAATGTATGTATGTATGTATGTATGTATGTATGTATGTATGTATGTATGTATGTATGTATGTATGTATGTATGTATGTATGTATGTATGTATGTATGTATGTATGTATGTATGTATGTATGTATGTATGTATGTATGTATGTATGTATGTATGTATGTATGTATGTATGTATGTATGTATGTATGTATGTATGTATGTATGTATGTATGTATGTATGTATGTATGTATGTATGTATGTATGTATGTATGTATGTATGTATGTATGTATGTATGTATGTATGTATGTATGTATGTATGTATGTATGTGTGTATGTGTGTGTGTGTATGTATGTATGTATGTATGTATGTATGTATGTATGTATGTATGTATGTATGTATGTATGTAAGTGAGTATGTATGTATGTATGTATGTATGTATGTATGTATGTATGTATGTATGTATGTAAGTATGTATGTATGTATGTATGTATGTATGTATGTATGTATGTATGTATGTATGTATGTATGTATGTAAGTAAGTATGTATGTATGTATGTATGTATGTATGTATGTATGTATGTATGTATGTAAGTAAGTAAGTAAGTAAGTATGTATGTATGTATGTATGTATGTATGTATGTATGTATGTATGTAAGTAAGTAAGTAAGTAAGTATGTATGTATGTATGTATGTATGTATGTATGTATGTATGTATGTAAGTATGTATGTATGTATGTATGTATGTATGTATGTATGTATGTATGTATGTATTTATGAATGTATATAATGCTCACAAAAAGTCCGCTATGGATATATTCGTCGTTATAATTATGACGGTTCAGATTCTATAACTAAGAAAAATGTCGCAGCTTGGACAAACTGTGCTGTGTTTAGAATAAACTCAAAAAGTACTGTTAGATCATTTAAAAAAATTATAACTAATGAAAAGCTGCATTATCAGCCAATAACATAACCTATATTATTTATTCCGGTATTCTCACGGGACCTTGAACAACGCGGGTGAAACCGCGGGGTGATGATACCTATTCAACATACAGTAACAGATTTTTTTAAACAAAGGCTTTGACGTATATTTTATTAAATATAGACCTCAAAATAATAGTTGTTAAACTTTTTGAGCGTTTGTCTGTTTGTCTACTAAATTTTGTGTAGTGATAATTTATTACTCAGGTCAACATTTATGATATATTTACTGAAGAATTTTTTTTTCACTGAAACAGGAAAACAAAATAATGATAACTTATTAATCGGGTCATTACTAGGGTACTCTTTATTTTAGAAAAAACATTGCCACAGGAAAACAAAATAATTATTTAAAATACCTTTTATTGAACATTAATCTTTCATTCCTAAGTGAAAACAGAATTACTGGTTCTATAGAGTTCTTACAAATTTATATAGATAACTCTTGCTAAAACTTAAGAGAAACATCTCACAGGATTACAAAATAACTGGTGCTGTAGATGAAATAGAAAATGCTATAGAGTAGTTCCCATAAAAGAGGGCCAGAACTTTAAATGGGGAATTAGTCCTTGGTACATTATAAGTAACAGTATATAAGCAAAAAAGTTTATTTTATTCACTCTTAGCGCGAGCGTAGCCGCGGGCACTGCTAGTTTTTTAATAAAATTAAAGTAGCTTAAGTTACTCCTTATAACATATTGACAGACAAAATTTTTAAAAATTGTTATTTTGATATAAGTGCCTACCGTATATACTTTCATATGCAATCAGTGAAAAGCTGTTAATTTGAAATTAAAACAAACACTTTAATTTTATTTATATTATGTACTGACTAGCAACTCACTCTTCCTTTTCTCGGGTTCATAAATAGTTCTAAACTTTAACAACAACATTTTATCTAATATATAAAAATCTCGTGTCACAGTGTTTGTTATCGAACTCCTCCGAAACGGCTTGACCGATTTTATGATTTTTTGTATACATTTGGTAGGTCTGAGGATAGGTCGTAGGCTATTTTTTATTCCCGTAGGTGACTAGGGTGGCCCTCTTCATATATTTTATATCTTATTTTTAGCCCAAATTATTTGTTTTTTATTTTTTTATGATTCGGCATTAAAAAAGTATTTATAACGCTTAATTTTCATCCCTCAGGCGCGGACGGAGCCGCGGTAATTGCTAGTATTATGTATAACTTTTAAAAAATCTTTGACGAAAGATAAACATTACATGTCTTAAGCCAGTAATGCAATGTTTTGGTTCGTGTCAATTAGCCCTTAACAAAATAAAAGTTACAAAAGAAGCTTTAAAAAAGCTTATGTGTAATTATATTATTATAGCTACAAAAATAATATTGATAAAGTTATTATGATTATAATCAAAAATATCGTATAGTTCTTTCTAATTGCTTTAGAATTTTGATAAATGACGTTTTAAATGAAGAAACTTCATACAATTGAATTGGCTGTAACTCTCCACTCTACATGTATCGTTTAAACGATTGACATGAATATGGAAAGTTGGTTTGGGTATTTGAGAACATTTTCATGTCATAACGTTACATCGGCATATTCGTATTCTAGCTAGTAGCTACCTTAGAACAATAACTTAGCATAGAAGGAAGTTAAATTTAACTAATATGGTCGTTCGTATCGTCTCTATTTTCTTATACACTCATAACATCATTCGAAAGAGACAAATGTAGGTTGCTCAAAATGCAAATCGTCACAAAGCAAACGTCAATTTGGTTACATTGGCTATCTTTATGATACTAACTTTAAAAGCTACCTAACGTCTTAGATTTTTGTCTATGACTTAGTTCATCGCATTTTTGTCGTATAATGCTATGGGCCCATGCGAGTTGAACTGCTTCTGTGATATTACGTACAAAATTATCAGTGATTAGTGTAAATCGCAAAGCTTATAGATTAAATAATGTCCTGAATTATAGTGGGATGTAAATCACATTCATCCCGCAAAATACTCTTTTGTCTATGACAGCGTACACTTTAAATGTCGTAAATCGCCTTCCATGCTTTAGTTATTGTTCTGAGGTAGTTACATATTATGTACATAATATGAAGTGTCACTGTTAAAATATACAGTGCCTAGACTACCGAGCTTTTATTGATGTTTTCGAAAAGCTATAAAGATGTGCTTTTTTCATGTAAGCATAATTATTTAATACAAATTTTGTTAAATATCGTTAGAGTCAATCCTGAGGTACACGAAGTTTAACTAACTTTAGATGTATACAAGAATTGCTCATTTAAGATTATAAGATAAGATTTGTTACGCGCACTTCAAAATTCAAACTTTAAGTAATTTCATTCTTAGAGATTATAATATTTTCTCGTAATGTATCCGTCGCGTATATAAATATCTTATTCATTAAAATAATACGCAGTTATAGTCTAAAATACGCACAAAAAAAATACTTAAGAAAATCTTTTCGGAAGTCGGTTAAAACTTACAGTATGCAGAAAACGACATCAATTTTCATTCCACCAATTTTACGCTTCAAACGTGATATATTTCATTCGTTACACCCAATATCCGAAACGTATTGTCGTAAAGAATAAATACTTGGTGAAAAACAATACGAGAACAAAAGAAGGATTAATTATAAGTAAGATAAAAGGGATATACAATATATATGTACGAGTATATTCAAATGAATCGATGACTCTGGAGATATGAAATGAGAGATTTTGTTTTATGACAGTTGTTCAGTTATATATAAATAAATATATTTTGTCTATAATATACGTAAAAATCAGTACTGAAATTAAAAAAAAAGTGAATACTATTTTTACTTTAACTTTAGCACTTCTTAATTGGCTGCTGGCCCAAACTAGGGGCACGCATACAATAAGTACATAATTAAACTACTTAATTCCATATATTTGATTCATCATCAGCCCTTTTTAACGTCCCACTACTGGGCACGGACCTCCCTCAGTACGAGGGGGATCAGGCCATAGTCCACCGCGCTGGCCCAGTGCGTGTTGGCGGACTTCACATGTCTTACGAAAACTTGCTAGGTTTTCTCAGACATGCAGGTTTCCTCACGATGTTTTCCTTCACCGTAAGACAAGTGGTAATCATGATAGGAATGATTCGCACATGAAAATATCAGAGGTGCGAGACGCGGATTTGAACCCGCATCACTCGGTTATACAAGCGCCGCGTTACCGCCGGGCTACCACTGAGATAATAAGTAAAGTCTAGCGGCCCTGAGATCCTGGTCGATTACTTATTGGTAGTTTCAAATATAAATTTGTTATATGATTCCACAGTGACATGAAATTGCCTTAACATCGAAATACTGTCGCGCAATTGAGTGTATACCGTCGTAGCAGCACGTTTGTATTATGCTTGACAAGATCGTATGACAGTTTTCAACTTTTGACAGCTAGAAGACAAGAAAGGTTAATTGAATTTGTAAGAGACAAAGCATGTTCAAGAAAGGATTCGAAAATACCTTATAGACTCGTACGTTCTATACTTACGCATGTAGAACGGCCGGCAGTGTGTCGAGAGATCAGTTGAATTAAGTGAAGACTAAGAAGAAATTCGAAAAAGTGAAAAAGGGAAGAAAAGTTGTGTGAAAGTGAATGAACAGGTGAAAAACAGTGCAATTTATCTACAGTGGAATTTATATTAATATATATCAATAATTTTTTTTATCCTAAAATCTTTAACTAAACCACCCCTAATCGTATATTAATAGGCAAAAAAAGCACGTAAATAGATCTTCTATTAACTCGTTTTTATCAATCTTAATGGAACCGGAGTTAAAGCTGATATATGATAATCATGAATTAATATGTAATTGTATACGCCATACTAAAACCCTTATGCGTCCACATTGAAAAAGGTGAAGGTCGCTTATCGGTCAGACCAAGCTTCTCTGCCAACTAAGTGACAGTACTTTACTATTACTAAAAATGAAATAGAACAACATATTTTTTATACTTCTTATTGATTGTATCAGTTATACCAAATTTCGAATATATTAGAGGATTCGATGATGTTTTTGAAATATTTGCTTAGAATTTGTTGAAGGAAAAAAAGGACTGCCACCCAACACACATATTCTAAGGTAGCGATGCCTAAGTGTAACTATTTTTGATAAAAAAATGCAAATTTACAAAAACAATCATATTACAATAAATATAATTATCGTTTCGTGCAACCATATTTACACTACATATTAGGAGAGTATTCGTACATGATTAATTTTGTTGGACATATAGAAAAATTTTAACAATTCTCACAAAGACCTTTTCTGCTCTATTCCGCTGTAATTATAACTGTTTATTGCCAGCTATTACTGACTTGTGGACAATAGCGAACCGTTGGATTTACTAGGCGACATCTTGCTTGACGCAATGTAGGGGCGTAAAATTAATTTCTTTTTTTGAGTACTAAGAAGTTTCTTTTGGCTCTTTTTAGATTTTAGGTTATTCTGAATTGCTCGTAGAATTAAATAAAACATTACGAGAGTGGACGCGTATTGCTGTCTGTAAAAATCTTGCAATATTTATTAAAAGTTTCAAATGCTTTACATTTGATTTGATCATCAAATAGACTATGGTTGTGGACATCTCAAAGGTTTTTGAATCTACCCATAAACTTTTACTAATAATGTCAATGCGAAAGTAACGTGCGAACGTAGTCTTCCGTCTCTCAGTCTGTCCATTGCGCTTTTACGCCAAAACTACTGAACCGATTTAAATGAAATTAGATACACAGATATCCTAGAGTCTGAGAAAGGAAATACGCTATTTTTCAAGGCAAAAATAGGGCTGTAAAGGGTTAAAATAGGGGAGGAAAGTTTGTATGGAAATTACGTCATTTTGAAAGTAAAAAGCTTAAAACTTATTATTAAGCCTTTTGATTAGATATAGATATAAAATAATAATATATCGCTTCATTCCTTTGACTTAATCTGCAAAATAATTGTGTGTCGCTCGGTGTCCTACGTTGCGGACACGTTTGCAATTGACGCGAATTGAGTTGGAAAATTGAAATTTTTCAGTTGAAACCTTAGAATAGGTCTAATTTTTGAAATATTTTGATATTAAATGACTTTAATACTTGACCCTTTCATGAAGTAGATCATGAACAAAAAATAAAAGAAATATATTATGTAAGATAGGTAAAGTAAGAGAAATAGTCTCACTAGTGACAATGACCATTGCTGTAAAGCATTTGGAACGTCTAGAAATATGATTAAAAATAAATCCACGAATAAATCCGAAAAAGTGTCATAGAATAAAAGGACAGATAATAAATAGATTAAAGTAAACTATATAAGTACATTATATATACAGTATTTATATACGAGTAGTGATTTTTGTACATAGTGTTAGGATTATTCTACATTTTGTTTTATTAATTTATTCTCATATAATAATGTTCTCCGACCGATTGCGGCCATGGCGGCCATTCTCATTGAGACTAGCCAACTACGCAGGAGATATTATAGTGCACGATTGTACGCGCAGACACAAGTGCACTCTCTGTTCCTATCACTCTCATACTCCGGTGGGACGACTACTCGACACGACCAGTGAGAGCTAAGGCGCAGTACCGACGGCTTAACGTGCTCTCCGAGGTACGGGGGTGACACACCGCCAAATTCCCTACTCCGGGCTGTTACTGAGACTTACTAAGCAGAAAGACTCAATAATTAAACTTGGCCCGACCCGGGACTGGAACCCAGGACTTCTCGATGTATGGCCGTACATGCTAGCCACTACACCACCGAGGCAGCACAAGTATTCGTTCACAGCACAGTACAGTTTCGTATAAATAAAAAAATACCAACAATAAATTATAGTAAGGATTAGTATTTATAAACAGTGTACGTTTAAGTTCAAAAGTAATCCTTCTTCTTAATTAATTAATATTATACGTAAGAAAATTTACACGTTTGGATGTTTGGTTTGATGTTTGTTAAGAAAGCCCGAAAATAGATAAATATAATTAGACAGAAAAAATATGGTCTAAAACAAAAAAAAAGAGTAATACTTTCTTAGATTTACGCGAATATTCGACATTATAAATGAAACTACCTTTTCGGATTTTGTCGCGGATTTATTTTGATCATGGTCACGGGAGAGTCTCTCCCGTGACCATGATTGCTGTAAAGCATTCGAAACGTCGGGAACTAAAAATCAAAATAAATCTGCGACAAAATCCGAAAAGGTACTTTCATTTATAAAAAAAAGAGTATTAATTAAAGTCTGGAATAGCACATACTATGGTACTTTTTACACCCGAAAAAGGTACGATTCCCGTGGGATTAATAATTTCCGTTTTCCACTTAGTACAAACCCTATTGAAGCGAGGGAGAGAAAGAGGGAGTTTCACTTAAATGAAAATCGTACTCACAACCACTGTTATGAATGTTGAGCTATAAATCAAATATTGTTGCCGAATATTACTCATTGCTGATTTTAAGCAAAGCTACTGACGATGGCATAATTAGTTCATATTGGAATAAGCGCTACAAACGTGCGTAAAATCTATTTGAGAATGGGTAATAAACCACATAATCAATACATTTCATTGGGTTTCATGTTCAATTAATTATAAACAAATACGTATCTTATTTTTATAGCAAAGTAATTTCATAATAAACGGCCCATATCATGTTGGCCCAAATGTCGATGCTAAATAAATATATATACTTTAATACTTTCTTAGATTTACGCGAATATTCGACATTATAAATGAAACTACCTTTTCGGATTTTGTCGCGGATTTATTTTGATTTTTAGTTCCCGACGTTTCGAATGCTTTACAGCAATCATGGTCACGGGAGAGACTAAGGTATTTGACGTCTCATAGGTTTATATACTTGTTACAGACAGTGCCTACCCACAATTTACAAAAATTTTGAAAATGGCATCAGAGTACCTTATAAAATTTTAATTCTAAACATTTATATTTAAATTTAAATAATTTAAAAATAATTTATAATTATGGCAATATTATTAACTTATTTTTAGCTAGTATTGTTATAATTATTATAATTTTTATTTTTAATATTAGTTATTCAAAAGTATTATGTAGTGTTGCTATTATAATAATACATATGTATATTTTCTTACCTATAAATTGTTTATGCTAAGTTGCATTTTATTATTTAAATTAATTTGATATAAGAAAATTAAGTAAAAATTGCTAAAAATATAAATTGAATTTTGATTATTTTAAAGTATTAAGCAACACTACTGCAAATTAAAAATAATGTAATCAAATCAAAATATGCTTAGATTTGACAGATTCTTTTGAATTATAATTTTTTAAATTTTTTAGAATTTAGATTGAAAGAAAGCTACTGCACGGTTCGGAAGGCAGTTTGTGCAGAGAAGAACCGGCAAGAAACTCTACACTTGCTCTTTTTAAAAATATTTTAACAATATTGCAATACATACAATAATTATTATATATTAAATTTGACTACTTGTATCAAGATCTACACAGTATGAGCTAACTACATCCGACTGTCTATTATGATTACTTTTATTATTATTAGATTTTATTATATTGATTACAGGATCCCAAGAAGGTGGTAATACCCAGCCGTCCTCTCTATTAAAGTTAGGATGTTTTTTAATTTCAATTGCCTCGCGAATCATTCTAGGTCGATAACGAGTCTCTTTCGCGAGTATTTGAGGGTTATCAAAGCGAATATAGTGGCTGGGGCGATCCAGACTATGTTTACAGACAGCGGATGTAATATTGCGACGGTGCTTCACATCAGCTATGTGTTCTTTGATCCTAGTTCTAATAGATCTCTTTGTTTGTCCGATATAAGAGAGCCCACAGTCACAATCAAGTTTGTATACTCCTGCATCTTGGAGAGGGATATGGCACTTGACTGATGGTAGAAACTGACCTATTTTCTTAGGCGGCTTGAAATATGTTTTGATAGAAGCACGCTTTAGGATGTAGCCAATCTTGTCAGTGACTCCTCTCACATAGGGGAGAATTGCAGGTACGCGCTCGACTGTGGCTGGTTTCACACGTTCACTGTGACGAGGGCGCGGCACTTGTAGCTTGTTGTCTCGCAGAACCTGCTTGACATGTTGCAGTTCTCCCGCCAGGTGTTGCTCGTCACAGATCCCTCGAGCTCTCTGAAACAAAGATTTTCCCACGGTAGCTAACTGTGAAGGGTGGTGGTGAGATTCACCATTCAGGTACCTATCAGTATGGGTCTTCTTTCTATACACAGTATGACTCAAGGTGTTATCTGGATTACGTTTAATTAAAACATCTAAGAAAGCTAATGTATTGTCCGATTCTAATTCCATTGTGAATTGTATTTTAGGATTTATGGAATTAAGATGTTCTAGGAATACAGTTATTTTGTCAGTTGGTAATATTGTGAAAGTGTCATCTACATACCGCTTGTAGAACCGAGGGGTCACAGGTGATGTGTTTAGGGCAGTCTCCTCGAAGTCCTCCATGAAGATGTCGGCGACAACAGGGGAGACTGGCGAACCCATGGCCACTCCATCCACTTGCTTGTAGAATTCATCATTCCACAGTAGATAGCCAGATGTTAGGCAGTGTTTTAAAAGTTCTGTGTATTCAATCGGCATGTTGTAAGCCATAAGTTTCTTAGATATTATTTCAATACAGTCTTCTACTGGTAGGCTGGTAAACAAAGACTGTACATCAAAACTAACCATTGTTTCATTGTCCATGAGTTTTAGATGTTTAACTTCATTGACAAACTGGTAAGAGTCTCTTGTGAACGCACTTGTTTGACCTCTGAGTGGTGAGAGTACTTTTCCTACTAGTTTGGCCAATTTGTAAGTCGGCGAGTCGATTTGGCTCACAATTGGACGTAGGGGGGCGTTCACCTTATGTATTTTCGGAAGACCATATAGTTTAGGTGGTTTTGCACATGATGGAATAAGATCTTTGACATCTAGATTTAATTTGTCGGAGTATTTCTTAATCAACTTCTTAGTGTCATTTAAAACGGTGGTTGTTGGGTCCGTTTTAGCCTTTTTGTATGTACTTTCATCCGACAACAGTTGTTTAATTTTATCATTATAATCTGATGTATCCATCACTACGGTTGCATTTCCTTTGTCTGCGCGAAGTACAGAGATATCTGACCTGTTGCGTAAGTTCTTCAACGCTAAATACTCCTGTTTATTGAGATTAGGTTTGGGCCTTGTACTACGACGTAACAAAGATGAAACATCTTGACGTATGGCCTCCATATCCTCAGTTTTCATAGTATTTTTGGCCAAGACATCTTCAACAGCGCAAATGATGTTCTCATAAGGGATGCGCGCCGGTGTCGCGCCATCAGTCAAGTGCCATATCCCTCTCCAAGATGCAGGAGTATACAAACTTGATTGTGACTGTGGGCTCTCTTATATCGGACAAACAAAGAGATCTATTAGAACTAGGATCAAAGAACACATAGCTGATGTGAAGCACCGTCGCAATATTACATCCGCTGTCTGTAAACATAGTCTGGATCGCCCCAGCCACTATATTCGCTTTGATAACCCTCAAATACTCGCGAAAGAGACTCGTTATCGACCTAGAATGATTCGCGAGGCAATTGAAATTAAAAAACATCCTAACTTTAATAGAGAGGACGGCTGGGTATTACCACCTTCTTGGGATCCTGTAATCAATATAATAAAATCTAATAATAATAAAAGTAATCATAATAGACAGTCGGATGTAGTTAGCTCATACTGTGTAGATCTTGATACAAGTAGTCAAATTTAATATATAATAATTATTGTATGTATTGCAATATTGTTAAAATATTTTTAAAAAGAGCAAGTGTAGAGTTTCTTGCCGGTTCTTCTCTGCACAAACTGCCTTCCGAACCGTGCAGTAGCTTTCTTTCAATCTAAATTCTAAAAAATTTAAAAAATTATAATTCAAAAGAATCTGTCAAATCTAAGCATATTTTGATTTGATTACATTATTTTTAATTTGCAGTAGTGTTGCTTAATACTTTAAAATAATCAAAATTCAATTTATATTTTTAGCAATTTTTACTTAATTTTCTCATATCAAATTAATTTAAATAATAAAATGCAACTTAGCATAAACAATTTATAGGTAAGAAAATATACATATTATGTATTATTATAATAGCAACACTACATAATACTTTTGAATAACTAATATTAAAAATAAAAATTATAATAATTATAACAATACTAGCTAAAAATAAGTTAATAATATTGCCATAATTATAAATTATTTTTAAATTATTTAAATTTAAATATAAATGTTTAGAATTAAAATTTTATAAGGTACTCTGATGCCATTTTCAAAATTTTTGTAAATTGTGGGTAGGCACTGTCTGTAACAAGTATATAAACCTATGAGACGTCAAATACCTTAGTCTCTCCCGTGACCATGATTGCTGTAAAGCATTCGAAACGTCGGGAACTAAAAATCAAAATAAATCCGCGACAAAATCCGAAAAGGTAGTTTCATTTATAATATATATACTTTGCTTATTTCCACGGGATTACCTCTTAAAAATATTTTACTCGACTTAGAAACGCGAAGCGTTAATTTGTATACTCTTTTTTTGGAAGCTCAGCTGGCCTTTAAATTATAACAGAATCTTGTTAAGTAGGTACATATTATACCATACTAGCAATTCCCGCGGCTCCGCACGCGCCCGAGGGATGAACATTTTGGGTTATGAGCATTTTTTGTTGCCATATCGTAAAAAAGTTAAATAAAAAATTTGGTCTAAAAATAAAAAAATATCTGGAGAGGGCCACCCCTATCACATAGGGGAATAAAAAATAGCCTACGACCTATTCTCAGACCTACCAAGTATACACAAAAAATTTAATGAAAATCGGTCAAGCCGTTTCGGAGGAGTTCGATAACAAACACCGTGACACGAGATTTTTATATATTAGAAGATTATACAATATTAAAGAAATTAAAAAAACATTTTATATACAACAAATAATATTGATACATGTAAGTAAAATTTTTATCATCTGTATGCATGTATGTACATATTTAGTTCTATGGGGTTTGTGAAATAAATCGATTATGCTATGTCTTGGCTTCAATTATGAATGCTCTAAAGTGTCATTTCTTTTATTCAGATTTTTTAAATCTATCAAAACTTATTTAAAACGCAGCATCATACTATATTTCTATACAAAAAAATCAACTATGTGTTCAGTAAAGAAAACCCTGATTACACTGTCGTATAGCATTATTAAGGTTAACTTAAGCTTTAAGCTTTAAGTAAGATGAGCTTTGACATTGATTGCAGTGCAGTAAAGCATGATAGGCTTCATTTCCGTAACGTTTACGTTTAAGCGTTTATGTTGTCAATGACTGTGGTATTTGGTATCGACAGCTATTACGCATTGGACTCAGTACGAGGGGGATCAGGCCATAGTCCACCGCGCTGGCCTAGTGCGTGTTGGCGGACTTCACATATCTTTCGAAAACTTGCTAGGTTTCGAAAAACGTGAAGATAATCATGATAGAAATGATTCGCACATTAAAATATCAGAAGTGCGAGACCTGGATTTGAACCCGCATCACTCGGTTATCCAAGCGAGCACGTTACCGCTGGGCTACCACTGCCAAATATACTGGAGTATAGGGTGTAATTAAAGATATAATAAAGTAGATGTTGTACCTACAAGAAAATATCCTACAAAGATTAGCGTGGTAAGGCAATCGCTTGAAAAATCCAGTGAAGCAGATGCAAAAATGGAGGCTCACGTCTCTGATATTTTCATATGTGAATGATTTTCAACTGATTTTCAATTGCTTTATAGTGAAGGATAATATCGGGACAAGACTTGCATGGATGAGAGGATATAGATAGGTTTCAAAAGATATGAAGTCTATCAACCCGCATCCGTGATGGATTATATCCTCATCCGTACCCAGTGGATAGTAGGATGTTAAAATTGCTTAGCTGCAAAACACAATAAAAAGGTTCAAGAAATTCTAAACTGGCTTCTTGATTTTAATAAATTTAATTATTTAATTACTTTAATCAAAAACTATCCATAAATTAACAAAAGCAAATTTTTAATATTAATTTACACTCAATCTGAAAAAATGTATTAAATTTATATAACGAAATGTAAAATTGAGTTTAAAATTGCATTTTTAAAGTGAATTTGTATTCAGAATTTATCTCGTACTCGACGAAAGCAAATCAGAGGGCCTAGACAAAGTAACAATCGATTAGCGAAAGCGATAGTAGAAAAGTCCAAAATGTATGGGTTTGACATATGACTTAGATATGTCACGTGATCTGTTGTCAACGAATAGATGATGCTTGACAATGTACATTCATTTCAATTATTAGAGATTTAAAGTTCAAGATGCATACGCTGCGTTTAAGCGATGACGATTGTAGAAATCGAATCGCTTCTTAACGAATGCCGGTTGGCTATAGGCCCAGCATTCTCAGTAGAGGCGTCAATTATAGTATAGCTACGACAAGATACTTCCAAGCTGATGCTTCCGTATCAAATTTAATAAGAAAAATAATTTATTCAAAGATACTGGTGTAATGAAAAACATGCAAATAACATGTAGTCAAAGTTTGTGATATCCGGCTTATATCAAAAGTAAGTAAGCGTGACCCCGATCACGATTTCGTGGAAAAGTTATAAAAATTGTGTTGTTTTTTCTTTTGATAATTTCATTAAAGTCAAATTAATGTTCTACTATTTAAATATAACTTTACCATAAATTTTACAAATGAAGCCTGAAGAATATATTAAAATCTCATGACACAGTGTTTGGTATTGAACACTTCCAAAACGGCTTGACCGAATTTTATAATTTTTTTTGTGATATTAGGTAGGTCTGAGAATAGATCGTAGGCTATTTTATATTCCCCTAGGTGAAAAGGGTGGTCCTCTCCAGATTTTTAATGCTTAGACCAAATTTTTTATATGACTTGGCATCAAGAACTTCTACCACCAATCCCTATTTTTAATAGTGAACGCGGGATATAAAAAGCATATTATATATAAAAATCTATCTAAATAAATTACAAAGGATTAAAAATGTTTGTAGACTTCCATTGTTCTTCAACAAATTATTATTAATTATACGAGTATTAAAATTATCCTCAAAATAAACAATTCACAGATCGTATAACAAAATAATGATGGACTACAATTATAATACATATCACATTTAAATAACACTTTATATCTATATATAATAGAATTCCGAGTCGACTCTGACAGAAATTTAGTCTGTCTGTCTGTCTGTCAGTTCGTCTATCACAGACTTTTAAACTTTGACTTTTACTGTACGAAAATATGTCACTTCTAAGACATCTATACTAACAGTAAATAAAAAGTGAAACCCAGACTATCTTAGTGTGAATCAATTTAAAACCTAAAAAGGTTTCGCGTAAAGCACTGAATTTTCCTTTTTCAATTCGGCTCTGAGAGAATTAGGTGCAAAATCTCAACTTATCCCTCGTTTGATATGTAAAAGGCTTTGCGTAGCTATCGAGTCCGGACTTATCTCGCCGTGTCTGATGATATCGTATCGTCTTTATGTGGATCTCTATGCATGACTACTAGTAATTCCCGCGTCTCCGTCCGCGTCCGAAGGATGAAAATTTAGGGTTATAAGATTTTTGTAATGCCAAATCTTAAAAAAAAGAAAAATTTAAAATTAGCTCTAAAAAAATCTAGAGAGAGCCCTTATCATCTAGGCCATAAAAATTAGCCTACGGCCAGTTCTAAGATCTACCAAATACACAAAAAATTCATAGAGATCGATCAAGCCTTTTCGGAGGAGTTCGATAACAAACACTGTGACACGAGATTTTTATATATTAGATTAGTTAAATATATTGCAGTTTTAAGCAAAATTAATTAAACTAAATTGTAATAAACTTGTGCTTAATACCAAAGTTTCTGGAATAGGGGCAGGCTAAAAATAAAATCTTTTTATAGCATACTAGTAACTAACCCCGCTTTACTCGGATTCGTCTCTACATAAAGTTTAACGGTTAGGTTATAAACGTATATCAGAGATGTTATATTTTACCGCAAAAAATGTACGTTATACGTTGACCCAGACCACCAGCTGTCGTCATAATTTTTTTTATCTAGTGGTTTTCTTACGATGTGATAAGACAAACAAAACAAGACAGGTTACAGACTTCGTATTTAAAATAATGATAATTTAAATAGGATTTCCCAAAAGATATTTAATGTACAGATTCGAATTTTATCATATTACGTATATATAGATATAATGTCTATTGTATATTTTTTACGTTAATTAAATACCTTTATATTTTCTTACTTTCTCAGACATTCAAGCTTTTTATGAAACTAATTAAAATTATTTAATTATTCAATACATTAAACCTAATTTATTATTTAAAAGAGACGTAATGTCTTAAATAATGTTTTTCACATTTTCACTTTCCAAAATTTTAAACAGCACAAATAAAAATTCCCCAAGGTACTGAGCTGTGAAATTTTCCAGAAATCTTGAAGCCAAGTATGCTCGCTAGCTCGCATCTAAACCGTAGACGAACTTCATATCTCTTTAAATTAAACGTGAAAATTTCTTAACGCGACAGCGTTAGCGCAAGGTATGACTTAGTATGAATTCTAAGAGAACCACCGTCGTAGGTATAGTCTCGTACCGCGTAATTTCCTGAGTAATAATATGGACTAAGTGACTCGTCCTCCGTTTAATTGGTGAAGATTTATTTATTTTATTTAAGAAAAAACATGACAAATATAGGCATTTTTGTAGATTTCAGTATATTTTTGTAGCTATAAATTATTTTTAAAATACTGTCATTATAAACAAACAATGTTTGTACATAGTTCTGTACTTAAGCCGTAGACGCATAGATAATTACAAACGAAATTAATAGGTTAATACATTTTTCTTGCATGTGATTTTATTTACAAAAGAATGCCACAAAATATGCTTACGAAACCATATTATTATTTAATATCAAAATAAAATTTCCGACGAAGCATGAGCGGCTTTCACGTAAATGCTATTTATCACATCAGGTCAATACATTGTGTTCCTGAAACGGAAGAATGGTTTTTGGAAAAATATATTATATACGCTTTCGGTCACAGTATTATAATTATATGAAAGTATGGCGATAGTTCAAACGGAACGAATTGAACGGTTTCGGTAGTCTAGCATAGCTGGCATGTAAGTCCACAATTTAGAAGTACTGGAGTTCAAGTCCCGGATCGGACCAAGTTCAGTCATTGAATATTTTTGCTCGTAGCCAAGAGGTGAGAAGTAGTAATGTTTCAACTCCTTGCCTTAGAGAGGTAATTCTGGCACGTGATTTTCACCTATCATGTCGAGTGGTCGTTCTACGAGAGTATATATTTGTTCACTATATTGCCTGCGCAGATGGCGAGTCGTAGAGCCGGCGGGAAAATATTTTTGCCACCCATATCATCATGTCCAAAGGATCTCAGCAATACTTTATTCAATTTACACTCCACTCTTCCACTCAAATAAGGTTAAAAATGAGGCGAAACGTTTCCCATTATTCGCTGTCTCAAGAACGCTTGATCGTATAAAATAATGCCTAAGACTTTAGTACAGAATTTTGTGCTCTATAATTCTCTAATGACTTTCATTTTGTTTAAAAGAATCTAATGATTTATATTAAAAAACACGTGATTCGAACTTTTCAGCAAACGTAACAAAAATTATTCAACCTTTTTAAAGTCCCACTGCTGACTGAGGTTCTCCCTTCAATACGTTGGGGATCAGCCCGATCAGGCCATAGTCCGTGCTGGCCTAGTGCGGGTTGGCGGACTGAGCATATCTTTCGAAAACTAGATAAGTCTCTCAGACATGCAGGTTTTCTCATAAAATTCACAGGTCTACTACTACCTAACACAGAAAAAAATACAAATACAATATTAAACAAGTTTTTATATTACCTTTAACTTCCTGTTGTTGATTTTTTTATATTATTAAATGGATGCAGTTTATAAAATATATAAGGCTGAATACCAAATATTATCTTCAATTATGATAAGTTCAAAAACTTATTTGATTAGGCTATAGTACCGTATAGAATGTAACTAAATAATTTATAAGTTATTTATACAGTGGTGTGATAAATTTTAAACCAAGAGAACATAAATTGTCCTCGTGTTACATTTTAAAACTTAGTGCCTTCGTTTCTTGAGAATTTCGAATTCATCTAAAATTCTCGACCGTGCTTTGTTTTATTTACTACATTTTGGTTCTTGATATTCTTAGGAAAATGGTGTCTTTTAAATCTTTTAGTAAAATTTGTAACAGCTCACGAAAACTATGTTATAAGATTTAATACTATCCCATAGAAGAGAGTATCGTTTCACACCTTCAATGCAGATTTGAAATGGCCAGTCTGAAACAGTCGCCAACTTGTGACCATTAAGGACAAGAACAGTTCAAAGTAAAATACCGTGTATGAGAAAGGTTGTTTTTATTTTTATTATATTTATTAAGGATCTCCAACAGTACTTAATACAATACAAAAAGTAATAGTCTCCTAGTCTCCTTTGAACATTGCTTAAAATGTACCCCCTATAACTGGAGAGCACAACATGCACCAGAACAGTTTTGACAGCATTACTTACTTAATTAAAGACTAAATAATTTTCTAGAAATTAATTGAAGTAATCAGAAAATATTCCAAACTTAAAGTACTAAGTTCGTAGTTTTCGAATATAAGCAGTTTGTCGAGAGTTCAGCTGAATTTCGGGCTTTTGAATATAAAGTGAAATAGGAAATAGTGAATGACATCGATATGAATGGTTAATGTTATCAAAGCTTATGAAACATATTGTCGGCCAATGGACGTGACAGCCCAAACTGCCATACACTAATGTACCAAGCGAGTGTATGGCAGCTTGGGCTAGCTGTCGAGTCCGTTGGCCGACTATATGTTTCATAGGCTTTGATGTTACTGAACCTAGTCATGATAAATAGTGGTCTGATACATAGTTAAGTCAAAACTGTGCATATACTGTGCGTGTTCGTACACCACAAGAAGTAACCCTCTGGAACCAACAGCAATAAAATATTTATAGCGCTAAAGACGTATGTATTTCAATTTTTCAGTTAAACTTCATAATATGTATCTATATACCTATGGGATTCAAAAGAATCTGTAAGGCATTATAATATAGGTATAACTTTGTTGTGTAATGAAAATTTTAATATTTTAAGGTATTATTTGAAATGTATATGAATTGAATTTGAAATATCCAAGAATACAGAAAATATTTCGCTATACGGCTTAAATGTTAGTTAAATCGTGATAGCAGTTTGGACATAGATAATGGAAGAGAAAGCGTTGAAAGACCAGATTTAACCTCTTATTGCGGTTTAAATGAAACACACGCCTTTGAACTCGACGATTACTTTGGTAACCAGAGATTAACTATACTTAACCGATTTTTCGCAACATTTCGAATGTGAATTTGAAAATGCAAAATTAAAGTACTCGTTTCGTTTAATTCTTAACTAAGTCTTGCTTTGCTTTCTAAAAGATTTTTTAGTTCTAATTCTAATGTACTATCATTTCACTATAAAAATACCCTGTTTTGGAATAAAAGAAAATATATTTTGGGCAATAACTAGATCTAGAGATGCTGTTGGTTTCCCAAAAATGTTCAATGTAGTTTATTTAACTAAGTACTTTTTAGGCTACAATATATTTAATATTAAATTTAAAAACTCTTTATTAATTGGAAATTAATTTAATATGTAGGTTTCATCATCATCATCAGCCCTTTTTAACGTCCCACTGCTGGGCACGGGCCTCCCTCAGTACGAGGGGGATCAGGCCATAGTCCACCGCGCTGGCCCAGTGCGTGTTGGCGGACTTCACATGTCTTACGAAAACTTGCTAAGTTTTCTCAGACATGCAGGTTTCCTCACGATGTTTTCCTTCACCGTAAGACAAGTGGTAATCATGATAGAAATGATTCGCACATGAAAATATCAGAGGTGCGAGACCCGGATTTGAACCCGCATCACTTCGGTTATACAAGCAACGCGTTACCGCTGGGCTACCACTGCCTTTGGTGTATTATACCAATGTAGGTTTATAGATAGTTTATTATTAATACCTTTCTATATAATAATGTATTTACTGTTATAATTAAAATAATAATAAGAAAACTAAATTTAAATGTATTGAGATATATTTGAATTTTAGATTTTTACGATCGTTTGGCATAACTGTCTGAGAACTTTCATATTTTTACTGTCCTTTCTTAAGCAAAACAGAAAGTAGCCGACATAGAATAAACCCATAGCTAATGAGAGATATCCGCCATAACTCAAGGAAAGATCCCTTATCTATATTCCATGAAAACATACTTACGTACATAAAATACACCATTAATTACAAGCCGAGTTAATTCACGAGCTATGTGGGTTGTGGCGACAGGCGTGCTCTGATAAATTGCTTACCTACGTGCTATCTTCATCAAATAAATTCGAATATTGTCACTTTTTACTATACTGGTGGTATTCTTCTCCTATATGGAATCGGATTGAACGTACGTGCAGCTTCGTAGTGCAGGATTAGAACTTGTGATTTTTGACACATAATGCCATTCATCATTTGAAAATCTAAATATAATGCAATATAGTTGTTACTTAATTAAACATGTCAAGCGCCAATGTTTGTACCATTTTTAATAAATATAAGTGTGTATTTATTGTCGGGAGCCTCAAGTAATAGTGATAAGCTCTAACCAAATTCTTACTACCCAAGTTATTATTTTTATCATAAACGTAACAAAGTTTGACTGAAATTCGTACTATTTCTGTTGTGATATGTTTAAAGAGATAGAAAAACATGCACTAAACTAATTGCCCAGTACTTCTACATTTATCTCTTTCATCCAATTGAAGGAAAACGAAGCTAAACTAAAAAAGATTAAATTACTAACATGTTTCTGTTATATACTTATCTCACTTCACACAAACGTTATATTACTATCAGAATTTTCAATACGTACGTATAATATACCAACTTAAAATGTGGGAAAACGGGCAAAATTTTGATCTATTCAATTTTTATGTTTAACTAACGACTCACCCTTGCTTCTATATAAACTCCTCCTTTTTTGAAGTAGGTTAAAAAGTAACTAACGCATTAGCTACCTGCAAGTGAAAGTCCCGTCAAAATCGGTCCAACCGTTTCAGAGATTAGCCTGAACAGATAGACAGACAAAATTTTTAAAAATATACTATAATATACTTTCATACGTATTTAGTGAAAAGTTGTTACTTTGAAATTAAAAACAGACGCTTTAATTTCATTTATATGTATAAGTGTGTAGAATTTTCAATATTCATAGGTTTTTCATTCACTTCACTTTACATTCACATTTCATATATTACTAAAAAATCGTAAGGATGACCTTTTTACTATGTAATATAAATAACTTTAGAATACCTTAGCATTAACATTAAACCAAGTACAAAACATAAATGTACAATAGTTATTTCAGGCATTTATCAAATATATTTTGGTCATAAATGACGATTAACTAACTTTGCAGTGAATTACGCCTGAACTTCAAAATTAAGCATTGTTTACATCGTCCTCCCTTAATTTGTTACTACGTTGGAATATTTTACCGAAATACTATAGTAGAATATATTATTAGAAATATCAATATAACATCTTATACATTAAATATATTAAATAAGCATCTTATATAATAACATAGAGTAAGCAAGCGACTTCACTCGGGTTCCTTTGGACCATATTGTTTATTTTGTTGACATTTACTAATGCTTCACTTCCTTTAGTGAATAAATATGTTGGGACATTAACAGTACTATCTAGATCCAAGATAAGGTACGAGTATGAGGTTTGTGTTATTACGTGTAAATTCCATATTATATACATAACTAGCGACTCACCCTCGCTTCGCTCGGGTTCGCCCCTAGGTACGTGCTGTATATAATATTTACTTCGCACCACCCACTATATATTTGAGTTGATTATGAATTGCACGCACCATGGCGACGGTCATAACATGATACATCAAACGCCGTTAATTGTAGGTATAATGTTGTTTTAAATTTCCTAACTTTTTTCGATATAGTATGTTATCCTTAAGAGATAGACATATGCCATCGCGGACTTTTTTGTAGACCTATGTACGAGTATGATACACAATTCCACCATACATCATTTAGTTATATCTGAAAGGTTTAGTCAGCATTTTCGTTGAAAGCTCCCAGACGGCTTATATTTTTCCGACACCTCCAACAGAGATCATTATATTTTAGCCATTTTATACAAAAACTTGACAAATTATATATTAAAACCTTCCTGGAGAACCATTCTATTCATTGGTGAAAACTGTGTGAAAATTGGTGCAGTAGATTTTGAATTTATCGCGAACAGACTGACAGACAGACAGACAGACAGACGTGGCGGAGGACTTTGTTTTATAATATGTATAGATAGATATAAACATAAACACACATGACTGGAGTACAAATATTCGTGCTCATCACACAAAATGAAAGCCCCAGCTGGACTAGAACCCGTGCATACTGGCATAGCAAGTACGGTCACTACAATCTATGCCAAACCTGTCGTATTAATTTTCATATGCATTCCTTTATTTCGGAATATGAGACGTAAATAAAAGCAGACGGGACTAATTCAAAACTAAACCCAGAGAGAATTGTATACTTTCAGTCAGCGATTTCCTACTTTCAACTCAGCAAAAGTAAAAAGATATCAAGATCTTCGTCTCGGGTGCGACACCTCAGTGTCTTAAGTCGAAAATACTTTGTGAAGTTAAAGTTTTTGTATAGAAAGTCTTATAGTCGTTGGATTATTATTTTTTAAATTGTTGTAAAATGCGTTAAAAATCATTAAATAATGTCATACTGCATCTTTAAACTCAATGTTATCTAAATTCATCTAACAGTATGTATATGTATATGTATGTGAAACTGTGTATACGGTATATACTGTATACAGGTGGTATGCGTAAATAACTATATACTCGTAGTAGAAGCTTAAGATATAGGAATTTAGTCTATTTATGTACAATTTCATCCAAATCTGTTCAGTTTGCTAATTGCAATTATAGTGCCTAGTGTGATTCTAAAAAAGGGTACTTATTAGTTTAGTTCATGTTTTGTTTTAATCACGTGAAACGTCACATATATTACTAAGCATTACATTTTACTAAGTGTATTTTAAAAAGTGATACTAAAATATTCAATGATCATTCATTTTTTTATCGATAACTTTAACTGAACAGTTAAAAGCTTCTGAGAGAGGTCAAAACGCTAACTTAAAATTGATGATGATGTAGATTCGAAAATAAATATAATTTATGTACGTTCTGAAACAAAGTACGTATCAATCTTTGGAAGGAAAATGCATAAATCAGATTAGCAATACAATAAATAACGATGTTCATCTGCACATTCATACGTCAAACTATGCATATAAATCTATTCACTAATCTGTATGAAGTGCGTCATTTATTGGAAGCCATGAGGTTAGAATTAAAATTGAATGTTTGTTGTAAAAATGCACATGGCCAATTATTTGGCTTCTAAAATGATGGAGAAATTAATGAAATCGACTGATCTCTTCTGTAATAAGTAATTAAAAAACTAATTAAAAAGTAATTTATGTTTTTTGTCATTATCCGCTCCTGACCGATGTTGTCTACGGCGACTAATCTGACCGAGACTTTGACATGCATTCACAAGTGACAAACAGATTTCTATTTCTTTCACTCTCAAAATCCAAAGGCTTAGAACCGACGGCTTAACGTGCTTTCAGGCACTGTGGCACATCTGGTACTAACCCAGGCCCAACCTGGGAATAGAACCTAAGATCTCTGCATCTGTAACCCTTCATTACTACACAGCGAATAGTTGTAATAACATAAACGCATGACCGCAATAAAAATGCATTTATTCGCAAAATAAAAATCGATTTAGAAAAAAGCAGTTTTTCTTATAGTGAAATGCACTAAACTAAAATACACCAAATCCAAAGTTATAATAAAATTTCGTGGTAGCACTTCGTGGGTGCTGAACTATTAATTTCGAATTTCAGTAGTTTTGAAATGAAAACTGGGAAACTTTTTTAAAAGTTGGAAGCAATTTAAGAAATTAATTAAAATGTCAACTTGCTGCTATTGCTAATCTAGAATATTCAAATAAGATCAAGATTCGATTTCTGTGCAGAAACTTAGATTTATATTCTTGAACGAGATAGCTTACTATTATTAGTCGGATTTTTTCACTTTTAAGCTAGAAAAACTTAGGAGTTCTCTGGAACAAAATTTCTTCGACTAGGGTTTGTCTTTATCCTTGCTTCATTGCGGAGCGTTTAAAGAAGCTCTTTACCTCGATAAAGAATGTACAGTATTAGCTGTAATTAATAGAATATTACCTATATCACTATCCTACTGATAAATTATCTAAGCTTTGGTAAAATAAAACGTTGATCCGATTTTTTTTTGATAGTTTTGCGTGAAAGAAGAATAATTAAAACTGTTATGTATGTAAAGTCACTACGTTTATTACCATAAAAAGGAGATGATTAATAAAATACAAACACTTTTACCCAAATTCAATTTATTTCATCTTAAGTGCTAAGGTAAAAATAAATATTCGGGGTTATATTCAGAGATTCTAGTCATGCTTACAACGCCGTAATCACTGAACTCGCTGAAAGATTGCGTAAATGTATACCAACAAACTTAGAAACTGATTTCTGGTTTCATTCGTTCTGAGAAATGTTACTTCGAAATAATCGCACCTTACTATTTTGCTATTTTCTGAATCAAATGCGTAATCAAATCTCGAAAGTCCATTTCAAAGTACTTATAGCTTGAACTAGTATTGGCTTGAAACTTTGTATTATAAAATTCTGTATAACACAATAAATTAGATATTGATAAATAAAATTGAAGTGTATTTAAAATTTATATGTGTAGTATATCAACTATCTGGTATCCGTAACACAAGCACGTTGCGTAGCTTACTGCGGAACTAGATGGCGCTGTTGTAATAATGTCCCAACATATTTATTTATTTATTTATTATTAAAAGACATTCAAAGTTTGTAAAAATTTTATCCTAAAAAGGGGTATCCCTAGTGTTAAAATATAAACGTTAATCTAAGTAAATAAAAAGATACTGTTCGTGTTCTCTATTCTACGCTTTATTTAAACTGATAGTCACGATACATAGTAGCTGTGAATAATAAATGTTTGAAATAGAAACAAATCGTTTAAAATGTATAATGAGGTTAGGAGCATTTTCTCTAAGGCACATTTTTCAGTTTGAGATAGTTTCAGATATACATTTTTTTGTATTTAAAAAACTCCAATACGAGAATCGGTTGCGAATACGAGAGTTTTTGCCTAAAAGTATTTTTCATGTTAAAAATGAAAAAGAATATTATAAATCAAAAAGTTTGAAACTATCGCCTAACGGTTAACCGATTAAAAAATCCACGCGAGTAGAGACACAGATAAAAAAATATATGAAAAAAACATATGTGTTTGATTTAAAAATGTTGAAAATTCAAAGTTCCCAATATTTCATACATATCGTTCTGTATATATTATGTTCCGTTCTTAATATTCGAGATGTGCGTTTACAGGTCAGGTTCATATTAAAAATATAAACAGCCATGACTGGAGTACAAACATTCGCGCTCGTCACGCAGCTGCCCCAAACGGGACTCGAACTCCAGACTGCTGTGAGAGCAAATAGAGTAACTAAAAATTGAGACAAATGTTTTCTAAAAAAAAGTAAAGTGGCAGACTCACTTGTTTGTTAAATTTTCTTATGCATATTTAATGAATTTTATTGAATTTTTAACTATAATTTTAAGATGTTGATAAATTATATAATAAATTTATTATTTTATATAAAGAGCTTTGGAATGCTTATTACATATTAATAAAGTCGCGACATGAAACGCTCATTCATTTGAAATTTCATTCGTGATTAATAAATGTATTGGCGCAGATGGCGTTTTTCCCACTGGAAGAAAGATCATACATTAAAAATATTCACTCTTAGTACTTCATTCACTGTGGTTTTATTTTGTATTGCTGTCATTGAGCCTAATGCTAAGCATTCAATTAGACAACCGAGTGAGACGGGTTCAAATCCTGGTTGAGCTTAAATATTTTGCATATGCGAATCGTTTCTAATTTGATTTTCATTGATTAATTTCCACTTGTCTTACGGTGATAGAAAATATCAATATGTCAAGTTCTCGAAAGATATGTGAACAACGTGGCTAATTCCTCTAGAATCGAAGGAAGGGTTTCTAGTAGTGGGATCGTAAAAAGAGTAGAATACGAATATGAATAAAATATTCAAATATGGATAGAGACCTAATTTACTTTTTGGCTTCTTGTTTAACGTATCTGATGTAAAGTAGAATTTTTTAATTACACTTTAATTAACTAAAAAGTAAAGCACTTTATTTACACTTTACTTTGTTTTTTTATAGCTTATTGTTTATTAGTGCTAGTACTATGCTTGTTACCTTCGGGTAGCAGTCGAATGGGCCGGCACGGCCCGTATAGTACTACTCTCTCACAGAAGACCGGCGTGAAGTGGCAACTATGCTGTCGCGTTTCGTCCGGTAAGTGAGAGTCCGGGAGGCCCACTCCCCATCCCTCTTCCCGTCCTTCTCCCTCCTCCCTCCCTCTCTGTCCTGTAAGGCCGGCAACGCATCTGTAAGCTGTATGGTGTTGCAGATGTCCATGGGCGGAGGTGATCACTTACCATCAGGTGACCCTCCTGCCCGTTTGCCCCCTTTGTCCCATAAAAAAAAAGAATTATTTATAAAAATATAGATTTAAATTTGAATAATGCATAAAACAAAAGATTTTATAAAATGTCGCAGTTGCTTTCGTAGGAATTCAATAAGACCACTGTTTGCATTACGAAAGCTCTGCCTTAAAAACAGCGAATAAGCGACGTAATTTGGTATTTCTGATAAAGTAATAAAGTCATTTTTTTAAATATAGGAAAGATGAACTTTTTATTCAAAAAGAAATGGAATGAATAATTTATATCATCATTTTGAAGATTTATTCATTTAATAGCCATAGCCTATGGTTTCAGATAGTATTGAAAATGTGTCACGTTTTATTACACTTGTAGGATGACACTAATAAAACTTTGAGATAACAATTGCTTATATTTTCTTTTGTAACTTTAACTTAATGCTATTGTAATAGTCAGTACGTTTGTTTGTGTGGAATCGACCACCTGCTCGAAATGCAGTTCTACTGAGAAGAGCCGGCGAGAATTTTATTTTTTAAGAAGAAGAATAATTAATCCGTCTTTCTCGATATTTTGAGAACCCAATAGTATGACCATGGCTTTGGTATGGAACAAAATATCGACAAAATCGAAAAGTATTGCCTTTGGTTTTAAAAATTTAAAGAATTAACTGTAATTAAATAAGATGAAAGTAATAGGTATACGTATTTGTGGATCAAAACTTTGCATGAAAAAATATACAAAATATGAACGACTGCTAATTGATTTTCAGTATGAAAAAAGATGAAACGCTAACCATCGATGCCTTCAAACAAAACGCAAATGATGTAGCAATAGCGGCGGTATTTTCAGTAATATTATCTGTGACACATGATCTCCTGAATTATATTAAGTTGTTCCTGGCGTAAATCGTGCTGCGTTTACACTTATCTAGTAGAATTCGTATTAAACCATGAATATATGAATTAATAACTTACCCCCGCTTCGCTCGGGTTAGTTCGGTAAACAAAGCATTGTTTTCAAAATAAAATAAAAAAAATTGTACTCAAAAGTATTGATAATATGGAAAAAAGCACACAAGAGACCAGTAGTTTATCAATGTTGTACTAGCCAAAATATTTTTGTAAATCGATCATGAACTCACTTAAACCGTAAATCGATATACCAAAAACCAAACAGTTCAGTACCGTTTTCTCCAACCTGGACATATATTTGAAAACTAAATAACACACTCGCGCAAGCACTTGCTTGTATTCAAAGTAATAGTAATAACGCGTTCGCGTGTCATATCGCTACGTAGAATAATGAGGAGCTTTTTGGCCAAAATTTGCAGCCTCACATTTATGCTAATACCATTCTATAATAAGAATTAAGGGTAATTCCTTGAATTTTCGTATATAATCCCATGAAAAATAAATTAATTTGTGTAATTTAATACATTGGTTACTGTTGTAATTTATTTGCTAATTTTTCTAATATTTGTTTTTAATTAATTACTTTTAATTTGACATAGCGTCTATTGTTACATTAGCAATAAGAATTTAGGTTCAAAGAGGGGTTATTGTTTGGTCGGGGGCGGGGGGTCTGTTGTGCCGTCAAAATAAATTGCTAATTCGATCCCACGGTGCCCTGTTTAAGACGAGGAATGTTAATATAACGGTACATTCTAAAGAATCCCAACTTGAAGAAGACATTATTAATTATTTATCTAAAACTAATAACGGTAAAATTAATAATAAGGCGTAATGATAAAAGATTTGATCTTACATTTTAAATAGCGGAAAAGCTGACTTTTCTCAGTAGAATAGATTTTCAGTTTTCGCAACTTCCCTAATAATATTGGGTTACAGTGGTTCATATATATCAGTAATACCAACGTTACAGATTGAATTAAATTTAACCTAGTTAAGCTTTTGTTTTTATATTTTCTATCAACATGTAAAAGTAAAAATTTTAGAAGTAGCATAGTATTATTAAATAAATAAATAGATAAGAAGCGTAGATAAATATCTTAGAAAATATACGACACGTTAGAACGAAAAACGACACGTTCGACTCAGTATGTAGTAACGCTAGCGCTACTTGCTGCAATCTTAGGCAATCATTAGTTGAGCAAGAATGTCTGTTCTGCAGTTATGGCTGTTTATATTTGAAGGGTACAGGGGCAAAAGGAATGTCACATAAAATTAAAAAAGTTGAAAAGTATGGGAACATTAAGATTTTGCCGCGTATTATCGATTGCATTGTTAAAAAAAAAATTGTGACATTTCTTGTTTTGCCCCTGTACCCTTCATTTATTATATATGTATAATATATTTAAAATTATATGTTTGTATTGTACTATCAGACATCCGTAATCCGTTCCAACTTAATAAATAGTATAGAATATATTATGTCGCTATTTAGGGCTGAGTTTTAAACGAAATCGTAAATAAATAAATATGTTATGACATTATTACAACAGCGCCATCTAGTTTCGCAGTAAGCTACGTAACGTGCTTGTGTTGCGGATACCAGATAGTTGATATACTACACATATAAATTTTAAATGCATACATATTATAAATATAAACACCCATGACTGGAGTACAAACATTCGTGATTAGCAAATGAATGCCCCCAGCGGGACTCGAACCCGCGACCGCTGGCGCAGAAAGTAGGGTCACTACCAACTGAGCCAAACGAGTCGTCGAATGAAAATGATGAAGAATGGATCAAAGACTGCGACATTTCTATAACTTAGAAAACTTTCATCGTGCGTTCCGACAGCACTCTATGTGCAAATTGTGTACTATTACGCGACGTATTACATTGTACTCATTTGCATGCTAATGCATTCGCTACACATGACGGATTTATTGGAACAAAATTTGCTCTTCTACTGTGCTATGAGTGAATACATTACGAGATTGTGACTAAAGAGGTTTACTTACTTTAATGAGTATGTGTATAAAGTAAATGAGTTTGATAGTTTAAGTTTTAAATGTTGTTTGTAGTTTGTATATACTATATTATACAATGCATCTTTAAGTGGCAAAGACTATTCTTCGTGTACACAGATTATCTATTTACTGAATTCTTTTGTTTGTAAGAAATAAAAGGCTTTTTTAATTTTTATTTTTTTACTATTTATTATGTTCCGAGGTGGGCGTAAATAGCTGCGACACAGTTTATACTAAGGCAGCTAATTACGAACTAACTGTTTTTAATATGTATGTTATTATGTTCAATAAAATCTTTAAAAAAAACTGTCCAACAATACACCCACGCTACAAAAATATCGTATATAATATAATAGTCCACCACGCAAGCCACATGCGGATAGGCGGACATATGTCTTTCGAAAACTTTGCTCTCTATATATATACAGCTCACAATATTTTTCTTCATTGTAAAAAAAGACAAGTGGTAATCATGTTGAAAATGATTTGTATATGAAAATACTAGAAGTTGAAGATCCGGAATTCAAACCCGCTACACTCGGTTTTCCAAGCTAGCGCGGTACCAATCGGCTTTAACTACCTTCATTTATATTATATTTCCTTAATTTTTTTATAATTATTATTATTTATTCACCTAGTGTTCGGGATTCGACTAATTCCAACTACTCGGTCTTTCTATTTCTACTAGTATAAATCAACGATTTTCCAATCAATTACTCATAGTAATGAGCAAAAGTAAACCTTCAATAAGCCCTTTGTCATTTAATGATCCTAATATCAGCTTCAAAGCCATTATTCAAGTATATAATTACGTTTAAGCATCCTATTGTAGAAAACAGTAGAAGTTCTAATAACTTTTATAGTTTTAGTCAGTTTATATATGTATAGTGTATCAACTATCAGGTATCCGTAACAAAAGCCTCGTAGCTTACCACGGAACTAGATGGCGCTGTATGTAATAATATTCCAATATATTTAAACAAAAAATATCTATCTGCCTTTGAAATTTCGAAATAGCTAGGGAATATTTAATATGTAATTCTAGAATTTTATGCAGAAATTTACTATCTCAGTAAGTTTTATTTACAGATAATTTACTGTGAACTGTAAAATTTAATTGTTTCAAGGGATTCGAAGTGAGATGTTTCATAAGAAAAGTAATAAAAGCATACTAAAAACTTATCTGAATATTAAAATTCTACTGTAAAATCGAATGAAATAAAGTACGAGCTAATATTATATTCAAATTCAAAATATTTTATTCAGCATGAAATTATTACAATGTTTTACTGAACGTCACGAGTCTCCTACCAGTTCGGAAGGAAGAAACCACTGACCTGAGAAGAACTGGCGAAAGAAACTCAGCGGGACCGATGTATATTTTTTTTTGTTTTTTTTTTTATGTCATATGAATTATGTATACTTCTTTTTACGATTGATTTTCACTATTGTGTTTATAGTGATTATTACCTCATTTAGTATATAGTTGTCAGACCGAAAAAAAAAACACAAAGTGTATTTTGACCAGCCATTTTTAATAATGCCCTTGAACTTAAGACATAAGTAGGTAAAACCTGTGTCAGCCTTCATGTATCACCATTTCGCAGTGAAACTACAAGCCATTTAATTTTTCACTTTGTGATCTTCAGCTTTTTAAGGCCTATTAAATACGGTTATAGTTATATGTAATATAATATTATCACTACCACAGAGTACTGTAAGCTTTTCGGAGACATTTGTACTGATAGCCTCCTGCCTCTGATATAAAGATAATAATAATTTATAGCTTATAGAAAGCTCTAGCTGAGTTACAATAATTATTATTGACCTCTAAACTCGTGATAATAACTTCTGGTACCTTGTCAGGTTTGTATAGTTCTTAGTTCGATCACACAATTTTAATAGATTTTTTTGTAAGTGTCTTCGGCCCTTTCTAACGTCCCACTGCTGGACACAGACCTCCCTCAGTACGAGAGGGATCACGCCATAGTTCACCGCGCTGGCCTAGTACGTGTTGGAATTCACATGACTTTCGAAAACTTTCTAGGGTTTCCTCAGACATGCAGGAAACCTGCATGTCTGTCTCACACTGTTTTCCTTCACCGTAAGAAATACCCGGATTTGAACCCGCATCACTAAAGCGAGCGCATTACTGCTGGGCTAAATCTGCATACTTGCTTTGTAAGTGTACCACTTCCAATACAATCTCTCAATCTCTTCTAAAAGCTAAAGATTAACTGTTTGGATTTTGCAATCTACTGTTTATGATTGATAATTCAAATTCAAACAATGGGGGGATATCTCGAAAAAGCCTTTGAGTCTTTACTTCTCTAAGAAATCTTTAATACGCTTGAATGATGAATTTTGGCTAAGAATGAATCTGTTCTAATATCTTTATGCATATTCAAATTAAATTCAAATTTTGTTTGGTTAGTCGGAGAACAATACCTTATTTGATCCGATACACGGCTCGACATACTTCCTAAAATCACCAAGATATTCATGAGACTACATAATATTATTATATTGTTCAATGTTCATATACATGTTGATAGAGTTGGGTCATTCTCCCAAAAATATTTTGTTCCTACTTTTATGAATTTTGGATAGATATTTCACAGTATCTAACATTTTTTTATTCTTTGTAATGCTTTGCGCTAGTTTGAAGCAGCCTATCACTATCTAATATATTATATTAAACAGGGTGAAATATTTGCGTTGTATATACAATGTTATAAATTAACTTGCAATTCCCGCGGCCCCACCCGCGTTCTAACTACTATAAAATAGTATGGGTTTGTGGTAGAAGGATGAAAATTTAGGATTATAAGTATTTTATAATGCCAAATAAGAAATAAATAAAAAAATTAAAAGCTCTAAAAATAAAAAAAAACACTTTTTTCACTTGGGGGAATAAAAAATAGCCTACGATCTATACTCAGACTACCAAATATACACAAAAGAAAATCATAAAAATCGGTCAAGCCGTTTCAGAGGACTTCGATAACAAACACTGTGATACAAGATTTTTACATATTAGAAAGATATTCTTTGAAAAATGTGATTCTTCAATTTCAATATTGTAGAAAAAATAACGAAATATCTCATTTTCAAAATTGCTAGATATGAATTAATAATAAATGAAAAAAAAAATTATATTAATACAGCGCCATCTATTTCCATGGATACAAGATATTCGATATACATATTTTACTTCAACTACTTGTACACTACAAACTAAGGCAAACGTGTCGCTGATATAAATTTAGATTCAATTTTGGTCCAATATACTCATTGCATCAGAATTCAGAAAAAACTAAACATTTTAAAAATATAAAAAACGAAAAACGAAAGCATATTTAGCAAAGTCAATTACAAATAAAACTGAAACAAACAATGAAAAACAAACTGCAAAAATATTTACAAATGAAGGAAAATACGTGTATCGTATTAAGCTCATAAATATTTCCTATTTTCAAACAAAGTTCGACAAACACTGACTACAGTTACGAATTTTGAGTAAAACTTTTAAGAGCTTATAAAGGTTTATATTTTGGTACTGTTTATTTCGCAATTCGACAGTCTTTTTACAACGCAATTTTAGGAAATAGAAATTTATTATGTACAAAATTTTCTTCATGAATTAAAAATATTTCATGATTCTTGCTTCCGATACCTAGTTTCTTATGGTTTTTTATAGACTTGAGACAATTTTTTTCAGATGAAACCAATGCTATGTACTCGTTATTAAAGTTTGATTTTTCTTATTTCTTTGTTATCCAACGAAATAAACCTTTATATACTTAGGTTATATTAAAAATAATTTAAGATAATATTACATATATAATATATTGAATTTATTTACAATAGCAAAACATTGTTTATTGTTTGACATTCTTAGATTTACGCAAATATTTTACATTTTAAACGAAACTAATATTTCCGATTTTTTAGATTTTTGGTTATGGACGATAAGAATCCGATTTTTGAGAAAAAAAAAGTAAAGTAGTTGAAAAAAAATCCGCCAGACACCTAAATCTGAAATAAGCCTGCGAATTTATCCGAAAATATAAGATTATTTAAAATTATATTTTTATGTTAAGTAAACTTTCTACAGAATTTTTCAAAATAAAGCAAGTTTTATATTCGTAACAGAATCAAATCTTCTTTCAACTATGTAGGTGTCCTGGTCGAAATAATTTCAAACACATCGTTATACATAAAACACTGCGGGTCATCCAAAGAGATATCACTCGAGTACTCACTCAATTCTTTCACATTTTCCCGGTCGAACACCGGATATTAAGCTGGCATCTATGTCTACATAAGTCTGTCCTTACAAATAATGCTACAAAGTATTTTAAATCCTTTCATTTAATTTCCGTCATATGAACAGATTACGAGTGAAAATTCAAAGACACTTTTGAAGCTTAACTTGCATATACTTTTGTTTTTTTTAGGAACGAAGTTCCTTACGGCAGGCTTGGAGGGGATAGGGATTTTGCTGCGCGACCGAACTGAAAAAAATGTGATAGTAAAACCGTAAGAAAAAGTGCGTGGAATAAAACCGTTAAATGAGACGTGCGCATGCGCGACAGTCGCATACACAAGCGAGTAGTGTATAATACCTTTCTCTTTCTCCCTCTTTCTTTTCGTTCTCTCATCCCTTCTCTTTCTATTACTACTCCACCGATAATTTGAATTACGATGTTTTTTTTATTTAAAGTAATTTATTATTTCCGAAAATACTGAATTTCCTTAATACTTTCTTGTACTTAAATAAAAACTAATCAGCAAAATTTAAGAGAAAAATCAAGAAAACCTACATAAAATTGAGCACGATTTTTTTTGCAATTTGTGTCGATTCTACATTAGCCGAAGGAACTTCGTTCCTACCTGGTGTCCCAGGACACCACATCATTTTTTTTCAATTCATAAATTCTCATTATATTTATGAATAAACTTAGATTTGCATCATGTGTTTCATCTGAACAGGTGCGCAAATTTTGTTTTATATATTTGTTTGATTCACTGGTGGTAATTACAATGTTAAAATTAATTAATTATGTGTGCACTATACGCTAATAAATATGGAGATTTTATAAGATATTTAAATATTTTAGTAAAAAAAGTATACACAGTATTTAAAAAAAAATTACAAGAAGAGCAACAAGTGTTCAAATTTTTTTTTGCATTACAATTTTTAGAACTTATGTAACTGGTCTCCGAATGGATTCATGGAGCGATAATTATAAAGAATCTCACAAAAACGTGACATGGCACTTCAAAGGGGAGACTTGCGTGGACACCTAGGTACTTTTAATCGTTTTGTATAAAAAACTTAGACCTAAAATAGTCCAAAATTTTTCAACTTTGAAGAACTTGGCAAATAGATTTTCTAAACACTAGCTTTATTTACTTAATTTTTATTTAATATATCACTTTTATATTTTACTTTGTCTCAAATACAAGATACATAATCAATCATTATTTTTTGCCTATAATTTTTGTACCAACAAAGCTGCTTGAAGTAATCTATGACGACATACCATATGTGAATGTCTAGGAGCGTCTAAGTAAACAAGATCCTTAAAAGATAAGTAAATGGGTCAAAAACTCGCCTACAATGGCGAGAGGAAGATGCTATTGTGAAAGATAGGGATGATGCTTTTTTACATTTCCGTACCCAAAAAGAGCTTCTTACATCAAACAGGAAGCACATGTAGTATAAATACGATGTATTATGTTATTTATTCTATACTTTTGAGTAAAATAACTGGTTTATATTTGCGTATTTTATGTAATATTTGTATTAATTTCTTATTATTATCGAATTGTAATTATTAGACTGGTCTAATATATAATCATTTGATTTTGATTTGATTGATTTTGGATTGATGCTACAGGGAAAAGCTAATATATTATTATTGAAGCTTGCAGTAAGATAGCATGTCTTTTAGAATAAGGCTGAGGAATTATTATGCTTACTTTTACAATTTCAAACCATAACCTTATTAGGTTTAGATTAAAATGGATCTGACTGAATGGATATGGCACAATTTGTTAAAACGTACTTAATAACATATGATTAAATAAGAATGATTAAACTGACGACACGTGTGGCGCAGTTTGTAGTGATCCTATTGCTACGCCAGCGGTCGCGGGTTCGAGTCCCGCTGGGGGCATTCATTTGTTGAGCACGAATGTTTGTACTTCAGTCATGGATGTTTATATTTATAATATGTATGTTTTTTAAATTATATATGTATAGTTTATCAACTATCTGGTATCCCTAACACAAGACCGTACCTTGTCATTGAACTTTTTAATATTTAATAATAATATATAATAATTATTAATTAATATATATTATTATAATAATTTTGTTTATTTATTTAATCTATTATACAAATATAACTCAAAGCATTTCCAATCTTTATCGTCTGTAGAGGGACATAATATTGTGACTATATCAGATATCCGTAGTATAACTATTGAGGTCCTTCATTACTCCTAAACGTTCCTCCATTCCTTAATTTTATATGAGACTATCCATTTACTTCCATTAGGGACCTCTTGGGTGAAATTTAATCGCCCATTCACGAAATGGTCCCTTTTGTTTTCGATCTATTTAGACAACGTACTTGATTCGAACAGTATTAAAATGTAGGCTAAAAATACATAGCTTTACATTTTGTGTACAGTGTGTTGTTTTTTTATCTATTATAGCGTTTTCACAATACCTTTATAGGTTTACGCGAATATTCGACATTCAGATTCAAATTCAAAATATTTTATTCAGCATACAATTATTACAATTTTTTAATGAACGTCATGAGTCTACTACCAGTTCGGAAGGAAGAAGCCACTGACCTGAGAAGAACTGGCGAAAGAAACTCAGCGGGACTAATATTTTTTTTTTCTGTTTTAATTTTTTTTTTATTAAAATTGTAATGAACAATAATACTATGGGTTGAAATAGCCTAATGGCAATCACATCATTCCCAAGGCGTACTGTCTTCTAAAAAATCGTTAATCGAATAATATCCTTTACTACACAATTTTTTTAAACTTGGCAATAGGAGCTTTTTGAAAGTTTTCTGGGATCCTGTTGTATAAGCGTATACATTGTCCATAAAAAGAATTACTGACTCGGCGTTAACAAGGCATTACAAGTTTATAAATGAAACTTATAAATTTAACAACAATGAAACTTATAAAATCACGGTATCTCCCGTGACCATGATTGCTGTAAAGCAATCGAAATGTCGGGAACCAAAAATCAAAATAAATCCGCGACAAAAACCGAAAAGATAGTTTCATTCATAATTGTCGCGTTTTATCAAGATCGGTTTTGCTACTTTTATAGTTTAGTGACAAATTGTAATTTTTGCACTGACTTTCTGACAGACTACGAGTATAACTAGGGAACCTAGAAATTAGAGATTCTTATCCTTAGATTGCCTTGAAACATATCTAATTAACTAACGTATAGTTTGTTAAATTCAACCCTACAAAAATAGAGGGCGAACAAAATTTCCGTAAAGAAAAAAACTTTTAAAGAAAGTTCAGAAGAACTTTGTAACCAGGGTTACAAAGTTTGGTTTAAAATACGCGGTATGTTTAAATAACAAAAGCATTTGCCAACTTTTAGTACAGAAGATGCCTCTCTCCATTCGGGTGGCACTTAAAAAGGTTCACACGAATGATTCAACAAATATTGTGCTACTCAGAGTTGTAAGTATAAAGTCAACGTTGAATAAAATTTAAAGCATTTTATTTTTTCGTTCATTTTATTAGAGAAAAAAGAAAGTCCATTTATAACTGATTATTGAAATAGGATTTCCACAAAATTATCAATGTGCAGATTCGAATCGATTCACAATCGATTCATAATTATATCGTTTTGTTCTGAAATAAAATATAATTGATGAATTTTGATTGAAATGTTTATTGAAATTAATTTTTTGTTGAAATCTTTTAATACGTAGTATCCCAGTGGTAACACACTCACTTTAAATACCGTATTAAGTCGTTCAAATCCTGGTCGCACACATCTGTCGCGTGCGAATCTCAATCTGAATTCTAACTTGTCCTACGGTGAATGAAAACATCGTAAGACCTTCATGTCTGAGAGCAAGCTAGCAAGCTTTCGAAAGTCGTGTAAATTGTACAGTATGGCAATCTATACTTGGTCAGTGTCGTGGAATATGGCATCTCTCTTATTGAAGAGAGACCCGTGCCCATAAGTGAGATATTAAAACGAGCTGAATACACAAGTCAAGCCACCCAGAATACCACACTTGGTAAAAATATAAACTTTGAATATGAAGACAATAAGCAATTATATCACATTCCAGTAACCACACCATGGACTTATAAGAATCCGGTAGTTTTCAAAAACAAAGAATAATAAAGGAAACATTAGCACTTTCCCCGCAGTAGCAGTATAGAACCCGCGAGCTGGCGAGCCACATCGTTCACATCACCTTAGTCCTTAGTTATATAAGATAGACTTAAGAAATATTGTAAAAGTATTTAATTAAATAATTAAAAAAAAAAGTCTATCTTTCAAATATTTTGATTCACATATAATCTATACATGCAATAAAATTCTGAGTCTAATCTGTACATTGAATATTTTTTTGGAAAATCTAATTGAAATAGACATTATTATCGATGTAGAAACCAAATCTACAATTTTTAGAATTGTTGTCTGTCTGTCTGTCTGTGAGCGCATCACGAGAAAACCACGAGACGGATTTGGATGAAATTTAGTATGACGTTAGCTGGTTACCCGGTCAATATATAGGATACTTTTTACTGCGGGAAAATAACTTATCTCTGAGAAAAATACAAAAAAAAGGTTAGAAATAAAACTACGCATGCATTTACGTCTTTAGAACGCGGGTGGAGCCGCGGGTATTGCTAGTTATATTAAGTTAATCAAAACCTTTCATGAAAACAGTCCAGTAGATTAATATGAAATTTAGTAAAACTAAAAAAGGCTCGGAAAGTATACTAAAGTCAACAAAGGCGTATCTCTGAAAGGACTTATTGTTACTTGTCCGTCGCACATTGTGCCCGGCTCATGCGGTTCATTTCAGCTCGAGCTTTGTTTTCTGCATACAGCAAATAGAAGTTTCATTTAAAATACTGTTGCTGTAATCTATTACGAGCTTGAGCTGAAGCTTATTAATGAAAAAATTTAAACAGGATTTTCTCAAAAAAGATGGGAATATTTTTAATGAAAAGATAGTTTCATTTGTCAAATATTTGCGTAAAACTAAAAAAGTATTAAGAAAGGAATAAGTTAATAAACACACACATTAGAATATTAAAATATTAAAATATATGATAATTTATATATAAAATTTGTTACTAAATGGTAGTTTAAAAAAAAGTCATGGTACATGATTTGTGCTGATATCTCACTGGACAAGAAAGTGAGAGAAAAAATAATAAATTCTATATCTCTTTTGCTTACATGACTTATATCAATGAAAATGGCCGCATTGACCTAAGTACGGTCTTTTTCTAAGGATATGGATATGGTACAGTTATTACTATTGCTTCCTCCAAAGTAATATTGGGATATAATTTTTAAATACGTTAGAACACAAAATAAGTTTAACGAGGTATAGTTTTATTTAGTCTTTTGGTTACATAAAATATTATTATTTTGTCTACGAAGGCCTGATTTCAAAGTTCGTTTTTCTAATTGGATTGTTATTCTAATTTACAGCCTAAAGTTTAAAACTTAGCTTTGCGTCGGAGATTACGTAAGACTTTCATACTACGAGTAATTTCTCACCACTCCACCAGACGACACCTTTGGCTCAGTTTATAGTGACCCTACTTGTTGTAGCAGCAGTCGCGGGTTCGAGTTCCGCTGGGGCAAATCATTTGTTGAGCACCAATGTTTGTACTTCAGCCATGGGTGTTTATATTTATAATATGCATGTATTTAAAACTTATATATGTATAGTCTAAAGTGGTAGTGCCATGCTTGTTACCTTCGGGTAGCAGTCGAATGGGCCGGCACGCCCCGACAGTACCACTCTCTCACATAATACCGGCGTGAAGTGGCAGCTATGCTGTCGTGTTTCGTCCGGTAAGTGAGAGTCTGGGAGGCCCACTCCCCATCCCTTCTTCCCGTCCTTCTCCCTCCTCCCTCCCTTCCTCTCCTAAAAGGCCGGCAACGCATCTGCGAGCCCTGCATTGTTGCAGATATCCATGGGCGGAGATGATCACTTCCCATCAGGTGAGCCTCCTGCCCGTTTGACCCCTTTGTCGCATAAAAAAAACTGTCGCATAAAAAATAACTATCTAAAATTCGTAGCACAAGCTTCGTAGCTTACCACGGAACTAGATGGCGCTGTTTGTAAAAATGACCCAACATATTTATTTATTTATTCAATTAGCTTAAACCGGACTATAGTAGTGGTAAAATATATTAGAACGAAATAAACACATTAAATTTCTAAGTTTCAGTTTAGCTTTAATATATTTTAAAGTCTGGAACAATACTTTTTTTGATGAAAGAAGTAATGTTAACATTAAAAAATATGAAATATAAATCTACAGTATACAGAAATAATGTAATAAGAAGAAAAGCTAGGCACTAAATTGCAGGCTTGAATGAAAAATATCTAAAAATATTATGTTGAGACCAACTGCTGAGTTACAAGCATTAAATTTTATTACTGTATAAGGAAAACTGCATTTACGTCAGGGTTTGTGATGCAAACATAAACTTTTCTATTTAAATGCTTAGTTTTTAATTTATTCTCAGTTTTATGCATTTTCAACCCCCGACGCAAGAACGACGCGGACGGGGTGTTATAAGTATGACGCGCTCGCGTACGCGCGTGTGTGTGTGTGTGTGCGTGTGTGTGTCTGTGTGTCTGAGGGCATCGTAGCTCCCGAATGGATGAACCGATTTTGATTTTGTTTATTTCTTAAAAGATGAATTAGTCGAGTGTTAGTGTTAGCTACGTTTGATAAAAATCGTTCCAAGATAGCCGCGCCTACAAAATGGCGCATTACATATTTTTTCACAACTCCCTCAATATGGGGATCAAATAAAAGGGCTTTACTATTTTAAGAATACTATTACTACTATAATTATTGTATTTTATGCAAGGTAGTGGTAAGCCAGTAGTTATGTCGAGTTAAGGTTCAAATCTCAGATCTTGCACCTTTGATATTTTCATGTGCGAATCATTAACAACATGAAAATCTGTTATGTAATCTGAGTGCCTAAACAATGTAACAATCGATTAGCGAAAGCGATAGTAGAAAAGTCCAAAATGTATGGGTTTGACATATGCCTTAGATATGTCACGTGATCTGTTGTTAATGAATAGATGATGGTAGACAATGTAAATTAATTTCAATTATTAGTTATTTAAAGTTCAAAATGCTTACGATACGTTTAAGCGATGACGATTGTAGAAATCGAATCGCTTCATAACGAATGCCGGTTATGCTGTATAGATATACATATAATAAAATTCTAATTTATTGAAGTCTGTATTACTTAATATGTTTTGTATAATATTATTGAAATTATAGAGGCCGAATCGATAGTTTTTAGAATTTTTGTTTGTCTTACTGCCTTTCTTATTGTGACCGAATTACGAGAACTCTACTGAACAGATTTTGAAATAACTCGATATTATGATTGCTGATTATCAGGGTCAAAAAAGGATACTTTTTTCAGGAAAAAATAATATAATATTATATCGTAGTATATATTATATTATTATTTTTGGGACAAAATTATTGATGCTATCACTTTTCAAAGGCTCTTTGTCTATTCCTCTACATTTTCTATTACACTTAGGAGAATATTAAAATAGAGTATTTTGCATATTTCCAAATAACAAATCAATCGCCAAGTATCCTCACAAATAAAATGTACTTACATTTGGGAAATGGAGAAGTCTTGTAGGAAGGAATTCGAAATTTATGTGTTAAACAAAACTGGTTTCGGAATATGCTTTATTTCCTTAGAAACGTTGTATAAATGATAAATGTAAGTGATAGAATTATGAGAGTTATTTTTACTGAGTAAGGTTTTGCTAAGATTGTTCGTGTATAGTAAAACTAGCCTTTCCCGCGGCTACGCTCGCGTTCTAAAGGCTGGAAACCAAATTCTTTCGTCCCGCCCGTCCGCCAGTCTTGCACACGGTGGTCATTATTTTGTTGCGGAGTTATGTTAAAACTATGATATTTCCTACGATATTCAAAATTAAATACTTGTGATGAGTAACTTATTTATTTAAGTAAGGATTTATATCATGTTTATAAAAACACGTTCGCAAAAAATGCATTGTCTCAAAACAAAATTGATTACCATAAAAAAGGCTACAGCGAGTCAGCCTCATAAGCTAGTCATATGTTATCAAGATTTTTTTAGAACTTTTGAAGGGTAACATTTACGTCCTACATGATTTTTGCATAACTTTAACCGTTTACGCAGCGCACGCAACGGAAGCTCTCAAAAGGAATATTTTTCTCCCTCTTTTGGAACATTTTTTATTGATACTCCGCTCCTAATGGTCGTAGTGTGATGTCATATAACCTATAGGCCTTCCTCGATAAACGGACTATCTAACAAAAAAAGATTTTTTCAAACAAACAACTTCTTCAATAATCCATACATTTAATATTTTTTATTATGATATATATAGATGCTGAATCTATAGTTGTTACAATTTTTGTCTATTTATCCATATTTCTTTCTGTCGCATCCCGCGAAAATTACTGGACTACATTTGGAAGTGAAAGTAATTTTGAATAACACATGTGTCTTCATAATATTTAGGTACTTGAAACCACACTTTCAAAATCAAATCAATAAATCAAATTATTAATTAAAACTAATGATAGTACGAAATCAATTAACACACGAAAAGGTACAGTAGATACCTATATAAAATGTACTTACTGTTATTTTATAAAATTTGTAAATTGAGATAAACATGTATAATATTTTTACGTCAAACAGAAATCGAATACGTCATAACATTTTAGCTAAAAACACTCTCTATTAATTTTTAAAGCGCCATTTTTAATGACTCCGGTCTATTTAAAATAATTGCAAGGAATGGAGAGTTTTCGTTAATGATCTTCTCGTTATATTTCTATGTCTAAATGAAGCGCACATAGAGTTTGTATTCATGTATTACAATATTAAATTAGACATTCTTATATCTATAATCAATAATATAAATTTAAACGGCTCTTAAAACGGCGTGAGTTGGATCACCTTTTTAAAATATGTTTATTTTTGTATATATCTAATTTAAAGAACAATAATGTTATACCTTCACTTGCTATAAATCTTTAAAAAACCTGAAGAAAAGCCCATAATACTATTAATATAACTCCTAATTTTCAGTAAAATAACGTAAATTAATAGTGAACAAAGAATATACGTTATATTTATTTTAAAAGACGTTATATAAATTTTAACAATACTACGGTATAATGTGACGAGATATGTGTGAACATTCATAATTGTTAAGTATAGCAAGAAACAAAAATAACTTTGTTAAAATTGCTATTGTTGTTCAGAGAGCGCTATTGTATCTATTTCTCTTCGATAGTCAGCATTGTAGGCGAGAAAAGCGAACGTTTGGCGTATTTCATATTGAACAGTTTAGATCATTTAAGACTAAGTTTGTTGCACACAATGAGTTGTGAGCTTTTACCCTAAAGCTTACGTAGGTCTAAAGCTGTGAACACATTCCTGTTATTTTTACCGATTTTGAAAATAAATAAATAAATATGTAGGGACATTATTATACACAGATTATGAAAATGATGATGATGTTACATATGTTTGCTTTTTCTGTAATTTTATAACCCATTTTCTATAAATAGGTTTAAGTCTCCTCTAAAGAAAATGATATTAGATATATTTGCTAAAATAATTAATTTTTAATACGGTTTATTATTATTAATAGTGTGATGGAAAACATAAATAAGAAATAGTAAAAATATAATTTAGGTGTTGTCAAGATTCCATTCTTCAAACACAAAAGAACGAAAATTAAAATAAATTCGGACAAGTACTGTCTAACTGGCACACCGAGGTTTTGTTCGTAGAAAAATAGCAATTTATCTTTTGTTTTAACATATTCATTTGTTACTTCTATAATATAAAAATGAATCGCAAAATGTGTTGGTAAGCGCATAACTCAACAACGCCTGGACCAATTTGGCCAATTCTTTTTTTGTTATGTTTGTTATTGTTAGGAGAAGGTTCTTATGAAAGAAAAAAATAAGAAAGTTGTGCGGAAGATTAGAAAGTTTAAAAAAACTGTGTTTGACGTATCAGTTATGACCGTTGCCATGGTGCGTGTAATGGTAATTCATATTATAATCAAGACAAACATATACCGGGCGGTGCAAAGTAAAAAATATATACAACACGTACCTAGGGACGAACCCGAGCGAAGCGAGGGTGAGCCCCTTGTTAAAAATAAAAATATATTTGTATAATATACCATCGCTATGAGAAACGAAGTTAATATTACAGTTAACTTGTGAAACGGTAAATATCCCATATCTCAAAAACTGGTAAATTTATCTTCTTCTGTCTTCAAAATATACGTAAAAAGTTTGTAAGAACTTTATTATCTCAGATTGTTTCAGAATTTTGCAACCCATACTTCAAAAGTTAAACGAAGGAACAACATGTTCAACAACAACAATGTTTACGACTTTTAAACCTTATAACTCTCCAACTCAAGTCTCAATCTCAATCTTTGCAAAAAATCATTAAGAAACTGAATTTTAAAAACCATTCCTATTTATTGTACACGTTTATTGGACTTAAAAATAGTATATAATAAAAAACGCATGCACTTATTTTATTCAATAATTTCACTTCAGATTTCTCTAACAATTTACACGCCTCTTAAATTTCAGCAAATTTCAACAAAATCTATTCCAGATTCGGTCACTTTATCGATATTAATGACAATTTCAATTAGATTTTTTTAATGTTGGGACATAAGTACAACAGCGCCATCTAGTTCCGCGGTAAGCTACGTAACGTGCTTGTGTTGCGGATACCAGATAGTTGATATACTACACATATAAATTTTAAATACATACATAATATAAATATCAACAGCCATGACTGGAGTACAAACATTCGTGATTAGCAAATGAATGCCCCCAGCGGGACTCGAACCCGCGACCGCTGGCGAAGAAAGTAGGGTCACTACCAACTGAGCCAAACGAGTCGTCAATTTTCCAAAAATTATTCAATATGTCGGAGATAGTCACTAAGCTACTACGAGCGAAGGAAACGCCGTCCGCAAGCGCGTCATAAGTAACTCGGCTAACGTGCTACGACGGAGCCTAGGATATAGAGAGGACTTTGAGGGATGGGAGTTGCCTTTGAGCCCTGCTGAGGACAAGTATTGAGAGACCAGTAGAGGATTGTAGTGAGTAGCATGTACGGCCACTCATTGAGAGGTCCTCGGTTCGAGTCCCGGATTGGGCCAAATTTAGTTATTGAGTCTTTCTGTATAGTAAGCCTCAGTAACAGCCCGGAGTTGGGAAATTAGTGGTGTGTCACCCCCGTGCCTCGGAGAGCACGTAAAGCCGCCGGTCCTGCGCCTTACCTCTCATTGGTCGTGTCGAGTAGTCGTCCACCGGAGTATGAGAGTGATAGGAATAGAGAGTGTACTTGTGTCTGCGCGTACACTTGTGCACTATAATATCTCCTAGTTGTTGGCTAGTCTCATTGAGATTGGCCGCCATGGCCGAAGTCTGTCGGAGAACATTATTATAACTTGGTGATAGTAAAGTGCTATATTAAGTGTGGCTATGTAGTCTGTGGTTATCCTTCGTTTGAAATACAGCTCGAATTGCTGTTCTTTATTTGAACCAAAACCCATATAATGCCCACTGTCTGTCTGTCACTATAAAATAATGAAAAATAATAGTGAAAATTAACGTAGCTACGAACAATAAATGAAATTATGAAAATGTCATAAAGTCAAGTGTATCACAACCTTTAACTGCTAGTGCTTAATTGGAGCTCGCCCAACTTGTCTTAAAGGCCGCATCTATTCAGTTTTATTGCACTAGAGAATAAATTTGCTATTATTTTGAATAGTTGATCTATTTCATGGAACTGAGTGATGAGTGTTGGGTATTTAAGTTGACCACTTAAATTGTACATAGATCTGCAAGTTAATTGTTTTGGTTGCAAATTGTTTACAGTTAAGTTTATTTTGTATTAATCTTTGTTTGGATTTGTTTTAAAATTTGTTTAATGTACTGATATTAGTAGAAATAAGGCAGAAAAAAATTCACGTGTGTGACAACTTAAGATAAACAATGAGCGTCCCGAATGTGTCCCCAAAGAAATGCACCATTGAAAATTAATTTGAGCTTGTTATAAAACTCTTTGTTTCTTACTAAAGTATAATTAATTCTTACTAAATATTATATAAATATGTTAATAATTTCACTCCCATACTGTCGCTTTTTCACTGATTCTCTTTTATGTCCTGTCTCACACAATTATATTCGATCTTCCTAAAAAACCTTATTTTTATTAAATTATAATATTTATCGTTACATACATTACATAACAACTTTTATACTATTTTCATTGAATTTAAAAACGTCCATATTATTTCATTACAGCTCGGCTTTCCACGAACAGATCGTACTGACCCTTATAAATGGCCTCTTAAATCAATCGCAGAATTGGAAACAAAATTAATGGTTTCGAAATGTTTAATATTCCTTAATTTGTATGTTATCTGTTACTTTACTTTACATCTTTCGCCATTAAAGTATTTATGGAAACAAATTAAATGATTATATTTATTGGGACATTTTTAACGGAATAAAAATGTATTCAGCCCTTTTTAACGTCCCACTGCTGGTCACGGGCCTCTCTGAAATTCAATTCGATAGTCTAATACTGACCAAGAGCGGGTTGGCAGACTTCACAATTCACATGTCTTTCGAAAACTTGCTTGCTGCATGCAGTTTACAGGTTTCCTCGCAATGTTTTCTTTCACCGTAAGACGAGTTATCAAGTTAGAAAATATCACTCCAAGCAAGCGCTTAGTTTGATTGTCAACCGATTGATTTTTTTGTAGTATTGAAGAGTAATTTTTCATTGAATAAATAAAAAATATATTGGAAAGGTATTTTATAAAGATAGGTAAATTTTATACACATTTATGTTTTCCTCCCACCATTCAGCGAACAGTACCTATTCAACATATTGTTAAAATAATAATATAATTTAGCCGGCAACAATAAAGTTATAACAGGTGTTTGGTATCTCTGTGATTTGCTTTTTGTTTAATAAGTGAGTCATATAAAAGCACAAGCAGCAACATCCCACATTTTCATTTTGGCAACTTTTAATGCAGTATGGTAGTATTCCGTCAACTTTACTTGACCGAATATTATAATCGTTTCAAAACCATCATCATCCTATACAAAATAGAGGTTCTAAATTGAGATTGGTAGCAAAACCAGCAACATAACTACGTAGTTGCGGCATAGACAGCAACATCCTTCTTTGACCAATCAGGTGTCACTATTCGAACCAACCATTGCACGGTTGTTGTGTGTATTTTGACAAAAACGTTATAAAACTGGCGCAAAAGCAGCATTATCCACACATTGGATGCAAAAACAGCAACATACTAAATGTATTACTTTATTTTGGTAAATGTAGTGTTACTGAGAGAATTCTGTTTTACAATATCTGATTTTATCATCATTAGTTATCTATTCTAGTAACATAACGTAACTAAAAATTAGTACATGCAACGTAAACAAAAAAAAGACGTCTACTGCGTTTTCAGTAAAAGTGAATGTTGCTGCTTTTGCTTCTATTTGACTCAAGTATTAGAATTTTTAATATTTATATTTTTATTAAATTCTTGGTGTATAATTTAAACCAAGTTTAAATTAAATTAGGGTTCCGTACAAATTTCTCGAAGCGATGCAAGCTATTTATTAAAGAGCTTCGAATTCGTCAGCAATTTGTCTTAAACCGCAAGACACATCGCATGTCCGTCCAAATATAAATTGCAGTGCACCTGATATGTACTGGACTGTGCTATAATTAATTCGATTGATAGGTCGATTCGGACTATTACTTGAAGCGTTTGAGCCGTTTAACTGCACTAGTGGCTACCTTTAATAATTGCAGATCTGGGTAGTGGGTTCCAGTTCCGGGATGAGCTAAGTTAAGCATTGAGTATTTCTGTTAATTAAGTACAGTTCCGAACTGTATTTTTTATAAGGTTATAGTGTAGGACAAAATAACTAGTGAGAAAAGACGTAAATTTTTAAAAACACTCCTTTGTTGACCTACGCTTATTATATATTTTATCATTAGTATCTAGTAGTATATGATACGTTCATCAATTCCTAGATAATAAGTCATGATCTATCAACATTTACTGGATAGAAAATATTAATGCAAAAGTATAAATACTTTAAAGAAAATGTCGCAAATAGAACGGTATAAAAATCTTTACACTAGACCGCTTATTGATTTTGAGGGAAACGTTGTCAAATCATGGCGAAGTGTTTTGAAGTTCGCTTTGAGTGCTGTGATGTCAGCCTGTGTCAGTCATACCCGTCAACTTGTTTCCCGAATGAAATGTGAAAATTCTGTATGACAGCCGGTATCACGTCATTCAAGTCCCGCACATATGATTGTCCTACCTACGTGTCTAATTAAGATTTTTAATCATATGATTGTATATAAATTCTTATAGTATCAGCACTAGTATAACTATAAGAATTATAGTATGGATATACTAGAAGTACCCGCAGCTTCACCCGTATTCATACTTTTATTCAGACTTCTATGCTGCTAATCAATATATTTCATATAATATCAAATTTAAAAGATTTTATTCAGCATGTAATTATTACAATATTTTTTTTCTGAACGGCATGAGTCTACTACCAGTTCGGAAAGAAGAAACCGCTGACCTGAGAAGAACTGGCGAGAGAAACTCATCGGGACTGAGAAGACGGGGAAGTTCATGGTGACCATTGAAGTACATAGGGATATATGTAAATTTTATATAAATACATTATAATATATAGATTGAAAATAGGTTTGATCTTTTATATGTTTTAGCTCTGTAACATTATATTAATATTTTAGTCCACTTCTCTGTTTTTTGCGCGTATGACCTTCAAAATTTTTTTGGGTAATACTCAGTATATTTTTAGGTAATATAAAAAAATATTCAAATGTCTACTACGCCACGTGTTTCAGAAATGAAAGTTAATTTCCTGTCTTTATAACGTTACTTTCAACGGAAATTGAGCAACCTTAAGAAGATTTCATACTAAAGATTGCGAATTGTTTTGAAAAAACATTGCTTAGGCTATGTAAAAAATATTAAGATAAAACTATAGAAAAATATTTGAATATATTGAATCGAAACTAGCCATAAAACCTTAGTTGCTTTAATTACAAATTCACTGCTATACAATAAATAAGTTTCGTATAACATAATATTTTTTTATATTAAATTATTTTATTTTTAATTATTATTCTATAGGAAAATATAGGAATTTTCAACATGATAGCCACGGAATAATATGTGACGTTCGCCGTTCACGTACTGAAGGAAGGCCTGGCTCTAGCACTGGGACTTTAAAAAGGGTAAATTACAATATAATATGAATGTATTTTTTTATTCATATTACATAATATCTTAAATTTCATATTAAAAACTCTTTTAATTTTAAAAACTATAGACCATTAATAAATTGGTTTTTAAACGGAGGAGAAAAGCATAATAAATAGTTTTGTCTTTGAGGTATAAGGTACAGCTTTATTAAATTTTGCATTTTTTGCATCTCTTTTCAGTCACCTAAATCATTCGGCTGGATGAATTTGGATGAAAGTATACAGGTAGATTTTGACCTAGGATGGCTATACGGCTAGAAACTACAGCTAGGAACTTTCAACACATTTGAGCTAGTAGAATATATGCCACTCATATTCCATTTTCAACCGACTTCCAAAAGGAGGAGGTTATCAATTCGTCTGTATATTTTTTTTAATGTTTGTTAGCTCATAACTTTGAACTGGGTGAACCGATTTTGATGATTCTTTTTTTATTTGAAAGGTAGTGCTTCCCGTGTGGTCCCATTTTAATAAAAAATATTTTCTAGTTCTAACAATGGCATCCATGAGAAAACCAAAAAAAAAGGTTTACTTCATAATAGAAGGTCATTTTTTATTATCATTAAACACAATACGTATCTACTTTCCGCTAAAAAATTTAAAATAAATTATTTTTAACAATAAAAGCAAAAACCGACTTCGAAACTAAATAAATCTAAACTAAAAGGTAGAAAATAATACTTTTAAGGACTTTGTTAATTTTGAAGTCGGTGCCAGCCAAAGCAAAATATCCCTAAATAGATACATATTCGATTAATCTATCAATTTGTAAACATAATCAAAATACCTGACTGGCACCTACTCCAAAATTAACAAAGTCCTTAAAAGTATTATTTTCTACTTTTTAGTTTAGATTTATTTAGTTTGGAAGTCGGTTTTTGTTTTTTTCGTTAATCTCATAATCGCTTTATAATATTTGTATTTAGTGGGAGCTTAATAGTACCACGTATTTATCGCTAAATAAAAGCACTCAGGTAAAGCCATCCAATGTTCATTGTATATTAAGTAAATACTGCAAATTAATTAAGTACAGCGTACTTTATGTTACAAAGTACAATTGCAAAACAACTTCGTACCTAAAAGGAAGTAAAACTTTGCAAAAGTTCCAGAACAAAAGGTAAAATGGTAATTTTATAATCAAATACTTTCTTACTCCAATAAGAATATTTAGTTGAAACCAACAGCATTAATAGAGAATTGTAGCAGATTTTAATTTAAGTAATAAAAATAATTGTATTGAGTAAGAATAGCAGTGGTAACGCAGTGGTAACGTGCTCACTTATGTAACGAGTGAAGTTATGTGCAGGGGTTTAAATCTGGGTCTCATATCCCTAATACCTTCATGTGTGTATAACTTTTAACATGATTACTACTTGTTTTTACAGTGAAGGAAAATATCGTGAGTAAACCTGTATGTCTGAGAAAACCTAGCAAGTTTTTGTAAGACATGTAAAGGCCGCCAACACGCACTTTACCAGCGTGGCATGCCCAGCAGTGGGACTAAATACACAAGCATTAAAAAAAGATAGAACATACTAGAATAACTGCACTAGTTTGCAAAAAAATATAAATCTAGAAACATTATCTAAAGGATTAAGATAAGCCTATAAAAGGTTTATGGGGTTGCCATTATGTCTTAGTAACGACTTTCTATGACTAACGTTCAAAGATAACAAGAATGAGTAAAGTTACTTTGGTAAATTGAACATTCATATTTTAAAGAAAATAATCAATTTTGAATGCAAACGATCTTATTTTTAGAGTTTCATAGCCATAATCAGAATACAACTTAACTTCTGTCATGTCCGTCTGTCAAATACTATCACTTTTTTTAAGCAAATATTTTTATCTTCTAAATTAAATATTTTAACGTAACAAATTTATTATTACTTACACGAAAGAATGTTTTTTATACAAGTGCTTAAAACATACGTCTATATGAAATGTCATTAAAGATATTGCATAATTATTGCAGGTTTCATTTACAATATAAGTTATGTGACAAAAAACTAAGTTCACGACGTGTAGGATCTCTGCATATGAATGTAAAATTCAAATACTTATTCTAGATTAAGTATATTGCTTTTGAAGTCGTAAACACTGTGTCCCAAAACACTATTGTAAAATTTATTAAATTTAATATTATTGTTATTAATTCACCCCTGTACCCAAAATGTACCCAATGCCCAGAGCTGTTAAGAAAACACAGTGACAACAATATGTACTAAAATATATATGTTAATACAATAATAAAAAATCCTTCTGAATTTTTCGCACGCTGTTTTACGATATAATGTTATTAAGAAAATATGCTTTGTAGACACATTTGCTACGATATTATATTACTGATATAAAGCCTGATTTCGCTAACAAAGTTAATAAACTTCAAATATTTTTTTTCTTCTAAAATGGAGGAACAGATAAAAGGTGCGACAGTCTTAAGATATATTAGTCGCAAAAATTATTTTCTATCCCTCTTTTGCTTTTTTAGATTCACGTCACAAACAGATACCTACTAGATAGATTTCTAGTATATATAGATTTCTAGTATATCTAAGACTAGATCGACCTGGAATGACAATACGCAGCTAGGAACTGTCAACATTTAAGGTAGTAGAACCTAAAAACCGTTTTATAATATTTGTATTTATTTTTATGTATTCATTGACCAGTTCCAGTGCTTAACCATCGGTTACAAGCACATAATAACTATGTTCCTATTATTTAATTTCAAAGATAAAATGACAGCTTATTCGCAGACATTTTATTCATGTTTCACATACTTTCTACTTCTCATAGCTAGTATCAGTTATACGTTGTGCGTTCACTTTGTCTTGGTGGGGGTCTCAATAGCGTCTGGCAATCCGGCCGGGCGTGAAGCCAAGTAACGCGTAGGGAGGGCCCACTTTAGTAGGCGGTGTGTTATGCGGATACTCCTCAGAAAGTGTGTGTATGTGTTAGATCAAAAGCTGCTCCAAGAAACCTTGATGCAGCCAAGCGAAGCAAGGTTAAAAATAAAAAAATAATATAATTTTAACATTAAGTTAATATCATAAAAATTACTTATTTAAATTAACGAATATTGTAAAAAACTATTTTGGGTAGGTGCTATTTGTGTCAAATATAATACGATATTTAAAGCATAAAATATCTTAGTTTAAGTTAGAAGTGTGAAATTCAAATGATACAAAACCAAAAATCAAATAAATACGAAATAACTCAAAAAAGAAACTCATAAATATCGGAAATTCGTTTGTTTAAAAAAACCAATAAAAACGTTGGCTCTTAAAATTATTTTTGGCATGATTTAGTCTACATTGCGTCCCTATTCTTGGCTTCTTTGTTTTCAACGCTTCCAATCCCTTGTTCCAATTTAAAAAGTTTCGCGATAATCAGATATTATGATTAGAATTTTCTTTTCTTTCCGACTTTTCATAATCCATTTCATGGACTTATCTCATTTTGAAAGTGTAAGACTATTTTACGGATAATTTATTAGGAAACTTCTCATGTATTTTAAATTGACTGACTGACATTATTATTTAACTAGTTTTAATAATAGTAGAGGTTCTACGATTGTAAGCCTAACAGAACGTACTGGAAATGGTGCAAAATGCTATTCGTAAGAAGAATTCAAGCAGGTACTTATAATATAATACATATGGAGCCAGTCGTAGCCCATAGGTGACATGCTCATTTAAATCTGGGTCTCACACCATTGATATTTTCGTATGCGAATCATTTAACGAAACCTGCATGTCTGAAAGAATCTAGCAAGTTTTCGAAAGACGTGAAGTCCGCCAACACGCACTAGGCCAGCGCGGTGGACTATGACTTGATCCCCTCGTATTGAAGGGAAGCTTGTGCTCAGCAGCGGGACGTTAAAATATGTATAATATAAGTAATAAGTACTTAGGCATGTTCAGAATGTATAATCCAGTAATAGCATCAACACAAACCCGAAATAGCAAAGTTTTCTACTGCCTGTGCCGCTTTAGGGAATTGTTTTCGATGTTTAGTTAATTAGGTTGGACCGTTTGTTGCAGACAAAACTATTGGAAAAGTTGGATGTCCTTGCCTTATACATTTACATTGTAATAGAAACTTACTAATATTATTACTTTTTTAATTAACTTACTTAATATTTTTTTTACCTCAATTAACTGACTTATTTGTCTTTATGAACTTACTTTCTTGTTTTACGCAGTAACTTTATTATTTTAGGCAGATTTTGCCAATAAGTACGAGTATATTTTAATGATAATCCGGTGTATATATTGATTCATATTATTAAAGTATTCGTCTTTTCAAGAAAAAATTTCAAAGTGTGTAAAATTACTGAAGTCAATTTTTAATTAATATGACACAATGATATTATAGGTAAAAAGGTGTAGATACGTTACCTAAACGACATTCTATTTTCAAAAACGGCACACTAACGCACACATGAATACAGAATAACTAAAAATATTGCAATAACACACTACATTACGATTAGTCAACAAAATAGGATGGCATGATTCAAGTATCGCCAGTGTACTAGAGACAAATATAATTCTCGACAGTGCGTCGTCAACGCGTTGGTAGGCCAATAGCCTAGTTTTAGTGTGCCACTTTTTGAGCGCGTATGACTCATCTACACCTTTTTTCCTAGTATATCAATGATATGACATTAGTAGGTTAAATAAAACAGCTACTTTCCTAGATTAAGACTAAAAAATATATTTATTCAAATAATATGTTTTAACGTACGTACAATTTAATTTCATTATTATATTATCTCAGATGAAATATTTTCACACAGTATAAAGTAATCTATATATTGACCTGGTAACCAGCTAGTAGCCTAACCTGGTAGCAGCAGCTTCATACCGAAATTCATCAAAATCTGTGCAGTGGTTTTCTCGTGATTCGGTTACAGACAGACAATTAGACAGACAGATAGCAATTCTAAAAAAATATAGAGTTGACCTATTTAATGCAGAAAAAGAATATTTAAAGCACAGACTCGATATCGACTTTTATCACCTATGGAAATAAAAAATAGCCTACGACTACTAATAAAAATAGGTCAAGTCGTTTCGGAGGAGTTCGATAACAAACACTGTGACACGAGATTTTTATATATTAGATTTAATTAGAACATAAAGTCTATTCTCTAGTAAAAGTTCATATCGATATAGATTACAAGTTAATTGTTACTGATTAAAGGCTATTAATGTTAAACGAAGTCAACGAGTATAAAATATTGTAGGACAAATTAACAGAAATACAAACGTTGAGTTGTAAAATATGTTAGCTAAATGTCTGCTCAACGCAAAGGTCTAGTGGATTTCATTTTGCCGGTTTCTTGGTTTAAGTCATAAGATTACATCATTTTTTGTAGTGTCAAATTATTTTGAAAAACGATATTTGAATTTTTGAGCCTATTGGTTGACATTCAGCCATAGTCATTACTGTTTGAAGAAGACGGATATAAGTAGATTTTTTCTACCTATATTAAAAAAAGAAATATTTTTTTATATTTTTGTATTGCTACTAAAGCTCATTAATAGCTACTTTAATAAAGAAACTGTTGACAATCAGAGGAGTTACTTGTTTTCAGCTATTTTTAACGTCTCTCATTTCAATACATGGGGATCAGGCCAGAGTCGAGGTCAAATGCCAATTGACACCTTATGTCTTTCGAGAACTTGCTATCTTTTCTAGATTCTAGATCTCGAATATGTATGTTTCGTCGTGATTATTTCTTTCTGCGTTGTTTTCTTTCATTCGCACATGAAAATATTATAGGTGCGAGATCTGGGATTGGGCCTTTTAAATTTGAAAGTAGAGATTGCTTTTTGGTACACGGCATTTTAAATCACTATATAATATGTGCTGGGGCATTATTACATACTGCGCCGTCTAGTTCCGTGATAAGCTACGAACCTTGTGGTACGGATACCAGATAGTTGATATACTATACAAATTGTATAACTTTAAATATATACATATTATAAATATCACTATAATGTTAAGTTACAAAGTACATACTAATTTTGTGTACTAATACTAATTTGTACGTATGTATAAGTATATAAAACTAAAAATGGAATTTCAAACAAATATTTAATCATTGATCAAGAAAATATTCAACAAAATAAAAAAAAATATTGAATTACATAATCTTATAACATACACCAGTAGCGTAAGGGCAGATTTCATTGCGCGCTCGCCTAAAGGCCGTGAATAATTCATCTCGAGCGCGTTCCGCTGAATAAACATGAAACTGCCAACTGTAAGTAAACAGTAAGTTATTTTTACCTTTCACCGGTGGAACTAGATGGTTGGTCCTGTATTTGATGTTAATACAATAAATGTTGATTTAAAGGCATAGTATAAAGCACAGTAATAATACAGCTTTTTAAATATTTTGTTCCTACTGGGCTACCACTGTTTACCATTGTAATGGGCTTTATTCATCATATCATTCCTCATTTTCATTTACAGGTGTTCCCTGCAGCGATAGACACGCAAGAGAAAATACTTTTAAATGTCACCAAAGCTTCAAAAATAGCGAAATCAAATCAGCTAATGACTGAATGATGCGAAGACTAAACATCATGACTATTAAATGAAGTAATGAAGGAAAGGCGACGAGGAACATCGCTCTTGTGGTTGTTCGCTATCCTGTAGTATAAAAAAAATATACCCTAATGTCCACAATCCAAGAAATAACACAATAACGCTCGTATGTAAATAAAGTTAGGAAAGAGGCAAAAGTTCAAGAAAAAGGAGCACTTTTCATTCATATTTTAAGAATGTCATATATCCAGTCTCAAGGGATCATGAACTATAAAGAAACAAGTACGGACAAAACACAGGAACAAGCTGGTTATTATGAAACTTTTGCTATTATAATTTGCAGCGCTGCAACACTGCCACTAAACCAAATAACCAAAAGATTAATTTATATTAGTCGCAAAAATTATTTTTCGATTCCTCTTTTGCTTTTTTGGATTCCCGTCACAAACAGAACCTACTCGATTTATTTATATCTGACTGAAACTATTATTATATAAAACAAAGCTTATATTCGGCTGGATAATTTCGGTTGAAATTTAGTATCTAAGACTAGATACATTTCGACCTGGAATGACTTTTCGTGGTTGGGGGCTTAGTAGCGTCCGGCAATCTGGCCGGGCGTAAAGTCAAGAAACGCGTAGGGAAGGCCCACTTAAGTAGGCGGTGTGTCATGCGGTGTAATTGTAAAAATAGTTTTTATATTTTTGAAAAACATTGCATAATTTTGTGGGTAGTTACTATTTGTATCAAATATAATAAAACATTTGGATTTGAGGCATATAATATCTTAGTCTAAGTAAGTAGTGTAAAATTCAAAAGTCAGAAACCAAAAATCAGATAAATCGACGAAAATATGGAAAATTCGTTTGTTTAAAAATTTTTACAATAAGAACGTTGGCTGTTAAAATTATTTTTGGCATGATTTAGTCTACATTGCGTCCCTATTCTTGGCTTCTTTGTTTTCAACGCTTCCAATCTTGTTCCAATTTAAAAAGTTTGGCGATAATCAGATATTATGATTAGAATTTTCTTTTCTTTCCGACTTTTCATAATCCATTTCATGGACTTATCTCATTTTGAAAGTGTAAGACTATTTTACGGATAATTTATTAGGAAACTTCTCATGTATTTTAAATTGACTGACTGACATTATTATTTAACTAGTTTTAATAATAGTAGAGGTTCTACGATGGTAAGCCTAACAGAACGTGCTGGAAGTGGTGCATAATGCTATCCGTAAGAAGAATTCAAGCAGGTATCTAATAATACATATGGAGCCAGTGGTAGCCCATAGGTGACATTCTCATTTAAATCTGGGTCTCACACCATTGATATTTTCGTATGCGAATCATTTAACGAAACCTGCATGTCTGAAAGAATCTAGCAAGTTTTCGAAAGACGTGAAGTCCGCCAACACGCACTAGGCCAGCGCGGTGGACTATGACTTGATCCCCTCGTATTGAAGGGAAGCTTGTGCTCAGCAGCGGGACGTTAAAATATGTATAATATAAGTAATAAGTACTTAGGTATGTTTAGAATATATAATCCAGTAATAGCATCAACACAAACCCGAAATAGCAAAGTTTTCTACTGCCTGTGCCGCTTTAGGGAATTGTTTTCGGTGTTTAGTTAATTAGGTTGGACCGTTTGTTGCAGACAAAACTATTGGAAAAGTTGGATGTCCTTGCCTTATACATTTACATTGTAATAGAAACTTACTAACTAATATTACTTTTTTAATTAACTTACTTAATATTTTTTTTACCTCAACTAACTGACTTATTTGTCTTTATGAACTTACTTTCTTGTTTGACGGAGTAACTTTATTTTTGAGGTTGATTTTGCCAATAGGTAGATACGGGTAATATACCCGTATCTACCTATTGGCAAAATCAACCTCAAAAATAATATAATTAATGATAATCCGGTGTATATATTGATGCATATTATTAAAGTATTCGTCTTTTCAAGAACAGACAAAAGTAAAATAGTATTACTTGTAGTAAAAGTTCAAAGTGTGTAAAATTACTGAAGTCAATTTTTAATTAATATGACATTAGTAGGTTAAATAAAACAGCTACTTTCGTAGATTAAGACTAGAAAAAATATTAAATGCATTCAAATAATATGTTTTAACGTACGTACAATTTAATTTCATTATTATATCTCAGATGAAATATTTTCCCACGGTATAAAGTAATCTATATATTGACCTGGTAACCAGCTAGCTTCATACTGAAATTCATCAAAATCTGTGCAGTGGTTTTCTCGTGATTCGGTCACAGACAGACAGATAGACAGATAAAAATTCTAAAAAAATATAGAGTTGACCTATTTAATGCAGAAAAAGAATATTTTTAAAAAGCACAGACTCGAGTCAGAAATTTATTATTTGTATAGAGTACTAGCAATTTAGGATTAAATTTAGGATTATAAGAATTATTTGATGCCAATTAATAAAAAAGTGAAAAATAAAAATTTGGCTACCCTTACCACCTATGGAAACAAAAAATAGCCTACCACCTACTCTCAGACCTACCAAATATACACAAAAAAATCATAAAAATAGGTCAAGCCGTTTTGGAGGAGTTCGATAACAAGCACTGTGACACGAGATTTTTATATATTAGAACATAAAGTCTATTCTCTTGTTACATCTCTAGTAAAAGTTCATATCGATGTAGATTACAAGTTGATTGTTACTGATTAAAGGCTATTAATGTTAAACGAAGTCAACGAATATAAAATATTGTAGGACAAATTAACAGAAATACAAACGTTGAGTTGTAAAATATGTTAGCTAAATGTCTGCTCAACGCAAAGGTCTAGTGGATTTCATTTTGCCGGTTTCTTGGTTTAAGTCATAAGATAACAATTTTTTGTAGTGTCAAATTATTTTAAAAAACGAACATTATTAAGTAGTTTTTTTTCTTACATTAAAAAAATATATATTTTTTATATTTTTATATTACTTTAAAGAAAAAAATTGGTGAAAAACAGAAGAGTTACTTGTTTTCAACTATTTTTAACGTCTCTCATTTCAATACATCAGGCCAGAGTCGAGGTCGAGTGCCGATTGACACGTTATGTCTTTCGAAAACTCACTAGATTTTTCTAGATTCTATCGAATATGCAAGTTTTGTCATGATTATTTCCTTCTGCGTTGTCTTCTTTTGTTCGCACATGAAAATATTATAGGTGCGAGATCTGGGACTGGGCCTTTTAAGTTTGAAAGTATAGATTGCCTTTTCGTACAAGGCATTCTAATCACTATGAATAAATATAAATATTGGACATTATTACACACAGCGCCATCTAAATGGGTTACTTTCTCTCTTTCTCTATATTTTAGTTATTTTTATTATACATAGGTACCTGCTAGGATTACATAATTAAAAACTAATGTTGAATCTAGTTGTAAGTAACAATTCTTAACTAAATTCATAGTTTAATGTATAGTTTTAGTTGATGCAACTATCACACTTAAATTTAAGATGTTTTGGTTTTGTTGTTCAACTTAATATTAATTTAGCATGTAGTGTTAAATTTCAAATGATTTTACATTAAATGTAAACTCGCTGGTAAATCTTATAAATAAATAAATAAATAAATAAATAAAATGAATAATTCCGTGATAAGCTACGAACCTTGTGTTACGGATACCAGATAGTTGTTATACTATACATATTATATAACTTTAAATATATACGAGTACATATTATAAATATCACTATAATGTTAAGTTACAAAGTTACATACTAATTATGTGTCTGTATGTATGTATAAGTATATAAAACTAAAAATGGAATTTTAAATAAATCTTTAATCATTGATCAAGAAAATATTCAACAAAATAAAAAAAATATATTGAATTACATAATCTTATAAATTACACCAGTAGCATAAGGGCAGATTTCATTGCGCGCCCGCCTAAAGGCCGTGAATAATTCATCTCGAGCGCGTTCCGCTGAATAAACATGAAACTGCCAACTGTAAGTAAACAGTAAGTTATTTTTACCTTTCACCGGTGGAACTAGATGGTTGGTCCTGTATTTGATGTTAATACAATAAATGCTGATTTAAAGGCATAGTATAAAGCACAGTAATAATACAGCTTTTTAAATATAACATATTTATAAATAAAAAAGATACCCCGCAACGCCTATTTTGTTGATTTTATAATATTAAAGCCTCATTTTTACAAAAAAATATGAACAAATTCCTTTTTTTAAACCCGGATTTGTATCCGTATAACTCGGTTCCTACTGGGCTACCACTGTTTACTATTGTAATGGGCTTTATTCATCATATCATTCCTCATTTGCATTTACAGGTGTTCCCTGCAGCGGTAGACACGTAAGAGAGAATACTTTTAAATGTCACCAAAGCTTCAAAACTAGCGAAATCAAATCAGCTAATGACTGAATGATGCGAAGACTAAACATCATGACTATTAAATGAAGTAATGAAGGAAAGGCGACGAGGAACATCGCTCTTGTGGTTGTTCGCTATCCTGTAGTATAAAAAAAATATACCCTAATGTCCACAATCCAAGAAATAACACAATAACGCTCGTATGTAAATAAAGTTAGGAAAGAGGCAAAAGTTCAAGAAAAAGGAGCACTTTTCATTCATATTTTAAGAATGTCATATATCCAGTCTCAAGGGATCATGAACTATAAAGAAACAAGTACGGACAAAACACAGGAACAAGCTGGTTATTATGAAACTTTTGCTATTATAATTTGCAGCGCTGCAACACTGCCACTAAACCAAATAACCAAAAGATTAATTTAACTGTGACCTACAATGTAATGGGGAATAATTTCAGTATATCCTAGTATAATGGACGAGATAACTAAAGCTGTAATATGTTCTAAATGGCATTGTTAAATATTAACTTTATTACTAAAGATATTATATGACACGTATCTCGCTTAATTTTGGTTTGGAATTGTAATTAGAGGCTAGTTAATCGCCTTCACTGTGTGTTAGAATATAGTTGCACCCAAGGGGTACCATGTTTTGATAAACTTATCTGTCAAAAGTCCAGTTTTAAAATTATTGTATAATAATGATATTACGGGACTTAATGTACGTATTCATAAGTAGAAATATGTATTACCGCCGTTTTGATTGAGTTGCACCTATAGACTGGCAATGTTTGAAGACATATTTTGCAGATACCCGCACTTTGGAATTGCATCAATAATAGCCGTGATAATGGAACAGCTGCCCAACTCCTCTCAAACTCAACTATAGTTACGGATAGATTATTATAATGTCATTTTTTTTGACGACACGTTTGGCTGAGTTGGTAGTGCTACTAGCCTACTTTCTGTGCCAGCGGTCGCGGTTCGAGTCCCGCTGGGGGCATTCATTTGTTGAGCATGAATATTCGTACTCCAGTCATGGGTGTTTATATTTATAATATGTATGTATTTCAAATGTATATATGTGTAGTATATCAACTATCTGGTATCCGTAACACAAACTTCGTAGCTTACCACAGAAGTAGATGGCGCTGTTGTAATAATGTCTCAACACATTTATTTATTTATTTAACCTTACATAAAATCATAAAACAGTTTCAACATAAAGTTATAAGTTCTCTCAACATCAAACTGGTTAACCTTTTTCATGATAGACATAGAACAATTAGTATATTTTTATATTACTTAGCACAAAAAAAAACTAATATTAAAAAGAAAGCCTGTTTCAAAAATCTCAAATGGATTCTTGAATTTCATTTGTTTAGAAGTCAAATAAACGAAAAAATCCAAGCCAATGTTTCTTCCATTCTAAATTAGGTGGTTTAATAACAAACATTGGGAATAACAAATAAAATGCTATAATAAATACCTTGACGTGATTTAAATGAATCACAGTCGAGGGAAAAATTTAATCTTAAGCGGCAAGAAATCGTGCACCATTCTTTTCTCAATCGGATTCCAACTCCGTAGGGAATGCTTGCTTATCTTCTTTATAAGTCCTTTGATGAGGTCCTGTTCAAGATGTTCCTTGTGATTGCGAGGATTTAGCCTTTAATTAAATATTATATTACGTCAGATTCAAGTAAAAAAGTGATAATTTATGATAATTTACTTATTAATGTTAGAAATCCCCTATTAATTTTTATTTTTGTTTTCGTATAAGCAAACAATTTGTCAAATTTTCTCAATGGTTCTTCTCAATTTGCAAAGGGTGGGTACGACTTTTGCACCTTATAAAATACAGCTACATGATAATTCAAAACTGTTTCAAACAAAAGGGATAAGTAAAGAATAGTGTAAAGATCTATCTAGATCAATCATAAATATTAATAAATCCTTAAATGAACCTTCAAAATTTCGTAGCAACTCTTTCCATAACATATCGCTATTCATATTAGACGCAAAATTGCTTACATCAATCTTAATTTTAATATCATTTAGGCTCGCGTTTCTTGTTTAGATAAATTTGTACTTTTTCTACGTTAATTCGATAATTTCGAAATAATTATGTATTAAAATGAAGAGAACTCGCATTAGTTAACCTGTGTTGTCTATACGTTTAATAATCAAAGGAATTGAATCTGTACATTAATTATGTACTGGAAAACCTTATTGTAATTACTATCGATGCAGAGGCCGAATCTATAGTTATTTTAGAAGATAGTACGCCTTGGGAATGATGTGATTGCCACCAGGCTGTTTCAACCTATAGAATTATTGTTAATTTCAATTTAATTAAAAAAAGAAAAAAAAAACACTTAAGACAAAAAAAAGGTTCTTCTCAGGTCAGTGGTTTCTTCCTTCCGAACTCTCACCGGACTCATGACATTCAGTAAAAAATTGTAATAATTTCATACTGAATAAAATATTTTGAATTTGAATTAGATTTTTTCTGTCTGTCTAATTGTTACCACATAACGAAAAAAAACTTGTTACCACATAACTACTCGACAGACTTTGGTGAATTTTGTTATGATAATAGCTGGTTATCCGAGCTATAAAGAATACTTTTTACTGCGTGAAAATATCTAGGGATGAACCCGAGCGGAGCCAGGGTACCTTCAACCAGGTAAACCAGGGTAGTTCTTCATAAACTTATTGCGACTCACTTGACGACTCGCTTCGCTAGATTTTGTCTCGTTGATACTTTTTAACGGTAAGTATACATAGTGTGTATATATAGTGAATAATTTTAGTAAATTAACCAATAGGTAATTTCACCCGATTTGTTGACCTAGTTATACGATACCTAGTACGATATGTTGGCTAGAGCATGATGATACATGGTATACGACTTTAGCCAATGCTGGGATGGGCGCTTTCAAACAAAGAATATATTACATTACAAATTAACATTATAAATACGGATTTTTATATGTAAATATTACTTCAAAATTTTACGTTATTTTACAAGTATCTTCCAAAACATATATTAAAGAAAACACACATGGAGTTACGGGAAAAGATATTAATAATAATAATATTCTCTGACCGATTTCGGCCATGGCGACCAATCTCATTGAGACTAGCCAACTGCGCAGGAGATATTATAGTGTATAATATTTTGAATTTCAATTTGAAATAAGTGTACGCGCAGACACAAGTGCACTCTCTCTATTCCTACCACTCTTATAATCCAGTGGGACGACACTCAACACAACCAGTAAGAGGTAAGGCGCAGTACCGGCTTCACGTGCACTCCAAGGCACGAGGGTAAAACACCACGAACTTCCCAACTCCGGGCTGTTATTGAGACTTACTAAACCAAAAGACTCATAACTAAACTTGGCCCGACCCGGGACTCGAACCCGCTCGATGTGTGGCCGTATGTGCTAGCCACTACACCACCGAGGCAGTTAAATATTAATATAAGAGCCTCTAAATATACTCGTAAGAGCCGTCAAATATATGGTTAATTTAGTTTGGTTTACAGGTCTCTTGAAGGCCGACAAAGCACTTTTAACTGCCCTTTATGTTGCAGATGGGATGATGATAGCCACTTTCCACAAAGAAGATCGTCTGTTCGTATTCTCCATTAAAGTATAATCATTTTCTTTATTGGCAACACAAATCTGTACATTATATAGTTACTACCTGGAAAAATACAAATAATTTCTAAGAAAAGTGATAAAAATAATAAATAATACCTAATTCCGATTAATTAAAGATCATCAGCCAGGATGAAACTTTGGTGACCTTGGTGGGATAATAAGATACTCAAGGGGTTTTTGATACAAAGTTCTCGTAATATTTTGTAGGGGCTACAAGATTTTATTGATTAAAGTCATCAGTTCAGTTCAGATCAGTTCTTTATGGGGGATTTTTGGTAACTAATGGTGTCACAAGCAAAGCCCGCGGAGTGTAGGAAGAAGCACTAGCTGTAGGTACATAATATAGGTATATGGTTTCTGCAAATTTATTTTAAGCCTCATATAAGGTAAGTGTTTTGGGTGCCATTTACACGAGGGTTGTTGATCTGAAAGTGACATTTCGATTTAAATACGCAGCGTCACTATACCGAGGGAAATGAAACATGAAAAATGTCAAGAAATAATATATTACTAAAAAAACAATACATTAACAATTATTTTGGAGTTTCTCTCTGAGTAGCTTTTCACTGGCGTTAATTACACACTGTACTTTCCTACGATTAGTTTTTTATGTACAAAGTAAATGTTTCTGTAACTCAATAATTTATGGCTAAATATAATCTCATATATTAAATCGATCAAAGTAATCCCAGTTTATGCTAAAATTACCTAGACTTGATTAAAAACCGTACAAATACTGCTGTATTTTCTAATTTCCAACATATTCAGACGAGTTTAATTTAAAGAACGTACTTAGTTCATTCGTAAGTTAGAATAGTGAAGTTTTAAAAGAAGACAATGAAGCGTCAGTTTTCAACACTGACAAATAAAAATGCGATCATTTTACATGACGCCCTTCTGTATGGATTTATGTGGAAGCGAAACGTGATGTGACTTTAATCTCTTATTGAATGTAACTTTATATATTTGCAAAGTAAGATTTTTTAACGTTAACATTTTGATGGTACTTAAATATTAAGTACTACCATACTGACAAACCCTTGCTTTGCTCGCGTTTACCTTATGCACGTTTTACCAGATTGGAAAATTATATTTTTTTTTAATTTCTTACTTGATATATGATTACTCTAAACTTTCGCCCCCTTAAGGATTGTTTTCTGGGATAAATACTATCCTTTGTCCTTCCAAGAACCTAAAACTATCAAGATACTCATCTAAATCGATTCAACGGACTTTTAGTATAAGTATATATAAAGTTTAAGTATGGAAGTATAGATAAAGGTTTCAAAATATATAGTGAATGTTTCAGATAATTTTATGTACTTTGGAACTTTTGAGTTGATTGACCACATTGTCTATTTGGCTCAGTATGTAGTAAGAGTGACCCTACTTGTTATGTCTATCGCGGGTTCGAGTCCCGCTTGGGGCGTTAATTTGTGTGATGGGCATCAATAATTGTACTCTAGTCAAGGGGGTTTACATCTAAATTATGTAAATACCTATATAAACTTTCTTGCAAAAAAAATAGAAGAACTGGATGTAAATTACAACTCTAGACATGTGTTTATTAGTGAAATATACAAATTCTACAGTGATCTTTACTGTTGATATATCTCATTCATTCATTCATTCATTCATTCATTCGTCTCAATTAACAATTTATAACTTAAAACTTTTTTGAGTAAGCATGCTATTAATTATGAATTCATCACAATTTTATTATAATTGTCAATTTTTATAATTTTTAATGTTTTATTATTATTATGTATATTTTTTAAAATTGAATTTAATGTGATTAATGTTATTAGGCTATTAATTTTAATTTGTAATGAACAATTATTTTATAAAACTACTTTTAATGTTTAATAGATACATTTGATGTCTTGTTTTAAATATTATTGCATGATGTGGTAACCTATAAGAAAAAGTGCATTCACCCCTATATTTGTAAATGCAAATAATGTACGTATTAATGTAACTTTTGTTGGTTATCCTAAATAAAAAATAAAAAATAAAAAATAAACTACTTGGTATCCATATACAAGGCTCGTATCTTACCATGGAACTAGATTGCTGTATTAATATCCCAACATATTTATTGTTTTGCTTACATTTTTTTAAAGAATAAAACTGTGAGATATTAAATAGCTACACGTAAAATATTTTGCAGCCAAAACCAGTCTCAACGATAACATATTTGTTTGGTTTTAGGTTAAACATAGAATGTTTATACTGACTGCACCAAAAGCAAATCTCATTAGATGTACCTAGTTGTTCTCAAAATCATCACATTATAGGTATAATTACTAGAGATTGGTAGTATTTATATAATGAAACTTAGAAAAGGTCACTTTTTAATTTTCACTTGACTAACAATTTCACGCAAATTTTACCCTCGTCGTTGCGAGACGATTTTTATCCTCTAAGGGTCTTTTAGGCCCAAAACATTTTAGATTAAGTAGGATATTGTGTACTGGGAATTTCTCTGCTTTAATTTTTTTTTGTTCCGTTAGATAATAATGATGCATTAAGCGGCTTTTATAATTGATCCTAAATGAGAAATAGCAAAGTACCTATATTTTTTGCAGATCAAATACGACTGTAACAAAATGATTATAATTTCTATATCAGTAATGTATTTTAATTTTCAAGAAGCATAATCAAAGGTAATAAAAACAAACAATACACGCAAGACAAAGTAAATATTTCTTAGAAATGAGATAATTTCTCGCGATAAAAAGTATTCCATATGATGACCCGAATAACCTGCTATCATCATAATAAATCTCATCAAAATCTGTTGAGTGGTTTCATAATTTTCATCAAAATCTCTTCAGTAGATCTCTAGTCATGTCGTTATAGACAGACAAACACACTGACAAACAAAAATTCACAGAACATAGATTCTTACTTTGTATTGGTAATAATGACTATTTCAATAAGAAATAAAAAAAATAATAATGTACAGATTCATTTTTTATGAAGTTTTTCTTCAAGAAGGTTTATAAAACTTCGCACAAATTATCAAAAAATTAAAAGAATTATTGATTTATGTTGAGATTTGATCATCTTATTTTCATAATATTATGTAAAAAATCTTTTTCACTAAAGTTATTCCTTTTTTTCGTTTTATAAACAATATTGTTTACTTCGATAAGCTTAATAAAACAATTTTTCACTTTAATATAGCAGTTCGAATTTCCTATAATCTCGGTAAACAGTCTTTTCATTAGAATAATGTTTGCTAAAGTTATATTCAAAATATCGATGTTCTAGTCTATTATAATATATTGAAGATATACAATACTGAAAGTTACGCTACAAGCAACTACGGACATCTGTTCTCTATTTATTATGGTGCTCGAGGACTTAATCAGCTATCCTTTATGGGAATTACATGGGAAAACGAAATTCGTACATATTAGTTTTGTTTGTACAGGTTGTACATAACGCCGGTAGTGTAGTGGCTAGCATGCAGGATGATGCGGAGGTCCTAGGTTTCAGTTCGGAGTTGAACCCAAGTATCATCCCATCGGATGTTGGAAGTAATGTTACGCAGTTAGGTCGTCTCATTGAGATTGGCTGTTGCGAACAAATTAAATATGAATAAATATGTTGGGATATTATTACAACAGCACCATCTAGTTCCGTGGAAAGTTACGAGGCTTGTATTACGGATACCAGATAGTTGATATACTACACATATTTTTTAAATACATACATATTATAAATATAAACACCAATGGCTAGAGTACAAACAATCGTGCACAACAAATTAATGCCCCCAGCGGGACTCGAACCCGCGACCGCTGGCGCAGAAAGTATTTTTATATTATGCTAAAATTTGCTAGTGCTAATAATATATTTCTCAGTCAGAAATACAAATCGAACCACATTAAAACCACACAATACTTTAACCAACTTAATTATAAGCGGACATAAGCAGGCTAAGCAGTGTATTCACATTTCGCAACTACAACATAATCTCGCTTTAAGTGACCACTTAGCTCTATGTAAAATGGGTGCTGTTAAGCAAAACAGTGTCAACCCACACGATCGCCATTTTGAGAAAATTGAGTTCAAAAGTTTTATCTCTTGCTTTAATAAGTTTGTTAGAAAAATGTTAAGGAATATTGATTATATTTACATATTCATATTTTTTATATAGGTAGATTATATTTTAAATAATATACACTAATAATAATTGGATATACTTTATAAAAAGTGCAAAATTTTATATAACAAAACCTTTTACTGACCATTTTATATTGAAAAACATGTTAATCCACATAACACACTATTGCTTAATTGCAAATAGCTAATTCTGAATTAAATGGCTGTATGTTAAGTAGAATAACACTGTATTGACTTTTTGTTTTTCTTTGGATATTATAAATTAGAATTAGTGTCATCTGTCATCAAACAAAGTTGTAAATATAAAAAAAGTATTTTATTATCATAAAAATTTACAGATAAAGATCAAAAAAAAATACTTTAAAGTTTTAAAAACAAGAAGCAGCAGCCATGACATAAGAATCAGTTGTTTCTTACATACATACATAACAATAATCATAAAAATTTTACAAATAAAAATCAACAAAGAACTTATTTAAAAGTTATAAGAATATAAAAACAGCATCCTTAACATAATATTCTTCACCAGTCTTATAGGAATCAGTCGTTTCTTACATACATGACAATAATCATAAAATTCTATGAATAAAAATCTACAAAGAACTTACATAAATGTTATAAGAACATAAAACAGCATCCTTAACATAATATTCTTCACTAGTCTTAAAGGAATCAGTCGTTTCTTACCAACATAACATTAATCATAGCCAATACAAAAAAAAACAGAAAGTACAGTAAAGCTAAATATCTTCTTCAATATTATCAATTTCAAAATCAATTGTATTTCCGAACCCATCTGTGTCATCAACAAAATCACTGGATTGAACGTTCTTTAAAAAGTTGTAAAACGGCTTTGCGTCTGCTGGAACCAGTTTCATCATTTCCTTTAAATCTTTTACTTTAGCACTTGATAGCTCACGGCCATTGGGGTAAAGGACAGGAAGATTCAGATCAAAATTAGGCCGTGTTTTACGTCCTTTGGCACTTTTTGTTATGTCAACCACACGAGCGTTTTCTTCAATCTTAGATTTCATAAAAAGCTTTAAGGGATCTTCCTTACGCAGCCCAATTTCAAATGTAGTAATCCATGATATTTTTTTTTTCTCTACATCCACTTTTCTATTTGTGATTCGCTCCAGTATAGGGTCCACTGAGTAAAAGTCATCTTTTTGAAGCCTTGTAATGGTAAATTTATTTTTATTTCTACAATTCTTCATCACATTAATGTAATCATCTGCAGTATAGAGGCGGATCTGTTTCTTTAAGGCACATTCTACGTCGCCAAACTCTGAATCATTGGGGAGGTATGTGTGTCCAGGTTGTAAGAATCGAAGTGTTATTTTTTGCAGTTTCTTATTATTATTGAGAATATACAGAAGCATAAGCATCATTTTTATACTTCTATTTTGCCCTCCACACGAATCAGACCACATAATCAGTTCAGTAGCAGTAGGTTTAAGATGAGTACTAATGAACTTTTTTATGCATGATCCAACCTCTTGTGTGCCGCGTCCAGCTTCGTGCTCTAACCAGATATAAAAGTAACCCTTTGCAGTACTTCCGCAATGTATACCGAGATTGTGTAGATTGAGTTGTCTCTTGTAATATACGATGTTAGTGGGTAAACGAAAACAAAAGCTGCACGGGCTTTGTGCGGTGTGGACGTGTTTTAAAATTTACTTACATAAATAAATAATCAATACAGGCAATTCTAGCTTCTAAAAACAAACATCTTAAATAGGAAGTTTGCGTATCTCTTGACTTGACGTGCTTTGGACAAACTGTGGCCGTAACCGCTCTTCACCACCTCGAAGAAAAGAGACAGGTTCTTATTTTTTTACTCACTTACTACGTTGTATTATCACAACGTCATATTAGTCACCAGAATTGCCACAGATACAATGAACGTTTTACGCTCGCCTACTAGAAGTGGCCTCGCTACAAATTTAACTGGATCTCAACCAAACTTATCTTCTGGTAATGTACAATCGGAATTTTCTGAATTTCAAAATATTAACTTAAGATCTAAACGGAAGAAAAGAGAAGACGATGAAAGTACTAAACAGGATATTGTTGAAATACGAAAACAAATGTCTGTGATGATGTCTATGCTAACAACATTTGGTGAAAAGCAACAGCAATTTATGGAAAAAATATCTACTGATATATCATCTATAACGGAACAAATTAATTGTATTAAATCAACATTGGAGAACATAAAAATTGAACAAACCTCTATGAAAGACAATATTGCTATTCTCGATACCAAGAATAATACTATGGAGGAAAAAGTGAAAACTTTAGAATCAACTTTAACTCAAATTAAATTGACGGCAGTAGCTGAGCCCGAAACATATGAAAATTTTATTTCAGAAATGAATGAACGAAAAGCTAGAAGTAAAAATTTAATACTTACTTCTGTACCAGAACAGTTTTCTTCAGATAAAAATGAAAGAATGAAGCTAGAAAAAGATGAAGTGAACAAAATACTTATGTTGTTAGATAAAGAATCTCCGGAACCCGAGAAAATTATTCGTCTGGGTAAATATAATCAAAACAAAGTAAGACCTATTAAATTAATATTTAAAAATAAAAATACGCCTCTAGCTTTGCTCCGTAAAAGAGACGCTCTAAAGAATCACAATAGTCATATCTACTCCGACCAAACTCCTAAGCAAAGAGAATACTTAAAATTCCTAAAACAAAAGCTCGAATGTCGGATAAATAATGGTGAAAAGCTAACCATAAAGTATGTTAAAGGAACTCCAACAATAATAGAAACTATACCAAAAAACTATCAACAATAGACACCGCTGCATCGAGTGCTTCAGGTGAACAGCCTAATACCACATATCAACTAGTTGAAAGTTATAACAACATTAGTTTTAATAAAAAATCGTTGAAATTTTTATATGCTAATGTCCGTAGTATAGTTAAACCTGGTAAATTCGATGAACTTAAATGTATTGTAAAAACTTGTCAATACCCCATTCACCTAATTGTACTCACTGAGACCTGGTTTAAGTCTGATGATGAAGCAAGGCACTTTCAAATAGAGGGTTACTCACATTACTACAATTATAGAAATGATATGAAAGGAGGGGGCGTTTCAATATTCGCTCATAACAATTTAAAACATAGCTTATTAGAAGATTCGTACCATAATGGAAATCATTACTTATGGATACATATTAATACTTTCTCTCTCGACGTTGGAGTGGTTTATTTGAGACCTGAATCTACAAACCTAAAAAACTTCTTAGAATACTATCCACAAGAAGTAAATAAAAGAAAGAGATGCATTATTTTCGGTGATTTCAATATAAATTTACTCAGTAGCGAAGTAATTTCAACAACATACAAAGATATACTTAAAGAAAGCGGACATGCATTGCTAAATAAATTAGATTCAGATTATTGTACACGTGAGACTTCGACTACAAAATCAATTATTGATCACGTCTCTTCAAACCTTAAGGAGTGTGAATTTCATTTTGCTATCATTCAATCATCAATGTCAGATCACAATCAAATATACGTAGAAATCAAACAGCATAAACCTAAATCATTAACGAAAGTAAGTTACGATGCTCTAGACTACAATAAAATATATCAAAATATTAAAGAAAGCAAAGATCATAATGAAGACCATGAATTTCTACTTTTAAAAGATAAGTTAAATTTAGCTGTTGAAGAAAGCAAAGTCAAAAAAATAAAAATATTAAATCCACCTAAACAGGATTGGATTAATAAACATATTATCAATGATATAAATACAAGGAATATACTTTGGAAGAAATTCAAAACTAACCCAAAGGATCCAAAAAAAGAGAAAGACTTTATAGAAAAAAGAAACGAAGTGGCACTAAATATACAAAATACAAAGAATAAATATTATTACAAGTTATTCTACGGTTGTCAGAAAAATATAACAAAAATGTGGGCACTTCTTAATAATCTCTCTATAAACAAAATAAAAGACAGATCTGGACCCTGTAAACTTCTAACGAATTTAGGTGAAATTAATGATAAGAAAGACATTTGTGAATTTTTTAATACCTACTTTGTAACGATTGGTCCAACTCTAGCTAAAAATATTGTAGCATCTTACAACAATAGTGTACTTCATATCACGGAAACAAAGAATACTGTAAGTGACACACTTTTATTTCAACTTGCTCCAACAAATATCAAAGAATTAGATAAAATAGTAAACAAACTAAAAACAAATACAAGTACAGGATTAGATGGTCTTAACGTAAAAACTATTAAATGTGTTAAATCTCTCATCTTAAATGAATTATCATGCTGTATTAACAAATGTATTGCAGATGGAACTTTTCCGGATGATTTTAAAATTGCAAAAGTTACTCCAATTTTCAAATCTGGCAATAGATTTGACCCATCTAATTATCGTCCAATTTCTGTTTTACCAGTGTTGTCAAAAATATTAGAAAAAGTTCTTTACATGCGTCTACAAACATTTTTAAGGGACAAAAATATATTATATTTAAAACAGTACGGCTTCAGACCAAAGTCAAACACACTTTCAGCCACATTAGATCTTGTTACCAAACTCAAATTGACCATAGACCGAAAACAAACAGCTATTGGCATTTTCATAGACTTACAAAAAGCGTTTGACACTGTTAGTCACGACCTGTTACTGTCTAAACTAAACGGCATAGGAATTTCTGGGAAAGCCTTTGACATTTTCAAATCATACCTCGCGAACCGATACCAAATAACTAAAATTGGTCCACATCTAAGCAGTCCTAAACCTATAACTTTCGGCGTACCCCAAGGATCAATTTTGGGTCCATTGCTTTTTATTATATATATAAATAACATTAGTCACATTGGTCTGAAAGGGGATCTTACCCTTTATGCCGATGATACTTGCCTATTTTACTTCGGTAATTCACTTGACGATATTCTTAATGACGCACAAAATGACTTGAATCTGTTAAGTTCATGGTTCAAGGAAAACCTCTTAACAATAAACACTTCAAAAACAAAGTACATAATTTTCTGTGCAAAAAATAAAAAACTCAAAGTAACCACTCAATTAAAAATAGATGACAAATTTATCAGTAGAGTAAACGAAGAAAAATACCTAGGCCTAATTTTGGATAGTCATTTAACTTGGAAACCTCACATTCAAAAAGTGAAATCAAAATTATCTTCCCTTAACGGATTATTGCGAGGTTCCGTCAGAAGTTTCCCTCCTTATGTTCGCTATATTATTTATAATTCTTTAGTAAAATCAAAAATAGATTATTTAATACAACTCTGGGGTAATGCAGCTAATAGTAATCTAAATAAGCTACAAATAGCACAAAACAGATTAATCAAAACTTTATTTCATTATAATTATCTCACGCCTACGAACCAAATTTATAAAGAAACTAAGCTGTTTAACATTCAACAAACTTATATCTATAACACATGCATTCTTATACGGAAAATATTAAATCATGAAATACAAACATCAATAAGTTTTACAAAAAATAAACTGACGCATAGTAAATTGCTTCGAAATGCAAATAATTTAAAACTTTACAAACCACGTACCAACTACGGCAAAAAAAGTATTATGTTCGAAGGTGCAATGCATTATAATCAATTACCAAATATTATTAAAAATGAAAAATCTATGTCAGCTTTTAAAAAGAAATTAAAAATATATATTGCAAATAAATATACTAAATAAAAACATCAATTTAAATTATCATTCTATATTTATAATATAAAATAAAACAAAAATTCACTAATATACTTAAAGCCACTTCCAGTATTCTTATTCCGAGTTCTAGTTAGTAAAATAGTTTGTACTACCCGCAAATGTATTTTATTTTTTATATAAGTTATAGTTACAAGCTGCCCGTTTTATAATGTTACCTACGTAAAACTTTAATGTTTCTCAGTAAGTGAATTGTATTCTTTTGAGAAATAAATGAATCTTAAACCTCAACGAGGTAAACAATGTGTTTTTTCTAGGTCAAATGTTAGAGTTTCTAGTGATTCATCTATTTTAGAACGAGCCAAATCCTTCTTCATCTGATCTCTCAACTTATACGCATGGTCCAAGTGTTCTTTATGCTCTTTATCAAGTAAGTCTTTTTGTTCACCGTTTATAGCACCCTTTATGCTTGCTTTGTAACGATCACACCGGAAACAAGTATCTTTCTGTGGTTTCTTGAATCGTAGGTTGAAATCTTTATAAAAACATTGCTTAAACCTCGAAAGACTTACAAAGTTTTCGTGTTTTGCTTTGTAAAGTTTGTATAAAATTGCTAGATTAAGATTTGGAGCTAAATAATTGGACGTGGTGTTATTTCTGCAATAATGAGACTTATACTTGGGTAAACTTTCAATAAACCGTTTTATTTGATCTAGTGTTTTTTGAGAAATGGCATTTCTACCTCCTGAATTGATGCCCCTACTATCATTTACAGGCATTTGTAATTTAAATTTCTTTAAGGCTACATCAACTCTTGTTTGACTTATGTTCAAAGTCTTTAGAAATGTTTTCTTGCAAATTTCTAAATTAGCTAAATAATATTTTCTAGTGAATTTTCTTTTAGAATCGAGTGCGTAACTCCTCTTTGTTTTTGTTTCTTTAACACTTCCTTGTATTATTGCACATCTAGCTTCGTAGGACCCTGCATTCCAAAATCTTTTAAACTCGTTCTCACGCTGTTCTACGGATAGCTTCTCAGTACATTTACGAGGACATCTACAATTTAAATTATTTCCTAAGAACTCTTTAGCACTTACTTTTCTTCCCTTTGCACTCACATAATTTTTATTTGTATTGGCATTAACTTTACGGATTATTCTGTTTTGGTCAGGAAACTTTCTTTTACGTCCACTTTTAAGTCTGCTTTTCTCTTTTTCACCTTCTTCAGATTCCTTATCATCTCTCGTTTCGGGAAATCAGGATCTTCCAAATTGATTTTTCCTATATCTCTTCGATCTGTTTCATCATTATACGAGGCTTCATTAAAAATATTATTGCAATAACTTTCTTCTTGATTCAAATTATTGTCTTGATGCTGCAGTGTACATTCAGCATCATATAAATCTTTGTCAGATACTAAATAATATTCAGAGTCTGCTAGTTCTGTTACTCGTATAGGTGGAAAATACGCTTGATTTGCTGTTGTTGCTGCAAGGTCAACACTCGCTGCTATGGAAGTTTCTGTGTGACCATCAAGTTCAATAACTGCTGGGGAACAAGTTGATTGCCCTACAGACCCAATATCAGAAATCAACCTGCTGAATCTACAACGGTCAAACTCTATAAATTGTTGTCCCAATACAGTAGTAAGTGAGATATCTGCTGATCCTAGAACCTCATTATTATGTGGGACATCTGTACAAGAAGATTTAATAACATCGCTTTCGTTTTGTGGGTAACTACAAACCCCCGAGGGTAACGTTTCGGTAGACTTAACAGAAATATCATTATTTTTCTTAGGTTTTACGAGGTCCACGAGCATTTGGCCCCTTGATTTTGTTGGTGGCATCCTGGAAAAATAAAAATGATTAAAAAAGATTCAAGATTTGGAGTACTTATTAGCAAATTAATTGAATTTAATCAATTATTATAAAATAATTTTGTTAAGAATAACACTAGTATTATAATTTCAAAATACTTAATTATGATAATTTACAAAACTATGTCAAAGCGTTTAAAACTTTATTGAATTGAAAACTTAAAACTTACATACAATAATTTATATTATGCAATAAAATGTTAAGCTTCATAATTCAGTGACAAATATTAAATATTTGCCAACTTAATATTTTGCAATAATATGTCAAGTGAATTATTCAAGTTTACGTCTTAAATAAATAATAAAACAATATAAACACATAATATTTTAATTTTTTTTAAGTAAATGAAACATATTTTCTTCAATTACAATGTTCATTACGATTTTAAGAAGTATTTTTTAGTAATTTACCCGGTAAAATAACCTTAAAATGATTTTCTTAATAAAACTTAAGAAATACGTAATATTTGAACTCACCTTTAATAAAATATCAATAACACACACTGTTGTCACCTTTTTCTCAAAATTTAGAGTTCAACACAATAAGAAGATATTTTTAAATAACTTCTCAAAACACGAATTTTTAGTTGACAATCTAGAATCGACTGAATCGAATTTAGCAATAATATGTTAATCCTCTTAACCTTCTATTACTTCATACAGATGTCGCTGTTTTAGACAGAAATGGATGTTATAGAACTTAGTGTATTATCGTAAAATGCTATATGGTAGTTAGCAGTTTTGTGTCAAGTATTTTTTCAATATTTCATTAATAAATAGCTTTAAATCACTTAAAATTGTTTTGGAAAACATACTTAAGCGCATTTAGAAACGTTTGGCATAAAAATCTCAATTTTTGCCATTTTGTGGGTTGACACTGTATTGCTTAACAGCACCCATATATGCTTAGGGAGGGCCTCTTTGTAATGAAAGAAGGCCGACTAGCATGAAAATCTTCCACGTTTGTAAATTTATATTTCTTTCTCTTCCATTTTTTGAACGGACTAAGTAAATTAGGTTACACTAATAGAGGTATTTGAGGTTAATAAAATGTTAACATATTTTATTGTTAGTTGCATTATAATATAATACGGATATTAGTTAATAGTGTTTCTATAGAGTTTCTAAAAGACATGTAAACCCCGCCAACTCGGCCAGCGCGGGGGACTATGGCCTAATTCCTTGCTTACTGAAGGGAGGTTCGTGCCCAACAGTGGGACGGGAAAAACTGTTAAATAGAGTATTTCATAATTTCAGCTAAAAATATTCGGAATAATGTAATGAAAAAACACAATAAATTTTTTTTTATTTTTTTTTTAATTTATTTTGGTTTACCAGCAGTTTTACAATTAATACAATCAATTACTACAAACATTATAGTTAACAATGGTAAATTGTAAATCTATATTTAAGGTAGACACAACATGCTTAAGATTTTTTTTTTTTATGTCACAAAGGGGGCAAACGGGCAGGAGGTTCACCTGATGGAAAGTGATCACCTCCGCCCATGGACATCTGCAAGACTGCTGGACTGCAGGTCTTGCAGTTTTGCAGATGCGTTGCCGGCCTTTTAGGAAAGGGAGGGAGGGGGGAGGAAGAAGGACGGGAGGAGGGATAGGGTGTGGGCCTCCCGGACTCTCACTTACCGGACGAAACGCGACAGCATAGCTGCCACTTCACGCCGGTCTTCTGTGAGAGAGTGGTACTATACGGGGCGTGCCGGCCCATTCGGCTGCTACCCGAAGGTAACAAGCATGGCACTACCACTTAGAAAACGCTATACATAGAAGAATGACATAAAAATATATAATATACGACTCACCCTCGCTTCGCTCGGGTTCGTCCCCAGGTGTAACCTCTTTAGTATAGTTTAAGAAATTTTCCCGCTTTTCTGTTGAAATTTTTCCTGAATTTTCTTTGCTATAAACCTCACGGTCGGTCAGTCAGCCCGAGACCTTTCCAACGAATGCAAAACCGTGGAAATCGGTTCGTGCGTTCTGGAGTTATAGCGTCAGGAAGGAAAACCCGACTTATTTTTATGTAGTAGATAATCTACATTTGCTTATTTGCTATTCGTAAGAGTTGATACAAAACATTCCTTTTATATACTGTTATAGAAGAGTTGAATATGTCAATTGAGCCACTGCATTTGTTAAATATTTTTGCAATACGCGGTATAGTGGAGTTCGCTCCTAATACAGTTTTTCTTAAGGGTACATGAAAAAGCTTAATTACACCACGAGGCAACCGAGACGGAACATAAAAATTAAAAAGCCTTTTATTTCCTAACATATTATTTAGATGTGTTGATGATATATGTTATTTTTTTAATAAAAGTAGCCAAAGTAACTCCTTATAACATCAACTATCTGCCAGTGGAAGTCCTGTCAAAATCTGTTCAATTGTTTCAGAGTGAGAACAAACAGACAGGCAGATGGACAAAAATGTTTAAAATTGTTAGTCTTAAAGTACTGTATATAATTATTACATATCATCATCATCATCATCATCATCAGCCCTTTTTTAACGTCCCACTGCTGGGCACGGGCCTCCCTCAGTACGAGGGGGATCAGGCCATAGTCCACCGCGCTGGCCCAGTGCGTGTTGGCGGACTGAGCATGTCTTACGAAAACTTCTAGGTTTTTCTCAGACATGCAGGTTTCTTCACGATGTTTTCCTTCACCGTAAGACAAGTGGTAATCATGATAGAAATGATTCGCACATGAAAATATCAGAGGTGCGAGACCCGGATTTGAACTCGCATCACTCGGTTTTACAAGCGACGCGTTACCGCTGGGCTACCACTGCCTATTATTACATATGCACTTAGTAAAAATGTTTTGTTAATGTTACAAACAGATACTTTAATTTTATATGATAACACGTTTAGCAGCTTGGTAGTGACCCTACTTTCTGCGGCAGCGGTTGCGAGTTCGAATCTGGAGCATTCATTTGTTAAGCACGAATGTTCGTACTCCAGTCATGGGTGTTTGTATTTATATTATGTATGTAAAATTTACATGCGTAGTATATCAACTATCTAGTATACGTAACACTAGCCTCGTAGCTTACCACGGAACTAGATGGTGCTGTTGTAATGATGTCCTAACATATTTATTTATATAATTAATATTCATATATCTTTATAGAGGACATTGTTGTTGATTAAGTTCTTGCATTTTCATAATAAAAAATCAATCTCCCTACTCTTTACAACAGTTTGTGGACCGATGCCCTTATAAGCCTATTAAGCTACCATCAACAAGGCTACATATTGGCCCTTATCAATTTCTTAGGACCTTTGGGAAATCAAAGCTTGCGACAACTTTAATCAGACGAAAATAGGTGGAAAGGTAAACGGTTTTCTAAGTCAAGATCTGGGAAAATATTTATTAACTTACCCTTTACAATAGAAGTATTTGAAATTAATTTGTGAATTTGTATAGGCTTTAAATTATTGTAACTGTGGATGTTATACGAAGGGTACAGGGACAAAACAAGGTATGTTACATAAAATTAAAAAACTTGAAAAGTATGGGAACATTAAGATTTTGCCTCGTCTTATAGATTGCAATGAAATTAAAAACAAAAAACCGTGACATTCTTTGTTTTGCCCCTGTTACCTGTACCTTTCATTATTACGACAAGCACTTATTAGGCCACTAGGGTCTGTAGACTGACCTCCTACTATGTTAAGGATTCATACCGTATGGTTAACCAAATAAAAATCATGTTATCAACAATTTTGTTTTTTTATTCTATTCTAAATTATTGCTTGACTACGTTCCACCTGATAGCAAGTGGTAACGCATTAACGCATTATATTGGCAATATTAAATGATCCACGAACGAACGAACGACGACGAACACGTCCCTCACATTCCCTGAATTAGAAAACATGCTAAAAAAATTAAAATTCTTGCAAATCTGTACATTTTCTTCTATTCCGTTATCAATAAATATCGGCGCTTTAAATATAATTAATGAAGTCCATCAAAAGAATCTGGAATATCCCTCGCTATCGGAACTAAGAGCGGATTATTTATGAAGAAGACTGTGATCAATCGTTCAACCAATACCGTTTTGTTCTCCTTTGTTATCCGCGTTTATTATCTACAAATGTATTGAATTATTTGTAACTTTGTTGCTATTATTATTATATTTAATCGTCGAGCTTAATCTTGGTAAGTGATTAGATGTAGTCGTTATTCATTTTGTTTTATCTTTGCGTATTTCCTCCTACATCCTACTAGATCGGTTAAAAACGATAAACCATAATATATTATTAACTGTTAAGATAGATTATGTATCAAAACGCACAGCAGTGCTTAAGTTTATTTCATGTAAAATTATCACAATATATAATATGTTTAAGTAAAATAGAAGCGACTCGGGTTTGCCCTAAGGTACGTATAAGTAGTATAGATTTCTTACGCGACGTCCTGCGTGAGCGATCTAGACGCGAACGCGAAGCGGCGCGGCACGGCGCGAAAACAACAAACATTCGAAACCTATTGAAGTGGCCTATGTGACCAAACGCACGTGGGGTGCGGTGCGGAGCGGCGCGAAATGACGCGAACGCGATCAGTTGGCTTGATATTTTCGCGCGAAGTGGACGCGTCGGCCATATTTTTTTCAAGCAAAAATTGTTGTTGAATTAATGTCGGAAGTAGAACTTCTTATTAATGCTATCCAAGAACGTCCTACATTCTGGGACAAAAGGAATAAAAGTTATACACTTCTTCAATATCTCATATTTAAGACTAGCTGTGCCCGCGACTTCGATCGCGTGGACTACAGGATAAAATCAAACTATGATAAAAATTAAGATTTGTTATTTTCTACGTATTTTTCCAGGATAAAAAGTATCCCATTTTATGCCCAGGATAATAAAGTATATTATACCAAGTTTCATCGAAATCGAACCGTTAGTTTTCACGTGATGCCTGAACATACAGACAGACAAACAGACGGACAGACAAAAAATTTTTTAATCGCATATTTGTGTTTGGTATCGATCCAGTAACACCCCTGCTATTTATTTTTACAATATTTTCAATGTACAGAATTGACCCTTCTACAGATTTATTATATGTATAGATATGAATTTTCCAACAACATTAGCTTCCGTCCGCCCATGACAAATGTTTAATGTTAACTGAACTGAACGGCGGCGGAGGGCGCGGAGGGGAAGGTTTTCGCGCGCGTAGGACAGAGTAGCCACATCGCTCCGCACCACATTAAATTCGCATCGGATCGTTTCGCAATCGCGTTCGCGTTGAGTCGTCCACGTAGGACACTGTGTTAGAGATTACGTATTTTTTCTGCAGTAAAAAAATATTTTTTTTATATTGGGAAATGCATTAATGCTTACCACAAGTGGTTATGTGGGACTCACTGGCCAGAAAAGTCAGTACTACGTACCGTGAATGGGTTGTCTTGGCTTCGCGCCCGGCCGGATTGCTGGACGCTACTGAGACACACCAAAAACAACCTCTAATACCTCCAAGAACAGGTGTTCAAAGTTTCATGATGATCGGTTTAGTAGTTTTCGCGTGAAAGCGTAACAAATAAACTTACATTCACAATTACACTAGTAGGGATTTATTAAAATTGTTTTGATTTTAATACAATTGTGTATTTAACCTTATTTTATTTTATATTATTTTATATTCATTTAAAATTAAAAATGTGTGAGGTAAACTTTAAGAAAACAAATAAAAAATCAAAAATAAAATCTTAAACAACATTTGTTATCGTATAGCTAGTAGGCTATAAAGAAGCTTTTTATGAGATTTTTCGCTTCTCCTTGATATATTGATAATATATTGATGGAACTGTCAATACTGTCTAAAATGAAAAGTAAGATTGATCTGACGACACAGTGAAAAGGTTAGGATGCTAATAAAACCTCTTACTTTAAGTCCAAAGTATATAAATATTCAGTCAAAAGCGGGCTAGAAGGATGGTAGCACAATGGCAACGAGCTCGATTTGGAAACAAAGTGTAGGGGGTTCGAATCCCGGATCTAGCACCTGTAATATTTACATGTTTGAATCATTTCTAACACTACCTCTGGCCTTACGACGTAGGTACATTACGTAAAATCTAAATTCTGAGTAAACCTAGCAAGTTATTAAAATACATGTGAACTAGATGGTGTGTTAGATTGCCTAATCGATATGGTCGCTATCGAGGCACCCAATAGTTAGACGTTGAAAAAGGCTAAATACGTGTATACAAGCATTATTCTCATTTAATTCCTCTCAAAAAGAGGAGGATAAGGCTCTAGAACATATTTTTTCATAAAGTTATTTCCCAATACATAAAGTGTATACTCGTGTACCCAATACATAATCACTGCATAATATAAAACAAATTCCTGCGCCGCGTCTGTCTGTAAAAATTACTGCACCGATTTTCATGCTATTTACACCAATAGATAGAGTGGTTCTCGAGGAAGGTTTTAGTATATAATTTGTCAAGTTTTTGTATACATTTACTAGCGGGACCCGCGGCTTCGCCCGCACTAAATCTAGGGACGAGCCCGATCGAAGCAGGGGCAACTTACTGGTATTATAAATTGTAACATAAAATTTGTATGTGTGCGAATGTTCGTGACTATGCTTTTTATTTTGACTCTTTCATAATGGAACGAGTGACCGCATATGGATAAATACACAGACATAATATGTCATAGTATACCTATAATAATTATAATATAATGTTATTAGCATTTCCCGTGGCTCCGCTTGCATTCTTATCATTTTTTAAAAATATGGATTTATAGAAGAAGGATGAAAATTTAGGGTTATAAGTATTTTTTGAAGCCAAACCATAAAAAAAATAAAAATTTGGTCTAAAATAAAAAATAAAAAATCTGGAGAGGCCCAACTTTATCACCTACGGCTAGGGGAATAAAAAATAGCCTACGACCTATTCTCAGACCTACCAAATATCAAAGAAATCGGTCAAGCCGTTTCAGAGGAGTTATAATATTATGGATTAATCCTATTCTTCTTTCAGTCGAGTTCTATATACTTGTACTTCGAAACTAAATACGTATATAAAAAGTGTTTTTTGTTATTTTCTTTCATACTGTCTCTGACAGTTTAATATAACCTAGTGTGTGAATATTGAAATCGATATGAAAACAAAGTAGATTGATAGGTACATTAGCTTTTTGTGTGTGATATAAAGCCTTGGGAGATTACTTATTGACATGTAAAAGGTTTTCTTTTATGTTTATTTCTAATGCTTAAGTTGTTTTGAATTTTTTTAGCTAAATTTTCAATTCTACAATATACTTCTTTGATTCTTAATATTCATATTTTGTTTTGAATGTGTGTTCCACGCAGAGCCGCTACCAGCAGGCTGAAGTGATTACGTTACCTTATATAAAAAATCGTAAAATAATTGCTGTTTAATGCTGTTTGATCGATTGATACGTAGTCACCTTGCAAGTCTTTTACGGGGTATACACGTTGATAGTAGACACCTATAGTCTATACTCGTACTAGAGACTCAACCTCGCTTCGCGCGCGTTCTTTCTGCGTGAGGTACTTAAAAATAAATTTCTCAGAATGATTTGTTATTAAAAAAACCTATATTCCTATATGATCCGGATAATCAGCTATTATCATACCAAATTTCATCAAAATCTGTCAGTGGTTACGGTGGTGGTAGTGGTGGTAGTAGGTGGTAGCATTAACAAACAGAAAGTCAAACAAAATTTTACAAGCTTGATTCAGCCTCTTTGTCAATAATAATTACTATTATTATATACTATTATTATATATAATATTATTTTCCAAAAATATTATTATTATATTCGTTTTGATAAAATATATTAAGCTGCATCTAAAAGTAACATCAAAAAAAACCTTCATACAATCACCGACATGTGTAACATAATCGTTTAGTCCATAATATGAGAGCCGTTGCTAATAATAAAATAAGACTTCCGTCAATTTATCACTCCGGGATCCCCCATTATGGCAAGATCTTTCATTATATGCCATCCGTTGTCAAATATTGAGTTTTTAAACAAATTTATTGCCTTTATGACTTTCAGCCAACTTATCTTTTCGAGTGGCTTTTCGTAATAAATCAGTAACTTTCTTATTTATATATACTTTATACTTTTTTTTTGTTTAACAAGCGATAAATACAAGCGACTTTTCTTCTCTTCGCTCGCGTTCCTAATTATTTTCCTAAAATTAAAGTTGCCTAAGTTACTCCTTATAACATTAGCTATCTGACAGTGAATGTTCTTTTAAAGTTTCATCAGTATCAGTATCAGTAGTATCAGTGTAGTTTTGGAGATTAGCCGGAAGACTGACGAACAAAAAATAAAAAAAATGTGTTTTTCTCAAACTGTACATAATTTCATTTACAAATAGCTAAAAGCTGATTTGACATACAGACATTTAAATTAGATTTATCTTTATAGATTTTACATCGACCTTATAATAAATAACGCAAGTATTATAAATAGTTAATACTTAATTTAATGTTAAAGGAAAAAATTCAAACATTCGTGATCATCGCACAAATGAATGCCACAGCGGGACTCAAACCAGCGACCGCTGGCACAGCAAAAATAGGGTCATACAAACTGAACCAACGTCATTATTTTTAAAAGTAAAATAAAACAACATTAATTAACAAATCATTTTATTGAAACTTCAAAACCATACAAAATGTATTTTATAACGTCAATTGAGAGTCGTGATAACAAAATATTTAGACATTAAAAGCTGACATTATCATAATTATACGCTTATAATACGCGTGAATATATCGATTATTTCAATTGTTGTTAGCCATAATTAAGTCATAAGCAAACAATAAATCGAAAATATGTGTATAGTTTAAAATAATTACAATATCAATTTTAGAAATTGATAATATTATGAAAAAAATATTTATAGAGTGATAATTATTATCAAATTATTCACGCGATTCTATACTATTATTATATATTTTATCTAATATTTGGCAATAGCTTTTGGCGTTGATTAAATCTGACTAGAAAGAATTACATTAGGGTTTTTCTTAATGATTAACTAGAGGGCACGGTAGCGCGTGAGCCAAGCTTTAGAAGTTATATTAGTTTATATAATAAATTGCAATATATAAACAAGATAATACCAATACAGTATATATAAATGCTTTAGATACAATGAAATAGCGATGTTAGTGTAAATGTTTTGTAAGATAATAAATCATAAGATAATTAGCAGAAATAAAAGATTTAAAAAAATACATCAATATTATAAAACACAGTTTAATAAGCACTTTTGATTTTCTTTTACAATACATAAATTTTATTTTTATTTGATTATATAAATAATTTGGTATAAATATTAAAGCCTCTGCAACAGCTAATAGTATAAAAATTAACAAGTTTTAGAAAATAATGAGAAGGATAAAGGAAATGTAAATGAGAGATGAAATATCAACAACAAAAAGAACAAGAAGTAGCTAACGACTTTGCCTTGTTTAAATATATTTTTAAAGAAGTAATAGACTTGGCTTTATAGAAGGTTTACAGCTGTTTTTATTTATTATATAACATGTACATAGTACGTACATATATACAAGCCTATTACGAGTATATACATAGCAGCAGGTTCAGATATGGTATTATTGATGATGATGGCTCTAAGTCTGAAAGAAAAAATAAGAATTAATTATTGTACAAATTGTTTGATGATTACACGAAAATTATATTATTAATTCGCTATCTAAAAAAAGATACACTGCTTTCCTTGTGTGTATTTTTGAAACGTAAAACGTTATAAAATAAAAAATTAAAGCCTTTTATTTCTCAAATAAGTACCTTGCTATATTGCTAAGCGTTATAAACATAATAAATAATCAAGTCTATTTGAGAACCCCTGAAGTAAAGGCCTCCTTCAGAGAATGGCAGTTGTCTTTTAACGTTATTACCTTTTAAAAAGAGGATTAAGATGGTCAATGAGCAAGTGGCAAAAATTGCGTAATCAATCAAAATGTACAGTCGATTTTAGGACCTTGGTCTGAAAAGTCGGTATTGAAATAATATGCATTTATATGTAATATTTTGAAAGTTCGTCCTATTTTAAAGGTCGCATCTAGTAACATTTGGCCAAAAATTATATTCATATGTGATGGCAACCACTGTAAATTCTACTTTAGATATAATATAAATTTCTGTAATAAAATATTCTCATATACTTTGAGTGTTGAAAGTAGTTATTTAAATAGCTTTTATCTCTTGAATTTTTAATAATCCATATCTAACTTCAAGTTTAACTTTGTAGAGCTTCAAACTAACAACTTCTAGCGTATGTTTTAATGTAAATGGAAGAGTAATTTAATAAATTATAATATGCCGTAGTAATAAATTAAATTTTACTTTATATGAAAGCCTAATGTTTTTCACTACATATTATAAAACAAAGTCTGTCTCCACGTCTGTCTGTTTCTTTGTCTGTCTGTCTGTCTATTCGCGATAAACTCATAAACTACTACACCGATTTTTACGCTGTTTTCACAAATCGATAGAGTGTTTTCGAGGAAGGGTTTAGTATATGATTTATCAAGTTTTTGTATACATTTACTAGCGGAACCCGCGGCTTCACTCGCGCTTAATCTAGGGACGAGCCCGAGCGGCGCGAGGCCGAGTCGCTTGTATCATAATAATATACGCATGAAAAAATATTGTTTGTTTTTAAAATATGTGTTTCTAAACTATGCATCTGATGCCACATTGATGATCAAAGCACACCTCCGCAATGATTGTTGACAATATAATAAGTGCAAACACAAAAAAATATATTTTATACTTACATATTTCATAAACCTTTTTTATTCTATTTATTTTAGTCTATGCTAAATATCTTACGGACTTACTGACATTTAACTAAGGTTTTATAAGTTTTCAAAATGCTAACACTAAAATATAACCTGCCATAATTACCTTTAAAAAACCTGTACTCTATGGTTCTCCCGATCGCACACAATAATGTTTCCACCAGACATAACAGCTATGCCTTCTAGGCCTTTGAACTCTCCATCTCCTGAGCCCCAAGAGCCAAATGCTCTGAGGAAAGTGCCATCGGGGTGGAAGATCTGTATCCTGTTGTTGCCTGAATCAGCTACCACTATATAGCCTTGGTCGTCAACAGCAACTCCTCTAGAAAAAAAAATATATTTATATTTTTGTTCCATGGATAATTATTTTATATGTAGCATGAACGGTTGCACACCAGGACGTCCTGTGTTCGAGTCCCGGGTCGGGCCAAGTTTAGTTATTGAGTCTTTCTGTTTCGTAAGTCTCAGTAACAGCCCGGAGTTGGGAAGTTGGCGGTGTTTCACCCCCGTGCCTCGGAGAGCACGTGTCGCGTCGGTCCTGCGCCTTAGCTCTCACTGGTCGTGTCGAGTAGTCGTCCCACCGGAATATGAGAGTGATAAGGAACAGAGAGTGCACTTGTGTCTGCGCATACACTTGTGCACTATAATATGTCCCGCGCCATTGGCTAGTCTCAATGAGATTGGCCGCCGTGGCCGTAATCGGCTGGGGGGACCTTATACTAAAATTCTAAAGTTGTGTAGTGTTGTACATTAAATTATTGAAATAGTCAATATTATCGGTACAGAAGCTAAATCTATAGTTTTTTGTTTCCCTGTTTGTATATCTGTCTGTGTGTCTGTAATCGCATTACGAGAAAACTACTGGACAGATGTTGATAAAATTTCATATAATTGGTAATTATCTTTTTTTTATCCTTGGGAAATGCATTCATGCGTACCATCTGTAGAAAACCAGTGGTAATGCACAAGACAGTGCAAGCTAGTTTATTATAAAATAAAAATAATGGTTGATGGATGATGTGATAATATTATAATTTTAAAGTATTAAAAAAATAATTAAGAAAATATATTTACTAATTAATATATTTTCTTAAAATATATATTTCTAAGCTTAAGTATAAATATTCTTTTCTTTAAAATAATAATTATTATTTATGAGTATTAACATATAATCGTATCGGCTATTCTATGAATAAATATATATTTTTATAATAATTGTATAATAGATAGTCGCTTGGGACATTAGTGTATGGCAGCTTGGGCTGTCACGTCCATTGGCCGACTACCATTGACCGACTTTAGTGTTATACTTACTAGGAGTGAGGACACTCTTAATAAAAATGACAAGGTTGTTCTAAAAAAAGGGCCCCATTAGAATTATGTATTATATTAAAATCTTCAACTTTAAAAATATTTGTAGGTACATTTTCAAGAGCATACGAGTGTTATGCTTATATTATAATGAATTTAATATGAAAATGTAACGAATATGTACACAGTCTGTGTATACGTTTAAACGAATTTATTAGTATATTAACAAGCCCTTTACTTAAACTTATTGTGTAAAAATACCAAGAAAGAAAGTAATAAAGTAAGAGCTTCAATGCATCCCAAAGTACTTATTTCAAAGCCAAGTAAACTTTTTTCTTCGCCACGCGATCACGTCTCGTGACTCATAAAATTGAAGATCCACTAAAGGTCGGTAAACATATCTCGTATTGGGGTCATATATTCCGTATTTTTAGAAAATCGGTCAATGTCCATCATTACACTGGAAACAGTGTGATAAAAATAAATTTATTTTGCTTGTGTCTGATTGCCAGCGGGTTTACTTTTAGTAAAATCAGAAATGGATGGATTTTTAATTACAGTGTAATTATATTCTTAAGTTTTTTCCAATTTCAGGACGGAACATGAAATTTTTAATAATTGAAAATTAACAATGTATAAGACTTATTTTTTTTTAATAAAATAATTTGCTGTTCGTTTGCCTAGTTAAAGCTTAAAAGTAGCTGGACCGATATTAATAATTAGTCTTTAATTTAGTTGAGGGTGTGTCAGTGATAGCTTTTTGTTAAAAACAATGGGAAATCCCAAAACAAACAGCTGTAAAATCAAAAAGTTCATTTTTTGTTATGAAGACCATCGATCGTTGAAACGTACCCACGTAGGAAAAAAACTGAGCGAAGCAAGAAAGAGTAGTTTGTATATTGAAGAAAACTGATAAAACATTTTGTTTTACCAAAATTCTAAACAGGAAATTTAATTTATTCTATGTTCGTTGTTATACTATATTTACAAATCTGGACGTCTGAATCTGGAATCTGTCTATGATTAGTTAAATACCATCCAGAGTTAGACAAAGGGTAATCGATTATGCGTTAGTTAAATGGCAATCACGATATAGTTAACAGGCTATGAACCCCAAAGTGTAATCCTATTATCGTCCCTTGCGTATGGGCTGTTCAAAGTTAGTTTTGTGCTGAACTAGACAATAATGATGGAGATATCAAAGCATATTATGTATAATGGATTATCAATTTAAATTATGGTGAACGTTGTTTGTCTGTCTGTCTGTGTGTTACGTTAAAAGATGCGAAGAAATTATAGAAGTGAATTTTCACATCGTCTAGTTCCATGGCGACCTACGAGGCTTACCTAGTCTAGTTCCAAGGTAAGCCTCGTAGATTGCCATGGAACTAGATGATGCTGTAGGAGTGGGAACTAATACTACACAAATTATGTAACGAACCTTGGGAATTTGAACTGCCCATCCTCTGAACCTTCTTCTCCAAATGAAGATAGTTCACGTCCATTAACATCGAACACTTGTATTCTGTGGTTGTTCGAGTCGGAGACCAGGACGCGGTTGGTGCTGGACACTGCTATGTAATGTGGATGCTCTAATTGACCCAACTTAGATCCGAAACTGCCAAATTTACCCACAAACGTGCCATCGGATTGGAATACCTGTAGAAATATTTTATTAATAAATATAATGTAGTTAAAAACTATTGCGATTTAAAAGAAAGGTTTAAAACTATACAGTTATTTAGCTGCATATTGTCGAAATTATTGATTTACTTTCTGCTTTTAGTATTTTTATATGCGAACCGTTTCAACATGATATTCACTTAGTCTTTCCATCTCACACTAATGTCAAGTCTTGAAACTTGGTATTTTTTGAAAATCCTTCAACTAACAGCGTTACTGTTAAAATCAAGGGGCGTTTGCATAATGTATTGAAACTACGATTACATAGCGTAAAATCTACTCTATTCTCATCTAACCATCCCAAAAATTTGGTCATCCGGGGACATCGGGGATGATGGGAAGCAGGGCATGGGTTACATTACATTGAAATTTGGATATTGCTCAATTATTACTTGATCACTTTTGATCACAACTATTCTAAAGCCGATATAATAATAATAATAATAATAATAACTCTTTATTGTACACCCAAAAACAAGAAAATAAACAGAAACAGAGAACAAAATAGGAAAAAGTACAAGAGGCGGCCTTATCGCTAAAGAAGCGATTTCTTCCAGGCAACCTTTAGGTGTAGGAAAATGTTATAAGAAAGAGGGGGTGCGAAAAAATAAATAAAGAGAAAGATAGAGTATAAATTTATAGATACTTAACATACAAATATCAATAAATAGAAAATAAATATAATTAACCAATAACTAGATAAAATACTACTTAAACAATTAATATACTTATAATGTACATATATAAATAAATATATATACAAATATATATATATATATATATATATATATATATATATATATATATATATATATATATATATATATATATATATATATATATATATATATATATATATATATATATATATAAAATATAAGAAGGCAAGATTTATTAATAACTATAGTTGATTTAATACAGACAATAACATTTTAGTAAGAGTTTATTCAGGATTCAAAGTGTAAAAAGTGATCTTTTAAACGTTTTTTGAAAATTTTTAGCGATTTCGCATGCCTGACAGTTTGAGGAAGAGAGTTCCAGAGACGAGGAGCTGTAATGGTGAAGGAGTTACTGTAATAGGCAGAAGAGTGAGAAGGAATTTTTAGGGTTAGGTTGTGGTCAGAGCGAAGAAAACGGGAATGGGTGTCTCCAAGGAATGAGAAACGTTCCTTGAGGTAAGGAGGAGTGCATGGATCAAACAAAATACAGTAAAGAAGATGAAGGATATGAGTATTTCTGCGAAGGCGGATAGGGAGCCACTTGAGCTGTTTACGAAATTCTGAAACATGGTCATATTTACGTAAACCAAATATGAACCGTATACAAAGATTTTGGAGACGCTCAAGTTTATTTAATTGCTCCTCGGTAATATCGAGATAGCAAATATCAGCATAATCAAGAATTGGTAATAGGAGGGATTGTGCTAACGAAATTTTGGTGGAAATAGGGAGAAAGTTACGCAAACGCCTAAGAGATGCAACCGAAGCAAACATCTTCCTACTCACTTCACTTACTTGAGATACCCACGACATGTTTTGGTCTATAATAATTCCAAGATTTTTAGCAGATTTACTGAATGGTATACTTACACCGTTTAAAACGACACTAGGCAGAGAGTTGAAATCGATTTTGGATATAAGTTTAGGGCTGCCAATAATAATGACTTGAGTCTTTGAAGGATTTAATTGTAGCCCAAATGACTCACTCCAAGTGGTAATATTTAATAAATTGTTATTTATATCGTTAACTGCTGTAGGTAGGTCAGTAATTCTTGCTTGGCTATAAATTTGTAAATCATCAGCATAGAGGTGGTAGAGAGAAGAGATATGTTGACAAATATTACTAATGAAAAGTGAAAATAATAGAGGAGACAACACGCCACCCTGTGGAACGCCAGCTTTGACTGGAAGCCAATCTGAGTACGAATCGTGGATTCGTATACGTTGACGACGTTCACACAGGTAATTACGAAACCAGTTAATTACATTAGGAGATATGTTAAAAGAACCTAAGGACGCCAGCAAGATATCAAAATCTATAGTACCAAACGCATTGCTAAAGTCTAACAATGCAAGTACGGTGACTTGCTGATTATCCATGCCCATGCGAATATCATCAGTAATCTTAGCTAGTGCAGTAGTCGTACTATGACCTGGACGAAAGCCGGATTGTAGGGGATTATGGAGGTTATGTTTACAAAGAAATTGAGTTAGTTGATGTTGAATTAGACGCTCAAGGACTTTGGATAGTAATGGAAGGATTGAAATAGGACGGTAGTCATTGTATCTAGTAGGATTAATTTTTTTCGGAAGAGGAATGATGTGCGCGTCTTTCCAAGATGAAGGAAAAGCACCGTTATTAATAGAATAATTAAATATGTAAGTTAAAACAGGAGATATGATGTCAAGGATGGGAATGATCATTTTACGACTAATGCAATCAGCACCGACTGCATCAGAGTTTATCGCAAGGATATTCTTCTTAACATCACTATCTGTAATTTGACTAAAGAAAAAACACTGATCATTATTAGGAGAGGATGAAGCTGAAATTTGATTAATAGTTCTTAATTTGGTAGCCTCATTAATGGCAACAGAGGAAGAGAAATGCTTATTAAGCTCATTAAGATTAATATTTTGAGGATTTGCAAAATGACGAGCTTTTCCTACTCCTATGGATTTAAGAAATTTCCAGACTTTGGATGAGTCCTTTTCCTCAACCACGGATTTATGGATATGGCGTCGTTGATTATCTCTACACACTCTATTGCATAGATTACGAGCTTTTTTATACCTACGAAGGTTTTCATCGTTCGCGTTGGCACTAAATTTAATTTTAGCTAAATTTTTCTTATGTTGTAGTATTTTGATTTCGTCGTTCAACCAGGGAGCAGGAAGATGCTTTATCCGAACAGGACGCATTGGAGCATGACGGTCATACAATTCATTGAGGAGGGAATTAAAAACTGACACATGTTCGTCAATACTAACACCATTCAACGCTCCTAGCCAGTCTATCTGAGCAGCGTCTTCCCGGAGAGAGTTGAAGTCTATTCCACCAAAATTTCGTAGCAGAAGAATTCTTGATTTAGCTTTAGGGGGCTTAATTTTATAAGATAAGTAAAGGAGATCGTGATATGAAAATGCCGAGGCAGGATATTGGCCATATTTATCAACATGGTCAACAGAAGAAACACATATTAAATCAAGCAATGATGGTGAGCAGTTGGGGAAATTATGAGTAGCCGAAAGGGGGAGAATATTTAAATTTGCACTGCTAACCACGGATTTCAGACGAGAAGATCGATGGTTGTTTTTCAATAAACAAGTATTAAAGTCGCCCATTATGATTGTATGGTTGTATAGCGGCTTCAAACGCTCCAACAGGGTTTCAAAAGAAGAAAAGTAATCAATCGTAAGGCACGGATTATAGTACACTCCAAGCAGGACCTTAGAGTGTCCAAATAATAACTCGATGAACAGGTGCTCTGGTCCAACCGTTGGCTGATGCTGTGAAAGGTCAACAATCGAAAAAGGTATATGAGAGCGCAAGTACATGGCAACTCCACCTCCAGCACGGCCAGTACGATCATTACGAATCAAATGAAACCCCGGGAGCGAATATGAAGTCGAAGATAAACATGGCTTTAACCACGACTCAGATACGAGAATCGCATGAATGTTCTTACAGTCAAAAGTTGCTAAAAGATCAGGAATTATGTGCAGGAATACTTTGAGCATTAATATGGACAATATTGAAATTTTTCAGTAATTCTGAGAAGACAGAATTAAGATTTTCATTTAGAGACGGGATGCTATGGAAACTGTTGTCACTGCTTAATCCACCATTTGAGGAAAGGGAAAAAAAGGAGTCATCAAGGCTACAGATACTTGCCATAATAACTAAAATAAATAAAGTATGATAAAATAAATTAAAATGCAATAAAAATAAAGAATAAAAAAAAAATAGAAAAAAAAAAAATTAATAAATATATATGTATATATAAAAAGTAAATATATTAATACAATAAATATGATTATATATTATTATTGCTTTTTTAAACATTTATTTGCACCCGCCAGTTGCAAGAAGAGATATGAGACACTAATTCAATAACATAATAAAACAAAAAAAAAATTAAAAAATAAAAAACTAACACAGAGACTAAGTACACATAAAAAGAAAGAAAAAAAAAAACATAGTAAGTACATTCATTTAAGGATTTTACACATTTACATTCATCATAATTAAATAAAAAATACATTTATATGAACAAGATGGTAGGCCAAAGACCTCCCGTCCAGTGCAATAACCAATACTTAACGTTGCATCTACTTAGTCTGTGACATCAATTGACAACGTGATAAAAGTATTCTGTTATTGTCATTTGCGTAGTAACTAATACTTAATCTGTGGTCATTTGTCACTTGTCAGAGCTGTCAGCTTTACTAATTTGTTATAACTTATAACCTATTTCTAAAGTGACTGCAAAAACTTGACTTCGCTAATATTAAGTTTGTTATATTATATGAAAGTACCTACGCATAAATAACATGTAAATGTGATGCAATGTGCTACAAGTAAAATAGCATAACACGAGATATATAAACATTATCTTACTTAAACAATGAAATACGACGACTTCATGTAAACAACAAGATGCAGCTGTAAAACTGTGTACCTACTTTTTTATTACTCGTTTTGTACGTTGTACTGCTATTCTACCACCTGAACTTTTGGGAGCCACCACTGCGTCCTGAATAATTTTAGGCGATACCGAGGCTGTATGATGTATAGCATTGAGATCAGACAAAGTCTCCACACGATAACGCTTGCCGTCAGACGCTACAATGTTGATCCAGCCATCCCTCGTCCAGCACTTCCCGACACCATAACGACGCCTGGCCTCCATGAACACCTCATGACGGTTCTTGGTCAGGAATTCTGACTCAGTTACACCAGAGCCCTTGAGTCTTGTCTTAGCGAACCATACACTATCACGGACCTGTGCCTCCACAAATTTCACCACAATCGGTCTAGGTTTTTCACCAATTGCACGTCCTAAGCGATACGATGTCGAAATACTAGCACTGGAGAAGTTAGGTAAATCCAGATGGTCGGCAACTATGGAAGTTATCACACCAAGTGTATCTTCTGATTTCTTTTCAGCAACACCGTGAAAGAGAAGCATTTTTCTCCTTTTCCTCAATTCCATCCTATCTAGCTCTCGACCTAGCAACTCAACTTGCTTCTGAAGAGAGGTCAACGCAGCCTGAATGAATATTTTAAAATTATTAAAGTCTGTGGCAATGGATGTTACTGTAGGTGCCGAAGAGTTCTTATTCAGGTCTTGTTGGAACTCATTCATTCTGCTGTTGAACATTTCAGCCATACTTGTGAGAGACTCCTTAATAGCTTCCATAGTTTTAAAATTATGCAGTGATTGAATTTAATTAGTGTCCAATGAAGTGAAATAGTAAAGGACAAAACTTCCTGGTGGGTACTAGAAATTACATACGAATTTCTACACTTTCACTATTATTTTAATATTTTAAATTATAAAAATTTGCAGAGCTCATTAAAAACTGTGTTCACTTATTCACTCCTACCCTCGAAAAAAAAAAAAAAAAAAAACACACAGTTACATTCATAATAATTTGTAGTAATACATGATCGACACCCGGAACATAACCAAGTATTAATGTTTTCACAGTGGTGTATAAATAAAGTCGGTTTCAATATTCAAAACCACAATCGTAAATATCGCTTGTAAAATTAAATAAGTTATCTTTATATATTGTTATTACTTATGAATTTAATATTATAGAAAGTATTAGAAGGGTCAAATTTTAGTATTAAACATTTGTTATCGTACATCGATGAATGTTTTTAATAAAGAATATATGTATATATTCAGCCAGTTTTAATGGCCCCACGGGTCTCCCTTTCATACAAGTCCATGACGTTGGCCAAGTGCGGGTTGGCTAACTTTACATGAGATTGAAAACTTGTCAGATTAACTCAAACGTATAGGTTTCCTTCACTGTAATCATTATAAAAAAAATCGCACATGAGATATCTGAGTGCGAGAGTCAGGGCTTGGACTCGCATCACTCGGTTTTTTAAACGAACGCATTTTTACTGGGCTAACACTGCCTACAAATAAAGCCTGCCTACATGTAAAGAATAATAAAAAGTACACAGTAAAATATATAAAAAAATACCTTAGTCTCTATTTAATATAGGAAAAAAAACCATTGTGTTTCGTATAACTATATAGCCACAAAAACACAGTTCAAACCTAGTATTATTAGAGTGCAAATTTAAAAATAATGAAAGATAACTGTTCAAAGAACCGGAAATGAGAAAACCTTCGAACTGGAAAAAGAATAAGAACGGTTAAATCCTTAGTGTGCGAGTCCGAAGCGAACCTTTTTTATATAAAAGCGCTCTACTATTTAATCTTTTTCATATAAAACTAAACAAACTTATATATAATAATGTGTATTCAACCCTTTTTAACGTCCCACAAGCATGGGTTTTCTTTCAATGCGAGGGGAATACGCATATCTTTCGACAACTAACTTCGTATATTTCCAAAAGACATGTTAGACATATATATTTAGAAAATATCAGAAGTACGAGAACCTCCACCCTCCTTGTTCGTTTGAACCCTCGTTCAACCGAACCCTCGTTTGAACCTACTTCGTTCAAATCTCAAACTAACGCTCTACCACTGTGCCATCACTGAGCAATATATGAGATACTTAAAAGCAACTAAAAATGTTTCAACATCTATACCATATTATAAAGTACTCCACCGCGTCTGTCTGTCTGTTCGCGCAAAACTCAAAAACTACTGCACCGATATTCATGCTGTTTTCACCAATGGAAAGAGTGGTTCTCGAGGAAGGTTTTAGTATATAATTTATCAAGTATTTTATAGAACGCGGGTGAAACCGCGGAAATTGCTAGTATATCATGTTTCGTAAACCTAAAACCAAATTCGCATATACATTATATATTTATTCTATTAAATAAATATTCAGAATCTCATTTTACTAACCTGCACTCTATGGTTTTCCTTGTCACAGACGTAAATGAATCCGAGGGCATCAGTTGTGATACCCCACGGGTAGTTGAACTTCCCGTCTCCTGTACCCTGGCTGCCAAAAGATCTTAGGAAGCGACCAGCTGGGTCAAAAACCTGAAAAAAAAGTAAAATTTAATACTTATCTTCACCAGTGGTCGCAATTCAACCATATCTTTTTAGTAATACTGTAATTTAATAGTTTTATATCGAAGTTCGGAACTTTATTTTTGCTGTTAATTCTCCAGTAAATCTCGCCCTCTTCATTCAAAGAGTAATCTTGAATTTCATTCAGTTGTATTTTCTGTTTGTTGTAAAAACGAGAGTCATCATTAAATGATTGTTGAACGCATAGGGTTGCGATAGCGATTATACTCCCTTAAACCGGCCGTATCGCATAATCCGTTCTAAGTGGAGATCTACTAACTTTAACTACTTCCCTGCCAAATTTAAAATGTATAGCACAAATTATGAAGAACTTTAATACAAACTTGCGAGAACCCTTAGACCACTTTAATCCGACCCTGTCAAAAAATTCGCTCTTAGCGGATGTCTACTAACTTTCCTCCCTGCCTCATCTTTATACGTCAAGCGATTTTCGATATTTCGTGATGAGTAATTGAGTGAGTGACCTTTCGCTTTTATATGAATCTGTAATTTTCATGAATGTTTGTTTGTCTCCCTGTCTGTCGTGACAAATCACAAGAGTACTACACAGATTTTGATAAAATTCAGGATGACGATAGCTGGTTATTTGGGTCGACATGTAGTATATAATTTCTTATTTCTGAGAAATGTTTAAACATACCTAGGGAGAAACCCGAGCGTAGTGCGAATGAATCGCTTATTATATCCATATAGGACGGAAATAATTGCCGTCTTCAAAAATTATCCATACTAATTAAAGATAAATTCAATATATAGATTGTATATTTTAGGTGAACCAAACACAAGCGCGATTCAAAATACTACTAGCGGCATCTATTGGCTAAGTTTCGAACCCAAATTTCTTAGGAACTTCGAGTATTACTCGTAGTTTAAAGTTGTAATTACATAACTAGTTTATTATAAAGCGTTTTTCAAGATGTAAAATTAATTTAGTATTATTATAATATAATTATTCTAAATTGACAATGTGACTTTCTAGATAGAGAATACGAAATGAAATGTTTGTATATTATAGAGTTATATATTATAAAAATATGTAAATGTGGTAAATTATGTTTTGAATTAAAAAAATAATTCTCTTACTTTATTTAAGCTTCACATGAAATAACACGTATGTATGTTATAACCTATAACTACGAGTATATAATAACTGATTAGGTCGAGTCGAACTATGTTGTTTTGATCAGGCCAAAATGGTGAATTAGGACCATATTCACTTTGAATTGTTTTTAAGGCCCAAGTACTGTGAAATAGAGCTGTACAATGCCCTTATGGACGCGCAATTGTACTGCCATCTAGTTTAAAATTTTGTTCCGTTGAATTAAAACCAGATAATATAATCTTAAAATTAGTGAGTAAAATACGATAGAAATATTTGAGTTACAGTTTATAATTTATTTTAGAATATATTTTGATTTTTACAATAACATCAATACAAAAACAAAAGAAATATGCAAAATGCACTTTTGTAACCTTGTTCGCTTATGATTTCCGCCAAAATATATCTAATTTAACTACTGTAGTGGGTACGTAACTAACTTAATTAAAAAAAATGTGTTGTTAGTTCATATTATTTAGTTATCATAATAACTATTTAACTACGTTTGATTTTAACTTTACACTGCTATCTCTAACTTTGTAAACATTACTAAAATAATTTGTTTTTAATTTAATTACAACACCAATTTGCTTATTTTATAAAACCTTTTTTAGTTGAATGAAAACTGTTTTACAAAGTAACTAAAATATTAATATTTTCAAGTCTCTAAATATACAAAACAGTAGAAATATATTACAAATTAAACGTTATTATTAAGTTTTCCATTTTATTATAACAATGAAAGTGATAATTAATATTGAGTTATGTCAAATTTTATTATAAAGCTCACGAGCTTTTGACCTAGACTTTAAAAGCTGAGATGTATAATGAGCAATTATTAATTTCGAAATAAACTAATTAATGCCAACAAGAAATTTCTAAGACAGTATCTAAAATAAAGTGTTGTTCCAAAAATGAAATATATATTACTTTTTGCTTTAGTAACAGGCTTCAATGAAAATTAGAAGAAGAAGAGGAAATTATTGTTTCAATTAGTAAAATATCATTCAATATAAAATATTATACATCTATACAAATAACAAAATTCTAACTTAGTCGAATTTGAACATTAAATATATTTTTTTAAATTATATTATAGAGTATCTATTCCCGCGGCTTCGTCCGCATTCTAATCACTATTAAAAATTAGGAATTGGTGGTAGAACGTTGAAAATTCTTCAGAATTTACAAAAAAATCTTAGCTTCTTGTAAAAGCTATTAGCTAAGACGGTGCGCATAGGGTTGGCGATTGCATCAAGTGAAGCGGCGCTTGAAGCAGCGCTTGCATTTTAATCTCGCGTCCGTATTTTTTGCGACATTTTAGCCAATGTATACAAAATAAATTAACAAATTATATACTAAAACCTTCCTCGAGAACCACTCTTTCCATTGGTGAAAACAACATAAAAATCGGTGCAGTAGTTTTTGAGCTTTGCGCGAACAGACAGACGCGGCGGAGGACTTTGTTTTATAATATGTATAGATAGATACAGAGACCAAATCTACAGTTTTTGAATTTATGTCTATCTGGCTGTCTATCTGGCGTTTATGTCTATCTGGCGTATCACGAGAAAACCACTGAACAGATTTAGACGAAATCTAGTTTTTGAGCAATCTAAGTGTACCTAAGGACGAACCCGAGCGGAGCTAGTACTTAGTATATGCATAAGCTTATGGTGTTCCTTTGTCGAGTTAAGCACAAATAATTGACAACTGATATTAATAGTCTTATAATAAGGCCAGAACAATATGATCTTCTTAAACAATGGTACGATAATACCTCCTTCTTCACCCCTAAAATACCTTGATACCTTTCATTAATTGGATTTAATTCTCATTCTCGTTGGCAACGATTGTGTACAAAGCAGTCTAATTAACCAGACGCACTAATGAAGTTATCTACGTAATAATATTATTATACGACACGTTTGACTCAGTTGGTAGTCAACCTACTTTCTGCTCCAGCGGTCGCGGGTTCGAGTCCCGCTGGGGGCATTCATTTGTTGAGCACGAAAGTTTGTTCTCCAGCCATGGGTTTTACAATTTGTAATACGTATATATTTAAAGTTAACTAATACAGCAAACTAGTAGAAAATACTAATTATCGATTCATTCAAAACGAAAAAACTAATTGTAATGAGTTTTTGTTTCAGTTATATTTAACTTTTTTTACAATTAAAAAGTCCAGAACAATTACTGGAATTTGAGTATGCTAAAGCTATCGAAAGTACCTTCCTATCCAATTATATAATACTCTCACTATACACTTTCACGTTCTTACATTACATCTTCAACCGACTGCAATAAGGAGGAGGTTCAATTCGGCTGTATGTTTTGTAAGTTTATTTCCTTACCGCGGCACTTAGAGTCACTAAATGAACCATTAAGTCGAGAATATAAATTTAGGTACTAGCTTTATAGAAAACTTTTTTTTTGAAAAGATTCGCACATGAAAATATCAGAGGTGCGAGACCCGGATTTGAACCCGCATCACTAGGTTATTTAAATGAGCGCGTTAGCCCAGTGGCTACCACTGTCTTCTATTCTAGTTGAAGATAGTCTTAGTTGAAGGTTATATACTACTTATTATAAGGAAATATTAGATAAACATGAAGATATTGTTTGTAGAAATTCGTCTCTGTTAAAGGAGGCGGGACAATCAATAATAATAGTATTTTAAGCAATACATGAATTAAATATATTAAAAATACTTTCGGTCAATTATTTAAATGTACAATATTAACTTCGTTTTCACATTCACAGGCTTTTTAATCAGGCTCGTTGCCAACTTTTAGAATACAATTTAGCAATAAATTATATTAAAATGTACTTACATTTTATACGTGATATATTCGTAATATTTGTCATACGTATTTTAAAACTGGTAATAGAATAAGCTAATCCTGTCGTCATTAATTCAAAAGAAATAAAAAATTAAGAACATCGGTTGACAGACAGAAGAAATATCAACAAATTGTCTTTGCCTATTTAAATATATATATTGAAATTTAAACGTCAAAAGCTGCTTAAACTTTTATTCTAAAAGGTTAATATAGAGAGCTTTACAAAATAGATAAAGAGTACATAGAAAAGCTTAGTTGGTTAACCGAAACTTACTCTAATGCACTAAGTTAATGAACTTTTTGCAGAATCGAATTTAAATAACACTAAGAGAAACGAAAGCTTTAATTAACATTTAATATATTTTTACGACTTTTTTACTTGTAAAAATGTCTATTGGTTTAAAAAATGTTAAAGAAGTTTCTTTATTTTATCGATAGAGCTTAATTCAAAGTAATGGCTTATTCCGTATTAGATATGTATAATTGTATCAAATTTTCTAATATAACGTTTCTAGATTAGTTTTTAAACAAGTGTTTTAGCTTTAGATTTTTCTGTGGATCTATTTAGATTTTTGGCTGAACAATATTTTTCTAATTTAGTTGAATAAGTTTCATTTACACATTCTCCATGGTATATTTTCAACCAACTTCCAAAAAGGAGGAGGTTCTCAATTCGTCTGTATTTTTTTTATGATTGTGACCTAGAACTTTCGACTGGATGAACGGATTTTGATTTTTTATTTCAATATTTTCCAGTTCTGACAATAGCTTTCATGAGAAAACCGTATAAGTCTTAAATTTGCATTAAGTGTGTGCGCGACAAATGGACGAATAACTCAATACGCTAACAGATTTTGATGATTCTTTTTTTATTGGAAAGGATGTACTTCAAGGGTAGTTCGATAAGAATTTGATTAGGTTCTGATCATGAAACCCATGACAAAGAAACGGAAATTCTTAGGAGCAAATTAACAATACTCTGCGGAATCTTATATAGGCTATTCGGATATTTGACTCACGTACCGTTACTGATAATGGAAGGTACAACTCCTCAACAGTTTGGAGTTTAAAGAAATTTTTTTCAATATAATGCGCACTTATGGACCAATAGGTGTATACTTTCAGGATATTAGGTTTACCTGATAATAGAAGGTATTTTTTTTATAATGATTAACGTGTGGGAAAGCCAAAGCCAAATAACCTTAAATAGATACATATCGATTAATCTGTCAATTTGTAAACATAATCAAAATACCGTTCGAAAGTCCATTGCAAAGGCAAGATAAATCTGTCCGTCCTGGCTGGCACCGACTTCAAAGTTAACTAGGTTCTTATAAGTATTATTTTCTATTTTTTAGTTTAGATTTGTTTAGTTTGGAAGTCGGTTTTTGTTTTTTGTTAAAAATAATAAAAATGTATATTTTTATTTTCTAAACCTTTTTTTTTTCTTCAAAAGCCAATATGGCGTTAATAAACTCGCCTAATGACCTCAATAAATAAAAAAGGCCAGGTTTAAAAAAACTTATAAAAAGGAAATCCTTTGAGAACTTTAGTGTAACTCAAATTAAATAGCGTCAGCTTTGAGAAATAAGTGAACTTTAACTATAAAAAATTGTCATCAAGTAATTACTGATAACGACTAGATTATATTCCGTTTTCTGCTTGAAAATGAAACGTAAAGCTCTTACACACTATTGTTACGGTGGAGCTTTTATAGAGAGGATTTTAAAATATATGACGTGGTTCATAAATTTTATTAAATAATAGCTTTTGTTAGTCCGAGCTCGTGTAATCCTAATTTAATGTTACTTTATTAAAATATAAAACCGCTTTTCAACGGGTCTCGTTTTAGAAATTTTTGATTTTTGGCAAAATTTTACATGTGCGTTATGTTTTAATATAATATGGACAAATAAATTTGTAACTTTATTTTATCCAGTGTTAGAGTAGTAGAATTTGACCAGAACATATGCTAAAAAAGTAAAAAAAACTTAACTAACTTTTGAATCTTATAAAACAGTCTTAAAACATTATTTATTTACTATAAACCCAATTTGATGGGCGTAAGTTAAAATAAATTAAGCGGGTTTTTATAACTTACTATTAAAATAAAAGTACATTAAGTTACTTTTTACAGCATCAGCTATAGGCTAATGAAAGGCCCATCAAAATCAGTCCAGCCGTTTTAGAGATTAGCTGGAACAAGCAGACAAACAGACAGACAAAAAAAATTAAATTTGATGTAAGTACTGTTTATACTTTCATATGTATTTAGTAAAAAGCTGTTAATTTTAAATTAAAACAGACCCTTCAATGTTATTTAAATGTACTGGTAACACTAAGAATCGTTATATGACACTGAAAAAAAGGAAATCAGTGACAAAAATGTTTCTTAAACATTCTTACTGACTTTTGTTTTAATATAAAGGTAAATTAGCTTTTCTCTATCATCGTCTGAGGCAATGGCATAACTCTTTATCAGTCGATTGATACTTTTCCATATCACTATATTAAATTTGTTTGCCTGAAGCAAGACACAAATTCAAAAATTTTATAATTTACATACATTTAAAATATAAATGTACCAAAACGCAGTTACTATAATATCTATGTTATATTTTAAAAAGAATATGAAATGAACGAAACATGCCATTTGTTAGAATAACTGGAACACGCTTGAATCTCGATATGAGATCATTTATCATAAAGCAGACTTGCTATTTGCAAAATATAAAACTAAGATTTTCAGAGCGAAGCTGGATTGTTCGAACATAAGTCAAATGTCTTTGAGAAAAATATATCGATATCGATTTCGAGCAAAATATATAAGAATACCTACGAAGATACCTACGTAAGGTACCACAAATTTTCCAAAAATTATGATTAAAATCATTATTTTATTTAAATGTATCATTATTTTTTTACATACTCGTATTTTATGATAATTGATAATTTTTCGATTGTTTTATAGTAATTGTGATGCCTTAAAGGTCATATATCATAGTTTTTGGCAGTTTAAACAAAAATCAAAATAAATCCGCCAAAAATCCAAAAGATAGTTTTATTCTAAAAATATTAAATATTCCCAAGACTAAGAATGTACTATAATTAGATAAATTTGAAACCTAATAATAAAATGCTTAATAATTATATATTTTTTGCATCATTTGGAAATGAAGGAAATTCAGCTTTTTATAGCAAAATAGAAATTTAAAATCGTTTGGAAAGTTACATATTTTACTTAATGTAAGATGACGACTCGTTTAGCTCAGTTGGTAGTGACCCTACTTTCTGCGCCAGCGGTCGCGGGTTCGAGTCCCGCTGGCATTCATTTGCTAATCACGAATGTTTGTACTCCAGTCATGGGTGCTTACATTTATAATATGTATATATTTAAAAATTTATATGTGTAGTATATCAACTATCTGGTATCCGCAACACAAGCACGTTACGTAGCTTATAACGGAACTTTTTATTTACGCACATCGCACACATTTAAGAGCTTTCGTTGATTTAATTGTCAAGGAGTTGAAAAGTTGTGACACTGCGAAGGACAGTTTGACAGCTTTCTCCAAGTTTCATATAAGGGTTATTTCCGGAATGAAAAGTATAGGTGTTTGTTTTTCAATGTATATTGAAAATCTTTTACAAAGTTGTATTGAAAAGCTTTGAAATTTACAGCTCCTTGTTAATGGAAGGAGAACATATTTAACTGGAAATATAAAGCTCTATAAAGCCCTTTGTAAGAACAGCATATACTCGTATGTATATTTAAAATTAATGCTAAACGAATAAAAATACAAGAATTTAAAAAAACCTATACAAATGTAGCATCTTATTATATACTAGCAAGCTCATTTTGCTGGGCGTTAGTTGAAATAAATTAAACAGTTTTTATAATTTTCTAAGAAAATAAAAGTAGTCTAAGATACTCCTTATAGCATTAGCTATCTGCGAGTGAAAGTCCAGTCAAAATTGGTACAGCCGTTTTTCGAGAGTAGCCGGAACAAACAGATAGACATGTAGACAGGCAAAAATAGTTTTTTTGATGTTAGTACCGTATATACATTCATATGCATTTAGTGAAAAGCTATTAATTTAAAAATTAAAATGGACAATTCAATTCTATTTATATGCTGATATACATTACATAATAGGTTTATAATAAGACAATCTACAGGTCATATTTTATATTTTCATGATTTAGAAATTCAAAGTTTAATAGATATTAAAATAAATAAACCAAAAATAACTTGAATGAGGTGTCAAAACTTCAACTATCACTTCACCTTTTTAAAAACAAATATTTATATTGCACAAAAGACTTTTCTTTTTTTATTAAAAAAAAGTTTAAAATGTGGTTATCTTTTGCGTAACAACTGCTTTTTCTAAAGTCAGTTAAAAGTAACTTACTTGTATGCGATGGTTGTATCTATCTGCAATGATGTACTGCCCGATTCTGTTGACAGCAACCCCCGCGAGGCAATCAAATTCGCCTTCCCCACTTCCATATTGACCGAATTCTTTAACGAATATGCCGTTTGAATCAAACACCTATGTACAAAAGAAAATGTATTGAATGCACTCAATTTTAAACAGTACAATAGTTCATTTTTAAATATAAGTTACAAAATATAGTTAATTTTTCTCAAAAATAATTTTATTCATTTTTAATACTGAAATATTCAATGGAAAATTTTAAATAGATTAGTGTAAACTATAAGTTTGAAAAAGTCAACATTAAGAAAAATATACTAGGTAGATATAATATTTTACTAGGATTTTTTTTTTCTCGCAGAACTAAATACTCTACTAATTGTTTTATTATTAGATCTTGTAATGCTTATAATAGTTATTTTAGTAATTTAGATATTTTTTTTACAAATTTCATACTAATTCTAAAAAAATAAAAAAAAACATTATAGAAATTAATTGTTCTTAATTTATCTTATTATTATTATTTTTTTTAAAGTGCGAAAAGTTATGCACAGCATTAAGTTGTATTTTTATTAACTTTGTTTCCTTAAGCTCAATTAAAACAAATAGCAAATTTACTCCGACAATTATTAACTTAAGTGGAAACTTTACTGGCATAAGTGCTGTCTACTTGTTTAATCTTTTATAATATTGCATTGCTGTTTGCTGCCCTACTAAAATAAATAAATAAATAAATAAATAAATAAATAAATAGATATTCTATCAATCGTCTTTCTTTATTTAGGCAGATTATATATCTGCATATTTTTTAAGATATGAGATGTTTAAGGTAGAAACCAAATTTTTAGTAAGGTTTTTAACAAAGAAACTCAAATTTTGAGAAACATCTATGAAGCAGTTGACTTTGAAGTGTATTTCATAAAGCAATAACGTAAATCAAATGAAATAGCTAGTCTAACGTAGTCTATAATACAACGTTCTCCGAATACATAATTTATGATGTTACATTCCTCTATTTTACCAACACGTGTAATCGTGAGGTAACTATTTCCCTACTTTATGAGAAGTAAATGTTATTACTGGGTTTCATTTTCGACTGGAAAAATTGTAGGCGGTAAATAAGACAAAATGTGTTTTTTCTTCATAGAAAGCCGTACATTTGAAATATTTATATCATCATATTCTAGGCAGTAGATAAAAATTGATACTACGACTGTAATAACTTAAATTATGTATGTATAGGAACAATATATTTCAAAGCATTGGCGCTATATACACTAAACTTTTTTAGCTTTTGCATGTTATTTACGTCGAAGGAATTACGTGCAAACGGCTTTAATTTGCTTTATATAATATTTATCTCGGTCGTTTGTTTGGACTGGGTATGTTTTAAGGGATAGCAATATAAAATTTATCAGCCTACCTGTACTCGATGGTTTGATGAATCAGCCACGACCATAATATTGTCGGGTCCTACAGCGATGCCACGAGGCCATGTAAAACAACCAGGTTCGCTCCCCCGGCTCCCCACACTGAATTGTAACCGGCGTTTCTGCAGATACTGGCTCCTAGGGGAGGAACCTGCTACTGCGAAACCTGTGACAAAAAATCATGTTAAATAATGAACCAACTTTTTGCGGAATACTTTACAAAGCCTCAAACCTATGTACACGCCACTCGTATTCTAACCTGCTACCGCTGCTGTAGCCGCCGTAGGGGAGATGGGGGAGCCTGCCGCGTTTTTTGAATCGTCATCAGAACTGGCAAGCTCATTAGCTGAGCGTAAGGGCAACCCGAGAGACAAGCGACGGGATGTGCTCGAAGATGTTCCGCCCGAATCGCGATCTTTTCCTCGCGAGCCATACTTGTTTTTTAAGTATCTCGCCCAGGAACTTAAGGCTGCTCCGTCCTTTTCGCCAGTTACTGGGCGTTCAGGGGAGCTTTCTCTCGATTTAAGCGCGTGGGAAGATCGGCTACGAGACAACTCTGAACCTCCAGTGCCGGAGCCGTATCGAGCCGCAAGGTAAGCTGATGGGGATGCAGTTGTTGGGGAAACGGGATCATCTTGATCATCGTCATCACCCCCACCAAAACCCGAGTGACTGCTTTTACTCCTCGCAAGACGATTGCGTCGTTCTTTCAAAGCAAGGTATCTAGACCGAGCGGTGGGATACTTTGAATCATCGTCAAGGGAAGATGTCAATTCATCGTCTTTTGGTTTGTTACCATACCGACTGTATGAAGAACCACTAGCGCCATATCGAGGGGTTGGCTCTTCTTCAGTTTGCGAGGACTGACGAGTGCGATATCGCGATTGAGTAGGCGTTTCTTTATTTGATTTATTATCTACAGCATCGCTTCTAGCGTTGCTACTTCTGGCTAAAAGAGGGCCTATATCACTACGAGCCATCGCCTGACTCTCGGGCTTCCTTTGTGGAGCAGGCTCCTCTTCACTCTCCTCTGATGAGTCGGTTTCCTCCTCAGAGCTCGTATCGGAGTCTTCATGGGCCGGCTCGGCGGGCGCCGGGGCGGGTGTAGGTCGCTGTGATCCGACAAAGCGACTTTGAACCCGTTGTGCGCCGCCTCCTGTTCCATTCGTAGTCACCGGTGCTGGTCTTTCGTTGCCTGCGGACAGAAAACGTGTGGTCGGTTTTGGTTGTGGCCCATCATTGCTGTATTTTGCTTTTAATTCTGCGATAGTTAAAATCGCACCTGTGTGTTTTACCGCCGAGCCGGAACTTTCTGTGGAAGCACTTGATTCAGTACTGGCTGCGCGGGTTGCGGGACGGTGTACAGCAGTTGTATCAGAAGCTGATGGTCGTCTTGTAACAGTTGGTTTTGGTGTCGAAGCTGTATTCTTACGTTGAGTTCGCTGGAGAGATCCGACAGATTCATCAGATTCACCATCACTGGATGCCTGAGAAATATACTGAAATTCGATATTGACACCAAAAACGCAGTCTAATAAAGTTTGTTGTTGTGTTGTGTTTATGTGTGATTATCATGGAGTGTATTAGTGGAATGCCCTAGTTAGTTGTTTCGTTCCCATGTTAGTATCAATGATTATATATATATTTTTTATTAAGTCGGTTTTAACATTCTCTGTCATCTTCCCAACTCACCTCCCGAGCTGGTGTTGGTGGTTTGCGATTAACAGAATTTCTTTCTTCTTCTGCAGGTCGCTGAACTGGTCGATCAGGCTCCTGTGAAGAAGCTGCACCTTTATTTTGTCTTTTTAGGCGAGAAATTTCATCATCTTCACTCTGTTGTCGGGCTGGTGGTGGCGGCCGACGTTGTGGTTGAGGTGCAGGTTGTACAGGTTTCGGTGGTGGTGGAGGTTCTTTTTTTTCCTTCTTTTTACCACTCTCTACGTCAAGTATTCTTTGCATTACACGAGGACAATCGCTTAATCTAAATATACCACTAAGAGGACCACGTGTGGCATCTTCTGTATCAGCCACTTTTTCTTTTTCCTTTTCTTTTTGTTCAGATTTAACCGAACGAGTAGTTGTTTCAGTATCAGAATCATTATCTGCTTGATGACTTCTCACAAATCGAGACCGGAATCTACGTGATGGCCTGTGTTCGGACTCGTAACCACTGTAATCATCAGTAGTACCATAATCCCTTGTATGTTTTTCTGGCGGTGGTGGTCGTCGTTCGCCAAATTTGCGGCCGCCTAGAATTGGCTCATCATTTTCCGTATACCCTTTAGCTTCCTCTTGTTGTCGGAACTGCGTTGCTAAACGATGATCACTTTTTGATCTTGTCAAACCTTGCGATTGTTGATGTCCAGCGGAGTACGCATTTGGATGTGTGATGTTTAGTTCTCCGTAGCTAGCAACATGCATAACTAATTGATTTGGGTCATGTGTCATTATGAAGCGTATCCTTCGGTTATAATCACCAGCCTCATAATCAAAGTTACGTAAAAATTCAACCGTTTTCAAAAATATTTCTTTGGTATCAACGAGTTCAGTATCCTCCCATTCAACATCATCGTTCATATACTTATCAGCGAGATCACAATTGCTTTGAATATTACTTAGCTCTAATTCTAAATTATCTTTAAGATGAGTCAAGTTTCTAAGTTCAGTAGCTAAATAACGGTCTATTTCATTTCTTAAGAAATCAGTTCGATCTTTTAGAGCCTTAGCAAGCCTCTTATGAATTTCATCTACTTCCCCCGCCACTGCACCACAATTTGTTTGTAGATTTGCAGTATTTCGCTCTACGACTGCTAAAATATCTTGCAACCTATTTACACCACGTCGTATTTGATTATTAATTCTTGCTATTTCTCTACGAAGTACTTCCATGTGTGCAGATTTACAGTCTTCGCAGACTTTCTTTTCACAATGGGCACAAGGAGCGCAATATGCTTTTTCTGAGCAAACATTGCATCTTTCCATAACCTGCCCAGCTGTGGGATCCGGCAGTTCACCAGCAATTTGAGCATGAAGCTCTAAAAACCTTTGTAAGGTTACATTTGTGGGAAACCCTTGTACCCCTTGATAAGGTATACGATGCTCTGCTCGACATTCTGGACATTTAACCTGTAACCAAATTATAAAATACAAAGTTCGAAATGTTATGTTCCGAGTTATTTTATAAACATATATAAAAACTATTGGTATTTATGAAAAAAATTATGGTATTTATCAGTTTTCAAATACCTGTCGCCTGACATAGTCGACAAGGCCGTCCATACACGGTTCCATACAGAAACTGTGCTGACATGGTAGCAGCTTTGGGTTCCTGAACCGGTCCAAGCAGACGCAGCACGTCAGCAGTGATTCAAACTGCTCCATTTTTATTTAGCCCCACACTACGTATCTGAAACAGATAAACACAAAACTATTAATTTTTTTTTCGTTATAATTTCCCAATATAGGTGAATAAATTAAAATACCTCTAAAGTTTACAATATTTTTATATTATATTATTTACTTCTATTTTTTTTTCGAATTTTATTATTTAAGCATTGCGATTGTAAAGAAAATTGCAAATAATGTACTGCAAACCACGCGATGCATTAAAGTAACGTTAGTACGTCAGACGTAATGCTGTCATACATACAGGCTAAATAATAACAAAATTCAAATAACCATATCATATATCTAGCCATTAACCTAAAACCATCTAGTATCTAGAATCTAAAATAACAGACCTGACTACAGAAATTATTATTTTTGTGATAACACATTAAAAAATATTGTATATTTCTACAGGTCTTTTAAAATAGGTATTGTGAGATTGTTCTCACAATACCTATTTTAAAAGACCTGCAAAACACCGACTTTTACGATATGCAAAGCTAATCTCATGAAGATTATGTAGTAACAAAAAAATATTTACTAAAAATACATTTCTACAGCCTTAATAAACAAAACAGCATACGAAATGACTATTTTGAAAATAAACATGTTTAATTTTCACCTCAGTCTATCAATGTTTAAAAATTGCAATTCAATTTATTACGTGGCAGCTAGTCTAAGCATGTATTGTAGTCCATTGACTTGCATTATATAAGCTCCACATCTAACTGTCCCACTAGTTCAACAATATGGTCAGTAGGATCTCAGTCACGTTTAATTTTAGCGTTTGCGCGATATGTAGAGATCCGGCACCATTTAAAAATAGCAAACTTCTGGCGTTTCACACGGCTTTCATTTACATTTCAGAAGCAGCGGGCTGGTGGTCGAATGTTACGTGGGCTGTTCTTTTGAAAACACTACGTAGAATGATTTTTTTTGCATCTACGTCTTTATAATATCTATTGAAGTTATATATTGAAACGTAATAGATATTTTTAGGTTTATCGTCAATGAATGTTTTGGAGTTGGAAATAGCCTGGAATTTGTGTCTAATTATATTGCCAGCTGTCAAATCACCTTGAATAATTTTATTGTTTTTTAATATCAGTGAGCCTAAGCTGTTTTCGCTTTGTAGTTATTTAGTTAATTGGGTTATTTTGTTAGTTTATAATTGTATAGTCACGTGGTCTAGATTGGTAGTATGCATGATGTGTGTATGCATGTTTCTTACTCATTCACGCTTAAGCACCGTGACTAAATTAAATTAAATTTAGCAATCTACAGATAGATTATGATTTACAGTAGTAATAATAAGGCTATTTATAAAATTAGCACTACCTTTGTATTGTATAATGTGTTTTACAAATCGCACCAGAGCAAAACGAGGGGCAGTGGCTAATGTAAATAATTGTTACAATTTGTTTCACAATTTTGAAACTATTTTTAAATGTGACAAATACAGCTGTTAATTACCTTTTTTTTACAACGATATTTGTCATTTTGGCTCAAACAGAAATGAGTAATACCAAATCGCACAAAAAAAATACATACTCATTTTAAACAATTCGTGATGCATACCATTTAACTATTTGTAAAAAATGTATTCAGCCCTATTCAGCCTTAATATCTAATATATAAAAATCTCGTGTCACAGTGTTTGTTATAGAACTCTTCCGAAACGGCTTGACTGATTTTTATGAAATTTTGTGTGCATAGTACATAGGTAGGTTTGAGAATAGGTCGTAGGCTATTTTTTATTTCCCTAGATGATAAGGGGAACCCTCTCCAGACTTTTTATTTTTAAACCAATTTTTTTTTATGATTTGGCATCAAACAATACTTATAACCCAAAATTTTCATACTTCTACCACCGGGAGTAACCGGGAAAACGCGGGCAGAGCCGCGAGAATAGCTTGTATATAAATAATATTCTAAATGGAAAATTAAATAATATTAAGATCATTAATTATACCAATAATAATTATTGACTATAATGTCAAAGTGTGGTAAAATGCTTAAATATGAACATACATACATACATACATAGCATGTATAAACCATAACCATTCAATGTAGTCGGTGAGAAATATGAACATTGAATATACTGCACAGCATAGTAATATAGACTTGTGATGCTCTAGATTGTTGATTTTATTTAAACATAAGTAAATTTAATTATATTATTATATGTGAAGTATTAAAATAATTTATTACGACTCGTTTGGCTCAGTTGGTAGTGACTCTACTTTCTGTGCCAGCGGTCGCGGGTTCGAGTCCCGCTGGGGGCATTCATTTGCTAATCACGAATGTTTGTACTCCAGTCATGGGTGTTTATACTTATAATATGTATGTATTTAAAATGTATATGTGTAGTATATCAACTATCTGGTATCCGCAACACAAGCACGTAACGTAGCGGAACTAGATGGTGCTGTTGTAATAATGTCGCAACATATTTATTTATTATTATTTATTATGATTTACAATAAAGGAAATTACAAGTAAACTTAACTATATATACAAAGCAAATGTACACTTAATTATTACTGTACAAGTCGTGCTTTAGTTAAAGCTTATTTAGTACCTACCTATATATTGGTTTTTCTAATTTATTTACTGGGGGTTGATTAAGAATGGGTATTTAGGTAAATATTTTTTTAACTCTTTGTGCATTTTTTTACTTCAAAATTCTACATTTATTATTTTATATTCTAATTCTTCTAAAATTCGTGCAAAAATTCTATTTTTATAATATAAACCTTATAATTAAGTTTAAAAATTACATTTAGATATTCAAAGTCCAAATATATATTGAGCTTTAAGTTTTATTCACTCCTAAATAACGAATGTTTCATGTATTTTTAAATAAATATTTGTATTTTGGTAAAGTACTCGTATTTATCCGAAACTTCCCGAAAAAGCTGTTTGAATCAGGATTCATTTTATTACGGATCGAATACGTATCTCCTGTTTATTATACAAAGGTACGTCAGAGTTATTTTAAACGTGTTGGCAGAATTTTTAATGAGGTTCTTCGTATTTGGCCGAGCGAAACGCAACACGTATTTTTTAATTACGCATTTTTTCATAATATACGAATGTAATTTTCAAGGCAAAGATCGCTTGTTCATCTTTTGATGAGAATAAATATTTATATTTTTTCGACTTATACATTACGGTTTAGAGGAATTTTAAAATTTGTTTAGATTATCTTACAAGTGTATATATTTTTAGTTTTAATGTCACGTTGTGTACGTTGCGGTTAATTTATTAGACAAAAAGTACTTAAGATGTTAATAAAAATTATTTTTAAGGTTAGATTAATATAGAAAAAAAAACTTGGATAAAAGAAACAAGTCCACAACAAGTTTATAAAGAAATTAAACTAATCTGCTAACTTCATACTTGTTAAGGCTTTTTGGGTATTTTCTAAAAGAGCTTTTATCGATAATTCTTCAAACACAACTTTTATAACGTTTCTTTAGAATATTTCTAAATTGTTAAAAGAAAATAAAATTAACTTGGCTAAGTATTAAAAAAAATTACTACAGTATTTACTTTTTATAGATTTCTCTTCTCTCTTTCTCTGCAGAAAAAGTATCTATGTTAAACCAGACAGCTTTCATCATACTAAATTTTATCAAAATCAGTTCAGTTGTTTTCTAGTGTTGCTATCAAAGACAGACAGATGGATTTTCCACAACATATTTAATAGGCAGATTCAACTAAATTAACATTTTATTATAATAAGTATGCCTAAACGACAAAACAAATATTAAAAAACATAAACCTGCATAGAAATAATCCATAATATGAATTTGTTCTGTAAATTATTTGCTTGCCAGTAAATTATTTTCTCAAAAACTTTAAGCAACAAAAAATTGTAATTCAAATGTTTTAGATCTATTACGGCTACTCCATTTTTTCATTCATGGCTTGAGAAGAACAGGCTTGGTAATCCTAGCTTTTACAGAATTACGAGCGCCATATTTACATAGCAGTTCAATTTCTTTTCCCTAGGACCATAGTTTGTATCAAATATTTAATTCTAGAGCGCTATTATCTAGGTTTTGGTTATGAAATATATTTTTTTATAAAAAAATATATATTTTTATATAATTTTTTTTTATATAAAAATATATTATTTTATAAAATTAATACATTTTATAAATATAAACACCCATGACTGAAGTACAATTATTATTGCTCATCACACAGAATAATGCCCCCAGCGGGACTCGAAGCCGCGACCACTGGCACATCAAGTAATTTTTTTTTTTTTATGGGACAAAGGGGGCAAACGGGCAGGAGGCTCACCTGATGGTAAGTGATCACCTCCGCCCATGGACATCTGCATCACCACAGGGCTTGCAGATGCGTTGCCGGCCTTTCAGGAAAGGGAGGGAGGGAAGGAGGAGTGAGAAGGACGGGAAGAGGGATGGGGAGTGGGCCTCCCCATCCCTCTTCCCTAGTACTGACCCAAGTGTCATCGTAAATAGAGGCTTTCTAAATTTTTAAACTGTATTTTTTTATAATAAATATTTTAAAAAATAATGTAATATTTTAATATATTTATAAAAATAAAAAGATGTTATTTATTGATTGATTTACTTTCTTTTTTTAATTGTCATTCAAAAGAAATGGTTGATAAGAAACTTGTTTTACCCGCGCTACCATCTCGTAAAACGAGTATCATCGTGCAAGGATTGAGTGCAGTTGATTCAAAGTCGCGATATTGAATCGGTACATTTAATCGAAATATTTAAATGTAGCATTTTGTATACTGGGTTGTTTGAAAAATAAAAATTTGGTCGGAAAATAAAAAATAAAATATAAGGAGAGGGCCACCCTTATCACCTAATCAAAAAATAGCCTACCACCTATTCTCAGACCTACCAAATATACACTAAAAATTTCATGAAAATCGGTGAAACCGTTTCGGAGGACACGAGATTTTTATATTTAGTAGTTCTAGATTTAGTATAATATATACCTAATTAGTATAAATATTTTGAACAAATAACATTCTTTCCAAATTACTTACTCTCTATAATAAATTAAATTCCTTTCATAATAACAAACACGCTTATAGCCAATATATGGAAAAAAACCTCAAGGAAAAAGCCTCAATGCTCACATTTTACCTAAAAAATATGATTTAATTTAGTATTTAAATAACTCGGTAAGATATGGTCGAGCTGGAAGGATGTCATGAAACAAAGATATGCAGTGAAACGAATCAAGCATACGTCATAAATGCAAGGTCTTCTACTTTGTTTAGATTTCCGTATAATTTTTTCTTTTAAAATATTTAAAAGTAATTCTACGAAAAGTTATCTATGATAAAGTATGAGGATGTGTTAGTAATTTAATTAAGTTATCTTTCTTCATTATAAATGATCATCATCATATCATTAATTAAAATTATCTTTCATAATAATTAACCTACGCCTTGAAAAGTCGTCCTTTACGTCCATATTCTATGAAAATTTTTTTTAACAGAGTCGTAGTAATTATTAGCATTCTTTAACAAAAGAACTTCTTTATATAGACATTATTCCTACTTTGTTGATCTATAATTTTATGTGACTTTTAGAGTTAAGAAAATTAGAATAAGTTTTAGATAATAATACAATAGCCAAATATTCAAAATAATGCAAATGATCTAAGGCAAAAACACTATTTTATGTAGACCTTGTTTATGTATTTTTAACTCCTACGAGAATACTGTTATTGTTAAACCAGTTTCTTAACTGAACTTGTGATGAAGTGATAGCTTAGCTTAATTGTTTTTTTAATATTTCATACTAAAATTTTGGTTAGTCTAGATTTTTCAGAAATTAGATATTTTCCCGCACTAAAAAGTAACCTTTATGTTGAATTTAATAATCAGCTATCATTATGCCAAAATTCATCAAAATCTGTCCAATCGTTTTTTCTTTACAAACACACAGACAGACAGAGTAGATAAACAAACAAAAATCAAAAACTATAGAGTGGCCTCTGTATCGATTCAAATAACTATTTCATGAAGATTTTCCAAAAAACATATTTAACATTCTATACACTTAAAGTTTCATTATATGCATAGATATTTAGATTCATTGCTTATTGTATTACCGCCGCACTCACAGTCAATTAATGAATCATTAAGTCGTTCTTTAGTAGAGAATATTGAGAGCGGTGGCGGTTAGTGCATAATCCCGTATTGTAAAGAAATAGCACACGTTTATTAAATGTCACTCATTAAATGTAGGCCAAAAGAGCTTAAAATATCTAAAGCGTATTTACATTGGTTGCCATTTCAAAAGGAAGATATTCAGTAAAAGATAATAAGGGGAAACTCCAACACACACAGATTGTTTTAAGATTTAAATGAATTATAAAAAAACACAAGAATTATAAAAATTCAATTAGAACTCATATTTCAAGTACCACAAAAAGTGATCGCATGCTCTTAGACTATAATTAGGAGATTCACATTAAGAAAATACCTGCGGTTCTTAAAAATAGCGTTACCTTATAGGTTAGCTAAACAGAAAGCGTACTTACAGGTTTTAATGCCACATTAGAAAAAAACTCGAAAATATCCAATTCACAAGCGAAATGCACTGGCAATTATTTACTTGTCATTGTGGGGAGTTGTTTGAAAGACTAGGTATATCACAGGCGGCGTGTTTCACGTTCTTAGCTATACTGAAGGCAACTCGACACCGGACCACGTTATTTTTGGTCCGTGCGCACGCGCACCCGTCACGCTTACTTTTGGACGGGAAAAGGTCATTGGACACGCGATTGTTTTCAATTCGCATTGTGTCTTCCTTTCAATGTCGAGGAAATTTTTGAAAATTAGGTCGTCCTTTTCCTTTATGAGTAACTAGATTCGTTTTAACGATTAGTACAAATTTCTCAGTAACGAGATATTTTCTCGGCTTGGCTATAAGTTGTTTAAAATATGTAACGTACAGAAAGCGGGAAGCGACTTTGTTTTATACTATGTACATACTATGAATATTATTTTATACTATAAATATTATCAGTGTTTTGGTAGCAAAATCGTTGATTCGACGAACGATTGGACGTTAACGTTAGATGGTGCAACTCACTCTTACTCTTTTGTATTTTGTACTCTTTGTTGTTCACTTTTGAGTAAAATGCCAATTTTGTTTTTACAAGTCTAGATGGTTGGTCTGGATTTCTACATCATCAGCCCTTTTAAACGTCCCACTACTGGGCTCGGGCCACCCTCAGTAGGAGGGGAATCAGGGCATAGTCCACCGCGCTGCAATGCATGCGTGTTGCCGGACTTCACATGTCTTACGAAAACTTGCTAGATTTTCTCTGACATGCAAGTTTCCTCGCAATGTGTTCTTTCACCGTAAGACAAGTGGTAATCATGAAGAAATGATTCGCACATGAAAATATCAGAGGTGCGAGACCCGGATTTGAACTCGCATTACTCGGTTATACAAGCGAGCGCGTTACTGCTGGGCTACCACTGCCCTTCTACAAACTTTTATAATTTTTTTATACTTAATACATTAAAATTTATATTTTAATCTTTGTACATTTTCGACATTGAAACTTTGCAAATTGAAATATATAATTCTCCTTGAAGCTTCTGGGAAGACGTACAAAAAGATTTAAAACAAAATATATTATCTCGGTAAAATTTATTAAAGAAGAACTAAGAATAAGATAAGATTAGATTTTTGATTCACACTAGCTACTCACCCTCTTGGGTACGTTTTATAATTCCAAGGTTATTAGCCTCTTTATCAATAATACACTCTTTATAATGACTATTTCAAAAAAATAAAAAAAAATATTTTTTATGTGCAGAGTTGATTCAGAATTTTATTAAATATATGACGCATAGATTAATTATAAATACGATCTACTACCCTTTCCGATAAATGCCAATGACTTATAAACAGTGACAGTTGGTATTGGGAGCTACGCATTGCTTCGGTCGGCGTGGGCATGGCCACGTGTTTCGTTTTAGAATAACATCACACACTTTATTATGTAGTTCAGCGTACGTATACGTATATTAAGTATAATTAAGTTTCTAAAGCTATGATGGCCCATTAGTAATGATACAGTTGGTTCCAAACCAAAGGAAGCGGGTTCGAATCTCAGTTTTGTGTTTTTGGGATCTTCACTTTTAATAATATATTGAATAAGAAAACATCATTTTTTTATCCATCGAATATTTTACTGTTTTAAACAATAAATTCTAATTAGCATTAAAATCCATTATAAACATTATTCATATCTACTGTCTAGACCCATCAAATGTTAAACTATAAGGAAGAGTTTTGGATACATTTAACTCAATACGGAGTCACTGGAGAAATGATATTCATAATTTCCTCAATATCTCGGTTCAGAAGGTATCGCGGAAACGACAAAGCGACACATAAATAACCCGACTTAATGTTGTATGTAATCATTATTAGATTATGCGTTCCCATTTCGGATCACATTGGTGTAATGTCTGCTGTATTTTGATCCAAGGTCGGTGAAATGATCGTAAATAGAAATATTTGTATTATACATCTAATTTCTATATTTATCATGAAAAAATTCTAATTTTGAATTAAATCGGTTCATCTCTATTAACATTTTAACGGTTAGTATAGATTTCTCACAGATAAAGATCGATATCTCTATAGCGTCTTTTTACAAGTAATTGAAAAACACCTATAGAGATAGTGTTTATTTTTTCTTAAAATGTTAATATTAGTTAAGTATTTAATTTTTAATTTTTAAAATGTAAAGTTGAAATTTTGTAGTTTTACCTAAGTACTTTCTTTAGTCATTATCTATACTAATATTATAAAGAAGTAAAGTTTGTGTTTGTTAAATTGTAAGGGGTAATCTCGGGATCTACTGAACCGATTTTAAAAATTCTTTCACCAATAGAAAGCCACATTATTGCTGAGTGTCATAGGCTATATAAAAAAACGAAAAATAATACTAATAAATAATAATACGTGGTAGTCCGTTTTGCAAAGTGAATCGGAGAAAAAACGGTCGAATGAAAGCATTTCTTACGAACGCTGCCTTAACTATGAAAGATATATTTTTGAGTTCTAGAGAAAAGATGTGGAGCTTGAAAATGCCTACAAAAAAGTCAACGACAGCATATGTCTAACTTTTATATTTAAGTTACAAAAAGTAGTTTTTTTAATAGTAGTATGGATAATTTAATTTTTAATATTAATAAAATACCTACGTATAACCCTCCTTTTGGCAGTTAAAAATTAAAACATAACACTCTGTACTAAAAAAGGATTATTAACATTATGCCCAACGAAGTGGGCACGGGTCAGCTAGTCACATATAATTAAGGTACTACTCTTTAGGTTTTCTTTTCGATGTAGAATTGCTTTCATGTGCTTAGTAAGTACTTTGATAGTAAAATAAAAATATATCTTGACTTAGTTAACTAGCTGTCGTCATACGAAATTTCATCAAAATCTGTTTAGTGGTTTTCTAGTAATTCTGTCACAGACAGTCAGATAGACGTAAATTCTAAAAACTGCTCTCTATCAATAATTATAACCATTTCAATAAGATTTTCCAAAACATTTTCAATTTAGAGATTCGACTCACTATTTTACCATTCCTACGCATAGATATAGATAAGTAAATTTGAAAATTGACAGCAGATCTTCTAGTTAAACATATAGTAATTGAATTGAAATATGTCATTATTACACGAATTGTAACTAAAATTTTCAAATACAACTATCCATATTCAAAGTTTTAGGCACCTAAATTCTCCGGGGATGAAAATAGGGGATGATATGAAATTTAAGGGCGTAGTAGTAAGTAAAACTCTTTTTCACTTTTTGTTTTCATTTCTTTATGTTTAGTTACAATTTAACCAACATTGTTTAGAAAGGAATGGTTCAGATAAATTCTATTTATATATGCTTTCTCACAATAACTATTACGTTCGACATCTGGGCATATTATTTATAACTAGTGTCCGCCTGCGCTTTATTAAATATCTAAAAAAATGTTTTAATTTCTAAGTAGAACCTCTATTTGTTTCGAAAATTAAAATTTACTCCTTTAAGACCAGCTTTCCAATAGTGAAAGTTGCGTCAAATTTGTTATAGCTGTTTCGGTGATAACAGACAGTGAGACATCCAAAAATTGTATAAATTATTTTTTCTTATATATTCCTCATATTTTATATGCATGTAGTAAAAAGTTGTTCAATTTTATTTATCTATATGCATAGAGAATAATAAAAATGTGTGTGGAATATAGGCGTTTTAGTATCAATTATTTTACTTTAGGAAACTTTTAGTTTAGACATAGTATAATCAACGATAGTTGGCACAGGATTGTTTTTGTATAATGTAGATAAAAATAACACGTAACAGTATGAACAAAATAACTTTTTTTATTTGTATGTACTGTTCATGGAGATTAGAAACCAGGAGGACCATTGCCCTAGTATGTTATGTCTCAGAAATATTGTCAAACTAAGGAAGCGCTGCAATCGCTATGTTGTCTCAATGCCTAACTTCACGTTGTCACAATAGTGACAATACTCATTAACAGCTAACTTCACAGATACTACTTACCGACGACAACGCGTTATAGATTCTACAAATTTTCAGAGACAGGCGGGTAATGCTTTAGTATGAAGCGATGGTTCTCCTGGTCTCTAACCTCCATGGTACTGTTAATAAAAATATATATACGCGAATACTATGTCATTTATTAGGGCAAGCGAAGCGAAACCTAACGCTATCTCATAACCTGAGCATTTCGCTTTACACTTTACTGAAAAACTATCACGCCTATAGATTTGTGCTGTAACATAGTAATGTACCTTCATAACTAAATGTGTTATCTGTCAAATAATTTTATAATTAATTTTATGTTCAATGGAGAGTTATTATCTATTTGTTAAATTCAATATAATTTCACAAAACCGTCCTCAATACTCAATAAAGTTAAAAGAAATAAAGTTCACTAAATACTCTGTAGCTTTCCTTTTCCGAAGTTGATACGAAGCCCTTTAAAGCTTTCAAAGTCTTAAGTTGTTTGGCCAATGTATTCACACTTTGTTTTATATTCCCCACACTTTCTTTGACTCTTGTTTATTTGAAGTTTTAACTGATGCTTGCGTGTGCATAGTGTAAATAACAAATGTTTATTCTATACTAAGGATTTATTTTAGAATCCCTCCTAAATTCGAAGTTTGTAACGCAACAATGGAGGAATTTCATACAAATTTACGAACCCTTTAGAACTCCTTAATCCGACCCTGTTGAAAAATCTGTTATTAGCATTTACTTACTATAAACCGCTTTGCTTAATTTCATCTTTATACGTCAAGCGGTTTTCGATATTTCGTGATGATTGAGTGAGAGACCTTTCTCTTTACATTATTATTGAATGAACCAAAGCTTTAGAGGTCATTCCTAAGTAATGCTAACATTTTTAGGGCAACATCATATATTTTCGATAAAAAAAACTAAAATAAAGAATTGCCAAATGTAAGCGTATGCAGTATAAGTACGTAGTGTAGTAATACTTAAATACATTATTATTTTATTGCATGCCTAGATTTCTGCCAGAGCAAATGCAGTGATAACTTTTTATGATATAATCTGTCGGATCTCTTTAGAGCTAGGTACCCAACGGTAGCGTATGTGTTACTTCAGGTTTTTTTATATAAGGGATATTAACCCACAGCACGATCTAGTTTCATGTAAGCTACGAGGCTTGTGTCATGAATAACGGATAGTTGATAACACTACACAATATAACTTTAAATATATACATATCTGTGTACTTTTAATTTTCATCCGTCACGAAGAAATAGAAAGAGCATACCCGAGTGAGTGTGATTTAAGTCATAAATACGTTCATATATCATCCGCTTGCGATAAAATTTTAGAAAGAGTGCGACTCTTCACAGAAGACTGTTATACTATGAAAGTATAGTAGAGTACATGTGTATATTTTTTTTGAGATTATTCATTTTAAATATAGATACTGCTAAATTTTGAAGGTATGTATATATGCATATGCATATTATGTACTAAAAAAAACAAAAAATAGCAATTCCAGGTACTACAATATAAAACTTTTGTAATAGTAATCTCTAGGGCGATAGAGTACGGAAGGAAAAGATTTTTGAAAAATTGAATCCCGCCACAACAATCTCCAAATGGAGTCAGGGGAAATAAGCAGATACCATACTACGTGTGAAGTCATGCAGAGCACTTTGACTGTTTCGTCATTACCTCTTTGCTGAAAGTTTTCGGAACATTTTTAATCTTATTTTGTCTTTTTTTCTAGTCTCTTCGAGTTAGACGTTTTGTATGTAACCATATAATAAAATTTTGACTTAAATTTGTACAATTAATATAATTATTATTCTGAAAGATCTTCTTGAATTAGTCTTTAGAATAGAGGCCGGGTGTATAGTTTTTAGAATTTTTGTCTGTCAGTCTGTTCATTTATGACAGTCTCATAAGGAAACCATTAAAGAGATATTGATGAAATTTGGTATGATGTTAGCTGGTTATGAAAGTTAAAATATAGGATACTTTTGACTGCAGCAAAAATTACATATAAAGGGTGATTTTTTAAGCGTTTGGTTTTTCATTTGAAAAAAAAATACCATAATATGGTGTTAAATATTATATTTCCATTGGGAAGTTAAAAATCATTACTTGCCATTTATGTTTTAAAAATTATTTCGTGCAAATGTTGGCCTCCACTACGTTTTAAATGATCCATACGCGAAGTCCAATTGTGAGGTACTTTTTCAAGCATATCGGCTGGAATATCACGGATAACACGTGAATTTTGTTTTCTAGTGCTCGAATTGATGCTGGTTTATCTGCATAAAAAAGAATTTTTACGTACCCCCACAAAAAATAGTCCAAGAGCGTTAAATCGCACTATCTAGGCGGCCTACTAACTGGTTCAAAACGAGTTATCCAAGCAGTTGTGACCAAATTCCGCACCAATTTTACACTATTCGATATTAAACCATCCACTACTCATAGGGTGCGTACATAAGAGAATATTTAAGCTGAATCCGGATGCCAGCCGATATGCTTGAAAAAGTACCTCATAATTGGACTTTGCGTATGGATCATTTAAAACCTAGTTTTGGCCAACATTTGCATGAAATAATTTTTAAACAATAAATGGCAAGTAATGCTTTTTGACTTCCCAATGTAAATTTTATATTTAACACTATATTATGGTATTTTTTTTTCAAATGAAAAACCAAACGCTTAAAAAATCACCCGTTATAAGAAATGTGCATTAACCGGTAAAAGGTACCTAAACGTACTTTACCTTACACTAGTTATTCACTGTACATTTTTTTCTATTCAAAGTCCTACCTGCATACTATTATTATATAGAGGGACAAAGGCGAGCCAAGTGAAGGGTACACTAGTACTAGAATATTTCATAAAAAATGTTTTTATCCAGAAAAAAATTTTGTTTTTCTTAAATATTACAGCGGCATAAAGTTAGATGTTGCTTTAAGCATGATTTTTTATCTTTCGCTATAGAAAAACTAGCTAAATAACAAGAACTGAAAAAGAATTTGTCATAATAATAATAAAATTAGTATAGTATAATATAATATATGCAGTTTTCTTACCAAAAACGCCATATCACGTAAGCTTTATGGCTATAAAATATAGCCATATCGACCAATACCGGGTAAACTAAACGATAGACTGACCGTCAAGGGCAGGTGACCGTGGTTTCATACTGCAGATGCCAAGACATCTATGAACTTAACGTAGTGTATTAGGAAATAATGTAAAATTAACTAATTATGTTTACTGACTTCAACTTAAAAGGTACTTTCTAAGTAATATTCAACTCCTTTCCAAAATAAGGAAGGAGTGTCAATAATTAGGCAAAACAGTTTTTAATTGTTTTGAGACCTCTTTAAACTTATTCTCTCTCATTACCACGTATGCTGTAAAGTATTCGAAACGTCGGGAACCAAAATTTAAAATAAATCCGCAAAAAATCTGAAAGCATGATTCTATTTAAAATGATAATTATTTGCTTAGAAATTTAATTTTAGAAATTAGATACATGAAAATTTGCTAAAAGTTACATAACATTTGAAAAAAAATGTGATATATTCAAGTTATCTACCATACGGACAAAATAAAGTAAGTGTCAAACATTCTATTTACTTAACGCTCCCTCCTCAATTTCTCACTTTTTATGGCGATATATGATACATATGGCTGATGCTGACAAGATTGCAAAAACAAACTATAATTCGGAAATATTTGACTCAAGTGACATATATTATATAATATATATTATATGTTACTTATTATATATTATATATTACCTATACATTATATATTAATGTCCTCCCGGCCGATTACGGCCACGGCGGCCAATCTCATTGAGACTAGCCAACTTCAGCTTAAAACTTTACATTTTATGCAAAACGTCACTAATTCTGTTAACAAATTAAGTGAACGAATTACAAGTAGTCTTGTAGCCTGGATGTACTTTTTCGTAGGTGTGCTATGTTTTTGATCTGATATATTTCACACATTTATTATTCATTTTTCCTGAATCGAATAATCTGTTAAGTAATGAAAATTAAATTTTTATATTATTACAACTGAAATATAATTTAATAGACTTTTTACATAAGACATTATATTATGTAAGCGGATTGGCGGAGTTCACATGACTTGGAAAATCACTTGATTTTCTCAGACATGCAGGTTTCCTCACGATGTTTTCCTTCACCGTAAGACAAGTGGTAATCATGTTGGTTTGTATATAAAAATATAAAAAGTGTGAGGTCGGACTTGAACCTGCAATACTCGTATCCCCAAGCAAACTAGTTACCACTGGGCTACACTAGTTAGTACTGCTGCCTAAATAATACAATTACTTTATCAATGAAAATGAACAAAGCGAGTCGAAACAAAAATAGAGATATATAATGAAAAAAACATCTACAATGCCAAAATGAATTTAACATTTAACTAACAACAAAGGAATTGTACATTACAAGCAAATACAATACTCCATTAAAAAGGTACAAAATAATTCAACAAATAAAACCCCGAACTCGCGTTTCTGAAATATTAATCGTGACCCTGACACCTTTTCAGCACGCTCGTGAAAGGAACAAGCCCTTAGACGCGGGTTGATTAGAAAATATATACGTATTTGCCCTCTGTAAGGGTGTTAATCTAATGTAATGAAATTATCTAGTTTTAATATATTTTTAAGCTGTTTTGTTTTTTTTTTGGTAACGTCAGAGAGCTTTTGTGTAAATTAAGTGTGAGCTTTACGCCTAAAGAGGGAGCTTTACGTTTATACATAGTCTTTGGTTTTTTCTTTTTTATTAGGTCTTATTCTTATTCGTTTAAGTCCGTTTAGCAATTTTAGTGGGAACACAAACATTCAGTATAGTTTAATTTTTTTTTGTTATCGATATCTAGATTTAAACTAGTTCAGAAAAATGACATAAAAAACAAGTAACATAATATTTCTAAATTGAAAATAATGCAATAAAAAAAATGTAAATTATATTTTTAAAATTATTTACAAGATAATTTATTACGTCTTGTGTTATATTTCTTTTGGGTGTTCTATGATTGAACCCCTATAAGTGAATCATCTTCCTGATCATCCTCCGCACCCATAAAAGGTACAAAACATGCTCCTTTAAGAAATATTAATTTACATAATAATTATATATTTTATCTGGAATTATATATTTTATAAACATAGCGAAATCATGACTTGAATTATTATTTTTTTAAGGTAATATGGTATCTTTCTTCTCTCATTTTTAATCTTTATTTTGCTTTAATATTTTTTTATGCATTTATAATTGGTACAATAAGTCTTGAACACGACTTTATTAGCAGTGGGGACTTGACCTTAGGTGGCTTATCTCAGATAAATATAAGATAATAATATCGGACATAAAATCAATAAAAAGTCATAAAAAACCAATATATTACATTACGCAAAAAACAAAACCACTTTATAATATATTTTTAATTTTAAACATGACTTAAATTACTAAAATTATGACATGCATTGATTACAAATAAATGAAATGTAATAATTGTAATTAATTAGTTAGTTCAAGATAAGAAGATATAATATTTAGTATCGGATATATCCTTGCCAAATTGTATTAAAATCTGATCAGCGGTAAAATTGTGAAAAGGTAACAGACAGAATAACTTTCACATTTAAAATATAAAAGCTAAGTATTGATTTGCTTTACACGGGAATCAAACTCGCTTTTACTGATAAAGAGTCTGTTGTAATCGGACCAACGCAACCATAGTGACAAAATAAGTTAATTTTAAGGCCTGACATGAGACGAGAGGCTTTAATCCAATCGCCTGTTTCATATAAAATTTGTGACTAGCGTGAAACTTTGTTCTTTTGAGTCACTTTGTTCTGAACCTCCAAATATATGGTAATTACTGAACAAAGCATGACTAACGAAGTATGCATATTATAGGAGGAAGTTGAGATTGTTCTAATATAATGCTGTAAAGCTTTGCAATTGTGCGTGCTTTCTTAAATTAATTACAACGTTATGTTGTCATTTCTTGTATATTCATTCACACTTTGCATAGAGCATTCAATGTTTGTTTTCATTGATATACTAGGAAAAAAGGTGTAGATAAGTCATACGCGCTCAAAAAGTGGCACACTAAAACTAGGCTATTGGCCTACCAACGCGTTGACGACGCACTGTCGAGAATTATATTTGTCTCTTTTTCACTGGGCGATACTTGAATCATGCCATCCTATTTTGACGACTAATCGTAATGTAGTGTGTTATTGCAATATTTTTAGTTATTCTGTATTCATGTGTGCGTTAGTGTGCCGTTTTTGAAGATAGAATGTCGTTTAGGTAACGTATCTACACCTTTTTACTTATAATATCATTGTTTGTTTTAGTATTCAAGATTCATAGAATTTTTTTTTTTATTTCATTCTGAATTAGTGCTTGACTACGTTCCACCTGATGGTAAGTGGTAACGTAGTTGTAGATGGTAAGTCGCACTAATTCAGTATCCACCTATTCACTCTTGCCTTGAAGACACCCATATTGTAACCGGACGGAAACACAGACGCAGGCAGATTGTTCCAATCCTTTGCTGCACGTATAATAAATGACGAAGCGAAACGCTTCGTCCGGACGGGTGGAATGTCCACGACGTAAGGATGGAGACCAGCCGTTCGTCGGGTCGTCCGATGATGGAAGGGGGATGGGGGAATTAAATCGTGTAATTCCTGCGCACACTCTCCGAAATGTAACCTATAGAATACACAGAGGCTGGCAACCCTACGTCGGTGATCGAGGCTGTGTAGCTTGGCTTTTACCAGCGTAGGGTCACCTATAAGTCTCTGGGCACGCCTCTCAATCGAGTCCAAGGCTGACAGATGGCATTTCGCAGCACCAGCCCAAATGTGACTACAGTATTCCACGCACGACCGTATTATGATCATCATCTAGTCCTGTGGGGCATTGAATACATAAAAATATTCATAACATTTTTTTTAGAATATTCAAGTTATGTCAGAAAATTAATTAATAGAATAAACTATTAATAAAAGAGCTTTTCCGAACACAAGCTTTTATATCATAAAAATTATGTAATAAATAAATATGATATGAGCTTACACTAGTGCTATGTAAATGTTTAGCTATGAATGAGGCTTTTGTTATGGATACTAAATATTTGATTTATTACACATACATTTCATTAAATAGAAGAGAAGAAATAGATGAAACTATCTTTACTATAATTATGATAGCTGTAAAGCATTCGCAACGTAGGGAACCAAAAAATCTAAATAGATCCGCGACAAAATCTGAAAAGATAGTTTCATTTATAATGTAAAATATTTGCGTAAACCTAAGAAAGTATTATATGAGAATATAATACTTCTTATAGCGGCGAAATATTTCATCTGTGAGAAATAAATATATACTAACGAATTGTACCTAAGTAACGTACGCAGGAACCAGTGCGGAGCTAGTAAGAGCTAGTATATATAAAAATCTCGCGTCACAGTGTTTGTTATCGAACTCCCCCGAAACAGCTTGATGTCTTAGCCTATTAGGTCTGAGAATAGGTCGTAGGCTGTTTTTTATTTCCCTAGGCGACAAGGAAAGCCCTCTTCAGATATTTCCTTTGTATTTTTAAGACAAATTTTTATTTTTTACTTATTTATGATCTATCATCAAAAATAATTATAACCCTAAATTTTCGTTATTCTACCACCATTTGAATAGTAATTACAAAGCGGGCGGAGCCGCGGGAATAACTATTAATAAAATAAATTAATTAATCACGATATTAACAATAAAAACCTTGCATTAAATATAGTAGTTAGTTGTTGTAACCTAGTATTAAATTATTTAAAAATGTAAATAAACTCAAAGTTAAACTTCTACCAAACTGAGTTACAGCGTTATTTGCAGGTATCAATATATTTCATTCTCTATTTCCTTTGTACTGTCGTATCCCAATAAATTATTATTATCGTCACTTATAATGCACTTGCTGATGTTTATATGAAATCACGTCTTAAATTTGCGAATTGGCCGTTTGCCGAGCCCTAAGTATTTTGGTGTGTGACATTTTTCTTTATTTCTTTGTGTGGTTTGTGAGTTCAAATTGACAAAGGAGTGGTACAAACAAGTCGTCGGAACGTTTAGGAACCAGAGTGTGGTAAGAAATTGTACTCGTATATGTTATTTTAGGATTAAAACGCAATGTAGATGACAAAATACGAGTATGTATGATAAATGTTTTAATAATGTGCGAAAGCCAAAAAATTTGAAAATTTGGTCATATTTATAATATTTTATATGCAATGTCATTTTGTATTTCGGAGAGAATAGTTTTAAAACTTAAGAAAGGTTATGTTTATTAATTATGGTAGGAAATAGAAAGACAAACACATAACTGTCCTTTTGGGCGTAAACAATAGCCTTTAAAAAATGCAAATATATATTATCCGGGCTCTAGTGATAGGGTCATGTTAAACAATAAACTTAAGGTCATTTGATCTCTTGCAAATTTTGGCTTTTTCTACAATAAAATAATATAATATAATGTATTTATTTAAACTTTCCTCAATTTTTTATTAATGATGGAGTTTTAATTTTGATGACTCGTTTGGCTCAGTTGGTAGTGACCCTACTTTCTGCGCTAGCGGTCGCGGGTTCGACTCCCGCTGGGGGCATTCATTTGCTAATCACAAATGTTTGTACTCCAGTCATGGGTGTTTATATTTATAATATGTATGTATTTAAAATTTATATGTGTAGTATATCAACTATCTGGTATCCGCAACACAAGCACGTTAAGTAGCTTACTGCGGAACTAGATGGCGCTGTTGTAATAATGTCCCAACATATTTATCCATTAAACGAATACTAAGTAGCTATAATCTTTATCTATCCGCCCCAAGACAGGCTGAACAAATTTTAATAATACTCGTATTTTTAGATTTTACTAGTTACAAACGAGTTTCATTTCTATTGCTTTATAAATCCAAAGAACAAAATAGGCAATATTAAAATCTACGATTTTTTTACTATAAGATCATATTTGATAGTTATAGGTTTAATAGAAATACACATTACACATGAGTATGAAACCGCAGATAGTGCTTATTTTCGGACATAAAATTTACATAAAATTTATTTCTCCCCCGAACTATATTGCCTGTATAGTGCCATTAGATCGAATATAAAAATTAATCCATTATCACAGATTCGTATATTTATGAACAGACAGTAGTAATATACCTACCCTTTTTTATAATGTTGGAAAATGCATTTCCGCATACCACCTGTTGGTAACAGGTGGTTATGCGGGGCTCATCAACTAGAAAAGCCAGTACTACCCACTACAACCCAACCAAACCTCCCCTGTCTAAATGGAGCGTCGCTTACGTATTGAACCACGATGCCCCGACGGCAGGTCTGCCAAAGCAGACCATACAGCCAAGGGATTGTTCCAAGTGAACTCTGCTATTAGAGAAGTACCAGGAGTAACCTGCATGATACACCGCCCACTGAAGTGGGCCAACTCCTTGTGCGTTTCTTGGTTTCGCGCCCGGTTGGCCTGCCGGACGCTAGTGAGCAAACGACAAGTTGAATAAACGCTGAGGGGGAGGGGACTAATAATAATACACTGGCTGGGCTTAGGATGAATAAAACTTATTTGAAAGTCACAGCTAGAGCTTTCCATAATATTGGGATTCACGAATGAAAGCGTTTGACGTTTGATATTTCAATTGAGCTTTATCATGCCTTGTCGCTTGATGGATTAGGAAATTTAATAGAAAGGCTAAATTAATTGGACTACCTATATTAAGTATGGAGATGTGAATATTTATACGTGTTTAATTATTAGTATTTAGACTAATTATTATGCCATGGAGTAACACACTACTGTGCCTAACGCTCCTAAGAAGCGACCGAGCGAAGCGTTATACAGTAGTCATTGGCTTATAATTTTAAGACAGTTGATTTCTCTTACTTTTTTGTTTAATGTTGGGAAATACATTAACGCATACCACTTGCACGCATACATACTCGTATAAGTGATTATGTGGTACCTACCGACTAGAAAAGCCAGTCCCAGCTACAAAAACATAACAAAACCTTACTATCAAGACAATGTAAACGCAAGTAGTAGTTTGTGGGGGTTGTGATACTACAATATTATACAATAACAATTGTATATTATATTATATCATTGTTATTTATAAAAAATATTCTAATTTTTACAATTCCTATTCTTTGCCATTTTCAATTGATAAAAATTTATAATAATTAGAAATTTATCAAATATTAAATATTATTATTTACGAGCAACTTTTTAAGTAACTGATAAAAAACAAAATTGCTAATTTTATATTAACAATATTCTTAATGTTAATCTTACTGGATTGCTTTCTACATATTCAGTCGCCATAAAAATAAATCTTCTTTTTCAAAGAAGTAATATCGCTTTCAACGCTATAAAGTTAAGGCGTATTATATGAAAAATATGCTAATGGGGTCCTAATTACATAACTCACATCGTTAGGTCTAATCGGAACTTTTGAATTTCATGAATTGCCGAAAGCTCAGCTTTAGCATGTTTTAGTCGTTTAGATTGAAAATGGTTAAGTTATTTAAGGCAAAACATGTTTACTGGTTAATAAAATTTAAGTATGCATTAAAAACTGTATTTTTTTAATAATAAATGTTATATAAGAATATACGACATACTTACGACACTCGTTACAATTCATTTTATTTTGATTTAAACGTTTTTTGACGGTAATCCGGAAGGTAGCACAAATCACAATAGTTTAGTACTATCAAACCAATCTGTTGATACGAGTACATACATAAGAACTTTTCATTAGTCAGCATCTTTGAGTCAATGGACCAAGATCTTTATTGTAAATACTAGTAATTCCGACTTAGGTTTTACTCGTGGGCGTAGACGCATCATTTAATACCTAATCCAGGTTATTAAGTCCTTCTTTGAAACAAATTTCATCCACACGTTTGGCTCAGTTGGTAGTGACCCTACTTTCTGCGCCAGCGGTCGCGGGTTCGAGTCCCGCTGGGGGCATTCATTTGCTAATCACGAATGTTTGTACTCCAGTCATGGGTGTTTATATTTTATAATATGTATGTATTTAAAATTTATATATGTAGTGTATCAACTATCTGGTATGCTAGATGTTAGGTAGCTGTTGTAATAATGTCCCAATATATTTATATATTTATAAAAAAAATCTGTCAAGTAATGTCATCATGATGAAGATGAAATACACAAACACTCGCACATAACAATTTTTTCATTCATAATATTAGTGTTTATATTATACTTTATTTTTAATTTATAAATATACTTCAATTTTCATTGAAGCGGAAGTTTACAAAGTGACTACTTAATTTTCGTCGTTTGACAATAATCGAGATTTGTGTCACATATTTAAAACTTGCCTTGACCGAAATATTTGCATTACGTTTACGAAGAGACATGAAAATAGCTGCTCTGATTACGATGATTTTTAAAATACTTAACCTAGTGATAGTATAATGGTGACAAGGTCGCGTTCGAACTTTCAATAAAAATTTTATTTTGTTTATTTTTTATGATAGGCGATAGTATTTGGAAGGTTATCGTTTCAATCATTATTCAAACTAAATATTTTTTACAGACAAAAAATTTGTGACTTCAAAGTGGCTTTTGAAGGTACATATTTGACTTTCGGAAGTCGAATCATTTATTTAATAGGGACTAAAACAGATATCCAAAGGATATCGTAGAACATAAATGTGACTGATGTAAGGATGTTCTCATCTCGACCGATTTCGGCCACGGCGACCAATTCCAATAAAAGTAGCCAACTGCGCACGAGATGTTACAATACATTAGTTTCCGCGAAGTCATAAATGTACTCATTAAGTTCGTGTGTCTCTCAAAGTTCAATGGGACGATAGAACTTTTATAGGACCGGTTAGAATGACACGGAACTGTGATGCAGGTGGGTTTCAGTCCACAATATCTTACCAGAAAAGTTCAGTAGTTAATTTTGGCCTGAACCAGTATTTGAACCTAGAACCTCTGGAACTGCTTGGAAAGATATATGGACTTTGGGCATGTCACGAGGGGGCTATTCAAGGAGAGCCTGTGCCCAGCAATGACAGCGTAAAAACGCTGAATACAATATTTTGTTTAAATGATCCATAATAATTCTTAATATACTGGCTGGTATAACATGCGTAATAGTAAATCTTCTTTGTGAATAATTTTCAGATAAAACTCCTAAATAACGTCAATAAGCTATAAAAAAACTATCTTTTTTACATAAAAAATAGAACACTGTTAAGATATACACTTGCTATGATAAAATGAAATAAAAAAAACATATGAAATGCCAAGAAGAAACTAAACGTTCTATTCGAGTTAAACGATAAAGATAACACTTCACACCCCTTTATGAGGAAATACAATATTCATAGAAATGTAAATCAAAACATCATACACTACCTACATACAATGAGCTCTTATAATTTGTACTACGTACTCCATTATATTTATTTTCATTCAATTTCAAGCTCTATTTATAGAAGAATAAAGAGTAAAATCGTATTTCAGAAAATGTGGACGAGTGTACAATTAATATATTCACATGTTATAACTTAGCTAAAGTATCATAGATAAACAATTTCTAGATATGAAATTAATTTTGATACAATATATTACAGTTTTATTTATAATTTTCCAGCTTTTCCATGAAGAAGCCCCTTTTTTCTGACAAAATGATGTTTCCAAAAACTCTATAATAAATGTATGTATTTACATGTGTATTCAGGCCTTTTTTAACTTACCACTGCTGCTGCTTCCTCCTTAGCCCACCGCAACGGCCATGGAGTACACATACATATCTTTCGAAATTCTATTTCGTAACTAACTTATTATTCTAAATTATTATTAATTAAAACAATAATGGTTCTAACCTGTTTGAATTTTATCATTTGTAACTTCTTGACTTTTCTAATATTAACTTCTAGTTTCTATTCTTGTTAAGATTTCAGACGAGATCGTACTCACATATTATATGAATATTTTTTTCATGGGACAAAGGGGGCTAAAGGGCAGGAGGCTCACCTGATGGTAAGTGATCACCGCTGCCCATGGACATCTGCAGTACCGCCGGGCTTGCAAATGCGTTGCCGGCCTTTTAAGAAAGAATACTCAATAGGATATAGCAGTAGAGGACTTACCTAGAACAAAATATTGCATTATTAAAAAATGCATCAATGTAAATATATTTTTAAGTACTAGTTAAAAACAAGTGAAAATTTGAATAAAAGCAAAATCCGTACAGGGAACTTTTGTATATATTTGTCTTGTATTTGTTGAATTTCTAATATCTAACAAACACAAATTATTATAATATGACGTTTTAGATGACACTTCTAGATTCAATAAATCTTAATTAATTTTGTCTATTAAGCATAATTCATAGCTTTATGTACAGAAATATTGGGTATATTTAAAGAGCAAGAGCTTGATATTAGTGTATTTAAATTTTACAATCAAATGTTAGGAACATTTGTGGTAGAATCTATTAAATTATTATATTTTTTAACATATTTATAACTATCACAGCAATATAAGAAGCTCATTTCAAAGAGATCCTATTTTCTCCGTCGCGGGTTCGAGTCCTGCGGGGGGCATTCATTTGTGTGACAAGCACTAATGTTTGTGCTCCAATCATGGTTGTTTACATTTAATATAAGTATGTATTTTAATTATTTTAATTTTAAGTTATATATTTGTAGTATATCTGCTATCTATAACAAAAATCTCGTAGCTTTCCATGGAACAAGATGGTGCTGTGAGTTAATATCCCAACATATTAATCACTGAAGTTTTTGTATACATTTAAACATCTTTCAGACAATCCATTTACGAAGTAACTAAAATATCAAGTGTCAGTAACGAGACATAAAAGTTAAAGAGTGCTTAAAAGCTCCATCTCTGAAAGTTAAATAGTACTAACTGTTAGATAAATCATGCAGAACTACAAAGTATTTTCTTTGCCTATCAACTTTATAATGAGCTTTTATATCAAGTTCTTGAAAACAAGCTATGATGGTATTTTGCTACATTATTAGAATTTTAACAAAAACTCAAGTACTACGTGTAACTAAATTTAATACATTTATTTTATTTAACATTAAAATGTTATTAATACATGCATACAAATGAAACTGAAGTGTCTGTTTTTAATTTCAAATTAACAGCTTTTCACTAGATGCATATGGAAAGTGTATACCTACGGTACTAGCATCAACAAATCAATTTTTAAAATTTTTGTCTGTCTGTTTGTTTATTCCGGCTAATGTTTGGCCCACCGACTTTGACGGAACTTTCACTCGCAGATATCTTATGTTACAAGCCTCATTTAGATCATCCAGCTGTGCAGTGCACAGACAGAAGTTAAATCACTATTTTTCACTAGCCAGCGTGAAAAATATATTTCGATGCAACCGATGCAAGATCAAGCGTAGTCCTCGAGGCACAAGGATATGAAAACACAGCAGAAATCGCCATTCCAAGCTGTTACTAAGAAAAAATTTGTTGGGAATAAATAAATATGTTCGGACATTATTACAACAGCGCCATTTAGTTCCGTTGTAAGCGTGCGAAGCTTGTGTTACGGATACCAGATAGATGATATAAGACACATATCAATTTTTAAATACATACATATTATATATATATATATATATGACGAATAAACTCTTTCACTATACTTGGACTGAATAAACTAAACTACCTGTAGTTAATCAAAAGGACTTCATGATAGGTTTCGGAAGCGAAAACAAAAAAAAAGGAACTTACTGTATATATTTTTATTAAAGTCCAACGAAGCAGTTATTTATCGTACAAGTAAATTCATGAATTTTCGTAAAGCCCTCAAAGTTGAAAGTATTGATGTAGACTATAAACTACATTTTGTAACGTAAATATTTTTGACGTAACCACGAACTTTGTTAAAAAACTGTGCGATGAAGAAAAAATAACATAACTTTATATTTTGTTTTCATCAAAACTAGAATTATTAAAACTTTATGTAGAGACATTGAATTTTAAATTATTGCTTTATATCTAGTCATAAACTGCAGTTTACGATTTCGTGTAAACTTTTACTGTTAATCTTTTATGTACTAGAAATGTTGCACGAATGTCTCATATTATATCAATATGTGGAACCATTTTATATGGTATGAATTCTTTACAGCTTCTTTAGTTTCTAAGTTTTTTTATGAGCTAAAGTATTATTGGGCTAGCAGCAGATTTACGCAAACATAAATATAACCATCAAGATCAAACAAAAATCTCTTCTTCTTAATCCATTTGTGTGAAACTTTAAATTCAAGTACCTAATATTTTCTTTTATTATAAGCTTACGTTCAAAAATACAATCATACTACTGTCATAGATATGTTGGTTTGTTTATATAAACATATTACTAGGTTTTTTTTTAAAAACCAGTTAACAAAAAGCTGTAAAATCTATGACAATAATCTATATAATACAGTTTTGAGTCGAATCTGTACCATAAATATATTTTTCTCTCTCCGACTCTACAGTTTTTGGCTGTCTATCCGACTATCTTGGAAATTATCTCGGAAAAACCATGTAGCCGTTAAAATGCATCGTCCATAACGAACACGAGCAAAGTGAGAGTGAATCGCTTTAAGTGACTATAATTAACGTAAACGTAAGGAGTAAAGCTTTTCAAAATACTGCTTTAATTTAAACTTAAGTGTAAAATAAAATATCTTATATTTTCATATTATACAAAGATACAATTCTCTAATTATAATAATTTATTACAATGTGATTCTTGATGTAATGATTTACGAGATAACTATTAAGCTGGTTCACATACTACTTTCTTAGATTTACGCGAATATTCGACATTATAAATGAAACTACCTTTTCGGATTTTCACAGGTCTCTCCCGTGACCATGATTGCTGTAAAGCATTCGAAACGTCGGGAATTAAAAATCAAAATAAATCCGCGACAAAATCCGAAAAGGTTACATTTATAACTATTAAGCTTATCTCAATATCTCCAAACATCTCAAAGTTAATAGGTAATGGCATATAGATAAAGGACAGACGGACAGATGTACATTACAGACGACATATACGGTCCGTATATATACGGACAAACAAGCAAATCGATTTAGCGAAATGGCCTTTTTGCCTACGGAGCCCTATGTCACAACGTAATAGTACTCACAAAAATATATATAATAAAAGAAATCATAATATAAATATTTTATATACAATCTTTGTCGACGTTTTCAATAAACACCATTATGCGGCGGATAACGTTTAAAGTCAGTTACACGCGTCATTTACCCTGACAATTTTGGCTAATTTATATTGTTTGCTTAGTCTTTAATGTATTTAAACGGTTAAATTATTATTATAATTACAGAAAATATAACAAAGGCTATGTATTTCTTGTTTATTAAGTAATTATACAGTTAATTTAAGTTTTAAAATAATTTAAATATATACTGCCAACTTCCCAACTTCGAGCTTCTGCTGAATCTTTCTAAACAGAAATACGTATACAGCAATATATATATATATATATATATATATATATATATATATATATATATATATATATATATACAATAATATATAATTATATAATTATATAATAATATATAATATATAATAGCATATATACTTTTGGATACAGCAATTAGGGGGGACACATTATATTAAATCCTTCTGTTGCATTTAGGGAAATATAATATGATGTTAAATTAATAGTATATATTAGGATTTTTTGTAATAGTATTAAATTTTTTGTTTAGGAACCAAAAAACTAAATCGAAATTTTGATTTTTGTATCTTCACAATTACGTACTTAAAACATAATATAATCAAAGACTATGAAACATACAGTCGGCCAACGAACGTGACAGCCAGCCCGAGCTGCCATACACTCGCTTGGGACATTAGTGTATGGCAGCTTAGGCTGTCACGTCCGTTGGCCGACTAAATGTTCATAGTCTTTAATAATTGATTAATGATGAATAAGGGTTAACTTTTTCTATTTAAATTTATTTAAAATATATTTATTAAAATCAGTTAACTATTTTATATTAAGTGCATGGAAATAACGAATCGTTTCAAATGCTTCATGCGGGTAAGACTATCTCTTATTCTCATTCTCTGAAAATCTCAAATATTCCTGAAAAATCTCAGAAAGTATTACGTTTCTAATAAAATGTACCATAGATCGTGTATTCACTACGGACAATAATAAAGTAATATTCTAATAGAATTCAAAAAGCATCTAACATTTTTCAATATGTGAATGTAAAGCAATGCTCGAGGAAACCTTAAACGAGGCGTTTCCGTACGTGTGACTGAAGACCAGTTACTTGAATATTTGCTGTGCGCCATTCAAATTCTGAAGTCTTTAAACTGAATTCATTTTGTCATATACGTGACGCCCCTTTATCATAGCGACGACTTTGTTGGAATACGCGCTTGTTGAACAAACTCACACATTATGATTTTAAAATATATGTACATTGTACAATCCTATATAAAATGAATGTTGGTAAGCGCATAACTCAAGAATGGTTGGACCAATTCGGCTAATTTTTATTTTGTATGTTCTGTAAATCACACGGAGGGATTTAATAATAATAAAAAAAAATCAAAGTCTGTAAAAAACTCATACTAAAGAGGATACCTAGGGACGAACTCAAGCGAAGCGAGGCTAAGTCTCTAGTGTATAATATATAATAAAAGTATACGCGCGAAGATATAATATGGTACTAAGAGTGAGTAAGTGCTATTTGTGACAACTTAATAACTTACGTATAAGACGTCTAGAACCTCAGTCTCTTCCGTGACCATGATTGCTGTTAATTGAAAACTTTGGAACCAATAATCCGAGAAGATTCTTTTATATAAAATAGTGAATATGTCTATATCACATTGTCACTATAAATTAAATAGGTTAGAACTTCACCCTCAAATGGCTGAGTAGATTTATCCGAAACTTGCTACTCAGATAAGCTATGACCTAAACTAACTTATACTGCTCAGCTACACGTAGATAGTACGGGATGGGATGCCTCAAGCGAAGCGAGTGTAAAGACAGTACAATAAATGCAATTGAAGTGTATGTTTTTAATTTCAAATTAACAGCGTTTCACTAAATGCATATGAAAGTATATACTAGTACGGTACTAAAATCGAAAAAACAATTTTTAAAATTTTTGCCTGTCTGTCAGTCTGTCTGTTAGTTCCGGCTAATCTGTGAAACATATATACCGATGTTGAAGGAAATTTCACTCGCAGATGCTAATGTTATAAAGAACAAAAGGCTACTTTTATTTTATAAGAAAATTATAAAAAACTCATTAATTTATTTTAACTTGCCAGCGAAGCGCGTTTTTTGGTAGTTAATAGTTATTATGTAATAACTTATCAGATTTGAGAACTTACCTTATATGTTATAACTAGTTTGATAACTAAAATTTATACGTATAATAAATAGTACTTTTTGTTGCTTTGTTGGTAAACCGATTATATATATATATATATATATATATATATATATATATATATATATATATATATATATATATATATATATATATATATATATATATATACTCATTTGCAAAAAAACGGGCCGTTTCGATTTTCTTCCTGGCTGAAAAAAATACAATACCAAAAAGGTTTTAATCACTTGAACATGTTACTGGCCAGTTATAAAAGTGCCATAATGTTTATTATAATGTAATGAGTACATTCCAAATTCAAATTTTTGACTGAGCCTGGTTTTCAAAGAAAACAATTTTTATCTACATTTTGTGGCGCGAATTCCCTATAGTTAATATCGACTCTAATTAACTTTTTGTCAATTTTTATTTAATTATCTGAAGTCCTTGACATTTAAACTTATTGTTATTGCTGTTTAGCAATCTCGAAAATGGCAGATAAAGTGATAAAAGCGAGCTAAATTATTGCGCTGCTTGAAGAAGGTTGCAGTCAATGCTTCGTGGCTCAGAGGCTAAATGTGAGTCAGTCGACAGTTCAAAGGACATGGCAGCGCTATCAAGAGACTGGTTCCGTCAAGAGAAGGCCTGGTTCTGGCAGAAAGACATGTACCGAACCACGGGATGAACGTTTTTTAGTTAGTCAAGCGTTGAGAAATCGCAAATCTTCTTATGTGGACCTCAAGAACAGCCTCGAAGAAGTAAGAAATGTGCAAATTAGTCTATGGACGGTCAGGAGGAGGCTTCTCGCTGCTAATATACACAGTCATCGCCCGGCACGCGGCCCTAAATTACTCCGTGGACATCGAGTTTCCAGGCTTAGCTTCGCTCGAAATTATGTGTCATGGACTCATGAAGACTGGGATAGGGTATTGTTCTCCGATGAAGCCAGGATATCTGTGCATGGTGAAGACCGACGTCGGCGAGTGCTACGTAGACGAGGAGAACGCTTTGCAGAGGCATGTTTTGAAGAAATTACACCTTATGGATCGTACGGAGTTAGTCTTCATCGAAAACGGTACACTGACTGGACACCGATACATAACGGAACTTCTAATTCCTTACTCACAACCCGCTTTAACCGCTCTTGGCGAAACTCAATTTTTATGGACGACAAAGCTCGCGCCCACTGGTCTGGCGATGTGGAAGCGTATATGCTAGAAGTCGGAATTCGTCGTTTGGACTGGCCAGCTAGAAGTCCGGACCTCAATCCCATAGAGCATGTCTGGGACGTTCTGAAGCGACGAGTGAGATCAGTGCAGCCGGCTCCGCAGACCATCAGAGAGCTAAAGAATGTGATTACCGCGGAGTGGGAACGTATTCCCCAAGAAACCATGAAAGATATACTCGCTAGCATGCCCAGACGAATGCAAGCTGTGATTTCAGCAAGAGGGGGTCACACTCAATACTAAACTTTTATCTGCTTTTAATGTATTCAAGAAAAACAAAGAAATTAACGCGTTTCATTTTTATTTAGCGAGCAGGTATAATAATAGTGTTTTGAGCTTAAACATTATTTCTCAATAATTTAATCAATATGTTATGATAAAACTGATGAAAACTATTCCTTCCTAATTAATTTATAAAATTCTGAGGATAACAATACCTAAAATTGTCAAACAAACTAATAGTCACTATAAAATAGTTCTTTGCTTAAGTGCCCGTTTTTTTTGCAAAAGGGTTTATATATATATATATATATATATATATATATATATATATATATATATATATATATATATATATATATATATATATATATATATATATATATATATATATATATACACTAGCGGACCCAACAGACGTTGTCTTGTACGCATGCGCAAAACAACGTTGCCTAGCAACGACTTATTTATAATTTAGTATGTCATTTATTTTCTAAATGTATAAATAACTAATTAATTCAAAATATACATTTTGTAGTGGACCGAATTGTGAATCTAAACAAAACTCCATCTTAATGAGGTGTCACATGATCGCTTACGCATTTAACCAGGACGCCCGAACAGCAGGTCTGTTTGATCCCAGAAAACGTTCAACAAGCTTCTATTGCTAAATTAAAAAAAAGTTGTGAAAGAAGGTTTGTGTACTAAAGGATATTATACGATTAAAGATTTTTTAGAAGACAGTACGCCTTATAGAATTATTGTTAATTTCAATTTAATTAAAAAAAGAAACACACTAGGACAAAAAATAATATATTAGCGCCGCTGAGTTTCTTTCGCCAGTTCTTCTCAGCAGATCAGCAGTTCGAGTCGGTGGTAGCTTACTCACAGACTTACAGATATTTATTTTAAATTCTTTATTATAATATAAAAGTGACGATTCAAAAGTGCTTGTAAAAGTATATTTGAATATTTTGATTTGACTTGACTTGATACGATCTTATTAACATTAGAAGAAAGATAGCTAAAAAATGCACACTTTCATAGATAACAAAATATATAAATTATAATAATGATAACATGCTACAAAGTTGTATACACATTTTGTTTAAAATTTGTATAAAGCAAGAAATTCAATGGGCAAATAAAAGATTTTTCTTGTATAGGCTTATTCTAGTTTCAGAATTCTTTTCTAGGGAAGAGAACAAATGGCACGTTACTTCGGGACTTCGTGATAAGATTGCGTTTATCTTTCAACGTTCAATTTAAGAGGATTCGTAAATTACTGCGACTGTTTCGATACTTCAATGAAAATGTCTCTACTCGCGTCCTTATAGTATATATGTTTTGCTTAACATACGAGTAACTATCTTGATATATTTTTTATTTTCGACTTCTATCTAGCAACTAACAATCCCTCCGCTAAAGTGCCTCCCCTAATACTTCTTTTTAAGCGCAAAAATTATTAATTTTTCAAAATTAGTTATGCCTCATCACAAGATCTACCAAGTAAAAGTTCCGTCAAAATTGGTAAAGACGATTCGGAGATTAGCTGGAAAAGCGAATAGATTGGCAAACGTACTGAGAAACAATAAAAAAAAAATTGTGTTTCTCCTGTAAGTTCCGAATATCTTTCCGTATGAATTTACTAAAAGATGTTATTTCGTGGTCATCAATCATGTAAGAAATGATTTACAAGACCCGAGAGTTGAACCCATTTCACTCGGTGATCCGAGCGAGCATTTTACCACTGAGCTACCACTGCCTACAAACTTATAATAATCTCAGTAAATCACGCCTAACATTATTTACTGAGAAGTTGAATTTATTGTGAATTTATCCGACAGTTATAGGAAGATATAATTGAAACTTGATGAAGAATCGACAGCTTTAGAAATATGGTAATTAAGTCATGGAAATTCGAATTTCAAGAGCCTAAAATAATGTTCGAAGTCGAGTTTTGTGAATAACTTATTTTTAGAGGTTATAAAAATGTAATTACCGGATGCCAGAGTTCTTATTTTGCCGAACTTGGTATAATTTGGCTGGATGTTTTAGACATGACAGCTTTTTTAATTTTAAGTAACGTTTAATTATAGGTTTTTATTCATCCCTTTTTCTAGGCTTTCAAATGGACATTTAAAACCGAATAACTGATGTAGAAAAAATACACAGCCTTAAAAATAATTTGAAATTTAATTATTTTTCTCATAATTCTTAAACCAATTTTGATAAATATTTTTTTCTTCTATAAAATAGAGAAGAAACACCCTTAAGGACCTTTGAACGTCCTGAGGAAATCGCATATCTGAGAGAACTTAGTACGTTTACGTAAGACATGTAAAGTCTACTAACCTGCTTTGGCCGTATTGATTAACTATACCAGATTATTGCCTTGTAGCAAAGGGAAAGGGAGCAGAGCAGTAGCATACTAAAAAGAGCTTAGTGAACTGCATATTTTAGAAAACCTTAGCCGACGACTCGTTTGGCTCAGTTGGTAGTTACCCTACTTTCTGCGCCAGCGGTCGCGGGTTCGAGTCTCGCTGGGGGCATTCATTTGCTAATCACGAATGTTTGTACTCAAGTCATGGGTGCTTATATTTATAATATATATTTGTATTTAAAATTTATATGTGTAGTATATGAAATATCTGGTATCCATAACACAAGCACGTAACGTAGCTTACTACGGAACTAGATGGCGCTGTTGTTATAATATCCCAAAATATTTATTATAATTATTATTATTAGCTATTCGTAAAAACAATAAATAGTGAACAATAAAAATAAATTGTAAAGGAACCGTTAAGTATGAAGCGCAATTTTAATTACTCGCTGTAAAGAGTTCTAAAGTATGAAACAAAGCAAATTCAGTCACAAAGCCATGAAAATTGTAATTTGTGTACATATCTTCAACTTCTTGCACTTAAATGAGAAATACGTGATTTGTGTTGAATGTTTTTGTGCACAAAACTTTGAAGAATTAAGAGCTTTAAAGTCATAATTGAAGTAGATCAGTTGAAATTCTCGCTTATACGTTTTATAGCTTCTTAAGGCTCACTAGTGTTTGCTTGGTAGTTTTTAGTGATGGATAGATATTATATTGTGTTTCTTTATTGCCTCGGTGGTGTAGTGGCTAGCATGTACGATCGCACACTTGAGGTCCTGGGTTCGAATCCGGGGTCGGGCTAAGTTTAGTTATTGAATCTTTCTGGTTCATAAGCCTCAGTAACAGCCCTGAGTTGGAAAGTTGGCGGTGTTCCACCCCCGTGCCTTGGAGAGCACGTAAAGCCGTCAGTTCTGCGACTCACTGGTCGTGTCGAGCATTCGTCACACCGGAATATGAGAGTGATAAGGAACAGAGAGTGCACTTATGTTTGCGCATACATTCGTGCCGTATAGTATCTACCGCGCCGTTGGCTAGTCTCAATGAGTAGTATATATATATATATATATATATATTATTTATTCGGATTTCCTACCCGGATTCGAACCCAGGACCTCAAGTGTGCGATCGTACATGCTAGCCACTACACCACCGAGGCAATAAAGAAACACAATATAATATCTATCCATCACTAAAAACTACCAAGCAAACACTAGTGAGCCTTAAGAAGCTATAAAACGTATAAGCGAGAATTTCAACTGATCTACTTCAATTATGACTTTAAAGCTCTTAATTCTTCAAAGTTTTGTGCACAAAAACATTCAACACAAATCACGTATTTCTCATTTAAGTGCAAGAAGTTGAAGATATGTACACAAATTACAATTTTCATGGCTTTGTGACTGAATTTGCTTTGTTTCATACTTTAGAACTCTTTACAGCGAGTAATTAAAATTGCGCTTCATACTTAACGGTTCCTTTACAATTTATTTTTATTGTTCACTATTTATTGTTTTTACGAATAGCTAATAATAATAATTATAATAAATATTTTGGGATATTATAACAACAGCGCCATCTAGTTCCGTAGTAAGCTACGTTACGTGCTTGTGTTATGGATACCAGATATTTCATATACTACACATATAAATTTTAAATACAAATATATATTATAAATATAAGCACCCATGACTTGAGTACAAACATTCGTGATTAGCAAATGAATGCCCCCAGCGAGACTCGAACCCGCGACCGCTGGCGCAGAAAGTAGGGTAACTACCAACTGAGCCAAACGAGTCGTCGGCTAAGGTTTTCTAAAATATGCAGTTCACTAAGCTCTTTTTAGTATGCTACTGCTCTGCTCCCTTTCCCTTTGCTACAAGGCAATAATCTGGTATAGTTAATCAATACGGCCAAAGCAGGTTAGTAGACTTTACATGTCTTACGTAAACGTACTAAGTTCTCTCAGATATGCGATTTCCTCAGGACGTTCAAAGGTCCTTAAGGGTGTTTCTTCTCTATTTTATAGAAGAAAAAAATATTTATCAAAATTGGTTTAAGAATTATGAGAAAAATAATTAAATTTCAAATTATTTTTAAGGCTGTGTATTTTTTCTACATCAGTTATTCGGTTTTAAATGTCCATTTGAAAGCCTAGAAAAAGGGATGAATAAAAACCTATAATTAAACGTTACTTAAAATTAAAAAAGCTGTCATGTCTAAAACATCCAGCCAAATTATACCAAGTTCGGCAAAATAAGAACTCTGGCATCCGGTAATTACATTTTTATAACCTCTAAAAATAAGTTATTCACAAAACTCGACTTCGAACATTATTTTAGGCTCTTGAAATTCGAATTTCCATGACTTAATTACCATATTTCTAAAGCTGTCGATTCTTCATCAAGTTTCAATTATATCTTCCTATAACTGTCGGATAAATTCACAATAAATTCAACTTCTCAGTAAATAATGTTAGGCGTGATTTACTGAGATTATTATAAGTTTGTAGGCAGTGGTAGCTCAGTGGTAAAATGCTCGCTCGGATCACCGAGTGAAATGGGTTCAACTCTCGGGTCTTGTAAATCATTTCTTACATGATTGATGACCACGAAATAACATCTTTTAGTAAATTCATACGGAAAGATATTCGGAACTTACAGGAGAAACACAATTTTATTTTTTTATTTTTTTATTGTTTCTCAGTACGTTTGCCAATCTATTTGCTTTTCCAGCTAATCTCCGAATCGTCTTTACCAATTTTGACGTTACTTTTACTTGGTAGATGTTGTGATGAGGCATAACTAAGCTACTTTTTTTTTGAAAAATTAATAATTTTTCCCCTTAAAAAGAAGTATTAGGGGACGCACTTTAGCGGAGGGATTGTTAGTTGCTAGATAGAAGACGAAAATAAAAAATATATCAAGATATACTCGTATGTTAAGCAAAACATATTAGGACGCGAGTAGAGACATTTTCATTGAAGTATCGAAACAGTCGCAGTAATTTAGGAATCCTCTTAAATTGAACGTTGAAAGATAAACGCAATCTTATCACGAAGTCCCGAAGTAACGAGCCATTTGTTCTCTTCCCTAGAAAAGAATTCTGAAACTAGAATAAGCCTATACAAGAAAAATCTTTTATTTGCCAATTGAATTACTTGCTTTATACAAATTTTAAACAAAATGTGTATACAACTTTGTAGCATGTTATCCTTTATATATTTTGTTATCTATGAAAGTGTGATCCTGGTATTTTTTAGCTATCTTTCTTCTAATGTTAATTAGATCGTGTCAAATCAAATCAAAATATTTTTTATTCAAATAGACTTTTACAAGCACTTTTGAATCGTCACTTTTACATTATAATATAGAATTTAAATTAAATGTCTGTAAGTCTGTGAGTAAGCTACCACCGACTCGGAATGTTGTTCTGCTGAGAAGAGCCGGCGAGAAACTCAACAGTTGCTCTTTTCAAAAAATATTTGATTACAATATTTATCTATTTATCAGGTATTAAAATATTAAATAATATACGTATATATACCATCTCTCCCATGTGGGTGGTATGAGTGGGCCATGTGGGTTGCTCCAAGTGCTTCTCTGATAGCAAGTTGACTGTATATCATAGCAACCCCTTGGTTGGACGGTCTGTTTTGGTATACCTGTTGTTCAAGCGTCGTAGTTAAATGCCTAAGCGATCATGTGACAACTCATTAAGATGGGAGAGGCTTTGTTGGGTTTTAGTGGGTAGTACTGGCTTTTCTAGCCATAGAGCCCCAAAACCACCTACAGGTGGTATGCGTAAATACATTTACCAACGCTAAAAGAATATCGTATAGGAAAAATATTATGTAACCTATCTTATACCTTAACTACTGTTAAAATACCAATAGTCAACTACTGGACCTATTTCTTTTAGATAGCTTCGAACTCACGACAAACAAACAAAAATTCTAAGTTGGCTTTATGATTTTTTCTTCACAGCATCAATTTACAAAATCGACGTCTCTAATACTTAAACATAATAATGTATCTATCTCGTCCTTTATATTTCTATTTAAGAACCAAGAAAAATGATGAAGCGTTTTATAGCCACGTTTTATCGCCTACCTATAAAGACTTTTAAACCTGGGCTTTGATTGCATTGCAGTGACATTTCAAATTTACGATACGAAGTGACTGAAATGAAATTGACTTATCTTGTTGTTAAGATTTTAGGGTGTAACGATATTGTTTTGCAATTGTGAGTCTAGTCTACGTATTTGCGGTAAAATATATGTCTTCAGCCCTTTTTAACGTCCCACTGCTGGGCACGGGACTCTCAGTACGAGGGGGATCAGGCCATAGTCCACCGCGCTGGCCTAGTCAGTGTTGACGGACTTCACATGTCTTTCGAAAGCTTGCTAGGTTTTCTCAAACATGTAGGTTTCCTCACGATGTTTTCCTTTACCGTAAGACAAGTGGTAATCATGATAGAAATGATTCGCACATGAAAATATCAGAGGTGCGAGACCTGGATTTGAACCCGCATCACTCGGTTATCCAAGCGAGCGCGTTACCGCTGGGCTACCACTGCCTTAATATATAAGCTATGCTTTATTTTCGTATATAAGTATTAAGAGTCTTTTTCTCCTCTGTTTTGTAGCTATTGAGGAAATTTTGTGTTACCAATAAAAATATAACATTACTTATATGTTTATATAGGTAAGTATTATTCATATTTTCTATAAATTTTCAATTTTTTTGGCCGAGATTGGCCCATTGGGCGAAAAGTAGTGATCATAATTATTTTCAAAGTACTCTTTAATATATGAATAAAATATTGATGGTGACCGTACTTTGAAGGAGACAGAACAAAAAATATCTAGGAACATAAATCATTTTCATAAGTTATTTATATACATTAAATAGAACTATGTTTTCATTTATATCAACCATTGTCAATGGTAAGACTGTCCCTTGACCATGAAGGCTTTTTAAATGTCCACATGTATGTAAAACTTTTGGTTTTATTCACGTAAAAAAGAACATATTAATGTCGACTTAATAGCCTTATTTTTTTGGGCTATTCAATTCAATTAAAAAAATTGGCTTACACTCGCTTCTGTTACGTACATCCCTAGATTTTTAATAGTCCCTAGTCCCTAGACATCACACAAAAATAAAAACTATCACATTCATTACAATTGTAGTCCTACTGAATAAAAGACCGTACTGAAAGCAAAGAAAACTACGTAACTAAAAAGTACTTACGTAACTTGAGTAGCTTAGCCATTTCCGCTACGGCTCTGACCGGAAACTAGCGTCAAAGTATTATTAGGTCTTTCGCTATCACCTCGATTAATTCTAGATAAGAACAGGAAAGTATGTACTATCTATGTAAACTGAGTTTAATTATCATGCCAATATTTTTATCTAAGAAAGTATTCGTAAAATGTTTTTATTAATTACATCGAACTTACTTATCGTATTTGCCTACGAAATTTTTAATATAAACCATCAATCAATATTGTATGCTATACAATATTACCTAAAAGGTTAGAATTTTGAAAAATTATTAAAGTTTTTAGTGTCGTGTCTCGTATCGTAGCCATAAAAGAAAGATCTAAACTGCTAAACCGCCAGTTTAAAGTGGAGCACTGCGCTATAAATGGCGAAAGTGCTTTAAAACAAGAATCCGACTCATGGGTTTTTAGAAAATTTGCTGTTCTTTTGTTTAGAGTTTTATTTTCCATCGCTTTGAGCTTCAGTATATGTAAAAGATTTTGCTTATTGACTTCTTCCTATGAGGAATTTTCGCTAGGATTTTTTCGAAAAAGAAATAATAATAAACCTTAATAAAAATTTAAATCGAAATCGTTACAGTCATTCCGACATACACAAAATAAATTAAAATATTATACACAAGAATAGCTCTGTTAATATAATAAGTTTCACACAGTCTGAGATTTTTTGATTAGTCAGTAATTGTTACTTTAACTTTATATACACATAGTATGCATAGATTAAAGTAATTGATAAGAAGTTAAATCTTAAGGAAAAGGTTTAACGACACGTCTGGTTCAATTGAAGAATTATTTATACTGTTGGTAAACCTATATAAATAAATAAATAAATAAATATATAAATAAATAGTAACGGGTTTGAGTCCCGCTAGGGGTATTCATTTGTGTGATGATGACGATATACGTATGTATTTAAAATTATATACCTATGTGTAGTGTATCAATTATTTAGTATCCATAATATAAGCCTTAAAACTAGCATTGGAATTACTAGTAGATGTTGGTGAATGTAGACGTCCCAACATATATATCTTAAATATATGTATAAATGGAAACAAAATCAACATATACAAACTTATTTATAGGTACAAATACATAATATATATGTATAATATATTTTAACATATTATATACTAATTTCGTTTCCTAAAAACACGTAGAAGGGCTTGGTTTACCAAATTTCTAGGGTTTAAGGGTTTACCTGATGTTTCATCCCCTTAATAATGTAACATGGTCCAATAAATCGATAGGCTACAACAACAGTACACTCGGTATTGTACAAATTATGAATTTGAACTTTATATATATGGGAAATTAATTTCGAATTTAAATTATCTCAATTCTGAGTTACAATGTTGTTCTTTGTAATATAATAACTGTTGCTTATCCCTTTTATACATATGTCCCGAGAATTTGAAATGCCGATTTCGTGTTAACCAAAATTGGTCAGAAATGTTTGTGCTGTTAAGTGTTGAGGTGTAGTCGATGATTAAAAAAAATTTGACGACACATTTGGCTCAGTTGGTAGTGACCCTACTTTCTGCGCCAGCGGTCGCGGGTTCGGGTCCCGCTGGGGCATTCATTTGTTGAGCACGAATGTTTGTACTTCAGTCATAGGTATTAATATTTATAATATGTATGTATTTAAAATTTATATGTGTAATATACGAATATCTATAATACTATATGGTATCCGTAACACAAGCCTCCTAGTTTACCACGGAACTAGATTGCGCTGTTGTAATAATGTCCCAACAAAGTTTTAAATATATAACTACAATAATATACTAAGTATACATACACGTAATAACGGCTTAGGCAAAGCTAAAAAGACAAAAAGATGGCCAAACAAACTTTTTCTCCTCTAGCAATTTTGATTTTTTTAGAGTTTTTAATTAATAATATTAATGAATATGAAGCAACGAAATCCATACTTTTTTATTTATTTTTAAAATTTATTTGGAAACTTTAACAGATTGAACTACATTTTATTCCAAAAATAAGACGAACTTTTTATTTAAAATCACGCTGCACTAATAACTCACTAAGAGATGTTTCTATTATTTTACCCAAATTCTTAGTTAAATACAAAATGTTAACGAGCTCGTCTGAATTGTTAAAAGGGACCGCAAAAACCGCAAACTTTTGAATGATGTTTCTTTAAACGCAATGAAATAAAACTATTGAAATTTTATAACAAAAGATATTTTATGACTCTAACGTAATAACTGCTTTATTAAAATACATTTTCTTTAGTAAGTACGAAAATATTTTTAGTAGTAATTAAAATTAAAGAGTGTTTTTAACTTCAAATTAACAGATCAGTTTTGGTTCGCTCGTTTGGCTCAGTTTGTGGTGACCCTACTTTCTGCCTCAGCGGTCGCAGGTTCGAGTCCCGCTGGAGGCATTCGTTTGTTAAGCACGAACGTTTGTACTCCAGTCATTAGTGTTTACATTTATAATATGTATGTATTTAAAATTTATACGTGTAGCATATCAACTATCTAGTATCCGTAACACAAGCCTCGTAGCTTACCACGGAACTAGATGGTGCTGATGTAATAATGTCCCAACATATTTAGTTATTTACTAATGGTATACAAAAAATTATGTAACTATGGACAAAATTTACCGAAATTTCCTGGCTAGCAAAGTTTGTATATAAAATCAAATTTTCCATTTTCAACAAAGTAGAGCAACGAAACAATAACTCATATCAAGATTTTGTGCAAAACCCACTTTATTAAGCAGCATCCTTGATATAACAGTTGACGCAACGAAATACTTAGCTTTAATAATGTCACAGGATCATTTTCCTCTACGTAATTACGCTATAAGTACCCAAAGTTTCCGGTTTCAGCTTAAGATTTAATGAATGAAGTAATACGGTTTTCGGATGTTGAATTTAAACGACAATAATATAACAATAAATAGAAAGGCAGTGGTAGCCCAGCGGTAACGCGCTCGCTTGTATAACCGAGTGATGCGGGTTCAAATCCGGGTCTCGCACCTCTGATATTTTCATGTGCGCATCATTTCTATCACGATTACCACTTGTCTTACGGTGAAAGAAAACATCGTGAGGAAACCTGCATATCTGAGAAAACCTAGCAAGTTTTCGAAAGACATGTGAAGTCCGCCAATACGCAGTAACCAACTGAGCCAAGTGTGTCGTCAAATTTTATCGTCAACGTTACATCTCTGCTTTATACACTAGCTATTCGCAATCGTTTTACTCTAGTTCGTCCCTCAGTATGATTTAAGTGTTAGTATAGACTTCTCAGGTATGAGATATTTTCCAGTAGTAAAAAATATCGTTTATCTTTACCCGGAAAACAGCAATTGTCATAGGAAAATTTATCAAAATCGGTACTGTGCTTTTCTCGCAGTGCGGGCATGGACGGGCAGACAGACAAAAAATTCTAAAAATTAATTATTTAATATACACATTGGTCTTAGTTAGATTTTTTTATATGTGTAGATAATTTTGTATTCAATATTATGTTTACATATAAAAATACTTTTTGCTTATAAATTTATCTCATTATTGTTTACAACATGTTCTTTTGAAGGCGCCCAATTAATACAAAATATTATAATATCGCTGTTATATTTCCATTTTATATTTGACTTAACTCATCGTAGCGAGAAGTGTCATTAAACACGAGATTTTCTCATCAACGAAAGATGTGACAAGCATTTATATCTAAGAGGTACACATAATATTATAATTAATAACATGTATTATTAAAGATATTATTACGTTAACTGTCTTGATTGTTGGTTGCGATGCACGGCTAGATGGCCTGGGTTTGAGTCCCGGGTCGTGCAAATTTTAGTTATTAGGTTCATTGACTAATATAAAAATGTAATGTTAACTACGTGTAGTAAACACGTAAGCTAACAAAATGTTACTAAGTAATGTATAAACTAATAACCTTATTTAAATCTACACCACAGATTCACATGAACTAAAAACAATTTCTCACGAGCGCTCAGTTTGACAAGGCAATCCTGTGATACATTCTCCTCTTAACAGATTTTTGAATTTACACTGAATATTTATTATGCCTTTGACATTATCACTGTATTTTGTATTCGAAAAACAAATTTGGGGCAGATTATTTTGAGACATCCTTAAATATTTTTTTAAATATGTTGGGACATTATAACCAGCACCATCTAATTACGTGGTAAGCTACGAGGCTTGTGTTACAGATACCAGATAGTTGATATACTACACATTAATAATTTTAAATTTATACATATTATAAATATAAAAATCCATGGCTGGAGTACCAACATACGTGTTCAACAAATGAACGCCTCCAGCGGGACTCGAACCCGCGACCGCAACAAGTAGGGTCACTACAAACTGAGCCAAACGTGTCTTCAGCTTCTTATTTAAGGCTTGTATTTTACTTAGAAAAGATCTCATCTTCATATGATATAATACTATACATTAATAATTTTAAATTTATATATCACGTTTGCATGTCGTAGCGACTATAATATTAGTATTTTTTGGTAGAATGACTTGTTATTACGAGCTCAAGCAAATCTGAGCATTTTCTTACTTTATGTACCTAAATAGTTTTAATTTGCTAAAGCAGAGATATTAGAGGTAACTTAGGGTACTTTTTTTATTTTTTTCGTAGCGGGCTTGAAACCATAAACGCGGGCAAAGCCGCGGATACTGCTAGTATTTTTATAAATTAATAATAACTTAGTTTTTATTATTATTATTTCTAAGTATAGTTAAGTTATTTTTTTAAAGTCCTATGAACGCATGCGGTCCATATTTTTAGATCATCAGCACAGGATATTCGTTTTAAGATACGTGGAGTTTATAGGCTCAAAAATTCGTAACATTAGAGTTTAAGTTTTAAGTTATGTAAACACATGAAATTACCAAAATTAACTAGAAGTAAATGGTAACACAACTTAACCACTGATAGTAAAAATAAGTGAAATTGGGTCTCAACGTAATTCAATTTAAAGCTTCATAAAGAGAATGCGTTACCAAATAGATATTGCGTTGCTTCATTAAGATTCACCGCAGCCATAACAATTTTCTTTTACTGTTATCTCATGTATTTATTACGTACCTGCGTAACATTGGAATGAAGATGTTAAGAGATTGTTATAATCCATGTTTTCAGATGGTTTGGCTTAGTGGTTTTAATTTTTAAAGCAGGTTTGATGCTCGTTTTGGGCAATAAAAAATATTCTAAATACGAATAATAATTATTAATGCTTATTTCCCCGTATTTATTTTTATCTTTTTAAGATAGTATTATCAAAAGTAAATACATTTGTTTAAATGACGGCCACCTCTACTCTACCACGCGCGCCTATTGGTCAAATAAAATAGCGCGCTTGCCCAGCTTTCTGTTACACACTTCCGTCACTTTTCACGAATAGATAGATTGCAGGAAAGCGAACGGAAAGATGTTACATACCAAAAATATTAAGAGAATCTACTTTCCGGACATAGAAAAATAAAATCTTCACAGCGCTCTACCGTCTTTCATACGTTTCCGCAAATCATCTTTAATGCTCGTCTAACGACTTCTAGGCTTTTAGGTGTAGATTCACTTATATGAAGTAACCGGCGAAAACTTATGTGCTATTATAGACTATAATCTAACTGTGTGCAGAACTTCATCCATATCCGTTTAGCCGTTCTGGTGTAATTGAGTAGCAAACACACATCCAAGCTTACATATTTAAAATATAAATGGATTTTCTTAAATTTCAATACCAAAAATATAAATTGATTATAATAAAATTTCAAGGCAATGGTAGCCGATAACCGACTGATGCAAGTTCAAATCCGGGTCTCGCACCTCTGATATTTTCATGTGCGAATCATTTCTATCATGATTACCACTTGTCTTACAGTGAAGGAAAATATCGTGAAGAAACCTGCATGTCTGAGAAAAACCAAGCAAGTTTATGGTTTGACCCCCTCGTACTGAAGGAGGCCCGTGCCTAGCAATGGGACGTTAAAAAGGCCTGAAGACATAACAAAATTTCAACTACTAGGTAGTCAGTATACTTAAAATCATATATTTAATATCATTTACACGTTATACGCATATTTTTTGTGGTACAAGAATTTCCGTTTAATATTGTATGCAGAAAGGCAGTATTTAAGTTCATCCACTTATGGTTAATCTTAAATTAGTTTTATATCTCAAGGGACTTTGCCTTCAGGGATCTTTTAAAACTTTTAATATTTGAATTTTTATAAGTCTTTCAAGCAAGAACATGACTTAACCAGTAATGTCTAAATTATACAGTTACAATGATTCGCCTCTTTAGTTAAGGTTTCTATCTTTTCATAATCTGAAATTCTTTCTGCATATATTATTTATACGTCGAAGAGAATCTTTTCGAAAAGACTTCGGGTGAAGTCCGCCACCTCGCACTTGGCTGGCGTGGTGGACTATGGCCTCATTCTCCTCCGTATGAAAGGGGGGCTTGCATCCAGTAGTGTGTAAATTTCCTGTGACACAGTTTGAGTTGTTTTTGTCCACCTTTCTATACTATTTGCACTAAAGTTTTATCGCAATCAAATGATTAGTTTAGATTAATAAAATTGAAGGGTCTGTTTTTAATTTCAAATTAACAGCTTTTCATTACATTTTTAATTTTTTTGTCTGTCTGTCTGTTTGTTCCGGGTAATCTCTGAAACGGTTGGACCGATTTTGACGGGACCTTTACTGGTAGATAGCTAATAATGTAATTAGTAACTTAGGCTACTTTTAACCGGCTTAAAAAAAGGAGGAGGTTATATTTTAGAAATGTTGTTTATTTAAACTAGCGGAACCCGTGGCTTCGCTGACGTTGAACCTAAGGACGAACCCAAGCAAAGCGAGGGTGAGTCGCTATATTATATAATATAACAAACTTACCTGCGTGTCTGAGAAGATTTAACTAGTTTTCGTAAGACATGTGAAATCTGGCCTGATCTTTCTCTTATTAAGAAGATCCGCCGGCCCAGTAGTGCGACGATAAAATAATTATCTATTTAAAATGGCCATACATCTCAAACATATGAGATAAAAAAAACTTGTTTTAAATTTGATGCTGCGATACAAGTGTAAACAAAGCCTAATACAAAAATAAATGAAATATCTCCCTATATAAAGCTAGGTGTACGTCGGTGTTATAAGATTATTATTAGAGATTTTAGCCAACATGCTTCGCCCATTAGTTTTATGAGTTCCCCAGCTTTATTTATCGTATGCGATAATTTCATTTGTGTAACAAGTAAATGGATGAAAATGTAATTCATTTGCGATACATTTTTTGTATGGAAAATAGTGGAAAAGGATAAAACCTCCATTAAAGATGATTAATATTAACTTATTTTTGCATTAGGTGTTGTTTGCTTGGGTAACTTTTGTAATAATATTAATTTATATTGTTATCTACTAACATCAGCACTATCAGTAAATAGCCTATGTACTATTCTACGCTGTAGTGAACATAATATGTATTAAATATCATTTTAATCTTTAAATATGAACATTTACATCAAAAATAGATACACAGCAGCCTTAGGTTTCCTCTAGAGGTCTTTCTTCGAACCCGGGATTTGAAATCACTTCACTCGATTTCCCAAGCGAGCGCGATGCCACTGATAATACAGTACAGTTGTAATCATACATACTCGTATTATAAAACAAAGTCTTCCGCTGCGTCTATCTGTCTGTTTGTCTGTTGGCCCTAAGCTCAAAAACTACTGTACCGATTTTCATGCTGTTTACACCAATGGATAGAATGGTTCTCGAGGAAGGTTTAAGTATATAATTTGTCAAGTTTTTGTATACATTTACTATAGACGAACGCGAACGAAGCTAGGGTGAGCTAGATCTGATATAAATGACAGTTTAATAATTAATTATTAGTTTTCTTAGTTGTCATCTTGAGCGGATATAGCGTTGCGTTTAGTTTTGCGAATTATACAATATTTTTTCGTAATTTCGTTTAAGACGTTACCCTGGCTATGTATAAAATATTAAAAACTGTGTACAAAGTGTGTTATTTTTACTAAAATCAATTAAAAATCAGTGTGTGCACCGATTTTTCCTTGGTTTACATGACCTACAATTGTTACAAGTTAAAGTTTCTAAGCACTCCTCTATATTTAAAGTAGGTTAGCAAGAAATAAATTCAGGAGGAAGTTATTTCGTAATATATGACTTATAACTTTACGACGAGTCGTTATCACGATCACTTTATGATCAAATTGCAAAATATATTATGGTTATGATAATGACGCTGGTATGACTACGACATTGTTTTAACAGCACATACGAGAATCGTTAATATAAATTCATTTTTGGCTTACTCTAGTAGGCACAAAGGTCAAATATAATAATAATAATAAGTTAAATTATTAAAATAATTTTTTTAAAGTCTCTCCCGTGACCATGATTGCTGTAAAGCATTCGAAACGTCGGGAACTAAAAATCAAAATAAATCCGCGACAAAATCCAAAAAGGTAGTTTCATTTATAATGTCGAATATTCGCGTAAATCTAAGAAAGTATTATAATTTATTTAATTAATTGGCCATCTGACAACAAAAGATAATCTTTAATCAGTGTTTTTATTTAAATTAATTCAATATTCTTAAGAGATAAATAAGTAGTATGTGTACTAATTTTTCTAATCTTTTGTTAGTTGGATTTGTCTTTGCACTCAATAACTATACCAAATATACAAAAATATTATAAAAATAATAGATCCGATCGATCCGAACGATTCGAACCGATCGAAGCAACTGAAAGTCGTTAGTGTTCTATGTTTTTTGAAACAGATTTATTTTTAAAACAATATAATAGTACAAAAGTTTCATTATCCTTTTAGTTATATGACTGCAGTAATTTACTGAACCCCAAAACCTTGTTAACTTAGTTGTAGTGAGTAGTTACGTAGTTGCGACCTCTCATTTACAGTGTATTACATGTGTAATACGCGAATACTTTAGCAACTATAGTTTGCATTACACAATATAACACAGTTAAGGACCTTGTGAAATTATTGTGAATTTCCAAATTAATATTATATATTTCTAGATGCAGTCCAGTGGTAAGGCGCTCGTTTTGATAACCGAGTGATGCGGGTTCAAATCCGGGTCTCGCTTCTCTGATATTTTCATGTCCGAATCTTTTGTATCATGATTACTACTTGTCTTACGGTGAAGGAAAACATCGTGAGGAAACCTGCATGTCTGAGAGTAAAGCAAGTTTTCGAAATACATGTGAAGTCCGCCAACCCGCACTAGGCCAGCATGGTGGACTATGGGCTGATCCCCCTTGTATTGAAGGAAGGCCCGTGCGCAGCATTGGGACGTTAAAAAGGTCTGAATTATTATTATTTTTTACATTCTAATTTTACATTGATAATAACTCCGAAAATAGATGTAAATATTCCGGTTTTAGTTATTTAATACAATTTTTATTTTGTCTACGTAAAGTGGAGAATATATTGAAGAATTTGTGAGTGATTTAAAATAAATCTTAGTTTAATCTAATGGTAAACTTATGTTCTTCATCTAACCTACGAGTAACTAAACTGAGCCAAACGTGTCGTCAAAAGTTAAAAGTTATTATGAACAGCAACTCCCAGTCAAAAAAACTATGTAATATGTGCTATTCCACTTAATGATCAATGCTATGCTATAATTCATCCAGATTAATTCAGCCATTCTGGCGTCATTGACTTTTAATAAAATATTAGTGGAAAAAAGAAGTAAAAAAATCATTTTCACTGAATAAATATTGCCTGAAATAAACGAATATTGCTTTCTTTTCAGTATTATTCAACCAAATTAGGTTAATCATTAAACAAAGCATCTACAAGTGAATAAAGTATTAATAAAAGCTGTCATGGTAATCTTATAGCCTTATAATTTTATTTATAAGGCCAGTGTCACACCAAATTACGCAATATATTGTTTTAAAAGACGATTAGATTCATTAAGCAAATGGGGTTTTAAGGTAATTTTCATTTTACCCGACTACGCCAGAAGGAGGGTTATGTTTTTCAAGTGTATGTATATATAATATGTAAGTATGTCATCAGAACAGCATATTTTAGAGATTTTTCATTTCCAAATTACACAGAAACGTTGTCGGTTTTTTAATGACACTGACTTGTTCACAGGCTTCTAGCGAAGTGTAAAGCCTGACGTGGTAATCGAACTCAATATATATTTTTTGGGATACGATATATTTACACTATATAAGTGGTGATTTAGTACATTTTAATAAAGAAAAGTTATCTAAAAAGGCTGAAAAAGCTTCTTAAAATTACCCCTCCCTTGAGATATAGCTCATAATTAATGAAACAAGGTAACTATAAAAATTTCAAAATATATAGCGTACTATACATTAAAAAAAATCATAGCTCTATTACAGAATATACTCAATTAAAAAGTTAGGGCGTAGATGTCTTTTTTAATGGTGTAACTCCAACTTTATATTTCCCAGTAGTACAACCTGCCATAGCATTAATTAATTTGATGAACAAGCTGGACGGTAACGTTACCCAACTTTATTAGGAGTTAAAAGCAAAAATTATCTTAAAATATAATTTTCATGCAATTTCTTATACTTGACAGCTGTTTAATATCCAGTTATCCAGTCAGAACGAGTGTAATGATGTCTTTATTTTTGTTTAACCCGTCAATGGCGAACATATGAGACACAATAGATTTTCAATTGTTATAAATCTATATTGTCCCCGCGCCCGTTGATGGGTTAAAAATATTTGGATTTTTTTACTTATAACGTTCCATTGAACGTAAGGTTAACGTATGTAAGTTAATGAATTTTACAAGGATAGTGTAAAATTATTAGAATATATTTTAAGGGAAAAATTCTTTATATATTACCCTACTGTCTGCGCCAGCGGTCGCGGGTTCGAGTCCCGCTGGGGGCATTCATTTGCTAATCACGAATGTTTGTACTCCAGTCATGGGTGTTTATATTTATAATATGAATGTATTTAAAATTTATATGTGTAGTATATCACCTATCTAGTATCCGCAACACAAGCACGTAACGTAGCTTACCACGGAACTAGATGGCGCTGTTGTAATAATGCCCCAACATATTTATTTATTTATTTATTATTTATATTTTACTAGCGACTCACCCTCGCTTCGCTCGGGTTCGTCCCTAGGTACTTCGCCTTTTAAATCTTCTCTGGACTTCCACAAATAATTAAAAACCTAAATTAGCCAAATCTCAAGTTTTACTGAGACTAACAAACAGCAATTCATTTTTTTTATATAGGGATAATATAATAATATAAACTTACAGGCTTATGAATAAAAACTTACCAGTAATTTTCAATTCTTGCTAGTTATTCATCTCTCTATTGAAAAAATAACAAATTTATGCCTCCATGCATTGTTCCGAGATGAAAAGTAGCCTATGTACTTTTCCAGAATAAAATCTATGTTTGTGCCTAATTTCATCCATATCCGTTCAGCCGTTCTGACGTGATTAAGATACGAATATACTTCCACACTTTCACATAATATACGATATTATATATAGTAAGTTTAATATAGTGACGACAATATTATGTTTGTTTATATAGAATATTATTACCCTTTTAACCATTTGCAGGGTCTACTAAAGGATTTCAAGTAATGTAATGATCATAATATCTATAACACTCCTGGTTAAGGAATAAGACCTTTTGCTAAGTACTTTAAGCCATCAAGCAGTAATAATAGCATGGGTTTGTTTACAAAAGGAAAAATAAACGTTGTACGAACTCTTAATATTTCTATGTAACGTTTCGAGTGCGAAAGTCAATTTTGTTTGTTTTTGCCTATGAACTAAGTGCGTTTCTATCGAAAACAAGGACTCAATATGAATTTTTTTCAATCTGATCATTTTATTACCGATATTTAATATAGCCTAAGCTACTTTTAGATACCGTTGTCTTTCAATGGTGAAAGAATTATGAAAATTCATAAAATGGTCGCTGAATTCATTGGTTACAAACGAACAAACGTTTTTTTTGTTATATTAGTATAGATTAAGATGTATTGTTTGGATTACGTGTGTTCTTTTTTTAAATTAATGCATTAACGCATACCTCCTGTAGAAAGCAGGTCGTTATGTGGGAATCACCAGATATCCAGTACTATCCACTTAAACTCAAGCACACATCTTGTGTCTTAATTAATGTCGTGTCGCAGGATCCCTAGTGCATTCAACTACGTCGCAGCGACAGCCCAGCAGGTGTGCCGATGCAGATCATACAGCCGCGGGGTTGCACAGTCCACTCTACTCTCAGAGAAGTACCAGAAGCAAACGAAGTCATGGCTCTCCCTTGCGCGTTTCTTGGCTTCACGCCCGGCCGGATTGCTAGGACACTACTGAGCACTACGACAAGGTGCACGTACGTTATGGGATTACGTGTGATCTAGTTCATTCAAAGGAAGGAAAATAACAAGTATTGGTAAAAAAATCTTTTTAAATCATATACTTTACTAACCATTTAAACTCGCGTCGCTTGCGTTCTTAGGTTTCCTCTTAATAATCAAAATATTCATAGTTTTTTAAACTTAACAGTAACTATTATAATATACTAACTATAAAATGCATACAAATGAATCTTTTTCGACTCCAGTTAGCAGTTTCATATAGCGTTATCCTCAATAGACTTTTTGAATAAAATTCTTCCTTCAGTGACAATATGTGACACTAGATATTTCCTTAAATCGGCACCTATTCAATGCACTACTCTGGCTGAGATACATTATTTAAATTTACGCGCTATAAATTTTATTTCAATTGCTTTCGAAATAAATATATAAAAAGAAATGGTTTCTGGCAGCAAAATTCAAAGCAATGAATGGTGCTCTTAACTTTACTGTTTTATTAGGACCTCAAACTAAAGACAGATATTCACAGATTGATGTTCAAGTAAGGATAAGTTCGTACAATAATGTTTTAAAGTAATGAATTATGTTTAAAACTGCGTACAAATATTGTTAGAAAACTCAGTCAGTATAATATTTAATTGATTTTATTCATAATTATATTATTAATGCGAATCTATCTCTGTCTATTCGTTTGTTACGTTTTTACGCCATAACTGAATTACGCACACATGCTCCAGGAGATCTTCCTCCATCCAGCTGACATTATATTAGATTACTTACATCGTGTAGGTTAGACCTAATTTTAATTAATAAGTTTTGTTTTAATTAATAAATTTTAAATTGTTAAAGTTATTTTATATTATTATAAATTAGTTTAAATTAGTTTTTTGTATTTTTTTCGGCATTTTTATTTTCTAAAATATTGTAGAAGGACAAAGGTAACTTTTTGTCTCAGAATCTAAAAGTTCTTATAATGAAAAATTGATATTGAGTAGTTACATATACTTATCAAGTTCTTAACAGTTGAAAATGATATCTAAAGAAGATTATTTTGAAAATTTAATCATTCCACAGAAAGAATCACTTTTAGTTCAGATTTATGTAATTCTAAAATATTAAAATACATATCTTGGGTTTTCATTGGGAATATACTGAATCAACAAAGAAAAGTTCAATGAATGTACTCATAAGTTAATCAAAATAAAAATATTTACGTTAGTCTCTATCATTTTCAATATATAAAATCATTGTATATGTTTATAGTAAAATATGTCTAATAGATTTTTAATATTTGACATCAGTCTCGATGGTATCATATCTGATTCTGGGTTCGAGTCCCGAGTATGCCACTTTCATTTATTGAGGTTTTCTGTTAGACACTTCTCAATTGCAGCATGGAAAGGTCAGTCCGGCATAACTCTCAGTGATGTGGATTCAAAGCCGGGTCTCATAATCATGTGCGAATCTTTTCTAACATGATTACCACTTACGGTGAAGGAAAACATCGTGAGGAAACCTGCATGTCTGAGAGAACCTAGCAAGTTTTCGAAAGACATGTGAAGTCCGCCATCCCTCTATTAAAGGGAGGCCCGTGCCCAGCAGTAGGACGTTAAAAAGGGCTGAATACAAATAAAAACTTATCTTAAGACAATACACTTAAAACATTTTTTTGCCTATTTAAGTACCGATTATTTGCCATTTTCTTACTTAACTTAATTTTAATCGTCTATTGAAAATTTTATACCATTTCTAGTTTCCATTTTATACACAAAACCAAAATTCAGGCCACAAAATTTCGCCCGCAGTGTGAATTGCTCGTTACTATAAATTAGGTAACTTCCATATTAAATGTATAGAAATACTGGAGATATCATTATATTGGAAATTGTATTTATGAGTATTGTTGAAGTTATAACAGTATAAGATTCGAATTTTGTTTTAGTTAATTTACAAAAGTTTTGTAATAATTTGTATTTTCTTACACTCTGATTTACTTTTTATGGGATAAGGTTTTCTTAGCATATAATTCTATAGCTATGTATGGGCTTTGTTTTAAAGTTATTATAATTGTTGTGGTATTTAAAAAAAATGTATCAGATGTTATGAGTTTAATTTTATTATTTGGTAGCAATGATATTCAAGTAGACAGATATGTTATACGCTCACTAAACAACCGAAAAAAGTGTTCCGCGCTGCACACATACACACTTTTCATTCAAGGTACATGTCAAAATGAATGAAAGGGGATAGTCGATAAAATCAATAAGAAAAAAAGAGACAGCTAGTGTTGTCAATTGCGCGTCAATGTAAACAAACATTAGTCTAGCGACCGATGACATATCAGAATATAAGCAAATAATTGAAATATATTAATAAATCGAAGTACACTGCGTTCTTACATGTGGTATGAGATCCCTTGTGTTTTATTAACTTTGGTATCATAATTGGTGCATTTCCTAAATACACAGGATGGCATTTTTTTAAATTTTGTAGCAGCGTACCACTCGTCGCCATGCGTGACACAGACTAAAGGCAATACGTCCCAATTAGGACGTTTTCGAGTCTTCACGATTGCGCGCTCACAACATATCTATTGTTAGAATATCATTGTTTGGTAGTTATTTTGCTAGATTTAGTTATCTTCTTAAAAACAGTTTATTTGCTCAACATCGTCGATATCATTATTTTGTGTTTGAAATGTTTTAAAAAATAAGTGTAAATTGCTGAAATATGAATGCTATATATAGAAAATAGAAAAAAATAATGGATTATTACAGGAAAATTGAAATATGGAGTAAATACACAAAAGAGCATAAAAGTATATACTAGCTACTCCTCTTATTGGCTTTAATTTAAACTATACTAAATATTATGTTTAAATTTTAGAATATATTTTATGAAGATCGATTTTTCAGAGTTTAAATGAACATTTAATTCCTCATTTAAAAAAAATAGAAATGCAATTCCTTTTATAAAAAAACTAGCAATACCCGCGTATCCCGCTCCGCCTGCGTTCTAAAGACGTAAATGCAAGCGTGGTTTTATTTCTAACCTTCTTCTTGTATTTTTCTCAGAGATGAGTTATTTTCCCGCAGTAAAAAGTATCCTATATATTGATTTTATCCAAATCCGTCTCGTGGTTTTCTCGTGATGCGATCACAAACGTACAGACAGACAGACAACAATTCTAAAAGTTGTAGATTTGGCCTCTATATCGATAATAATGTCTATTTAATTTAGATTTTCCAAAAAAATGTACAGATTAGACTCTGTTAGAATTTTATTATATGTATAGATATGGTACTAAAATTAGTATAGATATGTGACATTATTTTTCGATCATTTCATCTGCTATAACACATTACTAAGCGAAGTGAAGCCAAGAAACACACTATTAACGCTTTTGTTTACTTGGAAAATAGTATCAATTTATCTTGTTAGAACTTCGTTCATATGGAGAGAATGCTTTTGCGATAAAAATGTCTTAAATAAATAAGTAATAGAAGAAAAATCTTTTCTCAAAGCAACATATACTTTATCCTTCTTTTAAATGGCTAAACGGATTTGAATGAAATCTAGTTAACAGATAGACCAGAAGTAGCATAATATGCTATTCTTAAGAACCCTGATTGGGTAACCGAGTGATATGGGTTCAAATTCGGGTATCACATCTCTGCATCTCATTTCTAACATAATTACTTGTCTTATAGTGAAGGAAAACATCGTGAGGAAACCTGCATCTTGCAAGTTTTCGAAACACATCTGAAGTCCGCCAATCCACATTTAGCCAGCGTGGTGGACTATGGTTTGATTCCTATCATATTGAAGGTATGACTGTGCAGTGTGAAGTAAAAGGGATTGAATACAAGCTATGGTAATCTTAAAAAATATATAAACGATAACATTTCCCATTGTGGAAACATCTTTATACAAATAAATACAAAATATAGTACATTTCTGTACACAATTGAAAGCGACAATATTTGTTTTTTGTCTGAATCTCTCTAATATCTATGACAGATGTGTTTCTTCGCATAAGACGTTATTTATGTGTCCCGCAGACTGGAACGAATTAATTTATTTTCTTTTGATGATATTCAAACAAATATTTTTGAACTTTGTATTTATATCATTAGTACTTATTTGACGACGCGTTTGGTTCAGTTTGTTGTTCTACTTGCTGCGCCAGCGATCGCGGGTTCAAGTCCCGTTGGGGGCATTCATTTGTTGAGCGCGAACGTTTGTACTCCAGTCATGGGTGTTTATATATTGTATAATATGTATGTATTTAAAAAGTAATATGTGTAGTTTATCAACTATCGGGCATCCGTAACACAAGCCTCTTAGCTTACCACGGAACTAGATGGTGCTGTGTGTAATAATATTAATTAATTATTATTTTATTATTTGTACTATGAAGTACTACGTACCTATAAAAATTAACGATCAATACTATTTGTACTGTTAGGAAAATCTAAAGTGGAGTAAATTGTATGTTTATAAAGCTTCAAAGCTTTTTAATACTATTAGATACATAAATAGAGTTAAAAAGCACCTATGTGTAATTCCAAAAAAAAAAAACAAAATTACTTTAATAGGGATACTAGATAGTTGATACACTATGTATATATAACTTGAAATATATATTATAAAAATATAAACACCCATGACTAAATACAAGCGTTCGTGCTCTACAAATGGATGCCCCCAGCGGGACTAGAAGCCGCGATTGCTGGCATAGCAAGTGGGGTCTTTAGAAACAGAGCCAAACCTGTGTTCATAAAAACAATGAATATATGTTTTACTAATATATTATACGAGTATATTAATGTACCAAAATTGTAATTGTATGTATATTATATGTCCGCCAACACGCACTAGGCCAGCGTGATGGAGTATGGCATGGTGATGACCCCTCGTATTGAGGGACGAACGTGCCCAGCAGTGGGACGTTAAAAAGGGCTGAATACAATACATAAAATACAATGTATAAAAAGGTACATATTATGCAGATGAGTTGTAGACTTTAACAGCGAACCTCATTCAAGTCTTTAAGTGAGTAACTTCGCGATATAAGTGAAACCGTTTAAGATTTCTTTACTAGTTTTGTTTAGTTTTGAGTAGTTTGAACGGAAGTTAAATGGAACAAGTGTAATGTAATCATGGAAAAAGTTCGTGAAACTTGAAAGTGTCGTGACTTTCTTTTGACTGTTTGCATGTATGTGTCAACTATACATTTAATAATAAAATTTGTAATTCTATCTGCAGGTTAAATATTTTTGAAAAAAAGGCTTAATGGAAGACACTGTTATCGGTACAGAGGCCGAATGTATTGTTTTTAATATTTTTGTCAGTATGAGCATTTATCTGTCTGTCAGTCTGTATGCGAGTGTGTTACAAGAAAACCACTGAACTGATGATAGCTATAAATAAAGATAAAATATGTAATTTCTTAGAAATCTATTTTAGAAACCAAAATAGAATATATAAGTATTTTCGATGGATTTATACTAAAGCACATATGTCTATGGCGATAAAAAAATAAACATTGTTAAGTACAAAAAATGTACTTGTTAAGATTTTTAACACAAATATGGTTTAATTGATTTCGGAATTGATTCCCTTGAAAATGCGATTAAACCCGCTGCCGTATATTAGTCTATAGATAAATAAGTCATTCTTGAACTTACCGGGGCTTAGGACAATGGCGGGCCCGACCTGTTGGTGGGCCCGCACAACTTTTCCCTACTCTTCTTTCTTCTAAAATCTTATTTTTTCACCTGAAATAAAAATAATAGAATTAACAGTCATTTTAAATCGGATGGGCCAAACATCCCCCGAAATAAAGTGTCGCTATATGTCGCGTGTTAATGGACCGATTGGTCTAGCTGTTTACAAAAAGTATTGACATAGAATATCATGTATAAAAATTATTAAGACTGAGATATACAATATAAAATAAGTAACGATATGTACATTAATACTTTCTTAGATTTACGCGAATATTCGACATTATGAATGAAACTACCTATTCGGATTTTGTCGCGGATTTATTTTGATTTTTAGTTCCCGACGTTTCGAATGCTTTACAGCAATCATGGTCTCTCCCGTGACCATGATTAATAAATAAATATATATAAATAAATCCGCGACAAAATCCGAAAAGGTAGTTTCATTTATAACGTTACATTGTATATTGGGAACTTTAAAACTTCAAACTTTAATGTCTGGTGTAAGTATCCATACACAAAATGTGTCTATCAGTATTGATTATAATTTTAACGATATTCTCTAAAACATACGTAAAAATCAGCATTGAAGCTTAAACTTTAGCACCGGGAACCTCTTAATTGGCCGCCGGTAGAAACTAGCGGGTCACAGTAACAGTCAAAGACCATACATAAACGACCTTATCCCATTTGGTTAATGAGAAAATAAGAAAAGTTTGGCAGGTTTGGGATCTCGTGCGATTAGGTGCTATATACTAAAATACTTTATGATATTAAATTAATATCAGGTCTATCTTACCGTATTGAAACAATAATTTTACGTAAACAAAAATCATAACAAATCCGCAAAAAAAGCCGAAAACGAATCTTTAAAATGTCAAATACATATTCGCGAAATCTAAAAAGTATTAATTAAAATGTCTTAAAAACCTTTTCCTCGCTTCAGCCTAAAAGATGAACGACGATGACAATACTTTTAAGAAAACTCTATTATTATAGGATTTTAAACGTCAGATAAAGGTTACTCAGAATAATGCTCTTTGTCTAAAATTTGCTTTTACTCATGCTCTTTAGAGATAAGACGTCAAAGGATATACTGTACATGACTTCTAAAAATACTAACTCGAGGTAAATATTCCTTAGAAAATTTTTTTTCAAATTGAATTTAATGCATGACAGCTCGAGTTTGGTGGCAGTGTGCCAAGCTATTAAATCGGAGGTCACCAGTACGATTCTTGCTCTGAGTTTTTATAGTTATAACGATTCATTTAGTACTTTTTCTGTTGACATTATTAGTTAAATATTAAGGTATAAAAATATGTTCGATCGACGATTGGAACTTTTTATACAAGATTTACAGAGGATTAAAAATAAGGATTAAACAGTGTTTATTATTTAATATTATTATGATATGAATAGCTAAAATGACTATTAAGTAGATTTGATAAACAGTAGATTAAAAAAAGTCTATGAAGTGAGATATAAATACTATGTTATTAATAATAGTATTCGGACTATTATTTTAAACAATAAAATTTGTGCTTCGTTTTTTATGTTTGTTATTTCTTCGCGTTTAAATTAATGCACATATTTTGGGTAAATTAAAAAAAAATAGAAGTTAGACCTAAGAGAAACAACATGCAGACAACAGATAGAGATGTACCCGAACGAAGCGAAAATAAGTCGTTATTATAATACAAGCGTGTTTCAGATAATATTCCACTTACTTAGAAAGAAATGTAGACTTTATTTCTCATCGCTTCATAAACTATTTTAAATACATACTATTTATTTGCTTTACCGCAAAAAAGGTTACAGACGAGACTACATTTTAGACATCTATAAAGTTATATTTACTCAGACGTTAGAAACAGTCTGTAATAACAAAAACTGATTTTACTGACAAATCTACTTCATTTTTCATTCTACGTGACATTGACGAAATAATGTGTCCTCAACTGGCACGCTTTGAAGTCTTTCATAAGAAAATTGAATTAAATGTACAAAACATCAAAAAACCCTTGATAAAGTACGAAAAAATAAAATAATTACATATACAAAACATTTGTAAGGATGTAGAGCCCCGTTCCCAATGTCTAGGTACAGTCGTGCTATCTCTGAACAAGCTCCTAGTTCACACTATGCTTTAGTGTACAACTATTTCTTTTGTCGCGTATCTGCTTCCGCAGCTCGGCATGTTTGGCATTTGGCCAACATGTTTATGCTTTAAGTTTAAAACTACAGCGTTATAATCATTTAGATTAATGTTTTTTCACAATTTTATATTTTTTTTTATATTTTGCTTAACTCTGATTATTTTGCTAAAATAATTATCTGCTTTTTCTGTCAGTGAAATTCAAATCAGGTACGGCTGTTTTGGAGATTAGCCCGAACAAACGTGCAGTCAGACAAAAAATGTAAATCGTACTATACTGGATGAACTTTACTAGTAAAAATCTGTTATTTTGACAATACAGACAATTATTCTTTAGACCATTCAATATCATGACAAACTTAAGAAATTCTCATACGAGGTAGAAACTCAACTACAACAGTAAAGTTGTATAAATATTTTATCATATTCACTTTCTATGAATATTAATATGTAGATTTGCCATTAATTTATAATCGTATTAGCGAATCACCCTCGCTTCGCTTGGGTTTGTCCCTACGAGTAGGTACGTTAATTTTTAAGCGAAACTGTAATTCAAACTTGGAAGAGCCTAAGGTCTCCTTAAACTCCGGCCCTGTCGAAAAATCAGTTCATAGCCGACGTCTACTAACTTTAAACTACCTCCCTGCCAAATATCGTTGTTTCTTAGTTTAGTTTTCGATGTTTCGTGAAGAGTGAGAGAGTAACCTTTCGCATTTATATAATTTTTTTTTTTTTTTTTTTTTCACATTTAATATCTTGCAATCAGTCCTTAGACTATAAGCAGATGATTTATATAAATTTTGGGCTTGTCGAGGAAGATCCCCATTGGGAGCCTCTCGTCCTTTAAATGTCAACCGGTATCAGTTCCTTTTAGTTTGTCATTGCTAGATCCATTATAGCTGGTCTTTTCAGGCGATTTTTATGCGCAGGCTTGGCTAAACTGGTGGCCAGACGGTTTGGGTGCCTTTCCAATCTTTGTTTATAACGCCCTGCAAATGAGGCCACTTCCTCTTTAACTGTATTGATTTTTAGATGTTCATGAATCTCTGATGTTTTAATGAACCAAGGTGCATTAGAGATGCTTTTTAGGATGGCATTTTGCATTCTCTGCAGAATGTTTATATTAGAGGTGGCACTAGAGCCCCAGAGTTGTATGCCGTAGGTCCATATTGGCTTTAAAATAGTCTTATACACCAATAATTTGTTGTCAGTACTGAGTACAGAGTTCCTCCCTATGAGCCACTGTAGTTTTCTCTTTTTTAGGTTGACTTGGTCTCGTTTGGACTGTATGTGGTATCTCCAAGTTAGTTTCCGGTCAAGGTGCATGCCCAGATACTTGACAGTGTCTTTTTGGGGCAGTTCTTCTTCACCCAACTTGATAGGTGGGCAATTTCCTTGTCGCAGGGTGAATGTAACTTGTACGGACTTGTTTGTACTGGCAGTTATTCTCCACTTTTTCATCCATCTGTGTATCTGATTGAGACTGGACTGTACCATTTTAGAAGCTATATTTGGATTGCTGTGACTTGCTAGAACCGCTGTGTCGTCTGCGTATGTTGCTGTGGTGATTCCTGGCCTCTCCGGGAGGTCTGCTGTGAAGATCGTGTATAGGACAGGCCCGAGTACAGATCCCTGAGGCACGCCCGCTAGTATGTCATAAAACTTAGATGTACTATCTCCTTCCCTTACTTGAAATATTCTGTTGGATAGGTATGAGTTACAGAGTTCAAAGAATGTGTGAGGAAGCCATGCCTTGATTTTGTATAATAATCCTCGATGCCATACTCTGTCAAAGGCCTGCTTGATGTCAAGGAATGCAGAGCAACAGTACTCTTTGTCTTCTAAAGATTTTCTGATAGTTTCGTATACTCGGTGCACCTGTTCGATCGTACCATGTTCTGAACGAAATCCAAACTGATGGTCTGGAATTATGAATCTATCAGCAAGTATAGGAAGCATTCTCTGGAGTAGTAGTTTTTCAAAGAGCTTTGACACTATTGGTAAAAGGCTAATAGGTCTATAGGACGAGACGTCATGTGTTGGTTTGCCCTCCTTGTGAACCATGACTATTTGTGATACCTTCCAAAGCTGTGGGTAGTGTTTTGTTCTTAGTATCCCATTAAATAATGATGTTAGGAATATCACTGCTTTTCTTGGTATTTCTCGGAGTACTTCTTTAGTTATGAGGTCGAATCCAGGTGCTTTCTTGTTGTCTAGTTTAGCGATTGACTTTATGATTTCTGAAGGAGTAATGTGTTTAATGGGAAGATCCAATTGGAGGTCTTGGTTCATAACTAGGTCGATGTCTTTGTCATCTGAACTGGGCTGGCTTTCACTGGGAACAAACACCCTCGACAGGTGCTCGGCAAACAGCTCGGCTTTTTCCTTACTAGTTCGACACCATGTTCCGTCCCTGTTTCTTAAAGGTGGTTTTGTTATTTGTGGCTGGTTCATTTTGCGAGTGGCTTTCCAGAGTGAATAATCGGTCGCCAAAGTGGGGGTAAGTGATTCCAGGTTTGCTTGAAAGGCTGCGTTTTCGAACTCAATGAGAGCTTCTCTTACCTCATGTATGGCTTTATTGAGAGCCGTCTTGTCCGCTTGGCATTGACTTATGTGCCAGACTCTGCGAAGCCTGCGTTTCTCTTTTATCATTTCTCTAATTTCGAATGGTGTTTTGAACTTTTTATCTAGATGTTTTTTGTCTGGAGTACATTGCCAGCAAGCTGTCTGAACAACCGTCGTAAAGACTTGCGCAGCATTGTCTATATCTTCAGCTGTTTTTAGACGGATTTTTAAGTCTAGGTTTTGCTCTACAAGTTCTCTAAAACAAGTCCAGTCGGTTTTATTATTATACAATGGTGTGAATGTATCATTATGTAGCAGGACTGTGCTTAATGATAGGATAATTGGTACATGATTGGACGAGCCATCCAAGCAGGATTCTATTTTGGAGTCAAGTCCTGATAACCCTTTAGTTATGAAGAAGTCGATTAGATCAGGTTGTTTATTGGGATCTGTGGGCCAGTGCGTAGGTTCTTTTGTTGATAAGGTAGTTAACTTGCCTTTGTCTATGCAGTGTTTAAGTTCGCGACCCTTAGTATTAATAAGCCTGGAACCCCAGTGGGTGTGTTTGGCGTTCCAGTCGCCTCCTGCTATGAATCGCAGTCCCAGTGTTGTAAAGAATTCTGTGTAGTCTGGCTCTTTAATGTTGTGCTTTGGCGGGCAGTATACAGAAGCGATATTGAAGCAGCAGTATTTATTTTCTACGCTTACTAATGTAGCTTGTATATGTTCTGTTTTGAAGCACGGCTGCTCGTGATGTTTCAGGGAGGATCTTATAATTATAGCTGTTCCACCGTGAGCGGTACCATCGGGATGATTAGTGTTGTAGATGTTATAGTTAGGTATTTTAATTAAACTTTTCTCTGTGAAGTGGGTTTCAGATATCAGCAGGACATCAAGCTTATGTAGATCCAGGATCATTTTCGCCTCTTCTTTATTTGGAGCGAGTCCGTTTATGTTCCATGCACCAATTCTAATCGCTGTCATTTTATAAGTTTATCTATCAGTTTAGTCATCAGACCCATGAGGGTACTGATTTGTTGGAGGAGCATATCTATCTTTTCAGATTGTTTGATAAGTAGGTCTTGCACAACCTGGGTTGACTCAACATCTTCATGTTGTTGATTACTTTTAAGAACATTAGCATAAGTTCTTCTGTTGTGTGTTGATTCTTGGCTAGTGTTTAGATAATGTTGTTTTTCTAAAGTCGTCTTTATATTTATGCTTTTAGTTTGGTTTGGTTCTATACTGTCTTTTGCTCTTTCCTCTTTACTCGTTACTCTTCTTTTATTTTTTCTTGCAGATATTTCTTGGTAAACTTCACAGCCCTTGTAATTCGCAGGGTGGCTGCCAAAGCAGAGAGCACATTTCGCTGGACTGTTACGATCTTTTTTTGGGCAATCGGCGGTACGGTGAGCTTCAGCACATTTAACACATCGATATGGTCTTAGGCAGTTATTTTTAGTATGACCATATTGCTGACATTTAGTGCATTGTACAATTGTTTTACGTTTTCGAGGATCCTCAATGGTTACGCAAGTGTTATATATATATCGCAGATTTTTAACATCCTTGTTGTTGGCACTGCGTTCCAAGTTCACGAAAAACGTTGAGGTAGGTGTCTTATTGGGACCGTGACGGGCATTGATTATTTCTCCGTATACCTTGTTCCCGGTTTTCTCAATTTCTTTAACTATTTCTTCATGTGGTGTAGTGTGATGCAAGTTCTTGATGACAATACGGTAGCATTTTTCATCTTTATGTGTAAACGTATGGCCAATTAACCCCTTCTCTCTTACTAGTCTCATTAGGTTTTTGTAGGCTTCAGCAGATGTGCAGTTTACCCTGAGTTGGTTTTTGGTGACAATTTTGATGACGTATTGTGTTTTTTCCAGGACAGTCTCGATTGTTTCTATAAGTTTGTTGATATCGGTTATGCCATATAATATTAGTGGTGGAGGTTTAGTTTTCCTTTTGTCTCTAAGTGTGCCTTTTTGGTTTGGCGGTGCAGCAATTTCATCTACTGGTAGCTCCCCAAATCTATTGTTGAGCGGAACCTGCGATGGAGATGGGGGTGAATCAGATGTTCGGAGTCTTTTAGCTCTTGGTACAGGTATAGTTTGCCAGTCAGGAGGAGTGGCTACTGTTGAGGCCTTCGCCGTTTCCTTTTCACGGGTGGGTGTAATCTGTATCTCTCTACAGTCGCTGAATCCTGAGCCGCAGTCTTCAGAGGTTGAAAGTGAGGGTGTAGAGTTACTTCTGTAGTTTATAAACATACTTTTATGAAATGTTTGTTGTATCATGTTGGAGTTTGGTTTTTTTTGATTTGTTTGGGTTTTTTCGTTATTTTCACTCATATTCTGTTCCCACGAGTAGGGTCGAAATATTCCGTCGCACCAGGGGTGACGCCCATTCCCCAGTGAAGGCACATATACAACGACGTTAGCCGGGTCCGTCGAGGTTGGCGCTAGTGACTTGCCTCCCGCAAGCCATGCATCCTATCGGCGCGTGTCCCACCTTAGGATTAGGGTAACTTTTTATGGAGGTTTTCTACCTCATGGTCCGGGCAGTTAAGTCAAGACCCCCGATTCCGTAAGACATGACTACGGAGTTGCGGGTTGTGAAGGTCATTTCCTACCTTCAGCGGATCGGGCTGGTTAGGCCGTCATTTTCGGGTTAGTTAACCGTCGCCCGATACTCGACGTTGACCTTTTTACAGCTGGCTAGGTCTCTTCTCTTCAGCCAACCCCATCTGGGCTGGGGACCATCAGCGGCAAGGTGTTGATTTGCACGTACAAATACATACATATAGATACATACACAAAAATACGTACATGTACATACATACATATATATATACCTATACATACATACTCACATACACAAGTAATATTTTATGGTAACATAGTATATTATTATACTAGGACTAATTATATATACATACAAGCATACACATACATATACATACACACATAACTAACTCATAAATGTATAAATAAGACTTAGAATAGCAATATAATGAAATGAGTGAGTATAATAATATAATAATGATAAAGCACAAAGCGCTCGGTGGTTTCTGTTGTGTCTATTTCCTAGTGAACTAGACCAAGTAACAGGGCTGGCAACCTCGTGAAGGATAGTCCACCGAACTTGCCTTGGGGATCTTCGCAACCAAAGTGTCACTCTCCCCCAAGACCAACGCCCCCCTACCATCTCTGAAGGAGACGGTAGGGAAGGCCTGCGCCTACACTACCATGCAAAGCATGCCGTATGGGAACCGTGAAAGCATAGATCCAGGCCCGCCCCAAAATTTATATAATTTAGATACAGGTTTGGGTTTATTTTTCATTAACACGAGTATGAAAATGATAAAATTAAACATTCGTTGTACATTTTTAATAGTGTGTGGATGGATGAACAGCATTTCTTTTTGAAGTTTGGATGGTAGTAGATCGCCCAAAATATAATTCGGACCCTTGCCTTATTGCGGTCGGGTACAAAACCCTTAAAAACTAATATCGTCACGAGAAATAAAAGGGTAAGGGCTTTGTATTCCAATTATATAAGCTCCGGATATCAGAATTTTAGGTCTGAATTTTTTGTGTTAACTTCTACGAAATATTTTCGGTTCAAGTTCAAGTTAAAGCAATTTGTCGAAATTAATGAAAGTTGTAGAACATAAAAAATATATTTAAAAAAAGTCTTTTGTGAAGCGTTAGCTCCTGAACAAGAAACCAGTGTTTCAGGAGCTAAAATTATATCACATAATACATCATTTTGTAGAGGTAGACGACCTTTCCATCCTAAAATATATTAATATAGCATCATAGTAGTCCATTCAGATATGTTGTAGTACTAACAATAAATAAATACTTTTAAATAAAATTTAAATTTCCATTCGATTTTTTTGAATTGATTTAGAAATTAAGTACTTTTTAAAGAAATTGCGGATTTAAAATTATAATATTATGCAAATTTGTACAAATTAACTCAAAGTAACTATGTTTAACTGTCTCTTTTTACGAACCTAAATCTTATAAACTAAGTGAATAAATCAGTAAAAGTTAAAAGTTAGTTAATACCCCGACCCATCTTTCTTTCTATAAATTTTGGACAATATTGCAAACGTTATATGTCATTAAAATTTCTCACGCCTTTGCCTATCCCTATAAATGGAAAAAGCGAAAATATTTACCGACTTTATATATCATTTGTACCAAATATCATTTCGAAATACAATGTAAGCCTTCGCAATGTATAAGAACTTTCAACTTGGAAGAGTCAAAATTTCAAATAAAGCTAAGAAGTGTCAGCATTCGTGTTGTGAAACGAACAAACTTTAACATCTTTATCTATCATCACTACATATTTAAAACAAAGTCCTCCGCCGCGTCTGTCTGTCTCAAAAATTACTGCACCGATTTTCATGCTGTTTTCACCAATGGAAATAGTGGTTCTCGAGGAAGGTTTTCGTATATAATTTTGAGAATTGTTTGTATGACACATAAATTCAATATTAATTATTCGTGGAACATTATGTTTTTTATGTATTAAAAAAATGATCTAGAACATAATATCCAAGACAAAGTTAACACTAATAGCGTCATTCAAGATCTCTCCAAATAAGTGCATCTGGCCAGCATCCAAACTTAAAGATATGGAGAATGTTCATACTCGTATGTTCTTATGAAAGTACGTCACACGACTTTTGAATTTAAATGATGGCACTTTGTAACTTTGATCATTTGTAATTTTTCTTTATTCTTGCTTTATTAATATGTTTTTGAGATGATTTTGTGATACTTTAAGCTTTTACCGTTAAAATAAATAAATATGTTGAAACATTACTTTACACACAGCGCCATCTAGTTCCGTGGTAAGCGTCGATACTCGTGTTTATATAGCTGCATACATAATATAAATATAATCACCGTTGACTGGAGTACAAACATTCGTGCTCAACAAATAAATGCCCCCAGCGGGACTCGAACCTGCGACCCCTGGCACAGTAGGTAGTGCTTAATACAAACTGAGCCAAGCGTATAGTCAAAATGTTTAAATATCGATTAGGATAAGTGTTAAACTCGTTTAGAAAATCACTTCACTGATTTACAATATAGAATAAAGTTTGAATATTACGCATGTTTAATGAGAATTAATTTTTTTGACGACTCGTTTGGCTCAGTTAGTAGTGCATTTTTTCACCATAGCATTTTTTCTTAAAAATCACCTTCACAATGACAAAACAAAAAGATGAAAATTATTCAGAACATAATATTTACGAAACCGCTTTCAAACTAACAAAATCATTGAATAAAGAATCATTTAATAGATTTACAATAATTGAGAAATACGTAGATCAATATCAAATAACTTCCACTGTTTTGAAGTTGACCAAAACCGCGTTGAGTAAATAAGATGTATTAATCGACCATAATGTTTTTTTTAAATAATGAAAAACATAATATAGATAAAAATAACAAGAAGTCAATTATGTTTTATTAATGATACTTAAGTCTTCAATAGAAACTAACCAAAAAAATATAGAAAGTCTGAAGAAAAAGGTACTGAAGTGTTTTGTCTTTATTTTATACTAGCGACTCACCCTCGCTTCGCTCGGGTTCGCCCCTAGGTACGTGTTGTATATATTTAGTTCGCACCGCCCGGTATACATTTGAGTTGATTATATGAATTGCACGCACCATGGCAACGGTCATAACATAATACGTCAAACGCCGTTAATTGTATAATGTTGTTTTAAATTTCCTTTTTAACAAAAAATAATTAATTATTATATATTAAAACCTTCCTGGAGAACCATTCTATCAATTGGTGAAAACTACATGAAAATTGGTGCAGTAGATGTTGAGTTTATCGCGAACAGACAGACAGACAGACGCGGCGGAGGACTTTGTTTTATAATCTGTATAGATACATTATACAGGTTTATAAATGCTTTACTCTCCTGTATAAAGAAACAAGTAGACCGAATTATATGCAACAAAGTGTAAAAAAGCTCTACAAAAGCTTCAGTTAACAAAGTTATGTAAAGACGAATTATCAGATAAGCTTTCAATTCCGTCGTACATGAAAAACATTTTCAAATTAAACTCGAACAAGAAGTAAATAGGAGTGTTTCACAGTTGGACTTATTTTCGACTTGCACACTTTACAATCTCGGAGACATTTTTGTTTTTCAAACAATAGTGTTGATGGCAGCAGTATAAAGAACAAGATTATAAATGTTATTGTTATGTTGTTCTTTCTCAGAAAGAAAAGAGGATTCAGTGATAATTTAAATGACCGACCTTAAAGGTCCGAGAAGGAAATTTAAATTATTTCTAATCTATCTAGAAAAAGACAATATTTTCTTAGGTTTACGCCCATATATAACATTATAATTTATGTAACTATCTTTTCGGATTTTGTCGCGAATTTATTTTGATTTGAGATCGATTACAGAGACTGATAACCTCTCCCGTAACCAGTGTTGCTGTAAAGCATTCGAAATGTTGGAGCCAAAAAATAAAATAAATCCGTGACAAAGTCCGAAAAGTTATATACATAGGTATACAACTTTGCTCCCGCCGTTTTTTTAAAGATGGCGCTAGTGACAATTAAACGTCAAAAACATGTATTGTAAAACGCTTGCAATACTCTTGAGTATTATGTTAATATAACCTGATAGAACCATTGAATTGTTTTGTTTATATAATATAGTTTTTTCCGATCAAAAATGTCAGCTTATGAGCCGAATTTACGTCATTTGCGGGAAGTATTAATTTATTTTTTTAATATTAAAAAATCTGCGGCTGAGGCTCACCGACTGCTCTCAGATGCTTATGGTAAGGCTGCTATAAGTGAAAGAACTTGTCGTGAGTGGTTTCAACGCTTCAAGAGTGGTGATTTCCACGTAGAAAACAGGCATAATGGTGGAAGACCAAAAGTATTCGAAGATGAGGAATTGGAGAATTTGCTCGAAGAAGATGCGTGTCAAAATCAAGAGGAGTTGGCAGGATCATTGGGAGTGACCCAACAAGCAGTTTCTAAATGTCTCGAAAATCTGGGAATGATCCAGAAGCAAAGATACTGGTTGCCACACGAGTTGTTGCCACAAGAGATGTTGAACGACGTCTTTGCATTTGCGAATAGCTGCTTGACAGGCAAAAACAGAAAGGATTTTTGCATCGCATTGTGACTGGTGACGAAAAATGGATTTTATATGAAAACCCCAAGCGCCAAAAATCATGGGGATATCCCAGACACGCTAGTGCGTCGACGACTAAGCCAAACATCCACGGCTCCAAGGTCATGCTCTGTATTTGGTCGGTCAGCTCGGTGTAGTATATTATGAACTGTTAAAACCGTCTGAAATCATTACAGGGGATCTCTATCGAACACAATTAAGTCGTTTGAGTAAAGCATTGAAAGAAAAACGACCACAATACTTGGAAAGGCACGATAAAGTTATTTTGCAACATGACAATGCTCGGCCTCATGTTGCAAAAGCTGTTAAAACATACATACAATCGTTGAAATGGGAAGTTTTACCCCACCCGCCGTATTCCCCAGATCTTGCTCCTTCTGACTTTCATCTATTTCGTTCGATGGCACACGGCCTAGTGGATCAGCACTTTCAGTCTTCTGCCGGAAAGGTGGACGAAAGTTGTGAAAAACAATGGACAATACTTTGAAACATAAAATGTATAACAAGTTTATTATAATTTAACATTGAATTTTGAAAAAAAAACGGCGGAAGCAAAGTTGTATACTTAATATATATATATATATATATATATATATATATATATATATATATATATATATATATATATATATATATATATATATATATATATATATATATATATATATATATATATATATATATATATATATATATATAATAATAAATTGAAATTGTATTGACTAAGGAAATGTTAATAAGCCTACAATATTTACTTTCGAAGTATCCGCCTTCCGTATTGCAGCAATAAACTTTGATTAAACAGGTTTTCATAACTTTTTCCATCAAAGAATTTATACGAATATTGGTTTATTGAATAATGAAATTGGCAGAATACGACTATTCTTAGATGATTACGAGTATAATATAATGTCTTATTAAGTTTTTTTTTATATTTGTCTTTTCAAATCAAATCAAAATTTAGTTCATTCAAATAGACTTTTACGATTTCTTTTGAATTTTCATTTTTAGAATAATTAAATCTTATACCTTTTAACGAGCAATTCTTGTATATATATCTCGTATAATCGGAATCTCGGAAACGGCTCCAACGATTTTCATGAAATTTAGCATGCAGGGGGTTTCAGGGGTGATAAATCTATCTAGCTAGGTTTTATTTCTAGAAAACGTTATTTTATCAATATTTTCAGGCAATGAAAAAAAAGCTACAATACCATTAGAATACGAAGGTAAACGCTGTCATCCACAAGATTATAATAGCTCAGATTGATTGACAGCGGAAACCGGGCGGTCTCTTACCAGAAGTCCTCGGTTCGAATCCAGTTATTATTTTTTTTTCTTTTTTTTTTCCAAAAAAAAAAAACCGAGCGAAGCTCGGCCGCCTGATATTATAGAATTTAAATTTAATGTCTTTACGTAAGTGTGGGAGGAAGCCACCCCCGGCTCGGAAGGCAATTCTACTTACTGAGAAGAGCTGGCGAGAAACTCAAGAGTTGCTCTTTTTTTTAACAATATTACAATACAATAACTATGCTTTTATCATAATATGTGAGATCCAACCAGACATTAATCCCACACATTTATATCTACTAAGTATTCTTTGATGGTGTAATAAGCTTAATTCAATAGTATATTTGTAATTTTCGATATACGGTGACCTCGCCATAAGTGCCCTATTTAAGTATTCTGCTGTTATGGGGCTCACTTGAGTTTAAGAAAGCCAAAGTTGTCAGGTCGCTGTCCACCAAGAGCGGGTTGGCGGACTACACATGTCTATTGAAAACTTAGTTTATGTAGTATGAGATGAAGTAACAAAAAGATACGATCATGTCCATAAGATACAAAAACACGTATTCTAATACTTATTTTAAATCAAATTATATTTTTTAACCCCCGACGCAAAAACGACCAGATGTTATAAGTTTGACGTGAAAGTGTGTATGTATGTATGTCTATCTATGGTATCATTACGCCTGAACGGATGAACCGAATGTGATTTTGTTTGAAAGGTGAATTAGTCAAGAGTGGTCTTAGCTATGTTTGATGAAAATTGGTCGAAGATGGCCGCTACCACCAAATGGCGGATTACGTGTTTTTTCAGAACTCCCTCAATATGGGTATCAAATGAAAGGGCTTTACCAGTAGAATAGAACTATTTTTATTATTTTATGTAATGCTAGTTATGTACTGATTTAAATTATGATTTTATTGAAGAAAAACTATAAGCTCTCTAAGCATCTACAAATATTCAGTAAAGTGCTTTTCAATATGCAATGAGCGAAAGAATAGTGTTCTTTTATTCGAAATACCACACATTTTTAAAAAATATTATTTTTACATCTATGTACATATAAATAAAGTAAGCGTCTGTTTAATTTCAAATTAGCAGCTTTTCACTAAATGCATATAAAAGTATATATACGGCACTAGCAGATAGATTTTTTGCAAATCTATTTTTATAATCTTTGTCTGTCTGTCTGTTTGTTTCGGCTAATGTTTGAAACGGCTGGACTGATTTTGACGGTACTTTCACTCCCAGATAGCTAATGTTATAAGGAGTAACTTAGGTTACTTTATTTTAGAAATTTTATTTATTTTAACTAGCGGAACCCGAGGCTTCGCTCGCGCTAAACCTAGGAACGAACCCGAGCAAAGCGAGGGTGAGTCGCTAGTATCCCATAAAATTTCCTACAAATAATATTTCCCCCCTGATCCGCGACAGTGACCGGACGTCTTGTCATTCTTATTTTAGATTTTATATAAGTTATTTAAATATTTTAATAAATTCTAACTAGTGCAAGTACCAGGCGATCAGAAGTTGTGAGGAGTAAACTCAAGACTACCGCATAAACTGCGAACTTAAGCTAAAAATGCCTAAAGTAACTAGATCACCACCTGCGCTTCAACATACCTCATCGGATTCAGATGTTGCCAGGATCTCACTTGATACTGATGTTACAACACCAACATTTGTATCCCAACGTAATAAAAGGCAACGAGAATGTAGTGAAGAAAAATTTTTATCTTTTAAAGAAGAGATTACTTACCTTATCAGTGACTGGAAAAATACTCAAAATTCTTTGTTGGAAAAGTTAATAGCAGAAGTTGCCACAATAAAAGAACAGAATAATCAAATAAAGAAGTCAAACGAAGATATAGAAAAGGGCATTGAATTTATCAATAATCAGTATGAAGATATGGTAAAAAAAATTGAAAATTTGGAAAAAGAGCGCAAACAACATTTACTACAAATAACTTCACTATTAACACGTGTAGAAGACATAGAAAGAAACCTAAAAGCATCCTCCATCGAGATACGAAATGTCCCATTGCCTACACAGCGTGAAACAAAGGGAGATCTATGTCAGATTGTACAAAATACTTGTAAAACCCTGAATGTAAATGTATCACAAAAAGAGATCAGAGACGTATACAGAGTCACTACAAAATCTGGTAAAGGCACCATTATTGCAGACATTACTTCAGTGTTAACTAAGGCAGAAATCATTCAAGGAGTTAAAACTTACAACAAGCAGCACCCGGACCACAAACTCAATTCAGCTGTTATAGGAATAAAGGGAAACCAACGTCCAATTTACGTTTCTGAAGCACTTACTTCTAAAACACGGAGGTTATTTTTTCTTGCAAGAGATTTAGTACGATCTAATGAATATAAGTTTTGCTGGACGAGCAACGGTAAAGTGTACTTACGTAAATCACTTGACGCAACACATATTGAGGTGAGAGACGAGGTGCAATTAGCTTCGCTTAAAAATCAGAAATGACTAGGTAAATATTTTTCTCATTTAGACAAATATATCATTTTTTCTTTTGTATTTTTTCATAAACTCTATCTATTAAGTTACCTTTGTCGCATTAATTGTTTGTTTATTATTAGGTTTTATAATTTAGTTCTTAACCACTTCTATACTGTAAAATACTACGCATATTATCACCGAAAAAAACGTTATACAAGACACTATACAACCTCCAACATTCATACAAAATATGTATATGTTAATTATGTCACAATTACAATATTGAAAATTCGATTCATTTACTGATATTAACAAATTAATTGCAAACCTAGATAATATTGAGCCAGGAAAATCATTCATGGGTGATCTAGACAAATGTAAAGCTATCGTACAACCCTACACTTTAAATCTAAAAATTTTGACACAAAATATAAGAAGCATAAATAGAAACTTCCCCCAGCTACAAGTCATGTTAACTAGGTTGGATATATCGTGTGAGATAATTATTTTAACGGAAACATGGAACTCAAAAGTTGTTAATGCACCCATTTTATTAAATTATGATTCTTACTGTACTACAAGCAATAAAAACCAAAATGATGGAGTTATAGCATATATAAAACAAGGTTCTGACTATATTGTTGAAGAAAAACCGCTGACGGATGCTTCATGTTTACTTATTAGAGTTAGTACTGATACCATCGTACTTGGCATATATAGATCCCCCTCTGAACGAAATATTAGTAATTTTTTAAGATCTTTAGACCTTTTACTATTCGACTATACAAAATACAATAACATTATATTAGTTGGGGATTTGAACATAGATATTATCCAAAACAATGGTGATAATAATAACTCAGATGAATATCTAAATCTATTATCAACACATGGGCTGCTACCTGGTCACACTTATCCTACCAGAGATAAAACTTGTTTAGATCACTCAATAATCAAAGCCAAACATCCATCGCTCACTGTCGTCATAGAAACAAGTCTCACTGATCATTACCCTGTATTAACATGCATTAAATTAAAACAAAATACTATTAGAACAAAAAATACGATTTCTCAAAAAATCAATTATAATAATATTCTTAATGAACTTAAAGTAATGAATTTTGACAATATAATATCAACAGATGTGAATACTTATACTGAGAATCTAATTCGCTTATTTCAAAATTTATTACTCAAAAACACACTTAGTTCTTTAACACCTAAAAGAATGCGCTGTATTAAACCATGGATTACTCCAGGACTTCTTCGATGTATGAAAAATAGAGATCGAATGCATATGAAATGTAAAAGGGAACCTAATAATGAAATATTGATAATAACTTATAAACGATATAAAAATTTCTGCAATGACCTACTGAAACGATTGAAACGTATTCACGAAAAGAATGAGTTATCAAAGTATGCCAACAATCCTAAACTAAAATGGAAAATAATTGATAAAGTCAGTAATAGACTAAAACCTAAAACTACCCCAACTCATTTGCTAAATATAGGGATCACAGACGAAGACTCTTTGGAAAAAGTAAACAATTATTTTGCTTCTATTGCTAAACATCTTGCAGATGGCATTTCCAATACAAGTTATTCGAATACCGATTCCACCCAAAATACACACACTCAAACAGACTCGATGGCAATTTACTACACGACAGAACAAGAAGTTAAATCTATTCTATTTAATCTAAAAACAGATAGTGCAATTGGATGTGATGGGATTTCTACAAGATTTCTTAAAATGGCAAGTAATACTGTAATTCCACACATCACACAAATCATAAACCTTTCGATCGATACTGGCATTTTCCCACAAGCATTTAAACAATCCGTCATCCATCCTATTTATAAAGGAGGGGCTACAGATTGTATCAACAACTATCGACCTATTTCTGTATTACCGGCACTATCAAAAATTTTTGAAAAAATACTAAATAAAAGACTAGTAGCATACTTAAATAAAAACTCAATTTTATCAAAAAACCAATACGGCTTTAGACCAAGTCTATCTACCTCTCAAGCCGTTTCTGATCTTACCAACTACGCCGCAAATCTTTTGGATAGCCGGGATAAGTGTATAGGAGTTTTTCTAGATTTGGCAAAAGCTTTTGACACAGTTTCTGTGTCGCTATTAATTAATAAAATGGAAAATATTGGCATAAGAGGTAAAATACTGGAGTTATTTAAAAGTTATCTGTCGAACAGAACCCAAAAAGTAACAATAGGCGGGAAACTTAGTGGTGAAGCTCCTGTTTTATTTGGTGTCCCTCAAGGCAGTGTACTAGGTCCCACATTATTTTTAATTTATATAAATGATCTATGTAAATTGAATTTAAAAAATGGTAAAATATTTACTTTTGCTGACGACACCTCAATATTATTTCATGGAAAAACCTGGATTGAGGCTAAAACAAAAACGGAACTAGGACTACGTCAAATTAAAAATTGGCTCAACCAAAACATGCTTACACTTAATATTTCTAAAACTAAATATATGTTATTTACAATCACTAGGAGGACTCTTCCTGTTGAACAAACTTTCAAAATTCAAATGCATTCCTGTCTTAAAGGACAATCATGCCAATGTGACGTATTAAATAGAACTAAAACCATACGTTATCTCGGCATCTTGTTAGATGAAAATTTTAGTTGGGATCCACATATAAAAGAATTAACAGAAAAAACAAGAAAGTTAATTTGGGTCTTCAAAAAACTGCGAGACGTGGCTGATACTTCTACTTTAAAAATGGTTTACAGCGCTTTGGTTGAGTCAATAATAACTTACTGCATCACATCGTGGGGTGGGGCGTGTAAATCACATCTTTTAAAACTAGAAAGAGCGCAACGAGCTATATTAAAAATCATGTCATCAAAACCGTACTGCTATCCCACAATTGAATTATATCGGAATTGCGAAGTCCTTTCTGTCAGACAATTATTTATAAGAAATACAATAATCGATCAACACCGAAAACTAGCATATGACCATAGTTTCTCAAGAAATAGACTCAACCATAAAATATGTAAAATAGAACGGTACAAAACCTTTTTCATTCATAAGTATAACTGTTATCTAGGTCCCATGCTTTATAACAAATTAAATAAAATTCTTAACATATACCCGCACAACACTTACCAATGTAAAAATATTATAGTAAAGTGGTTAAAAAGTCAGAGTTATGATGACACAGAAAAATTACTTGCAATGTTTAAATAAATCATCATAAACTTAACAACCAACTATTTATTTTTACTCATTATTATACGCATATTATATTACACTCATACATATTTACATAAATAAACACATTTAAAACATATTTACTATTTTAAACAACCATCACACACCCACACAAATTTTTCCTATGAGTAATAAACAAACAAAATTATTAATATTGTTACTTTGAATACAAATATAAATATAAATAAACAATTATATAGTCTAAAATTATATATAATAAAAAATATGTATCTAGAATATAAAATCTATTTCGGAAAAATAATATATATTTAAAAATTTGGCTTAAGTTTATACTCTGAGTGGTTTAACTTTACATTTCTTAAGAATGTGAACTTTTATGACGGTACATGAAAAAAAAAAGAGTTTAGTATCAAATGTAAAATGTAAACTGTCATTTTGTAATTTTGTGGCGTTCGTAATTAAATATAAGTTTTAAGTGACTATTAAGTTAAGTGCTTTATTGTTTTTATGTCATGGAGGAAGGAACTGCCATCTGTGATACAGGCTAGGCCTAGTACAGTCGGCAGTGACTAACCGCAGTACTCGTAAGCATATTTTGATTTGTATTTATTTAGCTTATTAGAAACAACTGTACTGTAATGAAAATGTATTTTGTGCTAATAAAGGTATTATTATTATTATTATTATTATTATTATTATTATTATTAGACCGTGAACGTATTATTATGAAACAACTTAATCAAGGCGAAAGTGTAAGCTAAAAATATGAAAATTCATCAATACTTTATAATATTTTTATACATGCATAATTATTTCTGTATAAATCATTTATATTTAATTTATTTTGATATTGAATTACGCTGATTGGTAACAAACTTCATTTTTACTTTAAAGTAGTGAATATTTCGATGAAGCACTAACTTAAGTAAAAGTTTTTCGACATAACATAACTTTTTTTGAAACTAAGCCAAGGCTGTTGACATACTACTCGCTATTTTACACATGAGATGTATTTTATCTTAAAGTAGCAAACTCAATACAAAAGCCATTCCTTTTAAAATTGAGCTTTTGTGCTTAAAGTTCTTCGCAAGAACAATAATTATTGAGTTATTTAGCGTCCCACTGTTGGTCACTAACCTTCGTTCAAACCAAAGAAGCTGATGTTAAAGCATACACCAAATGCTGGTCGGCGGAATTTAACGTTCTCAAAAAGTGTCGTAGCTATTATACAGTTACGTGTGGTAATGACAATTAAAATTTGCAAACAAAATTTAATTCGAAAACAAAAATTAAGAAGGTGTATAGAAGATGTAAGAATATTACAATAATTTTTTATTGAATTTCAAAGTGACCGTTACCACTGTGTTACCACAACATAAAACAGTTACTACAATATACGTATGAAATAATAACTGGCAACACTATGTATTTTCAATGGACCTAACCAAAAACAATATAGACTATCTCAGATTAAATAAATCATCCTTCACGTCAAAGGGTTCCATAGCTGAGCCTTTTAAGTACTTCAACTTGCGATAAGAGGCCTCAGGGATTCGGGTACGCGCGTAATAAAATTTCTTTTAGCTGTAAAAATAAACACTACTGTTTTATATCGTGGTTATATTGCTTTGTAAACTGTATGTACATGATAGTTCACTTACATGTAGTCCTATAAAGTTTGTTAGATGGTTTTTTTTTCTCTTTAAGACGCGTGCTTTTTCGATGGAAAATAGTGAATTTGATATCAATTTAAGTATTTTTATAATTGCTTTTACCAATTTTTTTTTAATTTGGTATGTTTGGTTACAAGAAATAAAAAAGATAAGATTTAATAAAAGCCCTTTTTAACGTCCCACTGCTGGGCATGGCCTTCTCCTTCCAAGTTTGAGTTGGCGGACTTCACGTGTCTTTCGAAAACTTACTAGGCTCTCTGCAGGTTTCCTCACGATGTTTTCCTTCACCGAAAGACGAGTGGTAATCATGTTAAAAATGGTTCGCACATGAAAATACGCTCCGCTGGGGTTAGTCTCAAGGCAAGTTTTAACGGTTGGTATATATTTCTTAGAGATAAGATATTTATAGTGCTTAATGCACAGTGCATTGATGTCTAATAAAACCAGTTTGTGTGGTCTACAACAGACGTCTATAGGTAGGAACAAATATTTTGTTTTATATACATTTATAGATTTAGATAAGGGTATGACAGGCATATTTCTTAAGTACAAGCACGAAAAAAGGTTGTTTTGTTCATATTTTTATTATATTACAACATTATGGACAATATTTTTATTTTTCACTTACGTAAGACGATTTTTAAATTAAGGTGAAACAAAATCTTCGAATCACTAGCATAGTATGAGAGTAGGGTTTGAGTATCAAAGTATCATTTTGTGATGCAATTTTTGTTCCTTTGATACATTTTAGATTCATGATATTACGAAAATTAGTTCACATTTTTTAAAACGTCCAATGTCCTTAATATTTATCCATTTTCGTGTACTTTTGTTCAAAATGAAGAACTTTATTAACTTAAAATCGTACTTTCAAATTTGACTAAATTACATTTAATTTTAATCGGTGCTTGCTTTATAAATAATTCATAAGAAATTAAGTAGTTATTAACTAAAAAAGCTATATTTTATACAGGTTTAAAAGCTTAAAGAAAAGTAGTCAAAAGCTTGTATTGAAAACATACTCAGCTTAACAAGATTCTACACAATATTAAGTGGCATAAACTGCTAAGAGAATTGAGAATTGACACACATTCTAAGTATTGTTCGTGACTTATAGCTAGTTTGAATTTTTCTTCAAGTACTATGTTTGATATTTAAATTTAACTAGCAATCTAGTCTAGCTTTGCATAAGTAAAAGAGTTAAGAGTAGATCTACAAATACTGTTCCCCACTGTTTGTCTATCAATATTCCTTTTTATTTTTTGTTTATTTCGTATTGAAGATTTTTTACTGATACTAACTTAACTACTTACACTTTATTGATACATCTAAGATTTTAAAAAGATAAGTGAAGCCTAAGTCAATGAAGAAGGGCTAAATTCATATATAATATACTAGCGACTCACCCTCGCTTCGCTCGGGTTTGTCCCTAGATAAGTAAGTTTGTAGCACAAAAACCAAAAAAACAAACTTTGTCTTAGATCTCCTTAGTGCGGCCCTGTTGCAAAGTCCGTTCTTAGCGGACGTTTACTAACTATAAACTATCTCCCTGCAAAATTTCATCTTTATACGTCAAGCGGTTTTCGATATTTCGTGATGAGTGAATTTCACTTTTATAAATGCAAATTTTTCTTGCCATAAAAATAAAAACTAAATAAGGCTGTACAAAGTTTAATTCTAATATAAATCTCAATTGTCTAGAAGAAGAGTCAAATAAAAACAAGAATCTTTAGCATACCTTCAGCGTAGATGGTTTTATGGATCTTAAAAAAGAAGTAAAAGTACGATTTCAAAGGAAAATAGCTCAATGGCAATAAATCAAATTATTCCAGTTTAAACGGACTCATAAAAACGTCAGTACTTACAAAATAATGGGCTTTAATTGTTTTTGACAGTTCTTAACTAAACATTTACTTTTACAGTTAGATTTGAAAGTAGAAGCTTTGACAGAAATGTTATATTCAACGAATCAGAAATATTTGCTAATTGTAAGACAGGATGTACATTAATACATTCTGTAATTCGTAACGGTCTCATTTAACTATTTTTAAGTCCCACTGTTGGGTGTGGGCTGGTGTACTACGCTAGCAAAGTCCTGGTTGGTGAAGTATATTATGTTTTTCGATAATTTTGAAGTAGATTATCTCGATTCTCTTAACACAATTAGAAAAGTTGTAATCATCATGACAATCTTTGTCACTTGAAAAACATCTGAGAAGCGAGATTCAGGATTTGAATCCACATCCCTTATTTATCAAAGCTACCACTGAATTATCGTCTCCATCGCCTAATCATCTACTAAATCAGGAAGGCAGTTTTAAAATATATACATAATGCGAGTAGTTAATGTTTAACACAAACAAGAAATTATTATATATGTAATAAAGTACCTACCTATAATAAATTACAATGTAAAGTAAGGTTAATTATAGAAAAAGTATCAGTAAATCACTACTAAAGGCTTAAAGTTACTTCAATCAGTTTAGCCAACAATGTAATTAGATTTTCTCCGAGAGTACATGAGTTCCTTGTAAATAAGAGCAAGGACTCTTCAATGCTGGATGAGATCTTGGTCGAAAACCATTGTCGTTAGCCTTCGAATAAACGATCTTGTTATTTCTTACCCAATCAATGTTATTACATACTGATTTGGGATATCGAAAAATTGGCCTATAACAAGTTGAAGTCACGAGCTATAGTTCCGTACCACATTATAGGTTTTGTAAAGGACGAAATCTAATTTTACATGTACTTGTTTTGGCACGTGGGTTTGCTTGCGTGATAATCGACGCGGGGATTGAGAGTAGCCTGTCTAATCCCAAAACGTAACGTATATCCTTGCTAAAAGCGAAATCTGTCAAGCAGTTTTTAATAAATAATACTTATAATACTAATAATTTTTGAGTTGAAATAGTGGATGAATGCTTGTATGAAAATTACGTCATATTACAAGCTAGAAGTACGACATTTAAAGTTTGTTAAAATTTCATACTAACTACTACTTACTACACGATGAAATCGAGCAAAGCGAGGGAGAGTCGTTCGTTTACGTACTTAAAGTGCACCAATACTAAGAATTTAGATGAAAATACTCACTTATAAGTTCAATTCAATTCAATTATTTCCTTTAATGGCTTCCAGGAGTGCCAGTTGGGCACAGTTAACTTCGCCAATGTCTTTTTTTTTTATGGGACAAAGGGGGCAAACGGGCAGGAGGCTCACCTGATGGTAAGTGATCACCTCCGCCCATGGACATCTGCAACACCACAGGGCTTACAGATGCGTTGCCGGCCTTTTAGGAAAGGGAGGGAGGGAGGAGGGAGAAGGACGGGATGAGGGACGGAGAGTGGGCCTCCCGGGCTCTCACTCACCGAACGAAACGCGACCACATAGCTGTCACTTCACGCCGGTCTTCTGTGAGAGAGTGGTACTATACGGGGCGTGCCGGCCCATTCGGCTGCTACCCGAAGGTAACAAGCATGGCACTACCACTTAAATGTCGCGTAGAATCAGTTATAAGTTTCACAATTATTTGTTTTACATTAGATTTACGAACAAACACGATTTTTCTTAATTACTTATTCAATCTATTATTATAACGCTTATTTCGTTTACGTTTTATTTTAAAAGAAAAAATTCTGTATAAAGTGAACGAATATTAACAAAAAATATATTTAAAAAAACCTTTTGTAAATTCACAATGGGGTAGAAAGGGAAATTTTCTACAACATCACTCCTTTAATTAGAGAGGTTTGACCGTCGGTCCGCGTCACCTGTCAAATACAGCTTTAAGAGATTGTAAAGGAAAAAAGTTTTTAGAAAGAAGTAAATTCTTGCCACAATTTTCTAAATAATGGTATGCTTTCTAATTCTTACATAAAGATATTATTAGGTGAGAATTTAACACTATTACTTTTTTTATTAAGTTTGAACATAGTAGCAGCTATGTTCATTGTTTTAACTAAACATAATTCCATTTGTGTAACATGCAAAGAAATATATACTAGTAATACTAGTAACTAGTAATAAGGATATTAGTAAGGATTAATAACCGAGCTTTAAATTATTTTTAAGTTAAATTAAGCGTTTCGAAATGTACATTTAAGAATTAAATTTATTTTGTTTTCAGAGAGAACTTAAAATAGAAATAATTTTAAAAAGTATGTGCTATTAAATTCTATATTGTCATCAGCCCTTTTTAATGTCCCACTGCTGGGCACGGGCCTCCCTCAGTACGAGGGGATCAGGCCTTAGTCCACCGCGCCGGCCTAGTGCGTGTTGGTGGACTTCACATGTCTTACGAAAACTTGCTAGGTTCTCAGACATGCAGGTTTCCTCACGATGTTTTCCTTCACCGCAAGACAAGTGGTAATCATGATAGAAATGATTCGCACATGAAAATATCAGAGGTGCGAGACCCGGAGTTGAACCCGCATCATTCGGCTATATAAGCAACGTGTTAATTATATTTATATATATACAACACGCGTGAACGGCTGGACCGATTACGTTAATTCTTTTTTGTTGTATTTGTTACTGTCAGGAGAAGGTATATTAAAGAAAAAATTAAGAAAGTTGTGCAGAAAGTAAGGAAATTAAAAAAAACTTTAAAAAATTAACGGCGTTTGACGTATCAAGTTATGACAGTTGCTATGGTGCTTTGCAATGGTAATTAAATCAGCAAATATATACCGGGCGGTGCGAGGTAAATATATAGGTACAACACCTACCTAGGGACGAACCCGAGCGAAGCGAGGGTGAGCCCCTAGTGACTAAATAAATTAAGTTTAAATAAATACACACTATATAACAGCAACGTGTCTAGTCGCCAGTCCGCTTTTCACTTCGTTGGTTGAATCGCTTTCATAGGATCGTAACCAAGCAAGAGCGAATAAAATGCATACCCTTCTGTTCCCAAGAAAATTACTGACCTGCAAAATTGCGTCTACAGTATGAAATAAAATGTTAAGTTAAGTAAAATATAGGAGATAAAAACATAAAAAGCAGTTGTGGTCTTAATAGGCGTCTTGTAGAATTCTGACGTGAACAGTTTATTAGACGCAGGTTACTTTACTAAGTATGTACGATTATTAATAACATCTTCCGCTTCGCTTGAATGAATTCTTTTTCTTAAACTATAGAAGTAGTCTAATTTACTTCTTGTAACATCAGCTATCTGCCATTGAGAGTCCCATCGAAATCTGTGCAGTCGTTCCAGAGATTAACGGGAAGAAACAGTCAGAAAAATATGTTCAAAAATGTGCTTTTTATAAGTACCGTATATAACTACATAAGCATCTAATAAGAAGATGTTATGTTTATGTTACAAACAGACACTTCAATTTTATTTATTTGTATAGACAGACAGAATCTTTGGCAAACATATCATAGTTTAAAGACGACTCGTTTGGCTCAGTTGGTATTGACCCTACTTTCTGCGCCAGCGGTCGCGGGTTCGAGTCCCGCTGGGGGCATTCATTTGCTAATCACGAATGTTTGTACTCCAGTCATGGGTGTTTATATTTATATTATGCATGTATTAATAAATTATATGTGTAGTATATCAACTATCTGGTATCCGCAACACAAGCACGTTACGTAGCTTACTGCGGAACTAGATGGCGCTGTTGTAATAATGTCCCAATATATTTATTTATTTATTTTTATTTATAGTTTAAAGAAGTTTGCATATTCCTTTACTTGCATAATATACTTTACTTCGTTGCTGACTACAAAATATTTTGTTTATGCTGTGCAATAATAACGTAATTTTTTCCTCTATTTTGACCAACTGATTTAGCCCTTTAAGAGCTGTCGCACACTATAGTGTCGGTTCTTGGTTCAATCGGTCTGGTATAATATATTGCTCTTACTAACAGTGTATATGCATAATAATTTCTTAGGTTAACTTGAATATTTGTCATAATAATTATTGATTAAAACAATATTTCCGTTTAAAAGTGTGAATACACTCATTAATTACTTATCAGACTGATAATTTACCAGATCGATATCGGACCTAGAATGAACCATAATCGGCATTATAGTATCGGTTACTCGCTTACCATCTCACTTCTAAGCTCGGAGTGCTCTTCACTGCAAGGGGTTCAGTCCCTAATCAACTACGCTGGCCAAATACTCGAAAGGGTCAAAGCTAAACGCCTTTTTAAAATACGATTTTTGTTCTTAAAAATTCAGGTTTCTTTGTCACGATATTTTTCTTTATAATAATGATATAAGAGACTAACGGTTTGACCCTACTTGTCTTGGAAGCGATCGCATTATCTATAGAAGTTAATTACAAAAAGTAAGGTTAATGAAGACATAAACAATTTTAAAGAAACAAAATCATGGGTACCAGTACTAGCATAATTAATATAAACAAAAGCGAAAATTATAAGCTCATATGCACACCAATTTCACTCAACAAATATTTCAAGCCTAGTTTTGGCTGAATTTATTTGCAAATTTCCTTATGAAATACTTTGAAACGTTGCGCGAGAATTTATTAGAGGACTTTGGAAAAGTAATTCGAAGTTTCAACGTCGAGCCGTAGCTTGGTGTTGTTCGCTAAAGACTTAGTAACATTTTTAAACTGTTATTGTTGCAGTGTTCAAGTAAATTGTTTTCGTTTTACAACACTATAATAAAAAGTTTGAAAATGAAAGATTTGCACTTTCATGTTTCTTTTATGTATTTTATTTATTTAAATTCGCTATCTCCTTGCTGCTGGCGATCTACGTATTATATCACATATAAAATTACTTTATTGATTCTCAACGTGAGCTTTAGTTAGTAAAAGTTTCTGCCTGTAAGTTCAACGTACCGATAGAAGCTTTTCATCATCAGCCCTTTTTAACATCCCACTGCTGGGCACGGGCCTCCCAAAACACGATGCATACAGACGGGATCAGGCCATAGTCCACCACGCTGGCCTAGTGCGGGTTGGCGGACTACATTTGTCTTTCGAAAACTTGCTTGGTTTTCTCAGACATGCCTCAGGTTTCCTCACAATGTTTTCTTTTAACGTAAGACAGCGGAAATCATGTTAAAAAATATTCGCACATGAAAATATTAAAAGTGCGAGACCCGGATTTGAACCCGCATCACTCGGTTATCCAAGTGAGGGCGTTACCACTAGACTACCACTCCTCCTTTTTATAATAAGTATAACGAATTCAAGTTACGCAACATTTAACATGATCTTTCAATATAAAATGTGGAGTAAAAAGAAATGGACAACATAACTAAAGTGCGTAGAGACAAAGGTATCAGTAAAAAGCTTATGCGAAACTATTCACCGATCGCAATTACTATATCTTTAATCCGCTCGTAAGACTTTATCGACGGGCGCGTGTATCGTAAAGTTCAACTGGAGAGCGATAACAGAAAGTCCCGCCCAGTAGTTTTATTGCAATTTTGTTCTTTCTCTCAAATTTTATGGTACCAAGCCAATGGGGATGCCATAAAACAAAATCTCTTAAGGTTTTGAAATATAATGTCGAAAATAATTGGCTTGGTACATGCATACAATATTTAAACATATTAACGCTTTGTTTGTTTTGATTAATTGTTTTCTATAATATTGATTTGCAAGTTGACTTGGAAAACTTGTTCTGCCATATAAATACTTATCATGATAAAAATGCGGGGGCAGGGAAAGGAGGGTGAAAAATACTTTACAGCCTATTCTCATACTTTGCCAGTCCAGCCATTTCGGAGTGCGTCCACAGACACCGTAACAAGAATTATATTACATTAAAGGTATAGTCTATTTAATATTACAATACGCCACTTAAAAGCGGAAAAAACATTTAAATAAATAACGCGAGCAAAGTTACAGAAAAATCACTCAGAAATGAAATAAAACACTTCTGGGTGCTCTTAGTACCAAATACATGCTAAATATTCTAAATACTAAGTTACCTAAAAAGGCACGCGAGCAAAGTAAGGGTAAGATGTTAGTATATAATATTTTAACGTCAAAAAAAATTAGTGTCCGTATTAAGTTAAATTATTTATCGAAAATTACTATTAAAATGTATGGAATCTATCAAATCCTGTGAAAATGAATGCATCTAAGCTCTAGGAACGAAACTATCCACATACTATTTCACAAACCAATAAGCCGAAATGGCAGTATCCCTACATCATCTTTTTGATCAACAGACAACGGGCTTTGTTATGTAAACTGTTGAGAGTTATGCAACTGAATTTTCTGAAAGCTTTTGGATTTAGCTTTTACGAGGAAGATTCCTACGATCGTAGCTTTTGTATCTGTTTTATATATTGAACTATTCTTTTACGTGTAAAAAAATGTATTTGTGTTTCCTTCTTGACACAGATTATATATTATAAACGATAAATAAATAACATTAACGAACTACCACCGAGTTACATATTATAATAGTAATTGTAGGCATAAGGCTTTTGTTATGGATTACAGATAGTTGATATTACTACATACATATAACTCTAAATGCAAAAAATTATGTAAATATAAATACCTATGAATGGATATAGGCATATTATGTGCTCAAAAAATATATATCTCCAGCTACCAATACGAGTATAGATATTTAAAGATTTTATCAGACGAATAATACAAAAGTTTGAACGATTCAAAGAATATTTTAAATTTAATCTTTGCAATTCTAATTCACAAACCTAACATACTTGTAAGTGTTTTACAAGTGTATAATTAAATTATGTCAAATTATATAGTAAAATGTCAAGAGATATCAAAACAAATGATTTCATTAGGCTCCAACATAATAGCTTTGTAAGCGATGAAGCGGAGGCAAGGAAATTTTATATTTCGTTTCCTTTCATCGCATCGAGGCTTACCGACAATACATTTATATTTCTTTGAGGCTTTTCAAAATGCTTAGCATTTGCAAGTATTACAGATTTTGTTGTTATAAATGTTTTAAGAGAGTTTGTGATGTTTTTACTTAAAAATGTATATTTTAGAGCATTTAAATAAACTTGATTTTAGGGTTGTCTGCCAAAAACTTAAAAGTGAGCCTTTAGAAAGAATTCTAATTTGTCATGTCAATTCGTTCGTTTTGGAAGATTCGAGAAACATTTATGATAGTTATAGGTTTTCAAAAAATATTATTTCAAATAAATATAATAGTTAAAATAATTAGGGTAGGGTGTTTTTAGATTTATTTTTATACCATTTATTGAGGTTAGTGAAATTAATAATTACGTGTTTTTATGAAATATTCTTAACTAATGAAATAAAAATTTACTTTATATACACAAAATTGGTATAACACTAAAGCACTGTAGAATAAAACCTCTTAAATAAAGCTGTAAAACAAAGTACACCCAAAAATAATAAAGAACATAAGATGGTATTATCAAAAATTTTCTTATGTCGACCCTATATGAATCTTGGTGAGATCAAGCCTCATAAAATAGTAGCTATGACATTTTCTCACATCCAAACGACAGCAAAAACGTAACATTTCCGTCCGTCATAATCCACGTCGTAAACTTCCAGGACTCTACATACTTACCATTGAGTAAATCTTCATTTTCATTATTTACTCCGTATCTCTTTCTTTATGAAACGATTAGGATCTATGGAATACCTCACCTTCTGACCTACAGCGAAAACTTTTGAAAGTTTGTTTTGGTTACGAGCTTTTGTAAAGCTCTTTTTCATTATATCTGTTAAAATGCTTTTTGTTTTATAAAAATCATAAAATTCAAAGTTTGGCCTATTAATCTTATTAATTGTATTTATGTTCACAGTTTATATGCTTTGGTGTGTGATTTCTGTTCCATTGCATGAATTTAACGTACCTAAAAAAGGTTTTAATGAGCAAAGTTGAGCTTCATTATATGTATTGAGTCAAATATGCGTATCACTAGCAATTGCAATGTTTCTATTTTTTCAATATAATATATTAAAAACTAGCCCCCCTAGCTCCACTATAACGGTTTACATCAAACTTTGTACAGTGGTTTTCACGCGATGACGTCACAGACAAACAAAAGTTCTAAAACTAGATTCGCCCTATATATTGTTACACCGCTTTCAAAAACACTTAAAAGTGATTAAGCATATCATTATTGACAAGAGCTGGCGAGATGGAAAAGAAAATTTTAATTAAAAAGGCCAGATAAAATTACTTGAAAATTAGTCGTAAAAATTAGATTAGATTAAAAAACTGCGTCAACCACGAAAATAACATATGAAGTGACTGCTTCCTCTTTTTAAAGTTGGTAAAAAAGAAAGAGTAATAAGAAGCAAAGTCAAAAATAGAACCAATAAAGCATTACACAATGAATTTATAAGACGCATACCACAATTCGTCGGCTTAACAGAAATCCTCAATAAAAGCTTGCAAATATTGTCGGGTCGCCTTTGATATCATTTTCGGGTATCGCTTCGCAAATGAGATAGAGACTTAGGAAAAGGATTATTTTATTATCCATATGAAATTTTCCTCCAAATCAGAATGTGTGGATGTGGGCTGTTGCTTTTTGTGCCTCGCGGAGATTTATCTGTCGGCCGTGACAAGTTAACGAGCCCTTTGGGTCTGATCGATTGTTAATTATGTCAATGAATGTCCCAATATCAGTATAAATATATTATATTAATAATATGACCCTATATATAAAAAGTGGTAGCCCAACGGTAACGCGTTGCTTGTATAACCGAGTGATGCGGGTTCAAATCCGGGTCTCGCACCTCTGATATTTTCATGTGCGCATCATTGCTATCATGATTACCACTTTTCTTACGATGAAGGAAAACATCATGTGGAAACCTACATATCTTAGAAAAGCCTAGCAAGTTTTCGTAAGACATGTGAAGTCCGCCAACACGCACTAGGCCAGCGCGGTGGATTATGGCCTGATCCCCTCGTACTGAGGAAGGCCCGTGCCCAGCAGTGGGACGTTAAAAATAAAGGGCTGATGACACACATATATAAAAAACTGTCTTGTAGCTAGCTGACTTACCAGTTTGTAACTGCCACTATGTTAGTTACGTGTTCGATTCTTGTATGAAGAAAAAATTACATTCAAGTGCGTCAATTTTGCTCCATTCCATTGTTCTATTAGAATGTTGAAGAAGAAGGTCCATGCCCAGCAGTGGGACATTAAAAAGGTCAAAATTCATGTATGCCTATAATTATATTTAACATAATTACGATTTGATCAGCTTGGTGGGGTTCGATCTGGTCCCCCTCGTGGATGGCTCAATTCGAGCTCGTAGTGCGATCCAAAATTTTACTACAAATTATATTATCTAATCTTTTAATATACATACATATGTATCTGAACAAACTTGGTTTGTGCTGATTTAGTATTCACTTCGTATAATAACTACGTCAAATAACAAATTTCTGTTAACTAAATAATGTAATTTACGGCGGAACACGATGTAGTAAGAAAAGTTATCCGGAGGCATAGTGTTTCATTCTGGAGCGTTAAAATTAAATTATTAGCCGCACACTGTCGACTAATAAACAGCTACCGCTGTAGTAGCGACTTATCTATTTTGTTGGGTTTTAACCTTCTGTATGGGGTTCAGTTCTTGAATAAAATAAATATGTATTAAAAAAAACTTTTTAAATAAAAAAAAAATAAAAAAATAAAAAAAAATATTTTTTTTAAAATAACAATTGCATATATAATTCTATAATGCATATTAGACTTGAATCTACAAGAAATCTTGAAGTTCACAAATGCAACGAGGCTTTTCGTGGTAATAATTTTTTTTAGAAATAATGCCTAAAAACTCTAAAACATTGTTTGCTATACAAAAGTTATGTTTTTAGCATGCCATTGTGAAGTACCATTGTAACCTACTGTTGTGAAGTACACACTCCTATGACATATTGCACTTTTATACGCGGGATATTGCGATTTCAAACCTGTCATTTACTATTTGGCCAAATATTTTTGCAAAATGAAAGGCAAAGGAATAAGTTGTATCTCTTTAATTTTAATATTGTCAGCCCTTTTTAACATCCCTTTGCTAGGCACGAGTGTCTTCTTAAAAACGAAGGAGTTCTTGTTATCGATCACACTGGCCAAGTGCAAATGATTCGTACATGAAAATTTCAGAAGACACACCTGAGATTTATATCCGCTTTATTGATTTCTAAGTAGTATCTAAGTCAATTGTAAACGTGCTTGCCATTTTCACTGCTTTAAAAATGCTATTTAGATATTAAAAGAATTAAAAGTTTGAATATCAATTACTAGACTACTATTTTGTAATATCGATTTCATGTTAATTAGTGCTTTCACTTTCTCTCCCCAGACGTCTGTCGCCACCCAAAGCGTAAAACTAATAACTAATTATACGAAAGTTAAAGGTACATTTTAAGCAGTGTCACATTACCTATAAAATTTACAAAAGATTACATATAAAACTATTTAGTTTGGAAGTCGGTTTTGTTTTTTTTTTGTTAAAAATAATTTTTGATCGATCTATTTCGTACCAACAGTCAACACATGCACCTAGCAAAGAACGTGCAAGTCACCTTAAACAAATCCGAGCGATGCGAGGGAGAGTCGCTAGTAAAAATATATTCAAACTATAAACAATGAAAACAAATTTGAGATCATATAAACAGTAGAAATTTTGAAATAGTTATACTTCTGTCTAACTTTAGAGGTATTACAATTCTAAAAACCCATCTATGATGAAAAGCTATATTAGAATTTTAAATGAAAAACCCTTTTCGGATTTTTCGAATTACTTTTGAACTAGCAAATCCGGCCTTTTTTGATGCGCGTAAGTTAAAATAAATTAAACGGATAGCCTAAGTTACTTCTTATAACAATAGCTATCTGCAAGTGAAAGTCTCGTCAAAATTGATTCAGCCGTCAACAAACAGACAGACATACAGAAAGGCTGACAGACAAAAATTATATAAATAAATTTAAGATTGATGTAAGCATTGTATGTGCTTTAATATTATGCGTTTAGTCAAAAGCTGTAAAGAACTTAAAAACAGACACTTCAATTTTTTTATTTATTTGTCCTGATTTTGGTTTCCAACATTTCGAAAGCTACAACTATCGTGGCCATGCGAGACTCTCTCAATTAGCATTTGAAATAAAATTACATATACTATCGCACTTTTCGTGGATTATTAATTTTTGGTTCCCGAATTTAAGGATGCGTTTCAGCATTCACTGTCTAGACAAATATATAAAAGTGTTGAATCTATTGGGAATACCCCAGATACTATATAGAAGTGTGCCACTACGGGTATACTGGTGTATAACGTACAACTATAACTTTTCTGGCACATCCAGCCATTATCATAGCTCACTGAACTGAAAGGGTAGACCGCAGTTAGTTTAATAACTAAAGCTATTTACTCATACTAGAGTAGTGAACGTTGCAACAGACCGTGTCTTGAATTATCAAACTCGTTACTCATCGAAGTTGTGGACGATCGTCAGGAATAAGCACGTTTGCGCTACAAGATAAAGATAACGAAACTTTTGAAAGTGTTTCAAAGAGCCAGGTTACTATAGTTTGTTTTAAAATACGATTTTTTATTTTATACGGTCGCCTTCGACCGTGATTTTATACGGTCGCGGGTTCGAGTCCCGCTGGGGGCATTATTGAGCACGAATGTTTATACTCTAATCATGGGTGTTTATATTTATATTATATACATATGTATTTAAAGTCATATATGTGTAGTGTATCAAGTATCTTATATCCGATACACGAGCCTCATAGCTTACCAAGGAACTAGATGGCACTGTACATAATAACGTCCCAACATATTTATATTTAATTTATTATTATTTTATTTGCTGAGTCGCATAAATTTTTCTGGCTGGATTCTGCGTGAGATAAACCATTTTAAGTATTTACAAGTGGTTGTTAAAAATATTATTCTCTGTTTTCTTAATGTTAATAGCAAGTGAGTGATAGGAAAGAAGCGTTGAAGGAAGAAAAAACAAAAGTAAATGGGCTTTCTATGTTTCTAAATTGTCTCCATTCAGTCGATTACATAAAACTGTTCTATATACATACTCATATTTCAAATATGGTAATTATTCTTGTTACTTTTTCACGTTTGAAACAACTGAACAAATTTTGATTGCATTCTGATGAGAGATAGGCTAAGTTTAATCCGCCCGCCCAAACACAAGCGAAGTTGCGGGTTAAAACTAGGCCAAAATGTGTCATCTATATTTGAAAATATGCGTAAATTTTTTAGCCGCTTGTCACATAACGTTACGTTAAGTTACGTTACGTATATAATAACAATTACATGTTAATTATTCAATATACACTTATGGCTGAGTCAAAATGTTTATATTATAATATATCGTACATTAATAAAACCACTTAAATATAGGCGTAATATTCAAATATCATAAAGTTTTCGTTGTTACCTACAGGTATTGTTATTCCTACATTCTCGACCATATTTCTAAAATATTTTAATAAAATTGAAGGAAAACATATAAAAACTAAGCAATAACTAACCAGGACTTAGCCATTATTATAACCGGAAAATAAGTCTGAGTTTAAGTACTAAAAAAATCAACGTTATTAAAAATGCTGTGGGATTTTTCTTTCTAGAAAATATCGAGCTTTTATAGCGTTAAAGCTCAAAACAAATCTTTTCATAAGTCTCAATTATCCGATAGGAAGGCGGTGTTTTACTGCACGCTGCATCCATATAAAATACTACAATTGCTTCTTCTGTTTGGATAAAGATTTAATGGATGATACATTCTATTGTTGTAGTCACAAGCGAAAATAAACTAGTTTAAAATTATACTTTGGAATAACTAACTACATAATTAACTAAGGAAACCTTATAATATTTGGGTGAATATAACAACCGTGTTTGTTAGAATTTGTACAACTTATAAGCCTTTTGACCGATGATTGTTATATTCTCACTTAATTCGATTACATTGACTTTGGCAAAAACTTCTACAAATGTTCAGTAAAATGACTTGATTTTCAATGTCGAAACAATATTGCGTGAAGGTTTACTTTTAAAGATGAAAATTCGGGCACTTCGTACATTATTATTTTTTTACTTAGGAATATGTCTTACAACCTATTGGGAAAAAATACTACATTTAATAATGCTTGAACAATAGTTAATTCTCATTTTAAATTTAAGTATAGCTTTTACTTCAGCTTAGAACACTAAAATAGGCTTAACTTTAATAAGAATCAATGATTTTTATACATTATATAAATTCATAACATAAATTCAAAAACAAGAAAGATCTCTTTTAGTTAAGACCTCCATATTAACATATATTTTACTTTTACAAAATGCTTTTCGCATTACAGAAACTTTTAAAAGCCTTTTAGATGATAAACAAATACGCCTATAATTTTCACGAAAAAAATCTTTACCCAGAAAAATTGCGAAAACAGTTTAAACTATCTGCATCTTATTTGAAATGCAACCGCAACTTTATAATTAAAATCCTCGCCTTAACTACAGTGATTTATTTAGAAACTTGTTACAAAGTTGATTTAGTACATCGCGGTTAACTTATATTATTTATTAGACGCTTTGATATTTTGCTATATTTAAATTATGAACGCCAACAGCTGGAATAAGTTTCATTTAGTTTATAATGTTGCGGTCTGAGTGTGAAATTGTTAAGCATCTATTGTTAATCCATTTGATGTGGTCGTTTCAGGGAGAAATTGCTAACTCTATTAAATAGAGAGCGCTAAAATAATATTAAGATCGTAGCGTATGTTATTTTATAAACACGTGATATTACAAATCGCGAGTTTAAATATCTATTAAATTCACATTTTAATTTAAACTATCTTTTTGCAATAGTCTACAGCAATCATGTCATGGAAGATGTTTTGGGTGGTCATTGTTTTGTTATTAATATGCCTACAACATTACAGAATGGCTTCAATATTACGCTGGAAACAATTGAAAATCTCCGAGGAGTCTGTTTCAATTAAAACGGACACTATTCATCTCTCGCTTATAATAATCGTTAGAACACTTGACGGTATAAAAATTATATTATTACCCACATTTTATATACTCATCCGCTAAATTTGTATGAAAATATAACTCGATTAAGCAAATAAAAGCATGTTAAACCAAAGCAAAGAAGGTAAAATGTAAAGGGAAAGTAATAAAAGAGTGTTGAAGAAGACCTAACATCAGGTCTTCTTCTAGAATAGAACAAGTTAGAAGCAGGTGTGGTATAAAAAAGCAAACCTATAAAAATAGCTTTAAAATATTCAGTTTCAAATTTTGCGGCAAAATTATTTGTTTCTAAAATCAAAAGGCTGATATCGAATAAGAAACAAGTTTCTAACAAAACAGTCTCGCTCGTTAAGTATTACCAAGAACAAAAGTTATAAACTTTGGAAGAAAATTTTTTTTGCATATCTAATGAATTTTGTTTCTAAATGTATATTTGAAATGTAAACTTTCTGGTATTTATTTAATACTATTTACTTGTATAATGATTTTGATATTGAATTATATTTACAAAGATATTACTTTTTCTTTTTTGCTACAACAGAGTGGTTTTTTGAGATAATTTATGGACAAAGAGTTTCAATACAGAAAGTTTTTATTTATGAATTAACTTGCAACTTACCCTTACTCCGTACGTCCTCCATTCGTCGTCACATACATTACTATACATTTCTCGGAGTTTAAATGTTTTAACCCAGTAAAAAGTAGTAAGTATCCCATATGTAAATTTGTCCCGAATAACTATCATCATACCGAATCTCATTAAAAAGAAAGAGAGAGATAGTGAGAGAGAGAAAGAGAGAGAGAGAAGAGAGAGAGAGAAGGAGACTAAAAAATAAAACTATAGATTTGGTCTATGTATCGATAATAATTACTATTTCAATAAGATAAAAAAAAATAAAGGTAGGTTATATAATATGTAGGTATAGAAGAATTCACAAACCTACAATTTAGATGAAAATGAACCAAATTACCTGCCATTTAATAGATGAGATATATAGCATGATTATATTAATAGCTCTAAATGCCAAGTGAGTGACATATAAATTATTTCGAAGCGTCCAAATTAAGCCCAATGCATTGTCGTGGATAGGCGGAAGACGCAGGTGCCAGCTCTGACGCGGTTCGGTTACAGATACCTAGTTGAATGTTATGTCACATTATATATACAGCTGTTGAGTCATCTTGCGAGGAAACGTGCTACTTTTTTACTGACTGCATCGCATTAAATAAAAAAAATCGTATTTAAAAAAAATCCGCGGACATATCAAAAAATAGTTTTATTTAAAAATATTATAAATGAAATCATCAGGTATACGCGAATATTCGACATTATAATTGAAACTATCTTTTCGGATTTTATCGTGGATTTATTTTGATTTTTGGATCCCGACGTTTCGAATGCTTTACAGCAATCATGGTCACGAGAGAAACTCTCCCGAAAAATCGGAAAAGGTACTTTCATTTATAATTAAATCACTTTTTAATTGTAGGTAGGCACTGAAAAAGGTTTTGAAATGTTTAACATTTGACGCCATACCCGTTGCTTGTATTAATAAATCACGCCTATGATATACTAACCATTGACTTAATTGACAAAAAAAAATTGTTTATAGATTTTTTAATATTATATTATGTGGATATTTTGCAGCCAATAATATTATATTATACATACGTTCCGAGTTTATAGATTTTTAAAATCTGTTAAAAAATAACTCGATCTGTCATCATCTAAGTTGATAAATTTATATTTCTTTTAATAAAAAGATTTGTATCCTTCCTTTAAAGCCTCCTTAACAAAAAACCTCAAGTACTTAGACGTACCTACATGTATACCATAATATTATATTTTGTCTGTGAGAAAAAGTATCAATTATATGGACGTATATTTAATGTTAGTGCTAATCACCTTTTTTCTTAAAAAAAAATCTAATATATCAACCTAGATATGTACATAATGAATAATGACTTCCTTTTCCAAGACACATAATGAGCAAAAACGTAAAGGAAAATATCTCTTACCTGCCAGTAGATACCGGACAGCGGCTTGGTGCGTTTCATGAAAACATTTTGCAATATATGGCGGCGCACCTAGAAAAAAATAAATGTTACTTTTAAATAGTATACTTTTCACATAGAATTGTTATCGAAAATGCAAGTTATTGCCTGTGTCTTGGTCTGTGTTGACAAATCGAAAGATTATAATATTATATAAGGATATACGTTACCTACGCCATAACTATATTATATCCTACTAATATTATAAATGCGAAAGTTTGTGAGTATGGATGTTTGTTACTCTTTCACGCAAATACTACTGAAGTATGTAGTAGCTGAAGACCCAGAATAACATATAGGCTACTTTTTATCCCGGAGTTCCCGCGGGATTGACTCCTAATATTTAAAAAATTAACGCGGGCGAAGCCGCGGGTACTGCTAGTTATTTTATAATTGTTCTAATTGCATAATGTCTTTCAAAAAGCAAAATATAGAAAGTTGGGCAGAAAATATAAATGTTGAATAATTAAAAACTTAAATAAATGTAAATTTGTCTGACAGGTACCTAGAGACTGACCAAAGCGCAGCAAGGATATGTCTCTAGTATATTAGATCTTCCAATACGACAACGATAATTATGCAGGTTTCCGATCGATGCCTTTCTTTCACTGTAAGACCAGTGGTAATCATTTTAGAAATTATCCCACATGAAAATATCAGAGGTGCGAGACCCGGATTTGAACCCGTTTCAATCGGTTATCCAAATTAATGCGTTACCACTGAGCTACCATGGCCTATTATATTTAGCATATTACTACGAGTATTAGGTATTTAATTATCCGAGTCAATTTACCGTTTTTAATAGCTTGTACGAGTATATGTAATTACAGTTAGGCGTGACCATGGCCTTGGTAAGCTATCATTTATAAGGCTTAGAGAGCCTATTATTATTGTCCTGTTGGGAAAACCCTTTTATTGAACGTGCGATGGGGAATAGCACGAGATAGCAAATTGTATAAAATTAAAGGTCGTCGAAGCCTTTTTGATTATCTTCACGTAATACTATTAATTATCGAACTTGGATAAAGTGTTTTTGTTAGTTAGTTATACACGTTGTGTACACAGTATTAATATAATATACAAGCAGTACCCGCGGCTTTGCCCGTGTTCATGGTTGCAAGCCCATTAGAAAAAAAAGTATCCTATGTTACTTCTAATACCTCCAAGAATATGTGTACAAAGATTAATGATGATCAGTTAAGTAGTTTTCGCGTGAAAGCGAAACAAACAAACATACATTTATATTTATAATATTAGTATAGATTTTTGAGTCGAATCTGTACATTTAATAATTTTTTAATCTTATTGAAAATTACATTATCATCGATAATAAATAAATAATAATACATTTTATTGAAATTCTTTGTACATATGTAACTAAAGCATATATAAACGATGATAATTACAGAAGTTAAAAAACTGTGTCGTAATTACCAACACCCTCCACCAGCAAGGTAACAGAACAACAATATGTACATGGATCAAAAACGAAATACAATAAAGAGAGAAAGAAGAATAAAACATAAGAACATTAAAGACAAAAAAAAAACTACAAACAATATTTTTTTTCTAAATGATAAAAAAATATCGATACAAAAGTCTAATATATAATTTTTAGAATTTTCTGTCTGTCTCTCTCTATGTGACATGATAACAAGAAAATCATTAGACAGATTTTGATAAAATTTAGTATGATGATAGCTGGTTATCTAGGACTCTGCTGTAAAGTATCATATCTTTAAAGAATCTTTACCAATCGATAAGACGTTCCTAGAGATAAACCCGAGCGGAACGAGGGTGACTCACTAGTATTGAAATATGTATAATTTAATTATATTACAAATACCTCGTTATACCTGTAATATTAGTAAACTAAGTGTTATGTTAGTTCTCATTAGACAGGTAGATGTTACATGACTCCTGCGGTCACCTCAGACCCACTATGTATGAACAGTATACCAACTAACCACGAATATGTAAGTGGAACGATTCACTATTACTTCATATGAGTTACCTATAATGTTTTATATTATGTATTTAAATGAGTAACGTTTTCTAAAAATAGTCTTTTTTTTTTGTTAATGAATATTATAAATATACCTAAGAATCTGTAGATTGAAAAATCGACAAAAAAGGGGTGGTATAATTATGTACCTTTTTTTAATTACACCAAATCAAATATTACACCTGTCAAATATCATCAAACTGTCCAAAGGGGTATGATTATTTATATTAAATATACTAAAGTTCATCTAGTGATCGAAATTTAAGTTAAATATAATATAAAAGAAAAACTAACTGTGACCTAATCTATCTATAATAACACTTTTTAGTGTTCGATTTTTAACTCGACGAGGAGGTAAGAAATACTATTTGTGTTTGTCCATTCATATAATATGTATATATATAGATTATAGATAGACTTATTGTAATTCAATGAATTATTTCTAAGTATTCTTTACTTTTTACTATTTACAATATTTCAAAATTAAACTGAATTACTTCGAATACTGGAGACTAAAACAAACACATATGTATCAAATCAATTAAAAAGAAACAACATAGTATTATTTACATTTAATAATGAAATAATTGAATTTGGTTCAACTGTAAATTGTCACTGTGCATAATTTAATGTATAATACCAATTCAATGTACGAATTTGTCCATTTTGTTTGCGATTAGTTTGAATTAATTGAAAACTATATACTATTTGTCAGTTTGTTGTGTTTAATTATTATTACGCTAATATTGTAAATGAAAGTAAGTAAGTATTACCTTAGTCTTAAGCTTTCTGGTGATACTAATAATTTTTTTTTCCTTTTATTTTCATAAATTGTCACTAGCGACTCAACCTTGCTTCGTTCGGGTTTGTCCATAGTAAAAAACAAAATACAAATCCCACGGGAACCGTTTATTTTTCTGGGATAAAAATTCTGTTTATATTATAATGTACTGTTTATGTTATAACTTTTAAACTTCGCATTTATAATATGAATAAGATTAAAATAATTTAATAAGAATATTTGACCTATTTGTGTTAATTTAAGAAAGTATTACCCTGAAGTCACTTAAAAATATTCTCAACTACGTCACTATTACACAACTATTTCATATATTATGAGTATGCGATATTAAGTGTTAATAGCACGTCATTAAATCATTTAATTTTAATTAGTGTCAAGTTCTAAGTATACGTTGTTGTTCGTAATTTATGTTAAATGCTTCAAAATTATTTCGTGTTATATGAAACGATTTGATTATTCTGGGTGTAATAATATAGTGTCAATCTGGCATTAATAAGTTTTGTACACGCTTACTCTGTCATTGGAAATTGTAATATTAATCTATTAACTATCTCCCAGAGTTATATTATAATACTAGTCATCTATTTTGACTTTGCGTGGGTATTTTGTACAATCACGATACAATAATTATAAATGTGAAAATTTGTGTGTATGTTCGAGTGTGTGCTACATAAACACACGAACGTGCACACACGCACACACGAATAAACACATAAAACACACACACAATTTAGAACATTTTTTTAATTTTTTAGGTTAATGGATTAATTTAAAGTACATCTTATTTGTCTTTAAACTATCGAGGGAAATTACTTTAAATTAATTAGTGTCGTATTGTCGTGTCGTGCACGAGAGAGTCAGTAACTTTTGACCTTGCTCTAAAAGTGAAAAATTTCAGTGAAAAAACGAATACCGAGATGATTTTTATGTAGGTAATAAGTTTTTTTTTAGGTTTGAATTAAAAAGTCCTTATTTATGACGTTAAATAATGTAAAAAATATTATACATATTTTTATACAAGAAATATAATATGATAACTCAAATTATGACCATCGAAAGTATACCTTACCAAAAATATATTTAAATAAATAAAAATAAATAATCAACACAGCCTTAGATAAAGAATTTTTATCTTAGAACACAGCACAAAACACAGATAAGACACAGCTTAAAAATAGAAATCCGAATTCCGCGCCAATTTAAAAACTCCACAGACCTTCACCCACATTTCATTCCGATTAAAAAAAAAATATATTTTTTTATTTATTATCTAAAGTATATATTTTTAATTTATTTATTATTATATTATGCATAATATTTTATTTATCGTTTTTTTTTTAATTATGAAGTAGACACTTACTGTAGTGCGCGCGCCTAACAAAACGATACTGGGTGCTTCCGTCTATGAATACACGTTTGCTGACTCTAAAAAAAGATTGAACATTCAGAAAATGTAAGCGTAGGTGAGTATCATAATAATACACTGTAAGTGTCCTATTCTATATACCCTAATTTGTATGGCAATAAGGTTTAAAATAAGGCAGTAGTGGTCTAGTGGTGACGCGCTTGCTTTACAAACCAAGTGAAGCAGGTTCAACTTCCGGTTCTTGCACTTTTTTTTATGCGACAAAGGGGGCAAACGGGCAGGAGGCTCACCTGATGGGAAGTGATCACCTCCGCCCATGGACATCTGTAACATTGCAGTGCTTGCAGATGCGTTGCCGGCCTTTTAGGAAAGGGAGGGAGGAGGGAGAAGGACGGGAAGAAGGGATGGAGAGTGGGCCTCCCGGACTCTCACTTACCGGACGAAACGCGACAGCATACCCGACTACCCGAAGGCAACAAGCATGGCACTACCACTTCAAAAAATATTATATATATTTTTATATAAGAAATATAATATCTGATATTCTCATGTGCGAAACGTTTAACCTTAACTGTCACATGATTTTTGATGAAGGACGTTGTGAGAAACATGTACATCTGAGAGAACTTTCTAAAATTCTAAAGACAAAGGTCTATTGCCTGATCCCTGTGCATTGAATACCACGCCAAGCCATTAGACGTTTAACAAGCTGAATACAGTTCAAATTGTATTTCAAATTAAGGTTTCATTGAGATTTCATAAAATTTTTACTGTCTAAGAGTACTTGACTTGAGTTAATCAAATAAGATTCCTTTTAAACTTCACTTTTGTCCACATATTGTCTATTTATTCTGTAGTCTTTGCTTTAAGTTCTTTGTGTAAAGCAATTACAATATGGATACGAAAAGGTAAACTTTCTAAGTTCATATGCGGGGTATAATCTGTGAAAATACTGAACTGAAATTTTCTTCAATAATAGAAAGCTACATTACTGATGAGGTTTATAGGCTATTATTTTCTTCTAATAAAATGTAATGTTAAAAATTATTAAATTACTAAATAAGTATGAAAGTTTAACGATACTTGTAAAAAAATAACAATTTTAACATGTTTTGTCTATTTGTTTGTTCTGGCTAACCTCCAAAACAACTGGACCGATTTTGTCGATACTTTCACCGGCAAATAGGTGACATAGCAACAAGTAACTTATGCTACTTTTTTTAGACGAATCAAGTTTCGTCGCAAATAAATTAAATCCATAATTAAGAATGTAATTTTCGTACGCGGTTTTATACGCGGTAAAGTACCTCATATTTGAAATTCGTACCATATAAAGAAGCGATCCAATTATAGAAAGAGTATCATTCCATCATATTCATTATTACACTGTGACCTACCTATTTGTGGCGGTAGCCGAGTGGTCGCAATGGTATATGGATGGCGGCGCGGCGCGTAATGAATGTAATAATTGTGAATGTAATTTTCGTACCTAAAGCACCTTTATAATGTTAGCGTGGTTTCTTTATTTCTACACATCATTATTCTGAATTTCGTTTTCTCTTAATTAAATTACCCCAAAAACAAATATAACATAACGATTTCAACGCTTTTAACTTTTCGACACTTAAAATATAATTAGAATTTTTGTTTTGTAACTTTTAACCAACTCCAAAAAGGGAAGTATATTTTAATGTAATGTATGTATGTTTATTACACCAAAAAGGAACCGATTTTGAGTAGTTTTTTCAATTGATATGGTGGATAAATTATTCACCCAAGATACCAGTAGTATTTTTAAATTAATATTAATTACATATTTTGTCAATATAATAAATAGTTTTGTACTATATTTTATATAATATAGGTATTATTTCGAATACTTTTTATAGAGAAACCGTCAAGTTACACGAAAAATTATAATCACATTTCAAATACACCAAGCATTTTCAATAGGTACCTAGATTAAAAAAATAAATAAATATGTATAAATAAATAAATATATATAAATAACTAAACCAAACGTGTCGTCATAGATTAAGAAAACTTCTTAAAATACTGTGAAAGAAAAATAAACTGTTTATAGTAGCAATCAATTGTAGTTTAAAGATACTTATTTAAATTTTATATTGCAACCATAATGTGTCTTGGCAAGAGCTTTGCAGAGAATGCTACGTGGGAGACGAAATGGCGATGAAATAAAATATGAAATGTGCAATTCGGTTTATACTTGGCGGTCGATGAAGCGATTAGAGATTCGGCCACTTTGGTGAAAGATGGGGCTTGAATGCCTTTGAGAATACTAAAATGTAAGTGTTTTATCGCACTAAACAGGTGTTATAGGTGTATAATGTGTATGATAATATGCTTCACATTCATAACACTGTCAGAATATGTAATCACACCTTAAATCTAAGCTTAATAAATTTGCAGTGTCTGTTTGTAATATCGAAGTAAATATTTATAAGATAAGCATTTTTTATATATTTTTATCTGTTTGTTAGTTCTAGCTAATTTCTGAAACGGCTGGACTGATATTGACGCGACTTTATTTTAGTTATAATGAGTAACTTAAGCATCTTCTATTTAAGGCAAATATTAGTAAATAGTGTGATTGAATTAATAATTTTATTTCTTTATTGAGCATTTCTCGAAGAGAATTTATAAGATCTGGCTCTTTTACTATTGTATTCATCTCTCAAAGACAAGTGGTAATTGTGTTGGAAATCAGTTCATAATCAACAAATCCCTAAAATCATGTGACTTTATATTACATTTTCTTCTTTTAAGTGAAAAAATATAACTAACATTAGATAAAGGAAAAAAAATAATCTTTCATACGATTTTAATACGAATTAATTTATTTAGAAACCAACTGAAAACATTTTAATTTAATTTATGTGCAGAGTGCAGGTATAGATAACTCTATACTCGTAGACTCCGCATTTGCCAATTGTGATCTGGTGCTTTGCTTGTAACGTCATGTAACATATGAATCATGACATACTTAGCTGTTATACAAGTGCAAGTCACTAGCTACTTCATGAATAAACTACTAACTAACTAAAGTATTGTCACCCCGGTTTTTACTAGATTTTTTATTTTATTTTCTACATAATTGTCTGCGTGCGTGCGTGCATGTGTGTTTTATATTATTTTGTACATATTTGTATGTGTACGTGCGTGCATGTGTGCATACGCAGTCAATTTTATTTCATTTTTATAAATATTCAATTAATGGAGTAGGAGGAGGAGTAAAAATAAGATAGGAATGTTTTTTAAGAAATATATAGTATTATATTGTTATCTAATATATAAAAATCTCGTTTCATTGTGTTTGTTATCGAACTCCTCCAAAAGGGTTTGGCCGATTTTTATGATTTTTTTTCTGTATATTTGGTAGGTCTGAGAATAGGTCGTAGGCTATTTTTTATTTCTCTAGGTGATAAGGGCGGCCCTCTCAAGATTACTTTTTAAATTTTAGTCAAATTTTCATTTCTTTATTTTTTTAATGAGTTGGCATCAAAAAATACTTATAATCCTAAATTTTCATCCTTCTACCACCAATCCCTATTTTTAATATTGAGTAAAACGCGGGCGGAGCCGCGGGAATTGCTAGTTATCTATAAATAAAGATACTTAGACATTACATAAATAAATATTGTACCGGGCGGAGGATTACACCCTGGCAGGGGAGACCAAACGGCCGGGGGTCAGGGCGACAGGTTGAGAAACCGGCGGACTATCCTAGCCGAGTCTAATTTAATTCAATTCAATTCAATTCAATTCAATTCAATTCAATTCAATTCAATTCAATTCAATTCAATTCAATTCAATTCAATTCAATTCAATTCAATTCAATTCAATTCAATTCAATTCAATTCAATTCAATTCAATTCAATTCAATTCAATTCAATTCAATTCAATTCAATTCAATTCAATTCAATTCAATTCAATTCAATTCAATTCAATTCAATTCAATTCAATTCAATTCAATTCAATTCAATTCAATTCAATTCAATTCAATTCTTTTTTTTTTTTTTTTTTTTTTTTTTTTTTTTTTTTTTTTTTTTTTTTTTTTTTTTTTTTATAGTTGGGAAACCCTGTTACGGGTACCCCCGACTTCCCCTGGGGGTTATGTGGCGACTCTCCGGACGCATCCGGCATACCCACTAAAACCCAACTCCCAAACCCCTGCCGCCATGAATGGGACGCCACGGGATCGCTTTCGCATACAACCGCGACGCCCCGACGGTTGGCCGAAGCCACCAACATGAGGCCGCCCTGAAAAGGGCAGCCTCAATATGGGAAGAATTTACAACCACAAAGGACTGCTCCAAGTCCACCCCGACCATCCACAGGCCAGAGAGTCCCTGGAACAGCCCTAAAAACCGCGACAGCAGGAGAAGAGGATGCGGCAACGCCGACACTCCCCCTCCCCCGCTGAACCAGACCACAGAGGGCGGGGAGAATTGTGAATTCCACCCACCCCCCGCAGCCCAGCCCCACCAGCACCGAGTCCTCCCCGACCACCCACTGGCCAAAGAGTCCCCGGTGCGAACCTAACACCCACAAGTGGGCACCCCCCCGGCACCGAAGGGAGGGGGGGTCCTACCCCTCCCAACGTGCCAAACCCCTCGCCAGACGCAGGACCACCAGAGTGGCCCCGCTCCAGCCGCCGTACCGACAGGCTAGTCCCGCCAGTACGGCCCGCACAGTGCCTAACCGCCGTTTACAGCGTAAACGACAGAGGCACCGGCTACCACCACGCGGGAGACTCGGCGCCCGCCTGACGCCGCTCCCTAAACCCCCCCCCCCTGGCTGTTGGTCCGCGCCGGATTGCTCCGGTACCACCCCCGCCGCACTCAACCTAGAAGGTGCAGGCTGCCAGCGTGGCACAACTCAGGGCCGCACTCAATTAAGGTGCTTGCCACTGAGGAGTACCACCCCCGCCGCACTCGACTAGGAGGTGCAGGCTGCCGGCGTGGCATTCCCCTATCCGCCACCCGGGGACGCGTCCGGTAGGAGTCAGCCTCTCCCCCGGAAATTCAATTCAATTCAATTCAATTCAATTCAATTCAATTCAATTCAATTTAATTCAATTCAATTCAATTCAATTCAATTCAATTCAATTCAATTCAATTCAATTCAATTCAATTCAATTCAATTCAATTCAATTCAATTCAATTCAATTCAATACAATTCAATTCAATTCAATTCAATTAGTATTATAAGAATCGGCATTGCCATTCAACGGGGGAATGCAGCTAGCATTCTTGCCACTATTCCACGCGGACACGACTTGTACAGCTGTAATAATTAAGTGTACATTTGCTTTGTATAAACTTTACTATAGTTAAGTTTACTTGTAATTTCCATTACTGTAAATAAATTATTTTATTTTTATTAATAATATTATAAAGAAGTAAAGTTTGTGTGTTTGTTAAATTGTAATGGGTAATCTCGGGATCTACTGAACCGATTTTAAAAATTCTTTCACCACTCACACCACACTTTCTTCAAGGCTTTTACGTGGTAGTCCGTTTAGCAAAGTGAATCGGAGAAAAAACGGCCGAATGAAAGCGTTTCTTACGAACGCTGCCTTAACTATGAAAGATATATTTTTGAGTTCTAGAGAAAAGATGTGGAGCTTGATTTTCAAGCTCCACATCTTTTCTCTACAAAAAAGTCAACGACAGCATATGTCTAACTTTTATATTTAAGTTACAAAAAGTAGTTTTTTTAATATTAGTTTAGATAATTTAATTTTTAATATTAATAAAATACCTACGTATAACCCTTCTTTTGGCAGTTAGAAATTAAAACATAACACTCTGTACTAAAAAAGGATTATTAACATTATGCCCAACGAAGTGGGCACGGGTCAGCTAGTATATAAGTAAAAATACGAATGTATTTTAAGAAATGTTATTGAAATAGTTATTATCTTAACCATCCGACAGATTTTGATGAAATATAGATAATGATAGTTAGTTATCCGGGTTAACATATGAGACCTATATACTGTGAAAAATATGCCAATTATGCTTTGATTATAATATTATACTGTCTAGATAGAGCATCAAATGCGCGCTAACGTGTCAAAAATTATCAGCCAACACTTGACTTATAAGTACCTACCTACACAGAGACATAAGCGCACTGTGTATACACTAAAGCCGCATGCTACTGCACGCACACATGCTTGCAATTGTTGCCTCGTTTTTTTTAACTGTAGTGCGATACTCCATCTAGATATGTATGTAAAATCTATAATTCGTCCTTAGGTCTAAACCTAAGAACTAACTCGAGCGGAGCGTGAGTGAATCATTAGTTAATCATAATATTAAAACATTATTTCATTAATATGTGTATTATACTTATTACTAAATTTATTACATTTAAATTTAATTTTTCGTTTAGTAGCTTCTAGAAGTGCCAGTTGGGCACAATTTATTACGCCAATGTCGCGATATTGCTAAATAAATACTTCTTTCTGTTTGCATATCTAATAATATATGTAGAAATCGTTTCCTACTCTCGTAATGCTTGGCAAGTGGACAACTCCAGACTCTATTTTTAGTTACGACGAGGTAAGGGCGTCTCACCTTATACCTGTTATTTAGTTGTATTTCATCTATCGTCTGCGTTATTTTTTGTACTGATAAATAAAATTGAGTAGATCTACTAATGCCTATTTAACAGCTGTTAACTAAAAGAATATGAAAGTTATACGGTGGCTACTTGGAGGAAAAAAACACTTTTTTAATAATTTTCGTCTGTGTGTTTATTCTAGACAATCTCCAAAATGGTTGGACTAATTTTAATTAGCTGACAATATAGAGTAATTAAGGCTACTTCGATTTAACGAAAAGAATTAAGAATTGGTGCAAAAAATTAAAACTGAAAATTAGATAATGAAAGAACTTTATTTTTTTAAACTTATCAACCAATGGTTAACCTTAGTTTTATCTGTGACCTTAGAGTGTTTCAAAAAATTTAAACGAACATTGTTTTGGTCAAACATGTTGGATGGGTTTTGAGAAATGGCATACCTTCAGTTTCACGCTTTGCTTTTAAGCTAGACAAAAAAATAATACCTCCAATTTACTGTCTTTAAAATATTTAATCAAATTAAATCTTTTAAGAAAGTAATGTTACAACAATTGTACATAAATTTTAATCATACTTAATAATATTTTTCACGAAAATTTTGTTCAATATGGCTTATTTTAACTTTTTAATAATATGAAGCTTTTCCATTACTAAATGACATCCACGTTCAACTATATCAATAGTAAATAGAGCATGAAAATAGTTTCAATTTTTTTTCTGTTTGTTTACCGCGAAATATTAACCACAGATGATAAACAAAATAGCAAAACAAAAATCCTATCAGTTGAGGACTCTTCAAACAAAGTCACTTATTACCATAGCATTATAAATTTTATAATTAATACTGTTCTATTTCAAAAGGCTTTCGACTTTGAAACTCAATATTTACTTACGAAAATATTAACATTCAGTAATAATTAGAAACTCTAAGTGACAACTTTTCGTTCTATATTGATAATTTTCAGAATATTTTAATTTTGCGATTGTTTAAAGGATGATATATTTTCAATTAAGAATTATATAGAAGAAGTCACAGAACGCTAATATGTTATTCTAATAACATAGACTTTAAATGAATTGGCAAAAATAACAGTTTTATTACTCTGTCAATTGATTATTTTTATCGTTTTTGTTTTAATAGTTATTGACGAGCTTTAGTGTTAGTGTTTATTTATATTAAATTATTTCATTTGAGTCCGGTATTATTATTAAAACTATCGACTCACCCTCGCTTTATGATAAAAAATTTACAAAATTTGAATGTCTTTTTTGTTTATATCTAATGAAAAGCCTGAAAAATAAGTTTCAAGCTTCTTGTTTTAAAAATGACGTAATTTCCATACAAATTTTCATCCCTTTTTTTAAGAACCCCCAGGTGGGACTCACCAGCCAGAGATCGGATCGCTTTCGCACACTGCCACGGCTCCCCAGCAGCTGGTTCAAGGACCCTCACCGATGAGGCTGCTCACAAGTCCACTCTGATGGCAGCAGAGAAGTACCCGGAGCAACCCCATCAAACCTCTTCACGCCGCCCACCGAAGTGGGCTCCAACACACAGCTGCAGAGGATAGGGAGAGTGGCAACGACACACCGACAATCCTCTTCCCCTGCAGCCCCAACGCGCCGCCATCGGACGGTGGCAACCCCGTGACGCCGCGGAAAATAGGGATAACGGCGCATTGCAATACCCACACTCTTCTCCCTCCGCGCCTAATTATTTAGTTCTATAAATTTCTCTTGTTTAAGGTCTGTTGGCTCTTTTGTACCTTTACCTTTCTTGGCTACCTTTAAAATCATCCTGACCGTTATGTAGTCTACCTTTTTAACACTCATTTAATACTATAATATATAATAATACGAGAGGGGATCAGATCAGCCCAACACGCTGATCAAGTGGAGCTTGGAGGGCATATGCAGTATAATATTCGAAAACTTACTAGGTTATCTTAAGATACGGTTTCATTAAGCAAACAGATTTCTTCACCATGTTTTTGCTTCACCGTGAGACAAGTGGTAATCATTCTGGAAATTATTCGCACAATAAAATATTTCACCCGGAATTCGAACCCGCTTTAGTCATTTTCCCAAGCAAGCGTATTACCACTGGGCTATTACTGCAATACGGTTATATAATTAGGGTTAGTTAATCCCGACTTTGTAGCAACGAACGGATACACAATATTTCGACTACAAAATTAATGACCCGGGGAATGATATAGGCTACTTTATATCCTTTTACTTTATTTTATAGGAAAAATTGGTAAAATTTGGGAAAAATATACGTGTTGGTGTTTATTCAAGCGACTTAACCTTTTTTTGGTTAGAAATCTTCTTTTCTCTTAAATTAATGATTTAGGAACATTGTAGTGCTACTCCTGCTACTCTCTACTTGCTGTGTCAGCGGTCGCGGGTTCCAGTCCGCTGGGGGCAATCATTTAATAAGCACAAATGTTTGTACTCTCGTGTTTATATTTATTAATATAATATGTATGTATTAAAATTATATATGTGTAGTGCATCAAGTATCTGGTATCCGTAACACAAGCCTCGTATAAACTTACCACCTGAATATGTTGAGGCATTATTACACACAGCGCTATCTAGTTAGATAGCGCTGTGTGTAATAATGCCTCAACATATTCATATTCATTTACATAGAAGATTATGTTATATTTAATATTATTTGAATGTAATATATTAAAAATTAAATAAAATTAAATGTTCTCCATTAGATTAATCCTTGACCTGACCTATTATAGAAAATTAAGAGTAAATATATGATAACTTATTATGAATTCATTTGATTTCGTCAACGTCGCGCATCCATCACGGGTATCATCGTTTAATCGTAAGTTAATGTACCAAAACTAATGTACAGAGACCACACGCTGTGCCACGATGTTACGCGACATTACGCAGCGTTTCGTTTTAATAATATGTACTCATTCTTTTCACCAGACTTTCATTGCGTTGCTTCGCCAACTTCATAAATACAGTATTTTAATAGCTCTTTTTTTGGCGATTATTTGTCTTTTTTTGTGGAATTATTTTGTTTTTTTTATTATAGTACAGCAAACATAGTCCCGCTAACGAATTAAATTGTAGAAGTTTCAAAGGTCTTAGAGTAATCTATTTGTTATAAAAAAACCCATGAAATGTTTTAATGTTTTATGTAAAAAAAAATTGTAGCCTTTCTATATGAATAAAAATGAATTCGGCTATTTTTTTTGTATGTTCTTTAAGGTCCATGGAAGGTTATAATATATATATACTAAAAAAAAAGAAAAAAGAGACGGGTTGCACTCCGGGAGTGCCGGCAGAAGTGAAAACTTGATTATTAACGTTGTGCATTTTCCAGTCATATAACATACTCTCAAGTACATTAATTAATAAATGAAAATTAATAAAACCTAACCTAACTGGAAGCATATAACATACTCTCAAGTAACAATGAATATGAAGATTTGGATTGTTTATACTTGTTTGCAAAAATTTACAAAAATTTACTAGTATATTTATAAAGTACTCACTCATTTTCTTTTGCTATTTTTTCGTCACTTTTTTAATGTAAATTGACGATGTTACGTACCATATATAACATCAAATACATGAATTTTAATCTCATCTCTCAGTTGTTAAGTTGGTTAACTGTTACATTTTGCAATACAACAATAGAAGAAAAGAGTAAATTCTAACAAAACCAAAAGCAATTTCAGTCTCTCGTACTTTATTTTAAAGTACCGACCTCGAATAAGTGTGGTAATGTGTTTGTTCTACACTTACAGAAAGGGATTACCGGATATAGAAGGACTATCTTTATATTTATTTAAGTAATGGTACGGTTACAGTCCAACTTTGAAGTTGCTCTCAAACTGAAAGCCTTATTTTATAATACGTACTTTTAGTACTTGTTGTAACTGCACTTTACATGTCACTGTGAACTTTGCTCTTACAATATGTATTTAAATGTAGAGCAGTCTTCTAATTAAGAGAGATGAGTTTCAACTATAGCTTTGAAGTAAGATTGTAATGAAATAGAAATTCTAGTTTTCACTCCAAGTACCTTTGAATATCTACATTATGTTATTTTAGTACATAGGTAATAACTATAAATGATCAAAATATAATGATTTTTGTGTTAACAGAAACGTGTTGTAAATTTCAAAAACATATTATGAACTTTTATGTAAAAAAATTATTACGATTCATATCAGTTGATTGTGTTATTAAAAATAAACATTATAGAAATTAATTGTTCTTAATTTATCTTAATGTTAACTTTTGATTTTTATTATTATGATATATTATTATTATTATTTTTTAAAGTGCGAATAAGTTATGCACAGCATTAAGTTATATTTTTATTAACTTTGTTTCCTTAAGCTCAATTAAAAAAAAATAGCAAATATACTCCTTCAATCATTAACTTAAGTGGAAACTTTACTGGCATAAGTGCTGTCTACTTGTGTAATCTTTTATAATATTACGTACCTAGGGAGGAAAGCAGGGCTCGGATACCGGTATATTTTTCGAAACGTTTTCGACTTAAAAACCTAAGAACGGATTAGTAATGGTTTCGGTTTTTGAAGAGGAACAAAATTTATCGTTTTCGGTTAATAAAACGTTTTTAACTTTTTTTTTTCACTTTAATAAATACGGCATAAAGACCAGTACCAAACCATTCAAAATATCGAAAATAAAATCACAAAAAACGAGTACAAGCCCCTAATAACATATATATTACCACCCCCACCCTCCAGCCAGAACTTTTTCTGAGTCTGGACAATTTTGTCCATGCGCGGTCGCGTCCTGCGGAATAAACCGGTTTTTGAAAATGTTCTCGTATCGGTTTCGTTCCGAACAAAATGTTGTATAAAAAAATCAAAGAACTGTTCGGAACATTTTAAAAACGGTATTTTAAATAACGTTTCCGAGCCTTGGAGGAAAGTATTACTTACGTCTTACCGACCCGCACAATAGTGACAAAACGTTTCCTCCCGTGGTGAGTAGGTACCTCTAAATTTTTTCATCACAACAGTTCATTAGATAAGTATTCATAATATGTGACAAAAACGAGGGTTGGAATTGGGAGAAAGTACGACACTTTCTGCCCGTGGAAATGAATATATGAATGAATATATAATGCATTGCTGTTTGTTTCCCTACTAAAATAAATAAATTATGTATACTATACATAATATGCAATTGCCTAGATATTATTATTATCCAAATAATTTACGACTCTCGCAAAAGTATACAAAAAATTGTTATTATATACTTTTTTCGACGTGTAACATTGTTCCTCTCTTTCCTGCAATCTATGACAGTAATATCGTGACGGAAGTGTGTAACAGGAAGACGAGGAAATACACGCGCCTTTGATTTTACCAAAGAGCGCGATGGTAAATTAGATTTATATGTTAATAATTAATTATTGTATTTAATTTAAAAAGCTTTTGAAGAATTGAAGAACATTAATAAAAAAGGAAATTAAGTAATTATGGATAATTAACAGAATAAATTTTTAAGTAGATTTTTTTTTTAATTTAGAGGGTAATTCAGTCGCTTTATTATTGATATTTTAACGTTTCAGTATAAGACTTCTTGTTTTCTCTTCTATCTTTTATACTTCATGAATCAATATCGTTGAATTTCAACTACTCATACAGAAACAACAAAACCCTTTTGTATGTCTAATAAAATGAATAACTACCAAGTATTATCGTAAAACACCCCTAATTGCCACTCCGATCGTGTGATTGATATATGCCTCACTACCTACGCCAAAGGTATATAAATTGAGATTAATGACGTCATTCACATTGAACAAATTACATATGTCAACGAAAATAGCCCTTAAAACGCACGTTATAAGGGTGAAGAACTGCTGTAACCCATACGATGTGATTTAAGCCAGCCATTTGGTGGTTTAATTGGGATAAAAGATTAGTGTTTAGAGCTTCTCAAGAAGTTAGGTTAGAAACTATTAGAACATAAATTACTAAGGAGTACGCCTGGTGTAGTGGAATGACGATACGTTTGGCTCAGTTGGTAGTGACCCTACTTTCTGCGGTTGCGGTCGCAGGTTCGAGTCCCGCTGGCATTCATTTATTGTGCACGACTGTTTGTACTCCAGTCATGGGTGTTAATATTTATAATATGTATGTATTTAAAAAATGTGTATTATATCAACTATCTGGTATCCGTAACACAAGCCTCGTAGCTTACCACGGAACTAGATGGCGCTGTTGTAATAATGTCCCAACATATGGGTGAATACTAAATGGGTCGCAGGTTCGAAATTCTCTGAAACAATCTACCGTGTAAGTTTATATCCTGTTAAACCGACTACCTGTCGGCTCCTATTTAATTTAAAGAAAAATTTTTAAGACTTTCTTAGGTTTACGCGAATACTTGACATTATAAATGATGAATTTCGGATTTTATCGCGAATTTATTTTGATTTTTGGTTCCCGACGTTACGAATGATGACGTGTCTCTCCCCTGACTATGATTGCTGTAAAGCTTTTGAAACGTCAGGACTATATCCGGAAAGATAGTTTGATTTATAAAAGAAACATATTTTTTTCAGTTTTTGAGCTTTCATTGGCATGTATTAAAAAAATAAAAAGCTAACTTATAACAACCTTACCTTACCGACCTTTGAGATGTCGTAAATTAGACGTTCCCGTAATTATAATGCTGTAGTTCAATAAAGAACGAAAATTAAAATAAATCCGCGAAATCTGAAAAGATAGTATTATCTAAATTTGTCAAATTTTCTTCCAAATATAACAAAATATTTACTGCATACTATTTCGAAATCATAAAAAAATAACTGTCGCGTTTTTTGCTACCGTGTTAAAAGTTTTTTCACCGACAAAGAAAACCTTAACAACCGCGTCAGTTAAATCTTCACTTTAGTAAATGCTCTATCGCTATATACGAAGTGCCTACAAAGGAAATTCTAACTGCAACGCGTATTTTCATATAATAGAGTTAGGCGAATAATATGAGCGAAATGGAAAATAATTTCTCTAACTTCCACGAGCGTGTAATATACGAATGTCATACAAAATTTAATTCCAGTCGTACTTTTATTGTTATTTATAACACTTGCCAGCATTTCTATGACTGCATTGTATATGGGTTATATTATCTAATATATAAAAATCTCGTGTCACAGTGTTTGTTATCGAACTTCTCCGAAACGGCTTGACCGATTTTTATGTAATTTTTGTGTATATTTGGTAGGTCTGAGAATAGATCGTAGGCTAATTTTTATAACCCTAGGTGATAGGGGTGGCCCTCTCTAGATATTTTATTTTTTATTTGTAGATCAAATTTTTATTTCTCACTTTTTTTATGATTTGGCATCAAAACATTCTTATAACCCAAAATTTTCATCCCACGGGCGCGGGCGGAGCCGCGGCAATTGCTAGTCCTTATATATAAAGTGCTTCTGTATGTAATTGAACCCCTAAACGCCTGTACCAATTTTGCTGAAATGTTTTGTGTGTGTTCGAGTGGATTCGAGAATGGTTTAGATTCACAATTCAGTCCACTACAAAATGTATTTTTTGTAGAGCTTAAAAATACGTTTGGCACAGTTTGTAGTGATCCTATTTGCTGCGCCAGCGGTAGCGGGTTCGAGTCCCGCTGTGGGCTTCATTTGTTGGGCATGAATGTTTGTACTCCAGTCATGGGCGTTTATATTAATTATAATATGTATGTATTTACAAAGTTATATGTGTAGTTTATCAACAATTTTGTATCCGTAACACAAGCCTCGTAGCTTACCACGGAGCTAGATGGTGCTGTACTGTACATATTTATTTATTATTTATTCGATAGGGTTTTCTACTCGTATTTTATTCCATAGAAATGTATTGTATCATATATCTATTGTAAGGAAATACAAAAAAATAAATATTAAAAATCTTGTTTACTTAAAAATATGAAAATTTCATAACTTTCGTTAATTAATCCCGTTAATTATATAAACGATAAAGTATAAGAAGGGTTCGAAGAACCGAATTTTTAAACCAATTATTTAAACATTTTTTGTTGTCTTTAATGACAACGAAGAATCTACAAATTTTTTGTTCATTAATAATCGCCTAACTTTTCGAAATAACTTAAAGACTTTTTTCCACCAGGTATAAATTTTTTGAAGTATTTACAACTTGCCATAAATTATTCAAAATTTTAAATTTATATTTGGTAGTATAAAAATATCTTACATAATGTAATCGCTATAGAGACTTGGAACCCTATTTTCAGCTTTAAAGGGTCTAGCAGGATAAGGTAAGGCCAGCGGCCCCAGAAAGATACTTTGAAAATAACTTGTGTGGTAACATTGGCGAGGTGCAAACATACCATTACCAAAATTTCAGCTTCTTATGTCGCCGCGTTTTGGAGATAATTGATCAAATAGACGCTAAAGTGGGTATTTTTTAAAACTGTTTTTTTCATAAACTGTTACAGCTACACTAATAAAACAACAATTATTCATTAGAAGAAATACTAGTGTATATTATGTATTTTTTATAGATTTTTTCCATTGTATTTACTATTTGAAAAATACAAAAAAATATTTTTTTATTATTTTATTTATAGTTCACGCAAAGGCACAATCACAGAAAAAATATATAGTGTAGCCCACTATGTCTAGTATTACTACCAAAAAGTTTATAAATATAAAATGGATGCAACACTTCCAAAAAAAATAAACATTGGTACCTCCTATGACGGTCATAGGGAATAATGACTTTACATTTATCTTTTGACGCGACTCACCCTCGCTCCGGTCGAGCTCGTCCGTAGGTGCGTTTTGACGGTTAGTATAGATGTGTCAGAAATGACATCTGTTCAAAAAGAAGCGAAATCTTGTCTCTACAGGCTCTGAACACTTTCGAATGTAAAGTTGCAATTGTTATATAATCTATATATTATATAATGAATTGCTGTTCGTTAGTCTCGGTAAAACTCGAGAACCGCTGGACCGATTTGGCTAATTTTGGTCTTGAATTATTTGTGGAAGTCCAGAGAAGGTTTTAAAGGTGAATAAACATGAAAATTGTTAACTATCTTTCAGATTATTTTTATTCATTAATTATTATAAAATCTACATAAAGTTTATTGCTAAATGTCAAATATTATGGTTGCGTTTAAAAATTTAATTTGTGACAAAACTTAAGATTTATCAATATACATAAACAAAAGTTTAGGTCTTTTATTAATCGATTGAGGCAGTACGAAGTCTGCCGGGTCAGCTAGTACTCTAAATATAAAGATAGAGGTAGCCCAGTGGTAACGCGCTTGCTTGGATAACAGTGATGTGGGTTCAAATCCATGTCTCGCACCTCTGATATTTTCATGTGCGAATCTTTTCTATCATGTGGTAAACCACTTGCCTTACGGTGAAGGAAAACATCGCGAGGAAACCTGCATGCGAGAACCCAGCAAGTTTTCGAATTTCACGTGAAGTCCACCATGTGCGAGCCTGCGATGTGGCCTGATCTCCCTTGTATTAAATTTAGGCCCGTGCCCAGCAGTGAGACGTTAAAAGGGCTGAATACACTCTAAATATGGCATAAACACTCAATTTAGGCAACGAAGCCATTATTTTTCAGAATGCGTCATCAAGTCATCCTAGAGAGAAAGTAAGAAACTCAAAGTTGGTTAAGAATAAGGACAGTGATGAAGATTAATATAATTTGTATTACAATAAATAATATTTTCATTTAATTTTAAGTGTCGTGATAGTGAAAAGTTTAATCTGTATATTAATATATTAAAATTAATTGATGTTTGTTACTCACAAAAACTCGAGAACAGCTGTATTGATTTGCCTAATTTTGGTTTCTAAAGGTAATAAAACATAGTTCTGACACATCTATACTAACCGTCAAAACGTACCCACGGACGAGCTCGACCGGAGCGAGGGTAAGTCGCGTCAAAAGATAAATGTAAAGTCATTATTCCCTATGACCGTCATAGGAGGTACCAATATTTTTTTTTTTGGAAGTGTTGCATCCATTTTACATTTATGAACTTTTTGGTAGTAATACTAGACATAGTGGGCTACACTATATATTTTTTCTGTGATTGTGCCTTTGCGTGAACTATAAATAAAATAATAAAAAAATATTTTTTTGTATTTTTCAAATAGTAAATACAATGGAAAAAATCTATAAAAAATACATAATATACACTAGTATTTCTTCTAATGAATAATTGTTGTTTTATTAGTGTAGCTGTAACAGTTTATGAAAAAAACAGTTTTAAAAAATACCCACTTTAGCGTCTATTTGATCAATTATCTCCAAAACGCGGCGACATAAGAAGCTGAAATTTTGGTAATGGTATGTTTGCACCTCGCCAATGTTACCACACAAGTTATTTTCAAAGTATCTTTCTGGGGCCGCTGGCCTTACCTTATCCTGCTAGACCCTTTAATACAATGAATTATTATAAATAAATCATAATAATAATTATTATTATTAAATTATTATTTATTCCTTTATAGGAATGTTTTAAGACTTCTCAAGTATTATTTGTGTCATTCCCGATATAATAAGCTATCGTACATGTTCTGGGACCTTTCTTGGACCTCATTCGGTAAAACACACAGCTGGTTCTGTTAAGTCTAGAAATTCAATTTTATGGTTAACACTGGCTGAACCTTAATCGCTGAACATTTTTATCTATTTTAAATGTAGAAGAAGGAAGAAGCTGAGTGCGGTGAAGTTAATCCGCCTGTTATAATAATTTTGTAATCTAGAAGTCAAAGTTTTTTCAAAAAGTTCAAACTTTTGATTGTAAATTAATTTATAAAAAAAGTAAGTTGGTAGCTAATAAGTTGTATTTTTTGTAAATTAAATACATATATATGACCCAAATATGACGTTGTTCATAAATTTTTAACGAATTTAAGCATGTGTGAAGTCAACATCCTACGACGCCCCATTAAGATGGATAAGATGGAAAATGAGATCTTGAGTTTTAGTAGGGTAGGTAGTATTGGCTAGTTTCTGGCCGGTGACGGTGAGCCCTTACATCACCACCTTTCACACCTTTCACCGTTATCTACACCTGGTATGTGTATATGTTTAAAACAATTAGGATTTAAAAAAAAAGTCAATATATACGCTAAGAAATTTATTAATGTTAAACTTTAGTACAACATTTTGTGCTGACCTTGTCCGAATGCAATATATTATTAGATATGAAGCATTCCTCTGCAGCTAATATAAACGGATGAAAATATCTTTCACGAAAATAAACGTAGAATGTAACAAATATTCATGTTTTGCAGATGTGATACACCTGTTATGGAACAAATTAATACAACTTTGTTGATAGCCCAAGGGGCTTAAAGATAAGTAAAAGATCTAAAAACTCTTATTTACTGCGTATAAGAAAGCAATTTTAGACGACACGTTTGGCTCAGTTGGTAGTGACCCTACTTTCTACGCCAGCGGTCGCGGGTTCGAGTCCCGCTGGGAGCATTCATTTGTTGAGCACGAATGATTGTACTCCAGTAATGGGTGTTTATATTTATAATACGTATGTATTTAAAACTTATGTGTAGTACATCAACTATCTGGTATCCGCAACACAAGCACGTAACGTAGCTTATCACGGAACTAGATGGCGCTGTTGTAATAATGTCCCAACATATTTATTTATTTACTTAAGGCGCAGATAAACGACTTTTAATGATTTTATATTGAACATCACGTCTAAACTTCTAGTCTTATTTCTTTGAAAAAAATATATGTTATACTAGACAATTTAATTCATAATTTGATATGTGAAAATGTGAAATTATATTTTAATAACATAGTGTAATTAATTTGTAAAGTAATGTCTAACGCGGCCAAAAAAACGACAATCACGCAAAAACTATGGGGCATATTTACATGAAACTTTAATCATATAAAAGACAACTTAATGACCCATATTTTAGTATACGGTTTTTATTTTTATTGTGTTTGATAAATCAAGGTGGGTTGTTTTTTTCGAATAATCTTAGTGCGCGTTGAAGCGGGCGACGGGCTGCAATGTATGCTCAAGGTTGCGGGCAGTTAATGTCGCCTTAACAAAATTATTTAGGTTTATAATAATACGATTGGGTACTTACGACACTTCTTTGACGTGCTCTTGACTGCGTAATTACCTTCAAACAGTTAATATACATTTTTAAAGATTAAATTTTATCCCGCAATAAAAAGTATCCTATATGTTGATAGGAATAAGCTATCATCATACCATTTTTATTAAATCTGTCCACTAGTTTTTCTGGTGATGTCTTCGCAGGTAGACAATAATTCTAAAAACTATAGATCCGCCCTATGTTTGAGATTTTTCGAAAAATATTTAAATTACAGATTCAACTCCGTTAGAATTTCTTTACATGTATAGATGATAATACTCGTAAACTATTATATTATTAAGAAAAAGAGTTTGTTTATAAGAACGTGCCTATCTCAGGAACTACTAATCCGAATGTTAAAATATACCTAACAAATCCTCATGAAGGAAGGACGAGTCGCTCTTCTATACTAATATTATAAAGAAGTAAAGTTTGTGTGTTTGTTAAATTGTAAGGAGTTATCTCGGGATCTACTGAACCGATTTTAAAAATTCTTTCACCAATAGAAAGCCACATTATTGCTGAGTGTCATAGGTTATATAAAAAACCGAAAAATAAAAAGGCTTTTACGTGGTAGTCCGTTTTGCAAAGTGAATCGGAGAAAAAACGGTCGTATGAAAGCGTTTCTTACGAACGCTGCCTTAACTATGAAAGATATATTTTTGAGTTCTAGAGAAAAGATGTTGAGCTTGAAAATGCCTACAAAAAAGTCAACGACAGCATATGTCTAACTTTTATATTTAAGTTACAAAAAGTAGTTTTTTTAATATTAGTATAGATAATTTAATTTTTAATATTAATAAAATACCTACCCTAACCCTCCTTTTGGCAGTTAGAAATTAAAACATAACACTCTGTACTAAAAAAGGATTATTAACATTATGCCCAACGAAGTGGGCACGGGTCAGCTAGTACTATATAATTATGAACTTTCAAAATAAGTAATAGTAAAAAACCGTCTCGCTTAATATCGAGCTTTTCAATTTTTCCATCTACAATTTATTTTATCAAAACGAAAATGGCTATAACTAAACGCAATTTTACAGTAATCAAACTCGAGATCTTATCATAATCTTTATATCGTTATTTAGTATGACGTTAATAACATACAACTACAAAAAATACGCAATAAATACGATATATTGGTTTTTCACACGAGAGTTCCAACACCACGTTAACTCAGGCCCTTGGGAAGAGACCAGGCCACGTATAAAGAAAAATAAAGCATACTTTACGAAACTTTACGACAAATATTGCGTTAAATGTATGATATACTGAAGCAACTTTTTTAACTGACTTCTAAAAAGAAGGATGTTCTATATCTTATTATAAGTATATTCTGTATTCAGGTTTTTGTGTTTTAAAACCATTTTATTTTACATCTTAGACACAGAAATAACGTTCGTAAAGTAAACTTTTGTTTCCATTATCACATCAGTGAATTTGATATTCTAGAATAGTATAGTGAAGTAGTTTCTTTGAGGCCGACAACGCATTTGCAAGCCCTGCGGTATTGCAGACATTCATGGGCGGCGGTGATCACTTTCCATCAGGTGAGACTTCTACCCGTTTGCCCCTTTTTCCCATAAAAAATATGATTTTCTTATTTTATTTATATTATTTTTCCCATTAATCTTCTTTTGTACTGTCTTTTGTTATGATTTTAAAATTTTTGACGGATTTACTCCCTTTTTTACACATTATTAATTAATTAATTAAAATGAGACGACACGTTTGACTCGTATCAACTATCTGGTAACCATAACACAAGATTCCTAAATTACTGTTTGTAATATTTGAAACCTATAACCTGTAAAGGAGTGGATGAAAAAAAAATAATATTTTTGTACATAATATAATTTAAAAAAAAACCATAAACCTTCTTCTAAGACAGTCGGGTAAATATTCTACATAAAACAAATGTTCCATAAAAAGGATCATATTAAATTAATATTCAGAAGATTTTCACACCACGTTCGTTTCAAAAATAGAAAATGATATTAACCCCGCTATTCTAGGGGCTGTAACGTCACACCGCCTAATATCCCATGGGTGAAACCGAGTCACCTGCGTCAAATATACCATTTTATGTAAAAAATGATAAAAATACGTGATTTCATTTAAATATTGTAAGAATACAATTTATTATAAAAATAAATTTATAGAAGAAATGTAAAGAGATTTGAATAAAAGATATATTATAACTAAGCTTCATTGAGTGTGAGTTAAGTGAAAGTTTCATCAAAATCGGTCTATCCGTTTCACAAATCATCCAGTACAAACAGACAGGCAGACAAAAAATTTAGAAAAGGTTTTTTAGTTAGTAGTGCAAGTGCCGTATATACTCTCATATGCATTTAGTGAAAAGCTGTTAATTTGAAATTAAAAACAGACACTTCATTTTCATTTTTATTCACTGATGTGATACTACTATTTTAAGCTGTCATCATACTATGGATTAAAAGCTCAATCTTTGATTTCTATGTGTATAGTACTGATCAAGTCAATAATTACCATATTAAATAAGCTATTACTATTTTACGATTTTTCTAACAATCTGTGAACACTTGAATTTAAACTTTTACAGGTTTTTATTCTGTACAATATCTAAACTAATCACTATCACTGTAGAGAGAAATCATGACGATTAATCATCCTAAGCTTTTTTTACAGTCCTACGTTGAAACTGAGTCCACGGCTCTTTAGACTTTGACATTACCGAACGAAAAATTCTAGAGTGACAATTTAAATATTTTCATAAATAAAATCATTTTGAAATCAAAATTTACTAATATATAAATCAATTTTTCACCTTTTTTATCACATCCCAAAACAATTTAACTCATAAGATGACAAAACATTAAGTTTGCCTAACCACGTAACACTAATTATCTTGCTAGTCGACAGATAACTAACGAGCGTCCCACAATGATGGATTGCAGGCTGAGAACAGTACATTTTAAGTAGACCTTTATCCCTATTGAGATAAGATTGAAAGCTTCCAAACGGTTACGACAAATAGAACGTTACATACTGTTTAGTTTACAAGTTGTTATAAAGCGATGGAACCCAAGATTGTTTAGGTGCTCCCTTTATATTGTTACTGGTACGTTTGCAGTGGTCTGGATAGTGTAGTGGCTAGTGTGTACACTGTAAAGTATTCGAAAGTCCTCGGTTTGATTCTAAGTTATATAAAGAAAGAAAGAGCGAAATATTATTTCTTTATAATATTTCCTGCACAGTCTAGTCTCAGTGAGATTGGCCAACATGGACTACATGGGAAATATATCATATAATGTTACGTAAATCACTTTCATATATTATCCATTATTAGTTATATAATATTATTTTCTAAAGCATTATCAGTTTAGCTCAGCCATAAGGTTACTGGAACTAGACTCTGAAAGGTCAATCCTGAAAAGTCCATAGAACCTACACTTGATATCTAAGTATTGATTGTAACAGACCAAAATTGGGAAGTTTCCTATGTAAAATCCATTTGTCTCAGAAAACAGACGAGTATTGAAAGCCAGATCAAATCATCATCATCATCATCAGCCCTTTTTAACGTCCCATTGCTGGGCACGGGCCTCCCTCAGTACGAGGGGGATCAGGCCATAGTCCGCCGCGCTGGCCCAGTGCGTGTTGGCGGACTTCACATGTCTTACGAAAACATGCTAGGTTTTCTCAGACATGCAGGTTTCCTCACGATGTTTTCCTTCACCGTAAGACAAGTGGTAATCATGATAGAAATGATTCGCACATGAAAATATCAGAGGTGCGAGACCCGGATTTGAACCCGCATCACTCGGTTATACAAGCGACGCGTTACCGCTGGGCTACCACTGCCAGATCAAATATCAAAGATCAAAATCAAAATATTGAAAGCTCTTACAGGTAGCGTAGCGTCGAATTATTGTGTCTCTGGAGTTTAAAACTGAAAGGAAGGGAGATAAGGGGAAGCTGACATTTAAATATGTTAAAAAAGTTTCATTATAGACAAAAAAATGTAAAAATAAATTTAGTATTTGTAGAAAGCCAGTTAAACTAATATTAATATTTCAAAATGTGTCTTATAATTCATGACTATTCTAGGTCAAAATTCATTTTAATTGTAATACTATTCACGTTACATTAATATAACGAAGAGCCCGCCGCTCGCACTATTTGCTAAACTCAATCGTGACTTGGTTAACAATTTACCTAAGCCTATACATTCACTGCAGTTTATAGTTTAGTATGTTGTCTGTTAAATCCTATAGTGATCAAAAACTAAAGCACGTATTTCGCACTACGGATGTTTTAAAGTTTTTTTTTTTAATTAAAGCATCGTGTTTCTGCTTGTTCAGTCTCTGAACACTATTTTTGCACTTTTTGAAAATGTTTTTCCTCTCCTGCACAAAGCAATTTACAATTTACCATTCTTGTCTTTATCATGTGTTGATAACTTTATCAAAAGTAGCTTTTGTGTTAAATTCCACATATAGTAATGTACAGAAAATCTTCGTGGATGCGTTGGTTGCATAATATGCGAAACTTCATTTTCCTTTTAAGACTACATCAAGTATATAGGCAAGCAAGAATAGAATAGATTCTTGGACTATGTTATCTACGAGTATCTCCTAGCCTAGTACTATACCTAGCGTTGATACAATTTGAAATCTGGAGATTACATTATCCCTTTTTGTTATTTCGTAAAAAAATGAAAGACACTAAGTTCAGGGAATAACAAGCAATTAGCGTTATTATATTATTTTATACAGATTGGATACATGGATACAGAATTGTATTTATATTGACAATGTTAGCTAGAATTAAATTTATCTTATATATAAAAATCTCGTGTCACAGTGTTTGTTACTCCTCTGAAACGGCTTGACCGATTTTTATGAAATTTTTGGTGTATGCTTGGTAGGTCTGAGAATAGGTCGTAGGCTATTTTTATTCCCCTATGTGACAAGAGTGGCCCTCTTCACATATCTTTTTTTATTATTTTTTTTAGACATTTTTTTTATTTTTTTTATGATTTGGCATCAAATAATAACTATATTTCTAAATTTTCATCCTTCTGCCAACGCAAAATTATTATAATAATTTGATGTATATGATAATTGATGTATATAAATATTAATTACTTTGATTTCTGAGTTTTCTCACACCATCTCGTTCTTAGATTTTGAACTAAATGTGTCAAGCATATATTTATACGACACTATAATGATTCCACGAATAAAAAAGAGACCTATTTTATTAATACACAAGTAAAAATTTTCTATAGTATTTAAGAACAAAGTAAAATTCAACCCCAGTCGTGCTACAATATAGTAAAAAGCACGTCGCATTCCTCCCACTTGGTCCACTCGAATACTCGTGCAAAGATTTACAATTCTATGCTTTTATACACTTCATTTTGTGTCGTTCGTAAAATGGTTTTAGTGTTATTGGAAGTTTTGAAATCAGTACAACGAACTGGCTGGCATTAATCGAATATTCAAAATGTATTTCATTTCTCTGTATACTTCTTACATTTTTATTTTACAGCTCTTACAAAAAGAGCGGGATTGAAATGTATTGATATAATAATATTTTGTACGAAGTTTTTTTGAGACATTTTAAGAATTAAATCACTGTCCAACAACTTATCAAACTATATCCTATACGATTTTTTTAGCAAAAAAAAATTTATATAGGTTTAAAAACAGTAGAAGTTCCATTGCCTCAGAAGGGGGCGCTTCTGCTGAAAAGAGCCGACGAGAAACTTATAAGCCAGTCTAAAAAAAAATATATACTTATATAACTATAATACTTTTTTATATAACTTCCGTAAACCCAACTAGGATTTGACCTTTGACCTTAGATTTGAATTATACTAAAACACCATCCGTAGAAGTGAAGTATTTCAAAAACACTATTAAATAAAGGTCTACAAATAGAAAATGAACTAATAAATATTCCACGTAAAAATACTCTGTGTAGAAACTTTATTTTTCTTTCACTTCATTTCTACCTTAGAACAAAATATTTTTTGAAGAAATTTTGTTAGTATATTAAAATTTGTACATAAAAAAACGCTTTACTTATAAATATGCCACGATATGTTACAATCATATTATTTTAGAGTTAGAACATAAGTAATATATTATGCACAGTTCGTCGTTGTATATGAGGTAACGCAACCTTATATTTTTCCGAATAAAAAGTAACCTATGTGTGATTACAAACTTTGATCTATCTTTATGCCTTTCACATAGATTCGTTAAGCCGTTCTGGCGTGATTAACAAACATCCATCCATGTAACCTTTTTCATTTTCAAAAACTTGCTACTAACCCTTGCTTCGCTCGGGTTCGTCCCTAGGTGCTCCTTGCTAAATTTAAAGTCGGTAACACAAAAAATGAAGGACTTTCATAGAAACTCGGGACTGTTAGATCCCCTTAAAATCTGGCTCCGTTGCAAAATCCGCTTTTATATATTTAGATTATGCGATTATGGAATATGTAATTTATAAAGTACGTAAAAGTAGACATTTTCAGATTGACGGTTTTGTACAAAAAAAATATATTTTTTCACTATTATTATCAAATATTGTAACAAAGATAATTGATATGTTGAAATGTACTGAGTAAACTTGATAACACTTCCACATGTTTCTTATTCCTCGAATATACTTTCAAGACTCCCGGGAGAAGACAGTGCTTATAAACGCTTACCTTTGTTCAAACAATGAAGTAAAAGCCAAAGAATTTTGTCGTGTGTTGTATGAATTATGAATAAGCATTTGATTCATTACAAAATATACTAGCAACACATCCTTCGATTCGCTCAAGCTTCGCTCACATTCGATACCATAGATACGTTTTGCAAGTTAGTATGGAATGTTTAGACTAATACTCGTACCATTCCTTACTTTAAGAATTGATTTATTCTCCATACAAACTTCTATCCCCCCCTTTCTCCCCCTTAATCACCCATCAACCCGATTACCGTGATAATAATTCTATGTCCTTTCAAGGGTCTCAAAATATCTTTACATTTTTTTATTGAAGTGAAACTTCTTATGAGACTTCCAACAAGATTACCATTGAGGGGTATGTAAGCACTGTTCATTAAACGTACACGTAAATCATGTACCAGGCACTCAGACGGGGAAGAGTTAGCGCCACCACCCCTAAGACGGTCAAGATGCGCAGGTCGGGGATCTCGCCCACCGCAAGTCGTTGTTTTTTAATGTGACGTTATGTGTAGCAAAAGTATTACAATAACAGCCTAACTTATGACGTGGCTGCTCATGCTGGTAATTGCGAGGAATTGTTTTTGAAGTAAAATTACAATATCATTAGTATTTATACAGTGTGTAAACAGTGAGTTACATTTATAAACAAAGAAGTTTCACTTCTGACATGTGTACTTTATACGCACGCACTTTTTTATTTGTATAGTAGTTTTTTACATGTAATATAGCAATATATTTTGACCGACTTCAAAACAGTAGAGATAGTAATCCCATCGTAAAGAAATTTTCGATAAATTGTTGAGGAATATATTTAATGTTACTGAGATGACACAAGTATATTACAAAAGGTACCAGCTTTAGTTAAAAATATTTTCGTCATGATTTTCAATTGAAATCAAAATCGTGGCTGACTGATGAAGTTAACAAAAATAACAAATAAAATATATATGTACGTTTCCTTTATAAAAAAAATATGTTTTTTAAATATTTGGTTTGATTTTTTTTATTTATTTAGATTTTTGGTTCCCGCTGTTTTGAGCAATTAATCGCTTTCAGCAATTAACCCCATTATTCTCTTTTTCCCAAACATTCGCATAAATCTAAAGAAAGTATTAATATGATTATTGAAACAATGTTAGAATACAATTAACATTATAGCATTAGCAACATTTTTTTAGTTAAGATGATCGAACTTACTTAATTCTTTAATTTTCTTCTATAAGCATTCTACAATAGCCTTTAGAAAACAGGCAATGCAATCTCTTGTACTATTACTTCACTTCTTAAATCCGCTCTGATTTGAAATTCCAGTGCACTACTTTGCACAGACTCTCAACAGTGCAGTTATTCCACTTAAACTGTGAGAGTTAAATTTGATTTACAATTTTGTTTAAAACAATAGATATATTTTTGTTTTATTCACTATATTTTATCTTTTACTGATAATAATGAGGCAACAAGCGTATGTCACTGTAAGTTTGATCGTGTTTTAGGTACGTATAAGAAATGTATACTGCAACAAAAGTACCCTTTCACTGGCCTTTTAGTAATATGAAAATTAATTAAATCAATGTATATACTTTTTACCCAATAATTAATATACCTAATAATAGTAGTACTATATATAAACTATATACTAGTATTATAGAGAAAATATATAATACTAACGTTAGGTACACGTTCTGCCACAACCAAGACTGATTTGTTCGGAATATGTAAAAACATAGATCTCTACATCAGCCAAAAACCACCTACTTCCCAACTTTGTCATAAATACACACATTAATGTCATCAAAATCGGTCAAGCTAGGCGAAAAACTATAAATAGATGTAGAAATAAATTTTATATGTAAACAATTAATTACAGACTTTTTAAGTTGAAAAGTAGAGTAAGAGCTGTAAAAAATAAATTGCTCAGAGAAAAGCTTACGTTATAAGTTTATGAAGTTCCAATAGCCTAAGTCGTTACTTTCACGTGGACTTTATTGAAGCGGCCACAAAGAATAGAAGTTAAAAGAAAACGAACAAAGAATTTCAACACAATGGTCATAAAACCAAAAAGTCAGAGCAATCTGAACTGTGATTATTTAAAAAAAATCTATAATATCTTTATCTGAAATAAACCTTTTATTCATATATAAAACCTCTTAATAAATTGATAATAGTTTTGAAAAATATTACGAAAAAGTACGAGTATAATAGCAGATCTATATATCTAATATATAAAAATCTCGTGTCACAGTGTCTGTATGTTTTTTTTTTGTGTTATCTTGTAGGTCTTAGAATAGATCGTAGGCTAATTTTTATTTCCCTAGGTGATAAGGGTGGCCCTCTCCAAATATTTTTTTCTATTTTTAGACCAAATTTTTATTTTTCACTTTTTTTATGACTTGGCATCAAAAAATTCTTATAACCCTTAATTTACATTCCACGGGCGCGGGCGGAGCCGCGGGAATGCTAGTATGTAGGTACATATAATAGAATTTTAATTGATCCAAATATGTCCATTAAGTATGTTTTGGAAAATCATATTGCAATAGAATATTCATTATTATCGATACAATGGCTATGAAATGAATCTATAGTTTTTAGAATTTTTGTTCGTCTGTCTGTCTGCTACATTTTACAACTGGAAAATACCTTATTTCTAAGAAATTTCAACTAACCGTTATAAATGATCTAGTGTAATATATAAAGTTATTTCAGAAAAATGTAGAGTTGCTGCTTTTTCTATATATAATTAAAAAAAAGCGAGTAAACGTAACTCATATTTATTAGAGTTACGAAATATATATACAATTCTGTTATTTATCAAAACCGTACTTATCCAGCTTCCTCTAAATTTTATAGTTCCAAAAAGCTAGGTGCGATTTCACGGCGGATTAGGATACTACCAAAGTATATTTCGCGTTAAACCCTCGTATAGTATCTCGTTGAACATAAAAGGACGAAACGAGAATTAAAAGTACTAATTAGTATTAACAACTCTATGTATTATTTAAAAAATTGAGTTTTATTTTTCTAACAACTAATATTAAATAAATAATATGAAACATTAATTATTGAAATGTGTTATTTTAACCGGCCATTTAATTCCTTTTTTGTGGGAGATCCTCTATTAACTGAAGAGACAGTAGGTTAGTAACATTTGTAACAAAAACCGAATAGTGTATGCCTTCAACTAGGTGGAAAACGAAAATGTATGCAAAGTGGTTTGTAGTGGGGAACATCGAACTCATAAGAGTTTTTAGTAGTGCACGTAATGAGGCAAATTTTGGTGATCATGATGATGATAACCTTTAATAAATTAATAAATATATTATACTAATAAAATTAATTAAAATATTCAATTGCCTTTTTTTACATAAGAATATCTTTACATTTCATAAAAGTATAGATTTCTCAGAAATAAGATATTTTTCTGGAGTATACAAATTCAAATTCAAATTCAAAATATTTTATTCAGCATGAAATTATTACAATTTTTTACTGAACGTCATGAGTCTACTACCAGTTCGGAAGGAAGAAACCACTGACCTGAGAAGAACTGGCGAAAGAAACTCAGCGGGACTAATATATTTCTTGTCTTAATCTGTTTTTCTTTTTTTAATTAAATTAAAATAAACAATAATTCTATAGGTTGAAAGAAGGCGTACTATCTTCTAAAAAATCGTTAATCTTATAATATCCTTTAGTGCACAAACGTTCTTTCACAATTTTTTTAAATACAGTATCATGTATACTGACCCGGATAACTAGCTATCATAATACTAAATTTCATCACAACCAATGGTGTTCTCGTGATTCAGCCATAGACAAACAGACATACAGACAAATATCCTAAAAACTATAGATTCAGCCTCCGTATCGTTAATCATGACTATTTCAATTACATTTTCCAAAAATATTCAATGTATAGATTCCACTAAGTTAGAATTTTATTATATACTAGCGACTCACCCTCGCTTCGCTCGGGTTCGTCCCCAGGTGTAACCTCTTTAGTATAGTTTAAAAATGACGTAATTTCCATATATAATCGCGTAAGAAACGCTTTCATTCGACCGTTTTTTCTCCGATTCACTTTGCAAAACGGACTACCACGTAAAAGCCTTTTTATTTTTCGGTTTTTTATATAACCTATGACACTCAGCAATAATGTGGCTTTCTATTGGTGAAAGAATTTTTAAAATCGGTTCAGTAGATCCCGAAATTACCCCTTACAATTTAACAAATATACAAACACACAAACTTTAGTTCTTTATAATATTAGTATAGATATATAGATATAGTAGTCTATACTATAGATAGATAAAACTTTTTAATTCTGAAATAGTCTGAAGGCAATGGATGAGGAGGCTGAAGAATTGAATCTCATTTCACAATTGAAGGTTTTTCCTTACAAATATCAGTTTATATCTCTTAAGTCTAAGCATCGTGATGTATAGGCGAATCACTCGTAACAACATTTGCATTTTATACGTTTCGCTGCCATATAGTAAGGAATACATAAGCAAGTGCGAGATGTGTTCAGAATTTCGAAACAATAAGGTACATTTATTTTTTCTTATTAAATTTACCCTAAATGTGATAGTCTCTGAAATAGATTGAATTTCGAATTCTTATATATTTTTAATAGGATCAAGAGTTTTTACATTTGAAAAACTGCTAGTTTTATCTGTCTTAATTAATATTTTAAGTTTGTTTTGTCGTTGACTTAGTATGATCTACTTAACCACCATATTGGAAAAATGATGCCATTGATCATATTATATGAACGCCAACTAAGTAAAAAATTAACAAAATATGCTACGTACGATACTTTATGATACTTATATATGATACTAGCAATTCCCGTGGCTCCGCCCGCGTTCTAAGCACTATTAAAAATAGGGATTGTTAGAAGGATGAAAATTTTGGGTCATTAAATATTTTTTAATTCCAAATAAAAAAAGCTTGATCTAAAAATTAAAAATTAAAAATCTGGAAAGGGCCACCCTTATGAATAAATTTATCTACGACATATTCTCCAGTGGCGAAGGGTGAAATTTTAGCAGAGGTAAGCTGTCCAAAAAAATGACAAAAACTAAATAAATAAATGCGATGCAAAAGTACCTAGTACCTACTAGTACCTCGTAAATCGTAAGTATCTCTTATGTTGTAGTGAAGATTTTTTTTCGTAATAATTAAAAAGTAAAAAAGTGTTCATAAAGTCTTGTCATTGTTTATTTTTTAATTTATGTAAAGTTATAGCAGAATAATCAATATAATTCATTTTTACTAAAATAATATAAAAATATTAATGACGCCATCTATGAGAAATCATTACGCATCATTTAAAAAGTGAAAGTACCGTGATTTGATTGGCCGCATTATTTTATTTTGTATTCATTATAAATATAATTAATTTCAATCCAAACATAATTTAGTGAGATTTAAATATTCTTTTTCCCTCCTGTTAATGTTACATTAATATATTTATAATTTAATCATTATTTTAAAAACTATCGCCATCTAGTGACAAGTGTTTGAAGAACTTCGTACTTCGTAGTTCGTCAGTTTGCTATCTTATTGAAGAGATTGATTTATTTTTTATTTACAAAGTTAAATTATTTTGAAATATGTAGATGTTTTTACTGGTTTTAAAATTTAATTACAATATCCTATAGCAATACTTCCATCCAGTCCGAATAAACTGTTTTAAGCTAATACACGTAAAATAATTTTGTTAAGGAAACGCATATAAAATAACTTAAAACATATTTTCACTGCAACATAAACGAAAACAAACACAATATTTTTCTAATTTAGCACTTACACACAATTTCAATAGAAAGTTTTATTACAAATTACTTGACTTATGCAAGTTACGAAAACAAAGTCGCATACAAATACAATGCAACTTCAATAAAACACGCAAATTTAATAATGGCTTATAGAACTCACCGTAATTAAAAATTATATGAACCATACACTATACAGACGCTAACACAAAATGTCTATATTAGTTATTACGCTAAAATTAAGTAAAAACTCAATAAAACAACAGAAAAACACAAATAATGCACTTGTAAACAGAGTCGCCATATTATAACTAAAAATTGGTATTGCTCGCGTGCGCGTCGCTTGTCATTGGTCAATCATAGTGACGTTTTGTACTTTCCACCAATCACAAGCAAAATAAGCTGCTCAGGAGCGTCTTAACCGCGACCAAAAATCTGAGTAATTATGAATGAAATCACTTGAAAATGTTCCAATACAAAAGTATGAATGAAACACAATTCGTATGGAAAAGGTAAGCCGAATTACTACGTCTTACCGCGGCATTTCTATGAAGGCGCATTTTAGCAAAGTATACATTTTTGTTGATTTTGACTTATTGTAGGCATTATATTATTTTTAAAAAAGGATTATTACTATAAATTATTATTTTAATTAGTAATCATGTAAATTTAAAAAATAAATATCATGTAGAATAATTAAAACTTTATTGGATTTTTAAAAGGTAAGACGGTGGGGATCGTCTTGTATGGACCCTTCGCCACTAATATTCTCAGACCTACCAAATATACATTAAAATTTTCATAAAAATCAGGCAAGCCGTTTCGGAGAAGTTCGATAGCAAACACTGTGACACGAGTTTTTATAAATAATTAAAATTTTACATTTAACTGGCAAGTAAGTGATTCAGTTTAAAAAAACACTTAGTAAATTATAACTTAGGTTCAGGTTGTTAACTCATTTATTAACCGACTAGTTGAATCGTTGACTATTTAAGTCAATCTTCACGATATAGTGGTCTTTGTAGTTTTTGAATTTCTGTCTGTCTATCTACTTGTGATGGGTCATTATATTGTAGAATACTTTTTAACGCAGAAAAATATCTCTATTCTAATAGACTATATTAACAGTAAAAATGTATCTAGGGGAGGGGAGTGTAACCTGAAAGAAGCGAGTGTCAGTCACCAGTTATGTATACAATGTTGGACATCTGGGTAGGAGATATTATATTGCATACTAAATGCTATTTATTCCACTACCATTCTATTCGTTGATATTCAATTAGCATGAAAATTCTGTGCATTAAATTTAGTTTTCTTTTCATTCCAAGTAACCGAGATACGGCTTTATTTAAATGAAATGAAATAAAGTCGTAATCCGCTTAAGGGAATTAAAAAGATTTGTATGCCATGTCGAGGCGCCAACCGCTAATTGTTCAAGGAAAAACCTGCTTTAAGATTAATTAAAATATTATTTAGAAGTTAATTTGAAAGCAGTTATAATATATAGGTTATATAAATTATTATATACAACTTTCTTATTATTAACTAATAATTTTACTTTTTATTTTTAATTAATTAAATAAATTTAATAAAAATGCATATAAAAGTGAGATTTAATACAATATTAAAGACAATTTGATTTTTTTATATAATTATTTCATATAAAATTAAATATGGGTCTAAAAATTATGTTCCTTAACATAATATCTTTTAATAAGTTTACATTTTATTTATAAACCAACTTTGATTGTAAAAAAAACTTCGATTATTTTTTCTTCAGAAAATTCCATAGTCGATTATTTTGCATAAAAGTGACGTGTCTAAGAAAATGTACTTCACAATTATGTTTAACACTTATTTTCGTAAGGTAAATATAATGAAAATATAAGCTTAGGGGCTATAAATCATAGCTTCTTAAACTGGAAGTTAGTCCCACGGGTAGTAATTCAATTACGAAGTTGTCAGAAATGTGAGAATGCGGACGATAATTCATTTAACAGAGGCCGTGTTAAAATTAAGACGAGATGATCTTCTTAAAAAGATTTAGAATATTGTAGAATAATAGTCTGGGTAAAGACTGAGTCTTAAAGATTAGAATTAATTGTCTACGTTAAAGCCAAAATTCCATTTGTTTTAATTTTAATATAAGGCCTTGATAATAGGTATGTTAGTAAAAATAATAATAAATAAATATGTTGGGACATTATTACAACAGCGCCATCTAGTTCTGTAGTAAGCTAAGCTTGTGTTACGGATACCAGATAGTTGATATACTAGAGATATTTTCCTTCATTAAAAAGTCACAAAAAACCTAAAGTTTCTCTCACGATGCAGTCAGATGCACACAGACAGGCATACGGGCAGACAGAGAAAAATCTAAAAAGATTCGAGTTCGAATTTATTATATTCTTAAACTCCTTTAAATTTATTTAGTTTAAGTGAGTTCTGATGTAAAAGTCCTCTTCTAAAGACCTTTAGAGCCTTAATATATAATTTTTATAGTGTTTTCTTTCATAAAAGAAAGAATTCAAGAATTTTTTCTCCCTTTTTTATATTTTGTACATGGGTTATTAAGACACTACCCGACCCGCGTGGAAAAACTCGCTTGAGTGCGCCCCTTACAATATATAATAGTTTTTTACCCGTTTTTAAGACCCGAAACGGTTAGATGAGGTTTCCTTATAAATTAGATATTTTCCAGCAGTAAAAAGTATTCTATGTCCTGACCCGGATAACCAGCTATCATCATATACCAAATTTAATCAAAATCTGTATAGTGGTTTTCTCGTGATACGATCATCTACAGACAGACACTAATTCTAAAAACTATAGATTCGGCCCCTTTATCGATAAAAATGACTATTTCAATGACATTTTCCAAAATATATTCAATGTACAGATTCGACTAAGAATTTTATGGGTATACTCTATTTCAAAACTGTTAATACGCACCTAGCTACAAACACGAGCAAAACCAGGGTTAATAATGATCTTCGACCGATTCGGCCATGGCGGCCAATCTTATTTAAGACTAGCCAACTGCGCAGGAGATATTATAGAGCACAAGTGTACGCTCAGACACAAATGCACTCTCTGTTCCTATCACTCTCATACTCCGGTGGGATGACTACTCGACACGACCAGTGAGAATTAAGGCGCAGGACCGGCACGGAGGTGACGCACTACCAACTTCCCAACTCCGAGCTGTTACTGATGCTACTAACCTGTAAGACTCAATAACTAAATTTGCTTGACCCGGGACTCAAACCCAGGACTTCTCCATGTATGGCCGTACATAAAACAAGGGTTACGCTCTAGTAAAATATCTAGAACTCTCGTCTGAACTAGCAAGTAGAGAAGTAGTAAAGTAATTGTTAGAATAAGAAATAATTCAATACATAAAATATATAATCTAGAAAATTCTACATTAAATAACTAATTTATTTCAATTGCATTAACTATATGTATTTCAACATGATTGCAATTTTGTGGTAACAAAATTTCGTTCGCCCAATTATATGTTGTGGTATTTGTTAATTATATAGTGATACTGCATATAACAAAGCTGTGAATAACTAAATTTTATTATTATACTAGCTCTGCCACGTGGTTTAGTCCATAAAGATCAATGTTTTTTGTTGTATTATAATAAAAGAATAGTGTATGGTGATTTTAAATTTAAATGTGATGTTGTTTTCATTAAAAAAACGGTGCAATTTATTATATGTATGTATATTGTAAACCTACCATGAATGACGATATAAGCTTAGCTGATAGTGGTGGAACTTAAATAATATGTTACTTTCGTTCTCACTTGGCCCGAAGCACTTTTTAACGGTTAATATTTTAATATTGACGAGTATAGTCGATTAGTAGATATATAATAATTATGATCTATAGTATTGATTTCCAAGAGCTGAAATATTTTTCCTAAAAAGTATTCCAAATGTTAATCCAGAAAACCAGCGGGCTTACTCTTGAATTTAATTCCGATCGATCGACATTGGAATTGTGACGTTTCGTACTCTTGAGTTGGACGCTAGCGCCACATTGTTTTTAAATTGCGTGTCCATTTTGGGGAACTAAGTGAAATCGGGATCGGGCTTGGCGCACCGTAAACGCTACTCTTGAGTGAGAGTAATTTTTTTGAAAGGATAAAGCATTTTAAAGCCATATTACTGGTTTATCGTAATAAGAAGAACGACACTATTGCGGCTCGTAACATAGCTAACTTCACTCTTAACAAAATAATCGCGGGGCAATCCCAATTTCAATCCAATGTTGACAATATTGTTTTCAAGAGTACCGAATCACGTGACTTCAAAATTGACATTGGAATCGTATTGGCATTAGATTAGAATTGAAATTAGTTTGAAGAGTAAGCACACAGCTATCACTATAACAAATTACATCAAAATCCGTCTTGTGTATCAGACATACAGACAGACATACATACAAATAATAATTTTAAAAAGTATAGATTAGGCCTTTATATCGATTATAATTAAAATGTCAATAGAACTTTCCAAAAATATTTAATGAACAGATTCGACTCAAAACTTTATTATATGCATAGCTATACCTATATCTAATATATAAAAAAATCGTGTCAAAGTTTTTGTCATCCTCCAACATGGCTTGACCGATTTTTATGAAATTTTTGGGTATATTTGGTAGGTATGAGAATAGGTGGAAGGCTAAGGGGACAAGGGGGGCCGTCGTCAGATTTTTTATTGTTTATTTTTAGACCAAATTTTTATTTTTTATGATTTGGCATCAAAAAATACTTATAATCCTAAATTTTAATCCGAATTGTTAGTAATTTATAATTAAATCTAAGGTAAAGTATAGCAATATTGTAATAACACAATAGCTATTATAAGTTAGCAAAGAATCATGTCAAAATAGGGTTAATTAACTTAAAAGTTGCTAATACTTGCCAAGTTCTTGAGGTGTAGTTTTGTAGCTCTACCGCTAACTTCACTACGTGACCCATGTCAGATGTAAGTCAGACTGAGGCAAGCTCGAACTTCCCACTCTATACCTGCTTCTAACATAACTAGTGTTTACGCGTGACTTTGTTTTTTTTTAATAAAATTATCTTATCTTCTAGAATTTTGTAACCATGATTGCTGACAAACAATGGAAATGCAGGAAATAAGGGACTTTTTATTATAAGTACTATTATGTACATATGTTTGTATCACTCATAAGCCCCTCATTTTGGACTTTAAATCAAATAGTAGTAGAAAGTTTTTTTTGATAGATTATCTAAACAGAGAATTCATTTCATTTGAATGATACTAGAACTCCTAGCTCTCAACCAAATGTTACTTCGTTTTTTTCCAGCATTCACAAACTGCTCTTGAACTGTAAACCTCCTATCTCTTCCTCTACTCGATTTAAATATAATAAAATATAATCGTCATCAGCCCTTTTCAACGTCCCACTGCTGGGCACGGTTCGCACTCAGTACGTGGAGGATCGGGCAATAGTCCACCGCGCTGGCCTAGTGCGTGTTGGCGGACTTCACATGTCTTATGAAAATTTGCTAGGTTTTCTCAGAAATGCAGGTTTCCTTTGGATATTTTTCTTCACCGTAAGAAAAGTGGTGATCAGGATAGTAATGATTCGCACATGAAAATATAACAGGTGCGAGACCCAGATTTGAACCCGTATCACTCGGTTATACAAGCGCGTTACCGCTGGGCTACCACTGCCTCAAAAAATATATATAAGCACAGATGAGTCACACTTTATGTCTTATATCTACAATAGTATACAAAAATTCAACAAAAGTTCGAAACAAAATAGTAAAAATGTATATAACATATTTTTTTATGTCTAATATATTTTGTTATCTTAGAGCTTTTATGCAAATGTACATGACCAGTGTCACGTTTTTTACCTCAACAGAATGTAAGGATGAATAGGTTTTATTGTCAGGGCACCATTTGTCTACCGCTCGCCGTAACATGTTTTATTCATACTAAAGCTTCGATGCAATTTAAATCCATTAATTGATTGGACAATATTGAAATGCTAGAAACACTGCTAGTTTTCTGAAATACTGCTAGTTATGTCAGTAAAAGTGTTTTTTGAGTAAAATTGTTCTGGTAACGTGTTAGCGTGTTGGAAATCTGTTTCTATGTTTATGGATTTTTATAGTGGCTTTAATAATATTTGGAAAATAAATATTATACAAGATATTTTTCATACTAGGAGATAATCTAGAACCTGAGAAAGGACTTCGACTTTTCAAGACTAAAAAAGGTCTGTTGGGGGGTTGAAATAAAAGATTAAAGTTTGTATGAAAATTAAGTCATTTTTAAAGCTAGAAACTTGAAACTTATTTTGAGGCTTTTGATTAGATACATAAATAAATAAGACGTTCAAAGTTTGTAAAAAGTTATCCTGAAAGGGGTACCTAGGGACGAACCCCAGCGAAGCGGGGGTGAGTCGCTAGTAATAAATAACTAAACTATTACACATTAATACAAAAGGTAAATAATTGCAAATAAATATTATAATATATTAATTATTATATTTCGAAACAAGCAACATGCTTTTTTGTCAAATTTTATATAAAACAAGCTGACCCGGCAGACTTCGTACTGCATCAATCGATAAATAAAAATCTCAATTTTTTTTCATATTTATTCACCTTTTAAACCTTTTCTGGTCTTCCACAAATAATTCAAGACCAAAATTAGCCTAATCGGCCCAGGCGTTCTCGAGTTTTAGCGAGACTAACGAACGACTATATATATATATATATATATATATATATATATATATATATATATATATATATATATATATATATATATATATATATATATATATATATATATATATATATATATATATAGATTGTGAATTATCGTTAAATCACGTTTTTTACTTGTACCTAGCCAAGGTACATAAACTGCAAAAAATTTAATAATGATACATGCTTAACACAGAAACTTGGACATTTACTGTAGTAGTATGATTTAATTAATTATATCACGATTAATAAAATGAGGACCAGCTTTTATAGCGAACAACATTTGTTCAGTCTATAACATATTTTATTCAACGTTAACAAGCTTTGATTCAATTTTAATACATGAATAGTGATCATAATAAATGTTATGTCAAATGAAATTATATTACTATTACGTATTTAGTAAGCCAGATGTGAACCAAAAGGCCGCTTGGAAACCAAAGAAAGTAGGTTCAAACCCCGGATTTCGCATCTGACATTTTCATATGCGAATCATTTCCCACACAAACTTTCGTGCCAAAAATTTACAAAGTCATACGGCAAAGCAGTCGGTTTAAAAGTATCATTGAGAAGAGTTATCCCAAATGGTGTAGTGGTTTAGTAAAAAAAACTTTATTTACTGTCCCTATATATAGCATGCTGTGATTAGAACCAATTGGGCTAAGTCCAGAGGCGTATTTACAGATTTGGCGCCCCGGGCCAATTAGCTCTGCCGCCCCATGAAGTGACGAAAAAGTACTTATTTAAAAAAAAATATATGTTTAAACGCAAATGTTATTTAGGTACTTGTTAATATGGATGTTATATAAACTGCCTCGTTGGTGTAGTGGCTAGCATGTACGGTCACACACCGGGTGGTCCTGGGTTCGAGTCCCGGGTCGGGCCAAGTTTGGTTATTGAGTCTTTCTGTTTCGTAAGCCTCAGTAACAGCCCGGAGTTGGGAAGTTGGCGGTGTCTCACCCCCGTGCCTCGGAGAGCACGTAAAGCCGTCGGTCCTGCGCCTTAATTCTCACTGGTCGTGTCGAGCATTCGTCCCACCGGAATATGAGAGTGATAAGGAACAGAGAGTGCACTTGTGTCTGCGCATACACTCGTGCACTATAATATATGTCCCGCGCCGTTGGCTAGTCTCAATGAGATTGGCCGCCGTGGCGGTAACCGGCCGGGAGGACATTATATTATTATTATTAGTATGGATGTTATGTTATGTTAGTAAACTTCCTCGAGGCACCTGGAAAATGCCCTTGGTTTTTACGATGAACTAATTTTTCGAGAAATAGCCTCATATGAATTAGACTAGGCTTTTTACGATGAACTATTTTTTCCAGAAAAGGCCTTATATGAATAGGACCTGATAAACGCCCCGATAATACTACAAAAAACGAAGTCGACATTATATCGAACAATAGCCACATATTCTGTCTCAGTGATTAACAGGGTTAAAATCGGCAGTGATCACCGACTTGTAAGGGGATCTTTGAATATGAGCATCAAAATTGAACGTGCGCGGTTAATGAAGTAGTACATAGTGATGTAGAAGCAAGCTGGCTGCGAATGTAACGCGTAAACGCTCGATTGTAAATACCACACAGTCTAAGCGTTAGGTACTTGACAGGAATGTGAGATACCTAATAAGGCGTACCTAATAATATATACCTAATAATCTAATAATACCTAATAATCAAAGACAAGCGAATACCCAAAGTATTGAGGATGCTATAGAACCCAATATGGGCTCGAAAAATTTTTGCCAATTCTCACAGCTGCCGTTGTCACCTGACAAAGCCTAGAACCTCACAAGGTTCAACCGTCACCTCGAAATCTTTACTCCTTATATATATTTCCAACTGAGTCCCACCACGTGGAGGATCCAGACTGGTCTCCGAGCCAGACTGGTACGCCATTGAACGAAAAACAGAAAAGTGAACGAAGTTGAGCTTCCCGACATCGACGTAGGCGAGATTAGCACTTGGACACCAAGGAAACAACTAAGCTCCGGGTGAGGACGGAATTACTGCAGAATTCTTCATAGCGGCAGGAACAAAGGTTCTATCAGAGCTCTCAAAGTTCTTTAATTCAGTTCTTTACAATGGCACTACACCGGAGTAGAGGCAGTGTAGTACTGTTCTTAAAGAAGGGGGATAAACCCCTATTGAAGAACTACTGACCTGTGACTCTTCTGAACCTTGTTTATAAGTTGATTTCAAGGGTTATGACGAATCGTCTCGCCCAAAAAATCAATGACTTTCCTAATCAGCATCTATCAGCTTAGCGTTTGTGGACTACGAGGAATATTATTATTTTTTATTTAATAAATAAGGCTTACTAACTACAATAAATACACACAAAATAGTAACTAAAACTTAAAAAAAAATATTATTTTAAGCTACGTACATATTATACAAAGTTAGTTATTCGTTCACATACATTCGTTCCACTTAAATGATAACTAATATAAATACAAAAAAAAAAGTAAAACTAAATGCTTTCCTTAAGATTCTACAATCCATGCAGAAATATATAACCAACTACGATGCTTTAAATACCAGTCTGCAACGATGACCATCCAAGTACAAAGTTAAAGCACAAGGCCAATCTGATTACACCACGGGGTAAGAAATTGGGATGTTATCTACTCGAAACTGTTTACCTGTGCATTGGAGGACGTCATTAAAACGATTAGAACGGATGCGGCATCAACATTAATGGAGAATATAACACACCTGCGATTTGCCATTATCATAGTCATCATGGCAGATACTCTGCTGAATTTAAAAAAAAAGCTAAACGGTCTAAGTGATTCTTCAAGACGAGTGAATATGGACGACCAAAATCATGTTGAAAGGTCGTGTATCCCCGAGACCAGTGATCGTGAATGGTGCTGTTCTTGAAGTTGTACAGGAGTAAATATACTTGGCCAAACTATACAACTCGGCCGGCATAACTTTGAGAAAGAGACCACCCGAAGAATATGCTTGGGTTGGGCAGCTTTTGGGAAGCTACATCATTTTCTAGAGTCATCGATCCCACAATCCCGTAAGATCAGGGTATTTAACCAGTGCATGCTATCAGTAATGACATAAGGAGCCTTAACGTAAATTCAAGGTTCAGCGAGCTATGGAACGCGCAATGCTTGGTGTTTCTCTAGCAGACAGAATTCGAAATTAAGTTATACAACTAAAGTAACCGATATCGCGTGCAAAATTAGCTCTCTGTAGTGGAAGTGTTCTGGTCATGTGTGTGCACTGATGGTCGATGGAGTCGAAACATGTTAGAGTGAAGACTGCGTGTTGGTAAGCGTAGTGTAGGACGCCCTGTAGCACGATGGACCGATGACTTAAGAAAGGTGGCGGGCAGTGGATGGATGCGGACTGCAAAGACTGGTTGGCGCTCATTGGGGTCCGAGTCCTTTGTTCAGCAGTCCTCTGGTACTTCTCTGAGAGCAGATTGTGGAGCATCACTTTTGGCTGGGTGGTCTGCTTCGGCAGACTGTTGGGCTATTGGGGCGTCGTGGTTAAATGCGCAAGCAATCCTGCGCCGCCCCATTATAACGGTTGAGGTATGTTAGGCTTTAGTGGGTAGTACTGTTTTTTCTGGTTAATGAGTCTCACATAACTACTTGTGTATACGTTAATGCTAAAATCTCATAAATAAATAAAAAAGGTCTTTGTTCAACAGAAATGGCGATAGGCTGATGCATGATTGATAGTATGGATGGTAGTTGACCTATTGTAAACAATTTGTAGGCTTTGAAGCTTTTGTTTTTTTTTATTTTAATGTTTCAATGTCATTCAAAATAAAAAAATAGTTTTGGCTTTGCCGCCCCTCGGAGCCTGCCGCCCCGGGCCATGGCCTCTTTGGCCCTAGGGTAAATACGCCCCTGGCTAACCTTGACAAACGAATGACCTCAGCGAGACTCGAACCCGCAACCGTTGCAACAGCTAGTAGGGTTGCCCTTAACTGAGCTTCACGCGTCGTCAAGGAAATAATAAACGGTTCCTCGAAATTAAAAGGATTTATGTCATTTAATTACGGAGCTTAATTCATCAGAAATTGATGAAAAAGAATATTTTAATTACGATACAAAGCGAAAATAAAAAATCCTAATCAATGGCAAGTCAGAATGCAAAAGATTTAAGCGTTATTCCGCAAATTTAATTTCCTGTCACCAGCACGACAAAATGGCGATTTCTTTGTGGATATTAAAATCTTTGACTGTAAAAATCAATGTTTATCCGTTACGACTTTTAAGATTGATCATAATTAAATTTTTTGTTCTGAACAAACAACAATTTATTTATAAAAAACCGGATTTACTTAATATAATATACTTATTTACAAATATACGAATTATTATATGTCCGTGTGGAATACGTATACTACTGTGTCTAAACAAAAACAAAGTCATCGAGATTTTTAATACGTATATTAAGTATTTTATCACTAAATACTATACAGAATGCTCGGTTTTCCCGCAACTTTCTAGGGGTAGAATAGATAATTTTTAAAACCTAACTGGAACTTCTCGTGAAAAGCGTATTCCAATGAACAAAAATATTGTATTTCTCACTTTAATTATTTCTTCCACATAATAGTTCACATGTGCCGCATGTCTGACGATATTCGGCCTAAGTCCATTACGTTTTGGATGCCTCAAAACGCAAAAACACTAGCGGTAGACAGAGACGCAGGTGACCTAGATGCTTAAAAAAGACTGGCAACACATCGCAAAAATAAGACAGAGTTGAAGGAGAAGAGAGAGGATTTTGCGCAGCAGTGGGACGATACTTATTGATTTATTTAAGGATGAACGCATAATAGTTGCAATATTTTTATAGTAAAAACTTGGAGAACAAAAGACTAAAACCGACGAGTCTTTTTGGGAAGATTTACATTACCTAGATTTTAGATGTAATTTGTAATTTACTTGATAAAAATCACATTTGCAAAAATAGAATCGAGCAAATCAGTTCAGTCGTGGTTAAAGCTCTGTTATTAGTGAAGCGATTTTTTCCAATGGACAGAAATCTGATTAAGAAAATTGGATGCCATAAAAATAGAAGTCTAAGTTCAATTTAAATTACCTATTTATATTAAAGAGAAAGTTTGGATTTTTTATTTTTATCTCATACTAGCAGTACCTGCGGCTTCGCCCGCAAGTACTGCTGCTTCAAGTCCGCTAGAAAAAAAAGTAAAAAAGTATCCTATGTTACTTCCAATATGTACCTCCAAGAATATGTGTACAAAGTTTCATGATGATCGATTAAGTAGTTTACGCATGAATGCATAACAAACAAACTTACATGCACATTTATAATAGTTTAGATTATGCAGATATACTCTGTTATATCATAAAATGACTGCTTGTAATGTCAAGTTAACAGCTTATTGCTATGCATATGAAAGTTATACATATTTTAATTTTTTTTTTGTCTTTCTGTCTCTCCATTTGTTTGTCTCACTGTAAGTATGTTTGACTGATTTCCAAAACCCCTGAACCGATTTTGACAAATTTTCACTGGAAGATGGCTACTTAAAAGTATTAGGATTCCTTGCAAAGAAAAATGAAATCCATAAAAATCTTAACGGAACTTCCATACATGTTATTACAAGGCATGATATAAAGAATGGTAATTAATATTTACCTGCATATTACCGATTGTGTATCATTCACTTCGTATAAGCAAAAAAAGTCTATACTTATTTTGCTGTACTATTATGTACCTATGTAAATAATATAGATACAACATCGCACAATACAGTATGAAATACCTAAAAATACGGCTAATATGTTGGTTCTTTGGACGACTATTTTTATTATAATATTTTTGACTTAAATCTTCCTTTATATCTTATGTCATCTCTGTTAGAGACGTCTTTAATTATCTGGAGAAACGTTGCTATGAAAGATAAAGCTCTGGTCCTATCTCCATATATTCAATTTACTGAATTATCACTTTTAAAATGATAAGTTCGTCGTGGAATAAAAAATTACGTGGAAATACGCATTTCTAGTATAATACGTTTCAACGATTATACCCACTAAGTATTACAAATATAAAAGACCGTATTATCACTTACTCCGCCGAGGCTCGTCACTCAACTTATATACATTTTAAAAGTTAGTGTCCATTTTTTTAGATATTAAATATTTTACCAAAAAAAAAATATCCGGTAAATTGGCCCGGGTAACCAAATTGCATCATACCAAATTTCAGCAAGATTTGCTTTGCTGAACACATTTTCATGCGGTTTTCACCAAAAGACAAAGTGATCTATGAGGGATGATTTTGTTGAGTGAAACCAATTTATGGTTAAAATATACTGATAATTTTGTAAAGCGTCGGAAAATGTCAAGCCGCTTGGGAGTTTGACTAGTGTGCGACGCGGAAACTAATAAAGTTTTATGAAAACAATATATTACATGATTATTCATCTTAAAGTATCTATTTTATTCAATGGACATACTCAAGCTAAGCAAGGGTAAATCACTTGACGACATGTTTGGCTCAGTTTGTAGTGACCCTAATTGCTGAGCCAGCGGTCGGTGGTTCGAGTCCCACTTGGGTCATTCATTTGACAAATGCTTGTACCCCAGTTATAGGTGTTTATATTTATGATATGTACTTATTTAAGTTATATAGATGCGGTCTATCAATTATCTGGTAACGCGAGCCTCGTAACTTACCATGGAACTAGATGGCGCTTTGTGTAATAATGTCCCATCCTATTTATTATTTATTTATTATTAATTATAATATCAGTATTTATGGTCTAAAAATATTTGGTGGCTTATAATCATACTTATAAACTTTTCAATTTCACGCATATTTTGCACTTGCCCCTCAGGCTGAGAAAATCAGGATCAAGTAAATAATCGTTTTCACCAAACAAAATCCCTGACGCGGATTCCAAATGAGCTTTGTTTAATCCCTAGAATAAGGATTATTGCAGAAAGGGGCTAAAGCTAAATCCTTCTTCATTATATGAGTGCCTAAGAAAGTATACTATACGTGTATTTGGCAAATTTTAATAATTAGTATAGATTTCTTAGAAATTAGATATTATTTCGAAGTAAAAAGTATCCTATACGTAGACACGTACAACTATCATCATACCAAATATCATCAAAATCATAAAAAAATTGTGGTTTAATAGTGACGAGGTTACAGACAGACAGTCAGACAAAAATCTAGAAAAAAACCTGCAAATCTGAAATAGTTAGAACTAGAACCTAGTACGTTTTCAAAAGATATGTGCCTACATATCTAGATGGGTTTCGTTTTATTTTTGACACCCACTACTAACAGATAGGTACATAAAAACAAAAAGGAAAAAGAAAAACTAATATAAGATTTATAGAATATAATATGAGTCCCCATAGATGCAACATATGAATATATTTATCTGAATTACGTATAAATAGGTTCAGCAATTATAGCGTGATAATACAGATATCAAAAAAAGCAAGTTACGTTCACATTTATAACATTAATATTAAATGGAGGGTAAACCATTACTTTGCCTTGATGCTATTTATGTAAGACTGTTCTAAGATCCATTTCGATTCAAATATACAGTTTGGGAACTGGAATGCTTCCCCCGGCGTTAATAAATACGGATTGAAACACTCGGGTTCTGTTCCTTTCCTTTGACTGCTTACGCACTTATCCGATGGGATTAAAATATAAATGTGGATAGTTAGAAAGATTTTGTCATCGTTTCTTGTGTAGAGAAAATTGAGTAAAAGGTTTATTCTAATTGAATTAAACGTATTCATGTCAATTATTACTATCGTCCCTAGGTGCCTTCCTTCCTTGGCATATTTAAAGTTGAACACAAAAGTGAAGGTCTTTCAGACAAAGTTAGAGCCCTTAGACCTCCTTAATCAGGCCCTGTAACAAAATCCGTTCTTAGCGAACATCTATTAACTATAAACTACTCTTACGTCCCTGCTAAATTTCATCTTTGTATATCAAGCGTATTTTGATAACGCGTGATGAGTGACCTTTCGCTTTTATATATTTAGATATATTCCAGCAGATATACTAGTTACGTTTTAACGTACATACATGTATACATACAAAATTAATATATAAATTTTTAGCGTTATAAAACAATTTCACTGAAATGTTGACCACTTTTATAGCCGAGAGCTTAGTTTTACTAAACATAGGCTTAAAGCTTTAAGTTAACTTTTTGTCTAATCTACAATATTCATGTAACCCAAACACGTGTAAGATTATTTTATAGTTATAAATATTTTTGTATACAAATATTAAACTGCTAATGATGATCACAACTAATTCAGTATGTACAAGTACATAGTACAATAAATGACAAAAGCGACTCTAGCAATGGAGGAGTGACGTACTAATGCAGCTACATCACATGAGTGCCACTGAAATGACACACTTGTGATTCCTTTATGCATTCTAAAATGCATCTAACAACACATCAAAGGGACTAGACGATTGCAAGTTTTTGTACATTTTTCAAGTGATAATAAATCTCGAGCATTGTATAAAAATATTTAAATATTTTATTGTATAAAACTATATCCTGCAGGATAACTCTTTTTTTATGCTGAAAAATGCGTTCACGCATATCACCTGTAGGTAACAGGTTATGTGAGACTTACCGGCTACAAAAGCCAGTACTAAAATCTAACCTCTTGGGGGCTAACAATGGGGTGAACAATAGGGCTTCGCAGGATCGCTTACGCACTCAACTAAGACGCCCCGAGGGTAGGTTCAGTCTGCTATATAATGACCTTTAAGACGTTAAAAACCTTAGTCCCTCCTGCGATCCTATAAAGCATTAAAATTGCCCTCTTTTTTATATGTTGGGACATTATTACACAGCACCATCTAGTTCCATGATAAGCTACGAGGCTTGTGTCATGGATACCTGATACTTGATACACTGCACATATACCTATTATTTTAAATACATATAATATATACATACATATAATGATTGAATGCCCCAACTACAACCTCAACCACAAACTGAGCTAAACGTTTCATAGTAAATATAAATTTAATAATAAAATTCAATTTGGCTCTTTAAAAATGATTACTTCTATTTCATTTAGCCGAAGCCGAGATGTATACTAAGGGTCAATTCACTTTTTATAACCACTTCCTCGTGCCTAAAGAACAAGTTTAGCGTGAAATTAAAACGATGATTATATAAATTTCCTTTTAACATCAACAAAAAGAACAAAAATTTTTAGAGAAACTTCTAACATCTTTGTTAAAAAACAGCCGAAATTTTCACCGTGACACCTGAATGATATTAAGACATCATGTTAAATAAGATTTGTTATTTCTCGCCTTAACGAGACTCAGCTGCGCGTTTTTTGACTTCGGCCTTCGTCAAATGGGCAGCCATCTACTGAATGGGCCGCACTCAACGCTGACGCTATCGTGATATCGAAATTGTAAGGGAGCAGTCAAATGAAAGGCGATAAACGATAAATATATAAGTAGTATTCAATTTTAAATTATTGGTAATATGTAAGCAATCTTAATGAGACATTTACCGCAGTATAAAATTTTCTATATTATGTTGATCCGAACTTCATCAAAATATGTACAGTGATTTCTTCGTGATCTATACAGACAAACAAATAGACAGAGAGATAAAATTTTTTTTTTGGATGTAATTATGAATAACCATAGATTTAGGAATTTAATTAGACCTATGTATAAATTTTAAGAAATTTCAAAAGGAACATGCTATGTTTATAGAAAATACAAGAAAATATTTATTACACTTTAAATATAAAGTTTTTATTGTATTTGAAAAATTTTAAATTTTTTTAATGTTCACAAAACTTACGTAAGGCACCGATAAAACTTCACTTTTTTGAAGTGGGTTAGAAGTAATAGTAAGTAATTTAATAGTTATTATAAACATTACCTAATAGTTACACTTACTTTCGACTAAGTCGGTAAGAAATCTACAAATATTTCTAATAAAATATACGTGTAGACTGTAGCGATATAGTGAGATGTCCTGCGATGTCTAAGATAATGCTTCGATAAAATGAGATATTGTACCCCTGGGATGTGTTGATAGATCTCATCTGAGGCAAAATCTGGCCCACAGGTTTGAAATGGTGTTTTTCGATATTTTAATAAAAAGTTTTACGTATATTATGAATTATGACTTACAATATTTTACAAAAATTGCTTTTTTACATAATATTACTAACCGACTTCAAAAAATGAGAACAAATGTATTTATTGAATATTTCACGAGTAATTTTCACCAAATATATACCGTTAGATTGATGAAATATGTTCAAGGTATTTTTTATGGTGTAATTAAAAAAATAGTAAATATTTATTCATAACTAACTTACCTTTTTTATTAAAAAACTACAATGTATGAAAATCGTAGAATTTACCGGAGTAACAAGTAACCTAAGTCAAATTACGTTGCTTCGTGATAGAAGGATAGAACATGCAAAATTATTATATCAGTCTCTATATATTTATATACCTATATAAAAATAGTACCTAATATTGTGTTAATAAATAAATAAATAAAATAAATAAATAAATAAATAAAATAAATAAATAAATAAATAAATAAATAAATATGTTGGGACATTATTACAACAGCGCCATCTAGTTCCACAGTAAGCTACGTAACGTGCTTTTGTGCGGATACCAGATAGTTGATATACAACACATATACATTTTAAATACATACATATTATAAAAATATAAACACCCGTGACTGGAGTACAAACATTCGTGATTAGCAAATGAATGCCCCCAGCGGGACTCGAACCCGCGACCGCTGGCGCAGAAAGTGGGGTCACTACCAACTGAGCCAAACGAGTCGTCAAAATAATATTAATTCTTTAATCTATATAATTACTAATTAAAAATAATTTTCCTTTAGGGAAATACGGAAAACAAAACGGTTGGTACGTACTTACGTTTCCAAGCCACAAAAGAATACTGTCTACGTCTCTATGAACAGTCTGTTCTGATGCTTCTTGTATTGATGAGAAGCTTGTGCCCAAGATGGCGAAAATAATAATATGACAATATCGAATCAAAGCCCATGAAACATATATTTGTTCAAACTTAAAAGTCTTTACCTTTTTTAAACATGAAAATTACTCTCAAATCTGTAAATACCTTGTTATAAATAGCTCTGTAATATCCCCCATTCTCATATTAAAATAGGCTTTCAAAAGTTGTCATTCAATATTATATGTAATTACTAAGGATTGTTGGAAGAAGGTAAAAAATTTAGGGTTATAAGTATTTTTTGATGCCAAATCATACAAAATAAAAAATAAAAATTTGGTCAAACAATAATAAATAACAAATCCTAGCCTAAAAATAAAGCCTATGACCTATTCTCAGAGCTAACAAATATATTATACAAAAAAAAAATCATAAAAATCGGTCAAGTCGTTTCAGAGGAGTTCGATAACAAACACTGTGACACGAGATTTTTATATATTAGAAGCAAAAATATCGTAAAAGAGTTTCAAAAATAGTTGAAAACTATGTACCTAAAATATTCTAAGAAAAAATCTTCTTTAAACTAGTAACACTTTAACAATAAAATCAATTTCGTCTCCAGTTGGCATTTGAAGAGCTAAGTCTATTTACCGTTACATTACAGTCCCCTAAACATTTGCTTTAATAGTATAGAAGATGTAATGACATAAAGAAGACAGTGGTGGCCTAGTGGTAACGAGCTCGCTTGGATAACCGAGTGATGCGGATTCAAATCCGGGTCTCGCATCTCGCACCTCCCACCCTCTGATATTTTCATGTGCGAATCATTTCTATCCTGATTACCACTTGTCTTACGGTGAAGGAAGACATCTTGAGGAAACCTGCATGTCTGAGAAAACCTAGCAAGTTTTCTAAAGACATGTGAAGTCCGCCAACACGCACTAGGCCAGCGCGGTGGACTATTGGACTATGGCCTGATCACCCTCTCATTGAAGGGAGGCCCGTGCCCAGCAGTGGGACATTAAAAAGGGCTAAATACAAAATACAATGACATAAATACTAAATTATTACAGTTATGTCTTTTTAGAAGTTAGAAGTCAGAAGAAGTAAACAACAAACTTCTTTAATTAATTGAATAGTTGACGATATTTATTATTTTGATAATCTCCTTAAATTGCCATAAATATGTATGTATATTTTTAATATAGTTATTATATAATTATATATAGTAAATAAACATGGAGTTATATTAGGACTTTAACACACTCTAGTTTCATAGTAAGGTTATATAGCTTTAGTACATACATCTTCTATACTTACTTATAAATAAAATTCAAGTGTCTGTTTTTAATTTCAAGCTAACAGCTTTTCACTAAATGCATATGAAAGTATATACGATGCTAACACCAAAAACCAATTTTTAAAATTTTTGTCTGTCTGTCGGTTTGTTCCGGGTAATCTCTGAAACGACTGGACCGATTTTGACAGGACTTTCACTGGCAGATAGCTAATGATGTAAGAAGTAACTAAGTGTTCTTTTTAACCAACTTCAAAAAAGGAGGAGGTTATATTTTGGAAATTTTATTTTTTTTAACTAGCGAAACCCATGGCTTCGCTGACGTTAAACCTAGTATTATAAATATAAAAAATATGACTGGAGTACAAACATGTGTGGTTATTATATGGTGGTTATTATCACACTAATAAAAGCTCCGATTGGGAATCGAACCCGCTACAGCTGGCACAGTGAGTAGGATAACAAAAAGAGCCAAACGTGTCATCGAAGATATAAAACATCATTCATTCAATCATTTGAAATACGATAGATACGAGCTCTCCCTGTAGCTATAGGTAGCCTGACTGATCCGGATCACACTGTCGTCTTTACTTGGTTTAGTTAAATCCCCATCAAACGGCTTTTGCGTTCAATCTTTGGAAATGTCAAAACTTTAAGCCATGTTATATATAGTATATACAATAGTGACAAGCCCTCGAATCTCTCGTATCACAGGAATGCGATATTTTCCTGTAGCTAATCATACCAAACTTCGATTTTAAAATTTATCATAGTTAATCAGTCAGTCAGTTATAGGCAGTGGTAGCCCAACGGTAACACGTCGCTTGTATAACCGAGTGATGCGGGTTCAAATCCGGGTCTCGCACCTCTGATATTTTCATGTGCGAATCATTCCTATCATGATTACCACTTGTCTTACGGTGAAGTATAACATCGTGAGGAAACCTGCATGTCTGAGAAAACTTAGCAAGTTTTCGTAAGACATGTAGAGTCCGCCAACACGCACTAGGCCAGCGCGGTGGACTATGGCCTGATCCCCCTCGTACTGAGGGAGGCCCGTGCCCAGCAGTGGGACGTTAAAAAGGGCTGATGATGAATCAGTCAGTGGCCTTCTTGTAATACATATTCAAACAGACAGACAAAAAATCTAAGAACTCTAGATTCGGTAGATTCGGCCTTTTTATCCTAATAATGGCTGTTTCCATTAGATTTTCGAAAATATGTTCAACGTACAGATTCGACTCGGATACAAATTTATTTAATGTATGAAGTATTTAAATGAAAATTTTATAACGTTATCGAGATATTAGATAGTTAAATACACAGCCGCAATAACCAATTATTTCCAGTTCGTCGGTCGCTAATTACAACAGCTCAATCCATGTTTGCTAATTAACGGTCAATTTTGGTAGAAAGGTCTCTACATTTTCCTTTAAAAAAGTTTTTCGAAGAATCCCGTAAATTAGAGACAATATTACACTACTTTTTAAGTGCGAAGTGTACGTTTTTTACTTAGATGTTAGTCTTTTCAGCTGAAGACTGAATCGATTTTAATGACATTTAGACTCATAAAACATAGGTTAAATATTTATACAGATACTAGCAATTTCTGCGACTCCGGCCGCATTCTAATCACTATTAAAAAATAGAGATTAGTGGTAGAAGGATGAAAAAATTACGGTTAGTTTTCCATGCCAAGTCATAAAAAAAACTCTACAAATAAAAATATAAAAATCTATATATAGACGGTCAACCATATCATCTAGGAGAATAAAAAATAGTCAACGTCCTATTCTCAGACCTACCAAATATAGTCAAAAAAAAATCATAAAAATAGGTCAAGCCGTTTCGGAGGGGTTCGATAACAAACACTGTGACACGAGATTTTTATATACTTATTACAGATACATAAAATTGAAGTGTCTTTTGTAATGTAATAAAAGCTTTTTAATATATTCATATGAATATATCAGGAACACGTAACTTTTAACGACTTTAACAACCAAATTGACTGGACTGATTTTGACGGTTTTTTCAACTAGCTTTGCTTGTTTTATATCTTATACCTTTAAACGAGCAATTCTTGTATATATAATATATATATATACAAGAATCCAACGATTTGCATAAAATTTAGTATACAGGGGATTTCGGGGGCTATAAATCGATCTAGCTAGGTTTTATTTCTAGAAAACGTTATTTTATCAATATTTTCAGGCAATGAAAGAAAAGCTACAATACCATTAAAATACGAAGGTAAATTTCGCTGTCATCCACAAGATGAACCGGGCGGTCTCTAACCAGAAGTCATCGGTTCGAATCCAGGTATTTCCAGTCCGATTATTATTTTTTCTTTTTTTAATTTTTTCAAAAAAAAAACCGAGCGAAGCTCGGTCGCCTGATATTTAAAAAAAAAGCAACCGAGCCAAGTAAAGGTTACGTCAGCAACATAATTTTTCATAAGGAGAATATTTACACGAATAAAATCAAAAGGAGAAACAGGATTAACAAATAATAAACGTCCTTAATTACAATCACGATATATGAAAGCTATTCCATTCCATCCACCGTCTCATTAGCGTTGCTTTTTAGTGTTGTAACGACTTGTGCCAAACCACACTACCTAATAAAAGTAAATTTAATTCTCTAAAATACACCTTATAGCGTTAGCATTTAGTTTATTTTCGATTGTTCTCGGTGTTTACTTGAAAGGGTTCTAATTTCCTCTGGGTAATTACTTATATGTACTATAAAATTGGCTAAGGTTTTGTTTCTCTTTCTAATTAACCAACAAGTGTTAATTGTTCCAAATGTTGCTAGTTAATGAATATGAGATTTCGTATAGAATTAACTTTGTGTTAGAAAGAGATAAAAGATTTTGAGTTTCATTATTATAAAATTAAAATGTTAAATAAATAATTTTCACATTAATGAAAATCTGATTTTGTGAGGAACTAAGGACGTGTGGATGTTTGATTGCTTTTACACACAAAATCTACTAAACCGATTTTGATAAACCTTTCCAGTAATCGAAGAGTATATATTATGTTGTTTATGTGAAAAAAAGGAACAGATCATTCGCCTCATGGTAAATCTCTCTCTCATGGCTATCTGTAACATACGGGCAGTTACGAATGGCGGCATTTTAAGGACCTAAAGAATCAACTCTTAAAGAGAATCATAAAAATGTACCTAATAGTATATTAGAGTAATAAAAACAAAAGTGCTTAGATATTAACGGTATCCATAAATAAATTATGTAAGCAAAGTCACGGGAAAATAATGCCTTTTAAATATATTATTTGTTAAATATATTTCATTCGAGTTACGTAAGTGATAGACAAGACCCCTTTTAATGCATATTAAGAAGTTCACAGCCTCAGGGCATACATCTTAGAATTTAATTTTTTATTGAATTAGTAGAAGTTATTTAACCAAAGGACACATCTGTGTTTGTTCTAAATAATATTATTAGAAAAGTCTTTGAAAAAAGATTACTATGTACATTTATTCATATATCGTATAGCGACTCATTCTCGCTTCGCTTTATGTACTCAATTTTCATATAAATTTGCGAGAGCCCTTAGACCTCCTTAATCCGGCCCTGTCACAAAATGCGTCTTAGGGAAGTACTACCTATAGCCACCTCCTTGCCAAATTTTGATATCTTAAGTCACCTTTTGCTTGTATATATTAATAATTAAATATTTAGATTGTAAATACCGTTTAAAATATTTTTTACTATTCCAAATACTACTTTTAAAGTTCACATCAAGTCCTTACTTAAACAAAACAGATTTAAGAGTAATATATTGAACGCAAAACTTTACATAAATAAATTCTTGAAGTACCAGCTATTTATTACATTTTGTAAGGCCTTAAGAATTTGCATAAAGTTAATAACAGAATAAAAGTTACCCTCAACAAATTTACATGAAATATAATAGGAAAATTTAATTAAATCGCATAATAAAAGCTAGACAAATATAAAAAGTAAGTTTTATAAAAACATTTTTATGCATTCACAGAAGTGCTTCACCTTACTTTTTTATGTCATACTCATTTCCATCTTGCATAATTCATAGCGAAATAGACGCGGGAATACTACAAACGTAAAATTTTAAACTACTTACTTCTAGAGTAACAACTACTCGTACTTCAAGTAATTACAAGAAGTCCTGTATAAAACTATTTATATTTTAGAATGCAAATGGAACAAATAGTGCCATGAGGCTTTTTAAGGAAATATCTAAAAGGTTAGTCGACATCACAGGAGACCGAAGAGCTGGCAGCTACCTTGGACAAAGAATTAGTCTAGCAATCCAAAGGGGGAACGCTGCCAGCATCTTCGGAACCTTGCCTAAAGGGACTCCTTTTAATGATATATTTTAGTTATTATAGTATATTTTTTAAGGTTTTTAGTTTTAGGTTCATTATTTTAGTATATATTTTTATATTTAGTTGTATTTAGAATTCATAGAAACTTTAATCTTTGCTAGTTTATGTAAATATAATTTTAATTATTTTATAATTTCGATAATAATAATTTTTAGATCAATTAGTTATTATAATATAAAATGGAACTATAAATTAAAATGAACGTTGATAAGCACGTAACTCAGGAATAGCCGGACAAATATAATTCCCATGAGGATGTGGGTTTTAGATATTTCAAAGTTACGAGTATATTTGTAACAAGTCAGATAGTGGTTAAAAAATTTCTAAATGTTATCATAAATATTAAAAACTGATCAAACTATCGAATCTTACAATATTTGTAAATTTTAATAAAGATTATTAATTGAATATGAACATTGTGTACATTTAATTTGATTTTGAGTTGGTCTTATAATACATTTTATATTTTCTTTGAAACATTATTATTAATTTGGGATCTTTTTTTCGTGTATTACATACTCGTACACACAAAAACGTAGAATGCTATAAATATATCTAATATGTATATAAAAATCTCGTGTCACCGTGTTTTTATCGAACTTCTCCAAAACGGCTGAACCGAATTTTATTAACTTTTTTGTGTATATTTGGTAGATCTAAGAATAGATTGTAGGCTATTTTTTATTCCCCAAGGTGATAAGAGTGGCCATCTACAGTTTTTTTTGTTTATTATTATTATTATTTTTAGACCATATTTTTATTTTTTATGATTTGGCAAAATACTTATAACCCTTATTTTTATTAATTGCTAGTTACTATATATTATATTGTAAGAATTTATTATAATATTTTTAAGCCGGTCAAAAAGGTTAAAAAAAGTTTATCCTTTTTAAACTTGTAAATTTTATATGGATTTCCTTTTAAGGACATTAATTTATAGTTACATCGTATGAGAAAACCACACACAGTTTATTATTATGGACCTGCATTACAGTTCAGATGCTCTACTACGAGTACGTCAACTGTCTCTGACCAAGTGCAAGGATGATTAGGGAATGCTTTTACACTATGCGATTTTGCAGCTTTTATGTTTCATCTAATATTTTAATACTAATATTGTTTTTTTAACGATAAGTATGACGTCTTAACTTACCTCTTTTTTTGAGATTTTTTTCAATAATATTTTCTCTACATGTAATTTTCAATCAACATTCAGATAATTCTTTTAAATTGAAAGTTTTTAATTTATAAATCCAGGCATAGAAATGCAACTATTACATTTAAATTTTGAAAATACTATATTTTTATACAGACGAAACAGCTCTATACCTTTTTTTTCTTGTATTCTTCAACCAGTTTTTGTTTTTTTTTTGTACCGTGACTTAACTATTGACGATCTTTAAAGCTATTAATAAATAAATATAGATTTTTTTAGACAGGAGTATTCTATTCGTATACATAAATTTTACTGACTTTTTTTATAACGATTATGTTCCAATTCCTTCCCGCTACTCTCTAACACTATAAATCGTAGTTAACCCTAAATGTCTCACGAAGCTCTTTGAACAACATTTCAATTGAACAGTTAGAGTGGAAGTTTGAAACACGTTCGGCCATTGATCGATAGCTACCAGATACGTTACGTAACACTACACAGTCATGACTTTTTGACTTTTATACAGGGTTTCAAAGTTTTCTTACAAATTTTATTATTGCTTATAACATTTAAAATATAGAGTTTTTTATAATATGCAGATACAAAGCGACAGAGATTGGCTTGGTTTGTTTTCCCATATTTTTTTTACAAAACAATGTTTGGATCAATTTAAAAAGTATAATAACCTTATATAAATTATATCAAAATTGGTTCAATATAATTCCGAAATACACGAAATATACTTAGGTATATACCTAGCGACTTACGCTGCTATGTTTTGTTCCTATTTTCATTTTGACGGGCATATATCTAATTTCCGAAAACTCAATACCGATTTTTCAGAAATTATATACTTTCCTGCAGTAAAAACACATGTTGATCAGGACAACCAGCTATCAGCGAACGAAATTTCTTCAAAATCTGTCCAGTAGCTTTCTCGTGACTCAGTCACAGACAAACAGACAGATAAATATTCTATAATTTATAGATTCGGCCTCTATACGATATCGATATCGATACGATAATAATGAATAACTGAATGAGAAGTTCCTAAAAATATTTAATGTACAGATCCAACGAACTAAGAATTTCAATACATGTATAGACAAAGAATTGCTCGTATTATAATATTATAAGATGAATGAGTACTATAGAATAGATAACCACAAACCTTAGAGTATGACACTTGTATAAAAATATTTCATTTTGCCCGCAGCCTGCCTTGTATGGTATAAAAAGTCTAGTACAGTACACTACAAAAAGTCTAGTACTAATAGTTAAATTTATTAAATCTAGACTATAAGCTATTAATTCTATTAGGAATTTACATTAAAAAAATATTCGTTTAAAAGTAGCCGCCTTTTAAGTATAAAAGTAATTACTTTTAATCGGCTATTTATCATTTTGACCTTATCGTCCGCTGTATTGTGTAAAAGTGGATGAAATAATGCCTCTTCTATACCGCTTATTGTTACTATGTCTACCACGAAATAATTTTTCAAATTTTTTTGGTAGCTAATTTATAAAGCATTTTTTGTAATATTTTTAACTATGAAGTCCTGTGTTATATATATATATATATATATATATATATATATATATATATATATATATATATATATATATATATATATATATATATATATATATATATATATATATATATATATATATATATATATATATATATATATATATATATAAGCGCAGGACGGCTAATATCAGAAGTAGGTCGTAGATGTGGGCGTGATCGTTAGTATCTTTTGGGAAACACAGTGCATAAATTACTAAATTTAACTTAACACACTCGTAACTAAGTACAACGTAAACACATTAAAACATAATATTATCAATAATAGTTCCATTATTCGGATATAAGTAATTCGTCGATGATACGTGGTGCATCGGCGGTCCAAATCTGACATTCCCCTTTTTTTCTTTCAAAATAGTTCTCTAATTTAATTTCTTTTTAAAACATGCCAGTTTGTATCACCTTGCTACCATCGCTTCGACGCTTTACAAGAGTGCGCTGTCAAAGCTTGATTTCACACTCTTATCCGATAAGCTTACCCAACATCTCCAGATGGCGCACTGAGTGCGCCGTCACGGCCGGACTGACATTCGACCGTCCTCGGGCGATCATTTATTGAAGCCATTGCAAAAGCAGGAACGACGCTCGCCCATCCTGTCACTCAGGAACAATCTAACTCTCCGTTATATTCGTACCGTACGTAAATACAAATTTATTATGAAAGCATGTATCCTTTCGACCATCTCAACTTATGGACCGGATGACATCTTTCCAAACCGTGAGCGTGGACCGGACGAGTGTGTCCCTTCGACTATCCCAAAACATGGGCATAGACCGGACGACACTGTCCCTTCGACCACCTCCAAACCGTGAGCGTGGACCGGACGAGTGTGTCCCTTCGACTATCCCAAAACATGGGCATAGACCGGACGACACTGTCCCTTCGACCACCTCCAAACCGTGAGCGTGGACCGGACGAGTGTGTCCCTTCGACTATCCCAAAACATGGGCATAGACCGGACGACACTGTCCCTTCGACCACCTCCAGACCGTGAGCGTGGACCGGACGAGTGTGTCCCTTCGACTATCCCAAAACATGGGCATAGACCGGACGACACTGTCCCTTCGACCACCTCCAAACCGTGAGCGTGGACCGGACGAGTGTGTCCCTTCGACTATCCCAAAACATGGGCATAGACCGGACGACACTGTCCCTTCGACCACCTCCAACCCGTGAGCGTGGACCGGACGAGTGTGTCCCTTCGACTATCCCAAAACATGGGCATAGACCGGACGACACTGTCCCTTCGACCAGCTCCAAACCATGAGCGTGGACCGGACAAGTGTGTCCCTTCGACTATCCCAAAACATGGGCATAGACCGGACGACACTGTCCCTTCGACCAGCTCCAAACCATGAGCGTGGACCGGACGAGTGTGTCCCTTCGACTATCCCAAAACATGGGCATAGACCGGACGACACTGACCTCTAAATTCAAATTCAAATTCAAATTTAAAATATTTTATTCAGCATGAAACTATTACAATTTTTTACTGAACGTCATGAGTCTACTACCAATCATTTTGTAACCACGAAATTATCACGAACAATTTCAATTCTCAGTGTTGATTTCAATCTCGTAGTGTATACTTGTATGTAAAGTTTGCACTCTTCGACCACAATTCTTCATAATCTTTAGTCGCCGTCACGGTTTCCTTATCATTGTTGGTAGTAGCTTGTAAGCAAATCATCGTTTCTCTGCGGTACTTACGGTTCATTCTACCTCATTCCCGACTTTACTTGCGGTCGGGCCTTCTTATGCATCTACACTATCATGCCACGAGGCTGTTAGTCTGCCTCTACCTCTTTTCTGGTACCAATTTATAGCACTTTTTTTACAGAGCAGTTCCGCCTCATCACATGGTCGTACCACCTGGGCTTGCCCTCTCTGAGTTCCTCTGTTACCGGGGACACGTTGAAGGATCCCTTCACATATTCGTTTTGCACTCTATCTAGAGGCGTCACGACGCTTGCCCAGCGGAGCATCTTCATCTTCACTGTATGCAGTTGTAGTTCATACTTTTCCAAAGTTGCCCAGTTCCAGTTCAGAGCCATACAACATGGTAGGTCTCACAACTGTCTTGTATCACTTGCTTTTGGTTTTGGTAGGCATTTTAGGGTCACACAGGGTACAGAATACCAGACAGAGATCTCCACTTTAATCGCCTCAGACTAACTCTGTGATTCACTTCATCATCAATGCGAGAGTCAACAGTTAGTATTGATCCAAGGTATCGGAAACCGGACACCTTCGGTGTAACAGAGCCGTTGATATTGATGTCGCAGCCTACCTCCGCAGATCCTACCAAGTCGCACTCCATGTATTCTGTGTTCGTGTAACTGATATGTAAACCGTATCCTTCAATCTCCGCCATCCACACTGAAAGCTTTGCTGGAGTTCTGAATTACTTTGCTCTATCAATACAATGTCTTATGCATATAGAATATTTCATGGTATATCCTTGTGGAATCTTCAGGTTATATGGTAGTCCATTATTAAATTCGGGCTCAAACGGATGTCTGATGCACTTAAAACCACTCACTAGAAACGGTTCACTCACACCTGCAGGGCTACAAAATTGTGTGCTAATGTCGTTATAAATTTCTTCTATCAGAGAGATATAGGCTCAAACATATAACTAACACTTTTAAATAGAGAAGAAATAACAGTTTGATTCCACTCGCTATTTGTAATATAATAAAAAAAAGGCATAAAGTTCTTTGGAAAATTACTAAACCGTATTGCATATTACTGATATCAAAAAAACGTTATATTTTATTAAATCCTTAAAAATTCCCGAGTAATGCGCTCGAGTAGCAATTATTCCGCGCGTAATTAATAACAGCCGATTTTTTTATTGTAAAGTGCCTACTAAATATTATTCAGTTCGTTCCATATTTATTATTATTTACAAATTAATGATTTACCAAATTATTATTATCTAACTTGTCTATAATAACCTTTCTACTAGGTATTCCGTAATTTTAATATTTACTTAGTAAGTTTAGAAGAATTTATTTATCCTCTTTATTTAACTCTATATCATTCGAGGACATGTTGTTTTTTTTTAAGCTTCGCAAAAGTTAGTCGTTATTCTAATATCAAATATAAGATTATCGAAGCCTGACCCGGGACTCGAACCCAGGACTTCCCGATATACAATCGTAATAGGCTAGCTGCAACACCGCCGAAGCAAATAAGTAGCCGTATAATATTGCCACTTGCTTTTTTTTTACTTGGTTAGAAATTACATTATCAGACATGCAAGCAAGCTTTTCACAGTATTTGTAATTTTAATTGTATTTAGAATCTGAGTAGTGCATTTAACTTTATTACTTCCAACACCAGTGAGATATTAAATTAAACGTTTACACGCAAATCTCTTTTAAAAGGGAATAGACAGATTTACTATAAAATAGACAAAGAATTTGCTCACCGAATGATATTTCTAAAGTAACTCTCCACGTTCGCCAATCACACCTATTGATCTCCTACCTCGCAGCACCAGCATCTATTCTCTTGGCCGTTTGTCATATGTAAGACACATAACATTTGTTATCATACCTTGATTACGAATTAAACTACTCGGCCGTATTATTTCTTAACGCCTTTTTTTACAACCAATCTATTTTGACCAGTGGTTTCTGTTCATGCCACACCAATGAAATGTTCCAGCAAATCTCATCTCATACCTTGTCCGAGGCTTCTTACAATAAGAATGTTGATGTCGAACTTTGTAGCGATAAGATTTCGTAACATTAGTACTCTAGTAATAACGTCATAATATGTGGTTAGTTCTCATCGTGCTACCTTTATAACATAGTACTAAACTAATTCAGTTATCACTTCTTCAGGTAACTCAGACTTAGTTATTCTTCTAATCAAATTCTATAATCGAACCACGACCTTAGCCGCAGATTTTCTTCTAGCTCTAACTTAAAATTGTAGTGCTTGTTGCTCTTTGCCCGTGACATCCTAAATCCTCTCACTAAAGCCTTCATATCATTTAAAACCTTCGTCTGAACATCAACCGGTTTCATTGTTACGTAGTAAGGTTCTTCCATATCTATACTCTTTGGGTTCTTCTATCCCACTTCTGATATAAGCGCAGGACGGCTAATATCAGAAGTAGGTCGTAGATGTGGGCGTGATCGTTAGTGTCTTTTGGGAAACACAGTGCATAAATTACTAAATTTAACTTAACACACTCATAACTAAGTACAACGTAAACACATTAAAACATAATATTATCAATAATAGTTCCATTATTCGGATATAAGTAATTCGTCGATGATACGTGGTGCATCGGCGGTCCAAATCTGACATTCCCCTTTTTTTCTTTCAAAATAGTTCTCTAATTTAATTTCTTTTTAAAACATGCCAGTTTGTATCACCTTGCTACCATCGCTTCGACGCTTTACAAGAGTGCGCTGTCAAAGCTTGATTTCACACTCTTATCCGATAAGCTTACCCAACATCTCCAGATGGCGCACTGAGTGCGCCGTCATATATATATATATATATATATATATATATATATATATATATATATGTATATATATATATATATATATATATATATATATATATATATATATATATATATATATATATATATATATATATATATATATATATATATATATATATATATATATATCTGGATATCTAAGAAAAATGTATAGCATTTATAATGCTAAAATTTCATAAGGGCAACAAAATAAATTATATCGATGGCAAGAGAGCTACAGTGGTTATAAGAAAGCTGAATCCCTCCAGGTTATAATTTAGTATGGAGCTTACCATTTTGGCTCAACAGTTTGCTAGTTTTCCTCAAAACTAACCACCTCACTCATAGTCACTTAATGAACAATTAAGTCGGGAGATACTCGACTATATATATATATATATATATATATATATATATATATATATATATATATATATATATATATATATATATATATATATATCTGGATATCTAAGAAAAATGTATAGCATTTATAATGCTAAAATTTCATAAGGGCAACAAAATAAATTATATCGATGGCAAGAGAGCTACAGTGGTTATAAGAAAGCTGAATCCCTCCAGGTTATAATTTAGTATGGAGCTTACCATTTTGGCTCAACAGTTTGCTAGTTTTCCTCAAAACTAACCACCTCACTCATAGTCACTTAATGAACAATTAAGTCGGGAGATACTCGACTTAGTGGTTCATTAAGTGACTATGAGTGCGGCGATAAGTCTTATCATTTCGAAACTAGTAATTTGCTTATTAACTTTAATAAAAAAAATTATTGACTACAAATTGGAGTCATATAAATTTTTTCGAATTTTAATTTTATTTAAGATAATAAATTAGAAGTTAAATAAATAAATTAATTTACCTTCTAAAAAAGATTGAAGTAGTTGAAGAAACGACTGCGTTGAATCTATATTAATAAATATTGTATTACTCAGTGCATTCATACATATTATTATACAGTTTGAAGTAAATATATGGCAATGTCGGAGTTGAGCTTTGTGTAATCCCGCCGAGACCTAGTAAGCGTATATAAGCTTTTACGCAAAGCTCTGACTATGGTAGCTTTAAATAAGTTTTTATTCGTAACTAACGTTAGCCCTAATAATATTTTAACTATCACAGTTTATACTTAATTTATATTTTCAAACTAATTTAGTATTAAATTAAAAGAAATACAGTATATACGGTAGTATAATATACGATATTAATCAATTAAATACATTACTTAAATCATTTGTCTGTTTGTCTGTCTGTACAGTGTATATCCTTCTGTATATTTGTTCCGGTCAATCTTCGAAATGGCTGGACCGATTTTGAAAAGATTCGCACTGGCAGATAGCTAATGTTATAAGAAGTAACTTAGTTCGTCCTTCACGCTAAAACTGATGTATAGGTTTAATTAAAATTAAATGAACAGACTACACTATTATCTGAAAGACAAGAAGAAGCTGAATTTTATGTGATAACACTATTGGACTATACCAAGAAAACATATAAACGTAACCTTCCTGTGTAAAATTAACAATTACCAAATATATCATTATCATTGCAAATTACGCAGCTATCATTTAAAATTAAATCTTCTATACTATAATAATATTATAAAGAAGTAAAGTTTGTGTGTTTGTTAAATTGTAAGGGGTAATCTCGGGATCTACTGAACCGATTTTAAAAATTCTTTCACCAATAGAAAGCCACATTATTGCTGAGTGTCATAGGTTATATAAAAAACCGAAAAATAAAAAGGCTTTTACGTGGTAGTCCGTTTTGCAAAGTGAATCGGAGAAAAAACGGTCGAATGAAAGAATCTGCCTTAACTATGAAAGATATATTTTTGAGTTCTAGAGAAAAGATGTGGAGCTTGAAAATGCCTACAAAAAAATCGACGACAGCATATGTCTAACTTTTATATTTAAGTTACAAAAAGTAGTTTTTTTAATATTAGTATAGATAATTTAATTTTTAATATTAATAAAATACCTACGTTTTACCCTCCTTTTGGCAGTTAGAAATTAAAACATAACACTCTGTACTAAAAAAGGATTATTAACATTGTGCCCAACGAAGTGGGCACGGGTCAGCTAGTCTTAGATAAAGATTTAGATCTAGACTACATAATAACATTGAGTAAACGTCAAAAGCATTTGTGATTTGATCCAATATTAGATAAAGAGATTGTGTAATGACATTTAACCGTTAGCATCCTCATCAGTACTATTTGGGAACATTTTTATATAACAAGCTAGCAACATTTTAATTGTATAAGCTTATACCTTTCCAAAAAGCCGTTTTAATTAAAATTTAAATATATTGTTATCGTTTAAAAACGGCCTCAATATAGAGATGGACGTTGTAAAAAATGAGGCGAGAAAAAAAGATAGGAGGAAATTTAATTCATTTAGCAAAGTAAGTATAAACGGGCGCTGAATTATGCATTGGTGGTCTGGAAAATCTAGATGGTGTATGTGTGGGGGAAAATTTACCTTTCACTCCGGTAATAAAGTTTATATTTGCCTAAAGTTTTTAACAGAATAAAAATCGTACGTTGATGCCAATGTGGCATTGCACGTAACTGGTACTATACACTGTTTCGGTTATAACTGGACTGATCCTGCTAATGTAAGTGCTTGTAAGTGAAAATAAATAAGCAGTCGTAGCAAGAAGCTAAGTCTCCCACCTCAGATATTTTCGGCGAATTGTGCCTTATTAATGAATACTTTCTGAGAAAAAAGAAATTTTGACATAGATAATTCTTTTACGGGAAATTATTTAAAAACACTTTGCAATGAATGCTTTCATTTAACTTACAGTATCCTTTTAACTATGTAGCGGTGTAAAACTAATTGTTAAAATAAAATCTAAATTTAATGTTATTGTTTTATTGATTTATTAAGAAAACATATGTATTTTTCTGTAAATTATCAATATTTTCTTAAGCTTAACACGCACTTGGCCAGCGCAGTGGACCTTTTCCTCTTTCATGTATGTAATTTCAAGAACTGCAGAAACCATGATTTTTCAAATTACAGCCTATGTGTTAGTTTTATGCATAAGCTATATTACTGAAATAAAGTTTCATCCTTATAGTCGTTTTTGCTTGATAGAGTATCGAACATACATCCATTCTCACAAGCTTTTACTTCTTAAAAATTATAGAAATAAAAAATCGCAGAAAAATGTAGTTATTTACATAAAATTGTCCATACAAAAAAAACCGCAGGTCGTTTGAAATAAGTAAATTCGAAGGAAAAACTAGTTAAGTCTAATTATTCTAATTATTAAAGCCAGATTCCATTACAATATGCCGATTATGGAAATGAAGCACGTCCCTTTGTGGGTTAACACGGATTCGCACAAATCACTGACTCAGAAATATGCAACGGACTATAATATCAAAGTATGTTTTTTTTTTTATAATGAGAATGTAAACTCTTAAATAGTTAGGATATTATTAAATGAAATAAAAAATAATTATGTGATTCAGTAATGCCTAAATTAATATAAAATTATTAAATACATACATTTTAACTATTTTATTATTACAAACAAAAATCTGAGCTTCGAAGTTGGCTCGCGTAGTTTTTTTGAAGTGAAAACTTCTTTAGCGGCGTTGAGCACTTTTGTGGGATGGGTAAAAACTATGAAACTCGCGTCAGGACACGTGGGCTGATCGAAAACTCGTAAGACTCGTAAGATCGAAATCGATTAATCGAACAATCGATTGTTTTCTTTCGATTGTCGATATTTTTTCAATAATGACATGTGCGTCATTTTCGAGGTTTCTCGGGGTGCTGACTGCGAAAATAAGGTCCATTTTCAAATCCAAGATGGCGGACATCCGGTTTTTTTTCTAAGGGGTAATAATGTAACAGAAATGTTAAAACTCTTTGGTTTTCTAACAGATGACGTAAGTAGTACAATAACATTCTATCCAATGAACACATTGTTAATGTTCATTTTTTAAATGGTTAATTTTTTTTTTCACAGACACATCTACATATTATAAAGTTAAATTACTATGTTAAAGAACAAATCTATAGGCGTGTTAGGTTTCGCCTCGCTCGATCTAATAAATTTGTCAGAGAAGACATATTTTCCCACAATCATCATATCTCCGGATAACCTGCTATTATCATACCAAATTTCGTCAAAATCTGTCCATTGGTTTTCTCGAAAAATTCTTAAAAAAAATATGTAAAAAGTATATCTAGATTCGACCTTCGTATTGATTATGATGACTTTTTCTATAGATTTTCAGAAAAATATATTTTAATATATAAATGCGACTCAGTTTGAATTTTGTAACATGTATTAAAATAGATTAGTATATCCTTGGTGAAATAAGAAAAATAAAATGGACAAAACATTTAAGTAGTACACAGGCAGTGGTAGCCCAGCGGTAACGCGTCGCTTGTATAACCGAGTGATGCGGGTTCAAATCCGGGTCTCGCACCTCTGATATTTTCATGTGCGAATCATTTCTATCATGATTACCACTTGTCTTACGGTGAAGGAAAACATCGTGAGGAAACCTGCATGTCTGAGAAAACCTAGCAAGTTTTCGTAAGACATGTGAAGTCCGCCAACACGCACTGGGCCAGCGCGGTGGACTATGGCCTGATCCCCCTCGTACTGAGGGAGGCCTGTGCCCAGCAGTGGGACGTTAAAAAGGTTGAATACATAGTGACATGACTATTTATAACTTACCTAGCGCTGGAGAGAAGGTGTTCTAGAAAAATTGGTTCATCCTAATATTTTTACAATATGTGAATGGCGCTGTCGAGGTTGTACATTGAAAATATTAATTAGAATACAAAATTGTAACACTCTATCTACATTATAACTCTCCTTGACCTTTCGTCAATCAAAATCTACCCAGACTGGACTACTGTAGTGTGTAGGTGTTTTTATTTTTGACAGTCACCTTAAGAACTAATCATAGGTGATCACATTTTTAATAATTTTATCATTCTTACAATCGTTTAAAATAAATATATGGAAAAATGCATTTCGCAAAGAAAACTTTAATTATTTTTTGAATATTCACGACCAAGTGAATCCACGTTTCGTTGGCTTAAATGCTCGTTTAAACAGAATGGCAACATATTTTTACATTTTTAAAACGCATATGATAAATGGCGCAAGGCTTGAAAGATAATGGCTGGAATTTACGATTTTGCGTTACATTTTGCTACTTTACTAAGCTGGTTCGAGATTATCTCTAAATTATATTGAATAGATGCTTAATTTTTCTGTACTTTCATTTAGAAAGAAAGAGTTTTTTTTCAATCAGAAAGAGAATTTAGTTTTTTTTGTGCTTTCATTTAGAAAGAAAGAGTTTTTTCAATTAGAAAGAGAATTTAGATGTAAGATTGTGATGTCTTATTTTGACTAGCAACTCACGATTAGGATATATTTCTCAAAAATTAGATATCGACTTTTTTCTACTATAACGTGCATGTATTATGATTATTAACCTTGCTTTTGAATCATTCTGTCTATTAATTTCTTATGAAATAATATCCGTTACGTATTTTAAAAGATGTAAGCGTATGAAAAGTGTGAAACGACTCGTTTTAAAAGTTGGTATGTAGATTTTTATACTCTTTCCATTCGGGTTAGAAATATTTTTAATATTGTTATTTTAATGAAAAAAGATGTATAAGTAATTAGTTTGCATAATTTATGCATTGTGAATTAAGTTAACCGCGTGAGTGTTCAGAGATTGAGTTCGCACAAGTAGAAAATTGCCGTGCGTCCTATTCACCCAATTACGGGTATTCCCCGAAGCTCCCATAAGAACTAAAGCTTTGGGTACACTCTGAAATTCTTTATTTTAACTTAAATTAAAATAAAAATGCTTTGTGTATTTTTTAAGTAAGAGAAAATAAGAAAATGACTGTGCAAAATAAATATCTTTTATCTCTCAAATTAGGCCTGATCTACACTAGTGCTGATCATGGTTAGTTCTTGATTTGTTATTGGTCTGTTAAAATCCTATTATATATTCATTATACACTCAGACTTTGGTCACGATTATTACGGGTATTATAAACAAAGAATAATATATTTATCCGTCGTGGAATAGGTACTTTGTAGACGGAAATGTAGATTTCTCTTGGTTTACATCGGACAAAAATAAATTTTGTCAATTATTATTATTAAAAAAATAATTGCTGAGTTTCTCCGTCTTTTCTCAGTAAAGTAAGTGATTCATCGCAGACTATTCGATCAAAAGTGCATATGTGAAATTATATTTAAACAAATTACCTAAATTTAGATTTTCTACTTTTTGGTTCAGGTTGACCCCTCCATTACAAGCAAAGTCCGATAATATGACATGTTTGATCTCGTTACGTCTAATATTCTTTGTCACGTCCGGAGTTGTCCATTCATAGTTTTTTGCATAAAAGTACTTTACTAGACCGCTATTCTATAGTGTGAACTAGACTTTAATAATAAATAAACTTCTTCAGTGTAGTTGCGTCGACTTTATTAATTTGATCATACACTCATATTATTTCAAGTATACATATAACGTGTGTTGAACAGAAAGAGATTTCGTCTTTGAAAATAACTTCGAGAACGACGTTTTCCAAGACGCCGAGATTTTCCTATTAATCTTATTTAAAATGCAAAGTAGCTAGTTATGTAGCAGTTGTATAAAATATTTTCAATGATTTATAACTTCCAATATATTTAAAAAAAATCTGTGTTTTTACTTTTCTCTTGTTACAAAAATACATGCTACTCACCGTAGCTTCGCTTGGGCGCATACCTCGATAATTACTGTGCCTAATATAGACAATTACTGTAGACTAGCAGCGTTACCTCATGGTAAATATTATGAATAGTAGTGACCCTACTTGTTGTGCCAGCGGTCGCGGGTTTGAGTCCCGCTGAGCATTTATTTATTGAGTAATGTTTGCACTTGAGTCATGGGTATTTTTATGATATGTACATGTATGTATGTATTTTAAGTTTTATATGTGTAGTGTATCAACTATCTAGTATCCGTAACAAAAACCTCGTAGCTTACCACGAAACTAGAAAGCGCTATGTGTAATAATGTCCAACATATTTTTTATTTATGTTTCAGTTCGAGTTATAGTCTAAAAACTTTACACTGAAAACAATATCCGATATATATGTTTTAGAATCGCAGTATTTAATCTATAATCTTGTAATAAAATCTCAAGCAATGTGTGAGATTTAATCAAAAATTATAAGGTGTATATGATATTAAAATAGCAATAGAGAGTTACTGTATACAAGCTTAACGTGGAAAGTTCGTGGAATGGTATAAGCTGTAAAACACTCGTATTTCTACCCTCGTTCCCAAAAGGCCAGGGTACCGGAGTTGCCAGCATAAAGAACAATGTTAATTGTAATTAACATACCATTTTTTATTTAATTCTAACAGCCTCGGAGCTTAACCTTTTTTAAGTATAAATTACTACGAATATAATAATTTTTAATTTAGAATTTTCTTCGTTTTGTGAGTTATAACGCAATTTCCACTCAACGAAATTATTTATTTACTAGCGAGTTAACCTCGTTTTGCTCGGGTAATTCCCTTTGTGCGTTTCGTGTTTAAATATTAGAGATGATAGCGTCACCTATTGTCTTTCATGAATTATATACTCGTACATATATACGTATAATAAAAATCTTACTCGAATCTGTACATTCGATATTTTTTTCAGTAAATCTTGTGAAAGAAAAGTGGATTTTATAGACACACAGGCCGAATCAATCGGTTTTTTTATAGCTGGGTCCAACATATAAAATACTTTTTTTGGCGGAAAGAATCACATCTGTAAAAAATCTATAGTAACCATGAAGACACACCTAGGGAACGTAACAAAGCGAAGCAAAGATGACTAACTAGTTCCCTATTATATTACTCCAGCTTATAGTGTCTATGCAGGAACCGTCTTCGAAATCAGCCCAGAAATTTTAGAATCAATATACACATACAAACTTTCGCATTTATTATAGTAGTGTAATCACCATATTGGTTACAAACTTTAAAAATGACAGGGAGCACCTAGGGTCGAATTCTATGGATAAGTATTTTTATGTGATCAATTTGACTGCGTATAGAAGATTTAAATTAGTTAAAATTATATAAATTGTATTCCTAAATATATAATCAAACAGCCCCCCCGAATTCCTAATCCTGGGATATGAAAAAAATAATAGACCCCGTTCTTTGATTTCGTTCGATATAATATATCAAAAAGCGCTTCTAATATTCTATCATTTCTTTCTTGTCCGTAATTTTCCCTTGCCATGGCTGGTCAGCCAGTAAATTGAGACCATCTGTTCGGTAACAGCGTGTGAAATAAGATCACATGCGAAATTTCCATCCCGCACTATCTACATATCACCTAAATCTGGATATAAGTTTAAGAGAGCTTAAATAAGCTTCGTTTTCGGAAAAGCATATTTGGAATCATGTGACTGTTTTTTGTAGTCAACGATTTGTTAACTTGAACGAAGATTTTATAGTGGAAAAATAAAATGTGTGATATATTAAGGTATTCGAAAAAATCTACAGAAGCATCTGTATATACTATAGGCCTAAAAATGCATAATCTACAGCAGGTCAAACATCATGATTCCGACCATACACTTTCAGGTCACGTATTTTGTGATTCAATAATAATCCCGATCTTAAATTTTGGAATATTTTCCTTATCTTGCGTATATTTTCTCGTGACACGAACGTGAGGTTAGTGTCTTACAGATTTCATGACTCAACTGAATATTGTATGATTGCGAAGAAATCGGACCCAATATTTTGTTTATTACGACGTCTTGTTTTTAGGACTTATGAAATTTTCTTGTTGTGTTTTCCTTTATTTTTTGCAAAGATACTTAAATATATTTCGTTACGGTACTTTAAAATGTCCCAGTTTATCTATCGATTTCTAAGATAGATGAAATGTAACATTATAATTAATTATAACTCAAACATTAATATACTTCGTAGATCAATGTAATATGTGGTCATACGTAGAACTTTATCTGGTGTGTTCGTAGAGAAAGCTCTCTACGCTTAAAAGCCTGTCCATCTACATTAGCGTCTGACGTAGCCCAAGGCCTCTAACGCTGCAAAAGCTAACATTTACCTTCAATTTAATGTCTTACTTGTTGTACAAGCAACAGTTTCAAGGCATAATTTGATTTAAATGTCGTAACTCTCAAATTGTGTCTTAGACACATCATTCCAAATTCTTGATCATTCCAAAATCTTTGAAGAGGTTGCATTCTTTAAAAAATGTATGCCTTTAATTAATTTCTATGACACATAACCATATGCAAGCCATCTACGTTAAAAAAAAAAAAAAAAACATAACCATATGTGTCATTTCTATATATTTTTATATTTTTTTTATATCTTATCTCCCTGGCTTTGCTGTTTTCAGTTGGTATATTTGTATGGATTAAATTTTGTAAGTTGAATTATAACCTGGTGAGGACAATATTGACATGAAGCACCTAAACTTAGTGGTAGTTCGGGACTGCAAGCGCAAGGCAGTAGTTTGCTGTTCGCGCTGAGCGGTTTCGCTTACGCTATTATTCGCATTGCTTATCGTCAAATCAGCTTTATATATATTAAGACAATTTAGTACAAGTGCACTCGTTTAATCAAACAAAAAGAAAGAGGTATTCTGTTTCGAATAGAATTATTATTGTGTGTTACTCTATATCATCACCAATTAAAACAAAACATACTGTTTTCTTACTTTAAAAATCTCGTTTTCCTATAATATCTTTCGGCTGACATATATATTATATAAAAATACAACTTAATACTGTCTTGACGAATTCATCATTTATTAGACGAATGTTTGTTTCAAAGTTACTTAACTGTGGCAAATCGTAAAACCCCTCAATCAAAACTTGTGAACAACGTTGTTAGTAAAGCATTAGTGCAATTAAATGTTAAAATATGACGTCAGTTTTCATGACCAAAGTAACAAAATCCATTGCAGGCTATCCCCAAAGGAAAGAACTCTTAACAATATTACTCGGAAACTTCCGATGGGTCAACTGAGGCGCACCAGTCATATTGAGGGCGTAAAGTTTAGCGCTAGGGAAATTATGTTTGATGATAACGACTAAATCTGAATTAACAATCATGTATCTCGTAAGTAACGCACTTTGTGATGTACATAATAATTAACAAAAATTGTTTTAAACTAAAAATATAATTTTATTATAACTTATAGAAATTCGTCACGTCTGTCTGGCACTTCCTTGAATAACTTTTAACACCCCCAACACCAGTGTTCATAAAAGCTCTTTTACTCTGGTAGTATATGACTAAGCCTCTCTTCATAAAAAATACATACATATATACTAGAGACTCACCCACGCTTCGCTTCTTCCCAAAGTACGTTTCGAGAGTTAATATGAGTTTTGGAAATGATTTTCTCGCAGTAAAAAGTATGCTATATGTGGATTCAGATCACGAAATTGTAACCTATCATTGTAACACATATCTCCCGTTCTGCGGTACAGAAAGACACAAAGACTGAACATCAATCTGTTATGTTTTGTCAATATATTAAAGATATATCGCAGTCTTCTATGCCATAATCTACTCTCTTTTCACATTAGACATACATTTCAGTGTTCTATTTTAATTTATATATATGAAAAATACAAATAAATAATATAAATGATAATAACACAAAGCACGTTCACATCGTAAGTCACGAAATTGTAACGAGACAAACGATCGACAACTTTATTCACACGAAGACTTCGTATTGAATATCATATTCAGATACCAAATAAAATATAGGAAGTTTCGTAACAAAACACTGTTATTATCAAAACTTGTACGTATTTCGTATGAGTTGCGCCAAGTTTCTAATCTAATTCCCTTTGTTTGCCATTTCTTTCAACGTATGTCTTTTACGCTCAATTTCAGTTGTATATTGTCACAGCTAATGTTATAGACCGGGAGGTTGGGACGTTTAGCATTGACTTTATAGTTTTTCGAGTTACGTCAAATGTACATAATAAATCACAAGGCAAATCAATTATTATATCATTGTATTTTGAGTTGCTTATTTAATATCGTAATTCTTAAAATTTAGTAACCAAATCCGTACCAAAATATTGGTAGTATAAAAATTCAAAACTAAACTAAACAATGACATCAATTTTTGTCTCTGGCTCTTATACCATGCTGATATCGCAGTTCAACACTGCTTTATTATTCACTCTACAAACGACCGATGCTGACGCGCTTCATAATACATTGATGTTCAATCAAGCTTGGGAATAAACAAAGAAGTTCATAATATCTTGAACTTGATATGACCTCTATGTCTTGTTAAATTTATTAAATGCTATTGGACTTAGTAGATATTGTCCTGCCACTGTGATAAGAAATTAAAAAAACTGCATCTTGAAGTCAACGTCACCTACAGATAGACATAGTTAATATTTAAATGACTAAATAAATTCAAAGAAATTTTCTATCTAAGAAGACGAGTCAAACCAATGAGTAGAAGTTAGTTAGTTTATGAACTCTATTATTTTAAAAAAAGAGATCAAAATTAAACATACATAATGTACAACTATAAAGAATGAAAATGATAAAAAATATAATGAGTTAAACTTAAAACTTCAACTCATTATATTCATTAATTTCATCACAGTAAAAAAAGAGGAAGTGATTCTATTTAACCTAAAAAAATGAAAAAACTTCATCAACATTATCATGAAAAATAAATGCAAATGAAAATAAAAATACAATAAAATGTATTTCGTGGGTTATTATTATTGTACAAAATATGCAAGATTCGACATTTAAATTGCTTGTTAAATTCTATATCTAAATATTTGGAGCAAAATCGAATGTTCTATCGGCTAAGGTTATAACATATTTGAAATATCATCAACTGCACTTCGAATAATCCGCTTAGTACTTAAGCGTCTTCAAGTTCATTACAACGAACATCGCTTTAACATTAGTTTTGGAGTAACGGATTTTGGAATACCGTTGTTATGTTGTAAAGCACTAATACTCTACATTCTATCAGGTCAATAGTTTTAGATGATCTAAATACTTGAGTGAGTGAAGTGTATACTATACTTACGTAATCCCGATTGGTTTTGATTATATATTGGAACATTACTCACAGCGCCATCTCACCATCATCACCTACATGTATTACACATATACATTTTAAATACATACATATTATAAATATAAACACCCATGACTGGTGTACTAACATTCGCAACAAATTAATGCCCCCAGCGGGACTCAAACCCGCAACCGCTGGCGCAGAAAGTAGGGTCTCTACCGACTGAGCCAAACGTGTCGTCGATTATTTTTATTTTAATATCTCTATATTATGTAGTAGATAACTTTTATTTTCAGTTTTTAACCCAATTGTTAAGAAAGTTTATATAAGACTTCATCATAGTCGCTGAAACCCACTGGATGCAGATAGCACAAGATCCGTTCTGCTGGAATTCTATTTGGAAAAGCCTATGTCCAGCACCAGGTTTGGACTGGGGGCTGGGTTTATTTGTAATTTTATACAATAACCATTTAGATTGAAAAACTCATCACAGAAAATTAAGTTCACACATTTCTTTTATAAGCCACGTAAGAAAGAGTTGAATTGAATAGAATACCAGGGGACAAATTAATGAATCAGTTAAAAACTGGCCCATTTACATGTACACTGTACATTGTACAATATCTATTTACATAACGTAAAACAGTACCCTGTTACATTTTTAGAAGCGAAACTCAGAACACATTTAAAACTTTTCATAAACATATAAGAGAAATATTACAGTACCTCATCAAAACAAATCTAAGTCTTTCGAGAATATAATGTATGTCAGTCAAAAACTTTTGTTATTTTAAAGTAACTTTTAGTAACTTCAGCTACCCATCAAAAAATTAACATTCTGGATAATATGACATTTCATGCTTAAAACTTTTTATTGTGTGGTGTGTCTGTACTGTGACCCCAGATTATTTGTAGATTTTACTGTAACAATTTATATATTAATATAAATCAAATTTTATATTTACACACACATAAGCCGACACAACGTGAGAGAAGAAACCTTTCGTCACAAATTTATATATATAATAGTAATTAGTATGATTTTTTTTCTTAACCATATTTTTCTTAATGGACTACACAAAAACAAGAGTGAAATAATGAAGATGAGATAATATGTTGCGTGGTCTTCGTTATATTAATATTAGGTAAAAAATAATTGCTTAGTCATCAAAAATATCGTTTCGTGCGAAAATATAACCCGAAATCGAAGCTTGCCAGGCATGAGAGCTTTTATGGTGAAATTATTATTAATACTATACTTATAAATCGCACAACTATTGTGTGTTTGCAACTCTTTTACACTAAAAAGATGGCACGAATTCAGATGAAATTTAGTTCACAGATAGACTATAGACTTGAATAACACAAGATACTGTCAGGCATCTAAAGGAGTTTAAGAGCAAGAATATAAATCGCCAATGAATATAATTGCTAATAAACATTATGTTTATAGCGCTTTAAAAATCGCTAGCTTTCTTAGATTATCATTTATCAACATAAAAAGCCATCAGAAGCCGAAGCTCTAGGCAAAGTCATTAGCTTAGCATTAGAAGTGGTCAAAGAGGTGCCATATTTCTTTCTAATATTTGAAGATTTACATCCTTTTACTCTGGAACCTTTGGCTAATTGAGCTCAAGAAATAAAAAAACATCTAACAGCCTGTAAAAAGAGAGTAATATGCCTCGAGCAGAATTTTTAATTAGTAGAAGCGCGATAGCTTTGTAGGGTTATTTTCAGGAATTTATTCTGTAAAAATTAAATTATGTTAAGAAGTTCAAAACTGAAAATGAGTTGTTTAAAGATAATATTTACAAAAATTATCTTAATTAATATACTGTTGACTGCTATTTTTTAATATGATTAAGTGATTTGTTACACAATATAAATGTAATATATATCTAATAGGTAATCAGCCCTTTTTTACGTCCCACTGATAAGAATAGGCCTCCCTTCAATACGAGGGGAATCAGGTCTTAGTCCATGGATATCCACATATGAGTACCACACAAAATTATCAAGAAAAAATCTTTCTAAGCTAAGTAAAAACGTTTAAAATGGAAGATGTGTTGATACCTTGCTCACTATCCCTAAATCTATTCCACGGGAACCCTACCTTTTACGAGATAAAAAGTAAGTTATGTGGTCCAACTATTATCTATCCATGTGCCAAATTTCATCTAGATCTGTTAAGCCTATAAGCACTATCTATATTGAAACCAACACTTGCTTATCTTCCAGAAAGCTACACTTATTCATTGAAATATATCATTTTATAAATTACATCATAGCTTTTAATCAAATTCTGTTATTTTTAAGCAAACTTGAAGGAAAAAGTATACCCATAAAATGTAATACGTCGGTGACATCTTATTAAAAGTAACGTTTTCAGGCACATCAAGGTTAATTAGGCCAGATTTTTATTGCAAATTGAATTTTTTTACACCTCAACATTAAAAGAAGCTTTTAATTTCAAAGATAATATATTCCTTTTAGGTATTTCTTTACATTTCTATATTGTAAAATTTTATGATTTTAGTCCATCACATTACGTGTCTAACACCAGAAAGTATGAGTTTGATTCCAGTTAGATGTTTGAAAAAAATGTGTACAATAGTATAATACATAAATGCATGAAACAAATAAATGCGACGAGTAGACGAGACAGGGTCAGTATCTCTCGTATCTTGCGAGCAGACTAGTTCCGCTGTTTTACCGTTAGAAAAGTCAGGCAGCTAACAGATGTCGATACTGCCAGACTTGTTTACTTTAACTACTTCTATAGCATTTTTTCGTATAGTATTTTGTTCATTAAGATTATTTATAATTCAAAAAAGTACCATTTGTAGGCCAAAAAAGAGCCGGCTGTAGCTTCCTCACAGACATATTTTTAAGTTTAATTCTATATTTTATTAATTTTGAAAATGACGATTAAAAGAACTTATAAAATTTTATTTGAATAAAACATAATATTTTGATTGATTCATTCATTCATTGATTAACGAAATGTAATATGTTCTTAACATCAACGAGCTTTTTACTGAATGATAATATGATTGAACATTTTTTTCTTTCTTTGTTTCTGTTTTTTTTTTGTTTGTTGTTTTTAAGGAAGTTCGTTCTAAAAAATTAGAGTTTCGCTCAAAAAAACCTTACCTAGAAACTAAACCCGAGCAAAGCGAAGATGAGTCGCTAGTGAAAAAAATAAATCCTCTTAAAAACGAAAAATTCACAACGAAATAAAAACAATGAAAAAATATCGAAAATAAACGAAAGAAGCAGTTTTTAAAGCATAAAACATATTTTATTTTAAGAAATTAAATCAAAAACTGACATTTGCCATCCTTGGAGCTTAGAAAAACAACGAAGCTATTTGAAACTTTACAGTAGTTTTGTGTCTAAAGCCAGCTCTCAAGTATGCGGTCCAAGTGATGAGAGCAACAATCCTTAATAAAAAAATATATTATTTAATTAGAAAGCACCAGTAAGTATTTAAAATCACTGGGCCTAGAAAGAAGGATTTGAAATAAAACTGTCCAAATAGGATTTCCATGAGAATTTATTTTGACTTTTGTTCATGACTTTCTAAATGCTTTACAGCAAACATAAGGTTTAAGACGTCCCAAAAAGAATAAATTATAATTATCATAATAGTTATTTTCTACCACTAATATTATGCAATTATTAAAAAAGTATTAAGTCAGCCTTCTTAACTTAACTTCTTAAGTTCTTAAGTTTAACGTCGCGTACCTGCGCTAAGGATCAGGTCATAACCTATAGGCTCTAAAAATCTAGTCATTTAATAGTAATGGTTATAATAGTGACTCATATTAATTAAATTTTCTTATACTTTAAAATTATTAAAAAACTAACTGTGGCTAGTAACAACAATTCTCTCTTTAATCTCCTTACTTCTACCATACATAGCAGACGTGCAGTAACCATGACGACGCGACCAAAGACACTGTTACAGTTTAAAATGAAACTTCGAACTTGAATTCGAATATTGAAAGATAAATTTTTCTTTTATTGAGAAGAATCTCAAGATATATTTCATATAACATTTGTATATTTCATTAACGTAACGAATAGTTAAAACTATTATCAAAAATTAAAGTCAATAAAAGAAAATTAGAGTTTTAAAAGTTTAATAGTTTAAAATTAGTTTTTTTTTAATTTAATAATTAACGATATTAATTTATATAAGGTATTATATTAATAGGCAACCAATGACTAGGATTTTTATTACCCATTTGTGCGTACCAATCTTGGAGCAAATTCACCGATGATAAGAATATGTAATTTTTATAATAAAACTAGCGACTCACCCTCGCTTCGCTCGGGTTCGTCCCTAGGTACGTGTTGTGTATATCTTTTACTTTGCACCGTCCGCTATATATTTGTCTTGATTATAATATGAATTACTATTACACGCACCATGGCAAGGGTCATAACTGATACGTCAAACGCCGTTAATTTTATAAAGTTTTTTTTTTTAATTTTCTAATCTTCCGCACAACTTTCTTATTTTTTTCTTTTATAAGAACCTTCTCCTTACAATAACAAACATAACAAAAAAAGAATTGGCCAAATTGGTCTAGGCGTCGTTGAGTTATGCGCTTACCAACATTACTTACTTACATTTTGCGATTTATTTTTATATTATAAAATTACACATTCTTATATATAAATTAAGTAATTTTAGATATAGATATATTTGACAAGCCTTTATCTATTATAAATGAAACTACCTTTTCGGATTTTGTCGCGGATTTATTTTGATTTTTAGTCTAGAGGAGTCTCTCCCGTGACCATGATTGCTGTAAAGCATTCGAAATGTCGGGAACTAAAAATCAAAATAAATCCGCGACAAAATCCGAAAAGGTAGTTTCATTTATAATGTCGAATATTCGCGTAAATCTAAGAAAGTATTAAGCCTTTATCTAAATAAATAAAAACATACACTTTTTTTTAAAACATAAATTATCCAATCATTTAATTTTTTTTGTTTTAAATTATAATGTTTTTCTTACTTTACTAACTATACTTACTTTCCGTATACTTTTTTTTTAATTATAAAAGCAATTTTTTAATTCAAATTACATGTAATATGGATTCTTAACAAAATATAAATCACTCTATTAATTTAAAGACATTAAAAATGTGAGGAATATAATAATGTGAAGAGTTTCGTTTTATTTCTTATTATTCCGCCTCTTGTGCATTCCAATATGTTTTGTATTATGTATCTTTTCCTTACTGGGTGTACAATAAAGAATATTATTATTATTATTTGAAAAAGTTCTTTTTCTCAGTTCTTGGCTGGTTTCAACTACATTACGGGCCGAAACCAAGTAAATGAGGCGAGTGTTGAGTGCGTATTTAATATTATTAGTATGGCACTAACTATGGAAAATAAACAATAATTTAAAAAATCAAAAAACCCGACTGCGTAATATTTAAAAAAAACTGAAAAGAAAAAAACAGGCACCATAACAACTGAACAGTCGGGATCCATTGAAAAATTAGATTGGCTGTCGAATAATATGACTAAAATGATTTTTATTAAATACCTATTCAACAACGATACCCTACTTGACATAGTTTGTTGATTTAATTTTTTTCATTTTCACAAAATGGCGTCCAGTAGTCGCCATATTGAATTTTCACTAACGTCATGTCGTTAGTGACACTCGCCGGACTAAGAGGAATCGATTGACGTGAGAATCATAAAAATCGGCGTTAGGTCTGTATAGTGCTTCAAAGGAACATACAAACATACATACATGATGTCCTCCTGACCGATTCCGGCCACGGCGGCCAATCTCATTGAGACTAGCCAACGGCGCGGGACATATTATAGTGCACGAGTGTATGCGCAGACACAAGTGCACTCTCTGTTCCTTATCACTCTTATGTTCCGGTGGGACGACTGCTCGACACGACCAGTGAGAGTTAAGGCGCAGGACCGACGGCTTTATGTGCTCTCCGAGGCACGGGGGTGAAACACCGCCAACTTCCCAACTCCGGGCTGTTACTGAGGCTTGCGAAACAGAAAGACTCAAAAACCTAACTTGGCCCGACCCGGGACTCGAACCCAGGAACTCCCGGTGGCAACCGTACCGTACATGCTAGCCACTACACCAACGAGGCAGTACATACATACATACATATATACATACATAGGCTGATAAACACATTACCACTCCTTTGCGTCGCGCAGTCGGGTGACAAAGGACACCTTTGACTCGACTCATAGCATTGATTTGAAACTTTGCAATTGTATATTGTGTTATGTCAAGCTCAACTAATGATGGATTTAGAAGGTTGATAGTTAAATCCTACAATGGAGCCTGCCTTGTAAATCCTTTGAAGTTGACCTCTTCGGTTCAATTTGAAGAGTTGTTAAAAACCTATATCAGTGGCCTATTGGTCATGTCGGGTAGAGTTAATAAGTTTCTTAGATTTTTTGTCATCAATTATAAATTATAAATATTTAATCATGAGAAATACTAGAAATTTAAAGTATATATGTTTTAAAGTGCACGTGGCACTATAATATTTTCTGCGCAGCTAGCTAGTCTCTGTAACATAAGCCACTATGACTGAAATTGATCACAAAGGTTTTATAAAACACGCTTAATGCTTTATATTATATGCACATGTTTCTCACTTATCAAATTATAGCAAAGGGCAGTAGTGTATAGTCTATAATATAATATGATTCATATATCAATGCATCTATTATATTGTCATGCTTCTGTATAATCGTTTTTGACGCAGGATGGATGTCTTAATTATTTACTTTAAAGCACCTTAAGAACTTTGATTATTATTTTAGTGGAATGACGTAATTACTTCAACAAAAGTACTAGTAGTTTGAATGGAGTTCCAGACTGGGTTCCGTAGGAAAGTTCTGCGTAACCGGAATTAAAGTTTAAATAGGACCGTGGAAGTACAATTTGAATTTCACTAGAAGTAGACGTTACAAGCACGCTGAAAATGCTTAAGCACATGTTTTCACACTACACTTTACAGAGAAAATTCTGCATTATTTTAACCGATTTGAAATATTAAGGGTCATACACATTCTGATTTTCGTTGTTTTTATGTCAAAGAATAGGAAAAGTTCTTAGTGGCCTCATAATATTTTTAAGAACCACATCTAAAGGTAAAGGTATAAAGTGATTTTGAATGTAATGTAACATACCTTTTTATTTTCAAAATGATTATAGCAAGAATAGTTTTTTTTTTTAAATAATCTAGCTAGATGGGAATATGTTTTCACAGAATTTTAAGGATGTTATTTTAAACAGCATAATTCTGATGATATAATTATATACTTATTTGAAGTTGTAAATGTGCAGTATATCAACTATCTAGTATCCGTAACACAAGTCTCGTAGCTTACCTCGGAACTAGATGGCGCAGTGCGTAATAATATTTCGACATATTTATTTATGACACCAATATTAGATACAGTTATAAATCACCGCTACGAATAAAAAGCAAACAATTAATATTGATAAATAACTCAAAATCGTCTTACAAAATGAAATATCAAGAAAAAGATTTTATTAAGCACTTAAACGCTATTTTCGTACTCTCAAAAGGCTATAAACACTACCATAAACTGCCACTTTATCATTAAAAACAGTCCCAAAATCATTGACAAAATTAGAAGAACCCCTATGAGCACCTAAGTTGAGACCAGCTATTAGAAAATATGAGAATTTAAATTTCGCACTAACACTGCCAGTTTTATTTTCAAGCTTTTTCATAATTTCTAAAAGAACACGTAATGGAACTTAATAAAGGAACACTTCCGATGATTTTGAGGGCAGCTTCGTACAATCGTGGCGTCCTTTCACCAATGTGATAATACTTTGCCTTGTAAATTATTTTTAATGTGTCTGAAAATTCATACTACATTTAAAATAAGCTGAAGATGAGTTAATTGCACGAAATATTTATGAACTAATTTACTGTAGGAAAAAAATAATTAAGAATCTGTGGAGTGATTCATGATGCAATTAACAATCGTATTAATTTATTTTTGTTATTTTTTCATTATTTCTTTCAGTTATATTTTAATTAGCCACCATTTTTAATTTATTTATTTATCTAAATGAGTGTATACTAAAAATAAAGTATGCAGTATTAGTCTAAGGCAATGATAGCCTAGTGGTAATAAGCTCACTTGTATAGCCGATTGAAGCGGGTTTAAATCTCGGGTCTATACATACTTATAATATTTTCATGCGCGAATCATTTCTAGCATGATTTCCATTTGCCTTACTACAATGGAGAACATCGTGAGATAACCTGCACTTTTCCTAGCCTAGCCTACCTAGCATTTTTCTAAAGATAATATGTGTCAACCCTCCTCTTACCCAACTTGGCCAGTGTAACCGATTTTCTCCTTTCTGGAACCGAAATTTCTAACAACTTGCCTTCGTGTTGGATGGAGGCTTTACGTAGAAAATGTGTCCTTAAAAAGGGCTGAATAAAAGACAGTGCAGTATGTCTAACTAATTTTTAAGTCAATAAAATTCTAATTTAATTTTGTTTATATTACCTTACCTTATGTAAATAGTTGAAACATATGTTTTTAATAAATCACATTGTACCAACTTATTAACCTATCAACGGGCGCGCGGTCAATATAGATTTATCAACAATTGAAAATCTATTGTGTCTCGTTTGTTCGCGTTGACGGGTTAACAAAAAAAGATTTTTATATTTGATACCAATTTGTCAATTCTAATTATTTTAAATACTCTATAACGAGTCTAAAATACTCGTACATTAACCCTTATACGCTCATTAACCCTCATACGCTCATTAGTAAAATTTTAATAAGTGTCTTTATTCTATTGTTTAATTATCAATAATTAATCTATATCTTAATGTTAAAGTAAAAGTTTACAAAATTCCAAAAACAGTTTAACCAAATGACTGAAAATATTTTACTAATCACTCTTCATTAAAAAATAACTCGTTTTTACTAATTACCTATGTATATTAAAGGGTGTAGAGAGGTTTAACAATCAAATGTGATAAAGCTGTAATAGTGAACAGTCTAAATCTTTTAAACTCTGAACTATATTGTGAATTTTGCAATCAATTTATAAGTTTTTGAGTGAAAATTGAAAGCTTTAAGTTATTTTAGTGGTGGTATTGTATAATGTCAGCCAGCCAACAAAATCAAGAATGCGTGCCACCTTGCCGTTGCCAATATGTAAGCATGTTACAATAATAAAAAAAATACTAGATTCTTAACTAATTTTATCTCATCTAAAGTAACCTCTTTCATTTTTTATCAGATCATCTGAAAACCGAAAAGATCGGATGGGTACCTATAATTATGTATAGGAAGTAAATTTCATACATTTTCGTAAGCAGTTATAGCATGATTGAGTAACAAAAAATTATCCAAATATCTTTATCCTCTATTTTTAATTTAAATATTATTAAGAAATAAAATGATATTAAATAAATAATAATAAATAAATATGTTGGGACATTATTACAACAGCGCCATCTAGTTTCAAGTGGTAGTGCCATGCTTGTTACCTTCGGGTAGCAGCCGAATGGGCCGGCACGCCCCGTATAGTACCACTCTCTCACAGGAGACCGGCGTGAAGTGGCAGCTATGCTGTCGCGTTTCGTCCGGTAAGTGAGAGTCCGGGAGGCCCACTACCCATCCCTACTCCCGTCCTTCTCCCTCCTCCCTCCCTCCCTTTCCTGAAAGGCCGGCAACGCATCTGCAAGCCCTGCGGTGTTGCAGATGTCCATGGGCGGAGGTGATCACTTACCATAAGGTGAGCCTCCTGCCCGTTTGCCCCCTTTGTCCCATAAAAAAAAAAAAAATAGTTCCGTGGTAAGCTAAGCTTGTGTTACGGATACCAGATAGTGGATATACTACAATATTCGTGCACAACAAATGAATGCCCCAGCGGGACTCAAACCCAAGACCGCTGGCGCATAAAGTAGAGTCACTACCAACTGAGCCGAACGTGTATTAATGAATTATATAAATTTTAAATATTTAATTGTAACTTTGATGTGTATTTAATATTTATCTATAGCATTTTTTACTTTAACTTTTTTGTTTTTTTGTTAAATGAGTACACTTTATGCACCTTCTTCTCTCTCTCTTTCCATTTTACTGGCATCTTAACTGCTAAGAAAGGTTGCCTGTAAGTTATCACTTTTAGTGATAAGACCGCCTTTGCACATAATTGTTGTTGATGTATCATTATTATTGTTATTCCCTTTTGTGTGCAATAAAGTGTTTAAATAAATAAATAAAATAAATAATTTTGCAGGTTCAAAGATGGCTGGATGTCCACGAAAAATACTTTACAGGCCCAAACAAATCACAGATCCCTCTAACAACTCATGTCACCTACCGTACAAATGGACCCAACCAAGTGAATTACTACAGTCAGCCTATACAGTTCACCACCAGAGTTGTGCAAATGCCCAGTACCCTACAAGCTCCTCACAGGATTTCTCCTATGAAACCTGTTTATGATTAATATTCCCAGTATTTATAATTTGACGAAATGATGTTGCATAGAATTGTTTTTTATATAATAAATTTTATTCAGTATAAAGCGATATTTTTACTTATTTCTTTTTCTACATTTTTCTTCCACTACGATAAGTTTGTGTGATTACTTTAAATACATAGATATTATAAATATAAACACCCATGACTGGAGTACAAACATTAGTTCTCGTCATACAAATTAAGGTACACTCTACAAACTAAGCAAAATGATGCAAGCGTAGGAAAAATTGTTTTACAATTTCTTCAAAAACCTTGTGGTATTTAGGTAAAATTTAAGTTAAAGTGTTATGCACTTTTTAATAGACATAATACCTCGTCTTATCACATCTACTGGTGACAGGAGAGCTGACTCATTTTTCGGCATTGCCAGGCTCAAAGATCCGGCAGCTGGAGAATGCGGCTTCCATTCTGTTTTATTTTATATATTTTTTAACTTGAATAAGAAAGTCTAAAAATGATAAGTGTTTAATACAACATAACTTATTTTGGTCCTACTTATTTTACGCCTACAGCTACTGATATTTATTTAGATTTCTTCACGACAGGCAAAAAATCTAAAAATTATAGATAATTATTTCAACAATAATAATTATTTAAATAAAAATTTTCAAATATTTTATGTACAGATTCAACTCAGAATTTTATTATATCAATAGATATTACAGTAATATTAAATGCTCCAAACCGTACTACTTGTAGCATATTAATGTTACCAATTACGAGGTAATCTGTGCGATTCAATATCTTATACGATCACGTACATTATCTAATGACAAACGACTGAATAGCGAGGTGGATGCAAACTACAGTATGAATTAATTACTAGTAGATCTATATCTGGTATTGCTTTATGATTTATTTGGTAAGGATATAAAATTTGTAATAATTAATATATTCATAGATAAGATAGTGAAATTTACGGTTTTAGGAAACCATTGTTTTTATTATAAAAACATTTGTAACGACTCACCGTTTCACTCGGTTTTGACGTTAGTTTAATTTTTTGATTGGAGTCCTAATTTTCTTTTTCACAACTGAAAGACATTAAACTAGTTTTGTTATTCTCAACCGCACCGATCAATCTCCTCCGTGTATTCTCCACCCTACGCGATATTGGCGGAATCAATCGTGCCTCACTGGCACAACTGAAAGCCATTAAACTAGTCAAGTCAAGTCAATTTTCTTTTTAAAACAAAGTAGCCTAGACTCCTCAGAGTGAAACCCCATCAAAATCTGTCCAGCTGTATCAAAAATAGCGAAAACAAACAGTCAAACGATAAAAATTGTGTTGTGTTCTTATAAGCATGTATGTTATTTGCATTATATGTGTTAGAATAAAATTTATACCTTCTATGGTCTACCTTTATATTATAATTATTATGTAGTATTATCTATGATTTTGTAAGTAACTTAAGATTATATTATACTCTGTTGTCTGTGGTTATCGCTGTATAAGAACGTGTTGCATAAAGTCTTAATAAAAGTATTCTGCATAAAATATTCTTTATTTCCACTTAAAGTATATCAGGTTATGGGCCCAGTAGTCCCAGTAATAATAAAAATATCATTAAAAGCGTGAAATTAAAAGAAGATAATACCTCACTGTAGCACCCCGGTAAAACCTAACCTAACTGAACACGCGGTCTGCGAAATAGCTTCATCAAGCACAATGACTTCTACAAATCCTATAGCATTAATTGAAAAATTAACCGGCCGAGACAATTATTCGACCTGGAGATTTGCCGTTAAATCATATCTTCAGCACGAAGAGTTGTGGGATTGCGTGGAGACTAAGTGTGCAGTCGATCCCAAACGCGACATAAAAGCAAAATCAAAATTAATATTGCTTGTCGACTCAACGAACTATGTTCATATACAAGAAGCTAATACCGCCAAGGAAGTATGGGATAATCTAGCTAAAGCATTTGATGACTCAGGACTAACACGCAGAGTTGGATTACTTCGGGAACTCTGTACAACATCACTCACCAGTTGTCAAAACGTAGAGGAATATGTCAGTAAGATTATGACTACGTCACATAAATTAAGGAACATTGGGTTTAAAGTAGACGATGAATGGTTGGGAACCCTCCTACTCTCCGGTCTACCAGAGTCTTACCAACCTATGATTATTGCAATAGAAAGTTCAGGTATCAAGATATGTGCAGATTCAGTAAAATCAAAAATCCTGCAAGATGTCAAAATGAATGAGAGTCAAACTTCAGCTTTTGCAATAAATCAAAATGTTAAAAATAAGGGAAATAAAAAGCCTTTTCAAAAGGGACCTCGCTGTTATTCATGTAACAAATATGGTCATAAAAGTACCGAATGTAAATTAAAGTTAAATAAGGCTCAGAAAATTACAAATAAACAAAACAATTCTTCTTATGCAGCTGTATTTATAGCTTCTTCTGAATACTCTGATGCCTGGTATGTTGATTCTGGTGCTTCTGTTCATATGACCAAGCACAAATACTTACTCAAAGAAGAAACTACTCCTTATATTAAAAGTATTAAAGTTGCAAATAATAAAGTCTTACCTGTTGAAAGCTCTGGAAAAGTAAGCTTGAGTGTCTATGATGAAAGAGGCCAAGAAAATAAAATATTGTTTACCAATGTACTATATGTTCCCGAGCTAGCTACAAACTTGCTGTCAGTAAGTCAAATTATTAATAATGGTGGCCAAGTGAAGTTTAATAAGAATGGCTGTGTTATACTTAATAGAAATAATGTTATAGTAGCAACAGCAACCTCAATAAATAATATGTACCGGCTAAACATGCCTGGTGGCTATGCATGCATATCAGATATTATTGAGAAAGATACTTACCTGTGGCACCAGAGGATGGCACATCTAAATTTTCAAAGTATGAAGAAATTGTCTGAGAATACTGCAGATTTAAATCTAAGTCAAGTCAAAGAAAATGTTAAGTGTATAACGTGTCAGGAAGGAAAACAAACACGTCTGCCTTTCAAAAGTCAGGGGTCTCAGAGCAAAGATCTACTTGAATTGATACACTCGGATGTCTGTGGACCAATGGAAACTCAGTCTTTGGGCAAAGCTAGATATTTTGTGACATTCCTCGATGATTACTCAAAGAAAGTATTTGTGTATACTATGTGTAATAAATCTGAAGTCCTTGAAAAGTTTAAAGAATTTAAGAAACTAGTTGAGAATCAGTTAAATCGTTGTATCAAAATTCTTAGATCTGACAATGGACTTGAATATATTAATGAAAAGTTTTCAAACTTTCTTAAAGATGCTGGAATAATACATCAAACGACCACACCCTATACACCTGAACAAAATGGTACAGCCGAACGCATGAACAGAACTTTAATTGAAAGAGCAAGATGTATGATGCTAAATGCTAACTTACCAAAAATGTATTGGGGTGAAGCAATTTATACAGCTGCTTATGTTGTCAACCGCTCTCCAACTAAATCTCTCTCATATAAGACTCCTGAAGAGATGTGGACAGGTCAGAAACCCAAAGTTAGTCATATGCGTACATTTGGATGCGAGGCAATGGTTCATTTACCAAGAGAGAAAAGAAAGAAGTTAGATTCAAAATCACAAAAATTAATTTTTATTGGCTATTGTGAAAATTCAAAAGGCTATCGTTTCATATTACCTAAAACAAGAACAGTAATAAAAAGTAGAGATGCCATATTTTTAGAGTCAACAGTTAAACGAAATTTTGTGCCGATGGAATTAAATACAAATGAAAACAACATTAAAACTAAAGATATAGAAGAAAATTCAAGTGATGACTCATTTGACACTATAACTGAAGATAAATCACAGTCAGAGAGTGAATACATCCCTGATGAAAGCATAGAATCTTCACCTGAAAGAAATATAACAGTAAGAACAAGAAAACAATATTTGAATGCTTTGAAACAAGAGGAAAGTTCTTATCTGTGCTGTGAAGATCTATTATCAGAAAATGAAGTTCCTGATAATTATGAAAATGCTTTAAAGTCCATACATGCTACAAAATGGATAAAATCTATAAAAGAAGAACTTGATTCTCATTACCAAAATAATACTTGGACCTTAGTTGATAAAACTCCTAATATGAAATTAATTGGATGTAAATGGGTGTTCCGCGTCAAAGAAGAACCTTCAGGTCCTCGTTTTAAATCCCGGCTTTGTGCAAAAGGATACTCACAAACAAAAGGTATTGATTACCAAGAAACATTTGCTCCCACAGTCAGGTATGATTCCATACGCCTACTACTCTCCGAAGCTGCCCAACACCATCTTCAGATTATACAATTAGATATTAAAACAGCCTTTCTATATGGTGAGCTTGAAGAAGACATATACATGACTATTCCTGAGGGCTTAGTCTGTGATGGGAACAAGGTATGTAAACTCAATAAATCATTATATGGATTAAAACAGGCTCCAAGATGTTGGAACTCAAAATTTGATGCTACATTAAAGAAGTTTGGGTTAGTAAATAGTAAAGCTGATCAATGTGTGTATGTTGGTATTATTAATGGAGCAAAATTTTACTTGTGTTTATACGTTGATGATGGACTGATATTTGCAAAAGATACATCAACTTTAAAGAAGTTTATTAATGAATTACAGTCAATATTTGAAGTAAAAATCTGTTCACTCAAAAATTTTGTTGGTATGGAGATACAGAAAAGTGACAAGTACATTTTTATTCATCAGTTGAATTATATTGAGAAGTTATTAAATAAATTTAATTTGCATAACTGTAAACCCAACAGCATTCCAGTTGATCCACATATGAAATTGGAAAAAGAGGACGGAGAAACAGAGAAGAACATTCCATATCGTGAGGCAGTTGGATCATTGATGCATCTCGCTACAGTAAGCCGACCTGATATTTCATTCGCTGTGAGCCTGGTGAGTCGATTTTTAAACTCTTATAATGAAACACATTGGAATGCTGTGAAGAAAATTTTCAAATATTTAAAAGAAACTAAGGATTATGGTTTGTTTTACACATCAATGACACCTAATATAGTAATTGGCTATAGTGATGCTGATTATGCGAATGACCCTAGCACAAGACGTTCAATCACAGGTTATGTTTTTACTAAAAATGGAGCAGCAGTAACTTGGGCTTGTCAAAGACAGCAGACAGTGGCACTTTCAACTACTGAAGCAGAGTTCATGGCAGCCTGTGCTGCCACTAAAGAGGCTATATGGTTAAGGCAACTGCTATGTGACATTGGTGAATTTAATCAAAAATCTATATGCTTAAACCTAGATAATCAAAGTGCTATAAGTGTTATTAAAAATGTAAACTTTCACAAACGATGCAAACATATAGACATTAAATTTCATTTTATCAAAGAAAAATATTATGAAAAGGTTATTGAGCTAAATTATGTGTGTAGTGAAAAACAATATGCTGATATGTTTACCAAACCTTTGTGTAAAATAAAATTTTGTTATCTTAGACATAAAATTGGTGTTAAAGCTTGTCATGTACTTTCTTAAGTATTATTCTTATATTTATTTTCATTATTCTTTAGTAAGAGTACTTAAATACTAAAATGATTGTTTCTATATTTTTGCTTCATGTTTAAAATTTAATATTAATTGCTAGAAGGTATTAATTTAGGAGGAGTGTTAGAATAAAATTTATACCTTCTATGGTCTACCTTTATATTATAATTATTATGTAGTATTATCTATGATTTTGTAAGTAACTTAAGATTATATTATACTCTGTTGTCTGTGGTTATCGCTGTATAAGAACGTGTTGCATAAAGTCTTAATAAAAGTATTCTGCATAAAATATTCTTTATTTCCACTTAAAGTATATCAATATGCTTTAAGTAATAGGCTCTTGAGCAGCTGTGGTACAGAAAAGAGAACATTTCGTTAAATGGATAACCATATCATGTTAAAATTCAATTACATCTGGGTTTTACTAGACGAAAATGTAATCTATTCAACTATTACATGTACGAAGATTTATTTTCAGCAACTGCGATATTTTTACTACGCCTACTGAAATGTAAAAGACCTTTAAATAATTTATTCCCTTCCCATAATACGATTAGAGTACGTATCGGTTTTTCTCCTTCGTAAATAGCCTTCGGTTATCTTGAATGATTGATATAGGAAAGTTAAATGTGTTTTTAAAGCATGGTTTATACACCATGTCATACAATCTATGTGCTAATATTGCTCTATCTTCTATCTTTAGCTCATTTTTAACGTCCCACTGCTGGGGGTGGGCCTCCCTCAGTACGAGGGGGATCAGGCCATAGTTCACCGCGCTGGCCTAATGCGTGTTGGTGGACTTCACATGTCTTACGAAAACTTGCTAGGTTTTCTCAGACATGCAGGTTTCCTCACGAAGTTTTCCTTCACCGTAAGACAAGTGGTAATCATGATAGAAAACGAGTATTTCTCTATATGATTCTTATTTTTACAAGCTTTAAGTTGCAATGTTTGTATGTTTGTTCGAGTAAAATTTTGTAATTTTACGACTGTTATCTTCAACCGATTGAGCTAATATTTTGCATATTTGTTAGTTTTAATGAAAATGCATGGTTAGCTAGGTGACATTCTAAATGCAATATGGCGGACTCCTAAGATGGCGGAAGGATCTAGTCTTTATATATCCAATGCAAATATGTTTCTTGCCATATGCTACATCTTTATCAAAATATTTGAACCGTTTTTCAAGATATTTTTTTTATTAACAGCTAATTTTGCATAATAAATCCAACATGTTACCATTGTTTTTAAAGTTCAATAAAAGATTCATTTGTAAAGATGTAATTTTATATACATTTCCAATTGCAGGTACTTTTTACTCAATTTATTAAGAAGTCGCTTAGAGTCCTTAAAACTTATTGTCGCTCCGCTTTTCTTCGTCCTTAGATAAGTTTAAACGGTTTTCTCAGAGATGAGTTATTTGCGCAGTAAAATGTAACCTAGCTATCATTATACCAAATTCAATTAAACACACAAAAAAAGACAGACAAAAATTCTAAAAAGTATATTGTATTTATAATATAAGTATACTGTATACTATTTCTATAAGTGTTTGTACAGGACTCGACTGTGAATTTTATTATAATAAAAACTAAAACAAAAATTAAGGTAGGAGGGTATAAATCAAACACAAAATAATTAATCAGCAGTAATATTTTAAATTGCTTTAAATCACAATTTTGTAGTGTTTATAGATTATAATAATTACAAAGGAAGATTATTTTTGTCAAAGTACACAGTATCTAGCGCTTCGTACTTGATGCCCAACTTTCTGCTAAATCACATGATAACAATGCTAATAAATTAAATTATTATAATTGCTCTATATACCACGTAATTAGTTATTGCTTTGGAGTGATCTGATGAATCTTTTATTTATATACTTATACATACCTAATTTATATAAAATAATCGTTGATAACAAGGCAATTTGGAAAATCCTAATATAACAATAATACTGTTAGTTTTTACATTAATTCGATAAAATTAAACAAATTGGATAAATTAGTCTTAATAACGATATTTTAGATAAATTAACGAGATCTAATATTTTTTTTTAAACAGGAACACCTTGATCACTCCATTTAAAAATATTTTCGCTTTATAAAAACTTAAAACAGAAATTTTACGCTTTCTTTCGTATTCATTAAAGAAGTTTCTACGTAAAGCGCCATTCTATAATTATAGTGATACAATCCAAACAATTCTTAAGCAAATTATTTTAAAACTAAACGAATAGATCATTCACAACTAAACCCTTTATAAAAATATAATTTATAATTTATCACACCAATTTTTATGTTACATATGATTTTGCAATAAACGAAATTTCAAGAAAAAAATAACAAAATAAATAAAAAATTAGACATTTTGATTTTTTTATAACTTTCTTTTAGTAAATTACATTATTCATTACAAGCAAGAGAAACAATTTCTAAGAAATTAACCGGATGTGTGAGGTACGACCGCAGGTCCCGCACTTCCGGTAGATAAATACGACGCGTAGATCTTATTCAAATTTAAACGTCAATTAAATATATCGCTAATTCAATATTTCCAAACAAAAATTCCATAGAAGCAAACGAAAGTAGAAAATATAGAATTAGCGATTTCTATAATATATAAATAGGAAAGGAAAGACGTCCCGTGACAGTATACAAACCTTATTGACGAATTTGTCGCATAATTTGGTGTTAAAACCTCAAACTGGCAGTACATAACAACTTTTTACAATCTCTATGGTAAGAGAAAACTAATTTATAACGATTACAATTGCATACAAATTAAGTTCATTATATTTTAAATATTAAAAAATAACTTCATAAAAATTTGCTATCAAATACGTATATGCTACAATATAAAAATTGTCTCAAGCAACATTACTAGTTTCATTATAAAAATAGGGTCATAAATATAAAGAACAACAACGAAAGTATCAACAATTATAAAACAACGGAAACAATAATAACATAACAAAAATATAAAAAGTTATATTTAATAAGTAACCTAAATAAATGAAGAAGATAAGATTGAAAGAAAATTATTAAAGGACCTTTATAACCCTATTAAAACAATTTTACAATAAACAATCAACTAGCATTTTATAAACAAAACTAAACAATATTATAACGCCATGAAAACCTTTATAAATACATAATATCTAAGTGATATGCAATATTATACGTAGGCAGGCTTTCAATTTAAACCAACGTATTATCAGTTGATATTTTGTTAAACAACAAAAAATTGAGAAATAAATTAAATACAAAACAAATAAAATAACAAAACTCTAAAACTTAGTATGTAAATAAGCCTTTTGAAATTATGAATATTTTATTAAAATAACGTGTAACTAACAAAATATCAACCGATATAAGCGAACTACAGCAAAAACAACACTAAGACGCCTAAAACAATTTGTCTATATTCTAAAAATATAATACTCGTTAGCATCAAATCAACGTTTTTGCAACTTTTATCACAATCGTAAAGTAACACGCCTTTGGCGTAGCTATGTAAACAATCAAAATATTCATATTTCGAATCCTTATGTTTACATAAAGACAAAATTAATAGTTTTTAGCAATAAATTAAATTCATACATTATGTCAATATAAAACATAATCAAAATCATAATTCTGTAAACTTAGTAGAAACGACATTAAAGCTCTATGTAACTAATATACCAATATTTCGTAGTTTATCGAAGATACAATTACCCTTTGCCAAGAAAACATTAGAATTAATAATATAAATTATCAAACCTTATGTAAACATACGAACCCTTAAAAGCCCACCCGAAAATAAAATACCACTCATAGTCTCACTAACATCGTTCCATTTCGTTTGACTCTCACTTCATTATACTAACTGTACTTCCTAAATACGATTTTATAATGTGTGAACAAGCTTCTTATTTATATAATAATAAAAAGTATTAGTTAAACTTTTAAATTCTATGTATAGATTTCAAGATTTCTTTTTATTTCATTTATATAAGTAGTAATTTATCTAACTAGTACCTACTACTTCTAGTGCACTATATCTTAGCTGTGGTCAATTACTAAACGCGTACCATAAATATGTGTTCCGGTTGATTTTTTCTAATTAGCAACGTCGTTTTATTATAAAATGCTAAAACGCTACTAATACCGGCCTAGTAAATCTTTAATATGTCATCTGTAAACCTTTCTAAAATAGTTTTTATGGCACTAAGAAAATAATAACTATTTATGCTAAACTTTACAATACCTTTGAACTGTCTAAATGAACTCTCACTACGTTCTCGAGCAAGCCGATTCAACTAAGTAGCAATTACGCAACTAATGAGTTCCTTTGCTGCTTAATCACCTGTTTTTTCGTTAATTTTTTATTAAACCGGAACACATTTTACGGTTGCACTAAAAAGCGTTCTATACTTCAACTGTTTGTGACGATCGTGTGGATAATAAAATACTCTTTTTCTATAAATCGGAGTAATTATTACCACAAAAATATTATTGCTTTCAGAGGTTCTGCGTTACCATTAAAAATAATCCTCACCCTCATTATTATATACTTTTCGTCAATCCACTTATATTTATATCATCGGCTTTCCGAAAGCAATCGTGCACGTTATCCAAAAATATATACATGACCACTAGCTAAACGAACTATCCATTCGAAAAAGAAAAACGAGAGAATTTTATTGGGAAATTAATACATCAAAACTTTTGGCGCAATACATTTCGAAATACTGATTTCGTACCCGCCATCACTACATATACATATATAAATATAACATCTTAAAGTTAGCAATCCAAAAATATAAAATGTACATGTTGCATTCGTGCGCCCTCGGGTGCCCCGTGCCTGCAAGCGAATCGCGTCACTATGTCAAAGTCATATCTTCGCTTTTAATGCGACTTTTGCTTTATGCCACCAGAGGGTACAAAAGCCGCCACAACTGGACGGTTATTCTCGAACTGCGTCGCGTTACATTCATCGTTTTGTCTAACAACTGCTAGTATATTATTAACATCCCCAAATACCGCCAACATTTAAAAACTGCCTAATCAAGTAACGTCTCGTCGATTCGCAATCAAAAACCGTTGATATTGTTAATAATATACAAACATCCATATCAATATGACAACTCCGGGCCTTTCAAATCCTTTCGAAAAAAAATCTTGTAAAGGATGCAAGACTAAAAGACGAGAAGGTAAATAATATAAAATATAAGAATCATTAGAAAGTAGAGAAGGTAAATAAAGCCGATAGATCGTTGAAGTGAAATTCGACAATAATATAGAAACAATAGATGTGGTGTACAAAGTAAGTAAGGAATCTGTTCCACGGCCCTGCACAAGCAAAGCAATCATAGTCATTCGTAACTTTTGCTTTATAAAAATACGAATCGAAAATATCTCGACGGCAGCACGTCGTCTTATGGTTAAGCTATGATTTACTTCTAAACTCTTAATCTATTATCTATATATCTACTTTAAAATATCAGAGAATTCAGAAAAAGGGAATATTTAGGTAGTTTATTCTATATTAAGTGGTGCACAACCTTATTTTTCATGAACGCTAGATTAGTATGGCATTTAGCTTTATCGAGGATCTAAAACAAAAGTCATCTATCTAATGAACTAATTTTAAATTGTTGTATTGATAATTTATTAAGTATTATAATAATAATAGTCATTGAAGTAGGAACTAGGGGTGGGGAAATAGAAATACTTAAACTATAGTGTAATCTTTAAATGAAGTCAACAATGGTAAAGGAGGAACTAATTGATTAAGAAAATTAATTAATCATCATTATTAAGACTCAAGTGTTATGTTCTGAAACATTCTCATCTGTTAATCAGCCGCCTGACTTTGGCGCAGACTAGAAGAGAATTAACCTATTTAGGCTGGAATGAAACCTATATGGTAAATTTTAGACCAATAGTAAAACTAAGTACTTTTCTTAAATACGATAAAATTTCAAAATACTCACAGCTCGTCGGGTTTATTGTATTATACGCTAAGTGCATCTACTTTATAAGAACAGTGGCTTTTTAATAATTTGAATTTGTACTTAACCTACTTACTTTTAACTCCACCGTGAAAATCATGAATAGAGCTAAGAAATCCAAGATTTGACTCGATCTCGAAGCCTTGCATTGAAAGCGGGTAAACGTAACACAATCGATGTTTTTTCAATTTTATCGTTAATACACAAAACTGTGTATAAATCTCAAGTAGTGCCGTCGATGATTTTTTTTTTGTTTTTTTTTAATAAATGTTGCCAATATTACGGATGATCTAAGGAAATTACATTACATTCAATTTAGAGTTTTCAAAAATATGATTCCAATAAACGCCCTAAACAAATTTCTCAAAAATACGTTATGAAAATATAATACAAATACGATAAAATTTATACTAAATATAACCCTGTCTATGACCTGAAGAGTTAAACAAAAATAAGAAATAAACGTCAAAATTTGAACAAGACTTTAAAAGAACTAATAGAAACGAGGTACAAAAAAGGACAGATATTGAAAAAATTGCAGATAGTCGAACGGTTTAAACACCCTAAGAAGAATACAATGAGAATATTGTTGGTAACTAAAATGTTAAAATTCTTAATTTCAAGGCCTGAGTTACGTCACAACTCCGAAAACCTGTTTGGGGAAGGTAGGATGATGCTTAATGACTTAATGAAGGCAGTAGTATAATATTATACGAATGTGATGACCGATGTTGAGATTGTACAACAAAAGTAAATATGTCGTAAGCTCTTCTAACAAATCATATCCTGACTCCGGCAGTTGTATAATTAATTATTAAAAATATTAATGTGTTTCGGTTTATATTTTGATGCATGTGACAGGTCAAAATTTTTAATTGAAGATGTGAAATAAAGTCAAAATAGGATTTTAGAAAGCGTTCAAGATGTAGGTTCTATGGGTCAGGTCACATTTTAAACAGAAGCTCGATAAGGAGATCATCATCTGCGTCCATTGGTGATTCCGGCGCTAAGTAGTCAATGATCCTAGAACAAAAAGTATTTGATAACATTCTATACACATGTAAATTTAAATTATTGTGTACTAGTGACTCGCCCTCGCTTTGCTTGGAATTATCCCGATGTACGCTTTAACAGTTATTGATTCCCATACAATTAAACAGTTGCGAACGTTTGGATTTTCATTTTTCCTACTTTTTATATATATATACTATTCCTGACACACCCTCCATAAAACAAAAAAAGAACTTAGAACTGGAACTTGAACTCAAATTGCTTTAGTTTAGCAATTTATTTCAATGTATCACTAGCAAACCCGTCACGATTCGCTGAGCATAAGTTAAAATAAACAGTTTTTATAATTTTCAATAAAATAATTTCATAATTAGCCCAAGTTACTCCTCATAACATTAGCTATCTGCGAGTAAAAAGCCCCATCAAAATTGGTCCAGCCGTTTCAGAGACTAGCCGGAACAAAATTTTTTGTACATACTTATATCTGCATTTAGTGAAAAGCTGTTAATTTGAAATTACAAACATTATATTTTATTTATATGTACCGAGAAGGAAGAAGGAAGAACCATCAGAAAGACAGCTTTTTCACTAATTACTTTTTAACAAGACCAAACTCAATCAAACTTTTTTAAACAAAATCTTAAAAGTAATAATTATCCCACTCTTCAGAGTTGAAACTTTTCCTTGAAAATTTAAGATACATAAAAAACACTCATAATAATTATATTAAAATGTAATTAAATATTTTTCTAATTTATCATAAATTTTGGATAATACTTTAAATCAATTAAATGATATACTATTGATATTTTCGTAAATAGCCGAGGTTTCATTGCAAAATTTTCTTGTCGACGTTTCGAATTATACACTATACTGTAAAAGTCACAATTTTTATATAAGAAGGGAGAGATGTTTTCCATCACCGTAAGACAAGTGGTAATCATGTTAGTAATGATTCGCACATGAAAAAGTGGGACCCAGGTTTGAATCCGCTTCACTCGTTTACCTAAGCGGCGCTTTACCACTGTCTTAAGTTTATATTATTAAATTTTAAAAAGTATTTGTGTATATCTAAGAAAACTTGATGTAAATAATACCTATTGGGCATGTGTGTACTGGTGGTGGGCCGCGGCGAGCTTCGGCGGACATCCTGGCAGAGCCGGGCCACCTTCGCGTTTTCGGCTCGCGCGCTCTGCAACCTGTTGCGAAACCATGATTTAATTATTAAAGAAATTTTATTGTTGCATGTTACATGCTTCAAGGAATGCTTCTTGAACTTAAATGACTTATTTTTAGGTGCTTTCGTACTTCTCTTTTTTTATTTTGTAAAATTATTGTGTAATTGCTTTTTTCATATGAATGCCCCAGTGTGACTCGAACCCACAACAACAAGTGCGACTACAAACTGAGCCACACGTCACAAATTGTGGCAATAATGCTAGCATTCACCCACTGAATAGCAATGTCTTATGTCTTCAACTTAACAATTTTCTGCGTACATTAATATCGTTCATGGCGACGCATGGTAAATATTAGTTCAGAGTTCGACATTCTTTCCCCTTAAACAATTACGTGTTTTCTCATGGGACGTGACGTTTTCATTTGTTTGCAAGGTTGAAGGAATTATCATTGTCACGTTCTTGTGTTATAATAGAATTGTGTAGGAAAAGAAACCCTTTAGAAATATTATTCACAACCTGTGCTCTTGATTTCTGCTTTGTTTATTTTTCTGAGTTTGTTTTTCGGTAATAGCAATTATTTTGATAGATAAAGTATTTATTTGTTTAAATAGTGAACAAAATGTATAGAATTGTGGAAGCTAAAATAAAATTGTGTTATAAGATGTAGGGATCTAATATTTTGGATTATAGGGATATCCCTTTGGCTTAGGATATTGTCTTTGGTTACCGTTGGAATCAATATATTTTAATATAAAATTAAATTATTTGCTTCTAAGGTACAAAATAAAAGGATTTGTTTACTTTAATACATATGAAGAAATTGTAGATGTGAAAACTTACGGTTGTCGTAAATTCCTCCCAAGTACTAGTTGCATGAAATGATTTACGAAAATGTCAGTAAAAATCAAAATATCTTCGTAACTTATCATAAAAAATATGGAGTATAATTAACTTTTAAAATAAGCTATTAAACGAATGTCATCGGAGACTCATATAGAGTAAAATATTCAATATAACATGTCCGTAATAAAAGATATTACACTTGAGATTAATATTAAAAAAGGAATTAAATACCATTTCGTAATAAATGTCAATAAAGTTCATTGCACAGAAATCCATGGAAGCTCCCGAAGATCATATTACAAAGCAAAAGTAATAAACGCATATTTCATATGATATTCTTTATCCCGCCCTATTCAGGAGGGCTTTGTGCTTTAACGAAGTTTAGATATTAGTTTCTGGTGAACAGTTCAGATCAGTCCCAATATTTCATATGAATACATACTTATAAATAAATTATTACTTATAATAATTTAATATTTATGTATTATTATGTAAAAAAGTATGCGGACCTAATTAACCGACTTTCACAAAAGTTGTATTATGTCTATTTGTTTTTTTTATTATTTTTCTCATATTATATTGTTGAAATACAGGACCATGCCATAAATATGTTTTATACAATGAAAGGAGAATCAGGCCATATTCCACCACGCTGGACAATTAGCGGACTACACAAGTCTTTTCGGAATTTGCTAGCTTATCACGGATACGCAGGTTTCACTATGTTTTTCCTTTACCATAAAAAAAGTAGTAATCGTATTGAAAATGATTTATATATTATTATAGCATCAGTTGGTGAGACCCGCGATTTGAACCCGCCGCAATGCCGTAGTTGTTAATTGATCAAACAGTTCGTAATTGATCATTAGATCAAGATCTAAAAACCACCTCCACAAACTACACTTTTAAAACATATCAATATTTGTTTAGATTGAAAGTGCTTTAAAAGTACAGTCTTACTCTATAAGTATACTTAGTCCGATTTGAAAAATCTTTCTGTATATTATATTATAATTTCTTAAGATAATTATACAAAAATAAACCACAGACAAAATCACGGTCAAACATATTTTTTAAATAATTCAATTTGTGCTGTTTAGTAAATAACTATTGAGTTTGTGCAAAATAATTACTAAAGTGTCAAAGCAGTAAAAGCATTGTTATTCTACAGTGATTATTACGGCGGCTACTGCTATAAATATAATACAATATAATAACTAATATTTACTTTATAACCTTCAGTTTTCATTTTTCATTAAATAAATATGTTATATATTTTACATATTTAACATAGGCCCTTTCATACCAAATGAGTAAATATTCCTACAGAGACAAAACTTCATACAACCGTGCAAGACTACATATGACTAGGTACGTGATAACGCCCTCAGCCGGACATTGTCAACAGTTGAAGCCGGATTTAACCGGTTTTGTCAACAGACATAGTGAGCAACTTGATATGTAGTAGTGTGCCCAGTTCTATGTAGGTTTCCCTCTGTAAGGATTACTTATGTCGTCATATTGCGCTTGTTTGATGTATACTGCCAAAGGCTAAAAGGCCTATGGTCACGAATTCGATTTATTATTGATTAATATCCACCATATTTATGTAAGTATTCTATATAAAATATGGTTTTGAAATCCATCACTTCACATATTGTTGATGTTTATGCAATTAGAATTAACTTGAAGTACTATCGCTTTCAAAAATAGGAAAGTAGATTAATGAATATCAATTTTGTTATACTTTTAACTCCATCTATATATTATGGATACATAAAGTTACATTGCAAAGAACAAATTAATGATCGTTAACTAATTACATTAATCTCATTAGAAGTAGAACAGAAATAAATAGATATATCTGAATTTTAAAATCGGTCGGGAATTGATAGGTTTTTAATTAAAAAAAACTTACTTGATCTTGGACTGCCGCATAAATTGTTGAATTTTTCTCGCTGCCTGATTTTGACGTCTTTGGGAATATGTTCTCCTGAGTAACGAATAAAATAAATAATAAGTGATTCTGTTTGGAAATGGGTGTCATAATTATTATGTTAGGTTACTTAAGTTCTTTAAAGAACAACTACCACTTTAACACTGCTAGAGCATTCGTTTTTTTTTCATAAGTTGCCTTTTTCACAATACGTGATGCTGACTAAATGATTTGGGTTTAATAAAACAAGTCAAAGCTATCCAAGAAAAAAACTGTACACAAGTACTATACATTCATATTACATTTTTGTTTCTTCTGTTCTTACGCATTTTTTGGAAATGTGTTAAAAAGTTGTCAAAGTAGTTCTTAACTACAAATAAAAATTAAAAATGTCTTCTCCATTACACGTAATATTGCTGAAGTAATATGTGCTCAACTGGCACCCTTTGAAGCCATTAACAAGATAATTGTATTGAAAAATATAAATAATGACATTTTTTTATTTAAACTGTCAATTAACAAAGAAAATATTTATATATAGCCTACTTGACAGGTGTGGCGGTGAGGCGCCGCTCGCGTAGGGAGCGGTATCCGCGCTGTATGACGGTCGCTGCCGCGTGCATCTGCTTCAAGTACGCGAACTGGAACAAATTAAACACTAAAAACACCATTTTTACGATGTCAAATAATACAAAATATACGTGTTACAATATTATTGTTAATAGTTACTATTTGTGAATGCGTTTATTTACACTGTAAGATTCAAGAGATTTTAGGAAGCGAGATAATTTTATTCCAGATAATTAAGTTGCATCTTTTTGAATTACCATAAAAAGTAGTTCATGACAAGATTCTTCCTGCCTACAAGAAAATTTTATACATAAAATATATTATACTTACGTACTTATAAATATAGGATGAAAGATAAACTAGACCTTTTAATAATAATATCGTCGTGATAGATTTCAGCTACGGTAGCCTATCACACTGAAACTCAACTAAGCACGAGCTATTACTTTCACTCCGACGACGCATAGATCAGGATACTAAGAATTTCACAAAAAGTCCTAGGAATTGAACCCAAAACCTCAAGATTTGCAGGCATGTTTACCAGCTTTTAGAGCAAACAGCCTCAGTAAAAAGCTAACGCACTCGCTTAAGCTTTGGTTTCCTAGGATAACGGTGCCGTCATAATAGCGGCCGTAATAAGCGGTGACTGACGTCACTAGAACGTTGTCTATGTAAAAAGACAAGGCGCGATTTCCTAGGGAGCGGTAATTGACACCGTAATAATAAACAGTTTTTTGGCGTCCGTAATATTACGGCCATTATATAACGGCATCGGTATCCTAGGAAACCAAAGCTTTAGAAAACGGACAGAAGAGGGTTCAATTCCCGGGTCTCGCATCACTGATATACTCTTGTAAGAATTAATTGTACAAGTAACATGATTACACTTGCTTTAGAAAGAAAGCATAGTGGGGAAACTTGTATGTCTGAGAGACCCTAGCAAGTTTTTGAAATACATGTAAAATCCGCCAAACCTCATTTACCCAGTGTGGTAGAGATCCCCTTAAATTGAAAGACAGCTCATGCCAGCAATAGGACGTAAATAAGAGCTGCAGACAATATAATACAAATAGCTAATAAATAATAAAAGCAAAGCCAGACCTGTTTGTAACGACGGTAGCAGTTCTGTATAGTAATGGCGGCGGCGGCAGCGCGACGCTGCAGCAGTCGGCCGCGGTATTGCCGGTATGCCTTCTGGATGATTATTGCCGCGGAGTAAAGCTCGCGTTGCTCACGATCTGTTATGAAAATAATTAGTTTAGAATTGACCAACTTCCTCCAAAGGTTTTATTTTTTTGGATTTTTAATTATATGTTAATTTTCTTTATTATATTTATTGGAATACACGTGGAATATGAAATTACACTTTTACAGTAGATACATACATACATATTGCCGCCAAAGTGCCTTTTTATAGAAATATGATATACTTCTTATAGATTATCGTTTACTATAATACTATTGTCGTAAGTGTAAATATTTAAGTTTGTAAAACTTTCTTTGTCTATTGTTCGTATAATTATAATAACAGCTTGGCTTTCATAACTTTATTGTTTGTAATTAATCCATTAATGTTTCAATGCAACAAATAATTACACAACAACTTCCTTACCATTAAGTGTAAGACTAGAGAAATGCGTAGTCGTATTCAAAAACTCCTGTAAAGTCGCTGAAGACGCTGGTAGTGCCGTCCTCGGAGAAGCCGGTGGTGGAGACAAAGCTGATCCCGGAGAAACAGATCCGGAAGAACAAGGCGTAGAACCCCCACAATACCTAGTAACAAAAATAAATCTAGGATTCAACACTGCCATGCAGTTGCGATAGCTAATAGTGAATGAAATAATATATTAAAATGACGTATCCCATTTAGTTATGAACGAGAATATTGCTATATTACTATTATTCTACAAGTGATAGCAAACATATAAATATAATTGCTTAAAGCTTATAAGATTTAGTTTGTAGATTAAGAGAATTTTAAAAACAAACTTTGTTCAAGGGTTAAAATTATTGATAAGCTATATTATGTACTATTATAGTAGTAAGTACTTCAATCAATTTCCTAAAAATTATGAATTTAATCACTTTTGCTTCACAATTATATTTTTTTTCTATAAATATCTGGGTTATATGAAAATGGTAACGAACTAATTAACAAAAGATTATGAATGAAATTGACAAAAAGAAAAAATAATAATACTTAGTATACATTAATAGTAGTTACCTGTAAGTATTATCGCAGAATTCAAAGCTGAAATCTGTACTGAATGTGGTGGTGTCATCGAGAAGTGGGACGACGAGTACATCTTCAGCGGTACCGTTGTCCAAGTCGCAGCCACTTAGCAGCGTTGAAGTCTCGTTCTGTTTACAATAGTATTTATTTTACAATTGTCAAATTATTAATTCAATTATGCTATAACTTCAAGTATCAATGATGTGATTAGTATTGAGTATTTACTTCATTATGTACGGACCATGACGTCTATCTATTAACTATGTACTCATAGATGAATATGTATGAGACGCTATGGGCGTAGCAGCACGCAGTTCTTCTTTTTATTACTATTCTTCTACTTCTATATTCAACCACTGATTTAATACTCTCTGACTTATATGCCTTTCATCGTTTCCCATGTTAAATATGCCTATACAACACCTAAATTACTATATAAGCTTCACTGTCACTAGCGCTACTTTCAAGCTTGTTCAAACATTTTCATTCCCAAACTTGTCCCTCCTAGTAATATTACATGCATATCTGCCACGTGACTTTTCATCTGTTTCTTAACTATCCAAAATTCTGATTCATAAATCACAGGATATTCAAATATAATAGCAATTACCTTTATTCTTTCTGGCATCGCAGCTATAATTTGCTCGGCCAGCGTGAACACCCGGTCATCCTGCTCCCCTGAAATGATTCGGTATAGTGGAATCGCGAAAGAAACATTAAAGAAAAATATTTAGCTCATATTCCCCATTCTTATTTGACCATTAATATTTTCCCAATTTAATACTGATTATTTTAATAAATCGAGCAAGAGCTTTTCTACAAAACATCACTTGGTATTTACATACATACTTAATTAAAACATCAACAACACCGATAGATAAACAACAAATTATACAACAGGGTGCCTTATTACGAAACCTCGGTGAAAGCATACTTACCATTTATTTATAGCGTATATTTAATTAACTACACATAAAAAGCTATTACATAAATATCGATTCATGCAAGCGATTCAGCCTCATGCAGTGTTGAATTGTCTGGTGATAGAGAAATTTAGTTTTCTTATATCTTCTGTATTTTGGCGTTGAGTGTACAACTGTTTTGTAGATATAACCACTTAAAACTGTTGTGTCTGAAAGTACAGTGATTGTGGGTAGACCAATACGAACCATTGAAAGCGACACCGATGGACAACATCAAAAAGTTAAACCGAATGATTTAGATAATTGTTATTTATACTTGACTATCATCATTACTTTTATAACTTAATTTTGCTTGCAAGTATTAAATGAAAGGTCTGTCATTCGATTAAACTTTATTAGGTAGCTACAACACCGGGACATCTCCGCTCGAAAGGGTAGATATAGAAGAATCTACAAGTGGTCTACCGATAGCGATGACCGAGCTACACTGCGACAGAAAGACAGTCGACGTTGGAAGAAAGGCCGGAGCGGCCATGCAACTAAAACAATTACAACATCGATTAACAACTCGAGCGGAGGTTTGGCGACTTGAAATGGTATAGAACAGTACAACTGATCACGCATTAAGCCAATGTTTGTTCATAAAACGTCTTTAATACTGTTTTCATCGTTTATGTTAGTGTTATAAGATTGAAAGTTTTTTTGGTTACTGACATTTACTTATGATGAAAAAGTGGATATTAAACATGTTTTTTCTTACTTCTATGAGTGCCTGATGTTACATCACTTTTAAAATGATCAGAGTCATATGTATACTGATATAATTTTGAAATACTCAGTCATTTTTAATGTTGTTTATTTAAAAAAATCTTAAAACTTTAAATGAGTAAAAAAATCAATTGCAACGATGTAGAACATCAGAAGATCATCATGCAGAAGATCAGGAAGTCATGTAAGTAAGTAAAAAACATTCATAGTATCCCGTTTTGCATCATTTTCTTTACTATTGCTGTAAAGCCAATTATTTCTGCCATTATCAAACCATTAGATAATGTTATGAAAAATACTCAAACCATCATTTGCATTTCGTATTTGGCAGATTTAATATATCCAATTTGAAATATGTCATTTAACCCATAACTTTTCGATTTTTACATATAATTTACTTTACTAACACCAAATCAATCGGCCATTTCAAACAAATTTTGATAGACACAGTCTATACCGTTTCGCGCGCTACTGACCTGTTGCGTGTGTGTCCGGCATCGTCTCGTCCGCCGAGGGACTGCGCCTCGCCGTCTCGCCTGGACGGACGGACAAGTCAGCTCTGACAACGATCGACACGCGAATGCTTCGCGATAAATACTTCACACCGATTTACACCGACTACTTTAATTTGGCTTAGTATATAAAGCTACTAGATTTTTTAATATTACGTGTTTATACAATAATGCTTTTAACTATGTTGGTATTGCTTTGCATTTTGTTTCTAATTGATAGTGCAGATTTTTTTAAGTTAGGTTCAAATCTTTGTAAAAGGATTCTTCATAATCCTCAGTAATAATACTTATTATATAGGTATAATAAAAATTGTTCAACGCATCTTTATCTTACTGTTGTAAATATTTATTAAGTTACATTGGATATATCCTATTTTAAAGACATCTAGATACTTTTGAAACAAACAAATATTTTATAAATGGGTACATCATCAGTATATTTAAACAGTATAAGCAGTAAAACCGTTTATTCACACGATTATAGTTTGATCTAAGTAGTTATTTAGTAGATATTTTCACTATGGACAAAACATTGTTATTTTATTAAAATTTAATAGTACTTTATTAATAAAACTTTTGCTAACACACACTAGTAGGTCTAGTAAAATTTTAGTACAGTATATTAATTAAACTAAAAATCAAATAGAGGATTGGAACGAAATTAACATGAACGCGTTTGTAACTATAATCGAGATCAAAGTTGATCTTTTAAAAATTAGGCGCCGTGCCGATGAAAATAAATAATCATTTGCAAATGAAAATTGAACTTTCTATGGATATGGTTGTAAGAAAGATTTGAACTTACAGAGAGCTAGGTCCATGCGACGCCCAACTTTATTATCTCCAAGGCTATCTTCGGAATTGTCAGAATCTATTGGAAGCGACATGCTTCGTTCCCATCTGAAAATGAAATATAATAATTTTTTTATTATAATCTAAGGTAGAATTTTCAAAATTTAAGTGATAATTCTAGGCACAAGCTCAAAAAAAACAAACCCTCTCAATTTTAATTAGTAAGTGTAATCTTACGCACTAAATATTCTAAAAAAATACGTTTAGGGTATTTGGCTTTACATTTTCAAATCATCAAAATTATATACGAGTATTAAATTTAATAAATTTTTTTAACAAAATTATATACTAATTAGCGAATCCGACAGACATAATTTAAACTTTGTACTTTAAATACATACTGTTTAACTTTTAGTCGTAGAACTCAACTACTAGTACAAGAATCCAGATCCCGTAATAAATCAAAAGAAAAAATCGGTCCTGCCGTTTAGGGAAAATTAAGTGACATACACATCTGTCGTTACACATGAAATATATAATATAAAGATAAAGATTTTAATGACTTTTTTACTTATACTATTAGTGTATACTATACATATACAATATCTACCTAGCAGATGAGGTGCCATCACACTTATCTATAGCAGAGCTGGACCTGAAGGCGTCCGCCATGTTGATACCGCTGTCGATAGACGGTCTCTTTACGAGGTTACTTTCCAAACTGCCTGCACGACTTTTTTGTGATAAGCTGTAATTATAAATATTAAATATTACTACGAAATATTTATATAGTGATAGCCATTTATGATTACCAAATCTTAGCAATTCTGATTTACTACGATTTGTGACATATATTGTGAGTATCAACTTTAAATATAAATTATTTTATTTTGTTTTAGGAGGCCAAAACTTGAACCAAACTAATGTCTGTGATGTTAAATCATAATAGTTTTAATTCTCTTTACTTTCGAATTTTGATGAGACTATATAGTAGATATCTACTTCGAGTTAAGTGCAGTTCTGATAATCTTATATATTTTTCAAAACATGGGGGCAAAACATCGCCAACTTCAGGCTGTTATACAGAATTTATTGACAAAATCATGAATATTAGCAGTCACATTTATCCATTGTCTGCACGTAACCGAGGCTTGTGCTTCCTACTTGAAATGTTGTGACTAATGTTTTATCACTTATGAATTCACGTGTTTAAGTCCTATAGTGTCTTTTTTATATAATACTGGGTTCAATCCGGGAATAGAACCCAGGATCTCCGGATTTGGAGCCAAACATACTTGCTATAAAACCGACGCAGTGAAATATCTCATATTTACCTGTGAGGACGTCTGAACACAGCATCCCCCGTGGGAGGATGGATACGGTCGAGCATATTGGCGAGGCGCGAGTGTCCCGCGCGCCGCGCCGCCGCCGCCGCCTCATGTGCGCCCGCCTCGCACTGCGTGCCTGCGCTCCACCGCGCTAGCACTACAGCTGTGTCTGTGTGGCCCAACGCGCTTGCTACCATCTGATAATGTAAATAAATTACGGTTTACTTAAATATTCTGAGTGAATGCCTGCATAATCAAGATGTTACTTGGGAAACTAAAGGAAGGTTCGAATCCCAAATCTTGAAAACTTCAAGAATCATGACAACTTTAAGACGTTTTGCTAAAATAGTCTACTAATGTAATCATCAAAAATCATCTCATCTATGAGAGTAAGATATTGGTCCATTTATTGACTCAACAGATTATATAGGATAAAATTCGAAATGCTATTTTATCAAAATATTTGCATAAGTAGTAACGAAGTAGAAGATTTTATTCAAACATCAGCGGTTCACAACTCATTCTGATAAAATATTCAATCACTTCACGAAGAAAGCCTCATCAATTCAAAAACACTCACCAAAGGGGTACAGTTATCACAATCCCTAGCTCCCAAATTCACATCTTTCTCCAACGCTAAGCTATTATCATCTTGTCTCCAACGAAGCAAAGCGATGGTTAATTTCGTGTAACCCAAAGCCGCAGCCAAATGGAGTATGCTGGAACTGTCTTCACCAGGTTCAGTGGTGAATTCTTCAGATTTACCAAAGGAACGCCTACTTAGCGTTTCGCAGAATGACACTAGGCGATCTTCAAATTTTGCATTCGAATATAGCTGGACATCCTCTGTCTGTAATTAAAATATTGTTCATTTTAAAACTATGTTCGTATTTTGTCGTATGCTATTTTTTTAATTTTGATTAGTGCATAAAAATTAAATAATAGAAAACTATTAATATTTGGTTCTATATATTATGATGTTCTCAACAAAAACTATACTTTTTAACAAAGCTTTCTATCTACTACTTTTAGTAAATACTATTTGATAGGATTAGTAAATATTAAGTAATACTTGGTTTAGCCATTGATTTTTCTCATATCAATGCATATAAATGCAGAAAATATGCTGTCAATGCTTTAGAGTATATGTTCTCGTGAATTTTGAACTATTTTTAGCATAATATATTATAGAAAGCTATCAAGGCCGAAGATTGAAAATATCTTTGTAAGACATTTACTAAATATGTCAGATTACCTGATTATTATCATCCATAGGTTCTGTCTTTAATTGCAGTCGATCGTGAAGTCGTTGTAGGCGCTGCAAAAGCGAAAACCGTCTAAAATCCAGAGATGGCAGAGGAGCAGAAGCAGGCGATGAAGGCGCCAAAACAGGGCCAGCTTTGTATTCAAACACTACAGTGTCAGAAACCACTCTCCCTGCACGAGCTACTTGCATTGCCGCCAAGCCAGCTTCATGAGCTGGAATTTTGAAACAAGAATATTATTAGAATTTACGAAATTTTAAGAAAAACGAAAATATTGTGATAATAATAAAATTAAAGATAATTAATAATTATTAATAATTAAATTAATAATTCCGTGATTATTGTAAAAGATATATTTGTATATTTTAATTTTTAAAACATCATGTTAAACGTAAAGGTATTATAACTAACCAGGACAGTAACATCTGAGTAGACCATTCTGCACTAATATCGACGGTACAGGAAAGTTGTCAAAAAGTATCGTATATTGGTCAGACGTTTCAGTCCAAGGTCCAGCAATTAGTACTTTAACGCCACCTTCAGGGTAGGCCCACTCGGGAGAATAATCGATAATATTGAGAGCTCCTTCACCAGGGCTGTCTGTTTGCATTTTTTCACTGTTTTCTTCAGCTGGTGGTGATGTACCACATAAAGTCTGTAAAAAAATCTTTCCAGATGTTATACGAGAATGTAACCTTTCTAGTAATTAATAAAGATATATCACGAGTACATTATACATAAATGAATGATTACTTTAGTCTACTTAAAAACGCAAATGGATATATTAAATAATATTGTAATATATTTTTATCAGTATATATGTCAACTCACCACAGGATTTGTTGATATAGTACTGGGATCCAGAATTTCTAGCTCAGGAAAATCACCGAGCATATCAAAAGCATCTAAATTAACAAATACGTTATCGTCAACTACATGAGTAGGAGAGGCAACCGCTTCACAGCTTTCTATAAAATCCATTGTATCTATTCCTGAAACCATCACATTGGCAGTTTCTGTAGACCTCACAACACTTCTATCTAATTCGCAAGTTGGCATATTAGCTGATAATGTTTTTTGTATGTCTTCATGAGACAATTCCAATGTCTCATCGAAAAATCCACTTGAAGTTTCTAATTGGGCATCCGTTCCTAACAAAACTAACGTATCATCACAGTTTTCTGTATGCACTTTACTTTCTAAGCGCTCTACTAAATCGGGATACCGAGATGGTGTTGCCGGTGCACTCGCTATAACATGATTTCGACTCCTTGGCTCCATTTTTATTTTTCTATCGAAAGCTTCTACATCTACCTTTTCTTCAACACGACTTTCGACTTCAAAAGTTGCCTCTGTTGTATTCAAGCATGTACTTTGCTGACTATCGGGTATCTCTCTCTTTAAGACAAATGTTGGTTTATATTGTTGGCGGTATCTGTCTCGTGGCTCTTCACATACGAATGAAGTCACAGATAGTGGTGACACTAGGGAAGAATGTTGCTGCGTACTGTTGCTTGTACCATTTAATATGAGTAGACCTCCACCGCCTTGTATCTGGCCAAGAGACAGCAACAAAGGTGAAGATTGTGTTGTAGGTCTGTGGTCGCGAGTGTATTGCCTGGGTGGTTGAGCCATTGGTCTCGGTGATGGACCCGTTGTGGACGAAACGTGGTGATCCGAAGCTGGTGGCTTAGCTGTTTGAATACGACGTAATGGATGTGCACAAGTTCTAGAGTCTTGGCAAGTGGAATCAGGACAGCCACACTCGAGTTGCCGAGCTAAGGCGGCCGCTCGTGCTGCACGTTGTTTCTCCATAAGCTGTCCAACAATCGCCTCAACGGTCTCGGTTGTCTGAAACATTTTCCCCTAAACTTCAATTGCATGAATATTCTTTTTAATAAAATGAATTATTATAAGTCAATTTTAGAATAAACCCTTACCGATATTTCCAAGTCGCTGTTAAGATCTGGCTCATCTTCACTGAAAACTGAATAAAGACGTTTTATAAATATTAAAGTGGTATAAATAAAACAGTTGACTCTGAAGTGATGACAAAATTAATTTTGAACACTTTTAGCGTCGATAAAATAATTTGCATTAAAGTGAAGCGAATTCATAGCCGTAATGATCTACATCAATTAGGATCAGTATTAATAGAGGGTAATTATTTTATCGCCCTCCCTCTTCATAAATATTCAATGAAGGGCGAACTTTGCTTGTTGCGTTTTAATTTTCAGTACTTAACATTTATGAACGGCACCAGACAACTATTTGATTAAAGTTGCGCCGTGGCAAGACTAGTTAAATACGTTTGGAAAATTTTCTATAGAAATCTATTAAAACTTTTCAATGGTATTCACACTAAATATTATAAATACGGAATTTTGTTTGTTTTTGTTTGTGTTTGTTACTCACGCTAAAACTGTTGGATGAATTTTAATGAAATTAGCACATAGATTGACTATGATGTAGAGTAGGCTCCTATTCGTAATACAATCGACCAAAAGGTGATCTGTATGCAATATTATAAATACAAAACTCTAAGCTCTTAAATGAATTCGGAACCAACTTAAAACTCAAAACAAATCGTTTTTACTAGAACAGACAAGTTTCTAATATTATCTAACAATAAATTCAGTGAGACTAAACCAAGAAACTCACGTGATGAATAACAAAAACTCATTTATATTTATTCGCTTGTTAGTAATGGAGAAGCCTCTGAATTAATTATAAGACTATCAATATTTTAATATTTTATTCTCGCTAAACTGTTTATATTGCTTAATGTCGGATTACTTGAACCATTGTATAATACAATTCAGCTTAATCCGATTTTCTCTTGGTTAATATTTAATATATTCGTTCCTGACATAATTTTGTATATAGGTATGTAATGTGTATATTATTATATATGTACTGATTTTATATACAAGATATGTCATATATTGATGTTAAACATATATGTATGTCTCAGTAACTTTTTTTAAATCCTAGCAAAAGTGTTAGGCCTTAGTAAGACCTTAGAAAGCGAAGAACTATTATTAGAATTATGATTTATTTAGATGCTTACACATTGGCTTCAACTGACTGACGAGTTCATCTTTCGTCCACTCTTTTTTGTCAGCCCACAATGCGAGACTTGGAGCCACGGTCGCCAACTTGTTGTCGTCCGGATACGGCACGTTCAAATAGTGAACTAGTACTATGTCGGGGTTCTGAAAATTAAATATAATTAAATATTAATATTTAATGAATAAACATTTATGAGTAATGTAGTCACTTGTATTGTGTTTATAAATTTTCAAACTGTTAGACTACTATTTTTAAAAAGCTTTATCATCTTTCCTGTATGAATATTCAATAAAGATTTCCGAGAGAAAAGAGGAAAGATATCTAGAATATTCGCATGATATAAAATACTTGTGAAATACATTAAATGCAAAAAACAAAATAATGATTCACCCCAAAGTATAATAAAGAGCCACACGTAATAAATTGTTCAATAAGTGACAAATATAATAGCAATCCCGTTTAAAAATAACACCATAAGCACTACACTGAACAGTCATAAAATAAATCACGCCAGATTAAAAATTAAAAAAAAAACTTATGTGAAAAACAAAAACAACGGCGCAATGTTTAGTGATGTGAAAAGATTTAGTGCAAGCAAATTCATTAAATGATACAGAAACATCGAGCTCATAAAACAATGGTTGAAAATGAGAAAACTAGGAATCCCGAGGAGAATAAAGTATGTTCATAACAACCCCTAAATCGACTCACACGCAGTTTAACGTAAAAATAAATAATACACAATATTTTAATTTTCAACGCGAGAAGCGAATGTAAAACGGAGCGCCGTAATAACTATCCATTTGTCTTCAAAATGGCGGCAATAAACATGGCGGAATTATTTATGTAATGGCCGCTGGACAGGGCTGCCACTCGCCACGTGTGCTTTATTGTAGATGTGGTTTTTCATTAAGTGCCTGCTAAAATGATAATTTGTTGAAAATAATAACGCTATCTTCATTATCTAATATGAGAGTCCGAAAGCTTCACACCGTAGCTCTGGCCAGAACTAATGTAAAGTTTTACTTAGAATATTATATTTCATAATGAAATGAATAGTTTAATTAAAATTTAAGAACTTAATTATTTAAAAAATAGTTTATTTTTTTAAAGTTTAGGTAAAATCTGTATTTTTGATATTTTAGACTTTTAGATTTATGCATAAATTACTAAAATTAATATCATTGTAATTCTATTGTAATAGAAGAACTTATATTAAAAAATAATATTTTTTTGAAATATGTGATGCTTTTATCCCGCAAATAAGCTCTCGTAGGTATTAAAATTAGCTTAAACGCTATTCAGAGTTATCGCGAAACGTATTCGTAACGAAATCTAGACCCAAATTTTGCATTTATAATAACTTATAATATTATACAATAGAGAAAGCTTGTAAATTTTGTATTCAGGAAATAATAACTGAATCGCTAATCCGATTGTGAATTTTTTTCTCTAATCGAAGCTATATTACCGACAAATGCTATGGGCAATTTTTTATTTTAATAAAAATGTGTATAATGTCAAACTTTAATTGAAGTCGTAACACTAAGCCTACAAAAGAGACGAAAAGACCTATGAAATACGGGCTTAAGCTGCATATAATATGATATAAGTTAATTATATTCATCTATATACTACTAAATAAGACCCTAATAAAATCTTTTGTTACTCCAAATCAATTTGGATATTACAACATTGATAATACGAAGACACTCAAGAAGCCGATCTGTACACCAGAGATGCCAGCATCCTATACAAAGGAGACCTGAGAACGGATCGTCAACTTGCACCTCCCCTGCTCTTAAAGCTCCAATAGCCACGAGAGTTCGTCTAACATGAATACTATAAGCTCCTTAATTTTATATGAATATTTGACACTTTAAAGAAAACTATATTTTCGGATTTAATAAAAACGTGAATTTAGTATAATTGATTTAAAAATTCTTAATTCTCATATTTGAAAGCGAGATTACCAGCAAAAGTAAAATGAAAAACAAACCATAGCAAAAGCTCAAAAAAGCTCACAAAAGTCTTTGTTGGTCGTAGACTCAAGGTAGGACGTGTTTTTAAGAATCAAATTTAACATATACCCATAACACTAATACCTCTTCCATAAAAACACATTGAACGGTAATTACTATTTGTATGAACTGACCTACTTTTATTTTAGGCTGATTTCCCTGTGGAATGCATATATTTTTTTATATATAGTTGGGCACTCGTTTCAAATAAATATTTCACGATATTTATTGTTACTGCTTTAAACTAGAAAAATTTGCATTTAAGTGTAGTTTTGGTTTCATTTTTAACGCTCTCTATGGCCTGTTTATTCACTCCGTAAAAATTTAATTTGTTTTCCTACATACGTTTTAACTTATGTTTATTTCTTTCACAGCCAAAATACTGTAATTACACTAAATCTGTTTAGTTTGGTATAAAAAGTGCATCTAGTCTATGGCATTTTTTACATATGGAATTTTAAAAATGTTTTTCATAATATTATAACTAACCCTAAATCATTACTGCTTTTTATTAATATATGATTTACGATACGTTTGGCTCAGTTTGTAGTGACCCTACGTTCTGCGCCAGCGGTCGCGGGTTCAAGTCCCGCTGGGGGCATTCATTTGTTGAGCACGTATGCTGTACTTTGGTCATGGGTGTTAATATTTATAATATGTATGAATCTAAAAGTTATATAATATGTGTAGAGTATCAACTATCTGGTATTCGTAACACAAGACTCGTAGCTTACCACGGAACTAGATGGCGCTGTTGTAATAATGTCCCAACATATTTATTATTTATTTATTTTACTTTTACAAATCTTTAATAATATATGTATGAAAAAGTATTAAAATAATAAACTTTTGATTTTAGAGTCCTTGTTTACCTTGAAATTCAGTATCAATACATATTTTTGGGTATATTTGAAAGTTATTCCGGAAAAGCTCGCAGTAAAAGCTAGAGTCATAAGAATTATTATTAGCTACAGTCAACCCTTAATCTTTACAGTTTTTATTGTCATAGTCTAGCCAGTCGTTGAGTTAGATCGGGGGACAGTTTGTTAGATTTATGATTAAAAGCAAACACTTGCTTTATAGTTTAAGCTTTAGCCCACAATATCCTTCTGTTCTTCTGTAATAGAATATAGGCTCATATAAGTAATAATGTATGCAAATATTTACATTCCAAGTTATATTTACTTATACAAAATAATATTTATTATGACCCAAATAAACAACAATATTTTTATTGTTGTATAGACGAAATTAAGCTTCATTTAGGTTACACGCGTTACATAAAGTTTATTTCTTTTAGGGAAAACTTATAAACTCGCTTTAGTTAAAAACTTTCACATTATACTCAAGAGTATAATCAACAAAAAAAGTAAAAATAACATACAACCAAACAAACGAATATCGAATCCAGGTCATTCAAATAGCGAAACCTTCAATAACGTCTCTTTAATGTCAGTGTCACTGAAATATCACAATTTACATACTCCGTGTGAATTTAAAGAAAATTTAACTTTTACTATGGTAAAACACCAAATATTTTGCAACGGCTAGTGTAGTTTGCTTATATCAGGATTTAATTCTAATATGGCATAGTTTAGACTAAGCCTACAATACTCTGTATCCAATAAATTCTCTTTTACAACTGCACTACATGCTCTACACACAAGAGCTAATATTCAAATATAACAGTGAAATACAAAATATAACGCGAGCGTACAAAACTGGGTTTTATCGTATATTTAGATAAAAGAAGATTATAGAAATGAAAATTATGGAAGTAGGAAAATGACATCAGCCCTTTTTAACGTCCCACTGCTGGGCACGGGCCTCCCTCAGTATGAGGGGAATCAGGCCATAGTCCACCGCGCTGGCCCAGTGCGTGTTGGCGGACTTCACATGTCTTGCGAAAACTTGCTAGGTTTTCTCATACATGCAGGTTTCCTCACGATGTTTTCCTTCACCGTAAGGCAAGTGGTAATCATGATAGAAATGATTCGCACATGAAAATATCAGAGGTGCGAGACCCGGATTTGAACCCGCATCACTCGGTTATACAAGCGAGCGCGTTACCGCTGGGCTACCACTATGAAAAGAAAATAATAAAAACAAAATATATAATCTCTAAATAATCTATAAAAACCGTTAAAATGCAGCCTACTTCATTTATACACAAGCGATTCACCCTCGCTCTGTTCGTGTTCATATGTTCATACGTTTACGATATTTTCCCTACTAAAAATTATGCGATATATTTCTTCATACTTTATTAATATCTGTTCAATGGCTTTCTCGTGATTTAAGTCAGACAAAACTTCTAAAAACTATTATATATTTGGGCTCTGTGTTGATAAAATTGTTAGGTTTTTAAAAAGACAATTCGTTTTTTGTTGTTCGATATTACATGAATCTTTGCCTGTTGAGAACTTTTACGAGTACCTACTAGAACTGCGAACTAAAATAATATTAGCTTATAACCATTTTTTTAATTATTCATCTCAAATCGTTTTTTTAATATCTAACGTCACAATCGATCACATTTTATGTAACATTATGTTTCATACAACAAATTCATACAAGATAGTATATTTAAAAAAAAATTGAATTGAAAATTGAAAATTATTGGGTACAATTATTTCTTAAAGTTACTTAAAACTTATTTACAAGCTAACTAGATATTTATATTCCATTCTGTAGAGGCAGTAAGTTGAACATATGTCACTAGTATTGACACCTGTTACACGGTACACTCGGGGGCAACGGTGCAATCAGAAATTCAATTACGCTTCGATATTTTGGCGTGAAATCTAACCAGCTATGGCATTTTCAAATGTCATTTTATAATGGCGGTCAAAGTTGGATTTTATAGACTGTCTATATGGAAAAGTTTACATATTTAATCACTTATGTACTAATAATAGTAGTGAAAGAAATTATTTTTTGTTATTAATATTATACATATCAGAATGTGTAGTTATTGATTTAAAAAAAATATTATAAAGGAAAAAAGGTGAATCATCTAGCTAAACTCAACTGAAAATATAATTAGCAACGTAAACGCTGAAAACAGATTTCAATTCACCATATACATATTAATAGATCAGTTTGTAATTTCTATATAAAACAAATTATACCTGATGATTTTAACTCAAAAAACTCGTCTTATCGCCTCCACTGGTGACAAGAGAGCTGGCTCATTTTTCGCCCAAAGAATCGGATTTGCCATTCAACGGGGAATGCAGCTAGCATTCTTGCCACTATTCCACGCGGACGCGACTTGTATAGTAATAATTAAGTGTACATTTGCTTTGTATATATAGTTAAGTTTACTTGTAATTTCCTTTATTGTAAATAAATATACTCAAAAAACTAAATTAAAATGGGTTCATCTGTTTAGACACAGGCAGATAGACAAGCAGACATATATATACACAACCTCACAGCACCCCTTTTTGCGTTGGAGGTTAAAAAGAACTTTCAATACTAAGAGCCTAAATTGTATTTAACGCGATATCTTCGAAAAAATTTAAGTTCATTTTTATAATTATTGTTTTAATGACTCGGTTATATCTCAAAGGTAAAGTTACAGGTATAAGTTATTCTGAAGTTTTCAGTTTGCCCTTTTATTAAAATGTCTTAAAATGAACTTAATTTACCGATTATAATGAAACTTCAAAGAAAGTAAAGGTAAGGTAAGTTATCTTAGAAAATATCTTGAGCATTTCGTATCATGCACATAAAGCAGGTGTCATAATATGTTATTGTTCAGACAAATCCATACTCATAAATTAGTATTAAAATCAATTTTAGAAAAATAAGTGTAACAATCTCACCAGTCCCTTAGCTAACTAAAACAAAAAAGATAAAACGCTTTTTAAATCGATCAATAATTATTTTATTAATTTAATTATTACATTTAAACCCACCTTTGAGCTATAACCTTTTTATTAAAAAAAGAATTACGATATACTTTAGTTTATTAATAGCGAAGATATTACGTAACATACATACAAATATACAGTCAAATACAATTCCTCTCAATTTAAAGTCGGTCAAAAAGTACGCTATCGGTCTCATACTCTTGATATATTTTCCTCGAAACGTTGAAATATTGATGTAATTTCCCAATCCAAACTTTCTGAATTAGATTGACGAATTTGCAGATGTTTTAACTGGCACGATATTTGGGTTAGGTTTGATTTATTTTAAAGGAATCTGTAGGATAAGTTGAATAGTTGTAAGACTTAGAGTTGTTTGTTCACTTCAGAGTTACCATTTTAACTTTTGCCATGTTGGATTAATAGTTCTTATTGATTTGAATAGTTTTTATCTTCATACCAATATCGTAGGTCTTTAGTAAATCTTAAACAAGCATTCTCCCGTGACTCCACACGCGTAGTAACGTTTTATATTATTATACCCTTAAAACGTATAGCCTGCGTATTATTCTGATGTATTAGCCCAATCATTTTCAGAAGCCTTGGTATTCATTACTAGTATGATCTAAGTAGGGAATTATTTCTTTATACCAGTATTACTGAGATAAATTACTTAACTGATGGTAATTAAAAAACACTTTGTGATTTTAATGAGAAAAACGAAATACTTGAAAGAAAATATTTTGCTTCTACAATAAGTGAAAAAAAATGACGACTAAGCTGATAATGAAGAAATTAATATACCTATCCCTATAAAGAGATTTTTACTTTTTCGCAGTTCCTATGATTAAATAGATAGAAATCTATCTTACTACCTAGATCTAGGAACACTGTAATGTAAAAAGGCTACTGTTTGCTTAAGCAAGTATAGCGATTGGCAAGGCGGTTATCGCGATCGATCGGAGGTTAAGGTGTGAAGTGGAAAAAAGCAAATAACGATGGCGATTTTGATTTATGACCAGACGCGGGCAAGTAGAAAATTAAAGTACAAGTAATTTATCAAATTTGTCCTATAATCTATAGCTTTTACATTATCTTTTACTTCTATTGTATTACTAGCAATTCAGCCTCGCTTCGCTCGGGTTTGTCCCAAATTTTTTTTAATTATGAAAACCTTCCGTGTGCCTTAAAGGCACACACAAAAATATAGCTGAATTGGTCATCGTCGACCTAGCGCAGTCTATAGTTTTGAACATCGATATGTACGAGTATAGAAATTAGCGTGTACAAAGCTCTTGGTCAAATATTTACATACGCTTATATATTAGTCACTTTATTGATATGAATTCAAGTATTTTTTTATTTATCACGTACCTTATATCTATTAAAATTCTTAGACTAAACACCGTTATTTAAAACAACTAGATAGTAAAGGCGTGCTACGTTCAATTTTCGCATTGCAATACTTCAATACTATTGTAATTTGCGTGGAAAATTGTTCTGTTTGAATAACGAAGTCAATTTACATGATTCTTTTTTAATAAATAGGTTATACTTCAAGAGTGGTATGATATAAGATAATCAAAGAAGAAAATTTTCAATTTAGAGATTTCAACAAAAAGTTTATAATTTAACAGCAACTATATGACTTATTACTTTGCTTTATGCAATACATTAGATAAAAACATTAATAGAGGATATTAGGGATAAGTAATACAAACAGACAAACAAACTGACAGACAGAATTAAAAAACTTTGAAAACGTACATACATATACGGCTATAGTTAAGAATATATGTATACATGTACATATACATAGTATAACTATGGAATAGATAATTTAGTGTAATTTCCAAAATGAATCAAGATAATCGTTCGCTTAATTTTCTAGGTAAATAAAAAACTTTTTTTTACTTACTTGTAAAAGCCAGTAGCATCTTCGGTGGAAGGTTGGTAGGATGGCGGAGTGAACGTAACACCCGTAGATACACTGTAATAAACATTATAATTAATTAAAATTTAAAAATAATCGCGTCTAAATCTATATCTGTACATGTAATAAAATTCTCAGTGGAATTTTTACATTCATATATAGTTTTTTTTGGAAGATTTTTCTGCGTATGATCTGCATATGAGCGCATCACGAAAAAAATACTAGACTAGTTTTTGCAGGAAAATATAACATCTCTCAGAAACTAACCGAGTCAAGTTAAAACGAGTGAGTCTCTAGTATGAACATATAATAAGTAAAGATAAACCAGTTCTGTTACTTTTTTCATCACTTTAACAACCGATTTTCGTTCATGCTCAGTATCTATTGACGATGTTACCAACAAAAATATTTGAAAACAATTAGATTGTATTCTATCTTTTACTACATGTAAAGCTTAAAAGCAGCTTTTACTAGCAACTTAATACGATTTACAGTCAGTTACAAAAAACCCATCGCTCATTGGTTTATCAATGCAATAGTGAGCCATTAAATCATCTGAGCACTTTTATCACGTTACTCCAATGGAAAAATACTGTTTTATTTACTTTAATTTTTCACTTTGTTACGAATGTTTTGGCTGTATTCGCGCAATATTTTATTTTTCATGAAAGTGAATGTTTTATTTGAAGTTCGCAAATGAATAGTCATTAGTATTGACGATTTTAGTTTTAAAGTGCAAAATTTTAAAATATAGATCCAGCCGACCATTGCTTTAGAACATTATTAATTTGATTATGTGTAATATCTCTCCAGATATTCAAAATGTTTATTTTTACCATTAAGAAAAAAAGGATAAAGCTATAGTGTCTCTTAAGTTGAGATTAACTTCACATTAAAAAAATCTTTAAAATCGCATAAGTAAGAGTTATTCGCGGAAAATAATGTTACACGAAATTGTATCAGTCTTAAAATATATGCTAAAACAAATGTTCTTCTACGTATAAATAAATAAAATAATGTGGGTATGTTTTTCCTCTATGCATTCCCAAACCTATGCCTGGGAAAGTTCTGTGCCAATATAAGCTATATAAAAAGCTTGCTTAAATAATACTAGTATTCATCCAGTAGTCAAAATTTATCTATATGAGCTTAGATTTTGTCGCAGACTTTGTATACGGTTCTTGAAAAAATCGGAAAAAATATAAATTTAAAATGTTAAAGACAAGTTAGTTATCTCATTAAAATATCTGAAAATCCGATTTTTTAAATAAAACATTTGAATTTGTACACATTTTTTGATTTGTTAACTAACTTTTTAGTTAAAAGTCACAGCTATCAGTTCTTATTTGCTGAAGGCTTGCGAGTAGGCACTCAGAGGCCACTGAAATGTATTATTCAGGCACGAGACCACCACGTATTAGAACTGCACGTGGGAACTTTGACTACAAACATTATACTTTCAAATATTTATTCTGAACACATAGCATAGGATGATTGTGATGAAAAATTTTACAATTTTTTATAAAACTTCGATTTGAATATTTCGAATTCGTCTTTTTAATATATATTGTAAATTCAAAGATACTTTGGTTTCCACATTTCGTAATATTATACGGTATAGGTGACACGCGTTAATATAATTTTTAACTAACATGTCCTCTACGCCAAAGGTAGCAGGTTCAATACCTGCGATATGAATCTTTATATGGAGTTTGCATAAGACACGCTGTCGCTGTCCTTAATGAGTACTTCCTAAGGTATTCTCTTATAGACTGATATAAAGATATTAAATTTGTTTATTGACATATTATAATGGATATTTATCGATAGAAATATATAAATTATTCTTAAACACAATAATTTTGAATAAAATGCTCTGAGAATTTAATTTTTTACCCATGTAGAACAAAACGCGAAAACTATATCATACACCGTCATGGATATACGACTAAAACCTATGTTGCTTTTTTAAATGGCTTAACAGATTTGGGTAAGACTTTGCAAGCTTATAAACGCATCAAAAAGAATATTATTCCCGTCAATTACCTTGTGAATCTTGCCTTGTAATCAAATTCACGAGCAGAAACTTGTTCATTATTAAACATCAGAATTGAAATGGTGTGAAAGTAGGTACTTATGTTAAACAACACCCATTAAAATATTATAAAACAAGTAGCCACTTATCAGTGATAACATTCAACAGCGCTCTCATTACGTATTACATCAATTTCGATGTAAACATGGTGTTTACATAAATTATATTAAACTTTACGCTTCGCTTAGGTTCCAAGGGACATAAAAGTTACCTATTTAGATAGACGAGCATATTACTCCAGGTCATGTTGAGTAATTAAGAGATACTGATTAAGAAGGCCAGGTTTCGTTGGATTTCAGTGGATAATACTGGCTTTTCTAGCCAGTTAGCCCCACAAAACCACTTGGTGGTAGACAGGTAATGTATAAACGCATTTCTCAACGTTAAATGTAAATTAATTTAGAGTTTCGCTATAAGGTTGTTACACCGTGAAAGAAAAATAAAAACATTTTCTCTCTCATACGCATTTGTAGCATTAATGTGATTGTACACTAAATCTTAAGAAAAGCTCTCGTCCTCAGTTCTATACAAGAATCAGTCGTACCGATACATTTGCGTAAGTTTCTACTCAATTTTCAAACACAAGTGTGATTCTCACTTTATATAAAAACGCGCTTAAAACAAAATTAATTTTATAAATTAATGTAATTTGTAGTCATGTTTATAAAAACTGAACACATATACGTAATAGAAATATAATTTTTTAATACTTTTACATAAATAGCTTTAAAGCCATAAGAAAATGTGCAATTAGATCCAAACCTTTGACCAAACCTAACCTAACCAATTAACACTACCACTGAGCTCTACTAAAATAATTTACAAATGATTTAACTGGCACAGTACATAATATGTAGATAAATATTCTATTTCAACCAGTGCTAGTATATAGCATCATCAATCTAATAAAACAGCGCACCCACAACGCTCATTTGGGGTCCAGTCCAATCGAACAGATAACGTATAAACCTGGCAAATGGATGGATCTAAATCGCTTGAACTGCCCAATCGTATTTTGCGGCACTATTCAAGTCAATAACATGCTTTTGGACGGATTTTTGTGGCGAATTCTCCTCTTTTTCATAGATCAGGTACTACATATATAATAAAATTCTTATTAAGTCGAATGTGTACATTAAATATTTTTTGGAAAACCTTATTGAAATATTCATTATTATCGATATAGAGGCCGAATCTATAGTTTTTAAAAATATTGTCTGTCTGTCTGTCTACAGTCTATGATGGCATTACGAGAAAACCTCAGATATATTTCGATGATCTATTTTGTTTGCACATTTTTTTTATTTAAGTAGCTTTTTACGAGCTTTAGTGTTACTTATAAATATTTTGGAGACAGACAGTTTTCTCAAAAAAATTCGATCATTAGGCGATCACATTCATAGAACCATTTCATGGGATAAAAGTATGTATACTGAGTACTTCATTATTATCGAGTTATATAGGCACTAGCGGTGCCCGCGGCTTCGCTCGCACGAAGAGTGAATAGAATAAAAATTTTTGCTTATATACTGTTACTTATAATGTACCAAGGACTGATTCCCCATTTAAAGTTCTGGCCCTCTTTTCTGAAAACTACTGTGTAGCATCCTGCCGTGCCGCCACTGCTGCGCTTTCTAAAACTTATTTCCTATTTTTAACCAATTTTGCTACTATGTGTATCATAATTTCTTTGTGTGTTTTTCGTTAATGATAAACTGATGTACGTGGTTCATTGTTATGGACTTATGGTAAAAATTACTGTTAAATATTTCTCCTACGCAAATTGTGCCACCCCCGTTAACCCCCATAGGGGTTGATTTTCAAAAAACGCTTAGATATGTATCTCAAAATTTGTATTGCAGAGCATTATTTCAGTTTCACGCAAAATATTTCAATAGAATTAAATTTCCCATACAAACTTAGCCACCCCCTTTAACCCCCAATGGGGGTGAATTTCGAAAAACCCTGAAATACGTGTTTCATCATTTGTACTAAAAAGCATTAATTCAAAGTTTCATGCAAAAATGTGCAATAAAAATATTTTTCTATTCGTGGTTTAGGCGTGAAAAGGTAACAGACAGACAGACAGAGTTACTTTCGCATTTATAATATTAGTATGGATTTAACCTTTTTTGGTACGAAACTCCTACAAATGGAGTTATCATTTACCATTATACAAAGCAAATCTAATAGATTTGTGTAAATACGTCACAAATTGATGTATGATTTAGCTGTAATTAAAGTTAATGCTTCGTATTCATATATAATACTTTGTTCGCCTTGCGTCGGCTGGCACCGACTAAAAATATCTATAGGACATAAAGAAAATTCGTCCGCTCATTTATTAAGGTTTAGTGTCTTCACGACGCTCTTTGACGACATTTTTGGCTCAGTTTGTAGTGTGGCTAGCGGTCACGGGTTCGAGTCCCGCTGGGGGCATTCATTTGTTGAGCATGAGTGTTTGTACTCCAGTCATGGGTACTATCTGGTATCCGTAACATAAAGCTCATAGCTTACCACGACACTAGATGGCACTATTCGTAATAATGTACCAACATAATTATTTATTTACTCTACGCGAATTAACCGTTATACGTATTATTTTTTAAGTTGGTAAATAACACTTTAAAGTTCGTTGCTTGGTTATACTTTTTGAAACGATGTTACTTTTAGTTAGAAATTAAAAAAAAACTAAGCAAAATGCACGTTAACTAGTATACTTGGTATTTACATAAAATTTTAATAAATTACATTTCATACAGTCTCTGCGGTTTAAAAATTTGGACTTTAATTATAAGCCATCCAGTAATTATTCTGCATAATGACATCTATGTGGCTCGAGCCCGTTTCAGAGAGGAACGTACAATAGCGAAGTAATTTTTATATAGGTACCTACTAGCAAAGTACCACGCGTTGCCGTGACACACTTGTAATAAAATATGCTTGACTACACATTCGGTAGAGACCCTTTTCTGCGCCAGCGGTCGTGGATTCAAGTCCTGCTGGGGGTATTAATTTGTTGAGCACAAATGTTTGTACTTCAGTCATGAGTGTTTATATTTATAATATGTATGTATTTAAAATTAAATGTGTATATCAAGTGTCTGACATCTGTAACACAAGCCTCGTAGCTTGCCACAGAACTAGATGGTGCTGTGTGTAATAATGTCCCAATATATTTTTTTATTTTTTAGTTTCAAGGAAAAAATTACTACAATACCCGTTTCTCAGGTTCCTTATACGAATTCCCTTTAAGATTTGTTAAAACGGTATATTTTGTTTGAAAGAAAATAAAAAGGATAAAAACTATGCAATCCTACCTACCTATTAAGTTAGGACAAATCACACATTTAAAGAGTCGTTAGGATACTTAATTTTTAAGTTCATTCCGAACCAACATCGTAATTTGTAACACGGGAAAATACCTTTATTAAAACTAATATTTGCCCAGACATGGTCGAAAAATACTATAATCATTACTCAAAAAATTCGTTTCTTCAAAAGAAACGAATTTTACTTTCAAAAATAAAAAATCCAAAGAGATAGGTTTCAGCACCACTTGAACAGTTCTTAAACATTCACAATTCGTTTTACATACGACGAACAAGTTTTTAAAGAAATATATTTTTTAATAAATACATACCTTAAAATGCCATAAAATGTTCAGTCTAACTAACAATACCATTACTTTATTCACTCCATCCATAATTCTGATCATAAGCTTACCTACAAACTGCCAATATACTCATATCTCGACGAAAATCAAGGCTATGAGTGGACTAGACTTTTACGACTCAGCAAAATGTAATACCAATCGCACAAATCTATATATATATATATATATATATATATATATATATATATATATATATATATATATATATATATATATATATATATATATATATATATATATATATATATATATATATATTATTATATATAATAAAATTCTAATTGAGTTGAACCTGTACATTGAATATTTGTTGGAAAAACTAATTGAAATAGACATTATTATCGATGTAGAGGCCAAATCTATTATTTTTAGAATTTTCGTCTGTCTGTCTGTCTGTGACCGCATCACGAGAAAACCACTGGACGGATTTGGATGAAATTTGGTATGATGTTAGCTGACCCGGGTCAATATATAGGATACTTTTTACTGCGGGAAAATAACTCATCTGTGAGAAAAATACAAAAAGAAGGTTAGAAATAATACCACACTTGTATTTACGTCTTTAGAACGCGGGCGGAGCCGCGGGTATTACTAGTCGAATAAATACTACAAGAAAACCTTACATTCTAAGCGCTCTTAAATTTTCAAAGACTCGTGGGAAGGCATGTTGATGAGCTGTTTAAATTTTCCTATATAAACTTGCTTTATTAGGCCTCGCTTCAGTACAATTTTAAGATATAAAAAGTAAAGTACTTATCCTTGACCTTTGTAATTTTATTTTTAGATTTGCGTTTGTTTTATTTGACACTTACGTTTTCCCGCGGCTTCGACCTCCTAGTTTTTAAGTACTATACGTTTAATAAGATAATGGGTCGACATTAATTTTTTTTTGAATAATCTTTATTGAATAGTATAATTATTATAGATACAGAAGAATAAAAGTTCCACCACATTACGAGAAAACCAATTGACAGATTTTGAGGAAATTTTACATAATGATAGATTTATCCAGGTCTAATAAATAAAAAATATATACTAACGTACGGATGAACTCAAGTAGAGTGAGGCTTATTTACCAATATTATTATAAATTATTGCCTTTGTGTTAGCAGATGAATAAACTATATTAGTGTAACGTTTTATTAAAATCTGATTAGTAGTTTTTTGTGTGAAAGCAGACAAATAGCCATTTAAATATTCGTACTTCTTAACGGAATTGATAACTTACAGTTACAATATTAAAGCAAAGAAAATTTTACATATTATTCTTTTTAGATTCTTTTACAACGAGTTGAGTTTTCCGACATTTATGATTAATTTCGTTGATCATCTTCATCATGTACACAATATTTTATAAATACTATGAGAATATTAGATTTGAGCCTATTCGACGAACTTACTAATATAACGTATTTTTCAAAAAATAAATCTATACAACTAAACATTTTATCGTTAACATTTTTACTATTCTACAACAAAAGCTTTGAAATTCGTAAACAAATGGAGATTTTGGAAGCTGAATTTTGCATTTAATTATTCTAACAACTAAGCTAGCTAATTCAGTTGTAGTTGAACTTTAATAAAGTTGAATTTAGAGAGTGAGGTTCCGTGGTCGTTTTACTCTATAGTATTAACACTTCTGAATATAAAAAAGTTTCTCATACGAATGGTAATGTTTCTTTCTTTTTTATTTACCAGCCCTATTCCTATAAAGTAGTCGTAAAAAATAGGTTATATATTATTATATATAGTTATATATTATTATTAATTTACTATGTATGGTTGGTCGCAGAGTAGTAAAATCAAATATAATATGAAAATATATTAATAGGTAAAGGTAACAGTAAAAATAGGTAAAGGCATAACAGTTCAATATCTTTTTTTTTATTTGTTAACTAAATTTCTTTCTGAGATTTAACTTATTCAGGCGCGCTATAAGAGCAAAAGTAAGATTGGCGTTATGATTTTTGTAACGGAAACGGTTACGATCGCACTAGATCGTTACGTTACGGAAATGGAACAAGCGGTGGAAACATACCAAATGAATATTGTTAAAAATACTTGAAATATTGTTTTTATACAATTATATATTTCACAAGCATTAACCGCGGCTTCGTCCCCTTTTTAAGTACGAAAAACCAAATTCTAAGATTTTATATACGAGTGTCATTATACTCGATAAATAAACTATCCAACACTAAACATATTTTAGATTTTAAAACCCTATTAGAATAAAAAGATACGAATAAAGCCATATGAAAATTCTAGTGTTCAATAGCTTAAATAAAAATAATTCAAATAAACGTAAAAATAACATTAGGGACTTCTTGCTTTGCTCCAAAATGTAGATATTTTTAAAAGTACATGTAATTATTACAATAATAGACCTTATTTATAGTACAAACTTATAGTAGTTTTTTTTAAACAGACTTTTTATGATTATTATAAAGACAAATAGGAGTGCTAGTAAATCTGAACTCTTGACGTATAGAAACAATTTAGCACAAAATCTTAACCCGTCTGCCGTATTCCGACCGGCATCCTTAAGTCACGTACGGCTGCTTTAAGTCGATGCCAGTGCTTTATATAATTTATTACATTTATCTAGATCAATCACAAAATGTATTTGTTAGAAATATATAGAATAAATCATTACTAAAATTGATACTGAGCTTTTTGTATTTTCTTTAGCTTTATTGGTTTCTAGGGAAATTATAATTGAGATAATATTGAATAGCATCTTAATTTACGTAGTAAAGTTCGTACTCTGATGGACTTATGATCTAAATGGTTGGACTTATAAGGGTGAAACTATTCAAATAATTAATTTTGGGTTATAAATGTTACGTAGCTTTGTTGTTTTTGGAGTTCAAAAGCTTATTATAGGCATAGAATTAAGAAAGAAAATTATTATGTGATTTATATGTAAAACTTCAGCCTCCTTGTTAAGAATTAATTCAAAAAAATATTAAAATGCCATCACCAAAGATTTGGTAAAAAAGCACGATTTAATTAAACAACTGTATTCAATTTATCATTGTCAGTATCGTCTACACAGAGCCTAATTCACTTTTAACACCACAGCCTTTTAAAAAGGCATCTACATCTAGTCGGTTGAAATATCTCCCGTACTTGAAACGTGTCCACCTGGAGGCAGGCACTATAAAATGTTATTTAAGTGTGAGTTTGTGTGACATTTCTTATTGGAACTCAGCTAAGTTGGCTTTAGGCCAAATATCTGTTTATATTCCGACTAAGTTAGACATAAAGGTGTGATTTGCAAAAATCAGGCTCTAGAGATGATAGCTTCCGAAATTGCGGTAGTAAAAATTTCGTGCAACATTTTTATTTAAAATTCAATCAAATTTTATATCATGTATCAATTTTTACTAAGTTTTGTGGCCGAAAGTAAACGTTTTTAGTTAGTCTATAATATTTTTCGATTTTTGCTGGTTTATGTATGCGATAGTCACATATTTATCCCCTCGGTTCTAAATGCCACTCTACTTCAATTAATGGTAAACAACAGAATTTCTATATATAGTTTAACAAAGTGTGATGAAAAAAAATCTTTAGCACAAACTACCCTTGCCCGTAGGTGTTGACAGGTGCTCAATAGCCTATATGTCTTTAGATCATAATTTAAATGTATATTAAGTGTCATCAAAATTCGGCCAGCCGTTTCTACGTATAGTATTAACAAACAGACATACACAATTTTCACATCTCTAATACTAATGCATTGTGTTAATTGACATTTCTATGTCAATATTTCACTACAATACGTACAAAGCCCACTTTATTTATTATAAATTGATTGTACTCAAGCTTTTATAGACACTTTAGCTGCGACATCAAAAGGTTCTTATTCCCTATTAACGGAAATATATTTAGTCCAAAGTCCGCCCTCTAGAACGCTCAACTTTTAATGAAGGTACTTCAACCGCCACGTAGGTCTATATATAGGTTGTACGATTTTTGCTTACCAAATGTTGCATTTAAATAACGTAATCGCACTTTTTATTATTAAATATAGCATGTTTTTACTTTTTTATTTATATGAAAATATTTGAGATTTTCTATTAAACATTCTTTTCTGATTCTGGGTTTTTTTAATGAACAAAATAGATAGGAAAGAAGTACAAGAAGAACAAGGAAGTTTTTTAAGAATATTCAACTTGTAAGTAAATAAAGAAGAGTAAGAGTATGACATTCAAAAAAAAATATTCAATAAAAATGTCAGCGATTTCAATCATCTTTCATACCATTTATGTCCTAAAGGTTTATACGATCAATATGAAATGAACAAAAGGAAAGTAGACCAGAAAATACGAAAAACTGGAAGCGAGTCGAAACCAAATCGAGTTGAATTAAAGATCATCGGTTAAATCTATAAGAGAAATATGAAGGACAATTTGATTGTTTGTCTTTGTGGCACATATTATAACAAACTTCAAAAAGCTTAAATTGCTCAGAGATGAGATATTGTCCCGCACAAAAAGTATCCGGTATAAACCCAGATAACCAGCTATCACAATACCAAATTTCATCAAAATTTGTCCAGTGGTTTCCTCCTGATACGGTCACAGATGGACAAATACGGACTCTTTTAGAATTTTATTATATTATGTAAACATAACAAAATATGTTTTGAGAGTTCGTTCGACAACAATTATTATTTAAATGCAACCCAAACTAAACCTAACCTAACTAAATTAGAAGTTTATTATTACGAAGAAAAAGAATTTGCTTACAAATTACTTATTTTTACCGTATACAAAAACAAACAATACGAAAAATAATTGGCAGAAAAAAACATTTTGAACTGAAATAGGTCAATCAACAAATACTTGTAATCACAATATAATTGAAGTAAACATTTATAGCAAGAAACGTCTATATACAAATTGCCTACAGCTTTTTATTTTAAAGGGTTCCGGGAAATTTTACAAGCACCTCACGCATAGGTTTCCTTCAATAAAACTAGTCCACAGCGGGAATGCTCATTCGAAACCAGTGAGGGAAGTAATTGGATTTCACGGTAAACCTTCAAAAATGTTGTTTTTTTCCGTTGACTCTCGATTAGTAGTAGATATCGATGAACCGCAAACCCTTTAACTTGAATGAAAAGTACGACCTCAGTTTGTAATTATTCTGTCTGATGAAGTTAGATTACTGATAGACATTATATGAATTTGATTATTTGATATATAAACAAAATAATATATAACTAAAATATTGACAAAGCGATAAAAGAATGTAATAAAAGCTCTACCCATAAATCTTGAAGCTGATAATTTAAAACGTTCGAATAAACAAAATTTCGTAGCAGAACTTACTTATTTGTAGCAACATGACAATGACAATCTGTTGGAAATGTGAAACGGAGCGTGATATTTAGCTGTACACGTCACGATCGCGTCTGATTTACCAAGCGGCGATATGGTGCTTACGTAAACGAGGTGCGCTGGCGAGAAGCCAGGGTTAACAGCTATTGGACTGAAAACAAATGCTCGGCCTTACTTGACCGATTCTGACAATTGTTTCGGAAGACACAGTATTAATTGAGAGCCACTGTCATCTATATTGATAGCTTTAAGTAAAGATACCTACATATATATACATGCTGGCGATATAAAAAAAATGGTTCTACAAAAAATGTCTATTACATTGAAACAATCCAACCGATGTGTCCCAAACTTGTTTTATTAGAAAGGCAATAATGCGAAGAAGGTTTTACAGCACTAAAAACCGTATCTAGGGAAAAACCCGAGCAAAACAAGGGAGTCGTTAGTACAAAATAAAACCAAATGAAATACTATTATATATACTCATATTTTTCCTATAGAAATTGAGTGTATATCGAAAGAATAAAATAATATTCCAATTTTTACAGTAACTCCAAACAAACATTCAGAATAAAGGTAGAATTCGCCAAAACAACGAACAATGAATCAAAGGGTATAATTTTTTAACCATAAATAAAAATCAAAATTTTTTCATCGCACTACATAAAAGCGCAGTTTATGACGGACGTATCGCACTATAAAAGGTACAGAGCGTAGGTAACGAGGCATTCAAAGCCCGGTCCGAACCAGACGACCATTTCTACCTCATAATTATGGCCGACACAAATTGATGCGAATATGCGATAGGTAAATTTTTAATCCAATAAAATTATTGAACGCAAGAAAATTATCAATACAATACGTCTGAACTATGTTCTTGTAGACGCAATATTTCATCCGGTACATTTTATGTTTTCTGATACGTAAATCGTCAATCCCTCAACGGTGTCAGCTCTTAAGATACTTTATATATTAAAATGAATATAGTTTGTTTGTGCTTGAGCATTTAAATGACTGAATTGGTAATTTGTTTTTAAATGTTGGACAGAATTTGGATAAGAAGTGAAAGTATTTTAATGTAGTCTTCTTCATTAAAGGGGCAGGCATGCAAAAGAAATTACATTTTTATTTTATCGGATTAAAGTTATTGAAATTAGCGCGTTCAAACAGAGGAAGTCTGTCCTTTTATAATATTAGTATAGATTATTTCAAAACTGAAATATTTACATCGTAATTTTCAGTGTATAAAACATTGAAATATTTAGTTATTCTTTCAATAGCTTCAGAATTGCACGTAAAGTCCCTCTTACAATTTTCAGACATTTCTTGGAAGCAAACGAAAATTTTAAATAAAAATTATCGTCGACGGAAAAATATACTTACTATTAAGCACAAATTTTTTCCGCCAACATGGTAACATGTCGAAATGGATAATTTCATCACATGCATGCGATGTTGTTGTAATTTGTGTGCCGTTTTCTAAAGTGAAATTACTTACTTTTAAATTTTCCTGTGAATTTATAACGTTTCCTTTTAAGGTCTTATTTATTATACACTTTATTGATTATTATCGTTTCTTAATTGTAGACTTGTCAGAACTACATTTTACTTTTTTAGGAAAATAAATCTATACCTACATATAAAAAATTCTAACTAATTCAAATCTCTACATTAAATGTTATATTGGAATTCTCATTGAAATAGTATTATCGATAGAAATACCGAATCTACCGTTTTAGAATTTTGTTTGTCTGTCTGTCTGTCACAGATAGGCATCTGTGACCGCATCACGAGGAAACCACTTAACAGATTTTAATTAAATTTGGTATGATGATAGCTGGTTATACCGGTTAATATATAGGATACTTTTTACTACGGGAAATCTATCTAATTTCTGAAAAATCTATACTAACCATCAAAACGAATCGTATGTTAAGACATTAACACACAGCAGCATCTAGTTCCACGCCAAGCTACGAGACTAGTGTTACGGATACCGGAAACTTTAAATACCTTCATTTTATATAAATATAAATACCCATAACTACAAGCATCTATGTTCATCACACAAATAAATGCACCCAGCAGGACTCGAACCCGCGACCGCTGGCACAGCAGCAGTACAAACTGAGCCAAACATGTCGTATCACTAAAGGAATTTTATAAAGTCCTTAAGTAAACATTCTTAATGTTTATCGAGTAAATAGCCTTGACACCTAAAATTGATCAAGAAGCCTGACAAGAAGCCATAAATGGGCACTTGTAGACTAAGCAGACTATCATATAAAATATAAAAAGTATAGAATATAGTAAACATACTTAAAGTGACTATAATCCTTATCTCGTTACTATTAAAAAATCATTAATTCATAAGGAAACCGAGGGACATGGGATCAAATCCCGAGTCACGCACGTCTGATATTTACATATGAGAATAACAAATCGTTGTGTAATGTAAAATATTTTAACGTACAGCCAGCAGGAAGGGAGTTTGTGTTATATAATACTATGAAAAGGGATCTAGAGCTTCAGACGAACCGAATGGGTAACTTACTTGGGTAATTGGGTAATTTTACTTTAAAACGGAAAAAAAACGGAACTTTAGTACTATAGACTAACCCGGAATGACACAAACCGTTAGGCACCCAGAAACGTACCTGAATAAGCCATTGGTAGTATAATAAATGAGAAAATGTGTTTGTAAGTTGCTAATTATTCTATCTTTCATTATTCTTGCATTTGCTTGACGTGATTATTGACATAGAAATATAGTCTACTTAAATATGTGAGAATTGTCTAAAAGCTCTAAGTATTTTTTTATCGCTTACAAAAAAAGCATTTCCTTTAACACCCCTCGGTGAGACATTAATAGGGTTGAAATACAAGGATAAACTTATAAAACTTTAATTAAATTCACAATTATCATCCCTTATCAGTAAGCAAATTATTCGAAATGCAAACAAAGGAGATGATAAACAAAATTAAGTACTAGAAACATCTAGTTCAAGAGCGCTCATATATTCTGGTGATAGTGATTCTAACGACGCAACAACCCAACACCTGCAGCTTTTAGACCATAAACTAGTGACAGTGTTGCGTGCCTTAGAAATTCTGCCCAAAATGCAAGATACAGCGGAGTTACCAAGATTTTTTTCATTTTAAAATTTAGATACATAAAACGTATACTAAATTACAACTATTTTAAATTCGAGAGTTTGTATGTGTGTATATTTGTCGTTGTCATTGAAACGATTTAACAAATTTGGATAAAATTCAATTAACAAATAGATTAAGTCCTGGGTTCATAAATAACTTAATGTTAGACACTTAGGGTCGAAGGATTTTTTAGATTTTAGAGAATTTTCAATATTTTATATATTTGAGTAATACTTGTAATAACAAGAAACTTTTTATGATTTTTCAATGCCGTCAAATAAATATAATATTTTCCTAAGCCCAAATTAAGCTTTTTATTGCGCGTGTTCAAATCACACATTATTATTTTTCCGAACGTCAGTCTAATTCGTCGACGATATTACACGAAAAAGTTACAAATAGTCGTACATACTACATTATAAATAAATAATAAATAAATATGTTAGGACATTATTACAACAGCGCCATCTAGTTCCATAGAAAGCTACTTAGCGTGCTTGTGTTGCGGATACCAGATAGTTGATATACTACACATATAAATTTTAAATACATACATATTATAAATATAAACACCCATGACTGGAGTACAAACATATGTTATTAGCAAATGAATGCCCCCAGCGGGACTCGAACCCGCGACCGCTGGCGCAAAAAGTAGGGTCACTACCAACTGAGCCAAACGAGTCGTCTTCACTCGTATGCTAAAAAACTATCGTATTACTTTCGATTATACTAATCAGTAAAAAAAGGCATCTACGTCATAAATGATATAAAAGCGATGCTAAATATGTCATCTATTTATAATGTCCAAGTAGGAAGGATTTTGAAGCAGAATTGTAAATTTATGTATTTTCTATGTTCTGTAGCTTTGCCAAATTCCGCGTTCCATAATTCACTGTGAAGGGCAGTAACATTGAAGTCAAATAGGAATTATAGTTTAGCCTTCAATGATATACTCAAGAGTGGATGTAGCTCATTATTTTAATACTAAAACAGTAAGCATAATATTGCCAGAGAATCTACATTAGTGTTAAACTAGCTTTCGTATGAACTTAAAATTGTACTATTCTTATTAATTTATAGAATAATAATATTTCTTAATTATTAATTATTAATCAGTAAGAACTGTAAAACTGTTCCATTTTTACAAAATTATTATGTTTCCAACGCAAGTAGAAAAATCAATAGACATTCAGTAGTCATTAATTTGAAATAATAAATTGACTTCCTATTATTTATTTTTAATTAAATTGTCATTATTAACGATTTCTTATTATGAATATTATTTTATTACATACAATTTTAAGTTCATACGAAAGCTAGTTTAACATTAGTTTATGTTTGCTGTTTCGACGTAATATTCAAAACTAAAAATAATAATGATTTAAAATATTTTTAACGACCTGGAATCAAACCTAGGAAATATAATTCTTTCAGAATATACTTAACGTTTCAATATAATATCAGCTTTTGCTATGTAATATCATAGACCTTTACATATTTTACTAGAAGATGGGCAATTATCTACAAAATCGATTAGAATTTTCTTGTAATAATCGTATCGATTTAAAACTTTGTTAAATATGACATCTGGTAAACGAATGAAATGAATGAATTGTATGGACATATTAAAATACTTAATTTTTAATATGTCCATACAATATTTAATATGTCCATAAAATTGATCAAAACGTGTTTTTCTTCATAATAAAAACATTCCTTTGAGTTCATTTTCACATGTCTTATAATAATAATAATCATCCATCGGCGTACTAAATTTCATCCAAATTCCATCCAAATTCCATCCGTAGGCTTACAAACATACAAATATACCATACATGTATATAATATTCTCACATTTATAATAGTAGTCTAAAGTAGGATAATTAAGCGTATCCACAGATTTGTGTTCCAAAAATCAATAAATCACTAAAAATCAGGGCGATAAATAAACACGGCGCAAGGCCGCGGTCCGCTAACCACTTCCACCTTTCCTTAATTGGCATCATTCCAAACTAAGAACAAAACAATGGCGTGCTGATATCAAACCGAGAAAACCTGCCACGTGAATTAGAATTATTATTTCTGTTCGATTTTTAACCGACTTCCAAATTTGTCAGTTAAAAGTTTAGGTTTACTTAATTCGAAATCTGTACATATGATAAAATTATTTCTTTTTTTTCTGTAAAATACACTAATTTTCATCAATTCTAGGCCGAATCTGTAGTTTTTTGATGACTATAGCTTAGTTAGTTATCCGGGTTTACATTATAAGTATGTAATACTTCTTTGTAGAATACTTTATATCCATAGGTCTATTATAAAGAGGAAAAGTTTCTATTTTTGTATTTTTGTATGTAACGAATAAACTCAAAAACTACTACACCGATTTTAAAGAAATTTGGTACACAGATAGTCCAGAGCCTGAGAAAGGACATGGGCTACTTTTAAAGGCGAAAAAGGGATGTAAACGGTTGAAATAGGGAATGAAAGTTTGTATGGAAATTACGCCATTTTGAAAGCTAGAAGCTTGAAACTTATTTTTTTGGCTTTTGATTAGATATAAATAAGTAAGACATTTAAAGTTTGTAAAAAATGTATGCTAAATGGTACCTAGAGACGAAACCGAGCGAGCGAGGGTGAGTCGCTAGTATTTTATATAATAACCGTTAAACTATACGTACTTAAAGTTTATAAATCCTAATTTTCACTCCTGAAAGCGGATATATTTCTAGAAATAAGATTAAGATTAAGGCAGAAATAGCCCAGTAATAAAATTATTATATTAGAGAGATATTTTTTAAATTACTCTATCACCACTTCTCTTACAGTTGAGCTGAGTCGAAAGCAAAAACTACTATGAAACGAGGAAATTATCCGCAATATAGTTTTCAATTCATGAACACACACCACCAGGTTTGCAATCAGTTGTTCATGTAACTAATAATTAAAATATATCGAGATACATTATATTCTCTAATTATTTTAATACTTAGCATTAATATAGACAGTATATACTCGTATTTATAATGAATTGTACTCACAATGGTCGAAAGTCAACCATATTGATTATAGCCTTAAGGAAAACATATATGAATTAAGTTTACTTATCAATTTAAAAAACTGATCTGCCACTCCAACTCTCTAAAACTCGTCAATACTTAGAGAGTGTACTACCGTATATTAGAGAGTGAGGAAGAATGTAGGTACTGAAATGTTCTTTGGTTACGGTGGTTTACAGGGTAAGGTTTTGCTACTACGAGCTCCTAAGCACTCTTTCATGATGAAGAGTATATTTTTGTAACCTAATTTTTGTTATAAATCCTCACTACATATAAAACAAACTCCGCCGCGTCTGTCTGTCTGTTCGTGATAAACTCGAAAAATACTGTACCGAATTTTTAGTTATCATCACTGGTTTAGTATATAATTTGTTAATTTTTTATACATTTATTCTTCGCTTCGCTCGCACTACATCCATTTTTTTCATATTTTATAACATTATAATTAACATTTATATTTTTACTCGCTCTAAGTAAAGATATAAATGTATTGTTAATTTAACCTATATACAAGCGGCTCACTCTCGTTTTTCTCGGGTTCTTCCCTACTCCCCAAGTACGTTTTAACGGTTATTAGGTAGGTATAGATTTCTAAGAAATAAAATATTTTTCTGTATTTCATCGTGATGCATTCACAAAAAGATAGTCAAATCTGCTAAAACTATAGATACCGCCTCTGTATCAATAATAATGATATTCAATAAAAATTTTCACTAATTACACTATTTCAATAATTTTTTTCACTAAATAGATAATTAATAGATTCGATTAGAATTTTATTAATTATGTATTAATGTATGTAGAATAACTAAATTAATTTTAATATCTATTTTGCTTTCCGAGAGCAACATCAGCTAATTGAGTTAGCGAGTTAGGATCAATTTTACTTAACTGTAGGCAAGTTTGGATAGTTTTGCCAATATTAAGGTCTTCCATTACCGGGTCTGCTTGAATGGCTACTGCTGTTACTCTACTCTCTCTACAAAAAGTAATTACAAAAAGCACAAACTCAAACATACACACATCTTATTAACAAAAAAATAAAGTGCAAACAGTGTGCTATTCATATTCAGTAAATATTTAACGTCCCACTGCTGGGCAAGAGCCTCCTAAATCGTTACATTAAGTGGCCTATAGTCGACCACACTGATCAATTGCGGGTCGGCGGACTTCACGTCTTTCCAAAACCTGCTAAGGTCTCTTAAACATGCATGTTTCCTCACGATGTTTTCTTCACCGTAAGACAAGTGGTAATCATGTTATATATACTTCGCACTAGCGAATTTACTAAAATTACATGAAAATATAATTATACTAGGGGCTCACCCTCGCTTCGCTCGGGTTCGTCCCTAGGTACGTGTTGTATATATTTTTTACTTTGCAACGCCCGCTATATATTTGTCTTGATAATAATATGAATTACCATTGCACGCACCATGGCAACGGTCATAACTGATACGTCAAACGCCGTTAATTTTATAAAGTTTTTTTAAATTTTCTAATCTTCCGCACAACTTTCTTATTTTTTTCTTTCATAACAACCTTCTCCTAACAATAACAAACATAACTAAAAAAGAATTGGCCAAATTGGTCCAGGCATTGTTGAGTTATGCGCTTACCAACACATTTTGCGATTCATTTTTATATTATAGATAAAATATAAATTATATGTTAGGACATTTTACAGCAGCACCATCTAGTTCTGTGGTAAGCTATGAAGCTTGTGTTACGGATACCAAATAGTTGATATACTACACATATAAATTTTAAACACATACATATTATTAATACCCATGACAGGAGTACAAACATTCATGCTCAACAAATGAATGCCCCCAGCGGGACTCGAACCCGCGACCGCTGGCGTAGAAAGCAGTCACTACCAACTGAGCCAAACGTGTCGTCTAGTGTAGCCAAATATGCTCTATACCGAAAAACTAATGGTACTAGAACCAATCGGTTATAGAAATCGTCAATAATAATTACACGTAGATACACGGGATAAGTCTAGTGCAGTTATTTATAAAAACAACTTGTAACTACAGTTTAAATATTATTTGTTACAACACAGATTTTCACGCTTACTTTTAATATTTCAATTGTTTCACCCCATTCAACGCTAAGGGGTTGTGGAACAATTTGTTTTGCACTTACATTTTTAAATAGAATTTTAAATTTTGCTTTTGTTTCATGTAATTTTGCCATATTTTTGTGTAGAATAGGTCACTAGAGCGAAATATAATAGTAAAAGACTGACGTTTTCAAGTTTAAAATGGTCTTACCACATGCTTAGTATTGTTTTTTTTTTAATTTAAACTAATTTGATACACGTTTCTTTGTGTGGTGCCAATAATAACCAATTACTCTATAGATACAATGTATTATGCGTACTGAAGGGTAGCTCGAAATAAATTTCAAAGCAAATTCTATTTCTAAGAATAAAGCACTTTTAAAAGACATGAAAAGTTGTCGTATCTCATTAACTAAAAATAAATTATTATTTTTTATGTATATAAATACAGATGTGGCTTAAAATGATAAAACGCTAGAACTTTAAGTGATATAAGTTCAAATCCCGAGTTTCTCCTCTGATATACTAACTAGTAAATTATTTTCATAGTAATTACAACTTATGTTACTGTGAAGAAAAACTAAGTGTAAGTACGTACTACTACGTAAAAACAAAATATTACTTCCCTTATCCCTTACAACCCTATGCATTTTAAAACAGAAAATTCTATATCATTAGTACAATCAAGCATAGAGCTTAAATCATTAACAGAGTGAGTGACACCCATCCAAAATAATGAATTCAATAACCGCGTACAAAAATAACATACATAGTTATCCGTCCAATTAGCGGTTCCCATCCCAGTTAATTGGTAGAGATTCATTTGCTTATTCATCAAACCGTTTCGAAAGGACTGGTCAATTTGTTTATGTGAAGTGCTTAAATTGAATTTTTGTTATCCCATCGATCGTTCGTTTCCCCTAACTTATGGTATATATGTATGAGATGACGGTTTGGTTAATATGTTGTTCCAATAAGAAACAATGTCCAAAAATATGATTTTGAGAAAAAACGCTTGCATTCTTATAAAATCTTTTTACATTTTATGCATTTAATTTAGTACAACTATCTATACTAAATATGAATGTAAGTTTGTTTGTTACGCTTTCACGCGATAACTAAACCGATTATCATGAAACTTTGAACACATTTTCTCGGAAGTATTAGAAGTAACATAGGATACTTTTTTTAAGCGGGCTTGAAACCATGAACGCGGGCGAAGCCGAGTGTACTGCTAGTATAGTATATATATGTATGCTATGCAGTGTAGTTAGTGTAGTTATTGATAATATATTATGTTAAATTCAAAATGAATTCAATCATTTTATTTTTTCATGACAAGACCTATATCATAGTTTAACAAACAGATTTAAGACCATATCAGTGAGTCAGTAGATGTAGAGAGAAATGTATTAAAACATTCTTTGACGACACGTTTGGCTTAGTTTAAAGTGCTTCTACTTGATGTGCCAGCAATATTTTTACTACAATCATGGCGTTAATATTATGTATTTAAAGTCCCATAATTGATGAAGCGTAATATCTTGATATTTACGAGTATAATATTATTTATTTATTCTCAACTCCATGACCTTTACACAAACAAAGCATATTGCTTTGGCTTAAAATAAACCTAAAAAGAGCATAAAACCTTAATAATTTTCTAACTCCAAGCCCATAGTCATTAACCCGCCCATAGAAAGTTAAAACTTTGTATTGTTATAACAGATAGCGTGTGAAATCCAGGAAACAGTACTCAATCAACACAGTGGCACCGAAATATCGCTTATATTTCCTCATAATCGTGTATTTTGGTGTTTGCTGACGTCATCCAACCCCAACTGTCAGCGCTAAATGAGATTCACAGAACTGGAAGCCAGTAGTCCTCAATAACTGAGTGTTTTTGCGAATGGTGTACATTTCAATGAATTATAAAGTGGATTTTTCGCTAGTGCAATATTTCTTGATATTATTTGACCTGGTACTTATGTTCTCTGTTTTTAATGCCTCGTTGTATATAAGCCATTTGTTATACGTAAATGAGGCTACATTTTCGTTTATTTTAGTTAAGATTATTTAAAGTTTATAGTTTTAAAATGTTAAAAATCATAAAATAAGGTTACCATACTTTTTAACTTTTGTCTACAAGATGTATGAACTCGTGTGTATGTATACAGCCCTCTTTAACGTCCCACTGCTGGGCACAGGCCGCCTTTCAATGCGAGAGGGATCAGGCCATAGTCCACCACGCTGGCAATATAAGAAGGATACAAGTTTACATAATACTATACTTATACTTTTTTACCACAATTAACCTTTAGAACCTTTTGGAGGTTGACGAAATAGTGTAGAAATTCCAAAATTGGAATCAAATGTAAGGCATGTTTCTAATAAGACTTGTAATAAAATATGTTTATATTGTTTTTATTTAGGTTATATTTTATGCTTTCAAATTAAAAAAAAACTTCTACATACAATATTGATCAAAGCGGGTCTGCGATATAATTTCATCATAAGTATTATTTACTTAAATATATGCTAATTCATTAAATATTTATTCCTATACCCATATTTTTTATTCTTATTCTAGCTTAGCTTTGTTTGATTCTACAAGATCTCAGCTGTCAAAAGAAAATGAAATGTTCTAGTTCATTGAGAATATGGTCATCAAAATGCATCGGATGCTATACAACTTCTGCATAAATGTAAGCTACTTTTGAATAAAAATGATACAAAAACATATAGAGACGACTGAATCTATTTCTTTATATATTTATATATATACAAAGAGTTTTCTTCTTATATTAAATTTGTAAGTAATTTTGCCTACGGTTTCACATGCTCGATAAGTGGGACGGTTATCAAAAGTAGCAGACAGAAAGATAAAAATTCTATAAACTATAGATTCAGCTTCTGTAACGAAAATAATAACTATTTCAATAAAATTCTCAAAAAAATATTATATACTAGATTTGACTCGGAATTTTATTTTTTTTCAGTACATCAGTACAAATAAAATATAAAATTGAAGTGTCTGTTTTTAATTCAAAATTAAGAGCTTTTCACTAAATGAATATGAAAGAACATGCGGTAAGTATGTACTTAAAAAAAACAATTTTCAAAATTTTTGTCTGTCTGTCAGTTTGTTCCGGTTAATCTCTGAAACGGCTGGACCGATTTTGACGGGACTTTCACTCACAGATTAGTTACTCGAACTTAGGCTACTTTTATTTTATTAGAAAAACCGATTAATTTATTTTAACTTACGCCCAGCAAAGTGGGTCGGGTTTGTAAGTGTCTAATATAAAACAAAATAAAATACTTTTTCTAGTGTCAACCTGTTCGCGTCACTTTTCATATTATAGTACACTTATGTCATTTTTATTCTGATTGGGGTCGTTCTGACGTACAATGCAATTTATCATTTTTAGGAACAACCCAGAAAAAGACGGAAAGATCCTTGGGGATCACACATAAGTTAAACTTTCTAAAGCTTTATCACCATGAAGTATGTAACGACTTTAGCTTTATTCTAATATATGAAATCGTGGGGATATGTCGCTGACAACTGATGCACAGGACTCCTAGTTCAGCTGCAAATGCTATGTTTTACATATAATATGCATTAAATTACCTTTTTTTAAGTGTTTAGCAAACATCTGGTTTTACTTAGTATCTTTTGGAAATAAATATAAATAAATTTTGTTGGGACTATGTTACAACAGCACCATCTAGGTCCGTGGTAAGCTACGAGGCTTGTGTCACGGTTACCAGATAATTGATATATTACACATATATAAATTTCAAATACATACATATTATAAATATAAACATCCATGACTGGAGTACAAACGTTCGAGCTCAACAAATGAATGCTCGAACCCGCGACCGCTGGCACAGAAAGTACTACTACGCACTACCAACTGAGCCAAACGTCGTCAAAGAACTTATTAACTTATGAATAGTAATTAGCATATAATTTACCTCAGTCCCCTGTACTTTAAGTTTCATATGGTCTTCTCTTGTGGTCTTCCCATCCTTCCGCTTCTTCCAACAGTAACCGTCGCGCCGGTAGCGTACCTTTTTGCGGCTGTATAGAAGCATCGAACCGCTTTTCGGTCTGTAACAAGCAAAAGTAATATGTTACTAAATTAATACACTAAGTTTACTACAAAAATACGCGCAACATGAAGAGGTTAGCCGTCAGTCACTTTTGAATTTAAAATATTAATCCAAGTAAAAACTTGGAAAAATAATTTATAATATCACGTATGAAATGGTTTTTCTTTTTTTTTTATCTCAAATTATTAGAAACTACTAATCAAATTTGAAAAATACTCCTTGCATTTTATATTCTCTTATTTAGGTAGGATATTAATTATACTTAATAAGTATTCTAACATCACTCTTAAAACTATAAAAGGAGCGAAATTATCGCTCGAATTCGTCCCTTTTTACTTTTTATATCATCATACAAACTTTCATCCCCTTAAGGGTTGACTTGACTTCTTGGATCAAAAAAATCCTATGACCTTCCCAGAATTTCAAACTATCTTTGTACCAAACTTCATACAAATCGGTGTAGCTGTTGTTTTTTTAATTTATCCATTACAAACAAACAAACAGATCATTTCTCTTTACAATAGCAGTATAAAATATAAGCTTTGCACACGAATCTACGAGATAAAGCTTATTCGTTATAAAATAATAAATGCACCAATAAAGCCACCATTTTTCACAAAAAAATTTATATAAAACGGGGTTTCCTCAAATTATTAAAACACTGATGGATTTGGCACTAGATTTGGCAAGAAATTTGTGTAGCGGGTTCGATTTCAACACTTAATTAAATGATCTGAAACAGCGCCAGTAATAAAATATCTGAAAACCGAATGAATTTTGAAAAGGAAAAATGTTACAAACATATTTGATAGCTATAGAGTGTTTGTAAAAATGGCCTCTTTTTCATTTTTATTTTTTATTTTTCAATGGATGTAATCACTATATTTGTCGCTGTATTGCTTATTTTTTTTAACGTCTAATACTGGTTGTACTTTATAGTACTGTTGTTTTCCTTTGCTTCTAAGATAAATCTTTATTTCTAAGATTTATATTTAAATAGCATTTCCCGCGGCTCTGCCCGCGTTTGCAAAAGGATAAAAATTTAGGGTTATAGGTATTATTTGATGCCAAATCACAAAAAATGGTCTAAAAATAAAAATATAAAATCTGGAAAGTGCCACCATGATCACCTGAGGGGAATAAAAAGTAGCCTACGGCCTATTCTCAGACCTACCAAGTATTCACAAAAAAAACATAAAAATCGGTCTAGCCGTTTCGGAGGAGTTCGATAACATGACATGTGATTTTTATATATAAGAATATGCATATAAAATCAAATTTCAGTTTTGTGCTCTATTTAAAATGAAATATGTAAGCTGTAATTTTCCAATTAAATTGACTTTTAAAATTTAATAATTCTGCAATAAAATTGTTTCGCTAATGGCACTGACTGCAATTATAGATGAAAAGTGTACCTACTCGGACGTAATGTTTATCTTTTTTGCTAAAAACTGGCCGGATGGTGTAACGCGAAGTGAGGGTATACTCGTAATATAGAGGTTACTTTTATGTAATCGGCATCAGGCCATTATGTTCTCTTAGACATGCAGGTTTCCTAATAATGTTATATTTCACCGTGAGAAATGTTGTAGTCATATAATTAATTCGTATCTGAAAAAATTAAGATGCGAGACCCGGGATTTGAACCCGCATCACTATGTTTGTCAAACGATCACTACCACTGGGGTACCATTGCTTGAATTAAGGTATATTGACATCATAAATAGAAGAAATGATCAGGAATAATATTTAGTGGGTTTATAATAAGTTAGTGCAAGAGTCATCCATAACAATTTCAGTGATTTACCGATCAGCTGTTATTACGTCGCGATAAGATAAACAAATCACCAGGGGACATATAAGTTATTTTCATAGTGAATTTTAATTATACGTAGTAATGTATGAATGCATTTTTAAGTTATACATGTTTATTCCGAATTCCGATGTTTTGTTTTTCAATAGTATGATTAAAGTTGGGTTTTAAGTTATAGCATTAATAAAAGCTATCGGAGATCGCACTGATATATTATGGATATTTATCGTCTGTCAGTGGCTAACATGTACATTGTACATATATATTGTCATAAGATCTAATGACTGGTGACTGTTGTCGTCGTTTTTTAGTCGTTTTTTAGTTTGGAGATTCTCAACTTAACGGTTCATTAAGTGACTATGAATATGGCGGAATATATATTATATTAGTAATTATTATTAATTATGGTCGAATTTTGACCACAGGGAGACCACTAGTTACTCGTAATATTAATATTTTTTTAATGAAAGACAGACAGATTGCTCATTCTGACTTACAATGTATCACACGAACAATGAACATTGTAAACAAATATTACAGCTTTGAAATATAGAGTCGATATGCAAAAATGTACGAGCGCTGAATCATGCAGGAAATTGGTAGTTTATATGTAATACACATTAGGCGATGTTTTAGAAGCTATATATTATGTAATCTATATTTTTATAAGTGCTTCGGTGGTGTTATGGTTAGCATGTACGGTTCAACATCCGGAGGTTTTGGGTTTGAGTCCCGGGTCAAACCAAGTTTAGTAATTGAGTTTTAGTAGCTTTCTGTTTAGTAAGCGTAAGTAACGGAGTTGGGAAGTTGGCGGTCCTGCGTCATAACTTTTACTGGTTGTGTCGAGTAGTCATGCCGTCGAAGTAAGAGAGACGCAAAAAAGGGTGCACCCGTGTTTGCGCACACACTAAAACTGTCCTACACGATAATATCTCCTGCGTAGATGGCTAGTCTAATGAAATTGGCCGCCGTTTATAATTTTAATATATTTTCCATAACAATGCCTCATTAGCGTATATCTCAAATACGTTACGAAACGTAGGCATTTTTATTGTTTTATAAGAAAAAGTGATAGCAGTATGCAATTTTTCTAAGAGCTAAGCTAAGAAATAAAACAAAGCAAAATCAAATCACCTATAGATGTTAAAACGTGTTTTCTGAATTGCTAGAGACGTCGACTTATGTTAATTCTAACAGCATTTAATAAAGTTCGTGGGAGAGAAAATATTTTAAAGAAAAAAAGTAAAAAACTCGGAAGGCAAATAAACAACGTCGAGACCAAATGAACTAAGAAGCTCTCGACAGCTTTTTAGGTTACCCCAAGGTGAGCCTGAAAAGCCTAGGAATTTTTGTTACGGTCTACTGCTTTTAAGCGGTAATGAATTTAGCTTATTAATGGAGATTGTAAGGACGTTTAGATTTATGAAATATAGCTTCAAACTTTATTCTAGAAAAGTAGGACAGGTTTTTAAATCAATTGGTTGTTTTTTTGGTAATTCGTTAAACAAAATGAAGGCATAAAATGATTAAGATAAAAGAGGATGGTTATATATTTGTCCAACTTTAGAAAAGAGGGGTAAGTACTGAAATTGAGGAATCCTTTTGAAATGTCGAAGTAACATAATTATAATTTATGTATGTATTATTAGTATGAGGTACATATTTGAAAAACTTAAAAAATTGTATATGTATTGTCTGTCTAAATGTTTGTTCCGACTAGTCTCCAAAATCACTGCACAGATATTGATGGATTTATCACTGTCAGATAGCTGTTATACATAGTAACTTAGGCTTTTACTTTGGAAAAAGAATTAGGATTCCGCTCAAAAAAAAAAAGGTGTGTGTGCAATTCATACACGCTAGAAGTGAAACTTCAGTAAATCGACAAAAGAATGAGATGAATATATATAAAAAAAGAAATGTCAAAAAATAAACAACGGTTACCATGGCAACATGGGAATGTATTCTATCTATTTCTCTCCGACTTAATCATATACTTTTATGTATTTCTTTCTTTATCGTGACGCATTTTCGTTTCATCGAGTTTCAAATCACAATGATTCTAAAGAAGTTTCACTTCAATACGTACCTAAGGAAGAATCCGAGCGAAGTAAGGGTGAATCGCTAGTTATGTAAAGAAAGCGATAAAAACTAGTACATGTATTACAGAGAATTCGAGATAATGAAGATAATTTATTTCTTTCAACATTTTCCCTACATTGCTACAATTTCTTTGTCTCATATAAAACATAAGGAAAAATTATCATCAAGCTTGTTTTTGTTCATATCGTTTTATGTTATTACTTGTTACTTTCTAACATAAATGACGGATAAAAATAATTCGTATTGGGTTACATTTTTTTGGATACTAAGAGCTAAAATGAGATATCATAGTTATTGTCAATCTGAAACATTATAGGTTTTATTTTTAGAGTTCCGTGCCTCAAAAAAAGAGTGTCATGTCATTGTAAAAAACAAAAATGTACAGTCACGAGCATAAATTACCATAGACAATTTGGCAGTAATATCTAATTTATACGTAGTATATAATATTCTAAGTCGTATCTGTCAGTAGATTAAAAAAATTGTAAATAATGTAATAGAAATCGTCGTTATTGTCAATACAGAAGCTGAGTTTTTAGTTTTCTTATGTTTGTCTGCCTGTCTGTCTGTCTGTGACGTCATCACGAGACTAACGGACAGATTTCGATAAAATTTGGTATGATGATTACTGTTTATCCGTGTCAACATATAAGATACTCTTTATCGCTCAAAATATCTCATTTCTAAGAAATCTATAATAACGATTATATTAAACCGTATGTAGCAATAAACTCAAACACAGCAAATGAATCGCTAGTTCCATGATCAATTATTTACCATCTCTTCTCTCAGTACACAAATTTGAAGCAAGAGTACATCACTAGTAAAGGAATATACACAAAAGTGCAAAACAATAAATAAATATTGAGAAATTCCTAACTCCAACATTTACTTTTGAGAAAATAACCCCCTTCTAAGCCAGTGGACTTAATATTCTATAGGCATACAGGGCGTGAGGAGATTAATAATATTATTTCACTTTATATTGCCAGCGGTGCCCCAAAACGCCAATTAGATGCGGCTAACTCAATTCATTTTGCGCGATGCCAAAAATTTCCGATCATTACATTTTTAACGTCGTTTACCTGATATCATTAAAATTTACCAACTCTAGTATAAATGTTTCACTTAATGATAACAATTTTCCCTTTTTTTTAATGAAAAATTCCATAAGTTAGATTTACAGAAGTTATAATAAATTTTTCATAAATTGGTATAAAGTGTCTAAAAAAATATTCAATAGGAAGGTACGTGACATTTTCCTTTATTATCCTCAAACAAGTAAAGAAAATGTCACCTCAGGTACAACAAGTAATCTAAATTTTCGCAAAACTTGGTTTATTGTGATAAATTTTAATTTTACTTCTATAATATTCAAAACAACCTAGACAAAAAATGAATGATTGGACTCATATACCGAAGTTCTTTATCATTATTATACTTGTATATCGTTTACATATTATTTGATTACAAATAAGGACCTATATCGAATAACGAAAAAACTCCTGTGAATATGTTGGGACATTATTACAACAGCGCCATCTAGTTCCGTGCTAAGCTACGACGCTTGTGTCACGGATACCAGATAATTGATATACTACACATATATAAATTTTATATACTTACATATTATAAATATAAACACCCATGACTGGAGTACAAATATTCGTTTTCATATTTCAACAAATTAATGTCCAGCGCGACTCGAACCCGCGACCGCTAGCGCAGAAAGTAGGGTCACTACCAACGGAGACAAATTAACACTTGAATAAATTTTGATTTTATTTAGAGATTTTGTTATTTATTTCACTTTATGATTAACCATTATCATTTTGCAATTAAAAAGCAAAATCAAAATCGAATTTGAAAAGTATGAAAATCTATCTTTTATCTTTTAGTATCTCTTTTTTGAGTATCTTTTAGTATTTTATGACCTGGCTGTGTAAAATCGGTAAATAAACAGAGTAGAAAAGGCTTTCGTCTTGGTCAATTATAATATAGATTTTGTTATAAAATTCGATACAAAATTTTACCCGGCCAATTATTATGGTTCAAAACACCGTTTAAACTTCCTTTAGGGACAGTTACAGAAAGGGTTCCTTGGGTACGGAACCCAAAATTTTTAATTTAGTCAGCACTAATTACAGCCAGCTTTTGTTTCCATTTCCGGATCATAAAACTGAAACGCAATATTTTCGTACGCGATCACGCGTTATATCAGAACAAAAAGGACCGTCAGATTCATGGATTTTCGTCGACTAATAAATCGGGTATTGGACGCATAAATCAGTGATGTTAGTTACGTTTTTTTGTTCGAACGTCGATACATCATTGGGAACAATTGTGACGATAGAATGGCCTGCGATTGCTCTTTATCTATACATTGCAAATGCATGTTTTAAGATATGGAACGTTACTTCTTCCTATAAATAGGTATTATAAATGTGAATTTTTAGATGGATGTTTGTATCTGGATTTTTGGCATAAACATAGATTATAGTTTGGAATAGACCATAGACTTTTTGTCCTGAAAAAGCTTACGGTTTCCGTGGGATTGTTTTTTTTTGTTAGGAACGAAGCCGAGCAAAGTAAGGGTAAATTCCTTGTTTATTCAAAATATTTTAGCTTTATTTAAAAAAATGAAATGTATATTTAAAAAGCTTTAACTAGATTCTTCAAACACAGAATCAAATATTATCAAATATATTGATAATAAATTTTATTGTGAAATAAAATGAAAACTATATAAGCTAAATCGGAAGAAAAATAAATACAATAAACTCCATTTTACATTTTACCCGAAAGAAAAACCTCCTTTTAGAAACAGCAAAACTTAGTCAATAAGAAATTACCCACTTAATTTAGCTAGGTCATAGCACGCACACAAAACCTAGATCCAGATTAAGCTTAAGAGCACTTAAAGTATATCATTAAAGTATTAAATGCAGAAAACTTGAGAACTTCCATGCAAAAGTCATACAAAGGAAAAGCAAAAGCCACGGTTAAGAATTAGCAGAGCATTATTCGTGAAATCACACCGCTCGTTTATTTGACAAATTACTCTGGGGCTCCTCTTTATGGCGCGCCGTGCGGAGATTAAAAAGGCTCTAGCTGTCCACGAAAACCGAGAATTGATAACTTATATTGAATGAAGGGGTTAATTATATTTTTACGGGTATAAAAATTTTTAATGCTTGTAATTTTTAAGGGTTGTTTTACCATTATTTCAGATTAATGGTAGAATTTAAAATAGAACATGAAATGTACTAAAATGTTATTAAAAAAGCTGGCTGGCTGCTGTCTCTAAGCTTGAATATTTTACGTACGTAAAAAATATAAACGTCCAAAAAAAATTTTTTTTGGACCAGGAGCTCAGGAGTATATATTATAATCCGCTAGACTTTCATCACAATTGAATCAATGGTTTAATAACGTATGGAGGACAAACATTGGTACGTAAAATTTTATTTATATAGAAGATTTTTTTTAAATAAGATAATATGAATTTCAAATTAGTTTTAAACTTGTACTCGTTTAAAATTTATATGTAGTTTTATACTAAAATGATTCGTACTTGAATGAGGCTTTCATTCGGACTGCTATCATATTTCCTTCTTAACCGTGGTTAATAGCGTTTAAAAAAATTCAAGTGTTTCTGAAATATAAAAATTATGTAAGTTGAATAAAAGATACATTTTTTTTGGCTAGAGATACTTTTATACCTGGCATTTCTGTAAAAGTTTCTATAAGTTACTAAATAGGTCCGAGTAAAGTAACGACAATTTGCTAGTACTTTAATATTTATACTCGTTTTATCTTCTTATGAGAGGAGTTTAGAAAATTATCTTTTACATTCACGAGTACCGCTACGGTAAAAATTATTCAGATTTTTGAAGTAGACCTAAATCTGGGATTCAGCTTTATTTATTACAGTCATTGAAGTCGTAAAAAGATATAATATGAACGAAATTTTATTCGAACAAATTTATTTATCAAAATGTAATATCAATCAAAAATATCTTAGCCGTCCATTTGTAATGCTAAAATCCAAGTGAAAGAGGCTTAATTTCATGTCTAGTTTTTTCATTTTTTTCATAAAAATAATTTTTTGATAATATTACTCTGAAACGTTTTTCCTTGAATATTTTATACTATGTTTTATTTATTTTTTCTAGAAGGCATATTTTAAGGAATATAACTGCTTATATTAATTCAATTCAATACAATTCTCTTGTAAATAGTTTTAATGCGTGCAGGTTGCGAATATTAGTCTTTACAAATTATAGTCTATATTTTATGAATTAATCCGATGTATAGGCTACATTAGAGTTAAGTTTTATCAAAATTTGCTAAGTAGTTTTTGCGTGAAAGAGAAACAAAGTGTTCATCATAGTAGGATAGAGATAGACGAGATTCTGTAATAAATTTTATACATATTTTTCAGGCTTACATTAAAAAAGACAGATTACACACAAAATCTAACAAGAATCTGTAAAAGCAATTTCGTTAAATTTCGCTTCAAAAACCTATTTTTTATATAAATTTAAAGTGAGTGTACCATTTTTTAAATTTTCAGAGATCTAATATGAATGGATAATACGCTCCACGTAACGCACATGTGACAGTGTAAACAAGCCACCGAGTAAAAGCTTTGTTAAGTCATTTTTGTTTTATCCAGAATATAAAATATATTTTTTACCCACAAACTAACTGGCGATATAAAATTGCGAGACAAAATTACTTCAGACAATATTATGTAGAGAGAGAAAAATGCTTCATTTTAATGGATTTCACATCCTAAAATTTTTTATGGCACTTATATTAGAAGCTACCACTAAAAACACTTTACAAAATTCGGATAAAAGTTAAAATAAATTAAAATTACTTATTTTTAAAATATTTAATAATCATCAAATAACAAAAAGTAATATAAGAAAATCTCTTGCCAATTACGTAAGAATAATGCAGAATAATATCTAAAAATTATGAATTCAATGCTAAATTTGCTTTTACATCAATACGAAACTTCTTTTGGAAAACCACAGCTTAAAACCTAAATTTTAAGTATTGAAAAGTAGTAGATAATACTACAGACAGTGGCAACATGCTCGCTTGGGATACTGAGAGAAGTGGATTCAAATCCCAGGTCTTGCACCTATATTTTCATGTACCAATCTCTTCCAACATGATTACTACATGCCTATTGATGAAAAAATCGTCTAGAGGTAATCTGCCTGTCTAAGAGAACCTAGCAAGTTATTAAAAGACATATTATGAATACGCCAACCTACCCTTGTCTGGCGTAATGACCTAAATTCTAACCTAAAGTAATACTCGTATATTGAAGGAAAGCCCCTAAACATTGAAAATGCCCGACTATATTGAATATTATACTTCATAAATACCTACGTATTACTTTATCAGACGTAGTGTTTAAACTCCAATTTATTTCTAACGATCGCACAAAATCCCAGTAATAGGCAATATTTAGCACGAAAACACTATCGAGAAACCAAATGCAAATCCAACAAACTAATGAGGGCATCGGGAACATTAACAAAAAGTTTGCGAAGCATGCGAACTGCGCCACCATCGCATGATCAACCCCCAATAAATCCTTGATTCCCAACAATTTAGTATTTCGGGTCACTAGTTATCGGTTAAAAACAAAACTACTTCACTGTCTGATAAACTGCCTAAAGAACTTGTGAAATGGTAAATAAATATCTCAATTTGTATGAGTAAAATATGCGAGTAGCACACGAAATGGTTTTTTGCAGCAATGAAAGTTTAATTTTCGGGTTAATTTCATGTGAAAAATGATTTACTTTAAATAGTTAGTTGTGTAGTTAAAATTAACTGAAGTAAGTACTAGGGAAAACAAGGTTTTGTGATTAGAAAGCGAAAAATAATGTGTGCTAGAAATATTTGACATGCAAAAATTTTATGACGTACATTATATATGCAATATGCATGAGCATAATATTTTGTGTTATAACTCCGAACTATAAATTATAAAAAAAAAACATAGTTTAAGTTATTTTAAATATTTTGTAATTTCAATAAAAAAAGCTATTTTAAATAAGTTTAATAAATTAATATGAGATGAACTAATGGCACGTAAAAAAAGGGCCGAAGACGAACAGACAAAAGAAGTTTGTGTATGTATATATATATATGTGAAGTATATATATATATATATATATATATATATATATATATATATATATATATATATATATATATATATATATATATATATATATATATATATATATATATATAAACCGTATATGCAATTATATCGTTCTAACGTGATGCCTTCTACGTATTATATCCTCATTTATGTAGGAAGTTACGATCGAGAAAAGCAAACACCTTTTTAAAAGCACCAAAACTTTTTTGAACTTCTACTGAGATTTTTTTGTAAAAACTTATACAATTCCCATAGAATTTTATGATAAGAATATTTCGCACGCAAACAGTTTAGACATTATAATACAAGTTATTTATTGAGTAATTCGTAGTAGTGAAGAAGATTTAATCGACACCACCTAAGTTACTTGTTACCGAAAACGCATGGAGCTTTTCCTTAATCATTAAATTATAATTACTATAAACGAGAGATAACTTGTTTTTGTAGTGTACTTTTATTGTAAACAATATTCCCATGGGAATGACATCTCATCATCATCATCTCAGCTCTCCAATAAGGATATCCATACAAAAGTAATTTAAAGTATTTACGCTGTTTAATAAAATATAAAAACTCTATCTAACAAAATAAAATTATAAAAATTTGAAGACACGTATGGCTCAGTTGGTAGTGACCCTACTTTCTGCGCCAGCGGTCGCGGGTTCGAGTCCCGCTGGGGGGCATACTTTTGTTGAGCACGAATGTTTGTACTCCAGTCATGAGTGTTTATATTTATACTATGTATGTATTTATTTAAAATTTATATGTGTAGTATATCAACTATCTGGTATCCGTAATACAAGCTTCGTAGCTTACCACGGAACTAGATGGCGCTGTAGTAATAACGTCCCAACATATTTATAATTTATTTATTTATTATTTATCATATAACAATAAAATATTATTAATCCTTTCTTCCAATTAAGATTATAAGCGCCGGGTTCGAACTTGCTTCACTTAGCTTACATCACTAACGAGTAATTACAGCTACTACCTACTACTCTAAAGAAATGAAAATTAATTAAACTTAAATTAAATGAAAAAAGCTCATTGTGTAATGAAATTTTGGGCCATACACGAAACCATTTGAAATTAAACCAAAGGGCTGACACTGCAAGCAAGAAATAATTGCATTCCTATCATGCGATGTGGCGAAGCTTGAAACGAGTAAAAAAATCGTAATTATCCAAAATTCGGTATAAAACTTAGATAGCTTTCTTATTGTAAAGCTATGATTTTTTCCGCCTGTCAGATTTTGCTAAGTTAATTGGGTGTTTTCTGTTCCATTTTGTTATGTAAGATGCTCGGAGTGGAAAAAGAATTCTAAGCTTTAGCTGGATTGTAAGTAAATATATATATATATATATATATATATATATATATATATATATATATATATATATATATATACTAGCAATTCCCGCGGCTCCACCCGCGTTCTAATCATTATAAAAAAATAGTGATTGGTGTTAGATGGATGAAAATTTAGGATTATAAGTTTTTTTAATGCCCAATTATAAAAAAATAAAAAATGCAGGTTACTTTTCCTAAAGGATAAGATATTTTCCTACACTAAAAAGTATCCTTTATCGTGACGCAGATAACCAGCTATCATGATACCAAAACACATCAAAACTTGTCCAGTGGTTTTCCCGTTATAAATTCCAAGGCTGACAGACGGACTGACTATTAAATAAATACCTTAGCTCGGTTATTTCATGGCTGATTTTCAAATATGTTATATAAGTTATTCTTAGAATAAAGTATAACAGCAATTATTGTTAACAATTATTACATTATTATAAAATGAAAAAGGTATATTAAAATATTATTAACATATTATTATAAAACAAAGAACTCCGCCGCGTCTGTGTGTTTGTCTGTTCGCGATGAACTCAAAAACTACTGCACCGATTTTCATGCTATTTACACCAATAGATAGAGTGGTTCTCGAGGAAGGTTTTAGTATATAATTTGTCAAGTTTTTGCATACATTTACTAGCGGAACTCGCGGTTGCGCTCGCACTAAATCTAGCTAGGTTAGGTTATTCATATTTAACACATCATTAATATTAATAACTCATTCTTTGAAGTCATCTATTAATGAAAAAACAGCCCTTTGTACTTCAAATATTGTATGATAACTTTTGGTACGAACTTCATTATAATAATATACGAGTATAACATTTTCCTAATGTTATTACGTGTTTTGTCCTCCATATTATTATTTAGCATTCAAAATGTATCCTTTGTAAAAGTATCACGTATAAGGAAAGTGTAACTTCGATTTTTTATTATCTTATTTAAATAATCCTTGGTTTTTTTTCATAGCTTAATATTGTTTGAACTAGGTTAGTGCAACTTGTATCACTCGCTTTAATTATGAGGTGATCAGAGAATATGATATGTGCCTTAAATAGTCTATACAATGGATTGATCTAATAAATTTTACATTTTAAAGTAAATTACACTCAATGTTAAAATTAAACCATATTAAATCATTATTGAGATAAAAAACGGAATATATGTATAAAAATTATGATTCTACTACTTACTAAAAAATACTTAATAAAAAAATCGGTATACTCGTAAATAGTTAAACCTTAGATCTTGGAACCTCGAAAACCTTTCTATTTCTAATAGTGCACTGTTATACAGACAGATATCCCAGTTTTTTTACATTAATGTCTAAACATTTTTATTAATTCAAACAAATAAACTCTACAACTGTTACATAGCATGAATAATGATATAATGATTAGAAAAAATACCCTAAAAAGTCTAACTTTTCTATTTTTCTTAATTAATTCTTAAAGCACTCAATATGTTATATACAACATGCATATATCACAAATCTAACGAACGAGGCCAACAATACGTATTGCTTTTTAATAAGAAACTGTTTTATAAAATGACCAGTCACTTTAACGAGTTAATTCGTTACTTAGTCAACCTGTCACATTTCTTGTTCCTATAATTGGCATGTTTCATTGAATAATTTATAATGAATTCAATTATTGCCGCCTATTTTTTTTATTTTATTTATTTAGTTAAGTTTGCTAGTGGTTATTACATTAAATACATAAGTTCAATTAAAACTAAAAAAATTACAATGATGCATAACTGTTTGAAAGCAAACACAACATACTCAATATTTTGTCCGTTTATAAAAACTAAACTAAAAATATACTTAATAAAGTTTTAAATCAATAATTAAGTTAAATGAATTAAATTGATAATACTTTCTTAGATTTACGCGAATATTCGACATTATAAATGAAACTACCTTTTCGGATTTTAAATTGATTATAAAAAATTAATTAATTAAATAAATATCTATAATTAACATTGTATAACTATTTTAAAATTGAAAAATAATTATTCGATTCTTATTTAGGATTAACTAACTTCTCTTTAATGACCAAAAAATACATGAAGGAAAATAGAAATAAATAAGTTCATACATAAAATATAATAAAAATCTAACTGAGTGGAGTCTGTACATTAAATATTTTTGGCCAATTATTAAAATAGTCGCTATTATAGATACAGAGGCTTAATTCATCGTTTTTAGAAGTTTTGTCTGTCTGTCAGTCTGTGACCGTGTCACGAGAAAGCCACTGGACAGTTTTTGATGAAATTTGGTATAGTGATAGCTGATCTGGATCATCATATAGGATACTTTTTCCGCATGAAAATATCTCATCTCAGACAAATGTATGACATTAACCAGTAAAATGAACATAGTGACGAACCCGAGCGAAGCGAGGACTACTCACTGGTATACTAATATTGATGAAGATATAATACGAAGATAGGCTATGAGGTAAATTATCAAATAGAATACTTTTAGCCGTCTAGATACACCAAATAAAGTAAGGGTTGGTATGATACTTAAAATAGATAGCAAAGTCTTGATTACGAGCGTCTGGTTTACGCAATCCATTAGTTCAATCCACACACATTAAGAACGATTAACAGATCGCCAGAGATGTTAGCTAACCGACTGGCTTATGCCCTTTCGTAGATAAAGAGCCTGTGGTACAAAATACTTAGAATTATACGATATTACATACTTATACCTTACTGTGCTTATACTGTGTAGTGTGTATAATGTTATAATAATATTATATTTGTATTGTATTCAGCCTTTTTAAACCTCCCACTGCTGGGCATGGGCCTCCCTTTAGTACGATCTCCACATGTCTTTTGAAAACTTGCAAAGTTCTCTCAGACATGGTTTTATTTACCGTAAGGCAAGTGGTAATGATGTCAGAAATTATTCGCACATGAAAATATTAGAGGTGCAAGACTCGGATTCGAACCCAGATCACTAAGTTATCCAAGCAAACCCTTTACCACTGTGCTACTGGCCTTTTCAAAAAATGTACTGTAGATTGTATTAACTATGGTTTACGTAATATTACTATATAATAGGTACTACTTAATTTTACGCGAATATGTACAATATTAAAAAAACTTTGATCTTCTAGGATAATAATTTTGGAATTTAATTTAAAGTTTATCGCGATCCTGACGTTTCGAATGTTTTACAGCAATCGTCTTAAGTTCAGACTTATGTTACTAGTACCTGTATTTTATAAACATTTATACATTCTTCTAGATATAAGTATTAAAATTAACATTTGTCTTCTAAAAGAATTGAACCTGAAGTTACTTACACTATTACACCAGATAGCTATAAGAAAACAGAATAGAAAGCACAATTCTAAAAATAAGGTCATTAGTCAAAGAAAAGTAATTCATCAGAGCGATAGCGATTCATTCAGGCCGTAGCCAGGCTTTGTGTAGCATAATAGATTTTACGACCTAAGTAATCGAAACGATTACACAGAAGCAACTTCTTATTTATATTACTCGAAGAAAGCACAATTAATTGTAAAAATATTACAAAATATATGATATTTATTATGATCTTCTTTTAATATAAAAAATCTCGTGTCACAGGGTTTGTTATCGAACTCCTTCGAAACCGCTTGTTCCTACGTCACATCGAGGCCCGGCGACAACCGAAGTGTTTTATTTATAAGTCTAGACCCCCAGCATCACACCTGGAGCTATGCATTCAACACCGCTTGACCGATTTTTAGGATTATTTTTGTGTGTATATTTGATAGTTTATTCGGTAAGCCTGAGGCTATTTTTTATTCCCCTAAGTAATAAGGGTGGCCCTCCCCAGATTTTTAATTTTTAGACCGAATTTTTATTTCATACTACGGAAAAAATAATTCATCATAAAATCAAAAATTTTCATCTTTCTACCACCAATATTTTATAGTGATAAGAACGCAGGCGGAACCGCGGAAATTGCTAATAATATATGAAGTTTACATGTTATTACTACACTATATTTGTCTGCATGAACTCTTAAACAATTTATCCGATCTTAACAATTTTTTATTGTGTGAGTTATGCCAACTTTAAAAGGAGGATAGTACTGCTTTTATCCTGGTTATATTTAACGGAAAAATTAGAAAATATTATCTTGAGAGATATTCCGGAGAGAGAACCGAGAAAATGTGAAACGCCTATTTTAAGCTACAATACAACACGTGGTTTGCTGTATGATATATGTATAAACAATTCAGTAGACTGACATTTTTTTACTCAACCTATAGCGTACTCATTTTATATGCACTAACAAAATTTTATGATCAAAACATATTTTCTATTTTATTAACACATTATTGTTAGAACCCATCTTTAAAGTTATAACTACATTCGAAGTAATAGAAAAATAATTCCAACAATAAAATAAACTTAAAAGTTAAACACAATTTCAGTTAAGTAATAAAACCGTCATGAATTTAACAAATTGAAATATAAAACTACTATAAGAGTGATCACTTAATACGTTACTGGGCATGAATAATTGCTGGAAGGAATTTAAATAACTTTATAATGGCTCAATTTGATATAGTTTTAATAAGACATGCGATTTTGTGATTTATTAAAGAATATTTTCTCAACATTTTTGACTTTGGCCTGTAAAAAATAATACTGTGATATAATACTGCAATATTAACTTTTAAACTTTTTGACGAAGTTTAAATTAAATTACTGTCATCATCTTCATCATCAGCCCTTTTTAACGTCCCACTGCTGGGCACAGGCCTCCCTCAGTACGAGGGGGAAATTACTGTAGAGATCCGTAAAGTTACAGTAAGATTATGTTACATACATTGTTTTCATAAAACAATATCAGTTTCAATTCTAAAGAATTATCTAGAAATATGATGAAGATTATTTTTGGTCCTCAGTTTTCTATATAACCTATATTTTCGCGCTCCTATTATTTTAATTTAAACGAATTAACAACAGATCTATTTAATCTACCATATTATATAGCAATATAGCTATGATAAGTCATAGATTAAAATAACTATGATGTATTAACAAACAGACAAACAAACATGAAAAAATTATAAGCATTTCGTTACTACCTTTTTCGTACAACACAATTACTATTTAAAATATTTTGAGTTTAATGTTTTTGCTTTAATTTCCAGGTGATCTAAGCTTGTAAAGAATTTGATACTTCGTGATAAATCAGTTAGTTAGTGAATGACTAGAAAAGAAATAAATCTCGAGAACATCAACAGTCCAACTATCGCTTTATATTCCTATAATGTATTCCAAAGAGTATAAATAAAATATTTCAAAAACAATACTGTTACCAAAATTCAGCTCACAAATTGCATTCCGACCGATTCTTGCATACATTTCTGTTGCCTAATTGATAGTTAAAATATTCGGGCCTTCGTTAATTTCTTTCTACATAATAAAGTGGGATACAGTTTGTTCCGAATTTCCAAGTAACCTACAAATAACAATATCACATTTTTTAACTTTCCTTGAGGAGATACTGTTAAAATACGTTTAAATTGATAAAATATGCATATAAAAATATAATCAACTTTCGATCTTAAGCTTTTAGTAAGTCGTGCTTAGTAGAACTTAGTAAGTCAGAACGTGTTTTGAACTTTTTTAAGCGTCTTGCAATTCAAATTATATTTTTCCTTAATTTTATCTTTACTAATATTATGAAACCGAAAAGGTGTTTATTTGGTTAAACGCATTAATTAACAGGAACTACTAGTTCGAATCGAAATTTTTTTTAGAATTAGATAGTCCATTTATTGAGCAATTGGGCTTTTATAGACTTCATAAAATCACATGGGATAATAATATGTAAAATCTAAGAATTTGACTTTCTGTCATTAGAATGCAGGCGGAGCTGTGGAAAAGGCTAGTTTGTATATACGAGTATTTATAATTTATACCAATTTTCACTACGTATATATCAAATATGTATTTAGAATAATTCATTCAAAAATAAAAGTATTAAAACATCCACTTAGTTTAGAAACGAATTGGTTCTTCGAATTTTCATTCTTTATGGAATTTCTTAGAATCGTTCACACGAAATCTTATAAAATCGGCTGAACTCACGTCGTATATTATCAGGTTAGGTCGATTTAACCCAGTTAGCTGCGATCAAAGACCGACGGCATGTACACGATTCATACCATTTACTTATGCCAATCGGACTGATATTATAAGCAAGAAACTTGTATTACTGCTTTATACGGCTGGACTAATTTTGATGAAACGTAGCACATAAATAGACATTTACTTGAAACAACACACAGTCACAACTGTAAAGTACTTACGAGTTTATGTACCAACATGTACATATATATTATGATATGAATCGATTTTACACAAAATATCATTTTTTTAATTTTTTATTTGTAATAATTTTCCACTATTCACTACATTATTATAATCAAACAAATCTGTCCCATCTTTATTTTAGTCAGTGGGCCACATTCAATGCATTTTATTTTCATTTTTAAACTCTTTACAGCGAACTCTAACGATCCATCGCATTAAAATGCATATCGAACAGTTTGAAAGTGCAATCAAATCAGTGCTAATTGATTGGCGAAAGAGATTAAAAGTTAGCTGAGACTTTGTACTTTAATTCAAACTTCGTTATGTGCCATTGACTATTTAAATTTTACCGTATTATTGAAAAAGATGCTAATTATATTGGATTTTTGGTCGACTTGTTCTTTACTTACGTTATTTTAAAGGTAATGAAATTAGAAAATTTGTGTTAAGTTTTTTTCTAACTATATAAAGTGGTTTATAACATATATAAATTATGACGGTTTTAGACTAAGTCCATAACTATTTCTGGGTATTTAAAGGAATTTAAATTAAATAGAGTATAGTTTTAGTTTTACTATTACTACTAAGTAATACTACACTTTTGAAAGATTAGAATATCTTTAAAATGTAATAATAATTATCTTTTTTCAACTTCAGTCAAATTTGAAATCAATCTAAAGAAAGGAAAATAAAGCAAAGCTCTTTCAATTTCCTAAAGCTCCTTACACTGCTAAAAGCTTGTAATAACTCAACGTGTAAAAAGCCTTGACCTCCAAATGGTCTCATTAGACGAGCATGAACAGAATCCCACATTCGCCACTCACGAGTCACAACATCCGCTTAGATCAATAACAATGTACAGTTGACAGCATTAACATAAATCTAAACTGACATTTCGTTTGAAATAGATTTGTTAGAAATAGTCTTCATAAACGCAATAAAATTTAACTAGTTCTGTAAACACTTGTCATCTGACCGTCTCTGATTGTTATCCAATTAAATCATAGTAAATCGCTTAATATTTGTCCTTTTGTGCCCTAAACCCTTCAAGATTCTTGTATTCTGAGGATTTTTTTTACTAAGTTCTTATATTTGGACTTATTTACCAATTAAACCCAAGAATATGTATTTGTCCTTCTGTAATTTCCTTTTTTTTATTTGATTGCGATTAATTCGGTTTGACTGTAGTCAGCTGATTAATTTTAGTTTTGAGAGTCGCCGATTTTAATGACTATTCCCTTAAGAAATAAGTTATTCTTCAAAGGCCGTACTTTATATATTATAATATAATTCTACACTTTAATATAATTCTAAATTACTTTTGAAAGAATTTTGAGTGTAAAAATATGTAACTAAGTTGTGAATCCTCAAGGCGCGTGTAACTCTCATTCACATTCAAATTGGAAACATTTTATTCGGCACAAGCGACCCCCCTCGCTACTCTCGGGTCTCGTCCCTAGGTAAATTTTAACGGTTGGTATAGATTTCTCCAAGATAAGATATATCTTTCGCTGTAAAATGTATCTAAAAGTAACAGAAGCCAGCTATCATAATACGAAATCTCATCAAAATCTGCGCAGTATTTTTCTCTTAATACGTTCCAAAACTGACCGACAAAGATTCTAAAGATTATAAATTTAATCGCTGTATCGATAATAATGACAATTTCAATAGGATTTTCCAAAAAAATATGTGCAGATCCGACTCTGTATTTTATTATATGTATAGATTAAATTATAACTTTAAAGCAGCAGTTAAAGGTTAAATTATAAATTATATTATTTTTTAAAAGCCTGTGACGAACTAACTTAAGACCAACATTTGTTATCCTAAATAATAAATTCGATACCTTAATTCGCAAATCGGCTAAATCCGTTTACGTGAACTTTTCAAGGGGACACAAAAATCGTTATTGTTTCAAAACTAAGTATTACAAACTCGTGAAATATGATTTGTTTTAGATTATTTTAAATATATAGTTGATGTAATAAATATTTATTGTTCCGAACCTATAACCAATATTATAGTAAGTAAAGCATTTCTTGATTTTGGTAGCCTTTGAAAAAATATTGAGAAGGAGTTAGCCGATTTGCGAATTAAAGTATATAGGAAAATAAAACAATTTTTTTAGTATATTTTTTTAGTAGTAATCGAACCCACATGTTCTGTTTCTAAAAATCTTCATTTATTCTTACAGACCAAATTCAAATGAAGTACTGACCTCGTAATGCAATTTATTTTATCAGAACATCCCCAAAGATTTGCTTCGACAGCGCCCAATCTACACTTGATTGCTTTACGATTAGACGTTCAAACTGTGAATAAGGAATACGTCACTTAACTCGATATAAGCAAGTCAGCCCCCATGTCCGGTTCAATCAATCTTAGTAACGAATGAATTACTGTGATCTATAAAGTATAGGGGAAAGGTACCAATTATAGAATACGTCCCTAATATGAATACCTTAAAATTTCCACAAAAGTCGACGAGACTAGGCTTAGTATAGTTTAATCGAAGACACCCAGGGTTGTAGCTTCGAAGGGTAAAAAAGGGTAAAAGGGTATTTTGACAGTTTGTCTTGCAAAGCACCATGGCACGATGCCATCCTCCAGATTGGATGCAGGTGAACATCTTTCTTGATTGGTTTAAGCATTTTATCCAGCACACAAAACCAGTGAAGACATAAAGGGAGAAGAGTGTATTCAATGCATTACCCGTAGACAGTGGTGTCACATTAAGTGTTCTGTAGTAGAAAATGCGGATTTTATTTGTGATTTTTGCATGCAGAGTTAATTTTATAATATTCTTTTCAATAATGAGACATGACACTAACATGGAATACCGTATTCCATAATAGGGTCACATTTTTAAGAGGCATGTTTTTGGGTAATTTGTTTTAGTTAATAATATTACGAAGTGTTTTTTATTCTTTGATTTAAATATTTTTTTTCAAGACTGATGTTGACTGCATTTAATTGTAACTCATGAGACTGATTAAAATAAAACTTTTATATTGTTATTTTGAAGAGTTTTAGTATTCCATATTCGGTACCTTTCCTCTATATATACTTATGTACATAGCGTTATATTTATCTTATAATAACTTTTTATTAAATGTATACGTATGGAATAGAAGAAAATAATCTATTAGGAAACAAATGCGGTAGGTCCAATATACATATAAGAAAATTTACAACATTTGTGTCTGTCGGGTTGTCTGTCTCTTTTTTACTTCAGACCGGCTTATATCCGAAAAAGCTGGATCAATTTTAAGAGGACTTCAGTAGCAGATAAGTAAAGTAAGAAAAGTCTGTAGCTAGGTTCTAGTTTTAAAGCTTTTGTAATGAGTATTTGATTTTTTATGTTTTAATTTTTATCGCAAAAAAAGCTTAACGCTAAGCAAAGCTTAAAGCTTTCTGTTTGTACTAAGTTTCGGTCACAACTCTCCCCGTGGGTTACAATGAGTCTAATTCCTTTTCAATTAACAAGGACCACAAGGACCCCCCGTTTTCTTTACTATCAATCTTGCGAATACCCTTTCCTAAGAGAAAACATAAGTATAAAGTAATGTAAAAAAATAATTACAATCCAATAATGACCCAAAACTTTATTTGTATTGTCCAAAAATTGGTATACACGAAATTTTGTTCATAAGTCTAAGGTTATATGTTGGTTATAGTTCACCTTTCTATTAAGTAATACTCTTATACTCAATAGTATTAAATAAACACAAACATACATACAATCATATTCTAATTGATTCAACGATCAACCACAACAAGTTACCAAACCACCAAACTAACATTAGCACTTAGCTAATTACTATATTCACTTCTCAACAAAGGTGGTCTGCAAACAAATCAAAGATTAAACTCCAATTAAAGCCCCAGTCGACCTCGCACTATTGGCAATCTACCCCGCGACAAACCGACCCTTAATATATCAAGCTTCACTACTAAGCCCGCGACGGTCGCGTCGACAAATAATGCCCATGATAGAGTAAAATAGAAGTGTTAGCTCGGACATTCATGACCGGATTACTTGGACAAACGTTATTTGCTCAATGTGTTGCTGATTTATTGTTTGGTTACTCAATTGATATAGCTTTATTGAGAAATACCTACAAATAAAAGGGATTTCTTGGAAGAAAATATAATATCTAATGATTTCTAAGTATAGACAGCTGGAACAACATTTTTAAATAATAAAAATAGCTTACGCCGCATTTATTTTAAAATCACTTAAACTGAGCTTTTTTATTACCAAGCTAATAAAAAAGCTCTGCTCATACATAGTACATACATATTGTATTGAATGATAAATTAATTTTATTTTAGTAGGTATATAATATGTACATAGCACTGTTATTATTAAGGACTATTTTCAAAATCAGATCCTATAATACAGCATTTCTCGATTTATTTAAGATGAAGCGGGTTTTTGGATTTTCCGCAGGCTCATTTATTTTCTTTATCCTCGCATGAATAAAGATAAAAAAATATTTTAAAGTATACATTAAGCTTTATACTTCCACAAAAATAATTATCAACATAACAAAAATATAAAAAAATAACATTCCTCATGGCATTTCTAATAGCTATTCTATGGCAGATCCAAACCGCCGCACAAATTATAGGCGCCGGTAGAGCGGGTACGTGCTTCCCGGACCCCGGGATCCCGGCTCGTGATCATTGCTGGTATTATTCAACGGATATTGTGTACTGTTATGTCGATAGATATCGATGTTGATCAGCATTTAAAGCGAGCCATTATTTTCGAATCGATTTTCGAGTCGAGTACATTGTGTACCAGATGTATAAAGCAATTGTTGTGTGCGGAAATTGAAGTTGGCGTCTTTAAAGCGAATTGTAACTACGCTTTAATGTATACTTTATTGAGTAATTATTATTTGTTTCATTTAAACCTTTCTGAGTTCGAAATCTATTGCAATTAATGCTCCATATTATTATACTTCAATAAATATTTTTTGTCTGTTTGCACTCAATACTCTAAACGGTTTAACCGATTTGGAAGAAGCTTTCACAAGCCGATAGAGAATTTCTGTGAATTTCCCTTTTTACGATTATTTGACATACTATTTTTAAGGGCTCTTTAATGATAAGGTCTGCAAAGCATCTGCTTGTCTAAATCTAAATTTCATACTTTTCAACCAAATATTAAAGATAATTTACATTTAAAAATAATCTGGCACTTTAAATAACATAAGTCGTTGAAAATTATGAGTACTATTCATTATATAAAACTATTAATCGCGTCTCTAACATCTGTTCGAATATAAAACGGTATATCGATTTCAACGGAATTGGCTTAACAAATTGATTCATATATATTTGAACTGTGAGCGGCATTAAAGTGAGGATCGGCCCTAATTGTGCAAAGTGTATTCCAAATTAGTGAATAATTTTAAAATTTGTTTTATAAGTACACGATTTTAAGACGATTTTTCTAAAACTGATTTTATTGTGTAACCTAAGATAGGTTCCAGGATCTCGCAAAACATCGGTGCTGGTGAAATTCAAAGGATTAACTATCAGTAATTCAGTCTATTTATTGATCAAAAAGAGTAATTGATATATGCAAGTACGACCTCTTTGTACGAAATTCTAACATTTTACCAAAAACAGTCTATATTAATATGACGTGATGCTAGCAATATTTTTTTATATTGTATTAATTTCTTAATTGGCGAATAAAATAATGTATTTTTTTAATTTATCATCAGTTATTATTCTATACTCCGGTATTTTTATTGAAATTTCAAAGAATTGCCTAGGTTTTTAAATTCTTGTATAAAGGTCTGAAAGGTTAACAAGTAAGGCATTTTCGTCACAGTGCTATGTCTCAATCAGAGTAATCGCCACAATAAATACTCGTCCCGGGAAGCAATTTGGGAAGAGAGTGATTGCGAATATATGAAACAACGTGCCCTTAGTACGTCTGTACGTTGAAAGTCATTAAGCTGAGTTAAAGACTTAACTTAAACCGAAATGTATATATAAATTCCTAAAGTTTGTTACTTGTACATTTAAAACTATACAAATTAAAATGAAATTTTGTACAAAAATAGACAATAACCTCGAGAAGCCCTAGAATACAACTACGCACCTTATTTAAGAATTATAATAAACTTATTAAAAGTTATTGGTTGTATTTTCATCCATACTAATATTATAAAGTAAAAGTAACTCTGTCTGTCTGTCAGTTACATTATTATGCGTAAAACGATAAACCAATTTGAACGAATTTAAATAGATATGGGTGGAATCTTGGGAGATAAATATAGGCGTTTTCGTTCGCAAATTGCACTTGAAAGGGTTAAATAGGGGATGAAAGTTTATGTTTGAAACTAATAACTTCTTAAGATACGGACAAAAATACGTTATAACCTGTAACTATCCATTTAAACATAAGTACGAAGGAACAAGTGAAGCGAGAGTCGCTAGTACAAAAATGAAACATTTCTCTTACTTAAAAGTATTTTGAAGAAACTAAATATAAAAGTCAATATATAACTAATATATGAACATAGAAGTGTTCTCACTTTGAATTCACCGTACAAATAATGTATTGACGTTATATAAAGTAGATGTGAGTCTTTAACAGACAGCCACTGAGTTCTTTTTCAGACTCTTACCGCCGCACTCATAGTCACTTAATGAACCCTTAAGTCGAGAATCACCATACTAAAGAACGACTTAATGGTTCTTTAAGTGACTATGAGTGCGGGCGTTTGTCTTTGTTTAGGATAGATAGGATAGGACCATGCCGAAGTTTAAGATTAAAACCTAATGTGGTATAAGAATCAGTGGTTTATAATTCGATTCCCGCTGCCATTAAAATGTATTTCAAAACCTAATTCAATAAGAAAAATTAGTAAAAAAAGAAATGAAATTACAAAATATTGAATAAAATTCATCATTAGATTTTTTGGCTTTTATTTCTATCTTCACACTAATTTACCTTTTTTGAAAAAATACCTACTTTTTCTTTCTTCTTTCCTACTGTACTGCATATTCATATTTTTGTACTCTTATCAACATAAGGACAATCAGGCCATAGTAAACCACGCTGGTCAATTTTTCCCTTCACCTTACGACAAGTGCTAATCATGTTGAAAATATATGTTGGGACAATTTATACACAGAGCTATCTAGTTCCATGGTAAGATACGAGCCTTGTGTTTTGTTATGTTGTATCATAAATATAAGCATCCATAACTGGAGTACAAACATTCGTGCTCAACAAATGAATGCCCCCAGCTGGATTCGAACCCGCAACCGCTGGCGAAGGAAGTAGGGTCACTACAAACTGCGCCACGCGTGTCGTCAAATGAATCGCACATGAAAATATCGAAGATGCGATACACAGTATTTGAACCTGCTTCAGTCGTTTCATTAAGCGAACACCCTACAACTGAACTACCACTGCCCACAATACAATACGACCGTTAATATGCAAATATAATCCTAAATAACGTAAGGGTGGTCACGATTAAAAGCTAGTTATACCCATAGATTGCATCTGTTAGTGCTCTCAAATGAAGTTGCATATAAACATTTATGGTACGAAAGCTCTAGAACCCACCGGGATAATGGTAGCGACTCTTAGTACCAAACTATGAACGCTCTATTGCCTATTATTTAGTATAGCTTTTGTTATTTCAAATTAACATGATTTTCCAAAGATACTTCCTAGAATTTAGATTTTATATATGTATATTTGTAAGTCCATATATAGAAATCTATATATTTTAGAATATTACTTGGTTTCTACTGTTGTAACACCCTCACTCTCACATACTTCTTTACTTATTATTCAGCCCAAAACTAGTATTTAAATAAAAGTATAGATAAAATATATATGCAAGTTACAGATAAAGATAAAAAAATAACAAAGTATATATAATATACGATTAATCTTTGATATAAATAAATATAAGGAAATTAGAATATAAATAACATAAATAAATATGTTGTGACATTACTAATTTTAAGAAATTAGAAAAGGTAATTTATTTAGATTCTCAACATAAAAAGAAGCTCAAACACGTTAAATCCCATGACTAACTAAGATGTACTAATTTTAGCAAAAACATTATCGCAATATATTTTAATAACTATGTATTTGGACGATATCGCGTAACATACATATAATTCATACATATATAGATACATACATACATACATACATACATACATACATACATACATACATACATACATACATACATACATACAATAAAGTCATACATCAAATTAGGTACTTTTAAAGACAAGACCGACAAGACCGAATTATCGAAAGTACTAAGTAATCAAGTTATCTAAGGCACTCGTCACGTAACTGAATTATCCTAACCAATATCATAAGCATGATATATAGCACCTCCACACTTTGCTCGAGAAGCTATTAAACTTCTCAAACTTTGTGAGGAATACCCCACGTTTATAATCGTCATAACTTTACACTTTAAGCTGCGAAATCGATGAGTTAACATTGCCTTTGACTTTAATTTTATGTTTAAGCTTTTTTAACCGACTTTAATAGAAGGATGTTTTATAAACGAATATGCTTTTTTATCCATAAACTAGCAATTCTCTCTGCTCCGCGTTTTAACCACTATCAAAAATAGGGATTGGTCGTATTAGGATGAAAATCTAGCGTTATAAGTATTTTTGATGCCAAATAATAAAAAAGTAAAAAATAAAAACTTAGTATAAAATAAATATCTGAAGAGCGCTACCCTTACCACCTAGGGGAATATAAAATAGCCTACGACCTACCAAATATACACAAAAAAATCATAAAAATCGGTCAAGCCGTTTCGGAGCAGTTCGATAACAAACACTGTGACACGAGTTTTTTATATATTAAAGAGAGAAATATGTGCACACTCAAATACAGTAGGCATGATGACTGATTTTGAAAAACTGGCCTATAATGGTTTAAAGTATCTACTATTTCCAAAAAATACATTATTTCAGCAGAAAACAAAGTTTTATTACGAAAAAAATGCTATTTAAATTTTAAGTTTTAAAATTTGCTTCAAAACGATCGACGGTGTCATGGCGTCTGCTTGTGACGTCACGACCGTATAATCTGACTGTAAACACTAGGGAGCCAAAGCAACAAATCAGATAATTTGGGTTTAAATATGAATTCAAAAGTGTACAAGTGCTGTGCGGTCCCTCAGTGCGTTAATACGAGGATCTATAACAAAGAAATCGATATGTTAATCAATAAAAACAATGTTTTAGAAACAATCTCTAATCTATTACGTAGTGCTTTTTATTAATACAGAAAAAAATATTAAAATTTTACGGGTTTGAATTTTTAAATTATTGTTTATAAAGATATAATAATGTACAACTTACATTGTAGTCTTGACATTTCTAAACTCAGCTGAACAAAAGTCTTTATTTGATGCCAAAAACTCCCCCAACATCAACAAATCAACTCTAGGCAAATTAGAGCTATTTGCCTTGGTAAATCCTTGTTCCATGTTATGAAAACACAAACTAAGCAACTAATTGATAGAAATAATGAAATACTTCACAAAATACAAACGCAGAATGCAGATTTTAAACGTCCTAGTTAGTACTTTATACAAAACAAAGTGACGTTTGTACGGCCGTGACGTAATTCACTCTGATTGGTGTTCAACTTATCATGGCGGACTGCTGTATTTTGTCGTTTTATTTTAATAAATAAAATATCAATCTCGCCCTAAATATGAAAATAAATACGCTTTTCAAAACCTATTAATCTTATCTCATTAGATGAACACATTATTTTAGTGGTTTTTAGTTACTGTCATCATGCCTGTTACTGATTTGTATAGTTTAAATTGTCATTAATTGTATATTTATTAGATAGATTTGGATAGACAATATGATTTTCTTTTGTAGTTGTTTGTTTCTCCAGTTCGTCCTGAGTTAAAAATAAACTGGGAACCACAGATTTTCCGGCATATATTATGTAGTATTGCAGACTATACACACTCTGTGCCAAATTTCTTTCAGATCCGTTCATCCGTTCTGGCATTGAATAACAAACATCCATTCATCCAAACTTTCCCATTGATAACGCGCTTGTTTGAAAATCTGAAGGGTGTTCAAATCCCAAGTCTCGCACCTCTGATTTTTTCATGGGCGACTCGTTTCTAATATTTTTGTTTTTACTACCACCTACCTACCCCTTGTCTTACAGGATGGAAAATACCGTGTGAAAAAACGCATGTCTGAAAGAATCTAGTATTATTTCGACATACTTGTAAAGTGTTTATGTGTAAATAAATACCACGTAAACAAAATTGGATACAGTTCAGATTTTATAAACATTTATTAATAGCAAAAATCCATTTAGATAATTTACCCAATTTTGGTTAAATTTCAATCAATTCTCAATATCTACTTGCCTTAATAGCATTTTCTAACACCGAGTTCAAATTGCCCGAAATTGAAAAAAAAAGTAAGTACATAATTATAATTTACAGTCTTAATGCTAAGCGACAAAGTAGGCGATAAATGAATAACTTAGATGGATGACCACTGACCGTGATAAAATAATAATAAAGTACTTCAGTGTTAGATGACAAGGCGTAAAAATCTATAAACAAAGTCGATACCACTTTAGGCCGACTTGCTTTGAGTGTACATTGTACAACCCTAAAATTGCAAAGAGATAGAATAAACGTTAAAATAACATTAATTAAGAGGCCTGATCGGAGAAATTTGATTTCCATACAAACCTGAGCTTTTAAATTCGATCGCTTAATGATATACCATAAGCCTTTTTAGCCATTTCTGTGACTAAAGCCGATATATTGATAGCTATTTATGCATTTGAAGGGTACATTGGCAAAACAAGGAAAGTCACAAAAAATTCAAAAAGTTAAATTGCCACGTATTATACAATGCAATGTTAATTAAAAAAAATATTTTGTGACATTCTTTGTTTTGCCCCTGTACCCTTCAATTTAATAAGAAGTTATTTTACCGACTTCAAAAAATAATTGATGTGCCTATTTCTTATTAAATTCAATTTAAATTCATTGTTGAAAGCTTTGAAAAAAGCACACTAAACTATGTACATTAGACTATTTAAAAAGAATAGAACATACGACTTACTCATAATTGAATCATTTTCCTATTTATGACTTCCAGGTGGTTGTTATACTCTCTCTAGTAATAGAATCGTAAATCGATCATTTTAAGCACTTTCTAGGCAATAAAGCTTAATCGCGTAAAACGTTTTCTACATCAACAAGACTTACTGGGGGCAGTAAAAAATATTATTTCCGGACTAAAGATTAAGCCCGCCTTTGCTTAGTCCAAAATTGTTATATAGTTTTTTATTCTTTTTTCTTTTTTTTTATAGTTGGAGCCTATTTTTTTAACAACATATTTAAAAAAAAAACTGGCTCTAGCTATATACTTTTAAGGATACAGATTTTCTAGAATTTTGTATATATAAAAGCTAAAAAAGGTATTTTAAGGTTTATAGTTTATAGTTTTAACTTAAATAAATATTTCTAAGTATTTATGTAACATTCACTTGTATAATAATACCTGCTTTATGCCGGAAGGTCTAACTAACGGCTTAATCAGTATTTAGAACGTTATGCAAATTAGCTACACGTAACGTTGTTTGCTTAGCATAATGAAAGATCAATAGTTCTTCAATAAGAAGAGTATACATTAATTTATTAAAATGACTTATGTTATAAGCGTTTTATAGGATTAGAAATTATAGAAAATAAAAAATGTCGCAATATATTTCGCGCATATCTTTCGGGTCTAGAAAAGATAGGATTCCAAAATTTTTGGTATAAGGTTCTCAGTAATTTCAAAATTTAAAATTGAATTAATTTAATACAATTTTAAATTTTGAAATTACTGGTGCGCTTTTTTGTTAGAAATATCAACACATAATCTAAGATATTTTGTTTTAAAAGCCTATTATACGAGTAGCTGAAAATATTGTGAGTTGAATAAATCGCTGTTTAGTAATAGAATTACCAGTTTTACATTCACTTTATTGTGGTGAAAGGGTGTAGCTTCTAGCAATCCAGGTGGGTGTACAATCATCTACCATATGGGTTGCTTCTGCCACTTCTTTGATAGCTAACTAGCTCATGGGATCCAGCCATACTCATCAAGGCATCATGATCAAGAATGTAAGCGATCTTTTGACGCCCCAATTAAGGTGGAGAATGTTCTGTTGACTTTTAGTAGGTAATTTCTGTAATCGATGAGTCTCACTGCTCACATAAACACCTGTTTGTATAAAGGTGTAAACTTAAACAATGGCTAAGTAGACTATATATTTATTTTATTATTTTTATTTATTTACTAGCGGTGCCCGCGGCTTCGCTCGCGCTAAGAGTGAATAAAATAAACATTTTTGTTTATATACTGTTACTTATAATGTACCAAGGACTGATTCCCCATTTAAAGTTCTGGCCCTCTTTTCTGAAAACTACTGTGTAGCATTTTCTATTTCATCTACAGCGCCAGTTATTTTGTAATCCTGTGAGATGTTTCTCTTAAGTTTTAGCAAGAGTTATCTATATAAATTTGTAAGAACTCTATAGAACCAGTGATTGTGTTTTCACTTAAGAATGAAACAAAAAAAAACACATTTTAAGTTTAATTAAAAAATACCTAACCTAATTAAACACACACATTAAATACATTACACAACTGAATATTGTTTTATTGTTCCGCAAGTGGCTAGCCCGCGCGCGCCCCGCACCTGCCGTGCCGCCACTGCTGCGCTTTCTAAAACTTATTTCCTATTTTTAACTAATTTTGCTACTATGTGTATCATAATTTCTTTGTGTGTTTTTCGTTAATGATAAACTGATGTACGTGGTTCATTGTTATGGACTTATGGTAAAAATTACTGTTAAATATTTTTCCTACGCAAATTGTGCCACCCCCGTTAACCCCAATAAGGGTTGATTTTCAAAAAACGCTTAGATATGTATCTCATAATTTGTATTGCAGAGCATTATTTCAGTGTCACGCAAAATATTTCAATAGAATTAAATTTCCCATACAAACTCAGCCACCCCCTTTAACCCCCAATGGGGGTGAATTTCGAAAAACCCTGAAATACGTGTTTCATCATTTGTACTAAAAAGCATTAATTCAAAGTTTCATGCAAAAATGTGCAATAAAAATATTTTTCTCATACAAAATTTGCCACCCCTTTTAACCCTTTTAGGGGTTGAATTTCCAAAAAATAATATGCCTATGTCCTTCTCATGAATGCAAACTATCTACATACCAAATTTCAGCAAAATCGGTTGGGTGGTTTAGGCGTGAAAAGGTAACAGACAGACAGACAGACAGACAGAAAGACAGAGTTACTTTCGCATTTATAATATTAGTATGGAAGTATGGATTAAGTCTAAACTTTTCAGGTAAGGAACATATTACTTGTACAAAAACTATATTTATTCACATATTAATTTAAAATAACTATACAATCTCCATACCGAGCAAATAAAAAGAAAACATTTATTTAAGTAATGGCAACATTATGACACGTAAAGAATTAATTTCCGAATAAAAACTGGTAACTGCCGTGACGTTGGCTGTTATTGCTTGTGTCTATTCACAAACTTTATTGCCTTCTGAATATTTCGATTTATGGCGATACTTTGACCCAAGGGCTCGTTCGTGGTTAGCGAATATAACTCCATATTAAATTCTAGCTTATAAATTACTTTTTGTTCTGTTCGAAATTAATTTTTGACTGATTTTTTTTTTATTACTTTGCGTAGTTTCAAGGACTGATGGAGTGAGTTCTAGAGAATTGTTAAGTTCGAGAGTTTTGTAATAATTAACTTCGTAATACGGTCGCAAATATTTTCACATTTTGAATATTTTTTGCAATATTATTCTGGTTTTTTTGTTCCCAACATTGTGTTGTAAATCTGTAAAGTGTTTTGAAGAAAATATAGTCATTAGTGAAACTAAGGGTTTTGATATCCTAAATGTCAAAGTATATGTTAGTTACATTAATTTTCAAGAAAATATAAGTGCACAGAAGTGCCACAAAATTTCACTGCCTCACTAAAATACAAACTAAACATATTGTGTGCAAAAAGAAATCTCAATTGAATACCTCTTTTCATTAAGTCAGATTAAATAAAAAAAACCACACGAAACATTGATTTATAAATCAATATGCTAAGTTAACAAGGCAGTGTCACACTGACCTGTCAAATTAATCGAAACAAGCCACCACAATGAAGGCTGGATTAGCTCTCAAAACTGATGAGCCATAGATAGAATTGAACAGTCATCAAATTATAAGATCTATAATTTCGGTATTTAGACTATATTTTATTATAAGATATTTCTATCAGTATTTCTAATGAAATGCTCTAGTATTTTAATTATTATATAATACTAGCAACTCCCGCAGCACCGCCTGCGTTCTAATCACTATTAAGAAAAAGGGATAGGTGGTAGAAGGATGAAAATTAAGGTTTATAAGTATTTTTATGCTAAATCATAAATAAATAAAAAAATAAAATTTGGTCTTAAAATACAAAATAAAAAATCTGGGCACCCTAATCACCTAGGGGAATAATAAATAGCCTACGACCTTATTTCAGATCTATCGAATATACACAAAAAAAAATCATAAAAATCAGTCAAACTGTTTCCGAGGAGTTCAATAACAAACACTGTGACACAAGATTTTATTATATTAGATTAGAACTAAGAAGAAGATATAAAAGTGACAAAATCTGAACACTTATTTTATTGCTTAACTATTTTATATTAATAATACGAGTAAATTAGGGATCAGTTTAAAGCGTTTGAGATTAAAGCGCATTTCAATTTTGAGAGATCAATGGAAATAGATGTATGTATATTATATTTTTAAGCGGCAGTTGGCGCTTCTATTATGGACGGTTGATGGAAACTAAGTTGTGTAAAGTGGAACATGGTCAAAGTCGCTGAAACGCACTGGATGCGGATAGCACAAGACCGGTTGTCTTGGAATTTTTTGGGGGGTTGCCTATGTCAAGCTATGGACATGTTAAAGCTGAGATGATGACGACTAGGATGACTTTATTAAATACTAAATATTAGATTTGCATATCTAACTATAAAAATTATAGGATAATATGTATTAAAAAAATCATATTATTGCCCGAATTTAACTGAAATTAAATTAACAATAGAATAAAATAATGGTTGTTATGTATAGAAAATTTTAGGTTTCTCCACATAGATTTTTTTTATTTCCATTCATACAAAACCAAATGTATGTACAATCAAATTTACGTTTACCCAAAAACAAAGCACGAAAAATCCAAAATATACAGCCGTCATTTTGTTCTCCCTTTCTTTCGTATACACTATACTTCGTGAAGTACTTATTCAACAAGACCTTGAACTAGGATCGATTGAACTGGATCCATACTAATATTTAAGTAAAAGTTATTAAGTAGAATTTTTTATCTGTATGTCTTTCTGTTACCTTTCGGACTTAAACCGCTAAGCTAATATAGATAGAATTCAGGATTGAGATAGTTTGTAAAACACTGGAAAGGACATAGTTTTTTTTCGAAAATTATGAAACCATCATATCTTGTACGTATAAATAGTCTATCTATACTTCATCGCTTTTTACTTATAATTTTAAAAACTAATACCAAAATATTCTAGAAGTCTAATATTGGTTCAATTTTTTGAATCATAAGTAATCCAGTTCTATCAATTCTAATTTAACTCTAATCACTAATGATGCACGTCGATAAGCCCGCGTTTATTGACGCAGCTCATGTGATTAATTCGTTAGCTTAATATAATATTATCTCGGTTACTTAACATATTGATTTCTGATTTAACATATAAATGTATGAAATTAACATTTACAACAATAATAAAACGTATCGATTCTCACAACAATGTGCTGAATGAGACAAAGGTTTGATTCGGTCATACAGTTGTTTGACGAATATAATTAATAAGTTTATATTATGTAATTATTAACTAAGAACTTTATAGCCCTAATAGTTATAACAGGCAGGCTTAAAGTCAGACAAAATACAATTATCTTAACAAAAATTCGAATTTTGAACTTAATTAGTATTATAAAAAACTAAATAGGCTAAAATATCAAACTGTTCAGTACTTTTTTCTCCTATGTTTGTCAACATTTCAATTTCAAACAAACATACGAGACGAGACGAGACAAGACAAGCGACGCGGACGTTATGTTATTGTGTTGTTTATTTTTTTTTTAAATACTTAATTATTTTATATACATAGATAAATTCTACTCATATGTGAATTTTCAATACTCATTACGATCAAGTATCGACTATGTCACCGAATAATAGTAGTAATAAATAATAATTTCTTCATTTCCAAAAAATACCATAGCCAAAAATTAGTATAGGATTTAAAAAAAGGTTATTTGATATAATATATTCAATAGTTTATTAAACTAATTTTAGCCAATCAATAACTTGTCATTTTGTTTGATCGATAACTTTTTCCACTATTACTAGACTATGTGCTTACTACACTGTTTTAACTTAACCGTTCGACTTCGTAACATCGTAAATACAATGTTTAACTTCAATTCAGTCGAACAATCAAGTCGTTCGATCAACGTCGCCTGAATATAGAACGCACCTTTAGCTATAGAATATATGTAAATCATTTTGCCACCAACCTGTTTCAAAGGAATTGTGTCTTTCCAATAAGCGTTAGTTAATTTAATTATAATTTGTTTTGATTAGTATTATTTAGTCTATTAAATTGAGTTCCTGTCATATACATATGTATAATATGTGAGAAAAATAAAAATAAATATTTAGTACACATACATATATACATATTATGTAAGTATGTATGTAGATGAATTTATTATAAGCATGTAAAAATATAATATCTATAAGTTATATTTTAAATCAAATATTTCTTCAAAATTCCTTACTTTCCGTTGAATATCCAAAATATTTACGACGTCGTTAAAACAAGTTGAGATATTATTTATATCAATGACCTTTAAAACGTGAAAATTTACCGACAACTTTCATTCCACAAGCGATCTATTTCATAAAGACAACTAAACTATCTCAGCTCCAAACGGATCTTCGTATTAAATTTTAATGTAACGACTCGAATCTGCGGGCACATCGAAATTCCAAAAGTACACTACGTCCTCATAAAGAGTTAATATTTCAACAGAGCAGACTAAGAGAGCAGTAGTCACAGTGGAAGTTTTAATTTGCTTAAAGTTGTTACAACTTGGAACGGGTCCCTCGTTGGGCGCCAAATTAGGTACAGTCACTGGTAACAGTATAAAAGTAAGAAGACGTTAGTCTACTGATAGTTTTAATTCATGCCCCTGTGGAAACTTTTTTACGTTTTCCCTGTGATTTCGCATGTACCGCTTTAAAGTTTTTTTTTTTTTATTTCAACAGGATAAGGTGGAACGTTTGTAGCGAAGGTACATTAAAATTCATGATCGGTTGTCTCTTACGTTTCTCTGGTCGAAATTTAAGAGTCTGTTTCAAAGAGTCGGGATGATTTCCGAGTCTTTTTTTAGTTGTCTGTGACTGTACAGATACGAGTAAGTTAACGCCAGACATTGTTAAGCTGTACATTTAAATAAACCATGCGTGTTCAAGTTTAGAAATCGTTTCCAAGTAATGTTCAAAAAAGGAAGTTTCTATTTTAGAAATAGGTATGACTATCATATTTTAAAGCTTACCGTATTTTGACTTCTTTGGACTGCCATTCACTATGTTTGTCGAAGCTTATAAGGATGGCTGCGATTTCCTGAAACAATATGAAAATATATGTTATCCAAATGCCTTTACAATGATCAAGAATCCTCAACTTAAAAAAAATATCTCCAAATTAATATAACAGTAAATTAAAAGAAGAAAACGTGCATTTAATACATAATAAAGTTACATGCAATAATTCACTTCCCTCATCTCCATCTACTACGTGACAAGAAAATTTAGACAATTATATTCATGTATATTATCAACGAAAAAGTTTTCATTAATAAAAAATGGTTCAGTATCACTATTGTATAAAAAACAAGTACTAGAAAATAAGCCTAGAAACCTCATTTACAATTCCCGACATAATATACTCTTATTCTACACCTAACATTAACATCTTAGTAAAAAAGGCAAAAACTTGAAGCCAAACTTAATTTCTTCTACCATTTTTCAAGTACTTTCTTTCAGAATTGATAGCAGTTAACTTCGTACCTCTTTAGTTGAATACTGAATAAAGATAAAATTTTGCCTTTTATTGATACTTTGTTATTCTAGAAATACTTGAAATATAGTACTACTAGAAATATATGTTTCAAACTAGTCGTACTGTATTATCACATCAGTAGAAAGATTAAGAGTAGAAAATTTGTAGGCAACTTAATGAACTTTTTTGTTATTTTATTACTTGTTACCGGTGAAGATATGATAGTACCACTATAACATCAGTAAAAATTAGGAAATTCCACTTGATTCATCTTTATATTCAGAAAAGGTAACTTTATTCTGAGAATAGAAATCAAACCTGTTATCTAAGGTAAAATAGGTAGTACCAAAAACATATCAAGCTACCAACATCTGTGATCATATTAATTAATAATGACTTAATATAAAGTAGAAAAGAAACTCGATTTCCGTTGACATTTTAAAATAAAGACATGAAAATTATTTAAATTCGGTAAACACCAAAACCATTTGTACACATCACGAGGCGCTGATTCGCATAAACGCTCAATTTTCACAAACGTTTGATGTACAACCCCGATTTTACCACACTATTTCAATAAGCAATATGACTTTATAATGAAATGATTTCAAACTGTTCCTCAACTGACAGTTGTTTAAATGGAAATCTTGCACATTTTTTATATAATATTTAATATGTTTTCTTAATATTTTTTAGCTAAGCATTGTATTCAGCCCTTTTTACTTTCTACTGTTAGGCACAAAACTTCAACGGAGGGATAGGGCCTAGTCCGACTACGCTGGTGGAGTGCGGGTTGGCCTGGATCTTTACCCGTTTACGTATATTATTAATTAAGGGTCGTGTCGTGTTAACGGTCGCGTGAAGTCATATAGCCTAAAAATGTGTTGTAACATGTGAAAAGGACTATTAGTTTTATAGATTGTGACATAAAAACAAACAAGAAACAAACTCTACCGCTTTATATATTAAGTAACAATAAACAGCAGTATAACATAACATTTCATGTGTTATTCTAAAATAACGCAAGAACTTAACTAAACAAAACGACTCATTCATATTAAAAGTGCAAAATCCTATCTTAATAGCTTAAACTTGGTTGTATCAAAGTTTAAGGAACCCAAGCAACGAATGTGTACAAATTTCCTCAGTAAATTTATAAACACTTTGGGACTACTGCCCTTATTTATGGCCCGCTGTAATCTGGAGCATAGTTAAGTAGCTTTCGCTACACCAGGAAATGTCAGCGTTTGTTACAATCGGCCTGCTTGAGGATGTTTTGAAACTGGAAGTTTTGTGTAAAAATTTGAAATAATACACACATTCACACATACATATTATGTACATATTATGTACTAATAATGACTTATTCTCACTTCAGTTAATACAAATAAAAAAAAATGCTGTTGCTCGTAAGTAACAAACTATATGGGTTCTAAATTTTATCCAAATTTGCTTACTCGTTTTAGGATTGAAGAGTGAGAAATTATCAAAATACTAGATTAACTATATCAAAATAATTTGATACTTTCGTGTTATATCGATGATATTCGGCAGCTAGAAAATGTGATTTTGAAATGTGAAATTGACATCGCTTGGTTTACACTTTTTTGAATCATTTGAAAAGATCTAATAATCATATTCAACTTAACAATTCGTAGCCGTATCCTTTACTTTTCATACCTTTCTTCTGCCTTTTACTCACCCTATAACACAGCAAGAATCTAAATAATCATTGAATTGGAACAGTAATTTTTGTATTATAAGCACCCAAAACAGGCTTAAGGACATTATTTTATGATAAAAATAAGATAGAGAGAAGATGTAAACATGACTATTTAAAAAACCAAATAAAAAGTCACCAAAAATAGTGTAAAATTGTATAAAATAATGTAAAAAAGTATACCAAAATAAATTCTAATAACATATAAACATAATAATATACACATACATATCTATATAATTTAAATAAAAAATAACGCTGTCCCATATTATTACACCTCAATCATTCCACCAGATGCGACATGTACGAGTATATCACTTGCGTATGACAAATAATGTTGGTAACAAATTCTACTCAATTTGTCCCGTACCTTTTTCTGTAATTTGCTATAAAATATTTTTTATTTACGGTTGAACCACTTATTCCCATTTGTTTCGTAAGTGCTTGAATGATTATATTATATCTGCGCTATTCAAAATAATTATAACAGATATCACGAATATAATATGTATAGAAGTATAAGGTAAGGCAGCGATATTCCAGTGGTTACGGGCTTGCTTGAAAATAAAAAGAAGCAAGTTCAAATCTCAAATCCATATGCCGATTTCAATATGATTACTACCTTATGGTGAAGAAAAACATTGTAATAGAACCAACTTGATGAGAAAACGTAGCAAGTTTTAGAAAGATATGTGAAGAATGCTAACCAGCACGGGGCCTGTGTGGCGTACTATAGGCTAATTACCCTCGTATTGAAGGGACGTCCATGTCCAGCAGTAGGACATTAAAAAAAGGGCTGCACAAATAGTACATTCACATGTAAATACCTTTCAAACACTAAGTAACAGCATATGAAACGATATTTAACATAAAACATACTTTTATCTTATATAATATTGTGGAAATAATATTATAGAGCTTTATAGCTAATATTCTCTTTTTTATCATCGTCAGCCATATTTAAAAAGTTATTTTTATAATATGTAACTAAATTATGAAGAAAAATATTACGTTAAAGTATTTCGCTACGAAGCGTTGTAGTAAAGTACATCTACAAAATAAATATTTGTGATAACATTGAAACTCATCAATAGCTTTATGACGACTCGTTTGGCTCAGTTGGCAGTGATCCTACTTTCTGCGCCAGCGGTCGCGGGTTCGAGTCCCGCTGGGGGCATTCATTTGCTAATCACGAATGTTTGTACTCCAGTCATGGGTGTTTATATTTATAATATATATGTATTTAAAATTTATATATGTAGTATATCAAGTATCTGGTATCCGTAACACAAACACGTTACGTAGCTTACTGCGGAACTAGATGGCACTGTTGTAATAATGTCCCAACATATTTATTTAGCTTGAAAAAAAAATCGAAGATGTACCGAGATAGGAGACTTTAACAGTTTTGTTGCTTAGTTATACTAATAAGCACATAATTTTCCTTTAGTTCCTGACGTTTTAGCTTTGCATGTTAAATCGTTACGAATTTTTCCCAAACCGTGATTATTTTTCATGGCAATATATAATTTTTAAATATGCGATAAACACGCATAATATGTTTCGAGTGGATTTTGTTTTCGATAATTTCAAAGCAACAACTTACCTACTTCGGTATAACTTCACTAATTATTTTTTATTTAAAGTAAACTCGTTATGCTTATGATGCTTCATACATTAAGCTCAGTATCGATTATAATGAATATTTCCAAAAAATTGTGATCGATCGTGGGTTTGAATCCCGCTGGGGTCATTCATTTGCTTAATGAGCATCAATGTTTACTCCAGTCATTGATGTTTATATTTATAATACTAATATAGATAGGTATTTAAAGTTATCCATGTGTGATACATCAACTACCTGCTATCCGTAACACAAGTCTCGTAGCTTACCATGGAACTAGGTGGCATTCGCAGAGTGTTAATGTCCCAACTTATTGAATACTAGTAATTCCGCAGCTCCACCCGCGTTTTAATCACTATTAAAAAATAGTGATTTGTGGTATAAGGATGAAAATTTTGGGTAAAAGATAAAAAATCTGGAGAGGGCCATCCTAATCACCTAGGAGGAAAAAAATTAGCCTACGATCTATTCTCAGACCTACCAAATATACATACAAAAAAAACAAAAAAATCGGTCAAGCCGTTTTGGAGGAATTCAACAACAAACACTGTGACATATGATTTTTATATATAAGATTTATTTATATAAGATCAAGTAATTCAATACATATATAACCAGTAAGTTCAATATTATGTCATTCAGTTTCGAAACAGAGGAGACTCACGACCATTTTCCCTTCGAGGGTCGGACACGGTCTGGACAATAAAATTGATTAGTTAGCGTTTCTATTGCCTAAGTATGGCGGTTTATTATGTTGGGTACATCGTTTGACGCTTAAATTACTTAAATGCGAGGCACATTTGAAAAGGTACTTCAGTGCTGTTTATATGAGGCTTGGATGAGTATCAATTATACTTTACTACTACTAGTACATGTTTTCCATCTTTTCTTGCAATATCCATATATATTATAGATGCAAGAGTTTGGTTGAATGAATGTTTGTTTTTCAATCACCCCAAAATAGCTCAAAGGATTTGGATGAAATTTGGCACAAAGATATATTCTAGCCTAGAGTTGCACGTAGGTTACATAATGTCTAGGAAAAAAATTAATAAGTCATTTATAGTTGCTAGTAACTTTTATAACTCACAAAAACCTAAAATCTGGTTTTTGTTTTTATAAATTAATAACATGTTTAAGAAATCCCTTTAATCATTAATTGTTTTAAAAATAACTTATTTAATGTGCGTTTGGTTTTAGAGAACAATTATAAAAAACTGTAACTAATTATTTCAACCAGAAAAAAAAGTATTATAATAAAAATGTACAGAAATATATATAAACAAAAGTATGATAAACGACTTGTATTTTGTACATAAAATTTTATAGCCATTTATTACTACGAGAACATCAGTTTCTACGTAGACATTACCCATTTAAATATGGAAAATAAAGTGTATATTACTCACTACCAAGGACACACTTTACTCAAGAACATGCATTTTTGTATTATTCCGTAATTCATTCTATCTGAATACAAACTTTCTAGTGAAAAGATACAACAAACAAACATACACAACTTTCACAATTACAATAGTAGCCCTTTAGTACAGTATACAACGAATTAACCTCGCTTCGCTCGGGTGCGTCCCTAATTACGTCCAAAACATGGACGTAATTTTATTCTCGTTCCTTTTTCTAAAGTAAAAGTCACCTAATTAACTCATTATATCAGTTGTCAGTCAATAAAAGTACTTTCAAAATCAGCCTAGCAGTATCGGATACTATCCACACAAATAGACAGACAGATTAGATGTTAGGTTGACCTATATAACCGGATATACGTTCCTTTAAAACGGTTATTTTGATATTACAGGCACTTCATTTCATTTATCTATATAGATTAAAGCAAGCATTTAAGTAATAAGGTCTGTTTATTGAGAGTGGTTGGAACAGGTTCCAAACCCGTTACCCTCCCTCTGATTGCACTCGCCCTTCACTCATAACGCTAACGACCCCGCTGACATTGTTTCAGCCGCGATAATGGTTAATTTGCAGCCCTCTCTCTAGATTGTTTAGAAAATAAACATGATAATGTACATTAATTTAGTTAATTTCCATGAAGTGGCTCATTTATAGATATTAAAAATATGTCACTGTATTTTTGGTAACTAGCTTTTAATGCTTTTTAAGCGTCTTATACTATTTTTTGAATTGCCTTCAAGTAGTTCTTGAATTATAGCTCACTGGCATTTCACGCGGCCCCTCCCGAGTCTCCGAGTCGATCTAAGGACCAATAACCAAGTTCTTCAATTTTACATACACTGAAACGTGCTGCATTCTATAAAAAACAAACACGAACAAACGAAACGTCTTGATATTTATTAGTATAGAGAAGAGCTGATAGAAAAGAGATTTCCAATCCTTTGTTATATCTCTCTAGAAAAATGACAAAAAGTTAAAAATTACCTAATATATAAAAATCTCGTGTCACAATATTTGTTATCGAACTGCTCCGAAACGGCTTGACCGATATTCAACCGACTTCCAAAAAGGAGGATTCTCAATTCAACTGTATATTTTTATGAATATTTTTGTGTATATTTGGTAGGTCTGAGAATAAGTCGTAGGTGAAAAGGGTTGCCCAGATATTTTAGATTTTATTTTCTTATGATTTGGCATCAAAAATCATAATTTTTTTAAAACTGATTAGAATGTAGGCAAATTAGGCATACAAACGTACAAAATATTTCCTTCTTTTGCTATTCCGTTTTTAAAATTAATCTTAGATCACAACTTCTATTAATTTAATGGGAATATTTATCACTGCTGTTGTCTGGGAACGTATTCATCATATAAGTAAATACATTTCCTAATATATAAGTTAGTATGGGAATCTCAAGAGGTTCATACTAAATGCATTTGCACTCCGGCTTTATTCCAGTTTCTAAACAGTAAAAGCAAGCTCTAGTTCGGTGTTAATGAAATCTTACTTTCTGAACAACTCTTCTGTTTTAACGATACTAAGGTGTAGTGAGGAAAATACGAAAATCGAAGCTATTATATCATTGGCTCTTTCTTCTTTTTAATTTTTACAGAGAGGTTTCAAATGTAAAGTACTATGTTATCACCACCACTTACCACTTGTCTTACGGTGAAGGAAAACCTCGTGAGGAAACCTGCATGTCTGAGAAAACCTAGCAAGTTTTCGTAAGACATGTGAAGTCCGCCAACACGCACTAGGCCAGCGCGGTGGACTATAGCCAGATCCCCCTCCTACTGAGGGAGGCCCGTGCCCAGCAGTGGGACGTTAAAAAAGGGCTGATGATGATGGTTTAGTTATGTTAATTTTTAGAGTTTTCATCTGTCTGTCTGTTTGTCTGTATGTCTGGGAACACAACACTAAAAAACGATTGGCCAGTTTTTTATAACATTTTGTATGAAGATAATGGTTATCCGGATCAATATATAGAATACTGTTAGTTTCAGGAAAATATCTCCTCTATGAAAAACCTGTACGATGACTCCAGCAGAATGAGGGTTATTTTCTCCTAAAACACGTCTTTAAACGCTACAAATCTTCTTCCAATCAACCATAATATGGACACTTTTAGTTTGGAGATAACTATTACGCTCACGTAGAGTGCATTTGGAAAATAACGTTTTACTGCGTTCAACTAATTTAATCAACATAAAAGTGTCATTTTATCATAAAATCATTTTGAATTTTAGTCTTGTGATCCTGACGTAAAGTTTTATTTATATATATGGAAGCTTATAGGTATACTAGAAGTTTCTGCGTCTCCGCCCGCGCCCGAGGGATGAAAATTTAGGGTTAAAATTAAAATTAAAAATTAAAAATTTCGTCCAAACATAAAATATCTGGAGAAGCCATCCTTATCATTAGAAGAATAAAAATAGCCTACGACTTATTCTCAGACCTACCAAATATATACAAAAAAAAATGAAAATCGGTCAAGCCGTTTTGAAGGAGTTCGATAACAAACACTGTGACTGTACGTCACTGTACTGTACACGAGATTTTTATATATTAGACTGCATATGGACAATTTGTCTAAACCCTTTGTGATAAACAGTGGAGACTTCAAGACCTATTTAAAAAAAACAGTTAGTTTCAGGTGTTCTACTATATTCCTTATTTTCATCGATATTTTAAATTAATTTCCGTGTATATGTTAAAAAAAATCACTTTGCATTAAGCTTTAAGCAGCTTTAAGCTTTTGAGGCTTATACGAAAACGGACGTAGGCAATACTTAGTTAGAAACTACTTTAAAAATGAAACTCACGTACAAAGTAAAAGTAATTAGCGAGTAAAATTAACACATAACAGGTGTTGGTTACACTCTCGTGAGTTAGTTGGACGCTTACTAACATTGTTACAAAACATTTCGCTATTGGGCAACCTTATTATAACCTAGAAAGTTCTATATAAATAAATAAATATTATACTGAAAATAAAATAAGTATAAAATATATAGTTAATATGTAAATATCAGTACACTCATTCATATAACAAATTAGCTCTTAGTAGAACCTTGCGTTGTTCCAGTATCTTGTTTTAATTTCAAATTTTTGCATGCTTTAGGGATGATATAGTGGCTAGCATGTACGGTCGCACACCGGGAGGTCCTGGGTTCGAGTCCCGGGTCGGGCCAAGTTTAGTTATTGAGTCTTTCTGTTTCATAAGCCTCAGTAACAGCCCGGAGTTGGGAAGTTGGCGGTGTTTCACTCCCGTGCCTCGGAGAGCACGTAAAGCCGTTGGTCCTGCGCCTTAACTCTCACTGGTCGTGTCGAGCATTCGTCCCACCGGAATATGAGAGTGATGAGGAACAGAGAGTGCACTTGTGTCTGCGCATACACTCGTGCACTATAATATGTCCCGCGCCGTTGGCTAGTCTCAATGAGATTGGCCGCCGTGGCCGTAATCGGCCGGGAGGACATTATTATTATTATTATTTATACATATAATTAAATTCTGACTTAGTTGAATCTGTACATTGAATATTTTTGGAAAATCTTATTGGAATAGTAATTATTATCGAAACAGAGGCCGGAATCTATATTTTTTAGAATTTTGTCTGTCTGTCTGTCTGTGGCCACATCACGAGAACAGCACTGGACAGATTTTGATGAAATTTGATGCGATGATAGCTGGTTATCCGGGTCAGAATATAGGATAGTTTTTGCTGCTGGAAAATATCTCATTTCTGAGAAATCTCAATTAACCGTTAAAACTTGCTGTAAAACATCACACCGTATGTGAAATCTAATAATTTAGTCTCTTTAAAACGCGAGCGGAGCCACGGGAAATGCTAGTCCTATAATACTAATATTATAAACGTTAAACTTCAGATGTTTGAATATATGGATGATTGTTACTCAATCGTGCCAAAACGGCTGAACGGATATGGATGTTTATCACACTGATAGATTATAGTTTGGCACATAATTTTTTTTCCAAAAAAATTAATGTTCCCGTGTGGTAGAATTGTTTTTATTTTGTACTAAGGACGAACGTAAAAATAAAAAGTACTTGTAATATTAAATTTTAGTGTTGGTGTGTTCGTAATTCTTCTCCTTTTAATCAGTTTAACTGGTTTAGATGATTTTTTGTGTACTTTTGAATCAAACGTATTTCAGTACCTCGCTTCTTGGACCTTAATCGATATTTTTAATTTTCCGACGAAACAAGGTCTATGGTTGAAGAACAACTCCGTAACGAATCCGAATCCTGGCTATTAAATAAATAAAAAATAAAATAAGGTCAACAAAATGTATAAATGGAGCCGAATATTCCTTTCGATTTATCAATTACCATATTATCTTCATACAAAAAAGCAAAACTAAATTGAAAATACGAGTATCTTTCTATTTTTAAAATTGAAAACCTTGCTGGCCAAAATGGAGGAATTTTAAAAAACCTCACCATTTCGAGTATTCCTACTTTATTCTCAATTCTATAGAAAAAATAAGGTATATTTTTAAAATTGTCGTTTTTTATTCATTATTAATCTATTTTTAATGGGAAAAAAAACTATTTTACAATTTTTCACGGATGTAACTTCATTTCAGCTTTCCAATATTACAAATATTTTCATACAATAAAATTCTAAGTTAGTTAAATGTATAATAATCGAATATTTTTTTAGAAAATCATATTAAAATTCTCATCATTTTCGATGCGGCGGCCAAATCTATTTTTTTTAATTACTGTCTCTCGTAAGTCGTAAATTAAGAATATTAATAAGGTGACCTCTAATATAAGTATTTATAAACAAAACGCAAGCGTCTTACACAAATCGCCATATAAAACATGTTTCGCTCCACTTAAACAGTACGTGTATTCCAACAAGTATATAATGTTCTATTTCAGTACAATTTAATTTGTGTCTCCGTTTTCTCAATGTTTATTTCCACCGAGGACAAAAAGCTAGATAAGACAAACAAACGCTTGGCTTCCGACGTGGCAAAAAGCGTAGGCTTTGCTGATAGCTAGAATCTTCATTCGTATTGCTTCATCAAGGTGAATAGTGGTACGTTTACGTAGTAACTATCAGTTGAGTAGACTCAAAGCGAACTTTCGTTTATACTCGTATTTATAATCGAATACAACGAATTAGTTTGGAAATAATCGTTTGGCTCAGTTGGTAGTGACCCTACTTTCTGCACCAGCGGTCGCGGGTTCGAGTCCCGCTGGGGGCATTCATTTGCTAATCACGAATGTTTGTACTCCAGTCATGGGTGTTTATATTTATAATATGTATGTATGTAAAATTTATGTGTGTAGTATATCAACTATCTGGTATCCGTAACACAAGGACGCTATGTAGCTTACTGCGGAACTAGATGGCGCTGTTGTAATAATGTCCCATCATACTTATTATTATTATTATTAGGTATAATGTTTTTAAAAAGGTACAAGGATATCTTATAGAAAAGGTTAAAGCATTTTAAAGAAAAAGGTTCAGTTCTGCTATCACATTCCTTAAAAGTAAAAGCTCTAACAACATAGCCTTATTTATATTTAACTTCGATTCAACAGAAGTTTTTATAAACAAAATATGTAAAATCATGATATTTTTACGACTTCGAATCATTTACGACTGAAAAACATAAAAAAAAATTGTCGAATTCCATCGCAAAAATCTTCGTTTTAATCAGACATATGTGAGAACAAATAAGCAGTAAAAAAATCATTGAATTTATTTATCTTTATCTATACATATAATAGAATTCTAACTTAGTTAAATCTGTACATTGATTATATTTTGGAAATTCTAATTGAAATAGTCATTATTAACGATAGAAACGCCGGATCTATGGTTTTTAGAAATTTTGTCTGTCTGTCTGTCAGTGAAAGCACCACGAGAAAACTACTGGACGGATTTTGATGAAATTTGGTATGATGATAGCTGGTTACCCGGGTCAGGATATAGGATACTTTTTACTGCTGGAAAATATCTCATTTCTAAGAAATCTCAACTAACCGTTACAAACCGGCTATAAAATATCGCACGGTAAGTGAAATCTAAGAATTTAGTTTCCTGTCCTTAAAACGCGGAAAAGCCGAGTCTAATATATACGTGAAATATTCTTAAAAATCTTTTTGATATAGGTACTAATTTTATCGATACAGGAGTCGAATCTACACCTTGATCTTTAATACTTAAGAAATTAGTAATAAGTCAATAGTGTAAAATACACTTATATAAAAATTATTATGAATTCAAGGCAATAGTCTGAGCAAATAACTTAATTCTTACCAATCGTCTTTCTACAAAGTGAATAGCAAATAGGTCACATCGATCGCAGGTAATCGACTGTATTTCCTGACTCCAAAGGATATTCCTCTTACACTGACCATTTGTTTTACGATTTTCAACCCATCTAACTAATAATAAGGACTATATTCCTGATTTATACGATTCCTACGGTCGTCAATATGGGATCACTGCTTAATTTACTTCTATGCGAGAGAAGACGGGCGGGCGATCTAGCGATTCCATTTTCCACCCAATGGATGCGTGCTGGATAATTTTCAGTATTTCTGGGACATTGACTTCCTCCTCTACATGCCTTATACTGTCTACAAATATAATCTACATATATGTATATGAAAAAACTTAAAAGAAATCGACTTTCAGACTCTAAAAAATAAAAACTAACTTCACTTCATTTATATAGACGCTTAATTATAGAATGTAAAATAATGTAAATGTTACAAAATTTGTATTGAGTATGCGGTGGGTATATTCCTCATAAACTCTATCATCGATTTTTAGAAATTAAGCACACATTTCTATCGTAATTTCGAACACGTGACCTATCTCATTGAGGTAATAGCATCTCAGATAGACGATTACCTAAAAATATTTATTCAACAATAATATGAACTGCTAGGGTCACATCGATCGTCGGTAATCGCCTGTTCCCGCCTAGCTCCCGTAATATCCTCTCCAATGTCTACTTGATTTACGACTTTAACCTCTTTCCGAAAGATAACAAGGCTCAAAATCGCTGACTCATTTCCATGATCTGGATAGAAATTTTTATCCGGCGTATTATGCATTTGAAAGATTAATGTCTTCAAGAACGGATTTTATGTTGTCTTGTATTAAAAAATTATTTTTATTTACTTTTATTAACTTTGAGTTTTTCATGAATGAATTGAACACAAATACTGTATTTTTGAATTTATTGAATCTAAAAGGCTTCGTAATTGGCTAATAGACTACTAAATTGACTACATGCCACCATTTAGTTCTATGGTAAGCTTGTGTAACGAGACTTGTGTTATGGATACCAAAATGACTGGAGTACAAACATTTGTGCTCATCACACAAATGAATGCTCCCATCGAGATTCAAACCCGCGACCGCTGGCATGAATTATTGTGGTTTCAGAATTACTTTATATTCTTTACTTATAACATTACTGTGAAACTTTGTTTGTACGGTGTAGTGTATTGGTTGTCTCATGCGCCTATGACACGTCAGTCGCAATCTGGTGGTCGTTCGAGACAGACGTGTTGAGGTGTTGCTGAGCCGTAAATTATACCAATAACGTGGACGTCACATGTGGCGACGAGGACAAAAGTGAGTGCTCACAATTATATTATAGAATATTAAAGAAAATTATAATAAAAGTAGTATAACAGTCTAAAATATGGAAAAAGAAGGGGATAAGCTGAAGGTACTTGCATAAACATACTTATTTCTTTGTTCACCTTTTGAAGTCCTTAAAACTATTATAAGTTATTAGTATATTATTGATTATTGAATCAAAACTGTTTCATTTGATATGCTCAAATTTGTAAAATGCAAATTGAACATAAGTATGATAATATGAGCTATATTTGAATCAACTGAAGATTTGATAATAATGAAAATAGACTACAATTTTCGAAGATTTTGTGTTATATTAGGCGCATAATAAACTTCCAATTTACTTTCATTTTTTAGGAAATAATGGTGGAACTTCGATATGTTTCGAAACTTCTTAAGTAACCACTATTTACACGCATAATTTAATCTTCAGTAGGCAGTTATAATAACTTTTCATTATGAATATTTAGATTTTGTATTTAAACGTTCAAAAGCATTCAATTATTATGCCTACGCGCAGCTAAGCTATTTAAACCTATTTGGTTTAGTAGTGGCGTGATCGACGCTGCCGCTTAAGTTGCCAAGATGCATTGCACGAATTATGTTACATTACTACGGAGCATAAAACAATTCTACATATTAGTAAAAAGGTGCCTTTGGATTTAGTGTATTTAATTATAACTAAACACATCATTATAAACATTAGTAGTGATATTGAAATATACGCTTTATATTAATAATTTAATATTATTAATTTAACGACGTAAAATAATTAATATTATTCAACTATGTGAGCAGTTTGGAAGTGTCTATCTATTTATGTTGATACCACAGCTGATACTAACGGTGCGTAAGGACAAGACATTCAAAAGAATTTATGTACCTACCTATTTAGCTATATCTGCCGCACTAACTTAATCGGTATAACTAAATATGGATCTGTTATGATAATATTAGGTATTTAATTATAGTGGTTAAAACGTAACCAATGACCTAAGTGATATAAAATACATACTGTATTTTATAAGTAATTTAAGCATATTAAATTATTTATCAAATTATTTAAACAAAAAAGGAATTTTGATGTATTAAAATAAAAATTAATACTATTAAGTTTGTACAGCTACTTATATAAGAAGTATAATAAACATAATTACCTAAGCAGATTAAGAATCTGATTATTAAGTTGATACTGAACTATGTGTATAAAATACAAACTCAAAATCAATAATTTGAAAATGAAATGAATTGTTATATACGAAAAGTTGATATTGATCAATATTTAGTATATACAACTGTACAAGAATAAAAGCAGGTTACAAGTCTGGTCATTAAATTGATACCCAACTATGTGTGTAAAATTTATTATCAATTATTATTATATATAGAATACAAGCTGTATTTTATAAGTAATTCAAGCAGATAAATATTATTTATCTGATCATTAAATTGACACAAGGAATGAATTGTTGTATACAAGAAGTTGATATTCATTAATACCTAGTATTTATTTTATACAACTATATTAGGCACATAAGCAGATTAAAAGTCTGATCATTAAATTGATATTAGAGTATGTATGTGATATAATATATATGTACATACATAATATTTAATCGGAAAAATTTAGCGGAAATATCCGGTCATTAAATTGACATTTAAGCAGATAAAATTATTTATCTGATCATTAAATTGAAATAAAAAATGAATTGTTGTATATAAATAATTATGAAACAACATAAGCAGATTATATCTGATCATTGAATTGATACTAGAAAATGTATGTAATGCATACATATTTAATTGGAACAAAATTTAGCGGAAATATCCGGTCATTAAATTGACATAGCTGTGTTTGATAAATAATAATTCAAGCAGATAGAATTATTTATCTGATCATTAAATTGATATAAGAAATGAATTGTTGTATATGATTTATTATGCAACAACATAAGCAGATTATATCTGATCATTGAATTGATATTAGAAAATGTATGTAATGCATACATATTTAATTGGAACAAAATTTAGCGGAAATATCCGGTCATTAAATTGACATAGCTGTGTTTGATAAATAATAATTAAAGCAGATAGAATTATTCATCTGATCATTAAATTGAAATAAGAAATGAATTGTTGTGTATGATTTATTTTGTAACAACATAAGCAGATTTTGTCTGATCATTAAATTGATACTAGAGAATGTATATAATATATTATATAGGTACATAAATATTTCATTGCAACAAAAGTTAGCGGAAATATCCGGTCATTAAATTGACATGTGATACCTCATTATAATTGGATGGAAATATTAAATAGCAGATAAAAATATCTGACACATTCAATTGATCATTTCAGGTAGCCTCATTATTCCAGGTGCACGATGGGAGCGCTGGAAAAGGGCATTCCTTAAATTCTTAAAAACAACCAATATTTACAAGAATGTAAAAAAAAAAAAAAGACATTGCCTTCTTCATTTTGGCGGTTTAGGTTTGCAGGAAGTTTTATATAATATGTATTCAGCCTTTTAAACGTGCCACTGCTAAGCACGGGTCTACCTTCAATACGAGGGGGATCAGGCCATAGTCCATCACGCTGGCCAAGTGCGGGTTGGGGGACTTAACATGTCTTTATAAAACCTGCTAGGTTCTCTCAGAGATGCAGGTTTCCTGACTATGTTTTCCTTCACCGTAACACGGGTGGTGATACTGTTGGGAATGATTTGCACATGAAAATATCAGAGGTGCGTGACCCGGACTTGAACTCGGCTCACTCGGATATCCAAGCGAGCGTGTTGCCGCTAGGCTATCTATTAATATGCCTGGATGGATGGAACCTAATACCAACCTTTGTGATGAAGTAGATATATTCCAAGTAGCTATACCTAGGCTCGATACATACATACTTTGCACCAAGACAGAGTTAAGTCCACGAGCGAAATAATTTCAGACTTACCAAACAAGAACCCGATGAAAAGTTGACAATAAGAAGAAGTTTATTATAAGATTTAGGCAAAAGCCAATAAATGCCAATTTACAGATCGGGACGAGAATATTATCGACCACGTAACAGAAAAAGTTACCTGGCGGAATTGAATAAAATAATCTTCTACATTGGAGATGAAATAATATAAGACAGTGAAGTTATGGAAATGGATTCGCTAGAAGCCGTTAATATAGAAAAATTGAAAACAACAGAAAATGAAATGAAAATGAAGGAAAATAATAAAATATATTTATCAATCGGGATCTACGAGATGTGGTGGTGGTAGGATTACTCCTAGGCATACTTCAAATTATGTTAAAGGTTCCGCGAGAGTCAAAGACTTTTTAAAGTATGGTCTGAATGGACATTTTAGACAATTTTGTTGAACAAAACAAAACTGAAAAGAAATAACTAAGAAAAAGAGAAAATAACTAAAGGACAAAGAGAAGCCGCATAAAACAGATTGAGAAGTTAAAGAAGTCAATGATAAAATATAAAATAGAGAAGAAATAGAATACTTACGTTTTTCACATTGATGATGATGTTGAAATTGACTTATTGAAGGAGTTGAAATTAAAATCTTAATAGATCTAGGCTTTAAGCCAAACCTAATAACAGAAGTTATTTGGTATTTTACGAAAAGCAATAAGGTTCAGTTATTTAATCGACATCCGACCCTAAAGTGATATTTATGACCTATGGTAGATTTACTCCAAAAAAAAAAATGTTTGAGTCTATATTCTCAAATAGGACAGAAATCTGAAAGTTCTACTTTATACATTATCATTGATGGCACGATGAACCTTTATAGGTAAAACTTTGAAATGAATTTAAGAGTGCTTAATATTGGATAAGATCACAAGGGTAATTAAATTGAGACTAGGAAGTTTCCTAAATTTAAAAGGAATCTTGATTAGTCTATTGATTGACGATTCCGTTCCACCCGTAACACAACCTGACAGGAGGATTCTAAATCTTTAGGAGCTCAAACTGAAAGAAGATCGATGAGCTTAAACAAAGAGACATAATAGAACCTGTTGTAGGTTCTTGAAAATGGGTGTCTCTTGTGGTTCCAGTGTTGGAAAATAATGATAAATGCGACGAGCTAAAGCGTACGTGAAAACCATCCACTTCCGACAGTGGATAAGCTGTTGTCTTAAATGAAGAATGCCAAAGCCTTCACGAATTTGGATATAAAAGACGTATTTCACCAAATTGAAATTATATCCAAGTTTTAGGCACATAACTACGTTAATCGCCAGCAAAGGTTTGAGATAAGGGGCTGATGTTTGGCTTATCGTGTGCCCCTCTGTCAAAAAACTATTATGTGAACAAATATTGTTGGGGTGTGATGGCATTTTATATTCATTATATTTCTATATGTTGATGATATCCTCGTTTTGGTAAGCATTTGAAGAACATGCACAATTACAAAAGGTATAGTTTGTTTTAAAAGAAATTGATAAAGGAAAGGGAAAACGAATGTTCGTTTACGATGTTCAAAGTTAATTTCGAATTGTCAGCAGATGGTATCAAATTACTGGAAATATATATTTCAATAATACAGGGTTCTACACCACCTACCATTATTGGAGAGTTAGAAAGTTACCTAGGACTAATAAGCTACGTCAGCCGGTGGACGTCGCTAACGAAAACCATACAGGTATAGTGTTAATGAAGGCAAATTTAGCATAGCCGTCATAATAGCACGTTTGTACCATGCTTTAGAACGGCGAATGACAATTTTTAACTTATGTCAATTAGATAACAGGGATAGTTTATTACGAATTCTAATGTGTCAGAGAGAAAAAAAAGCATTTTCGGGAAAGGATTCGGGATTACTAGAAACGTTTTGAATTTTCGATACTAGAATGTTCTAATATTTACGCATATAAAAAGGCCAACAGTGTGTCGGGAGATCAGTTGATATTCGAAGTTGAGCGAAGACTATGAAGATATACGAAATAGTGGAAAAGTGAAGAAGAGATGATTGAAGGCTTAGTAAAGGAGTGTCTATAAGTGAAATACCGTGCTCGGAGACTAGTGCTGTGTACAAACTGTGCGTGTGTATATAGTAAAATAAAACAGCTTTAGTGCAAGAACGCTTATAATTTCCGATCCCGAACCCGTATCACATAACATTCCAAGCGAGGACTACTAATTATTAGATATTCACATTATTATAGCAGATATATAGAAGTAAAAATTTGTCGATTGATTACATCTTCAGAAATGGTACAATTTTCAGTGAAGAATTAAAATAAAGAAATCAGTGAAGAATTCATTCAAGAAAGAAATATTTTATTAAAATCCCATATTGCCACAACAGGATGGAGAAGTTAAAAGACAAAACCGAGACTATACGTCTAACCAACGACGACACTACTATACGAATCCGACTATAGCGACTAAAGTTAGGTGAATATAAAGATTGGTAAGAGAGTTTATTACATTACTTGAGTATGTACTCTTTCTCAAATGCAAATTTATAGATAAGTTATAATTAGTGATTCCATTGAAGTAATACCAATGACACAGATGTTAGGGATAAAGATCGAGAAAGGAAAAAAAAAGGAAAGGAAATTGGAGGCAGGAAAAAAAAAGGTACCAGTGTGATCTGAGACCTGGAGATATAGTATATATATTAAAATATGAAGAAAGAAAATAAATTAAACTTGGATTGTGACCAAGGTACACATACAGTAAAAAAAAAAAAGAATTGTTAGAGTTATCACAGCTTAAAATAATGACATTCGTAAAAGGAATGTAAAGAAAATTCAAGGAGAATGGAAAGTTTGCGAAAACCATGATTTAAATGAATCTAACAAACATAAAAATGAATTTGGAAATTAAAAGTATGATAAGTAAAAATAAACTTTAATGGTTAAACTGAATAAACTTATAAAGTATTGGAAGGAGATTAAAATTTATTGATGTGATATGAAACATTTAAAAGTGTATAAATATAATTAAAAAAAAAAAATAATAAAAAAGAAGGGATGTAGTGTATTGGTTGTCTCATGCGCCTATGACACGTCAGTCGCAATCTGGTGGTCGTTCGAGACAGACGTGTTGAGGTGTTGCTGAGCCGTAAATTATACCAATAACGTGGACGTCACATACGGGAACAGTGGATCGACGTGACTTTTTCACAAATGTGTTGTAGGACGGAGGTTGCAAGGTTTTTATTAAAGTACCCTCAACATGCTCGTATCACAATATAGAAAAAATTAACTTTTATTAAGACTTACGAAGATCAAGGATAAATTAACAACAAAATATGAAACGACGTGTTTTTTAAATTTTTAATTCGAATGAAATTAATCGTGAAATAATTGCTTCTTTGAAAATATATATCAACTTTTATATAAAAAGTAAAAGGGCACCAGTGAGAATTAAGATGCAGGAGTGACGACTTTACGTGCTGTCTGAGGCACAAGGGTGTAATACTAACATAACTAGAATGACTCAATAACTAAGCTCGGCCCGACCCAGGACTCGAACCTAGAACCTCCGAACGTGCAGCAGTACGTGCTAACTACTGTACACTACGCATATTGTATATATACATATACTAATAATACATACATATTATGCCCTAATAGGTAAATATTTAATATATATTACATTTAAAAAACACAACGTCAGCTAACAAACCCAGCGCGAGCTTTCAGTCAATCTAGTCGAGAAGTCAACAATTCAAAACAGCAATTAAAAAGTTGCATTCAAATAGAATGATATAAATGGGAATAAACATTAAGTCGCAATAGTCGGTAACAATGGAGGTTTCTGATGAATACTTGTCATTGTGAGCCCTCCGGGCTTTGACCATTGAAATTCGGGATCTATTATGCGTAGAGCTATTATAAGAAAGCTAAAACAATATTATTTTAAGACTGCTCTATTAAGAGATGTTTAATCATACATTATTATATTGAATTAGAGGTAACAAGTTCAATTTTCACTTGAGGGAACTTTTGAATTTATATTTTATTATGTATCACTTTGTTACATATTAACTACACTTTTTTTCGTCTTTTGGTGCCTTATTTATTCCCAACAAATAAAATGCTTTACATAAAATATTACAGTTTAAGAAATTATAGTTTATTCAATTTATATACATATAAGTCTATTTGCAAAACATGTACAGAATTTGGATGGATGAAGATTAAAAAACAATATTATAATAAATAATTTTAATAATCGTAGCACCGGCATTAAAATATATTATAACATAAAAATACGTAATGAAAATGTAAAATGTGCATTGAGAATGTTTTTTTTACAAACGCAAAACTCGCGCGAAAAAAACCCGCGGGCTAACAAAATATATAGAGTAGTAGAAGTTTAAGATTTTCATCCCTAACGAAAGCTAATGGGCTTTAAAAGCTATCTTTATTAAATATTTAAATAATTTGAATAATGATTGCTGAATATTCAGACAGTATTATGAATATATTACATGTATTTTAGTCGCATGCAAAAGGAAATTTCTTAAATTAACCACAGTGGTGTAGTGGCTAGCTACGCGTTTAGAAGTCCTAGATTTGAGTCCCAGCTTGAACCAAATTTAGTTACTTAGTCTTTCTATCAAAAAAGTTCTAGTCCAATCTAGTCCAGAATAGAAAAAATAGATATTCGAAGAAGTTGTTACTGCTTAGTAATCAGGCTAAAAAATGGAAAAAAGAAAAAAGAAATCAGGTTTTGCTTCGAAAGATTACTTTAAATATGCCGGTATAAAATTACCTAGGCGTATACCGTACTATAAAGCGAAATTATTATAAATACCAGGCCTGTAGTTCGGCAATATAAAGCTAATGTAACGACCTGATTATAAACAATATGCCGTTAAAACAACATTAATCATCCTTAACGTCGTAAAACGGCGTTAACCGAAACTCTGCCTTATATGGCCATTGTGATGTTTGACTCTTGTTAGGATTTTGCGCTCCCAACTTGAAACATTACAGCGGTTGACAGATGGCTTTTTGCTGAAGAATGTTTATAAACTTTGCTAGTTACTGGCGGTTTGGAAATGCCTTTAGGAGGCAATTTTATTTTGAATTATTTTTAGTTAGTAATGTGTTTTGCCTACTTGTCTTCTGCTTTATCCACAATCTCTACAGATAAAATTTAAGTGTCTGTAATATTAAAATGACAGCTTTTTACTTAATGCATGTGTTATTATATACGGAAAAAAGTCTGTTCCCGCCAACCTCTGAAACGAATCTGCAGGTTTTGACGGAACTTTCACTCTCAGATAGCTGATTAATAATAGTAGGCTAAGTAACTTCTAATTAGAAATATAATTAGGTTTTCGCAAAAAATTAAGATAAGCGAAGCTTAATGCATGAATAGTAGATACTGAAAACCATGTATTTGGCATATGTATATAATAAATTATATATAATTCTATATATTTTTAACAAATTCGGCATATAACGTGGATTGTTTCATTGAATCAAATCAAAAAGAACTTTATATTTTATTCACCAGACCCTAACATATCACAGCGAAAACTACGAGTATGACAGTGTTGACATTTTAAGGCGAAAGTGCCGAAAATTCGACACCGACATAGGCGTCATATATCAAAGGGAATGCTCTCTCTGTTTTAGCTCTCCGTATTACTCTGTTGTCGCGTCTGATTTATGCGCTGGGATTTTACTAAACATAATATTTGCGTATGTTGCTTTTAATATATTTATTTTTTCTTTCGAAAGATTTTTTTTGTGTGTAAAGTTGGCAATAATATAAAAGCTAATTGAAGAACAGTCTCGCAAAAGATTTGAACCCATGACCATCGAGAAAATTCTTAAAGATTATTCAATATGGTTAAAATATTAATAATATTTGTTATTAAATATATGCATGTGATATATATGGTATGGTATCCACTTAGTACGTTTGTACTACTAAGTCTTGCGAAAACTTGCAAGCCTGCATTTAGCCAAGACTATAGCCTAATCTCATACTGAAGGAAGGCTCTTGCCCAGCTGTGGGATGGTAAATAATATAACTGAATACATATATAAAAAAATATAATTATAGATACTTTAAAATCATCCCCCCCTTACGGTAGTATTTTTATTATAACTCATATTGTATCTTATTATTATATACTCGTAAATCAAACTTGATACCATTTACGGCAATAAGTTCAAAAATCCCAAATTAACATACTATTCAAAATACCTCCCTTTTGAAGTCGGTCAATTTCGAGAGACACTGCTCTTATATCAAAAGTGAACATAGCAGATGTAATATACAAGACCGGCAATACTTGTTCCATCGCATATCACGTAGCGGCGGCTGGCGGTGAATTCAGATTCACAAAATAATTTCATTTTATTATAGTTCGCGTGACTGAAAAAACGTTTACCTTCGCTGGGTGTGAGCGGTGGAATCTATTTAGCTGTACAAGTGGTATTTATTTTCGATTTGTAGTAATTTGCTTCGAGATTGCCATTTCTAAATCTATGTTTACAATTAACAAAAATCTAGAAAGGTACATTTAAACGTATTATTTACATTTATATCTAAAGTAAAGTATATGTCAATAAATAGTCAATTATTAAATCTACCACTATCGTGTCAATGTTTGTACATACATTTGTTATACCGTCAAGCTAACATTAAATAAATATAAATAAATATATAGCACTATCTAGTTCCATAGTAAGTTACAAGCCTTGTGTTATGGAAACCAAATGGTTGACATACTACACATATATAACTTTAAATACTCACATATTATAAATATCCATGACTGGAGTATAAGCATTCGTGCTCAATAAATGAATGCCCCAAGCGGGACTCGAACCCGTGACCGCTGGCGCAGCAAGTAGGGTCACTACAAACTGCGCCACACATTTTTGGATCTATTTCGATGATATTAACCACAAAGCTATATTATGGCCCAGGCAACAATAGCAACGGTAAATCGCTAGGTAATAATTCCAATAGTAGATTAACCTGTCCAAGATTTGTGTTAACAAATCAAAGCGCGAGAACAAAAAGCTCTACTTGACGCGATAGTAAAGTTATTATCGCGATAGTGTTTAAGCCTTGGATGACACGAGCCTCAACATTTGTAGATATGACAGGATAATAGAGCTTTTGTTATATACCCACTTTAAGTTGTAAGGAAAGCTTACAGAACTTTTAATAATTTAGCAATTTTTATTACATCAAGTAACAGCATGTTTATTAAAATTTTTGACCGACTTCATAAAGGAAGAGTTAAAACAGTTCGCGTTATGATATCTCCAGCACACAGCAGCATAATATAGTATATACTCGTAGTTTTGTAGTAGTGTAGTAACCCTAGCTTGCTGTGCTAGCGGTCGCGGGTTTGAGTTTTGATAGGGGCATGCATGATGAGCTCTAATGATTATATTCCCTGTATATATTTAAAAGTTATTTTTTAACAAGTATCTGAAACCTATTAAAAAGCCTCGTAGTTTAACATCGAACTAGATGCTGCTGTTTATCAATGTCCCAATTTATTACTCGTTTTTAGCAATAATTGCTATGCAACTTGTATTATAAAATTTTATAATAATTAAATAATGTTTTTGTTAGTAAAAATAAAATGAAATATACTGAAATTTAATGTAAGAGCATATACATATAGTGTTACTTTACATAATGATAATACTGTCTACTTTCTTGGTAACAACCAAGCTGCGAGACTTAATAATGATTTCAAAATTCAAGAGCGTCGTACTATAATGGCAAATAGGTCCCAAATTCCTGGTCTTGTGTTTTTACTAGGTTAGAAAGCTTGTATTATCTTACACTCAAGTAAGCTAGAGTTAAACATCAAAGTAGAGAAGCAAACACAATGGCTTCTAAGTTATCACCCCGATAATAAAGTTGCTATCGCGATAACTCATTGTCGAGTGACGTAGACTTCAACGGTACTCTTCGCCTATGAAAGGAATAGTAAATTCAATAGAATTTTATATATATTCTTTACTTTTAACTGCTCTCTCTTAGTCCGTAGTCTATCTATGAATCATGTTTCACCAAAATCGGTCCAGCCTTTTCAGCCTTAAGAAGCTACAATCATTTATGTATAGCTATTGCATTTAAAATAATAGACTGATAGAATAAATAAGACTATGGAGGATGTAGTTACTCTACTGAATATTTCTTCTGTATTTTGAACCTAACAAATTATTAAGTTATTTTACCTCTTCAGGTATGAAATATTACAATTTTTTTAATAATATCCATAATAGTTTTTAGACGTAATGGATGAAAAAAAACTTAGATTATTTAGCTTTCTCTATTAATTTAGTAAGTATTATTAAAGAGGTGCAGACATATTTTTGTTTGTCAATTTATAACCTATTTACGCCTCAGCTTAGAATATTTTGGATATAGAGATATATCTAGTGTTGAATATTAAGAGTCTGAGGACTGACTTTTCCGGAATAAATAATAGATTGTTTTTGCAAAACTATTATATTATGGTTACAAACTAAATAACTCTCAGTCATTGCATTAAACTTAAAAGTATTTTCTACTACTATAATATTTAAAACAGAAAATTTAAACATTTTCTTTAACTAAAATGGATAAATCACATGAAATGCGAAATATCAATTACAAATCAATATAAAAAAATTGATTTAAAAGCGCTACAACTTTTTCCACTAGTCGCGATACAAATGTAGGTTCTTTTTCTTTACACAGACGAAGGCGAGTTGGATGTTTAACAAGATATATCCATTCGAAGATGTGAGCTTTTAATTGGATACAAACTTTCTAGCAACTTTTTAGACTTCTCTTTGTTGAATTTCGCACTTTTAGCTTATAAAATACTTTTTTACTATAGTATGGATAATAAATGACTTGTTGCTTCTATTTCATTACCACCCAAATCAAACCCTGTACAAATAGAAATGAAATTCTGAGAGTAATAAAAAGGCTTTCTTAAAAGAATTACAGGGATGAAAGGTCAAGAACAGAAAAAGAAGTATTATTGTTTTTAAAAAAATCGAATTATCGGGACGTGGTTAAATAATAAAAAAATGGGACTAAAAATGGCAACTTTTTCCTATACGAGTATACTGTTAACACTTTATCCTATTTGTAGATAAATAAAAAAAACTAGATGTTTAAGAAAAAGTACATTTAAATATTCTATGGTATAACTCAAATCTATCGAATCCGAGCAAATCCAGGATAAGTCACTAGTAAATAATATTCCGACAAACAAAATAAAACTGTTATTTTTAACAAACAATCCAAGATATTTATCAAAAGTTCAGAATAAGCTTTGGAGAGTGCAGCACTAGAAGAGTACAAATTGTAGTTTTTACTGACTATAAAAAGCTTTAGAGCTAGGCAATGGGATAACAGACATGTTTAACCTGGGTTAAGTCGAGCGGTTGTAAAGTGGCGGTGACAGAGACATTACTTGAATTACGATAGTGTTGTGCTTGTACCAGCAGCTAGTCGATAAACTTTCTAACTAAGTGGTGATAAACCATTATATATTTTCACATCACTAATACTACGCCTTTGTCTGTCTATCTGTTCATAAATCACTACGTATTATAAAACAAAATTCTTTGCCGCATTCAAATTTTTTGAGTTTATCGCTAACAGATAGACCGTCTGCCATTTCAAAAAATATTGCACAGATTCTCATGCTGTTTTCACCAATGCATAGAGTGGTTCTCGAAAAAGATTTGTTATTGTCACTAATATTATAAATGTTTTAATTTGTGTGTTTGTTTTTTTGTCGCTGAAACGACTGAAAAGGTTTAGTTGAAATTTAGTAGGTACACATAAACATTATGACCTGGACATAGACTACTATCCTACTAATATTATAAATGCGAAAATTTGTGAGTATGGATGTTTGTTACTCTTTCACGCAAATACTACTGAACCGATTACGATGAAATTTGGTATGTAGGTAGCTGAAGACCCAGAATAACATATAGGCTACTTTTTATCCCGGAGTTCCCGCGGGATTGACTCCTAATATTAAAAAAATTAACGCGGGCGAAGCCGCGGGTACTGCTAGTTATTTATAATGCTAAAAAGTAGCATCTAAAAACGCAAGCGAACTTAGAATAAGCGAGTGAGTGAATGAATTATATATAGAAAATATAAATAAAGCACAACAGCAGATACTTTTCCCGTTATTTACGACCATTAAATCAACTTGCGATTCGAATAAAGCTTTCACTTTTACTTCCAATTAACGTTACGAGATATATTTTATTGCAATCACTATAAAGTCACCGTTGATCGGTGAACCATGGGAAAATAAAAGAACTTACAAACTGCCTGGGGACTCGTCAGGTCTGTAAAGTGCTTGTGACAGCGGCATTAGGGGTACTAGAATATTGCTACGCGAAACGACTTATCAATACTTTACTGTGAGTATAATGTACATATTATATTGGTTTGCATTTTTTTTTATTTTATACTAGCTTCTTTCCACGGATTTACTCGCAAGCAAGTGTTTTTATGTTTTTTAATAGGTATTGTGACGCCACCTATTGTTATGCTTAGAACTAAAGTAGAAAGTAATGTTAATCGTAAAGTTAAACTATTATGTTATAGGATGAAAAGTATCCTTTGTGTTATTACACAAATATCTCAATATATAAATATTTAGGGATATACGAGTAATCGAATTACGGCCGATTTTTTTATATTTCTTAAAAAGTCTTCAATAAACACTGAAAGCTTCTTATCTCATTTAAAAAGCTTGAATACTATCACAATTCTTCACTAATTTATCAGTTCTTAGACTGGATATTCCTAAGATATGCTTGAAACTCTATGTCTTAACATACACTATCCCATTGAAAATCCCGTTGAAAGATGATAATTCAGAAAACACACTGTAAAATACGTAGAAATAAACAAAATAACCTCCCCTCGAAGAAATCGTTTACATAATAAATCAATACAATATTGCGAAGGGAAGTCGCACTTTTAATATTTTGAAGTAAGCATCTTACATGGTGAAGAAACCGCGTTATCTGGATAAGTTGGCGTTATCGGGTATTGTTACTAAAGTTGGCAACTTTAGCACTTCAAGTCCAAAACGATATGAAACTTGCCGTTTTCCGATCAAACTTCGTGAAACACTGTGCATTGCAAATAATATTGTTACATTGACAGACATTCTTTAATATTAGCTTTGCGATTATAAGTCTATAGGTCAAAAGTTCAAAATTTAGAAGAATTTGTTACGAAAATTGAACCACAATTTACATAGGTATCCGGATTACTAACAGAAAACAGACTAATCGAGTACCTCTCTTTTTTGAAGTCAGTCAAAATATTGAATCAATGAAATATTCACCAATATATAAGATACGACTAAAACGAAAATTTATTGATTATAGTTATCTTAGCGTGCGTTTCTGTAGATTGTATGAAGCATCTTTTTGATCGAACGTGCTTAAGCAGCCCCTAGCAACGAGGACACTTAAGGGTTTGCTATGATTATGTGAAGATCTAACTTCATATAATACGATGCTAAAGATATTTTTAATATATAACATAATTAAGAAGAATTTTTTTTTATTTCAGAAATTAAAATAAAGTATGTACATAATACAGAGTTTAAATAAAAAAACGCCCCTGCGAAGTGCATGCACATAACGTTACTTTTTCTATGTATAGTAAACGTAAAAGGGACTAATAATTCGTTTCGTACGGGTTTATGCCATACATTTTATTGCTTGACTTAAACATTTCAAGTAGTGCACACTGCACAGTGATAAACAAACAACTCAACTTGGACTTATTGAAGTTATTTTGATTTCTAACAGTAAAAATATCCTTTAGCACTCGGCTGTAATGTAGCATCGTAACACTGAAAGAATTTTCAGTCTCTCTCTGAAGCTAATAATAATCAGAATCTGATTATTAGCTTCAGAGGCTACTCCCTTGATCTAAAGTTGTTAAGTTTGCCTAATTATATTTAAATATTATTATTATTAATTGGTTTTGCACTCGATAGTATCTGACACTTTTTTAAAGGCCAACTTCCCTCAAGCACATTGAAAGTTTAAAGCTAACTGTACATATGTCCGAAAGAAGGTCCGAATGGAACTCAAACTCACTACCTTCCTAAGCACACCGCCACTACACCAGATGCTCTACTATATATTCCCTTAGTGAAATGCACTAAAGACTTAGAAAGACGCAATTTGATTTAAGTACGTTACAGTGGTCATCATTACAGCTTGTGTAAGCTCGTTCAAGAGCTCTTTATAAGGGAGAGTGCTTCAACACGACGATCAAAGGACCGCCGACCGATTACCCTTATCTTGCACTTTTAGGTGCCAATACAAGTTTCACAAAGAACAATAGCTTATTGTTGGTATAAACATTTTTAATGTGATATATTTGAGAAATTGTGCATGTATGATTAAATTTATAATATTTTTATATAAATAATAATTAAAAAGTTAAATTACCTTATACTTTAAGGAAAGTAAACGCTTTGTCTGTATAACAAAATGTATAATAGTGGCATAAACAAACTAATTTTAACTATGATTTTGTAGTTCCGTCTGTATTATGTAATACTGACGACTCACCCTTGCTCTGCTCGAGTTCATAGATTTCTTAGAAATAAGATATTTTTCGCAATAAAATTTATTCTATTTATTGATACACCGAGCATCAAATTCTATCAAGTGATATTCTCGTGATGCGGTCACAGAGTTCAGCCATTGTATCGTTAATAATAACTATTTCAATTAGATTTTGCAAATAAAAAACTATTAAATGTACAGATTGGATTCGATTAAATTTTTATCGGGTATATTATTATGTATGAAACTAGCGATTCACCCTCGCTTCGCTCGAGTTCGTCCTTACCCCCTTTAGTATAAGTTTTTTACAGACTTTGATTTTTTTATTATTATTATTAAATCCTTCTGTTTGACCTAAGAAAATAAGTAACATAGAAAATAAAAATTAGCCGAATTGATCTAGCCATTATCGAGGTTTGCGTTAACCAATATTCATTTTTTTATATAGAGTCCGCTCATGCCCAAACAAAAGTCAGTACCACGAAAACATAATCATTCCTCCAAACAGTGCAAATTCAGTAGTAATTTGGGGTTTCACTATACTTTAGCTATAGAAGGCAGTTAGGTCCGCCCTATATTATTAATAACGGAATATTTGCATATAACGAGCGGTTAGTTTGCCGAAATGTGCGCGGTTTTTACTCATACAACTTATACCGTTTTACAATAATCGTCTCGTATTACCTGTTTAAACGCAGTCCAAGCCCTATTTACGTTGAAATAACGTATGCGTTTATTTAAAGTAGGTTTGTAACGTGTTTTGCTGCAATGAAATTTTAATGTTATTAGATACAACTTGTATCATTTAAATTCAGTGTTTAGTGCAAATAGACATGTGTTTACCGTTTTTAGGGTAGCTAAGTTTAGGTTGATAACTAAACGCCTGTTTTGCTTGTTAAGGCTTATGCGATATTATTTTTTGCTAGAATTTTGCCGCGGCTTTACCTGCATAAATTAAAAATAACGGGATTGCATAAAAAATCTCGATACTTCTGGGATACTCGTATATCTTTCTTTGACAATAATAATCTGTCAGTAACATTTTTTCTTCTTACATTCGATCTGTATATACATAAAAATATGTAGAGGAAACCAAACATTCTACCAAACTTTCTGTTAGATAACATTTTGGATGGGATAATTTTAAATGAAGTAATAGGTACTTTATAAGTAAAACAATCGAAAATCTTCTTTTTTTGATGATGCGGTCACAGAGAGACAGATAGACAAAAATAACTAAAGATTCAGCCTTTTTAACGATAATAATGACCATTTGACGACACGTTTGGCTCAGTTTATAGTGACCCTACTTTCTGCGCCAGCGGTCGAGGATTCGAGTCCCGCTGGGGGCATTCATTTGTTGAGCACGAATGTTTGTCCTCCAGTTATGGGTTTTTATATTTAAAATATGTACGAATTTAAAATGTATATGTGTAGTATATCAACTATCTGGTATCCGTAACACAAGCCTCGTAGCTTACCACAGAACTAGATGGCGCTGTTGTAATAACGTCCCAACATATTTATATTATTTGAATAAAAAAACCAAATAATATTTAATGTACATTCGAATTAATTAGAATTTTATTAAGTCTATTTTGTACATAGTTGAAAAAGCATTCTCTTATCTATTTTAATTTATTCAACACAAACTAATCAGTACTAGGAACGATAAATCCTGAATAAAAGTTACAAGAGAACTTACAAAGCTTAATACCTCTGTCACCCCAAAACCGTGTTATTTATTTATGTAATGCCATTCTGAACAGATGTCGTCAATGAAAAAGGGTACAGGTATCGCAAACAGTACGTACCTTCATGTATTAGACCCTGAATAGATTAAATTATTCTTCAATAGTTCTCTCTTGGCCTTTTATGTGAGACCGGGAATGGAACCGCTCGATTTTATATCCACATTTATTATACAAAGGTTTATGTTTATGTTGTCAAGTGGTGATCTTGAGTTTTAAAGAAAGAAAAATAGGATGAGATTCAATGTAGGATATATCAGGTGGATTTTTCAGTTTCGATCAAAAGACTTAAAAAAATAATGTTACATATATCTATACTAATATTTTAAATGTGACTGTAAGTTTGTTTGTTACGCTTTCACGCGAAAGCTACTTAACCGATCATCATGAAACTTTGTACACATATCCTAGGAGGTATTAGACGTAACATAGAATACTTTTTCTATTTTTTTCGAGCGGGCTTGAAACCATGGACGCGGACCAAGCCGCAGGTACTGCTAGTAATCTGTACATAAAATAAGTTTTTAAATTGAATCTGTACATAAATTAATATTTAAAAAAAATGTTATTGGAATAGTCATTACTATTGTATTATTATACAGAGGACGAATCTATGCTTTTTAGAATAATTCTGGCTGTCTGTTTGTCTGTACGTATGCCTGTAACCGCATCATCGAATAAAACTAAACAAATGTTGATGAAAGTATCTCTTATAATCTACGGAAGATTATGTGAATAAATATTGAGAAAAGCAGCTAGAGACTATTCTGTATTAACTGCAACAGCCACCTAGAGATTTAAACTATTCCTATTCTACTAAAACAGAATAAAACAATTCAAAAGCAAATATAACAAAATGTTTTATCGCAACGAATCAAAGTTAGTGTCTAACCGATTTCGAAGCGAAGGTGTTGCGGCGAGTTTTATTGCGAGCCGCCTTTTTCTCTACGGCTTTCATATTTGCATAAGTTGGAGGCACACTGGTCGTTCTACAAATAACATAGGTTTATGTAGTTTTAATACTATGAATAATAAATTCCTTTTATTTCATATTTTCTCAAATGTAGAAAAATGTATTTAGTACTTGGTGAAGCGATTTTGATGTGCACGAACGTTTTCGTGTGAGTGAAAGTACACTATAAAAAACGTCCGGAGAGTATCAAAAGTCATTTTTGACCACTTTTTACTAATAAATTCCATAGTTATATGTAAAACCAAAAAACCTCTATAGGATGTGAAAAAATTTAAATATGTTTAAACAAAACTTCTATAGAAAACTTTTTATCAATGGTAAAAAAATCCCTCAGTACACCACCACCCTAACCGCCCGTTTCGCCTGCGCTCGGGACATTAACAAAGGCATATATTTCGGAGTTCCACTCTTATAATCTGATGACCCACATTCTGGCTAATTGACTGTATTTATACCATCTAATGTCGTCTGCGAAATATAAAAGCTATTATAATATTGCCTAAATAGTCTTGTTATTAAGTCTTTAGGTGAATGCGAATATTTACTTGTTAGTTGATAAGCTTAGTTTAACTGCTTTGATTTATTTTGTTTTGTGCGAAATTTGTAGAATCAGTTAACAATTTCAACATTTGACGTATACTAATAGAACTATGATTTTATGTAAATAGGAATGAGAACGTACACAGATAGGATTTTTAAGGAAATAAATATATCTAGTGTCAAGTCTAAATTAAAAGTATTCGAAATATCCTATAAGTATTCACAATTGATAAATTCGTTAAAAATGCGTTATTTCAACTAATTCAATATATAACAATGATTAATATTTATACCAATAATTCTAGCCAACATGTAATACTTAAGAAATATAATAACAAAAATTCCTTCCTGAAAATTCCTATAAAGGGTCAGAATATTACTGCTAGCGTATCCCGCGGCTCCGCACGCGTAATTTAATTATTTATATAAGCTATATGAGTGAAAAATTATGTCAAAATCCGTTCTAATTGCGTGAAAAAACAACAAACATCTTCACAAACTTCCGTTTTTATAGTAGTAGATACATAAACCGTATATATAGTAATAGAAAGTACTAAACCCCTAAATAGATTTTCTTAAAAATCTTTTGTTTTATTCGAATTATCAAGTTGGTACTAATCCAGAAAGAACGAATGTTACTTACACAATTAAGAGTGTTGGTTGTTAGAAGCGGGGTAAACTTTGCTTTTTCGTATTTCTTATTACCTCACTATCTTACGTTATGACTTTTATCTTGTGAACAAAGTCATTATGGAAGTTTGCGTGTTTCGTGCTAAGTATGGCAAAAAACTAATGAAGTCGCAAAGTTAGAGCTTTGGAAACATGGAAAGTCCTAAAAATCACATTTTAAAAGTTGCTTTATTATGCAATTTGGGGGAAAATGTCGTTATAGGCTTAACCGAGTTTATGGAACGTAAATTATGTGCGAAATGCGTTTTTAATATTTGACGGGGAATTAGAAATTCATGATCTACAGCATTTCACTATAATATCATCTATAATAAGTGTATTAACTATTAAGTTAATCCTAATCAGTCCAGCCATAGCTTATCGTAAAAACTCGTTTATTATAATACGAATATTATAATTTATAATCTACTACAAAATACATAACACTCTCTTGTCTTCTTCATGCCCTTATTCCACGCTATGAGGGATAGACACAACTTGTCTTCTTTGTGATGTAGGTATACGTATTAAATTAATTTGTCATTTGAGGGTAAGATAAATCTTCTTTCTGTAAGTCAGTCTCTCATTAAAGCTGTAAACGGATGAACGTAGTTTCCTTTCAATAAGCTCCCGTAGGATCCGCCGAAGTCCAGAGATTCTCCAGTGGCGACGATTATTAGCGATTATCACGCGTGCACATTAAATAAACCCGGTGTTTGACTGTAATATGTGTAAAAGTGCCGGAACTGTGCGGTGTTAACTATTGCGTAACGAACAGTGAGTACAAAAGATGGCGGTTGGAAAGATCGGCGCGTTTGATGTAGCTAAGGACAATTGGGACACATATGTGGATCGTCTAGATCAATATTTTATAGCAAATAATGTGAAAAGTGAGTTGAAAGTCGCAACTTTAATTACGGTCATTGGTAATAGTGCGTATGAATTGATGGTTAACCTTTGTACCCCGGACAAACCGTCTTCAAAAACCTATACGGAGCTTGTGGCAGTAATGAAAGGTCACTTAAACCCCAAGCCGAGTATGCTGGCCGAAAGGTTTAAATTTCGGCAACGGATTCAGAAACCGGGTGAAAGTATCGCTACATATTTCTCGGAACTAAAAAGACTGAGCAAGGATTGTTCTTTTACGGCAGACAGCTTAAAAGAAAATATGAGAGACCAATTCGTGTGCGGCTTGGTAAACGATGACATACGGCAGAAGTTGTTTACCGAAGACGACAGCATCACTATCGACAAAGCGTATAAGTTGGCCTTGTCAATGGAGGCGGCAGAGACGAACGCAGCATTAGTGGAGGATGGTACGAGGGGCAGGAACGGCAGCAGCACACACGCGACCGTACCCGTGCATAAGTTTGGACAGCGCGGCAGCGGGCGGCGCGGGGCGGCCGACAGCGTCAACTCGCGACGCGAGGGGACCGGCGGCGGCAGCGGGCAGCGCGGGGCGACCGGCTGCGACGACCGGCCGGCGAGGCGAAACACGCGCATGATGCGTGAGTCAGTGCAAGCTAGCGGCGGCGGTCCAAGTACCACAAGCGGAGCGGGCCAGAGCGAGTGCAGAGTTTGCGGTGGCAAACATAATTCAAATACTTGCAAATTTAAGCTATACGTATGTCGAATTTGCACTCGAGAGGGGCATTTAAAGAGGATGTGTCTTCCACTCTCCTCTGTCATTCGTCAACGAACATCCACCCCTTTTACACGCATATCCTCTTTTACAAAATCCATCCATCTCTTTTTCAATATAGATAACACTAAAGCTTGTTAATGACTGTTAAAACTAAAAAAATATTTAACAAACACAAAATGTTACTGAACGGTTCCGTCGTAGCCTACTTATGTATTTACCAACTTTCGAATCTAACTTATGAGGATAAAGTATGAAAATATTCTGTAACGGCATTACAAGAAATCCACTGTACAGATTTTGATCAAATTCGGTACATTGATAGCTGGTTATCTAGGTTAACATATAGGATACTTTCTTTTGCTGGAAAATATCCTCACTCTGAGAAACGTACGTAGAGACGAACAGAGCGAAGTGAGGGTACTCGTAAGTCGCTGGTATCAAATAAAACTTTAAACAAAGGAAGAATAATCTCAATTTTTCTATTCCACTAATGCATGCTACGAGACGATATATCCCAGTATCCCAAACCTTAAGATATAAGCCTATATCGAAGCGGATGTGCTTTATCAGTGATTCAAATATATTAGAGAGGGAAATACCCCATCGAAGTACGATTGCATGTATTTTCCTCATGGCACTGTTTTTCTTTGTTCGCTATACTTATTTTCTATAGAGCTTTGACGAAGAATATTTAATAAATTCTTCAAAATATCTATCTCATTATGAATTATATAATTCCTTCCCTTAATTTGCAAGGCTAGCTCCGTTTAAGTCCACTTCTCAGGATGTAAAACGTTATTAGGTATCTCAATTATATTACAAACGGAAAACATAAATAAACAATCTATACATATAATAAAACTGTAGAAAAGTCGTTTTTGTACATCAAAAAAAAATACAAAAAAAATAGCCAGGGTGTTAAAGGACAACCAATAGAACCCATTTCCAGCATTTTTAGAATTTTTGTCTGTTTGTCTGTTTGTCTGTTTGTCTGTTTGTCGGTTTGTCTGTTTGTCGGTTTGTCTGTTTATTTATCCGGGCATCACGTAAAATGTACGAAAGTAATGTAGATAACTTTTATACAGAACGATTGAACGTAACTTGAAGTAACATTTAGTTTTTGTTTCTTTGCAATCGGTTCAGTCTATCAAAAGATATTTGAGTTTAAAGTGAAGAAGTAGAGAAATTCCAGAAGTAAAATTAGGGCTATGTGCATTTGATCTCACAACTTCAAGTAACTTTTATACACAACAATATGTGCGTAAATTTCTCAGGGAGCTGATTGCGAAAATGAGGTCCATTTTCAAATCCAAGATGGCGGACATCCGGTTTTTTTTCAATAATGACATGGATGTCATTTTCGAGGTTTTTCGGGGTGCTGATTGCGCAAATGAGGTCCGTTTTCAAATCCAAGATGGCGGATATCCGTTTTTTTTTCGATAATGACATGGGTGTCATTTTCGAGGTTTCTCGGGGTGCTGATTGCGAAAATGAGTTCCATTTTCAAATCCAAGATGGCGGACATCCGGTTTTTTTTTCAATAATGACATGGGTGTAATTTTCGAGGTTTCTCGGGGTGCTGATTGCGAAAATGAGGTCCATTTTCAAATCCAAGATGGCGGACATCCGGGTTTTTTTCAATAATGACATGGGTATCATTTTCGAGGTTTCTTGGGATGCTGATTGCAAAAATGAGGTCCATTTTCAAATCCAAGATGGCGCACATCCGGTTTTTTTTTCAATAATGACATGGGTGTCATTTTCGAGGTTTTTCGGGGTGCTGATTGCGAAAATGAGTTCCATTTTCAAATCCAAGATGGCGGATATCCGGTTTTTTTTCAATAATGACATGGGTGTCATTTTCGAGGTTTCTCGGGGTGCTGATTGCAAAAATGAGGTCCATTTTTAAATCCAATATGGCGAACATCGGGTTTTTTTCAATAGATGATAAAAATATTTTGAACAAAATTAACTTCTCATTTATTTAATAAGAGAAAAAAAAATTGTTTTCTTATCGGGCACCACGCTCAAAAAGTGTAACTTGAATTAATATCAAAGAAAAAAAACAAAGGAAAAAAATATTGCATAAATAAAATAAATAAATAATTATAATTGCGTAAGTTGATAAAAACAGCTATGCAATAGCTTTACCGCGGCAGTCTCAGAGTGCCACGCGTCTTTTTTTATCTTCTATACATATAATAAAACTGTAGAAAAGTCGTTTTTGTACATCAAAAAAATTTACAAAAGAAATAGCCAGGGTGTTAAAGGACAACCAATAGAACCCATTTCCAGCATTTTTTGAATTTTTGTCTGTTTGTCTGTTTGTCGGTTTGTCTGTTTATTTATCCGGGCATCACGTAAAATGTACGAAAGCAATGTAGATAACTTATACACAACGATTGAATGTAACTTGAAGTAATATTTAGTTTTTGTTTCATTGCAATCGGTTCAGTCTATCAAAAGATATTTGAGTTTAAAATAAAAAAATAGAGAAATTCCAGTAGTAAAATTAAGGTTATGTGCATTTGGTCTCACAACTTAACGTAACTTTTATACACTTTTTATTAACAATATGTGCGTAAATTGAAGTATCATTAAGTTTTTAGTGCACAGTTAGGAGGCTGCGAAAATGCACAGGAGTTTTCCAATTTGTTGTTACAAATAGGCGATGGCACATACCCCGTACAAGAAGTCGGAAAAGTTAATTTGATTGATAATCTCTGTTCTTGCGTTACATCATAACAGGAGCTAATTCTTCTGTGTACGGAGATTCCACAAACATGGGAAATCAAGCCGGTTCTTGGCTATATCAGCGAGCTATTTTGACTCCCCGCAATGACCAAGCAGCGGCAATTAATTTAAAAATATTGAGTTAATACTGAAATATTAACCGGTTGCGGCGCCGGTGATATTATTTTTATTCCAAAAATACCTATAATTCCCAACAACTTCCTTTCTCTTTCAAACGAGTGCAATTCCCAGTCAGTCTCTGTTATGCCATGACAATTAATAAAGCTCAGGGCATAAATAAAAAAAAATGATTTGTATCGGTATCCTCCAACAGCGCTTCGCACTAAAAAATACATTGTTAAGTTCCAACATCCACGCGAACGAAGTCGCGGGCACAGCTAGTTAAAGAATATAATTTATCGCAATTAATAAAATGGAATATTTTCTGCCCCGAGTCCATAATAAATATCATTTAATTACTTGTGATTTTTGTAGCATTTGAAAAATTTATTGAGACGGAGTTAGCCAACTTGCGATTTAACTAACAATTAGGTATAAGTACTGCTTCATTTATTAACTAAGCAGTTGTCTGTGCAGGGTTTTTTGATTGTCTAGGTGAAAAAATACTATGGTGTAGTTTTTATATCTATAAATATCCGGCGGAATATAAACAATATCTATAAATATTGTTTATATTCCGCCGGAGAGAAACTGTGAGAATTAGCAAAAATAATGTACCATTTACTGTACAAATTATAAACAAAACCATATTATCAACAAACAAACCGAATAAACGATAGCATTTATATAATTATTAGAGTCGACATTCAATTTACAGCTCGATACTTGCCGGAACGAAATGTCCAACAAAGAAACACTAACCTAAACAAAAATGTGGCCCAATTCCCGGGGCTCGGATGAATATCAATTAAAACGGGGCCATATAAGCTTTGAATTAGAGTTCAATTTTGTGTGTGACATCGCGTCCTTTGACAAAAAGTTTCAGAGCGCGTCTAATGAGCCGTATACAATAAAAAGCATCGAGTTTTTTTTGAAGCCCCGCTTTCAGGAAGGTCGTGTTTCGTGGATTAGGGTGTTCGCAAACTGTTAATCGATCTTTTGGTTTAGTTGGTTAGGCCTTTGAAGGCAAATACGGGACTGTATGTTTGTCTGTTCCTTTTGCTGTACATTATGTGAGAACCTTTTAACTAATTTGAAAGGAATTTATTTACCGAAAAACGCTGATGAGAAAATAAAGTCTATGAATAGTTGGTGTTGTTTTTTCATAAATAAACCAAATTATGTTTATGATGATATTTAGCAGATGATTTAGCAAAGTGGTCGTAAAATAATAACAAGATATCAGCTATCCTTTATGTTATTGTAACTCTGGATGGAATGTTTTAAAACCAACTTCGTTTCAAACTACTTTAAAAATAATATGATAAATGGAAAGTAACTAAACTTTATACAAAATTCAATGATTTGTGATGAATCTCATATACAAGTCCAGGACATAAGCGAAAAAACAAGTTAAAACTAGCATACAAAACACTTCTTTGAACAATTTCAAAAGAAAATCTATTCCCGAGCTTACTTTATAAACGGTACAAATGCACGGAGTTACAACACGTTATTTCTAAGTAGGGGTAATTAGGACCTTTATGCAGATTAGCAAGCACGTAATTGAAAGGAGTATAAAGGAGCTTTTTTCTCGTCCATTTTGAACAAAAAGCATTGAAGGTAGATCTTCGATCATGTGTTATCTTTAAACATAAAAGTTAAAGATCACTCACCCACTTATCACGAAATATCGAACACCACTTGACGTATAAAGAAGAAATTTGGCAGGTAGGTATAGTTAGACGTCCCCTAAGAACGGATTTTGTGACTGGGCTGGATTAAGGAGGTCTAAGGGCTCTAAGAAGTTTGCATGAAAGTCCTTCTTTTTTTGTGCTACAAACCTTAAATTTGGTAGAGAGCATGTTTATAATATATTTGTTTATTTGTGGCTCTGGAAATGAACTATACGAGAGAAGCTGTCAAAAAACGCTTGTACAAACAACATAAGCGAATAAAAATTATAGTTGCTTTAAGTAGTTATACTTATTGTTTTAATTTTCAGGCGGCATATAATTCACTTGATTTCTTAAATTTGGTTCCGTCAGAGAAAGTTAATTATATAATTTATTAGTATATTGAATCTTTATTTTTTTTATAATAATACTATCATGCTGTGATAAACAGTAATATTTGCACACTTGAATTTTAATCAATAAAATATATATTAGAAAAAAAAAGAAGTTAAAAGAAAAAGAAAGAAAAAGAATAATATTTAATTTAAGTTTTCTTCGTTCTATTTCTGAACAAAACACACCTCTATTTCATAAAGTCGGTTAACAAACAAGGCAACCTTTAAGAGTTATATTGAAACAAAAATATTTGTCTTGTGATATTTCAAACGTGCCTTTAAAGTGACGTACGAAGTTTCATTCGTGGCAAAATAGCTTTTTCTTTTTACCAGCTTTTTATCAAGTCCCGCATCAAAGTTCTGTTGACAATTATTATGTCAGGGTCGAGCTTATTCTCTTCAACCGCGCGTTTCAATGCTTGTTTAAACAGCCTACATCCCACATGTGGGCAAACACCTCTCCATTAAAAAAGAAAAACAAGATTTATATAACGTCTGCCATTTCTAAAGTATTTCAGTTTAAGTACATATAGGCTTGAGAGAATTTTAGATGAATAGAAAATGATATTAGTATAGAGAGAATGTTAAGTTTTTTTGAATAATACGTTATTTCTCAATATGCCTAAAGAATCCTATATAAAACCACTTTAGTAAGAAGCAATTATTTATCAACAATATTAAGTACACTTAATCATTATTGAAGAAAAAAGAAAGAAGAGAAAAGCCCTAAGAAGCGAAAAAAAAAATAAAAAAATGAAAGCCTTGTCAAAATCGACCAGCCAATTGGCGATTAGTTGGTACAAACAGACAGATAAAAACTTTAAGAACATGTTTGTTATGCAATTTCATATTATGTATTTAGTAAAAGCTGCCATTTTGATAACTAACAAAAACCTTAAATATATTTGTCTACTAATATAGATAAACTACATGAATTGAGCAAACAAAACACCAGCATTAATTCAGTAAGCTAGAGTGCAGCTTAAATCACTTCCCTTAATAACTTACGGTTCTAAATTGCAAATTTTGAAAGCCACATTAAAGTGATCCATCGCTTGATTTTTCACAAACATTGGCAGTTTCCCAACAATATCTATACACGATTTGTACAAGTTTTGAGCGAGCTCTAAGGTACAGAATCGATTTGTTTCAATCCGTTACTGACCGGTTTTCCTATTATTGAAACCAGATAGAACTGGATCGAGCCGGATAGAGTCAAATTGAATCAAATAGCGCAAATCCCCGCGGCCTCGGACATCCACTGCAATACCACACGGGCCCATGCTAGTTATCTTTGGTTTATACAAAAAACTAAGCTTTCAAAAGAGTAAGGATTCTATGGGAATTAAAATTTTGAAGGAGGACATTTTTTATATCTCCTTAATGGTATTTAGAGTCAGTCAGCGCACTATATAAGTCAACATAAAATGTTGCACAAGAATTTTTTTGAACGCAAGGGAATTCTTAAAATGTATCATGTATGAGTATAAATAAATAAATACACAAAATTATTAGTTAAGTAAATGAGGGATGTTTAAATATCGCCAATTTTTGAAAATTCACTTTAGTTTTTTGAAAATTTTAGTCAGACATCGCTAATGCTAAATAAAATAATATTTTTCTTTTATCACTATTGTTTTCTCTTTTTCCTTTCAGCCTTCTCCCTATGAAAATTGAAGAGACTTTTATAGCCTAATAATTGTTGGCAAAAGTATAATATTATAAAAGCTTAGTAATAAAATAACCCCATGTACCAGTGACATCGCAAACCCGTCCGTTTCCTGCTGAGCGTGACAGCGGCTGAATGTAAGCGAATGTGAGTCGTTTTAAATTAATGTAGAGCTTTTCTTTCACGCGGGAATTATTTGCTGATATTTAAAAAGATACTTGAATGTAATTAAATTGAGTTCGCTTGAAGCTATTTTATTAACAATATTTTTCTTTCTAAAGCAATGGTAGAGTCATAACTTCCGACAAATCAAATTAATGGTTCAGGTTCATCCTTAATAATATTATAAATGCGAAAGTAACTCTGTCTGTTTGTCTGTCTGTCTGTTGCGCTTTCATACCAAAACTACTAAACCGATTTAAATGAAATTTGGTACACAGATAGTCTAGAGCCTGAGAAAGGACATAGGCTACTCTTCAAGGCGAAAAAAGGGCTCCAAGGAGTTGAAATAGGGGATGAAAGTTTGTATAGAAATTACGTCATTTTTAAAGCTAGAAGCTTGAAACTTATTTATTAGGCTTTTGATTAGATGTAAATAAATAAGACATTTAAAGTTTGTACAAATTTGATCCTAAAGGGGTAGGTAAAAAGGTATCCTCTAGTATTCATGTATGAGTATCAATTGGCTCTTCTATTTTATCAACTTACGACCTTGTGTTTGGCAAAAACTAACACATTTCCACTAGCTTACACTGCATATTATTTATACTAAATAAAACATCGTGACCTTACTCAAACCGGTTATACAGTGACATCGCACATCCATCCACTACCGTTTAGCGTGACAGGCTCTATTAATATACGTAAACATTTGTTGTTTGATTTGTTTTGGCGCGACGATTAATTGATTCGGAACACGGCATGTATCAAGTGTAGCTAATTTAACATCTGAACGTGTAGTGGACAGTGGATTGCGAGTAGGGGTAGACAAATCTATGTGATAATCTGCATATATTTTATGTAAAGCTAATAAATAATGGGGCATTATTTCACACAGCGCCGTCTAGTTCCATGGTAAGCTACGAGGCTTGTGTTACGGATACCAGATAGATTTAATTTTAAATATATACATATTATAAATATAAACAACCATGACTAGAGTACAAACATTTGTGCTCAAAAATATACTAGCGGGACTCGAACCCGCGATCGCTGGCGCAGAAAATAGGGTCACTACAAACTGAGCCAAACGGTCTCTACATATACATGTAGAGTTTAAATGCAACGTTTAGTTTATTAGCTCTTGCTTAACACGCTATGTTTATAACCAGTTAGTGTGAGCTCTAGGTTATAGGGAATCGCATGGTTTCAGAAGGTCAAGCAGTATTTGGAAATGCACGCATCTAAATTATGGCTTGCAGTGTTTTTAAGGCAGATTCGCTAAATAATAAACAGATTACGTTTAAATGAATAGAGTTAAAGAAAAGTAGCAAAGTAATTGTCTTACTTTTTAGAAACCAACAAAAGTAAACAATTGTATTAGATATAAACAATTACTGTATAAAATTACAAAAAAGCCTTATTTAATAAAAGAACAAAGAAAGTAAATTATAAAGTAATATAATATTTAATTATGTGTAGAACAAGTCAAGTTTTACTGCGCCTTTATGTGGATCTTTCAAAGTTCCCATAACTCACTCAAAGGCTTTCTCATATCGATGAACAGGTCTTTCAGTATTGCCTTTAGAATATTTTTACTTTATTTACTTCGAGGAAATTGTTTAGTTGAATTATGTAGAGTTGTTATTCGTATTATAATCGATAATGATAAGTGAACGGTGAATTTAATATTCATTTATTTAAAGTATTTCTCCCTCTCTCGCTTCTCGTTCATTTTGTCGAGGTCAGGAGGTTCATTAGCGTCCGGGAATCGAGCGAGGCGGACCATCTCGATGGGTGATGTGCCATTCGGGTGGCTTCTGGTCTTTTCTGCTAGCAAAGATGACCGTTAGAGCAACCCTTTTTTATCCTTGGGAAATGCATTAACGCTTATAAAGATGGTTATGTCATATGTGGGACACATCGGCCAGAAACCAGCCAGTGTTACCCAATAAAACCCATGGTATAAGCAACCTCTCTGTTAAGTTTGAACGAGTACTGATAGCTTTCCTAGCTGCTGTGTCGCATATGTATGTATGCAGGCCTCAGAAAAAAGGTCAAGTTTTTATGTTAGAAGCAAAAAAATACGGGATGTTATAGTAGTAACCTGTAACATTTTAACACTTAAAAAAAGTAGTATAGTACTTGTAAATTCATACAATCTCATTCATCCTTATACTTATCATTAATATAATACAAATTAAGAAAATGTTTGAAATCTCAATAAACTTCATGAATTTGAATCAAAGTAACTAAAAGCAAATTGAGATTCAGAAATTAATATCTTAATCATCGTAACATAATTAAGTTTGAGTTCGAAACTTTCTAAGTTACGGAGAATTTCGGGGGAACTCTATTTCGAACGATACCAGAACCTGTTGTTACTGAAGATTAGATAATAATACTATATTCTTATATATTAACTATTGGCTTACCCTTGCTTTGCTTCGGTATATTGGTTCCTATGTATTTTTAATTAATAAAATAAATTATTAAAATAGTAACTTATTATTTCAGCTATATGTGTGTATTTTCCTATTTTAATTTGATTTTGTTCCCAATTTCATAAGTTTTTACTATCTAAAAAAAAAATTGATAATAGAAGCCAGTTACTCATTGTAACATCAGGTATCTTCCAGTAAAAGTAACTGGATATTTTTTTTTACTTTCTATTTATTTTTGCATTTATTAAGAAGCAGTTATTTTGACTTTACAAACAGACACTTCAATTTAATTAATTTGTAATATTATTTATTACCAGTAAAATACACAACTACACTAATAATTTATATATAAAATGAATAAATTATTACTAGTAAAGTAATAATAAATTTAAAAAAATATATTTAGACGTCTTGACATAAGCTTTAAACGTTTGGGGGTTAGACCATAGTCCACCATACTGGGCAAATGAGCTTTAAACGGCACGTGTGACGTGTGTTGTAAGCCTTACAAAAGTTCACTAGTTAAATTCTTAACCCTATACAAATATTACTTTATTATCTGCGTATACGTGTTGTATGAGCAAATGCTAATCAACTTGAAAATGCCAATAGGCAATTAAAACATCAGGTGCAAAACTCCTGGTTGGAACATGCTTTATTTGGTTTTTCAATTTATTTTTACAATATCTTAATTTGTTTAAACTTTTTTGTATATATATATTTTTTGCTCTACTTATAATTAATATTTCTACTTCTATAACTTCTGTAAGACAGTAAAGCTTATCCTGCTCTGATATCGTCATCCTTTGGATATTTGCCATCCAAAGCGATAGGAAAGTGTAAAGCCAAAGATTATAAACACTTTATTCAACAAAATGTATACATTTATCAAGTTTTCCTACCAAAAGGTGTAAAGAAAATACAAAAAAGGTACAAGATAACATCTTCAGATCGAGTATCTCTTTTTCCTCGTATTTCACGTCGCGTTGTTAGTATACGTAACCTAAAACAAGTCGGTTTGAACGTAAGGTGTAAACAAGGTGGTTACAGGGGGTAAGCAGTGTGGAAGGGGTTGAAATCTGGGGGTTGTAACGAAATGTACTTTCTAAGTAAAACGCGATTGCAAGTGAATCGAGGGAATTAAATTAAATATCATTTTTACCGCTGAAGCTATAAAAACCACTTACCCCTATTTTAATATTAAATTTAAACATTCAAGTTAGCTGAGTTCGCGATCAGCGCAAGTTTTTAAAATATGAAAATGTCGGATGAAAGTAAATAGAATTTTGCGAGAAGTTTATTTAGAAAAGCTCTATCTAATAATAAGTGGACTTTTTATCAATTTTGATTTATTTTTGGGGCTATATTTTTGTAGGGTAATAAACTTTAGGCTAATTTGAATTAATACTACATTTTTAAGTTCTACAAGCTTACGGTAAACTAGTGAGAGTGGTTTTTATATTTACAATATTATACAAAAAGAACATTTAGCGTTTAATTGCAAACTAAGCTACGCCTAGAAGTAACGTTACCTGATATTTTAAGTACATACGAGTATGTATATTGTAAAGGTATTCTGTGTGATAAAACTAAATCATCTAAATTACATCTAAAACGTATACAATTTTTTTCTTTGGATTTCTTCTACGTTTATTTAATGAGGTTTATCCTTAGATAAAGTAAAGTCGCGATTAAATCCAAAAAAAATTTTAAATATCGAATTCACGTAAATCAACACGAAACCACCATTAAACACAGCTATAACATAAAAATTACTTTATAAAAAAACGAATTGATAACGAAACACCAGAGCATAGTCAACGTTGCTAGGTTATAATAAATGAGGTAACATATCGAATGATATAGTGGTATATTACAAATATATCTCGCTACTAATATCCTGTAACACGAACACCGCATGACCACATCTCTGCATTAGTATAATGGACGTCATCTTCAACTCATACGCTAATGTGTTTGCCGTGTCATAAATGAGCTAACTCCATTTAGACAAAATGGAGAATATTTTAAAATTTTAATAACAATCGCACTTGTGTTTGCGATTTGATTTATTTACTTTTTTTTAATACTAGTAACTCGCTCCGCTTGGGTTACGTCTCTATATGCGTTTTAAAAATTAGTGTTTAAAACAGAAATTAGATATTTTCCTGCAGTAAAAAATATCGTTTTGACCCAAAAAGTTATCTTCATACCAAAATTTCATTAAAATCTGTTCAGTTGCTTACTTGTGATGCGATTAAAGGCGGAGAGACAACAATTCTAAAAGCTACGAATTCAACTTCTGTAACGATAATGATAATAATGAATATTTTAATAATATTTTCCAAAAAATAATTATTGTACAGATTCACTCAATTATAATTTTATTACATACCTAAAAATTACTTTAATTACGCCAGAATCGAACCCCAAACCCCACATAGCACACAGCTTAAATAAGCGATAACCCGTACACATAATATCTTTTCAAGCGCATTTTGTTTTAAAATACACTATCAGATAGTCAATAGCTATGGTTGAAAACTTTCCTTGGCAAGCTTCAACGTTCGTGGCTAATAAATGTGATCCTACTTTAAACAAATACTATTTATTCCGGCTCCGAATACTCTTTGGATGTTCAAATGAGAACCGACAAATTTTACAAAATTCTCTCTGCCATTAGTATTTTAGTTACTTTTTAATAACATTATGTTAAAGTTTAAAATCAAATCTTACATCGCTCTTAAAAGAGAAATAAATTAGAATAAAAGAAAACTGAGTAAAAACAACAAAAAGCAGTACTGATTTTAAATACCAAATACAAACGTTTCCCCATGACTCCACACGCGGAGCTCGATTATGTATATATGCTTAGAAATTATACCCTGTGTAATACTATATTGTAAAAGACGCATTAATGTAATTTTTCATCATAATCCGTTCAGTTTTGCATGAACAAGTTACAAACATGCATCCATCCTCCCAAACTGTCCAGCTTATAATATTAGTAGTTCAGGATTCGGGTGAATCTATAAAAGTATTAAGAGAATCACCCTACAATATCATAAAGCAAAACGTAACGACACTAAAAAAATAATCCACAAGAGCCCCTAGTTAACCGTTTTAACTGACCTAACTGAGTTATCTCTCATGGGAAAACTTCACAGGTTGAATAATAAATAAATGCTAACAATTTCTATGCAAAAAATCTGCCGATACGTGACTGCTAGAAATCGCTATCAATAAGTAACTTAAAAGGCAAAAAAATAAAAATGTATTTCTTCGTAATATTCATTATTTTTTACCTACTATACTAAATGGAGCTAAAAAGTGGAATTGTGTAGTTTGTTTATTTGTGCGAACCTAATTTGAATTTACAGGTATACTCATAAAAATAACTGAAGAAGGAAATTTTATAGGTAGAGCGTAACCATTACTAAGAACAATATAAGACATTATAAATGAAACTACTTATTCGGATTTTGTCGCGGATTTATTTTGATTTTTAGTTCCCGACGTTTCGAATGCTTTACAGCAATCATGGTCACAGGAGAGACAAAACAAGACAAAATCCGAAAAGGTAGTTTCATTTATAATGTCGAATATTCGCGTAAATCTAAGAAAGTATTAAACAATATAAGACCTGAAGTACATAGAACAACGTTAGGCTTCTAAGAAGACACCCGAGTGAAACGAGGATACGTCAGTAGTATTATTGAAATTAAAAACATTATTTAATATCTAATTTAACTAATTATTTCAAATGAATCCACTTGTCATTTCAATACAAAAAATACGGCAGTAACTCTACAATCACTACTGACTCACAGATTACGTAACCCAAAATTTATCTCAACTAATCAATTCAAAGTTTTATACATTCCTAAAATTGGTCAGTAAATTATAGAAGCGTAGTGTTTTGTGGAACTCATTTACTTAGCTACCAACAAGAGATAATATGCACAAATCATGAGCAAGCACCGCCCGGGGAAAACCAAAATATGCATTAACAAAAATACATCCAGGGCGCTCTACTGCATTGATGCCAAATTCTAGAATGAGAATATCAAATATTTGCATACGCATATTCTATTTAAACTATTTGTTAGTTATTTATCTGAGTCGTATATTCTATTTGCATATTTCTGTAATATTTATAAATCTTTAAGGATAGCCCTTATATAAAATTATATAAGAGCCCTAATAGTTAATAAAAACATGTAAAAAATATATTCTTATTGATTGATTAATTGAAAAAAATTATAATAATATTTAAAAAATAATTATTGTCATTAATAAAATTATTATCATTTTTAGAATAATGAAGTGTAATAAAAGTATTCATCGCCCTAATTATGACTATAGGAACCAATTATATATCTATCTAATAATATTATCCTACAAAATACAAAATAAAAAACAAAGGAGATTGATTGAAATTAATTGAAAATAAAAGGTTTTTCAAAAAAAAATTAAGTCTTCTTAAACCAATGCCTAGCGAAGCGGGCAGGCATTGCTATTAGGAGCCCTTATATAAGAGTTTTTACGGCTCTACGTATCAAGTTTAGGAAACAAAAATTATAATATAATTGAATTTTGATCTGACATAAATATATATCTTTTAAAGATAAATCTACCTTCGTCTATGTCACTTCTATGAATTTTCTGTATCAATTGTTTTTTATTAAATAATATACTTTGGTCCATATATATCGTTTTTTCGAATACTTAAAAAAAAGGTACATACTTGAATATGCCATTTTTAAAAAACTACATTTGATTGAGGATAAATGTTTTTAAAGTTGCTAGATTTGACCCGAACATATATACAATAAAAGCTTGTAAACAAAAAATTGTTAAAAAAGGTACTCTAGATTTTTTATTTTTATCTTTGCCTACCTATTTGTATTTCAATAATAATGTCCTTTCGAGCGATTTCGGCCATGGCGGCCAATCTCATTGAGCAGGAGATATTACAGTGTACGAGTAAGTGCACTCACTATTCCTGTCACTCTCATACTCCTGCGTGACGACTATCCAACACGATCCAGTGTTAAGGCGCGGGACCTACGGCTTTACGAGCTTCCTGACTCCGCGCTTATACTGAGGCTTACTAAATAGAAAGACTCAATAACTAAACTTGGCCCGACCCGAAACTTGAACCCAGTACCTCAGGGTGTGCTAGCCAATATACCACCAAGGCAGTTACTACATAATATATGTATATAAAGATACTATCACTGTGTCTAATCTGCAATAATTTTAGTGGGTGGGCTTGTATAGTACACGTTATTACGATAATAACACGCACGTCTAATCTACGTCCGACGCATTTCATTAATGGCTACCATGATTTTCACAAGTATGGAAGGCGAGGCGAGGCAATTTGAGGTTACGAGCAAACACAATATTTTCCTTTTATAATTTTTCCCAATCTCTAAAACTCTGAATAACAATTTTAATATCAATTCATTTATTTATTCATTTATGTAATAAAACTCGTGACTTCGGAATTAATGAAATTCATTTCCTACCTACCTTCTAGATAGTTAAAAAAAAACTATCTGTACGTACGTTTGTATAAAATGTTTTAGAGCAGGACGGCAAATATTTTTTTTTTAATTTTACTCATTAAGTTTAATTTTTTTAATAAAAAAACACTATTTTTTAATTCAAATTAGTCATCCTTTCTATTGAATAATATGTATAGATTATTTTATGTACACGTATATAATATTATGTATATTTATAACAGTACATAAGCGAACAAAAAAGTCGAATACATTAGGTTGGGCCTTGATTTTTAGCTTATGCTAAAACAATACCTGGAAAAAGTTAATGATAGTGGTTGATATACTAAATTATGATCTAGCACTAAAAAGCCACAAGTTATTAATGACCAAAAGTCGACGTTCTGAGAAAAAGTGTAACAATTTACACTATGTTTAGTTTTTATATTACCTTTCAAGAATTAAATGCTTTATGTGTTAATGTATTAATATACTAATATATATTAGTTAGCAAACGTGGCCTGCTTCGCTGGGCGTAAGTTAAAATAAATTATATGGTTTTTATAATTGATTTTTTTAATAAAATAAAAGTAGCCTAAGTTAATCCTTATAATATTTGCTATCTGCGAGTGAAAGTCTTGTAAAAATCGGTCCAGCAATCTCAGAGATTAGTTGGAACAAACAGACAGACAGATAGACAAAAATTTCCGTATAAGTCCCGTATATACTTTCATTTGCATTTAGTGAAAAGCTGTTAATTTGAAATTAGAAACCGACGCTTCAATTTTATTTATATGTACTAAAAATGTAATGTGTGTAAAATTATAATTATAAACAAAATAAATCATATAATTATTACTTATTATGTAATCTCTACAGTAATATACTACAATGTTGAATAATTAATTTCTTATTTTCTAAGTAAAATCTCAATACATACGTCAAAATAACACATGATTTATAAAAAGCTTCGAACAATCTGACTGAAAACTTTTATAACTAAAAAATATATCACAATTGTATATAAATAGAGAAAAATATTTGGTTTTCTGCGTCAAAGCGACGTCAACTGGTATACCACCGAATAACGAATGATAGTGGATACGCTCGTAAATTCCAGCCTGACAGCCTCTCAAGGCGATGCATTTAATAAAGTAATCGAAGCGAACAAAAACAATGTTATTTCTCAGAACATACTCCTTGTCTTTTATCGGGACTATATATTGAAAAATAATTAAAAAATATAGCTTTTGGAATATTTTTTCTTCATTTCAGCTAAAATCTGTCAGACATGTTTTATAAAATTAATGAAGATAGATAAATTTTGTTGTTACAAAAATTGTTATAAACTTTGCTTTTTATAGATGAAATTCAAGTACCAACGTGTATTTAATACCTATGTATGTTCATTGTACATATATTAAATATTCTGTGGAGTGCTTTTTGTACTCCACAGAATATGTATAATATATATTAATTCGTCTTGGAAACCACAACAGTAAATCAGAAAATTTTTTTTTCTGATTTCGTTCCTTTTTAGTCCTTTCTAAAGTCCCACTGCTGGGTATGGGCTTCTCAATACGCGGGGAATCCAGCGCGTAGTCCAAGTGTGCAGTGCCATAATATTTCGAGACAAACTTTTATATAGATATTTTATAATAATCTGCAACAACGATTTTAATATATTCTATATATTTTTCTCTTTAATTTATTCTATATATTTTTCTTTTGACCAATAACGTACGGTATAAAATGGCAAAAAAAAACTCTGAGCATTTTCTAAATTTGTATAACTCATTTCAGTAAATAAACTATCAAATTAATCTAGGTCTATAGGGATAAGGTCTTAGTAGAACCGCTGCTTATTAAACGACTTGGCTATTCCACTGTAAGCCCAAAAGCCTTACAGATTGCTTGCAGTATAATGCTATGGATAATGCCTGATGTTTACTGCACATTTCCCACTAATCTACAAGAATTATCAGCTAATTGATGGGATCCTCATAGGTTTTTATGGTTCTACAATTTTTTAAACTGAATCGTACAGTTCATTTTGAGTAGATATTGATATTATGACTTCAAATTCTATTTAACTTATGATAGTCAAAATTTGGATTTCAATTTGTAATAATTGTATTAATAATTATTATTTTACCTCGTCAATCATTATTTTAATTGGAATATCTAAATTAAATTGAATAGAATATGTAGTTTTTGGAATTTTAGTCACAAGAAAAGCACTGTAAAGTGATGGTTGGTTATCCGATTCAATATAAAGCATATTTTTATTGCTAGAAAATTAATATCTCTGAAAATATATATTAACTGTTAAAACGTACCTAGGCAACAAACCCAAATGAACAACGGTGAGTGAACTTATAAAAAAACAACAAAATCTTCGTATAAATAAAATAAATATACAAAGAAGAAAAAAGCAAATTTCTTTCACATTTCTTAAAAGAACATAAAATAATAAGTATTTTTCTTTTAAAAGAATATTTTCAAACATCTTCCAATCCAACAAACCGTAAATCTTGTTCAACGAGTGAGTACAAAATAGCCGTAGGGTTCAAAAGCCGGCTCTGCTTTACTTTGATTATTAAAATAATCTCTGATTTCAAGTTATTATGCCATAATGGAAATATAAAAGGAATAGATACATAACAAATTAAACTTGACTAAACATTTAATGAACCTTTGCCTTTTAATAAGATTTACTTTTTAAATTGCTTTAACGTAATGCCAAAATACCGAAATTACCTTAATTATTATCTATACAATATACTTCTATATAGATAATTAAAATTGAAGAGTCTGTTCGTAATGCTAAAATGTTATTAGTAAATGCAGCCATTATTAACATAACGATACCTTTTTTATGAAAACGATATTTTTTTATTGAAAAGAGCAAATGCTGAGTTTCTCGCTGGCTCTTCTCGGCAGAACAGCATTCCGAGTCGGTGGTAGCTTACTCCCAAGTCCCAGACTTACAGACTGACATTTAATTTAAATTCTATATAATAATGTAAAAGTGAAGATTCAAAAGTGCTTGTAAAAGTCTATTTGAATAAAGCATATTTTGATTTGATTGATATCTTTTTTTTTTGTATATCTGCTTGTTTCCGGAATCTGGCTAGTTTCCGAAATGGCCGGACTGATTTAACGGGACTTTTACTAGCTCAATAATAATCAATTGTTTTTATAAAACATATCATCATCAGCCCTTATTAACGTCCCACTGCTGGGCACGGGCCTCCCTCAGTACGAGGGGGATCAGGCCATAGTCCACCGCGCTGGCCCAGTGCGTGTTGGCGGACTTCACATGTCTTACGAAAACTTGCTAGGTTTTCTCAGACATGCAGGTTTCCTCACGATGTTTTCCTTCACCGTAAGACAAGTGGTAATCATGATAGAAATGATTCGCACATGAAAATATCAGAGGTGCGAGACCCGGATTTGAACCCGCATCACTCGGTTATACAAGCGACGCGTTACCGCTGGGCTACCACTACTAAAACATATCACAATGCATATATTGTAGTTACGAGTATAAGTTAAGCAAAAGGCAATTTACTTATAATTTATTTAATGTAAGAACTAGAAAAATCATTAATTACTTCATTTTATATCAATTCTTAAAGAACCTTATAACCAACGTCTAATATTGTATAATCAAAACAAAAAATAATACAAATAGAACTCCTCTTCAGTAAAAAGTGATGTAAGTGAGAAGTAAGGATGACCACTGTGCCATAACGGTGTACCATTTTCATCTGGAGAGTGAGATATATTTCATTACAATAGGAGGTCTGGGAGACCAGTTATAAAGTAAAATTTACTTAAGTTGTTCGTAGAGATTAATTTTGGTAGAGGAATTTTATGCTAAGAAATGATGTTTTTGGTATCAAACAGTAACTCCAAATAATAATTAATATTTGGAGGTTATTACCTTATTATCTTAATTAAATTCATAATAACGTTTTAACTTTTAAGTATAGTATTTTGTTAGTAATAATAATGTTATAAGTTTTCATGGTTATAGACAATATTGTTATTAATTAAAAATAAATAAATAAATATGTTGGGACATTATTACAACAGCGCCATCTAGTTCCGTGGTAAGCTTGTGCTATGGGTATTAGATAGTTGATATACTACACATATAAATTTTAAATACATACATATAATAAATATAAACACCCATGGCTGGAGTACAAACATTCGTGATTAACAAATGAATGCCCCCAGCGGGACTCGAACCCGCGACCGCTGGCGCAGAAAGTAGGGTCACTAGCAACTGAGTCAAATGTTTTTCACTTACTTAATGAGTACCAGATATTTGGAATCAACTCCAATATTACATGGAAATCTGGGTTTAAGAAGCAGTATAAAAATTGTAGATTACCTCAATGACCATTCAGTATTGTAATATAATGTCACTAATTTTATTACATAGTCATCATTCATTTACATTTTTTGATAGCACCAATACGTATTAATACCTATATATAGATAGATCTATTGACAAATACAAAGCCAAAAAAATCTGTTCATTCATATTTTTTGTCAAGTCTTGTTGAAAAAGTCTTTATTACCCATACAAGGGTCTATCTATAGTGTTTAGAATTTTTGTCTGTCTGTCTGTAACCTCCACCACTTGACAGATTTTGATGAAATTTTGATATGACGATAACTCTAGGTTATCCGGTTCAACATTTAGGCTACTTTTTACTGCGAGAAAATATTTAATATCTGAGAAATGTGCACTAATAGGCGTGTTAAAACGTATCTAGGGGACGTACCCGATTGGAGCGAGGGTGAGTCGCTAGTATATTATCTAATATAAAAAATCTCGTGTCACAGTGTTTGTTATCGAACTCCTCCGAAGTTCTAGGTCGAAGGCTATTTTTTTATTCCCCTAGCCCCTAGGTGATAAGGGTGGCATTCTCCAGATTTTTTATTTTTAGACCAAATTATATATTTTTTATTTTTTTTTGTTTTGGTATGAAAAAAATATAAATAAAAAAAATTCACCCTTCTACCACCAATCCCTATTTTTTATAGTGGTTAGAACGCGGAAATTACTAATATTATATTATAATAATATTAAAGAAAGATGCTAAAACGATCAATATAAGATACTAACTTATAAGATGCACTATATTTAATATTAAATGCTACTGATATTCGGTACGCTAAGTAGCGTACCCCGAGATATGGGACGACACTCACAAGGTCCTGAATAATACATGAACACCCCGCGATTTATACCACAGCACACCGGTGAATTGTGACGTTAGCGAAATTAATGATTATGAAACGTTGGCATTTACATAAACTAACACGTCATACTTGTTTGGAGGAATGTCACAGAAATGTGGACGAACGTAGCACGCTGTATAATAGGCCAAATAAGTGTTTTATTAAAATATAAATAATATAGCACGCCACGTCCCTCTAAAGTTATGCGGTGTGTAGTACTGGCCTTATCTATCAAAATTATAAGCATATCCTGCAAATGAGCCATTTTAGGCCAAAAATGTGTAGGTTAATTAAGAAAAGATGTCTAGTATTCAGGTTATCTGTAGATTTGTGTTAAAATACTGTAAAATAAACAGTTTTCAATGTTTTTGGTTAGTACTTGACAGTAAAAATGTAATCTAAGCTGTTGGTAGCTTGTTATATAATTATTATTCTTTTGAAACTAAATGGATGCTGAATTTATATTTACTTTAGTCTGAAATCTTAATATAAATGAAAGAAATATGGCGTAAAAAAGATTTTAAAATCGCACGCATTATACTTTTATTGGTACATACTATGTTGTCTTTTTTCTTTGCAAAACCGTAAACACGAAACTTTGCTCTGTTTTTAAGTTTATAGCAGTTTTTTCTAATAAACTAAAAATATCAGTCAATTTGTACATATTTATTTTACTGCTAGTTTTTTTTCTAATAAACTAAAAATTTCTGTCAATTTAAACAGCTATTTTACTGGTTATAATGGTTTCCTTATTTTGAAATATTTTTAGCCTTATAAATATTCTAACCTCATTTGTGTTCCATCGATGCCTTTGCGCAGCGAAATGTTCCGCCCGTGGTAGACTCTCCAAGTTCTCTGGTAGTTTGATAGGTTCGCCATCTGAAAGAAAAAAATGATTTACATAACGTTTTACTCTCCATTCATCCAGAAACTTCCACTCGATCTTTCAAACATCAAGAAAAATTATTTTTCCTATGTAGAGCTTTCGCTAAGATGTGCAAATTTTAATGTGGTTTGAATCAATACAAAAGTAATATATCATGAAGGATAATTAACATTCTATTATCATTATTATAATGACATTAATGAGAAATGAGGTACTATATATGAAAATAAATAATAATATTAAGTTATTTTAGTTTATACAAGAAGATATACTCGTACTTTTAATTTATGCAAATATGCACATGTACCAGTCCACAGCTAATAAAGTTTTACAGCTAGTAAAAGTAAGTGCTATTAAACTTTTGTGCTATTTCGTTTTTACTTTGAAATTATAATGTGCACTGATCTAAGGATATTATACATACAATATAACATTTAGCATACCGAACGATGTGCTTTAAGCATTTTGGTAAAGCGATTACAACAATTACCAAAGTCAAACATCGTGCAACATAAACGTAACAATATTTTGGATGGGTAACCACTTAGTGGTGTAACGAGTGTTCCTATTCTTCAGAGTCTAGTATAATATCCAGCTTCACTATATCGAAAGCCTTAGTACATTGAGACAAATTGGCTGAAAATTTCGTTCGTTACTGTTACGTATTCGACAATGTAGATGTATGACATCAATACATCAAAATACCACACCAAGCTTAACTGATGTCAATAGAGTTGTGAAGCAATGACAATCCATGACAAGAATATTCAATAGTAAATACTAGAGAGGGAATAAGAAATTTCTAAATCTTTTCCAGAAAAGATTTAGAAATTTAAACGTTTTTGAATTTAAGAGAACAGTAATCATTTGTTTTTTGAACTGAAGCTAAGATCTAGAAAAAAATATTATGAATAAATCGAAAAATTAAGATTAGATCTATGTCATACGCCCGCACTCATAGTCACTTAATGAACCATTAAGCCGTCCGTAAGTATGGAGATTCTCGACTTAATGGTTTATTAAGTGAATATGAGTGCGAGCGTTAATGCATTAGTGGACAAAATAGTTATCAGTGGCTGGATGATTAGTACTCAATGTTACTCTTGTCTTTGGCATTAAAACATTTATAAAATAAATAGAAACTCGAAACCTAGTACCGATGCGTACTAAAAATTAAAATAAAACATAATTTAAACCTTCGAAAATGGATTGGTACATATTACAAATTGCTTGAACTTTGAATGCACAACCAGCATAAAATTTACACTCCATCTCGCAAGTTATCCCTTTACATTAAGTTAAGTGTTACTCAAATGCGTCTTAAAAAGAAAGATGAATATATATATATATATATATATATATATATATATATATATATATATATATAATTCTATTGTACAACGAAAAAGTCTAATAATAGTGTACATTTAACCAATAATTACTAAGATAAACTAAATATTCACCACCAAAACCAAGAAAACTAAAATAAATAAGAAACTTCGCCATATTATCCGCTTCGTGAAAGTAAAACATTCATTTTATCTCAATCCTTTTTTTATGTCCTCTTAAAAAGATTTTAGTATAGGAACGTGTTCAATTCCACTTTAGGTAGATACATGGTCAACAGTCCATAAATTATGCAGAGAAGGCGAGAGAGTAAAACCACATCGTAAATATACGGAGTCTATTTTACAAAAAAATCTACGCGGAAGCGGGATTAGCCTACTGGTAAAAAAGGGAAATGTGTGTTACACGTTATTCACTAACAGCGATTGGACAAAATTAGTGGGTGCTCAAGCAAAAGCTTAAGTTGCGAAATTTCTTCCCTCCTACGCTTCGGTGAAATCTATTTAACGTTTCTAAACATAAAAATACGGGAAAACCGGCTTAATCTCCTGGATATAAGGACTAGACTCTCCTTGGATGAGCGCACCTAAATTGGCAACCCCGTATGCCGGACGGCGACGGAATTTCAACAAGTTGGACCGTTGCTCGGGAATTGCATTTATAAATTGTGCAGTCGTTTTCTCGTTATTGCGATAAGCTTAAGGTTTATTTTTGTATGTTTTTATGTACTGTTTGGCATGCTTAAGCCTCTACGGCGGCAGTGCAGACATTCTAGACGAATGTTGCCAAAAACCGGGCAGTTTTCACCTCGTTCCTGCTCGCTTTATTGTTTTACCGGTACCTTGACAAATCCTGCGTTAATATGAAAGTGAGGTTGAATTCATCTCCTTTTCAAAAATTTTGGCTATCTCTCCCGTATTAGTCTAATGATGAAATAAGCGAGAAACCTAATTATTATTATTTTTGGACCAATATACCACGTACTCGTACACTAGTTGATCTCAGTGACCTCTTAGAAAAATAATTAGATAGATTTTAGATTAAAAAAAGGTTAGTATAAATATTTGACTAGCGACTCACCATCACTTTGCTCGGCTTCGTCTTCACTAAGGACATTTTAAATGGTATAGGTGTATCATGTTTTGTGAGTTCCAAAATAACGTTTATGTGAATAGAAGCTAATTACTTATCAAAGGCCTTGTTGTAGATGAACAATTATGATGTAAGATTTAATTCAAGACATTGCACAATACCTAAAGTATTAGTCGAGCTTCTACCGAATTAATATTACAGAGCTAAATTAACTACTAATTAGGTACTCCTTACATAAGCCTTTTTAGATACATTTGTCATTTCAATTTAAAAAAAATATTCAGCGATTATGCAAAGATTTATTCTGCCATTGATTAAACACCATCAGTAAGATATCATTAATATTAAAAATGTAAAAAAAAATTATTTTAAAAACATGTTGGGATATTAACACAACACCATATATAGCTCTATAGTACGAGCCTTGTGTTATGGATACCAATTAGTTGAGTTGTGTATTGTACACATACCTAATTTTAAATACATACATATTATAAATATGATTAATGCACCCAACGGGACGCGAACCCGCAACCGCTGCAGAGCAAGTGCGGTCAGTACAAACTAAGCCAAATATGTCAAAGGTTTTTTACTCTTTCCAGATAATCGTCATTAATATAGTATTTTAAAAACAAGATAATTATAACCTATGTTATTTTTATTCCGATGACTTAAGTGATTAAAGTGGGGCATCAATGATTGTATTACAAACTATTAATCATATTTGAAATGTTGTACCAGAGACAGGTGAAGGCCAGTCACACATCTAAATATCATTCAACATACTATTTTACCGACATCAAAATTAAGTATTCTGTCCAGTTGCACGTTTTTTGTGTACGAGTTTGTTACGTAGTTTAGAAACTAAGCACTTAGATAATTTATAATTCTTCCCTGTAGTATATTTAAATTTTGTGTATACCTTTTAAGGTGGCAAGTATTTTTTTCAATAGTATATTACACTAAGTGCAAACAGCATCATGTTACTGCAGTTTATCTATCTTCAAAATTTCATCTAAATTCGTCCAGACATATCACCGTTCAAAAGTAACATACTTTCACTTTCACTATAATAGTTTTTTTTTATAATAAAAATGTTGGGACATAATTACAACAGAACCATTTAGTTCTGGATAAGCTACGAGGCTTGTGTTACGGATACCAGATAGTCGATATACTACACATATAAATTTTTAAAAAGTACATACCTATCTATACTTACTAAATAATATAATATTATAAAGAAGTAAAGTTTGTGTGTTTGTATATTTGTTAAATTGTAAGGGGTAATCTCGGGATCTACTGAACCGATTTTAAAATTTTTTTCACTAATAGAAAGCCACATTATTGCTGAGTGGTTATATAAAAACCGAAAAATAAAAAGGCTTTTACGTGGTGGTCCGTTTTGCAAAGTGAATCGGAGAAAAAACGGTCGAATGAAAGCGTTTCTTACGCGATTATATTATATGGAAATTACGTCATTTTAAAACTATACTAAAGAGGTTACACCTGGGGACGAACCCGAGCGAAGCGAGGGTGAAACGCTAGTTATAAATATAAACACCCATGACTGGAGTACAAACATTCGTGCTCAACAAATAAATGCCCCCAGCGGGACTCGAACCCGCGACCGCTGTCGCAGAAAGTAGGGTACCTACCAACTGAGTAAAACGTGTCGCATATAATATAATATATAGTGTTATTAAGAACATTCTAACCTCATTAACGTTGTATAACGCAAAGTTGAAAGCATCATATAATTATTTGAAATCAATACATTTGACCGACGTTGCTAAACGAGAAGGGGTAGAAAAGGGAAAAAGGTAAAAAAGCAAAGGGGGATGAAGCGGCTTGACGAGCGTTCCGTAGGGGCGTGTGAGGACACCGGCTATTGTTCCGGCATTGACATTTTCAATAGATTGATGTTATTTTAACGCTATATTAAATAGATGTTAATTAAAATCTAACTCATGCATTGGTTCAATTTTTACGGATTATTTTGATTTGATAATACAGTAGGTACTTTGGTTTTTTATTAGCTATCTATATTAGAAAATATATCTTATTTTTTTAGTTGAACTCAAAAATATATATTCAATTTGGAGATATTTCTTCAAATCTAGACCGATTTTGGATGAAATAAATTAAAAATATTAATAAAATATTGCCAGTTGAGTAATTAACTACAATATGTATAAAGAGTATGATATAAGTATCAATAAATTATGTATTACATTTTAAAGAAATTGTTATATGTATGTAAGTCCTCTTGAATCTCTGTGTATTGATGAAAACCGCATTAAAATTCGTTTTGTTTTAAAAAGATTAAAGCGCACAGACGGTAGAACGCGACTTTGTTTCTTAGTTATAGAGATGTAAATCATAAAATTAAATGGTACATGAATTTTCTGTAGCGACGGCTTCTTCTAGTAATAAAGAAAAGGATGTAGAGACTTGGAAAATAGAGCACCGTATAAATACGAGTACATTCTTTCAGCGTAATTCGTAAAAGCTATGGTGCACTCTACTACTCGCTTTGCGCGGGTCCGTCCCTAGATTTAGCGCGAGGAAAGCCGCGGGTTCCGCTAGTAAATGTATACAAAATTTGTCAAATTATATATTAAAACCTTCCTCGAAAACCACTCTATCTATTGTTGAAAAAATCTGCGTTGCAGTTTTTGAGTTTATCGCGAGCAGACAGACAGACGCGGCGGAGGACTTTGTTTTATTCCGTAACTAGATGCAGCTCGTATGGAATATACTCGTATATGATAAGTTATTGTAGGTAGTATTACGTGTATTCCCGTGGGAGCGAAATAATTTCACGCGGTTAAAAGAAGCATATGTCACTCTTTAACCCTCCTACTATCTTCACACAAAAATCGCCATTGTATATAAGTGTTTCCGTATAAAAAGAAAGACAAGCAAACAAACAAACGAAGAAATAATTTTTTACATTTATAATATTTTATACTGAATAGCAGTTACGGTCTTGGATCTATAATGGAGGTGGGTTTGACTAATGATGATGCAAGTTTATTTTTGAGTGTATTTTTATGTAACGAGTATATTTTGTAGGATTGTGGTACACGTTAATATAGTGAGATTGCCCTTGTATATAGTTTTAATATATCCCTATGAAATTCGATATTACGTATTGTAATATTTTTATGTAATATCAGGTAATATCGAAATATATAAAAAACTGGGAAGTTACAATAATAGATCAGACAGATAAAACACAAAATTAAAGTAAAATAAACATTCCTTCAGGCAAAATCGAAGTTGCTACAACATATTAAGTAGAATTAACTACCACTGTACCAAAAGACAGTGAACTTGACGCTAATATTAGAAAATTTCGCTGCACTTATTAATATTTTACAAGGTTTCATACACGGTATACCCAAGGCGAGAAACTAAAAAAATCAGTACATGCCTAATGACTCGCTATGCCGCTAACGAACAGGCCCGTGTGACCCGGCATTGTGCGCCCGATTTGAAGAGGAAATCTTCTTTGTTTTACATAACTCGACGGTGGCTTTATTTTTTGTTTTAATGGTCGCTGAGACCGCTCGATTCTTACTCCCAATGCGCTTGGAAACATGAATACACCTAAGTTTTTAGTTTTAGTTCGGTGTGTTTTAAAATTTAGTACGGTTTGAAGCATTTTAGTGCTGAAAATGTTACGTCTTCACATATTTTTTAGTTTATTTGAGCAAGTATAATAGTTTGCGATATAACAAGTGATGTATGGTAATATGTATACGTCTCATTCTGAGGGATAATGATAGAGTGACATTCTAAACTAAACATGAAGATATTTCAAGTGGTAGTGCCTTGCTTGTTACCTTCGGGTAGCAGCCGAATGGGCCGGCACGCCCCGTATAGTACCACTCTCTCACAGGAGACCGGCGTGAAGTGGCAGCTATGCTGTCGCGTTTCGTCCGGTAAGTGAGAGTCCGGGAGGCCCACTCCCCGTCCCTCTTCCCGTCCTACTCCCTCCTACCTCCCTCCCTTCCTGAAAGGCCGGCAACGCATCTGCAAACCCTGTGGTGTTGCAGATGTCCATGGGCGGAGGTGATCACTTACCATCAGGTGAGCCTCCTGCCCGTTTGCCCCCTTTGTCCCATAAAAAAAAAAAAAAAATTTCGATGAAATTAATTGTCGTTAGTAAATAAATGTTAATAAATAAAAATAGGTAATGTATTTTCTTTTTGTAATAAAAAAAATTGATAATATTATGCTATTTCTCTTTCGAAGGGAACTAATGCTTAAAAAAAGAATTTAGTATAATTCTTCAGTACGAAGGGAATCAGGCCATAGTCCACCTCGCAGGCCCAATGTGGTCTAGCGGACTTCACATGTCCTTCAAAAACTTAATAGGTTCTTTCAGACATACAGGTTTCCATACAATGCCTTCCTTCACCACAATGCACTTGATAACCATGTGAAAAATGCTATTTTACAGCGAATTATAAATAAAATTCATAATATTTTACTTAGTCTTTTTAATCTAATAAAGAAATTAGAAATTTACCAAAATTATTAACAAGCGATTGCTGTAAAACGATCTTTTCTGTACTTTTTATACCAACTCTACATTACACTACACTATATAAAAACATATTATATTATATAAATTGACTTCAAACATAGTATTAGCAGTAATTTAGCTGCGTGCCGCTTAAATTAACTCCCACGACACATTTATTTAATAAAATAGGGGAAAAAACGTTTAGGAAGCGTCCTTAGCATGCATTGCGTTAGCAACTGAGTATACTACACGGCGGTACTGTCCAATAGTGTACTACTTTTTGTATAATTATTATTTCTTCTTCTGATATTTTTTTAAAGTAACATTTTTATCTATTATATACATAATAATCTTTATAGATTAATTGATCATAATAAGAATGCTCTGAATTTCATCTTGTAATTTAAAAAACTCAATACAAATACGCAATAAGTGATTACAAATGAATAAAATTTGAGAAAGACAAAAGATGAGTAGGAGATCTTATAAAAAAACGAATGTGTAATGTGATAGCACCGACTACCTAGAATACTTAACACCTAACCATAAACTAGAATTAAGTATTATAAAACTATTATAAGCGATATCAGTAAAAAGTATTTCTAGGCCAAATGTCTTACAAAGGCGTTAGTTGAACTAGATTTGCCATTTATTTCGTTACAAAAACACTAATTTTGAGACCTAGATACTAAATCAGTAAAAACATAAGCCGCTTATGAATTTTGTAGAACGAAACAAATATAGTTAACTTTAACTATGTACATATTTCGTTATATGGTATACCTATGTATGTAAATTCGCAAGTTAAATAATAATTTCTAATAAAATCCATACAGCTAAATAAAAAAAAGTGTCTGTTTGTAACATCAACAGCTTTTAAATGTATGCATTTTATGTAATTATAATAATAAATTAATTATAGTGGTTAATTAATATGTTGGCACATTTCGATAATTATATTGGATACTTCTAAGAAAAACACAAAGAAAAAGAAGTAGGTATGGCTCCGCAAAAAAATTAAAAAGTAACTACGGACGAACGCGCGCGAAGCGAGGGTGAATCGCTAGTTAAAAATACAATCAGATGGATTGGTTAACTATCAGATGGAAGTTATTCGTTAGATAAAATGAGCAAACTTAAAATACACTTGTTTTATAAAACAAATTAATTTTCTCACTTTTCTATTTAGTCGGGTTTAATTTGAGGAATTCATATTAATTTCTGCTAATTTCTAATAATATAAGAAAAATATTTTACTAAAAGTGAATTATCATGTTACGGTTTAAGTCTAAATCATGGAGATTAGAAACCAGGAGAACCAAGGCCCTAGAATGTAGTGTCTCAGAAATATTGTCAAACCAAGGAGGCGCTGCGATCGCTATGTTGTCTCAATGCCTAACTTCACGTTGTCACAACAGTGACAGTACTCATAAATAGCTAACTTCACAGATACTACTTACCGCCGGCAGCGCGTTGTAAATTCTACACATTTTCAGAGACAGGCGGGTAATGCTTTAGTATGAAGCGATGGTCCTCCTGGTTTCTAATCTCCATGGTCTAAATAATATCACGATGACAAGTGAAAATATTGATAGCACAATCTATGACATTGGCATTGTCATTATTAGCATTATTAGCTATCTAAAAGAATATAGGCACGTTTTTATATATTTGCCTACTCATCCTACAACTAATTAATGACCCTTTATGACATCCCACAGCTTTATCTCGTCATTTGGACATTGGACTTGCCCAACTGGCAAGACAAGGGCAACCCCGCCATCATGTCATTTAGACTAACTTACTAACTGAACTTAGTTAAGTTTTATCAGTTAGCTAAGTTATATCAGATATTATACATGTTTCCTCATGATGTTTTCATTTACTGTTTAAAACGTTGAGAATGCTTTGCACATGGAATTGTCTAAGGAGACTAAGATTTGAAACTGTTTCGCTTCGATATAACGTGGATGTATATCAAATAGGCAATATTATATTAGGCTTATACCAAAACACCTACTCATTTTTTCAAGTGGGTCAAAATGTTTATGTTACGGAGTTATGGGCAGAAAGATACAAATTATTACTAAATGTGATTTGAAAAAAAAAACAAAAATACATTTATTATATTATTATTAATTTATTGACGAAACATTCATTTTGATTGAAATACTTTACAAGTGCATACAGTGTCTTTCACTTACAATATTGTATAAGTTAAAATCACATGGAAACTTAAATGCATTATATAAAACAAATAAAAAAGCGCTTTACATACGTAACATACATAAGGTTCACTTAATTAAATTATTATGTACGTAATTTCACAATATTCATCAATAAAACAAAGTCCTCCGCCTCGTCTGTCTGTCTGTTCGCGATAAACTCAAAAACTACTGCACTGAATTTCATGCTTTTTTTTACCAATGGATAGAGTGGTCTTCGAGAAAGGATATAGTATATAATTTTTCAGGTTTTTGCTTACATTTACTAGCGAAACCCGCGGCTTCGCTCGCGCTAACTCTAAAGAAATATGTCTTTAGATATGTAAAGGTACTTTAGAAAATTAAATATTTAAATAACAAAATATCTGTCAACTATTATTAATATTAATATTATCTTGACGACACGTTTAGCTCAGTTGGTAGTGACCCTACCTTCTGCGCCAGCGGTCGCGGGTTCGAGTCCCGCTGGGGGCATTCATTTGTTGAGCACGAATGTTTGTACTCCAGTCATGGGTGTTTATATTTATAATATGTATGTATTAAAAATGTATATGTGTAGTATATCAACTATCTGGTATCCGTAGCACAAGCTTCGTAGCTTACCACGGAACTAGATAGCGCTGTTGTAATAATGTCCCAACATATTTATTATTTATTATTTTATTATTTATTATCAACGTCATCTTATTATGATAAAAGCTAGAATTATTATATAAATAAAAATAAATAGAATAGACTTACAATCAAACAAGCGTCTATATATTAAATATATTATTTGAATCATTATTGTGTTATGCTATTAAAATGCGTTTCAGAAACCTTAATATTAATTATTGTACATCTAATGGCCATTTTGAAATTACTCATTACAGATTAAAAATAATTAAAAATAAATTCTGTACAAAATAAAGAAAAATAATATAGACATAATGTGTTACATCGTAAATTAACATATGACAATTTAAAAGCCGAAGTAGCACTCTCTTATCAATCGTTATCATACACTCAAATATATTAATGTAGATTACGCCACCACTAAGTCATAAATTACATAACAAACCTAAAGAAATAATCAGATTTACTGTGCCTTCTTCTTTTCCTTAGGAACAAACATGTAGACGCATTTCTGTAACAGCTCAGTGAAAATCATCGTCCCTATAAAAACGAGTAATGTACCGGCCCAATGACCAGCCGTGAAGGGGTTTCTGAAGTATAAAATGGAAAAAAGTAAGGAGACGAACTTTCTAAGAGTGACAGTCAATGTGACAACTAGTGAAGCGCATTCCGTAGTCAAAACATAGACGGCGCTTATACACAAACCTTGCGTACACACGTACAATATCAACCAAAGGACTTGTCGCGGTAAAGTTATTCCCATGAAATCCACTAAAGGCGTATCGAACGCAAGTTTGACGTGGTTCATCAAATTTGGGGCGGTGGGTAACCAGAAAATTAGTGGTAACAGATGGGTATAGTACAGCGCTTCCCAAGGATGTTTACCATATTTGGAATATAGGGATTCTTGGAAGATTCCCATTCGGGCGGAAACAAATAGGGCGAATGTTAATATGGCTATCCCCAAGCACCACCAAAGCCAGTCAATAAATTTAAGCTTTTCTTCCTCTGCCGCGTCTTCATGTGTTTCCCTGGGAGCTTTAACGTCACCACTAGATTGAATGGTACAAACGGCGATACCCGCGGAAATCATAAATATAGCTAAATATTTGAGTGCCGGGTACTGTTTCTTTAAAATCCAAACGCCCATCGCCATATTAGCCATTAGTGATCCCGCTCTGAAGATCATGTGTAGAGGCATTGATATATTGAAGTCAAAAGCATAGTTGTTAGCTACACTACTTGTCCAGAAAAATCCAACTAATAAAAGGTACTGCTTAAACGGTATATTTCTTTTTGCTGTGCCAAATTTGCCAACCGTACAGAAACCGACGGTTGCTATGAATAAAAATTGCAGGAATGTTGCTAAGTTTCCAGCCCCAGGATCCTCCTTAACTACTAATTCCAAAAATACGACGTTAGAACAACATCCTACAAAGACCATACCAATGGCCAATGCTGCCTTGATATTCATTTTGAATCTGGAAAGAAATAAAAAAATGAGGAAAAAAAAAACAAAAAAATAAATATTCCGATACCGGGAATCGAACCCGAGCCTCCTGGGTGAGAGCCAGGTATCCTAGCCACTAGACCATATCGGATACTATCTGAGTAAGTTAAAATACGTTCAGTTTCAACTAGTCACTGTAGTCAATCTCATGCAATTACTTCTATTACAAAAACACTTTAATTCACAAATCAATATTTATTGCCAGCTGTTATGTTACTAATATTAAATAATGTGATGTACATTACAATCTTTTCCGCGAAGATAACATAACCTTCGCGGTATATTCCATGATGGAATGAAAAATATCAATTAATAACCACAATAATATAAACAAATATATTATATACTTACGTTTTTAACACTTATTCACTGTAAATACAATTAAAATTAAAATATATTGCACATTATGACAAGTACACGTTTGACAGCTATGGCATTGGACGTCTGTGTGGGTTTACAAGATTGATCTCGACACTACGCATGCGCAGACGGCTCTGTTGATAAAGCAGTACCTTCACCTCCTTTTTCCCGCCAAAAGATGGCGCTACCTGTTATCACACGACCTAAATACTAACGTGTTTGTACTTTTAGCTAAGTTTGCTTAACCATTATAAGAAAATGTATATTTTGTTTTAATTCATATTATGGCTGTTTTATGAATATTGTTTTGATGGATAATGCGTTAAGATAAAGTATATCTCGCATATTTATTAAGCAAGGTAAATTGCCAGATATTAAAATTAAATATGTACTTATTTCTTATTAAAACAATTTATTTTTCACCGACTTTCAAAAAGTTTCTTTACGATGAGGTTCTTATAGTTTATTTTATTAAAACTAAAATATTTCTAACAACATTTCATACGAGATACACATACTTTGTCAGGCTGTGTATATTAGCAAAGAGAATTACCTACTCAAAAAATAAAACTACATGAGTATTTCTATTTACAACTTACAAGATTATAGTCGTTATATATTTTCTAAATAATTTTCTTTATAGTATTGTACATTAATTATGTAAATGGTCGAAGATACGTCGAAGGTATCATGTAACATAGCTAAAAAAAATATGCAGACATATTGTGTGCCATTAAATTGGTCAAAAATAAAAATATACATTATAGTTAACACCTTCCTTGTATGGTACAAAATTTATCGACGCTATAATTCAGTTATAAAACAAATATAATATAAAAAAGATAATGTAAATCGTAGGTTCATTTTATCGTTTTTGAACTAACAAAAGGTGTTATACTTACTTTAAGAGATAAACATTTGATTATAAGATTTTGTATTATACGTAATAGTTATGCCAATTGTGAACTGATTATTAAATAATTTAAATATAAATAAATATTAAATTTTATTGAAATTGATCAAATACTAGTATTTCGATAATTATAGATACATATTATAAATATTACCACCCATGACTGGAGTACAAGCATTCTTGCTCATCACAAAATGAATATGCCCAGCGGGACTCGAACCCGCGGTCTCTAGCATACCATATAGGGTCTCTACAACCAAGCCAAACGTAACATAATATAACTACATAATATTTAATAATTATTCCTAGTTTCAGAGAAGCGTAGTAAAACACGGCTTAGATCGCGACAAAGCCTTTTAATGTCTAGAAAAAAATAAGAATTTATTAAGAAATGAATCTGTATCTGATATTAAAAGGGTCTGGAAGCGATAGCGACAGATTTATTGAGGTTTTTATCATAACAATAATAACGTTACAAAAACGGACCTGTTATGTTAGGGCGGAACGATCTTGTCCCTCAATTTTGAATAGGATTTCTATCCTTTTCATATAAAAATATAATGTTTATCTAATATTGATATTTGCGTAGGGAAAATCGAGGTCAATATGAACAAGTGTTGGTGGGACAAGTGTTCGTTTAATGTTCTTTTACAAAACAATAATAATTGGTCGGTTTTTATAACATTTGACTATGTAATTTACTACGCTCACTTAATGTAAACCTAAGTCTCGAGCCTCTTCTATTTTCAATTACGAATCATTTATCACTTGCCTTACACTTGCCTTACACTTGCCTTCAGTCTGAGACATCTTAATACCTAAAACGATCATACAATCAGCCAACTTTAACTTTTTTACCTTAGGACTGTGAACTGATCTTTGCATGGAAGAGAGACTTGTATGAACACACACTGAGAAATTTAATATAAAAAGTTGATAAATCTTATAGTTTACTCTATTAATAACAAAAATATTTATTAAATATGGCGGGCGTTGTTTTGATATTTAATTAATTCATGAATAAAAATAATCAAATAGGTTATCAAAACTGAACTATGACAAAGAATGGTATTGTATAGTATTATATTTTAATACATGTTAATTAACCAGCTCTTAACACTGTCTTTTAACACTGAAAAAAACAAAACTTAGCTAATTTTGCTGTTCTAGCTACCATTATGCCTCTTTTACTAAACCCCAACCCAAAAAATATTTACAAATTAAATTGAATCTTAAATAAAATTGTACTATCGTAAAATTATATCTGAAGACGGTTTAGTTTGTAGAAATATATTCAAATTCAAATTCAAAATATTTTATTCAGCGTCAAATTATTACATTTTTTTACTGAACGTCATGAGTCTACTACCAGTTCGGAAGGAAGAAACCACTGACCTGAGAAAAACTGGCGAAAGAAACTCAGCGGGACTAATATATTTTCTTATTTGTTTTTTTTTGTCTTAGTGTTTTTCTTTTTTTAATTAAATTGAAATTAATAATAATTCTATAGGTTGAAACAGCCTGGTGGCGATCACATCATTCCCAAGGCGTACTGTCTTCTAAAAAAATCGTTAATCGTATAATATCCTTTAGTGCACAAACGTTCTTTCACATTTTTTTAAAATAATAATTTTGGCTACATATGAAATATGCTACTATAAGAAAATATGCTACTGAAGGCCATTCAGTTTTTGCGGCATTTCGATATCACCACCCAAAGAGTCTTGTCTTTATAGCCAAAAATGTCACTTAGTTATTAGGTATATATAACTTTTCTCTATGTTAGTTAGTCAGGGTTCTGTAGTCGACAAGGGTCCCTCTTAGTTTTGTCCGTATGTTCAGAGACTCTTAGACTATTAGACCTATATTAGTGATGCCTACAAAGTGGTAAAATAAAATCTACAAGAAATATAAAATAAGTCTTTCAAAAATATCGTAGGTTTGCAAGAACAATTTTTTGATTGAGGTAGCTTTTTGAAAAATTAAGGCTTAAAACGCATATTTTTGTTAGACTCTAGTGTCCTATGGTGGTTTTAAGATATGACAAAAGTCATGGTACACTACCTAGTAGTATATACTTGCAGGTATATAACGAAGTTATTTATCTTCCGCTTCATAGATCTTTTTTTTGGTATCACAAAAAAATACTGTGCGATTTTCAAAGCATATTTTTCTCTACACAGTAGTGTAATAATACTTTTTTTTAATATATACAAAATTAGAGACTTAACTCAAGATATAATAACGTATTAACGCCATTGCCAAGACCATAAAAAACCTTCACTCTTCAACCATTCAGACTGATAAATACCGTGACACAGTGAATACATACGTTTCACGGATCATTGCATAGTGGACTATTTTTAGCGTATCCAACTGTACGCGACTGGTATCGCTTTATTACTCCATCTGTTATTTTTAAAGGCTTTTCCAAATTGTTCTCTGCTTTTTGATTTGGAATTCCAATGTAACCTCAAATTTCTAAAAGAAAAAATTGCGAATTTTTCCCTTTGTCTCGTTGTGTAGAATTAAACGTTGTAACCAATATAATACGTATGGAATGTGGATATCGGTAAATCGATGTTAGGGCTATGTAATATATCGACGACAACATGTTACTTTTACTAACTTCATTAATGTTTTATACTTAGTTGTATATTAAACATTTTAAATAAAGCAGGCATTCATAGTAGGTAGTTTCGAATGGCTAACATGGTCATTGGAAATATTAAGATTTTAAAGACTTAGGTATTAAGTATTATTAAAGGCGATGTTAATTCACAGAAAATTCTTTACAGTTACATAAAATTGAAATATCTGTTTGTAACTTCAACATAACGATACGATACTTATAAGAAAACTCGATTTTTTACATTTTTGTCTGTCTGTCTGTTTTCGCTTATCTTTAAAATGGCAGGACAGATTTTACGGGACTTTTTCTGGCAGATATCTGATGTCATATAAAGTAACATAGACTACTTCTATTTTAGAAAAAGAATTAGAACCTCTCAAAAAAAATCAAAAGGTGTCTAGGGATGAACCCGAGCGAAGCAAGGCTCTCTGAATAAAAGGGAGTAAAAACCAAAATAAACCTTCGATTGCTCCTCCTCCGAGCATTTTTTTTGCTAATAACATTTAAAAAAACTAATAAATTAACATAAAATAATAAAAGTTTTGTGTTAAGTATATCAGAAAGCCTAAAAATATTTCACAATGTCGATATCAGCACCGTGACGTGACCTGGATCTTAAAGGGCTTTGTGTACGTATATCTTACAATATTGTTTAACACCTAACAAATTGTAGGCAAACTCAGGCCTCCTATTTAAAGCACGATCGTTCGATCTGGATGGAATACGTAAAAAGAATAGCTGTTTTATGGTCGAACTTTTTCTAACTTGTAACAGAGCTTTCTTTTATCGACAAAAATATATTACATCAAAATGAGATATTTTTAATGATAAAAATTGAAATAGAAAAAATCGTAGTAATGGGTAGCATATTTTTTTTTAATTTCGTGTCATTGTAACATAATATCTCTCTAATATATAAAAATCTCGCAGTGGTAGCCCAGCGGTAACGCGCTCGCTTGTATAACCGAGTGATGCGGGTTCAAATCCGTGTCTCGCACCTCTGACATTTTCATGTGCGAATCATTTCTATCATGATTACTACTTGCCTTACGGTGAAGGAAAACATCGTGAGGAAACCTGCATGTCTGAGGAAACCTAGCAAGTTTTCGTAAGACATGTGAAGTCCGCCAACACGCACTGGGCCAGCGCGGTGGACTATGGCCTGATCACCCTCGTACTGAGGGGGATCAGGCCATTATCAGGCTTTTATTTTTATTCCCCTTGGTGATAAGGGTGACCCTGTCCAGATATTTTATTTTTTATATTTACACCAAATTTTTATTTTTCACTTATAATTAGGATTTGACTTCCAAAAAATTCTTATAACCCTAAATTTTCATTCCTCGGGCGCGTGCGGAGCCGCAGGAATTGCTAGTATATATAGAATAGTCTTTTTTCATTATAATATAGAATAGTCTTTTTTCATTATAATATAGAATAATATTTTTTCATAAAAGTATTTTTTTATATGTACAAATATGTACATTATGTATAACTTATACGTGTATGTACTATGCACATTAAGATGTATGTATGTGCATTGTACGCGTTGTGTATTTTAGATAAAGAGTTCCCACTAGACGGATTATAAATATTTCATTCAGTAAAGAATGTCAATGTCCCCGCATCCTCCACATATTAGTCTCAATCAAAAATCGCACCTACTACCTCTGTGAAGTTAATCACACTATAATACTCCACATATTACATATTTTAGAAAATCGTTTATATTAAAAAACTCCCTCGTTATCCACCTCTTAACTGGATATCTTCAATAAGAGCGATATCCCCGTGCACTATTGCATAACGGAACCGGTATAACATAACGGTGGCTGTAATTCAATTATTCCGGCTCGACGCACGCGACTAACGACCTTTTGGACACATGCAAAATTTCCTATAACGTTTTGTGGTGAAGTAATAAAATTAGCTGTTTGTTTACTTTTACTCTCGCTCGCTGAAGTAAATAATGTATTTCATGACGCTATAAATGACTTTACTTTTTAAAACATAGGCTATTTAAATATGTATTTTAAAACCCTTTTTAGGGTTCCGTAGTCAACGAGGAACCTTTATAGTTTTGCCATGTCTGTCCATCTGTCTACACTCTACAGCTTAACTCAGACTCTTAGTACTAGAAAGTGGTAATTTGATTTAGATATAATATATTGGTGACGTTTGAAAAGTAGTAAAATAAAATATTAAACATTTGTTATAGGATACTACATAAATACTTACGTAAAGGTAAATTATTTATTTTCAAGTCTACCCCTTAGTGTGAGGTGTCATTGGAATAGGTCTTTTATCTAACACATACTAAGTACTAACCTTGTATTAACTTAATGACTTTTAGCTATGAAACTAATAAAAATCGTCTTGGAGGCTGCATTTTAAGAACCTACATTACACTAGGATAATCTACCGCACCGTCCTGCCAGTAGTACAAGAAAAAGAATGTAAGCTAAGGGTGCTTTTTTTTTAGTAGGTATTTCTAAAAACCCCTACTAAATTTCAACAAATTCATAGAAAAATATGCCAATGCAACGCACGGCTCTACAAAAAGTTATAAGGGATCAGGTTCGTACACCCAGTATCATTTTTAGATTAGTATATAATATATAAAAGTGTTTAAATAAATAAAATTGACATCAAAATTAATTGAAATTAATTATTCCACCACCAAAGTTTACATAATTTGAATTAATATATTAATCTGTTTTGAACGTTTGGCTCAGTTTGTAGTTGATGTGCCAGGGGACGTGGGATCGATTCCCGTTGCATACATCATATTATGTGTAATAATGATTAATGTTTGTTCTTCAGTCATTGGTACTTATATTTATAATATGACGTACGTACCTACTTTAGTTTTATTATATGTATAGTGTATCAACTATCTGGTATCCATATCACGTTCGTCATAACTTGCCATAAAACTAGATCGTGCTATATGTTAATGTCCCAAAATATTGATTAATTTATTATTTTAAAAAAAAGGCTACAATACTCAAGCAAAGCCGGGTCGTATTACGAGTTATTTATATAAAGTAATATCGCCTCTGTTTAACCGTTTCATGGTAAAGTGTATATATTTTTAAGGGTCCAAAGCCCATATCATTTTCAGAACAAGCCATCTTAGGGATCAATGAAAGGAAGCCGTACAAATGATTTTCACTCTAATTGTATTGAGATAAAATTCAATTTCCCTTAACAAAGTTTAATACATGGATACGATAGAATTCAAAATTAAATACCAAAACGATGGTGTCTTTTTTCTCCTACAAAGTAAAATGTACGATCAAAACTAAGCCTTATATGCATACAATGAAAGAACACTTTCCATTAAACAAAACATTGAATTTCGAAATTAAAACCTATAGTCTTTGTAATAAGGTCTTTTTTCTATTTTTAAACGATTAAATTAGAAAACGTGCCTAGCCTATTAAGCTGTTTAGATATTTCGTTATTTATTTAATTTCAATTCTATTGTTATAGCAGCATAAGGTCTGATTTTCCAAAATAGTAAGGCGTATAATGAGTATTCAAATATGTACCTACTACAATTTCTAAGATACCGTGGAAATTAATATTTTATCTATAAAAACTGCCGTATTTGGTTCTGTTTGTCCACTTTACGACCGACTTCAAAAAAGAAGGATTATGAAATATTACAATTCAATAGACAAAATAATTAGTTGTCGGATATTAATTATTTTTAACAAAAAACAAAAACCGACTTCAAAACTAAACAAATCTAAACTAAAAAGTAGAAAATAATACTTTTAAGAACTTCGTTAATTTTAAAATCGGTGCCAGCCAAGGCGGATAGACTTATCTTGCCTTTGCAAGGAACTTTCGAACGGTATTTTGATTATGTTTACAAATATTATAGATATAGATTAATCGAATATGTGTCTATTTAAGGTTATTTTGGTTAAAAAAGGTTAAAAAAGGCGCTATTCAATTTTATCTTATGATTGTATACTTCATGATATAATATAATTTAGTAAATAGGTTATATATTATAGTTTCAAAGGGGCAAGCTAAATGATACACATTTTAAAAATATTACTATAAATTAAAAAAAAATAAGTAAGTCTAAACACAACAGCATAAATCGTGAACTAAAGAGAGAAACAAGGTAACATACTAAGCATAACGTATTTTTTTTGTGATGATTGTGATTACGAAAAATCTATGGTTAAACATACTACATACATATTACAATCATATATTATCATATATTTTACAAGAATAAACTCATAACCCTCGTTTAAGCTTCGCAGTCGGAAAATAGGTATTTCTTTACAAAAGCTTATATATATTCAGTGTAATAATTTCAAGTTAACTTCACCGCAAACTCCTTTGCAAGTGACCAAAGTTAATCAAACTTTTACGGAGCTAAAGCCCAAAGGCGTTTTAAGGTTTTTTTAGAATTATAAGGGTCTTGATAACATTATTAGATAATCGACCATCAATCATAGTAAGAAAAGGCCGAATTGAATAGAACTACTCTAAGTAGGCGCCGAGTCATAAATCAACAGTTTTCTTATGAGATAATATAATAATGTCAAGGATTTAAACTTCTACATAGAATTATGACAGACGTTAGCAAAATTATGCGAGGGCACTAAAACTTTATCTCTAAATATTATAAATATAAACACCCAAGACTGGAGTACAAACATTCGTGATCAACAAATGAATGCCCCCAGCGGGACTCGAACCCGCGACCGCTACAGCATCTATAGTAGAGTCAGTACAAACTATGCCAAATATGTCGACAAAATCGTGTCTTTCTCTTGTTTTGACTCCAAGAAAGTACCTAATGTTTTTAAGACTAACTTAATTTAGGTTTTATAGGTTAATTTTTAGTTGTCTAATAATTCTTCCACTGTAATACTTAAATGTAAAACTGGTGTCTTAAGTCATTAGTTCTTCTTCCTGAATATTTAAGAAAGAGGGTTCTGTTCATTTAATGTATGTAAGTCCATATTATTAGTAATTTTGGCGTAGTAATCTTTACTCATCTGCAACGTTTTCAAAATTGACTGATCAGCATTTTAATGTATCGGGTATATATTCGTCGTATCGGGACTGATATACAGTTCTCTGATTAGAGTGTGGGGTTAATGAAAAACATTTTATATGGGTTACAAATGAAAGCTCACGAAAGTTTAAAAGAAGCTAGAGTGAAAATTTCTACCATCACTTGTTTTAAATATCAATTATTATTATTGTAGTTAAATATATCATATAAATAAATAAATAAATATGTTGAGACATTATTACAACAGCGCCATCTAGTTCCGTGCTAAGAAGCTTGTGTTACGGATACCAGATAGTTGATATACTACACATATAAATTTTAAATACATACATATTATTAATATAAACAGCTATGACTGAAGTACAAACATTCGTGTTTAACTAATGAATACCCCCAGCGGGACTGGAACCCGCGACCGCTGGCGCAGAATGTAGGGTCACTACCAACTGAGCCAAACGTGTCGTTAATAATAATAAATATACGTGGATAAATTTATCACACGGTTCCAAATATTAAACTCTACATACAAACTAAGTAATTGATAGAGTTAGTTATAATTATAAAGCTTCTAAACTTATTGTTTCGTTGAAAAGGGTCTAAGCAACTAATTATTACAATTAATTGAATGCTGAATAAATATTTTGAATTCAAATTTCTAGTTTTATTATATAAAGGCTTGTTAATATTGATAAGATCATTTTCGTAGTAGTTCTCTTAATAAGCGATTGCTATTGACCGCGCTCTGTTATAGCCAGATGAAATAATGTACAGTGTATTATTAAGGTTTTATAAAGCGTTAATTAATTAAACATTTATCATATCGAAAATGTTAAAAAATATTAAATTAAAAGAAATTATATCAGAAACCGAGGGTAAAGATGGACTTATCTCGTGGAAAGATCTCTTTTGTTACTGAGATCTATGGAGATAAGAAATATTGGTAATTAATGGAATCTGTTCTAAAACGCAAAAGATTAGGAGAAGAAATAATGATTGTGTGTACTGTGTAGTATGTAGTCATAATCTGCAGTATAAATTATAGTCTCTCCCGTCACCATGTTTGCAGTAACGCACGTCAAAGGTCGTCGGAAAAAAAACAAAAAACAAAATAAAACCGAAAAATATACGAAAAAGTTACTCCCTTTATAATGCCGATTATCCACATCTGATCTGAATAATGTTCGTAATAAAATTTCTATAAAAATATTAATATCTAGACTATATAAATTATATATTAACTCATACAGATGTCGATTTGTCTATGAGAATAAAAGGAACAGAAAATGCACGTTTTATATGCGCACACGCACTGCACAGTTTTACGCACAAGGCTATCTATGAGATGAATCGCCGTAAATGGCATTTTTAAGAGGATTTCTATCGACAGCTGAGTCTCGTCAGTCCCCTAAGTCTATTGTTCCAAAAATCCTCAACTTTGCCTATCTGATTAATAAAAAAATATAATGCAAAAACTTTTTCTTTCCCTTTACGAGGCGCGTACATCACAATGCCTTTTTATGAAGTATAACAAGCTTGAAATTTCAGAAAACCTAATTTTTTTCTGCTGTAAGAATAAATTACAAACATTCAATGTTAGAAACTACATCGCAGTACCACCGTGTCCTCACTTCTTTATTCATTACATTTGTTCTTTCTAATTGACCTTCTTTCTGTGCTTTATAAACGCTTGTTACGAGTACATGTACCGATGTAAGGTTATTTAATATAATATTTGGCCAGGTGCTTTAAAACTATGCAAATTTATGCAAACGCGACTAACTAATTTTCTTAATGAAACTCAAGCTTGAGCAAGATAAACTAGAGCTTAGGTCCTCTCGTATATTGAAGAGTAAAGATGTTTTTCGCAAATTAATTTGTGTAAATTAATAACCTTTCTTGAAATTCCTTATCCTTCATTTTAAGTCTAATTTTCCTCTTCAACTCAAAAATAAGTTTTACTTTAAATTAATATTGTCTTATTTATTTTTGCTTAGATACCCTAAAAACAAATTATGTAATGGAATAAATTCTAAAGGCGTAGGACTAAATATCCAGCACATCATATCTTGCTACGTAAGCGAATAATAAATCAACAATAACATTTTCGCATTAATAATATTGCTAGCGACTTACTCCCCCTCGGTTATTGTGTCAAATAGTAGCCTTTGTGTAAATATGTAAAGATTCAAGTCTATCTATTAGGTGTAGTACTGAATTTCAGACATTTTTGCAGTTAGTAATATTAAGCATTTTTGCAGTTAGTAATATTAAGCATTTTCTTTAAATTATTTAAATATACATACATATATTTCTATTCATTGATCATTGATTGAGAAATCCTTGATCTGTGAAATGATTCGCGAGGATAGACATAAGCAAAAACATTTCGTGTATAAGAAGCTACTCCTACAAGTAGCTTTGATTGCCTGAAGGTCTAGTGGCTGGTATCTAGTGGTAACCTAGAGGTCATCAAGTTCATCTCCCGAATTGGTCCAAAAGTATGTGTGTTGTTCTGTTCTTTATAGAACCCAAGATCCCACGTCAATTAACATATCATCGGAATTTAAAAGCTTAGCTTATAAATACTACTCGTAGTGCAGTACAATACCTATATGTTTTTCTTGAATTCTTATGTCGAAATCATTTTAAATTACATTCTTGTACTAAGCTTCAAATGAAAATCTTACCTTCCCAATACTTTATTAATTTTGTTCTTTCTAACAAAAATAATGACAGGAAAGAAATTATAAAGTAAAAATCACGAATACAATAGACGGGCAGATATAAAAACTCAATCTACTTACGTCTAGACGTAGGCCATTGGCAACCCTACAGATAGCGACAATAATGACTTGTGAAGTTAAATAGGATCGCATAAGTTCCTTCTCGCAATGGGATATTACTTTTATTGTTTGCTTTGTATTTTAATGCATAGCAGAGGGTTATTTTGTTGTAGAACACTTTATATGAGTTAAGTATTATAATTTGAGTATAGTTGTTGACTACAGAGTTCAGCTACAAGTGATTTTACCAACCTTAAATAAGGATAGAGCTTTTTTCTGTGTAATTCTTGATGTAATTCTAAGAAAATTGTTCAAACTAAAGAGTTTATGCAACACATTTATTTTAAAAACGGTTGAACTGATTTGGATAAAATTTAACACGAAGATAGACTCTAAACTCGAATACATACAACAACATACAAGATCCTATTAATAAAAAAATTTATCAATTTAGGGCTGGCTGTATATAATTGATTATACGTACAAAATGCAACTGGAACAAGCAAAGCAATTGTACGTAATTAATGTAATATATCAAATTAAAATAAAAAGGTCTAAGATCTAAGAAGACACTAAGAAAGTTTAAATAAACACAATAAAGAAGTTGGTTTAATCTGTCCCCAAAGAAAAGTTAACTTGGCCACTTCAACGTCAGCGAACTACCAGTTAGTTTACCTCGTTTATTTCGTAATGTATTTCTGTAGTCTTAACAAAAGAGTATTAATAATACTATATGTGAATAAAAAACATTTGCCTCTAACGAGAGTTGAACCCGTGATATCATAGAAAGGTAGGACGAAATTATTCATAACACTATAATATTTACTCAACCGCTCTTGTTTTGTACTGAGCTATATTTTTTATTGCCTACTTTAATAATAAAAAGATATAAAAAACAAACTTGATAAACAATAGATTTAATTAAAAAGTCGATGTCGTAACAGATCGTGGAACATTGCATTTCGAATTGCTCGAAACTATGTCGGGAATGTTTGCGATGTTATACTGTCTCATACATTATCCTTAGACTGCGAAGATTGTGAAACTTGTAATAAGGGTTATAGGTACTATGTTATGTTATATACGCAGTGTAAGATGTATCCTTATATTACGAACTAGCTGTCGCCTGAGGCACGCATGTCACGATATGATTAGAAGAAACGTACATTGACTTAGACATGATTTTAGTAGTAATATTTATATCTCGGATAAGTTACACGTACAAGTATATACATTATACGTAGGTTCTCTGGAAAAATAAGTAGCCTCTCTGTTTTTAGGTTGGTTTTGAATTCAGTTACATTTCATGAGACCCTTTTTTTCCAGGATAATATCAGCCTATGTCAACTTTCTAGTTTAAATCTGTCACTTTTTTAATTAATTTTTGAACGTTGGTATCATACATTAAAAAATTTCAATGTGTCAAAGTAATACTAAAATTGCTACTAAATAAATATGAATGATGTCCACGTTTAAAATTTTTAAAAATTGGTTTAAATGTATATTAATTATATCAATAGAACAGAGGTGCATGTTTCTGACGTGAAAGATCAACGCTCTGGATAGACATTTTGTATGGTCATTCTGTAGTTCACATCCCAAACACCGTATTATTAATATCTTGTACTTAACCCTGAATTAAGGTTAACCCTTATAATTTTTTGACCAGCTCCAGGATTCAAGCCCAGGAACCAAAGACCACCATATAATAAACCCACTACCACTGACCTACTTCTACCCAACCAATTTACCAGTACAAATTATTTCAAATATCAGTAAGCAATTCTCCTACTCCAAGTAATATTTATTTAAAGTGATAAAGCATCTGTTAAGCAATACGTGAAGTTGGAATGCGATATTGCGTTGGTCCGCTACAATGTAAACGTGCCTGAGCACTTTGCGGTTAAATGTATCGTCTTTGTGTTGTTCCTATTGGAAATATGCATGCAAACCATTATTAAACGAGGAGTTAGGATCAAATCATAATTTTATATGAAGTATTGCTGTTATGCTAGAAATATCTGGTTCGATTCTCATAAACTGTATTTTCGGTTTTTTTTGTTCATTTCTTTTGTTTTATGTTTCCCAACTTTTCGAATTATTTTCAGAAAAAGTAACAACATTTTATAAAAAGGAAGAAGGAAAGGAAGAATTTAGTCTCATTTAAGTCGAAGATTATATATTCGACTTAAATGAGACTAAATTAATAATAATCACAATTTTTAGTCTAATTATACATTAATAGTTATTTATTTTAAATAATATTTCCCAAAATCCATTTGTGATCATAAAGATCGTAAAAATTGGCAATCAAGTATCAGGAGGGCCAACCCCAAATAGGGTAAGTGGCAGGGGGAATGAGTAACTGATTTGTTATCAAAAAAAAATTGAACCTACATAAATTACTATATCGTCATTACCTTAACTATTGGTTTCTTAGAAAAGTTCAGCGTAGTTAATAAAAAGCACTTAGTACTTCTTCTAGATATCCTTGATATTATTCAACTATAGCTCTTGTATTAAAAACTACTGGACGTAATATTTGTTTATTTTAAATCTATTGAAGTATATAGCATTGCTTCCAAAAGTATATAAAATCGTAGCCCCTGACGAAACAAATGGGTCGCCGTGCAGTTTTATTGTAAAAGTTACACTATCCAAAGTTTTCCCTTGAAAAATGTCTAGATCGAAGTTCTGTTGACGTGTATCGAAACGTGTTTACTCGTGACTAGGTCATCAGTAAAAGGTAGTTAAATTTTAACATACTATTAAATACACTGCTATATGTTTTGAACTGTGAAACCGGTACCAGAACATGGAGACCTGTAAAAATATGGCCGGCCGGCATTTTAACTATCTTTATTAAACCATCTGAGATGTTTTTTTCTACATAATTGAAATAAATCTATAAAAAATAAATATCTAAAAATAAATGCATTTTTCATTTACAATACTAGTGTAAAAAATGTGTTTTACTTAAAAAACACATTTGTACCACATTTCTGAACTACTCAAAGGAGTTCAGTTAAACGATACAGAGGTCAAATTTATAATTTTTTTATTTTTTGTGTGACTGTACGCCTGAATCTGCGAGAAATCTAGCGGAACGTTTAAAATGTATCTAAAAGTGAACTCGAGCGACGCAGGAGTGAATCACTAGTATGTATATAAAGTTTTAAAAAATAAGCAAAGTGTCGGGGAGATCCTATTCAGTGATAAAAACGTGTACCTCAGTCCTAAATACATTATTAACTAAACGATTCTTGCGAAGTTATATGATACTACACCAGCCGGCACGTGGGTGTAGCCTAACTAGCCTGGCTGACCTTATAAGCAGTTTACGTTAAAAAGTTATTAAGTCAGTTTTGAAGTAAAAAGTTCAAATAGGTTAGTTTATATTTATACTTTATAATTGAAACAACAAGATTTTGTTTTTTAGTCCATAGAAAATCGCAGTCATTTGTTCCTTTTTTTTAATTCTGAGGCCCTTATTTTCGGGTCATTTTTCATGTATCCAATCCATTTTATATTTTTTATCGCTTTTTGAGTTCAGTAGAACTGTAGTAACAGTCAATATTATAATTTATACTTTAGCCTTATATTACAGCACTTACTTGCGTTAAGGGGCACAGCGGGCGTGCGCGCGTGGTATGCGCCTGCGCCGCCCGCGTACACGTGCCGGGTGTAGCCCGCCAGCGTGGCTGATTCTATCGACGAGATTAGTTGAAACAAGTCATTGTGACCCGGTTCTCACACTTGGTCTGGTTACTTTTTATATCTGAAACAAAGTAGATGAATATGTTGAAACTTGCATTAAAACTAATAATAAAACGTTAACGTTTTGAAGGTTAGGAATAGGTCATTGGTAGTGGATTTGTATGATATAGATAGACTATATAGGTATTATGCGTTGCTGTGGGTTTTATTAAAACGGGTTTTCTCGTAGGAATGAAATAAAAAGTAGCCTAGACCATTGACACCTGTAGCTTCGAGATACCATATTATGTTCTCATGAAATTAAGTCATTATTTTCTTATCCATGAAAAAAGTAGAAAGATATAAGGTTTTATTCACTTTTCTTTCCATTCAATTCAATTCTCTTGTTTAATGACTTCAATTAACTTTTCTTCTCCACATTATGGCCAATTGTCACCCATTAAATCGGATTATAACTTAATAATTATAAAAAAAAATTATAACCCTTACGTAAAGTGTGTGACACCTCAGCGAACTAAAGTCATATATTCTTTTGTTTTTTTAAGAGCAAGTGTACTAATTCTTTAATTTTAATAAAAATAACCGGAAGTTGCAAAAGTTAAGTCAAAATTGAAACGTTACCGACATGAAAACGTATTTATTACAATTAACCGCTAAAATTTTATTACCACACTTCCGTTCGAAGCTAACATAAAAATAAAAATGGCGATTCTAAGAAACAAAAAGGAACATAAATCTAAACGCTTATAAATGTATCTTAATTATCCATCTATCACTCAGTGGTCATTTAAAAAAATAATTTGCTTTACGTTTAGATTTTTTTATTGAAAAGCTTGTAATCTTTTATCTTGAAACCATTTATATTAATTTGATTGCACTCTACATTACTTAGCAGATTTTGGTAGAACTACCTTTTGTGTAACTTTTTTAAGAAATATTTTTATATCACTGAGGTAAATAGAGAAAATGAAATTCACACTGCTTTAATGTAATAATATTATGATCGCAAAATAAATGAAAATGCATTTAATTTGTCAAAAATTATATGTATTACCTACTTATAGTTATAAAATTACCCCCCTTTTCCACTAAAACTCGTTATAATAAGAGTATGTCTTTAGAATTATTAGAACAATACTAAAATGTGTGCTATATATATGAAAATGTTAAATGAACTTCAACAACAAAAATCTAACGATAGACTATCGTGCTTACACATAAGCAACAACTCTTTTTATCCAGCTCAGGAATGAACCCAGGACAACTACTTAACATGTAAAAGTATTATATATAAGTTTAAAAAATTTAAGTAATAGAAAATGTGCTTCAAAATACTCCTAAATAGCATTTTCTGACAGTATTGATTATAAATTGACCCTAATGAACTGTTGATTTGCATTCAGAAATAGCTTTGTAGACTAATAGTCCCTTAGGGTATTTATATATACATATACATATTATGGTGTACGACTGTTTGTCTACTTTCCAAAAACATTTAAATCAGAATAAAGTAAATTTTGTCGTGTTTTGTTACATTTTTGGTGTTGAAGTTAAAAGTATTGATTGGTTAGTACATTAATAAATTTCTACTGATTCTTTCTACTTCATTTAACATTTTCTTATGTAATACATATTATATAATTCGTATATAATATACTAGCCAACCCGACCCGCTTCACTGGGCGTAAGTTAATCAAATAAATTAATACAATGGTTTTTACAATTTTCTAATAAAATAAAAGGAGCCTAAGTTACTCCTTATAACATTAGCTATCTGCGATTGAAAGTCCATCTCCTTCTTCACTTTGCAAATAATGCATTTTCTTAAAACAAATTTGATTACCATAAAAAGGTTAAAGCGAGTCAACCTAAAAGTTAGAAATATGCTATCGCGGGCTTTTTTTAGAACTTTTAAAGAACTACAATTCCGTCATACATGATTTTTGTATAACTTTAACCGTTTACGCAGCGCACGCAACGAAAGCTCTCAAAAGGGAATTTTTTTCTCCCGTTTTTGCAACATTTTTTATTGATGAGATTAGCGCGTTCAAACATACAAACAAACTCTTTAGCTTTATAAATAGTAATATAGAAGATAAAGTGGCTGTAAAATGAAATCCGTACAAACTCCCAAAACCGCCTAACAATTCTTTTCCGAGGCTCATTTATAAGTTTTATTTCTTACGTAATAAGCGTGAATCGTGTAAGTTGTTGAACAAATAAGCCGGCACGTGTCCTCTACGACCCTCATCAAACTTGCAGCGCTACGCCGTACGCTACGCTGTAGCTCCGTTATACAGACCACCGTGCCGATGGATATTACGACAAATCGTTCATTATTTGAATAACCTTTTTTATTATAATTAAAATATTTTTCCTGAAATTCCGCATTTTTTAAAGTTAAGCAAACAAAATATTTTTTTGAGATAAAACTTATTGTAATTATGTTAATAGACACACAGGAATGTAGTTTTAATGAACGAATGATAGTGGCCCTATATACCATAAATTAAAGAGAAGTTCATACCTAGCTATGATATTATTTATATTTTGTATAGCAAGTCTTAAAATACAACGAAATCAACAAACAAAAACAGCCAAGGCTAGTAGATAGGCTAGTAGACATAGAGAAAGACTAAAAATCTAAAAAAACTATAGATTTGGCTAATAGACACATATTAACGACTATTTAAAAAAGTTTTCAAAAAAAAATATGTGTGTTGCCTGCAATAAATTTATTATTTTTCGTATTGATTTGAACCGGAAATCGAACTAGAAACAAACACCTTAAAACGAACCACACGTTAAGCAGATGCACTTTATTAAAAAAAACTTCTCAAGTTAAGAAAATCAGGGCGGTTTGTAAATTTTAAAGGCAACATGTCTAGTGACAATAACGCTTATAATAGCATGTTTGTCGCCACGACGTGTCCCGCGCCTTTTGTGACAGAATTACATTTTTGTATTGCCGAGTTACTTTACTGTCAGAAGCTGACGGGACTCGTTGATATAAGGATTCCTTATAAATCAGTATTACTTAAAATAATACTTTTTCGATATATGACTACTACATTGGCTAAATTAATTTATTTTTTGATATTGACAATATTTTAGTTTGTTAAAATTAAAATATTGTATTATAATATGTCGTTCAAGTATCATTTTTACTTTTTACAACGCAACAAATGTTTTATGGTAGAAAATGCTGTAATAGAATATATTATAAATATCTATAATAACTTTGATTTACTTTTAATTTATAATCAAAAATTATACGTTCTAATTAAAGCCAGCACATGTTGAAATATACTCTAAAGAAATGAAATCTCTCTAAATCCTAACAAAAACTCTTAAAACTCATGCCATTTTTAAAATAATAGGGAAAAACAAAGTTAAGCTCTCGCTTGACCTAAAATTATGTTTTGACAGTTTTAGTGACACATCTTATAATATATTTGAAAAATATAAGTTACCAAGAACTTTTCATAATAAACTATAATATGAACGAACAGATAATTCAAAGTCCAGTCCCAGTCCTAACGCAGAAACGCGCAGTATAATCGATCACACTGATATAATGTGTAGTTTAGTTAGTTTGATGTCATGAAGAGTATTTGTAAAATATCTATTTCTTATACTGGCAACATTTTCTTTACATATAATACAATTCTAACGGAGTCGGTTTTGTCCATAATTATTTTTTGGAAATACTTCTTGTTAATAACCATTAATATCGATACAGAAGCCGCAATTAAAGTATGTATTTAAAATTTTGTTTGTCTGTATGTACAGCGTCATGAGAAGACGACTGAATTACTGGATTACCACACTTGCCATCAAACTCAATTATATAATTCTAAAGAGTACGAGTTTGTTTGGAACAGCAAACTCAAGCAGTGTCGATTGTCGCGGCATCGTTGAGAGCATGTGTCGTTTACACAACAACGCATATTTGTTTGTTGCCGCGACGTGATTGGCCTCAGTACGTGCTCCTGCGCTCTTTGGCACTTCATTTATTTTAAGAACTAATACTGTAACTTGCGATTTAGCACTAAATCTTTTGCAATGTTTTACTATTCAACTATTTACTTATACAAGTGTTCGATATAATCGAACACTTGTATAGGCAGATGTGATATTTTCCCGTATAACCAGTTAAAAAATGTCATCAAAACCTGTACAGTGGTTTTCTCTTCATACGGTCATAGATAGACAAACAGATAATATTTCTAAAAACCATAAATTCGGCCTCTATAACCATAATAATGAATATTTTTAATAAGATGTTATAAAAAAATGTGTGAAGATTCGATTTAAATTAGAATTTTATCATAATAATCAATTTTTTAAACTTTTTTAAGTATTTGACACTTTGGCTTTAACTATTTTTGCTATCAACCTCATTCTCAGCATATTATATGAAAGGTAGTCCATAAGAAACACATTCCCAAGCTAATATTACAAAATGAGTACCTAATTATTTTTTCGGCTAAACCTTCAGTTATTCTATTTTAATTGAGTAAGACCGCAACAAAACCGCTGTAATTGTTTTTGTTAATGAATTGTTTGCGTGTGAGCTGTAGCGTATATAAATCACAATTTTTCCTTTTATCTGTGTCGATTTCAGGAAATACTATTTAAATTATTTACATTTTCATAACGCTACAGCTAATTGCCTCTAAAGCAATCGTTTCGAATTAATTTCACTTCATTGATTTTATGTATGTTAAAATAGTTTTTGGAGGAGGCCTATACCCGACAGGGGCCTTAACTATATAGGAAAATGTTTTTTTATCTTAATATATTGTAGTAAATATGACTTTTTTATCATGTTATGTATATGTTAAGGAAATAAAAGGCTATATTATTATTATTATTATTAAAATAGTTTTAATCTATCTCTCGTTAATTACTACATATTATAAAACAATGTCCTCTGCCGTGTCTGTCTCTCTGTCTGTTCGCGATAACACAAAAACTACTGCACCGATTTTCATGCCGTTTTCGCCAATGGATAGAGTGGTTCTCGTAGAAAGTATATAATAAGTCAAGTATTACATACATTTACTAGAGGATACCGCGGTTTCGCTCGCGCTACATCTAGGGACGAACCCCTAGCGAAGCGAGGGTAAGTCTAGCGACTCGTAGCGTTAAGCGAATTAATATGTTAGACGATAACACACAGCACAAACTAGTTTCATGGTAAGCTACAAGGCGTGTGTTATGGATACCAGATAGTTGATACACTACACATAAGTATATAAATTTAAATACGTACCTACATGTTATAAATTTAAGCCTATGACTGGCGTACAAAAATTCGTGCTGATAACACAAATGGTTTTATTTTTTTTTATTGTTTCGTAGCTATTGACGTGCTTTAGTAATATCAATAAGGAAACTCTTCTATAATTTTTTTTCACATTCCTATGATTTCTTCAAATTAAAAAGACTGGTTTTTGACTTTAAAGTAAAGGTTTTTGAATTTAAAGTAAATTTCAATTGTTATGTTTCAACAATTATTTTTACTAAATATAAACTAACAAAACACGACTATATACCTATCTCGACTTTCGTTATACGAAAAATTTCAAATATTTTTCTTTCAAAAATTTCAAAAATTTCAATATTTATTTGTGAAACTTTGCCAACATATAGTATAACAAAATGTTACACATAATTTTCCATTTCATAAACGACAAATCGCACATCATAATATCCTTATTGTTGTCCACACGACCAATTAATCAATGTTAATTAGGGATCGACAATACCGAGTCGAAAACGCACGCAATTGTTATCGCACAATCGATTATCATTTCATTATCGCAGATAACAATGTACAATCAATTTATTAAATGGCAACATCGCTCACTCTTCCTTTTGTTGCGTTTGACGTCAGCGTCGAAGGCCGCAGGAAATGAATAAAAACGCACAGATTAATGTGCCAACGTTTTTTACACTGGCAAGCTTTAAATCTTTTTTTTAATTCTAATATGATTTTACTTTTCAGATAAGATGCTTTATGTACAAATTATTATTATTTTGTTCAAGATAAGCACTACTCTTTGAGAAAAGAAAGTCTGAATCCCGTCGGATGTAAAAAAATGGTGTAACATGCATCTTAATTCTGCAGCAAGTATGTGTGAATAAAATGTTTATTATACTCGTCATTGTGTTGATACCATTCTAAAAAAGTAGTAGTGGCAAAATATAAAATATTGATTTAGCATTTGAAAACACCTATTTGTAAAATCTCTACAACAATTATTACAAACCCTCAATAATTTTATAAAGAAATATATAATAAAAAGAAACAATAGCAATAAAACCTCTTTTATTTTTTTGTACTGGCGACACTGTTTAATTTGTTATCTATCTTATCGAATAATAGGTGATATTTTCGAAACATATACATTTTGTTTACAATATTTTGTTAGGTATGTGATCGAATATAAGCACTTACTATTGAAAATTCAAACATATTCTATAACGTAGATTAAATAAATAGATTTTTTGAATATTCGAGAGACATAATCAAAGTATATATGTATTTAATTACGTGAAAATTGTACTTGTAATAATTGTTAATTTTTATTGACATGTCAAAAAAGTTAGTTTTATCAAATATTCCTTAATATGAAGAAGCAAGATTATTAAAAAGTAGTAAACACGAACCTTTATCCAAGCACAAGTTCACATAAAATTAGCCTAAACTATAACACTAATGCTATAACTCGACTTTGAACGACAATATACTGTGCGTTCGCTGTGGTATTAGGTCATTTCTAGCTTATCAGTGATAAGGTGTAATTAAGCAACAGATGACAAACGTGCGTAAATAGAACAGATAACTGAACAGATTTTGGACTATCTTGAATACAACACGAAAATAATTTTTGTCCTTGAATTCTTATCACGCATTGAGGTAGTGGGGAATGACTGATGCAAAATGGATAAGGTCTAGACATCTGTACACGTCCCTAGTGGCATTTTGCTATTTAATAATATTCCACAAGCCTTAATGTTTCGGGTCTATGATACTCTCTGGTATAATTATATAAATACTTAACATCATATCCGTACATTAGGAATATCTTGCGAAATTGTATATTAACTTTAGTTATGGCTCAGAAAATTATTATATAATATACATTAATTCAATTAGAACTCATTTTACAAATGCAACAGATCGTGTATTAATGTATGTTCTCACAAAACAAGTTGAATGGATTCAAACTTGGAGCATCACATACTCTTAGTCTTATCAACTATGGTCGTACCGGATATATCGCAGCGGATATACCGCAGGTATAATAAAATTTAGTTGAAGTCGCGAGTAATAGCTTGTTTAATTAATATAACATAACATACACTGTCAAAGTAGGCAAACAAAAAAACTATTTAAAGTGAAAGCGACGTACCCCCCATCAATTATTATTCCTTTGTGACAAGTATATGTACGTAGATGCAATAAAACTCGCAATCCTGCGTATCTCAAATACCGCGAACGCTTGAATCCGAAACTCCTCTGAAACTTTGTGAATCTCCGAAATTCGAAACTTTCAGACTTTCCATTCCTCTGCGGTAGAGACTTGTGCACAGAAACATACGAGCCGTTATACGTAAATAGTTGCTGTGGCATTATCTAATATTATATTGAATAAAAAAATCAATTAATTGATTAGACCTGATTTAGATTTGCTTCAAACTTTAATTTAAAACAATCGCTTATAATATTTACTAGAAATTTTCATTTCAATATAGTGGTATTTTCACGTATATATTATTTATATAAAATATTTGGTTCACATTTTTTAAACTCGCCTTCACGTTAAAAATGTGTCAGTTAATTAAATAAATAACATTTTAAAATAAAAAAAACTAAGCTGAATAATCGTATTTAGCTCTTTTTTACGTACAGCGGGCCTCTTTTTACTACAAGAGGGATCAGACCACAATCCACCACGCGGCCAAGTGCGGTTTGGCAGACTTCATAACATACTTTATAAGTTATTTGACCTCACTATACCAGTAATCGTAAGGAACTTGTACCTAGCAATAACTTGTAGTACATGCACTCAACGAAATGCTCTGCAAATCACGGTAGAATTGAAAGCTGCACCGAATAGAAAGCAAGCAGTATGTATTTATTCATTTGGGCTATTTCCCTTGAGGGCATAGGATTGGTGATTTGGTTTCCAATACATGATGTTTTCTTCTTTTCTGATGTGTAATGTAATATGGCTGTAAATGTTTATTTTACCACATACATAGTACCAACATATATTATTATCTAAAAATTCTTTAGTTAAGAAAAAAAGGAAAAATTGAAAATTGGAAAAATTACTATAGAATCTAAACACCATTTTTCTATAGAATTTTTGACATTTGTTACATAAAGACGAAGCTTAGAGTATTATAATATTAAAAAGTCGAAGTAAAGTCTCACAAAACTCAATGAAATTAGAAGAAGTGGCTGTAAAATAAAAATTAATAATATTCCTTTGTTCTATAAACGTTTTTATACTTGATTAAAACTTTCACTTCCCTCATTTAAAATATCTGAAGCGCTTTATCGATTTCTCATCAAAAACCAGCTAAATTGACCGTAAAGAAGATCGCATTAGTATTTTAGCTTGCTAAGACTTCTACCAGATTCAATTAATTCCAGTAATCCTAAGATCTATTTGAAATAAACATTTATTCACACTTTGCTTTCTACTTTTAGCATCATTTGAATATTATGTATGAGAGATTCACATTACGATTAAATTTCTGTAAGGTTGTACATGTATAATATGGAAGCGTAATATTACAATATAAAAAAAGTATCAAGAAATAATTTCTTTAACAAAATGCAAGTATCTTTTTGGTTTGTACATATTTTATAAATTGTGGGTAGGCACTCTGTAACAAGTATCCTACTATCCTACTTATATATTATATATTATATATAATATTATAAATGCGAAAGTTTGTGAGTATGGATGTTTGTTACTCTTTCACGCAAATACTACTAAACCGATTACGATGAAATTTGGTATGTAGGTAGCTGAAGACCCAGAATAACATATAGGCTACTTTTTATTCCGGAGTTCCCGCGGGATTGACTCCTAATATTTAAAAAATTAACGCGGGCGAAGCCGCGGGTACTGCTAGTATAATATAAACCTCTGAGACGTCAAAAACCTTAGTCTCTCCCGTGACCATGATTGCTGTAAAGCATTAAAACGTCGGGAACTAAAAATTAAAATAAATTCGCGACAAAATCTAAGTCTATACAATTCTAAAATACAACAACTTAGTTGATAGATTTTCGTGCGAAACTTTTTTTTAATTTGAAACGAGCATAGAAAACAGCCACACCAATTTTAATAGTCAATTTTATTTTGAATGCATAATTAACAAATCATTTATTTTAATTTCCCATTATTATTAATCTCATAACATTCCCTTACTGTTAAAAAGATTAAAGTGTACATGTATTACGTCCTCCAAACCATCGAAATAACGATATATCAAAAATGTCTTACTAAATTCTTCACAAATATTTTATTTATAGCATCAACGATTAAATCAATCCAAGTTGCAAGTTAGTAAATAAAGCTTGCAGTTTCACTAAACTAACGTGAAATGACAGGAGCCATGTATCAAGTTTGCGTTCAGCAGAAAAAGAGAACGTGCGCGCCATCTTGAACGCTTATCAAGATGGTGACGCGCGCCATTTCGGGTTCTAGAACGTGTATTTTGTGAACAATTGTTTATTAAAAATTGTTTGTCCGGCATTGTAGTGCCAATAAATATAACAATTTTACATTAGGATATGGATAAACAACAAAAAATGCAACCGAAACCATTTTATATTTCAAAATATACATTCATTTTTTTTTTATTTAACTATGTATATTAATTATAACTTTTAAATATAATATGATGTACGTATATTTCTTAAATTAAACTAATTAATTTTAATAAGTTCCTTCTGTATTTTTAGTATTCCGTTTTTAAATTATATTCATATTGCAAACTTATGCCTCTAAAGAAAAATAAAAACTTGTAACTATACATTTAAGAGTTTAAAATAATTCTTTTTTAGAATATTTAATAAACGAGAATACGTAATGTTTGTTACATAGCCATCCAGCCATCTGAATCTTCATAATAGTATTATGTCACTGGTATATCCTTCACAAACTCTTAGGCGACTTAATTAAAAGCCCAAAGCTATAAACAAAGATTAAGACTGACGTAATTAAAAAGTCGAAATATATAAAAAGTGTATATGATTTAGTACAAACGTAGAGAAAATAGAAAACAATTTTATTGTATACATAAAATTCACCTGACAATATCTTAGTCCACTCACTATTCGGCAGAAAAATAAAACGTGCGCGCCATCTTAAACGCTTATCAAGATGGCGACGTTTTCGCGTTTTTGGCGGGACGAGCATTTGTTAGACTTTGAAATACGGTTCTTGTTTGAAATTCTCGTTCAGTATCGAAGCTCGTGTGATTATGCAACGATAAATTGGACTTGCATTAGTTGTAAATAGAGCGTAGAGCGTTCGCTTTGCTATCTATTTGGATTTAAATATTTTGTTTTCAACTTTGGTATGTAAATATGGCTGCAATAAATTCTAAAAATAAGGTAATATTTTAGTATATATTTGTGTAGACATTTGTTTGATTAGTAATGATCACGAGATAATTGGAAAGCCTTCTTCTCTTGTAATCATCTCTATTTTTTATCGAAATAATATGTATGTATATAATCTATTTTAAAACTATCTACTTTAAAACTATGGAATCGAAATTGCCACTATATTAAATCCAATTCAACTATAATAATACATTACAAAAGTATATAGACAGGCCTTACTTAATTTTGTTTACTTTATAAATATTTTATATACATAACAATAACCATTAACTTTATAATATTAGCACTATACAAGATATTTTCCTTAGGGAGCACAAAATTTGCGATGCTTCATTTAAACTGATATCCGCTTTCAGTAACTTGAATGTAATAAGCAATAAATTGTACCTTTGTTTACATAATTTACAGTATATTGGTATAGGATATGCCCATGGGATACGGCCCATATTAGGCCGGTTCCGACATGTTGGAACATTCATGCGAGGCGCGTATTAATCAAACTAGGGTGCCAAAAGGTATTGTTTCGATAAAGCGAAGCAAAATAGTATATGCATTTTAAATTATTTTTTTGTGTGGTCCGATTAGCCTTAATCATTTTAATGAGATTTAAGAAAAATTTAAGACTGAATGTTCTACTTTCAATCGTTATATGACAAGTGAAGTCACGGTCGAAGGCAGGTGTGCAATATATAGTTTCGTATAATATTGTAAGTAAAGTACTTATTGACATACACTAAGATCGCATGTTGTGCTCGTCGTAACACCTGTTCACGAATGTAGGACAGCATTCATAGCTCATCGAACATACTATAGACGAATTATCGCCATATTTATTTGAAACAATCACCGGATTCAGCCACGATTTACGATTCTCAAGTTTTATTAAGTTTTGGCCATTAAAAACGCTTTTCGTTTGTAAAGTATACTAGCGATTATAACTGAATATTGATTCAAATAAGTTATTTGGTTTGGTTTTTTCTTAATAATAGTAGCAGCTAGTTAATCGAATTACTTTGAAGTTTTTAATTATAATATTACGTTGACGCGTTATATTTAACTGTCCTCTTTTTGTCTTGGTGTTGGTTGGACGAATCAAGTAATAAAATGTTAGGAAATTTGCATATCTGAGTCATAATTAGTATGAAAGACCTTTGCAACCTGCACCCATAACTGACCAGCACGGTAGTCTATTGCCTGATTACCTTATCGTTAATGTCAGTCCCGTATCCGATAACGAATTCCAAAAAGCAATACATATATTAATCAACATATTTTTAATTATTTATATAAAAATATTTACGAAATTAATTCTCCCAAGACTAATACGTAAAGTAGTTCGTGGCCCTACATCGAGTTTATGAACGCTGCGTGCCCGCCTTATACCCCAGACGGGCTTTACGACGTCACGTCTGCTATACGTCAGGTATCAATCATAAATACTATAACTTCTCCAAATATAACTTATATAGTTTCAGGGCTCGTTTCATTTTCTACAGGAACAAAGCCATTTTGATAGTAAACAAACAGAATTTGTAAACCGATTGTATCTTTTTTTTATGTTTAACCGACTGACTCAAAAGGAGGACTTTTATTTTATATCATTTGTTTGTATATCATACGTATATGTGAGAATTTAATGAATGTTTTTTCGAAAAACTTGGTTAATTTATGCATTGGTAAAATTATATTCGTTTTAATAATGGGATATTGTAGGATATACCTATTAGAGTTGAATAAGGCATCCAAATAGAAATGAAAAAATGTGATTATAAGTGTAATATGAGTACACAAATAAACTAAACTTACAATATTTTGTGACAAAAAAATTCTAGAAAGTATTTTACTCATCTTTCATTAAAATATTTAAATATATTATAGTAGACATTTAAGGCAAGTAAAATTTAAAATTAATATAATTTAATAAATAATCATTTTTCAATTAGGCAGTGGTAGCCCAGCGGTAACGCGTCGCTTGTATAACCGAGTGATGCGGGTTCAAATCCGGGTCTCGCACCTCTGATATTTTCATGTGCGAATCATTTCTATCATGATGATCCACTTGTCTTACGGTGAAGGAAAACATCGTGAGGAAACCTGCATGTCTGAGAAAACCTAGCAAGTTTTCGTAAGACATGTGAAGTCCGCCAACGCGCACTGGGCCAGCGCGGTGGACTATGGCCTGATCCCCCTCGTACTGAGGGAGGCCCGTGCCCAGCAGTGGGACGTTAATAAGGGCTGATGATGATGATGATGATGATGAATAAATAATCATCCATTATCCATATACCATAACTAATCAAAATATCATCTGGGAAGCGAAATCTAATGCTATTTATGATCTTGATGAGAACCGAAAAAAATAGAAATATTGAAGTGTGAATTTAAATATTTAAAATGAAACAATCTCCTTTTTACGAAACGGCACATTTAAATTCATGTACACACTAGAATACGTTGTTATGAATAAAAATCGAATATCAAAACGAAAATCGGTTTATTTTAAATCGTACCCCATACATTCCTGACGGCGAGTATTAAAATTTTAATCCGTTTTTGTAAAACAGAAAGGGAAAATATTTCACTTTTCAAGTAATTAATTCATACAGCGTTCGCCGCAAAAACTGGCACACGAATTAAAAGTGCAAACATCGAATAGTACTAAAATAAATCACGTGTGAATAAAATATTTAAAAATGTTAGTAAATTAATATTCGCAACAAGTGAGTCTTGGCAGCGACAATTTTGCCTAAAGTTAAACAAAATCGGTGACCTATCAAAACTTTTGGAATATGAAGACTGTTTCGAAACGGTACACTCGTACTCGCGAAAGTATGTCGACTAAATGGGTTTCAAATTTCAATTCAGACTTTTTCCACTTTTGGACAAATCCTTGCTAATATTATTTTAAAAGTGTTTGCTGATCTTTCTTTTACAAAATAAAGTTATTCTATTAGAGATCATAAGTCACATTTTTTTAATTTAGAAAAAGTACACTAACTACACACATAATATTGAAAATTTACATTTAAGAGACAATAATAAGTTATGATGAAAGTTAGAATGTATCTGAAATCTGACAGGTGTCAACCCATTAATTAATTTAAATAAATTAAATAATGTAAAAAAAAGTTAAATGTCAAATTAGAAATACACTGTGGCCTCTAAACTTTTATGGGTTGTTTAGTGTTCTTTGACGACAAAACAAAAATTACATGAAAATTTAAATAACCCGTTTTCTTATAATAGAACTATCTATTAGTAAAACATATTTTCTGTTATTTGGTCATTTTTACTTGAAAGTACTAAACAGCTTGTAAAACTTCTTTCACATTAAAAAGCTACGACATCGCTGAATAGCGAAACTTTATTATCTCAACAAAATATATTATTTTACAATATAAGAGCCTAACGATCATCCAAAAATATGAAAAAAATAGGAATTAAGAGCTATTGTGTTTCATGTATAATTTTCACAATTCAACTATCGAAGAATACGCCGTATAAATTTCTATACTAAAGTAAATTTAGTTTAAAATTAATTATATCTCACTCAGAAGGCCCTGTTGGACTTTACCTTTCAACCGATCACCAAAGCCTAGTAACTTAGTTAGATCGCTCTCTGGTATAATAACTGAAAAGCATAGTGCTTAAGAGAACACAGTGAAACCCAGTTGATATCGATTGAAATCGCCATTTAGATTTGTCATACCCTTGAATAACTTAATTATTGGCTCTAAAGAATGTCATTTTTTAATGACATTGATACCAAAATTATTTTTTTACTCCCGATTTACTCTCGCTTCGCTCGAGTTTGTCCCTAGATGCGTTTAATTTTTTTTTTTAAGAAAAATGCCTTAGTTACACTTTATAATATTAGCTATCTGTCAGTGAAAGTTCCGTAATATTAGCCGTGGAAGAAACGGATGGAAATGATGAAAAGATGTAAAAATTGTGTTTTTCTTTTAAGTATTATTAATATATATTATGTACTCTAAACAAACTACTAAAAAACAAAGGCAAACCAAGGGATTTAAAAGGGAAGTGAGGATGAGTCGCTAGTAATATAATAACATTTTGTCGATAGACTTCACAAATCTTTTAAAAAAACAGTTATCTCAGACATGCGAATTTCTTCATGATGCTCTCCATCACAATATGGAAAGCATAGGGAAGCTAAATTCTATGTAATACCATACTTATCTAAAATTTGATGTGAATGTTCTAAATAAAAAAGTAAAATTACGTTACCTCTTGCTCACGAAGTAACAAATAATTAAAAAACTCTCAAAATTATCACTTTCACAAAAATTATCTATTTTTGCCTCAAAATATTAATTTATATTATTTAATAATACTGTTTACTTTTTAAGAGAAGCTTTTCAAAGTTCAAAAGATGCACCCCTTAAATAAAAGTTATACTCGAAACAGCGCCAAGTTTCACTTGTTGATAAATGCTTGCACTTTATTCTGACAGGTTTATATCGTGTCTAAATTTTAACACTTGTTTGGCGCTTGTATTAAATTTTAAAAAATATATTTATTTTATTTTTAATCTTAGTGTAGTTTGAGAAAACCTCTTTCAGGACATCTCAAGTGTTTAAAATCTTTTGTATGAATTAAAAAACCGTTATTTAAAGATTTCAATATTAATATTTTAAGTAAAAGCTGGATTAGCTTAGAAAAAAGGTCCATTTGGAAAATAAATTACTCAGGTAGAGACGGGATTCATCACTTATTAAATAAAAAAAACTAAAAATGGGACTGTTATATGTAAATTAATATCTGTCGATGAAATTCTCCACATATCGTAGTTAGGTAAAAGATAAAAATTCGATCAACTAACATGGAACGGCTGTAGGTTTAAACTTAATCTTTATTTACTGAATCACTTTTTTACGTGACCGTATAATATATCGCAGGCTTATTTTTAGAACGTAAGAATATTTAGAGAACTTTTTATAAAACAGTTAACAACGGCCCTTTTTTAATTCGTTAATTAATTGTATTTTATGAAACAAAAATGCCTTAATGGGCCTATTCAATTAAAATTAGCCACATATAACTACATAATATTTGCAACAAAATAAGCGATTTTGATTGAAAATGATGTGTGTCCAATAGCCCATATTCATTAATAAAATTTCAGTACGCTTAATGATCGTTGTTAGTAATATCTGTCAACATGATGAGATAATGTGATATACATCGAACTATAAACGTTATATACATAAATGTATTGCTTTATTATTGCTTTGGTTAATGTTTTAAGTATTTGCCTATAAGCAACGTAGTCGCGGGTTCTAGCCCGGCCAAGTACTACTATGTACTAATATTCAAAAATTACATAATATACGAGTATATTTGTATCAGTAACAACGATTTCAAAAGTGATTTTCGACGTAAAAACATGTGCCAGGAAATAAAAAAAATATAGGTTACTTAATATATAAAGCTTAAGAATATTTCTGTTTCTTTGAACAAACACTTGTTTTCTGGATCTTTTTTGGATTTAATAGCCTGTTATTAAAAATTATAGGTTATCTAGTATCACGCTATGAACTTTACAGCGGCGTATTAAACCATACATAAATAACGCGCACAAAACCGCGGCCAACGCTTGGCTAAATAAATATTAGTTGTGGTTTAGATGGATAACTATATATTTTGTATTTATTTTAAAACAACCTAACATTCGTTTCATACCATAATTTTAGAATTTTAACATTAAATATTTAATTGTTAACCTCTTTCATAAGTTGTGGCGATTGTGTGCCTATATTTTTTTCTTTTTAGATAAAATTAATCCGACTGTCACTGTAAATACTATTACCGGGCTATAAAAGTTATTTGAACTTTCAATTTATTTATTATTGCGTTTCTACAATTTATAACAACCTAGCACTTCCGTTTTCGTAAACCAGCGACTGGCCCTCGCTCCGCTAGGGTTTGCCCGTAGATACGTTTTAACGATTTGTTTAGAATTTTTAGAAATGAGATATTTTCTCGGAGTTCTTTCTATTATAATATACAAGTATTAAACTTATAAAACCACTTTTGAACCACTCTATCTAATGATGGAAACCGCATCAAAATCCGTTGCGAAGTTTAAAAAATTTAAGCGTACAGACAGCAGGAAATGACTTTATTTTATACTATGTAGAAATCACAATCATTTTTTAAATTTGTTTAAAATATACAATGCAGAAGAAAATTATGCACATAAGCAATGTCAAATAAAATAATTCATATCTTCCGGGTCCGAGAGGCATCTTAAAGCGCTGATTTAGCGAACCTAAACAAGCAAAGTTACAGTCCCGTGTAATGTACAGCGACAAGAGCAGACCTGCTGCAGGAAATTAATTTAAAATATAATGCCTTATATATTAAATTAGTTTTAAATTGCAAATTTTTGTCCATTATAATTAATAACTGACTTTCTTTTACTTAGGTCCGATTTCACCAATGGTGTCGTTATCGAAGAATAGCTATGCCAGGTATAAAATTATTCGCTGCATTTATTCTCAGAATAACTTATAGTACGTTTCACCACTTTGTAAGGACAAAAAGTTAATCCTAGTATAACTATTCTTAGATAAGTGAATGCAGACAAATTAAATAGGCTTGTCATGGTCTCAGTACAATATAGCATAACAGGACATTTCTAATTTAGTCGTCACTTTGAACTTGTGTCAATGTGTCAGTGCTATTTTTCAAACAAACTATCTGTAAAGTCACGCTGCCTGGTGTTTAAATTTCATTTATATGCTTTGTGTTGTGTTTACTGTTTTAAAAAAAATATCTTAAAGGAAACGAAGTGCTAACTTATATGCTTATTTATATTTATTTATTTATTTAATGGTCGCTCAGTAATAATGTACTCTATCTGAGGAATAAGCCGGTTATTCCTTCAAAATTGGTGGTATAAGAGTTACTCTCGTATAACTTTGTTATGCTTAGGATAAGTAGTTGGTGAAATGAAAGTATGGTTATCTGAGAGTAAATAGCAGCTTTATCCTAGGAATAAAATTTATTCTACTTTGGTGAAATCGGACCTTAGTAACTATAATGAATACTCAGACTAAGAAGTTTTATAAGAGAAGCCCATCAAAAAATGTAAAAGTAAAAATACTAGCGTAATTTGGTGTTTATGCTACATTCACGATTTTGTCATACAGAATGTTCACTTTCTTAAACAATACAAGAAATATAATATTTAAAATAAAATTATCTTCTATTTTGATTTTTTATTAGTTTCGAATGTGGTTAAGAAGTAACTAATTTTTTATCAAGCCTTTATGGCCCTCTGATGTCACTCGAGACAATAAGACAAATTTGGATAATATTTATTTTTAATGAGTAGATATTATTTTATATAAAAACTATACTGTAGACAAAACTTTTTAAAAAAATATGAACTATCTGACTGATAGATTTTTTAGCAAATCAAATTGAATGTGGATGGCAATACACTGTAGCCTGCGATTTAGGCGACCTGAACGAATAAGTGTTCACATTAAGCTCCCGTGGCACAAATTCGTTTCAATTGCTCTGTTTTTTTTTTCGTTGAAATAATTAGTCCTCTCATTATGTCTTAATGCTTTTACAATAGCTAATAGTAAATTTTAGTTAAGTCGAATTTGACCTTTATTTTTAGAATATTTTATTGAAATATTCCTTGTTATCGATCGAGGCTGGAATATATAGTTTTAGATTTTTTTCTCTGTCTGTCTATCTGGGAACTTATCACGAGAAAAGCACTGGACAGATTTTGATGAAATTTGGTATAATGATAACTTGATAGCTTAAATAGTGGATACTTAGGGACGAACTTCTATAACGTGATTTGCTATAAATAAAAAGCGTAATGTGGAAAAAGCACTAGTAAATCCGAGCATGCTTTGATTTTCCCTTTCATATAGCAAAAGGGCAATGGTTTTATACGTAGAGTATACATACGTAGCGTTGTAGGCTCCTTTTTATCCCAGTACTTTATATGGTTTCTTTGGGATATTAACACGCCTTTATTAGCTTTACTTGTTGCGATGTAATCCTGTGTAATCAAATCTTAAAAGTCGATTATAACCTATTTTAGCTAACGTATCGATTTCAGACTTTTAAAATTCGGCTGACAAAACCATTATTCAGTAGCATTGAACACATCTGATCTAGGAATTGTATAATTGACTCGTCTCGTCAATCTTCTAGTAAACTTTTGAATTTAGGCCAATATGATTAATTCTAATTTGTCCAATCTATTGAAATTAGTCAAAAACATATTTTTAACTAGAATATTTTAAACATTGATAATGATGATCATCATCAATCTCTTCCGTGACCATGATTGCTGTAAAGCATTCGAAACATCGGGAACCAAAAATCAAAATAAATCCGCGACAAAATTCTAAAAGATAGTTTCATTTATAATTTCAAATATTCGAGTAAACCTAAGAAAGTATTAATTAATATTTAATTTACTTCAAATAACAACTAACACCTAAACTAAACCAAAAACGCCTTTTTATTAGCCTAGCTACCAAAAAATTAAAACTCATCTAATTTCTTGAAACACCTTATTCTTATACTTACGTAGCAAGTGTAAGTTCTAATAATGGATGCCAAGAGCGTTACACAGATTAGAAAACACAGGCGGGGCGGTATTTCGGACAAAGGTTGAGCGCACGGTTTCATTATGGCTGTAATTAATTTCTGACATCACCTTGGTAGGAAATCTGAACGGCCAGGAAATAAGCCATTGTACACTGTCTGATACTATAAATGTAAAACTGACATGAAATCGTGTATAAAACTGCGATTGTAAAGGGCAGAGAACTAAGAATACCTTAAAAGCCTTTCCAAAATACAATTGTCATACAAAATAAACATTTTCATGGATTGACAGTACCTACATAAGTAAGTAATTATTACTATCTTTCATATGCATGTCTTTTAAAGCAAACATACATTTAATTTCCCTATATTTTGTTAATGAAAATTCTTCAAAAAACTCGATCTTCAAACACCCACTTTCCCACGAGAACCCTTGCTTTCGCAATATAAAACCATTACCAGGTCAGTCACCATTTCTTTATCCATTTGATAAAGTCCCAGATCTACAAGACGAGTTCGATGATATCAAATTAAAAAACTGTCATCCGGATTTCTATAACATACTTAAAAATAAAACTGTTAGAAGAACATAGTTTAAAATTGCCTTCAAAGATTCGTCTATATAACTTACTTCATAAGCTATGAATAAAATAAAGCTAATGAAACTCGTTAAGAAATATTTCTAACCTACCTACCCTACCCCTATATAATAATATTCCTAATATAATACTATTCCTAATATAATACACAAGCAATTTTAATATTAACAGTAATCTTTGTGGTACTTCAAGGTCATAGTATATCAGTCTAATTTTCATTACAATCCGTCCAGCCATTTCACTGTGACGAGCCACAAACCCTCTAACATTTACATAATTATTAAAAATCGACTCAACCTTTATTAAGCTTGTAAGTTATTGTTGTACAAAAACGTATTATATACACATTACCTCAATAATTTAATCCACGAAATAGAAAATATTCTCTTCTGTGGTAATCTCTCATTTTAAAAGTGACGCCGTCATGTAACTAAAGAACAAAATGAAAAAATCGAAAGTTCTAATTGTCTTTACACAAATTCGAACCAATGCACACGACAAAAGAAATTATAAAAAAAACTCTTTTTAAGGACAATTTTGAGACGATGAAATTACATATCTTGGGTTTTGTATATCAATGTCGTAAGTACATACGATTAGAGTTCAATTTAGGCATGTTTTAAAGAAACCCAAAAGCAAATAAACATGGAGGCTGTTATTGCCGTACCCCCTGGAATCTTGGCTGGGCGGCAGAAAGCTAACAATTATGTGCCGCACCAGACGGGATAATTCCATCTGACGACATCAAATGGCCGTTTCTTGGCGAACATTCTTTGCTCCCTCCCATTTGTATTTATTTTGTATGTTTTAAAATACACGTTATGTTATTTTTATAATATAATACGATTTTAAAGATATATTAAATGCTTTGTCTTTCTTATTTTAAGATTCAATATAATAAGTTATATTCGTATAATATTTATTTTATTCTTGACCGTTTTCGCGAAAAGAACAAACCGATGAATTATTTGTAATATCAATACTATTTCCTATTTAATTGCAACTAAATTTATGACAACTTCAAAAAAAAAGGTATAGAAAACTAATATAACATTAGAACACTATTATTAATTTTAATTTAATCATAACAAGCAGTCCTTATGAATAATTTAGCGTATTTTAGTTAACGTGTTTTAAATCTCTATATTACTCCTATACAAAATTACTATGTACGAAAATTAGAAACTGCTTACGACATTATACGCCCTACAACGTAATAACGTTAATCTGCAAAATAACGAACACACAAACTAAGAAGTTCATTCGCATTTACTTTATAACTAACGGCTGCCCGTGACTCTGCCCGTGACTCTGCCCGCGTTTAGACTATAAACCTCTTTGTTGTTTCGAACTCTGTTAAACTTTACAAAATCACGTGCTGGTCTATGTGAAGATTGTTTAAGAATTCTATCAAAATCGCTCCAGCCGTTTTGGTATTATATTGTTTTTATATTAAGATAACTTACAACCCTTTTAATTATAAGAACGATATCAAAATTCGTTATTGCAAGACAAAGAAAACGCACAAACAGACAAACAAACAAACAAACAAACGCGATAAAAACTTTATTTTCATTTATTATTCAATAAACAACGAGCCCACACAAATAATATCAGATAGTTAAACACTGGTACATCAAATTTATTCATTAATATTTATTAAAGTAAAACAGCTACTAATTTTAACGCAATTATACCATTTCACATTCTTTCCCCCACCCACAGTATAATGACCGCGCTCGCCAAACCGCACATATTGTACCGGTGTTTGAATTAGACCTGCAAATTATTTTACCAGAATCGATCATTTAAATAAAATATAATACATTTACGTACATTTATTTGTCATGTTACGGTTTCAGTGTCGAGTATTTACTCAATTGATCAAACTTATTTGTACTGGAAAATTTTCTAATTAATGAAATACGTGAATTATTTGAATTAAATTTATTATATCATGCTGTATATAACATATTCTTTCATAACAAGCTAGATTAAAACTATCCATTAGATGATTATTTATTATTTATTATAAAATGTGCTTAAAGCCTCTACGAAACAAGTAGTTGCGTCATTAATTCTGCTCGCAACCGCTATACCATGCGCGCACCCGGCTGCTGCCACCGCATATCGAAAGAGCTATTATAAACGCTAATATCAAAATGAACACTAAAATAAAAAAGCACTCGAATCAAAATGCCTGCATACATTGATATACCGCAAAACCCAACCGTTAGATATATTGTATATCGTAGATTTTAAAAATCCGAATGTACTCGTACAAAGAGAAATAACATGAAGGCGGGGCGTTTAGCGCGGCTATTTAGAAAATAAAATTTTCCTTTATATCCCCAAACAAACCTATCCTTCCATTACACCGAACCGCTTTTCAGCTTTTAATATTATTAGGTGGATATTGTGAAAGGAACTACTAACATAGTAATTTAATTTGCATGGCCACTGAACGTGTAAGTGAAAACCACTGTGTGAATAATCATGTTAAAAAATTAAGAAATTTCTTCTAGTGAATGTTTTTTGTTAGCTTTGATGCTAGTTTGAAGAAAAAATGTTATTTATTATACTTATTTACTGTGTTAAAATAGGTCACTTTTAAAACGGACTGATTTCTAAGTAATCTTTTAAGTTAAAACACGTGCGTAATTAAGGTAAGTATATAGTTATAGACTAACTCGAGTATTAGCGTAATTATAAGGTCATTTACTTTAAAAATTATTAAGTACTTAACATAAAGAGTAGGCCAAAGATATTTCGGTGGTAGTGATGTGGAATATTTTAATATGGAAGATGATATTATAAAAGATAATTGTCTTGAATATTTTCTTGGACAATAAAAAACTAATGCTGAATAAAAAAATCATGCATAGTAACAAAGTTAATAGGATAATAAAATTTATTGTTCTATAAGTGTGATGAGTCTCTCTTTCACCAACATTTCGTTGGTCCTCTTTTAACAGAACAATTAGTAAATCGTTACCTCATTTCTTATTTTCTTTTCTTCGATTTCAAAAATCTCAGTAAGTATTATTAGTTCAATCTCAACAATTTAAACTAATTTTCTACCAAAACACGATGTATTGTGTAAAAATGTTGAATTATTGTTCTAAATGAAACTATAGTAGACTTTTCGTCGAGTAAGCTCCTTACAGAAACTAGGGCAGTATCCAAGACAACGCAGAGTGCCAGTTGACAAAATAATACTAGGTAACAAAGACATTCCTCTATGGACCCGTGACCAAAGAATCCTATAGTATGGTGGCGTTAAATTCTAGTATGTTGTATTACGTTGGTTACAGATTCATTTCCCGGTCAATAAAAAATAACAAAAATATAATATATCGTTTTTAATTCGCTATTTGCTGTTTTGTAAGAGGTTATATTTTCGGACTATTACAGTTATAAATGCAAATGTATGTCTATGTTTATGTGCATGCCTGAACGCCTCATAGCCCAAAATATTACTCTAAGTTATGGTCTATTTGTAAACAAAATTTCATCTAAATCTGTTTAGCAGTTTCATGAAAGAACCAACTAAATTTCAATGAATTTAATTATCTGCATATTACTTGGATTAGACACATAACTGATACTTCTATTATTACTTCTAATATTTTTTAATAAAGATGTACATACTTTCAATAAAATTTAAAATTTATTTTCGTGTGCGAAGCCACAGACAAAAGCTCGTCTTTTATAAGGTTACTCTTATGTTAGAAGAGGCTTTTTTAATTTTTCAATCCTTTTAAAACCTTAAACTTGACACGATTGTTTAAATGATATGACAACATTTGTTTTACTTTTCATAGCAAACTAGAATGAGTAAAAGCAGGGAGTACGTCCATCGTCATGTAGGGCACTCGAAAAGATACAGCCTATTTATATCTGAGAGAAAAACCTCTTGCTATGAGAGTTTGTGGAGTATTTCTCGCCACAGATGGAGATAGCTGGTTGGATTATTTGAGCCTGCTGGTTATTTTGTTTACAGTGACTATGGCTTTTGTCTAGTCTATGGCGTTTGTTACCACACGTTTTGACGTTTTGTGTAATAAATTTGTATATCACATTTTTTTAATTTGTGTTAAATGAGTATGCTTGACATTTGCTGAGCGGATTTCGATAATATTGACTTTATTTTATAGCTAATAGACTCGTTTGAAAAACAAGAAAGTGAATTTAAATAACATTTTGGGTGTGTATCAGTGAAACCATATAGACATGTTAATTGAATGCAAACTAAATTTTAACGATTTGTCTCAATAATTTATATAATTTATAAGGACCTTTTTCCAAATATAATTCTGTAGTTTTAAAAGAGAAATAGATAGATTATTGGGATCTATACTAAGAAGGACTTGATACGGGATCAGCATATTTATTGTTAAAGGCAGTGGTAGCCCAGCGGTAACGCCCTCGCTTGTATAACCGAGTGATGCGGGTTCAAATCCGGGTCTCGCACCTCTGATATTTTTATGTGCGAATCATTTCTATCCTCATTACAACTTCTGTCTTACGTCTTACTGTGAAGGAAAACATCGTGAGGAAACCTGCATGTCTGAGAAAACCTAGCAAGTTTTCGTAAGACATGCGAAGTCCGCCAACACGCACTAGGCCAGCGCGGTGGACTATGGCCTAATTCCCCTCGTACTGAGGGAGGCCCATGCCCATCAACAAAGGGCTGATGACAATATTGTTAAACACCAATGTTAGTTGAAAATGTACTTGAAAGGTGATTATGAATTAGAGTATTATTGGTTTTTTGACTACGAGTCTTACATAATCTGTATATAAAAGGTTTCTGGCAGTACAGCTTTTTTTAACTCATATATTTTTATAAATTCGAAGTAATTTAAGCAATACACTATCAGTACCATCCATCAAAGTATAATCTTTTTTCATACGTCCTCTACAGTTTTATACAAAAAATATTATAAAACGGGTGCAAAACGCGAAATTTTGAACATAAATTAACATGAAAACGCTACCGACGCTACTGGCGGATCCGTTTTACGAGCCAGCCATAAACCGGGCAGGGCTTGCGAGCTTCCACTGCTATTTTTGAGCTTTATATAACTCCTGGAGGCCCCACGCACTTGGATCTGAAAACTTTTGTTTCGAAAATTGACGAAGTGCTTTCTTATTGCTTTCTTTTTAATTTCAATTTTCTTCTACATATAGGTTTATATCCGTTTTTCCTTTTATTTATTGTGAATTCTATAACATTTCATATTAGTAAAAGTCGTAAAATCATGAAATGTCTAAAATAATATAATATCGAGTGTCATAAGAACTATACGATTACTAACAAAATCACATGTCTCGCCCATCAATAAACATAAATTATTCTAGTTCCTCATAAGACGATTCCAAGAAACAATGGAAATTACAGATCAATACTAGTTATAAGTAAGGCAGTGGTAACGCGCTCGCTTGAGAAACCGAGTGAAGCGGGTTCAAATCCGAGTCGCGCACCTCAGATACTTTTATGTGCGAATAATTTTCAACATAATTACTATTTGTCTTATAGTAAATAAAAACATCGTGATGATTGTCCTTTTCCGAGAGAACCTAGCAAGTTATCGAAAGACATGTTCGCAATTCGCACTTGACCAGTATAATGTCCTCCCGGCCGATTACGGCCACGGCGGCTAATCTCATAGACTAGCCAACGGCGCGGGACATATTATAGTGCATGAGTGTATGCGCAGACACAAGTGCACTCTCTGTTCCTTATCACTCTCATATTCTGGTAGGACGAATGCTCGACACGACCAGTGAGAGTTAAGGCTCAAGACCGACGGCTTTACGTGCTCTCCGAGGCACGGGGGTGAAACTCCGCCAACTTCCCAACTGCGGGCTGTTACTGAGGCTTAAGAAACAGAAAGACTTAATAACTAAACTTGGCCCGACCTGGGACTCGAACCCAGGACCTCCCGGTGTGCGACCATACATGCTAACCACTACACCAACGAGGCAGTTGGCTTGTATACTATGGCTTGATCCCACTCGTATTGAAGACCCATGCCCAGCAGTGGGACGTTAAAAAGGGATGAATACTAGTTTTAATGGTTTCTATTTAAAAGGGATAAAACAGTTTGACTGAAACATGTTCTACAAAATTAGGATAGAAATTAATTGGCTTACTTAATAACTCTCATGTTATGTTTCGTATCGCCCGCGGTATAATTAGTTCATCCTGAGGGTACATTTTATTGATTGCTATATGAAACGTTAAGCGACTCGAAGCTTATTTAGGGAAGCTTTAACAGATCAGAGAAGCGAAATAAACCGCTAAGTTCCATTGTTTGCTTCTGTATTTGATATAGGAAATATTGCTTAGTGCGTGGAAAAACATTTTTTTTATTTTATTTTTTTGTAAAAGTAACTTAAATATAAAATTAAAGTCTTTCTACTCTTGAAGTAGTATATAAATACAATCACAAGCATATGTATAGTGTTGATAGTACTTTTTATACTATAACAAAACCTATTATCACCACTATAGCACTGTAGTTACTGAGATAAAATATAGCTATCTCTCTTCCGTAAAATATCTTTTATCAAAAATATTAAATAGATTTAGTTACTTTATGGAAAGCAAACTAACAAGTATACGTTCTAGTTTATGTACTCGTACTAGTAATTCGATGGTTCATAGAACTTAAATATGCATTTTCATATTACCCATATAAAGTAACGAGCTTTCTTACAAACTTTAATTTCCTATGTCATCAAATCAAATAATACCTAATAGCTCTTTTGAATCGTTAATTTTTCAAGCAAAATGTCAGTATTTGTATCCGTAAAAAATCTAATGATCATAATATATGGAACTCCTTTATAGAAAGACAAAGTACTAGCAAAGCCTATGAAACTTATAGTCGGCCAACGGACGTGACAGCCCAAGTTGCCATACACTAAAATCCCAAGCGAATGTATGGCAGCTTGGGCTGTCAAGTCCATCCGTTGGCCGATTATATGTTTTATAGGCTTTGGGACTAGACAAAGAATCAAACCCCATACCACCACTGTGTCAGTCTAGACAACGCCATTTTCAAACGTGATGATTTACGGGCAAACACGTTACCCAATCATTTTTTACCTTCCGAATCTCATATCCACGTTATCATTTATCACGACTAATGTCCCGGTATTTTTGGCACATCCATTACATATTACGAATTGATATATCGGTTTAGATGACTGCGTTGGAATCTTGTTAGATGATGGTATTAGCTTATATTCTATTTAAGTAGCTGTTTTTATATTTTTTACCGACTTCAATATGGAGATATGTTATAAATATCGCAAGCACGTTGTTAAATAATGTTTTTTTTAAAATAATAACAATATTAGGATAATCGTGGGTGAAGTTTACTCAATTCAATATTTCCGTGGACTCAGAACATTTTGTAATAAAAAATAAACATTTGTTTCATTTGTTCCACGAGTATTATAGTATATTTAAAAATTAAGTCCCACGATGCGATTTGGGAAAATGGGCATATTCATGGTGCAATGTCAGTTCTTACAATTTAAAAAAAAACGAAAACTAAACTAGTATGATTTTACCCTCGCTCCTTTCTAGATATGACATATTTTCCCGTAGTAAAAAGTACTCTATACGACCCGGATAACCAGCTATCATGATACCATATTTATTTCATCAAAATCTGTCTAGTACTTTTCTCGTGATGCCGTTACAGACAGACAGACAAAAAAAATTTAAGAACTATGACGCGGCCTCTTTTACGCTAATATTGACTATGTCTATTAGATATAAAAAATGTAGTATAGGTACAATTTCGGCACAAAATTTAATTTTTATGAATAGATTTTTTTTAGAAATATTATTAACTAGCATTTCCCGTGGGAGCCACGGGAAATGCTAGTTAATAATATTTCGCGCGCGTTTTAAAGAAATTAAATCTTCTTAGATTTCACATACCGTATGTTGTTTTACATCCAGTTTTAACGGTTAATTGAGATTTCTCAGAAATGAGATATTTTCCCACAGTAAAAAGTATCCTTTATTCTGACCCGGATAACCAGTTTTCATCGTACTAAATTTCATCAAAACCTATCCAGCGGTTTTCTCGTGACGCGATCACAGACAGACAGACAAAAATTCAAAAAACTATAGATTCGGCCTCTGTATCGATAATAATTACTATTCCAATAAGAATTTACAAAAAATATTCATTGTACAGATTCGTCTGAGTTAGAATTTTGTTATATGTACAAATTCTTTGTTTAGATAATAACTACTACACCCTTCTTTTTCCATGAACAATTATATAACCCACGAGTATGAATATAAGTAGTTCATTTCAAAAAGCTAAGCTAAAAAACAGTCAATTACATTAGTGTTTTCGTATTCACGAAACACAGTGAATAGCTCGAGGAATCTTTCAGCTCTAAATGGCTGTTCTTTAAAATAGACTTAAAATGAATACACTCTTACAATATCATATGAATCGGGGTAATAATGAAATGTTTTAAAATAAAACGCAACTATTCAAGTAGAGTTTTCATCTAACCGTGAGTAATTTTGAATGGAATGTGTAGAACAATGCGTCGCTGAATAAGCTGACTAAGTATTTTTGTTAGGTGCTAAATACGAAACAAAGTGTCTTTGTTTGTGTTGTGATACTTTCGTAATACGATTATTTTTATACAAACCACTGGTTTTAGTTCATTTTTTTGTTTAAAGTGGAGCTTTTTTTCTTTTAATCCAGAAATATATTATAGTAAAATAGAACCACTACGAGTATTATAAGCGGAGAGCTTGTAGCATGGTCCTAAATACGTTAGAGTAAAATAGACAGATTTTGATAAAATTTTGTAGAAAGATAGAGTTTATAGTAGCGCATAGGCTACAGTTCGACACCTAAGAAAGTACACAATCGAAAGTATTAAAGAAGCTCCTGAAGGAATATTGTAAGAGAATTGAGAAGGAAAAGGGAATGTAAAACGATAATTAGAAAATACGCGTTCAAAATTTCTATCATATTAATACTATTATTTGCTTTCTATAGTTAGATTGTTTCGAAATATGTACCTACCCTATAATTTTTGATTCCACCAAGTTGGTAAGTTGCATCTCTATAAACAAGTGAATGGTGTGGTGTTTAAGCATATGTTCAATAACATATTATGCTGTCAAGTTAAATATTTAAAAACGTCAGTAGACTTTTGATTCGCTATCTAATATTTAAAATAAATATCACGTACGTATTTCGAGTATTTTCAAAATCTCCCTCACGAAATCATAAAATATGAAACAACAAAAATTATAACATCTTAAAATCGGACGGTTTGCTTTGAAGTGACGTTATCTGTTATGGCGTGTGTTGGGAGGAGGGCCAAAGAAAATTGCAATATATCACTATGCGACTAAATGTGGGACAGCAGGTACCTACATGCTCCAATATTAAATTCTTATAAATAACCCTGAAGCTGATAAAAAAAACTAATTACAGTACAAGTTTTACCTAATACTAGATACATCTAATATATAAAAATCTCGTGTCTTTGTGTTTGGTATCGAACTCCTCCGAAACGACTTGACCGATTTACATGCTTTTTTTTTTGTATATTTGGTAGGTCTGAGGATATGTTGTAGGCTATTTATTATTTTTTTATTCTCCTAAGTGAAAAGGATGGCTCTCTCTAGATTTTTATTCTATATTTTTAGATATATTTTTAATTTTTTTTTTATATGATTTGGCATCAAAAAATACTAATGAACGTAAATTTTCAACCTTCCACCACCTATCCTTATTTTCCAATAGTGATTAAATCGCTAGTAAGTATATATTTTTAATCAATCTCATCACCTGTCAATTACAATTATTTTAAGGGTAAAAATACTCTATGCATTATTATCGATATAAAATGCAAATATTTTTATTACTCATCGATGTTTTTATACAAAGAGTTATAGTTACTGTATTAGGAAAATAATAGATAAATTAAAAAAGTGTCTAAAGAAGTACTGTGAATGTATCATATATGACCAAATCATGTATCATATATAACCATTAATATTCACTATAACACTTGAAACAAAATTAAAGTAATATTTCTTCATTGAGGTTCAATTTATGAATTTTTATTTCACATAACGACGTATAAATATGTATTATATTTCTTAATATAAAAAAAATCATATACCCATGGAAAATAGTGAATTAAGTGCTCGTGCTCAACAAATGAATGCCATCAACGGGGACTTAAACCCGCGACCGCTGGCGCGGTCGCTGAAAGTAGAGTCACTACAAAATTGATTTTTAAATTGCTAAGCGTATCGTTAAATATAGCCTAAATAAATGGTAAAATTTGTAACAATTCAAAGTTTTTGAACGCAATATTTAATATTTATCCTGGGCAGGAACACACCTACATATGATATTATCGATTATTTTGTTGACTTTTGGTTGTTTTCTTTATTCACTTTATAGCAAAAAAGTAATTTGCCATTTTAGCAATTATGTACGCTATATACAGTCTTCATATTCTCCCTAGTAATGTTAAACAGCTATAAATCATGCAGTAGCTGATAAAGCACTTTAGTTCTGGGATGACCGCCACGTGCAAGAATTGTCGAGTCGCGAAAAACACCAAACTTTATGCAAGTACTATAATGCAGAATGTGTTATTATAAAGACTTAAACTCATGACCAAATATAATCTATATTTTTTTCTAAATTCCATCACATTCCATTCAACTATAACAACGTAAGGAAGGAATAAATAAACCCAAAATAGTATAAACCCAAAAAAAATATAAATCTATAGTAATAGTCCGAAAAAGCTTACGTTTTGCCTGCAGCTTCGTTCACATATTGACAACAAAGAAACAATCCAACAAACAAACAAAAATTGAAACATCAACGAAATAATATACACTAAATGCAATTCAATTCTGCTACAATTATTTCTACAAGGACATTATTACTATACGACTTCATGTATCGATCAATATTGATTCTATGTAATAACTTACATCTACTTGTGATTACGCTCAGTAATCAGACGCGTAATATCATTTACCTACAACCAATAGCACACTTACAATTTTTTTTTACACTCGTATTAATAATACAAAGAGCTTCAGTAAGAGGCTTTTATAATCGTAAAAGACTTGAAAAAAAGTGTGTGTTCGTCTTTTTCATAGCAAAACAGAAACACTACTAAATTGATGTATATTGAAAATGTGCATTCACTCATTGTTTCTTATATAAAATAACTTTACGGATATCGAACTAAGAATGAACTGTAATCGGCACTACAAAGTACTTAGAACGGTCCTAAATGAAGCCAAACAAATTGTCAATGTCAGAAAGAAAAAAATATTTATTCATAAAATATTTTATATTTTTCATAATTTATAAGCCGCCACTTTTCACCAATACCACAGCAATACCATAGAAAGATATGTTAAATTTTTTTTTTTTTTTATTTTAACAAATTTCTATTTAGTGTTAAAATGAGTGGGTAAGATTAGTAAGTATTTCGATTTTTAATAACGGAAATAATAAAGCGATTCATAATTAATTAACAAAGATATAGATATAAAAAGATATTATAATGCTGATTAGAGTAGCTGTTATGTATTACAATGAATAATAATACACTTGTGGTATGCACTGATACAAGTGCACCCGTTTCAACTTGTGGTATGCACTGATACAAGTGCACCCGTTTCACTCTATTCTTTTCACTCGTACGTTTTAGTGGGATGACAAAGTGAGAGATCAGACGCAGTACCAACGGATTCACTTGCTCTCTGATATAGGGGTGAAACGCTGCCCACTTTTCAAGTCCGATACTGACCAAAAGTCACTGATTTTGAATAGAAAAACTCAATATGGTTCGATCGGGGATTCGAACGGAGAACTTTTAAATCTGCAGCCACTGGACCACCAAAAGTTATACGAGTAGGTATATAATAGATTTAGTCTTCCTTTCCCAATCTATTTAGGCTAAAAAGATATATGTGTTTGTATTTATAGTCCTATTTTCTAATCTAAACCCTAAATTGTGTACGATACATTACGGTGATATGTAGTTACATTATATTGTGTCGAGCCGAAATGAACTCCTAAAGTTACTAGGCCAAATGTCGCCAACCAAAACAAAAGCAATACATTTAACACGACTAACATTTTATTATGAATTCGGGAATTTGCGAGAGAAATCTATTCGTAACGTAACAATGTAACGTGAAAAAGGCGGTTTAGGTTCAACTAATAAAAACGAATGGCACAATAAATTTAATTCAAAGCTATTTTTAAAAGTTATTTTGTATTCGGGTGAAATTGTTTTATCAAATTAGGCATTAGTTTTGTTCTTAGATCTTATATCAAGGTACGTGTTAATAATATTATGTAGAGGTCTCCTAGAGGTCGATTAATAGAATTCATATTTAAAAAAGTACTAAACAATCAATATATGATTTTAGCTATAAATTTTAGTACGGTTTTTTGTCATAGTGTTAACTAAATTTCTTTTGTTTGCTTTTTGTTTAGTTTTCAATTTATCAATTATCTAATTAACGAGCTTTAATTATTAAAAAAATATATTTTGTAAACCATTAGTTGGCGATCCCTAGTATTCGTACTAGTTACTACAATTAAATTAATATTTTATGGCTACTTGTACAAATACTTTGTTTATTAAATTATTTTCGTTTACTTTTTAAAGTCTTATACAATAATTCACTAAAGGTATAATGTAGTATGCCTCATTTGCACGATTTAACTATATATAAACAGAATTTATTAACCAATACCTAGTGAGTAGGGGAAAATCTGACTTATCTTAAGTATGCACTTAATAGGATCATTGCTCACGCGATTTGGAGAAACGCATTAGCTTCATTGCAACGTGACGAATGATAAGTTATTTTTATACTAAAATATTATACGGTGGCTACAACAATATTTATGACAAGCTCTTACCCCTGGTTGTACTCGAGTGACTACACTCATATGATAGAGCGGTAGAGTTAGTAAGTTTGATTGTACTCTCAACTACTGATTCAATTCTGAATATTAACCATTACCGCCGATTGCTCTAAGTTTTCGATAATAATATGCTTACTGTTAGAAATCAATATAACCTTAATTTGAAGGCGGAAAACTGGCCATTGAGCTGCTTTACCAGGGCGCTATGGTATGGATATGAGCCACCTTAACGATTTGAATTAAGTTATAAAATGTATATCAAGAAGATATCTAGGCATGCACCAGAGCCACTGGCCTCTATAATACCACTGGACTGGCTGTTCCAAGCGTTTGACAGCAATTTTTTTGTGTCCATTTGAAGCGTTATTTCATTGCAGAGCTTCTTTTTATCTGATATAACGATCATTTTAAATAATGAAACCAAAGCGATAGCAATGATTTTTCTGTTTAACGAAGTACAAACAAACAACTAATATCATTAACAAAAAATACAAAATAATATTATATTTTCTAGTAAAATTTCCATGCTGTCTGTACACGTCGGTATGCGTGGCACTCAGTAATGTAATCATGACGTTCTAATCAGCAGATTAAAGCATGGAGGAAGGAAGCATATATAACAGTAATCATTATATTGGCCTAGCTTTCTTCTATTACAATTTTTATCCCACTTTCTTTGGTTTACGGTTTTCTAAGACTCACATTGAAGTGAGTATACGATATGATTAAATATTAAATTTTAATAGAGCAAAATCACTTACTAAACGAAATTAATGTTTGTTAAGTATATGGTACGGTGGTGTCTTAAAACAGAGGATGGTTACAGGTTTGATTCTGGATGTTAATATATATTTTTAAGCGAATATTTTCTCGTTGTATGTATTTAAATTATTTCTTCATCAAAAGCGTTTCTTCATCAACTTTTTATATATACTTATTAGATCCGTCTTGACGGGTAAATGGTACGGTTTTCACTGTTCAACTTGCTTGGGAGACGAGGGAACTTGGGGATTCGCGTGTACAGTGTATTTTGTGCGTGTATTATAACACTATGTGTTCGCATCGCTTCGCATTATCAATATATAAATATGTGATTTTAGCCCAGTGGTGGCTCTCGCTTGGAAAGCTGACTGATATTTCCATATGCGAATTATTTTAAAAAATAATTACCGCTTTTCTTACGGTGAAGGAAAATATCATGAGGAAACTAAAAGACATGTGAAGTGCACCAAGCGGAACTTGGCAAGCGTGGTAAACTATGATCCTCCTCATATTGAAGGGAAGCTCATGCCCAGCAGTTTGACGTTAAGAAGGGCTAAATAAATATATACAGGCAAAGACAAACAGTTCGGTACCTTTCGCTCGTCTGTTTATCAGCCGATTTTCGTTTTAGTAGTAAAACTTTTTTAGGCGTATCTGAGCTTTAAACAAAATATGTATGTACAAAAATGAGTGTAGTGGAAAGAGTGTATAATTTGGAATTTATTTAAAAACGAATCATAAAAATAATTATTTTTTTATAGTTTTTTTTTTTTTTTTATGGGACAAAGGGGGCAAACGGGCAGGAGGCTCACCTGATGGTAAGTGATCACCTCCGCCCATGGACATCTGCAACACCACAGGGCTTGCAGATGCGTTGCCGGCCTTTCAGGAAAGGGAGGGAGGGAAGGAGGAGTGAGAAGGACGGGAAGAGGGATGGGGAGTGGGCCTCCCGGACTCTCACTTACCGGACGAAACGCGACAGCATAGCTGCCACTTCACGCCGGTCTCCTGTGAGAGAGTGGTACTATACGGGGCGTGCCGGCCCATTCGGCTGCTACCCGAAGGTAACAAGCATGGCACTACCACTTGCAAAAAGATAAATTCAATTTTTAGTTTTATATCGACCATTAGACGAATTAATTTACTTAAAATAATCCTTTATGAAGATGGGCGTGTGCATAATTCTATGCGTGTTTTCGATCTTTAGGGAATTTTAATGTAAGCAGCATATAATTAGTTGTAATTCATTCTGGTGTATTCCCCGCCGTGTCTCCACCAAGCGTTTAGCGTTCTCGTTAGACCATCTATATTGTGAACTCTTTCACTCTTTTCAAGTTAAATACATTTTTTAACCACAAAACATTAACAAACACGACCAAGTGGGATTGTCACGAAAATTTGCTCCAAGCTATAGTAGGTGCTTAGAGTATTTCATGTAAGTGCGTTGATTAAACTAAGGTTATAACGTTATAAGCTTGATTGTAAGAGGTTTGTGGTTTGATCCACGGAGTTTCATGTTTGACTTACGAAGAAAGGAACTTCCTGCTACATTTTGAGAATATTCACTTTAAATATATTAAAATAAATTAAAACAACAATCAGGTATTTTCCTGAAATATAAAGTATCTTATAATGTAATGTAATTGTAATTATAATGTCTTCTTCATTATTCTTATTAATTCTGTCTTCGTCATTATTTGTCCAGGTGTTTCCTGATTATATAGGCACAGACAGACAAAATTCAAAGAACTATAGATTCGGTCTCTCTATAGATTATAATTACAATTTGAATACGAATTTCCTAAAAATATTTAATGTAAAAATTATTATAGGAAGTGAACCTAGGGACGTATGCATTGAATGACACTTCATAATTATTATGTCATATTGTTAAATGTTAATTTTTCCATCTTATAATTACTCGATACGTAGTATTTGATTTTTTTTTTTTTAATATATTGTCATAGGTTAATACACAAGTGATTTTATGAAAATTAATCATAAACAAACGATGAAAATTACCGTGAAACGGGTAACTGTTATCCAATACTGTACTTTATTACGATATTCAGCCCCCAGTTTTTCCTCGAATCCTTATTATTAAGAAAAACACTGTTATTTCATTAAACTTTCACAAACAAGATATACTTTTTGATGTTCACGCTATATTAAAATTCAAATTATGACTCATATCGTCGTTACAGTAGTATAGAAAAAATATTATTTTATTCTATTCTGATGATCCTACTTGCTGTGCTGTTGTGGGTTTGATTCCCACTAGTGGCATTCATTTTTGTGATGAACACGAATGTTTGTGATCATGAGTGTTTAATTTCATAATATTTATATGTTGGGACATTATTACAACAGCGCCATCTAGTTCCGTGCTATGCTAAGCTTGTGTTACGGATACCAGATAGTTGATATACTACACATATAAATTTTAAATACATACGTACTATAGATATAAACACCCATGACAAACATTTGTGCTCAACAAATGAATGCCACCAGCGTGACTCGAACCCGCGACCGCTGGCGTAGAAAGTAAGGTCCTGCCCGACCATTTTTACCACATTGTTAACATATTACTTTAAAAGGTCAGAGCGAGGACATCACATACCTACATAAAATTACACATAAAATTAGAACTCGTTCGTTTTTGGAAGTCAGTTAAGCAAATAATACTAATCTAACTCTTTATAGAACCTCCTCTACGTTTCTAAACATTAGTTGGCACACATGTAAACTACATAAATAATAGCAATTTTTGTGAACGGATATTGCGTTACCGTGAACGGTCATTACGTGCTTTCTACTATACAGCCTAATGGAGTTACTTAAAAAATACAAGTACAATACCAATAGAAAATTATATTCTTGAGCTTTAGTAATAAATGTTACGTTAAAGCATTAATTCAAACACATAACAGTTTGAAAAATGTTGTGAAATCGAACAATAAAATTAAGCTAATGATAAGGCACATTATTACTATGAATTTCTTAGTAAACGATAAACTAAAAATCTCTTCAGTCAAACGATTTGATCTGTATTAGATCAATATCATTAGTATACCATACCACATCAATGACGACGCGTTTGGCTCAGTTTGTACTTTGTAATGACCCTACATCTACAGCGGTCGCAGGTTTGAGTCCCGCTGGAGGCATTCATTTGTTGAGCACGAATATTTATAATAATATGTATGTATTTAAAAGTAATATATGTGAAGTGTATCAACTACCTGGTATCCGTAACACAAGCCTACCACGCTTACCACGGAACTAGATGGCGCTGTTGTAAAAATGTCCCGACATATTATAAAAAAAAACATTATTTTTCTCTAACTATATAAGGTGTATGTATATATTTTACAGGTATATATTATGAAATATTATGTAAAATATTATATAAAATGATTTATCATGATTTCAATATCATAAAATACGTTATATCTCAACCACATTTCATTAAAAAAAATTAAGTCTCATTTTCAACCCTAAAAGACACCTAGAAGTACTTTAAATGGAATTTTGAAGCCAATGTACTTTTCAAGTTAACAAATTAACATTTTTCGTAGATACTTGTTAATAATATAGCTATTTATTTTAAACTGTTATCTCCAGACAAAGATACGTACGTACAAACATAATATATATATGTAATATTATGTATATACTAAAAGTTCGCGTTCATTTAAAAGAAATAGGCGAAATTTAATCCCATAATGACTGAACCAAAACCCAGTTTAATATAAAACAAACATAATCATACAAATCAAACCTCACACTGCTGAAATCATAACTTACCACTCAAATTAAATGTTATGTGAAATTAAATTGCCCATAGCGCGCCAACAAAATGGCCGACAGATATTTTTACAAAACTCATAATATCTTATTCTTTGGAATAAAGCATATTTTTTTGCATATGTGATTCAGTTTATATTTAACATGATAGTTCTATTATTAACATTTAAATGATTTGGTTCGAAGATTTTTTTTAAACTACACGAATAATTTGACCCCGTGCGTATTTATGATTCCCGTAGTAGAAAAAAAATGTATATTTTTTAACTTTGTAGGTTATTGTCGAAAAAGGTCACATATGTTTCGTTTAAAAATATAAAAAAAGACGCTAAAAATATTTTTACATTAGATTCAAGAATATTGTAGGTACAAAGCTTCAAAACTTTATTAGATATAGGTACATTGTTCAAGAATTCATATAATTATAAGCAGTATATGAAATTCAAATTTTATTATATTTTACACACTAAAATAATATAGCATTTTATTTTTTCGCTTTAAGCATAAGCACCCATAGCAATAGTACACGGTAAGTATAATAAATACACGTTTTGCACTGCGTTGGAATTGAACTCCATAACTCGTATAAGGCAGTACCAGACATGCTTCATTGCACTACTATTGTCTAAAAACAAAGAGCACCAAACAACTTAATAATAAACCTAACTGGCAGACACCACGTCAGTAAATCGTGATCAAAGACAATTTAGATTCAGGACGAAAAATTCAGGTAAAAAATTATGTAAACCTCAAAAAAAGTAAAATTAAAACCTTTAAAAAAGTTCTGTTTCTAGAATTTAAAAACCGTCTTGGTGAGATAGCAGTACTTGTAAAATGTAAAAATGTGTTTAGAGCTCTCTAAGAAGATTGTCACAATAAAGTACGAAAATGTTTGAATGCACAATATAAGCTTTATAGCGACTAGCGACTTGCACTTACGATGCCCAGACTTGACGACTTTATTACAAAACACCAACTTGTCTTTATTGTATATGATTACATATAAACTTTCTTGAAAATTGTCGGAATGATAGCAAAGATCTCATCAAAATGAACATATTGACGACCGCTACTTTGCTTTCTTAATCTAATGCGTATGAAACTTGCAATATAATATTCATACACAGCTGCTATATATCTATTCATACTATGTATTGTAAATGTGAATGTAAGCTTGTTTGTTACGCTTACACGTACACTAAAACTACTTAACCGATCATCATGAAACTTTGTACACATATTCTTAGACATATTCTTGGAGGTATTAGAAGTAACATAGCATACTTTATTTTTACATTTTTTTAACGAGCTAGAAACCATGAACGCGGGTACTGCTAGTGTTCATATAAAAAAATTAAAGATTTGTGTAACATGAAAAATATTGACTTCTAGCTTTTCTGCATTTGTCTATGTATTTTCAACGGCCCACTGCTGGGCAGAGGCTTTCCTTCAACACGAGGAGGATCCGGCTATAGTCCACCACGCTAACCACGCTTGGTTGAGATGGCGGACTTGGACATATGTCTTTAAAAAATTTGTTAGGTTCTCTAAGATTTTCCGTTATTACGAATAACGTTTCTTCATGATTTTTTCCTTCGCCATGACAAGTGGTAATCATGTTGGTAAAGATTTTCATGTGAAAATATAAGAGGTGTAAGAATTGAACCCGCTCCACTCGACTTCTCAGGCGATCGCATTACTGAGGGCCTAGACAATGTAACAATCGATTAGCGAAAGCGCTAGTAGAAAAGTCCAAAATGTATGGGTTTGACATATGCCTTAGATATGTCACGTGATCTGTTGTCAACGAATAGATGATGGTAGACAATGTTAATTCATTTCAATTATTAGTGATTTAAAGTTCAAAATGCATACGCTGCGTTTAAGCGATGACGATTGTAGAAATCGAATCGCTTCATAACGAATGCCGGTTGGCTATAGGCCCTGGGCTACCACTCCTTACGTAAAACTAATTTTTGCTTGTCAATTACGCGTTTTTCCCTCTAACTTTCGTGTCACACGCCTATAAGCCAACGAAACAAGTCGGAATTTCGCATAAGTGTTTAGAAACTGTCGTATTTTTGTATCAAAGTGTAAAAAAAATAAGGTCAGACCAGTTGAATGGCATCTTATTTCCATTGAAGTCAGGTTTAATGGCCACCTGGCTATATATAGGGTATAAATGGAGAAGCCCCGCGGACTTCGCGCGATAGTAATGTGCTGAGATCTTTCTGAGAAACATATTTTTGGATGGACTTTGAAGAAAATGTTAAAAAGAAAACATATACTTGTGATATATGGATCAATTTAGTAAAATATGTAATTTTTTAGTGTTGCAAACATTCTATGAACTGTTAACTCTCCACTGTATATAATATATTTAAAATGCAACAAATCATAAATAAAATTATGATTATAACCATAATCTTAACTCTACTTCCACTATATTATGATGATAATCATAATAATCAAATTAGACATATCATAATATAATATTCTTTAAATTAGGCTATAAGCTATTATTAGCTTCTGATCTTATTAAATGCTAAATAAACTGAGACTTAGGTTTATTTTGATACATATAATTATGCAAATTTTACATTAGATGGCAATCCTATTAGGGTTAGCACGCACGTATTTTGGGTGTCAAGGCTGGGTCGCAGGTGACCAGTGTAATGGAACCCTCATCGCTTTAATAATTGTTATGTCGTGGGTCTTTTAAACCACAAGGTTAAACAGGTCACCGCTACAGATGCTCATTTCTAACTGTATTATTAACGTTTCGATTGCTTTCTTAATATAAATTTTTATTGTATGACAATTTTTTCGTTTAGCTTTTTTCCAATACGGTTCTTTTAAAAAGGTATTATAACTACAGGTAAATATATAACTAAATTAAAGCTAGAATTGAACTTGTTACTAATACTTATTAACTAAATAATTACTAAACTTTTAATTATAAATATTGATAGGTATTTACAATACTTCGTTACTGTCTAGTTAGTCTTGTTCAAACTCTAACATTTTAAGGACTTCTTCCCTCCGTCGTGACTCCGAAAAATATTGAATAGCTGAAGTTTGCAAATCAACTTTCTCGGCTCTTTATTCATACGTCTCGCGAGATGAAAACTTTTCATATCTTTTCTAAAAATAGCCTTCAAGATTTTACATAAATCATCTTTTACGGGCTTCGCTTATGAAATCTAATCAAACATGGAAAAGATCTTGTTACTCTCTTTCTGATTACTTTATTAGGCTCAATATAATGTTTATTTAGACAAACTAAAACTATATATTTGGCCTCTCTATGAATAATAATTACTATTTCATAGGATTTAAAAAAGAATTTTATTATACGTATAGTTTATAGATTAAGGATTTTAGAAAAATCTGAAGAGGTAGTTTTACAAAAAAAATGAAAATTCTTATAGTTATACTGTAATTGTACAAAATGTCACCCATTAAAACTAATTGCGTTATTAATAACTGATATATTGCCTTATAAACACACACTATACATAATATACATAAATATGTACACGTATATCCCTACGCAATAAGTTGGCAAAGTAAAATCAATATCAATTGTTTCAGACCCGTGCCATATTGTTCATAATTTGATTTATCAGACATACGAAAAATTTGGGTTGGATTCTGCTATTTCCGAAAATTACTTTTGTACCTAGCTTACTAATATCCTGTAAGTATTTTAATAAGTATTATATTTGACCGCCTGCAGTTACTTGGGATGGACATTACCCCCAACATGAACTACGGGCGGTTCATCGAGTCTAAGGCTAACGTAGCAGCGAGGAAAGTTGGCATCCTTGCAAAGGTCCGACAGTATTTCACGCCGGGACAGCTTCTAGATTTATATAAAGCTCAAGTCCGGTCGTGCGTGGAATACTGTAGTCACATTTGGGCTGGTGCTGCGAAATGCCATCTTTCAGCCTTGGACTCGATTGAGAGGCGTGCCCAGAGACTTATAGGTGACCCTACGCTGGTAAAAGCCAAGCTACACAGCCTCGATCACCGACGTAGGGTTGCCAGCCTCTGTGTATTCTATAGGTTACATTTCGGAGAGTGTGCGCAGGAATTACACGATTTAATTCCCCCATCCCCCTTCCATCATCGGACGACCCGACGAACGGCTGGTCTCCATCCTTACGTCGTGGACATTCCACCCGTCCGGACGAAGCGTTTCGCTTCGTCATTTATTATACGTGCAGCAAAGGATTGGAACAATCTGCCTGCGTCTGTGTTTCCGTCCGGTTACAATATGGGTGTCTTCAAGGCAAGAGTGCTAAGGCTAACGTAGCAGCGAGGAAAGTTGGCATCCTTGCAAAGGTCCGACAGTATTTCACGCCGGGACAGCTTCTAGATTTATATAAAGCTCAAGTCCGGTCGTGCGTGGAATACTGTAGTCACATTTGGGCTGGTGCTGCGAAATGCCATCTTTCAGCCTTGGACTCGATTGAGAGGCGTGCCCAGAGACTTATAGGTGACCCTACGCTGGTAAAAGCCAAGCTACACAGCCTCGATCACCGACGTAGGGTTGCCAGCCTCTGTGTATTCTATAGGTTACATTTCGGAGAGTGTGCGCAGGAATTACACGATTTAATTCCCCCATCCCCCTTCCATCATCGGACGACCCGACGAACGGCTGGTCTCCATCCTTACGTCGTGGACATTCCACCCGTCCGGACGAAGCGTTTCGCTTCGTCATTTATTATACGTGCAGCAAAGGATTGGAACAATCTGCCTGCGTCTGTGTTTCCGTCCGGTTACAATATGGGTGTCTTCAAGGCAAGAGTGAATAGGTGGCTACTGAATTAGTGCGACTTACCATCTACGACTACGTTACCACTTACCATCAGGTGGAACGTAGTCAAGCACTAATTCAGAATGAAATAAAAAAAAAAAAAAAAAAAAAGTATGTTATGTGTTATTAAATAAACTAGTTAAGTCGTAGCCGTTTTTCACCCTTTGGCTCTTAATCGATTGGTCTTGATAATAGAAATTTAAAACCGAAAAGACATTTAATAAATGCATTAATTTGTTAAAATCTTACAAAAATTAAGAGATTATTAACGGTTACTGATTCCCATATAAAATCAACAGTGTTTCATTTTGGGTATTTCCTATTTTATTATACTTAAACAGCAATCAAAACAAAAATGAATTATTTTTATATATATAAAATAGCTTAAAAATGGTTGCAGACAACAAAATATGTTTTTCTTTCAATTGGTACTTTTAGCAATAAAAAAATTTAAATCAAAAACAAATTAATAGTTTAGAGGTGCTAATGAAAGTATTAACACATATACGAGCTTAAAATGATTAATTTATTCATTAAAGGAATAAATAAGATAAAAATATTGTAGCTGTAAGCATGTTTTCAACAGTAACCATAGAATTTATAACACGTACGTATACTTTAAATCTTAAATCACAACATTGTAGTTCGCGCTACGCTTTTCGTAGCAGTTTCGTAGCACATCTACGAAGACTTGTTTCTTTTGTGTCAAATTTGGCGACCATCTTGTCATCCTTATTATCTTACATAACTTACTCTGCAATTTTATTTATATTACTTTACAAGAATACATATTTGTAAAGTAAAGGAAGTTTTACAATCTATATATTGCGTTTAACCCTTTAGACGTCCACTGCTGGGTCCTCTTTTAATACGAGGTGCGATAGTCCACCACGCTGGCTTATTGCGAGTTGGCAGATCATGTCTTTCTGGGTTCTTTTACACACGCAGGTTGCTCACGATGTTTTCCTTCCTAGATAAGTTGTAATTATGTTACAAATTATTCGCGAATGAAAATATTAGAGATGCGAGACCCGGATTTGAACCCGCTATACTCGGTTTTCCAATCGAGCCACTAACCACTAGGCTAGTATTTTAAATAATAGCTTAAAGTCAGTCCTACCTTATCCAGATAATATCCAAAAAATAATTCAATAACTTACGTCAGAAAAATATTGAGGACATAGTGTTAGTTGTAAGTGTACATGAACTGTCAGTGGCCCGCACAATCGTATTAGTGACGTGACGCGAACACCTAGACATTCCGCTGAATCTTATAATCGAAACAATATCTAATTTAATACGAATTAATAATATCAATATAAGGACTTGAGGGTGTTCTTTTAAAACTTTAACCTACTCGTATATAACTACTGTACCTCAATAATATGTATTTAAAACACGTTTTTCTTACATATTAATATTCTAAGTTTTCATAACCAATATATGTTTTCCTTCTAATCTATACGTATTATAAAATCCTGAGTCGATTTTGTACATTTGTTATTTTTTGGAAAGTCTTACTGAAATATTCATATTTATCAATACAGAGGCCAAATCTAAACAGGCAGTGGTAGCCCAGCGGTAACGCGTCGCTTGTATAACCGAGTGATGCGGGTTCAAATCCGGGTCTCGCACCTCTGATATTTTCATGTGCGAATCATTTCTATCATGATTACCACTTGTCTTACGGTGAAGATAAACATCGTGAGGAAACCTGCATGTCTGAGAAAACCTAGCAAGTTTTCGTAAGACATATAAAGTCCGCCAACACGCACTGGGCCAGCGCGGTGGACTATGGCCTGATCCCCCTCGTACTGAGGGAGGCCCGTGCCCAGCAGTGGGACGTTAAAAAGGGCTGATGATGATGATGATGAGGCCAAATCTATATATTTTACTTTTGTATGTTTGTGTCTGGAAACGCATCACGAGAAAACCACTGGAGAAATTTTAGGGGAATTTGGTACTATGATAGCTGGTTCTTCGGGTTAACAATAGGTATGTATATTGTAAATTATTTCCACTACACCAAATTTGAATATTGTTATTGAGAAAGTAAGATTTTCGTTCGTTATCGGTATAGGAAATTGATCAATGAGTAATAATTAAATAATGAGACACTGATAGCCTAGTAGTAACACGTTCATTTTGAAAATTAAGTGAGGAAGGTTAGAAGGGAACTCGCATTAGGTTAGGGAGGTCGCATATGGATCAGATCCTCCTTAAAGCAAGCAGGAAGCCTGTATTAAACTGTGGAACGGTAAAGGCTAAAAACTACTATAATGGTGATTTGTGATTAAAATTCTATTTAATATACAGTAATTATTTATGTATACTAAATATAGTGATGACCACAGAATAATTAAGTATTTTGTACGTATGTATAATATTAAATCCGCGGAATCGAATACCCTATAATAGTAACGTAATTAATGCTACGTATCAAAACAAACTAAACACGATCTCTCTTCGTAATTGAAACATTGAAGCGTATTATCAGTGTCAACAGATATTACCTCGTTCAATGTTAAACAGAGCTTTTAAGACGATTAAAAAGACTAATGCGACATTACTTAGCGTAAGTTAAGTCAAAGCCAATTTCCTATTTAAAAATCTGTTACTAAACTACACCTAATAGGATCGATTCCTCTAAACTATTCCAATTAACAAATAAATCATGGTTTCTGTAATGTTATTAATATCTGCCCGTCGTTATAAATGGCTGAACCTTTCTTGGTGAAGTTTAATCAAATTACAAAAAACGAATTCTATATAACACGACGTATAATGACGACACGTTTGGCTCAGTTGGTATTGACCATACTTTCTGCGCCAGCGGTCGCGGGTTCGAGTCCCGCTGGGGGCATTCATTTGTTGAACACAAATGTTTGTACTCCAGTCATGGGTGTTTATATTTATAATAATATGTATGTATTTAAAATTTATATGTGTAGTATATCAACTATCTGGTATCCGTAACACAAGCCTCGTAGCTTACCACGGAACTAGATGGCGCTGTTGTAATAATGTCCCAACATATTTATATTTATTTATTTATTTATATAACAATCGATCAAAAACTTAGTATTTTAGATTTGATACTTAAACTATTCTCACTGTTTCTGGTTTAATACTCTAACCTTATTGAAATATTCATTATTGTCGATGAAGAGGTCTGCTGACAGATTTTGATGAAATTTTATATTTTCATAAAAAATTAATAAAAATAAACACCTTCGCTTTTGCTCCAACATCGTACACTTATTTACGCCTCGTTTTTATTAGTTATACTATCAAAAGAAAGTAAGTTGTCTATATAATAAATCTCACGTAAGCACTTCTAACATTATTAACTGGTCAATTAACGCTCGTCAGGGGGTTGAAATTCTTACCCTCCATGCTTCACAGATGGTTGCTGTTATTATAACAATAAACGTACATCCTACAAGTAAAATGTAAACAGGGTTGAATGTGTATGAAGTACATGAAGCCTTTTACTGTAAATTATCTTTATGGGAAGACGCTTTATAGACGATGTACCTGCAGGTGTAAGATCGAGCAGGAGAAAGAATCTTTAAAATTCTAACACTACTGACAGACAAGACGCAGCGTAAACAGTTCTGTCTTGAAATATGAGTAGAAGTATATTTTTCTTGTTAAACCCTATAATATAAAGTGAACATTAGTAATTACTATTCCAATGTGAATTGTGCCACAAAAGACTCCTGTAGATCCTAGAAGACCTGAGGCCCAGTGATCCAAAACGGTTCTCAGTTTTAGATGCTATGTTATAACGTATTTACAATTCGAAATTAACTTCATAATTTTCTACCCACTTTTTTTTTGCCTTACAGCACTTGCTATTTTTACATCATCCCTAATCGGTAGTTACTCCATGATTATTGAAACAAAAATCATTCTCTTTGTTGGACAATCATTTTTCAGATCCTCATCTTGTGATGGTCATTTTCTAAGCGAATGTATAACCTAAAAATATAGCAATTTGCTAGAATCAACAAAAAAGTATTTAAGATTGCAATATTAGGTGCATATAAATACAGTGCACTCGTTGCTATCAATTTTAAACAATCGATATGTATTGCACGTATTCACATATGTGTAGTAAATTCGCAGGAATACTTTTGTTTGGAGACAATATAAAATATTTATGGTTTCTCCACGCATGGAAACAACTCTACCAAATCTATTTTACCTCCATTGTTTTATTTATTAATTTTGTATTTCTGTGTTGCTTTATGTAATATTTTTGATACGAATCAACTTTTCACACGAATTAGTACTTAGTAGTAATTATAAATTAAAATCATAGTAAAGTCACTGATCATTATACTATGATACGCTTAGTAATAACTGTCGTCATTTTATTTTTTTTCTCTTAAACAAAAAAATAAAAACATCACCAATATGTACTCTATAGTGTTACGACCCTGTGATATTTAAAGGTGAAGGTCGACAACAATGACAATCATTCCAACGGAACTAAATAATAATGATTGTAGTACACATATGTAATTGGCCCTTCTTAACTTATCTCTGCTGGGCACGGGCCACCCTTCAATACGAGGGGGCGCAGACCTTAGTCCCCCGCGCTGGCCAAGTGCGTGCTAGCTAGGACTTCTAGAATGCCTTTCGGTAACTTGCTTGGTTCTGAGACTTATAGGTTTCCTCACAATATTTTCTTCACCGTAAGAAATGTGGTAATTTTATTAGCATATAAAATATCGGAGGTACTTGACCCGGGATTTGAAGCATGTCACTCGGTTTACCAAGCGAGAATGTTGCCACTACTGTACTGTACCACTGTCTTGAAATGATATTATATAATAAAGTATACGTTATTTGTATTTAAATAATGGCTCCCATGGTGATTATACAAGCGATCCATACGTCATGTTTGACTCTTCTAATATTCGTGTTAAAGCTCGAAATAGAAGCCGAATAAATTAACATAGAAACAACAGGGTTCGGACATATTTATAAATCTTCTAATATATAAAAATCCCGTGTCACAGTGTTTGTTATCGAACTCCTCCAAAACGGCTAGACCCATTTTTATAATTTTTTTGTGTATGTTTGGTAAGTCTGAGAATAGGTCGTAGGCTATTTTTTTATTCCGCTAGCGCCCTTTCTAGGTTTTTTATTTGTTATTTTTAGACCAATTTTATTTATTTTTTTATGATTTGGTGTCATAAAATACTTGTTACGCCTAATTTTCAACCTTCTACCACCAATTTTTGTTTGCAATGGTGATTAAAACGCACGTGAAGCCTTTATCGTCAACAATTTTATTATATCCTATCAAAAACTAATTTATATAATTGCTCCAAACGAAATAGTTCATATCTTGTTAAGAGTTATTTATATTTATTCAATCACCTGAAATTCAGTATCGTCGCTCAGTTATCAAATAACTTCATTATAACTCCATTATTATAATAAAAAATATCGAAGAATCAATCGAAAAAGCTCGAAGCCGATTTAAAATTAGAGGTCGATATTATATTAAAATAGCGACTTCCCTCGCTACTCTCGTGTTCGTTCCTAGATAGATTTTAAAGGTTAGTATAGATCTCAGAAATACATCTCATCATCATGATCTCATCATCATCATCATCATCATCTCTAAAACAGCTATCCATTTACAAAATTTCATCACAATCTCTCCGCGGTTATTTCGTGATGCAGTCACAGACAGACAGTCAAAAATTCTATAAACTCATCGGCCTCTATCGATAATTGTAATTTTATGTACAGATTCGACTTAGTTATTGAAAACTTGAAAAATAGGTGTGAATAGAATTTACTTATGAATCCTAAATCCTATCCTACTAATATTATAAACCTGAAAGTTTGTAAGAATGTATGGACGTATGTTTGTTACTCTTTCACACAAAATTTACGGAATAGATTTTGATTTAACGTTAAACATAGCTTACACATCAGAAATAAATAAATATATAAAGATATACTAGCGAAACCCGCGGCTTCGCTCGTGCTACATCCAGGGATGACATGAGTTGAGAGAGAGATGAGTTGCTAGTCAATCAATCAAATCAATCAAAATATTCTTTATTCAAATAGACTTTTAAAAGCTCTTTTAAATCGTCGTCTAATATTATATAGGTAGTATTTATCAAACAAAATAAGAAAAAATCGGATCGTTAGTTTAAAAATAGCTTTATTGTGACTTATAAAAAATATATACCTTAAACTTCAAATAGTTTTTTGAAAGTACTACTCATTAAATTTCTATACTGGAAGATTGTTTTGGCAAGCCAATTTGAACCTTAATGGTAAAATATAAGGTTGAGTATAACAAATCACAAATAACCTCACCGTATTTACGTTAAAGGAGCTTTCTAACGATATCCCTTCGTTGGTACTCAAAATAAATGATTCTAAAGATCAACTAAAAAATCTTTTCCAAAGACTGGGTTTATCCCGTTAACTTAAAGAGTGGTACATTTTTGAAATTCGGATCGACGTTGAAATAAGCAAAATAAAAGTTAGAGACTAACGACTCACCCTCGCTTCTCACAAAATCATTTTTATAACAGAATTCTGATAAAAAAGGCCTAACTTACTCCTTAGCTATCTTAAATTAAAGTTCTATCAAACTTTCCTTTATAAAACCACTATCTTACGGCGAAAGAAAATATCATAAGAAAATCTACTCGTTCTCTGTCTGATAAAACCTAGCAAGTTTCCGAAAATCACGCTCAAGCCAAGCCACACTTGGCCAACTTGGTGAACTATAGTTCGCCAAGTTGGAGGCTATAGCCTCATCCGTATATCCGTGAGGAAACTATGAAAAAGGACTGAATACAATATCTATATTATACATGTCTCTGTTTACAGATTTGTCTAATTCATGAATCGAACGTATAAACTTTTTAAGCAGATTTTAATCAGTTATTGTGCAGGTGGTCGCGGGAGACTCGGCGTAGGAGACAAAAGGCTGACATTGAATATAATCTCGCAGCGGCGGCGTGCAATTTGCATTAATCACTTCATTTTGGCAGCGTCGGTGTTTTTTCAACGAATTTATAGCATTCATGATTCTTTAATTTTTAACAGATACTGTTAACTTTTCGGCTTTTACCGACCCTGCTCGTCCATATATGGTTATTCTTCTGTAATATCGGCCTTTATTATGAAATTGTAATGAAATATTGTATTGACTTTACAAGAAAGCGATATTTTAATCGAAAATATCTGGAAAAAAAATGAAAAATAATATCTGAGAACGGTTTTCTTTATATATAAATTTATCCATCCGTCCTTTAGAGAAGATCTTCTTATAAATTATTAAGTTTTAATACAATAAATATAGATTTAAGAAAAATATGCATAAATACGCTCATTAAATCCATTTGTTTAATCGCAAAACATCGCGAGGAAAGCTATATGTCTAAGAGAACCTAGCAAGTTGTCGAAAGATATTCAGTCCGCCAACCCGCACTAGCACTAGACCAACGTGATGGACGATGGCCTAATCCCCCTCGTATTGAAGGGAGGCCCGTGCCCAGACTTTAAAAAGGGCTGAAATTCACGCATGGGTAAAATAGGAAGAAAAAAGAGAGATCAAATTCATGAACCTAAGTAGATTATCTAAATAAAACATATATGAACAAAATTTTCTGTTAAAATGTATGAATGATTGTCTCAATTTATAGCATTACTAGCGACTCACCCTTGCTTCGCTCGGGTTCGTCCCCAGGTGTAACCTCTTTAGTATAGTTTAAAAATGACGTATTTTCCATATATAATCGCGTAAGAAACGCTTTCATTCGACCGTTTTTTCTCCGATTCACTTTGCAAATCGAACTACCACGTATAGGCCTTTTTATTTTTCGGTTTTTATATAACCTATGCTCAGCAATAATGTGGCTTTCTATTGGTGAAATAATTTTTAAAATCGGTTCAGTAGATCCCGAGATTACCCCTTACGATTTAACAAATATACAAACACACAAACTTTACTTCTTTATAATATTAGTATAGATGAGTCAAACATGAGAAAGTATGAAAACTGAAATAGATTCATAACCTTATATTATTCAGCATATTTCATGTGATTTATATTAACTTGTGGTAACGTCTCGACACCTGCAAGAAACAATACTGTAACACGGCGTTGTAGCAATTTTGAATGTGGCTGTACAGGAAATTAGTTTACACTTTAAAATTACATTAACGTTCATTTACAATATTGTTCTTTACATATGCCGGTCTGTTGGTCTGTAGTTTTGTAATGGTATTTCATCATTAGATAACGAAAGTTCTATATAAATCAAGTTGTAGTCTACAACTTGATATTTTTACTTTATATAAGAAGGTTTGAGGGTTATAGAAACCTATCTTTTAAAATAAAACGTTAAACACATACATAGATAGATACATAATTATACTCTAATAAAGTACCTCTTTCTTTATAAAGTCGGTTAGAAATACTCATATTTATAAATCTTCTGTGAGACAATTGCAAGCGTAGGAATATATTTCCGTAATAATAGCCTGGCAAGGATGTTAGTAATAAGTACTGAAAATAAAGAGAATCGTCTTTAAATTATTGTTGTTCCTTTGTCTGTCTGTCCTATTTTAATTATTCAACTCAATCCAGATACCTGGATCAATAATTGTGTCTTTTTCATTTCTAGTGGCTAAGTAAGAAGAGGTTTGATTCCAGCGCTAAGTAAATCTTTATTATAATTTATATTTGATACAATTATTCTACTAGAAGAGCGGTCACGAGTTTTATATATTTAATGAAAGGTAAAGATTAATATTTTTTTACACAACTTCTCAAAACGCATTTTTTTTAACAAACAACACAAACCTTCAAACACTAATGTTGAAGGTATGATCCTTGCATTATTAATCATTTAAATATATTATTATTAATCATAATAGGCATAGTAGTACATACGTATGACTATTTCTGTATAAACCCTAGATAAGGTAACCCTCATAGAAACCCCTTTCGATTTATCTAATGAATTTAACATGCAACATCAGGTCTGTTGAAAATTACGACGAGAATTTATTAAAATGCATGGGAAGACTGAAAAAACATCGGTCGTATAAATATTTCATTTCCAGGTTTAATTTGAACTATTCAACTGGTTGATATTAATTTTGCACTCATTTGTGAATAATTCATATTATAATCTTTATTTATAAAATTATTTTCCATTTGTTAGTCTAGCTTAAACTCGAAAATGGCTGGACCGATTTAAAATTTTTTTTGGTGTAAGTGTAAAATATATGTATAGGAAAAACTGAAAAAACCGTTGGAAAATCGACATGTTCAAGACTGCTTATTTTGTATAGAAATTACTAAGCGCCAAAACGTACCTAAGGTAAAGCCGAGCAAAGTGAGGGTAAGTCGATAGTATGTAATATATTTATTGAGAAGAAAAAATGATATGAAAGTTTGCGATCACTTAATACTCAGCATACGAAAATATGTTTAAAGAGTGCTTTGATGGATTTTGGTTAACCAATTTGAATTAGCTCATAGAGCTCGTGACTAATATTTTATGAAAATTATACAATTCAAGTAACGATTATTCGCTTGACGCTTTTTCATTACTTCTTACATAAATCTATATATATATATATATATATATATATATATATATATATATATATATAGACAAATAGAATTGTGTGTTTGTAACTTCAACTTTTTACTAAATGCATGTAATATACGGTGCTTTTAAGAAAACTTTTCTTTAATTCTTGCCTATATGTCTGTCTATATATTCCTACGAAATTTTGAAACGGCGGGACAAATTTAACGGAACTTTCACTAGCAGATAGCTAATGTTATAAGAATTAACTTAGGTTACTTGTACTTTAGAAAATGAATAATGGGTCTTCTCAAAAATCTTTACGTATCTAATAAAGAATCCGTGCGAATCGTGAGTGAGTCACTAATGAGATATTTTTTCTTTTTTTTACAATAACACTGTACGAATATTCAGCCTTTACAAATTAAGCGAAATTTTATGACTCTACTGATCAGAAGATAGAGCTTTATAGAGAGTAATAATTATATTACTGTTTTGCTTAAGCTTCTGAAAAGCAATCACAGTATTTATGCCTTATCTTATGATGAAATTCTATTTTAGCACTTCTATTTTAGCATTCTTTTATCACAAAGAAAAGTTTGGAAATATGAGCAGATTAAATACTCCATGTACCAAAAATATCAGCCTATATTAAATACCACCTACAAGTACACTACCTTGTAATTTAAGAAGGGTGCGTCCCTGAAGTTTCTTTTAGACGAAAGTTATTTTTAAAAAAAGATAAATTCATTTAAAAAAACACATCTTGTATAATAGCGATTTTTTAACACAAAAAAGTCTACTTTTGTTAATGATAACAACTTGTTAATTGAATTTCAACAAAACAGGTCGCGTAAATTTATCTTTTGCCATTTTTCCCCCACAATTGTGAAGGCAGACGACATTTCCACGTAACCTTTTCATAGAACTAAAGAGGTTACACTAAAGAGATAAGCGGTTGATTTGATTAAAGCTAGGGCGGAGTTTTACTTGCCGTATAACTCCTTCTATTTTATATCGCCCAGTTGCTTTAAATATACATTCCTATGTGATACACGTGGCAAAATTACTATGACAACCTTATCTTAGATGTATCTTTCTGACAATATCTTACAAAGAAATAGATAAAGATTAAATTTTCTGTTACAACGAAAGATTCGATGTACAATAAATACAACTTATCTTTCGACTCGATTAGAACTTAGTGATATTTTATCGATGTGACGGGATGTATAGAATTTTTAGGGCTTTAACGTTATGTTATGTACATACCGATTGAAGTCTGCTGTCAGTGGTGTTGGTTGTCGGCCATTACGTTCCACGTGATGAGGGGTTGATGTAAACAAATCGCATTAGTGATTATTGGTACGTTGGGGTTGATCACGGGGTGAGACGCGCGTGCAGGGCGCGGCGCGGGACGCGACTGCCTCAAGTAGTGACGCCCGCCCGTGACAGTCTTTTATCGATTTTACATTCGGAACGCCTAGTCGATTATATACGAGTTGATTGTATCGAGACGTAATGATATATTGCAAATAATCGTTTTGATAAACTAAAAATATTTTTGTTTAATAAGCTTTCTTTCATAAGGAATTAATACTTTTTAGTGTTACGTTAGTTAGAGCCTTAGATTTATGTTTATTATATCCTTAAATATGCATTTAACTAAGTTTTTACTTTTTGAGACTCTATATTTTCATAATCTGTCAGAATGTTTAAGAAAGCTCCTAATCTTGATTACATAGGAGATAAAATACAATCAACTGCACTCATCAAAAATTAAAATCAGAGATTCAAGAAATTTATTATTATTTAACAAGAATATAAAATAATAATATATAATTAAATATTCATGTCATTTGAAAGCATATTTCACATCACTAGCCTAAATTTAGCTCGATTCTAAATCGATGTACAATCGCTCGTTTTTCATCCCTATGCGAGCGTGTTAACGCATGCGTCGGTCGATGCTACACTCGGTCACTGGGCCTGACTTTAAAAACAAACAGGCTTTGTCCCTTAGACGGCGAGGCGCCGGGACGGAGTCGGTTAAGTGAGTTCTGAGTTTAGCACCTGTAGAGCTATACCTGTGAACCAGATCACCAATTACACCTGTAGATTTCAAGCCATATTGAAAAACCATAATGACAAGTGAAAGATCAAAGATTAGTTTTAATTAAGTTCTTATCAAACTGGAAAATTAGTTATATTTTTATAGACTCAATGTCATTAATAAATTATTGTTACTCTTAAAACTTCAATTAATCATTTGTAAAATAAAATTAAGTAAAATATAAATAAAAATATTCGTATAAAAACAAAAATGCTAATTCTTTCTATGACCAAATTAATATAATAATAACGGTACTTAGATACAAGATACATAATAGATTGAGCGAGAATAAGATATGCTAATCAATAGAAAAAAACTTTTAGTAACTGAAATGAAAATTTATTAACCATTGTCTCTTCCTACGATCCTAAAATCCATCTAATACCCAATTAATAGAATACGGTACTTTAATTCGTAAGTTAGTTTTCTTCATCTCAGACGACCTTTCAAGGACCACCAAAAACGTAAATATTAATAAATACGTATTGTCGGAAAACAAGTGTTAAATTTGTTTAATAATCATAATTAGTATAATCTAAAATTTCATACGTTCCAAATTCATAATATTATATCCCATGTAAAGTGTAATGACACCGAGTTATCTTTTTGAATTAAAGTATCAAAATGTAAAAATGATTCTTATTTTGCATTGAAACACTACTATTTCTTGAAAAAGAAACGACGAAAACTATCGCCCATTCTGAAAGAAAATGCTTCGTTCTTAAAAACAAGGGAAAAAATACGAAATGTATTGCCTTGAGGGTTACATTTATGACGGTCGCTATGTAATTTCTTAAATATAGTTATAATTTTCTTCTTAGAGCTTAAGTTTTTGTATTAAATAGTAATATAGAAATTCTGAATTCGTAAACCTAATCTTTCTTGTTTACTAAAATATTGATAAAACAATTTGGTTAAATTATATTGTCAATGTCTGCTTTACTACTAAGTTCAATCTTTAGGATGATGTAGGAAGATGATTCATTAGTAATAATATATAATCAAAAAATAACCATAGAGCATTATAAAAAAAAAGCTCGATAAACAACAATTAAAAACAATGGTATTTCTGTGCAGCCTAAAGCTAAAATCAAGACCCATTTCTAACTCATCTAAACCTAAACAAAGATTTATAAACAATCTAACACTCCTTCGTAATTATATATTTGAATAAATATATCAAATACAATGTTAATCTAAATCCATTTAAAGTAATTTCCTGCAATTAACGCCGACTGTAAAAATAAGAAAATGTCTCAGAATTGTGAAGATTTAGCCGCGGGATTACCGGCTTATAGCAAAGGAGATAGGCGAGAGGATTCCACCTTAACACCTGTAGATTACATATTTGCATTTCAGTAGAACCTATGAGCTCGGATGCTGAAATATTTTACTGCTACACAAAAATGAACTCTAGAACTGCGTTAAGTAAAAATACATCTTAGAAAATTGTATAGGTATTAATTTTTTTTTTTTTTTGTTAAAAAAGTTGTCGAGGACCACACTTTTGTTGCTAAGAAATCTATACATTAATTATAAAACTCTACTTACAGGTATATTGCCTCGGTGGTGAAGTGGCTAGCATGCATGGCTCGAGATCGGAGATCCTGGATACGAGTCCTTGGTTCATGATTAGTGTAGTTATTAAGTCTTTCAGTGAAGAAAATCTCCGGTACTAAGTAGTGAGCGGTGTCATCATCATTCTAATGCTTTGAAGAGCTATTGTAAAGACGGTCTCGCTCTTATCTCTCACTGGTCGTATGGAATTGTCGTTCCATCGAGATAGAGATACTAATAGAGAATGCACTTGTGTTAGTCAAGTTTGTGCTGAAAGGTTATATGTATAAAATAAAATATATGTATATAATAGACATAATATATAAAATACTAGTGACTCAGCCTCGCTTCGCTTGGGTTCGTCCCTAGGTTTAGCTTTAGTTAAGTTTGTTTATTTTAAAATAAATAACATTTCTAAAAATAGCCTAAGTTACTCCTTATAACATTAGCTACCTACGAGTGAAAGTCACGTCAAAATCGGTCCAGCCGTTTCAGAGATTAACGGGAACAAACAGACAGACAGACAAAAATTTAAAAAAATTTTTTTTATGTTAGTACCGTATTTACTTTCATTCGCATTTAGTGAAAAGCTGTTAATTTGAAATTAAAAACAGACACTTCTGTTTTATTTATATGTACTATATCGGTAGTATCGGTGAAATAAAAAAATTGTGGTACAACTCCACCTGTCTAAGAAAGACTTCCCTAAGAATACAAGTAATATTTGAGTTGGTGCAAAGATTCCTTTCGGACTTTGGTCTTTCAATATTAATTTTAAGAATAATTCGTTTTAATACAATATTCGGGGATAGGATACTTTTCAAAATTTAGTATATGACCACTGTATTGAAATAATAATAATATAAGTAGGTTTCACGGAACAAAATAAAAGTGAATTGAAATACATACATCAATGATCAAACACGTGAAATTGAAAATCTTTTGGTAAATCCGTCAAAATAACGTTCCTATTACGGGAATCGAACCCCATCTATCTGGTGGATAGTAACAGCAGTTATTAAGCCATACTAGATCTTAAATTTATTTGTAGCATAGCCAGTTAATAAAGCAAAGTAAATGTATCCATACTAATATTATAAATGCGAAAGTAACTCTGTCTGTCTGTCTGTCTGTCTGTCTGTTACCTTTTCACGCCTAAACCACCCAACCGATTTTGCTGAAATTTGGCATGTAGATAGTTTGCATTCATGAGAAGGAAATAGGCATATTATTTTTTGGAAATTCAACCCCTAAAAGGGTTAAAAGGGGTGGCAAAGTTTGTATGAGAAAAATATTTTTATTGCACATTTTTGCATGAAACTTTGAATTAATGCTTTTTAGTACAAATGATGAAACACGTATTTCAGGGTTTTTCGAAATTCACCCCCATTGGGGGTTAAAGGGGGTGGCTAAGTTTGTATGGGTAATTTAATTCTATTGAAATATTTTGCGTGACACTGAAATAATGCTCTGCAATACAAATTAAGAGGGCCAGAACTTTAAATGGGGAATCAGTCCTTGGTACATTATAAGTAACAGTATATAAGCAAAAATGTTTATTTTATTCACTCTTAGCGCGAGCGAAGCCGCGGGCACCGCTAGTTGTATATAAAACAGAAATTGTATCCTGAACATGATTTGTAAGTAAAGTAGACAGCTTAGGGCTGGAAAGTAGTCTGAGCTGATTCGACAACGTTGTAACTCTTGCTGCATCAACTAGAAATTCCGTTGAAATGGAAATCATAGAACTTTGTCGCACCAGTTGTAGTGTTTGTGAATTCCCCAACAAACTTTTATTCGAAAAGCCGGTTAGATCTGTATTTTTGTATTCACTACTGTTTAGTTTCAATTGCGGATTTGAGTTTCGTCGCTTATTTGCCATTGACACCGGGTTCCGTACCTCAAAAGTTAAAAAAAAACTCTTATAAATTCACTCACTTGTTCGTGTCTGTCTGTCTGTCAGTGTATCACCACCGATTTTCTCAGGAACCTAGCAAATTGAAATTTATACCAGATATTGAAGTCTATAGTCCCAATAGTAGGTGTATAAAAATCAAGGTCCTGAGTCAACACAATAATTATTTTTAACAAAAAACAAAAATCGACTTCAAAACTAAACAAATCTAAACTAAAAAGTAGAAAATAATACTTTTAAGAACTTCGTTAATTTTGAAGTCGGTGCCAGCCAAGACGGATAGACTTATCTTGCCTTTGCAAGGAACTTTCGAACGGTATTTTGATTATGTTTACAAATACCTATTATAGATATAGATTAATTGAATATGTGTTTATTTAAGGTTATTTTGCTTTGGCTGGCACCGACTTCTAAATTAACGAAGTTCTTAAAAGTATTATTTTCTACTTTTTAGTTTAGATTTGTTTAGTTTTGAAGTTGGTTTTTGTTTTTTGTTAAAAATAATTTATTTTCAAATTTTTAACGGAAAGTAGATACTTATTTTGTTTATGTACAAAAAAGAATTTTCCAAATCGGTCCAGCCATCTTCGAGTAACGGGGAACATACATAACAAAAAGTCCCCAACGAATTGAGAACCTCCTCCTTTTTTTAGAGTCGGTTAATAAGAGCCTGAAAGAATTTAATTATCGGTCTATAATTACGTATAATATTGAGGTCTATAATTACGTATAATATTAACCGTTGAGGAGTTGTACCTTCCATCATTAACTCAACCACAGGAGATGATGATTATCAGACGCAAATACTTGAACAGCTTTAGAAAATATATGAAAAACGTAATAAGTGCTTATAAAATTTGAGAGTTGTCTTCGATTTCCCTGGGATCCCATCATCAGATCGTGACTTGGTGACTATGGGACCAACTAGAAACTATACCCTTTCAAACAAAAAAAGAATTTTCTAAATCGGTCCAGCCATCGTCGAGTAATCGGGGAACATACATAGAAAAAAAAAAAAAAAAAAAACAAAGTCCCCGACGAATTGAGAACCTCCTCCTTTTTTTGAAGTCGGTTAAAAAAGATATTAGTAAATTGGGATTTTCGCGAAAACTTTGAAGTACGAAAATTTACCTTATTTTTTAACTTTTTGAATTGTTCGGATTTTTTCCTCTATTTGTGCATTAAGACCTTACTTTTACCTAAAATTGACAATTCTAGGTCAACTGGAAGTACCCTATAGGTTTTGGGTCGAGAACCTTAGAAAGCAAGAACTTACAGCACAAACAAAGGAAAAATTCCCCAAAAAAATAGGTAGCCTAGTGATAACCTGTGCGTAGCGGGTTCAATCCCGGATCCTTCAATTTTTATATTTTCTTATGCGAATCATTTAAAACAAGATTACTACTTTTAGAAACAGAAAAGAAGGTCTTCGTAACCAGCGTGGTGAATTGATCCCTCTCGTAGTAAAGAGAGCCCTATGCCCAGCAGTGCAATGATAAAAAGGGCTAAACACAATTTACATATTTTACAACTAATAAGAACTTACAAAAGACAGCAGAAAAGCTACATTGACTTCAAAAAAAAGCAAGTTTCTATTCTATACGTAGTATAAATAACGATTTCATAAGCAGGAAATAACATATGAAATAAACTAACTTAAATACCATAGTTATACAAAAACATATAAACCATACTTATAAAAAAACTCAATTTTTAACATGTTTGTCTATTTGCTTATTCTCGGTATTGTCGAACAGATTTTGACGGGACTTTCACTGACAGATAGCTGATGTTATAAGGAAAAACTTGGGCTAATTTATGTTTAGAAAAAGAATAAGTGTCTTAAGGTTCCATTAAAATTAAAAAAAAAAACTTATGAAGCGAGGGTGAGTCACTAAGACCAAAAAAAATTGCAGTAAGTCTACTATTCAAATATTGCAATTTAGCTTATACGAGTACTAGACGTGTAGACGGAGTAAATAGTAAGTCAGCTTTTTATAAAACCGTTCAATCAATCTCTCCCCTGCTATAGAAAGCTTATTCTTTGTCATTCGTCATATTTTAACCGACTTCCACGGAAGAAGAACGGGGGTTTTTCAAGTGTACCTACCTATGAATATATGTTACTACGAGTACATACATATGAGTTTTCTAATTAATACACTGTGAAAATACAAACTTGATGGTTTTTAACACTAAAAATATCATTCATTTCTCGTAAAAATTAAAATAATTACAAAAAAATGGTGTATGTAGCTTTTGTTATCAATATTTTTTACTTTCTTTAGCTGCTCTTTAACTTTAAGACAAACTACAAAAATGTATAATAAATAGAATTTTAAATTATAGATTTTCAGGGGTCATCCTTTTGGGTGATTAGTACAGTTTCAATGATTTTGTGTACTAAAAATTTACAGCGTCGTTAGTCTAACTTTATACTAATAAATATTTATTATTTACTATATTTTGGTCCTGCTAAATGTTATCGAAATCGGTTCAGCGGTTTTATACATCAAAACATTATAGACGGTATTTTTATATGTGCATTATATATAGGATAAGTTAAGTATTATATGTAATTATTATACGTATTGAAGCTTTAAAAATTACAGATTTAAGCAACCGTAGCTTATAGGTATTTTTCTTGTCTCCGAAACATAGTTGATTTAAATCAGTCCAGCCTTGAATGTAGAAGTGTAACGAATATACACACATACATACCTTCACATTTATAATAGTTTTATATTGATATATTGTATAGAACACCTTTTAATACGGTTCTAATTTAATTAGAAATACCAAGTACTTGGTACTGAGTACGAGGTTAATAGGTCTAAGCTCTAAGTAATTAACGATAATTTTAACAGAACTAAATATACTTTTATTAAAATAATAATTAATGGTTTTTAAAAGACATACTGTGAACCAATGCCGGCCAACCCGCACTTCGTCAGATGAACTACGGACACTAATCCCCCTCGAATTGTAGGGAGGCCCATGCCCAGCATTGGAATGTTAAAAAGGACTTAATACAGTGTTAATCAATATATGTGATAAAGACTCTCTGAGTCTTAAGCCGACTTTAAAGAGGAGAAATGGAAAAAGTAATAAATTTATTTGTATGCTTTATGTGTTTTATACTTATTTCTAAAAATTACTGTCTCATACTTTCAAGTAACAATTATACCTTACGATGATGTAATTACTTTTGAAGTGATTTTATGTCAGTGAACCTTTTTAACTTTAAATTAAGATCAAACAAGTAGTTTCGAAATAAGTGGAATCGTTTTAACAAATTTGTATTTGTCTGTTTGTCCGTTTTGTTTCCATAAGTTCAATATTACAGTTAAGTAAGTGGAGCCTACATCACTACAGAATATGTAGTAATTAAGCTAAATTATGGTCATGTAAATAGGTGCCTAAGACCAATCAGCATGTCCTGCTTTTTTAATTATTAGTAGCTATTAAAAAGCTTTAGATTGGTCATTAAAAAACTTGAAAATAGCTTAGCGATTCTATTCATAATATAGTTATATGTTCTAAAATTTTCAGTCATAATGTTCAAATATCGATTAGAAGTAAATAAACAGGTTATAAATATATAATTTAACAGACGTCAGTCATTTTAGAACAAACAATCGGAAGTTACAATCAAAGCAAAATGGCAAGAATTAAATGAAGTGCAGACGTACAGTCAGACGGGGCAAATGAATACTAAGCCTCTTAACAGGTGTTCGATCGTCGATTTCACTCAGTAAATTAGTGATGGGATCGTGAATCGATATCGTTGATTTTATTTAAATATCATATTATTAACAATAAATAGTATCTATTGTTATATTAAGTATACTTATCCTATACTTTTATAATATTTTTTCATCTGTGGTAATAGTTACTTAAAATAGTTCAGATTAAAAAAAACATTTTATATTTTATAATGAAGTCACGCAAAAAATAAAAAAAGAAATAAATTCATTCAGTGGTAATCATGTTAAAAATAAAAATTCTAAATATACATTTTTTACGTTCAGTAAAAAAATGTATTTATGAGTTAGCATTTATGAGTCTACTACCAGTTCCGAAAGAAGAAGCCTCTGATCTGAGAACAACTTGCGAAAGAAAAACAGCGGGCCTTATATATTTTTCCTCTTAATTTGTAGATAGTCTCTACATAAACATTTGAGCAAGCAGCAAGCCGAAAATGAAATCACTGTGCTACAGATTTTCAAACATGCAAGGGTACTTAAAGGCTCCGTAAAATACGATGTTTATTTAGAGATAAATGGAATAACAATATATTTAATATTTTAAAAGCCATTAATGATTTTAGATAAGCATATGTAATATGTATTCATATGTTTACTATTCAGTTTTCGTATGAAGAAAGAGAAGTAGCACAAAGACAAAATAGATATGATAATGCGCGAATTTGTTACACTGCGCCCAATAGCTTGTTAATTGATTCCTTATGTAAGTTGCTATCGATAAATTCGATATCTTGGCTCATGCCCAACACTATCCCCGAATAAAGAGTCTCGTTTCCATTGTATTTGTGCGTTTTTTTTTTATTTATACAATTCTTTTCAAGTGTTTTTAAGTTTGTATATGTAATATAAAATCGAAATTTAGAAAGCTAATATCCTAGGAAATTTTACATTTGGAGACGATAAGTATATGGAATATTTTAAATAAATCTATCTTTTCGGATTTTATAGCGGATTTATTTTTGGTTCTGGATGTTTAAATTGCCTTACAATCATGGTTACGGCAGAGACTCTTGTAAATCTAAGAAAGCATTACATGTAATTAATATTAGACTGACTCGTGCATTAATGTGACGTAGTTTATTAGGATATTACGAATTTAAAAATAATAGATATCCAGTATTTACAATTTTATATGCTTTTGGGGAAAAAAATAGGTATCTATAGTAGCTAATACATTATATACCTAAAAGCAAAAGTAGCAATGAAATAATGACTTAAAATTTAATTCAAACGTGTGGCAATGAGAACAGTCACCAAGACGGTCGCGTCAGCCTGCCCTGGCCGAAGATTAAAACCGATGCCATTATTGTAGCTTGCCACATGATGGAATGCCATTGCATATATTTAGAGATCCTTTCCATAAACTAAAATTGTATAATTTGTTGTTTTTTTTTTGTATCGAGTACTTTTATGATCCAGAAGTTGCAGATTTGGCTAAGTTAGAATTTTATTATGTGTACGATATGTGCATATGCTTATAAAATTTTTACATATATAAAGGCTGTGGTAGCCCAGCGGTAACGCGTCGCTTGTATAACCGAGTGATGCGGGTTCAAATCCGGGTCTCGCACCTCAGATATTTTCATGTGCGAATCATTTCTATCATGATTACCTGCATGTCTGAGAAAACCTAGCAAGTTTTCGTAAGACATGTGAAGTCCGCCAACACGCACTGGGTCAGCGCTGTGGACTATGGCCTGATCCCCCTCGTAATGAGGGAGGCCCGTGCCCAGCAGTGGGACGTGAAAAAGGGCTGATGTCAATGTTTATAATTTAAAAAAATACTACAAATTCAATGCAAGCACAAACGCACGTTACAACGTGTAAACGAAGTAATCAACACTGATATGTTATTTATTCGTGGAATAAAGTTGTCAAAAGCTTTAATGATTTCGGTGAAAGAATAAAACATTAGTTTCTGTGACTGAACTGTTATTAGCGTCTACGCACAAGGCTCAATTTTCGACTTTGTAACATGAATGTAACATATAATAAAACAGTATCTTAAAAAAAAATTACTAGTATTTTTAAAAAAAAACAATGACTGTAAACATATTGTGTATTGAATATAGACCCCAAAACGAATTATTATTTTTTCCGTTTTTGAGTGCATGTCTGTTTGTACGATATCGTTTAACAAAAAGTACTGGACCGATTTTAAACAAACGTGTAGTGCTAACTTATTAATCGGATCACGACTTAGGATACTTTTTAGTGCTGAAAAATATTTCATTTTCACAGCTGTAAATAGTTTTTTATAGATAAATTCTCAGGATAAGCTAGTTTTACATGAAAGGGTTTTGACTTTAGTGGTTTTGAATTCACTTCAGACACGTGAGTTCAGACTTTACAACAATAGAAATATTCACTGCTGTTATTTTACGTGAAAAAACTCGGCGTTAGTAACCAAGTGTCAGTTGGTGGGCTTTTACTATTTTTTACAGCTTTTCCTTCCTCTCGTTTTGTACGAGTTGTTTGTAGTTTAAAACTTTTTTGAAAGATAAATATCATATTTTTAATTTTTCAGTCTGTGCGTAACATCGCGAAAGCGAGACAAAGCAACAAAATGAAACAATTTTCGAATTTATGTAGTTGCGCAATTTTGTTTTTTTTTCTAATCAAACTATATCATAAAAAATAATACAGAGTTAAATCAGTTCTTCCGTCTATTTCCTAGTCATTGTATTAAGTACCATCATACAATTATTAACATACATATGTATTTAAATTGATAAAATATGAAATTAAAGTATTTTTAAAGTTAAAACAAATCTTTGTCCTTATAATTCGTTACTCTTTTCTTGTTTATCGGAAATCACAAATCAAGATGAGGAACCAAATTACGTTTCCTAACCATTAAAATAATTTATGACATTTAAATAAATCTACAGAACCTAATAAAATTATACCACTTTTTTGCATATAGAATATTATAAAGGTTTGTGTAACAGTTTTATTTGAAACTCGTTTTACAAGATCAGCGGATCGAGATTTGTTTCCCGGGCTTAGCCATTTCCTCAATATAATTCCTCTTATTGCCCCAAATTGAAATTGCTCGAAAGTTTTCATTTTCTTCAAACATTGTAGGTAAATAGTTTAATGAAGTAAAATGCTTTTTTACTTTATTATAATACTTTTATATTCAGACGACAAGTTTAGCTTAGTTTATACTTGCTGGCTAGTTTATACTAGCATACTTGCTGGACAGCGGTCGCGGATTCGAGTTCCGCTGCCCACCTTTGTGTAATGAGCACTAATCTTTCTACTTCAGTTACGGGTGTTATCAACTATCTGGTATCCATAACATAAGTTTTTCAAGTGGTAGTGCCATGCTTGTTACCTTCGGGTAGCAGCCGAATGGGCCGGCACGCCCCGTATAGTACCACTCTCTCATAGAAGACCGGCGTGAAGTGGCAGCTATGCCGTCACGTTTCGTCCGGTAAGTGAGAGTCCGGGAGGCCCACTCCCCATCCCTACTCCAGTCCTTCTCCCTCCTCCCTCCCTCCCTTTCCTGAAAGGCCGGCAACGCATCTGCAAGCCCTGTGGTGTTGCAGATGTCCATGGGCGGAGGTGATCACTTACCATCAGGTGAGCCTCCTGCCCGTTTGCCCACTTTGTTTCATAAAAAAAAAAGTCTCGTCTCGACTGTGAGAAAAACATGGACAAAAACGAAAATTATACCTACAAGAATATTGATAGACTAGCAAAAAGCTGAGCTTTGTGAGGGCTCGCGAAGTTTTTCCAACGAGTAATAATGTTACAGCGATTTGGTTTTCTAACAGATGGCGTTTCCAATGAACACAAAATTGTTACTTATAAACAAAAGATTCGTCAGTTTTTATTTGCTTAACTTACTAAAAAGGTTAATTAATTATCCTTTTCATAGTATTTTTTTTGGAACGTAGCTATAAGAAGCTATACAGCTTAAGTTGTTTATAACTTAGTAAAGCAGTAAAGAATTTTTATTCTAATTTACAAAATGTTATTTGTAAGAGGTGTACATCACTCACTAATTTTGCAAATGCGGACCTAACATCGTAAATGATCTCTACTACTTACTTAGAAATAAATAGTCAGTTAGCATCACTTTAATAATTTTTACTCTCCGAGCAAAGCGAGCAAATGTCGGGTTTCGCACCTTTAATAATATTTTCATGCGCGAATCATTTCTAACCTACCACTTATCTTACACGGAAAACATCGGTCAGGGAGAATCTAGGAACTTTTTTTCTATTTAACAAAGACGCCAATTTCCATATTAAGACAGAAGCAATTAGTTTAAAATGGATTCATTCAATCTACACGATACACCGATATTGCACAAACACTGTAAAGTGTAAACTAAAGTTATTACGGAACTATTAATTCATTATTCAACACTTAGTTTGAACACAACTGTTGCGGAGTTCTTGATTTAAAACGATCCTATCTGTAGCATATAAAGTATCTAATACTAGTTTATGTGATGTTATAATTTATGACTATTTACGAGACGGAAATAACAGAACAGACTGGTTTTCTTAATTCTTCATACATTGTAAGCTTCTTAGTTTCATCGTCATCTCTACCATTAAGAAAAAGGCATAAGTAGTATAAGTTAGACATTTTAGAAGTCATAATCTGAAGCGAGGACCGCTTGGTTAATAATACAAAAGATCGTCGTCCTACGCACATCCTATAGAAAACGACAATAAATACGTTAATAAAATGTAGGCGGTCGTGGCCCCATGTTGACGCGGTCGCTTAGGAGACAAAGCAGGTTCAAACTTTGAACTTCAAATCACGGGTCTCGCACCTTTGATATTTTCATGTGCAAATAATTTCCAACATAATTGTCACTTGTGTTACGGTGAAGTAACACATTGTGAAGCAAACGTATGTCTGAGAGAACCTAGGTTACCGAAAAACATTGCAGTCCGCAAACACGCACATGGCCAGAGTGGTGAATTTAACCAGATCCCCTGATTGGATTAAGAGAGGCTCTTGTCTAGCAGTGGGACGTTAAAAAGACTAACAACTACACAAAAGTCTAATTAAAAATATATAATATACAGGTACATGAATAGTTAACAGATGTAGTTAAACAGCGATTTAGCCACAAAAGGTAGTGATTGTGAAACCGACGATGTTGATGCCAGCCAGAGTGAATTGTAAGGGAATGATAAATTAGCATCTCAATTTGTATAATTCGTCACTCCAAAGCACCGACAAAACAACGTTTAAATGTTTTGACGCAAACAGATCTTACAATTAGTGAAGCCGGGGAATAAAGGAAAGCGAAATTATATTATTTTAACCAACTCCGGACTTCGGTTTCTGTTAATTGTATATAATATATATAATAAATATATTAAAAAAAGTCGTCCGTCTATATATTTGATATCTTAACCGATTTTTAAAAAGGAGGCAATTGTTGTGTCAGATTATTATTTTTTATGAATGATGAAAATTGATTTTTATGATTTATTCAATTAGTAGGAAACATTAAACTTAGGTATATAAAAATGAAGTAAAAAGTTGGTCTTAAATTAAAAAAATATTTATATTTTTTGACTATTCTTCAGAACGTATACTAATTTTTTGCAAAAACTACCCTTTGGAAAACTTACAAAGTTCGGTATAACTTCACACGCACCAAGACGTGGACGGAAGCTTGTATTTCAAGAAGCCGTTTGATCCATTAACACTGCGGTTACCAAGTTAAAACAACTGTTACAAATGTAATTCAGATAATTTTCCTCAAAAGTATTAAAATTTTAAACAGCACATTTCGCATTCATTCTAAATAAGCTAAAATAAAACCTTAATAGTGTCGAAACAAGCGCAACTTTCTTAAGAAGGACGGAAAAGACAAAAACACGTTTCACGCAGTAAATAATTAATCAAGGCAGTAGAGAACAGGCCCGGCGCAACTTCTCCGCTAACACGCATAAATTTCCTCAAAATCTTGACTAATTTTATTACTCGCCTGGAGCTTTTTGCTAACAAATGAATGGATTATGGCGTTAAAATAGCATTTCTTTTTCTTAAGTGGCATGACTTAGTTTGTAATGGAAAATGTTTGGCGGATTCTAATTTTGGAGAATTTGTTTCTTTATTGGTGGATATTGCTAAAATTATACTATGAAGAGAAAAGAATAAAGAATTAGCTTGCGCTTAATGTATCAAAGCTTATTTCATTTCGATAAAAATAACATTTACATCAAAAAAACTTAACAATATTATTAATGAGCTTAATCACAATATCTCGGTAAAGATCGATTTCGATAAAGTTTTAGTGTCATTATTACGAGTAGAACAGGTTTCCACGTTTCAAATCGACCATATCTGTTGTAGTTGCTCTTTTATTTTATTGTCTAGAAAAGAGCTGATAGCCTTCAAGCGAGATGAACGATTTTTTTTATTTATAGCTTGATCAATCACCTTTTAAACGAATTAAGCTACTTTAATTAATATCGATTTATCCGTTTGAGCGCTACAATACCTCATGATACACAGACACACACATTAACTATTCTTTTTAGCTTTTGGAGTGTAATTCATAGAGAAAAGTTATATATACCTAATATAGAGAGCCCACTCTACCGTTTTTTTCGCCAACACGACATTAACGCCATCTGGAAATTTGCACCCTATACTAACTATTCCTTTTGATATCAAAAAGATAGATTTAAAGTCGATCGATTCTAAATTTGTAAATATACTGATGATAATTATATATATTAACATGAAAATATCATCACTATACTTACAAATTTAAAATCGATCTACTTAAACTATCATGTAGGGGTGATAACGTCGTACTATATTGTGATAAATAATACAAGAAAATTATTTTTTTACTTTATTGTGTCTATTTTTAGCGAAATACAGTTGAGCGCTCATTTTGCAGAAACCATCCCTATCATAAGTAACTTTGCCACATAAAATTCGATTGATTATCCAACACCAACTATAAATTAATAAATTTATAGAATTGTCATCAAAATCATGGTGTAATTGTAATTATTGTAATTGAAGTCGAAAAAATAATGGCCATTGAGTTACTTTATCGGCTATTGTTAGGCACCACCTAGGTCTTAAATAAAGTATCGTACCCTTATTATTATTAATCTTTTAGTTCTTAATAAAATTTAGATACCCCTGTAAAACTGAATTAACTAAAAAAAACAATATCCCACGAATTAATTCCATTTGCCGAGATACTATAACTTATGTTCTAGTGGCTACTACTACACTACTACTTTCAAGTGGTAGTGCCATGCTTGTTACCTTCGGGTAGCAGCCGAATGGACCGGCACGCCCCGACAGTACCACTCTCTCACAGAAGACCGGCGTGAATTTGCAAGGCCGGCAACGCATCTGCAAGCCCTGTGGTGTTGCAGATGTCCATGGGCGGAGGTGATCACTTACCATCAGGTGAGCCTCCTGCCCGTTTGCCCCATAAAAAAATACAACTGCAAAGAGAGTGGTTACTGGAGGTTTTGGGTTTGAGTCCTTGTTCGGGCCTAGTTTAGATATTACGTTTTTCAATCAAACTGATCTCAATAGCAACTTTAAGATAAGAAGTAGAGGTTTTAATAAGGAAATTTGACCTCTCCCCACATAACACTTCAGAAGTGTAGACGATATGATATATATTACTATAAACTATTATCCCATTCCCCACAAATGTTAATAAAAATTAAAGGAAAAAACACATCGGTTTTTAAATATAATATATAAGGCATATAGGTTTACTAAAGAAAACAATAATAATTGTTTAAACGTTTATTTATTGTACATAACACGATACCATAAAGCAATCAACCGCTACGAAGTATTCTTGAATCCGTACATGCCTCTATCCAACTGCACTACCTAATTTGCTGAGTGACATTTGAAGGGTACAGGGGAAAAACAAGGAATGTCACATTTTTTTTTTTTTATAAACATTGCAATCTATAAGACGTGGCAAAATCTTAATGTTCCCATACTTTTCCCCTTTTTTAATTTTATGTGACATTCCTTGTTTTGCCCCTGTACCCTTCATTTGAGAAAGTAATAGCATTTAAATTTTTAATATCTTCTAAATTGAATAAAAAAACGTTTATATAAAGAAGACTTGTTTCTAGAATCTTCTATAATTTGACCCAAAGACAATTTTATTTTTTTAAATTAAAGTTAATACTTGTCTATGACAGTTTTGGTCCTTCGTGTCACTCAACAAATTCGTTTTACAACTACATAACATCAAAGTGACAATTTTAAATGTATTTAATATATTTACGTATCTACATTAGTATGGAGCGTACACTGGACTTACATTCTCGTCTCAAGTAATAATATTAGGTCTTTGAATGAAAAACATAAGCCCAGATATAAACTAAAGGAATGAATTGTTCTACATAATAATGTATGATGTAAAGAAAAGTTGATTTTTAACATTTCTTCGCAATAACTATTATAAATTCAATAAAAGATTGTGTTATAACTTTGTTTTAGTTAAATATTCATATACATTGTTTTCTTTTCTTATGTCACCTTAAATAAAATGGTAATAAAAAAATATTATAAATTAACACATAGCGCCATCTTGTTCCGTTGTAAGCTATGGAGCTTGTGTAACGGATACCGGATAGTTGATACACTACACATATAAACTTTAAATTCATAAATATTATAAATATAAAGACCTGCGACTGGAGTACAAACATTTGTGCTCAACAAATGAATGCCCCCAGCGGGACTCGAACCCGCGACCGTTGACACAGCAAGTAGGGTCACTACAAACTGAGCCAAACGTGTCGTCAACATAGCCATAGACATATATATACATACGAGTAAAAATCATTTAACAATCCATTTTTATTCATTTTAGTATAGATTGCAGATAACTTAATTAGAAGTTATTTTTTGTCTTTTAAGGGTTGTATTCGTACCAGTAAATTTTAAACTAGAATTAATAAAAAAATTACCTTTTATTAAGGGTGACATAACCAAAACAAATGCTAGCGAAGCATTTATATGAAATGGTTTTCTAATAACATTACCGAAATATAGCATATTACTTCATTTTAATATATAATAGATGTAGGTATATATTCACTTAAAATAATATTTTTATCCTAATTATGAATAAAGCAAATAAAGAGTAAGGAATATTTTATTAGAAATTTGTAATAATATTATACTTTAATATAACATCATTATAATATAAAATTCATAAAACAAAATCAAAAACGCACCAGGCGTCTATTGTTAGTATTTTTCGACAGAACCATTTTTTCTACAGCAAATATGTTTACTACAATAATCCATCCATTCTAACATTTACGCCTATTTTCTTATTAAAGTATTAAAATATTATCAATTCATTGCCTCAGAGCTCAATGTCCAAACAACCTATTTAGAGAATCTTTGTTTTTTTTTTAAATACAGAATTATGGACTAAACACCAAATGTTTAGTCAATAAATAATAAATTCATAAATTAAATAAAAGGAGGAAATCTACAGTGATGTACAAGTATGTAAGTAGGTGGTTTGAACAAATAAGCACCAAGGTGACTATTAGATCTAAAAAAGTCCATCATCCAATGTATTTGATCAATTAGGCCTAAAAAATAAAAGGTATTGCCATAAAAATATAATCAAGTAGTAGTATAATCAAGTACTTTTTAAGTAAATGAGATTTTCATTTACTTTAAAAGAAAATATTTTAATACCATTACTTATATACATCGGAATTTAGATTTTGATATCAATATTTAATTCAATATCTTTTAAATAGGACTGCTTTCTTCTCTAATGCCAAAAGGAAAGTACAATTCAATTCAATTCTCTTATTAATGGCTTCAAGCGTGCCAGTTGAGCACAGTTACTTCGCCAGTGTCACGTAGAATGGAGAAGACACGAAGGAGATTGGTCGGTAACATAGAGTCAATAAGTATATTTAAATTATAATTGTATAAGGGAAGTAAATCATTACTAAACCTAAAAAGGAAAGTACAATGGAGATTGACCAATATTTAGTTCAATCACAGATAATAGTAATATCACATGACATTGACATTTAAGAGCAATATGGCGTAAATGTCACTTTGGAAATGACAGTTCCGAACAAAAGAACGAATGGTATCATAATATACAGCCAATACGAATCCAAAATAAAAATAAATTATAATAACATGTCACACGTTTGTGCAGACGAATTTCGATAGTAGAATTTGAGATTCTCCCAAGACTATTATGAGCTAGTTAACTATACGCAGTGAGCGAACATTTATATTAAATTATTTATAATTTATCAACGTGAAAGGAATCTCGTAATATACGCGTATATAAATTATATACAGATTGATATATTATGTAACACGCCATTTTATATTGATCTACTACATCCAAAACCGCTTGAAGAATCCTGAAAAGAAAATAAATTACATAATTAAGAAATCGCAAATAATCTATGCTTATTGTGTAGATTTACGCTTTAAACTTTAAAAAGAGCTTCAAAAAGCTATCAAAACGATGGTGTTGGTATTAAGTCCTATTTTATTAGAAGAATAATCATTTTATTATACAAAAATTAACTTAATTAATTAGTTGCTGTTTTAACTAATATAAAAGTGTATATAAACTGTATGGCACCACTACTCCCTATCTTTCATCGCTTGTCTTTCAAAGTTATTAGTTAACGCTCGTAACGCCTTATACTCGTAGTAGTATAGCTTCCTAGTGCTTATTTAATTAAATATATAAAATTTATTTAAAGTATAAAGCAAAGTTTTTTACTTAGTCCTTCTTTTAAGTCCATATCCCAACAGATGGGAACCGAAAATCGAAATAAATTCGAGATAAAATAGTATATATAATTTACGATTTTGTTAATGCGCTATAAAAATTTCGGTATATAAGGTTGGGTTGACAAGTGGAGAATCCTTTATAGAATTACCACAGCTTTTGTTTACTAAATAATTAAATAAAGAATAACTTTATTTATTACTAATATTATTATATTAAACTTACTTATTACTTAGGCTTAATAATATGTCATCTAAATCCGTCCTTATAAATGCTATACATCAAATATGTTTTTTTTTAGGTCTGAGAATAGGTCGAATGCTATTTTTTTATTCCCCTAGGGCCTAGGTGATACACATATTTAATCGTTTTCCAGATCTTTTTTCTTTTTACATTTTTTTTTAATTTTTTTATGATTTGGCATCAAATAATACCTGTAATCCAAAATTGTCATCCTTCTTAGATTTATAAAAATTATATAGAAATGTAGTATACATACAGTGAATCCATTTAACATCTGGTCTCATATAGTCCGGAGCGTCCGATGTAGCGCACCCATTTGATGACGTCGTGGTCCGAATAGTTCAGTTTGGGCTCAAACACCTTCAAATATCGCACCTGTAACAAAAATTATATGTAACATGTTAGAATAATATCTATGTTTACATATCTATGATTAAGTTTGATAATCTGTGTGGTTATATATATAGTCTTTACTCTGTGGCATGACTCGTGAGTTGTTAAAAAAATGTAATATGGTGGCGGAAAAATTTATAAAGATTAAAGGGATAATTAAAATAGAAAAAGTATTTTTTTATTTAAAAGTGAGTTGTGAGTTGCGTAGGGGTCTAACAGCCTAAAGAATTCTCACATCTACGGACCTCTGTTATCGTGTTCTGCGCTGTTAAGAAGAAATATAGAAAGTCAAGAATGGACGCCACGCCCTAGCCCCTTTGGCCCTAAGTAACAAAAAGTTTTTTTTTACATTTGAATTCGTTTGAAAAGGGTAATATACGTAATACGACTATTAAAAATGTCGAGTATAGAAGTTTATCCGCAACTCAATGAGGGAAGTAAGTTTAGCAATTGGAAGTATAGATTAAACATTTTATTTGAAGAAAAAGGCATTGAGTACCTATTAAAAGGAAAGAATGAAGAAAATATTAAACGTGAGAACTATAAAAAGGATGATGCTAAGGGAAGATTGATTATAATAAATTGTTTAAATGATAAATTTTTGGAAGTCGTAAAGCCAGCGACCAGTGCATTAGAAATGTTGAGACTATTAAGTGCAGTATTTGAAAGAAGAAGTACATTTAACAAAGTATTACTCAAAAAGAGACTTATTATTTAAAACATCAATTCTCAAATAAACTTCAGGATCATTTAATTACTTTTGAAAATATAATTAACGAATTAGAAGGTGGAGGTGCAAAGATAGAGGAGGTAGATAAAGTGGAGCACCTGTTTATAACACTACCAATGGAGTATGACACCATAATAAACACATTGGAATCGCTTGACAAGGAATTAAATTTTGAATTTGTAAAGAGTAGATTACTAGATTTGGAAAATAAATTAAAAGAAAATAGTGTCAGGGAGAAAACTGAAAATATGTTCATTACAAACACAGACATTATCTGCTTCAAATGCAAGCATAGAGGACACAAATCATTTCAATGTAATTTAAATAATAATATGAATAACAACAATAATATGAAGCAAGGAGCATTTCATAATAATAGTGAAAATAATAGGGGAAGAATACACAATAACAGTCACAGTAATAGAGGATATTATAACAACTACAATAATAGAGCAAGAGGTTACAACAATAATATGAATCAAGGTAGAGGTTATAACCATAAGTATATGAATCATAGTCAAGGATATAATAACTATATGCATCAAGTAAGAGGTAACAATAATAAAAATTATACAAATCGAGGAAGAGGATATAATAACAACATTAATTTTCATAGACAAGCGAACACTACAGAAGAAACTTTACACGAGGAAAATAAAAGTGCATTTGTTGCACTAACTTTGGAAACGGAATTTAAAAATAACAATGACATCTTATTTATTATAGACTCCGGTGCCACACATCATTTTATCCAAGAACAATATGAAAAGTACATGTATGATATAGAATTGCTAAATGAACCAATGAAAATTAAAATAGCCAACGGCCAATTTTTAATTGCACACAAAAAAGGGAAATTAGAAGGAATTTATAGAAATAAAATAATAGTAATCAACGGAATAATAGTACCAGAAATTTCACACAATTTGATATCAGGTTCTAAACTAATGGAGAAGGGAATGAAAATAATAATTAAAGAAAAACATATGAAAATATATACTAACGACAAATATAATAATACACACTACATTTATAAAGAAGGAAGATTATTTACTATGAGAATGTTAATCAAACAAAATGAACAGTGCAATCCGGCTATAGACAAAGATGACTTATGGCATAAAAGACTTGGACATTTAAACAGAAAAAGCTTACAAATAATGAATTTACCTTTTAGTGATAAAATATGTAATGAATGCATGATTAATAAAAGTACCAGAAAACCTTTTTATCCTGTAACAAAACCACAATCATATGCTATAGGTGATCTAATTCACTCTGATATAGCAGGTCCAATGAAAACTACCACCAATGAAGGAGAAAGATATTATCAAACTATAATAGATGACTACTCCCATTTTACATTTACATATTTATTAAAAAATAAATCAGAAGCAGCTCAAAATATAATTGATTACATAAAAATGATAAAAACTGAAAAAGGAATAAGAGTAAAGAAAATAAGATGCGATAATGGAGGAGAGTACAGTTCAGACTATTTAAAAGATTTTTGTCAAAATAAAGGAATACAAATTGAGTATAGTTTACCATATACCCCACAAATGAATGGAAAAGCTGAGAGGATGAATCGCACTATATTAGATAAAGCAAGAACAATGATAAGTGAATCTAACTTGCCCAAACACTTATGGGGTCAAGCAGTTTTAACAGCTACATTCTTAATTAACCGATCACCATCAAAAGCAATATTTAATGATATACCGGCAATACTATTTGAAAGAGATATGGCATTAGAAAAAATAAAAATATTTGGCTGCAAAGCTTGGGCTGTAATTTTACCTAGAGAAAATAAATTAGAAAATAGAGCTGTAGCAACAAGAATGATAGGATATGCTAAAAATGGTTGGAAACTTTGGAATCCAAAAACTGACAAAATCATAGTGTCCAGAGATGTCACTTTTGATGAGTCTGATATTAAATATACTACTGAAGTGAACATAGAAGAAGAGGAAAATATAATAAAATATAAAATAGTGAGAAATGAAGAAGATGTACAGCAGGATAATTCACAAAAAACAATACCAGAGCAAAATGAAACAGATGCAGTAAAGCCAGTGATGACTACTAGAAGTGGGAGACAAATTAAAGTTCCAGACCAGAATGAATACTTGGACGGAAACTAAATTGCCAAATGGCAAACAAGCAATTGAAGCTAAATGGATTTTCAAAACAAAAGAAAATGGGATAAAGAAGGCAAGACTAGTCGCAAAAGGGTTTCAGATAAAAGAAAATGATGAATTTGGAAACAATAACTATACACCAGTAGCAAGAACATCAACAGTGAGATTTACTCTAGCACAAGCAGTACAAAATTCATGGCCAATAAGACAATTAGATGTACCAACAGCATATTTAAATGGAATATTAGAATCAGAAATATACCTGAAAGCACCAGAAGGAGTGAAAGTTACTGAAGGCAATGTATTAAGGCTGAATAGAGGGTTATACGGATTAAGAGAAAGTGGAAAATGTTGGAATAAGAGATTAAATAATTATCTAGAAGAAAAAGGTTTTGAAAGATCAAGAAACGATTTTTGCTTGTACAAAAATAGCAAGAAAAACATATGGCTAGTACTTTATGTAGATGACATCTTAATTACTGGTGGCAAAGATAATTTGGAAGAAACAATAAAATATTTGTAACAAGAGTTCAAGGCAAAAGATATGGGTGAAGTCAAATTATTTTTAGGAATGGAAATAACAAGGACAATGGACACAATAAAAATTACACAGACAAAACAAATAGATAAAATGCTCAAAAAATTTGGAATGGAAAACTGCAATGCTACGGAGACGCCTATGACAAAGGGCTATCAAGTAAATAAGGATGATGAAATTATACATGATATACCTTTTAGGCAACTAATTGGAGGACTTATGTTCATATCTACAACTTCCCGACCTGATATATCTTATGCAACATCTTTCCTATCACAATATTTAGAAAAACCCACTAAAGCCTTATGGATACAAGGAAAAAGGATACTACGTTATTTAAAAGGATCTCGAACACATGGGCTAACTTATTATAAAAATAATTATAAATGTATTGAAACTTATTCAGATGCAGACTGGGCAGGAAATAAAGATGAAAGGAAGAGTGTAAGTGGATCAATTACAATGTACAATGGAAACATTATATCATGGCTATCAAGAAAACAAAATTGTGTTGCACTATCAACAGCTGAGGCTGAATACATAGCGGCTACAGTGAGTGTATGTGACTTAATCAATGTGAAAGGACTGTTTATGAACTTTAATAGTGTACAAAATAGTGATGTGCAAAGTATTTTATATATGGACAATATAGGTGCTATAGAACTGTCTAAATCATATGAAAATAGTAAACGTGCAAAACATATTGACATTAAATTACATTTTATAAAAGACCTTTATAGTAAGGGAGAATTTGAGATAAAATATGTATCATCAAAAGATAACTATGCAGATTTATTTACTAAAAGTTTAACTAAGGAAAATTTCATAGGTTTGCGTTCAGCACTAAACATAAAATAAATTGTATTTGTCAAATTAAATAGAATTGAAACGCTATAGATATTTTAGTTTAATATATTATTATTGTATAACTTGAGTTGAATTTAAAAGTTGGAAATTATATATGTAAGTACTAATAATTATTATTGCAAAGTAAATTGTTCAGATTAACTGATTTAAATTTTGTTGTTTTAAAATAAGATTGTTTTAAATTAAGATATTGTTTGTATAACTAATATTGCATTCAATTATTTTGAAGTTGTGATTTCTTAAAAGTTGAAATGTGTATGTTGCGATTTTCACTAATTTCATTGCATAAAATTATTAAAAATCGAGGGAGAATGTTAGAATAATATCTATGTTTACATATCTATGATTAAGTTTGATAATCTGTGTGGTTATATATATAGTCTTTACTCTGTGGCATGACTCGTGAGTTGTTAAAAAAATGTAATATGGTGGCGGAAAAATTTATAAAGATTAAATAGAAAAAGTATTTTTTATTTAAAAGTGAGTTGTGAGTTGCGTAGGGGTCTAACAGCCTAAAGAATTCTCACATAACATTGTAATATATCATATAATAGTAATATTTTTTTTTATATAAATAAAGTTATTCTAATATTTTGAAACATAATAGATTTTTTCAATGATTTTTGAAATTTTTAAATGTTATAAAAAATTTTTCTTTTTATTTTAGTGTCGGCCTGTTAGATATTCGGTTTGATGGAACGTACGATCGAACATACATACGTAGATACAAATATACATGGTACTGATCAAAAGCATAACTCTCTTTTTACCATCGTCACAGTCGGGTAATTACCTTGAAACCAGAGGGAGCAAATGGTACTTCAAAGCCCATAGAAATGGGTGGGCGCGTCCACTTCTTCTTAGTGTCTGTCTCAAGAAGTTCAATCTCCGCTGATAGCTGCGTTTCCTTCATACCTGCCATTCGTTTGATCCTATATATAAAACATTAAATAATTAGTCAAGTGCGAGTCGGATTGACACACCAAATATTCCGTATCAACGATCTAGTCTCTAGCATGACCATTATTCTGAAGTTCTGGGTTTGAATCCTTGGGGGAGTACAAAAAAGGTCTATTTTGTAATGTGATTACTAGTAGAATGGAGACTGAGTGCTCAAAGTCAAAGTCAAAAGTTTATAGTCCATACTAATTCTAGATTATATTAAGAAAAAACATTAGGCTTACTGACTGTACTGTTACTGAAGTTCTTGTAATAGTTTAAATGAACTATATATGAACTTACTTCCAAACAATTGCATTCTCAGAGGCCTTATATTTAGCCTTTCCCTTCAAACAAATCAACTGTACACCGCTAGTATTTAATGGCGTAGGGATTTTAACTTCAATCTTTTGGCCCAGCAGGGACGGCTTGAAGTTTGATTTCAATACGACTTTCACGTCCATTTTGGTCCTCCCTACTTCTCTGACTAACGGTATCACTCGGAATGGCAACGAGATGTCCTTTGTTGTACGATATCTGAAATATATTATATTTTCTTTAATATGTGCATCATACATAAATATATGTATATATAACAAATACTGTATAGTATTGTAAATACCCAAATACTTTGGGAATTGTTCAAGCAAATATTTCTAACCTGGCAATAATAAAAACATAACATAAACATGTTCAAGGTCTTTGAAGTAACCTTCTATTTACATAAAATTGGAAATAAAACTGGTAGCAAATAGTAGATAAAATATTCAACTTAATATTCTATAAATAGACAAATCATACTAAACAGTTATAAAAGTAAATTATATTTAGAAACCTTATTTTTCAATAATATTATATAATATAACAACAAAAATCTTTACATCACTACATATTATAAAAGCAAAGGCCTTCGCCACGTCTGTTTATCTGTTCGCGATAAACTCAAAAACTACTGCACCGATTTTCATGCTGTTTTCACCAATAGATAAAGTGGTTCCGAGGAAGGTTTTATTATATAACTAGCGGAACCCGCGGCTTCGCTTGCGCTAAATCTAGGGACGAACCAGAGCGAAGCAATGGCGAGTTGCTCGTTTCTTATAAGAATCTATGTCATTATTTAATGATTATTCCATTACTCACGAACTTCTTCATTTAACAAATACTAATCTGTATACGAGGATATAACATTCTCTTTTTTTTCAATTTTCTTGAGGCACACATGCACAAACACTTACACATACACACACACACACACTCACCTCATAAGCTCGAACTCCCCATCAGGCGGTATGAAGGATATGGAGTGCTCGGTCTCGAACTTGCTGAGCTTGACGCACTGGTGGAACTGGCAGTCGTCGATCACCACCACCGGCTTGCCGGAGCGCGCCGGGTCGCTGTCCGTGTTGCCCGAGATGCCTCCTGCAGTCGTATTGTTAATTATTTAATGGGAGGTCTCACTGCGAGTTTTAGCCGTTGGTGACGCTACAAGCGCATAATGTAAACAACGTCAAGAATGTATGTAGTGTATGTCAAATTTTACGTCAATTTTTTTAATTCAACAATAGTTAAAACACCGTATTTTTCTATCTTATATTTGATTTTACAAAACTTAACTAAACTATTTTATAATAATAAACGCGTCAGTCAAAATAGGCGGCACTGAGGTTTTCGTTGGTGACGTTATGCGCTGGTATCGCCATCTGAGCCGAGCTTGGCGTAAAACCTCCCATTATTATATCATTTTTGACACATAAAGAGAGATTTGAGAGACATATGGACAAAGAAGACAACTGAGTGGACCCCTCGATTCAACATTAAAAGGAAAAGAGGAAGACAGCTCAAAAGATGGCCAGACGATATTAAAGTGGTGGCTGGACCACTATGGTTCAGGTTAGCCAGAGACAGAAGGGAATGGAAAAGGCTGGAGGAGGCCATGTGTCAACAGGACACGCAGATACGATTAGTGATGTGTCATTAAAATAGTTATAAGAAAAACTGTAAAATTTTATCAGTAATAAAGGCTTTGTATTTGTATTTGTATATATCATTTTATAGTTCGACTGTTGCATGGGTCCTTAATAAGAGGGGATCAGGCCATAGTCCACCACGTTGACTTCCCATGTCTTTTGAAAACTTGCTAGGTTCTGTCATAGATGCATTCTCGCGATGTTATCCTTCACATAAAAACAAGTGGGAATTATGTTGAAAATGATTCGCACAAGAAAATATCATAAGTGCTAGACCAGGAATTTGAACCAGCTTAAATCGGTTTCATGTGCGTATCATTTTTAACAAAATTATCACTTATCTAACGAGTAAAGTTGGACGTTGGAAAATATTGTAAAGAAAAACACGCACGTCTAAGAGACAACTACTCAATACCTAACTAGTTTTTGAAGGAAACGTACACGCGACTACAGTCGGCCTATCCAAATTTTACCAGCGTGATGGACTAAAGTCTGAACCCCTCATACTGATAGGAGGCTCTGTTCCCAGCAGTAGAACAGTAGAAAGAGCTGAATCTATCATAATGTTTACTAAATTACATCCAAATTAGTAAAGCTGATTTAAAATGAAAGAATAGCAAACTTTTGCTTTAAAATGTACACACATCATAAAAAAACACAAATTACAATTATATTAGCAAAAATAAATAAATAGAGGTACAAAATAATTTCAGTCAAATCACTTACCATTTCCTTTTCCCTTGGCTTCCATGACAATTTTGTCGTTGATACCGAATTTGCACTCCGGCATACCAGACAGGTAGGACTTCATCACGACCTTACCCGCCACATGCGCCGAGAGAACTTGACCTGCAAAAAATAATAATTAGATTCTGACCGAAACAAGATTTGCAGACGAAACCGAAATCGAACCTTTGGCATCGGTGTCTGTTTCGACAAAACCGAAATAACCTTACACCATCATGAAATACTTAGAATAACCGAAACTAAAATATAATATACAGTGCTTATTCGAATATAATAAAATAATTATATAATTTTGTAAATGCTAAATTCACATACACTTGTCTTTCAGATAGGATGCTTCATTCTATAATATAGTTCCCAACAATTTATTTACAAAGGGTCTAGCCGGATAAGCATAACGAATCTGCCCCCAAATGGGAACCTATATCGAACCTTATGTTTTAATATCTGCTTGATGTACAAATACGATTTATGTACACATCGCGACCAGATTCCGTTTTGAACCTGAGATATGGGAAAAAATAACCGTACGCATGACTATTATTCAAAGTAGTATATCTCAAAAATTAATTACGTTAGATCAGTGAGACTAATGCGAGGCTTTAGAGTACATTACATACTATATCATATATTTTTTATAAATTTTTAGAATAATTTTTTCCTAAAAAAATTGAAAAAATAAACAAAAAATATGTTTTATTTTTGTGTTTTCTGAAACTTACAATTACAGAAATAATATATGTTGTGCTCCTCTATGTGCACTATTACTCATAAAAATCACGTACGTAAAATGTTGGTGTAACACTTCAAAAAAAAATTAAATGTGATTTACGCCTTATGGTATACCGTTGTACTACAAGGCCCACAACAACGCACGAGGCACCAACTTATTTTAGAACATAGGTAATTATTTTTAAAAGATGGAATAATTGTTCAGAAAGAGAAGAAAAGACAACCAGTATTCATTTTTATTATTAACACCACTTTTATTCCTTTACGTGTTTAGTCAAAATATAAGAAACAAAAAATATAAACAATCGTCATTGTTGTAATTAATTTCAACTTGAATACTTGAAGACCTCACCAGAACGCACAATTTTGGACAAAGTTCGTCTTTATGACAAATCTTCTTCTTCTAATATATAAAAATCTCGTGTCACGGTCTTTGTTATCGAACTCTTCCAAAACGGCTTGACCATTTTTTAATAAATTGTCTGTGTATATTTGGTAGGTCTCAGAATAAGTCTTAGACTATTTTTTAATCCCCTAGGCGATATGGGTGGCCTTCTCCAGATCTTTTTTTTTAGAGTTCTGTACCTCAAAAGGAACGGAACCCTTATTTATTTTTAGGCTAAGTTTTTATTTTTTATTTTTTTATGTTTTCTACCACCATCCCTATTTTTAATAGTTATTAGAACGCGGGCGGAGCCGCGGAAATTGCGCTGCTATATGAGAACAGCAAAATCAAAATCAAAATATTCTTTATTCAAATAGACTTTTACGAGTTCTTTTGAATCGTCATTTTTACATGATTAAACTTTAAATTTTAAATTAAATGTCAGTCTATAAGTCTGGGACTTGGGAGTAAGCTACCACCGACTCGGAATGCTGTTCTGCCGAGAAGAGCCGGCGAGAAACTCAGCAGTTGCTCTTTTCAAAAAATGTTTGATTACAATATTTATTGCATTACAATGTTTTTCTATTTATCCTACGTGAGACACAACAAGACATTAATCCCACACATTTACATCTTCTAAGCAGCAGTTGTCATTGGGGCAATAACAGCAATGACAGAGAATACTGTCGTAATTATTACCATCGGAGATATAGTGAATGTAAATACGATAGAATTTGCATATTTGTACTTAGTGATAGTGATTTTACGAGTATATTATATGAAATATATGAATGATGATTATATGAAATATATGAATGGTGATTATATTGAAATTCAATTTCAATGTGAAGTAAAATCAAGGCATGTGATTACAACAATATTGTCCGTTATTGCTCCAATGACAACTCCTTAGTGGGACGCTGTTCTCATACAGCAGCTATTATTTATTATTTGTCATAAGGACAAACTTTGTCCAAAATTGTGCGTTCTGGTGAGGTCTACCCAAATTGTTTGCAACTGAAAGTATTCGAGTCGAAATTAATTACAACAATGACGATTGTTTATTTTTTTTGTTTCTTATATTTTGATTAAACTCCTAAAGGAATAAAAGTGGTGTTAATAATAAAAATTAATACTGGTTGTCTTTTCTTTTCTTTCTGAACAATTATTCCATCTTTTAAAAATAATTACCTATGTTCTAAAATAAGTTGGTGCCTTGTGCGTTGTTGTGGGCCTTGTAGTACAACGGTATACCATAAGACGTAAATGACATTTAATTTTTTTTCGAAATGTTACACCAACTTTTTACGTACGTAGTTTTTATGAGTAATAGTGCACATAGAGGAGCACAACATATATTATTTCTGTGATTGTAAGTCTTAGAAAACACAAAAATAAAAAATATTTTTTGTTTATTTTTTCAATTTTTTTAGAAAAAAAATATTCTAAAAATTTATAAAAAATATATGATATAGTATGTAATGTACTCTAAAGCCTCGCATTAGTCTCACTGATCTAACGTAATTAGTTTTTGAGATATACTACTTTGAATAATAGTCATGCGTACGGTTATTTTTTCCCATATCTCAGGTTCAAAACGGAATCTGGTCGCGATGTGTACATAAATCGTATTTATACATCAAGCAGATATTAAAACATAAGGTTCGATATAGGTTCCCATTTGGGGGCAGATTCGTTATGCTTATCCGGCTAGACCCTTTTGGTACTTTACTTAGTTAATCTATGTCTGAAAGAACCTAACAGGATTGCATAACACATGTGAAGTCGTCCTGAAGATAGATACCCTGATCCGTTTTATATAGAGGGGAAGACAAACCCTAATAGTGGTTAGTTTAAAAAGCCACCATTTTGTCCGTCGCGCTTTCACGCCAAAACTACTGAACCAATTTACACTGATTTAATTTACACAGATAGTCTAGAGTCTGAGAAAGGACATAGGCTACTTTTCAAAGCGAAAAAAGGGTGTAAGGGTTTGAAATAGGGGATGAAAGTGTGTATGGAAATTACGTCATTTTTAAAGCTAGAAGCTTTTATTTTTTAGACTTTTGACTAGATATAAATAATTAAGTCATTCAAAGTTTGTTAAATTTTATGCTAAAGGTGGTACCTAGGGACAACACAAGCAAAGCTAGGGTGTTGCTAGTTACTTCATAAAAATAAAGGTACCTTGTGGTGACATCAGCAAGTTGACATATTCAAGTACATCCAAGAAGAGCTCATTACGTCTGTACTTAATGCCTTCACGACGCCATCCTATTTGCCCTGTCACCTGAGAACAAAACATACAAAAATAAATAAAAGAAATTATGATATTAATAATTTGTAAACTTTTTTTTTTTGGTTGTAGTATAAGTTTTTTTCTTTCAATTTAAACAAGTATAGACTCTAAATTGCATTTTTCATTAAACTGCACTAACCTGTGAAGTAATTTGTGCTTGTTCTTCCTTCGATGCAGATTTTATACCTTGCTGTGTGATGAAAGTTTTCAAGACTCCTGTATCAGAGTTTTGAGGGTATCCAAAGTCTAAGATTTCTGGAAATTTCAATAAATTATATCATTGTAAAAAACATTAAAAAAAAAATTTTACTAACATAAGATCAAAATAAAATATTTTTTTAAAACGAACTTGTCCAAAAGCCCTTTAAAGAATAATAGGTAAATAGAACATGGAAAAGAGTTTGTAATACATTTTAACAAGACAAAAAAATGAAATTTCTAATTTTTAAAAAGGGTCTTACCATCAAGCAATTCATAGATAAGCACAAAGTTATTTTTGATATTTTCTTCAGAGATTTTTCCAAAGTAAGATTGCATCACATCAATGATCTTCAATAGAAATTCAAAGACCATAGCAGCATTTACATTCTGCTTGGTCACTGCAGCCAACCAAATGTTCGCTCTCTGTCAAATTAGATTATTTATTTATTTATACTATAATTAAAATAAAAAAGTAACTCAATTTATATATGGTTACAGATAATACACATTAACAAAGTATTTAAGTAATATTATAACTTTTTCTTTTGATCCTATAAGAAAAGTATAACTCTTGGCATTCAAACTGACAAGAGAGCCAAAAACTGTCAAGCTCATTGCCAAATTAATGTTTAACAATATGATAAATATAATAATCTATGAGCTATATTATCTGAAAGCAAGAGTTATAAAAAATTGTAAATTATTTTTGATATTACCTTGATGTGAAAGAATGAAGTACGGGCGATGTTAGTGACCGGCGAGCGAACCTGCTGCCGAGCATGGATCACATTAACTCTAAATGCGTCCACAGCATTCCGCCCTATATCGTCCCGGTACACCCTCGATATAAGCACCTCCCCCTTATGATTATATACGAATAGGCCCCCAATCATTTTGACAATAGCCTACTTACTAAAAAGAAGTAAACGAATAACTTTATTACTAATTCACATAAGAAATACATAAGTACCTTAAATTTCTACTGGATAAGCACTTCTATATGGGTAAGTCAATTGTTAATCAATAAAACAGGATATGACCAATAAAATAAAACCGATACAGTTAGAAGTGGAATATAATCATTAAACTTACGTAAGATTTAGAAGATACATTGATTTTCAAGTAATTTTAGGTTTAATATCAGAGTAAGCGTCTTAGTACATTCATTTTAGGGCAGTTTCGCAAAATATTGAAGAAAAGTAGACGATACCCGCCCCCAAAATGAAACGTCAATAGCTCGACTTTATTATGTAGCAATATTATCTATGGCTCTACTCTAGAGCCAGATGCACTGACCTCTATAATACCACTGGACTGGCTGTTGTCAACGTGCTTTTGTGACTGCTTGATAATCGCCATTTTGACGCTGTCCGCCGCTGTCGGGCGTAGCGAGAGTTCGTGGTACTAAAACTAATGATGTCGATATAAAGATTTTTATTTTTTATTTTTATTAATCAATAACCGTATCATCATAATTACTACTTATGTTATATTAACAACGAAAATGCAAATTACTTTACAGTAAACAAACACTTCTCGCTGTCATTTGCAATATACGTCAAAATTAGTTCTCGGAACGCTTGGAACAGCCAGTCCAGTGGTATTATAGAGGTCAGTGGCCAGATGAGACTGCAAAATAGATAACACATGGACTATACAAAATATAAAATTGATTTTAAAATCAATCAAAATAGGTACTAAGCTTAAGCCACAAGTTACATAACATAAAAAAAACCTCTTTTAAAACATTTAATTACTATGGCTGTGTTCCGATATGCACTGCGAGCACTGCACAGTGCTATCACTGTAGAAAAATTCGTTCCGTTATGGACTGCCAGTATACTGCCGCAGTACCCTAGGGAAATATATGACGTCATAAATCGCCGCCATATTCTACTGTGAGCACTGGCGTTTTCGAGGTAAGGTACTCGCAGTACCTTGATCACCTGATCAGTCAAAACCACTCGAGTGCCTAACGTCTTATAAACAAAGCTACAGTTTAATCAGAAAATTTGAAAGTTCTGTAATTAGTTCGGATTAATAAATAAAACAATGGAAAAATTGCAAAAATTAACCTTATTAGACTGTGTTGAAAATGTTCAATACGAGCTGAAAGTTACGCAGGAAATTTTTGATCGTGCAAAGACAGGTAAGTTTGCCATTGTATACATTATTAATGTACTAGAAAACTTGAATACACTCATTTGAATGCTGCGTCAAAAAATGCGGCTGACAGTATACGGGATTGCGTTCCGTTTTAAATCGTAACCAGTATAACTGGCTATAAAGGAACGGCTTCACAGTATACTGAATTGACGTCACACTGTACAGTGGTCGCAGTGCATATCGGAACATACCCTATATATTTTATTTTGTACACTAATAACATTGTAATATAATGATTTTAAGACAATTTTTAAAATTAAAAAAGTTGTTATAAATAATTTTATATAATGGTAAATCATGAAAAAAGAAAATATTTTTTTACCCGCTTAAATTAATTATGTTATCAGCAATTAATTTTTATGATGTATTCCTTCCTTTATAAAATATCAGGCTAACAAAAAAAAGGACAAGCTTTTATCATTTTTTCAGCCGCATCCTTAATGTCACAGACAATAATTATTTATGAAAGGAAAGTGTAATTTTGTCAATGGTGTAAGATTTGGGTCGATTATGTCATGGCGGGTTAGATGTTTTCGGCACTCAGTTTCGTTGAATTTGTTTTGAATTACGCCGTCAATGATCTCGTTTGGTCTATTCTTGTTTAAAACTTACGGTATCGATATACTATTAATCGTTTCGTAAACATTTCAAATGCTGAAACAATTGCAAATGGGCCTTCGCGCGTTCATGCTAATCGCATCCAAAGTATGGAGTTGTTTTTGTTACATGTTTAGAAAGCAATATCGAGCGGTAAATATAAATTTAATGCGTTTGCTTTGAGAATAGCATGTATTTACGAGTTTTGTGTTTCACGTGGTGTTTGCTTTTCAGTTGGCTCAGCATCAATCTGTCAAATATGAAATATATCCACTTTCCCCAGTATCTCGACACAGGCTGAGTAAGTATCTTTAGATTTTATCAACGTATATTTAAAATTGCGAATCATTACACTACTTGTACTTATTGAAAACGCGCTGTACATGTTATCAGTGCATATCCTTGTCTATTTATAGCCAGTATCGTGAACCCTTATTTTAATAAACATGTCGCATTCTTCATATAAAAGCAGTTATACTACCTTTACATCTTAACACATGTTCACCAAATGTGTATATTTGGAGGATCTTTATAAATATAGCCATATGTCTAACTTGCAATAAAATTAATATTAGAATCATTTTATACACATTTTTAATATATACTTTGCTGTTAATTTTATACCTAACTTTATGGATACATGTATTCTACACATTATCCAAAGACATTGTTACAAAAATAAAAAATATATATCTGAATATGGGTATGTAATATTTTATATGAAAAAATATTTTTGCATTAGCATTTTTGGTGAAGTTTTTATTTTGTTCTGATTTATTACATAAATCTATAACAAATTTTTTAGAATGTGTTTAACTATTTGAATAACTTAATCTCTGCAATAATTTATGTAACATTACCTTCTCTATAAATAAGAAAAAAGATAAGAATGACCGTAAAAATGTTATCATTTCAAGATAAAAAATATTGACTGCAAAAAAAATACCTATAAAATTTGATCAAGAAAATCTTCCATATTATGTACATTATATTACAATATGTACATTACTTTATCAAGTTTGTTTTTACAAGCATTTAATAAGTTTAAATCTAACTTAAATATTGCAAAAATTATTGAATAAAAATGAAGCAGTTCTATATGCAGCATATTGGTATTGAATAAATAACTGCTTAGTAACAACAGCTACATGTTTCAAGGGCATGTTAAGATGCATTATTTTGCTAAACCCAAGACACCAGTGTTAATATAAAGGAGAATGATTTCCTCAATCTGAAATGTTATTATATACTTATAATTTTATAGCAATGTTTATATATTTTTCCTGTTACTAACTTTTCTTCTAGTATATAAAATTGGAGGAAAAAATGAATACTTGAATCGCAAAAGTGCTTGCAAAATCTTATTTGAATAATGTATATTTCAATTTGATTTCAATGGATTTATACATAAGGAATGTTCTACCAAGCCTTAAATTTTCAACAGGTGCTTTTTGAATCAATTTCAATTCATTATAACTATTCAAATAACTTATTTCTTAGGCCATAAGAACTAAAATTTACAAATCTAATGGATTATGAAGTAAATAAAAAGTTGCAGTAAAATTAAGCCGTAGTAGACCAGTCTCTGACTCAGCTTCTGGCTGGTCAGTCTTTGACCAGGCTATTATTGCTGATGATAGAAAGTAGTAGAAATACAGTAAGGAAGCCCTTGCGATACTCTGTGGTACAGTCACATTGAGTACAAAATTTCCTCATTCAATTTTAATTATTTCCATTGTATCTTATATTTATTGTTATAATGGTAATCTAAGGTTTAATATGTATCAGAATCATCTTTCTGCAAAGCTATCTAAATATGTGTACAAATGTGTAATCAAATTTTCTTATCTTATCTTTTAAATTAATACAGTTTTAAAACTTTAATCAATCATTACAGTGTGAATGTATTACTTTACTGTAGTAACATAGAAAGTATATGACATATTATTGATAATTACTTTACACTACCTGTCGCCCTTGAATGTATCAGCATAAGGGATTTAGTTAAGCTCTTTACTGAACTCTGAGAGCATAAAGGCATTGTTTTTTTATAACAAGAATTGACTTTTAATTTAATTGATATATATATATATATATATATATATATATATATATATATATATATATGATTTTATTTTACACTAGCAATTTACAATCACTTACTTAGGTTCGATGGGTTCTTTTGTGTCTTTTGGATATATATAAAAGATAGCACGATTTTTTATACATATTAATGCTAGAAGTACCTATAGTAGTCAGGTCTATTTTTATAATAAATTTCATCCAAGTCCATTCAGTGTGAAGGCATAATGCTTATATGCACATTCACAAAAAAAAACTTCATTTATTTATCAATTCTCTTAGTTAATTGCTGGCCTGTTGAACACAGATTTCTTCCCGATGACACATAGAACAGAGACCATGCAGATTGATTGGTAGAATATTTTTATTTATATAACCACAGCATACACATGCATATAAGGACTTTGTTACACAGATATACATATTGTATTCTGAGTGCAAATATAAGCAGTGATATAGCATTCCAACAAATATGTAGTAATACTGTTCATAATAAGGCAGTGGCAGCCCAGTGATTACATCCTCACTTGGATAGCCGAATTAAGCAGGTTAACAAAAGAAAAGCTTGCAGTGAGATAAAATGTGTAAAAAGTAATAACTAATAATATGATCAAACAAAAAACTAGTAAAGTTTATGAATGCTACTTTAATTAGTACTATTATAACACACTAGCATCCCAAGGTCAGTGTGAAATGGCCTTGGTGAATAAATGGGCTGTTTAATACAAAATGATTTTCAAATCTGATTAGATTTTCTGAGATTAGTGCGTTCAAATAAACTCTGCCTCTTTGTAATGTTAGCAAAGCCTATGAAACATATAGTCGGCCAACAGACGTGACAGAACAGCAGGACAGCCAAAGCTGCCATACACTCACATCCGTTGGCCGGCTATATGTTTTATAAGGCTTTGATATTAGTATAGATTTTTACTTATATTAAATACTAGTGACTCGTCTCTAGATTTAGCGCCTGCGCAGCGCAAAATAAAAGTAGGTTAATTTACTCCTTATAACATTAGCTATCTGCGAGTGAAAGTCCCGTCATAATGATGCAGCCGTATCAGAGATTAGCCGAAACAAACAGACAGACAGTCAAAAATTTAAAAAATAGATTTTTGATGTTAGTAACGTATATACTTTCATGTGCATTTAGTAAAAAGCTGTTAATTTGAAATTAAAAACTGACATATCTATAATTCTATTTATATGTACAGATTGTTTTTTTTTATTTCTAGGTCTAGTCAAAAGAAAAATACTGGTCTTAGATTTAGATGAGACGTTAATACATTCACACCACGATGCAATGGTCCGGCCGACAGTGAAGCCGGGCACGCCGCCTGACTTCGTGCTAAAAGTCACTATAGACAAACATCCAGTCAGATTCTTCGTTCATAAACGACCTCACGTCGACTATTTTTTGAACATTGTAAGTATATTTTAAGTACATTGTGTTTGAACCTAACATTAAGCTGCTATATTTGGTAAGTTTAATGATCGGTCAAGTGCTAGTATCGCGTGACGGTTTTGTATATATTCGATCGTGTTACGAACCGCGTAAAAATTGTTCCGTTTTCGTAAAAAAGAACTGAATTTTTGCCGTTTGCTATGTATTATTTAAATAATAATCATAATATAACTTAGATGACTTTAATGCAGTGTTCCGCAAACTTTTTATGTTCAAGGTACATTTAGGAAAACGAAAATTTTTGGAGGTACACCATAATTTAAAAATCAGTTTTTAAGTAATATTAATCAACAATTATTAATCCAAACGAATATTGGCCGAATATTAGCCCTCACCAAACACGCAAAATAGGCGCACAGTAGTCGAGTTGCAGAAACCAGCCCGCTCATACCATACCAAACCCCTAACCAAACGAAACGAAACACGCTCGTGTTATTTACATTATTATATTATGTGGAATAATTTTTTTACCCTTACTTACTTACAAAAATTAAGTTTTTAATATAATCTTATTTTTCCGAGGCACACCAACTAGTGACCACGGTACACCAGTGTGCCGCGGTACACACTTTGCGGAACACTGCTTTAATGGATACTTTTCATATCTGCTTATTCCTCTCTATAATCTCTCTTATATTTGAAACGAAGACGTGAGGAAATTACGTTATTTTCTTTCATCGTAAGATTACTGTGGATGTTGGAAATGATTCGCACACATCTATGTGCGAATTGAACCCGCTTCCCTCGGCTTTCCAACCGCGTTATCACTGGATAATAATACTTTATTTTTCTCGGTCCGCGTCATTAAGATCTATTTTATAGCCAAAAACTTGTATATATTTTGAAATAGATCGTGTTGTCTCGCTAAAAATATAGCAACTCATTTAACATAAATTAGTTACGCTTATTCCGTCCACGTGTTCGGTGTTGCTAACCGATTATATGAAAATATTATATATTTTATAATATAAAATGTTATTTATTTATTTCGAAATGAATCTGTAATTACTTCATACTTAGTTTTTGCTCGTTTCTTATACTTTTTTCAACTTCTGTCTGCGATTATAAGTTTTTTTATTGTTTTTGCGGGTAATATTCAGGTAGAATTACCTAACGTCTGAAGAAATCTGATCTTATTTACACTTTATAATAAAACTATCTTTTGCATTTTTCGTGCTTTTATTTTCATTTTTGAGTCCCGGCGTCCGGCAACCATGGCAACCAGGCATGGTCACGAGAGACCTAGTCCAAACCAGATTATAGAAATGATATCTTTACTTTTAAATGTCAAATTAAGCATTATCAACGCTTCTACAGCTTTGTCTCTAAAGCTAATAATATCTATATAACGGAACTAGCAACTCATCGTCGCTTCGCTCGGCTTCGTCCTTAGGTACCCTCTTTAGTGTAAAATTTTTACAAACTTTGAATGTCTTACTTATCTAATCAAAAACCTAAAAATCAATTTCAATTTCAACAAGACTTGTCTTGAAAAGTAGCCTACCTTCTCAGGTTCTAAGCGAAAGCGCGACAAACAGATTTATATTATTAGTAATGTTGTTGTATAAGTATTCTTTGTAATTGAATTCAGTAGGAGGCAGGCAATTCCTCTGTATTTTTTACATTTGTTACGTTACGTTATATCTTTGCCAAATGTGATTTTGCATAATTATTATTTTACTCTAAGATATTATTTTATAACGTTAAAAATACTTCTTCAAATCTTGCATTTTAATGATTTTTAAAAATCTTTTTCTTAAAATTACGTACTCAAACCGCTCTCATTTTCGTGTGCATTGTAATATATAGTCTAATAAGTTTACTTTTCCGATTTTATGAAAAAATTGAGAAAATATAGTTTATAAGGTAAATTTTGCAACAGAAAACATTAATGTTCCGGAACAAGTAACCTATGTTACTCTCGAACCAATAAATTTTAGCTATCTCCAAGCAATAAATCATTTGATCTATTACCCCGTTTGTTTCTAATTGGTTAACATTTAAATATCGAGATTGTATGACCCTTCTCGCGTATTATTCTTCTTGCAATTATATAGTTTAGTGTTGGGGGAAGGGGAAAATTGATAAATTTTAATAGGAGGTTAAGAAACATCTAAAAAAAGGCGAACCATTTCCACCATGATTACGTCTTAAGTGTCATCGTGAGGAAACCTGCATGTCTGAGAGAATGTTTAGAAAGACATGGCAAGGGAAATCCCCTTTTTCATGATACAGCTTTATTATACCATTGATACAGTGACTGGCATGTACGGCTCAACATCCAGAAGTCTTGGGTTCGAGTCAAAGTTGGGTCAAGTGCAGTTATTGAGTTTTTCAGTCATGAAAGTCCCCGGTAACGGTCAACGGAAAGTCCGCTAAAACTCCGGTCGAGTTGGGAAGTTGAAAGTTTAACTGGACTTTAGCCGGAGTGACTCACTCGTTGAATTTAGGTTCTCCAATAGGTTTGAGAGTAACAGTAATAGAGAGTGCATTTTCTGTTTGCGCATACACGCGCTGCATTATAATAATCGTACGAGAGCTAGCAACGTCGGGAAAACATGCATTTCAGTAAGGCCAGTTTTTAGATATGCTATCTCTCCCACTCTCCCGGACATAATACAGGCTGTCTGGCTGGCGCTAGTGGTTGCGTTCATCAGTGCGCATCGTACTTGGATATGTAAAATATCAATTTTTCAAAGAACTTTAAGAAGGTTCCTTTTGTTTTTATTATGTTAATTGCAACTAACTAACTGGAACAAACTTTTTGCAACATGAATCTATTATTGCCACAGTTCCATTGTTGTTTAAATTGTGCCAGACGCTGATTTTAAATATATTTTTTGTTAAGGCTCAATTTCAAAAGGCAATCGTTTTAATCCAGTAATTGCTATTATAATATACTAGGCGCATAGACAAATTTATGTGTAATTTAAGTTTCACTACGTGTCGTAGTCCACTTTTGCGCAGAACTTCAAGCTATTAGTACACTTACTAACATCATATAAAAATTTCAGCCATACTAAAATATTTTGAAAAAATAAATCTTAATTAATATTTTGAAAAAAGTCTTAGAAGTTAGGGACACAATGGAGACGAATTAAAGACTTCTTGCTTGTTTCTTGGTTTTATGAATTACAATAATTTACATTGGCAAATTTAGTATACTTACTGGAAGTGGACGACGACACGTAACGAAACTTAAATTATACATACATTTGTCAATGCGCCTAACAGGAAAATGAAGCAATTACTGGTTTAAACAAAATATTGCTACTTGAAGTTCAGCCTTAACAAAAATTATTCAAAATAAGCGTCTGGCACCGTTGAAACAACAATTAAACTGTCTGTCAATAATAGATGCATGTGCAAAAAGTTCAATTAACATAATAAAATTAAAAGGAACCTTGTTAAAATTCTTTGAAAAATTGATATTTTACCTATCCAAGTACGATGCGCACTGATGAACGCAACCACTACCGCCAGCCAGATAGTCCGTATGAGATATGATATGTCCGGGAGAGTGTGAGAAATAGCATATCTAAACACTGGCCTGAATGAAATGCTCTCTCGAAAACGTTACTAGCTCTTAAGCTATAATGCCTTGGCTAATTTCAATGACACTGGCCAACGTGTCCGACACATGCGAACATCGTCACTAATTAAACTAGTATTACCAAAAGTTTTTTTTTATTTTGTATGCATGTACGTACTTAGACTTAATTATAAACAAATAATATGTTAGGACATTATTAAACGCAGCGCCAGCTTGTTCCGCGATAAGCTACGAGGCTTGTGTTACGGATACCAGATAGTTCATACACTACACGTATACATATAACTTTAAATACATACGTATTATACCTAAATATATATCATTGTTTTATTTTGTTTTTTTAATTATTTTTTGTTCTGTTTTATGTTATTAACAAAGTTGTGTTTACCTGTTATTGGTATACTTAAGATGATCCTCTATTATAATAATGATAATTTTTTATAAAATACATTATTTTGTATACTGTTGGTAAACCTCTATAAATAAATAAATACATTGTTCGACCAGGTATCGCAATGGTACGAGCTGGTGGTGTTCACAGCGTCGATGGAGATATACGGCGCGGCGGTCGCGGACAAACTCGACAACGGTCGGGGGATCCTGCGGCGGAGGTTTTATAGGTACCTTATTATGTTTTAACTGCCTTGAGACTATTGGATAGTAAGTGAATAGAGCCGTAGGTACTTGGTTCAAGTCCAGTCGAGCCAAAATGAAAAATCTAAATACATACATATATACTTCATTAAAGTGCACTTTTAGCACTTTTGAGTTCCAAATATAATTGTTAGGAATTGCTATGAAAAAATTCTCAGTGACGTAAAGACCATCGTTTCAAAATCAATTTGGTCTGATGTATCAAAACTAACTTGATGTAAAATGAGGTATTTAAATTTTTGCCACTTTTATAAGTTCTTTTGTATCACGTTTGCAGACAACACTGCACGGCGGAGCACGGCTCCTACACAAAGAACCTGTCGTCGATATGCGACGATCTAAACAGGGTGTTCATATTGGATAATTCACCGGGCGCGTATCGGGACTTCCCCGGTAAGATTTTTTTCATAATGTAAATATAATATAATTTTTAAATTATGTAAAATAATAAACATAAATAAACAGAGATGTTTTAAAATGTTTTATCATATTAAACTTAATGGAATTATAATAAAAATCGAAACTAATAAATTTGTGGAGAACAATTTGAAAGTGTTACTGTACTCTTCCTAAACGGCTGGAACGATTTACGTTTGCAAATGGGTCGTTGAATTTAAGCGAGATTCACAGTTGACTGCGTGGATTTTTACCCAGCGTAATGACTTAGGATATATCTGATGAAATTATGAACGTCTTCACGCTTTAATATATATAGAACCTATTTACAATATTGTGTTACTTGTCATTAGCCTGTTATCATATTATATTGTCATCTAATAATTATTCTATAAAATATGTTTTCTAAAGTTACACGCCTTTGATATGATTCCATCAATATGTGTGTGCAGATAACGCGATCCCAATAAAGTCGTGGTTCTCGGACCCGATGGACCTGGCGCTGCTCAACCTGCTGCCGGTGCTGGACGCGCTGCGCTTCACGCACGACGTGCGCTCCGTGCTCAGCCGCAACCTGCACCTGCACCGCCTCTGGTAGCGGCCCGGTGAGCCTCCGCACACACCGTACATTATAATGTTCTCCGACCGGTTATTTTAGTATCCTTTACTTTAAAAATAATTAGTAAATACACTCTTTCATCGCCTTAAAGGTATGATTTCCCGGATAACAACTACCTATATAACTACCTATCTATATCCTTATATTATATGCATGTGCGTGTGTACATATGTATGCACACTATATGTATATGAGTACATTCACACTTTTGTATGTACTGTGCGGTAAACTGCCTCGGTGGTGTAGTGGTTAACATGTACGGTCATACATCGAGAGGTTCTAGATTCGAGTCGCCCCCGAATGGGTTGTTTCACCCCCCTGCCTCGGAGAGCACGTGTCGCGTCGGTCCTGCGCCTTAGCTCTCACTGGTCGTGTCTCGTGTCGTCCCACCGGAGTATGAGAGTGATAGGAATAGACAGTGCACTTGTGTCTGCGTACACTCGTGCACTATAATATCTTCTGCGCAGTTGGCTAGTCTCATTGAGATTGGCCGCCATGGTCGAAGTCGGTCGGAGAACTTTATTATTACAATTATAAATGAAAAAAATTGTATGTTTGTTTGTTTGTTTGTTTGTTTGTAATAGGTAAACTAAAAATCTGCAATACCAATTTAGTTGAAATTTTGTATGAAGATAGTTAGGGACTTTAAAAAGGATATAGATAGGTAGTTGTTATCCGGGAAATCATACCTTTAAGGCGATGAAAGAGTGTATTTACTAATTATTTTTAAAGTAAAGGATACTAAAATAACAGTATAATCCATATTAGCCCTTACTAGTTGCCCTAACGAAACATGTCTTACAGTTTTTTTTTACATTTCAGATGAATACCGGCTTTTGTACAAATTAAGGAGGCTGCTACGCTTCCGGATCCTATTTATTATTATTTTTCACTCGTTAGGTACTTCAACGCTTATTCAAATATACATATAGAAATTATATAGTTAATTAATGTTTTCTTTTTAGTTTTTTTTTTAATTCATTAGTGTAATATACCTGATGTATATTAAGTCACCTACAAGTGTAGGAAGTTCAAAATGGGTCTTGGATCGATGTAAATAGTGTGGACATGCCTATTATTTATTTTTTGTTTTTTTTTTATTTATAATACATACTTATAAATAAATAACTAACTATATTTGCTAGCATTTGAATAGTTTTATTCCTAATCCTTCTTCAAAAGTCAATTGTAATAATTTTTGTCCTTATACTAAATCTAAAATTGGACATCGTTATATTATATTAATATAATAATTACGATCAAATATATTAATTTTATATAGTTTTTATACATAATAAAAAAAATAATTTTTAAAATATTTTCTAGGCATGTCCACGTTATGTCGATACTTATGGTCGCTCTATGTGCGTCTCTTTCGCACGCACTGTTTAGAGTGAAACAGCTGATTTATTACCAATTTAAATATAGTTATTATGGATACCATTTTGTAATGGTATGTCCTTGTAACATGGATTTTTGTTTATTTTAAAACTAAACTTTATTAATGAAAAATTATATTTTTGTCATTTTATTGAAAAAAAATGATTTAAATCGTTTATTAATAAGTTCTAATGGTTTTTTTCGTTTGAAGAATACATACCTTTATTTAATTATGTATTGAGTACTCAAAAACCCCACCTAAAGTAACAAAAATGCTAAAGCTCATGTTGCATACACAACTCAGATTTTTTTTTGTATTTAATATATTATTAAGCAATAATTAGGTAGTTTATATTGAAAATGATGTTTTAATCTGTTTACATTACAATTTTATTTTGAGTAATTTAATATAATTATGGTTAGTGAAAAAATTAGGAAATTTCATATACATATACTGGAGTATTTTTACTTAAATAAATTCACTTCATACTAAATACTTAACTAATGAAAGTATATTATGTTAATTTTGCAATGTGAGCTTTAAATATAAATAAATAAAAAAATTCGAGACCTCGATATTTGTAACATGGAGATTAGAGACCAGGAGGACCAAGGCCCTACAATGTAGTGTCTCAGAAATATTGTCAAACTACGGAGGCGCTGCGATCGCTATGTTGTCTCAATGCCTAACTTCACGTTGTCACAATAGTGACAATACTCATAAACAGCTAACTTCAGAAATACTACTTACCGACGACAGCGCGTTGTAAATTCTACAAATTTTCAGGGATAGGCGGGTAATGCTTTAGTATTAAGCGATGGTCCTCCTGGTCTCTAATCTCCATGCTCCATGATTTGTAAGTTGACATGTGTTGTCATTTCATAAAGTTATTTAATAGTTTTCACACTGAATGTCGCAGATGGCTTGCTATTTTACAATAAGTTAGCTATTTTACAAAACAGCTGTCAAATTAAATCAAAATATTCTTTTTTCAAATAGACTTTTACAGGCTCTTTTGAATCGAATTTATTAATTATTAAAATATAGAATTTAAATTTAATGTCAAGGAAAGCCTGTGAGGAAGCTACCAGAAGTTGTTTTTTTTACTTAAAACTAGAACCTCTAACAGCTATTTTATAATACAACTAAAGATTTTTTTGTAAAACAGCTGCTTTTGCTTGATTGCTTGATTTGCAGACTTATATATCCTAAGATTTGTCGCTCTATTAATCGTAGCGTGTTTGCATGCTATTATATATGTGTTCTTCCACATTACAAATTAATATGGAGATCTTGTAACAGTCGCACGATCAGTTGGGCGACTGGTTTTAAGATTTTTATTAAATATCAGATTTTGAAATGGCAACACATGTTAGTGTATTTTCATCTATATGGAAACATCGTAAAATTATGTTACACGTGTATATGAATGTTTCGCCTGAATATCGATATCGATAAAACAGAACTTTTTATAAATATTGTATACATTTTAATTGTAAACGATTTGTTTGTTTCTGAAACGGGTCTAATGTTTAGAAACTTGCTGATCGTGTTAGTTTAGGTACAGCGTTCTAACGCTAGGTCTAGCGTCACACTTGTATACACTATTTTTTTTTAACAAATTTTGTTCGATGATTAGCCGACTTCAAATAATGAGGTGTTCTCTTTGGACTTATGTAATTTTTTTTGTGTATATGTTTTGGTCCAAACAACTAATTTACAACAAGGGCTTTTGATATAGAATTATTGACTTATGTACATTTTATTGCTTTGAAATACAGATTTATTATTTCTATTAAAAAAGTAAAAACAGTATCTATGTATGAATATAAATATTACAAATAATGTTGTTTTTTCAATAGAGAAAAAATACTACTGTAAACTAGTGTATCAACTATCTGGTATCCGTAACACAAGACTCGTAACTTACCACGGAACTAGATGGCGCTGTGTGTAAAAAAGTCCTACCATTTATTATACATATATTATATTTATTTAATACGCCAGTGTGACGCTAGCTTTATGACAATAGTGTAAAGTATACCGTAAATAACTCCCATGTACAAACGACAGATGTTCAACAGAATAATGTTCGCTGAATACGCTGTTTATTTTTGCTCAGCGATCGCGTATTGTTACGCTTCTTATATATAAAAATTGATTTATTTACCATATTTTTATCTTTTCGGGTTGTATTTAAATTAGAATTTCGTCGAATGATTTTAAGTTTTTTTTTTATATTTGATTTCTATTACTACGACTAAAGCAGATATTATAGTGCAGGTATGTAGTACAGTCATTCTTTTAAGTCTCATTGTATGATGAGATGACTGACTCAATTGGATATATATAGATTTTTCTCTATATCTCGACATCTATATGTGGATCGACTCGTGACTTGATCCCAAGTTCTCCAGATCTGCAGCTGTAAATGCTAACCACTAAACCACCGAGACGTAGGCAGGCTCGTTCTTAAATTAGTAATCAAAAAAATTTTAGATGTTCTAACGTAATGTGTATGTACATAGTAACACCTAAGTTTAAAAAAAGTTTCCTTAAACAAGGTTTTTTCACGATATTTTCCTTCAAAAGCGATAACCATGTATGAAAATGACAACACAAAAAATATCAGATATACTGGCCCCGGGATTGAACCTGCTTCACTCCTAAGAAAACGCGTTACCAGTCGCCTACCAATTGACCGTTTAGTTTGTAGTATAGTACAATTCCTGCAATATGCGATCGCTTTATTTATATTTAAAATAATAATTAATAGTTAATGTTAAGATTCGACCTTATTTCCTCGGACATAGGGTATAATTTAAGGAAGATAAGTTAGGCGTCAATAAACAGCGTTGTCAGTCAACTGATAGATGATTTACCCATGTTATATGTATATATTTATACTTTGGGTTATTGGACTTCGGAAAGCTTGAATTTTTTGGTTTTTAATCGTCTTAGTGCTACCATTTTTGTAGATTGTAACGATTCATTTGAAATATTAAATTTGTTAGCAGTTGAGCTTATACGGAAATCTCATACAAAAAACAGTATGTTTTTTCATATTTTGTTTTCGTAGCGACACTTTTTTATACTACGTTTATACTTTATTTTTTTGAGCAGAACCCTGAGGTTAAGATACTCTGATAAATAAGCTATCTGCCAGTGAAAGTCCCATCGAAATCTGTCCGCCCGTTTCGAAGTAAGCCGGGATTAACAGCGAGACAAACAACTGTTTTAAAATTGTTTTACTTATAAGCACTGCATTATAATTATAATTTTACAAGCATTTAGTTAAAACCTATAATTTTGACACATATTAACTTTTATTTATTCTTCTATTTATTTATCTGTATAGACTCATTATAAGAGAAAAACTAAAAAAGTAATTCAAACGATGGTAGCACTACAGTCGATCGTGTAACATATCTTTGATATTTGATCTTTAGTTTGAAGCTTTAACCCCATCTATCGAGATTCGTCGTATTTTCTACGCGGAATCCATGACATTAATAAAAATCTTTCTTACCTACAAAATCATGGTGTTTTAATATTTTTGGATATCTAGAGATTTGATACGATTTATTAAAAAATCACTATAATATAGACATTTTGTATGCAATTATTGTTCTATATATTATGTATCCTGAAATGACTGATATTCTTCACACTACTTGTTGAATGTTTTTTTTTTTTAATATGGGTACCAAAATTTTTATCAATTCAAAACTTGATTATTTGTTGTGAAACACAATTTGTTGAGGACAGACACAAAATTTTTGATGTAAAGACCAAGTTTAGCTTACTTGTTAAAATAATAAATGGTGAATGTAGTTTCATACTTTGCCTTGAACAAAAGACGTAGCTCGATACTTAATAAACATTTGTAATACATACATTTACGCGAAAATTTGACATTTTAAATAAAACTATCTTTTAGGATTTTGTCGCATTATTTAGATTTTTAGTTCCCGGCGTTTCAAATCCTTTACTAAGAGAGACTAAAGGTTTTAGACGTTTCAAAGGCATTATATAGCCGTTACAGACAACTGTATAAGCCAAAATAAATTCGCAACAAAATATAAAAAAAAATGTTTTATTTAAAACGAAAATTGGTCTGATGTTTAAATCTTTCATTAGTTACATTTTAAAAAGATTATTTCTCATATGAAATCATATCAATGTTGATCAATAGTACTCATTCTAGCTACGTCTATAAACTTGTATAGTGTAAAAACCCCAGTCTTTATAGAAACGTTCACTTTATGTACTGTTTGCAAACAACTAAATTATAGTGAGATTAAAATCACCTTAAAAATAATAAATATTTAATAATATTGTCGTATAAAGTTGGTGGTGATTTAGAAATATTTAGTATTGTTTGACCAATTAGTTTATATCTCATGTACCCAAATGACAGTAGAATCAACAATTTAATTGTTTTTTTTTTCATAAATGTTAGCAATAGACACTAGACTCAACTCATAGCACAATAAAAATATTTTTCTAAACCACCCCCATATCGTTTCTCAAATCCAAAGGACACCATCATGTACGATGGAATGTATTTTATGAATGTAAAAGGCAATTTCAGATATTTTATTGCCCTCTAGTATAGTATAAGTCATTTTTAATGTATATAGTTCCGTGAAACGGTTATTTTTGTTAGTGAGTAAATATTATGTGTAAGTCTCGTCATATTGAAGTAAATATTGCGAGTTTTCTAATTTCGACGCTGTAATCTAAAATAAAATATTTGAAATGGCCTGCATAAATGTACAGTCCTCGCGCCTTAAGCTCAGCTTTGCAAGTGTTTGTGCAGTGTACGGAAAGTGCGGTTTAAACCCGGCTATTGGCTTTTGGGTATAACTCACAAATGCAAAGCTGAGATAAGCCACGAGAACTATAATTTTAAGTAGACAATTGACTACGCGAACTTGCGTTTAGTCTTAACGTAAAGAAATTGTTCAACAATTTTGTGGTCTCAACTCGTTGTTCAAAGTTCAAAAAACGATTTGTAATATAGAGGTATTAAATCGATTAAAAAATCTTTTGTCTATTATTTTTAACCGACTTCAAAAAAAGGAGGAGGTTCTCAATTCGTCGGGGACTTTTTTTTTTTTTTTTCTATGTATGTTCCCCGATTACTCGACGATGGCTGGACCGATTTGGAAAATTCTTTTTTTGTTTGAAAGGGTATAGTTTCTAGTTGGTCCCATAGTCACCAAGTCACGATCTGATGATGGGATCCCAGGGAAATCGAAGACAACTCTCAAATTTTATAGGCACTTATTACGTTTTTCATATATTTTCTAAAGCTGTTCAAGTATTTGCGTCTGATAATCATCATCTCCTGTGGTTGAGCTAATGATGGAAGGTACAACTCCTCAACGGTTAGGAGTTAAAAGAAAATTCTTTCAATATTATACGTAATTATAGACCGATAGTTAAATTCTTTCAGGCTCTTATTAACCGACTCTAAAAAAAGGAGGAGGTTCTCAATATGTATGTTCCTCATTACTCGAAGATGGCTGGACCGATTTGGAAAATTCTTTTTTGTACATAAACAAAATAAGTATCCACTTTCCGTTAAAAATTTGAAAATAAATTATTTTTAACAAAAAACAAAAACCGACTTCAAAACTAAACAAATCTAAACTAAAAAGTAGAAAATAATACTTTTAAGAACTTCGTTAATTTAGAAGTCGGTGCCAGCCAAAGCAAAATAACCTTAAATAGACACATATTCGATTAATCTATATCTATAATATTTGTAAACATAATCAAAATACCGTTCGAAAGTTCCTTGCAAAGGCAAGATAAGTCTATCCGCCTTGGCTGGCACCGACTTCAAAATTAACGAAGTTCTTAAAAGTATTATTTTCTACTTTTTAGTTTAGATTTGTTTAGTTTTGAAGTCGTTTTTTTATCTATAATTTTTTAATTCTTATTTATTTGCCAGTTTTTGTTTTGCAGTTTATTTAGATTTTATAGGTTTATTGTATATAACACTAACAGACTGCCCAAGAATGAAGAAAGGGTTGTGATTCTCAAACATATTCCAGACTATTCACTTTTATACTACTATTTTAAGCTTTGACATGTTTGGTTCAGTTGGTAGTGAACCTACTTTCTGCGCTAGCGGTCCCGGGTTCAAGTTCCGCTGGGGGCATTCATTTGTTGAGCACGAATGTTTGTACTCCAGTCATGGGCGTTTATATTTATAATATGTATGTATTTAAAATTCTATGTGTATCAACTATCTGGTATCCGTAACACCAAGCTTACCACGGACCTAGATGGCGCTGTTGTAATAATGTCCCTATCATATTTATTTTAAGCTTTTAATATGGTAATATTTAAATTTTTAAATACAACTTAATATAGTTGTAAAGGATTATTAAAAAAATGTTAAAAACAGATTATACATCCCATAGAGCGCAACCAAAATCTTTCAAAATAAATGTTTTTTTTTTAATAATTTATAGTTTTTCTTAATAATTAGTTAAATTTTTTGTAAGTAAAAGGAGGTACGGAATTAATAAAATACTATATATTCTTCATGAAACTTTTAATTTGCGACTACTCGATGTTTTATTGAATTTTTTTCAGGTTATTAATATCCTTGTTAACTTCAGTTGTAATTTGTATAAAATCTGGGAGTATTTTACGAAAATAAATTCGATTTATAATTTAGATAACAATTTCTTTACATAAGCCAATTGATAACAAGTGAAAATTTTAATTCTAACTCCCTTATTAATTTAATAATTAATTTTAATCTCGTTTTTAATTTTTTAACATTTTCATATACTAATTGTATTTTTCTATATGGAGAAGTATTTCAAGTGAAAAAAGCACTTGGTTTCATAGTCAATAACAATCATACAATGGTTTTAGAAGTATTATTAAATGTACTGAATTTAAAGCTTTACATCTTTTAATTACAATTTTTTTAGACTATGAGACCATTCTTAAGTTTCCCTTAAAAGTTTAATAGTTTTTTCTTGATATACAATATCACACTCGGTTTCAATTTAAATAAAACATGTCAAAATGTTGACATAAGGATGGATTATTACTGGAAAACTCAAACATGAATGATTTAAACCTTTTTTAAGTAGAAATTGACAATAAAAAAAAACACTAAAATTGTGTTAACACTTAAAAAGTTGATAAATTAAGTGAAGATGTAGTAAATTTGCTTGTATATTCTGCAAAAGAAGACTTTGCATTATATTAAAACAGTTCTAGCATATTACAGATACAAAATTAAAGTATTGTAAAGAAAGTAGCAAATTTTTGCAGTCCTTATAAACAATACAAAATGTCAAAATTATACTCTTATGTTTGAAAATTCATTGCATCAATCAAAAAAGAAAAAATATATTTTGTTTATTTCTATACATCTACAAAAGACATACCCTACATTAAACTTTTATCCAGCAAAAAGTAAAATTATGCAAAGAAGACTTTTCTTGGCAACTGTATACAGATTCAGTCAATTGTACAATACAAATCTTTGTTCAATTTTTATTTTTAGTGGCAATGATGCTATCTTATAAAGATATCCATGGACAGATCTTAGTATAACTTTCATTTGAATATAATTTTGTTAGCTTTTGAAAAAGTAAAAAAATAGTTTTCCATATTGTCAAGGTATCGTCAACTTCCATATCTATGTCTTACATAGAAAATCTGTATAAATAAGGCCAACTGAGTGAAACTATATGCCAATAATTATTAGCAATATCACAAATAGCTTTTCTGTTATATAATAAATGTGACTTTGTTCAGATCTTTCTAGTCACTTAAATTTATTCTCTATACAGATTAATAACACTGTCAAAGGTTTAAAACTTATTTAAAAATACTCTGTCCAAGGAAATAACTACAAACCTACTGGGTCTACACAACAATGTGGGGATTTACTCTTCAAATTACAACTGTACATTAATTACCACTGGCCAGATCAGTGGTTTGTCCAAAAAAACAAATTTTATGAAACAGAGTAAGCCTTTTCTGAAAAGGATTTCACATATGCTTCATGTAATTTGTTAACAAAGTCAGTATCATGTTTAAGGAGATAATTGAAGGCCTGCAAGAGCTGATTTCTGGTCAGCGGCTCTGGTGACTGATGGATGCCATTGCCCGGTGTTGCGGTGAACATAGTAGGAGGCATAAGAGCTGGCTTTTGTTGGTTGGCTAAAACATTAGTAATTGAATATATACCTCCCACATCTTCTAACTTTCCACCATTGTAGGAACCTACTTGGTGAGAAACATCTTGAGATTGATTCAAATAAGCTGCTAAAGGTGATGTAGGTTTAGGTGAAGAAATATGCATCAAATTTAACTCTGCCTCTAATGGATTTGGGCCATTATGATCCACATTATCTAAATGTTGCATTTTATTGAGATTTACCCTTTGCTGATTTTGCTTGTCAATAGGAGTAGATTTAAGTGGGAATGAATTGTTTTGCCTCATATTTGGATCTAAAGAAATATTGCCATTAGATATTTGAGCATCCTGTGGAGTGACAGACCTCTGTTGTTTTTCAATATGCTCCACTGAATGGGCAGGATTACTCATAAGCCTTTGTAAAAGTAAAGGCCCTTCTCGAGAATCAGGTGGCAGTGGTCCAAAGATTCCTGGAGATGGAAGTGATGATACAGCCGGCATCTGAGCAGCTGCTGCACCACTGCCTGCTTTTGCAAAAAAGTCCATAACACTTTGTGATGCCATGTCAGGTGCTCGCGATGGAGTCGACTCATTCTTATTCGGTGTAAAACCCTTATTAGAATTAAAATCATCTTGAGCTTTGCTTAACATGCTAAATATATCAATAGACGAACTTGGCTTGGCTGCTGGAGGGTACACTGGATTTTGTGGCATATCGTTCGGCGCCTTTATGGAATCCTTCACTAAAGAATTCAATTTTGTCGCTACTCTGACGCACTCGTCTTTATCGTAGAACCATATGCCGTAAATACGACACTTGGCGTTCCTATATAATAGAAACGGCTCCTTTAATTGCAATTCGATTCCTTTAGAAACAGGCTCAATAAGATTATTCGTATTTAATCTGTTCATAATCACCAAACTGTGGTAAGGTTCACCATTTCTACTGTACACAAACAAAGCACCTTCGATGTTCGTTTTTTCCCATTCGTTTTCTTCAAAAGTATAAAGTGCTACGTGGGTAGCACTGTCAATTATTTCTCTCGCATATGGATCTGCCCTCTTTAATGCAGCGAAATTCATACGTAGACCGGTGTCAGCCATTTTATACCGACAAACACAAATACGTTTTTACACGACGAACGAGCATCACCATCACTGATCACAGCAAAATGACAGGAGGAAGAATGAATAAGTTCGCCATCTTTAAAACGTTCCAAAAGTCACATAACTCGACTAATCATTTGCCAATTATTGAAATATTATTAATAATTAAAAAAAATATACTAATGAAATTCTTTGATAAATTTTAAAAGCTGTTGTTTATTTATGTGAAAATTATCTGTTTTTTAAATGTCTATTACTTAATTAAGTAAATTAGGAGTTTTATTTATTGCTTATAACAACTATCCGGCCACATTCTTTAGCCAATGGGCATTAGCCATTAAGGAGGTAGGTAAAATAGTACGGGAGCCCATGATGCTAAATGTGGATATACTCGAGCGTCGCGGAAACCTATAAAATATCGCAGATTAGATAATTAGAAGAATAAATGCTCCTTTAATATTTCCACTTTCAGCGGTGGGGGAAGCGTCTACAGACTTTCAAAATTGTAAAAAAAAACAATGACATGGACATACTCAAGCGTGTCAGATATTGATATTTATCATACTCCAAGTTGTCTCTGATATGAAATATATATTAATCTGTCGATTTGCGAGGAGAGGCTGGTGGCCATGAGGGAGGAGTAAAAATGGGATAAAAAAAATTGTAAAGGAGGTGTTAATTGAACCCTACATACGCTTCTATTTCTTAAACTGACGATTTGGAAGTGATGCGTCACTTGCTTGCAATGAATTGTTAAAAATGTAAAAAAAAATAACATCTTGACATACTCAAGCACGTCAGATCAGTATACTGAAGGTTCATCATAATGTCCCAGCCAGATTGACTAAAAATCTGACTAATATTTTGAGGGGTATAGGTAATCTGACAACGTGTAAAACAATTTTTTTTTTAACCTTGAGGAATGACCAATAAAACTTGTTTTAAAAAAGATCTTCACAGAAAAAATGTCTTATCATTATCTCTTATATTATCAAAATAATAATAAATATAGCTCACCAAATTTGATTTACAAAAGTAACTTTTTATTGCAAACAAGCCGGAGCTCGGCTTACTTAAATCGTCAGATTATATATTTTTTGTAATTCTGGTATCATTACCCTTACAATATAAAAAAATCAACTCCGTTAGAGTAAGTCAAGGCATCATTTATTTTACAACTTTGTTACCCTTCCACTCCCTTAGGTTAAGCTTAAATCGTCAGATTAGCAAATTTGACACTTTTTAGTTAGTAATTATCTTAACTAAACGCGCTCTTATCTTAATCAGACGTGCTCGAGTATTTCAAATGATCAGTTTTTTTTACATATTTAAAGGGTTCGCCTGAGCGTATTCCCCCTATATTGAAGACTGATACTGGTTGGGGGTACTTATCAATATGTAAGTATCAATATGTTATATTAATCTGACACTCTCGAGTTAATCCCAAATTTCCCTCTTGGGCTCCCTTACTATAATAGGTATATGAAAAAAATAACAACAGAAAACAAATATGGTGCATGTTTGTTGAACCTTTATTACTCATCCATGGTTGAGCTTATGAAGGTTAAAGAACATTATTTCATCGAGATGAATATGTTTAAGCCACAAACAATAATTTTCAATATGAAACTTCTAAAATCAAATTCTGAATTAGCAATAAGCATCTAATTTACGGATTAATTGGTTAATTTTATATGTTGAAATTCATTATTTTGTGTTAATATTTTTACAGACATTATATTATAAAGTGAAACACATCATAATAAAACAAGTGCAAACTGTATGACTCGTACACCGAAAGTTCCGTAGCATGAAATACCCTATGTAGCATCCATCTACACAAGAAAATCTAATTAAGTTCTGTATCCAAAATTGCTATTATCAATAACTCGGTGGTTACATACGATTAAGATTTAAGAAAATCTAAGCATCCAAATGTTGGCTCTTATAGTCTCTTCTATCGTCTGTAAAATGGAGACCGCTCTACTTAAATGTTTGATCTGTTGAGACCATCATGCTTCTATCATCATACCCTTCGACGTCGAGTTGGATATTATCCATACATCCTGGAGGTTTGCCAAATTACCAAGAAGTTACGTACATTTCGTTCATTTCTGCCTCACATACCTACGCAAACTTTACAGCAATGTCTTGATGTTTCCCTAAGCGCTTTCTCTTCAGAATCGTGTTTTCAGGTAATTTTAAAGCCGGCAACGAATTAGCTTTTGCTGAAAGAGCAATAACGCATACGAAGGCAGTGAAAATAAATAAAAAACGTATTAGTAGCTTATTGCTGAATAGAATATTTCGAACTCGCAATTATGGACCTTTTGCTGCTGACTGTTATTCATGAATATAGATATTTTAATACAACATATTTTTAAGTTTACACATAACACATTAAACGAATTTGTATGCACAACGCTTATAATAAAATAGCATATCTTAATTAGGAATAACAACTAAAAAAATAGTACCTACTATAAAATAGACACTCTAAATAAACAGCACTGAATAATAGTTTAATTAGTGCCTAGTGGTTTAATCTAATTTTAAACGACAGTGGTGATGCGGTCGCATAGATAACCGAGTGAAGCGGGTTCAAATCCGGGACTCATCCTTCAATATTTCAACTATGAATCATTTTTAACACGATTACCACTTGTCTTACGGTTAAAGAAAATATCGTGAGAAAACCTGCATGTCTGAGAGAACTAGCAAGTTTTTGAAAGGTATGTGACGTCCACCAAACCGCACTTGGGCAGCGCGGTGGATTATGGCAGCTGAGGGACGTTAAAAAGGACTGAATATAAATGAAATATTTGTTAAATTACACATTATATTTTAGCTTTTAATGGCTTTTTAGCCATTAAAAGCCAAAATATAGTAGGAAGTACATTAAAAAACCGGCTTAACAATAGGCACCTTTTCAGTTTTTTTAATTTGCTAAAAATATTATACATTTAATTTATTTCCAAGACGATATACGTGATTCGTGAATACAAATAGATATAAGATTTCATCACTACATATTGGAGATTGACCTCTTGTCATTTTGCACTTACCATGTTATTGTACTACTGATACAAGTGAAGTCACGATTTCATATTATAATCATAGTGATGTGCTGCTGTTCAGTTAGTTACGTTCTTAAGAGTAATATATTTATATATACGTTTTTAAGGATTTTTACAATAAATCCCTATTTTGTTAAATATGTAATATTTTAATTAACACATTTTTTTTCAAAGATAAAAGAAACATTTTATAACGATATATCGAATCTCATCAACTATGAAAAAGTAAAATAAATAATAAGTGTTATCCTAATAGAAACTTGTTGAACATATATATGTATTATAATATTAAAATTAATCATTTTATTTGTCGATATATCGATAATAAGTGGAAATGTTCGTTACACTATGCCGAATGTCAAACGGAAACGTCATTTTAAAGTTTACGCGTGTTGTGTGTGGTGGTGTACCTATTTTTGTTAAACTTAGTTTTTACGAAACTTGTGCCTTACTAATTACTATCTAATAAGAATCTAGAATTAATAAATAAATATATGCTAACTTTTTTTAGTTTAGACATTTAAATATATAGTTGTATATTCTAAATGAATTGTTAAACACACGCGGCGTAAACTTAGTAAACAAGTAAAAATAACTTTATTACTTGTTTTTTTTGAAGAAAAATGTCTGAAAAAGTTCTTGTGATTGGATCTGGAGGTAGGGAACATGCAATATGCTGGAAATTAGCCCAATCTCCCCTATTAAAGAAGATTTTCTGTGCACCCGGCAGTGTTGGTATTAGCTCTACAAATGATATTGTTGAAAGCGTCGATTTGAACATAAAAGACTATCCTGTAAGTTATTTTTAAATATTAAATATATCATATAAATTTATTATTTAACAAATTTTAAAAAAAAACTTCCAATACGTTCAAGTCCTATATTCAAAATTTATATTTACAATCATAATTACTGTTTTAAAATCCTCAATTTATTATTAATTATTTTACAATTTGTTTTTGTAAAATATATGTTGGTACATTTTTTAATTTTTGTTACTGTGTCTCAATAATACAAACTTTTATATAACTTTATTTAAAAATTATAATGTAAAGGGCCCAAAAGCTTTCTTCAAGAGAAGATTTAAACATATTTTTTAATAAAATACATTTGTTTTTTTTAATCCAACTGGTATTTTTAATTAAAAATTTTTATACATTTAATGAGATTTCATATAATTATCACATGCTATGGCTTATGTATGGCTAAAGAAAATATCTTAACAAAATTTTTTTAAATATATAATTTCTAATTTTCAATTTGTTTCTTTCAAGTAAGTTAAGTAAAGTTCTATATTAAAATCAATTCATTCCACATATCCATGGAGGAATAAAACATACTAAAATTATGAATATATAATAAAAAAAATAATTCAATAAATAAAATGTTGGCATTTTAGTCTTAACATTTTGGGTTAGGTTAGTTAATAGATAACATCTATTATATAAATATCTCTATCGCAGTACTTGTGGTTACACTCCTTTGAAACGGTTTGACTATTATAAAGGCTATTTTTGTAAATTTGCCAGGTATGAGAATTGCTTGTAAAGTACTTTTCACCCTCCAACCCGTACCATTCATATAATATGACAGAACAATGCTTGCCGGGTCAGCTAGTAATTTTATAATTATGATGATAAATTACGTAAATATCTATTACGAAATAAATCTTTCATTGTCATGGATGATGAATTTGAATACCAGTCAATAATCTAATACAAGATAACCTTTGAACTAAACTTTCATATTGTCTCTTAGTGATTACATTGTTGCTGGGCGCCTCTATATGTATAATCAAAGTGACAAAGATTATTTTTGTATGGTAGTATGGTAGTAGTTTTAACAATTTTAGTAAATTTTTTTAAAATATAATGCTTACTAAAGTAATGTAGATAATGTTTGTAGATTTGTAAGTTTTATAAATTGGTGTAACTAGTTCAATAAATTATAGTTATTTCTTTAATCTGGGATAGTACTGAGTTATATTGCCAACTTTGCACTATTTTCTTTTCAAACTTGTGTATCAAAAATCAAAACAGGACTGATAAATATAGCTAAAACACATTTAAACAAATAAATAGGGCTCTATGAAAAAAGGTTAGATAGAAGATAAATTTTAAAAGACATTGTAAAATTCACACAAACTGAGTAATGAAACAACATAGAAAAAAGAAAATATAAAAAAAAACTTTCGAACAAAATAATATTAAGCTAAATTTCTACACAAAGGACCCAGACCTAGTTGTTAAGAATTTTTGTTTGTTTTAATTTTATGTAAGGCTTTGGCGTCTTGGTGCAAAGAGAACTCCATTGACTTAGTTGTGGTTGGTCCAGAAGACCCTCTGGCTAATGGCATAGTAGATGCTTTGTCTGCAAAAGGTATCAAATGCTTTGGTCCCACCAAAGCTGGTGCTGAAATTGAAGCTAATAAGGATTGGGCCAAGAAGTTTATGAGCAAATATCAAATACCTACCGCCAGATATCAGTCATTCACTGATGCTAATGCTGCAAAGGAGTTTATTAACAAGTAAGTTAATACTGATCGTAATACTGATTTATTTGATTGTAAGTCGATACTTCAAATTTTCTTAACATAAATTCTTCTTCACATAAAGTACTTTTCATTCAATACAATGTGTTTTTTAATTTTGTCATCCAAAAGTGACAAAAAATATTAGTGAATGAAAATATTAGTGAAAATGATGATAAGATGCTGATTGTGTATACTATAAAAATGAAATACGAATTATTAATTAGGTATAATCGAATAATAATAATGTTTTTTTCTAGTGCTCCCTATCCAGCTCTCGTAGTGAAGGCATCAGGGTTGGCAGCCGGTAAGGGCGTAGTGGTAGCGGCTAACAAAGAAGATGCTTGTCGGGCAGTCGACGAAATCCTGACAGATGCTAAATATGGCAGTGCCGGAGAAGTGGTGCTGGTTGAAGAGTTACTTGAGGGAGAAGAGGTTTCGGTGAGCATTGAAATTATTTGTTTATTTTAATACTAGCGATTTAAACTTGTTCAATTGCATTCCTAGGTGCCTGCTTGCAAGAAATGAGTTTCATACAAACTTGCAAGATCTCTTAGACCTTCTTATTTTGGCGCTGTAGCAAAATCCGGTCTTAGCGCACGTCTACCAACTATAAACTACCTGAAAAATTTCATATTTTAGCGGTTTTTGATATTTTGTCTTAAGTGAGTGACCTTGCGCTTTTATATATTATTTAGATGTTGGGGTATGGGGGTTATGTGACCCGTGCGCATTAATCGCGCAGTATCGCGATAAGTGCTATTATGTGGCGGCACAATGATTATTTAGGCAAATACGAATTTTGTAAAAACATATGAAAACAGTTTTGACGAAAATAGTAATTTTGAACTGTTCATTTTTTTGTCATATGCGGGAATATAATTTTCGAAACGATATCTCAAATGCAGTTTATTCATTTAGAGTCATCGACGTAAAGTTTAAAAAATTGGTTTAAAAAAGTGCATTGTTCGGCATGAGATCGTCGAATGAGTGTCCATTTTAAACTCTTAAATCTTAATGTAATATTAATTTAAATATTGTTTTCACAAAACCTCTAAATTAACTCTACGCGCTCCGAATATACTATGTATTTTTTTAGTTTTGGTAGCATCATATCAGCAGCAATTAGCACGTAACGGTGTAACTCATTGATAACTCATTTACTGAAATTAACGAAGCTTGTATGTCTGAGACAACAGTTATTAAATGGCGCTTGTAAGACATTTGGGTCACAATTCACATTTGGGCCAGTATAGCCTGATGAGTGATGACCCTTGTATCGAAGAAAGCCCCAAAAAATGTCCTACTATTGAAGGCGGCGTTAAAAAGAGCTCAATTATTAATAAAACCGAGATCAAAAATATCGATTCTGTACGTTACTGATGCATTTAAGTAGTTAATAAACAATTGCACATTTATGTCGCTAAAAGTTAGATTGAAAACCAAGGCTTAACTTTTAAGGCTTACTCTAAAATTATCCATAGTGTGTATCGATCATTATCGATTATGTGTATCGATACATTTATATTTTGGTGTCGTATTATTAATAACTAGCGATACCAGTAGCCTGTCTCTAAATCATAGTCTATCTTTGTTCTAAAAATCAAAAAGCGTGAAGAACTAACGAAATAATCTTATTAAAAAACAGTTCTGAAATGGCTGGGGTGATTGTGATGAAATTTTCAGGCAATCGCGTGATATTTAGTAGCGATTGAAAACATAAAGTTGTTTTTTTTTTAAGTTTTCCATTATTTAATTGAAGCATCATAATGCAATTGGCTCAACTTTGCTTAAATTCACACCTTTTTATGTAAATGTCACAAAGACGAAATATGTTTCCTTCAGCGCGTGCTGATAACTAAGGTCGTGTCAATAAGAAATAATAACACGCATTACGTTTAGAGCGATGATAAGCTCATTCAATTAAAAAATAATTTTAAATGTCTCTCTCGCTAAAAATATTATTTTAGGTACTCTAAATATCTATAATTTTAATTATATTCTAGACAAAACATGTTTTTGTTGTGTTACTATTTTTAAAATATGAGACGTCAGACGACATTTTATCGGTGTGTTGTACGCAGTTTGTATTGTAGTACTTGCTGTACGGTCAGCACTGGCACAGCAAGTGGGGACACTACAAACTGAGCCTAACGTATCGTCAAGATACAATTTTTATCATTTTTGTCTGTCTAACTATTTGCTTTAGATAACCTCCTAAATTGTGGTCAGATTTTATGAATCTTTCAATAGCAGATAGCTAATGTTAGAAGGAGTGATTTAGGCTACGTTTATTTCAGTACATAAAAGAATTAAGGTTCTGTTGAAAAAAATAAAACCTACTTGGGCGAAGTAAAGTGAGGGTGTGTCGCAAGTTGTTAATATAAGTTATCACTTGCACTAAATTTACACCATATAGGCTTAATGATGAACGAATTAAGCGATTCCACAGATAATATCAGGGTTACACAGTACACTAAGTCCTAAGTTGTTTCGCACAGGTCATTGCGTTTGAACATAGGTTATCAAAGAAAAGTGCTAAGCTTGGTTATTATGTGTAATGTGGATTTGTAAACATATACTTCTTAGTCATCCTACCACAATTATTTCATTAAATAGTAGTTAGTACCCATTGATTTTGGTTTGCTTTAGCAAAAATATCATGTATTGAGGTGCTGTCTATGTTATGTCATCAGCCCTTTTTAACGTCCCACTGCTGGGCATGGGCCTCCCTCAGTACGAGGGGGATCAGGTCATAGTCCACCGCGCTGACCTAGTGCGTGTTGGCGGACATGTTATGGCAAGAGAATATGTTTGATACATTCGTTTATGTAACGATAACTCGCGTTATTGTCGCGTAATTTTTTTAACATGATTACCACTTGTCTTACGGTGAAGGAAAACATCGTGAGAAAACCTGCGCGTCTGAGAGAACCTAGTATGTTTTCGAAAGCCATGTGAAGTCCGCCAACCCGCACTAGGCCAGCGTGGTGGACTATGGCCTGATCCCCTTCGTATTTAAGGGAGGCCCGTGCCCAGCAGTGGGACGTTGAAAAATGGCTGAATACATATCTTAGGAATCGAGCACAGATTGAAGAAATATTCTGTCGGTTTTATCAAAATCAACTTGTAGAGTTTTAATACTTTCGTCTTCTTCTTATTAGGTATAAGTACGCAAATATTTGACATCAGACATAAATATTCTTGTCGGATTTTTGGAGAGACGTTGTTTTTTGGGTGACCATGATTGCTGTAAAGCATTCGTAATGTCGAGAATCAAAAATACTATTACTACAGTTCGTAATAATAAATTATGCATAACTATATTATAGGTACTGGCTTTCACCGACGGCGAGACGGTGTCCCTGATGCCGCCATCCCAAGATCACAAACGTATAGGAGACGGTGACACAGGCCCCAACACAGGTGGCATGGGCGCGTACTGCCCCTGCCCACTCATCACGCCGGAACAGCTAGCTGACGTGAAGGACCAGGTTCTCCAACGTGCAGTAGATGGATTAAAAGCAGAAGGCATTAAATATGTTGGTAAGTTCAATAAGATAAAATAAAATAAATAAATAAATAAAGATTTAGCTCTAGATTTAACGAACGAATATTTCTAACGAACGGTGTTCCACAAGGATCAGTTCTTGGTTAATTTTTTCTTTTAGTTTATATTAAAAATCTTCTCTTTTTACATCTGGGTACTTCTCTACGTGAGTTAGTATTACAAATGTATATTATCTCGGATCATTTTACCAGCCGACAGACAAAAGTTTTAAAAACTAGGTTTAACCTACTGTATTGGTAATAATTGTTTTGGTAATAATTTTTCTCTTTCTTAAAGTTTATTTTTTATAGGTATATTTATTTTACGTACATAAGAATATTTTTATCATTTTAAGAGAAACTAGATATCATTAAAATGCAGAATATTTTTACTTCTAACACTTTTTTAATAATTTATATAAAAAACAAATAAAAAAACACCATGATACAAAATTATCCGTCGGAATCGCTATGTTGTATGCAATTTAACCTCAGTGAATAAGTCAGGAAAGATTACATTGCGCTTCATAATTAGAAGAAAGATGTATTTTTTTTAGCTTCATGTATATTTTTTGTGGACGCTGGAGAGCCGCGTTGGAATTTATATTCCGCAGTGCGACTCATAAATTTGAGTGAACGTCCTAACGCCGCTGCTAGTTGTTCTAAGTCCCCTACATAGGTATTTATGAGTTAACCGTTTAAGATTTTACTAAAATTAATTTAATTCGATCAAGTAACCAACAAAGTGATAAAGTTCAATAAACCGAAATGTTAGTGCAAGTTGATTTTTTGTTAAAATCTGGCGAGGACCTGTAGGCTTACATCAAAAAATATAATATTGGCCTATTTACCTGTAATAGTAAATGAGGTCTAATTGAAACGACATCTGCATAACGACTACTTTATTAGGTTAAGATCTCCCACTACCGACATGACAATATAATTATTGTTACATATGAATTAAAGTTTTGTTTAGAACAAATCATTTCTGAATTCAAGGAAATAGAATTTTGATATATTCAAATGTAAAAAAATGTATTTTGTGAAAACAAAAATAATATTGTATTCATGCAATATAATAAGTATTATGAATTACGGTAGAAACAGATAAAATATATAGACAGCAAACATTGAGTTATTATTACTAGAGTAGACGCCGCGAACAAAATCTGTTCGCCACAAGCGGCCGCCCGGGGCGCGGGGGAGGAGGCGACCGATTCATAGATTGCAAGATTACTATGCAGAAGGGACACGGACACTTTGTTTATATTCTGCCTAATGAGCATACAACTAATTATTTTAATTACAATTACTTTTTAAGCTATTGCATAGATTCTATCGCGGGCTTTGAGCGCGGCGACCGAATCGAGAAATTCCGTAACGAAAAAACCTAACACCAATAAGGTTTTATATTCTGTAATTGTATCGAACCTATAACCCACTTTACATCCACTGAGCCACAAGATCCTAAATTTTTTTTTTAATAATGACATGGGTCTCATTTTCGAGGTTTCTCGGGGTGCTGATTGCGAAAATACTTATTATACGATATTGTCACATCTGCGTAGACCTTTTTTTTTACTCTTTGATTTCAACAATCATGGCCGCCGCCGCATGGCGCGTCGGCATGACTTTAAAATTATACAAAATTATTAAATTAAGCGTGATTAAACGAAAATGCAGTAAACTTACGCGTGAAAAGTCACTCCTTGACTTTTATTTGATTTTCCTGAACGGTTTGTACAGTACCTCACTACACATGACGGCATATTTAGACGTAATAATTTTTACTCCAATGCGTCAAGCTACCGCAGCCGCTCGGCACAGACTAAACGCGTATATGCCGATCGGCTTATACAGGTGTTTGAATAAATCTAGTTGAGGCGCCCACTCTATACGTAGTAATAATAACTCAATGACAGCAAATAACAATCTTACATTTATCGAAAGTACCGAAAATAGCACTCCTATAATATACTTGAATTGCTTATAAAGATAGTAAGTAATGTTAACCCTCAAAAAAAAGTTAGTAAAAAGGCGAGCCAATTTGAATAAGATTTTTTTAACTAAATAATGTAAAGATTCGACTCAGAATTTTATTATTTTAACGCTTCACTCGGGTTCGTCCCTAGAATTAGCGCAAGCGAAGCCGCGAGTTCCGCTAGTAAATGCTTACAAAAACTTGACAAATATAGTAAAACTTTCCTCGAGAACCACTCTATCCATTGGTGAAAACAGCATGAAAATCAGTGCAGTAGTTTTTGAGTTTATCGCGAACAGACAGACAGACGCGGCAGAGGGCTTTGTTTTATAATATGATATTCGAATATTTTCTTAATAACTATGTGATATAAATATATTTTTTATGTTGTCTATACTGTGGAAGTAACAGTGACGTAAGACAAGGGTTATCGTAGCTTAAAAATTTTCCAGTGCTTGCAATAAATTATGTGGAATAGTGGAATATTTTTTTATATTTACTTATAATTTGCAATACTAAAGACATTCAATGTTATCATCATATAAATAAATACTGAGGTGTTCGTAAAATTTTAAATGATTATATTTTTAATTTCAATTAAAAAAAATAGAGTTTTTAGATTCATGTCAATATTTGAGATGTTAATTAAATAAAAAAATCTTTTCCGAATCTATGTTGACTTTTGGTTCCCTTTCGAAGGCTTTACAAGGTCATTGTCATAGGTATTATCTCTCGAAAACCCGGAAAGATGTTTTACTACGACTCGTTTGGCTCAGTCGGTAGTGACCCTACTTTCTGCGCCAGCGGGTTCGAGTCCCGCTGGGGGCATTCATTTGCTAATCACGAATGTTTGTACTCCAGTCATGGGTGTTTATATTTATAATATGTATGTATTTAAAATTTATATGTGTAGTATATCAACTGTCTGGTATCCGCAACACCAGCACGTTAAGTAGCTTACTGCGGAACTAAATGGCGCTGTTGTAATGGTGACGTGTCCCAACATATTTAACATTCTAATTTTAATACAAAATGCATAAACTTCTCATATCTACTGAATCATCTATGAAACAAATCGTTTCAGATCACTATTAAAGCTTATATGCGTAGATAAATGCGAGGAGACATGTAGGTACTACATTAACGACACGCGTTCTATCAAGAAATAATAAAGTAAAAATTAACTCAGTCACCTTTGATAACATGTAATTGCCTTCTCGTGCCGTTTGTATAATATGTGTTAGATACCGATATACGATCCATAAATGAACCTTCTGATGTAAACAAGTAACTAATAAGTATTACAGTGTAACTTTAAGATTTATGTTCGATGTCATGTAGAGTAAAAGGAATAGAGAGTACTCTTGTGTCTCCGCCATACATTTGGCTCAGTTGGTAGTGACCCTACTTTCTGCGCCAGCGGTCGCAGTCCCGCTGGGGACATTCATTTGTTGAGCACGAATGCTTGTACTCCAGTCATGGGTGTTTATATTTATAATATGTATCACGTATTTAAAAATGTATATATGTGTAGTATATCAACTATCTGGTATCCGTAACATAAGCCTCGTAGCTTACCACGAAACTAGATGGCGTTGTTGTAATAACGTCCCTACATACTTATATTTATTTATTATATCAGCTGCTCACTTGTCTAGTCTCAATGAGATTAGCTGTGATTACCGAAATCGGTTAGGCCTCGTATTATTTATACATATAACTAACAAAGCCCGCGGCTCTGCCCGCACCCAAGGCCCAAGGGATGAAAATTTAGGGTTATAAGAAATTTTTGATGCCAAATAATAATAATAACGTGAAAAATAAAAATTTGGTCAAAAAATAAAAAATAAAAGTCGTTTCGGAGGAGTTCGATAACAAACACTGTGACACGAGATTTTTATATATTAGAATAATATTCTAACTTAGTTAAATCTATGAATTAAATATTGTTTGGAAGATCTGATTGAAATAGTATTTATTTAATCGATACAGAGGCCGAATCTATATATATTTTTTATTTTTTTGTCTGTCTGTTTGAACACATCACGAGAAATCCACTGGACAGATTTTGATGAAATTGGGTATAATGATTGCTGGTCATCCGAGTCAACATACTATAGGATACTTTTTACTGCGGAAAAATATTTCATTCCTGAGAAATCTACACTAACCATCAAAATCGTTACTAGGGAGCGGAGTAAGTCTCTAGTTATTATATAATATGCTTAGTTAGTGCTTACATCATTAAAAATAAGTTCGATTTATCGAGTAATATCATGCCATCGTCAGAATGTTTGTTATCAATTTTAAAGCCAACTTACGTCACATACTATGAATGATGTGGCCGGTGACCCGTCCGATTAATTAGTCTTTAGTTTATACTAGTTTCTGTCCACGACCTCGTTCTCGTGTTCTTAACGAGCGCCATCATTTTAATAAGTTTAAAACTAAACATTATGAAATCTTTATAGTTGTCTTTTGGTGAAGACCGTAACATACAAGTAAACAGGCAAATTATTTATAAAAAAATAGCGCTATGATTTTAATAATAATTGTGGTTGATAGACACAAAAACGTATACCTCAAATTTCAAGTCGGTTAAAACTTAAATGAATTAATTGTGTTCTAGAAACATGCAAACACTGACAGTTGACTAACCTTGAACTTTGTCAAATTGCTTCACAACTTCATTGATATGTAAAAACTCAAATAAAAATTTATAATTTAATATTCATACTAATTAAGACTAAAAATAACTTATAACTATTTTACGGTTAGTTTATACCAATTTCATATAGACTGTTATTGATAACAGCCAGCTCAATAATAGGCTGATAAATGATAATAGACACAAACAAAATATTCTCTTCACTAAATAATAAAAGGAAACATTCCAAAATTATCCTTTTCGCATTGTTTTAAAGTCGCAATTGCCTTGAGAGATGTGGGATGAGCAATTATTTAAAAACTTGCGTTGATATTGTCTTGTTGTGTAACGGCCGAGTTAAGTAAATACTTATTATTATGTAGAAATAACACATTTTTTGTCTACAATGTCAAGGTCTATGTCATAGTTCCTGTATTATAAACGTGGTCTTATGAATGTTTCATCATTTATTTGATTAAATTCCATGGTTTTTGCGTAATCTATACGTATAATAAAATTCTAATTTAGTCGTACAATAAATATTTTTCGTAAAATATTATTACACGCAAAATATCGCATACCGTACCTCAAAAAAATAAATTTCACTTGATTATAGTTATAGGATGAAGTACCTCCTAGCCTCTAGCTTTAAAAATGTCGTAATTTCCATACAAACTTTCATACTTATTTCAACCCCTTAAAGCCCTATTTTTGCCTTGTAAAGTAGGCTGTGCCCTTTCTCAGGCTCTAGACTATCTGTGTACCAAATTTCATTTAAGTTTTGGCGTGAATGCGCGACATACAGACAGACAGACAGAGTTACTTTCGCTTTTATAATATTATTAAGGATTGAGGGTAAGTCTTATCAGTTAATACTAACTGTTACAACGTATCAATAGAATCTATAGATTTCTCGGAAATGAGATATTTTTCTATAGTAAAAAGTATTCATATGTTTGACCTAGTTTTCTCGCGATGCGGTACAAACAGACAAAAATTCTAAGAAGTATAGATAATAATTTAATTATATTTAGTCAATAGTATCAATTAAAAAAAAAAAAAAATATCTACTGATTCGGCAGAATGTTATATGTACAAATATAATACAGTGAACGATGTTAATACTTTTTTGTCTTTTAGGTGTCTTATACGCTGGCATGATGGTGACAAAGGCCGGCCCCATGACACTGGAGTTCAACTGCCGTTTCGGAGATCCTGAAACTCAAGTGCTGATGATGCTTTTGGAGACTGATTTGTATAAGATTATGAAGGTACGTTATTTATTTAAAATGATTTATTTATTACAAGTTTCATGAATGTTGGTATTTAGAGATACTTACTGTAGTTTTTTTGTCTCATTCCTGTTAGTGATTATAATATCTACTTTCAAAGCTCAAGGCCTACTTTTATAATAATTATTATTTTAAATTAAATTTATAAAAAGCTCTGCTTTTTTATTCTATGTTTTTGTATATTTTTAATCTGTTTATCTTTTTATTTTTAGGCTTGTGTGAATGGTAACCTGAAAGAAGTTCAAGTGAAATGGAATACAAACATGTCAGCGGTCGGAGTTGTCATCGCGTCTAAGGGATACCCCGAGACATCTACTAAGGGATGTGTTATTAGCGGTGAGTAAATTATATTATTATGCAATGATAGACCAGTGGTAACGTGTTCGCTTGGGAAATTGAGTGGAGCCGGTTCAAATCCTGGGTTTCGCAACTTTAATGGAATTTTCATATGCAAATTACCACTTGTTTTACGGATATGTCACAGAGAACTTTTTATTTAAACGTTGGGAAATGCATTAACGCATACCAACAGGGTGCTATGTGGGAATCACTGGCTTAAAATTACGAGCTTAAAACCTTCTTCCGTCTTAATGAATGATGCGTCGTAGGATCGCCTAAGTATTCTACCACTCTGCCCCAAGGCCCGGCGGGTCTGCCGAAGAAGATCAGACAACCAAGAGGGTTGCTTCACAGTCTACTCTGAATCAGAAAATTACCAGGACCAACCCGCAAGACACAATGCCCACCGATGTGGGATTGCTGGATACTACTAAGCTACCCCATGCGAACAGGAGAACGCATGTTGGAGGGAATGTCCCAGAGAACCTAGTATATTCTTTAAAGATATGTGAAGTCCGTTAACTAAAAGAAGCCTTAGTTATTCTTTATAACATTAGCTATCTGCGAGTGGAAGTCTCGTCAGAATCGGTTCTGTTGTTTTCAGGGAACAAACAGTCAAATTTTAAAAATTGATATATTGATGTCAATACCGTATATTATACTTTCATATGCATTTAGTGAAAAGTTGTTAATTTGAAATCAAAAACAGAAACTTCAATTTTTGCACTGATGTACTCTTTCTCGGCAGGGCTGTCGCAGCTGGGCAAGCAGCAGGTGGAGGTGTTCCACAGCGGCGTGGCGCGCGGCGCCAACGGCTCGCTGGTGACGGCGGGCGGGCGCGTGCTGCTGCTGGCGGCGCGGCGCGGCGCGCTGCGGGCCGCCGCCGCCGCCGCCACGCGCGCCGCCGCCGCCGTCGACTTCCCCGGCGCGCAGTACCGCAAGGACATCGCCAGGCGCGCCTTCTCCAAGTCAGTACATACTACTTATACACAATTATATCATCATCATCATCATCATCATCAGCCCTTTTTAACGTCCCACTGCTGGGCACGGGCCTCCCTCAGTACGAGAGGGATCAGGCCATAGTCCGCCGCGCTGGCCTAGTGCGTGTTGGCGGACTTCACATGTCTTACGAAAACTTGCTAGGTTTTCTCAGACATGCAGGTTTCCTCACGATGTTTTCCTTCACCGTAAGACAAGTGGTAATCATGATAGAAATGATTCGCACATGAAAATATCAGAGGTGCGAGACCCGGATTTGAACCCGCATCACTCGGTTATACAAGCGACGCGTTACCGCTGGGCTACCACTGTCTATACAATTATATACTATAGGAAAAATAATAGCTTCCTTATACATGCAAATGTATATAATTATAAAAGAAATACAAAAAATTGTATGTTAGGCTATTTATATGTCTTAGTCTAGATAATCTTCAATGCGGCTGAATGAGAGCCGATTTCAGCGGAACTTTCACTGATGGAAATTATATATTAAATACTTTATTTTATTAGGCTAGGCTTTAGGATTACTTAGGCTACTTTTATTTTAAACAGAGGAATAGAGATGGCAAGCAAAAAAATTGAAACTTCTGCCATTTGCTAGTGTTATAAAAAGGAAATTCGTAGAATGAAATTTGTAATTAATTGCTTTTCTCTCTAAATCAGTATCCATCACTAATGATGCGAGGAAGAATATAAGTGGGTGGGTGTTCTTTAAACGAGTAATTTACGTACAATTAATTGAAATATTATAGGGATATCACTTGAATATAATTGTTTTTCCGCATATTTCTATTTATTCATAAATAATATTTCTATTTTTTTTTTCTTAATTGCATACATTTTGAATTAAGAAATCATTACATAAAATGTATAATTTTGTAATATTAATTTATTTATTTATTATTAAAAAACTACGAAAAACTTATACTTTCTCTTTGACATATTATCTTATCAGCAGCCATTTCACAAGTAAAATAAAAAGAAAAAATACTTTTTTGTTTGATGTGTCACCTAATTGTTTTTCACGTGTTTTTGTGTGTTGCTATAATTGCACTTATTGTTTGCCTAATTCTTGGAACATTTGATATTCATTTGGGATTTATCACTTATTTTTTTACATAATTATTAATTTTAAATTAAAAAACACCTATTTCATTAAATAACATTTTTTATACAACTAACTTTTGGTGGAGACCCAACAATAATCTAAATATGTATGTATTTTTACATACACTTTAGTGATTAGTAATCATTTATTAATTTAAAAATATTATAATAATATTATTTACCTCAGTCAAGTAAAACACTTTGATCAAATCATTTGGATTTTATCGTTGCTTCGTTCGTTTGCTTCATGTGTGTCGGTTTGTTTCAGTTCCGAATGAAGAATGTATGAGTTACGCACGAATCTCCCATTTTTATTAACATTTTTCAAATCATTTGTTTTGTTTTAATATTTCTTTTTTTTTTGTACCAGTGCCTTTTATTGCAATAAAAATGCAATTTTATATCATTTTTTATTTTACCCCCATTTTTTCCCTGTCACAGATAATATAATGGCATTTAAGTTTTAACCATTCATCCATCCGTTTTGTTTATCATGTTGTTATTGAGTGAAAGAAATTTATTAGTAAAACGATGATGAAATATTTATTTTTAAATTTAGATAAACATATTTATTTCAATTTAATCTATTAAAAATGCCTATAATGCATGTAAGCATTTAATACAAATAACGTCTACTACGTCATACATTGAATGAGTTAATTAAAGTATTGACATTCTTGACCTATAACATAAATACGCTTTGATAACTAACAATTTTAATATACGAGTAAAACTGATTATTTGTGCAAAATGTTGTTTTGAAAATTTTACACTTGTGTTTCGATTATTTACGACATTGCCCTTTTCTTTGATATTAATTATTCGTTTTCACTGGCATTATAAAGTATATCTATATTTTATTAACATAAAAAAATATTGCACTTTGGTCAATAATAAAGTCTCACCTTCGCTTTTCTAATACATTATATTTTAACTATTCTGGAATGGATATTTGTCATGTAAATGGCGGCGTTCAAGCCATCATCAATTAATGTAACTCTGCTATTTTAAGTTATATAGTCCATAGCCTTCCTGGTTAAATATGCTATAAAAGCACATAATTTTTTTTTTCAATTAGAACCTGTACTTCCTAGATTAACGCGTTCAAACAAACAAACAAACTCTTCAGATTTAATATTAGAATGAATTGCAATGCATAATGCTAAAGCTATTTTGTACATAAGAATGTAAACCATTATTTTTATTTCAAGCAATTAATAAAAATCCAAAGTAAAAATTATGTCTTTTCAGAGTCAACGGTCTGTCGTACCTCGAAAGTGGTGTAGATATTGACGCTGCTGCGAATTTGATACGTCTGATAGAACCTTTAGCTACTGCGACCCACAGAAAAGGGGTCTTAGGGAGACTCGGTTGTTATAGTGGGTTGTTCCAGCTATCTAAGATGGACCCAACTTTGAAAGACCCAGTACTTGTACAAGGAACTGATGGTGTTGGGACTAAAGTTAAGGTTAGTTTAGGAGGAGTTCTGATCCGAATTCTTGTCCGTTAACATTTTAAATCGTAATGATAAAAATCGATTTTACATAGTAATCGACTCTTCATTAAAATATTAAACAACAGGAATCTTATTTACTTGTATCCAACGCAAACATGATATTATTATGATACCTGTTTAAATAGTCATAAGTCAGAAAGAAATTCCAAAAATATATGGAAATATTTAATTATTTTTTTAGAAATGAAAGCGCTATGAACCTTTTATATTATCTCCCAAAACCTACTTCCAGATAGCAGAAATAATGCAAAAATACGACACAATAGGCCAGGATCTAGTGGCCATGTGTGTGAACGACATCTTATGCGCCGGCGCAGAGCCGTTCGCGTTCCTGGACTACATCGCGTGCGGGCGCCTGCAGCTCACCGTGTCCGCCAGCATCGTCAAGGGCATCGCCGACGCCTGCATACTGTCGGGCTGTGCCTTGCTAGGTAATATGGTGTTTTATTTATTATCTGTTTCAGATCAAAGTTGGATGCTTAAATAAATGTCAATCTTACAAGTCAAAAATAGAAGCGAGATTTGCTACTTGTAATCAACCTTTGTAACATCCGGTTTCTGAGCACGGGCCTCCCTTCAGTACGAAGGGGATCAAGACATAGTCCACCACGCTGGTCATTGCGGTAGGCGGACTTTACATGTCTTTCGAAAACTTGATCTCTCAGACATTCAGGTTTCCTCGCGACGTTTTCTTCACCGTAAGACAACTGGTAATCATGTTAGAAATGACTCGCACTACCTTTGAACCCGCATCATCCGATTATCCAAGCGAGCGCGTTACCATTGGACTACTAACTTATTTGTTACTTATTAGCTATAAAATTACAAACCTAAAGTAACGCATATGCTACTGATAGACAAGTTTCCGTTAATAATAATGCGATCGATTCCACAACAGGTGGTGAAACAGCAGAAATGCCGTCAATGTACGAGGTAGGCAAGTACGACCTCGCCGGCTTCGCGGTGGGAGTGGTCGATAACCTCAAGCAGCTGCCGCGCTCCAAGGAGATCCGCGACGGCGACGTGGTGCTGGCGCTCCCGTCTACTGGCGTGCACAGCAATGGGTACAGTCTCGTGCAGAAGATCATGGCTGAGAGTGGTCATAGGTATGTTTTCACATCTATTATACATATCAGCTTATTGCAGTTTATTGCTGAATGTTTTGTTTTAATTTTGGGAAGTACATTTATACTAATAATAATAAATAATGTTTTCCGACCGATTTCGGCCATGGCGGCCAACTACGCAGGAGATATTATAGTGAACAAGTGTACGCGCAGTGCACTCTCTGTTCTATCACTATCACTCTAATACACCGGTAGGACGACTACTCGACTCGAACAGTGAGAGTTAAGGCGTAGGGCCGATGGCTTTACGTGCTCTCCCAGGCACGGGGGTGAACCACCGCTAACTTCCCAACTCCCGGCTGTTACTAAGGCTTACGAAACAGAAAGCCTCAATAACTAAACTTGACCCTAACCGGGACTCAAACCCGGGACCTCCCGGTGGCAGTCGAGTGCATTTATACACACTACTCGTATACATACATGTGGTTACTAAACTCACCGTTAGAGCCAGTACTACCCACTAAAACTCATAAAATCTCCCCCGTCTTAATGGGGCGTCGCAGAATCTTATACACTCAACCATGACTTCCGATAGCAGGTCTGCTGAAGCAGGCCATGTCAACCATGGGGTTGATATAACCCACTCTGCTATTACAGAAGTACCAGGAGCAACCCGATGTGTGTCACTCATCTTCTAAGTATATTGACTGTTTTATATATATGACTATTGACTAGTCTCAAGGACGTTGGATATATGTTATTTATTAATATCTTTATTTCTTTTATAGTTTTAACGACAAAGCACCCTTCAGTACAAGTAACAGGAGTTATGGACTAGAATTTCTAGAACCAACCGGAATATACGTCAAAGAACTTCTACCTGCTATCAAGAAGGGTTTGGTGAAAGGTCTCGCGCACATCACAGGGGGTGGTCTGTTAGAAAACATTCCAAGAATCTTACCCCCCGGTGTTAAAGTAATATTGGACGCTAAGAAGTTCCAAATAAAGCCCATTTTCGGATGGTTGCAGGCTAAAGGTATGTTGATAATTTGGATAATTTTGCGGATATTTTGTGATTATAAAAGACACCTCGTCTTATAACATCCCCCCTCCCCCGTATTTAAAAAATTTTGTTGTTTAAAATCGTCTGTTACGAGCACTTTACAATAGTCATTTCTTATTATGTTTTACATTAAAATTAAGAATCTAAATCGCCTTGGGCAGATCTTTTGAACTGGCGAAAAATATGTTTTGGCAAACATAAATATTACATATTAAACTTTAAACCTTGGCAATAGAACATATTTTCGCTATGAAAACAAAATTTTAGCTTAGCAAAGAAATTTAATGTTGCTAATATAGTTCAGCCCACTACTATTTTTTTTGCAAATCTATACTTTTTCATCTATAGTATATTCTGGCCTTAAGACAAAAAGATATATAAGATATATTCTTATTATGCACAGGTCGGGTATCAGACTTCGAAATGCTCCGTACTTTCAACTGCGGCGTGGGCATGGTGGCCATCGTCGACCCCGTGTGTGTTAAAGAGTTTATGGAAACCGTTGGAGACTCCGTCCATATTATTGGCGATGTTCATGCTATTGGGAAAGAAGGTGGGTGTCATTTGTCAACTTGGTTTGTTACTATTCATTCATTTTGGTTTGGTTTTCATACTTGTGGCGTACACGATTTTTAGACATTAATGCTTACAAAGTTTTTTCATAAATTAATTTATATTTTTGGCTCCTGAAGTTTCGAATGCTTTACAGCAATCATGCTGCGTCATCTTTCGTGACCATTTGAGACCGTAAAGATCCGTATCTGTTTTATTTAAAATTTCATGCTTCTTTTTAAATGAATTGGCTATATAGTTCAGAATCTGTTAAATACATTTTAAAAAATATTTCATCTTTTATAAATTCTAACCTAGTTTGAGATATAAAATCAAATGCGTTTTACAAATAAAAAGTTAAATTTAGAAGTTGAGTGTTGCCTATCAAATTTGAAGCTATTAAAAAAATATTGACGGTATTGGAGTCTTATAAACAAAATGCAAGTAATCGAAAAGAGAATAACCTACTAATCAATAATAACTAATAAGCATAACTAAATTATGTATTTTAATTTGTGCCAGGTGGTCACCAAGTGGTGGTAGATAACTTCAAAGAAGCAATGGCGCCACTCACAGCTCCGTACATCACTAACAATAACGATCTCCCCAAAAAGTCCCTATCATACAAAGACAGTGGCGTTGATATAGAAGCTGGCGATTCTTTGGTTTCACTTATTAAACCCCTCGCTAGGTGAGAAAATTGAAATTATTTATTATTAGGTACCCCCTTTAGCACGAAATTTTTACAAACTTTGAATGTCTTACTTATTTATATCTAATCAAAAGCCTAAAAAATAAGTTTCAAGCTTCTAGCTTTAAAAATGACGTAATTTCCATACAAACTTTCATCCCCTATTTCAACCCTTTATAGCTCTTTTGTCGCCTTGAAAAATAGCCAATGTCCTTTCTCGGACTAAGACTATCTGTGTACCAAATTTCATTAAAATCGGTCCAGTAGTTTTTGAGTTTATTCCTTACAATACAAAATCTTTCCTTTTTATAATATTAGTATAGATATAGATTAGTCATTAATACTTACTCGTTCATGATTTGTTTTTTCCTAAAGTTTTTTTTTTAATTTCAATTAATTACATACACACAGCTTTTTGGATTGATACATAATATTCAGCTTTTTTAGTTAAAATCTACTTCCAAGATGATGGTAGACTCTTTACTGACTAATATTAATTTAAATTTTGAAAAATATGTATTTTGATATGAAGTAATATTTTAGGTCAACATCTCGGTCGGGTGTACTTGGCGGTCTCGGGGGGTTCGGTGGTTGTTTCCAGTTGAAGGCTGTGGAACAAGAGTACAAGGTAATGTACATCATTTTTTTTTTGTTTCGATTTGGTTAAATGTGTGTTTCGATATATTATATTCATAAGATATTATATTATATATATTATTATATACGTATATTAGAGATTAGAGCTAGAGAGAGTAATGTTTTTATTGTCACGACAGTTAAATAATTTCACAAAAGGAGTATTTATAATTAAAAGAGTTATATTGTCATATGTAATTCAGTGAGTTGGTGAAATGTAACTGTTCCTTAGGACCCGGTGCTGGTGCTGGCGGCGGACGGCGTGGGCACGAAGCTGAAGGTGGCGCAGCGCATGGACCGGCACGGCAGCGTGGGCGTGGACCTGGTGGCCATGTGCGTCAACGACATCCTCTGCAACGGCGCCGCGCCGCTCACCTTCCTCGACTACTTCGCGTGCGGCGCGCTCGACGTGCGCGTGGCCAAGAGCGTGGTGGCCGGCGTGGCCGACGGCTGCAAGCAGGCCACCGCTGCACTCATCGGTAACTACCCGCTCATTATACCTTTCATTCGTTTTGAATGATTCATTCATTATTTCATTCATTCATTCATTCATCCTGGAATGTTTCACGTATGGTGCGCTAAACGTTAGAGCGGCCAAGAATATGATTGGTGTAGCGGAGGGGATATAAACAACCCATTGTTGATTGCTCGTGTAGTGCCAGCAAGCATCCAGGGATCGATTAAAATGACAAACTACAATTACAAATTTAGCTTAGACAATTTTTAATTTTTGTGATATCTGTGTTTATAAGGTTAGTATTTTTTTATTTATAGCAATATACCCTAGCTTCACTTAGTTACAACTCTTAATACCTTAAATAGTTTAACTCCATCTCACAGCTTATACGTGTTTAAAATTTCGTACAAATCTGTCCAGCTGCTACACACACACACACACACACACACACACACACACACACACACAGTTTAAATGAAATGATCGAATTCAACTTCCAAATATAACACGGTATATATGACTGTGGGTGGCAGGCGGCGAGACGGCGGAGATGCCGGGCATGTACGAGGCGGGCGCGTACGACATCGCCGGCTTCGCGCTGGGCGTGGTGGAGCGCGAGCGCGTGCTGCCGCGCATCAACGACATCAATGTCAGTCCTGTTTTATTATTAATAACTTTTATTTTACTTGCAATGTTTGTGTGTACATGTCAAATCTTGTAACTAAATTTTAAATATATCTTCAATGAACAAATGCATAAAAGTTTAGATCAGATGATAATGCATGGTTATAAGTGACTCCATTCTAAATCCAATATGGCGGACTATGTTAAAGAAATTAATTATTATATTCTTGTTTTAAACACGAAAAAGTAATGTTAATATTTTTATTATTAATTTTTAATATTAAATTATTTAACATTTTAAATTGTATTTTATATTTTGTCCTGACATTTTGCATACTTTATTGAAATCATGAAATGGTATTTATTTATGCAGGTGGGTGATATAATCATTGGTTTGCCGTCAAACGGTATCCACAGCAACGGCTTCAGCCTCGTGCACAACCTGATGAAGAAGGCGGGCCTCACTCTGGATGATAAGGCGCCTTTCAGTGAAGAAGGACTCACTTTAGGTATATATGTCGCAGCCAACTAGCTTAATTTGGCGTTCAATCAACTGCCTAGCCTCTTTAGCCGTTCAACTCGATCGACAATCGCTTCAATTGTACTTGTAAGCGATTTGACAATAGCGTAAAATTGTCAATTTTGCCATTGCGATTGATGGTCTCGGGGACGCTTAATATCATGACTTGTTTTTACGGCAAATAAAACATCGTGAGGAAACCTTCATGTCTGATCGAACCTGGCAAGTTTTCGAAAGACATGTGAAGTCCATCCAATCCGCACTTGGCCAGCGTGATGGACTTGAGAGAGGTCCGACGAGCCCAGCAGTGGGATGTTAAAAAGGGCTGAATACATACATACAATTATTATTATGTATTACCATATTAAAGAACTAAGTAGCAAGTCGCAAGTTAAAATTAAGTTAACTTCTTGACTTGCTACTAAATTGTTTGTTTACACGCGATTAATCACTTAAAATTAAGTTAAAAGTAAGTTAACTACTTAATACGTGTAAATCGGGCATTAGTGAATGTATTGCATGATGAACTTAGGCGAGGAGCTGATCAAGCCGACGCGCATCTACGTGCGCGCGGTGCTGCCGGCGCTGGCGCGCGTGAAGGCGGTGGCGCACGTGACGGGCGGCGGCCTGCTGGACAACCTGCCGCGCGTGCTGCCCGACGCCGTGCGCGCGCGCCTCAACGCGCACTGGTGGAACATACACCCCGTGAGACTTTATATTGTTTTTTATCGCGCGTTGCTTGGTGAGCGAGAGCGAGATGGAAACAAGTGCCATGTTTCGAACGTCTTTTGTTTTTGTATGCAGTTCGCGCTTAAATCAATGCGCACTGGTGAATCGTACATCCCGTGAGTACACGCCTTTATACCTTTTTTCTATCGGAGCTCTGCATCGCATGTTACCCGGTACTTCAGAGAGTGAGAGCGAGACGGACAAATGGAATATTTCGACTGCCGCGACACATTTTATTTATACGCGGTTCACGTTCGGGTCAGCGCTCACTGGTGGAATGTACATCCTGAGAGCACACGACTTTATACTTTGTTATATCGAAGTTCTGCATCGCACGTTACTCAGGACACATTGGGGTGTAGGAGTGAGACAGAAACAAGTCAAAAGTTTCGACCATCCCGACATTTTATTATTTATTTTAAGAACACTAATTTTGTGACGTCAGTACAAATACCAGGCGTGCATAAGTGTTGAGGAGGTCGTATCCACTTTTACGAGATGACTATATATAATGGAAATTTCTCTCATCTCTTTTTTTCATTTGTGGTCATGATAATTTTTATAACCATCTTGATAGGCCAAGGGCAGTCCGACATTTTTAAATTCTTGCCTTGTTTTAATTTTGTTTCTACTACTGTTCGCTATGTTACTCAATAGGCATAATTTAATTATAATCTGTAATTAAATGCCATTTTGGTGTTTTACTCAAATCTCATGAAAAAAGAAATTTTGTAGGTATGATACATATTATTGTGATGGCAGGTATTCGCATGGATAGCAGACACGGGCGCGGTTCAGGACGACGAGATGCTGCGCACCTTCAACTGCGGCATCGGCATGGTGCTCATCGTGGCGCCCGAAGACCAGGCGGAGGTAATCACCCCTAGGTTATGGTGGGAACATCATGTAAACCATGTTGTTGGTTGATACTATTTTATAATGTGGAAATTACACCATCAACAGTGGTCAAGTGGTATAGGAGGTGGCTCTTTAGGAGAAAATAGATTTGTCTTTATGTGTATGAGATTTATATATTTATTGATTTGTTATTGATAATATTAGTAGTGATTATTAAATTATAAACAGTCATTACTCATTAGGTTTTAGTGCGCATTCAAAAGCCCTCTTTGCGTTTTATAATTTATTACTTTAAAATAGTTAGTAGTAGTAATACACTGAAGTATTTTGTTAAATTTGGAAAATGTTTTTCCCTGCATTTTTTATGTATAAAATATATTATTTATAGCACAGATCAAGGCTGTCTTACATTTTTTGTATTTAAACATTGTTTTAAATTACAATTGGGTGATGACGATGGCAATGATGATGACACTGGTGATGATGATGACAGGTGATGAACATAATCCGGCCGCACGGCGGGCTGGTGATCGGGTCGCTGCAGGCGCGGCCGCCGCGCGGCGCGCGCGTGCTCGTCGACAACTTCGCGTCCGCGCTCGACTTCACGCGCCGCATGCCGCTGCTGCCCAAGAAGCGGGTTCGTTCCCAAACTTTTATCCTTTTTAGTATACGATGTTATATTCTGAAGCTTATAGGATATAATATAGAATATACTAAATACTAATACTGTGCCTAGTTCATTTTGTGAGTGATCACAGGATAGTGGATTCGATTTTGGTTGTGCTGCAAAAATTCTATGATATTGTAAGTTATGTTAGACAGTACACTATTGTTATATGATTATTTAAAACAGTATTTTCGTTTGAATTTGATTTGCTTCTATCATTTTTATAATCTGCTTTCACATTATAAATTATATAAAAATAAAATAGAAATATTACTCAATAAGTCCCCAATAACAAACTTTTACCAACTTTTTTTATTTTTCTTAAACATTATGGATACACATTAGACATACGTTAAAAATAAAATTACAGATTCAGAAAAATTAAATCCTTATAATTTATCCGTCCATATGTTCAAATAAATCACCCAGGGACTATCGAAGCCATATTGCTGAAAGTTTCGTTAGTTGGGAAGAGTTGAGCATTAGAATCTGGGTTATTTGTACCCCCAAATGCCCCCTAATTTTTTCGAGCTAATGCCATGTTGGGGGTTCATAATACCACCAATCTCTCTCCTCCAGGTGGGTGTGCTGGTGTCGGGCACGGGCAGCAACCTGTCTGCGCTGGCGGAGGCGGCGCGCGACCCGGCGCAGTGTCTCTGCGCAGACCTCGCGCTGGTGCTGTGCAACCGCGCCGCCGCGCCCGCGCTGGACCGCGCCCGCGCCGCCAACATACCCGCCATTGTTAGTGCCTTTTGTTATATTCTAATTATATTTAGGGATTTTTAAAGTAAAACTTCTTTACGCACGCTTGAGTTGTGGAGTAAATTGGGGAATGAGATGAGAATGAGAAAAGAAGAAAAGTTGAGGGAGATATAAGTTAGTGAAGATAGAGAGAGAAAGTTAAGTTCAGTATATTACTGTAGAGGCTCACATACGTATAAATAGAGCTAAGGAAGTCTTACTTCAGTCGTGTAGTCTAAAGCACACTAGTTTTTTTTTTCTCTTTTAAGAGAATTGAAACAATTTTTTACTAAAATTAATTATATTTTAGGTGCTCAACCACAAAGACTATGAGACTAGGGAAGATTTTGACCGCGCCATGACCGCTGCCCTGGAACAGCATAAGATTGATATCGTCTGCCTCGCTGGGTTCATGAGGATCCTTTCTAAGGAGTTTGTACAAAAGTATGTCATTTGCTTTCATATTTTAGTATCAGGTAATTATACTGGATCGCTTTTCAGTACGAGAAGGATCAAGGTCCATGATTTGATTTTTAACTTATAATAAATTTTTTAATTAATCGAATCTATACATTGAATATGTTTTGAAAGTTCTTATGGTTGTTATTATCTATATAGAGACCAAATTTATAGATTTTAAAATTTTTTGTCTGTCTATCTTCCTATCTGTTACCGCATAACGTTAAAACCACTGGACTGATTTTGATATTTGGTATGATGATAGCTTTTCCGGGTCAACATATAGGACAATTTTTAGTACGCGAAAATATCTCATTTCTAAGTTTCTATATTTATGTCCAGGTGGAAGGGCCGCCTGATCAACATCCACCCGTCGCTGCTGCCGCGCCATCCAGGTCTCCACGCGCAGCGCCAGTGCCTGGAGGCGGGCGACCGCGAGAGTGGTTGTACTGTGCACTTTGTGGACGTGAGTGATTGTTTGCATGATCTTTGTTTTTATAATACTCTCATATAGATTTACGAATATTTGACATTTAAAAAACTATCTATAGATCTATTTTTGGATTTTTAGAGACTCTCCCATATTATCCATGAATGCTGAGAGCGTAGACTATTCGAAACGACGAAAATCTAAAAATATGAGGCGTAATAATTATTCAATGGGGAATCCATTTTTCTATTAAAATATGATATTACAATTTTTTAGATATATAGATAGGTATATCAAAAGATAGGGTTAATAGTTACGTTTCCTACTAAATAAAAAAATATTTATATAAACACAACAAAATAAACTAAACTACATAATATCAAAGAAACGGTAACGCTATCTAGTTCAAAAATTAAAAAATATACATTATTTTTATTTTATTGTACTTTTCTATTCATATTCCTGGTGTTTCACAGGAGGGTATGGACACCGGGCCAATCATCATCCAGGAGCGCGTGCCAGTACTACCCTCGGACACGGAGGCGTCGCTGGCGGCGCGCATCCTGGAGGCGGAGCACCGCGCCTACCCGCGCGCGCTGCGCCTGCTCGCCACCGGCCGCGTGCGCCTCGCGCCCGCCGGCGTCGTCTGGCACTCCTAGGTACACGGTACTCGTAGCTATACTCTATTCACGACACTGACCTCTATAATACCACTGGACTGGCTGTTGTCAACGTGCTTGTGTGGCTGCTTGATATTCGCCATTTTGGCGCTGTCCGCCGCTGTCGGACGTAGCGAGAGTTCGTGGTACTAAAACTAATGATGTCGATATAAAGATTTTTATTTTTTTATTTTTATTCATCAATAACCATCATCAATCAGTATCATCATAATTACTACTTATGTTATATTAACAACGAAAATGCAAAATTACTTTATAGTAAACAAACTCTTCTCACTGTCATTTGCAATATACGTAAAAATTTGTTCTCGGGACTCTCGCTAGTGGCGCTTCAAACGGACACAAAAAAATTGCTGTCAAACGCTTGGAACAGCCTGTCCAGTGGTATTATAGAGGTCAGTGTGCATAGCACAGCTACGTATCTAGCTATAGTTCGGTCGTGGAGCAGAAATTTGGACATTGACCTTTCATTACCTGTCTCTGTTACTACCGCGTAAATGCGTCTCGCTCGCACAGATGCAATGACCGCTATCCTCGGAGTTGTAAACATTTTACCTAAGATTGTAAAGTTTGTCTTGTTAGGCCTTGTAATAATAATAATAATAATTAATAATTTTTAAATATTTAACGAACGCCATTCCATTAGACATGCGCAAAACAGTGCTTTATGAAGTTTTTATATTATATATATATTTTTAATTTAAAAAAAACAAATAATTTATATAATAACAATAAGTAAGTAATTTTTTTTTATCTCCTTCAAATATTTCATTACAAAAATGAATTTGTGACTACCCTTAGTAGGCAAAGTGGTCATTGTACGAAATTCCTCCTGCTCCGCGATTTTTGGTGTAGCACTGGACTACAAGTTAGCCAAGCTACCAGCTACGTAACACAAGACTCTTGGCCACAAGCAAGCTAGCTACCTATGTAGATCAGCGGTTTCCAATCTGATGATAATATATTCTTTTTGCCTTAATTTATATTTTTACGGACCCCCATTTTCGTTATAACTATAATGATTGTGTTTTAGTTAGATTGATATTTTTGAATTGAAAGAACCACTAAATACTAGGACTTCGTGAACCACAATTTGGGCACCGCTGACTTAGATAGTAGCGCCTATGAAAAGAAACTTCAATAGTAATTTTATTGTAGCATGGTGCGGGTGATATAATGTCATTTCTTACGTATAGAGATATGTAATAGAATAGTAGTAGTAGCACTACTATAGAAACCTAGTAGGGCCTAGACTACTATAGTGTTCTCATTGTAGCATGGTGCATGTGATGTTACGTTTCCAGTGTTTTTGTCTCGAAGACCTTAAAATTATTGACTTTTAAATATCAGTTATATTGGTGTTAAATATTCATCTGTAAAAACAATAATTATTGCTAGTCTAAACTAAGATAAAACGTAAAACATGAGTTATAAGATACAATATGTTAACACACTTTTTTCTTGTAAGATTTTACGTTAACTCTATTAATAGAATCGATTGAATATTGTCTCTTCCCAATTTATATAGACAAAAATTCCCCGCACCATGATACAATAAAGCAATCAAGTCCAATGGAGTGAAGTTCGTTCGTAAGACTTCGCATTGTGTCACTGTAGATAGCATCATTTGTGCTAATTTCAACCTGGTTAACTGAAATAGCTTTGATTGTAAACTGCAGGTTTTATAAATATTATAAAAACATAATAAACTTAGAACTTAGATTAAAAACTTATTAACTGCAAAATTATTAACACATGGTTTATATTTTGACTTTGACCACAGAATGGAAATACATATTGTTTAAAAACCAATTATGCCTTATCACATTCATTATTGATTACAAATATAACTAATACTTGTATTGTAAATTGAGAAATAGCTAAGTAAGAAACATATCATAAACAACGTTATTTATAGGTAATTTTTCCTGATAAATAGCCAATTTATAAGAAAAATTACCTAACGTTTTTTCTATATTATTATTATAGTAAAGCTGTAATCAATTATCAACTGTTCTCATTTTGAAATTTTATATCTATTTTACATAGTCATGAATTAGATACATGATATTATTTACATTATTTTTACACAACTAGATTGTTCTTATGGATATTTCATTTAAGAAAAAGAAAGTAAAATTACGATTTTTTTTAATTTCTTGTATGTTTACTAATTCGAGAATGCAGTGTTTCAATACCGTAAATGTGCCTTGCCCTCAGTATAAAACTGAGTATAATTCAATTAGAACTAAGAAAACAATTTTAATCTCCATTTCATATATCACTTGTTTTAAAAATAGTCATGCTTCTCTTTCTCAATGAGTAAATGTTCTGATAGTGCTTATGTATAATGTATATAGTAGAGTAAATAGCAATCAAGGCAAGTTCATTCCATAATATAAGATATACATATACAATGTATCATTATAATCTAATGGCAAACTTTAATGAAATATTGTTTTTGTATAACTGTTGTCGAACTGTTTTAATATATTTTGTAAATTCTAATACATAGTTTTAACAAATTAACAATTTTAAAAAATAAGCTGCATTTAATTACATGGTTGTGGTAAAATCGTAAATACTGTGATGGATATAATAATATCAATTGTAGAAAGTTCCTTTGCTAATACATATATCACATTATTGTTGAAAGGTTTTGCATTTAGTTACAGACAGCTTGCAAGTATGTGATCCATACAAGTGCCTTATATGTTTACTCGAATATTTTAAGATCTATTTTTAATGTTATAAACATTGTTTTAGAAATATTTTTCATGTTGAAACTGTTCTAGGAATACACTTGTAGAATAGTAACCTTATGTTTAAATAAAAAGAAAACAATTACTGTTATGGTTTTTTTTTAATATTGTTCATTACTAATAATTCTAGATATCACAGAAAATTGATATTCAACTATTTCTACTAAGCCTTAGTTTTAATAAAAAGACTTAGAAAAATCTTTTCACTCATTGATTTTACTAAAATTGTATTTGAAATATTGTTTTCTCACATAGTTTCATCTATTACACTTTGTTACTTCTAAGGTAAAAAGTCAATTTCCAATTTTCTTTCTCTCATTTCCTCGAAAACTGAATATTTCCCCCAACACTTTAAATAATATCGCAATAATATCTTCAGTCTCCTGCACTTCAACCTTTTGAATTTTTGCTTCTTTCTGATCTCTGTCAACAGAATGTTGACCGTTTTCTAATATATCAGTACAAATTTTATCAAATTCAATATGAAACTTTTGTTTATTAAGGAGTGGAACAATTAGATTGTAAGTGTTTATTTTCACATTTATAGATTCAGCCAACAATTTATTACTTTCACATAATTTGCGCCATCTTATAGCATCCTCTTCATTTAATGGATAAGGTCCTAAATACTTTCGATCTTTTCTTATTTCTTCTTTCAAAAGTTCTATGTCTTGATCAATCTCTTTGCTCATTGTTATCCATTCTGGTGTAAACCCGTTGTTTATTAATACCTGAAAAAAGGAATTTAAAATATTGCATCAATATTTTCATAGTCCTCATATTGAAGGAAGGCCCATGCCGAGCAATGGGATGTTAAAAAGGGCTGAACAACATACATATTCATAGTAGCCAATAACATTTATTAATTGAATTACTACAGAGTATAGATAGTTTTTTAACCCTACCTCATTTAACTTATGAGTAGTAAAGTCAACATATGGATTTCTATTTTGATCTTTTAATGGCTTTCCTTTGCCACTTAAATTTTCAAATTCTCCTTTAGAAATGGATTCTTGTATCAAATCTTCCACCAATCTTTCAAACCCATATTTAGTTTTAATATCATGTTTCTTAAATGGTTCTTTTTTCATAAGAGTATTTTCAGATGCCACAGCTTTTGCAGTTCTGTGTTCTATGACATTAATAGCTGCTCTTTGAGCTCTTGCTTGAGCATATTGTTTTTGTCTTTGATAGGGAGTCCCATGTCCTATTCCATCAAAGCTTAGAAATTGTCTATGTTGTGGTGCTGTGTGCTTTAAAAAATATCAAAACATAAAAATAATGTATTTAATCAAGTATGAATAGAATTGACAAAAAAGAAAGAGCACAAACTATATTATAACAAAATGTTTATATACCTTTATATCATATACAATTTTTTCAACTTCATTGGAATTTGTGGCATTATGTTTAGACAATATTCTGAATGCATTTTCTACAGCGACAAATTTGTTTATATCAGCTTCTGAGGACTTAGCATCTGGATGATATTTCTTGGCAAGTTCTAAGAATGCTTTCTTTATTAAATCTTGGTTGGAGTTTTTTGGTATATCCAGGATTTTATAACTTTCCTTGAAAGGGAAACACCAAGCAAAATCTTAATATATTTTTATATGTTTAATGTTTTAATTAATAATTCAGTGGATTAGGCACATAGTAGTCAGCAGACACTTTGAACACTACTAATTAAGTAGTTAATACTTAGACTTACCTCGATTTGTTGTTTAGTTGTCGTCAATGTTTTTATTTGAAAAGTTGGGCTGAATTCTAAGCAAACCGGCTTAGAACAAATTATTGGGTATATTGACTTTCTCATATTTTTCTCATTTTATATTATTATGATGTTACGTAATATATTTATGTAGATAGGTACGTACTACGTAGTATTTTAAAAATAGGTAGGTACCTATTACGGCAATGATATTTTAACTATAGATATGTTATGAGCGCGCAATCGTGAAAACTCGAAAACATCCTAATTAGGACGTATTGCCTTTAGTCTGTGTCACCGCATGGCGACGAGTGGTACGCTGCTACAAAATTAAAAAAATGTCATCCGGTGGATGGCATTTTTTTAATCAGATCAGGAAATGCACCAATTATGATACCAAAGTTAATAAAACACAAGGGATCTCATACCACATGTAAGAACGCAGTATACTTCGATTTATTAATATATTTCAATTATTTGCCTAATATTCTGATATGTCATCGGTCGCTAGACTAATGTTTGTTTACATTGACGCGCAATTAGAGATGGGTAGCTATTTAACTAACTAGCTAAATAGCGGCTATTCTCAAAATAGCCACGGCTATGATATTCGTCAATACGATAACTAGCTATTTAGCTAAATCAAAGAGTATAGATATATACTGAGCTAAATAGCCAAAGAGTATAGATAATATACTGATAAATAAATACAAATAGCTATAGCGGACAGCTGCCACAGATTACATATAAGCACTACGTTATGCAGCCGTTCCATGCATGATGCAGGCATAGCTGACTAGCTAGTAGCATAGATAACATAATACTATACTAGTCTAGTAGCTAGCGAGTAGCCGGTAGGTAGCCGTAGCGTCTCTGTAGCCAACGCGACGGACGTAGCTAATAGCTATTTAGCCTAGCGAGTAGGGCTCACTGAAGTTGACCCAACTTGTTTTGATTTTCGGATTTTTTTTATTTTTAATTGTCTGTTCGTCGTTTGTTCGTCAATGTTCGAATGTAAAAATTGTTAGTTCGTCTTTTATTTATTTATAATTAATTAAACAAATGTTCACCCTTAAATTGGACACCCTTACTAGATATCTTTATTTTTATCGCTCAGATTAATTAATTTTGATCAATCATCGTTTGTTCGACGACTATTGGTGATTGTTCGATTATAAAAACAATTAAATTCCCAATTATTAATTACTTTTTTGTGTACCAAAGACCAATGTAGTATGTACTCTGTGATGATATTCGAAATGGAGCACAGTTCACAGATTACTATTATATACTAGTCAAAAAGTGAGCTGCACAATTTTAGCACCCCATCGAAGGATTTTTGAAATCAAAATGACCTGAATCAATAGGTCTACGTTTGGTCTGTATAGGTCTCTTATCATTTTTGGTAGGTCACCTGTGGTTTTTTAATAAATAATTTTTTAAATTTACTATTACTTTAAAAAAAATTTAGCACCTCATTGAAACGGAAACTGATTAATCTTTATATTTCTACATTCTTTATCGTTAGGTCAGTATCGGTCTCTATAGTTTTTGCTTTTATTTTATCCATTTAATTTTTTTTATTAACAATTATAAATAATTGACATTGACAATGTCATAAGTCATTTGACATCTCATTTATGTTACCTTAAGAGCATTAGCTTCTTGTATTTAGGCTGTACATTTTTGTCATATAATATGTATTGTATAGTCTATAGTTATTTAATATTATTATTATTTTTGATTTGTTTTTAATTTATTGTTTTGATTTTTGTGTTTTCTTTATTTATATGTATTATCATTATTTTTTTATGCCTTCATACTTTCTATTTTTGGATTTCTTTTGTGCATTGCTATTTTCTGACAAATATATAATAATATTACATTCTTTTCGTCTAAGATATTCTATAGAAACATGATTGAAATCAGCCTTATTTAATTATTATTATTGATTTGTTTTAATTTCATTGCGATATATGAAAAAGAATTTTTCACCCTCAAATATTCTGCTGATCCTTTTTTTTATTATGACATTACCATTAATTTAATATAATAATAAATAAATATATAAATATATTTATTTTTATTTATTGCCTTATTAGGCAAACAAATAAAAAAACATTTACACAAAGTATTTGTTTTTTTACGAACAGCGCCCTCTAGTATTATACACAGATTCTAAAATTTTATTTATATAATTTATTTATATATTTTTTATTATTATATTAAAAATTAATAGCAATATTGTAATAAAAAAAAGGGTCAGTAGAATATTTGAGGGTGGAATAATTATTTTTTGCGTCATTAGAAATAAAAAAATGAAGTAGCGCGACATCTATGGTTAAACTTTTAGTTTACTTGTACTGGTGTGTGTTGTTTAGGTCTGACGTTACCCATATATAACATAGATGGCGCTGTAGATTAAAGATATATTGATTTTAGATTGACAGTTTTTAATAAAATAATTTAATAATACGTATAATAGAAATTCATTTCTTTTCAAGGAAGTATAAAATAAAATAAAATAAAAAAATAAAAAACGATAGTAATATGTTCCGTAGCGGGATTCGAACGTTGTCGCGGCTGCGTAGCTAACGTACTATCAGTCGGTTAGTGAGTTACCCAAATAGCCAAATAGCTGAATAGCTGGTTATATAGCTAGTTATTTAACCACAAATAACCGGCTAGCTAAGTTATTGAGATTTTGGCTAGTTACCCATCACTACGCGCAATTGACAACACTAGCTGTCTCTTTTTTTCTTATTGATTTTATCGACTATCCCCTTTCTATCATTTTGACATGTACCTTGAATGAAAAGTGTGTATGTGTGCAGCGCGGAACACTTTTTTCGGTTGTTTAATGAGCGTATAACATATCTATAGTTAAAATATCATTGTATTACGGTATATTTTTATTTGACATAGGCAAAATATTGTTTTGACTTTTGTTAAAATTGACAACATAGTCATAAGTCAATTGACATGACAGCTTTTTTTATGACAAAACATCTGATATGTAGTGTTGCCAAGAACTTTTTTTTTATTTATATCTGTTGTTTCTCCTCTAACTGGTTCACTTTTTTGGATTTATTAGAGACAGCTACGAACAAAAACGAAACTTAGTTTTAGTAGAAAAGATTTTTATACGCTTACAACAGTTAGTCTATAAAATATGATTTGCCAGTATATCAGTTCTATACTCTTTGCTATGATTCCAATTTCCATTGAATCATGAATGATGAATCAATGTGAAGTGTCACCTATATGTAGCAATATACTCTATGGTGTCACCTGCGCTGAATGAATTGACGTCTGGGTTTGCATTCCTGACTCCTGTCCATGGAGGTTAGATACAGGAGAACCAACGCTTCATACTAAAGCATTACCCGCCTGTCTCTGAAAATTTGTAGAGTTTATAGCGCGCTGCCGTCAATAAGTAGTATCTGTGAAGTTAGCTATTTATGAGTACTGTCACTATAGTGACAACGTGAAGTTAGGCATTGAGACAACATAGCGATCGCAGCGCCTCCTTGGTTTGACAATATTTCTGAGACACTACATTCTAGGGCCTTGGTTCTCCTGGTTTCTAATCTCCATGCTCCTGTCTTTGCCTGAGTAAATACTAAATTGTAAAAGTGTTCTGTGGTCTTTGCATTCTGCAAGCTGACAAGCTCAATTTAATTTGACATTATTGTGAAGAAAGTGGAAGAAATAGTGCTCTTTTTTGTATATTTACAATGGATTTAAGTTAATTAAGTAACGTGTACAGCGAAATGTTAGTAGTGGTGTATGCAATATACACTTAAAATAAGACTATTAAATATAGTAAAAGAGAAATTAAATGTGTTGTAAAATGCCTCTGACATCCGAAGAAATTGCGAGCCGCTACCCAATTCATTGGCTTGTGTGGAATAACAAGCATGAAGAGCTAAAGAGTGCTCTTCAAAATAATAAGGTCAGTAGAAAATTCGTATACTTTATTAGAAGACAGATGAGGTAAATCTCGGTTTTAGAAAATTCTAACTGGACTGATAGATTGATAGAGTTCTTTGAGCAATCTCCAATATATCGTAAATTATAACTGCAATATTATCTTATTGTAGACTTAGTAACTTTAAGCTTATTATGTGATGTGATTTGTAGACTTATTGTATACCCAATTTAATGTTATTTTAGATTTTATTCTAAATACACACATACTGTCAATCAGTCAATACTATAGAAATAATCATATTGTATGTAATTGCAAATATGAAGCGAAATCTAATGTTATTATGTGTAAACAAGTGTCATGAGTGTGTAGGTTGTGAGTAATGTACATTAGAATAATCTTATTATCTGTTGTGCTGAAGCCATTGCAGTGTTGCTTGATGGATTAGACGTGAAAACATTCTGCCTAATATTGTGTTAAAAAGAAATCTCATTAGAAGCAAACTGATTTCTTACAAAATATAAATTAATTAAATAAATGAAATAATTAAATAAATTAATTTCTAACATATAAAAAATACTAGCTATTTGTGAATTTTATTTGAACAATTTTATTACAGTTTTCACAACAAGATATAGAAAAACAAGATCCCAGAGGCCGTACACCCCTACTTTTGGCAGTCACTTTAGGTTACATAGAAGCTGTTCAAGCTCTTATTGATGCAAATGCTGATGTTAATTGTGAAAAAGATGGATGGACTGGTATGAACAAGTTTGTGAACAAAATGTTTCTACTTTACATTAAACTTTAAACACTTTGCTAAGCTCTCTAGTTTATATTTTTAAAAAAGAAGAAGACAATCACTTATACAAGTTTATTATACAACATAAAATTCTGGTAGAAATATAGCCTTGTAGCTATTATTTCGTTCAGAGGAATCATTGTATTCCTACTCCTGTTATATTTTAATAATCATTTTTAATCAGTTTTACTATAAAACATTTAAAACAGTGTTAGGCAATATGTTTGTACTTTGTAGCATAAAAGTTGATTATAATTCAATTTATCAACATGTAGTAACTACTTATTATGAGTTATTTTGATAAAAACCATTTTGACTTAATTATGGCTATATTCAATTAAAATGATGTAAAAGTTAACTATCAATTTTCAATATTTATTTGTTATAATGCATTCACTTGGATAACCAAGCGAATTGACTTCAAATCCGTGTCCTTCATCTCTAATATTTTCATGTGCAAATCATTTACAACATGATTAGCACATTTCTTGTGGTGAAGGATAACATTGTGAGGGAACCTGCATGTCTGAGAGAACCTAGCAAGTTTTCGAAAGACAGCTGGAGTCTGCCACTTGGCCAGAGTGATGGACTACAGCCTGGCCTCCCTCGTATTGAAGGGCATGCCCAGCAGTGGGATGTTAAAAAGGGCTGTAAACATGCATATGTTCTCAAAAAGTAAAGAACTACTTTTAATTCTATAACTGGTATAGAATTATGAAGTGGTATGTATATCTGCCTTGATGTGGGGAAAGTAGATAATTCTTTTGAGCAAAGATTTCTTTTTTGGGATATTGAAATTATATATATTGTAAATATTCTCATTATGATTTGTATGGTTGGTTTTCTATATTTATGTAGGTTTTTTTCCTTTACTTTATTTATTAGTATATTTTATCATAAAAATTTAATTCTAAATTGATAAAATAATAAATTATAAATTAGTGGAGTAATTGCTTAAAATTGCAACTTTTTTAAAAAAAAGGCACATTATTTGTTCTTCTTTTTTAACATTCGGTAAAGCGATATGATATCGCCAAATATCGTATAACATGTATCGCAAATGACGCACCGATATATCAACATGGGTTATGACTAATTTTAGGTAAACACCTCATTTACATTTGAACATATTTATTGATTATTGTAAATTTCAGTACGTATTCATATAAATTGATTATTTTATCATAATTATTATTCTGTTCTTTTTTTACATCGCACTGGTGGGATTATTAGGCATTTCTCTATAAAGTTTGCCAAGTTGTAGGCTTCACATATCTTTTGAAAACTTGTTTGGTTCTCTCTGACATGCAGGTTTCTTCATGTTTTCTTCTTGAAGAATAATATTCTATAAGGACTATTTGATTAGAAATTATTCTATAGACATTGGGAAATGATTTATTCGTGCAAAAATCAAAAATGATGTCTGAAATTTTACTATATGTATGTAAGAAAAAATTAATAACAATGAATTTTGTTTTTCAGCTGTTCAAGAAGCAACAGCTACTGGAAATCCGGAGCTGTTAGCCTTAGTGCTGTCCCGACGTGATTACCAAAGACACGTGGTGCGCTCCAGCGGGATACCTGACTTGCTCAACAAACTGAGCTTGGCGCCTGACTTCTATGTTGAGATGAAGTGGGAGTTTACTAGTTGGGGTACATAACGTTACATTAATATTATCATTTTTTAGTGAGTGGGTTTTAGTGATAATGGAATGGAGATAGTTTTATTTGCGTAAAGACATGGGCAAATGAATTGAAATAAACTTTTATACAAGCGTTTATGAAGCGTAGATTTAAAAATTAAAGTGTCTCGGTGTAGTTGGTGCGTGAGAAAGCTACCATCGGTTCGGAAAGCAATTATTATGTTGAGTAGAGCCAGCGAGAAACTCAATATAATACTTTTACCAACGACGAAACATTTCTATTTTTAATATTATTTATATATTTTTAGTAATAAGTACAGTATTTTTGAGTGCTAATTAAATATATTTTTTTCAGTACCCTTAGTATCGCGCATGTGCCCATTCGACACGTACAAAGTGTACAAACGTGGTGCGAACGTCCGAGTCGATACAACATTGGTAGGCTTTGAGAACAACAGATGGCAGAGAGGCGATAGAACTTACATATTTAGAGGGCAAGGTAAGTTATTTTTGCTGGTATTTGATTTGGTTGATGAATGATTGATGAATTGGTTTGTTGATTGATTGAAAAGTTGAAGATTTGAAGTATATAATATTGACATACATTACATTATTTTGATTTAAATATGTTATATATAAAGCTTGTAAAACTCTGCCTTTTAATATGCTATTTCAATTTATTCTTATTTTTTTTAATCAAAATAATAACACATTAATATTTAATTTGCAAGTCGGCTAACTCCATTTTGGGAAATTTTTCATATGCTGCTAAATCATAAGGAATTCCATAATATTTATAATAATTTGGAATGGAATATTCCATTATTTTTATTTTATTAAAGCAACAAAAGGAAATATACCAGGGGATATTACATTTTTTTTTGGTATAATAAGTAATATATAAGCCGTTCTGTCGTTGTGATTGAGTTGAACATCCATGTCATAACTGCATTTATAGTAATAATAATGTATGGGATAATTATTAGAGTATCTTATTGAAAGGTCGCACAGCCAGCCTAGTGGAGCTGGACCACGAGGCCGGCACATCGTGGTGCGAGTACCTGGAGGGCGGGCGCGAGCGCGAGTGGCCGCCGCCCGCGCCGCACGTCATCGAGCAGCGCCTCGCCGCGCCGCTCGCCATGAACTATCTGGACACGGATAAAATTAGCTTTGAGAGGTGGGTTTGGGGGTGTGGGGGGAAAGGGGGAATGGATATCACAAGAGACGGGAAATCGTCGAAGTGATACTTAAGTCGCTACAAAGATATGAATAAAATACAGCCAAATTGAGAATATCTTCCTTTTTTAAAGTCGGTTGATAAAAGGTAGAAAAAAATAGAATAGTACTTTTTTTATAGGTGCTAAAAGACAAAATGGTTACCATATACCATGTATATAGTGGCTATGGATCTAAAGGTCCTAAGTTCGAGGTCTGGATAAGTTCTCTTGAACTTATAATAAAATATTCTTATATTATGTCTAATTTTTGTTCATAATGGAATTAAATCAAAACTCTATTGATTTCTTAAAAAAATCAAGAACATATAATCCAAAAATCCAAAAAAATGATTGTGAGGTATATAGGAAATGCTACACCAATACTACATGCAATCATTTGATTTATTTATTACATAAAGTTGAAAGTAAATAAATTACACATACAAGTATAAATAGGAGTAATAATAGTAATGAGAATATTTCCTTTTCTAGAAGCAAAAGTGGCATCTGGGGCTGGCGTCAAGACAAAACTGAAAATGTGAACGGTTACGAGTGCAAAGTGTTCAGCGCGAACAACGTGGAGCTGGTTTCCAAGTCCCGCACCGAGCACTTGCCCAAAAGCGAGAGGAAGGCGCACACTCCCCGCGCTCCCCTCGCAGGGCTACTGGCGTTGGCGGACAATGATGAGGGCCCGTCGACCCCTGCTTCCCCTCTGTTAACACCTGATAAGGTAAGAGAATCTATAGTAAATTATGGTTTGGCAAAGCGTTTATCCACATGGTCTATCAAGTTCTGTATAAGGGGTAGGAAGAATTGAGCCGAAAGCACGTTTTTTTTAAGCTTCAGAATTACGAAATTTATTATTTATACATTTACTAGCGGACCAGACAGACGTTGTCCTGTCCGCATGCGCAAAACAACGTTGCCTAGCAACGACTTGTTTATAATTGGATATTTCATTTATTGTGTAAATGTATAAATAGCTAATTAATTCAAAAAATACATGTTGTAGTGGACCGAATTGTGAATCTAAACCATTCTCGAATGCACTCGAACACGCACAAAACATTTCATCAAAATCGGTCCAGTCGTTTAGGAGGAGTTCAGTCACATACACACGCACACAAGAAATATATATATTAAGATTTAACAATACATTTATTTCAAATTCAAATTCAAATTCAAAATATTTTATTCAGCATGAAATTATTACAATTTTTTACTGAACGTCATGAGTCTACTACCAGTTCGGAAGAAAGAAACCACTGACCTGAGAAGAACTGGCGAAAGAAACTCAGCGGGACTAATGTATATTTTTTTTTGTTTTTTTTTTTTTTTGTCTTAGTGTTTTTTCTTTTTTTTTTTTAATTAAATTGAAATTAACAATAATTCTATAGGTTGAAACAGCCTGGTGGCGATCACATCATTCCCAAGGCGTACTATCTTCTAAAAAATCGTTAATCGTATAATATCCTTTAGTACACAAACGTTCTTTCACAATTTTTTTAAATTTGGCAATAGAAGCTTGTTGAACGTTTTCTGGGATCCTGTTGTATAAGCGTATACATTGTCCATAAAAAGAATTTCTGACTCGGCGTAAGCGAGTCACAGGCATTACAAGTTTATTTTTACTCCTAGTGTTAATACTATGCATATCGCAGTTCCTGGGAAATTCGTGTATGTTTTTATGAATATATAAAACATTTTCGTACACGTACTGAGAAGCAACAGTCAATATTTTTATTTCTTTAAACTTATCTCTTAATGATACTCTAGGGCCTAAACTATAAATTGCACGAATAGCTCTTTTCTGCAGGACAAAAATTGTATTAACGGTAGCTGCATTTCCCCATAATAAGATACCATATGACATAATACTATGAAAATAACTAAAGTATACTAAGCGAGCTGTATCTATGTCAGTAAGAAGTCTAATTTTTTTAACCGCGAACGCTGCAGAGCTAAGCCTCTTCGCTAGCTCCTCAATATGGAGATTCCACTGCAATTTCGAGTCTAAGATAATACCTAGGAATTTAGTTGACTGTACCGGTTTTAACATTTCTCCGCCTAATACTACACCATTATCAATAAGTTTAACATTAGGTGTTGTGAATTTTATTAATTTTGTTTTTTTGTTATTTAATAATAAATTATTCGAATCAAACCAATAGACAACCTTTGAGAGAGCATCGTTTACATCGTCATACACAAGTAAATTACGTTTTACCTTAAAAATAAGTGAAGTGTCATCAGCGAACAATACTATCTCATGTTTGTCCTGCACAAAAAATGGCAAATCATTTATGTAAACTAGAAAGAGAAATGGACCAAGAATAGAGCCTTGTGGAACCCCCATATCTAACGGAGCCCCAGGAGATCTCTTACCATTTACATCAACCCTCTGTATTCTATTACTCAGATAGGAATTCAGAAGGTTGAGTGCCTTATTTCTAATCCCATAATGATGCAGTTTCCTGATCAACGTCACGTGATGCACACAATCAAAGGCCTTGGATAAGTCACAGAATATCCCAAGAGCATCCTGCGACCTCTCCCATGCCTCAAAAATATTTTTAACTAGCTCAACACTAGCATCTGCTGTGGAGCGACCTTTTGTGAAGCCAAACTGTTTCTTATGAAGTAGATTGTGTGCATTAAAATGCGATAACATTTGCCCGAGTATGATTTTTTCAAAAATTTTACTAAATGTTGGGAGTACTGAAATTGGTCTAAAATTATTAGGGTCTAGGGTACTACCCGATTTAAAAATTGGAATAACTTTACTATGTTTCATTAGATCAGGAAACACACCACGTTCTATACAGTCATTAAATATAGTAGCTAAAAGAGGTGCAACAACATCAATTACCGAACTAACAACTTTTACAGATATACCCCATAAATCAGCTGTTTTCTTGACGTCCAGGCTTCTGAAGGCTACCATTATATCTTTGGGGCTTACAGGTTTAAATTTAAAACAATTGGCTTGGAGCTTGGAAAGTAGCTTTTAATATAAGTCTGGTTCTAGTCTATGGTCAAGGCTATGCTCTGATCGCAGGGCATAGACCACCACGCTTAACAAATGTAGTCATACTTGTCTTTCGGAAATATTCAATTTCCTTCACAATGTTTTCCTTCACTGTAACACAATGGTTATCACATTGGTAATGATTCGCACATGGATATGTCAGAGGTTTGAACGGTGAATTCGTTTCACTCCGTTTCCCAAGCAAGCTCGATACCACTGGGTTACTGTTTTAACATAACTTGTAAAAGTGACGATTCAAAAGTGCTTGTAAAAGTCTTTTTTATTTTATTCTATTCTAAATTAGTGTTTGATGACTACGTTCCACCTGATGATGCAGTCGTAGATGGTAAGTCGCACTAATTCAGTAGCCACCTATTCACTCTTGCCTTGAAGACACCCATATTGTAATCAGACGGAAACACTGACGCAGGCAGGTTGTTCCAATCCTTAGCCGCAAGTATAATAAATGACGTAGCAAAACGCTTCGTCCGGACGGATGGAATGTCCACGACAAAAGGATGGAGACCAGCAGTTCGTCGGGTCGTCCGATGACGGAAAGGGGATGGGGGAATTAGATCGTGTAATATCTGCGCACACTCTCCAAAATGCAACTTATAGAATACACAAAGGCTGGCAACCCTACGTCGGTGATCGAGGCTTTTTGAATAAAGTATATCTACTATAAAAAAATAAGTCGGGTTTTCCTTCCTGACGCTATTACTCCAGAACGCACGAACCGATTTCCACGGTTTTGCATTCGTTGGAAAGGTCTCGGGCTCCGTGAGGTTTATAGCAAAGAAAATTCAGGAAAAAATTCAACAAAAAAGCGGGAAAATCTTTTAAACTATACTAAAGAGGTTACACCTGGGGACGAACCCGAGCGAAGCGAGGGTGAGTCGCTAGTTTAGATTATAATTTTCATGTGCAAATATTGTGATCCAGGAAGAAGTCCCGAAGAGGAGCAGGTCCCGCGAGGAGGTGCGCGCGGTGACGTGGGAGGAGTACTTCAGCGCGGAGGTGGCGGAGCGCGACGTGGGGCGCGCGCGCGAGGTCGCCACCAAGGTGCAGAAGTTCCGCGCCACGCTGTGGCTCTGCGAGGACTACCCGCTGGAGGTTTACATTGCTTATTTGTATACATATATGGGTGATTCTGTTCTAACTGTTAAGGTTTTGATGTTAAATGTTGAGATTGAAAAAAATTTTTTTTTTCAAATTTTTGACGCATATTCCTGCTCTATTTCAATGTAAAAGTGGCAGCCTGAGAGGATTTTGCTACAACTTTAAAGCGCCTAAAATTAGAATCAAATTTCAAATTTTTGGTTCCACGGTACTAGATATAAATTTGCTAGGCATTCTGTAGAATACACATCAAATTTATTCATGATATCATTATACTTTTAAACTCTTTTATATGTATTATTAAACAGTTGATTGCGACAAAAAAGTGCTACACCATGCTAGCCTAGTACGGGTTGCCGCACTACACATGCTTTTCAAAAACTTGCTAGGTTCTCTTAGACATGCAGGTTTCCTCACGATGTTTTCCTTCACCGTAAGACAAGTGGTAATCATGTTAGAAATGATTCGCACATGAAAATATCAGAGTTGCCAGATCCGGTTTCGAGCCCGCATCACTCGGTTATCCAAGCGAGCGCGTTACAACTGGGTTACCACTGCCTATAAATTTAAAAGTACCGTTACATTATAATAACGCAATTTACAATCTGACGGTATTTACAATTTTGCGGTGATATATCATCAGTCACATCTGTTGGCCGACTATGTTTCAAAGGCTTTGATTATACTATGTGATGTTTATAGCCTTATAGCCTGCGTTGATAAATGGACTATGCAACAGTAAGAGATTTTTTTCAATGCTAACTAGCAGCTCATGAGATTAGCGTGTTCAACCAAACAAACTCGTTAGCTTTATTCTATTAAGTAAAGATTTTAAAAATCGAATGGCTTCTAGTCAATATCAAGTTAGTCTTGCAATATAAATGCATTATTAATTGTTAATGTTTTTTTTATTCTATTTCCAGTTACAAGAACAAATAATGCCTATTCTTGATTTAATGGCGGCGATATCGTCCCCACACTTTGCCAAGTTGAAGGACTTTGTTCAGATGCAACTGCCGTCTGGGTTTCCTGTCAAGATCGGTAGGTGTTTTTAAAATTCAGTATTAATTTAACCCCTCGTAAAGATTACACGAGAGTTTTTTGTTTTTTTTTTTTAAATTAGAATTAGCTTAAGGCAAATTAAGATGCAGGAGGTTCCATTGGATTTTAGTGGTTAGTACTTTAAAATTTTTGGGGCTTGAAAAGTTGCATAAACCCAAGTGGTATACCTAAATAATTACTAAATAACCATATTGGTTCACCCGCTTTAGTATAAAGGAGTTACCAAACAAACTTTCCAATATATATTAGAATTTTTATGATTTTTCTAAGCTACTGCCTTTTATATTTATTTATTTAATGTATTAAATAATAATACCTATTAATAGTTAAATATCTATTTATTATGATTATGGACTATATCCTGATTCCCCTCATACTGAGCGAGGCCCGTGCCCAGCAGTGGGACGTTAAAAGGGCTGAAGATGATGATGATTTATTTTATTTATTTATTTATTTTACATCTAATTAGAACGGCGAGGCCACTTACACTAACTAGATTATTATATATTATTATAAATTATTTACAAACGTATAAGGAAAGAAATGATAAAATACATAAAAACAAAAGTAAATACTACTCGAGTTCAAGAATATAAATGAATGAGTTATTCAATATTTTCAGCATATCTTAGTAATTCAATAACCAAAGTTGTCCATTTGGTATTGAATGGGTCCCATTGAGGATTTTTGTCCAAGAGCGCGTTGAATGATGCCAATGAACGCGGTATAGGTGCCATGGTTCGGGCAATAGTTCGATAATACGGGACAACAAAAAACTAATTTTTTCGGGGGCGAAGGTTATTAGCAATTATTGGGACTTTAATATTACATAATTGAACATGAAGATCCGGAGCATCAACGTCTCCTCGTAAAATTCGGCACATAATTTTTAGTTGGTCGCAATTTCGTCTGACTTCCAAAGAGTTGAAACCTAAGCAACCTAAAAGAAATTCGGTTGGTGATTTATTATGATTATTCCATAACAGAAATCCCACTATTCCACGTGCTAAACGCGCGGATAACATTCGGCAACATCTTCGCGACGGAGACGGCGGTGCCCCACATCGAGTGCATCCAGGAGGGCGCGCGCCTCGCCTGCCTCGTGGACGACCGCTGCTTCGCCGTGGGCCGCGGCTACCGGGACGCGGCCGCGCCCGATGAGAGGCTCCCGTGTGATGATGACGAGCTGCTCCAGTACGCCATACAGCAGAGCCTCATGGAGGCTGGCACTCATGATGATCAGGTCGGTTGGAGGGTGTACTTGTGTTCGTGTTAAGTGGTGGTAGTTCCTATAGTAAATGATGTAACGGAGCTTGGTGGAATGGGGCACTCATGATGATCAGGTCGGTTGGAGGGTCGAGTTGTGTGTCCTCGTGTTACGCCCTGGTCTGTGTACCATTGTCGTTGTCCTTAATAAAGCGGACGATGGGGGTGCAAGGATTCATAATATGGAAGACAAACGTTAATCTGTCTAAGGTGATAACTTCTCCAGTAAAGGACACAACAGAGCCTTATGGAGGCTGGCGTTTATGATGATCAGGTCAGTTGAAAGGTGTGCCTGTCTGTGTTCGTGTTAAATGGTGGTAGTTGCTACAGTAGGTGATGGTAACAGAGCTTGATGGAGACTGGCGCTTATGATGATCAGGTCAGTTGGAGGATCGAGCTGTCTGCCACTGGTGGTAACCTCTTCATTAAGGGATACAACAGTCTGATCAAAGCTTGGGCTTATGATGATCAAGTCAGTTGAAGGGTGTCTGCGATCGTATTAAGTGGTGGTATTTTACAGTAGGTGATGTAAAAGAACTTAGTGGAATGGGGCACTCATGATGATCAGAACAGTTGGGATATGAAATTGGAGGTTCAAGATTGCTCTTTAAAATATGGAGGAGTGTGACTTACTATTGTCTGTCTTTAGTGGTGCGAGCAAAAATATCGGTATAGTTAAACAATAGAGATATGTTCTTTGAATAAATGAATTTACGGTTTTACTTCGATAACCTATCACAAAATAATGCCTTAAATCGTAAGCAGTAAGTTACGGTTCACAATCTTTCGACTACTCTTCCGCCAAATTTAAAGTTTGTTGTTGTAGCAGGCAAAGCCAGGGTGAGTTAATGTATTATGTATTATCTTATATATAATAGTAGACTCATGACGTTCAGTAAAAAATTGTTTACTAAATAAAATATTTAGAATTGAATATAATTAGTGTAACACAGTGTAACCACATTGGCAGTGGTAGCCCCGCGGTGACGCGTCGCTTGTGTAACCGAGTGATGCGGGTTCAAATCCGGGTCTCGCACCTCTGATATTTTCATGTGCGAATCATTTCTATCATGATTACCACTTGTCTTACGGTGAAGGAAAACATCGTGAGGAAACCTGCATGTCTGAGAAAACCTAGCAAGTTTTCGTAAGACATGTGAAGTCCGCCAACACGCACTGGGCCAGCGCGGTGGACTATGGCCTGATCCCCCTCGTACTGAGGGAGGCCCGTGCCCAGCAGTGGGACGTTAAAAAGGGCTGATGATGATGATGATGATAGTGTAACACGTGCCGCAGGTGGACGTGTGGGAGGCCCTGCGCAGCGCGCGCGGCTCGTCGCCGGTGCCGCCGCGCGCGCTGCTGGCGCACGAGGACGCCTACCTGCAGAGGTACCGCCACCTTATACTTATATTATATTTGCTTTTTAGGGTTCCGTATCTATAAAGGAATAGAGGAACCCTTGTAGGATCACTTCGTTGTTCTTCTGTTGTCTGTCTGTTAAAAAACTAAGGGTACAGTTACACATGCTCATAAAATGTCATGCTTATTAGCATGCTTAAAACAAGCATGCTCTTCAAACTGACATATTATAAATGTAATTGACTGACACATTATAAATTAAAAACGCTGACGCAATAAATTGAACACACATGCTATTTAAGCACGGGCTGGTTCTTTGGTATTCGACATTCTAGCAAGTTCTCTGCCAGTGTGCAAGTGAAAAATGGAAAACCAAGTGAATTTTCCAGTAGACTTTGACAGTAGCATGCCCAAAAATCGCACGACCATCGAAATTTCAGCATGCAATGTTTCGACACACATGCTACTAAGTAGCAATTGCTCAATAGTGGCATGCTTTCGTGCTAGTTATGAGCATGTGTAACTGTACCCTTATTCGTAGAAATGTTAAGAATTAAAAGCAAGTTAATACAATCATTTGAAATAAAACAAACTTCTAAGTCATTGCAATTAAAGATACCGCAGTTAATACCGCATATTTTGACACTTGGAAGACCATAACATCTAACTTCTTTTTGACCGATATCAAAACAGGATGATATTGTATTCAAACACACTTTAATTTTAAAATGGTTTTATAATTTTGCAGTTCTATTTGTTGCTAACTTCTTTACTTATATTTTAATTTTCTAGTATTTTGAAGTAAATCTTCATTACAGATATCGACGGTTTTAGTGTTTAAACTGTGGGCTTATTAGATATAAGTTTTTTAATAGTGATGTATTTTGATGTTGTGCTAATTTATTTCACATTTACATCTTATTTTCTAATATGTAATTGCTTATATTTTTTTTTAGTTATAGTATTTGCTAATTGCTAGGAATTTTATTTTTGAATTTATTTTTTACATGGTCACATTTGTATTTATAAGGTATTGTCGAAAATTGATTGCATTTGGATGCAACATATGAAAAACTAGTATTTCCCGCGGCTCTGCCCGCGTTTTTAATTTACATAATACATATGATTATAACATAAAATGTTATATAGCCACACTGAAAGAAGTTTTTCATTCAAACGCGCGTTTAACCAAACAAACAAACAAACTCTTCATCTTTTGTAACTTAATTTATCTGGCAGCTTTTGTTAAGTCAAAAAGTTTGGTCAATTTCGGTACGCATAATATAAAAACAATCATATAAAAATAACTGATTTTTTATAATTATCACTGCTTTAAATTCACTTAATCAATTTAAATGTTTATGGTAATTTTAAATATTTTTTTATCATTGCCACCTTTAACGTACATTATATTTGTATCATCATTAATAGGGCCACTTTTATAATAAGTTGTTATTACACTGCTTAGAAGTAAAAAAAAAATTAAGGAATAGATTAAAGTATTAGATATTTTTTAACTTTTATAAAAAACTTCTTAAAAACTATAGGCTATAAACATATATCTTCATTAATTCTATTTTAAATTAAATATAGAAGGCATCTTGCACATTCGTTTTGTCTATCGCCCTTTCAGTTGACTTTTTATTTGTTATTTTTATTTTTAATACTAACAATTCCGCGGCTCCGCCTGCGTTCATATTACTATTAAAAATTAAGGTTTAGTGGTAGAAGGTTGAAAATTTAGAGTTATGCCCAGTCATAAAAAAATAAAAATTTGGTCTAAAAATAAAAAAATAAAGCAAGTAAACTAGCGAAGGCTACCCTTATCAACTAGGGGAATAAAAGACAGCCAACGACCTATTCTCAGACCTACCAAATATATACAAAAAATTAATAAAAATCAGTCAAGACATTTCGGAGGAGTTCGATTACAAATACTGTGACACGAGATTTTTATATTTTTGCGATAATATTATTTGCGATAAATTACTTAGAACTACTGTTATATATAAAAAACAAACACTTCCAAAGTTTCCACTTAAAAATTTTAAATAAATTAGAGCATTGATAGCTTTTCCATCTACCCTCGATTGCTTTTCAATATTGTCTTTAGTACACTGTGGTATTAACATCCTAACTTATATTCACCAACACCTGTAAAAGCTAACGTAGAGAGCTAACAAAGCTAGTCTCGCAGAGCAATAGAGGCGTCCCTAGCGGACGTGGGCGCCATCAATCTACACGAGATGGATGCTGCGGACGTGGTGGCGGATGTGGACGCGGATGCGGATTCGGATTCGGATGTGGATGATATAGTTTTGAAGGAAGCGCTGGCGATATCCGCGCGGGAGCACGAGGCGCGGGACCGGCAGCTGGCGGACGAGCAGCGCGCGTTGGACGAAGCCTTGCGACTGTCGCTCCTAGATAAGTAATAGGTGTGTTTTGTATATATTTGTTTGTATGTTTGTGTGTATGATGTGCTATTTGATAATTTTGAGCCTTTTTAAAGATCGATTGGAATTTTCTTCTAGTGAATATGTGAATTATAAGTGAAGGTGGAGTAATTTATGTTTAAAACTGGCATTTTACAATAAATTTGTTCATGAGCGTTCGTAAGTGCATAATATTAAAATCTACGTGTAGTGTTTACTCCAAGTCAGAATTTATTTTTATACGAAATTTCGCACAAATCCATCCAGTTAAACGTTTCTGTACGAAGGCGTTACAACACTTACGAACTTATAATCATACTTCTAATACTTCGATATTTGGTCGGTTATTTTTGTAAAGAAAACGAAGTATTTTTTCTTTTGCTCAACTACTTATTGTTTCAATTTAAACCAATTAATATACTTGTTATTAACAGAAATGTTTAAATATAGTAATGGAATATGAGTCTATTTGGCTTCCGCAAACAAGATGACACGATGATATTAAAATTTTAGATGTTGTGTAAAAAACTTAATATATGTTTAATACTTTCTTAGATTTACGCGAATATTCGACATTATAAATGAAACTACCTTTTCGCGGATTTATTTTGATTTTTAGTTCCCGACGTTTCGAATGCTGTCCCGTGATCATGATTGCTGTAAAGCATTCGAAACGTCGGGAACTTACAATCAAATTTATTTTGATTTTAAGTTCCTTCGACAAAATCCGAAAAGGTAGTTTCATTTATAATATATGTTTGTTTTTCTTTAGATCTCAAAACTGAAACGTCCACCAAATGAAGACTTTAATGCCTAAGAGTACGACTGACATCACCCAAAGACAGAACTACGCTGGACACAGTTGGTTAATTTGGTGCGTACCCGAGTAGCTGCTGTATGTATATTTACAATACGAGTGAGAATGTAAATACGAGTTAGAAGGTATTCAGCTATATAGATATATGCTATTTTATTATAAGTGAGTGATTATGAATGCTTTTTATTTGCTTTTATTACACTTTTTTTGTAAATAATTTTTACAGAGTAATGTATGAAATAGTAAATCGATTTGGATATGTATGTAAATAAAAATCGATTTTGTAATTTAAATTAAAACAATTTTATTTTTATTATTGCAAAATTATTTATATGGTACATGTGACTGAATGATATATGTCGTTCATTATCATTCACTTATTATAAATGGATTGTGTATACTAGTTATCTAAATTAAAATGTATTCGTAAAATTGTAAATACCGTTAGATTATAAATTATCATAGAGTTCAGTCAAATTGTGAATGGCATGCATGCATGAAAATTTTTAGTTGCTCATGACATGATCATGTACTAACCTAGTAAGAAAGGAAGGGTTCTACAAAAGCTTTGAGTTATATATATGAGTTAACACCAAAATAATTTCGGTTACCAGAACACTTTTTACATTGGACAACAAACGAATTATCAAACAAATATGGCGGTACGTTCAACAAATCAGCGTGCGAGATGCATTTCGGTTTACAATTTCGCGATATTGTAAACTGCGAAATTATAATCTAACGGATTTTACAATTTATCGGTTTCAAAGACAAAATTTATTTAAATATAATAATAGCATACGTATTAAAAACAGTTAGATCGTAATTAGCTGCATTTGTATAAACTGTCGCAGTTATTTACACCCACCTCAGAACATAGCAAGAGTTTTTTATTACATTTTGGTGTTTAAAATTTTTAATTTAATTTACAGTCCAGTGAATTAGTTTCATTTTATTTTTTTATAAAGAAATATGTAGATAAAAAACCAAAATTATTTGTAAAAAAGGAGATTGTGGGTTATAATCCTAAACATTCAATCATCAATTGAATTCTATGGCGTAGTTTCTTTCAAAGTGACTCTTTCATTTGTTTTTCATGTGTATTTTGTATTCATTCTACGTGTCCTTCACTTACATTTTGGTTACTTCGATGTACACATATTTTATTTTGCTAGCAAAGTTGATAGATATCCTTGTTTTTGTTTGTTACTTAAACTTTTTTCTTCATTGTCCTTTTGTAAAAATCTGTTCGACCCACTGTTGAGTAAAAGAAGGACAAACTTACTCGCATTTATATTATAAGTATTAGTGTCCCTTTAACATGTTTTTTTTGTTTCTGTCACAAGTACCAGTAATTTTGAACGACGCAATTATCTTTTTATTAAACAAGTCACTGGACTCCTTTTTATATTATGTAAATATTATTAAATATCACTTTAAGTTTGATGTCAATTCAATACAATTATTTTTACACTTCGTATTTTGATTTAGATGTAGTAGCTAAGAATATTAATTCTTGTATTAATGGTATATCTGAATGAGTATTGAAGCTGTGACCCAGTTAGTTATTACTGTTAAGAGCATCCGCACACTGCAGAGTAAATAAAAAAATTGTTTCGTTTATAATAATTACTGAGAAAACGTGTAATATGTTCATAAGGTTTCTGCAGTATGCGGAGACTCTTATTAACTGATACTGCCCCAAAATATATTTCCATACATTTAATGTGAACTGTATATTGAAATGTTTGTGACTTCAATTTATAGCAAATTTCGCTTCCTTATAAATTATGTAAATATAAAAAAAAGTGTATCGTCAGTTTCAGACATGGCCTTAGAGATGCGGGCGAAACGATGATGATACATTAAAACAAAGTTTTTGATATCATAAGTCTTATACCACTCTATATTTAGCGACTTATAGCTAAGCCTATGAAACATAAAGTCGGCTAACGGACGTGACAGCCAGCCCAAGCTGCCATACACTCGTTTGGGACATTATTGTATGGCAGCTTGGGCTGTCACGTCCGTTGGCCGATGTGTTTCATGGGCTTTGCTTATAGTTTTTGTAACAACCTGTATTAGTATTAAAATGATCTCCATACTAGTTTATTTTTATTTATTATTAATTTAAATCTATTATTATAACACAACATTTAACATTTAATTATTTTATATTTGAGCATTATTACTACACCGAAAAATCATAGAGGGGTAATGAATAATCTTAATAGCAATTATTTGAATTTTTTTTATACAAAAATGCAAATTGAAATTTTTAAATAGACCAATATTTAATTATATTATTATATTTCTTTTTTTAATTTACGGGAATTTTTGATAATTTAAATAAAACTATCTTTATTTTTCTTTCCCGTCCACGATTTCTATAAAGCATTCGAAACATTGGGAACCAAAAATCTAATTTTTACAAAAAAAAAGCCGAAAAGATGATTTAATTTAAAATCTATTAACTTGAAAAATTTTACAAGTATTATAAAAATATTTTTGTTTACACTAAATTAGCTAGATATATTAATTTAGGTTCAAGTTTTATTTTTATTGTAATAAAGTCCATTTAAAATTAATGATATAATCAAAGGAATTCTATTTTATACTGGAAATTAAAATTATACAGACAACGCCGCGGACCGTAGCTAGTGTAATGATATTTATCTCTAAAATCCTATTGCATAGTTAAATATACATATACTAAGTATGTACAGTTTATAATACTTCCTAATATTGTTGTGGAGGAGCGAGACTTAAAAGGGATTTTTGTGATGGCCATGCCAATTTGTACCAAACTGTAATATTAAAGTTATATGAATATAAATATATATTTTTCTTTTCCTTAAATTAAATAATAAGTTTTATATTTAATGTATTAATCTAGTTTTTCTTGTATTTGTACATAAATTGTATCATTCATTGCAAAAGTAAAGTGCCACTAATAGTAATGGTATGTATTGAAAAAAGAAATACAACAGTACTAATTTGACATTATAATTATCATAGTTTTGTTTTTCGAATCCATCAACGTGCAAGTATCAGTGGTTAAAAGTACAATTATTATTAATTTATAATCTATGCTAGCTAGTAGGTACTTTCGCTTGCTCGAGTTCGTCCCTAGAAAAAAACTAAAAATAATCTTCTACGGGAACTGAACATTTGTCCAGAATAAAAATTAACTTATGTGATATTCCAGACTATAATCTATATCTGTGCCAAATTTTATCCAGTCGGTTCAGTCCTTGTGGTCGGTTCAGTCCTTCCAGCATTATTGAGTAACAAACATCGGTCCAAACTTTTGCTATTATAATACTAATGGGACGAGAATCTGCCTTTTTTTAATAGAAAATAATATGTTCATAATTTCATTGATAGAAAAGTTTAGCCATTTTTGGTTTAGTTTGGACATTTTGACATTACAGATTGTTATTTATATTTCACCTTTATTCATTTCTTTCATTTCCTGCGTCTGTCGTCTCAGTATTTATGTTAATGTTTGTGTAAAAATTTTTTCACTTGTGTACTTTCATGACTCGATTTTTATTGTAGAAAAAAAATTCTATACATACATACTATAGTCTATAGGTACCAATGTCAGAGCACACTGCTCAAGTGTTATGCTACTTTGGTGCTCGATGTATTCAGCTCCATTCCTAACTGTGATTATCAGAGTATTTCCCACTTCGAAATTTAAGTTTGACGTGAAAATTAACACTGCCATCTGATGGACTATTCAATCAGTCATTCAGTGTATAATAGTGGAATTACATTGAAATAAATGTAAAATAATATTTGTCTATATGAATGTTTTATTGTTTAATAATCCAGGCCATAATTTAGTAGTAGTACCGATCAGCAGATATTTTAACGTTCGCTCAGCGCCATCTTGTGACGTGTTTTTTGAACTGTTCTTTAAAAATAGCGCCATCTATCGCTAAAAGTAGAACAATTTTTAGTTACTTTCACATTAGTTAACACTTTCCCTCGGTAGACGGCGTTACACATCTCAGCTTTGAAGTATATTATGTAGTGAATACATCGATTAGTTCTACTATAATTTTGTTACGTGAGAAAGAACGCTGCTGTTGCCTTTTTTACTGTCTAAAAATATTTTTTAAAAGCAATATAAACAATGTTTTTAATTTTTACTGTGTCGATGTAATTACATAAGGTGGGTGGACCATGGAAGCCATGTTCCTTCGAAGGCCAATTACTAAAAAGTCATAGTTATTGCCACGTGATGACAAATTTCTTTTATTTACACTAATACCTAACTATCTTAAGGACATAGACGCGGCGGCAAGTCCCTCACGCCGATATTATATTATGTCAATGCGGTCCATCGATATATTGACTTCTCTTATCGGACGTTAAAATTGTAATTCGCGCTTACAGAGAAACTTAAGTTTTTAAGTAAATAACCTATTATTTTTATAAATTTGTTACTCTGAATTAATAATAAGGGTTGGCTATGGTAATAAAAAAAAGTTACCACTTTATTATGATTTCAGTCAAAATATCTGAGTTTTCCTAGAAAAGTCAAGGGTTCCTTGTAAGGCCAATCAAACTAGGGCAGTTAATTTTTTTATAATTTTACTATTAAGGTCATTGAAAACTTATTTTTTATCAATATAAAACTCGTATTATTATTATATTACCTTTAAAAACATTTCTTTATATATATTTCTAAAAGATTCTTAGTTATACCACATATCACATAATACTATATTAGAGCTTATACAATTGTGATCAAGTTATTTTCGTTGAGTATTTTATAAATGGATATATAATGTTGAGCATTTAATGTTCCGTTATAATGAAAGACCTTTTAATGTAGTTTAAGTATAAGCAGATATTTTGATAATCATAACGTTAATTTTCAGTTCAATTACTGATTCATAATATTGGCCTTATATGGAGCCCTGTTCCTAGTAAGGCCATTTAGAAGAGCTTTCTAAAACCTACGTTTATGAGAAAGTGATTATTGCAATAAAAAAAAGTGTTTAATATGTTACATAATAAAACGAAGTGGTATTAAAAAATATGTTTGTTTCATTTATCCAGTAAATAAACAAATTATAACTGTTTATTTGTTAAGGTGGCCTTCCATGGTCCACCCACCTTATAATTTTTATACTTTAATACAAAGTATGCAATAGGTATGTATGTTGTATAAGTAGGAAAAAGATGCAAAATAATCATATTTCACGTCAAACTTAACAATGGACTGGCGTATTTATTTTGTGCGAATGTTTCATTATGGACGTTTCCGTCAAATGTACGACTCGGAATTGTGTAATGAAATATATTTCTCTGTATGGAATTTTTCATTGTTGTTTCTCTCTCCTTTTACTGTGAAAACATTGACTTTTGGTCGTTTGTTTTGAAATTATTTATTTAACTAACGACTTACCCACGCTTTGCTCGGTTATTCTTAGTTGCCATATTACTCCAGATCATATGTGAACTAAACTACGAATAGGCTCTTGCGTTTCTCCCTTACGAAAGTGGTGTGATAGCGTTTTTCTTTAAGAATATTTCAAAATGTATAATTTAATTGTAATGTTTTTGATCAGCTCAAATATGGCAATATGTCCTCGACAGTAACTTTATTACTTAGCTTCCAGTGGAATAGCTGCTTTAATTTGCATTAGAGACACAATCTACACTTATTCTTTTCTTTGCTGTTATTATGGATTTCTTAGGGATGAGATTTTTTCTTATAATAAAAAGTATCCTATACGTTGACTATGGTAACTAACTATCATCAAACCAAATTTGATCAAAATCTATCTAACAGTTTCTCGTGAAACGGTCACAGATAGCAAAAAAGATGTATCTCTGGGGATCGTGGTCTGGGGATAGTTTCCCAAGAGAAAATGATCCATAAGAATTTAAAAGAAAATATACTTATTTCATGTAGATTCGACCAAGTTAGAATTTTATTATATTATATATAGATTACATAAAAAGGAAAATGTTGACATTATAAAGTAATAATGTTTATTTTTTTAACTTATTATTTTAAGCAAATGCATATCAATTATATTTAAAATCTGCAATAACTGCACCGTGCACCTATTTTGCCCATTATTAATTACTTTTTCTCACTTTGAGAGGTTCTAGAAATAAATCCACCTTTGCCCATTTCGTTCGCTATTATCTCAACATGATTATAATATGAATAGAATTCTTCAGAATGTTAAAAAGACAAATAAATGAACACCCACAATTTATCTATGTATTTAAAATTTAATTTTCATTACTTATATACAAATTACAACATTCACTATTATAATAGGTATTAGTCGTCCTATATTTACATATGTAATAGTACACTTTAGAAGCGTAATTTCATTTATCCAAGTCAATAAATTACATCAGGAAACTTTTGGAGTACGAACCATAATAATCAACAACCTTTCAACGGGGGACTGACTGACCGGCTCGGACCGGTTGCTCGCTCAAGCTAGGCTCTGCCTCTACTTAGGCAATTGTACATCATAAGAACTTAAATTACCACTGATTTTCTATCTCTTCCCATAAAATAAAATATAATTAGACGTTTGTTAAAAGAGAAAATAAATATTTTTCAGCCAGAGCCCCACTTTCGCTTGTCGGTATAGAAAAATGGATTTTTACACTATAAAAGTAGACGCCGATGTTATTCAGTAAATTTGAACAGTTTGATTAATCGGTTACATTATGATTGTCGATCCCCCGTTTCATACAATATTGTACTTACTAAGTCTAAAAATCGATAAAGATTCCCAAGGAAAGCAACGAGAACAATTAAAATCATTGAAAACTTAAAAAATAACGAAATAAATACTGATATTTCAAAAAAATGTCATTTATCTTTACCTATGTTTATATAATATCTAATACGATAGCTATTTTTAAATCAATAACGTTTTTGATATAAAAATAACTTTTTTTATCATCTATGCATTGTATATGTATAGGCCAAGAGCTGACAGACTGTAATTTGTTATAATACCAGACAATTTCCATTGCTGATCGACGTTCCAATTTAGACGTATTGTCGAGTTTATGCTTCGTTAACACTTGTCAGTATCGATCTAGTATGAAGCACTTTACCGCGTATGAACTTAGTCACTGCGACGTGCGATGTCATTATTGTCTTTCGAAATAGATTTTGTTTTAGCTTTAATAATAGTCCAGGAGCCAGCGTCACTTTCTGTCTTGCAATTTCAATAGTATATAGATATTATATAAAGATAGGTACATATTACATAATATTTATACGCTAACACAGACGCAAGCTGACTGAAATGAGAGCAGATAATTTGCTTAAAATATATATAAATATAAGGCTGAGGTTACAAGTTTCACTAAATTACAACATTGTTCATAAAACTATTTCGATATACAAACTTTTATTCTAACATTACATATTAATGTGAGCATAAACTTTTGTTTATTCAGCTTATTTAAAGAAACCTCATTGAACATATAAAATCGATATTCCGACAATTAAGGTATCTATACAGTACACCTTTACTTACCACTTATTTTAATTAAAAGTATCGAGAATGCTAGAACAGTGTAAAAATAATATTACAAGTTATTTTAAAACAATTACTTAGAATTACTTAAAAGTAAGGTGTTGTATAAACTCAGCCCTACCCTTAGGTCTAAGAGAGAGATCGTATTTATCGTCTCCCGCTCTCATTTTAGTCGGATTGGTGTCACTATAAGCCGACAACTCCTGTCCGAAGACTAAACATTGATAAAATACGTAGGAATATTTAGAATGACATCGAAGTATCTCGCCAGGAGTTGTTAACTTAGTCTATAAATATACAAGAGCTCAGGTGCAGGTTGACTTTGAAATTATGTACATGTTTACGAGAAAAAAGTCACGTCGGTTATACTAGAATATGCGTATTTTTGAACAGCAAGTAAAAATGAGAGAGTAAGTACGATGCGAAGGTGCCGCACCTATGATTTATTATAATTAATGCTTAAACAATACAAGAACCCCTCAAAAAGGCAGTCACGGACGAAAGTTCACGGATTTAAATTTCAAATTCAATCTGCATTCAACCGCGCCCATACATAAATTAAATGCACCGCCACTTAACTTGTCTAACTACGATATACATTTACAAACCATTTGGATTGCACGTATCTACCACGGTCATATAGAAAAGGCTAGCCCAAAAATGAGAAAACTATTCATTTCGGTCACGTGTTTTTAAATGCGCATTCTTGAGCGAATGAATTATTAATACACCTTGTAGTTTGCTTTATTTGCTCAGAAATAGTCCACATGGCAACACGTTTGCCTTCTCTATACGCCTATGCTTAGGATCGCGGCCACCGACGCGCGATACCATATATATCACAACTAAATAAATTATATTTTTATATTTTTCACGACTGTACCCGATTTGATGAAATCTTATAAATAGGGATATGGTATTGTGAGCGTCCTTCGTCCTGTTACGATTTAATACTTCCAATGAGACGCTCGTTGAGGTGGGAAACAATTCCGTTACAGTGGATACACACGTGTGGACTTATCTTTATAATAATTATTAAGAATTTAACAATTCTACGTGCAATACAATATCAATTTCACATTTTAGACATTGCTGTACGATTACGAGAATTTTTTACATTCAATAACAGAGAGCAAGTGACCAACGTCTATGGAGTTATAGGAAAAAATGATTACTTCGAATGTTAGAGCATTAGTGGCCCTGGCTCGAAGTCATTGACTCATGGCAATTAAAACAGCATTAAGCTACAATCGCTGAAACTAGCACAACCGTATACAGTAACTTGTACTACGATAATAGATGAATTCACAGAAAAAGTATCAAATTAATCAATTACGGCCTAAAAGAGTAAAGATTGTGCATAGTTCTGATCGATTTAAAAGCTTATGAATATGTAAATAAGGTCGAAATTAAACGTTGAGAGCTTAACTATATAGTAGCCTCTAAGGATGGAAAGGAAATGCTTATCTTAGGTTTATATATACACATACATTTAATCTATTACAAACAATTAGGTATAATATGGGTTATAAAGATACGTCCACACTAGACGGCCACGGCAAGACGACACGGGAGCTAACGACATCGGACGGATCATTTCGTTCATCGGGCGGGGTGCGGTGGAACCGCTCGAAACTACATGATTTAATAACAAAATTATCATCACATAATATAAATTATCGTAAAAGTTCTTTGTTATTGCAATACATTTAGTTTTTATCGTATACAAAATAATTATATGCCAATCTGTTACATAACAATTTAGAATATTAAATAAGAGACTTATTTATGTAAAAATTATAAAGTTCAAACGAAACATCATTTTAAAGTCAACAAAAAAAGAAATACGTATCAGGAACAAAAAAAACTTTGCAATGCAACATCAACGATATAGCCTCAAAACAGAAAAACTGAAGTAACAGAGCAACAAGGAAACATGTTAACTTAAACATTCAAATAATTAAAAATAATAAATAATATAAAAATAGTTTTAAATGAGTGTAGCGTCTGCAACCCCAGCCCTGCCCCCTGCCTACAACGCGGGCGGCGGCCCGCGCGGGGCCCGCGGTCAGTCGCCCGTCGCCGTCACCGTCGTCCAACTCCATGGACTGTTGTAGTTCTTTTGACTGAAAAAATAGAAAAACATAGGTCAGATAGTAGTACAAACAATTAACTTATTAATAATTTTTAGTTTACACAAATATTTGTCATTTTTTGCAATTTTTTTTCAAGGATTTGTCTCACGACATGTGTCGTCCTAATGGCTAAAAACTTGTAACTTTACTTAATTTTATGACCTGTATCATATGCAACAAGTAACATCTTAAGTTATATAGTTTTCCCGCATAAAGTAATCGAACTTCTAGATCTCGGCGTCGCGTCGTGTTGGAATCAAAAGTGCATGTTACGCTATAGTGTAAATATGCTAGGTTATATAATGCATTACTGCTACCTATTTTTTTATAATAATTTGTTAATAACGCAGTAATCTTCAAATATCATTGAACAATAATTATTTTGTATTTGTTTTTCTAAATGCATTTACATCGGAAAATTTTGTGCGATAGTATAATCAGTGTACACATATTGCGACAACTTTACTGTATTACTAATAAAGGAAGTGACTATTTGAATGTGTAATATATTTTTTCAGAATAAATGTAGATAGGTATGTGTATTTAGCCTTTAAGTCTCTTTATGGCCTTCATTCAAGGCGAGTGGGATCAGACTATAGTCCATGCTTGGTGGCCAGCGGTTTGACGGATTTCACATGCCTATGAAAAAATATGCTAAGATCTGTAAGATATGCTAGTTTCGTACCGATGCGATGGTGCACGAAATCGGCCAGGAGGGTGTCATCTAAAAGCGTCGTCTTAAAAATAAATATGTATATATTTATTTAAAATTGAAGTATGTTTTTAAATTCAAATCAACAGCTTTTCACTAAATGCATATTAAGAAAGTGTGTACGGTACTAACAAAAAAAAGTCTGTCTCTTTGTTCCGGCTAATTTTTTAAACGGCTGAACCGATTTTAACGCGACTTTCATTCGCAGATTGCTAATGTTATAAGGCATAACTTAGGCTACTTTTTTTTAGAAAATTTGTTTATTTTAACAAGCAGAACCCGCGGCTTTGCTCGTGCTATGTTATGAGGGACGAACCCGAGCGAAGCTTAGGCTGAGTCGCTAGTATTAAATAACAAAGGATATTATGTACCTATATTATAATCATGATAGTTCCAACATCTACGATGAGATAATGCCTGCTGCATTTTTGACAAATGTTTTAAGCATTAAAAAAAACTTTCAGGAAAGAGAGCTATTAATAGTCATTGTCAATATTATAGCATGAATAAAAATTGTAAACGAAAATAACTCTTACCCTAAAACACATAGAAGCGAAATTGTCATAAAAATATAGTTGTTTATATTTTTTGTAAGTAATAATCTCCCTTATCATCAACCAATAAGGACTGTAATCGTGCAGCGAAATGATAAGTTAGTTGCCAACTGTATAAGCAGTAGACACTAGTTTTAAAAGTTTGTTTATTCTAGTCTCTTTGCTAATCCTCAGAGACTCACTTTAAATTCAGACGGAATACAAATTCTCTACATTCGTTTAAGTTTGGTCTTCAGAACGGGTGCCGTCAGGAAATGTATTATTTGGTTAAGAATGGATATCATTCTATTGTATACTAGTGGACTAGTAGATCACCTTCGCTTCACTTAGTTTTGTCCCTAGGCAGTAGGTACATACAAAAAAATGAAATGTTTTTAATTTCAATTTAACAGCTTTTCACAAAATGCATATGAAAGTATATATACGGTAGGTACCTATTAACATCAAATGTTTGTCTGTCTGTCTGTTTGTTCCGGCTAATCTCTGAGCTGGACCGATTTGGACGGGACTTTCACTCGCAGATAAGTAATGTTATACTGAATAACTTAGGCTACTTTTATTTTATTAAAAAAATATATAAAAACCGTTTAATTTACTTTAATTTACGCCCAGCGAAGCGAATTCCACGGGAACCGTACATTTACAACCGTCCAAAAGAAGCATACGTCTATATTTTATTCCAGCCTATACCCTATCTTTGTACCAAAATTCATTTCATATAAAACATAAAAATGCATTTAAAACATTATTTAGGTAGTTTAATAATTCCACAAACTTTCTCGTTTATAATACCATTAAAGTAAAGAGAACATAGTAGGTTGGTTTGTGTCAGGTCACTCAGGGGTCATCGAAACTATGCCCGTGCAACGTATCTACAGCTACGTACTTATACTCATATATGAGCCCAGAATGAAATATTATTTCTTTTTACGCAGAGTGTTAAAGGTATTTGTATTTATATATACTCGAAAATTTATTTATTATAAATAAAATAAACATTTCTCTGTTAAGTAAAATTCGTCGAAGCGTACAAGAGGGAAGCAACGTAAGCGAACTTGACCCACTTGTGTTCAAGATATGAATTATTTACCAAATCGTTTCAACACGCACGCACCGTTTTGCAAATATTTTTTCAAGCGCTGTTATGCTTGGGGAGCGATGTGAGTGGCGGCGATTAGCGGGTGATTGTATAACGTTATATTATTATTATTTATTAATTTTTAAATAAAACTTTCTTTATATTATAGGTTTTTTTCGAAAAATTTAATTACATTTAATTTAAAATGTACGGATGGTAAAAAATCCAACAATCCCTTCTATCCAAATAACAATGGTAATAATTAATAATACTCGTAATATGGCAAGGCATTGTAACGTACTTAGGCGTTTAGCTTTGGTTGAAGTCAAAGCAAAAGTATAACTTTAATAAATAGGCAAAAGCACAGAATATATAAATATATTTCATTTCTCCCTCTCCTTTCCAACTGGCTTAAAGCCCATTGACAATGTTTCTAAATAGAAAAAAAATATGTGGCCATAAAAAAGAAGTAAAATATATGGCGATTTCCCGCTATTACTCGCGCGCTCTCTCATCCGCACTGAAGTAGGAACCATGAATGACGTGTAAAAAACTTAAAACGTTAATGGACGCGTTCATACTGCGCACAATTTGCTTTTTGCGATCGAAGAATGTGAAAAACGTTGATCATTCGATAGATCTGTTTCTGTGTAAACAATTAAGATGGATTTCTATACGTTTTTATTGGTGATGGCTTGTGAGAAAAGTTTAGTATAATTATTGTTTAAATTAAGTCGTCTGTTTAGTTTGATCTTTAATTTTTGTCTTTGTACTAACATAAGTTGATTTAAAGTGTTGAAAGTTGTTAAAATGTAGTTGTTTGGATATCAGTTTTAAGAACAGTATGGTTATAGCAATATACAGCTTCTTTTTTATATAATAGGTTTTGCAGTAGAGGGTTGTTACCCTCTTACATGAAGTCAGATATCTATAGGAAATCTTCTTTTCATTACTTGAATTTTAAGTTTATAGTGTAGTTGGCATGGATGACACCCGAGGGAGTGACAACGAATGTATATTTCGGTTATTGGATGGCATCCTCTAACTAGGTCATCAAAGCTACACTCTCACAAGTGTTTCTCCTAAACGACCTACATGACTTGTATATTAGTAATAAACTAGTGTGCTTCTAACATATTGCAAACAGACAGGTGTTACAATCATGGTACAACGGTAATCATGTTGAAAATGATTCGCACATGACGACATCTGAATTGCGAGACCCGGATTTGAACCCGCATCTCTTGGTTATCCAAGCGAGCGTATTAACGCTGGGCTATCACTCAGATTAGTTATGTTTTATTGTAAAAAAATGTCCATTGCAGTGACATAAAAACAAGTGAAGTGAGAGTTGTGCTATTGACTGTAATAGGTTTGATTGATGTTTATCACAAGTACACTGTACATAGGGGCTACGGGGGCAGCAGTTCGAACTACGCGACACGCTTTCAATATACTTTTATTAATATAAAGTAGTTTATCGCCGACTCTACAGACTACACGTGTCTTAAATTAGGTAAAAGCTGAAATCCAATGACACATTTTGAAAACAATTAGGGCGTGTTGTGATAATTTAGTTCTTCTCTTTCACGCAGTAATGGTGGAAATAATCGACGTGACGTGCATATTTTACCATTAATAATCAACTTCGTATTTAGAGCAGTTTACTGAATAACGCTTGTAAATGGATCATCTCAAGGGTCTTAAGCAAGATGTCATTTTACATTTGCTGAAGAGTAGAAATGAGATTGACATATTATGATTTTTTAGTATATAACGATATATTGTGTCATTTAAATAATTTCTTTTCTTTAAAGATTCTTGAAAAACGTCTTATGTATTTAGATAGTCTTTTTCTTTTTTCCCCAAGATTAAGGGTTAAATTATATAGTACCTACCAACTAATGTACTGCGATAAAAAGAATTGATCGTTTTCCTTGGAGTGTAAATAACAGGTGTACTTATTACACTTTTGTATAAATTGTAACATTGTAACATATCAACAATATCGTTGGTATGGCGTTTTGTAAAATAAGCCAAGTTGTTTAAAACTCAGGTCTCACATTTTCTTACTTAGCTAATAATATCGGTTTAAAGAATCTTCTGCAGAAAAAAATCGTCTCTCGTCTGAGAGAGTCTAACAAGTTTTTGAATGACGTGCAAAGTCGAGAACATGGACTATGGCATTTTCATATGTTTTTAGGAGATCACGGGTCCAGCCATGGGGCGTTCAAAAGAAAATCGTAAAAGATTTTAAACTTGCAGCAAAAAATAGATTTACATTGTAAAACACTACATTTAGATATATAATTTTACTAGAGTGCCTTTTATTGCAGGCCATTAAGTAACATTGTCGCTAACTTCAGATGTTTTCTTTTCATGCTGTATTGTTTCATGTATACAGAACTAGCAAACCCAGCCCGCTTCGCTGGGCGGAAGGGAAAATAAATTTAACGCTTATAATGATTTTCTAATAAAAAAGTAGCCTAAATTACTCCTTATAACATTAGCTATCTGCGAGAGAAAGTCCCGTCAAACTCGGTCCAACCGTTTCAGAGATTAGGTGGAATATTTAGTGAAAAGCTGTTCATTTGAAATTAGAAACATACACTTCTTTATTTATATCTATAGATAATTGAGCCCTTTTTAATGTCCAAGTGCTGGGTACGGCTCTACATTTACTACAATGGGGATCGACCACGCAAAAGGACGGGTTGGCACTTGGCCTAGTTCACATGTCTTACGAAAACTCGCTAGGTTTTCTGAATATGCAGATTTCCTTACGTTTTCTTTCACCGTACGACAAGTGGTTATCATGTTAGAGATGTTTCTTAACTAAAAATATAAGAAATACGAAACTCAATATTTGAATTTAGGTAAATAAAATTCATTACAAATATTCACAAGTTATAATTACTTTTTACCATAAATATTTTTATGAGTAACGAATTTTTGCCATGAATAAGTTATTAAACTTTACCTATCAAAAGTTTATGTTAAGCAAAAATCTTGATTACGTTGGGTTCATCAAAGGAGAGTCGCAGACGTAGATTCTGAATAAAACACCGTAACTTCGTCAAATAAACCAAAAATCTTTGTCATCATATTCTAATTAGGTAGTGCTTTTAGCGTTAATTAATAGACGTGAGAACTATTCAATAAAATGAATGCCTTTATATTTGCTGACTACCCACTACCCACTACTACCTACTCATTAAAAAATGTACCTACGATAATTAATATTGAAGTGTTTGTTTATATTATCAAAAGCTTTTCACGTAATGTGTTTATACATGGAATTATATATTATAGCAGGTACTTATAAAAAAAAATTGTATCTATCTGTTTGTTCCGGCCAATCTCAGAGACGGCTGGACCAATTTTGACGGCTTTGGGCTTTTATTGGCTAGCTGATGATAAAATTTGAAGATTTTGTCATCAGGATCATTTAAATTTAGTATCTTAGCGAAACTCGGCAAGATCATAACCAAAAATGACACTATATATGTATGCAGACATAAAGTGTCACCTTCTATGACAAACTAATACTGGTTTGTACTACTTTATTCGACAGAAAATCTATAGCATCTACAGAAAAGCAGTATAGTGTGGAGCAACCTTAAGTCTAGATAAAGATTTGAAAGGAGGTTCTAATGTAGCTGCATCGCGTCGGCATGTGCCGTTCCCATTTTCACAAATATAACAATCGTGAAATACCACCGTATCTATTAAACCTTAGTTGATCTCATAATTTACACGTGAAATTATAGCAGCCAAAATTACAATGATTATATAAATAAATGCAAAGCTCGTGAGTAGGTTTATTACTTCTTCAAATAGCTTTTATCCTGGATTAACGTAGAAGCCTTTAAGCTTTTTTAACGACGTAATTACTATGTGGACAAAGCCTTGAGAAAAAGTAGGATTATGTTATTTTTTTTTATGTTGGGACATTATTACAACAGCGCCATCTAGTTCCGTGGTAAGCTAAGCTTGTGTTACGGATACCAGATAGATGATATACTACACATATACATTTTAAATACATACATATTATAAATATAAACATCCATGACTGAAGTACAAACATTCGTGTTCAACAAATGAATGCCCCCAGCGGGACTCGAACTCGCGACCGCTGGCGCAGAAAGTAGGGTCACTACCAACTGAGCCAAACGAGTCGTCATTGATCGATTATTTGGTTTATCTCAATGTATTTTGTAAAAATGTATCTTTATTACACTATAACTCCTAAGTTAAATCATATGCGGAAGCTATAAATAATACGACATACACAGCGTAAAAAGTATTAAGAGATCATTTTTTGACATATAATAACCTCTGAAGATGTAACAATTTTTGTTATAATAAATAATATTTGCTAACCAAACTTCACAACTTATCTGTATATTCTATGTTTTTTTTTAATTTAATTACTTAGTCGACAAAGGTATTACTAATCTATATGAAAATTACATTTCCGAAGCATCAAATTAAAAAAAAAACAAACAAACAAACCCAAAGATATCGCTCTAACATATTCCTTAAATCCGTACACAAAGGCATCATTAGAAGCATTTATTCTTTAGATATATTAATTTAATTCTATGAAGATTACTAGAATATGCATAACGCCTGAACCGATGGCCCTTAAATATGACTTAAGCACGTTTTATTAATTTTTTGAGGTACGCTTAAGCAAAGTGCAATAACATTATAGGCTATTTAATACTAGCAGTACTTCGTGACTTCGCTCTATAAGTAATTAGTAATTACGAAGATTACATACTATTAGGTGTTTGCCTTCTTATAATAAATATATGTGTTTGTTTGTATGTAGGTACCTATATATAGCGTAAATTAAAAAAAAAAAATTGGTGTCTTGGCCTTTTATCAATCTTTGATAGGTAGTGTTCAAGATATCTAACCTAACCTACCTGACTTAAGCATAACAGATTACTACCAATATTATTTTATAGAAAGTATGTGACTTTACGAGTTAAATAAATTAATTCGGCAAATTGTTTTACTTAGGACCTATTTGATTTATTGATTAATTAAATATTTGAGCCCAAAATAACATTTTTGGGTAATCTCTTAACGGACCCATCTCCTTTATTACTTTAGGAGTATTTAATTAGGTAACTACGTAATAGCCGCCGACATCCGGCGCTTTGATGGCGGAAATTGCAAAAAATAAGTAATATGAAATGCCTGTTATTGATATGTGTAATTTGTAAATATATCTGCAGAAAAAATGTCCTCTATTGGACAATATTACTATATTAAACGACACGTTTGGCTCAGTTGGTAGTGACTCTACTTTCAGCGCCAGCGGTCGCGGGTTTGAGTCCCGCTGGGGGCATTCATTTGTTGAGTTGAGTTGATTTATTTAAAAATATATATGTATCTATCTGGTATCTGTAATACAAGCTTCGTAGCTTAGCACGGAACTAGATGGCGCTGTTTTAATAGTTTCCCAACATATTCGTATTTAATTTTTGTTAATGTCATCTGATTCAAGACTATTCTAAGATTATAAAGCTTCTTCTAGAGTGAAATAATTACTTAAGAAAAGATTTTATCCTGAATCGTTTAAAAAATCTTGAGTATGCATAGATGGGTAAATGAACATGTCATTAAAAATAACATTAACGGTTTACAATTTGATTGTCACTGTGGTTGATATCGAATAACATGATATGGTCTTACACTCGAGGTGTTGTTCTGTGTTCATTAAAAACAAGGCGTGAGATCGTTTCACCATTAGCGATAATATCATGTAACGAAAAAAACCTACACTCCACAGCACCTTCTTCTTTTAAAGTTGGTTATTATTAATTTCCTAACATAGTTGTAACAACTGCCAGTATGGATTACCTTTGACCTTGTAAATATCATAATTCCAATTTAACGACATGAAATAAGATTATTAAGCAATTTAAAATAGATTTGGTATCATTTTCATGGTGCAAAGTAATTTGTTTTTAAAATTATATACATACTAGCGACTCACCCTCGCTTCGCTCGGGCTCGGGTTCGTCCCCAGGTGTAACCTAATTTAGTATAGTTTTAAAATGACGTAATTTCCATATATAATCGCGTTAGAAACGCTTCCATTCGACCGTTTTTTCTCCGATTCACTTTGCAAAACGGACTACCACGTAAAAGCCTTTTTATTTTTCGGTTTTTTATATAACCTATGACACTCAGCAATAATGTGGCTTTCTATTGGTGAAAGAATTTTTAAAATCGGTTCAGTAGATCCCGAGTTTACCCCTTACAATTTAACAAATATACAAACACACAAACTTTACTTCTTTATAATATTAGTATAGATATTAACTTAACATTCAAATTTGTATGGGCTACTGTATTATTCATACATTTCATTATTTAAATAGATTAAAATCTTTTATACTACAGACTAGAAACTCACCCTCGCTTGGGGTCGTTCTCTAGGTTCGTTTTAACGTTCCTTTTATCACAGACGTTACATTTTCCTTATATAATAGTATCCCATAATATGTGGACTCGGACAAACAACTATCATTATACCAAATTTCATAAAAATCCCGTGGTTTTCTCGCAATGTTGTCAGACAGACAAACATTCTAAAATCTAAAATAGATTCAGCCACTGTATCGATAATAATGACTATTTCAATAAGGTTATCTAAGACTAGCTGTTCCTCGCGGCTCCGCCCGCGTTTGTAGAAGGATGAAAATTTAGGATTATATTTAGGTTTTGAAGCCAGATCATAAAAAAATAAAAGTAAAGATTTGATCTGAAATTAAGAAATAAAAAATCTGGAGAGATCCCTACATATATTTAAAATGCTATGATAATTTTTAAATAAAAAAATGGTTGTTGTGCCTCACTCGACATAGATAGGTATAGTGTGTCGCGGACTTTTTTGTAGATATTTATAAGATCTACAATTAATTAGAACATTTTATGGTTCTATCTTTTATAGTTTAGGCAGCGTACGCAAAATAAGTTACTTTTCTGGTTGATTTTTTACACCTTGTGTCCGAAAAACCCAAATATCTTACGGAACCCTATTTTTTTCCAAAATAAAATATAGTCTATGTTACTCGTGGATAATGTAGCTTTCGAATGGTGAAAGAATTTTTAAAATCGGTCCAGTACTTTTTGAGCCTATTCATTACAAACAAACAAACAAACAAAGTTTTCCTCTTTATAATATTAGTGTAGATTAGTGTAGATATCGCCAATGGTAGCTGTAGATTTTCGACTGTAAGGCACTTGAAGGTATATTTTATTACGCGATATTTTCCCTTTTTTATATAAAAATGGAAAAAAGTTCTATCTATATATCTATATCGATATATGTGGTGTAACGACATAAGAAAGGTGGAATAATTTAGTGTATAACAGTTTGAATGTTCATATATACACCCGTCGTTTACATATCTAATTTCCAAACACCGATATAAAAAAGAACAATTTTTTATTCGAAATAGTGTTTACCGTACGTCGGTACAGACAGAGTACGACTATGCTATTATATATATTTTCGCACGGCGCGGGCGCAGTCTCATGTCAATTGATCCAATTGCTTCGTGACCCGAGGTCGAACCCGCTCTACATCAGATGTCAATCGTCTATTAGCTTGCTTTAATGCAGCCAATTGAATTGTTCTAAAAGTTATATTTGTACTTCTAATACTCTAAGGTTAGCTTTACCACGTTATAATATAACGGTTTTGTGTCGTTTGAAGTACCTACTTATTTATCGAAACAAGCAATTTACCGAAAGAGTTTTTATACATAATTATTGACATTTATATTAAAAAATTTATTCGTATTTAGAAAATATTTTCCTTTATTTAAGTAGAAAAGATACTTTCTACATATCTTCTTCACATATAACAAAATTCTTACTGAGTCGAATCTGTACTTTTTTTGGAATATTTTTAGGAAAATCTAATTGAAATAGACATTATTATCGATATAGAGGCCAAATCTATAGTTTTTAGAATTTTTGTCTGTCGGTCTGTTTGTGACCGCATTACGAGATTTGGTATGATGTTAGCTGGTTATCAGGATCAGGATATAGGATACTTTTTACTGCTGGAAAGTATCTCATTTCTAAGCGATCTCAAGTTACCGTTAAAACCGGCTGTAAAACATCACACGGTATATGAAATTTAAGAATTTAGTTTCCGGTCTTTAAAACGCGGGCGGAGTCGCGGGAAATGCGAGTCGTATATATTTAAATCTAAGAAATAAAGCTTTGTTTTAAAAATAGAGTTAAAGAAAAAAATCGATGTATACGCGTTTCACGCAACGTGTACAGAATAATTTTAAAGTGCAATGTTATGTACGATTTTTAATATTTACTAAACTTTGTGTAGAGATAACTTATTATTCGGATCCTCATTAAGGATACATAAAGTAGAAAATTGAAGGTCTTAATAATATAACAAAAAGCCAGAAAAATCTGCAGTTGTAAAAGTCTTTTCTCCTATACAATATCACAATAACTATCCATATCTATTAAAACCTACTTAAGGACGAACCCGAGCGAAGCAAGGGCAAACCACTAGTTAATTATTAATTAATAATTTGATTGTGTATTAACATTGCGTTACTGTTGATTCTTTATTGAACGATGCTAGTTCTTATAAGAAATACCTAATAATATTATTGCCATATCTATTAAATATTTATTGGAATCGTAATTTTTCTATGACGTTCAAACTCCAAAGGTTAACCATTTATAGTGTAGAACGCGACTTATGAATAAAATATACTCTTTTAATATTAAAATTCTTATTTATATATTAGTTATTTAATCGGGACATTACATTATGTAAATAAATACATTATATATGCCTTAAACAGGTAATAATTAAAAAAAATTATAGATATACATACATAAAAACCCTTATGGTCGTAATAGCTACACATACATACATACAACATAATATATTAACGACTAGCGACTCTACCTCGCTTCGCTCGGATTCGTCCCTATATTTAGCTCAAGCTTAGTTACTCTTTATAATATTAGCTACCTGCGAGTGTAAGTCCCATCAAAATAGGTCCAGCCGTTTCAGAGAACAGCCGTATCAAACAGACAGACATACAAAAATTTTAAGAATTGATTTTTTGATGTTAAAATCAAAATTAAAATATACTTTATTCAAATAGACTTTTACAAGCACTTTTGAATCGTCACATTTACATTATTATATAAAATTTAAATTAAATGTCAGTCTGTAAGTCTGGGACTTGGGAGTAAGCCACCGACTCGGAATGCTGTTCTGCCGAGAAGAGCCGTTAGTACTGTATATGCTTTCATATGCGTTTAGTTAAAAACTGTTGATTCGAAATTAAAAACAGACATTAGGTACATTTATTTTTATGTATAGAATATAGATGTATTATAAATACGAAATACCAATTATATTTTTCATATCAAATGAATAATATCATAGTTATATACGATAATTTATAAAACAAAAATATAAAGCAATAAGAGTAAAACATAAACACAAAACATTTCTTAGAATCCCTCTTATATAATATAATTTGTAATATTATTTTCCGTTAGAAAGAATATTCCGGAGCTTATATATTTCTCAGAAGGGGTCTTAATATTACTTTTCAAAGAAATGTGTTTTATTACGATGTAAATATTAATATTAAAGGAGATGAAAACGTTCCGTGATGATAAAGAAATATTTAGTTTATTTTTAATGCCAAAAACGTGTACACGTGTATTTCTCTTCAGGTCACGTCGACATTTTATATTCAATCGATATCAGTAACAGAAATGAAAAAATATTTTGTAGCTTTATCATTATTTAACGGTGTGTTTAACAAAACGTTGTTTTGTTAAACGGATAACCAACTATTATCACACAAAATTTCGTCAAAATCTGTGGGTTTTTTCGTAATATGTAAACAGACTGACAGAAAAATCTAAGAACTAGAATTACTCATAGTGTATCGACAGTGACTTTTTCAATAAAATTTTACTAATAATATTGAATGTACAGATTCCACTTAATTAGAATTTTATTTTACGTTATATTATTTTTAGCGTTAACTATCAAAGACGTTATCTTGCTATTTTTAAAGTTTACACCGATTATGTGATCTGTGGTTTACACTGAACATTCATATGTGTGTCAATTTTAATTGACTCTGCTATATTTCATCCATACTAATATTATAAATGCGAAAGTAACTCTGTCTGTCTGTCTGTCTGTTACCTTTTCACGCCTAAACCACCCAACCGATTTTGCTGAAATTTGGTATGTAGATAGTTTGCATTCATGAGAAGAAAATAGGCATATTATTTTTTGGAAATTCAACCCCTAAAAGGGTTAAAAGAGGTGGCAAAGTTTGTATGAGAAAATATTTTTATTGCACATTTTTGCATGAAACTTTGAATTAATCCTTTTTAGTACAAATGATGAAACACGTATTTCAGGGTTTTTCGAAATTCACCCCCATTGGGGGTTAAAGGGGGTGGCTAAGTTTGTATGGGAAATTTAATTCTATTAAAATATTTTGCGTGAAACTGAAATAATGCTCTGCAATACAAATTATGAGATACATATCTAAGCGTTTTTTGAAAATCAACCCCTATGGGGGTTAACGGGGGTGGCACAATTTGCGTAGGAAAAATATTTAACAGTAATTTTTACCATAAGTCCATAACAATGAACCACGTACATCAGTTTATCATTAACGAAAAACACACAAAGAAATTATGATACACATAGTAGCAAAATTGGTTAAAAATAGGAAATAAGTTTTAGAAAGCGCAGCAGTGGCGGCACGGCAGGATGCTACACAGTAGTTTTCAGAAAAGAGGGCCAGAACTTTAAATGGGGAATCAGTCCTTGGTACATTATAAGTAACAGTAAGCAAAAACGTTTATTTTTTTATTCACTCTTAGCGCGAGCGAAGCCGCGGGCACCGCTAGTTTAGTTATAAATAACAAGTTTATTTAAGTATATTGTAAGGGTCGTAAGGTGTTGGAAGCTATTAATATTGTGTATTACGTCAATAAAGAGGGTATTAAATGTAAATAAAATCTGAGTGCCAGTTATAGGTAGAGCTAAGTGACATTTAAAGAAATGAAAAACCAATTTAAAAAAACAAAACAAGCATAGATTCATATGAAATTGCCAAAAAGTTTACGGTAAAAAAGAAAATATATTGTTTTTTAATCATTCCTTTATGTCATTTGATCCACTTATTTGAAGCCTTTTCATTAATGTTTATTCACATTTCCACGCACAAATAATAAAGTAAAGATGACATACGTCAAATATAATACAAAGTTAACACAGATACGATTCCGGGGTGGAACTACCCCCACCCGTAGGGTCGAAATGTTTTACCTCCACATTTACCCCTTATCCGTCCCATCCTTCCCCCTTCCTCCCTGTGCGAGTTTGAACGAGAATATTCTAGAATTTGTCCGGATTCCATTTAAAATACTTTTCACTTCGATTTTTACTTTAATTAATAAAATGTAGGCGTATATTTTAATTATTTTTATTTCCACTTTCCGCTGATTGGATTTGACATTTAATTAAAAAGTAATGTTTGTAACCTGCGTTCGTCTACGTCAGATTAATTACGAATATTACTATTAATTTTTCCATATCAATCATATATATTTCCATAGCAATCCCCGTGACTCCGCCCGCGTTCTAATAACTATTAAGAAATAGGGATTGGTTGTAGAAGGATGAAAATTTAGGATTACAAGTATTTTTTATGCCAAATCAAAAAACATAAAAAAATTGGTCTAAAAATAAGAAATAAAAAATCTGGATAGGGCCCTCTTATCGCCTGAGGGAATAAAAAATTGCCTACAATCTATTCTCAGACCTACCAAATATCCAAAAAAATCTTAAAATTCGGTCAAGATGTTTTGGAGGAGTTCGATAACAAACACTGTGACACGATATTTTTATATATAAGATGAAGAATACAATGAAGTACTTATAAAGTATTAAATTGAAGTTTTGATCGATACAGAGCTATATAGGAAGTCGAATGTATAGTTTTGAAATTTTTTGTATAACTGTCTGTTTGGGAATGCATAACGCGAAAACCATTCGACAGATTTTGATAAAATTTGGTATGATGATAACTGGTTATCCGTAATTATTACTGAAATTTCGGTAAATATACTGAAAATTCGAGGGATCTATACTAACCGCTAAAGAGTACCTAGGGACGAACCCGGGCGTAGTGAGGGATTTTTCATTTTTATCGAAGAAATATATTAAAACGTAAAACATTAATTGCTACAACGCAATGTCAAAAGCAGACAAAAATCTAGGCAAAGCTTAGCTAGTATATAGCTTTAAAGTATGAGCCGGCTAGCCACCTCGAGTGCTCTTGTCTGTAACTACACTCAGCGTCTTGGTGGAAGCACCCTACTATGACGTTAGGGGTGACTGAAAAAATTTGGAAAAATAACATTTTTTCAAATTTATGCTAATAATATAAATTATAAAGTATATTCAGAAATCGGTCTGTCACTCTTAATGCCCGGTTTAGATTTTCAAAAATCATTTTTTATTATATACCTAATTATAATTTTGTATCATTTATTACATATAATGAAATTGTTATATAAGTTTGTATGTATATTTTAAATAACTAACAAAGAGGCCCATTTCAACATATGCAAAGTAGTTAAACAACAAAGTAGTTTTTCATGTTCTATGAAAGGTGAGTGCAATTTTCACTTAGCACGTAGCACCGTCTCTGAGAGTATGTAGATTTTGTTATCTAAAATTATACTTGCAAAATTATTTAAATTAAGAAAAATTTTATATATAATTATTATAAAAAAAAACATTTTTAAAACAAGCTTTATATCATATGGATTGTCAAATCTAAAGGTTTGATGTAATTTAGCTTATTTCTTAGTTATATACCGGAGTCCGCCATATTGGATTTAGAATGACGTCATTCAGTTTCACTTAGAATGACGCCATGCATTGTCATGTAAACTTAACGTGTATGTATAATTTCAGCTCAATCAGTTGAAGATAAGTATATTAAAATTTATTTTCAAGATTTGGTCAGAACAAACAATGCCATTAACATAATGTACCTGATCAATTTTTACATTTAAAGACAGTGTTATTAAACGAAAAATTATAAAAATGAGATACAAATTTTATAAAAGTCAGACAAAAATAGAGAGTCAGAGTCAGAACTAAACTGAAAATTGATAAAATACTCGGAATACTAAACTAATACCAAGTGAACTGAATATTAATAGTTAAAGTTTACCAATAAATCTAATTTCTACGTAGATAACGTTAGTACTCATAATTTATAAGTAAAAGCGAGTCTAAATGAAGCTCTCTAAAACGTTTGAAGATCGCAACTGAGGAGATATGTTATAATACTTAAGATAATATGATTTACGAGGCATAGCTGTTAGCATGAGACTGTTACACGAATAGTTCTGACCTGTCTTTATTAGATTGTATAACAACTACTCGTTATATTTATATAGCACTAGCGCCACACTCTCGCTTCGCTTGGATTCGTCCCTACATTTAGCGCAAGCGAAGCCGGGGTAGCTTCCGCTAGTAAATGTATACAAAAACTTGACAAATTATAATATTATAATAGTTTTTGAGTTTATCGCGAACAGACATACAGACGCACGCGACGGAGGACTTTGTTTTACCTACGTAGTGATTAGTGGCACGCCGTCGATAAATAATTATTAAATATTAAATAATTTATAAATATTTAGGTTAGAAATATTTAAAAAAGTAATGTTATTAAGCGATGTATGGAAAGAAAGGTGGCAGATATACGCAGTCAATGTGTGTAGTCCATATAGGACGAGTATAGACTCGTACGTGGTAGCGAGCTCTACCACCGAGTTATCTCCATTGTTTATTTCCCGCTTCCCCAGTATTTGAATTCACTATATAAATATTTGTCATGTCTGTGTCCATTTGTCACTCGCAGACTCCTGAAATGCGCGTAGGATGACTAAGTTGAGGGGTGACTATCAATTTAATTATGTACCTACTTGTAGTTTAATCTACACTTAATATGGTCATATTTCATTCGAAAATTAACCATTTATGAATTTTTAGAATCATTATTATCACTTTTTGACTTAGGCAATCTGTACATTTGATAAAATTTTAACAACGACTTAGTTTTTAAAGCGACGTAATTTTTACATTAATTATTTTTTTAGAAGATTAAAATGGTCATACTCATTACTCATTAGTATCGATAAAAGAGGTCGCATACAGTATATTTTTTAGAAATGTTATGTTTGAATGTATGAGCGCATCACGAGAAAAATACGGGATGAAACCAAACAAACACAGCAGAGTCGCTAGAAATAAAATTGAATATTGGTAGTTATTAACATAACAACCCTACTTTCTGCGCCAGCGGTCGCGGGTTCGAGTCCCGCTGGGGGCATTCATTTGTTAATCACAAATGTATGCACTCCAGTCATGGGTGCTTATATTTATAATATGTATGTATTTAAAATGTATATGTGTAGTATATCAACTATCTGGTACCCATAGCACCAGCTTCGCTTACCACGGAACTAGATGGCGCTGTGTGTAATAATGTCCCGACATATTTAGTGTGGATATTTTTTCCTTTTATTTTTTCTTCTTTTAATACTAAGTATATTTTTGATATCTATGATTACATTCGATATTTTTTTTAATTTTATTATTTGTACTTACGTGATTACACTACAATATTTTTTAATTTAGTTTATGTAGTATCTTTAAGCATCGATATTATTATAACACAGCTTTTCAATGCAAGCACACGCCTTAGATCCTCAATCATGGTGGCGCAGCGTCGTACAAACAGAATGACTGATGGTGTCTGAGTGCATCTATTGTTAGCCTTCATAGAAATTATCCTACTTAGAAATGTGAAAGTTATTATTTTTAATAAATCATTGATGAAATACATGGACTTTGGATAAAGTAGTAAGTTCATAATTTTTGTAGGTACAACCTCCCCCCACCCCTTGCCACTGTGTTTCACTCATTTTTTTCAAATTCTTTAAATTTTTCAATTTTTATATATATTTTTTGATATTTTCGATATTCCCTTTGGAAAATTAGCTATTTACTAAGTGGACATTAGACACGTTATTACTTATTATATAGAATATATAAGGAAAATATTTTTTTTTTAATTTTAGTCTGTTCTCGACTGCTTCCGTTAATCTATTTTATGACGAGAAATTCACTGGCAAATAGTTGATGTTGTAGTAACTTAAGAGTAGAAATTAAAAAAAGTTACCCGAAATGTAAATGATTATATAAACTAGTTTCCCTCAGTCTCAAACCAAGGTGTAAGAAATTATTGCAAAATATGATACTAATTTTTACGATTAATTGACAACAAAAATGAAAACCATTCAAAAGTAAATTGTGTGTAGGATGTTTTAAAACAGGGAACAGCAGTGTAGGGTTATTTGAAATTGGCCCTTGAAGGGGTAATAGATTTTAATATTGGCCCTTAAAGGGCTGCACATTTAACTCGCTTCTTTCTGGTTCATTCCTACTAAGTAAAATCGGGAAAATATCTAATTTCTGAGAAATAGTATGCATGAGATGTTTTCCCACAAAAAAAAAGTAAAAAGTGTCAAATATAATATTGACTCAGTTAATAAGCTAACATCATACCAAATTACATCAAAATCGGTCTAGTATTTTTCTCGTTATGTACAGACAGACAGATAAAACATATAAAAATACAGATTCGGCCCCTGTATCCGTTATGACTCTTTCAATAAAATATTCCAACAAACATTTAATGTACAAATTCGACTGAGTGTGAATTTTCAATTCAATTCAATTATTTTGTTAATGGCTTCAAAGCGTGCCAGTTGAGCAAGTGTGAATTTTATTAAATGTATGGACGATATGAATTTGACGTCTTTCTATGTCTACAAGGTTTTATTAAATTCGAATTCTGTTCTCATTTTCTTTTTAATAAATATTATTTTAGATATTTTTCCCGGAAAATATGTCAAAGTGAAATTACATTTCGGAAAAATGATATATCTGGCCAATTCGACTGCTGCGAGTTCCCAAGGGCTGTGAATGGGATGGCTCTAACGTTTGCTGTAGGCTAACAGTCTGACGTTATCATTTCAAGGCCTAGTGCTTTTAGTGCAATTACTCCCGTCGGCTTGATGTATAATACCGTGTTATTCTCCAATTAAGGTTTAATTACGAGTGCAGTAAATAATAAATGTACCTAAATGTTTTTAACTTAATCATCTTTATCTTTTTTGTATCTTTTATTTATAACTATTTATGTTTAATTTTTTGCACCGGATTTACACAAAAAAATTCAATTTTATGAAGTTTTACTAGGTACATATTCATCCGCTATAATTCTTAAAATTAAGTTCTAGAAATTAAACAAAATGTGTGTAAACTTCGTGCGGTTGAAGTAAAATTTTGGCGTTGTGGTTGTTAAGCATTATATACTTAAAATGTAGGTATTTTTATTAAAAAGAAATTACTATAATAATAGGTACGTGTTGTATATATTTACTTCGCACCGCCCGGTATATATTGTCTTGATTATATGAATTACCATTGCACGCACCGTGGCAACGGTCATAACATGATACGTCAAACGCCGTTATTAATTTTATAAAGGTTTTTAAATTTCCTAATTTTTCGCACAACTTTCTTAATCTTTTCTTTCATATAAACCTTCTCCAAACAATAACAAACACAACAAAATAAGAATTAGCGAAATCGGACCAGCCGTGCACGCGTGATGTCGTGACCAAGGAAAATAGGGATTCATTTTTATATATATAGATTTTTTAATTACTAATCATATTTATCACTCCGCGACATTCGTTTCTCCAATTTATTAACCAACCCCTCAGTGAGTCAAATCGTCGCACTCAGAGTCATTTAATGAACCATTAAGTCGTGCTTTAGTATGGAGATTCTCGTATTAACTGTAAATACGGCCACAGATAAAAAAAAAATACGGCGGCTAAAGAAGTGTTACCTCAAAAATAACACGAAGTATCTTTTTAGTATATCTACTTATTTAACGCTACTATGATTACTAGATATATAGTTATACTAGTACATATATTGAAGTTTGTGCACTACGAGAAGCTGCAAGAGCTAAAGTGATTTGCCGCGTGTTTATGACAAAATTGAATTACCGGGGTGGCAAGTTGGGCAATGCTGAAACTGTGCGAGATAGGAAACATATCACTTATTTTTTTCAGATAAAATACAGTTAAATCCTTGCCTCTCTTTCGAATTCGTTTACAAAATTGTCTTTTAAAGTTTAAACTTTTAAATAATCAATTACTAAGATTTTTAAGAAACCGATATATTTCGGACATTTTAATTTAATAGTTTGAATTAATATAAAAGTAATTATTTTGCTCTTGTTAGTGGGCATAACTTGAGGCAATTACTTATATAATCAATAAGAATCTACCCTTATTAACGTCCCACTGCTGGGCATAGGCCTCTCTTCATTACGACAGGATTCGGTCCATAGCTCACTACTTTGTCTGATTTCACATGTTTCCACCTGGCAAGTTCTCTCAGATAAGCAGATTTCCTCACGATATCTTTGCATATGTAATACCAGAAATGCGATACCCGGTATTTTCCTACTAGTCAACCTCTACTTTAAACTAAAATAAAATGTTTAACCAAATTGATAGGTACCTAATACCTATCTTCTTTGTGATATTGAACAAAAGTAAAAATATTGACTTTAAACAAAAACAATGGTACTTCTTCAACTAAGTACTTATTTGTAATATTTCTTTATATTTCTGAGAGATATGATGAAAAGCTTTTTATTCTATTGATATTTATATAGTCAGTCGTAGAAACTTAAGTATTAAATACGTCTATTAGAAAACAAATTTTATATACAAAATATTAATAATAAACTGTTCTCTTTGAAGTTTCAATATTAAATAAACACAAATATTATCAAACAGGTATACAAAATGAAAAAGCGAAATATGTTTCTGTTTCCATTAAAAGAAATAAACAAAATATCTAATTAGACACTAACAATATCAAAAGTACGAGCGAAAAGAAAAACAAAATAAGTAACCAAAACAATTCTCCGTATACACCTGTATAGCAATAATGCCAATTAGAGATATTTTTGTTAGGAAAAATCTGTTAAAGTACGCCCTATAGGGGGTGGGACCACCCTGTTACCACCCTCGGCCCACCCTCTTAGGGTGCGTTCAGCGTGACTGTTGTCAAGACAATATTGTCTAAGCGACTGACTTGCAGCGGCGAAGCTTGTTTTATGAATATATTTTTTTAATATAGGTTGTAGCATCTTATAAACTTCTGTGTACTTTCTATAATTATTAATAAACATGGAATTTTTGAAATGTTTGTACTTAAATACTAATAATATTAATTGATAATTTTTTTGTATATTTCTATACAAATACTATTTCGTGTACCTCGAAACGGCTATAATGATTTCGATCGTACTTTATATTTAGATAAGGTGTTGTTGATGTATGCACTGAAAAAAAATTTTTTTTACTTATATCTCCAACGAAAAAATATTCATAAATAATATAACGAATGTTTAAAAAAAATTATTAATAAGGAAGTCCCTAGACAGGAAATTTTTCAAAGCATAAAAAAAGGATATTGATTTGTACCGTGCCACTGTGCATTATGAAATTGATGCAAGCCTAAACCGGATTATCGGAGGCGCGCGATCCAATTAGTTCTCTTAATTGATTAATCTGTAGCGGCAGTCGGACGCTGTAACACGAGCTTTTTATTCATTTAGCTGGCTGTTGCTCGTTATTATATCTCTGATGCGGGATCTGTTAGCAGTGAATATTGCCTATTACAGTTCCATCCAAGTGTACATAAGTAAGCTTATCACGCCATAAAAGGACTGGGTTGGTATATTTGAATGAAATTCTGACACAATGATAGATTATAACCTAAAGTAGCATGTACAATAGTAATTATAAATTTTCAATGAAAAAATACAGTGGTAGCGCAGTGGTAGGCGCTCGCTTGGATAACTGAGTGATGCGGGTTCATATCCGGGTCTGGCACAAACGTCCAAATCATCATGAGGAAACCTGCATGTCTGAGAGACCTTAGCAAGTTTTCGAAAGACATGTGAAGTCTGCCAACCCGCACTAAGTCAGCGTGGTGGACTATAGCCTGATCCTCCTCGTATTGAAGGGAGGCTCCTGCCCAACAGTGACACGTTAAAAAGGGCTGAATACAATATATTTTTACCAAAGATGCCGTTGATAAAAGGCTTGTAAATAATATTATAAATACAAAAGGCACTTAAGGTAAACGAGAGTAAGTCGCTACTTTCCTTTAAAATATATTATGTGATTCGAGGCTCAAACGTAAATACTTTTTTATAACAAGATAAATTTGGAAAGCATAAAATAAGATATTTTGGGTAGTAGAGAATTGGAAAAATATTTTTCTCGCTGTTCTATTCACATCAGTACATATAAATAAAATTGAAGTGTCTGTTTGTAATTTCAAATTAACATCTTTTCATAAAATGCATATGAAAGTATATACGGTACTTACAGCAAAAAAATCAATTGTTAAAATTTTTGTGTGTCCGAAGCGGGTCGAGTTTGCTAGTATGAAAAAAGTTCAATAAACTTAAATGCCAAGAAGGCACTGTGCCATTGAATAATTATTAATTATAATTTAATAAATGTCAAAAATATTATAATGTTCAATTAGGTATAAAATTCTCTAATGAATTCTAATTTGGCGTTTTCGTAACAATAAAGATTTATTACGACATTTATTAACATCTATAAAGAACAAAATTAATGGACCGTCATATTACGACTGGTAGATTTAATTAACTTTTAATTTATAACTTAGTTATGTTATAACTTATAATAACTTGATAAAAAAATATTTTTATTAAGTATTTATAATAGATTTTTTATAAAATATTCATTATTATTTGTGTTCATATCATATATTTACGTACAATTTATTGATACTTTTCTACTCTTAAAATAATCGTTTCTTAAATTTATAGTACTAAGTTACATAAATCATAAAAATATACCAATAAGATTTAAAATAACTTATTGTGTTTGTTAATTATTACTTACGGCTTAAAATGATCATTAGTATAATGAGATCAACTAAACTACATAAAACAAAAAAATCTCGCACAGACAAAGCTATTTTTTGTACGTAGGTACAGATAATTAAAAATATTAAATGTATATACATCAAAAATAAATTACCTATAAAGTTGTTATAATGTTAGTTTATGCATTGCACGATTTTGTATAAAAAATATGTACGTGAAAAAACGTGACACGACGTGCAGGAAACTAAAATTAATGATGGCGTACGAAATTTTTTCGAGCTCCAGTTCGTTCCTGTCGCGAATTAGTTCGACCTCGCCTTTATAGGTCATGGTTTGTTAGATGAAAGTTGACCTTAGTAACAAATAAATAAGGTTCAATTTTAAACGTAGACACCTGAGTTATGTCATACGTGTACATCTAAGATCGATAAGAGTTACATGCGTATATAGAATTGAGTGAATAGACTAGTTTTGAAAGCGATTTTATTCGGATGTTATATAATTTTGACGCAGACATTGGAAAAACATAGGTGTTTTGTTAAAGGCATTATTAAGACAGTGTAATAAAACTGTTACTTTTTATTGAAGTATCTATCTAGGGCAGCATATCATGCAACCAGAAGAGATACAGAAGCTCTCCGCTCAGAAAATCTGGAATTTCCTGGAATCAACAGGACTAAGCGGAGAACTCTAAATGTACTCTATGAAGAGAGCTACAATGGATCAGAACTGGTCGACGTAGCTAGGGCCGTCCTCGGCACCATACCCAACAACCACAATAATAATACTTTTTATTGTGATATTACAAATAACCAAAAGTCGAAATTGGTCAAAATTGCTACGTTTCTGAAAAGCATCGATTTATTTCATCATACATACGTTTTTTTCATTAAATGTATTTTTCAAGTATAAGTTAAGTAGTTTTTCCGTACGATACTCCCGTACGTTTAGCCATGTCAGAGGCGCATTGAGTTTGGCGAATTCAAAACTTATATCATGTCATAGAATTCAAAACAAAAATATAACGTCAAGTTGCAGTATAAACTACTTATATAATAGTATGTGAGTAAAGTACCTATCAATGTTTATGATGGAAAACATAACTCTACTAAAATAAAGTGCATTTCCTTAACAATATATAATACTACCAATTACCGCGGCTCCGCCCGCGTTGGTAGAATGATGAAAATTTAGGGTTAAAGGTACAGTTTGATGCCAAATTATAAAAATAAAAGATTAAAATTAGGTCTAAAAATAAAAAATAAAAAATCTAGAGAGGACCACCCTTATCACTTAGGGAAAGAAAAATCAGCCTAAGACCTATTCTCGGACCTAGCCACCAAGTATACACAAAAAAATCATCAAAATCGGTCAACCCGTTTCTTAGGAGTTCAATAACAACACTGTGACACGAGATTTTTATATATTAGATTAGATAGGTAGATAAGCTATTTTAACAGCGTCTCACTTTGATCTTAAAGATGCGCTGTAGATGAATACAATGTATTATGTAAGATAAAAAATCAAGTCGCTAATGAAAATTGTATTTTATATATTTTTTAGTTTTTTTTTCTAGCGGAACCTTAGTTCTTTTTCTGATATAAACGTAGGCTAAGTCAGTCCTTGTAACATCTGTAACCTGCTAATGAAAATTCCGTCAAGATTGGTCCAGTTGATATGGAGATTAGCGGCTGTTATTGATAGACAGACAAATAGGCAAATTTTTTGAAAATGATGTTTTTCTTATAAGTATATAATTACATATGCATTTAGAAAAATAGTTCTTTTGACATTACGAACAGACTTCAATGTTATTTAACTTTATGAATGTAGTATTAGTTTTTTTTTTTTATGGGACAAAGGGGGCAAACGGGCAGGAGGCTCACCTGATGGTAAGTGATCACCGCCGCCCATGGACATCTGCAACACCACAGGGCTTGCAGATGCGTTGCCGGCCTTTCAGGAAAGGGAGGGAGGGAGGAGGGAGAAGGACGGGAGTAGGGATGGGGAGTGGGCCTCCCGGACTCTCACTTACCGGACGAAACGCGACAGCATAGCTGCCACTTCACGCCGGTGAAGTTCCTGTGAGAGAGTGGTACTATACGGGGCGTGCCGGCCCATTCGGCTGCTACCCGAAGGTAACAAGCATGGCACTACCACTTGAAAATTAGTAGAGGATGAAGACAAGTAGATGGAGCAAAGTCAGGGCAACAATGTATATGTATAAAAACATTTCGTTTCTTCCATCCTAATGTCTTATCGTAAACATTTTATGCTTCTATCTTTCAAGTTATTACGGAAGTGCCATAAGTCAGCTAAGTAGCCATTAATATTATATTGCCGATTTCTTATATAAAAGGAAATAATGTTCAAACGAATTTTCTTATGATTTCTATCCTTAAAATATCTTTTTTATAGATGTATGAACCTTAATCTCCCAAGTGACCAAGATTGCTGTAAAGCATTTGAAACGTCGAGAACCAAAAACCTAAAGGAATCAGCGAAAATATCCAAAAACATAATTTTAGTTAAAAGGTTGCTCTAATACTGTTTAGGGTTCAAACTAAACTTATTCCATAGTTTAAAGAAAAATCTAGATTCGTAATATCCGCTCACTATCTTCCTCCTATCAATTATCAATTTTATCTTTCATCATTAGGTAGTATCTGTCAGAAGAAAGTATATTCTATTGTGCCCAACTATACAAAATATGTAATGTAGTTTTTAAAATTTGCATGATGCAACTTGTGAAATTGCGTGTTATATTAAAACTGTAGCTCTGGTACAAAGTATGTAATCATAGAACTTTTGTAATAAATGCAACCCGTAAAGCAAATATATAGTTAGTTACATAATACTCGTATTTAAAAGAACTAGCGATTCATTCTTGCTCCGCCCGGGTTCGTCCCTAGGTACGTGTAACTGTTATTTTCTCTCAATAACAAGTATCCTTTATGGTGTCCCGGATAATTATTACCTATCATCGTACGAAATTTTATTAAAATCTATCCAGAGGTTTGCTCTTGATGCGGTCAGATAGGTAAACGCGGACAAAAATTCTAAAAAAAAACTAAAAATGCGGCCTCAGTATCGATGATGATTATTTACGCACGTTTTGGGTCTATTTCTTTTCTATATTGGTTAAAGAGCAATATGTGTTTGAGATAAATCCATCGTAAAGATAAATTGAAAGATGTTCTTGTAAGTACGCGATTTATCCACTAAAAAGATATTACATGTATCCTGTAACAATTACGGATTGCTCCTAACCACAAATAGCATGATCCTGTTTTTAGGCGATCGGGTTAAAAACGTTTTGACGCGCATTCATTATAACATATTAAATATGTGCGAGTTAATGAATATCTTCAACCATTTCTTTTATTTTAAGATATTCTTGATTTCCTTTGTGATTAAAATATGTAGTAGGTACATTGTAAAAGATCCAAACCTTCAGTAAAATGAATGGTTACATTTTGTTTCAAAGAGATATGAATAAAATAATGAACAGACGATGTTATTTATTACCGACGTTATATAGAGGAAACGGATAACATTTATAACAGCGATTTCTGTAAAGGACGCGGCTGTGTGCGAGCCAAGATCTCGAGCAGGTGGTTTGATTACATATACATAGATGCCATATTGATTTTATTCATACTAGCTTAGCAAAAGATCATTTCTAAATGAAATATTTTCTATCATTCGAATAGGAAAAAAATTTAGACTCGAGACCGTTAGTTTGTCTTCAATAACACTAACAGCTTTTGCGTCTCTTACTGCTTTACAGCATTTTTCGTTTGATTTAAAAGTGTTAAAATTATCACCGTAAATATTGGTAGAGCTAACGAATAATAAATAATGTTCCGTTATCTTGTTAGTACTTATTTATTTTTACTACCTCTAAATAAATATTCGCCAGAAGCCTTATTATCACCACTTAAGTCAAAGTACAATAATATTCGTAGAATTAAGGACTAAGCGTGAAACGTGAAAGTAGTTTAAAATAAAAGAAATGAACATAAGTCATACCATAATTCCACCAAATGTACATAAAACATTTAAAATTACGTACCTACGTGATCCTTCCGAAAATTGAAGGATTTATTTGCGTTACAATCCTGTACAAAACCAATAGTTTTTGATCCCACTATCTTTCAGTAAATCCGATCCGATCCACCGGATCATTGCGGGATACGGAATTTGTTGCATAAGCCTTTTTAATTTAAGGGTACGGTATTCTTGCGATAAAAATGTTAAAATATGTTACAAAGCAAATAGTTTTGAGGTCTTTTTAAAAATGTTATATTAACATTTTTATATATTACGACATAAATATGTAAGAGCTTCGGTAAAACTATTTTAGTTAATATATTTTCTATATATTATAATATAAACGCAGTGGTAGCCCAGCGGTAACGCGCTCGCTTGTATAACTGAGTGATGCGGGTTTAAATCCGGGTCTCGCACCTCTGATATTTTCATGTGCGAATCATTTCTATCATGATTACCACTTTTCATACCGCAAAGGAAAACATCGTGATGAAACCTGAGAAAGCATGTCTGAGAAAACCCAGGAAGTTTTCGTAAGACATGTGAAGTCCGCCAACACGCACTAGAACAGCGCGGTGGACTATGGCCTTATCTCCCTCGTGCTGAGGGAGGCCCGTGCCCAGCAGTGGGACGTTAAAAAAGGCTGATGACATATTTTCTATTCAGTTATTTGGCTGTGTTTTATTAACTTTATATAGAAATATTTGTTCAAACCAATTAGCCATTTCTGTCAAGTATATAATAACGTCATATTAAGTTACAGATTACTTTATGCCCATAGGGTATATAATGTACGAGTATATCACGGAGCAAATATTACGAGTATATACCAACGTTTACACATTTCAGTCCCTGGAGGCTTGCTTTTGTAATATATTTTCTCCTTCTCTAATAAAAAATCGAGTATATTATATTTCATATTGTTGATAATTTTATTTTTTGCGTTATTTGGCAGTTTCTGTGATCACTACTATGCTGCTTTATAGTCTCTTCGTAAAGAATAATAACAGATTATTAAAGTTTTCTTCACTTCATTAAAAATATAACGTATTTAACTAACATTTAAATCTTACATACATTATTCTCAGGAAACGTTTCATAATTACTCTATTTATTTTTTGGAAATATGTGTAAAACTATGGTTATTCTTAAATAATCGTCTTTTTATATTTAGTTAAGTTTATTGTTACGGTTTAGCTTTTTTATTGCGTTCTGAAGAACTTAAATATATTATTAAGCTTTTATTAAATTAAAAGCTTTGAAACTATAAAAATAACTGATGTGGCTCAGTTATTTTTCTGTTTTTATTATGTACTTAAAAGAACTTTCTTGCCTTGCGCGTGACACGATAATGTATAGACGCATGAATCGTCATTTCTAATAATTTAATAAATTGTATATAAGCACGATATTTTTTGCACTTTGTTCTACTTTACTTAATCGTACAGAGTTGACGAAGGAAATTCAAACAATTTCAAAGAACGATTACATATTTCTTTATAGAAGTTTCTTACGACTAATTTTGTATTTTTTTTTTATTAAAAGGTATATAACGTACTTATTTCATATGCCATGTATATACGTAGATGATGTTGACTTTAAAAGGACACTCTATTTTATTTTGCTACTCTGCATACATTAACAGATTCTTAATATTAAAATTAATATAATTATATAAAATCAACATTTTAATCTTCCTTTCAAAGTCAGCGATCGAATCACTTGACTTATAACACTAATTATCTTTTTCACTTAATTTCATTCATACATTTAATTCACACGAGGAATCATTTTATAAAATAAAATGTTGCGTATTAATTTTATAAATGGCTTATTTAACAAAGAAGAATGGACCACAACGAGCAACACCTTTTTAAATTGTATGCTTTTTGTTATTTAAATTATTAATGGGCTGGCTTGGCGTTTTTTTTTCTTTTGTTTTATATTATATTATACAATTGATATTAATGTTCCGTATATTAATAAAATATGAAATAGTAAATGTACGATCATTTCATACTTTTTAACTTTTTAGCATCCTAAATAGAAATACACCGACTATCATAAAAATAATTTTATTAATAGTTTTTATACCGTTTTACAACCGAGAAGTAAATTAGATATTTCACAGTATATCTTTTTATTTGTAGACTAGCGACTCACCCTCGCTTCGCTCGGGTTTGTCCCCAGGTGTAACCTCTTTAGTATAGTTTTAAAATGACGTAATTTCCATATATAATCGACCGTTTTTTCTCCGATTCACTTTGCAAAACGGACTACAACATAAAAGCCTTTTTATTTTTCGGTTTTTTATATAACCTATGACACTCAGCAATAATGTGGCTTTCTATTGGTGAAAGAATTTTTAAAATCGGTTCAGTAGATCCCGAGATTACCCCTTACAATTTAACAAATATACAAACACACAAACTTTACTTCTTTATAATATTAGTATAGATTATGAGTGTACTTCGGCAAAACATTAGGCAATATGGCCTTTCACCGTGTAGATAATCAGTTATAGCTATGAAGGAAGCCTTACATGAAATTAGGAACAAAAGCCACCATGTAGAGGTATTTCAATGCATAAGTTGTAGCGAGGTTCAACGGAACGCGTCAAGGCTGTTGCTAAGCGACTCTACTCGACCCGTGTACGGTGGGCAACACTGAAGCCGATGTTTTTTATTAAAATACTTTTTTATGTGGGCAGTACCTGTACTTTTTATACTTTTTCTTCAGATTGGCTTACTTTTTATTTATTTTAACTATTTTAATGCAGACGCTGTAGTATGTTTTATTTGGTTTTTTATTATACTTTGGTTGTTGTTTTTTTTTAATTTAAGGTCTTTCACCATATTATAATTTAAACTGATTTAAACACTTTAAAGCTTAAAATAACAAATTTAACAGTCTGTTTACTTTTTATAAATCTATATTTTATTATTATTATTATATAATATAAAATAAAATGGTTAACCGTACTCAAGAACTTTTATGATCTTTGATTTTTTGAATTTTGGGTTTGTTCCTATCCCGACTAACAGAATAAATGTTAAAGCAGAAAAAATACAATGGCTTGTATCTAATAAATATATATATCTAAGTAATTTGAAGTAGTTTGTTCAAATAATAAATAGCTTCTAGAGACGCACTCAAGTAAAGCGGGGGTATGTCGCTAGTACCTACTATAAAGTACTAATAATTAGTCTCAATTAATTTATCTTCATTATAATTAAATAGAACATTAAATAATAACTTTAATTTTGCCATTTCAAATTAAGTCTAATTACGTGACGCTACAATTTTTCAAATGGACGCGTGAAAAGTGTTCAATGAAAAGTGTTACAGGAATTTGCACTTTATTTTATTAGCGACAAGGGCCATAGCTCTTTGACAATCCGAGTGGAGTAGAGTGCACTTACAGACGTCGTTTTATTTTGCTTTTACGGGTTTTGGTTCGACGGTTATTTTTAATTTTAAAATTTAAGCAGTGAAATTGTAAATGTTTCAGTTTGTACTTAAATTCACCTAATTTTTTTATTTAATAGAGGTAATTCATATAATCACTAACTGTTTTTCAAAATGTCTTCCAGCAGTTAGAATAAACTCTACAATTCTGACGACGAATACTGCACAAAAAACTCAGAGGCACCAACTACATATAAATATTTTTTATTTTTTTAAATGAGACAGATAAAATAATAGAATGTAGAGGTAGTACATACACTACACGCCATAGATAAAAGAAAGAAGGAAAATGTAATATATGCAGATATAATAATATTTACAGTGGATATTTATTTAAATATAAAACAGGTAAGAATAAGCCTATAAAATAAAAAAATACCTATGGATCTTATTAAAGATTCTGCTGCAACTTTCTTTAAAACATTCTAAAAAGATATTGGCTAGTCTAATCTAATCTTAATACTAATCGTAATAATCATCTTGTAGATGACAAGCGTTTGTAAAAATAAGCCAATTTGCTATTAAAAAGATTTTTATGAATGAAAAGATTCAATAATAAAATATTTAAACTTTAAACTACCACAATCTATTTTAGATTTTATTTTAATCATATTATTAATATTTTAAGCAAGTTATTTTATTTTAAGCATAATATTATTCCTAATTATAAAAATATTACGCCAAGTCGTGATGTACATATATATACATATTTAGTGAAGTACGAGGAAATAAAAAAAACTCATTATAACGTATTATACTTCAAAACAAGAATAGAATAATTGTTGTAATCAAATGTTAAATCACAAGTCAACGTTCCCGACCTAAATCCGCGTTCGAAAATTGCATATTTCATAACGCAGGTTAGCGACCTCGGATGACAAAACAGTTTTAGTCCCGCGCTATTTTAGTACGTATCCTTTCATAGATAAAGGCTACAATAGTGTGCAGGATATTTAGTATGGAGTGTATTTGAGTTATTTAATAGGATGCTTTGAACTAGAGCTTTTCAAGTACATAAGTTCAAGGGCCTTTATAATTATGAAAAATATTTGTTTTGTGTTTAAAAATAAGCTTTGCTTTATATTTAGACGCTTTACTAAGCTCAATGTGAAAAAAAATCTTTTGATGCTTAGTAGTTATAAAAAGTAACGGTCTCGCACATCGAGAATTTATACCGTGCATAGTATACAAGATTTTGTTATTTCTTTTATCGATAAATTTGCTAGCAAACAGTGGTTTCTCATCACTAGGGTTTGTCCAGATTAAATAGAACAAGATTTTATTTTTTATTTTTTAACTTTACGGTCAAAACTACAAAAAACGCTACTGGTAACTGTAGAGAAAATCAAACAAAAGTTACGTTTATTTTTAACTAGCGAAATTCGTTGCGCTGAGGTACGTGCATACAATAGATGCCTATTATTTTAGCCTATCCGTGTACCAAACTCCGTAACATGTAACAAATCCGGGTATCAAAAACACACATTAACACAAAAACACCACATATATATTATAAGTTTTGTGTACTGTTAGCAAACGACGACTCGTTTGGCTCAGTTGGTAGTGACCCTACTTTCTGCGCCAGCAGTCGCGGGTTCGAGTCCCGCTGGGGGCATTCATTTGCTAATCACGAATGTTTGTACTCCAGTCATGGGTGTTTATATTTATAATATATATGTATTTAAAATTTATATGTGTAGTATATCAACTATCTGGTATCCGCAACACAAGCACGTTACGTAGCTTACTGCGGAACTAGGTGGCGCTGTTGTAATAATGTCCCAACATATTTATTTATTATTTATTTTATTTAAAGGAACAAGTGATTTACGAAAACTCATAGTTTAACGTTTTATGCTCGTACATAAATATTAAATTGTGTACATTCGGAATAAATTGTATACGACTTATACTCAAGAATTGTATAGATGGAGTCTAAAAATAAAGGTCAAAGGCAAAAATAGTAACTTCTTGTGCAGTTTATGTTACTATCATCGATTTTGCCATACATATGAATTTAAATAATAACGGCAGTAAATTTTCCATATATATATGCTAGCGACTCTACCTTGCTTCGCTCAGGTTCGTCTCTAGGTGCTCCCTGCCTAATTAAAGTTTGCAGTACAAAAAATGAAAGACTTTCATACAAACTTGCGAAGGCCCGACCTCCTTAATCCGGCCCTGTCGCAAAATCCGTTCTTAACGGGCAACTACTAACTATAAACTATCTTCCTGCTAAATTTTATCTTTATACGTCAAGCGGTTTTCGAGTGATTTAATTAAATATGATATAAGTATTCTTTTGAATTTTTAAACAATAATTCTCTTTGATTGCCTTAATTATTCTTCCTCTATAATTAGTATATTCGTAAAACATTATTGTTTTGGCCTTATGTTTAATTCTATGACACTGTGACACTGAATAATTCCTCAGTCTGAGACCGTGGGATGTTAGCCTCTTACAAAATGTTACTTAGGTTTCGCATCATTATTCCTACAATACAATCGTTTACACATGAATATCTTTGAAGCGATATAAAGGAAATTCTTTTATTAAATTATCTCAATTTAAAGCGAAATTGTTACCAAATTGATTACGAATCGGAGATATTGTATTTCTACACACGATATCGTTAATACACAACTTAAGGTACTTATATTGAAATGACATAGTCTATACTTTTTTTATAGTGTTGTATAATGTATTCATTTTTTTTGTGTTACATTTCCATTTTTTAACAATCTTTGCATTTAATATGTATGATACATTTAATTATAATAATTCATACATTAAAATAATTAGTTTAAATGTATGCAGTCAGATAAATGCAATTTATTATCATGTTACTGTTACAAAAAACATGAATTTTACTGCTAAATTATGTAAAGCATTTAACATAAACAATTTTGTTTGCGAAAAAAGTAAGATATGGAGTCTAGAGTATATACAATTAGGCAAAGGCCAAACATATAATAGATTAGCTTTTCCTCCTATATTGTTAATTCATTTTCTTTTTTTTTGTTTTGCACTACAAGTATTTATAACCAGTTCGTTATTTTATATTGATAGGTAAATTTAATACACGCATACATATATTTTTATGATTATAGTCAAATTACAACTGCTAAGCGAACACAAGTTTAAAATTATTTGATGGATATTTTTGAAAAATATCCTATGACAAACTTAGCTTGACATTACTGTTATCACTACATATATAAAATAATTCCTCCGCCGCGACTGTCTGTCTATTCGTAATAAGCTCACAAACTACTGCACCGATTTTCATCCTGTTTTCAACAATGGATAGATTAGTTCTTGAGGAAGGTAACTAACGAGCCGAATCCGAGCGAAGTAAGTGTGAGTGGTATATATTAAAAATCTAACTTAGTCGAAGCAGTATTAAATATTTTTAAAAAAATGTTATTGTATTGTCATTATATCGTCACAAGTACCAAATTTATCTGTCTGGAAACGTTACGAGTGAAGTCAGCGCTTAACCGAAAAGTATTGTGTGTTCAAGTAGACAATTACAAGTGTAATAATAAGTACAATAACAACTTCTCATTTTTATAGCAAAAGATCGGTGACAGGCGGTATAAAAGTTTAAAAGAACTTTTGGTGGAATGTAATAGTTATTCAGAAGTTTAGACAAAGAGACTCTACAATCACTTTCGCTTCTTCTTAAATACTTGTATAATTATGCAAGATATAAAGCGATTACAATTTTTATTAGTAATTTGTCCTTGATTTTGATAGGATTTTTTTCGTGACATCAATTATGAAGTAAAGTTATATTTCAATTGATACTTATATTATAAAGCTTAAGAGTTTGTTTGAACGCGGTAATCTCAGAAACTACTGGTTCGAATTATTGTAAAGTTATTTTTGTATTGGATAGCTTATTTATCGAGGAAGGCTAGGCTATAATAACATCACATGGTATAATGACATTATGTAGAATCTAAGAATTCGGTTTCTGGTCTTTAAAACGCAAGCGGAGCCGCGGGAAATTCTAGTCGCACAATAAAGGCTTAAATGTTCTTGTTTTCGCCATTCTATTTATAAATTTTATTATATGCAGCGAAGTATATATTTAGTGTTTGTAAACTAAACACAAAAGCAGGTGAAGACGCAGGCTGTATCTACTCGTAGTAATTAATGAAGCTATAAAGAAGTATAAAACTTTTTCCTGTCATATATAGGGCGTCAGATCGCAATAAAAATACCAACTGTATCGTCATGGAACATCAAATCGATTTATGTGGTAATAATTAAATTAATTGTTGTTTACGTCTGACCTGGATCTTTTAGGGTTCCGAAGGTAAAAGAGAAAAATTGATTTTTTATAGTTTTTAAATAATGTTTATCCGTATGTCTGTTATTATACTCAGAGACCGAAACTAAAAAAATGCCCATAGACGACAGTTTTTTTTAAAGTAAAAGAATTTTTATATGTATAAATGTTTTATGTTATCTGTATTGTTGTTGCCGTTTTTAATATCCCACCAGGATCGGACCATAGCCCACCACGCTGCCAAGGGCGGGTTGACGAACTACAAGTGTTTTATAAAACTTGCTAGGTTCTCCCAGACATGCCGGTTTTCTCACGATGTTTTCCTTAACTCTAAGATAAATTGTAATATTATGTACTAGTTAAATAAATTTATATCTATTACCTGGATATGTGTTTTATTTACGTTACCGTTTATATTTAATATTTAATTAATATTTGCTAAAGTGTCACTGCCTGTATATAATGTTAGTACCTGGATGACCGAGCTTTGTTCGGTATTTTTAAGAAAAATGTTATTATTATTCGCCATTAGATGTCGGGAAGAGTCATATTTTTCTGTTTAAGGGGCAATATTGGGCCACCTTTTTGTTATTTTCTTTCAATAAAAAAATAATAGGTTTATGTTTAAGTTGATTATCGATAAAGTTGATTATTGAAAACACGAATAAAACAACATTTTCTGAAAATGAATCCTAGCTAGATCGATTTATCGCCCCCGAAATCCCCTGTATACTAAACTTTATGAAAATCGTTGGAGCCGTTTCCGAGATTCAGATTATATTACAAGAATTGTTCGTTTAAATATATAAGATACGGTAATAGGCACGTACCTGAACAAAGCAAGGCTATCTTGCTTGTCTATATACCAACTGCTGATCTTAAAGAATTAGTTTATTCTTTCAACGTTTATTTTTAAACTTATTTCTGTAAATAAACCTCTCGCCTGTGGGAGGCTGTTTCCACGAAGCGAGTAGAATGATAATGGAGTAGTAGTAAGTTCTAGGAAAATTACAAACGTTTATTTCTGAATGACCTACGATACGATGTAGTAGTACGTGGAAAATCGTATTTTTAAAACTTAGTATTTCTGCCATACTATATTTTACTTACTACAAAAGATAAAAGCGATCGTAAATGTTACTTGACCGCGTGCGTTGTGGTTTCGACGCAACTCTCCAACCTAGCGGTCTGTGGTCTCCGAACAAAGTACTCGTGGAGTGCGAAATGGCCACTATTAACGAATTTAGAGAGATGACCAGGTGTTACTAACGTTTTAAGCTGGACATCGAAAGTTCTATTCATCATTATATATCACTAGTAATGTGCACTTACTTTACTTAAGATATTCGATTTATATGGTAACATAGGAGTAGGTACAACACGTACTTCAGTAATTTTTATTTAGTTGATATACCTTAAATTATTCATTTTTTAGTTATATCGTATGAAAAAACAACCTTCGCAATAAATAACAACGCAACTTTTTTTTAACCCTTTACTAGGATATCTTAATTATATTTTTACCTTGTACTATAATTATCGCACGGTAGGTCTTTCATACAATATCAAACAAAAAGTGGTAATCATGATAGAAAATAGAAATGATTCGCAAATAAAAATATCAGAGGATTGACTGACACTGAATGATTCATTGACAGACCCGGGTTTGAACCCGCATCATTCGGTTCCAAGCAAACGCTTTACCACTGCCTCCTAAATGAAGTGTGTTAATGTAAATATCCACGTCGATCTCCTCTGATGTGTAATATGTAATGTACTCGTATGGCTCAGTTGGTAGAGACCCTACTTTCTGCGCCAGCGGTCGCGGGTTCGAGTCCCGCTGGGGGCATTCATTTGTTAAGCACGAATGTTTGTACTCCAGTCATGGGTGTTTATATTTATAATGTGTATGTATTTAAAATTTATATGTGTAGTATATCAACTATCTGGTATCCGTAACACAAGCCTCGTAGCTTACCACGGAACTAGATGGTGATGTGTGTAATAATGTCCCAACATATTTATTTATTTATACGTATAGTATATAAAAGAGCTACTTAAGTGGATATAACGTATGCAAATAAAAAATATTTGTTTTTATTTACCATATCGTCAAACTTCTCCAGCGCCCTACCTAGAAACAGAAAGAAAGTCGTAAACATAAAATTCCAATATAATATGTTCAAAACAGTATCTTCTTATACTTACTATAATTATTTGTAAAGAAAAATTAGACGTTTTAAAAGTTCATATTTAATAATAATTTACGTAATACTCCAACTACTTGAGAGAAACTTTGTTTATTTATTTGAGAAAACAGAAATAATGTTTGTCATTTGGAAAAATGAATTACAAAAACGAAGATCCGAACGAAAAAAGATTTTTAAATAATAACTATCTTTTCGGTTTTTTGTGGTTTAAAATGCTTAACAGCAATCATAGTCACGGGAAAGATTACGGGCCTACGTACTCATTAAAAAAATAAAAAATCTATTTTAAAAAAATCGAAAAGATAGTTAAATGCCAAATATTTACGTAAATCTGTTAAAGAGATAAACGAAAAACCTGACTGCGTAAAATGCGAAGAAATAAGATGACATATATACACATAGTAGCAGCACCTCTCGCAGCGATAATATACCAAAACAACTATTAACCAACGAAACACATCTTCCAAGCCGGCTGGTCACCGTGGAAGAATATGACCAAAACCCTCCAAAGTTATCACAAAGTGAACATAAAGAATTATTAGATAGAAGAAATTATCAACTCTACATTTTAACATATAATGTTAGAACTTTGATGTCATATGAACGAATAATAGAATTAGAAAAAGCATTAACACATATAAAATACGACATAATAGGCTTATCAGAAGTTCGACGCATCGGGAATAATATAGAAGAATACAGCGAATTCATTCTCTGCAGTACAGGACAAACACAGGGCAAATATGGAGTCGGTTTTATAATAAGAAAATATCTGAAACAATACGTGGAAAGCTACCAGGGCTTATCGGAGCGCGTCGCTATGCTAAATCTAAAAATACCAGGAAAAAACATCACCATCATACAAGTATATGCACCTACAGAATCAGCAGATGAAGAGGAATTAAATATGTTCTATAATACTGTCTACGAGGCAATCGACAAAGCGTACAAAGATTATATCGTAATGGGTGATTTTAATGCCAAAATAGGTATGCCTCAAAAGGATGAATACCTAGTAATGAAACAGTATGGATATGGAACAAGAAATGCACGAGGACAAAGACTTATTGACTTTGCCATGGAAAACAAGCTAGCTATCATCAACACCTTTTATGAGAAAAAAGAGAAAAGGAAATGGACATGGCAGTCTCCATGTGGCCAATATAAAAACGAAATAGATTTCGTACTATCCAACTGTCCTCATCTATTTCAAAACATTGAAACACTAAGTATTAATTTTACATCAGACCATAGACCGCTCAGAGCCAAAATATCACTTACTAAACCAGTATTAACACGATCTAGGTTTGTACATAAGAAAAATAGTACACTCAAAAACGAAGATGAAATACAAATATATATGGAGAACTTAAAAACCCACATGTTATCACTCCACATGGAGCAAAACGAGACAGTACAAGATTACCACGATAAAATTATACATTATATTACCGACAGTTTAAAAAACGCGAGAACTACGAACACAATAAAAACTAACAGTGTACTCTCAGAAAATACAAACAGACATTTAAAAAGAAGACAAGAGCTACAAAGAACTAAAAATAAAACGCGAGCAATGAAAAATGAACTTAAAGCCCTATACAAACTAATAAGTAAAAATATAAAAAACGACTATAAGAATCATAGAATCAATATACTTCAAAAACATCTAGAACAAAAGGGCAGTCTAAAAAAGGGATACAAAGAACTTCGGACAAATAAAACATGGATTGATGGTCTGAAAAACCTAGGAGAAACTGCTTATAACCGAACAGATATTATTAACATTGCAACAAATTTTTACAAAAATCTATACAGTAAGACAGACCTAGATAGAGACACTCAACACACAGAATATGAACACATTGGACTTGAAACTCCGCAATCCGACATACAACCTATAGATTGCACAGAAACTATAGAAACAATAAAAAGACTAAAGTCAGACAAAAGTCCAGGATCAGATAACATCACTAACGACGCCATAAAAATCGCATGTCACATACTTGCAGCTCCGCTAACAAATTTATTTAATTTCATACTCGAAACCGGGATCACACCGTCGCAATGGTCTGAATCCAATATTATTTTACTATACAAGAAAGGAGACCCAAAAGAAATCAGCAACTACCGGCCGATAAGCCTTTTGCCAAGCATATATAAGCTTTTCTCTACAATAATAAATCAAAGAATAAGTACCACTCTAGAAAAAAACCAACCTGTCGAACAAGCGGGATTTAGAAAGAACTTCTCTACCATAGACCACATCCACACATTAGAGCTGATAATTGAAAAATACCAAGAACAACAGAGACCACTCTACATAATATTCATCGATTACCAAAAAGCATTCGACACCATCACACATCAAAGTATCTGGGCTACTCTTAAAGCTCAAAATGTGCAGCAAAAGTACATAGCAATACTTCAACATCTATATAGAAATAGCTCAAGCAGAGTCAAACTGGAAACTATAGGTCAGAGCTTCCCAGTTAAGAGAGGAGTCAGACAGGGTGACCCCTTATCCCCAAAAATTTTTATAGCGATACTAGAATCTATTATAAGCAAATTACACTGGCAAAACCAAGGTTTGTATATCCAAGGCAAATACCTAAACCACTTAAGATTCGCCGACGATTTGGTTTTGTTATCGGAATCGAGCCAGCAAATACAATACATGTTAGACACGTTACACGCGGAAAGCAATCAAGTGGGATTAGAAATGAATATCACAAAGACCAAAATCATGACCAACTCTATAAAAACAAATATAACGATTGGAGACGAGCGATTAGAATATGTAGATCAATATGTATATTTAGGAAAACAAATTGGATTCAACAGGGATAGCAATGACCTGGAAGTGGAGAGAAGAGTCAAACATACATGGAATAAATATTGGAGCTACAAAGAGATATTTAAAAGCAACATGCCTATAAAGCTAAAGAAAAAGGTCTTGGACTCATGCCTCATTCCCTGCCTAACTTACGCGTGTCAAACATGGAAATTCACCAACAAAATAAAAAATAAAATAAATACGTGCCAGCGAGGAATGGAACGCAGCATGTTAAACATTAAGAAAATGCAGAAGATAAAACACACAAAAATCAGATCTAAAACTAAAGCAATAGATGCATGCAGCCATAGTCAAAGGCTAAAGTGGAAATGGGCGGGTCACATAGCTCGTCTGGAAGATCTTAGATGGACAAAAACAGTTACGCTATGGAAAGGCCCATTGGGCAAACGCTGTAGGGGAAGACCATTCACCAGATGGGAAGATGATATTAAAAAAATTGCTGGCCCACAGTGGCCAAAAATAGCTAAAGATCGAGAGAAATGGAAAGCTTTGGAGGAGGCCTTCACCTGAGAGGGGTTCCAGTGGAATAATAATAATAACTCTTACTTACTCAAACAATGTTTTATTTTCTTTTAAATACTTATTTACAATTACTTTAATATAAACTCTTTTTGTAACAATTTAGCTGTAGTAACATTAAGTATTAGTTTTAATCTTTCTTTTGTTTATATTTTATTGTAAAACTGGAAATAAAAGGCTTTTTTTTTTTTTTTTTTTTTTTTTTATTTTTTTTATTTATTTTATATACACATAGTAGGTTTTAGAGTCGTCGATGTATTGTACATTTTATGTTTTGCTGTAAAGACACTGGCGATTTCAAGACTAACTTAACGATGTATACCTATAATTCATCAAACATTTTCAGCCGATTCAAAGCTACGAAGAAAATCAAATTTCAAGAAAATTTGTTTAGCCGATTTTAGATTTTAGAAAGTTACAAAGAACCATTGAACAAATGTCGGACTTCCATAATATATACAGGTTTTACACAACCCTTCTGTGGGCTTCGTATCAGTGGAGTAAAAAAAATTAAACTGCAATTTAACTATGTACGAAGTTATGGCGACTAGTTAAATAATACGTTGTTGTAAAACTAAGGTAACGTAAGGACGCGATACTTAAAAATAATATTTTTCTAAAAGTTCCTTGAACTTTCTGTATAACTCAAAACAAAGAGGGTTCATTATCGACGTGAATATCGGCGTCAACGTTAAAAACAATGAACCCTTCAAAGTGTCATTTGTCGCTAATACGACTGCAACGAGTTAGTTTCATATTTTTCACATTCAATACTTTCCACATTCAACTTTTTACTGTAATAAAGTATGAGGAAAATGTGCGCATTGGAAGTGACTTCTTTCACATAGCTAATGGTAACGGGTTTGATTTTCAGCTTATGTTATACACTGTTATATTCCCATTGGTCGGTTATTAATATAAATGAAAGAAAGGAGAAAACTAAGGAATTTTCTCATAAATTCCTTAGCCCTTTTGAGTGAAATTAAAGGCGAATGTATAGAAATCTAGTGACTCATTAGTATACCTTACTTTTACTAATATTCAGGCATAAGTAAATTAAAGTAGTGAGAGAGTAAATTAAAGTAATAAGAGAGAAATATTAAAATTCGTCATAATTAATTAATATCTGTTGGGGGTGCTTAATTTATAGACAATAAAAAAAACGCCTCTAGTGGAATAGTTTGATCTGTGACCGATTAATTGGTACAATAAATGCATATTAATGCAAACTTTGGGACAGGGACTTTCCTCTTGGTGATAAGGGGCCACCCTCTCCAAATTTTTTTTATTTTTTTATGGTTTGGCATCAAAAAATACTTATAATAACCTAAATTTTCATCCTTCTACTACCAATCTCTGTATTAAAAGTGATTAGAACGCGAACGGAGCCGCGGGATTTGCTAGTATTTATATAAAAAACATATTTGATATATGTATAAAGTAAGAATGTACTTAAACCTAAATATCTTTAATCAAGACAGGATTGTAAGTCCTAGCATATCAAGATTGTAGACCAATGAAACTTGTTCAACAGCCCTAATCTTGAATTCATATTTATAAAATAATAAACTATAGGTACTCAGTTTCTGACGGACTGTAGTAGCAGAAACGACGGACTCTAGAACACAGAAGTCCATGGAGAACCTATGTGTATTGAATATATTTTTGAACAGTGTTGTGAAATTGTCATAGACTTGAAGTTATATTTCAGTAATATGGATATTTTTAAATAGTAATTTTCAGTAATATTACTGTAATATTTTGAAAATTATTAATTAAAAATATCCGCGTTAATTTTCTAAATATTACAAAAAGGTACGTCTCTGTGTAACTATGGAATAATGTTTGAAAGTACGTATTTGTAGTTTGTACCCTACTAACTACTATTTAAAACTGTACCTACCTAGGGTAGGTATAGTAGGTACTATTTAAAAGTTTTTTCTTTCTAATCTATATAGGTAATAATAACAGTTAAAATAACTTACACTAACTTATTGAAAATTCCTATATATCTAAAATTCGTCGATGCCATTTTTGTGATTGTTATTCAATGGAGCCGCGCGGTCTGAGCGGTCGTCGACCCTCCCCCGCTGCAGCGCAATCCTATGTTTGAAAGGTTCAAACATTTCATATTGCTAAGAAGTAAAGACGATATTACTGAGTTGAGTCGAATATCGCGTTCTTAATGCTCGGAATTAGACAAACTTTCTGCATTAAATTTATTGTGCTTTATACAAATGTAGAGACAGTATAAAATTATTATAGTACTAAAAAAATCTTAAATTTAACCTATTTTAAGGCAGTATAAACTATAAAAAATGTTTATTCTATTTATAGTATAATAGCGGCTTACCCTCGTTTTGCTCGGGTACATCCCTAGGGATGAATCGTAAGGGACGCTATATATAGTAAGTATAGCTACATCCGAAATGTAAAAAATCTTTTTTTTTTGAGCACTTTCGCTGTCGAACCACTTACCAAAGCTTCAACATAATCGGAAGATCTTAAGAAGGTACAGAGAACTAACATACAAAGAAACATTCGTTTTATTTATTATATAGATGGTCTTTAACCAAGTTAAGTAAACTAAAATGGTGGTTTAACCACATTTCTGTATAGATGAAATTAATCGGTTTAACATTAACAAAATACAAGTTAAATTAACGAAGAAATGAGATTTTATAGTAACTGTAAACATGAGTTACTTTAACTGTAGTTTAAGATGGAGCCCATTACTAAGCAGAGATATGACGTGCGATACAAGATGTAGATAATGTATTAATACGCGGGACGAGGAAAAGATTGTTAGATAGAGCGTTTCAAAAAGATCACAGCTTTGATTAGTGTTGGGAATCGCAATTTGTGTATTGTTTACTGAAATATTACCACGTTGTTTAAGTAATCTTTAATGTTACGTACAGGATTATCCAATATTGTAATATTTTCTGAGATTTATGCGAATATTTAACATTTTAAATGTAATTACAGACGATGTTAATAGAACTTATAATTTTGAGCGATTGACCATGTTTATAACACTGGGAACAAAAATCAAAATAAAAGAAAGTTAAGCCGAGTAATATTTTTCTTACTATAGGTTAGGTTTTTAGGGAGATTTGTTGTCGTATTTCCTACCAAAATGTAGTTTTAATCAAATATGAATTTTGTAAGGTCAGTGAAGTGTATTTTGGTTTATTTTTAATTATATATCGTCAGCCAATCTTTTTAAAACTTTTTATTTTAGGTTCCCGACGTTACGAATGTTTTACAGCAATGTGGTCACGAGGTTGACTAAGACTTTGGACATCTCAAAGATAATTTACTTGTTAAATCTGTGGGTAGTTACTGTTTCTAACGATGTATTACAAGCAATCAAACATAAGGAACCAAAAATTTAAATGAATCCGCGAAAAAGTCCCTAAATATTCGCATAAATTTTAGAAAGTATTATGAAAACTGTTTTCTGTTACAGAAGTTTAAAACTAATCATGTATATAATAATAGGTATAAGTTATGAAATTTGCAACTATATTTATCGTTCATTTTTGTCGTAATTAGTTTTAGTGTATAAACTATAATGTCATCATCATAATGCGTAGCTTTAAGTGCACTTAGGTCTTAAACAAGGCCTAAGCAAAATAACCCTACTCACTAATGTTACGTTACTTTACTATAGTTGCTGATGTATTAACGTGATATCACAATTATGGTGGTTCTAATTTCACTTATAATATACGTATTCGCTAGCGAGTAAAGATAACTTATAGTAGAGGTGTAGTTAAAAACTAGGTTAATGCGAAATGGCCGATAACTGTATATAATTAGCGGTTGCCATCTAGGCAACGCTTCGAAAGTTTAATGTATTTTGTAATATATTTTCACTGGAATTACAGTATTTAAGAAAATCTTCGACCAATAAATAAGATTAATACGGTTAATTTGCGCCACGTAGAGAGACTATATCTTTTTAAAAAGTATTCAGATAACAGAAGCAATATTTTACATTCACACGTTAATAATGTATAAGTTTAACTAGTTAGTAAAATTGCAAGTGACTCTTCGAACTTTTTAATCATTTCACCACGACAGTATATGTATTCACTTCAGGCTTTTGCTGGGCACAGGTCTCCTACAATAAGGGGCAAGTGCGGGTTGGCGGACTTCGCAAAAATTCTAATAACTACAGATAAAAAATATGTTGGGACATTATTACAACAGCGCCATCTAGTTCCGTGGTAAGCTACGAGGCTTGAGTTACAGATACCAGATAGTTGATATACCTTATACACATATAAATTTTAAATACATACATATTATAAATATAAGCACCCATGACTGGAGTAGTCGTGCTCAACCAAAGCCACCAGCGGGACTCGAACCCGCGACCGCTGGTGCAGAAAGTAGAGTCACTACCAACTGAGCCAAACGTGTCGACACGTTACATGTTTCTGTACCGACAATACTGACTGTTTCAATGACATTTCCAAAAAAATATTTAATGTATTTGACTATATGATATTTAATTTGATTATATGACAAAAGATGAAGCAGGTCCAATGATTTCAGTTCATTTGTTTAGGTGTTAACACTTAGGTTCTAGGTGTCACTGACATCTAGTAACCTAACTGTTAACAGTTAAGCATTTCTTTAAACTTATAAACACTTTGTTATTTCCATGAAAATTATATGAATCTATTTACGTATGTATATGATATACCCATTCAAATTTCCACTGAATTAAGCAGAAATAAGCGTCTGTAATGCATTCCTCATTCACTCCGCCGCATCAAAACATAGCGACAACAGAGTCATCATTTCTAAACAATTTTGACAATACAGTGAGTGAACCCTTCGCTTGTTCAATTGCCGTGTCTGATTGTTGCATACCCCCATGCGTTTAAACTATTTACCGCCAATTTCAACTCTAATACCTACCACTTATAGTTTAAAATCCTTCAGAATTGCAACTGCATAATTTGGTAAATGCATACAATTCTTTTTGCAGTCCGGATGTTCCTTATTGTTTAGCGAGAAGGTTCATTTTATGTAATTTTTAATTTTTCCCGATGCATTCCTTTACAGAAGCATTCTTGACGGCCCCAAACCCACATTTTAATTGATAAAAACAGGGGAGCTCGTTTTGCTATAAATACACTTGTTAGCTCGATGAGGGACCATTGAAATAACTTTATTGACGAAAGAGCTGTCAGTTTGCACGTTACCGCGAAGTGTTAGGACTTTTTTGTTTAAGGGTTCTGCGAGATAAATGTTCTTTTTATTTCCTTATAGGGCTAGCTTTGGGTGCCTTTTTAAAGCAAATATGAAATACGTATGTATGTCAGTCGTATATACATGGAGCAGAATGATATACATGGATTAATATTCTAGGTTATTTCAATGTTGAATAAGTACTGAATTATTATAAAAAAGGCTAAGAAAAGATTTGCAGTGGCACTGAGTTTCATTCGCCAGTTCTTTTTAGGATTGACGCATTTTCTGTACGAATTAGTGCTACATATGTACATGACATTCATTAAAAATCTAATTAGTAAATATATTTTTTAAATTATTTCTTGTAATTAAATTAATGAAAAATAATTAATGAATATTTTATTTATATTAATTAAATAATTACACTTTTTACTATACTATCAGAGTAACTATGAATATTTTTTAGATTTTCTTCACAAACCAAAGCTATCCCATACATTAAGTATGCTAGGGTACCGGGTAACGTCGCCTAACCGGTATTCCAACTCGTATTGCTAACCTTGACTGCGACATGCGCTACATACGTATGTGCATACTTGCTGTACTAGACTCATGATCATGAGAAATTTACTTTGCAACAGATATCTGTTTTGAACTTTTAAATATCAGTATATAAATAAAATAGAAGTGTCTGTTTTTAATTTCAAATTAACAGCTTTACAATAAATGCATATGAAAGTATATACGGTAGTTAAATCAAAAATCAATTTTAATTTTAAATTTATTTTGTCTGTCTTTCTGTCTGTTTATTCCGACTAATCTCTGAAACGGCTGGACTTATTTTGACGGTTCTTTCAATCGCAGATAGCTAATGTTATAAGGTGTAGCTTAGGCTTACTTTTATTTTATTAGGAAGTTATAAAAACCGTTTAATTTATTGTAACTTACGCCCAGCGAAGCGGGTCAGATTGGCTAGTTTATAGTAAAAGATGCTATTAAAAGCTTACAAAACAAACTTAAAGCGGTTAGTGTTATGTGTTGTTGATACGTTGGAGAATGGAAGCTATCCAGTTCATGAAGTAGTGTGAAGAAGAAATAAGAATTACAAAAGAAGAAGCACATTACTAAAAATAATGAGTTCCTTGCATAAGTGTACCTATGATAGAGCCACAGTTAGACATTATATTTTTTTTCACTACGAGGGAGATCAGGTCATAATCCACTAAGCCGGCCAATTTTGGTTTGGCGGACTTCACATGTTTTACGAAAACTTGCTAGGTTCTTTCTGACATGCAGGTTTCCTCACGATGTTTTCCTTCACCGTAAGACAAGTGGTAATCATGTTAGTATCATTCACACGTTAAAATAGATGGAGCCGAAATTTGATGAACGAACGATGAATGAACTCAATATAAAGCCGAGTGAGTTACCACTGGGCTACCACTACCTACTTCTAACTGGAGTTTAATAATAAAAGTATAATGTTTAAACTTAAAGTCAGAGGTTTTGACGACTTGTCAAATGAAATGTACTGCATTGGTTGATGATAATATTTAACGAGTTCTAGAAACTATGTTATTCTCATTGTCTTTATATATTTATATTAGATATATATATAAATACATTCGTAGTTCTGCACATTAAAGACACTACCTATACGCATACTCAAACTACTCGTAACTCTACCGAGATAGACCCCTGTGTTTAGTGACTGCTCTCTACGCATCGCCAGTTTGAGTAAAATACGACTTGAGCCTCGTCGCATTCGTTTCACTTGTCTGAGTTAGACGAGGATAAAATGTTGTACTAATCAAGTCGGTATTCTATTTAAAAAGTAACATTATAATTAAAAGAGTACATTAATTTTAAAATTAATAGAAATATATGATTTATGACATTAAACTATTTACTAAAAATATTCAGTGGTACATTCAAGCATCTTTCAATATTAACACTAAAGCAAATAATCTCTTATAGAGATAAGTCCACTTTCGTCCACGTCACTCTCAATGTATGACTTTCAATGTAACTGTATTGTGCAATAAAGAATATACATATATAAACCTAAATAAAAAAAGAAGAATATCGGTTGATATACGGAAGAGAAAACGGTACTGAACTGTTCTATCGTTTCTTTTATATAATAATAGTTAAGCGAAAAAAAATAAAAAAAAACACACTCCTGAGTTTGTGTTTGTTTTTGAAATCGGTCAAATGAGAAACTAACAAATCCCTCCCTTTTATTTATAGTTAAAATTACAATAAGAGTGAAATAATGAGAGAAACTTATTCCAAATAACGAAAAACACTCAGGCATGAATGAATCGCGTGCAGCGTAGCGACAGTGACCTTGTGCCGCCCCCCGGCCCCGCACGCAAATTATCGAACGGCCATGCACTTCCGCGCACCAGCTTTTGTCATTTTGAAATTTCTGATTTTACACTCAAGCAACACGCTAAATGCCGTATATATAAATATATCTATAGGTAAATAAAACAGTTTCGGAATATTTTCTTGTATTTGTCAGTTAATTTTCGTTTTTTATTAAGTAGTTATTGTTTTAGTTAGTTTTGTCAACTAAAAATTAAAGAACCAATTTAAGACACATTTAGTGAAATTGTATAACGATTATAGTCAAGTTTCGATCACTAGTACAGTTTAAATTATGGTTAGAACTGGAACAAAAAACATTGAGTTTTTTGACCGACTTTATAAGAGGTACTTAATTTATTAATAATATTTTATCTTGCACAAGTTATACGATATCTCCTATATCTATTTATCAATAGCAAATTGTGAACCTATTGGAATTTTATAAGTTGCGAAAACCCTCATATTTTTGACTTAGCATTTTAAATAAACTAATAATTGACTAAATCTATATTTTTTTCCTTTTTTTAATGTATTTTGTTTTATTTTATTTTTAGAAAGATTTTATTGTATTTAACCGTATAACGCTATTTCTTTTTTTTTCTTTGTTGTCGCTCTCTTTCTACAAACAAAAACTATGAAACATCAAATCCTCTGAAAAAGCATTTATATTACTACAAGTGTAGTGTACTCATATATTTTATACGAGTATTTTTCATATAATATTAACTACATAGTAGCTAGCAGTATATAAAATCTAGTAAAAGTTTAATTCTAAAAGAGTAAGTGAGTCTGACACTTAAAAGGTCAGGTTAAAATTTGAGGACTCTCTAGTGAGTAGGCATTAAAATGGGTTTTAAGTAGAGCCACGTCGGGGTTGTGCTTCTCGCTCCCTTTCTCTACATCTCAAGAGGTAATTTAATTTGAAACATTTTGCAAATTATTGTATTACTAGCAAACCCGGCTAAGTTAGAATAAATTAAACGGTTTTTATTATTTTCTAATAAAATAAAAGAGACTAAGTTATTTCTTATAACATTAGCTATCTGCGTGAAAGTTTCGTCAAAATCGGTCCAGCCGTTTCAAAGATAGACACTTCAATTTTATTTATATGTACTGATTACTTTTATATTTTTCATGTTTAAAATAAAATAATTTTTATTTTACTTGTCGAGATTGAGAATTCTAAAAATTATATAGCGTTTTATAGCTCATGATTTTTTATAAAATTGTTTTCTTCTAGTCGCTAGCATAGGGTTGTAGATTCTAGTTTTCGGATCTGGATTTGCTGTCTTGATATTAATAGAATAGCTCTTATTACAAGAATTTTTACTTCTTAACTCCTCTATCTCTCGGAGAGAATGTAAAGTCATCGGTTATGCATCTGATTTCTCACAGATACTGTCGAGTTATGTGAGAGTAGAGACCAGGAAGATGATGTGAGCTTGAAGATAGGAGGGAAAGGAATAGGGAGTGCACTTATACGTTAATTGCGCGCGTTACGCATCCTGTGCACTGTAATAAGTTGTACGTATAAGGCTAGTCTAATTTCAATTGGCGGCCGTGGCCTATACAATATATAAATAGTCAATAGATTTAGTTTTAGTTAGGTAAGCTTAGAAAATTAACACTTGTAAATAATTAAACTAACCTTTAGTTTAAGTAGACTTTTAAACTGATTTTAAATTTACACATTGACCTGCATATAAAGTAATTGCTGTACAAAAAATATGCAAATACAAAGGTAGAAACGTATTTTTAAAACTGCTTGTGTAAAATATAAAAAAATCGAATTATATTATTTAATACTTCCTTAGGTTTACACGAATATTCGAAATTATAAATGAAAAAACCTTTTGGGATGTTCGAGACAGGGCCTATAGCCAACCGGCATTCGTTATGAAGCGATTCGATTTCTACAATCGTCATCGCTTAAACGCAGCGTATGCATTTTGAACTTTAAATCACTAATAATTGAAATGAATGTACTTTGTCTAGCATCATCTATTCGTTGACAACAGATCACGTGACATATCTAAGTCATATGTCATACCCATACATTTTGGACTTTTCTACTATCGCTTTCGCTAATCGATTGATACATTGTCTAGGCCCGCTGATCTCGCCCGTGATCATGATTGCTGTAACGCATTCGAAACTCCGGAAAATATAAATAAATCCGCGACAAAATCCGAAAAAGTAATTTCATTTAATATGTTATTTAAATTAAAGACCTTCTTATATAATAATAGATACATACGTATCCAAAGTAAATAGTAAATACATATATTCAAAGTCCAAACCAAAGATCTCAGCCTAGGGTACACTGGATGCACACAGAAACGACCCATGTATATTGAGTATACAAAAAAAGCTAACCTCTAAGTTAAATATGGCAATTTGATATAACTAGCAGTCATTTACGTTTTTGTAGTTTTTTCCATAGTTAACGTTTGTATACATTTAAACTTTATGTTATGGAACCGAATGACCCTCACTTCACTTGGTGTGCCCCTGGGTACATAATAAGAGCCTGTTCTTCTAAGTTTCTATTTTTGTTTAATAAATATGTTGGGACACAGCACACAGCACTATCTAGTTCCATGGTAAGGTTATATATTACTTCAAATACAATATAAATGTAATTAATTATACATGAAGAAAGTCGATGTTCAGTGAATTCTAAAAGGCACATTGAAAAGTACTTGAGTGTCGCGTCACTGCAATAATATAGAAGCTAATATTGAGATTAATTGAGATTAGTGTTAAAATTCTCTCATTACTACAGTTAAGATCGTTGTCGTACTTATTTTATTGTTACTTTCTTGCTATTACACTTCTGGGAATATCGCGCTCTATCGGTGCAGAGATCCGAAGAATGTTTAACTCATTCATGCTTGTCGAGGGAAAACTGATAAATCTGTCTTTTAAAACTGGCTTAATAACTGTCTCTAAGACGTTTAATTTTAGACGTAAGTACTGCTTAGAATTTATATCTATTTTTATTTTATTAATACAAGCGATTCGCCCTCGCTTCGCTCTAGTTCGTCCCTAGATTAAACGCGAGCGAAGCCGCGAGTTCCGCTAGTAAATGTATACAAAACCTGACAAATTATAGACTAAAATCTTCCTCGAGAATCACTCTATCCATTGGTGAGTAGGTGCAGTAGTTTATGAGTTTATCGCAAACAGACAGACAGACTCGATGGAGGACTTTGTTTTAAAATATGTAGTCATTATGTACTAGCGACTAACAATTTGCGATTTATTCACCACAAAAACTTTCATCCCCTTTTTCACCCCCTTTAGTCCTTTAGTCCTTTGCAGGGACTACAAATTATTTTCATACCAAATTTCATCTAAATCGGTACTAATTCGGTACTTAATTTTTTATTATCTACAATTTCTGCAGCCATTTTTAGTTTATATTTATGAATTAAGGCAGAAGTCTTAAATGTTGCTTAGTACTTTTCTTTTTTCAACATCTTTTTAATTTTTAAATATCTTTCTAAAATATTCAATTGATATTTGATGTTTATCTAATTTAAAAGTTTATTAGTACTGAAATACTTGTACAAATTGACTCCAAAATATCATTTTCCTTTAATATAACTTTAATTAAAATACCTAAGTAAATAAGCCATGTTTACGTTAATCCCAAAATTAAATTACTAATCCAATGTAGGTCAAACTCAACGCCTTTAAGCGGTACTCGTATAAAGAGAAAATCGAATTAAATTTAGTGTTTCGCAGTAATCTGGCAGGAAGATTGAGTTACACGAATAATGTACCTATTTGTGGATTAACGTTACCACTTTTAGTGGGTACTTTGATAACATAGCATTGCTTTATTAGCTTGTATTAGCAATATATGTATACATATTATTAGAATATACATATTTTGTATACAATTAGTTATAGTACTTGTAATTAAATTATGTTATTGACAGACATTCGCTTAGTTATGATATACTTGCTAAATTAAAAAAAATATTACATTAGCTAAAAGAAACTGTATTTAAAGCATTTTTAAACGACGCTATTGTACGAAATTCTATTTTTTTCGTTCGTTGGCGTTTAAAACATTTTTCACGACATTTTCTTTTTTCCACTAGATTGTGATAATATTTTTTATATTTATACTAGTAACTCAGCGACCTTCGTTCCACTGGGGCTAAGTGCTATGTAGGTTCATTAGTTACTCTATTTTTCTCAAATATGAGTTATTTACCAGCAGTAAAAGTATCCTTTTGTTGAAAGGATGTGTTGATATGACAGACAGATGGACAGACAGAAGGACAGATTAAAATATGCTCTAATTCCTCTCGTAATGAATGAAGATCCCTGCTCAGCAGTAGAACGTTAAAAATAACTGAATACGTATTATTCAATGACAATTCAAACGAGACAAAAGTCATATAGGCTTATTTGAAATGGAAAATGGCAGGCTTCACGTTAAAATAAATTAACTTAAGATATAAATTACTAACTAAATGGCTTAAGTATTGCTTAGTACAGTAGAGCTTAAATTTTATGAGCCACAAGTGCTTATAATGTGCTTTTAGTATTGCTATAATATTCTCGTTCGTATTTATTTAAAAGCTACTGATAATTAATTATACTTACATAATTCAGGGCCTAATGAATATAAATAAATAAATAAATAAATATGTTGGGACATTATTACAACAGCGCCATCTACAGTAAGCACAGTTCCACAGTAAGCTACGTAACGTGCTTGTGTTGCGTATACCAAATAGTTGATATACTACACATATAAATTTTAAATACATACATACTATAAATATAAACACCCATGACTGGAGTACAAACATTCGTGATTAGCAAATGAATGCCCCCAGCGGGACTCGAACCCACGACCGCTGGCGTAGAAAGTAGGGTCACTACCAACTGAGCCAAACGAGTCGTTGGTACTTCTTTATAGATACTCGTAATTTGAACTAATTACCTAACTAAGTACAAAAAATATCATCAATATCGATCAAGTCGTTTAAAAAGAGGAGCATTTCGAACATTCCTACAGCGGAATTTTATGTATTCACCCTTTTAAACGTCGGTACCACTGAAAGATACTAGCCTCCCTTTATTACAAAGGGGATCAGGCCATAGTCCATCACGTTAGCCGCTTGCGGGTTGGTGGACTTTAAGTTTTTAGAAAACTTGCTTCTCTCGTTTTTTCATGTTTTCTGTCACCGTATTTTAACTCAACTAGCTACATACCTTCGATTCGCTTGAGTTCGATCCTTATACAAAAACGAAAAGTTCCATCCTACGCAAACCCTGATTTTTCCGGCAACAAAATACCTTTGTGCTATGTCCATCCAAACAACCAAACATCTAAACTCTTACATAATAAAAGTAATATAAATCCGGAGTATTATACAGCCAGTAAAAAAAAATCGGTGTTCTACACACAGTAGTACTCGAGTGCTAGGCATTTTATTGAAAAACTAAAAATGTACTACCCGGAGTGGAATTTTTCGGTATTGTGACTAGATTTTTCAATTATTTTTAGGTTTTAATACTGTTGCAGCCTCGCAAGAAGCCAAACTAGTTTTTGACACATCAAACAAATCGGAAGCAATGTATTTTTAAAGAAAAAGAAGTAAATATCATCGGTGCTTTAAATTTACCATCACTTAACTTTGACTACTCCTACTAAAAAAATAAGACACTAAGCCGAGCAGTCAAGTTTGATCAAAAAAGTTAGATGATAACCGATAGATGGTCCATTTCATAAATTGTGTCCTCCAAATAATGGTATGGGAAACAAAAGCAGTTGTTTTTAGTTATATTTTTAGTTTTTCAATAAAATGACTGGCACTCGAGTACTACTGTGTGTAGAACACCGATTTTTTTGGTACTCGAGTACTCGAGTAGTGTGTGTAGAAAGAAAGTATTTTTTTACTGGCTCATCATAAGGGAGGGTCCCTTTTCTCCCCGTGCCGGTTATCGTTAGCTTCTGGGACACCCTGTACTACTTTTATGTCATATTTGATTTTAATTTTGGTTTTATTTAATTATATATCCCATGAAACTGCTTTAAACTTCCCACATTCTAAATATTAACATAATATAATGTCTTCAAAATATTATTTAACGTATATAACGCAGCTGTGGAAAAGGTATAACAGTTTATAAGTATTATACCTTTCCACAGCTTGGTTTCTCTTTAAAAACAAAATGTACGTTGTACACGTATAAAAGATATGCAGTTTTCTAAGATCAGATAGCGCTCTTTGACAGTAAGTAACAATAGCCTCTGAATGAGAATGCTTGAAAGTTTCAAGTTGGAACGTTTGTATGTACGAGTATGTTTAGAATCTTAGAGTGATATATTAAATATGGTGAATAGCAATAGGAAAATTGTCGCATAAAATAATTTATTTTACGTATAAAGGGACTTGTAGTGTTTATTTTTATGACATCAGCCCTTTTTAACGTCCCAATGCTGGGCACGGGCCTCCCTCAGTACGAGGGGGATCAGGCCATAGTCCACCGCGCTGGCCTAGTGCGTGTTGGCGGACTTCACAATTCTTACGAAAACTTTTTAAGTTTTCTCAGACATGCAGGTTTCCTCACGATGTTTTCCTTCACCGTAAGGCAAGTGGTAATCATGATAGAAATGATTCGCACAAGAAAATATCAGAAGTGCGAGACACGGATTTGAACCCGCATCACTCGGTTATACAAGCGAGCGCGTTACCGCTGGGCTACCACTGCCTTGGTAGTGTATATTAAATAGAAAAGATTACGGTTTTGGACAAATACTGAACTGATTAAAAAAAACGCAAGACAAAATCAGAAGGGCAAGATACATAAAGAACTAAGAAGTCACAATAAAATTATGTATAAGAAAATTTAAGATAACATAAATTTATTTTCCTCGCTTACTATACCACTGACATCTTATAATATAAAATGATCATTTCTTTAAATAGCTGTATCTATTTTGATCAAATTTTATATTTTGATAGAATTTTGGCCTTTGTACAAAGCAAATTATACTCAATTCAAAAAAAAAAAACGATATTTCAAAACATCGAGCAAAGCTCTGTAACTTACTGTACCACACATGAAGCTAGAAAGCGTATATTTTCGTTTCATGGATTTAAACATACTATACGTTAATGGCATACTTGAGCGATATTATAGGTTCACGTTATAAGAACTCGGATCAATGGAGGCGACGAGACGTCTAGCGCATTTTTTACTGTTGCTATTTCCTTCGCAGGAATAGTAGTTAGCGCTCTTCAGCGACTGATAATTACCTTTTTTATATTGAATGTAGATTCCAGATCAATAAGATCGTCTAGAAGCTTTAAGATTCAAGAATAGGGTTGAGATTTTGTTTGAACTGGTCTAAGATTTATTTAATTTTTATAAACAGTAAATTATTTTTTATTCTAGGGCAAGCCATGGGGAAACACGAGTTTTTTTACTTTACTCATACCTACGTTAAACTTTCTTGCTTAAGGGCAACAGCTGTTTTATGTGCTAAAATTCTAATAAAGGAACCGTTAAATATGGACGAGAAATAGCGGTCTACAGAAATGAATGCCATAAATTACTATATTTTTTTTCTCAAACAGTAATATATACTCTGCTTAGCATGGGCCTCCTTTCAATCGAGGGGGAGCAGGGCCGATATAACCACGCTGGCCAAGGCGGACTTCAAATGTACTGTTAAGACTCACGAAGGGTTTCCTAAGCATATAAGTTTCTTCACGATATTTTTCTTCAACGTATGACTAATCAGATTGAAAATGATTTACACATTAGAATATGAGAGGTGCAACGCCAGGGATTCGAACCCGCTTTACTAAGTTTTCTAAGCGAGCTACCACACTAATGGCCACTATATATTATATACGTTTTATATATACATAGATACTATAGTACTTTAGTCGTACTTCTCAACCACATTTGGAACTGATTTCGATAAAGATATGCGATGGTATCGTTTGCTTTACTATTATTGTTTCTTAAAATGACCCATTGTAGGGAAATTGTTTTATCCAGATGTATTTGTATGGCGTTTAGTGCAATAGTTTAAAGTGAAGAGTCTTGTCTTGCATTTAGTTTTCTTAAGTGGAAAAGCGTGTATGAAGGAGTCTAGAACCAAATTAGGAATATATGTGTTTTGAGTTTTCATGTATTTTTTATTTCTAACTGCACGTTTGGCTCAGATTGAAGTCACTCTAATTGCTGTGCCACTGGTTGCGGGTTTAAGTCCCGTTGGTGCAAAAAGCCCTTTTACTTTATGATTCTGTTTCTTAGAAATAAGTTGAGAAAATATAAAATTTCATTCTCATAAGGTGTCTCATAACGTGTATATATTATATATTGCAGATTAAGTTAGTAAAATGTGAAACATGTGAGAATATAAAAATCGAATATTTGAGACCATATAAACAAGTTGTATAAAAAAACTATAACATTTTATATAAGGGCAGGTGACCTTAAAGTTTCGAGCTCTATTGAATTGCTGGTAATTTTTATTTAGTTTATTTCTAAATCAGAAATCACTAGAAACCGTTTGAAACAGCAAATTTAATAACGACTGCTATATCAAATGAAAAATCTTCTAACGGATATTGCTTCGTAGAACATAGAACTTTTATAATTTTATAGATTTCACCACAGCATCCGTTGATTACTCTAAATTCAACAAAGCTTTATATGGAGCGGTTGTAAAGTGTTACGCTTTCTATGTTCAATTCGACGCAATTGTGTGTAATTCCTATTATTTGCTCATATCAATAAAGTTTATAATCCATCTAATAATAAATTAAAGTATTTTATTATGTTTGTTAGTAGTTTTCACTGGTGTCTTTACTCGGTATTATCTATGTTGATAAAATTTGTATTTGTACAGGTTTATATCTGGGAAGGAAGTTGTAGAATTATTATGGAGCTTATTTAAAAAAATGTAATGCTTAATTCAATGTTACCTTCTTTCTAAGATTATAGAAGTTCAATTAAAAAAGTATTTATTTTAGTATAACTTTGTTTTGCCAGAAAATAATCGTACTTGGTCATAATATTCAATACTTTCTGTCTTGTTTAATTTATTACTAATAAAAAAACGTCTGTTATTTTCACCAAAATTATAAGTAAAGAAACATACTTTAAATTACTTTTAATACTACTTAGAGCAAAGAAAACACAAGAATATTAAACGCTGAAGATAGAAAAATACGGCTTCCTCAGAAACATAATTGCATCATCTCTCAATTACAACAACAGTAAAATATAAGCCTTTTTCCTGTCATGAATAATAATACAAAAAATAACTCTATGTTACCACATTAAAAAATTACTATATAAAAAATTAATCAATACAATGCTGTAAATCGCTGATAAAAAAATCCCTAAATGATGAAGATGCGTCCTACATATCTAGTAGTCTGTTTTGAATGTACATATAAGCAACAGCTGATCGTTCACGCGGCGTTGCCGTTCCGAGCTCAAAGGCGATCGACCGACCCCCCGCCGTCCCGCTAGGCACATTCTATAACTCAACGCTCTGAAATACTCGGCCCTTTATAGTTTATACCTAACTTTCAGTATTTGGCCATTTTGGACCTAAAATATATGTCCTTACAAACAAAACGTGTAAACTTATACAAGCCGAAAATGTTTGATCTATTTTTTATATTAAAGAACCATATCTCTATAAATAATCCGAAACTATTTTTAAACCAGGCTTTAATGCTACTGGGTGCTTAAAAAGGTCTTATACACAGTATTTGGGTTAAGTTAATACAAACATCACACATCATTGAAGTTGTGATTTATAAGTTATTCGAAATTGTAGAGTTTTTCGAAGATAGTTTATTACAGTGAAAAGTTTGTATATAGGTTAATTTTCTAATAAATTGCCTGGCAAATGTCAGGTTTCTGAACTGAAATGAAAAGGTTGGTTCTTGCCAATTTCTCCTCGCTTCTTGGACGAATAACATAGGAGATAGAGTCGAGAATCGACGTTAGATCATTATATGTAGGTATGTACAATAAATGTGCTGTATTGATTTCCAACATGAGGCGTCGAGCGCTGTGTCGAGAAATTACGCTTTCACATCTCGGTCGCAGTTTGTTTATCGTGTACTTCACTAACGCCCTAGCTTCTTCTGAATTTTAAGCGATATTAAGAGGTATTATTTAGTGTTGCTATCTTTGTATATTTATATAATTTTTACCATCGATCTTTCGGTTTTTAGATTTATTGATTTTTCGGTTTTAATATGGAGATAATCTAAAAATATTATATGATCTTAAATAAGAAAGTGTGTATGTCTATCTGAAACGATTTCACGCTAAAACTGCAAAAGCAATTTTGCAGTTTGCATGGCATAGCTACATTTAAGCCCCATCTCGCTTATTCCGAAGCCTTAGATTAAAAATAATAAAATCTTTTTAACTATAAATCGTATTTGAATTTCAATTATACTAGACGTGGTAAAGGTTTGCGTAAGAGATACAAATGTATCGTTTTTGGCATAAAGTTATTTAATAATGTCTTGACCTACTTTAGAAAGGACGCGATACAAGAATATGCAGCAATTAAATTCAGAAATCGACAGATGCACTAGTATCTGATTGGGAACTTAATCTGCACAGGTGCAAAGTATATGACGCTGTTCTTACGCGAAGTACTTTATATAAGTTATTAATCTCATTAAAAATTTTATATGACGATCAAAGATAGCGTTATGACAGATGTAATAAAAAAAATCTACTTATCGAGGCTGTTCATGATTAATTTGAGTACGCTTCATTGATATTCTAATAAGTGTCAAGTTTATAATCTGTACATATAATAAAGTTCTAAATGAATTGAATCTACATTACATATTTTTTGGAAAATGTTGTTGAAATATTTATTTTCGATGTTTTATCTGTTTGTCTGTCTGGGTCACGAGAAATCACTGAATAGATTTTGTTGAAATTGGGTATGATGATAGCCGGTTATCAATTTTAAGACACATCTTATTGCTGGAAAATATCTCATCTTTGGGAAATCTACACAAAGTATCAAATATATATATTTCTTACTTAAGTAAGTCAAAATTAACAAGTATATATTATGTACGTATCTTTCCTCTTTGATCTTTTTGAAAGTAACCAAGCGACAGGAATCACGTTGGTTGAAACAAAAACCGTATGGCTTTATTTACAACATTTTTAGAAATGTGCTTAAATTGAGTTCAGTTAGTAAAATAGGTAAAAGTATAAATAAAGTCCAAACGTGAAACGGTGACAGCTCCAGTTATTTATATTAAACTACGTGCATTTTAAAGGTACTTTTCTCACAGATTAAATATTTTTCCGCAATAACCAGCTAACTTCATACCACATTTCATCAAAATTTGTAGACGGATTTTCTCTTGATGCCGATGTAAATTCTAAAACATAAATTCTAATACCATAGTTGAGAGATCAATGAGATTTTTAAAGAAATATTTAATGTACAGATTCAAGACTCAAAAATATTAATAATATTTTAAAATAATAACAAATAAAGATCAGAGTCTAATGTCATTATCCTTGAAATTTAAAATTTATTTCCGACCCATCAAAAGTCCATCAACTAATATGGTAACAACTGTATGCAAATAACTAAAACAAAAAGCACTAAGCGGATGAAGACGCCACAATAACCTAAGTACCTTATACAATAACATGTTGTGTCTATGTATTATTATGGTAATACGTAAAGCCGATGAGGATTTAAAACGATTTAGATGCTATTTAAAATGCTACATTTTATATTCAAATTTAGATGTGAACAGTGCCGGATTCGACCTGAGAGCCGTCACTGGCGCGCTAAAAAAGAAAAATAATTTATAAATGTAAAAATTTTTTTGGAAAATATCAAGTAATTTTTTGTTTATTTTAAATTAATTTTTTATTTCTTTTTGAAAAATAAAGAAGGATTTTTGGTAACGCGAAAAATTTTATTCCTCTTAGCCTCCGAATTTTTAACCCCTGAAAATTAGTCGCCCCAAATGCCCCAAGCGAGTGTGTGTAGACCCAGCGCTGTATATAAAGAACTATTTTGTCTGTCGCTTAGTATTTAGTCTTATTACGTGGCCCATTCACCATATTACATGTCTTATTTATCGGTTTCGGGCCATGCGGCTAATATCACTGAGATAGCAAACTGCGCAGAAGACATTATAGTACACAAATGTACACGCAGGGACAACGTGCACTCTATACCTACACGACCGGTGAGATCAGTAGGAGCATTGTGACACATACTCCCTGAGGCAGGGGGGTGAAACACCGCCATCTCCCCAAAACCGGTTGTTCTAAAACTTTTTAACAGACACTCAACAACTAAACTTTGTCCGACCCGTGATATATAAAAGGTACCTATTATATTTACAAAATCATGTGGTACAGTGATATCACATAAAAAACATCAATTTACTAGATATCTAGAGAAATTAACTCACATGTTGCGATTTTTTATTTATTTAAACTTTTTACCCAAAGAACATTTTTTGTCGCATTAGGAGGTTGTAATGATAAAGTACTTCCTATCTACGATAAAAATTATATCCAAATTGGTTCAACTTATTGCGTTTTAGAAAAAAGTAATCATTGATCATTATTAACATCTCTACATAGTATAAAACAAAGTCGCTTCCTGCCGTCTGTACGTTTAGATTTCTAAAACTGCGCAACCGATTCTAATAAGTTTTTCATGTATAATAAATGCACTATATATATAGTATATTTACACATATACATAATATAATTAACAAATTGAGACGAACCCAAGCGGAGCAAGGGTGAGTCGCTAGTATATAAAAAGACACAATTGTCTTTTTGATATTTCATATCTATAACATTAAAAGTATGGATTCGTATTACACAGGTAATTACAGGAAGGATAAACTAAAGGTCATTCGGCTAAGGTCAGAGGTAGTTGAACTGGATGGTTGATGTAACCTGACTTTTTATAACCGTAACCGAAACGCTACTATTTCGGAAGTCGGTACAAGTTTTTGTGATGCTATGCTTCATAGTGTAACATTGGTCAATAACTTTAGTTTTTATGGCAATAATTATCATTTAGTACGCTATTTCACACAATATCAGCTACTGTTTTTAGATTTGTTTACGTCTATCTTCGTTCCGAGCTCATAAATGATTAAATAAAAACAAAAAAGTCTCTTTAAATTCCACATGTTACTTCACGATAGGCAAATGGTGGTATATTTTTCCATGGGGGCCCAAAAAGGCTACTTATGCCACTGATTCGAGTACATTTCAAGTTTTTAAGGAATGCTCAGGTCTAATATTCTAGGGGTAGTACTAGGTCTCACTTACCATAATAGGTATATAACAAATAACCTTGGTTCAAAAGCATAGCTTCCATTATGTTGGTTTATCGCTGGTACTAAATAAATTAATGGCAGGTCGTTAATTGTCGTAATTAAACGAAACAGTTTGCTCCTAACTTCATATATACATATTCTACAATAACCTTCAAATAACTATAACATCGTCGATATCTATAATCGATACTAATAGGAACATATTCCTAAAAATACAGAAACACTTATTATTATTCTTTTATTTTATATCTACTCTTGAAGCGATCCTATTATTAGAAAAAATAACACGTGTGATGTATAAATCTATAAATTTAAGCGCCTGTTCTTAATTAAAAATCAAAAGCTTTTCACTAAATGCATATGAAAGTATATACAACAAAAACCAAATTTTAAAATGTTTGTCTATCTGTCTATCTTTTACGGGTAATACCCGAAAACCTCTGAAACGGCTGGACCGATTTTCACGGGACTTTCACTCGCAGATAGCTGACGTTATAAGGAGTAACTTAGACTACTTTTATTTTGGAAATTTTATTTTATTTAATTACTGGACGGATTTTCGTGCTTCAAACTTTAAATTTGGCAGGGAGCACCTAGGTACGAACAAGAGCGAAGCGAGGGTCAGTCGCTAGTTTGTATTGCACATACTACAAAACATTTTTGAAGTCGGTCAAAATATAAGAATGACAAATCACGAAACGTGACTGGAAATGACTAGCATTCTTAAACATTCAGTTAGCGATGGCAATTATAGAGTACCACCTTGTTAAGCCTGTTCTAGTAATATCTACAATTTTAATTTTTCCTAATTGAAACCGCGGTTTCAAAGTAGATTCTTTAGTTTGTTTTCTTTGGTACTAAGATAGTGTGCATTGTTCCAAAACTGGAAAGGCCACATCTTAAGTAAACGGAGATTTCAGTCAAAAGAAAGATACTTAGATGATGAGAGTAACAATAACCAACTCAACAACTAAGAGTTCACTCTTTATTTAAGAGAAAATAAGTCAATCTGATGTACTTTCTGTTATTGCATAATTAAAATGATGTTACAAAGCTTATATATGCTCTGAATAACGAACCATTACCACTGCAAATAATTGTAGTGGAAGCCCAGTAGAAACGCGCTCGCTTCGGATATCGAGTGAAGCGGCTTCGAATCTCGGATTTCGCGCCTCTGATTCATGTGCGAATAATTACCAACATGATCACTAACACTGATAACAAGTGGAAAATGGTGTTTTCAGTAGCTAAATAATACGTCAATTACGGATATATCATATATCTATAGTACATTTTCCTTCAGTCGTGTTTTCAACGATGTCCGTGTGGCCATTGTAGAAGAAGGCTTGCTTTGCGCTAACAAATATCCTTATATTAAATGGTTATTACAACCCAGAATTTTTGAAACAGACAATAGAGCTATTGAAGAATATTATAAAATCCATCTCGCTTTTACGAAAGCTTAAAAATTTTATTTTTAATTGATTTCTTGCATAGAGTAACGTTCAATATATAGATACGGATAAAAAAGGTCGGCGTAGACTTTAGAAATACTAATGGCCTATCCACTCGACGACTTTTTAACGCGCAGTCGACGAGCAGTATTCACTATACAGTGATTTATGAGAGCAGAATATGCGCAGATGACTATATTCACGATACGCCCGTCGTCGGTACAAGTCGATGTAGTGTGAATAGGCCCTTAAAAGTAATTATCCGCCCATAGAGACGGTTTTTTTCTTCAAAACCCATATTAAAAAATTCTTGTACGTAGTTTAAAATTGATAAAAATCGGTACATCACACGTAAAAATGAATGAATAATGATGAAGTTACTCCTTATAGCGTCTGGTATCTGTCAGTGAAAATCCCGTCAAAATCTGTTCAGCGATTTCAGAGTTTAGCAGGAACAAACAAACAAACAAACTAACAAATAGCTGAATAAAATGTAAAAAATTGAGTTTTTCATACAAGTATTGCAAATAATTACATAACACCTTTAATAATAAGCTGTTATATTATAGTTATCAAAAGACACTTCCATTTGAAAATCAGATACCATGAAGTACAGACTCACAACAAAATTAGGTAAGTGCTTGAAACTAAGTTCTAAGCTTTAAAAGTAAAAGGCAAAAAATAATTAGACACGTCTGGGTTTAAAGCACAGGAAGCAATTTACGTATTCACTCGATTGCGGCAATGTACGATGTACTGCTGCTGAGAACATTTTAATGATACTGAAGGCTTACTTAATGTCGTAAGATATCTTAAGTAACATTAAAATGTTTTAATTGAACCATATTTTAAAAGTTCCTGATGCAATTTTCTTCACATTATATAATGTTACAGTTAAAAATAATTATTAAAAGTAACTATTATATTTACTATCGAACGAGTACTAGCACAAAAAATGAAAGGCTTTCATACAAACTTGCGAGAGTCCTTAGACCTCCTTATTCCGGCCCTGTCGCAAAATTCGTTCATAGGGGATGGCTACTAACTATAAACTACCTCCCTGCCAAAATTCATCTTTATACATCAAGCGGTTATTGAAATTTCGTGATGAGTGACTTTTCGCTTGTATATTTTTATATTAATTTTAATGTTTAGTTAAAATAAAGTAAATAGTTTAAATTTTATTTATATTAAGAAATACTAACCACAGGTCTTAGTTTGAAATTTGTAGACGTAACTTTAAGTCAAAGTTCGCAAAGTTTACATTCCGAAGTTTAGTTTTGATATTTCAGTCGCATATAGATATTATTTTCATTTACATATGCTGTTACCAAAATTAGAACTTTGTCATACAATCCACATTCGTTGGTAAAAAAACTCAATATATTCATATATTAAGTTAATGTATACGGATTATAAGATACGAATCTATGACATGCCTGAAATAACTTTTTCTGTTCATTAAGTAAATATTAAATGATAGTTTTGTCAAAAACAAGTTATTAAATAATAATTTTGTCTGTCTATCTGTCTGTCTCTCTGTATTTACCCTATCATGACAAAACTACAGGATTTTGATGAAAAATGGTACCGAGTAAGGTTATCCGGGGCAAAAATATAGGATACTTCTACCGCGGGATAAAGTCTAATTTCTGAGTGATGTAAACTAACCGATAAAATGCTTGTAAATATAAATAAATGTGAATAATTTTAAATCATTACTTTAAATTAAAATAACACATGTTTGATTAAGTACCTACCTGTGGGCAAAATGCTCGATTCAACAAAAGAAATATGTTAAGACGTAATAAAAATAATATTCTTAATAATTTCTTACGAGCATACAAAATTGCCATAGTTTGTTACTAAAATATAATATAAAATCACGTGCTAACATCTCATTATTTGGCCGAAACAAATTAATTCCATTTGTGAAGATTTTTATCGCCTTTATTCGATAATGTAACAAAATGTTTCTCATACTTTTATTATAACTGTTACATATTTAGTTTACACAAAATGTAATCGCGTTGACGTTGTTAACGTTAATTTACTGCTTTTACTGCCTTCTGCCTGCCTTCTGTTGGTCTGATGGGAATTGGAATTGGAATCATGGTTTCTCCTGGTACTTTTGACGACGCGTTTGGCTCAGTTTGTGTGACAGTGACACTACCTTCTGCGCCAGCGATCGCGGGTTCAACACTAGTTGGGGGCATTCATTTGTAGAGCACGAATGTGTGTACCCCAGTCATGGGTGTTTATATTTATAATATATAATGTATTTAAAGTTATATATGTGTAGTATATCAACTATCTGGTACACGTAACACAAGCCTCGTAGCTTACCACGGAACTAGGTAGCGCTGTGTGTACTAATGTCCCAACATACATATAGGGTGAATTGTGGGAGCAATCCCATGGTTGTTATGGTCTGCTTTGACAGACAGCCGTCAGGTTGTGGCTGAGAGCGTAAGCGATTACGACAAAGCGACACCCCATTACGGGATGCTCTCTTCATTAATGACAGCAATTTTATTAGCCTCATGTACCTCTTATGTTATGTACATACATAGGTACATAGATATATTATATGTATATTACCTACTTGTTAAGATAGTTTTTACTCTTTCTATCATTAGCTATGTGACCACGCGTCCTTATTTTAAAATATATATTATTTCTATCCATTTTTATTTTTTAGTTTGCAATGATGGCCATATTTATTTATTACCTATATATGAAATAGAAGAGGCAATGAGAAAAATCTTCCTAAAATGTGTAACAGTGGTAGGTCTCGTCTGTCCCTTTGTAGAGAACAGCGTGAAGCTAAATTTGTTTTTATATTACAATACGACGTGATAAGAACCTACGAAGCACGCTTTATTAAATTAACAAAAAATATAAGAAAACCTTAATAACATCGCAAACCAAACTAAACTTTCACCCCATACACATAAAGTCCCTTTTCTACTAATCAATCAAATCTCAAAGGAAAATCAATGGACAAGACACACGTCCCGGACAAATCAATGTAGCGACAAGGGCCCGAAAGAGATAGATATATATGCTTTATGTGAGTGCGAAAAGGATGGAGCGCTGCCAATTTATCGGCCCGGATTTTACTGCAGCCTGCAATGTTTAATTAAAACAGTGATTGAAGTTCTGTGTATATAATTTATATAAGAGTAAATATTCAATTAATTTTACATGTTATAGAGCTTTTAGATAATTTTGTAAAATTCACTACCCATAAAAAAAATTAAACCTTGGCATAGTTTGGTGTATCTACTTCTAAAGAGTAAATCAACCGGCAAACATTGTTAGAATAATTAGGTTCATTTTAGAACCCTCGACGAATCAAAAAGTAACAAAAATAATAGAACCGACGTACGGTCGCGCACCGGGAGGTCCTGGTTTCGAGTCCCGGGTCGGACCAAGTTTAGTTATTGAGTCTTTCTGTTTCATAAGCCTCAATAACAGCCCGCAGTTGGAAAGTTGGCGGAGTGTCACCCCCGTGCCGAGGCATAGCACGTGTCGCATCGGTCCTGCGCCTTAACTCTCACTTGTCGTGTGGAGCAATCTCTCTCTCACCAAGTATCTCCCGCGCAGATGGCTAGTCTCAATGAGATTGGGAGACTGTCTCAGATTCAGATTCACAGATGATACAGATTCATCTTGTCCAGTCCCCATACTGTTGCTTCAAAATTTTGAAAATGGTTTGGAAATTATATAATTGGCATATTTTGTTTCAATATACTCGTATAACAAATATTTATTACGTAGAAGGTAAGTTCTGGAACAAAAGAGCTAATAACGTCACCGTCACGAAATATCTCTCTTAATGACTAAAGTAATATGTATCGATTACAAAAAGGTAACATGAGCTTGAGCATAGAAAGCTCACATAAAAGCTAATAATGGTCTACACAATAGGCTAACAACATATCTCTTACAATTTTTCATAAAAGCGTTCAGCTCTATTAAACCTCTAAGTATTAATCCATACTTATTTGTTTGTATTTCTTTCATTCCGAAGCAAAAGACTGGTGTGATTTTTTTCTAATAAATAATTTTAATAGACATTTTCTATCTTTTTTATAAAGTTTATTTTTTTTTGTAAAGTATGAAAAACATGGTATTTTCAATTATGTTTGATCTCAGTTTTTTTTCTTAAATGACGACCTCCAATCTTTATCAAGCATATAGTTAGTTTTTGATATTACGTATTTAGTCAGTTAGTGAGTTTATAATCGTAGATGTATTAAGCAAGACCTAATTTTAATAAAAATGAGACGTATTGGAACATTTTATACGTCATACATTTTTATTTAAGTACTTAAAAGAAAATTAGGTTGTAATATAAAATACCTAATGTTATAAATTCAACTGCTGACTAATTCCTTTCACCATTGGAAGAAAAGATCGAATCGTTATCTACCTATAAATAATGAGATGCGACATCAGCCAATCAGAAGGCGGCGCTTTGACGTCATCTACAATATTTCTATATTCTTCTTTCTAATATATAAAAATCTCGTGTCACAGTGTTTGTTATCGAACTCCTCCGAAACGGTTTGACCGATTTTTATGATTTTTTGTGTATATTTGGTAGGGCTGAGAATAGGTCGTAGGCTACTTCATATTCCCCTAGGTGATAAGGGTGGTCGTCTCCAGATTTATTTTTTTTTTGAAGTGAAACTTCTTTAGAATCGTTGTGATTTGAAAATTGATGAAACGAAAATGCGTCACGATAAAGAAAGAAATACATAAAAGTATAGGATTAAGTCGGAGAGAATGAAATAGAATACATTCCCATGTTGCCATGGTAACCGTTGTTTATTTTTTGACATTTCTTTTTTTATATATATTCATCTCATTCTTCTGTCGATTTACTGAAGTTTCACTTCTATCGTGTGTGAATCGCACACACACCTTTTTTTTTTATTTTTAGATATGTTTTGATTTTTTTATTTTTTTATGATTTCTAATATGGTAAGAAGGCGGCCGGAGCCGCGGGAATGTCTAGTATTGTATATGTTTAAGAAATCTGTCTAACTGTTTGTAAACTTTAATGAGCTTTAAATTGATCTGAACTAATAGATATCGGCTACCTTTTAACGCTTTAGTTAGCTTTTTACCTATAGCTTTTTAATGTCCCACTACTGAGCATGGGTCTCTCTTCAATACTAGGAGAATCAGTCAATTATCACTGGTTAAGCGCGAGTTGGCGGACTTCATATTATGACTTACGAAAAACTGCTTGCAAAAATGGAGCTTTCCTCGCAATCATGTTGTACGCACATACAAATTTGAAGTTCGGGACCCCGAATTTGAACTCGTTTCATAACGTTTTTTAGAAAATACCTACCACTATTCACTATTACCTATTAAGACTGTATTAGTAATCAAATCTCGTAAGATGATACATACATGTAACTCTCCTAAGACTTTGAAACTTTGTTAGCATGTGGAAATACTATAATTTGGTACCATTAAGGTATGGTCTACCATACCTTAATGGTCAGGACGTAAAAATTTAAGCTATCTAAGAAAATATAAAATTTTTGACCATGAGTTTGGTCATTTGTGTGCTCATTGATAAATCGTAAATCTGTTAATCAATTAGAGTATAATTTATTTATTTACGTGTTAAACGTAGGCAGACCGCTAGTTATAAGGAGGTTTAAATAGAATGGAAATATGTCAGTAATCGAAAGTGACCTCGTACTTTGAGTACCTACCCACTATAATCTAAGATGACTTTTAGATTGTATTGTAACATAATTAGTGCATACTTTATCCGTCATTTACTTAGCATGAAACGCTTGACATTTCATGGTATGGCCCTTCGATTGTTTCGACTGACATTTTAAACGTTCACTCACTTATTTATACTTGCCAAAGACTGAAGACGGTTTGGTATATAAGAATTACTAGTGATTAACTCTGTTCCTACATATACGTTATATACGGATTTCTCATAAATAAGATATTTTCCACCAGTAAAAATTATTCTACATCCTGAAAACCAGCTACCATCATACTAAATTTTATCAAAATCTTTTCTACTGTATTGATCGTTACGACTAGTTTTATACCTAATCTGAATTTTGAGTTGTGAATAAATCTTTTAGGGTTTTCGGATAGACCGGAGCGTATTGCTTGTTGTAAGTACAATAAAGGCGTCGGGAAGCAAAAATGTATAAGAGTTATTATTAAATAGAGGAATGAGGTGTAGTTGAAAACATTTTTAAGCGATTTTAAACTCATTTTTGGCCATTTTGTTTCTTTAATTTATTTTCGTTCATTATAATTTTAAAGAATTTAGTTTTAAAGAAGAATAATATTACGTACTTACTCGTATTTTTGATTTAAGCTATTGTTATATTCAGGATATTATACAGTAGCAGTCTACTATCAAAGCATTCACTCGGAAAGCCAAGTGAAATGGATTGAAACACCGGACTTCGCACCTTTGAAATTTCCTTTGCGAATTTTAACATAACATTAACTTGCTAAATGAAAAGATTTTAGGTAAAAAGCAGCCAAATGTTTTAGATTAAGATCCCAGAGCGTTCTGACATAACTTATTTTCACATGGATGAAACCTTCACGACTTAGTAGCGTCTAGTACTACTTTAAATACCTGCCTACTTGTGGAGCTTGCCCTGTGACACCTGGGCAGGTACCAGGTGAGAAAGGTAACTAAAAATATGAGTTATCTTACTTAAATTTGTATGGCTGATTTTTATATATATTTTGTAGAATATTATTCTAAACTAGAATTATAAAGTGTCAGACACTTTTCATGGACCAGAGCTTTTGTCAGACGCTTTAAAGCTGGACAAAAAATTAATGAACTTTACTTATTTTTTCTTGTCTGACTTTTAAATATGTTATTCAAGTAACTATTACAAAGTTATATTTCATCAGTCAGACACATTCGAGTGACCAAACATCCCCTAAACACAATAATATATACACACCTGAAGTACCTATAGAATATAAATTAATAAAAATATTCGAAAAGTAAAGCACCTACTGATATGTGCATTGTGTAAATATAGCGGAAACAATAGTAGGAAGTTAAATTTGAGCTTAAAATTAGCGCCTACGTTACTATTACTATAAAACTATATTCCTACCAACATATTCCCTCAATGCTATTAAATAACTACATGTAAATTAAAAATAAAATGAATAAAAAAACCTGTGCAAATTCTTATATTTATTTGATACAAACAAAGTTTTTTTTTGGTCAATAACCCCCGGCGTCCTTAGAAGACCTTACCAAAATTTCATCAGATAGAATATGTAGTTTAGAAATGCATAAAGAACAAACATACAATCTTTTATTTATTAGGGCGAGCGAAGCGAGACCAAACACTATCCCACAACCAGAGCGTTTTGTGGTACACTTTACTGAAAAACAGTCACGCCTATAGATTTATGCTTTAACATAGTAATCTAAGTTCACATCTAGATATGTTATCTGTCAAAAGAATATATATATCTGAAATGGCTGGACCGATTTTGATGATTTGCTAGTATTATTATAAAATTCTAATCTATTCGAATCTGTACATTAAATATTTAAATTAAAAATCTTATTATATTATTCTTTTATCATACAGGTACAGAGGCTAAATATATAGTTTTTAGAATTTTTGTCTGTTTGTCTGTCTGTGACGAAAAAATCACTGGACACGTTGTGATGAAATTTGGTATAATGATAGTTGGTTATTCGGGTCGTCAGAAATATATACTATGAGTTATAACGTATCCAGTAATATATTTAATTTCAATCTAACAATTTGGTTTCCGGTCTGAAGAATGTGTTTTTAGAACATTTTTTACATAATAATTGTTCAGTACTGATATGATTTCTCAGAAAGAACAAATCCTGCAGTAAAAAATATCCTTTATATTGACCTGGATACCCCCTATGACCATACTCAATTTCATTAAAATTTGTCTATCGGTTTTCTTGTGAAACAGTCACAGTCAAACTGACAATTTTTTTTAAAGGAAAAAGTCAACTTGACAAATATATAGATATACATTTTGCATGGGTTGAATCTTTTTATCTTTTTTTTTAATAAGGGATCCTATTGAAATAAGGATGCAAAATTCTTGGATTGAAATTAGTAAGTATTTTCAATACATTTCAATTTTTTACTCTGAGAGGCATGCGCATAGTGCTCTCGCGCTCGCACTCCCGGCTGAATAATTTTGTGTTTAGGGGATGTTTGGTCACTCGAATGTGTCTGACTGATGAAATATAACTTTGTAATAGTTACTTGAATAACATATTTAAAAGTCAGACATGAAAAAATAAGTAAAGTTCATTAATTATTTGTCCAGCTTTAAAGCGTCTGACAAAAGCTCTGGTCCATGAAAAGTGTCTGACACTTTATAATTCTAGTTTAGAATAATATTCTACAAAATATATATAAAAATCAGCCATACAAATTTAAGTAAGATAACTCATATTTTTAGTTACCTTTCTCACCTGGTACCTGCCCAGGTGTCACAGGGCAAGCTCCACAAGTAGGCAGGTATTTAAAGTAGTACTAGACGCTACTAAGTCGTGAAGGTTTCATCCATGTGAAAATAAGTTATGTCAGAACGCTCTGGGATCTTGGTATATTTTAGTCGGCTCTTGGCAAAACTGCCTTTCGAGCTGGTAGAAGCTTCTTCACATAATATTTAGGATACTAATATTTAGTTAATATAAAAACTATAACGTAGAGTGATTCCCTTGAAAATACACATTTTTAGCTTTTTCCATATTTTTTTTCAAATCATATCTGATACACTCCTTACTAATCTAAAAAGAAGTATTCATACGTCCAGCTGTTTTTGAGCTTTAGCGAGACTAACGAACAGCGATTGATTTTTATATGTATAGAAGAAGTTATGTATCTAAACTATTTAAAAGCACTTCTAAGCAAAATCTATTTAATTTAAGTAAATTAGTGGTCGCGGGTTCGGATCCCGCTGGGGGAATTCATTTGTTGCTCCAGTCGTGGGTGTTAATATTTATAATATGTATGTATATAAAATTTATATGTGTAGTATATCAACTATCTGGTATCCGTAACACAAGCACGTAACGTAGCTTACCACGGAACTAGATGGCGCTGTTGTAATAATGTCCCAACATGTCCCTACATATTACATATTTAACATACATATTTAATTTGTAAAAATATCTCGATTATTACCCACAAAACTTTATTTTTGAAATAAATACACTCCAACTTGTAAAACTACACCATAGCTACTTAAACAAAAATTTATATAATCCAAAAACACTTTATAATGCAAAAGCATTTGTTTTAAGCTTACAAAAGTTTGATCTTATAAGGTGTCTAACCTTAGAAAAGTTTACAAAGAGTTTCGAAGGGTTCTCTTGTTTCTAAAAAGTTTTAAAATTTTGTTACATATAATTTGAGTCGAATTTTATATTAAATATTTTTTGAATCTATTGTTTTTCGGATATTTGTTTGTTTGTCTGGAAAAGCATGAAGATATAACCACTTGACAGATTTTAATGAAATTTGGTATAATGATAACTGATTATCGGATGCTATTTACTGCAGAATGTCACATTTTGGAGAAACAATGTTAACCCTTTAAATGTCTAGTTATGTTCAACCTGAAACTTATCTAGGGAATGAACTTGAGCGGAGCAAGTCAATATTATCTATACATCTAATAAAATGAATCTAATAAAATCTCTACATTGAATATTTTTTGGAAATTCTTATTGAAGTGAAACTTCTTTAGAATCGTTGTGATTTAAAACTCGATGAAACGAAAATGCGTCGCGATAAAGAAAGAAATACATAAAAGTATAGGATTAAGGCGGAGAGAATGAGATAGAATACATTCCCATGTTGCCATGGTAACCGTTGTTTATTTTTTGACATTTCTTTTTTCAATGTGAATATTTTAATCACTAATTACTGAAGTTTCACTTCTATCGTGTGTGAATCGCACACACACCTTTTTTTATTGGAATATTAATTATTATCAATACAGAGGCCGAATCTATAGTTTCTAGAATTTTTGTCTGTCTGTCTGTCTGTGATCGCTTCACGAGAAAACCGCTGGACATATTTTGATGAAATTTGGTACGATGATAGTTGGTTACCCGGGTCAGAATATAGGATACTTTTTACTGCTGGAAAATATCTAATTTCTGAGAAATCTCAAGTAACCTTTAAAATCTGCTGTAAAACATCACACGGTATATGAAATCTAAAATTTTTGTTACCGGTCTTAAAAACGCGGGCCAAACCGCGGGAAATGCTAGTTTCATTAATAAATTATACCTACCGATTTAGTATTTTATAAACGCTTAGTTTTTTTACACAGACAGACAAATTTCGTTGTTTTTTCATATTATATAGATCCCAATTGCAATTTTAAGCTTGGTAGAGCTGCAAAGGCAAATATTAAGACAAAAGGTTAGCATCGTTCTTCCAATATAAATGTCACATGGTATGGGATAGATCGTTTTTGTATGGAATTGCTACAATATATGTGGCATTAAAAGTCGCATGCCTTTAGCCTTTTAAACATCGAATTATAAGGTTTTTTTTACGTTCTAGTGTTTATTTCTATTGTGTTGAGTTGTTATTAGCTATTTGCAATCGCTAATTGCTAAAAATTATAAGTGTTTGAAAGGTATCGAGTCTCAGGCCCCTGGTACTTACATTTTGTCTATACATGCATACATACATACATACATACATACATACATTCATACATACAATCATACATACATACACACATACATACACATATTTATGTTATATATGATAACGATTTTAAATGTTATCTTGGCACAGTCCATAAGAGATAATATTCTACACCAATCTGAAATTCTAACACTAACTGCGATAACGCAAATCGCACCGCTGCATCTAGAAACCTGAAATGCACTGTATCCACAATAATGTCTTATTATTTAAATAATGAATGCGAAGAAATCAAGTATTTTTAAATACTCATGATCTTAACAGATTAAAATGATGGGCTCTACCTTCGTGTTTTGATAGAAAATATGTGCCTATATGATCATAACCTAGAGATGCAGGTTCGAATCCGGGTCTCGCACCTCTGATATTTTAATATGCGAATCATTTCTAATAAAATAACCTAACCTAAGGAAAAAATCGTGAGGAAACCTGTATATCTAAGAAAATCTAGCAAGTTTTAGAAAGATGTGAGAAGTTCGCCAAAATGCACATGGCCAGCGTGACTATTTCCTGATCCCCCTCGTATTGAAGGGAAGCCCGTGCCCAGCAGTGGGACGTTAAAAAGAGGCAGAATACTTGACCACAAAGAATTGTTATATACCTGTAACTGTTTGTGAGAAATCCAAGCACTTTGAAGTTTGAACAAAAATTTTTATTTATGACATCAAGTAAGTACATAGCATTAGTAAGACAGTAGGTCACTCAGACAGTGTACTTCTATTTAAACAAAGAAAAGCTGGCAATTTCCCATGCTTATAGGTCATTTAGATGACCTGAATCGCTAATGTTAGTACCAGTACTTATATGTACGTCAGCAAGGACCTTGAAGCGGCATATTAGATGAAATTTTAAATAGTTTATGTTTTTTCGTCTTGCAAAATTACAGCTTGTTATTTTTTTTAGATATTAAAACAGTATTTCAGTCTGTAAGTATATTATATATGGTCAAATAGGTACTTTGTTTATAATTTTGTCTTAATGTATACGTGTATAATGTAGATGGCAAGTGGCTTTGCCAATACTGATGTGACTTTTCTAGGACGATAGATATTTTTTTAATAAAATTAATAAATACATATCTATACATATAATAAATCTGTAGAAGGGTCAATTCTGTACATTGAAAATATTGAAAAAATAAATAGCAGGGGGTGTTACTGGATCGATACCAAACCCAAATATGCGATTAAAAAAATTTTTGTCTGTCTGTCTGTATGTTCAGGCATCACGTGAAAACTAACGGTTCGATTTCGATGAAACTTGGTATAATTATACCTTATTATCCTGGGCATAAAATGGGATACTTTTTATCCTGGAAAAATACGTAGAAAAAAAATAAATCTTAATTTTTCAGTTTTATCCATAGACGTTGTTCTGTAGAACCGCGAACACACGTTGCGTTCACAATCGAAGTCGCGGGCACAGCTAGTCATTAATAAAGATCAAAGCTGTAAGGTCAAAAACGTGTGATTTTGTAATAAACAGTTAAATAATAATACATTTTGAAATGTAACTAAAATCCATTTTCTTTAAAAAGGTGCAATCGTTAATTATGCTCCTATTAAAATATTCTCTTACACGAACGGTTCTACACAAGCCGTATATTTACAGTACCAATTAATATGGTAGTTACGCTATGAATTTTATATGAACTTTTTGTGCCCTTTATTTCTGTTCTTTGCTTTAATTTTTTATTATTTTTCCATGTCATGGCCAATTGTTGTGTATTTTTAATAGTATTTTTTTATAGTTAGTAGGTTCGAGTTTCTATATAAGTAAATAATGTTAGACTTATTTGCTAACAAACTATGCTTAATGGACCTTTCCAGATTAAAATACCATAGCTATCTCAAGTGTATAAGACTTCTGATTTTTCCCTGCTGTAGGCCAGGGTTTGATCGGAGCCGGAAAATAATGCTCTACATATATGTTACGTTAATCAATAAAGGCACCATCATTATCAGCATCAATTTCTCGCACCTGTCGAAATACAGGCCTGACGGATACAGGCCTGCTCTAAATACGATCAGGTCATAAGTCTAGAACTCTGGCACCTGTCCACCGCAAATATGGTTTGGTAAACTGCACCTCTTTCAAAATGTTACAAATGCAGACTTGTGGAATTTCCTCAGGATTCTTTCCTTCAACATACAATATGATCAGTCTATGAAATATATAGTCGGCCAACGAACGTGACAGCCAGCCCAAGCTGCCATGCACTTGCTTGGGACATTAGTTTATGGCAGCTTGGGCTGTCACGTCCGTTGGCCGACTATATGTTTCATATGCTTTGATATGAAGGGTACAGTGGCAAAACAATGAATGTCACATAAAGTTAAAAAAAGTTGAAAAGTATGGGAACATTAAGATTTAGCCACGTATTATAGATTGCAATGTAAATTAAAAAAAATATTATTTTGTGACATTCCTTGTTTAGCCCTTGTACCCTTCATATGATCAAGTACTAACATACATATGTGCAATGAATATATATGTACGTCCGCCATGTTGAACCCGGTCCAGTCGGTAACATTACAAAATATAAAGTACAAAATGTATATTAAACAACGGGAAACAAAACAGTTTAACTTATAACACAATAACAGTTTATAATTCAATCGATTGGGGTCGACCTAATATTAATTCGACCTTGAATTTAACGTTTGGATCAACTTTGAAGTCCTCTTTAGGTATTTAATCGTAAATAACTTGCGACTTATCCCGGCTTCTCTCGTGTCCTATGTTTTAAAATAGATATCATATTTAAATATTTATTAACAATTGAAAGCTGTTATTATTTCGTGAATGATTCGGATGTTTCAAATCAAATTAAGAAATTAGAGAGCAATAAAAATGATTTTTATGTAAGTAGGCAAGCAAAGCGAAGAGAAATCACTAGTGTAATATCCTCGATAATACAAAGTATAGATAATAAGTTAAAGGTAAAAGGGGCAACTATTTTAATAACAGTCAGACTCCTCAATACTAAACATGGACGAAATCTAAATTCGAAATCTTTATATCAATTTTGCATATATTTGGTACATTTGGGGCTTAGAAGTTAGACCAAAATGAAAAATTGGGTCAGTCGGTAGATTAGAATAGCGAACTAAATAGAGAATAGTGCTGTCAAATTTGAAAATTAGGTTGAGGTGAATTGTGTCAAGTTATCCACAGGTATTCGTTGGCTTGGAATATTATTGTTTGTTCCATTATAGTTATATAAATTGTCATAGATACGACAGTTCAGTGCTTCTGCCACTTGCCACTTTGTTTTGTTGCTATTGTCGAGCGTTAGGTTTATAAACGGAAACATACTTAAACCGTTTTTTTATATATATAGATATATATTGCTTTACATTAGATTACTTATAGAACATTAGTTAGTTTAAATATCTAAAATACATTAGCCCTCTTATATGTACTTGTAATTAACTATTATATACACATATTTTTTATAAATTATGAACAATTTCTTCTTTATGACATAAAAATATGCTTACGTCAGTATAAAATATTTTTTATAAATATATTTAAAACTAGCTGTTCCTCGCGGCTCGGCCCGCGTTTGTAGAAGGATGAAAATTTAGGATTATATTTAGGTTTTGAAGCCAGATCATAAAAAAATAAAAGTAAAGATTTAATCTGAAATTAAAAAATAAAAAATCTGGAGAGATCCCTACATAAAATAATGTTTAAATAAAAAAATGGTTGTTGTGCCTCACTCGACATAGATAGGTATAGTGTGTCGCGGACTTTTTTGTAGATATTTATAAGATCTACAATTAATTAAAACATTTTATGGTTCTATCTTTTATAGTTTAGGCAGCGTACGCAAAATAAGTAACTTTTCTGGTTGATTTTTTACACCTTGTGTCCGAAAAACCCAAATATCTTACGGAACCCTATTTTTTTCCAAAATAAAATATAGTCTATGTTACTCGTGGATAATGTAGCTTTCGAATGGTGAAAGAATTTTTAAAATCGGTCCAGTAGTTTTTGAGCCTATTCATTACAAACAAACAAACAAACAAAGTTTTCCTCTTTATAATATTAGTGTAGATATTAGTGTAGAAAACGCTTATGTAGCAACGTCTTTACTTCACGAGTAGTAGCCATTGAGTCAGAGGCGTATTTACAGATTTGGCGCCCCGGGCCAGTTAGCTCTGCCGCCCCATGAAGTGACGATAAAGTACTTATTTAAAAAAATATATATAATAAGTCTTGAAAAAAAAATGATATTTAGGTACTTGTTAGTATGGATGTTATGTTGTGTTAGCAAACTTCCTCGAGGCACCTGGAAAGAGCCCCTGGATTTGACGATGATCTATTATTACCAGAAAAAGCCTCATATGAAATGGGCCTAGCTTTTTACGATGAACTATTTTTTCCAGAAAAGGCCTTATATGAATTATTGGACCTGGTAAACGCCCCGATAATACAAGAAACAACGAAATCGACATCATTATATCGAACAATCGCCACATATTTAGAAATATCTCTGTGATTAACAGGGTAAAAATCGGCAGTGATCATTGACTTGTAAGGGGAGCTCTGAATATGAACGTCAAAATGGAAGGAGCGAAACTAATGAACTCTTCTCTTAGACTAACATAGTGATGATAGATGATGCAAGCTGGCTGCGAAAGCTTTCAGTAAGAGCTACAGAACACAAATCAAAAACATGATCGAGAGATGGACAAAAGTTGAAAAGCTCTCAAGTAAGACTCTGAACGAGAATGGCGAACGGACGCGCGATTGTAAATATCGCATAGTCTAGTGTGAGAAATGTAATAAGGCGTAATCTAAGACAAGCGAATACCCAAAGTATTGAAAATGCTATTTCCACCTGAGTCCCACCTGAGATCCAGACTGGTCTCCGAGCTAGACTGGTACGCCATTGAACAGTTGAGCTTCCCGACACCGACGTAGGTAAGATTAGGATAGCCCTTGGACACCAAAGAAACAACAAAGCTCCGCGTAAGGACCGAATTACTGTAGAGTTCCTCAGAGCGGCAGAAACAAAGGTTCAATCAGAGCTCTCAAAGTTCTTTAATTCTGTTCTTCACAAAAGCATTATACCGGAGGCATGAAGTAGAGGCATAGTAGTATTGTTCTTAAAGAAGGGGGATAAAACCCTATTGAAGAACCACTGACCTGTGACTCTTCTGAACCATGTTTATAAGTGGATTTCAAGGGTTATGACGAATCGTCTCGCCCAAAAATTCGATGATTTTCAAAAACAGCATCTATGCGTAGCGTTTGTGGACTACGAGAAATATTTTTTTTTATTTATTTAATAAAGCTTACTAACTAGAGTAAATATACACAAAAATAGTAACTAAAACGTTATCGTTGTACGTATTACGTGTATCCCCGAGACCAGTGATGGTGAATGGCGCTGTTCTTGAAGTTGTGCAGGAATTACCGCACCGACCGACACCGACTTCAAAATTAACTAAGTTCTTAAAAGTATTATTTTGTACTTTTTAAATCTAAATAAATAAATAAATAAATCTAAACAGATTTTTTTAGTTTGGAAGTCGGTTTATGTTTTTTTGTTAAAAATAATTTATTTTAAATTTTTTAGCGGAAAGTAGATACGTATTTTGTTTATTTAAATATAAAATGGGTATAGGGTAGGCCAACTAAACCACTCCTCTCATAAGTCAACGAGGTTTCGGAATAAACGTTATTAGGTAATCGAGATTTGTCCATGTCCAGTTTTCCGGTTAACTCCCAGACGTTAATGATTATAAAAAATTATCTTCTATTATCAGGTAAACCTAATAGCCTGAAAGTATACAACTATCGGTCCATAAGTGCGTATTTTATTGAAAGAATTTTCTTTAAACTCCTAACCGTTGAGGAGTTGTACCTTCCATCATCAGTTACGGTACGTGACGCAAATATCCGGATAGCCTATGAAAGATTCGGCCGGGTAAAGTTAATTTGCTCCTAAGAATTAAAGAGTTCCGTTACTTTGTCATGGATCCCATCATCAGAACCTTACCAAACTCATCAAACTACCCTTGAAGTACATCCTTTCCAATAAAAAAAAAGAATCATCGAAATCGGTTGGCGTGATATTGAGTTATTCGTCCATTTGTCGCGCATATACTTAATGCAAATTTAAGACTTTTATGGATTTCTCATGGATGCCATTATCAGAGCTGAACTAAATTAAAATGGGACCACACGGGAAGCACCAGCTTATAATCAAATCTGCCTGCGTCAGTGTTTCCGTCCGGTTACAATATGGGCGTCTTCAAGGCAAGAGTGAATAGGTGGCTACTGAATTAGTGCGACTTACCATTTACGACTACGTCACCACTTACCATCAGGTGGAACGTAGTCAAGCACTAATTCAGGATGAAATATAATAAAAATAAAAATAAAATAAAAAAAGAATTATCATAATCGGTTCCCCCAGGCCAAAGTTCTGAGGTAACAAACATAAAAAATAGCCTCCTCCTTTTTGGAAGTCGGTTGATAAATATACTTGATCAAACTATACAACTCGGCTCGCGCAACTTTGAGAAAGAGATCAACTAAGGAATACGCTTGGGCTGGGCAGCTTTTGGGAAGCTACATCATTTTCTAGGGTCATCGATCCCACAATCCCATAAGATATTTAACCAGTGCATGCTAACCAGTAATGACATAGGGAGCCGAAAGTAGGATTGGTCCACAAATTCAAGGTTCAGCAAGTAATGGAACGCGCAATGCTTGGTGTTTCTCTGGTAGACAGAATTCGAAATGAAGTTATACGCCATAGAACTAAAGCAACGGATATCGCATGCAAAAATAGCTCTCTATAGTAGAAGTGGTCCGTTCATGTGTGCGCACTGACGGTCGATGGAGCCGAAACATGTTAGAGTGAAGACCGCGTGTTGGCAAGCATAGTGTAGGACGCCCTATAGCACGATGGACCGATGACTTAAGAAAGGTGGCGGGCAGTGGATGGAAGCGGACGGCAAGCACTGGTTGGCGCTTATTGGGATTCGAGCCCTTTGTTCAGCAGTCCTCTGGTACTTCTCTAAAGCTGTGGAGCATCACCTTTGACTGGGTGGTCAAAGGTGATGCTCCACAGACCTGCAGGTTTCGGCAGACCTGCTAGGTCCTCGGGGCGTCATGGTTAAATGAGAAAGCAATCCAGCGCTGCCCCATTCTGACGGTTGAGATCTGTTGGGTTTTAGTGGGTAGTACTGGCTTTTCTGTTTAATGAGTCTAACGTAATCACTTGTGTATACGTTAATGCTAAAATCTCAAAAATAAATAAAAAAGGACTTTGTTCAGTAGAGGACTTCGATAGGCTGATTCATGAGATAGTATGGATGGTACCTATTGTAAACAATTCGCTTTCGTTTTTTTTTTAATTTAAATGTATAAAAAAAATAGTGTCGGCTTTGCCGCCCCTCGGAGCCTGCCGCCCCGGGCCATGGCCCCCTTGGCCCTAGGGTAAATACGCCCCTGCATTGAGTTCCAACTTCCACTACCCACTTCATACATCATAAGAACATCACAAGTTATTTACAAAATAATATAATGAAAGTGTATTCGAATTTATTAAAGTTTATTCGTAAACAGAATATTAACCTCAGATATGCATGTACCATGTAAAAATTTATATTCATACTAGCATTTCCCGCGGCTTCGCCCGCGTTTTAAATACCGGAAACTAAATTCTTAGATTTTATATACAGTGTGATGTTTTACAGCCAGTTTTTAAAGGTTACTTGAGATTTCTCAGAAATGAGATATTTTCCAGCAGTAAAAAGTATCCTATATTCTGACCCGGGTAACCAACTATCATCAAACCAAATTTAATCAAAATCTGTCCAGTGGTTTTCTTGTGATGCGGTCACAGACAGACAGACAGACAGACAAAAATTCTAAACACTATAGATTCGGTCTCTGTATCGATAATATTCACTATTACAATAAGATTTTGCAAAAAAGGTACAGCAGTGGTAGCCCAGCGGTAACGCGTTGCTTGTATAACCGAGTGATGCGGGTTCAAATCCAGGTCTCGCACCTCTGATATTTTCATGTGCGAATCATTTCTATCATGATTACCACTTGTCTTACGGTGAAGGAAAACATCGTGAGGAAACCTGCATGTCTGAGAAAACCTAGCAAGTTTTCGTAAGACATGTGAAGTCCGCCAACACGCACTGGACCAGCGCGGTGAACTATGGCCTGATCCCCCTCGTAATGAGGGAGGCCCGTGCCCAGCAGTGGGACGTTAAAAACGGCTGATGATGATGATGATTTGCAAAAAATATTCAATGTATAGATTTGACTAAGTTAGAATTTTATTTATATGTATAGATTTAAAATATTCATGTTTTTTAAGTTATATATGTGTAGTGTATTAACTATCTGGTATCAGTAACACAAACCTCGTAGCTAGATGGCGCTGTGCGTAATAATGTCCCAACTACCAAACATATTTATATAAAACGTATATGCTATTATATCAATGATAATAGAAACAAATCCGCATTCAAAAACTAATTAAGATATTTAATACAACATAAAAATTTATTTATTCCATTTCCTTTTAAATGCAACAGGGTGAAACCTTTTTGCTTATCTCAGGCTTATTAGTGCACAGCGCATAGCAATCTCATTACAGTTCTTTGTTCCAGCGCGATGTTATAGAGTTATGCTTAACATATACGTACATTAATATTTCTAATTGTAAGTTTGAAACAGCCTTTATGTAATGAATAACAAACTTCAAAGATAAATTTATACATTAGAAGTATGTTAAATATATCAAAACCTACGGTTTACGTAACGTAATATTTATACTTTTCTTGTTCTAATTCTAACATACTCCGTACACGTAGTCAAATCTGTACATTAAATATTTTTTGGTAAGACCAATTGAAAACGTCATTATTTTGCATGCAGAGGCCGAATCTATAGTTTTTAGAAAATTTTACTGCCGGTTTGTGACTGCATCATAGATCTATCTCTGAACAGATTTTGATAAAAAAAGACGTCACGTGATCTTTTGCAATAACCCATAAACCCCTTTATGCACAAAAAATATAGTTATAGCAAAAAACTAAAAAAACGCGCTCTTGCCAACTGTAGTTTGAGCGCGTTTTTTCAGTTAACAAAATTAATGAACCCTGCCATAGCTCAAATTAGTGTACAAAGGAATCCAATAAGAATTAAAAAGAGGAAATTATTATATGGATTATAATCTAGCTTTACAAATATTACGAAGTAATAGGACACAGGTTGAAATCCCGGGTCAAACATCTCAAATGCTCGAAATATTTCAACAACATTACCAGTTGTTTACGGTGGAGGTGACTGAGAAAATCTATCAATTTTTGGAATATATGTGGAGTTGGTCAACGCGGACTTGACAAGCGTGGTGAACTATGGTGTAATTTCTCTCGCATTAAAGGATGACTCATGCTTAGTAGTTACCTTAAAAAGGGCTTAATATATAGACAAAAATATTGTAAAAATAATAATTTCAATTTTATATCTAGTACTAAAGCTACAAGTATGAACCTCCGCATGAAGTATTTTTTTATTCTGCATACTGTTATTTGCTTCGATAACTGATGTTCAAAACTAGACGTCGGAGCTATCTACACGTCGTCTTAGATCGATGATATCAGTGTACAATGGAGTGATAAATGAATATGCCCTTTTGGCCTTCAGCGTGAAGGTATAAATATGTAACACGATATATGTACAGTACTATATCTTCTAATTGTAGTTAATTTTTGACCTACTTAAAAAAATAGTATTTTGATTGTTTCGCTTTTTGTGTAATATACGATTTTTAACTTTTTTTTATAAGCCTATTCAATGATGCAAATGAAAGGCTTTCGCATATCATATCCGCTTTTTAAACATAAGCTAAATGCAAGCTGCTACGGCCCCGAGGAGAAGGCAACAAAATTAACATATACGTATGTAAACTACACACGTAGAGCCACGGGCAAAAGGTTGTACTTTTATTTTAATGGAAGCAACTAAACAAATTCTACTGAGAGTAACGTTAAAATTCAGTCTTTGGCTTTCGGTTTAAAAGCGTACAGTCCCCAATGTGAACCATTACATTTTTTTTTATCTTTATGCAAAAGAGGGAGCGAGGGGTGTAGGGTCGGAAAACTTTGTCCACGTTAAAAGGGGTTGTTTTAATGAAATTTTTCCTTGATGTAATCCCACACGAAGCTGCTCTCCTCTGCTTAATAAATATTCTTTCTCTCTTCATAATAATATTTTCTACTAGCAAACCCGACCCACTTTGTTGGGCGTAAGTTAAAAAAAGTTAAACACTTTTATAATTTTGTAAAAGTAGCTTAAGTTACTCCTTATAACATTAGCTATTTGCGAGTGAAAGTCCCGTCAAAATCAGACCAGTCGTTTCAGAGATTATCCGGAACAAACAGACAGACAGACAAAAATTAAAATTTTTTTTTTTATTATTTTAATTCTTTTAGTGAAAAGCTGTTAATTTGAAATTACAAACAGTTCAATGTTATTTATATGTACTGATGTTTCTGACGTAGCCTACTCTAGTTTGTACTCTAATAGAAATATGTAGAAGCTGGAAGCTTTATAATATACATATAAAGGAAAATTACTGTAATAACAGAGAAGGCTACTGTCTAGGAGCTCGAAATTGGGTACGAATGTGCCTTATTAAATATTGTACGTGGAACCGTCAGGCCCTAGTTTTTATATGAGCAATTTTTCGCAATTCATTTCAAAGAAAGTTCTGCTATTCTCATATCTATTAAGATGATAAAAACTTAAAAAAACTATTACTAGACAGTAAAAAGTGCAGTTTTTGTGTACTAAAAAGTTATAAACTGACTTAAATGGGATTTCCATTTTCTATAGATACTACCTATACATAATTAGATATTTTCAAAGTTGAGATTTATACCTAAAAAGCTATCATTACTACTATATTTGTCTGTAACAAAAAGCAAGGCTTTCATTTTCAAAAGGAACTTAAAAGCAATTATTCTATCTTCCGGATGTACCTAGTATTTTTTTTATTTAATAGGACTGTGGTGTTTGTTTTAACATATTTTTTAAAAAATAGTTCATATCAGTTCGTGACAAAAAAAATAAATAAATGTTAGTTATTATTAACTTTTTTGAATTTATTCAAAAATCCCGTATAGATTTTACAAAGTAATAATTTTTTATTAATTTGAATTTGTACGTTATTTTTTGTGGAAAAGATTTATTTAATATTAATTTACTTCGCGACTATCACCATTTTGGTTTTCAACTGTTTTCACGTCATAACTCAAAAGTGGTCTGAGGCAAGGGCCTGTCAGTTAGTGTCTGTCCACTGCCACTGGTTAAGCTAAAAGATACAGTCAAAATATTTATAAATGCACTAATAATAATGTTTTTCATGATTGTTTGGGATTTTGATCATGAGTTCTAAACTCATTTCTCATTGTAAAATTGATTTTTGTTTCTTTTTTATATAAATAAGTCATAATCAATAATGGTTATGGCGGAAGATTCTAAAAATATCTCTCTTTCCCTCTCCATCAATAATATTGACTATTTCAAGAAGATTTTCCAAAAAGTATTTAATGTACGGATTAACGTCACAATTTTATCATACATGGAGATTAGAGACCAGGAGAACCAAGGCCCTAGAATGTAGTGTCTCAGAAATATTGTCAAACCAAGGAGGCGCTGCGATCGCTATGTTGTCTCAATGCCTAACTTCACGTTGTCACAATAGTGACAGTACCTACTCATAAATAGCTAACTTCACAGATACTACTTACCGACGACAGCGCGTTGTAAATTCTACACATTTTCAGAGACAGGCGGGTAATGCTTTAATATGAAGCGATGGTCCTCCTGGTCTTTAATCTCCATGTTATCATAGTTAAGACAAGACAAGTGACAGAAAAAAAACTTTTTAAGTTTATGGAAAATCATAGATATCGTAAATGGAAAAGGAATCCTAAAATTTTAAATACCTACATTTACTGTAGGTAAAAAATGTTATACAATATGAAAAATACTACAAAGATATAGTTAACCCGTAAATTATCCTTTTGAGTGTTTGCGAAAATTTGTTACAAACCTTCATTGTATTTATTGTGGAACAAACAATACACAATGATCAGATAAGTTATATAGATATGCCATTCTTACCCTTTACTTAAATGTAGAGTCACATGAAATGCCAAAAGGCGTTAACAAAAATGTTACTAGGTTACATGAATTGTGAACGATATCGATATTTAATTTAGGCAATTCGTCTGTCATACACAACTCTATTATAGAGCCTTTATAATAAATGAAATTAATGTTGAAATCATTATTTTTAATTAAAAACATACTGATTTTAACTATATTTAATTTTTATTTTAATTACATAATATCGATAATATATTCTATATATAGATATATCATAATTTAGATTATCGATAGCAAACATCTCATAATATACGAAAAAGTACTGACAATTTGACTATTTCGTCCTTTTTGGAGCCGGCTAATAAAATATTTACTAAAGTATAATATATAGGTCTTATATAAATATATAGGTCTAGGTCGTAGTTCCTATAATAGTCTGTTCTGTATTAGTACTCAGCCCTTTTTAACGTCCCACTGCGGGGCATAGACCTCAATATAAATATGTTGGACATTATTACAACAGACCATCTAGTTCCGTGGTAAGCTACGAGGCTTGTGTAACGGATACCAGATAGTAGATACTACACATATAAATTTTAAATACATATATATTATAAATATAAACGACCAAGACTGGAGTACAAACTTTCGTGCTCAACAAATGAATGTCCCCAGCGGGACTCAAGCGCGCGACCGCTGGCGCAGAAAGTAGGGTCTCTACCGACTGAGCCACACGCGTCATCAAATGCCTTCAATACTTTATTAGTACCTAATTTAATAATTAATTATAGTAACGTTCAAGATCCATACTTCCTTTGTGAAAGTTACATGTCTGTTTAATATCTCGACCAAGCTGCACTGAACATATTTCGATAAAATTTGGCACAAACATAGATTTAAGGAAAGAAATTATAGAGTATAGAGTATATAGATAATATATTATAGAGTTGAGACAAGAAATGACATTGCCAAAGCGAAACTCTCCAGCTAATCCTTATTAAGAAGCCTGGGGTCGGATCAGACTTGCGACGTCATCATTCATAGATTAATATTACTGTACATAGCCCTATAACCTACAATACTGCTATGTCATCCATATAAATAAAAATAAATATTACTTTATACGTTAAATATTTGCACCTAAGCCAATTATCTCTCTGTAATGAAACCTTTGTGGACTCTTCTGCTGAGGACTGTGATGATTTCTGTATATAAATCTCAGATCAAATAATACTATACTAGAATATCAACTATCGTTTCTTTGTGTGTTTATTTCCTATGGGCTCTAATCATTCAAATTCAAATTCAAAATATTTTATTCAGCATAAAATTATTTTCTATAATAAATATTTAATAATTATTTAATATAATATTATATACTAATAATATATTAGTTCAATTTTTTACTGAACGTCATGAGTCTACTACCAGTTCGGAAAGAAGAAGCCACTGACCTGAGAAGAACTGGCGAAAGAAACTCAGCGGGACTAATTTTTTTTTGTCTGTTTAAATTTTTTTTTTAATTAAAATTGAAATGGACAATAATTTTATGGGTTGAAAATTTCCATTCATCTCTCTTCCCTAGGACCATAACGAGGAATCAAAGATATGCTGCAAGTCGGTACAGTGCACATGATATAAATAAAATTGAAGTATCTACTTTTAATTTCAAATTAACAGCTTTTCACTAAATGCATGTTGAAGTAGGTATATACGATACTTATATCAAAAATTAATTTTAATTTTTTTTGTCTGTCTGTTTGTTCCGGCTAATCTTTGAAACGGCTGGACCGATTTTGACGGGACTTTCACTTGAAAGTAGCTAATGTTATAAGGAGTAACTTAGGCTACTTTTATTCTATTAGAAAATAATAAAAAAAATAACTGTGCCTGTACAGATTTTAATAATTTCCCTAGATTCTGGGGTACTCTTTAACGTTATTCCATAAAAACCTTTTTCAAAGTATTTATTAAGCATTAAAAAAAATATGCCAAATTATTCAAGGGATGAGCTTACCAAAGGACAGCATTTCATTTTATTTACGTATACACATAGCTTACATACTATCGCCCCACTCCCCATCCCTACTCCCGTCCTTCTCCCTCCTCCCTCCCTCCCTTTCCTAAAAGGCCGGCAACGCATCTGCAAAACTGCAAGCCCTGCAGTCTTGCAGATGTCCATGGGCGGAGGTGATCACTTCCCATCAGGTGAGCCTCCTGCCCGTTTGCCCCCTTTGTCACATAAAAAAAAAAAAAAAATCGCCCATATATTAAGTTATACATACTCGTATCGTGTAACTGACATGCCCTCAAGCTAGACATGTCAGTTCATTAAACATTATTTTCAATGATGTTTTTGTTATTTGCATATTTATAAAACATGGTAGAGAGTGTTTTTAAATAGTGGCAGAATTAATTTATTTATATTGTAGACAAACTAGTGATTTACTCGCTTCGCTCGGGTACGTCCCTATGGGCGTTATATTATAATGTTTTACGTTTAATATGGAATACATAGACTTTGAGTGTTCCCAATTTGAGAAATAATTGATTTCCCATACAAAAAATTTCATGGCCCTTTCACTCCCTTAAAGAATGCCTTAGGGATAAGAACTATCCTATGTCCTTCCTAGCGTTATAACTATTTTTGTACCAAATTTCATCTTAGTCGGTTAAGCGGATTTTTAGTTTATTCTTTACAAACAAACATATTTTTTCCTTTATAAAGTAAATATATTAGTACTAGATATATTATTATTTGTCATAGCAACCATTTGTAATTGAAAAAAAAAAACAAAACACTCGTACATAAAATAAATGAATTTATTATTTAAAAGCTCTTTAATGTGTATTGAAATAAAATGTAGGTTAGAACATTCAATTAGAATTTAAGTGGATAAACGATTAATTTTCCAATGAGCGAAGTATTTATTAAGTACGCTTCAAAGTATTGGTTAAAACTGGTTTAACTGTAAAATGGTATGATACACTAACGAGTTATCCCAACTTTACTCGGGTTCTCCCTAAATTGGTACGTTCAAACGGTTACTATAGATTTCTAAGCTATCCTTATATCAAGTGCCATAAAAATCAATCTAGTGATTCTAAATATAAAAATATATTTCAATAATTTCGCTAATTGTTTAAAGAATGTCATATTCCTATTTTATAGGCAGTGGTAGCCCAGCGGTAACGCGTCGCTCGTATAACCGAGTGATGCGGGTTCAAATCCGGGTCTCGCACCTCTGATATTTTCATGTGCGAATCATTTTTATCATGATTACCACTTGTCTTACGGTGAAGGAAAACATCGTGAGGAAATCTGCATGTCTGAGAAAACCTAGCAAGTTTTCGTAAGACATGTGAAGTCCGCCAACACGCACTAGGCCAGCGCGGTGGACTATGGCCTGTTCCCTCTCGTACTGAGAGAGGCCCGTGCCCAACAGTGGGACGCTAAAAAGGGCTGATGACAATATTCCTATTTAACAAATTTTAATAAAATTCCATGAATATAAATTAGCATTTGCCACGTAGTCGAAATTAGATTGAATGAAATGAATATTTAAAAAAAACACATTAGCTACAAAAAAACGGTTCACAATCATAGGAAAAACGGTACTGAACTGTTTTGCCTTTGCTTATTTATGGATAGTGATATATACAAACTCATAACTACTCTTTTGTTATCATGGTTAACGTAAGTTTAAAAAAAGTTATCAATCAGGTAGTGACGCTAGGACAAAGGGAGACTCAATATAACCTCCGACCCTTCTTTTGCTAAGTAATATGACTACCACTGCACCATACCTCTAGTTCAATAAAACTACCATTTAAAATTCACACTTTGAAATAGTGAACTAACAAACTGCTCCACCATAATTATATATAATTATAAAAGATAATCGTGCTGGAATGAATTGATAGTGCAAGATATTTACGATGCAATCGCTGACCGGATGCAGTAATAATGTAATGTTATTTATGAACAAATGCCAACTTTGTTTGGATGTATTAATTTACGTTTGATCTTTCCTGTGACTTTAAAAAAACTGGTACTTACAATACATGAGAGTCTTAGCCCAGTGACAACGCGCTCGCTTGAAAGACCAAGTGAATCGTGTTGAAAATCAAAAGGGTGTAGTAATTTTGATATTTTCATTTTCGAATTAGTTTCAATCTAACACCAATTATCTTATTCCTTCCTTACTCCTTTGTCCTAGTTTTATCACCGAAGTAGAAAACCAAACCAATTTCTAACTCGCACTAACCCACACTTGAGCAGCGTTGTGGACTATGTATTCTATGTATTTTGCATTGTAATCTCGCACGAAGCAATCAAAAAGGTTATATGAAGGGTACAGGAATGTCACAAAATTATTATTTTTTAATTATTTGCAATCTGTAAAACGTGGCAAAATCTTAATGTTCCCATACTTTTTATCTTTTTGAATTTTATATGACGTTCCTTGTTTTGCCCCTGTACCCTTCATAGTTGAGATGAAAGCTCTATGTAAAACAACAAAATTAGCACTATATAATATGTATTAATAATCATATAAACTTTAGGATAGAAGAAAGAATTCTCAAATTTGAAGAGGATGTTGAAATTCGATAACTTCGTTGATTTTATCAACTATATAAAATTCCCGCGTCACGATGTTGATCCGGGTAGAACTTCCGGAACAATTTATAAGCCCAGACCAAATAAATTTGGTCTGGGTTTATGAGGTCTTTTTTTATTGGTGATTTATTACGAATTAAAAGATGGAATAGTTTTTAAACTACAAATTATGCCTTAAAACATAAGATTTTTTGTATCTGTCACAGCAACGAGTCTGCTAGACTGGGTCTGGTAGTTATAACTTATATATATATAGTAAGTAAAGTACATTTCTTTTCAGGACAGGACTTATGATGTTTAGCAAATTTTACTAATACTTAATTTCTGAATATCCGCCATGGATTTCTGTTAATATTCGAGAAAAGCAATAGCGTATCGCTAGTATAGCAACTATAACAATAAGTATTTACTTAGTGAAGCTTAACAGCTAATATTGATTCCGCACTTCATTTTAATTGGCTTATTCCACATTTTTCCTCGACTAAGGCGCTTAATTTTTCGAATAATTTTTTTAATTGGGTTTGTTGCTATGGAATTATTTTACTGGAAGTTAGAAAAAGGGAAAAAACTCGCAAAATCCACATAAAATAAAAAAAGAGGTTTATTAAAAATGTCTATTAAGAAAGTTTCAAAAAAATCCTTTAGCAGGGTTTATCCGTACATTAAAATTGCTAATTAAAAAATCTCTCATCATAATCATAATTAGTCTAAAGCATAGTTATTTTTACATAAAAAGTAGTTTAATCATAGTTTTACTCTGTTATTATCATTAAAAAGATAAGCTTCTAAGTAATTAAAGATTTTATCTAGCATTATTAATAAAATCGTTATTATTATACAGAACTATCGAAGAACCACATTGTCTGGAATAATATTAACCTGTGTCATATGTGCTACTTCAGACTGTAATCTACGAGTATCTCAGTGCCAAATTTCACCCAGATCTTCTCAGCCTCCAGCAAGATGGAGTATCAAACAACCATCCAAACGCATTTATATTATTAATAATTTTGTATAGATTAATTACAAGTAATGCCATTTTCATTTAAGAATATTTTGTACCCATGTAATTTTTTTAAGTAAGTACTTTTCTATCGAGTACAGAAGGAAAGTACTCTCAACTCGTATTATTGTTATTCACTTTAAGCTTCATTATAACTTCAACCATTTAATTCAATATGTTTTTTAAAGAAAGAACGCAGTGCTTTTTAACAAATAACTACCTACCTATATAATTTTTGACTATAACAATATTATACAAAGAGAGCCGAGACCTAGAGTTTTAAAATAAATGTTATTAATATTCACATCACGTAAAAATCTTTGCGCAGATATCTGCATTCATTATTTCTATCCTGTAATGTATGGACGCCATTGTTATGCTAATATGACATCTTATTTTCAAGGAAATATTGAAAAAAATATGCTTAAGAATGAAAAATTACTGAGTTATAATGTTTCAAATGTTAAGGAATCGTATACAAAATATAAAAAAAAATATAAATAGAGACACTTACTTGCCAAATAATGGATGCCATAAATGGAATGATGATGGGTCATGAGGGTGTGGAGGCATGTGTGGTGTGGGCTCCCCTAACGGCGTGGTACTCCCGACCTCCGGCTCCTCCCGTCTTCGTCCCATTGCCGAAGTCGGAGTCGACGAAGTACGCCTAGAAGACACCCCCGAAGCTGCCGCAGCAGATGGCTCAAGCAAGTTATGCAACGATTTCACACTAATCCTCGGTCTCGGAGATTCTTGTGTCCTTTGATGATTTTCAGACTGCTTCACAGATTGGAGATAGTTGTTATTTGGATAGTACGGCGAGCTAGGGCTCTTTTGTTGAGGAGTCCGTGGCGATCGCTGATTGCCCATCATTTGCGGGTTAAAATAAGGTATCTGTAAACCAGGTAATGGCATATTTGGCCTCATATTTGAATTCATCCCGGGATACATGCCCTGTAAGAACGGGTATTGCCCCATCGGCCGTTGATTGTTGTAGTTATGGGCGACTGGACTCGTTCTTGCTGCGGAATGAGGCTTGTTCTGATGATTTTTGGTGGAATGTACATAAGGGTTTTGGACATCGCTTGATTTGCTGCTCTGCTGCATTTGCTCCGAAGACGATTTAGATCGCTGAGTTGACTGAGATGACTGATGAGAAGAAGCATTCGCATGTGACATGGCTTCTTGCCACATAGCAAACTGCAATCTATTATCATAATCCATAGGCTGCATCATAGGAAATCCTCCAGGGCCCATAAAACGAGAAGAAGGATTGAACATTTGCGGGAGATCAGGATAATTTTGCCCTGAATAACCTGATGAGTTTAAAGCTTTTAAGAACTCCACATTTTGAGAACATGCGGCCATTGCTTCCAACTGATTTAAGTATGGTAACCACAGCATTTGATTTAAAGCTGCTGACGTAGCAGCATCAATATCCCCAGCGAGAGCGTCCATTGAAGGAATCGGCTTAGGCTGACTAGTTTGATCAGGATGTGAGGTATGAGTTTGCTCTTTGTTAGCGGAGTTTGTCAGTTTAGAAGACGAGGAAGACTTCGATTCTTTTTCTTTTTGATTTGAAGAACTCGGAGGTGGTGCCAAATATTGTTGCTGTAGCTCCTCGTCTACTAAGATTGTTTCGAGCTGTGCCAAGGATATTAATTTAATATCTGGATCTTGTAAAACAGCTGGAAACGCAATAGCTTGTGGAACCCTAAGCTCGGGCCTCTGTATAAGTAAGGCTGGTATTTTAGTACCGGGGTTAGCTAGAATTTCTTTCATTTTGTCCTTAGGTATTAATAATGGATCTGGAATGTTAAAGTCTGGATTTGATTTTAAAATATGAAATTGTTTTAAAGGATTCATTTCCTCACAAGGCTTACTGACATGTTTGTCTGATTTTTTCGATAACTGTTCTTCACTAAACTTATTAAAAACTTTACTTATTTTTGCTAAGTCCTCGGTTGATTCACGTCGTAGTCTCTTCTCTTGAGGTTCGCCAAATTCTTTGTTTAATTTCCTGATTTCATCGGAACAACTAGACACAGTGGGACTTGCTGATTTTCTGTGTTTGCCCAAATTTAACGGTTCACATTGCTGTTTAGTTATTGTTACCTCAGATGTATACATTTTTGGAGATGGCGAAGAAAGTAAAGTCTCCAAAAACAGTGTTTGTTTGCTTTTTGTTAAAGGCATAGTGAATATTTCAGGTGATGATGGTACAGCAGGAATCCCACTAGGTTGTGGGGATTGCATTGCATCTGACTCTCGTGACGGTGCTCGTGGCAAGTCAGTTCTTCTCGGCGACGCATGAGGTGTATGCTGGCGTCTATGAACTGTTAAATCTCTAGGTTGCTCATCGCTTCTATCAGACGCATTATCTTCAAGATGAGATGTATCAATGTCATTGGCATACTCCATTGAAGGATTTCCAACATTCTTTACACTCAAATCGGTTGGAACTAGTTCATCGTTAGCTATCAATTCATCGGGTTCTTTTTTAATCTCATCATGACTGTTTTGCATAGGTTCTGGTATTTCTTGCTTATTTTCTTCCTTATTTATTTCTTCCTCATTAATTTCTTCCTCGGTAACTACTTCCTTTTTGATTTCGTTCTCCTTAATTTCTTTCTCATTAATTTCTTTTAGCACATCTTCTGTGTTATGGACGATACTTTCACATTTTTCTGTGCAACCAATTAACGACGTATTTTCATTAGGCCTTTCAGTCAATGTATTTATTTCACTCTGATCAGGCAGCTGAGGTTGTGACTCAATAAACGCCTCATTTGGAGTAAAATCTTCAATTGAATCAGGTACTGGTTCAGTGTACAATTCTTCAGAAACACCAACATCACTCTCTAGCATCTTTTCGTCAGTTTCTGCATATTCCAAGTGATGAAGTTCATTTACTTCTTGCAATTCGGTAGCCGTTGTCAAAGTTTCCATAGTACATTGCTGTGTATCCTGTGGCACAAATACTTCATCAGATATATAGGTCTGCTCCACATCTTGTCTGTGGTCGGCTTGATTAAGATGATCTCCTATGTGATGTAAATGTAACAGACCTTGTGCAGCTGTAATACTGCTTTGCCCTGGAGATTCAAGCGTTTGTTCTAATCGAGTAATGATATCAGTCACAGGTTCATTACTTAAGAGCATATGTTCATCTTCCTCCGTATATTCGCCAGATCCATGAACTAAATGCGCGAGTTTGTCAAGTGCTTGGCCCAATATTTGATTATCTTCGCAACCTTTTTCCACTAAGGACTCCAGCAATTCTTCGTCATGAGGTCCCCCTAGTTCCGGAAGGTAATGTGCTTCACTTATGGTCTCAAAGAGATCCTTGTGCGCCCCCATCTCACCTGTGTACTCCTCAGGGCGATCAGAGGGTGTTTTCCGTTCGAAATACATAGACTCCTCCGCCTGTTTAGTTTCACCAAGTTCGAAAGACATAACGTCGCGAGCAACTTCTTCCGCTGGTAAGAAAGGATAAGAAGCTGGACTCTCCAGATCCAGAAGTTGATCACCGCGTTGCTGATTGAATTCCAGTTCCGCTACAGCGAGTAAGTTGTCGAGCGGCGTCGGCTCCGACAAGTGCGGAGGCCGCGGCACCGCGATGGTGTGTGATGGTATATGGGACTCCAGGTCGGGTTGCAGCCACACAGGGGGTTGAGCCGGAGCTGATGGCACAGGGCACTCAGGAGCTACCACGGGCGACGCTGCGGAGCGGGCGCGGAGAGAACGGTTGCAGCGTCTGCGCCGGCGGCGGTCGCGCGGTCTACGGCGGGTGGGTGCCGAAAGCGGGGGTAAGCGAATCGAATTGTAGATCTCGGTACGCGGGATAACACGCCAGCCGGATGGGGTTCGCGCTATACGAATACGATTCCGCTCGTCGTAATCCTCGCAACGGACTTCCTGCACGGTGCCTTCGAGCTGGCGCGCCCAGAGGAACACAGGTCGCAGTCGCGGGGGTGGGGACGAAGGCGACAGCGCGGGCGCGGCGCTGCGTGCACGGCGCCGGGACGACACGAGGGGGACGCGGGACGGGGGAGCGCTGTGGCCGCGCGCGGCATCGAGGCGGGCGGCGCGAGGCTCGCCGCCGCCGCCAGGAGCCCGCGGAGACACTCCGGGCGCCGCACAACACTCTCAGGCGACGACCGCGCGTACGCGGCCCCGAGGCGGACTGGCGGCCGGCGCGCCCCGCCCCGCGCCCCGCACGCCGCCCCGCCCCGCCCCGCCCAGCATCGATCCGCGCCGCCTGCACGCCCTGCACCCGCACGTAAACACGCCGCCCGCTCCGCGCCGCCCGTTCCCCTCTGCGCTGCGTGCCCTCGTTAATCTTAAATCCATATCTGTGCGCCGCGGCGCCGGTCGCAGCGACCCGACCCGGACGGACCTCTGTATCCTTTCACCGGACATAGCTATTATTTTTTATCTTATTCAATATATATTAAAGTCGTATTTCTAAATGAATACAATTAGTTCCATGTCGAAACCCAATGGCTTCTTTACAAAACAGTTCTCGGCATTCAATAAGCCGTAACAATGGAGCGTATCTTAGATCGTTACTGCGCGTCAATCGCACACTCGGGCTGCGGTGTTCTGTCTGCCGGAACCGCAAGGCTGAGGGTAATTGGCTCCGGTAACGATCTCTAATCCGGGGGCATCGGACCCCAGTCTGCGCTTTGCGGTCAAACGACAATTTAACTTAAAGCGTATGACAATGCCTGCTTATAGGCTTAATTTTGTATTCAACTACGTATCTAATCAAATAAAAAATATAAACAGAACATTATTGTGCTATATCAAATGCGTTTCAGATAAAATCATACTTATAATAGTGAGCCATACTGAAATGAAATTGAAAGTAAGTTAAATACAGGAAAAACATGAATGAACATTTTTTTAAATAATTATTTTAGTTTGTAATGTAAATCATAGATGGCGTTAAAATGAACTATACGAACTACTGAATTATAAGTACAAGAAAATTCCACTACTCATTCATAGGTGGCGCTCATAAAATAGTGTATACGTAATACGTACGTATAACGTAAATAATTATCTAGATGGCGCCGATATACAAGAATCACTTTTATAAAATAATGTAATAGTAGCGTTGCCCGCGGCTCATAGAGTATGTTGCTACATATATACCGCGGCTCCACTCGCGCTTTGAAGAAACTAAATTCTTAGATTTCACATACAGTGTGATGTTTTACAGCCAGTTTTTTAAGGTTTTTCAGAAATGAGATATTTTCCAGCAGTAAAAAGTATCCTATATTCTGACTCGTACTAAATTTCATCACAATCTGACAAGACAGACAGACAAAAATTCTAAAAACTATAGATTCGGCCTCTGTATCGATAATAATTATTATTCCAATAAGAATTTCCAAAAAATATTCAATGAACAGATTTGTCTGAGTTAGAATTTTATTATATGTATAGATTCCTGACAATTTTTATTTTCATAAAACAGTCATTGTTATTTAAAAATGATTTTAGTCATTTTTTATGCCTCACAGTTCTTATAAGAAAAAAAACACAATTGTTAACATTTTTCTGGCTGTTTGTTCCGGCTAAACTCGGAAACGGCTGGACTGATTTTGACGGAACTTTCACTTGCAGATAGCTGATGTTATAAGAAACGTTTTACTTTTAGATTACATTTCGGTTTTTGAAAAAGGAATTAGGGTTCCGTTCAAAAAAAATATTAAAAATCTCATTTCATATATTTATTCTCCTTTACTGACGTTATTATTAAAGTTTGGAATGTAATTCTTATTTTATTATTTTAAATGCGAAATAATATTTACAATAAACTAGAGCGAACCAAATAAATAAACAGCCATAATTAATTATAGTGCTACCTATTTATACATCTGTACTACTTCCTAGACTATTATAGTGAATTACATACACGAAGCCCGCCAAAACAAATGTCAAAGTCTAAAACAGTAGCGTAATTTTGTTGTATGCAACCTACTATTTTCATTCTTCATTTTCTTTAAAGAATAAGACAATTTTTTTAGCGGCGTAAGTTGTTTATTTACAACGTTTGAAAAGAGATTAGGTATGATTACTATTTTTTTAAATCAAGCATTTTTCTCTTAAAAGGGTTAGAGCATCTTAGCTCCTGTAGGAAAAAAAACCTTACCTATTATAATGAAATTACTCAAGTATCTTCATTTATTAATCAACAATCTACTAATATTGAATTTATCACACAAACTAATGCCCCAGCGGGACACGAACCCGCGACCGCTGGCATAGTTAATAAATGTCACTAAAAGCAGCCTTAGCATTTAAAATCAGAGTAAGCCCTACTAATATTATTAAAAACGTAAATAACTTAACTGTCTTTTAACTCTTTGTTTGCTGCAAATCCACGTCACTAAACCAATTTCGAAGGATTTTGGTATAAAAATAGATTAGATATGAAATAGACAAAGGCCTTCTATCACAAAACAATGAGTGACAATATAGGTAGTTTTCCAATTACAGCACTAGAGCGCATATGCGGCATAATGCTCAACGTTGAATGTTCCAACTACAGCAACGCTTCACACAATCGAGCACTCGCAAAAGTACTGTTCTCGGGTGATACTCGCATCAAACTGCTAAAAAATAAATATAAATATGGATGAAGGTATAAATAATTACTTTTTTTTATATTCCACCTTAAAATATGAATACAATTTTATTTTAAAATTCGAATCTGTAAAGAAGTTTATTTTACAGGATTATACTTTTGTAAACATTATTCACGTTCCAATTAAGCTTCAGCATAATTCGGCATTGTGCGCCACTGAGTCGCACTATGCTCTGTAATTGGAAAACAGGGATAGTGGGTAATATGAAGAATCATTTTAGAAGTTTAAGCATTGACAGCTTCATCGTTATAACCAGTTGTATTATTATTTATAACAATAAAAATCTTTTACTTAAAATATTATGATTATTGAAATTTCTTTATAAGTCTTCTCTCAACTTTGAAATTGTATTTATGTAAATTCTTCAACAAATACAAGGAGCCAACCACGATGACTATAGAAGTGCCCCAAGCTACTACGTAGTAGTGATCTGTATTACCAACAGGGACCTCCCAAATAATTGTGTCGGTTACCTGAAAAAAAAACAAACCGTCTATACACATTAATGTATTATATTTGCTTTATTATTAAAATTCAAAATATTTTTTCAGCATCACATTATTACAATTTTTAACTGAATGTTAGTCTACTATTAGTTTGGAAAGAAAAAGAGTCAGACCTGAGAAGACCTTGGTGAAAGAAAAAGTTGAAGGATTCGTCCCTTGTCAAGTTTTAACAGTTAATTTTTTTTTATGGGACAAAGGGGGCAAACGGGCAAGAGGCTCACCTGATGGAAAGTGATTACCTCCGCCCATGGACATCTGCAACTGCTTGCAGATGCGTTGCCGGCCTTTCAGGTAAAGGAGGGAGAGAGAAGGGAGGAGGGAGTGAGGGGGGAGGTAGGAGGGATGGGAAGTGGGCCTCCCGGACTTTCACTTACCGGACGAAACGCGACAGCATGGCTGCCACTTCACGCCGGTCTTCTGTGAGAGAGTGGTACTATACGGGGCGTGCCGGCCCATACGGCTGCTACCCGAAAGTAACAAGCATGGCACTAGACTTCTGCGTGATGAAATATTTTTATTGGCTCAAATAACAGCTATCATTATACTGAATTACATCAAAATCTGCTCAGTGGTATTCCCAGAATATATAATACATTTACAGACAAACAAAATTCAGAAAACTATACATATTTCAATTAGATTTCTAAAAAATATTAAAGTAGAGATTCAACCCTTATAGAATTTTACTATAATTACGTAAATAGTATTCATATGAGTGGTATCGGTATATAGTCTATTGAGAACTTGTTTCCTCTAATATATAAATCACCTCATGTCTTTCATACCACAAGACTTGACTTATTTTGATATTCAAACAAACAACATAACATTATTATATTTGCTAAATTATGTTGAATCACACTAATACCATAATAGTAGATTCATCATTCCATCATTTTAATAAGTCAGCTGTGAGATAGGTCATGTTATATTAATAATAATGTAAAATATGAGTGCATGCATACAATTATATTAATAGTGATGAGTATTATGTTATTGAAATATATTTCTGAGTCAATGACACATATGTTAAGTTTTTAATAACAAAACTTTAGAATCCCAAGAAATTAAAATGGCATCCCGTAACAACATAGATTGTATTTTGTGAATAGAATTAGACTTGCTTATATTACCAGTTAAGTTAAACCGATGGTATAAACTAATTTCTTATAAAATTTGAAATTAATAACATATTGGGTACATGATATGAACATTTTATTATTAAAAACCTAATTTAACAATAATATACAGTGGAACAAATAATAACCTCTTTTTTTGAAGTTGGTTAATAAAAGAGTTGACCTCTTTTCATAGTAAAAATACAGGTAAACCCACATAATAAAGCTAGTATAAATGAATTACCATTATAGCAGGTATAAGTTTCCAATCACAAGCTTCCATTGAAACATGTCTTTTACAAAATGTGTTTACTGATATTTGCTTTGGCAAATATTTATTGCATACATTCAGCTTGTTGTCTGGACATTTTAGATATAGCTTCGGTGGAGGTATTTCATTTTTAGCTGTTCTGAAATGAAATAAAAAACGTTTATTAATTCACATAGTACCTTTTAAATCTATGCCTGTCAATTATGTGATTTATCAAACAAAAATTATTGTCATGAAGAATAAAAACTTATATTTTTATTTCAAAATAAAAAAATCATTAAAAAAAATGAAATAGCAAGAACCATGGAGATTAGAGACCAGGAGGACCATCGCTTCATACTAAAGCATATCCCGCCTGTCCTTGAAAATTTGTAGAATTTACAACGCGCAGTCGTCGGTAAATAGTATTTGTGAAGTTAGCTGCTTATGACTATTGTCACTATTGTGACAACGTGAAGTTAGGCATTGAGACAACATAGCGATCGCAGCGTCTCCTTAGTTTGACAATATTTCTGAGACACTACATTCTAGGGTGATGGTCCTCCTTGTCTCTAACCTCCATGGCAAGAACAGTGCTTTCAGCGAATATTACTTCCAAAACAAATAGAACTTCACTTACACTTTACAGAAACTATGTAAATAGCAATTATGTATAATAAATAAGTATATAATAGTAAAAATATTTGAGCACTCACCCACCACCCCTACTAGCTTGATGATATCTGGCATGAACGGGTATGTGGAATTGTGTTTCACTATTTTTGACTCTACTAAACATTTGCATCACAATGGGACTAGCATCTTTAGCAACTAATTCTATGTTGACTGGTGTTATGAAGACTGTTTCTACCTATAATGTTAACAAATATTATGAAAAATGAATAAAAAATATATATGATATATCAGTTATACATATCATTTCTATGTTTTTAAATTAAATACATATTTATATCTAAATACTTACTAAATTTCTACAACCATGGTCCCGCATTTCATCTTCACTAGCATATACTCCTGAAGGTAGTGTCTGTTCCAGACCTACAGAACAATCTCTATATAACCAATTTTCCTCTTCATCATCACTTGCAAAGTCTATATAATAACTTAAGTTCCTGTAATATAATTCATTAGGATCACAAAACAAATCACATTTTAATAATAATAAAGAATTGTATTGATTCTGATTAGTGTTTACACTGTTGAATATTTTTCTTTCTGTACAATTTTTAATAAATAAAAACAGAACATTCAGTTCTCGTATTAATTAAAAAAAAAAAATATCTGAAACCCTTTAAATGTAAATAAGAATAGAAACTTACCGGTGAAATCCTTCATTATGAAGTGTTTGTCCAATTTTAACGTTAAAATTACAAGTATGACCATGTATTCCACTCACGATCATTGAATAGAATAGTATTTGGTATATCATTTTTAAATGTTGATCAATAAATACCAAAGTATTAATTAATTTATTTTTCTATTAATATAACTATATATACAAATAACAACTTTAAAATCTAAAGTCTGAGTCTCGTGAGCATTTTTATTTCTTTATTTACCTAATCACTTTATTTATAAAAGAAAGAGCTGATAAACTTTTACAAGTTATCATAAATTACAAATTACTATGTTTTGACATTGACACTGACAAGTGACAATCTACCAAGTGCTATGGCAAGTACGTTTCAGTTTTAGATTAAGTTTATTAGTTTTTGTTTTTGAGACTTTTGAAAATATAATTCATTTTAATTATATAGTATAAAGTAATTATTAATTATTAAAAAAATACAAAGAATTAAAAATTGTACAGTATGCAGTAATAATTATCAGGGGCCCATTTCGGTGGGCGTTATGCGGGTTGCGCCTGGTACTTCTCTGAGAGCAGAGTAGACTTCACTGGAGCAACTCCTTAGTTATATTCTCTTCTTCTGCAGACCTGCTGGGTCGTCGCTCGGGGCGTTGTGGTCGAATGCGCTTGCAAGCGATCCTGCAAATAGCCATATAAAGACAAGACAAGTCTGTTGGGTTTTAGTGGGTAGTAGGTACCTACTGGCTTTTCTTTCCAGTGAGTCCCACATAACCACTTGTGGTATGCGTTATAATGCATTTCGTAACTTTAAAAACCATGTACATTTCCTTGCCCCACTCTTACGGCGCCCATAATAACATACGCAATACAAAATAATCCGTCTCTGAGCATATAATAATAAAAATAAATAAAATGGCAACTAAATTCAATTACAAAAATAAAAACGGAATAGCACGCGAAATAAAAAGATGGAAGCAAATTAACATATTTTATATATTATGCAGTCGGAGATATAAATAAAGCAAGTTTCGCAACAAGTATTAAACAGTCGGCATATTAAGTTGCCGGCATTCACTAGGCAAACTTAGAATAGAGGAATTTTTCTTTAAAAAGAAACATATTAAAAATTTTTGAATTTAACATCTTTTTTATTAGTATTTCGTACAATAATTTATGATTATAAATATGTAGGAAGGCTGTTGCTAAAAACACTATTCCGACTCTTGTCAGTTTGTACGAATAACTGAGTTTTCTGTATGTATGAAGTAGTTTCTAGGCAGGCAATTCTATGCACAAAAAGCACCTTGAACAGTTACTAATATTGTTTTAGATCTATTAGTCCATTGAAATGTTATTTGTTAAATTTTTTATTTATTTTGTTGATATAATTTTTTTAAATAGTTTAAGAGATTTATCGTAAAACCATTTCAACCCCTATTTTCCAGATGCCTGCGTTGGACAAGGGTGGCGACCCCACAAACTGTTTTTAGCTTTACACTGACCCCCCCCTACACATCAAAAAAATAAAATTGCGTCCTCTAAAAACGCAACCCCAAATGTAACTTTTCAATGGACTATAATATCGTAATATAGGTATTACACACCAACAGTAGATCGACGAATAATATTCTTTTTATTCATCCGATAAAAAATCAGTTTTCTATTTATTTAACATTTATGTAGCATTTTCAGTTTGAAACTATTTGCGCTTTTTATCCATCTATAAAAAAATAAAAAGTCTGGAGAAGGCGACCCTTATCACCCAGGGGGATAAAAAGAGCCTACGACCTACAAAATTAATAAAATTAATACCAAATATTCTCAGACCTACCAAATATACACAAAAAATTTAATAAAAATCGGTCAAGACTGAAGCCGTTTCGGAGGAGTTCGGTAACAAACACATTGACAGGAGATTTTTATATATTAGAGAAGATAATATATAAGTATATTTATTATTATATAATGTTTATTTTTCGAAGAAATATTTAAGTAAAGACAATAAATGCATATTATTTTTATTCACACGTTAATTTACTTGCTTTTTATAGTGATCTTTCATTTGCGAAATAATACATTTTTCTTAATGCCAGATTGCAAAAAAACTAATTAAAGTTCATTTAATAATATGATTAATTTGATTTTCCCATAATTGTAGTGGCTATAGGTATGAGGACAGGACGGCGCGGCGGGTCCACCTTGAGTCATTGCCGTCATTGATGACGACGGAAGGAGAGTGCGGTAACAATTATATTTAAACATTTGAGACAGTCCTATTTTATGAATCGAAATATTTATTATTATCGCAAAAATATTCCTAGACACAATACAATTTGTGAAATTTGGCAATAATATTAGTTTTCCGCTGAAATGCTGTAACTTCCTTTAAAATTTGTAGTTACGGTTCAGTAATGACTAATTAGTTCATTATTTTTATCATATAATTTATTATATTAAGAAAACACTATTACGTTCACTAGGTACACTGTAGGAGAGAAGAGAATATTTGATATACTGTTAGATGGATACATAATCAAAGTAGAAAAAAAAGACTGAAGAAAGACTATGGTTTGTATAGAAATGTTGCATGTGCTAATATGACGACTGTAAAAAAAATGGCAAAAGGAAGAAGCGTGAAAGAACAAAAACAATTGCTTTTAAATTAAAATCTAATATTTTACGAGTATAAGTAAAAATTAATTTGGTCTATCACGACTACTTTAAATGGAAAAGTTTTCATCCCCTTTTTCAACTCCTTCCAGTCCATTTTTTGCCTTGAAAGGTAGCCCATAGATTATACACTTATATACTGGAAGTAGCCTATGTCCTTTCTCAGGCTCTAGACTATCTGTGTACCAAATTTCAAAAGAGCGACAGACAGACCGACAGGCAGAGTTACCTTCGCATACGCATATAATATTATAATATTACTAGCCTTTCTGGAAACCGAATTCTTTCGTCCCGCCCGTCTTGCACGCGGTGATTTTGTAGCGAAATCATGTTAAAACTGTGATATCTCGTAAGATATTCATGGAAATCAAATGATGCCAAGAGCAATTTTGTTCAAAATTAAATACTTGTGATGAGTTATTTAGGTAAGGGTTAATATTAGATAAAATTTGATTAATATAAAAAAGGTTATAGCGAGTCAACCTCAAAAGCATATGCTATCGCGGACTTTCTTAGAACTTTTAACGGGTAACATTTTCGTCATACGTTATTTTTGCATAACTTTAGCCGTTTACGCAGCGCACGCAACGGAAGCTGTCAAAAGGAATATTTTTCTCCCGTTTTTGCAACATTTTAATTGCTACTCCGATCCTATTTGTCATAGCGTGATGCTTAGAGTATTAATTACAGTAGTAATTAATACTCTAAGGCGTGATGTAATTTAGCTTATAGCCTTTCTCGATAAACGGACTATTCAACAAAAAAAGATTTTTTAAATTTGGACCAGTAGTTCCTGAGATTAGCGCGTTCAAACAAACAAACAAACTCTTCAGCTTTATAAATAGTGTAGATGTTATATATAATATTATATATAATATAGTATAGATTAGTAAGGATCAGGCACTAATAACAATTTACGTTCGGTACATATGCAAGTACCCTAAATAAAAACAAAACGACGGCTGTCTTTAGTTAATGCCACCATTGATTGAATAAAAACAATATTTTATTATGATGATAATATGTGATAAGGTTCTTTTTCTCTATTAAACGGTTAACAACAAAGACATTGTTTCGTACTATCACTACTTCGGTGCGTTGATAAACGAAACAATGAAAGGTGTAGGATGACAATCTCTCACTGATCAGTTACTCATAATTGTGAAAGTATGTCGTTTCTTTTGTATCGATAACAAATTAGGATTTATTATTCGAATTATTTCCCCTTATAATACCATTATAATAAATAAAAACTGCGTTTGTAAACCTGAAAGAATGAATACAAGTGTTATATTATAAATATTTTTTTTAAATCAGTAATATAATTTTGGAAGAATTAGGTCGAACTTAAGTATTATTTTAATATTAAATGCCGATTTTAGCCATTTAAAAATACTTTATAAGTACAAACGTGCATCTTAACCAGTTTAGAAAAAAATATATTTGCTAGCTGGACATATTTATCTAGCTGGACAATGTCGAACGTTGTAGCTATAAAACGCACCGAAAAATCTTCAACTTTTACTACTTATTTTTTTTTATATCTTATTCTTTATTTAATTAAATGTTTATTTTTATCTTGTTAAGTAAAACAGCAGTTTCAAATACCGTTTCTATTCAATTTAACAATATGAATAATATTATATTTTAGTACTTCAATGTAAGTGCCAAAGTGTGAAGTTCGTTATTTAAAAGATAAATGAAAATATCCATAACAGAATTAGCAAGCCGTTGCATTGTCGCCCCACAAAAACAACTGATCAGCAATCAAGAAGCCGGTTTAGTTCACGTCGACGCTTCCAAACGTCTACAAGTGTGGTGTGTTATTCTGTGAACAACCTAATAGTTTCTTTCTCTTCATTTAGGATACTGTGAGTATTGCTAATTAAGTATTATGAAAGTTAAATGCCAGCGGTAACTTTAATATGCATACGTAATATTGCATCGTAACTTAACATTTTTGGGACACCACTATGTTTTTATAATGATATAATGTTATGTTGGTTTTTTTCAACATTTATTTCTTTAAGGTATAATAAATATCTATTGATCAGTGTAAAATGTGTAACAGTATTGTACTCAATAGACAAAGTTATATTTTTAATTAGGTACTGCTTATCAAAGCTGATGTGTTTAAAATCATACGTTGTTGCGCATGAGAGCATATTTGGTGAATTTTTTATTGTATTTTCAGCTCCAATTTCAATTTTAACTGGATTATTGAGATTTATGATTTGTTTTTTTTTTTAAATTCAGTATTGCCATATTATGAACATTAAATTTCGATGCACTTTCATATTAATATGCTTTATAAAACGCAAATTTATTCATAATTGGTTTAATGTGAAGCATTTCAATCAGTAATGGCTGTGAATGTTTACATTATTCATATACCTATTTGTTTCTTTTTTTTTTATTTGTATCGATATACCTTCCAATCTGCGAAGGATTGCAACTACTATAATATAATGAAAGTTCCGGGTCACATATTACTAACATTTTATGAGTATTAAGAGGTCAGATGTTTACTTTTTCTCACTTATGTATCACCTATATTATGCTTTATTATTTATCTTCTTTGAAAAAAGGAAGGATTTGAATGACTTGAATTGATTTACTTGCCATTTTTGTAGTTAAATTTAAACAATAAAAAAGTGTACGTACACCAGCAAAAACTGCATAAAAGAAGCAATAAAATATGTAGTATTACGGTAACCTAGCAATTATCCTATTTAAAAACAATGCAACCATAAAATGTATGCATGACTGATGAGTCATAGTTGTATTAAATACGCTTTTTTTTTTTTTTAGTGATTTAATTCTCAAAAATAAATTTTAAGATTCTCGTGATTTGATTTTAGTTAAATACATATAATTAATATATTAATAATTCGTTACAGCAAATTGTTGTATTATTCTATTTAGGAGCTGTTTAAAACAGTGCATACTAATTAGCCAATTAAATTATAACTTATTTTTTTACATGGATTTTAAAACATACCTACGTATTTCCAAAAAAAAATTTTTTTCATTGACGTATCCCAAACGTACACAAATAAAACAAACAATGTACAACTCTGACCCCATAGATAATATGAAACGCTTAGCTGATAGTATAACTAACACATTATGCTAATTTGAGCGTCTCCAGTAAAGAAATGGGTGAATAAAATTAAAAATATTTTTATGTAGATACTAGGTATTCAGTTGACAGATTAATAAAACTAATTATACAATAGACAAATAATTAAATTTTAAATATATTTTATTTAGCACAATAATGTGGTCACCCTATCTCATTTTTTAATTTTCCTATAAAAATATTAATTCATTAAAATTATATTGCTAGTTATAATTATATAACTTTCATAGCAACTTAAGAAGAAAATATTCTTAAAATATAAAAGATATGAATATTAATACGAACGTTAGTGAATGGATGAATATCGTGTTCATAGATTTGAGTGACATATCAATATTTATATTTATAATTACATATCGATATTTAATGTATAGGAATCAATATATGTATGTATGAACAAATTAAAAATATATATGTATTATGTATGCAATGAATTCAATTTCAATTATTTCCTTTAATGGCTTCCAGGAGTGCCAGCTGGGCACATTTGACTTCGCCAATGTCGCGTAGAATGGAGAATACATTATACACGTTACATATAAAATATGAAATGAAGTGTTTTGGTTCTCCAATGTCATTTTCGCGTGACAGACAAACGTTATGCAAATTACTATATAATAATAAAAGTAAACATAAATAATGTTTTGCATGTGACTAAAGTCACGAGAATGACCGTATTGCGATATTTCATTTACACTCTGTAACACAAATGACAATATATATATATATATATATATATATATATATATATATATATATATATATATATATATATATATTTTATATTTTTTTTCTTTGTAAACATACATTTTTTTTGGAAGAGCAATTTTAGATACTTTTTAACCGCGATAATTTCGTCCGGATGATGTAGGTAATGTAGGTATTTTATACCAATTACAGCCGACAATGCAACACATATGTGTGTTATGTGGAGATTCACATGCAAGTAAAGCCAGATAAGCTTATAATAGTTAATACTCACAGAAACTTAACGATATCAGCCCTTTGGTCCCTGTGTCATTTGATTACCACTAGTCTTACTATGAAGGAAAACCATAGTGAGGCAATCTGCATGTCTGAGAGAACCGAGCAAGTTTTCGAAAGACATGTGACTTGACCAGCGTGGTGTACTGTGGCCTGATACTCATATCGAGGCTTAAAAGCTAGGTTAATACAAATAAAGTAAACCGCCAAAAGCCTACTTTAATGCGTAGGCACGAATTTTCGCATTACTACATCACGGTGCCAACTATGGATGTCATTTGCATAAGGGAATACTTTTGGCTCACAGTCTCATACTCCGTTGTAGAAGACCTAATTTTTCTGTTAAATGGAACACCCAATAATTGTGTTGCTTTTCAGTATTATTGTGAATTAAATTCTAAAAGAATGTCGATATTCTTTTAGAATTTTATTGAGCGAGCTGGGAATACCCAAACAAATTAAATTAGTAGATATTTACAGCTATTTCAATTGCATACTTTTAGTTAAAACTAAGGAAAAACTGTTTGAAGAAAAAAAATCGTATTCTATTTTAACAAAAGCTATTTGTGAACCGGGTTTAGCTGTTAAATAAAAAATACGTATAAACTAAATAATATTGTGTACGTGTACAAAGTACATAGTAGAGCCAAAGCTTATGAAACATATAGTCGGCCAACGGACGTGACAGGACAGCCCAAGCTGCCATACACTCGCTTGGAAATGTATGTGTTTTAAGTGTATCGCAGCTTGGGCTGTCACGTCCGTTGGTCGACTACGAGTATATATTTCATAGGCTTGTATAGAGCTAAGTACCTTAAGAGAAAACATAGGAACATTACTTCTCTGAGACCGTGGGAGCACCCCTTGGTTATGTGGTCTTCTTCGGTAGACCTGTCGTCGGATCGTCGTGGTAGCGCGTAAGCGATTCTGCGAATGGAGCGTTCCATTAAGCCGGCTGAGGTTTGGTTGGGTTTTAGTGGGTAGGTTAGTATATAAGCTTTAAAATAGTATATGTGCACGTGATATTCATAAATGTATTTCCTAAAGGTAAAAAAAGCTCCCTAAAGCCTAAGAAACAATGTATTGCCAAATTGAATATATTTTTAGTTATGAATGTATTATTCACGCACCAGATGGTGTTATTTTGCGTTAAATTACACATATTTAAATATATTAATTACTAATATCATGCAAATATTAATTTAATATCGCATTACTGTTTACGCTATAAACTTATTTGTTGTCTGGAAATATTCGAAATTATGGATAAACATATTTATTATATTTTAACATGTTCTGTATATTGGCCTAAATTATCACCTGAATTGTAAATAACTGGCAGGCTTTGATTTTACATCAACACTCGTGACGTCACTCAATTTGACGACTCCCGTGACGTCATTGATGCAGACATACAAATATTCAAAAAAATATAGACTCGGCCACTATCTATAATAATGACTATTAAAAATAAGATTTTATTAAATATTAAATGTACAGATTAGTAATAGAAAAAATTAGAATTTTATTATAATCTGTTTTAAGAGGAGTTCACTGTTCAATGTTCATATATTGTATGATATTTCCCTCACCTCACACAATGTGTACGTAATTATAGGCCAATATCAATCTTGTCAGCAATGTCGAAGGTATTTGAATCTCTTATATATCCATATATATTTCACCACGTTAAACCCTTTCTATCACCTGATCAACACGGTTTCATTGCTCGACGATCTACAAACACAAATCTTTTACATTACATTTCAGATTTGACGGAGGCAGTCGACAGCAACCTTCAAGTAGACGCTATATATACGGATTTTTCAAAGGCCTTCGACAAAGTTGACCATAGTTTATTGCTTCTTAAACTTACGCATTATGGAATTTCTAATCAGTTATTAATTTGGTGTGAGTCTTATCTCAGTAATAGGTTAGCTATAGTTGTCATCGATAGCTATGAGTCTTACCCCTATATTGCCACCTCGGGGGTCCCCCAAGGCTCAAATTTGGGTCCACTCTTCTTCATATTGTTTATCAACGATCTTGTGACCGAAATTAAGTACTCGCGCATATACATGTTTGCGGATGACCTTAAAATTACAAAGATAATTAAGCAGAAGACCGATGTGTTGCAACTACAAGAAGACTTAAATAGTCTGGCTCTCTGGTGCCGAAACAATAAAATGCATTTAAATCCTTCGAAGTGTTGCTTTATAAAATTTACCAGAAAAAAGAAACCAATTATGAGCTCGTATTCAGTCGCTAATGAAACTTTAAAAGAAACCAATACAGTTCGTGATTTGGGTGTCTTATTTGACAGCAATTTACGTTTCGATGCTCATATTGATGCAATTGTCACTTCTGCTTCAAAATCGCTAGGTTTTATCATTAGACAATCGAAGGACTTCCAAAAAATATCAACGTTGACTCGACTCTATAACTGTTATGTAAGAAGTAAGTTAGAATATTGTTGTCAAGTATGGTCCCCATTATATAAAGTTTATATTGATCGTATTGAGAAGATCCAAAAAAGATTTGTTAGACATTTATGTTATCGTATGAAAATACCCCTAAGGAACTACAGTGATCGACTTAAGTACTTCGAATTGCAACCTCTCCATGTACGAAGAAACATATTAGATTTAAACTTTCTATACAAATTATTTAATGGCGAGGTCGATAGCAGTCGTCTGCTTGAGAAAATAAAAATAAATGTGCCCTGGAAACCACCTCGAAATCCATGTCCATTTCTCAAAACAAGTAGATACAGGACTAACTTAGGAAAATATCACCCGTTTGCTCGAATGTCGCGACTATTAAATGCAATAACAACAGTAGACATGGGTTTCGATACATTTAACACATTTAAACAAAAATGTTACGCGTACTTTACGTGATTTAGTGTTAGTAATTTTATTGTTTTTGTTAAAGATTTTGTTTTGTTATTTTTTCACTTTCTTAGATAATATATTGGTTTTATAACTAACTTTAATTAAGTAATGCTGTCAACACTGTTCCGGTGCATGTTGTGTTCTCCAGTAATTGGGGGTACATTTTAAGCAATGTTTAAAGGAGACTATTATTATTTTTGTATTTTAATATGTACTTCTGTTGGAGATCCTTAATAAATAAATAAATAAATAAATAAATAAACTAATTCTGGCCTCTTCGGTGTGAATTTGATAGTAGATAATTGACTAACAGTAAAAATTACCTTATGGGCTATGGCACACTTTAAAATAAAATGTCAATACGGTTGATATTAGGGATGCAACGATACCGATACGATAATCGTATATCGGCGGTTATCGTAAACCTTTACGATCATTCGTTATCGTAAATATTACGATACGCTAATTTTACGATACATTTATTTCAAAATTTTAAAATTTTTACTGTTTCGGGTGAAACGAACCGCATAACGCGTCAATTTCTGAACGCTTCGTAAGCCCCAAAGATATAATGGTAGCCTTCAGAAGCCTGGACGTCAAGAAAACAGCTGATTTATGGGGTATATCCAATGATATTTTAACTATAGATATGTTATACGCTCACTAAACAACCGAAAAAAGTGTTCCGCGCTGCACACATACACACTTTTCATTCAAGGTACATGTCAAAATGATAGAAAGGGGATAGTCGATAAAATCAATAAGAAAAAAAGAGACAGCTAATGTTGTCAATTGCGCGTCAATGTAAACAAACATTAGTCTAGCGACCGATGACATATCAGAATATTAGGCAAATAATTGAAATATATTAATAAATCGAAGTATACTGCGTTCTTACATGTGGTATGAGATCCCTTGTGTTTTATTAACTTTGGTATCATAATTGGTGCATTTCCTAAATACACAGGATGGCATTTTTTTAATTTTGTAGCAGCGTACCACTCGTCGCCATGCGGTGACACAGACTAAAGGCAATACGTCCTAATTAGGATGTTTTCGAGTTTTCACGATTGCGCGCTCATAACATATCTATTGTTAAAATATCATTGGGTATATCTGTAAAAGTTGTTAGTTCGGTAATTGATGTTGTTGCACCTCTTTTAGCTACTATATTTAATGACTGTATAGAACATGGTGTGTTTCCTGATCTAATGAAACATAGTAAAGTTATTCCAATTTTTAAATCGGGTAGTACCCTAACCCTAATAATTTTAGACCAATTTCAGTACTCCCAACATTTAGTAAAATTTTTGAAAAAATCATACTCGGGCAAATGTTATCGCATTTTAATGCACACAATCTACTTCATAAGAAACAGTTTGGCTTCACAAAAGGTCGCTCCACAGCAGATGCTAGTGTTGAGCTAGTTAAAAATATTTTTGAGGCATGGGAGAGGTCGCAGGATGCTCTTGGGATATTCTGTGACTTATCCAAGGCCTTTGATTGTGTGCATCACGTGACGTTGATCAGGAAACTGCATCATTATGGGATTAGAAATAAGGCACTCAACCTTCTGAATTCCTATCTGAGTAATAGAATACAGAGAGTTGATGTAAATGGTAAGAGATCTCCTGGGGCTCCGTTAGATATGGGGGTTCCACAAGGCTCTATTCTTGGTCCATTTCTCTTTCTAGTTTACATAAATGATTTGCCATTTTTTGTGCAGGACAAACATGAGATAGTATTGTTCGCTGATGACACTTCACTTATTTTTAAGGTAAAACGTAATTTACTTGTGTATGACAATGTAAACGATGCTCTCTCAAAGGTTGTCTATTGGTTTGATTCGAATAATTTATTATTAAATAACAAAAAAACAAAATTAATAAAATTCACAACACCTAATGTTAAACTTGTTGATAATGGTGTAGTATTAGGCGGGGAAATATTAAAACCGGTACAGTCTACTAAATTCCTAGGTATTATCATAGATTCGAAATTGCGGTGGGATCTCCATATTGAGGAGCTAGCGAATAGGCTTAGCTCTGCAGCGTTCGCGGTTAAAAAAATTAGACTTCTTACTGACGTAGATACAGCTCGCATAGTATACTTTAGTTATATTCATAGTATTATGTCATATGGAATCTTATTATGGGGAAATGCAGCTACCGTTAATACAATTTTTGTCCTGCAGAAAAGAGCTATTCGTGCAATTTATAGTTTAGGTCCTAGAATATCATTAAGAGATAAGTTTAAAGATATAAAAATATTGACTGTTGCTTCTCTATACGTGTACGAAAATGTTATGTATGTTAATAAAAATATACACGAATTTCCCAGGAATTGCGACATGCATACCATTAATACTAGGAGTAAACATAAACTTGTAATGCCTGTGACTCGTTTACGCCGAGTCAGTAATTCTTTTTATGGACAATGTATACGCTTATACAACAGGATCCCAGAAAACGTTCAAAAAGCTCCTATTGCCAAATTTAAAAAAATTGTGAAAGAACGTTTGTGTAGTAAAGGATATTATTCGATTAACGATTTTTTAGAAGACAGTACGCCTTGGGAATGATGTGATCGCCTCCAGGCTATTTCAACCCATAGAATTATTGTTCATTTCGATTTTCATTAAAAAAAATATTAAAACAGACAAAAAAAAATTAGTCCCGCTGAGTTTCTTTCGCCAGTTCTTCTCAGGTCAGTGGCTTCTTCTTTCCGAACTGGTAGTAGACTCATGACGTTCAGTAAAAAATTGTAATAATTTAATGCTGAATAAAATATTTTGAATTTGAATTTGAATTTGAAATATATTGATTAAAAATGCATAAATTTTTTTATACTTTTACTTTACTTAGTCTTACAATAATAACATACAACAAAGCTTCCAATCAATTCATTAAAATAGTATTAAACAAATATCGTAATGCATTCGTATCGTAATTCGTTATCGTATTTGGCCATTACGATGTATTCGTCATTTGTATTGGTATCGTAATAGCCGTATCGTTGCATCCCTAGTTGATATGTTATACTGCGTTATAGAAGGACATAATATATACAAACACGTGTTATACCTTTCTATATTATAGTTAAACATGTATATATCTATTATTATTTTTATAAATATTAGTATACGGACAATTATTTCCATTTTTTTATGTAGGATGCATTTTTTACGTAGGATAAATAGATAAATATTGTAATGCAATAAATATTGTAATCAAATATTTTTTTGAAAAGAGCAACTGCTGAGTTTCTCGCCGGTTCTTCTCGTCAGAACAGCATTCCGAGTCGGTGGTAGTTTACTCCCAAGTCCCAGACTTACAGACTGACACTTGATTTAAATTCGTATAATAATGTAAAAGTGACGATTCAAAAGTGCTTGTAAAAGTCTATTTGAATAAAGTATATTTTGACTTTGACTTTGACTATGTTAGCTGTATTACATACGTCGAGTGGAATTGGATAAGAATATTCTGAGAATATTCCAGAAGATTTAACATTTACTTAGTGCTAAAACAAAAACGATATACAAACTATTACTTTATTAATTCCTATCAAAATAAATCGAATATGTTATGAATTATGATATGTAAAGTAGTTAGCCTTTGTTGTAATTAGTTAAAACCATTGAAAATAAAGTATGGCCCCAAGATTGAGTAAGTGTTCTGATTTTGTAGGTCACGGCGCTCCGGAATTGTATAGCCACGCCTACGTATGTATTCGCATGTAAATAACCTTATATAGTGCAACTAGATTTTGCACACGTCTCCGCTCACGAGATCGTCTCGTCGATGCAATTATTCAGGTTCAAGTTAAGTTCTTTCTTAGGTGCCTTACGGTTTTCCGGTTTATTTCATACCTGATGCCATGGCCAAGTACTAAAAACTGTAATGTTCAGCCGTTAAAGCAACAAACTTAACAAGTGTCATAAGATTCTTAAAAAAATATACGAAATATTAGATTTTTCATTGTCTACAAAGATTAGTTGATTGAATCTTAAACGATTCATCTAACTTATGCAAAAATCACAATTTTTGAACTTAGTCTATATTCTAATAAAACTGAAAAAATTGATTAAAAGTAGAATTTACATAAAGAAAAAATACGACGGGCTTGTTTCATGCATGCATGCAAATTCATACAGACGTAATGAGTACAGACATATTATGTAATGAGTATTGAAATATTCTTTAAGACTTGAAATGCAAGAAGAAGAAGAAGAAGAAGAAGAAGCTAATTGATAATTTTTAAACAGGTTTTAATCAAACTAATTTCAGGAATGCAATAAATATTATATAACTTTTTTTACTGCATATTTTATTTTATACTTATATATTTTATAGCGTCTGCTTTCTTACAAGCATTCGCACTCATCACAATACTGACCATCCAGCGGGGCTCGAACCCGCGACCGCGAATGTTCATTAAAATTAAATATATTCTTTTCCATTCTACGCGACATTGCAGAAGTAAATGGCTATCCTAGGATTGAACATAAATTAAAAACTAAATTAAATTGACAGTAACTGTATTGAGACCTATCACCTTCACTGACAAATTATTCTGTAATATGCAAAAAAGGTCCTGTATTCTCCTTTGCCTTAAGTTAGTGCATTGCAATGGCATGCATTGCCTTTCGACCTCTACTTCGGCAAGGGCGAACGGAAGTTATTTACATACATATATGCATAAGGCAGTAGTAGCCCAGTGGTAAAGCGCTCGCTTGTAAGACCGACTGATTCGGGTTCAAATCCGAGTCTCGCACCTCTGATATTTTCATGTGCGAATCATTTCTATCATGATTACCACTTGTATTACGGTGAAAGAAAATATCGTGAGGAAACCTGCATGTCTGAGAAAACCTAGCAAGTTTTCGTAAGACATGTGAAGTCCGCCAACACGCACTAGGCCAGCGCGGTGGACTATGGCCTGATTCCCCTCGTATTGAAGGGAGGCCCGTGCCCAGCAGAGGGACGTTAAAAAGGGCTGAGGTCATACATGCATATATGTGTTTAAAGATAATCGATAAATGTGTGTTTTAATTTAATTAGGTACGAGTATGAGGAGAATTACAAAATAAGTTGTTGTAAGAACTTTAGTAGTTAAGTATAGGAACCTGTTGTACCTTGACACCCTTTGTACCTAGAGCCACTTATTTTTTTGAAATGTTCGTGCCTTTTTTCCGTCTCTTTGTCTATGGTATAGTGAACTTTGATAAGACTAATCAACATGAAGTTAGTTGCAGGCGGTTATTGCATCGAGTTTGCATGGGAGATCACTTTAACGTTTTCGCTGCAAAAAAGTAAGATATTTAATATTTTTCATTTCTTTCATTACTTCTGTTATTTACTACATAAATTTTTAAAACCATTTGATTTAAACAAGTACTTTAGCCAAGTTTAGAATGTAGTATGCTTATTTGAGTTAATCATAACCTCCATATTTACATGTGCGAATAAAGATAAAAGGGTAGGGGTGTTGTACCTTGACCATAGTAAAACAGTTGTACCTTGGTCATATGGTCAAGGTACCTACATTCAAATGTATTCTTGTTAATTCTGTTTAGGAACGCACATACTTATTATTTTGTTGTTTTTTATACAGGTAAATGCCTCGTAGCAAAAACAAAATCAAACGGACTCCTATTGCTAAAACAGCACTTTTTAGTGCTATTAAACTAGTTAAAGAAAAAAATTGGATTAGTTAAGCATAAAATTAATACTGGGACGTAGCGCCTATTCGACAACGACGAATACCTTGGGCTAAGGAAGGTGAATACTTTGTTGGCCAAATAGTGTCTGTCAGTGAAGAGGGTGCTCTTATAAAATATATGAAGAAGTCGCTAAAAAACTGGAAATGGCCAGAAAAAGAAGATCTCAACTTATACCAATGGTTAGATATTAAGGAAAAAATAAAAAGTCCAAAAAAAATTAATTCCAAGAGGGAATATTACTCAGTTCCTGAAATGAATAAATACTCGGAGTTTATTGATTAATTAAGAAACGCTTAGTCCAAATATTAGTCAGTACGAAGAGAATAAAGACTTGTTGCTAATGTGATTAAAATGTTTAAGTTAGGTGTTACGAAAAATACTGATTTATTCATATAAATTCTGTTAATTGATATGTCATAGATATTAGATAAGATTATAAAGATATTTATAGACGTGTAGAAGCTGGAAATAATAAAAATATTTGCTATTTGTCGAGAAATATGGATTTTATTTGATAAGTTCTAACTATGACCAAGGTACAACATAGGCGGATCTAGGTACATCACCACTGTTGTACCTTGATCAACATTCCATACTTTTTTTAGTTTATGTAAAACCTGTAAAAAGGATGATCTATGCTTTTGTATAATTTATATTATGAACCACATTAGTTCGTCTAACAGCTAAAATTTGTTTAATCGCAATAGTTATAACCGCTTTTTTTCAAAAAATCGTTGAATGAAAAAGTGACCAAGGTACAACAGGTTCCCATATATCTAGGGAGGATAAATTAATATAAAATGTTATATATGATAAATTAACACAAACAATTGACTTAGGTAATACAAGTTGAGCATTGCAATTTGCAAGAAACGTGGTGCTTATAGTTTAGAAAATTATTTCCCTTGGAATATTAAGGAAAACCGCGAAATCCTCGAAATAGCTTGCTATATATATATATATATATATATATATATATATATATATATATATATATATATATATATATATATATATATACATACATATAGTCATTATTATAGATACAGAGGTCGAACCCATTGTATTCAAAGTCTGTCCGTCTGTTTTTGAGCGATTACGAGAATCACTAACCAACCACTGGACAGATTATGATGACATTTGGTATGATGATAGCTGGTTATGAGTGACAACATATCCTCCTGGGAACCAGGGTATCATATTTGATACTTGAACTAAAAACTTCATGACGGCGTCATTTAATTTGTTATCCTGATTTTTTTTTGTTTAAGCTATAGATTAGACTTCTAACGATTAATAACTATAGCTTTCGTCATGCAAAGTGCTAAAGGTTTAAGTGGGTAGAACAGTAATTTTTCGCAAATTGAATGTTTTTGCCATGTCAACTTCACGTATGGATAAGTAATTATAAAATTATTAATTCTAATTATTTAACTATTATCTTATAAAGATTACATTCTCTACTTTGTTTTTACGTAATATAAATAACTAAAAACTTTATTTCAACGTGAATATCTTACGATAAATTGAGCATATCACATGTGATACTTTGGGCATTATTGAAAATAATATAAACTATTTACAAACATTTCTGGTATGTTTAAAGAGGCATGTTTTCGTGCATAAATGGAATGCATCTACTTCGATTACGTAAAGAAGGACTCTGACGTTGATAAGAATGATAAACAGAACCAAGATATCAATAATATGGAAGAATAGCAAAGTTTGCTGGAAGCAAATAGTGATTGGGATCCTTCTGATGATGACCCAATTCTAAAACTGCCCCGTTTGATATGACATGTTTCCGTCAGTAACGTGAAAACACACGACTGATTTTAGACCCGTTACAGTTGCGTCCACGTTAGATGCAATGAACCTCACAGGGAGAAACCAGAAGCCTGATATTGAAAAGACATGATATTATTTTGAGAGGTGCTTGAATGCCAAATTTTCTGGAAACATGGATTTTGTTCAAATTTCATATCCTTTGTGCGGACAGAAAAGGTCAGATAATTCTAAGGCTGAAGAAAATCAACGATTTTTTGATGTAGCATGATTATTAGACTATTAGGAATGCCAAGAATGCAATACTGGGCTTTTGACAAATTGACTAGTTAGTTCAACAATAGTGGCGTCTGCAAAGACTAGAAATCGTTATAAAGTTAGAGATATTCATAATCCAAAGTCGTTAATGACACAAAAGTACTAAAATCTACATGACCCACTGACTGCTTCTATAAAATAAGAACAACAGTTTTAGAAATTGAAAGAGCGTTTCATTAAAATGTTTGCAACAAAGATGTCTCCATGAGTTGATGACCAGTTTTTAGGTTATACAGAAAGATGTGTCAAAAGGGAACTGTGGAAAGGTAAGCCAAGTTAGGAAGGGATAAATTATTTTGGTTCAGCGAATAGTGGCGGTATACCATTAGATTGTAAAGGTAAAAGGGTCTTCAGTGGAATCGTGTGACCAACAGCTGAAGAATTAGATGTAGATGGTAGAATGGTGCTGAAGTACCTAGTAGATAATACGCATCAGTCATCATCAAATTCAACAAGGCTAGATATTATAGCTTTGAATGTCGTAAAGGAATGAGGATTTAACTGAAAAGGCAAATTAATAAAAAACCAAGTGCCAAAGGTTGTAAGGATTTGACTTTTATTAAATGTTAGGGATGAGATGTGTATATTTATCATTTATATCCACTTAGAAATGATTTAAAAGTATTCATGAGCATTATACGTGAAATTTAAACTGATATAGAAATACATTCATAATATTGAAATAACAAAGTATTTCTTCTTTTTGTGTCCCAAAGTATCATATATGATACCACCTGAAACTCCTGAAATAGGTAATCGCGTAACATTTAATGGATATTTTTGCTTTAGTGTAACATCAAATAGGTTAGAAAATAGAAAAACCCTGCTTAAATTCAAGTATTTATAGTTCGGGTCCCAGGAGGATAAACCTATGTTTTTTCGTACTGGGAAAAAACAAGTCATCTCTGAAAAACGTACACTTTATCCAGGGACAAGTCCGATGATGAATCGCTGGATGGTGTGGTTAGAGGTGGGTTCTCTAAAGCCGAACTGATCTACAAAAACTTATATTTTCGCAAATTATAAACATAAAGCAAGACTTTCTTTTCGGATTTTTCACGGATTCATTTTCATATTTGGTCATTTTCATTTAACAGATTCGATTCACAAATTTACAATCAAAAATTGTAATAATTGAAGTCTTAAATCAAGTTGCCGTTGAGCTCATTTAACGTATGCTGTCTAAAATTTTTATATAGCCTTATAGGTATGGTATGGTATTATTATATTCTATGCATATAAATATAAAACAAAGGATGTCAAATCATATACGGTACTTATAAGAAAACCAAGCTCATGTAATCAAAAGGGTTTAGCAAACTCTCTAGTTTGGATTCCAGGTCACTCCGGTATTCCTGGAAATGAAACGGCTGACTCTAGCGCCAAAGCTGCCGTACAATGTGGATCATTAGAGCATTTTTCAAATTCAGAACAGGATATTTTATTTTTTATCTATTGCAAAATTCCGCTAAAAAAGGAAAAAAGGAAAAATAGCTGGAACTCATCAAAATTTATTAAAGGTAGAAATTACTTATGGATACCAGTTGATATAATGTTTTTTTTATATCATCTTATAGTATGGGAGAAAAGACAGCTTTGCTTCTAAACAGAAAAAAAAGAATATTTACATCACATGACCTTTTTTGATCAGTGAATAGATATTTGATGTATAAAATGCTTTTCATATAGCAATTTACTCGTAAATCGTAATAAATTGCATAATATATCAAATGTAATTGGGCTAATTAGCTGAGAAATCGAACCTCATGTTGCTTTACATACTACTAGCACAAATACTTGACCGAATTCTAAAAGGAGGAGCTATTTAAATAATATTTCTTAGATTTTCTTGTCAACCAAAAATATCTACCACAATGGGAAATTATCGTAAAGAGGAAAGTTGTAAACAAAGCTACTTGTGAAACTTCAGCTTAAAACTTATCATTAAATACAAGGTGTACCTTATAAGTTTTATAATAATGCCAAACAAAAACAAAAGCCTTTCCATACCGTTCAGGTACATGAACAATTTTATAAAATTACTTTTGTCAACTAGTGAGGTCAAATGTTTGATGTAGGTCAAAAAAACTCACTGTACGACCTCTGTCTAGTAATAGCCTCCACGAGTCCACATAAATTGCTTCTTGTCTTAACGTGACATGTCATACATAGTAGTGATAAAAATAGTACTACTCGTACTTATGTAGATAGCAATACCCTCGGCTTCACCCGCATTCTAAAAACCAGAAACTAAATTCTTATATTTTACATATTATTATATCCTGTGAAATTATATTATAGGCTTATAGCCTTTCTAGATAAATGGAAATTTGAAACACTAGTTCCTAAGATAAGCGCGTTCAAACAAACAAACTGTACAGCAGTATACTATAGATGAGTATTAAATTAGCGTTATAGAGCTTTAATTTAGTATTTTAGTCCTCATATTGCATGGGTTTGTCCCTAGACACATAGGTTTTTACGGTTAGTGATTGCCATACATAATAAACAGATCACAATTTTTGGATTTGCCAAGATTTTTTGGGTACTTAATACACCCCGAACGAAACAAAAATATTAATCAAAAAATATGAATGACGACTCGTTTGGCTCAGTTGGTAGTGACCCTACTTTCTGCGCCAGCGGTCGCGGGTTCGAGTCCCGCTGGAGGCATTCATTTGCTAATCACGAATGTTTGTACTCCAGTCATGGGTGTTTATATTTATAATATGTATGTATTTAAAATGTATATGTGTAGTATATCAACTATCTGGTATCCGCAACACAAGCACGTTACGTAGCTTACTGCGGAACTAGATGGTGCTGTTGTAATAATGTCCCAACATATTTATTTATTTAATCAAATCGGTCCATCCGTTTTGGTGTTTTAGCGAGACTAAAGAATCGCAATTAATTTTATACATAGATAAACAGGCAAAAATAACAGTTTATTACATTTTCTTGTCTATTTAACAACCGATTTTTTTTCCTTATAAACCCTAAAAAGCTTTGGAGTAATTTATAAAAAAAGTTATCGTTGAATTTCGACCTCTGGGTGTTGACTGGCTTTACAAAATTGGAAGTAATAAAATGTGTAACGTTACACGTTGATGCGATATGGATATTTGCTGCACATTTGAATTTAGTACCGACCGACTTTACTTATCAGAGCCTCTAGACAAGTGGCAAAACGCTAGTAGAATAGAATAATCAATGTATGGGATTGACATAAGCTTACGACTAGTGATTAGATTCAACTATGGGTAGAGATAAGGAGAACCATCTCATATGGGGGGAAAGTTGAAAAAGTGTCCAGCTGTATACTGAAAATAAAGTTTCCATTGCCTTATACCTACCAGAATAGCGCTGGCGTTCGAATAGTTTCAATATGAACATAGCTGTTATAAATGGAGTGAAGTTTGCTGAGTTCAAATATTTAAAAATTTTAATGACTCAAGTAGTTAGAAAAATGTTAGTATACAAAACCTCAACTATTTACGTAGTCTAAAAATGTTTTAGTAAATATAAACAAAATACTGCAGAGAGAAAGCGTAATTTTTTTCTAATTACGTTTGGCGCTTTCTTTAAAATTTATCGACTGCTACTGCAGCGCCACCCTTACTGGACACTTTTTCGTACACGAGATGGTCCTCCTTAGGCGTTAGCGTTTATCGAAATAGAATCGGTACGGAGCGTTTGCCATTTGTCTAGAGGGGCAGGGAACTTTACTACCGCAGTAATAAATGTATTGCGTTCCCTCCGCAGTTGCATTTATTTTCTTCGAAGTAAATACTAATGAAAAACCTACGTTTTTTAGTTCAGGATGTTATTAAGTTACGAACTTAAATTGCGAACGTTTGAATTTTATTTAGGTACAAGATTGTTGACAAGTTTTGTTGTCCAAATTTTAGTCAATGTTTGAGTTCATCCAAAAAAAACTTATAAGTACATAAACTAATTTAAGTTTGTTCTTAATAATAGAAAAATATTTCAGGTTTTTATATGATCTCAAGCAATTTGAAATTCAACCAAGAGAATGCAGTTCATCACTTTAGTTTTTCAAAATTATTTTGAGCTTTTCTGATCCTTCTCCTTTCTAAATCTTATTCGAGCTAATACAATCGTGTTTAAATAGATATTGTTAAAATCAATCCAGCCATTTTTAATTGTTGATGCGCTTGTCGACAGACAGACCACAAACAGCGTTTTATTTGTATTTATATAGATAAATCTCGTAATAATAATTATTGTACTTTAAAATTAACTAAAAACACATTTTTTGTTACGTTATTGTACTCGTACATTGCAATCGGTAAAGCTTTGTCAGTGGCCAAAGAAGATTTCTTCCATTCACCCACTTCAATATGTGATTAATCAGTGATTAATTTCATTATTTTCACTGTTAATTACTATTTTATTATCTTATATGTTCAATAAATATATTTAAAATAAAAAGTATGGCTACCATTTATAATAATAATAATTATTATCATTATTATATACTAATTTTAAATAAATTTCAAAACGCCCAGCGAAGCGGGCGTGTAACAGCTTATCAATATACATTTAATCGGATTGAAGGACTTGAATAGGTAGTACCAAATTAGAGTAATAAAAACGTTAAAACTAAATATATTAAACTAACACCTGCATTTTCAATTAAGTATATTCGTGCAGTTAGTACTGAGTGCGGATAGAAAGGCACTTGACCTTGCTTGGGGCTACCGGAACAATTTTAACCGGCCTCGGAAAAATCACAATCTAACTAGCATGTTACATTAGTAATTAGTTATTACTGACTTTAGTTTCGCTCGGTTACCTCCTTAGATACGTATATACATATATATGCGGCTTTAACTGGCCACTGGCCTTTTAACGAACACCTTTTTATTTAGATATAACTGACAGTCCTTTGCAGAGTCTGCATGGAGACAGAAGAAAAGGATGTACCTACATGTAATTCTTCGCCGTACAGTGTATAGGTGTAGCGGCATACCGGGCACAAAATCTTGGCACCCCGAGGCCACTCTCGGAGGTCTTCAGCAAGGCGAAGAGCCTGCTAAGATTCCTGGAGGAGCTGGAATGGCAAGAATAACATAGACAATTCCCACATACGCAAAATAAGCGCTAGTCGTCTAGTTGCGGATAACAGCCTGAACTAACCATAACTATAATATATAATAACATAATAATATATAGAGTTGCTATAGATTAATAGATCTTTTTGAGATTGTTTTCATAGATTAATGCATTACGCGGCGCACGCCAGTGAAGTTACGACTACCCGTTCGCATCTTCTGCAGTCATATTCATATTTCAACATTAGTCGTCTTGACTCTTGATGGTGGAATAGATAGCTGCTTATCTGGAAGTACTGGGTTCCAGTCTCGGGTCTGGGCAAGTGTAATTATGGAGTCTTTCTATTTAGTGTGGCTCAGTAGAAGCCCGGAGTTGCAAAGTTTGTAGTGTTTACCCGTGTACCCTGAGAGCACGTACACTAGTCGTGTCTACTCTCTAGTATTCGTCTCACAAGATAATGACAGTGACAGGAATAGAGTGTATCTGCGCGTACACTTGTGCATTATAATACCATATAAATTAGTTGAAATTTTTTGCAAAATTATTGCGCAGATCTAGTTGAAATTGGCCATGGCCAAAGTCGGTCGGGAGATTATTATTATTTATATCTTGTTTTATTCTTACGTGTACCTATATAACCATTTAAGTTTTAATAGGAAGTCGTTTAAGTCTATAACTTAATTTATCGATTTAAATTATTGTTTCACGAATATTAATGTTCATAAAAACATAACAGCAGACCGATGACATAATACGTTGTAACATTCTTAAACATTACAATTCTGTACAGCTTGAGAGGGCCATTGTTGCTGGTTACACACGAATAACACCCATACTGTGTCGAAATAAAGATCAAATTTTATGTACCATATCAATTTGTTACGTCTGCAAGAATTTATGTAAAAATTCAACTTGAATGACTAACGCTTATTATTTTAAACATGATTTATAAATATTTATAAATTATATGCCGTTTATATGCCACAGATAAGACAAATGTACAGATATAATAATAATTCATCACGCTGTTTGTTTTGACCTAAAGACGATAAGATGGTGATTTCCTAAAGCTACCAACATGACATACTGAACTTTTATATTTAAAAAATATATTAACGAAACTTACAAACGTAAATAAATACTTTAAAATTTTTCGCTTCTTCATTATAACAAAGTATAAACTCGGATTAGTTCTTATATCATTAACAATAATGTTGAAAAGTTTTGTAAAAATTCTCGTGGGATAATATATTAACTATGTCTATGTCTATATTACTGTAAGTATTATGTCGCGAAAAACGCGTAATCTGTTGCAAAAAATTATCACACTAGCTATATATAGCAATATAATAGGAACGACTATACCTTTTGTAGGTATATGTACTAAAATTTATTAACTGCCTCGGTAGTGAAGTGGCTGGCATAAGCGGTTGTACATCTAGAGGCCCTGGGTTCGGATCCTAGATCAGGTCAAGTTTAGATATTTCTATCAAAAAATTCTCAGTAACTCGAACAGCGCGTAATGTTATCGGTCCTGTGCCCAGCGCTTTAGCTCACTGGTCGTGTCGAGCAGCTCATCGGAAAGAGTGTGACGAAAATAGAGACTGAACTTATTTACTTGCAAGCTTTGTTCTTATTTATTATGTAGGCAAAACCTTAATATGTGCATCGCGACTTGTCTATTGTTTATTTTTTGCTGTCCTATATAAGTAAAGGCAGTAGTAGCCTAGTGGTGACGCGCTTACTCGTTTTAAGCGAGGGAAGCGGGTTCAAATCTGGGTCTCACACCTCTGATACTTTCATTAGCGAATGATATCTAACACGATTACCACTTGTCTTACGGTAAAAGAAAATATCGTGAGGAACTCTGCATGTCTGAGGGAACCTGGCAAGGTTCCGAAAGACATTTGATGTCCGCCAACCCGTACTTGGCTAGCCAGGTAGGTACGAGTTGGCGGACTATGGCCTGATCCCATTCGTATTGAAAGGAACTCGTGCCTAACAATGTGATGTTAAACAGTAATGTATTCAAATGGCTGAATGCAAATTAGTATATCCTTATATTATTACATGTAGTTCAAGAGAAACATTTAATAATATGAACCATACGTAAGTTCCTCTATAAAGCTGTTCCCCAAGTAATACTGGTTACCTCCAATGAACTGTTACAAAGCCATCAGATTACATTGAAATTTTCACTAGGTTAGGAAAGAAAAAGGTTTCCTTTAAGTGTGCAACCACAAAGGTTATTTAACTGTACGAGGATAACGTCAACAAGTTAACGAATACCTTAAATGCTTTGGTAACGAGGTTAACGGCATATTTCAAATACTATTTGCTGTAGAATTATACTACAATTTACAACAAGTATGTTAAGTACGCCTAGTAATTTAAATTCGACCATAATTATTGAAAAATTGAGAATAATTTTTTTTTAATACTGAAATTTGTCAATTGCTACTAAAAAGAAAATCGGTTGACCATCGGTCGGTTGTATATATTTATAATATATACCTATATCAATACATATAAATAAAATTGAAGTTTCTGTTTTTCAAATTATCAACTTTTCACTAAATGCAATGCAATGAATGTATGTAGGTACATTATATATAGTAATTACATCAAAAAATGTCTGTTTGTTCCGGCTTATCTTTGAAACGATTGGACCGATTTTGACGGAATTTTCACTCGCTGATAGCTATTGATATAAGGAGTAACTTAGGCTACTTTTATAATTTATAATAAAATTATAAAAACCATTTAATTTTTGTTAACTTACGCCCAGTGAAGCGGGCCGGGTTTGCTAGTATGTACTACATGTTTTTGGATGTGGCATTACTTGCTAATTTATATTTTATTGCTGTATAAATTTAAATAAGTTAAATAACGTCTTATACCTCTTTATTACACGTCAAAAACCAGTTAGTTTAGACCAGACTACGTCAAAAAATGACTGCAGTACCTACTTAGAACTTTTAATTTACTGACACTCCTTTCGAATATCTTTCTTCGTTTTAAGTTCTTCAGTTTAAAGTTTATCTTCCACTTTAATCACGAAGTTATTTATTATAGGCTGTGGAAAGCAATTTTAAGTTTAATATACAAACGAAGCCATTTGCCATGATCATAATGCTAGTCTCATCTAGCAATCAAATTTTTCGTAACCTAAGTATAAAATATCAATTTTTTCTTAAACATGTTTTATATTTTTACTTATCAGTGATATCACTCTAAGAAACTATTTAATAAAAGAGTCATACCGTTTTAAATCCCACATTAATGTATCCTACTCACGAGATAGCCTTGAAACTATTCGCATTAGGTCATTCACCTTATCTTTGGCCACATGAAGAATAGCACGCGATAAACTATTTTTTACACCCTGAGTTGCTTATCCATTCATTTATGTACATGTAAATAAATTGTAGTGTTTCTATTTAATTTCAAATTAACACCTTTTCACTAAATGCATATGAAAGTATATACGGCACTATCATCAAAAAAGCAAAAATGTTTCGTCGGTCTGTCTGTTTGTCCGAAAATCGAGCGAAATCCGCGGCTTCACTCGCTCTAAATCTATTTTCTCTGCACTTAATAGAAACTTTGCACTTTGCACTCTGTGATCCAATCATGAACTTATGTTGCAAAATATAAACAATTAATGATTATTTAAAAATGATTTTTTAATAAGTATAATTTAATAATTTCATTAATGTAAGTACTAAATAAAGCCCCCAGACTATATAAATGTCATTTCTGCCAGACCCGAGATTTGAACCCGCTTCATCTGGTTTTCCAATCGAGTTCGTAACCACTCAGCTATCACTACTTACTTAATTTCAAAGACGCTGGTCTATACCAATATTTTTATTTACACGTCACCTAAACTCAAGCACGAAATTTTTTGTATGACCACCTGTTTGTGATTGCTGATATCGTCAATCGCAAACTTTCATTAGCGGATAAAGGATGCAGTTGATTGGCGTAAGCTACTTTTTGTCGTTGCAATAAGACGTCGAATCACGGAAAAAACAACTTTTGTTGTTATGTTTTGGGGATTTTCCGAAAAATTTAAGCTATTCTCTAGGAAGAGATAAGCATTTTTCGTTATTTCCCTAAATCACAGATCACATAATACTTAAATAAAGGAACGAGTCGTCAGAGTTCCCAAAAAAATTTACAACACTACGATGCTTACATTTTAGCGGAAGGTGAGTTCTCATAAAATAGCAAATAATACGAATACAATTTCATTCAGACCCAAACTGCTTAGTTTTAGATTTCTTTGAGTTCTAACAATGACCATTAAGACTTGTGCGAAAGTAGAAATCTTATTTCTCATTTCACATAAGTACGTTTCTAGTTATTTCAATAGCTGTTGTTTGGTCTTGAGTTTATGACTCCATGTTAGTACTAAAATGGCGCTAAAATTCTAATACACGTATTAAAATGGCGAAATCGAAGCGAAGGCGAAGTTACAAAATTACAATAAAGTAAATTAAATTTTCATTTCAGATTTTGACTCTTCTAATGCTTTACTTATACCAAATTATTCTATGGTTAACAGCATCCAAAAATTGTTCGTTTAAAATGTCAAATATTCGCCTGTTCGTTAGCCTCGCAAAATAAGTCCGATTTCAATAGTTCTCGCTATCAGGTATATATAATATGTAGATTAGTTAGTTTTAAATACGTTAATCGAAAAAATTTATCGTTTAGGAGGTTCAAAACACTAAGTTTGTATACTTTAAAAGTTGAAAACTTAGACTAAGTACCAGGACCTAGAGAGCTAGGTCCAACTAAAATCTGTTGTTTAGTAGTAGAGTCTTGGAATCGGAAATGAAACCCACATGGCGATCTTCTAATTATTCTTGTCGTCATAATTTGACAACTGTCTCGTTATCTAATCTTGAACGTGGGTCAAGCGTGTTATTTCGATGTAGACTCTACATTCTCCACTACAAAACTTTATCTCTATTACGTAGAATATAATGGAATAAGCTGTTCTTATATAAGCGCCAGTACCCGCTTCGCTCACGTCTAAACTTCCTATCGCTACCAAACTCCTCACATCCGCTGTTCTAAACTGAAGTTTGCCTAAAAGTTTCATCAATATCGCTCCAGCCGTTTCGGAGTCTATAGGGAACATACACACAGATATTTATATATATTTAAAGTTATGTAATCCAAATACAGACGAATAATATCGTTAGGATCGATCAATATAACCATTTAAGGCGCACTGTCTATCAACTGCTTCATTAGATTGGTATACCGGCTTCCGACTACATTCGCATTTCCCTTGTTAGAAGTGACGTTGAGAAGTAAATTCGACGATATTATAAGAAAAACTTTTCCCACGGTTTAAAGTTAGCTAAAACCTGCGGCTTTCAACGGACATTATATTACCAGTAATTGTATGAGCCCTTTTTTAACGTCCCACTCCTGGGCACGGGCCTCAATACGAGGAGATTAAGCCATAGTCCACCGTGATGGCCTAGTGCGAGTTAGCGGATGGGCTTGCTTCACATGTCTTTCAAAAACTTGCTAGGTTCTCTCAGACATGCAGATTTCCTCACGATGTTTTCCTTCACCGTAAGACAAGTGGTAATCATGATAGAAATGATTCGCACATGAAAATATCAGAGGTGCGAGACCCGGATTTGAATCCGCAACACTCGGTTATCAAGCGAGCGCGTTACCATTGGCCTACCACTGTCTTTTACGAGTAAGGTGTGCGGAAAAAACCCTGAACTTTATTTTTTCGTCTCATTGACATGTGACTTATGTTTTTAATTCAGATGAAATTTAAGGTCTCTTGCAAAATATTTCAAATATCATCCGATCAGTATCAAATATGAGTAAACAAAGTCGATTGTGTTATTTTTTTTCAAAGATAGTTATGGCAGTTGACACAGTGTACATAGACTGTGGTTATGGCAACATGTCAAACTGTTTCCTTTGGCTAAACCTTTATTACCTGGTATATTATGAATTCCGTATGCTAAATAGTAATTTGAATGTCATTAATAAATCACAATTAGTAACAAAATGCGAAAGTTTAAGAGTGTGGCAGTTATTTCAACACTCTGTAAGAAATTAATTGATTTAAATTTTAAAATAATGATAGAGCTGAATTAAGACACGGGCTATTTAACGCATTTTTCTTGGAGTAGAGCGAGATAAAAATAGTTAACTATAATTTTGTTTTCGAATTCGCCATTTTAATACTCAGATTCATAATAAGTATTATGTCATAAGCTTAAATCAAACACCAGTTATTGATTTAAGTAGAAAGTACGTCGAAGGAGATATAAGATTTCTATTTGTTTATGGAAAATTTTGCCACGTCAGTAGACTCATCAAAAACCAACAATTTCCTTATAATTTTTAACCGACTTCAAAAAAAGGAGGAGGTTCTCAATTCGTCGGGGACTTTTTTTTTATATGTATGTTCCCCGATTACTCGACGATGGCTGGACTGATTTGGAAAATTCTTTTTTTTACATAAACAAAATAAGAATCTACTTTCCGCAAAAAATTTGAAAATAAATTATTTTTAACAAAAAACAAAAACCGACTTCAAAACTAAACAAATCTAAACTAAAAAGTAGAAAATAATACTTTTAAGAACTTCCTTAATTCTGAAGTCGGTGCCAGCCAAAGCAAAATAACCTTAAATAGACACATTCGATTAACCTATAAATTTGTAAACGTTATCAAAATACCGTTCGAAAGTCCATTGCAAAATGCAAAGGCAAGATAAATCTATCCGTCCTGGCTGGCACCGACTTCAAAATTAAGGAAGTTCTTAAAAGTATTATTTTCTACTTTTTAGTTTAGATTTGTTTAGTTTTGAAGTCGGTTTTTGTTTCTTATACTCATAAATGGCGACACGTATTTTAGTTCGCCCTAACTACAAAGAGTATACGGCTGGACCGATTTTGACGAGACTTTCACTCGCAGATAGCTTTTGTTATAAGGAGTAAGTAAGGCTACTTTTAGTTTAGAAATTTTATTTATTTTAATTACAGGCAGCACCTAGGGACACTAGCAGTAAATATGTACATCAATAAATACATAGATACTGTACCTAATATACCTAATGCCATATTATAAAAGAACTAACATCTTACCGTCGCTATGATTGGGTGCGTCCCTTGAATTTATTTGAAGGGATAGTATAGAAAAAGTTATTGTAGAACCTTAACATATTGCTATTTTGCATTAACCAAAAATACGTATAACTCTAAACTTTCATCTTTCGTAAACCTTATTTTTTAATAGTGATTAGAACGCGGGCGGAGCCGCGGGAATTGGTAGTACTTATTTATAAATGGTAACCTCGACTCCAAAATTGTTATTCAAAGCTTGTCTAGAGTTAAATCATGTAATGGGCATTAGGAACCAATTAAGCCATTACATTGTGCAAAGGACCTGCAATACTCGTATTTAAATTTCAATTAAATGCAAATTTTCGAGAATGGATATTTTATTTTTTGTCATACTAACGAAACATTTTAAGAGTTAGTGAAGATATTTTAGTAATGTCATATTTTCCTGAAGCAAAATGCTAATCAAACAAAATTTTATCAAAATCAGCTTACCTACTCGTGACACGAAGTCCGTTAACTTTTGAAATGTAAAAAGGCCTAGTTTTAATTAAGCATTCTGTTATTAAAAAAATATTTTTTAAAAAGAAGAGGAACTTTGTCACTTATTTTTTAAGGACGTGTAAGTCGATATTTTAGCCACTGATCGATTAATAATCGATTTCCATAATTATTTTTTTTTAATTTCAACATTTCAAGCGTTGCCCTATTTAATGAAACGAAATAAATTCCATAGGGGTGGAATATATCGATTCTAGATATCATTTTTAAGTATATTTAATGTCGGGGAGGTCAATTATTTATGGGCATAATATTATGTAACATGGCTCGAGGGCAAGGTGTGATGGAGGTTGCGAAGCGTGTTCTGAGTATTATGAAAATAAGTTTTTTTTTTATATAATAAATAAAAAGAATGTTGTATTGTACCACATTTTTCTGGTCCTATTTTTAATACATATTTCAATTAACCCGTCAACGCGAACAAACGAGACACAATAGATTTTCAATTGTTATAAATCTATATTGACCGCGCGCCCGTTGATAGGTTACGACAGATTCTATGTTATAAAGTTTGTTCGAAATAACGTCATAAATATTTAAATAATCGTTATTAAAAATATAAGTAATTTGTATGCATATTAATAACGAAACTATACTTTATGAAGGCTTATTAGTTATTAGACTCCAAATTAAAAGTTTTATAGACCGTCGTAAGTAATTAATAATTACTTATATGTACGTATATATGTTCAATAAACTACTGATTTACACGTGAAATTGATTTACACGTTGACAAAATCTTTTACTTTATATTGATTTGGATTTCTAAATCTGGATGAATCCAAAAAAATGAGGAAATTGTGTTATTTATACCATCTCCTTCATTCTTTTCAGAAGCAATATGGGGGGGACAAAGGCCCTCATTTTTCTACAGTTGGTGTACTTCAGCACTTGTATGGAACAGCTGGACATCATCTACGAATGGAAGCAGCTAGACTTCGAGTTCCCAAGTCCTGAAGCAAGACAAGAAGCTATCGATAGTCGAAATTTTATACCAGAAAATAATATTCCTATGGGCTTGGAGATATATGGAGACCGGCTTTTCATTACGGTGCCGAGATGGAAATATGGTGTTCCTGCTAGTTTGAATTACATTAATTTAAAAGGTAACATAAAAAAAATCTACATACTGGGGCTGGTGCATTGAGATGTCATAAAATCTATAATTAAACAAACATGACTTATTTTGTAGCAATCTTTACATGAAATCCATTTTAAAGTTCTTCACACTGTGCGTTTTAAACCAGTCCAAATACCTGCATAAATAGCGCCTCTAAAAAGGGCATTTCGAACAAATTGCAGAAGGGTCACCTTTAAGCTTCTTTTTATAAATTTGCAGATTTTTATCAAATGGCTAAAGGGTCGAATATAATGTGAAACAAAAGTTTGGGTCTTTTTATAGATACATTAAATTCCAGTGCTTGATGTTTTTTTTTCTGCAAACATTGTAAGTTTCGGATGTAAAAGTAATATAATTTAATTTTTATTTTCGTTCATATGATATAATAGATGGTATCATCTTTAAGCTGCAACAACCTCTATATTTTATAAACACAATATAAATTCATTCTTCATTTGTTATTTAAGGCCAAAAATTATTTACAACTTACAAAAATAAATGATAAAAGTGATTTATTTTCAGATAATTCTACCAAATCACCTAAGTTAACACCATATCCGAATTGGTCCGCTCATAACTTGAATACTGATGGAAGACCAATAATTGTTTCGCCATTCAGGATCCGAGCAGACAAGTGTGATCGTCTGTGGGTTTTGGACAATGGAAAAGTTGGTAACCTTGAAAATAATACAGTGAAATTTCCACCAGCTCTCATAATTTACGACTTAAAAACTGACACCCTCCTGAGAACCTACGTCTTTCCTGAAGATCAAGTAAAAGACGAATCTGGTTTTGCCAACATTGCTGTTGAAGATACTGACTGTAATAAGACCTATGTATATGCTGGCGATTTGGGTAAGCCAGCCATCGTTGTTTATTCTTGGGAGAAGAATGACTCATGGAGAATTACCCATCATTTCTTCCATCCCGATCCAGTAGCTTGTGATTTTAGTGTCAAAGGACATAATTTTAGCTGGACAGATGCTATATTCGGTATAGGCATATCAGCTCCAAATCCTAATAACTTCAGTACTTTATATTTCCACCCGATGGCAAGTTTCAACGAATTTGCTGTTTCTACCGAATATTTGAGAAATCAATCGATTGCTGAGGCTAATTTTGACGCATTTAAATTGCTTGGAAGTAGAGGAACTAATGCCCAATCAAGCGCGTCTTTCGTAGATCCGAGAACAGGTGTCTTATTTTACTCTCTCGTGAATCTTAACGCAGTTGCTTGCTGGCGAACCACCAACAAGGAGTATTTGATGAAAAATCAAGGAAGAATTTACATGGATGATGTAAAAATGATCTACCCAACAGATATTAAAGTTGATTACAACGAGAACTTATGGGTTCTGTCAAATAGAATGCCAATATGGATGTACAGCAAGTTGGACCAAAACGATGTTAACTTCAGGGTTTTTTCAGCACCAGTTTTGAACGCCATAAGCCACACGGCATGTGATGTAACACCCAGATCAGACATCTTGGAGAAGTTCGCGACCCAAATTAAAAATATTACAAAAAAAATAGGCAACAAGATAAGTCCCAATTCTGCTGTCTCTACGTCAGCATTATCGTTTGTGTCTATGATCGTTTTAAGTTCTATATTATTATTCAGTGCGTGATATTGTGTACAAATTTTTAACTTTAAGCAATTGTATAGAAATCTAATAGCTTATAGTCGAAATAAGGTGTTTTCTTTATTTAACTTCGAGTCAGGTTAAGAGTTAATTCTTATGTCTTAAATTTACGTGAATATTTTATATTTTAACCAAAACTATCTTTTCGCTTTTTTTTCGACAGTTAAACTTAAAATATATAATATTTTACAATAAACTGTTATACTTCTATTGTTTCTTTTAAATTTTAGTCTATTGGACTATATAAACTGGTGGCGAATGCTTTAGCCCAAAATTTTTATTTTTCAAATGACCTATTGTTGATAATATTTCCAAAATAAACTTAAAATTGTGACTCAATATTTTAAGGTTTTTCAGGAATAGAATAAATGATAAACTTTTACTGTTTAACTCTACTTTGTACATTTTGCCTTCATACAGTCTAGCGCTTCGCGGTACAAAACGTGTTACCCTATTTATTATAAAGATGCTAGTGATAGTTTTATGCGTACTTATATTTGTGCCTTATTCGAGTGATAATTATTAATTATTAAGAATATTTAGGCCTACTTTTGTTAAAATTCTTAATTCGATTATATTTGGTAAACATAAGATTACAAACCATTTGCCTTACGATGACAAAAAAAAACATCGTGAGGAAATGTCTGAGAGAACTTAAAAAGTTTTTGAAAGACCTTTAATATTTAATAAAGCCTCTGCCCAGCTGTGGGCAAAAATTGAGGCCTATTAAAATATAATGTACATTATGTTTACTTAACATATTTTTTATTAAGAATTTTGGTTAAGTGGCTTTCAATGTTTATTGTAAATAGTCAAAATTTAAAAATTAAACGCTGTAAGCTTTTGTATTTGTTTTATTTACCTCTTTAAATACACAAAATAATATTACATTAGATGTGACAAAGATAAGAAAATGTAAGACCTATAATTGCCTTTCACTTCTATTTTCTAAATTAGAAAGACATTTTTATTTTTATAATTATTTTATCATCAACTGAAATCGAGCGGTATAGGAAACAACACATAGAGCGCTTAACTTCACAAAAAATCTCCTTTGAAAATCCACCTATAGCGAATTTGCTGGACACGTCTGCGCTGGTCAAGAGACTTAGTAGGGGCACCGGTGGCAGACTCACCATAAAAAGCCATATAACATTTGACAATTAACTAATAGTAATCTCACAACCAACTCGCTTATGGTCCAACGATCGATCGCAAATATTTATAATCACAAAATGAAATGTATATATTTCATTTTTATACTTATTTTATACATATCACATTACTTTATATATTTTGAATGTGTATTGAAAATTTGTAGATACATACATATTTTATATATCGATACGACATATCAATTAAGTTACTCATAACATTAGCTATCTGCTCTAATGAAAGTACCGTCAAAATTGGTCCAACCGTTCCAGAGATTAGCCTGAACAAACAGATAGAAAGACAAAAAAATAATAATAATAAAAAATGATTTCTTTTATGTAAGTTTCATATTATGCATTTAGTGAAAAGCTGTTAATTTAAAATTAAAAACAGACACTTCAATTTTATATATATATGTACAGTTTAATTTGCTTGCATTTAAGTTACTTCCATATTAAAAAACCTAAAGCGCACAAAATATAAAATTTACCAGCAGTGCCATCTAGCGTAAAATGGCTAACATATTTTTTAAACATATTTTTTGACTTACAAAAGCTTTATAGATTTTTTCATGAAAGTATCATTAATATAAATAAGTTATTACATAAATGAATTTTCAATCTATAAAATTTCATACGTTTTGTAAACTATTTATAAAATCATTTATTTAAATAATATTATATTTTGTTTCATCGTAGCGCCATCTGTTGTTAAGTAGAATAGTAAATGTACAATTGCTTGAATTAATCCTATGAAATACAAAACGGCTAACTATCGTAGTATTCTTGTTATCAATTTTTTAGTACCTTATTCAATTCTATGCGGAACATAATTTTATTTTATCGAAATTATCTATAAAATATCTTTATTAGCGCCATCTATTAAAACACTATCTAAAAGTTATTTTTGTTATGAGATAGTTCAAACGTATATCACTAGATGGCGCTGTAAAATAAGTTTCTGTTTTTTTGACCCCAATATAAAAATAAATAATGAATGTAAAATATTATTTGTATTATATTACTATTATATAACTTTTTAATATAATAATAAACATAATAAGTTAAGTTAATATAAATTATAAATATGTTGGGACATTGTTATTATTATATATGCCAGAACGGCTGAACGAATCTGGATGGATAGCCTGGAATAACACAACTTACTTTTTATTTCAAAATAATGTATGGTTCCCGTGAGATAGTTTTGTATTTGTTTTTAATTTTCTCGAAACTAGGGTGATGAATATTTGTGTTTCTATTTCATTTCCGTAAAATATTTTTAATGGTCTAAGATCCGGAAGTAGCTAAATATACCCTCATTTGGTATTTAGATGAAACAATTTTTTATAGGTTGATTTCAATGTTATGAATTTATCAAAACAACCTCTGCCACTATAAGTCTGCTGCAATTAATAATAATTCTTGAACTTTTTATTACAAAGGCTGCAGATGATTTTAAGGTAACTGCCACATCTATACATTACATTTTTTTTTATATTTTAAAATTATGGTCGTATTTTTTTTCTAATCCCGGATCTTAGACCATAATAACATCTTGTTAAAAGAATATCGTGGTACTAATAATTGGCAAAGATATTTTCTCTTTCGTGGAAGCACCAATTAGGTACTATAGGTTGTTATTTTTGGCATTCTATATTGTGATAAATTAAATTATTAACTCTTTGAAAAAAGAATTAGTGAATTTAATTAAGGTACTTTTATACGCAACAATAAAACACTTTGGCGTAATATGTTAACAAGGCCTGAAGTAATTTAGGGTTTACTGACAATAAATACTTATCTATATTGTATTGCCCAATGAAACCCATAAATTTCGATAATGAACGTATCGACGAACTGTATTCCACATTGATCTGTCGATGGAAAATGTTCATGAGTTTATAAATTTAATTTAAAAATGACAGTGAAAGTAGGAGATTTGGTACGTCATATTCAGTATTTATGTTCAACGGTTGGTAAAGATTTTCCCGCCGTAAAAAGTATCCCATAACCAGCTATTTCATTAAAATCAGAAAAAGACAGACCGAAATATAGATAAAAATAGTAAACGCTGTAGATTTGGCCTCAGTATCCATTATCTGAAAAAAAATTGTACAAATTCGACTGTCAGAATTTTCAACCGACTTCCAAAAAGGAGGAGGTTCAATTCGTCTGCATATTTTTTATTTGATCATAAGTAAAGCAATATGTATGACTTATACCTAAGTATAGTTTTGAAATTTGAAAATGTTTCATAAAAAAATACTTTGTCGAAATATTTTTTGGTTTAGAATTTTTAAAGTTTAGTTTTTGGGAATCCAATGATTTATCAGTACTTATTGCCATGTTATTCAAATTTTTATTTCCAGAAATCTGACGAGAAACCAGCGAATATTAGGCAAAAGGGTGAAAATTGTTTTAAAAGCTCTTGCTCCTTTAAAACGGTTGTCATTATAATATGTGTGGGACTCGTTGTGCAACAGGTAAAGTAAAATCAAATTATGGTTTTGATTGGCACACTAATCTTCCAAACTGTTTATTTGTGAATTTTCTCACTCTGTGATTTCCATATATATATTTTTTTAATTTATTTTTCTGAATCAATAATTCTGCGGTTAATTGCGAGGTATGTTGATGAGAAATAGAGATATTTATAGAGTACTAGCAGTACCCGCGGCTTCGCCCGCGTTAATTTTTTAAATATTAGGAGTCAATCCCGCGGGAACTCCGGGATAAAAAGTAGCCTATATGTTATTCTGGGTCTTCAGCTACCTACATACCAAATTTCATCGTAATCGGTTCAGTAGTATTTGCGTGAAAGAGTAACAAACATCCATACTCACAAACTTTCGCATTTATAATATTAGTAGGATTTAAATTATTTCTCAGATTTACGCAAATGTTTTAATCTTATCAAGGAAAAAAAAAGCTGTACATACGTTTTTTTGTAGGTAAGTGTCACTTCTTAGAAGTGCCACTTTTTTGTAGGTACTTCTAGTGTTAACGGCTGGTCTGATATTTTATGGAAACACTCAAAATTAAAAACACCTTTATTCTATAGGAGATTTGTAAGAGCCTAATGCTTAAATCAAAATAATGTTTTATTTTAAGATTATATCATGTATCGAGAAGCTCATCGATCGTCCAATAACGACGTACACCCATTTCGATTTTAATAAGACTATAGCCTACCCCAGCGTTACCTTCTGCAGGGAGCCACCTTATAAGCAGGATAAACTAAAGGTATACATACAACATATTATATTTCATATTAAACAGAAACAAAAAACCTTAGTACCTACCTTTTTCTCTGTTTTTGTCAACTGAATTTGTGTTTTTTTGTGTTCTTTAGTATTTTTTTTTATTAAAATAGGTAAATTCTACACATATTTTTTTCGAAATTTTAAATGAAAATTTTTATTGTTATTTTATGTTTATTGTTTAAATTTTATAAATACAATTAGTATAGATTACTCAGAGATGTGACATTTTACCACCGTAAAAGTATTGTTTTTGGGTTTCGATAACCAGCTCTCATCATTCCTAATTTCATTAAAATCAGTTCAGTAGTTTTCTCGTGATGCGATCACAGACAGACAAACATAAGCTCCAAAATCTCCAAAGACTTGACTATAGACTTATTTACATTACACACAATATATTATGTAGTTAGATTTTTTTATTTTAGAAATTAGAATACGTATATGATGGTCGAATAAAACTACTGAGCGAAAAACCAAACTTTTAATTCCATAAATAATTTCATTATTAGCACAATATGTTCATATAGTCCGCAGTTGGGAAGTTAGCGGTGGTTCACCCCCGTGCCTCGGAGAGCACGTAAAGCCGTCGGTCCTGCGCCTTAACTCTCACTGTTCGTGTCTCGTGTCGTCCCACCGGAGTATGAGAGTGATAGGAACAGAGAGTGCACTTGTGTCTGCGCGGACACTCGTGCACTATAATATCCCCTGCGTAGTTGGCTGTGGCCGCAATCGGTCGGAGAACATTATTATTATTGTTATTATTATGTTCATATGCCAACATATTATTTTAGGACTATGGCCTCTACGCTCATCCTCGGTTTACTTCAACGTGGAGAAACTTCAACTTTTCCAGCATCTCCTTAGATGAGCTTTGGGAGGAAATCACTTATAATGCTAGCGACTTTTTCGTGCAATATGGGTTGGACAGATTAAGGGACAGTTAGTATAATTTTATAATAAACTAGCAACGTTTATTGACTTTTGACACCTGCTCATTGTAGCGTCTTAAATTATTCCGCCCGAGGGATGAATTTAGGGTTATAAGTTTTTTTCTGATGCCAAATCATAAAAAAAAAATAAAAAATAAAATGTTGGTCTAAAAATTAAAAAAAAACCTGATAATATAGGAGAATAAAAATTGCCTATGACCTAATCTCAGACCTACCAAATGTACATAAGAAAATCATAGAAATTGGTCAAGCCGTTTCGGAGGAGTTCGATAACAAACACTGTGACACGAGATTTTTATATATTAGATAATAATTTACTCGCACTGACAATATTTTTGTTCTAGATGTAATTCTAACTCCAGTGATGGGTTTTGTCACGGGTCGATGTTACACAATGTCCCCAAAAGTGATGGGAACGATAGCAAGAGCCACTCAGAAAAGCGGCTACTCGGTCACATTGAAGCATGCAGCCTCAGATATGGTGAATCCCCTAAGCATACTGCCTCCAGGGTATCATGTCCACGTACACTACGTGAGGGAACCCTATACTGGTATGTATGCTTCATTTTCTATACAGATAATGACATTGAAGTGTCTGTGTTTTTACTAATTGCATATGGGCAAAAAGATTAAACGACGAAATCAAAATCAAAAACTTATTTAGCAGAAGAAACCTTACTAAAATGATTGCCTTAAATCAGAAGTAGTGAAAATTGAGATATCCAAATATTTCTCGAGTATTCTGCGAAAAACTGCATCTTATGTTAGCGAGCGGCAGCTTGCATTCTATAAAAACCCTTGACGTACAGAATACAGAGGAGGAGTTAATATCTAGAAGCTCTATAAAAATAACGAGATATAGAAGAAACTAAATTCATAAATTTTTCAGTACCAAGAATCAAGAGAATTTTTTTTTTTATGGGACAAAGGGGGCAAACGGGCAGGAGGCTCATCTGATGGTAAGTGATCACCTCCGCCCATGGACATCTGCAACACCACAGGGCTTACAGATGCGTTGCCGGCCTTTCAGGATAGGGAGGGAGGGAGGAGGGAGAAGGACCGGATGAGGGATGGGGAGTGGGCCTCCCGGACTCTCACTCACCGAACGAAACGCGACAGCATAGCTGCCACTTCACGCCGGTCTCCTGTGAGAGAGTGGTACTAAACGGGGCGTGCCGGCCTATTCGGCTGCTACCCGAAGGTAACAAGCATGGCACTACCACTTGAAGCATGGCACTACCACTTGAAGCATGCTACTACCACTTGAAGCATGGCACTACCACTTGAGAATTCCACCAGAATTATCACTTAACTTGGGATTTGTGTACGTTGACCTCAAAAGGGAGCCTCAAAATGCAAAAGTTATTTTAGTTGTTTCTAGAAAAACAACCACAACTAAACGCTACCAAACATATGAAATAGAGATTCCACTGAATGCTCAAAAGTTAAGATCAGTAACGTAACCTTACTTAAATTATCTTATTTTTATAAAAGTATAATTAATTAAGTAAGTACATTAATTTGTACGTTTTTGCATGCAATTATAGGAAAAACACAACTTTTCTTACTGCTTGTCAGTCTGTTCGCCTTCGCTCTGGCAACGGCTTGACTGATTTTGACGTGGCTTGCACTGGCAGATAGCTGATTTTATAAGAAGTTTCTTAGGCTAATTTTATTTTAGAAAAAGTACCTTATTAGGGTTCCGCTCAAAAAAGTTAAACAGTACTTCGACTCGTACCTAGTGAACACACCGGATCGAAGGTTTATGAAATTCTTCACCAATGACTTTACAACTTAGGTAGATATTTGTTTTAATTTTGTATCAAGTTCCTTTATAATGTAATATACAATTCAAACTAGTACCTAGTACAAGGGCGGATCCAGCATTGGTACCAGGGGGGGGGGTCACATAGTCGTGGTCAAGTCACAAAAAGTTATAATTTAATTTTTATAATATAAACTCTTTTGCAAAAAAAAATGGATACTTTAGATATTTTTCTTTACATCAATGAAGAAGAACAAGAAAGAGGTTTTATTAATTTGACCATGTATTGGCATGTTATTTGAAGCATCCTGGCATGATTCTTCACGTTCTAAATTTAACTTTTGAAATTAACACAAGAAAAATATTGATTATCGTGGATTTTTGTAAAATTGCTTTACTAGAGGCGCGAATGCTGAAACGAATTTTTTGCTGATTACTAAAATTTTAATTTTTTTGGATATTTTCTGCAAATTAAACAATCAAATCTTTCTTTTTACATTAAATACCACTTTTGATAGGAGTGATAAAGCGACAAGAGTCGGTAAAATTATAGTCCTACTTGAAGAAGGTTGTTCGCAAACTTACGTGTCTTAACGGCTAAATGTGAGTCGTTCAATTGTCCAGAGGACTTGGTTGACTTGGTATCAAGAGACCGGTTTGGTCAAAAGAAGACCCGGTTCGGGAAGAAAACGATGCAAAGAACCAAGAGATGACCGCTTTTTGGTGAGTCAAGCGATGCGGAATCGTAAGAGGAGTAGAAGTTAGCATGTGGTCGGTTAGGAGGAGGCTTTTGGCTGCCTATATCAGGAGTTACCGCCCGGCCCGGGACCCTAAAATACTTCGTGAGCACTGTGTTGCTCGACTTCAGTTTGTTCGAAACTGTGTTTTATGGACTCTGGAGGACTGGAATAAAGTATTGCTTACTGATGAAGCTAGAATCTCTCAGTGTGAAGAAAACCGACGCCGGTGAGTGCTGTAAAGATCATGGGAATGCAATGCGGAAGTGTGTTTCGAAGAAATCACTCCTCATGGTGGAGGCTCCGTTATGTTTTGCTGCAGTGAGTTTGACGGAGCGTACGGAGTTAGTTTTCATAGAAATGGAACACTAAATGCATACCGGTACATAATGGAAGTCCTGATTCCATATGCACAACCCGCAGTGACTGCACTTGGGGAAGATTCCATTTTAATTGACGACAATGCTCGCCCGCGCCGTTCTGGCGGCGTGGAAGCGTACATGCAAGAAGTTGGCATCCGTCGTTTAGATTGGCCAGCTCGACATCCTGACCTCAATCTAATTGAGCATGTCTGGGATGTTCTAAAGAGACGAGTAAAATCAGTGCAACTTGCTCCACAAAACATCAGGGAGCTAAAAAGAGTCATTGCAGAAATTTGAGGACGTATTCCTCAAAATGTTATTAAAACATCGTGGAAAGCATGCCCAGAAGGATCCAAGCTGTGATTTGGCAAGAGGAGGTCACACTCGTTATTAGGTTTTTACATTTGTAACTTTATTTAATTTAAAAAAGTAAAAAAACCTCTTCTCTTTATTGCCGACCCATTCTTATTGTTTGGCCGTGTACATCGGTTTTCAAGAATTCATCGATTTATAAAATATTGCCAGAATTCAATTCACGCGTATTAATTTACACGATTGTAAGTAAACAGACTACGTCAAAAATATTCATTTAAACTAACTCAAGTCGACCTAAGAACGTATATTTCCTTACGCGCCCGTTATTTTTTTGCAAATACGTTTATCATGAATAACAGTTGATTGAACTTTGCCGTAAGTTTTGTTGTTTCGATTGAAGTTAGATCTAATTCAATTCAATTATTTGGTTTGTTGGCTTCAATGCATGCCAGTTGAGCACAAATTATTTCGCCAATGTCACGTGGAATGGAGGAGCCACGTTCGAGATTGGCCGGTGAAATTTTAACTTATTCTACAAAAAGACTGGATTCACAGTATTAAATAGTACGATTTTATTTGTACAATATAACCTCCACCTAAAAACATATAAACAGCGCAAGGGTTAAAAAAAACATGTTAGAGAACTACTACAAAGCTTAATTTTATTATATTTAACATATTTACATAAAAATGTACAAAGGGGACTAAGCACAAACATCAACAAACATTGAACATTAAGGGGACGGAAGAGCATCATAAAGGGTACGAAGGAGTTTGGGGCAATTGAAGAGGATGTGGGAAGCTGAGCCTTCATCCAGACCACACTCGCATAATGAGTGGTCCCTTACCCTGATCTTAGCCAGATGAACAGGAGTACTTGCGTGTCCAAAGCGAAGGCGACTAATAGTAGTAATAACCCACCGTTCAGTATGTTTCTGATGAAAAAACCATGGACGCTTAGGAATCTCCGCCGGAGAGAAGCATAATGCTTTCCCTTAAAAGATTTTGATGAATTCTAGTAGCTGAACCATGAGTTGTCTAGATGAGTTTTAGCAAGGGGTAATACATCTTGAGTAGTGTTACTAAAGTGTTCAAGAGAGCCACACTGAGTAGCCACTTTAACGCCAGAGTCAGCAGACTCATTACCGATAATACCAGAATGACCTGGGATCCAAACTAATTGAACATTAAGATGCTTATTGAGGCATGAGAGTAAAGCTTCACGGATCTTTAATATAATGGAATACCTTGTTTTGCTACGAAAAGGGTTTTCTTAAATAGCCAGTAAACAACTTAAGGAGTCACTAAAAATGACCGCCTGGTTTATGTTATGAGAGTGAGCGAATAAGATTGCTTCCAACATAGCTACAGCCTCGCCTGTGAATACCGACGATTGAGGAGGGCATTTGAATTGCAGACTAATATTTAATTTAAGAATCCAGCACGCTGAACCAACACAGCCATCTTTAGACAACTTAGAGGCGTCTGTATATATATGGACGTGGTCCGACCAATTTTGATGTAAAAGAGCTTTAAACCTCGTGTTGGTATCAGCAGCACCCTTTACTAGACCAATATCTGTTGTTATAGAAGGGGAATAAGTCAAGGCAGGATAGGGGGTAGAGAAGAGTGGATTGGAGTTAAAAGAATTGATAGGATTACGAAGGTTGGTAAATCTACGGAAACTATTCAAAAGGTAGGAAGTAGGTCCACGTGGAGCGTTCATTTCAGATAATTCAGTTAAGCGGGGCCACAAGGGGTGGTATGAAAGCTGTAATGTTTTGCAGACAAAACGATCAGAAAGGAACTGGCGGCGAAGTTAGATCTAGCTGGACGTTAGTCGAAACAAAGCGCGCGCAGGTGTCAGTGTCACACGAAATGTGACATCAAATGAAAGGTGGCGATAGCGCGGTAAAATTCGATGCGTTAGTTCCCAAATAGTGCGTTTACCATCATAATAATCAATTGAAATATTACATTTTTTAGGCCTAAGCGTGCGTTTTTCAGAGGCAGCAATTTTATATTTTTTTTATGTGCAGGGGGCATCAGTATAAGCTTAAGTTCAAGTTTGTGGGGTTACCGACCTTGTCCCACGGCTGTCATTTTGGAAAAACGAGTGCAAAGAGTTTTCGCGCTATATCTCGTAAACTAGCAACCCTACAAAAAAATATAAAGCAACATTTGTATTAAATTAATTTGTCTACAACTTTGATTCTATTACTTTACACCTTAGAAGGAAAATAAAAAAGTTATAAAAAAAATAGCTGAAAATTATTGAACCAATTTTCTTTCGGGCGTTATAAGTTTTTTTCTGCTCATTTTACAATAAAATGACATCGGAGCAATCTTATAGAGGGTTTTTTAACGAATAATTTTCACTATAATTTTTTTAATTTAATTCATTGATCTGGGTTTTACAGCGTCTCGAATTTGAACGGGTTCTTCAATACTCGCAAGAATACGATAAAAACGAAATAGTATTAGGCTTAGTTTTTTATTATATATTTAATTTTCTTTGCTGCCTCTGAAAAATGCAACCCTAAATGTAACTTTTCAATAGACTATAATATTATATTAAATTAATTAAATATTGAAGGTACTTACATAAAATTTATATTGTGACAAAAAACATAAAAAAAAATATTTTTAACAATATTAATTAGTGATCCACCTAGGTCCTGGACCCAGCCCAGGGGGGGGTCATGACCCCCATGACCCCCCCCCCTGGATCCGCCGTTGACCTAGTAGGTAATATTATAAACTAGCGAGCGATTTTAAATATTTTTTACATCACAGCACAACGTTATTTTATTATATCAGGCGCTTTAAAAGTGCTAAGAGGTATAAAATATTCTAGGGAATCAAAAAACCCACTACAAATTGGCAGAAATGTTCCTTTAAAAATACAGAGTTTATTTTTTAAGAACACCCCTCTATTTGAAATCGGACTAAAACGTAATACTTGCAAGTTAGTAATGTACATATTTTTCTAGTTTATCCAGTTATAAACCTGCCTACATTCTATTGCTTATAGAAGTGGAGGTCTACAATGGTGGGCTTGTCGATTACTTATACGTAAACACGGGGGAGACAGTCAACGTCAAGTTGAAGGTTGATGAGTACATGATGATAAGTGATGATGATGATCCTTGCTCCAACCAAGTAAACTATAGTGCTAACGCTGTAAGTTAAATCACACTATTTTCTATTGAACCAGATAATAACGACCCCTCGTCGTAGTTCTTAGTATTTTTGAAGTTATACTTCTTTAGACGCGTTATGAAAAATTGATGAGAGTGAATTTTTACGATGCGTGACACAAAATTAACAGTATGAAGTTCCCCACTAAATCGCTGATTGCGAAAATGAGGTCCATTTTCAAATCCAAGATGGCGGACATCCGGTTTTTTGAAGTTATACTTCTTTAGGCGCGTTATGAAAAATTGATGAGAGTGAAATTTTACGATGCGCGCGCACCGTGACACAAAATTAACAGAATGAAGTTGCCCACTAAATCGCTTATTATTTTTATCTTGTTACGCCAAAGAAGTATAACTTCTAACGCGTGTACATAAGTACACACACACTTTTTTTTCTCTGTCTGTCTGTCTGTGACCGCATCATGAGAAAACCACTGGACAAATTTTGGTAAAATTTTGTTGTCATCATACCTGCAGCTAGTTCAACTTATAGAATAGTTTTTGCTGCGTGAAAATAATTCTAAGAAATTTATATTAATCGGTGAAAAGGGATGGGAGGATCTATGGATGAACCCGAGCGGAGTGAGGCTGAATATAAAAAATCATGTAATTCTTATACGCATGCAAGCATGTGAAAAACAAATTATTGTTATTGCTGTTACGCAACCCTAATGCATGGGGACCACCTCGCGTGGACCAACAACATCGCATTCCGCACCTGCACCGCGTCTTTCATACTTCGACGTAACTTTTGTGAAGTGACAGTGGTGTGACATACCCAGTGCACTTTTATACTTAAACCATGGTAAAGACTTTATGCATCCATTCCATTCGTCACGCTTCAGTGGAATCATCTTAGGATAATTAGTTTGTAAAAGTTTAATTAAAGCAGTTTATAAGTAAAATTCCATTTCATTTTTCATCCTCTGACTGTGACATCTATAACTTTGCTCTGCTTGATGTTTTGTTTCGTAAATTATGTATTGACCTGCCTATTTATTATTATTTTTTATCAAATTAGGCTTATTATTTACATTTACTCAAATTTACTCTGAAGTCAATCTTGAGATATAATTTATTAAAAAATAATTTCTTAAACCCAGTTTAAGGGAAGATTTTAATAATGTTTTGTACTTTTAGTGTACTACAAAATATGTATCAGACCTGGTGTCTCAAAGCGTTGGTTGCTCTGGACCGTGGATGGAAAGTGACCTGCCTCATTGCAACAATTTTGAAGATATGACAAAGCTTATCTCGTCTTATATTAAGTGAGATAACACTTTTTCATGATTCCTTTATTTGATGAGTAAATCCGTAAATTCAAGTGCTTATAGCATATTCGCTAAAAACGCTATTATATTTAGAAAATCGTTATAGATTTGTTTTATTTTTTTGAAAAAATAAACAAACTAACATAAAACTATATATACACGATTTTTAAAAATTTTACGATTTTTAAGTTTAACATAAAGTATGTGACGACAGTGGTAGCCCAGTTATAAAACGCTCGCTTCGAGTGATGCGGGTTCAAATCCAGGTCTCACACGTTTTATATTTTGACTTTACTAAGATGATTACCATTTGCCTTACGGTGAAGGAAAACATCGTGAGAAAATCTGCATGTCTGAGAAAACCTAGCAAGTTCTCGTAAGCCATGTGAAGTCCGCCAACACGCACTGGGCCAGCGCGGTGGACTATGGCCTGATCCCCCTCGTACTGAGGGAGGCCCGTGCCCAGCAGTGGGAAGTTAAAAAGGCCTGAGTACATAAAGTATATATATTATAGCACATAGCAATGACTTAGTACTTATTAGTTTTGTAAACATTACTTTTATTTATAGTTTCCATCAAAACCATGAATGTGACGATTGCCCACGATTTTGCCGCTCATATCTTTATAACTGCTTTGTGACGGACAGACAGAAGCATTATATTTGGGATTCAGATACTTCTGAGGAGGCTAGATTACAGACACAGGTAAAGCTCTCTTCTTATAATTCCTGATGACTTGGCATACTATACGAAAGTCGTGTGTTTAAGGTTCGCTTGGAACATATTTGACTGTACGAGAGTGTTTCACTATCTCGAACTATCTAGAAAATATTTCGAATTTTAATGTTTTACAAACCAAAATATTATATGTAAGAGCTAAGTTAAGAGATGGTACCTATATAAGGCGCCATTTTTAAAACTTAAGCATTGTCATCGCATTTATAAATCAGGCACTGTGGAGCCACAAGAAACGATTTTTAAAACTCCAGCACAATGGGGGTTAAAAGATAGTAAAAATAGTCCTTAGCAGGTTCTCATTAAACTCTATAATACGAGTAATTATAATCATCTATGGCTATATCAGAGCATTATGAGAGTCAAGATATGTAATTTATTTGCTAATTTTCATCAAGACCGCTATAATATTTAAGCGTGACTTCGCGCATTCTTTTGACGACACGTTTGGCTCAGTTTGTACTTACTGCGCCAGCGGTCGCGGGTTCGAGTCCTGCTGGGGGCATTCATTTGTTGATCACGAATGTTTGTACTCCAGTCATGGGTGTTTATATTTATAATATGTATGTATTTATAATATGTATGTATTTATAATATATGTGTATTATATCAACTATCTAGTATCCGTAGCACAAGCCTCGTAGTGTCCCAACATATTTCTGTATTTATTAGGTTCGCATAATCTATAGATAGATATGTTCCAGATTTACATTCACTTCAACAATATGATGGTTTCCGTGTACGAAGAGAGGTACAACTACGATTGGAATCTATTTCTGTCGGATCTCGGCGGCAGTGTTGTAAGTTTCAGAATTTCATTGGTGGTAATCATATTAATAGATATTACATTTAAGTTATTTTGCGAGTGCGCATCGCTTTCGCATCGAGTTTAGTTTGCTTGAATGGCTTATAAAAACAAATTTTCCCTGATGTTCGCTCGTTTTGGGAGACCAAGTGAAGCGTTCTAGTGTATCATCTCGTTATGTATTTTCGTTACCGAAATATTTTCAACACGGTTGTCTCTTGCTTTTGTTTGAAAGAAAACATCGCAAGGAAATCTGCATATTTGAGAAAACCTTTGAAATTCATGGTTAGACGTTAGATTTGTCAATAAAAAGTTGGTCAATATGGCCTATTAGTCTATAGTCAAATTTAAAGTTTGTGATCACATTACGAATAAACAATTATTATGAGATGATACTTAAAAGATACTAGTGACAGGAAATATACTCTTGTGAATTTAGACCAGAAGTGAGCTTTCTTTTAAAAAAAACAAGCATACTAAATCGACCTCAATTTATTGTAAGTATCTGAAAACGCTAAAACACAATTAAACTAACCAAAAAGACAACTAAGCTACCAACAATAATATTTTAAAGAAATAAGCCAACAGAGTAACGATCTAACAATGCTACCGCGACAAGCGTCAAGATACAACTACCCCCCGATGCCGGTTATGCATCGACTTTTATAGATTTCTCCCCACTCTAACATCCTCTTTCCTATTCATCTTCCACACGGCCTTTCCTGACAGAAGACCGTCCTCGGGCTTCTTCACCTTCTAACCTTGGAGTTCAGATAGAACCTCGTCATCGAAAACCTGAGTGACGCCAGGAGCTATAGACATTACACTCTCATCATCTGCTGCCGTATATAACAATAAAATCACCAGACAAAAAAAAACATAAAGTGCATTTCCAAAACTTGCATGTCTATATGAAGGTTTCAATTTGATTCATTCGTGGGCTAAGCTCACCTAGCATAACCTAAGCACCAGTGGATGTAAAACAAACAGATATCTGTACCAACTACCCGGGGCAGGACCCGTCGGGGGAGTGCGCCCTCACGACTCGCCAGAGAACCATGTCATAGCTTTGCGTGTGTAAATCAGTACCTATAAAAGCATGTTTCAACCCAACCTAACCACAAATATACGTTACCTAACATAACCTAAGCACAGTGGATGTAAAACAAACAGATATCTGTACCAATTACCCGGGGCAGGACCCGTCGGGGGAGTGCACCCTCACGACTCGCCAGAGAACCATGTCATAGTTTTGCGTGTGTAAATCAGTACCTATAAAAGCGTGTTTCAATCCAACCTACCCCCAAATATACGTTTAATGTTTGCTGCAAAAACATATGCAACGGTCAACTCATAGTATGATCACTGTTCCAGGACGACATGTCTGAGTAACCTCCAAGACACTGTCCGAGCTCACACACATTAATCTTAAGCTACACAAGGTATGTCCCATATACTAGGATCGCATGTCTGAGCGCACTCCAAGACAGCATCCAATAATATGAAACCGTACCCCACTTGAAGTGCATCTGTCGACCAGGACAGCATATCCGAGTACAAAGACCTGCGAGACATGCTATCCCCGACCGCAAGATGCATCTTCCCTTGAATGTGTCAACCCCAATGAGAAAACACAAAATAAGCATCTTTTACATACACAGTAAAAATAAAATTTTACAGTTAACATTTCTATAAAGACCTGGTATAAGGCACAGCACCTACTATCACACCGATCACGACTACCGCAACGCTCATGACGAGGACTATAACTACATCGGCAACTTTCATTACGATCTTGCTGGTTGTCTGACATTACAACAAAATAAAAAGATCTAAAAATAACCGTTAATTCAAATAATTTAATTTTCTAATTCAAGCCTGACAAGCAAAACCAAACTAAATTATACACGGCGACTAAAAGACAGCACAAATCACCAAAATCTATGAAAATACACCAAAATCACGGTACCCTCCGAAAAAACTTTTAAACACATACAACCAACAAATACATACTACACGCTAAAAAAAGAAGTGGGCGTAACAGGACCTATCCCACTTCTGATCTTGTGAATTTAGACCAGAAGTGAGCTTTCTTTTAAAAAAAACAAGCATACTAAATCGACCTCAATTTATTGTAAGTATCTGAAAACGCTAAAAACAATTAAACTAACCAAAAAGACAACTAAGCTACCAACAATAATATTTTAAAGAAATAAGCCAACAGAGTAACGATCTAACAATGCTACCGCGACAAGCGTCAAGATACAACTACCCCCCGATGCCGGTTATGCATCGACTTTTATAGATTTCTCCCCACTCTAACATCCTCTTTCCTATTCATCTTCCACAATACATTCATTAATGTTTCGTATAAAATTTATATAATAATTTATATAAAAGGAATCTCTGTCTGTCTGGCAGTCTGTGTCCGGCCTTTAAAAGACGTGGAATTTGTGAAGCGAAGCGAGGCAGAATATAGTTTACAAATTATGCAATATTAATAATATAAATTTATTTTTAAGTAATAAGTAACAGCCGCACTCAGAGTCACTTAATGAACCTTTAAGTTGTCCTTTAGTATGGAGATTCTTGACTTAATGGTTCGTTAAGTGACTGAGTGCGGCGGTAAGATGTGAGAAATTATGAGACAAGACAGAAAGACAATACATTAAATACATAAAGTATCAATAGACGAAAACATGTATTGAAATGAAGCAGACCTTACTTCTATCCAGTAACATACGCTTTTTATCTCCCTCACTTGTATTCGTGAATAAATCTCGTTTGTATACATATTTGGACAAGCTGTTGTTACACTTGTGTTTTCTCACATTTGATTCTCCGATCTCTGAGAATCTCCTAATAAAATCGTTTCTATCCATGATGTCATCTATACGTATTATAAAACAAAGTCCTCCGCCGCGTCTGTCTGCCTGTCTGTCTGTATATCTGTCTGTTTGTTTGTCTGTTCGCGCAAAACTCAAAACTACTGCACCGATATTCATGCTGTTTTCACCAATGGAAAGAGTGGTTCTCGAGGTTTTAGTATATAATTTGTCAAGTATTTTAATTTATTTTGTATACATTGGCTAAAATGTCGCAAAAAATACGGATGCGAGAATAAAATGTAAGCGATGCTTTAAGCGCCGCTTCGCTTGATGCAATCGCCGACCCTACCCCGCAACGTCTTGCCTACATATCAAAAAGAAAAATATGTTGCGGAGTTACAGTAGTAATATAATCTTTATTATAGATAAAGATAAAGTTGTAAAATAACATTTGATCATATAACATAATAATAATATAACATAAGTGACATTGTCATCATCATAATCCTTATTATTGGCATCATTATCATTGTCATCATCATCATTGTCTTCGCCATCACTACCACCGTAGGATTCTCTATCGGTATCACCACCATCTATATCATCACCACCACAATCCGAGACAGGTGCACGTCTGTCTGCAAGGGTATGCAAATGCCACTCATGGGCCATTCGCTTCCACCAGTAGATTCTTGCAACGATCCAAGTTATCCTACAATGTTGAGACCGACTCAATTTTTAAATATTTTCAGGGCTTTTTACTTGGTTTATCAGTTATAGGGCTGATAAATATTATAGAAAAAATTTGGATTAAGGTTATAATCCCTATGATCTCCAAGAAAATTAAAAAGGACGGCGCCAACGACACCACTAACACAGCAGATGTTGATACCATTTCTAAAATTGAAGATATAATATCGGCTCGGCGGAATGGAAATCGTGTTGCATAAATAAAACTGTTCACCGATTTTGAAACGTACACTGACTTTAAAGTAACATTCATAAAAAATATCTAATCAAATATTGTAATTTTTAGAAGTAGTGCTTAATATAAAATCTAAATAATTAGTTATTTTTTACTCCAAGGGAATCATTATTTCAGAATCGTATATATATATATATATATATATATATATATATATATATATATATATATATATATATATATATATATATATATATATATATATATATATATATATATAATCTTTAATTATTGATTATACGAGTACATGTAAGCAATCTATGTACATGTACAAGTTTAAAATAAAAAAAAATTATAAACAATGTTTGGAGTAAATGTTTGTTAACATATTTTTTTAATAACATTTTATTCTTATTAAATAAATATTTATTTAATTTTTAATTAATCATTAATTATTCTTATACTATAGGTACCTAATATAAATTTTATGAATACATTATTTTAATAGCATTTTTTGTTTTATTTATCTCAAATACAAAAGAAGGATGTTATTTTTTAACTTATCCGCGATTTTTTAATTTTTTGGTTCCCGGCTGGGAACTAGAGCAATCATGGCCACGGTAGAGACCGTGTCTCGTGACCATAATTGCTGTAAAGCATCTGTAACAATAAATCCCGTTACTATTGAAATCTCCAAGATCTCACTCTATAAAAACCTTTATAAGTGAGAACTTACGTCAAAAATTAAGAAATGAAAATGAAGCGGTCGATATAATATTCTGGCTTTTTAGTGCACTGGTTTGTTTGCTTTAGATCAGATGTTTCCACCTAGATGATCTAGATTTACGATATTACGTCAGACCTGACTTTATATGAATGTTTTTGCTGTGGTTCCGTCTTTTAGACAGTTTATCTAAATAAGCTATATTAGTAATATAATATCGAACACTTAAGGTAATTTTTCATTTGATTTTAATTATAAAAAATAAAAAAATGTAATTATACCGTATAAAATGTAGCGTTAGAGCATAGTTTTAACAATCGTTTAACCGATTTAGATTCAATTTTGTTATGATGATAGTTTGAGACCCTGGGAAGGCTATAGGATAGTTTTTATCGTCGTCCGTTTAAGGGGTGAAATGGGAGATGACAGTTTGTATAGGGATCAAATCGTCTCGCAAGTAAGATATATATATAAAACATCGAGGGCCTAGCGCTGGTATTTATAATACGTAATTGTAATACGCAGGAAAACGCGTTTTATATAAGTATATAGGTACTTTTGAGCAGCGATTAAAATCTAAATATAAAAATCAGTATTTTATTAGAAATAGCAAACGCGGAATGAAATTAAGTGGCAGTATGGAAAACTCAATAAAACAATTTAAGTCGTATTTAAAGAATTTTTTGGGATATCTTCAATGTACAGACAAAATTCTGTTAAAAGTTTTATATTAATATAGTGTATATATTATAATGTTGATCCGAGTTGTAAGCTTATGCAGAGTTATGTCTTCCGCATCGTAAGTATTTCGATAATCATTTAACGGTATGTTAAAAAATATACTTTCGTAGACAGAAGTTTGAATAAGCTTTAGTAAAATACGATTAAAGTAAAGCTCTTTTATTTATTATAAACAACGCACCTCAGTGCATCCCTGTGCGCTTCTTTTCGACACTATACCTATTATTTTACACATAATATGATATCATATCTTCTTTTTAGCTTATTAGAAACAGTAGCAGGTAGATGTAAAAATATTTTTGTACAATATTGAGTTAGAGCGTTGGTTTGAACTGAATTTATAACACAAGTAGGTAAATCTCATTTATATGCGGCTGTAAGAGACGCGATTGATAGAATGTGATGGAGGCAGATCATCCGCTCCAGATGCAACCTCGATGCTGACCACGATCTTCAGATATGGGGACTGACTTATTAGAGAGAGGTAAATAAAAAGGCTTTGTTAATCAAAGAAAGCGTGTCTGTAATGTCAAAAAAAATATTACCAAGTGCATAAAATATTATACGAGTATATGGTACGTACGTACCTATTATAAGAAAAAAAAACTACAACTTTTCAATTGTTGTCTGGTAGGTACCTGTTTACCTGTCTGCCTGTCTTTTTGTTTGTCCATTTCCCAAATAATTCCAATTTTAATGTGATATCAACCTGCAGATAACTGATTTTATAAGGAGTTACTTAGGCTACTTTTACCTCAGATGCATTCTTGCGAAGCGAAGGTGCCATAAGTAATAAATATAATTAATCAATGAATTATTCTCAAAAGTAGGTAAAGTGTTTTTCCACAGTATATACCTATGGCTAATAAATTCAAACCAAATCCGTTCAGTCGTTTTAAAGCCGTTTTATGTCACATTCACACACTCATTAATTAATGTGCAAAATATTTCAGATCTAGAAATAATCACCATCTAAATAAATTTGCTCACAACTTGGGAAGGTCTAACTAAATCTAATAGCGTTTATTGGAATGCCACGATCGTTGCGCTAAGGTGCACTTCTTGGCAGAAGTCGAACGATTATATCGGTAGCTTTGGGATGATCGTTGGTAATGTTTAAGGGAGTAGCGTTTGAATGTGTTATCAGCGTCTATAAACATCTATGCATATAATAAAGTACTAAATGAGTTGAAACTGTATATTTTAAAAAAAAATCTTATTTAAATAGTTATTATTATCGATGCTGTGGCCAAATCTATAGTTTTTAGAAATTTTGTCTTTCTTTCTCAGTCTGTTTTCTGTCTGTTTGTTTGTGACTGTATCACGAAAAAAACGCTGGACTGATTTTGATGAAATTTAAGGAAGAAATGAGAAGAAGAATCTGAGAAATCTATAGGTATTCTATAATAACTATTAAAACGTATCTAGGGCCAAGCTCGAGTTTAGCGAGTGTGAGTGGAAACATCAATATCAAATCGATACAAAAATCGATATTTATACTCACTTACTCCGCTTTTACTACTTAATATAACCTCTACCCTATATTAGTCACCTGCGAGCTGTGTCGATAACCCAAATTAGTGTCTACCGATTCTATATTCAGTCTGTACAGTCGTTCATTTCGGTAACTTATCCAAAATGTCTGGAATACTGTATGGTATATAGAAATTGTTTTAATGAAATTTTAGTTTTATCACAGATACATCACTTTATTTTGGGGAAAAGGTGGCTCTTCTATCACATCTGCCACAATAGAGCGTATATTAAATAAAAGAAGATGATTAACTAAAATCATTTAAGGAAAAAACCTATAAATCTAATAAATACTATTAATTCGAAAGTTTCGAGTGATGGATGTATTTTAAGCTATCACTCCAAAACGGCTGAATGAACCTGAATAAGATTTGGCAACGATATAGATTACTTTTTAACCCGGAAAAATGTACGGTTTCTGTGGGATAGATGATTTTGTTTTTCAGTTGGGGCGAAACTGAGCGAAGCGAGAAAAATATGTTTATATTAGCCTCTAAAAAATACAGTTTAATGAGCTTATGATAAAATTATTTTAATCCGCTTTGGTTACGTCTACTTGTTGCATTAAAAATTGTAAGACATTCCATCTCACATCTTTAATGTTATTAATAGGCCTAACAATAATAATAATTAATCTAGAACTAAAAAGGTATTACTAAATTTCAAAACAAATTAGTAAGCCTAAAGAAAAAAAGACATCATAAATTAGAAATACAACCAACTTTTTTCGTAATCGGTCAAATCGTCACTTTTTTCTTCGACTCTATCGTACATAACGAAAGTTACGTGACTTTAAGCGCCATTAAACAGCTACCAATTTCCCTCGTTTCTTCTCCCTTTGTCTTCGCTGGTAGATTTTGAAGTCATCAACAAGAGAATTGAATTGAATTTTAAAAGAGAGAAATAAAAACCTTTAACATTTTATAGAAAAACACATTAAATATGCAATGCATTACGGAGAAATGTCAGTAGACATACGCACATAACCTACACACGATTACGAAACATTCTAATATTGTAGTGAGCCCTGTCTAATATTAGCAAAGGGCTACGCTACAAATATTTTCCTATACATAATAATTCAGTTTACAATCTTGCAGTATGAATCACTAACGTTGGAGCCAAATTCGCTATTTTGATGTCGACTGGATTATTCTGTATTCCTTTAAAACGTACATTAAAAGCTTAATGTAAAAATTGGAGGTCAATTAAGGATACCGGTTTATTTTTTTTTTTTTATTAATATATCTAAATTCTAAGTCGTAATTTGCCTATGTTCTATTGCTTTGTCCCGGTAGGTGATAGATTGCATGTTGATAAATAGCCTCTTACATTTTTTAATAAAAAACCCAAAAAATACTAAAAGGTTTTTTACGAATAGAACTGGTAGTTTAAGATTAAGTAGTGCGTTTAACAAATAAAAAATAAAGGCCTCCATTTATATCTATACATAATTTATACATCTATACATATCGTCTTCAGCCCTTTTGAACATCCCACTGCTGGGCACGGGCTTCCCTCAGTACGAGGGGGATCAACCATAGTCCACTGCGCTGGCCTAGTGCGTGTTGGCGGACTTCACAATTAGTACGAAAACTTTTTAAGTTTTCTCAGACATGCAGGTTTCCTCACGATGTTCTTCTTTACCGTAAGACAAGTGGTAATCATGTAAGCAAAGATTCGCACATGAAAATATCAGAGGGTGGGAGGTGCGAGACCCGGATTTGAACCCGCATCACTCGGTTATCCAAGCGAGCGCGTAACCACTGGGCCACCACTGCATTACCACTATACATAATATAATAAAATGTTAACCTAGTAGAATCTGTACATTGAATATTTCTTGGAAATTCTAATTTAAATAGTCATTATTAACGATATAGGCGCCGAATCTATCGTTTTTAGAATGTTCGTCTGTTTGTCTGTCTGTGATCGCACCACGAGAAAACTACTGGACGGATTTTGATGAAATTTGGTGTAGTGATAGTTGGTTCTCCGGATCAATATATATGATACTTTTTACTGCAGAAAATATCTCATGATATATCTATACTAACCTTTAAAATGTATAAAAATTAAAACTGTAACTGTCGAATCTGTACATTATTTTTTTTTTAAACTTATTGTAATAAACTTATGAGCCCGAGTGAAGCGAGTGTAAGTCTCTTGTGTAGTATAAACTATAAATATAATATTATGTAGGTGCTATAAAATTATACATCAAATATGTATAGGACGTATTTTGTTTTGATCTTACTAAAATAAAAAAATTGAGACCGTTTTGACTTGATGTCCATGCCTAGAAATAATCACTGAAAAAACAAGATAAAATAACCTCATTAGTATAACGCTAAGTTACTAAAATTTTTGAAATATTTAAAATGGTTCACTTAGACGTGTAACAAAATAGGTACGCGGTATGTCGGCAACAGGCATCCGACTAGCCAGGATCGCTCACCATAAGTACTCAAATGTTCATACGTTCATTGTCATTCAAAGGAAAATTTTCATAAAAAAAAACATTCCATATCACATGTAAAGAAACATTGTAATACTAGCGTCATACACTCGCTTCGCTCGGTTTCATCACTAGATATTTAATTTTACTGAGCAAAGCCCCAATTCTAAAATAAAAATAACCTAAGTTACTCCTTATAACATCGGCTATCTGCCATTAAAAGTCCCGTCAACACCTGTCAAGTCATCGCAAACAAACTTTCATCCCCTGTTTCACCTTTACAGCCCTTTTTTCGCCTCGAATAGTAGCCTATGTCCTTTCTCAGGCTCTAGACTATTTGTGTACCAAATTTCATTTAAATCGGTTTAGTAGTTTTGGCGTAAATCGCGACAGACAGACAGACAGACAGACAGACAAACTGACAGAGTTACTTTCGCATTTACAATATTAGTAAACATTAGTAAGGATTATTATTTTCCATTAATAAGTATAGATCCTTTTATCCAAAGCTATTTTTAAAGAAACATTAAGAACATTATTAAAAAATACACCAAACAGTATTTGATAATACTTATCATATATCGTCCAATCAAGTACTATTTGTAGAGAAATAGTGAATTAATCACTTTGTACGTAAAAATCAAAAAGTTCGCCTCATTTCATAATACCAGCATCACAATCAGCCTTTCATAGTGATTCTAAAAATATTAAACACTAAAACCCATCTGAGTTGTTCAAGATCGAACGCCAAGAATTTACAATTCAAGCATTGACCTTGCGTCTGCGCACATGTAAATTGAGAATATTGGCAGAAATCTAGAATGCACTGAAACGCTTGACTTTAATGACATTGATTATTTAACTTTATCATGACTTAGCTAGAGAGTGTAATTTTTAAGCTCCTATTTGAAAATTTAAGTACAGGTAATAAAGTCGCCATAGTAACTTTTTTTTTTGTTAAAAGGAGACGAGCGTTGATAAGAGGATGTCGTTGTTCACAGACATCTGCAACATGCGAGGAGTATTAAGGGACCTGACAAAACTTTTGAAGAGTTATTTAAAAAATAAATGTTTAGAATTGTATAATATATAAAAATCTTGTATCACAGTGTGTGTTATCAAACTCCTCCGAAACGGCTAGACCGCTTTCATGTTTTTTTGTGTATATGTGATAGGGCTGAGAAAAGGTCGCAGGCTATTTTTTATTTCGCTAGGTGATAAGGGTGGCCCTCTCCAGATATTTTATTTTTTATTTTTAGACAAAATTTTTATTTTTTTTATTTTTTTATGAGTTGCTATCAAAAATACTTATAATTCCAAATTTTCATCCTTCTACCACCGGCATTAACTGGGAGAACGCGGTCGGAGCCGCGGGAATCGTTAGTAAACAATAAATATTGTAAGGTATATTGGTGTCATTTTTGGACTTCATTTCTTAAAACTGTGGGTAGACACTGTTTGTAAAACCTAAATCTAAACCATGATTGCTATAATATAGCACTTAAAATTTCAGGAACCAAAAGTCTAATTAAATTCGCGAAAAAACTTAAAAGATGGTTTTTTTAAAGCAATGAATTGTTATTATTACAATAAAATTCTAACCAAATCGAATCTGTACATTGAATGATTTGGAGAATTTTATATAAATATTCATTATTATCAATACAGAGGTCAAATCTACAGGTTTTAGTGTTTTTGTCTGTCTGTAACAGCATCACGAGAAAATCACTAAATAGATTGTGATATAGGATACTTTAAACTGCGAGAAAACATCTCATTGCTGAGAAGTTTGCGTTAACCGTTAATTCGTGTTTTGGAGCTCAATCCAAGCGAAGTTAAGGCGCGAAATTATAATTCAAATAATATATAAGCAATGTTTGTAACATCTAATATCTATATACACGACAAAAGGGAATATTATAGATCTATTGATACATATTTTGAAGATCTATTTCTATTCAATAATGTGCATAAATTATCTCCACATAATTGACATGTTGACGCCATACGTTGCTTACATCAGAATCAACATGAATGACTGTTCTGACTCAAACCTGGAGCCGATCCAGCGAAGCCTGCCCAAATGCAGCAAGAATGAAAATACGTTGTAGGTGGTGTGTTGAAGATCTGTACAACTAAGAATATCTAATATTTACGTACATTGAACGTATAGTACGAGTATGATGTTGGGTTTTCTGTACGAACGATGAAAGATTGGATCCTAAAAAAATATTCCATAAGCAAAATTCTGTATAAACAAATTGACAATTATAATGAATGTTAAATACTTATATTAAGATTTTAATTTGGTTTATATATTTAACAGCTATTATTATCTGATGGTTGAAATGGTGCTGATGGTCGGCTCAAATGATAAATACTCGTAAAAATAAAAACAAGATACGTTTATTAATATAGCATGATGTTAGATTTCGTGGTTCTGACCTTCACAAAAGTAATGGTACCTATTAGTAATTCATTTGTATATTTGGTAAATATAACTTTATTAATCTTTACAAAACTGATTACTTCATTAGTGTAGAATAGATGAGATTATAATGTTTCATTTGATTGACACTTTTTGTTTGGACCTTCACTGGAAATTCAATCATCAAAGGTCTAGAATTAGTTTGGTTGATGGTTTTCAATTTTTACCTATTTAACTGATTAAGGCATATTCCATTTATAATATTGAGAAATAATGTCATAATTAAGATTAATATGAACAGTCACCATGTTTTGTTGACATCAGACACGAAGGACCATGAATGACTCCTCACTGGAGATGTTCCAGCTGGCCATGCCAGTCTCAATCTAAAACTATTTATATCTGGTCGTGGAAGTCACCTGTGGACGATACCTTTTAGGTATACACTTATTACGAAAATATCTTTAATTACCGCCAATGTCAAGTGAAAAAAGATTTCGAGAAAATATTTTGCTACAAGATTGTCTAGTTATATTTGCAATATATCATTCGCTTTGCCTTATTTTTGTTGTTTACTTAATAAAAAAAATATTTTTACCTATATTTCTTGTGATTTCTTTTATGTATTAAAAGAGAATGGGTGACTTAAAATGCATAATATTGTTTAAATACTATTTTCTATACATAATGTATGTAGAGACATGTTATTGACGTAAAATTAATATGAATAAACAAGTAAAAGGTGACGTTTTACGCTAATACCATGATCAAAAATAACACTAGTTGAATTATTCAAAATTGATCTTTAATTCCTCCTTCATAGAATTTACATTCAAATAACTATTGTCATAGGTTCACTGCAAATTAAAATCGACTTTAAGGCGGTTAAAAGAGAGTTTAACTTTGATTGTAATTTGTGAATGACCTGTAAGAATAGAATTGGCAGGCAACAAAACTGAGGTGCCTATTAGGTTTCGTACGATCGCCAGTGCCTGAGTCATTTGTCTTACTGATTAAAGATCTAAGAGATAAATCCATGTAATGTAACTGAAAATTGTTTGATAAACTAAAATTTGATAAATTTGAAATAGATTGCTAATTATGTAAAAAGATTTTTTAATTAGTAAAAACTTTATAAATTCAATTCAATTCAATTATTTCCTTTAATGGCTTCCAGGAGTGCCAGTTGGGCACAGTTGACTTCGCCAATTTCGCGTAGAATGGAGAATACACGTTACATATATAAACTGATCGGTGAATATGAAAAAAAAACAAACACTAAGACGTATTACATGTAGGAACGGAGCGGAAAATTTTATAAATAAACTTAATTACTGATTTCTGGCAATCTCCGAGGACTGTCAAATAATTTTCGATTTTCTATAGGACATCATATTTCTAAAGCATTGCCAAGTGGAACGATGTCCTGCTAATGAACTGGTAATTGTTTTAGTAGGTACAATTATTTCAAATAGATTTTGGCAAACTCCTGATCTTAAAAGCTCAGCGAGGATGTCTAGTAGGGTTATAGTCCAAAAACAAGGGAGAAGTTAATGTCAGACTGACCTTAAGAATTGAGAAACCACAAACTTTCAAAATTTTTATCTCTAATTAAAAATAGTAATTGTATTGTATTTAGGCCTTTTTAACATCGCATGGGCCTTTCTTTAATACGACTTTCGAGGGGGTATCAGGCCATAGGCCACCACGCTGGCTAGCGGAATGGCGGATTAAAAAAAATTGTATTACTGAACATTATTTGTTTTAATTTTGAACCAGATGAAATTATACATATATTATAATAACATACATATAATAATTAGTTTCAAATCATTATGTAGTTGGCAAATAATACATTTAAATTGACTTGTGGAAAGACAAATAGATGCACTAACACTTCTATTTTAAGATAATTTCAAAGTGTTAAACAGAGATAAAGTACATATTATTTCATTTAAATTTGTATGTCTTTAAAATTTTAAGTATAAATATTTTCATCGACTACTAACATCATTTTCCTGGCGTATCAGTCCCTATCCCTCGCTTTACTCGGGTTCGTCCCTAGGTACGTGTTAACTCTTCGTACGGAATACTTTTATTGCAATTTCTTTATATTTTCTCACTCTTTAAGCCCTCCTTGGACTTCTACAAATATTTCAACACCAAAATAGGTTTTGTAAGTCTAACATACGCCTATTCATTTTTATATATACTGAGCGCAGGTCAGACGAGTTAAACGTTGTTAAACGAAGACAGATGTTATTCTCAGTTTTGGGTTAAAGAAACCGACACCGTTACGCACTTGTTCCTAAATTAGGCGCAAACTGAAAAACGGAAAGGTGAATCATTTTGCACACAGAGTAGGGACTTTGTAAAAGGAAAATGAGGTTTTTTCATAATTATCAAATTAATTACTATATTGTGGAATCACCGTATGTATAGTTGCTAGATATGGTTATTTATAATAGTTAAAAATTAAAAATCCATTTAGTTCTTAGATTTGGTGGAAAGCACCAGTATCTCACAATGACAAGGGGTTGCTCCATGATTCATCCACACTAATAAAACACAGCCAACAAGCCGTGATAAGATCAGATTAAAAATCTCCAAGCGCCATCGTTGACGACAACGAGCGAAACTGGCGCGATCTAATTCGGTCGCATGCCCTGCCGACTATTTCAGCTGGTCTAAAAATAATGACAAAGATTGCTTCGCATGTGGGTCGGGATTCCTGTTCGATACAATGGCGGATGCGGACGGAGTGACATTTGCGTAATCTGTAATTAATCTTTTTTTTTTAATTGGGCACTGAGTTGTCCGTTGTAAGATTTTCGATAAAAATATATTTTTGGAAAAATTATAACATATTTTTCGAAAAGAAAGTAGTCTTGCTCTTTATTGGTTTTAGAAAGTACCGGAAAATAAAGCTATATAAATAATTATTGTTAATTTATTTAATAATATTACAATTTGCATTAACCAATTTTTATAATAATTTACTCAGTTAACAAATATTAATCGAAGATTATGAGATAATTAAAATTGACTTTTAATAAAAAAATCTTCAATATTAAAATTTAAAACGTTCATAAGCTTTTCCCAAAAGTTAAGTTCAACTAAACGCTAAATGAGTACAACTTGAATTTTAAGCTTATATTTTATTCACAGCTGACCTTCTGACACATCATAGCTATGTACTGTGTCGGCAATGTCATATGGATCGAGTATTTTCGTTGACTGATTAATATTGTTATTGATTTGATTTTGAAATAGACGCCGCATGTGTATATAAACGATATGTACCAACTTTTTTCTTAACATTCTTGTATATTTACACACATAGGTAAATTAAGTACGACATTTATGAGGAAACAAAACGAAACAGTACTTACCAATTTTTGGAAATTTAAAATTATGTGTATTGCAAGCTAAGGTTAAAGAGAGCTTTTTCTTAATTATAAAAATATAAACAGAATCTATTCGAATAATAATGATGTAAACATCATAATATATTCCACATTAAATATTTTTTAATACTTAAACTTAGTAAATAGGTGCTCATAATTTTTTTCTACCGCATCCTAACCCTATACTGCTGAAAACGTATTAAGTATTACATTATTACACCATTTGCAATGCTTAGAAAAGTGGTATAATATTGCCTTGCCACTATCCAAAATGTTTCTTATGTCTCTGTCTTCTGACAATAAAATGTGTTAAAACATTTCATTGCGAAATTAAATAACTATAAAGCTTGCGGAGATTTAGAAACAATGAATTCTTACGAAGTCTTACGTTGTTACGTTACTGCATTTTATATGCATGTTCTAAGTTATTTTGAGAACTTATCCTTCGTTTGTCTTGCAATTTCTTTGAAAGCATAATATGATTAATTTCTGTGGCTAATATTTTTAGTCATTATAACAGATACAATCTATTCAGATTATTGTCGCGGATTCATTCTAATTGTTGAATTTCATTTCGAATACTTTAGAGCAATCATGGTCACGGGAGAGCCAGGTACTCGAAAAGATAATTTCATTTATAATGTCATATATTCGTGTTAATCTAAGAAAGTATTGTTTTAGTCATTCTAAAATATCTCAATTCGTGAATTTAAAACTAAAGATTTAAAAAGCTATGGACAATAATACTAAACGAAAATGCTGCTTGATGTTTAAATGTAAAAACGAATCTGGAGCAATCTTAACTGATATTACAAACACTCTTTATATTTGTAAGTTTATTGGTTCGTCTCTCTTGATCAACTTTTGAAGGATTTACCTAATTCATCTTTATTTATATGAGCATGATGATATTTTTTCTTCTTTGTAAATGCCAAATTGATTTTTAGTATACTTTTTACATTGATTATGTTTGTAAAAAAAAAAGTCCTCGTGGCGACTTCGTACTGTAAGATGAAACGTGTGCACAAGGTGGACCTATAAGCTGGTAAATTTGGTATTGAGTTACTTGAACTCAATATCTACTATTTGCGCAAGACCAGTGGTTGTAGAAATCTTTAAGGGCGACTATGTCCAGTGAAACTTATTTCGGTTGAGACCATTACGACTTAAAAACGGTGCCATATGAAATAAGAAACAGATATTTAGTGAAATATGATATCGGCATACAATTTTCTTTGTTGTATGCCGATATCAATTTAATTTTTTAAGAATTATTACGTTTTATCGCGAACAGACAGACAGACAGGCGCGGCGGAGGACTTTGTTTTATAATATGTATAGATATAGATTACTTTTTATTCAAATTTAGCATCTATTGTGCAATTTAATTACAGCAAAGCGATAAATAAAGATTTTATTACTCTTCCAAAACACATCAAAGTTAACAAACAATTTTATCTGGCAACTAAAATAAACGCAACGGGCAAACTTTACAATTGGGCATTCTTGGCAGCGGCCCGTAACGCCGGATTTTTGCATTTTGTCCAATGAACATCTTGGATCGGGTTCGCAAAGTTACTGCAGCATCGTTACTATGCAGACTTTTACTGTGTTTTGATTTCTCTCGTTTTCGTCTCTACTGTTTTTGAGTTTTAAATGTCATCGCTGCTGTTTTCTACTGAAGTATTTGGCGATATTATCTGATGCTAAGATTCATCTCATCCGACTTTTCAGCTAGTTCTACTTACCTTGTTCGAACAATTATGTCAGTTTAAAAAATAGCTATAACAAGTCCAACCGTTCTCCAACGCGACACGCATACTAACAAAAAGATTTTTTTATTACCGATGGATTTATTTCTGTTGAAAAGATGTCTTAGTCTAGAGTTTTCCTAGCTATAAATTGAGAAATTATCGGCTTTTTGTGTACAGTAAAATGATATATACAATTATCAAAGATAAATTAATGACATTGCAATGATGTGGTAATCAACGCATGATGCTGCGACGTCATCTGGAATCTGCTAGATGCTAAACGAAAGCGAATTACTTACTACAATACTCCAAATTATTCACCATAGTCTTTACTCTATTCTCAATTTTTTTTTAAATTTTAGCTTTTTATACGTATAGGTAAAACCATTTACGTTCTTTTTAAATGTTCAATCATTGTGGTTGAAGTCAGCCATTGAGCAAACGCTAATTTACCTATATATAAATACAAAACTTATATCTAGCATTGCTTATAATATGACAGCAAAATGTATTTCAATCGATTTTACTTAATAACCAGACATACACAAGTCAAGTCTATTTAAATTGCATTCCGGAAAGTTCAAGAAGCTTTATAAGTACGAAATGGTTGCGATTTGATCAAAAGGCTACAAGTATGATGGAGCTTCTGAACTTTAATGGGTGTACCGGAGACCAGCTGGCGGAGAGCCAGGCGACGCAGACTTGGTGTGTCATATAGGCAAAGATTATTAAAATTCTCATTAAAATACGTAGCACAACTATCAACATTTTTTCCATAAATGTTTTTTTTTAATTGTAAAGTAAAAAAAATAGCATCAGTATTCGTTTAGTCCGTGAGGAAACATCTATTTTTGTTTACAAAACAGCAGTGCAGCTGGCACAGGTATTCAAAACCACCCTTAAAACGTCTAACTCTTTTGATAAAACTTAACCGAACCTCCGCCGTTTTAGGAACGTTGCTAAATATGTTATACGTAAGTACTACGACTACGACGCCTTGATAGTTGACATATTATAGCAACACACTACAATAAACAAGGGTTTGCTCCCAATGTCCAGGATGCTATCTGAAAAGTACCAGGAGTAACCTGCATGATATACCCAGCGAGGTGTGCCGCCTTAAAGTGACATACGTTAGTATAGTCAGTGAGCATGTAGTCATCATAATTACAAGTCTTATGTAATATTGGAAAGAAAAAAAAATGACAAAAAAAATGAAAAATATCTTTCCGTTTATTCTGAATCAATCTAGATAGGTTTAAGATAACATGAACTTTCCCTTTTAATAAATTGTTCAAGTCATAAGCAATAAGTAGAGTAAGGCTCTTGCAGCTTCATAATTATAGCTTCATAGAATATGTCATATCTTCCTCTATTAATTCTTTGCCATTTAGTAGTCATACTCGTAGAAGCAACAGAATTCTTTATGGATAGAAGAAATTTTTGCATCACAACAGTATTCTTTTAATACACATTAAAATAAAATTATAATAAAAGTATTTCAAGTGGTAGTGCCATTCTTGTTACCTTCGGGTAGCAGCCGAATGGGCCGGCACGCCCCGTATAGTACCACTCTCTCACAGAAGACCGGCGTGAAGTGGCAACTATGCTGTCGTAGAATTCGTGTTTTTTTGTCCAAGTTAAAGTAAACTAGGTTAAGTTTTAGTTTTTTTAGTTAGGAGAAGCTATGAGAGTGGCACTTAGAGGAACAATTGTATAAGTCATTTGCTATTTAATGTTTGAGATTTCTATCATTAAGAGTCGCAGGTCGAAAAGCTTTTAGTTTGAAATTAAAAACGGACACTTCAATTTTATTTATATTTACTGATGAAAAATGTTGACATTTTAAATTTTGAAAAGTTTCAAAATATAAGATTTAATGCAATACCATTTAACGTCAGTTTCAGTTTGGTAGTTACCTGAAAAATTTATATTACGTGTGAAAACACCTACAAAAAATTATAAATACATTTGTAGCTATGTATTTGTAGGCATTTGAAGGCCAATTCTTTATTAGAAAAAAAAAAAAACAAGTCGATATGCAAATAATTACATTTAAAGTATTATGATGAATTCACGAAATAGAAATTTCTCTTCCGTGGATGAATTATTGATGATTAAATTTAAACCCATGGCTGGAGAACATTCTGGCTCATGTATATAATTTTTTTCTGTCTGTCTCTCTGTCTGCCTATCTGTTTGTTCCGGCTAATCTCTGCAACGACTGGACCGATTTTCACGGGACTTTCATTCGCAGATAGCTAGTGTTATAAGGAGTAACTTAGAGTACTTTTATTTTAGAATTTTCATTTATAGTAACTAGTGAAACCTGTGGTTTCGCTCGCGCTAGGTACGAACCCAAGCGAAGCGAGGGTGGCTCACTAGTATGTAATAATTATATCTATACAACGGTTGAGTAAATCCGTTGAATTAATCTCGCTTGCTCCAAAAAGCCAACACACAGTACAATGGAGATTAAAATTATAAATAGATATTTTATTTCTTCTTAAATAAAGACTTGACAAGAGTATTAAACGAAAAATCCTTGAATCGTTTGTGATTGAATAAAAATATTGTAATGTTCGCTTCGGAGTAAAAATAAACTGAGATGGTGTGCAAGATTCTGTCATTAGTAGGTACATACTAACACAAGATAATGTCGTGTTATACATCTCAATTGTCTTGTTTATAATCTATACGTATAATAAAATTCTAACTCAGACGAATCTGTTCATTGAATATTTTTTGGAAATTCTTATTACAATAAAAATTATTATCGATACAGAGGTCGAATCTATAGTTCTTAGAATTTTTGTCTGTCTGTCTGTCTGTGACCGCGTCACAAGAAAACCACGAAACAGATTTTGATATAATTTGATACGATACTAGCTGGTAATCTGAGTCAGAATATAGGATACTTTTTACTGCTGGAAAACATCTCATTTCTGAGAAATCTCAATTAACCGTTAAAAACTGGCTGTAAAACATCACACGGTATGTGAAATCTAAGAATTTAGTTTCTTTAAAAAGCGAGCGGAACCGCGGGAAATGCTAGTTTATACATAAGAATGTAGTAAAATTTTATCTGTGTCGAATCTGTACATTAGATGTTTTTAGAAAAACCTTATTCTAATAGTAATTATGTTCGATATGGAGGCCGAATATATAGTATTTACAATTTTTATGTCTATGACTGCATCACTAATATACCGATGGACTTATTTTGAAGAAATTTTGTAAGATGATGGCCAGATATTCGGTTTAAATTATAGTAACATAGGATACTTTTCAACCGATTTCCAAAATGGAGGAGGTTCTCAATTTATAAAAAAAGTATTATTTTCTACTTTTTAGTTTAGTTTTGTTTAGTTTTGAAGTCGGTTTTTGTTTATTTGTTAAAAATAATTACTAACAGTTAAAGTATAGAGTGCCCACTATACTAAGCACATTGAAGCCAGAGGGTCGCTAGTTTAAAGATAAAAAATAAGAATAATAAGGGAGATAAAGATTCGGTTGATAACGTTATTAACTGGGTCCAAGTAACGTTATGTGTGATAAATAAGTCGATGGTGTATGTTCTCAATAAAGTAAAACATAAGTGAATAATATATGACATAACTTTCTTCACTTCTTAACTACAGCTTACTTACTTACTTGATATAAAGTGATTTATACTTGTTGCAAGAACTCTACATTTGTCTATTGTCTTCATGTCTTTGACTGCGTGATACAATTTTCTTTCGTCAATTTTTTATATTGATGCTTTCTAAAGAAAATATTGAAAACTACCAATTGCCGCGGCTCCGCCCGCGTTCTACTAAAAATAGGCAGGCCACCCTTATCACCTAGAGGAATAAAAAATAGCCTACGACCTATTCTCAGACCTACTAAATCATCATCATCATCATCAGCCCTTTTTAACGTCCCACTGCTGGGTTCGGGCCTCCCTCAGTACGAGGGGGATCAGGCCATAGTCCACCGCGCTGGCCTAGTGCGTGTTGGCGGACAGACCTACTAATTATACACAAAAAAATCATAAAAATCGGCCAAGCCGTTTCGGAATTCGATAACAAACACTGTAACGCGAGATGTTTATATGCTTATAAAAAGAAGATATGCTGATATGTACTACGTATGAAAACGTTCCATTACTATTTAGATATGATAGTTATTCTGGTTATTCAGTATCATTGAATAAATGTACGTATATTTGTGGTAGGTATTGTGTTGTATTTACGTATCACTTGGTAATGATACCTTCTTGTATTGACTAGAAAGCTTCTATTGGTAATAGTATTTAAAAAATTAAACCTATTTGTGCACTAAAGAGCATTTTACTAAGTTACAAGTATAAGGGTAATTTTAGAAATGCCATTACTGAATGATTTTGAGTTTTATAAAGTCAACTACTTCAACGCTTTATTTAATTCGCTTTATGATTGTGAAATAGTTAAAAAAATAATTAACATTATGAATACTAAGCACATATAACATGTCTTTAAAGATTTATTTACAATTAAACTAAGTGCTCCTTTATACATCCCTATTAATACTAATAAAAATTAAGCTTTAGTGATAATAAATTTGCAGCAAAACAGCCAGCAATCAATACGACAGTTACAGTCGATTAATTTTTATTTTATACGCCATTTGATTACATTAGAAGCAGATGTAATTTATTTTATGTACAAATCGCTTTTGGATTGAACTGATAATTTAATGAGACGGGATGTGTTATGACATTTCGTAATGCCGAAATTTGCAGCTTAATTAAAGGCTAGGGTTGTCACTTAATGTTAACAAAATATGATAGTGCTCTACTACTAAATTATGTGATCTGTGGTAGCGCTATACACTTTATTTTTTTGAATGAACAAAAAATTTACCGACCCGAAAATTTATCGAAAATTTTATACATTAATACTAGCAATTACCGCGGCTCCGCCCGCGTTGGTAGAAGGATGAAAATGTAGGGCAAATCATAAAAAAATAAAATTTGGTCTAAAAATAAAAAAAATAAAAATCAGGAGAGGACACCCTTATCGCTTAGGGGAATAAAGAATAGCCTACGACCTATTCTCATACCTACCAAGTATACACAAAAAAAAATCGGTCGGCCGTTTCGGAGGAATTCGATAACAAATACTGTGACACAAGATTTTTATTATATTTCTCTAGTACCCAAATCTTACTGATCTATGGATTAAATATTTAAGCAAATAATTATATTTAAATTTTATCGACACTGAAATACTTTTTAAAAACATCTAACTACTCAAACATGTACTAAGCGATTTTTCATGAACGTCCCGTTATGCATTCTTATTTATTTTTATTTATCATACTTAATTGAACTTTATTATTTCCTATCAATAGTAAATCGCCTTATAATTTTTCCATTTTTCTATAACTAAACAATATTTTAAATAGTTTCCACAGCGGTACAAACATGATGTAAGTACTTAGGGACCAACAAAAAGAGGGTGAATTGCCATATCCGATACGTTTTTTTTTGGCATGTAAATTGCAAGTGGCTGAGGTAATCATCACTTTTAGTCCCGTTCTATCCTGTGTCGTTCTGTCTATCCGTGTATGAAATGTTTATGTGAAAATAGTATCCGGAAACAGAATTCAGCCCTAGATTTCCTCTAAAGTTCCTTACTATACGTATATAATGTATTTTGATATTAATAATATAAATCGCACAATTATCATTCGATATTGTTCTAATTTATCTATATTTAATATTTATGTTGAAATAAAATATTATAATATAAGTAATATGATTACGCAAGTTAATATTATTAAAAATATATTATACCTCAAATCTAAATTTAAGGGAAAATTTATTGGATATATTTTTAATATACAAGTATACTGCTTTAATATTAAGCCTTTGTGATGCTCTACATTGGAGACTGTGATATCTCATAGGTACGTGTTTCGAAAATTATTAGTGTAATTTTACTTGAAATGTTATAAAATAAAGTAATTTAAAAAAAAAAACATTTTATTGATTTCAAAATAAACAATCCCTGTTTTTTATTAAAAACAACATTTTTGTTTTTTTTTTATTTAGACTAGGACATTTTTCACAGTAAATTCGTAGTCTTATATATCTTTCTAGACAACCCTAGGATGAAATATTACTTTCGTGATCCACCGTGACACAAAGTGCATTTACACGCGTTTATGTGACATCTCGTGGCCAACCCTCTTGCATGTTTACATTGACGTGTGTCGTCAGGACCGATACGAATATAATTAATCCATATATTAATGGTCCATAATGTCACTGGAATGACACTCTAAATGTAGGACTCATCACTATTGCTATTCCATCTCTTCCGTCTTAGAGACGTCCTTATTAAATTAACATTAAACTTTCATTTTCCATGTAACTGTATGTAATATTACATTTATTTTCATCTCTAAACACACCTACATTATTTCATAAACACGTAAATATATTCAGAAAACTGATACTATCACAATATTATAAAAATACCTTATAACATCCACTTTCATATAAATTTGGTTTATATTACCCTAAATCCAGATGCATAAACATACTCCAGTTCAGCATGTCATATTTTTCAATTTTCCATGGATGCGCTACGAGCGTTCCCGCTCAAGTGAAAGCTAAGCTCGTCTGAAAGTGTACGAATGATGCTGGGCAGGCTCGCATCCGCCTAAAATGGGGTGATCGAGCGCGGTGGTATCGTATTGCCGGTATAAAAAGGAACCGCGCTCCCCGCCGCCGGTCAGAACGGCTTCAAACGTAAGTACGCGCACGTGCCCCGTGCGTCTAGTGCAGTGCAACTAACATCGCGTGTGATCAGTGACGCCAGCTGGTTTACCGGATTGGATTTTGCAAAGTGCGAGTGGCTCCTAGTGAGGTTCCAGTTGTTTATTGCCTTAGTGGTGGATGTTGAACGTTCAGTGAGATTGTTGATGGAATTCTGAAAGTTTTGAAATCGTTTCAAATCTACCGAAATATTCGATTTTAATTACCGACAATCAAAAAATATATTTGAGTAATATAGAAAATTGTATAGTATATATATATCTATAACATATCACATTAATAGTTTTAACCTATACGTAACGTAAACGTTACGTAACTTTTAATAGTAAATACAGTAGTCTTGATTGATAAAGCAATAAATATAAGTCATTCAGAACTCTTGAACCAGCAACCATTGCCATAAAAGACAATAAACAACAATCCATGATCGGTCTAAATCCGTTGGCGTCGGTCCAAAGCTGAATTCTTGTGACGTAACATCCGTGAAGGGCCGTTCGGGAGAAGCTAATAAAAACGCGTGCATAAAATTTCGTATTACGCAAACGGCGTTCGGGCTGGCACCGTTCCCAAACCGGCTACTACTCGGGTTACAGCCACAAATAGACGCACGGGGGCCTCTGCTTCGCGATCGGGAAGAATAATCGTCTAACGTGTAGTGTTGTCTGCAGGAAGGCTCCAGGGCTGTGTTCTCGTGTCTCAACTAGCCCAAAAGTCTCGTTAGCCCTCCGAAATGCCGAAGCCACAAGTACAAGAGGGTGAGGACCCTGATCCAACCCCATACCTGTTCGTCTCCCTCGAACAGAAACGTATCGACCAAAGCAAGCCCTACGATGGTAAAAAAGCTTGCTGGGTTCCTGACGAGAAAGAGGGCTTCGTGCAGGGTGAAATTAAGGCCACCAAGGGCGACCTGGTGACCGTAAACCTTCCCGGAGGCGAGGTAATTATCAGTGATAAATGGTGATTTATCCTTAAATTGTGGTATGTTGATAAAAGGTGTAGTAAAGAAAGAATATAGTATTTTATGAAGTACATCCTTAAGAAGATAGCTATTACGAGAAAAATAGAAGTAGAAATAGAATTAAATCTAAATCCGATCGAATCTCATAAGATTTAAAATCTTTAATGTTATTAATATCGAAAAATAGTAAATTTAAATTTAAAGAAACATTTAATGGGACAGAAAATAGAAATCAAATAAACAAATACCTATAGTTTAATATTTGTATCGTAGACTTTATTAAATAATATTTTGATTAGAAGTTAACCAAACTATCGTTTTGTTATCAAAGTTTATTGAATAAAAATTATAACAGTGTTTTTACAGGAATATGACTTTGCATTTAATACATACATATAGAGACTAACTTTAATAAATACTTTAATGCATTAATTAAATGAGCAGGAGAAGACATTAAAAAAGGAACTCCTCTCACAAGTAAACCCGCCGAAATTCGAGAAAGTCGAGGACATGGCTGACCTGACGTATCTAAACGAGGCCGCTGTACTCCACAATCTTCGACAACGATACTATGCGAAACTCATCTATGTAAGTAGGCGCAAAAGGCGCCTAAACCACGTCTTTTATACTGATGCTAAAATTTTTCCCACAGACAAAAGACTTCAAGAAGGATCTAGTAGCACAAGTCAACCCACCTAAGTACGAAAAATGTGAGGATATGTCTAACTTGACATACCTCAACGACGCTTCGGTTTTGTATAATTTGAAGCAGAGATATTACCATAAGCTTATTTACGTAAGTCAGGAGACGTGAGGAGGTGCAGCGTTGGAGTTTGCATGTTTTACAACTTTCCTACCTATCAAATAGACACCCTTTGGAAAATTACCAAAATGTATCGCAATTCATTACGGATTGACATCTCCATTACATTTCAATATAAATAGCTGTTCGAGCTCGATTCTGTTTATGTGGCTATTTTTGGAGCCATATTTTAAACTCGGACAGTTTTAAATATACAATCGTGCATTGAAGCGCTTTCTATAGAAAGAAACTTAGGTTTTTTATAAAAGATGCACGATTTTAATACGAGTTCTTTTATTGCTATTATTCTATAACTAATTAATACGAGTATAATATGGCAAAAATGACTGAAATACATATTATACGAGTACTTATCAAATTATAACTGATAATTTTGCAATGTTTAATTTGTTTTTTTTTCTATAATTAGTAAATGAATATATTTTTGTCACTTTGCTCCAATGCGATACTATTTATGGTACATTGGCATTTCCTACCCATATCCTCTCTCTGGTTTTACTCTTTTCAGTGCCGTTCTTGAAACCTTTTACATAGGACAAGACGGTGGAAACAGACTCCATGTCGTCTAGGAATATGTGTTTTTATGGTTTTAGAATAGATTTTTTTCTATTGTTCTCTATCAAAAAGTTTTTACTTCTATAATATACATAGGAAATGTTGAAATAGTGTTTAAAAAAATATTTTGATTGGCAAATTTTGAAGTAAAAACTTTTTTCTTGTTTTTTTTTTTTTGAGTCGGACAAAGGCATCTTAAAATGTTCTTCCGGCTCGTCTATTTTCTTTAATAGAAGTGTAATTTCTACTTTTCACATTTCATTTTGCAATGTGATTTATCTTTTAAGAAATTCTCTACAATTTTTTCTCAATAATATACATTTATTTACTTATATTTTTTTAATAATTGTTTAACAAACATTGTGGAGAATTTCACTACTTTATTAGGCAAAGAGATTCAAAGTATCAATACAGTACTGTCTCTTAGCCTGTGTGTTTTCTGTGTTTTAATGCCGTGTGTGTATCAAAATTCTTATTTACAAATATCTCAAAAGAAAAGTAGAATCAAATAATATTTTTTGTGTAAAGTATTACCATTTTTAGAATATTTATGACGTAGACACTGACATAACCATAAAATTTAATTCAAAAATTTGTTAAAAACACCCTAATTACAGTCATATCGTGGTTTTGTTTGATACGAAATTATTTTCTACCTCAACTTAAATTAACCTATATTTCAAGACTTATCATTGAAATTTTAACAAAATTACCAGTCCCTTAAGCCTTTTTATCTCTATCCAGACGTATTCGGGTCTCTTCTGTGTGGCTATCAACCCTTACAAGAGATACCCCGTGTACACGACACGATGCGCCAGGCTTTACCGAGGCAAGCGTCGTTCAGAAGTGCCACCCCACATTTTCGCCATTTCCGACGGCGCTTACGTCAACATGTTAACCAACCACGAGAATCAATCTATGTTGATTACGTAAGTAAATCTGCAATGGTCATTGTAAATTTTTGATAAAAAAAATACATATATAGAAAAACAATGATAAATACTGTTTTTAAAGTTCCAGCGAACAATATTGGAAAGAATGACGCAAATTAATTTATCATACGATATGTATCGATATTAAGATACTTAGGTAACAGATGGAGTTTTTTACAAAAGTAATATTAAAATTCATCCCTTATTTACAACAGCGGTGAGTCTGGTGCCGGAAAGACTGAGAACACGAAGAAGGTAATTGCTTACTTCGCCACCGTTGGTGCCTCCCAAAAGAAGGACCCCTCTCAGGAGAAGAAGGGATCTCTGGAAGACCAGGTCGTACAAACTAACCCTGTTCTTGAAGCCTTCGGTAACGCCAAGACTGTGCGTAACGACAACTCCTCCCGTTTCGTAAGTATTTTTTTTGTTTTTATTATTATTATACTTCTATACAATAATACACTTTAAAAATAGAACACATTTTAACAATTATAAGATACAACAGTTCAGTAAAAAATAACAAAGAAGTCTATGTTTAAACATGTTTTTCTTGTTATTCACTACCTTTTTTTACTTAGGGTAAATTCATCCGTATCCACTTCGGACCTTCTGGAAAACTGGCTGGTGCTGACATTGAGACCTGTAAGTTTTAAGAAAACTAATAATTTAGAAAAAAACATCAAAGCGTCATACTTCACATACAGAAATATAATTTTCTTTCTTTTACCACAGATCTACTTGAGAAGGCCCGTGTAATCTCCCAGCAAGCCCTTGAGCGGTCTTACCACATCTTCTACCAAATGATGTCTGGATCCGTGGCTGGTCTTAAAGGTGGGTAAAAAGTTTAGTTTCCTTTGAACAAAAACTACTGAATGGAATTTTATTTAAATTCTATCCATCTAGGATAGCACTTTGAATTAAAAAATCTGAAATATAATAAATTAATTATAAGTTATACTCAAGAAGCAAGAAACCAGTCAACTTTAGAAAGCACTCATACATTTTTTAATCAGTTTTAATTTTTAGATACAGTTTTATTTTTATGATACAGTTACTACGTTTTACTGCACAAAACACACCTAAAAATGATTTTTAAATAATTATTAACTTTAATTTCAATATTTAGAAATGTGTCTACTGTCAAACGACGTATATGACTATTTCATCGTATCGCAAGGAAAAACTACCATCCCCAACGTAGATGACGGAGAGGAATGTATTTTGACTGACGTAAGTTAGCCTTCTTAGAACTGAAGGCTTTAAGGGGAATCCCGTGTTTGTATCCTCCTGATCACTTCGCCGCATGTAACCGGCTAGTGATCAGGATATCTCACCTCTGAACTGGAACGAGATGTATTTTAGAGTAGTTTTTATACCCATATCCAGAGCATGCATTCTTACCTCTAGCGTTTATGCACCAAAATCAAACATGACAGTTATTGGTGTCATTTTATAGCCATCTGCTATTTGTCTAACGACGTGATGGACTACAACATCGTGTCACAAGGCAAGACCATTATCCCAGGAGTTGACGACGGCGAGGAAATGAAACTTACTGACGTGAGTCCAGAATATGACGACTGGCTCATCTATCAATACTTCTCTCTTTTCTCTTCCGTTTTTCTATTGCTTGCTTTGCTTAAGACTGATTTACAACTCAGTCTGCATGTGTATGTCAGATAATTTGGTTTTTACAGAGTTAACGATGCTAAGCAACCGCATTTCGGACTATCCCCTGATAAGTCAAGGAAAGACGCGGATACCTGGAGTCAACGACGTTGAGCAATTCGATCTGACGGTCGTAAGTTGTGAGCCTACGCAAGGAGCGTGCGTCTTGATTCCAATATTCGCGTCACAAAATTTGACCTTATTCTGACAAAATTTCTGACATGCGCATGTAGCATGCTCGCTCCCTGCAAAAGGTACAGAGAGCACTGTGCACAAGTTTGATTCACCTAAGTTTGCTATCCTTTCTCCAGCACAGGCACTATGCACACGATATTAATATGTCAAAGACAAGACAGCTACAGGTTCGGATAGGGTTTGTTAGGGAGTAAAAAATTTATACTTTTGAGTAATTGTGTAACATTGTTTAATCAACAGACATGTGTATGTTGTCCAACGACATATACGATTACTATAACGTCTCTCAGGGTAAGATTACCATCCCCAACGTTGATGACGGTGAAGAATGTGTTTTAACTGATGTAAGTGTTACAAAAAATGATCGCGATATTACGAGTGAACCTTAGGAGATGCAACAAGACGCTGCACATCTCAAAAATCCACAAATACCTATATGTTACGCATATGATACCCGTTTACATATTCCGTTCTATAATAGTTTAAATTCCAAAGAACTGGATTTAGTATTATCAAGTAGATAGATAGTATTTAGTTTAAATGACCATCGTATAGAATATTAGAACCCTATCCTCAATGTAGTCGTATCACAAAAGCCTGTATCGACTTGCCCTAACGCTAAATTTCAATTACTAACATGTTGTATTAAGTTATTATATTTATAATTAATAAATGTGGTAAGTAATTTGCACTTTTTGCATATTTCCCAAAGTTTTTTCTTAATTTATTTTTATTTAAAAATATTTATATTTTAGACATTAATTAATAATTATTTATTATTTAAGTCTTTCGAAGTTAGATTTCTAATAAAAAAATGTTTTTGTCAAACCCGCATGTTCAATATTTCAATAGCAATTTTCTCATATAGTTTTGTGATTATAGCAAGCCTTCGACATTCTGGGCTTCACCCAAGAAGAGAAGGACAATGTATACAAGATCACCGCCGCCGTCATGCACATGGGTTGTATGAAGTTCAAACAGAGGGGTCGTGAGGAACAGGCTGAAGCCGACGGCACTGAGGCAAGTTTATATCTTATATTTAATTTATATAAAAAAATATGTTTTATATTAAAAATGGTAAAATTAATAATAATAAATAAATATGTTAGGACATTATTACAACAGCGCTATCTAGTTCCGTGGTAAGCGACGAGGCTTGTGTTACGAAAACCAAATAGTTGGTATACTACACATATACATTTTTAAATTCATACATATTACAAATATTATTTATTAAATAATGAGAGTAAATAAGTGGTAGCACTTAAGTTAATGAGTAAAACTAGTAATTTTATACAAAGTATTTTACTTTACAAATTACTTATAAATACAAATTTATTTACAGGATGGCGAGAAGGTCGCTAAGCTCCTCGGTGTTGACTGCCAAGACTTGTACAAGAACTTGTTGAAGCCCCGTATCAAGGTCGGAAACGAATTCGTGACCCAGGGTCGTAACAAGGACCAGGTCACCAACTCCGTCGGTGCCCTCTGCAAGGGTGTCTTCGATCGTCTCTTCAAGTGGCTCGTCAAGAAGTGTAACGAGACTCTAGACACCAAGCAGAAGAGACAGCACTTCATCGGTGTACTGGATATTGCTGGTTTCGAAATCTTCGACGTGAGTATCTAATACGAGTAAGATGGATTGTGTACTTGTATCGCATACAAGTAAATATGAATCAAATTTCTTGAAATCGGTTTCTACCATGACTATTACGTAAATCCTAATTTACGAAATAATATCATTTCAATGTATTCTGGGTTTAAATATTAATATTGTTTTATGTTTAGTGCATAGTAGCAGAAGAAAAAGCTAGAAGGTAAAAATAGAAAATGTATCTATTTCTATGATATTAATGCAATTTACTTCCTTAGTTCAATGGGTTCGAACAACTTTGCATTAACTTCACAAATGAGAAACTCCAACAATTTTTCAACCATCACATGTTTGTGTTGGAACAAGAAGAGTACACCAAAGAAGGCATTCATTGGGAATTCATTGATTTTGGAATGGACTTACTGGCCTGCATTGACCTTATCGAAAAGGTACACTGGGTGAAAGCACCTAGGGAGACATTACCTTTGGTGTTATCGGTGTTTTGGTTTAGCTATCGACGTACCCGCCTACTAATAGATTTTATAGTTTAGCAATCTAACTTTTTATTTCCCATCAATTCATCTGGGCTTTTATATTCTTGAAAAGTACAACGGTTTCGAGCAACTCTGCATTAACTTCACAAATGAGAAGCTCCAGCAATTCTTTAACCACCACATGTTCGTACTCGAACAAGAGGAGTATAAGAGGGAAGGCATCAACTGGACGTTCATCGATTTTGGAATGGACTTGCTTGCTTGTATCGATTTAATCGAGAAGGTAATAGTCCATCGAACCGTTTTTCTCGTCGTCGCCTGAACATCAACGGACGGGACAGAATTTGTTTTGGCACAACTGCCAAGTCTATGGGGATAGACGAGGCTCATATCTTGCACACCCAGGTCTTGATTAGGGAAAACTACCTACGGAATGAAATCCGTAGCGGCGTTTTATACCCTTCATTAATAATCTTAACCTCTAGCTTTAACGTTTTCATTAATTATCTCCCTGCAGTTCAACGGTTTTGAACAACTCTGCATTAATTTCACCAACGAGAAACTTCAACAGTTCTTTAACCACCATATGTTTGTGTTGGAACAAGAAGAGTACCAACGTGAAGGCATCGAATGGACTTTCATTGACTTTGGCATGGATCTCCAAAATTGCATTGACCTTATTGAAAAGGTAGATGGCGGAAACGCAACCAAGAACGCTTGCAACTCGCCATGGTCCTCCAGAAAAGTCGTTATAAAATTGCATTTTTGTTTGGCTTTTAAACGCTTTTCTCGGGGACCCGCCAATGTAATAAATGTATTGTGTGAACTATTGTGTGTTGATGATTGTATGAAACCAAACCTTTACTCTTAACAAAACACGCACATACACCGACATACAAAACTCAAGCCAGTACATAGGTTCTTAACAATTTTTTCGTAATCTTTTCCATGTTCCCATGGCAGATGAACGGGTTTAATCAGCTCTGTATTAACTTTACCAACGAAAAATTGCAACAATATTTTAATCATTTCATGTTCGTCCTAGAACAAGAGGAATACGAAAGGGAAGGAATCTTATGGACCTTTATAGATTTTGGTATGGATCTCCAACCGACCATAAATTTATTAGAAAAGGTATTAGAGGTATATCGTGTATAGCTTGAGGCTGTAGGGTCGCGTTTAGAAAAGCTTCAGGCTGTTAGAATCAAGGCCAATGCCTATCATCGCCTGTAAATGCAAGTAAAATATACTGGCTGTATTCCTTCCCCGCGCTCAATTAAAAATAAGAGCTTGATAATGATAAGCACACGCAAAAATCGAATAGGCTAATTCATTCGCTATATTCTAGATACTCTATAAAATTTGCACTAAGCCATCGCGATCCAACAAATGTATAAAAGAGACACGTTAGGAGCACTTTAGAGAAATTAACTAGAGCAAATATTTATAATAATAATAATAATAATAATAATGAAAATATGCTAATAATAATTTAAGTTATTTGTGGAACAATTAATTTGCTATATATAGATAATTAATAAACAGCTATTTTATATTTATATGATAAAAATAACCAGCATAAATACACGCAATATAACACAAAAAATACACAACAACATTTAGTTTTTTGGCATGAAGCTTTGAATATAACGCATAACAATTACTTTTAAGTACACATATTTTTATTATGTTTTCCACTTTAAGTTTTATCTTATTTTAAATATTACACAATAATAACTAGTACATTTTGAAAATACAGTTTTTTTATGTATTACATACAATAAATAAGTTTCGATTTTTATAACACACAATTTTGGCAAATTAACACACATGACACTTAACAAGTTCACACCTTAATCTCACCGGTTCGATTTCAGCCTATGGGTATCCTCTCCATTCTTGAGGAAGAGTCTATGTTCCCGAAAGCCACCGATCTCACCTTTGTTGAGAAGTTGAACAACAACCACTTGGGTAAATCTGCTCCTTACCTGAAGCCCAAGCCCCCCAAGCCTGGTTGCCAAGCCGCTCACTTCGCCATTGGTCACTACGCCGGTAATGTAAGTATCCCTCGTATGATCTGATATTACTGGAGTTAATACATTTTAAACAGTCTTTTAACAACTCTTATAGTCAATATTTACAAATATGTTATGCAAATTAAGGAACTAGCTAATTAACTTGTTTGTAAACAGGTCGGCTACAACATCACTGGATGGCTTGAAAAGAACAAGGACCCTCTTAACGACACTGTTGTCGACCAGTTCAAGAAGGGTCAGAACAAACTGTTGGTTGAGATCTTTGCTGACCATCCTGGTCAATCTGGAGATGCTAGTGCTGGTGGTGGTGGCAAGGGTTCGTATTATTTCAATAGACTTCTACATAAAAAGAATTGTTTTATAATCAGTATTTTTATCCACATCCAGTTCTAATGGAAAGCTATTTTATGGATTAAATTAATACATTTTAGCCGGTGGAAGAAGAACAACCAAAAATTATGACATTTTACTATTAACATAATTTCTTTAATTATGTCAGTAAAACTTGATTACTATATTATCCACAAAACTTTCTAAACTGTTTAATTTAAATTCTGAACGGATTTTTAATTCATTATTTGTGTTATTGAAAATTAAGGTGCACATTTAATAACATGAGCACCGTTATTTTCCATTTTTCAAATCTCTTTTGCGTAAAATAGGCGCTGGAGGCAAGCGTGCAAAGGGTTCTGCCTTCCAGACCGTATCATCACTTTACAGGGTAAAACGATACACGCCTGCCCGAAACTTGCTTATGTCTCGTGGCTTCTTGTCCTCGTCTATCTACATATTTAGGGCTGACACCTTCGAAGATTTAAAAAAAATGAATGTACAGACAAGGTGTCAATCCTTCATGCTTTACAATAATATTTGTTTGTCCATGTCCAGTCTATGTTTTATAGCAATCTAGTTATGTAAGCCCAGCAGGCGCGTCGTCGGAGATATCTTATAAATATATTCGTATATATCCTATTTCTCTTCTTGTGATCGTCTTGGCATTAATCGTTGCTTATTAATGTATATCCATAGGAGGTCGCGGTAAGAAGGGTGGTGGTTTTGCTACTGTCTCCTCCGCTTACAGGGTACAGAAAAATTATGATTATTTGGATTATTTGTTATTTTTATCACCATCATTGAGTGTAGATATACTTCTTAAATCTACACTCGCTGAAGCTATTTCTTTAAACGAAATAGTCTTAAAGCCTCAGTCAATCAGAGGACGAAGAACGTTCCTCTTTTCACCATCATTACAATACTGAGTAAATCATTATACTGTTATTTATAAAAATATCACCATCCATTTTAGACACAAAATACTCAAATGTGTCGATATCGTTAAAGCTCAAATCGTCTAGAAAATAAAAATTTCAAGCTAACTATAACACTAAGCTTTTTGGTGTGTTTTTATTTAACCCTAGATTTATGTGTGCGTTTTCTAATTATTTGTTTGTGTTATCATTAAAATACTTCAAAATATCATATCATATTATTTGTGACAAGAGTAAAAAAATATCTTTATATCGAAAATTCAAATATTTTATAATAATTTTTAAAAACTGATTTAGTTTGAATTTAGTTTTCAGCTTTATTTTCATGTAGTTGATAAGTCGAAGTTCAAAAACTTATTATATTTGTATGTGTAGGAACAACTTAACAACTTGATGACTACCCTGAGATCCACCCAACCTCACTTCGTACGTTGTATCATTCCCAATGAATTGAAGCAGGCTGGTAAGTTATCCTTGGTTTAATATTCGTCTCACATTCTAAAGTAGAAATTCAGTCATCGCATTTTCATATTTATTTTTATTTGATCCAAAAATTCGAATCACCTCATTAATTTGGAATTTTATAGCTCAATCACATACAACGCCTACGAAACACTCGACTCTACCAAATTCATGTGGGTGTTGAGTGATACGAATATAATTAAAAGCAGCGGTCCTAGATGCCACATATTTAAAGATCTAATAAATAAGATTTTTAAAGATTAAAAGAACATGCGCTCATAAATTTTTTAAAGCACTGCTGTAATTATTCTAAAACTATATAAAATATTAAAACAAATTAATAGAATTTGTATTTTATGTTTGTTGTGAGAAAAGTACGATTTTTTATAAGAAAATCCGTTAAACCGATGACTTTAACCACCAGGTCTCATCGACTCTCACCTTGTGATGCACCAGCTTACCTGTAACGGTGTGCTGGAAGGCATCCGTATTTGCCGTAAAGGTTTCCCCAACAGGATGGTCTACCCTGACTTCAAGCTCCGGTAAGATTACAACCTCACAAAATCCACCATTTTATGTTGCATAAATTTAGATACACTTCTCATAATTTTGATATTGAACCATGATAGAAAACTTCTAATCATATTTTTAAACTTAAAGGTTATAACTAAATTGTAAATTATTATTTTATTTGGCAGTCTAAACAAATTCTTTTAGCGCTCGAGTATTCGTAAACTGGAACAGTTTTATTCTTGTACTCTCGCAGCTGACTCTCACTGACGTCATAGGAAGCATGCTTAGTATGAGTAACACGTTCTAAATTTATTTTGATGAATCGAACTTTCAAATTTATACTTCGAACACTTGAGTCGACTACTATATCTAGCCAAATTTGTCAACGCATACTAAACTTAAGTATTTAAAACGAAACAGTTACATGATACTTGCACCAGCCGCCATGTCTGCAGAAAAAGATCCTAGGGAGGCTGCTAAGAAGTGCCTCGAATTGAACGAGCTTGACCCTGAAAGCTATCGTATAGGCCACACGAAGGCAAGAAAATATTAAGTTGTCTGTAGAAGAGTGGTTGAAGTACTATAGGAATTAGTTTAAACTCTAAGGAATAGAGTTTTCAAAATTTTCCCTTTGTTAGCATTGATGCACTTCGTATTTAGAAATTATATAGTACCATAAATATTTACCGATACTTAAAGCTAAAGAATCGGGTACATGAAATACGAAATCATTTTAACTGTAGTTCGTATTTTGCATTTCCCAAGTATTTAGTTTTACCTTTAGCTTTAGTATGAAGGAAAACAGCTCTTCTTGATATTGTGTGACATTCCCTTATCGTTTGCCATATATTTTGACAATGTAGCTACAAGATCCTGGCCCCTCAAGCTGCCGACAAGGAAACTGACCCTAGGAAAGTCGCTCAAGTCATCTTGGAGGCCACAGGCTTGGATGTCGAATCTTACCGTCTCGGTCACACCAAGGCATGTTTGAAGTTTTAGTAGATAGAAGTTTGTGTTGAGCGATCCAAAAATACTTGGTTAATCGCAGGGCTTGAATACGCTTTACAGAGTAGAAACTTTAGGAATTGGTAGTATGGAATGGTATTTTTTATACAACCCCCAACCCTTACAGAGTAAGGGTGCTTATCCTTTAGAGCCCAAATACATAGGCTCGTTTGTTTTTTCCATGTCATATCCCAAAACAACGCATTATGATTTTTTGTGTGCTTCCCAAACGCAGATACAAAATTCTGTGCCCGAACCTGATCAAAGAACCAATTAGCGCTGAAAAAGCCACCGAGAAAATTCTCGAACATACCGCTTTGGATTCGGAGTCTTTCAGGCTCGGAAAAACTAAGGTAGAACTATTAGAAAAGCAAGAGAACTCCGTTATTTGCTTGCACGCACTACTTATTAAGGCTTTTTAATATAATTAAAAATATATCCCAATATCTATTTTCTTAAACTAATGCTATGATAACTTTTGTGTGATGTATAATAATTTAATATTATATATAATTATAATTATATTATATATTTGCAAATTATTTCATATAATTTAATATTCTTGTAAAGCTGTTAATGTTTAAATATTTATTAATATTATTTATTTAATATTATAAAGTAACTTCAAATATATTTTCTTTTTAAATCTTCCATATCCGTTTTATAATATGCACATTTCTTAGCACATTTTGCTGCAGGGTATTATTACCTTAACTAATTGGCTATTTTGTCTAACTCTCTTTTCTGGGTGAGTAGGTATTCTTCCGTGCCGGTGTCCTGGGTCAGATGGAAGAGTTGCGTGATGACAGGTTGTCCAAGATTGTATCTTGGCTCCAGGCTTACATCCGTGGTTATCTCTCCCGTAAAGAGTTCAAGAAGTTGCAAGAACAGAGGTAAGAAAATGTTTATAAGATATGAGATCGCTTTGTAAATTATACCAATTTATAAATAATTTATACGTACTTAGACCGCATCTTAACAATTTTCTTTTCATAGGGTTGCCCTCCAAGTTGTCCAACGCAACTTGCGCAAATACTTGCAGCTCCGCACCTGGCCATGGTGGAAATTGTGGCAGAGGGTCAAGCCCCTTCTCAACGTCACTCGCATCGAGGATGAGATCGCGGTAAGCATTTGTTGTGTTGTACAACGATTGAGTTGACCTATTAAATACACCACTCATAACGCGTGATTCAGGTGTACATAAATAGATTCGACCGCGCCCACCTGGCGGTTACGTGACACCATCGCACCTGCCGCAGCCATTTCTGGATTTCTCCCCACTCCAGCAACGCTCCTTTTTACTTACACAATGTAATATGTGCGGGGGCGATTACGCGCCGCTGGAAAACTCCAGCGCGTTTCAGTTGCGAAGTGGTCGGCGGTGCGCGCGCCCTTCCTCGACATTCGAACGAACCGAAATATAGCATTCCTAGTTTAATTTTATGGTGTAATAAATAAAGATGGCTGCAAATTTTTTAACAACATGGGATGGTGTAGATAAAAGTGAGGTGATTTTACAGAAATTGGAGGAGAAGGCACAAAAGGCCCAGGAGGCTTTCGAGAAGGAAGAGAAACTCCGTAAGGAAGTTGAAGCCCTCAACTCTAAACTGCTTGAGGAGAAACAGGCCCTGCTTGCTTCTCTTGAGGGAGAGAAGGGTTCTCTCTCCGAGATCCAGGAGCGTGCCAATAAATTGGCTGCCCAAAAGACCGACCTGGAGAGCCAACTTAGGGTAAGTTTATCTAATATAATAACACGAATTTTTAATTTAATGAATACTGGAAATTATAAAGATCCTCTATGAATATATATTATTTCTTTTAGTTAGTAACTTAGTAAAAATTTATAATTTGCTGTAATTTTATCATTTAATAATTATTCCATAGTTGCAAAATTATTGAATTTATTTTTAAACTTTTTTATTTTATATCATTATCAGAATTACTTTAATTATATACAGATACTTTTAAAATCAATTACATTTAGTATAGTAAGTTGCAAAGTTGCTAATTTCATGCAGTACTTGTTAACGTTGCGGTTCTTTAAATAAACAAGAATTTGTTTATACCGCGAACAGGGTACAGGTGTTTAAAAATAAATTGTACGTCTGCAAACTACAAGATTTTATTGCAAACCACACAGTAATAAATAGAGAATAAAAATAATACGATTACCAATAGATAGAAAACAGATGTGTTATAAACAAAGGGGTTAAAACTTACATTGTTTCATTACTTATTGCTCATGATTTAAAATTTATTTTAGGACACTCAAGACCGTCTTACCCAAGAAGAGGATGCTCGCAATCAGCTCTTCCAGGCTAAGAAGAAGTTGGAACAGGAAATCTCTGGCCTCAAGAAGGATGTTGAAGACCTAGAACTATCCGTCCAAAAGGCTGAACAAGACAAGGCTACTAAGGACCATCAAATCCGTAACTTAAACGATGAGATCGCTCACCAGGACGAGCTTATCAACAAGTTGAATAAGGAGAAGAAACTCCAAGGTGAATCCAACCAAAAGACTTCCGAAGAGCTCCAAGCTGCTGAGGACAAGGTCAACCATCTTAACAAAGTTAAGCAGAAGCTCGAGCAGACCCTCGACGAGCTTGAGGACTCTTTGGAGCGTGAGAAGAAACTGCGCGCTGATGTTGAAAAGCAGAGGAGGAAGGTTGAGGGCGACCTTAAACTTACCCAGGAAGCCGTCTCCGACCTCGAACGCAACAAAAAGGAACTTGAACAGACCATCCAGCGCAAGGACAAGGAAATCTCATCGCTCACCGCCAAGCTCGAGGACGAACAATCTCTTGTCAGCAAGCTTCAGAAACAGATCAAGGAACTGCAAGCACGCATCGAAGAATTGGAAGAGGAAGTCGAATCCGAACGCCAGGCTCGTGCTAAGGCTGAGAAGCAACGCGCTGACCTCGCTCGTGAACTCGAGGAGCTCGGCGAGCGTCTCGAAGAGGCTGGCGGCGCCACCTCTGCTCAAATTGAGCTTAACAAGAAGCGTGAGGCCGAGCTTAGCAAGCTTCGTCGCGACTTGGAGGAAGCCAACATCCAACACGAGTCCACTCTTGCCAACCTCCGCAAGAAGCACAATGATGCTGTTGCTGAGATGGGTGAGCAGCTCGACCAGCTCAACAAGCTTAAGGCTAAGTAAGTATCTTGAATAAATTACAATAAAATTAAGTAAATATCATCTAAATCGGCTCTTTTTAAACATATGAAAAAAGTTTTCTTTCAAGCAGCTGACGGAATTATGGGTAATGTTTAAGAAATAATATTATAAATAGATATTTATTATAACTACAAAAACAGGGCTGAACATGATCGCGCGTCTTGCTACAACGAGCTTAACAACACACGTGCTGCTATTGACCAAGTTGCAAGGGAAAAGGTAACATATCATCCTTAAGGCATGTCTCGCCTGGGGTGAATTGCATGATATGTCCTTTCCCGATATACATGTACATGTACACTACAGACAACATATAATTGAATGTATTTATTATAAATGATTTATTCCAATAGGTCAATATTCCACAGATATCAAAAAAGTTACTAGGATCACTCTAATATATATTATGTTATATTTTATCTACCCAGGGCTGAGAAAGAGCGCTCTCAATACTTTAGCGAAGTCAATGACCTTCGCGCCGGTCTCGACCACTTATCCAACGAAAAGGTACACAAATGATGAAAAGATAATCGTGTTGGCAATGACAGGATGCTTCGCAGCTTTGTACAAATTTCGAGCAAAATTAGATCTAGCAATTAAACACAATATACACAACCTTACAAATAAAACCAATTTATAACAAATACTAAGAACAATTTTTCTTAGAAAATGCTTTAGGACTGCTTTTAAATAATTGAAACATGTGATTTTTGTGACTAATTTTAATCTTAAGGAACTAAAAATAAACAAATGCATGAAATAAAAAAAAAACAAAACAAAAAATAACGTTTTACGTTTATTAAAAAAAAATAACTCGAGTTTCTTGTTGTTTATATGTAAGTAGTTAAATAATTTGAATAATAACCCTTGTCATTATAAACAAGTTTCACAAAACAATCACACACAATCACATTATGATTCTTTGTGGAATATCATCCTTTCTTATAAATATATTTCTTAGGCTGCCCAAGAAAAGATCGTCAAGCAATTGCAACACCAGCTCAACGAAGTCCAAGGCAAGGCTGACGAGGCCAACCGCACCCTCAACGACCTGGATGCCGCGAAGAAGAAGTTGTCTATTGAGAACTCTGACCTACTCCGCCAATTGGAGGAGGCTGAGTCCCAGGTATCTCAGCTGTCCAAGATCAAGGTGTCCCTTACCACACAGTTGGAAGACACCAAGAGGCTCGCTGACGAAGAGGCTAGGGTTAGTATTAATAGTATTATATATTTTTTTATTAATTCAATCTATTCATTCATATAATACATTAATAATTTTAGGTTTAATTAAAAATCAAATAAAAATATTAGAAATGCATAAATAATAAAGTATTAGAAATAACTATTCAAACTATTTTAATACGAATGTAACTTTTTTTAATAGGAACGCGCTACTCTACTTGGCAAATTCCGCAACCTCGAGCACGACTTGGACAACATCCGCGAACAAGTTGAAGAGGAGGCTGAAGGCAAGGCTGACTTACAACGTCAACTGTCCAAGGCCAACGCTGAAGCTCAGCTCTGGCGCTCCAAGTACGAGTCCGAGGGTGTCGCTCGCTCCGAGGAACTCGAGGAGGCCAAGCGCAAGCTCCAGGCCCGTCTCGCCGAAGCCGAAGAAACCATCGAATCCCTCAACCAGAAGGTTGTTGCCCTCGAAAAGACCAAGCAGCGTCTGGCTACCGAAGTCGAGGACTTGCAGCTCGAGGTTGACCGTGCTACTGCCATTGCTAACGCTGCTGAGAAGAAACAGAAGGCCTTTGACAAGATCATTGGCGAATGGAAACTCAAGGTTGACGACCTTGCTGCTGAACTCGATGCCAGCCAGAAGGAATGCCGTAACTACTCTACTGAACTATTCCGCCTTAAGGGTGCCTACGAAGAAGGTCAGGAACAACTCGAGGCTGTCCGCCGCGAGAACAAGAACCTCGCCGATGAAGTCAAGGACTTGCTTGACCAAATCGGTGAAGGTGGCCGCAACATTCACGAAATTGAGAAGGCTAGGAAGCGTCTCGAAGCCGAGAAGGATGAGCTCCAGGCTGCCCTTGAGGAAGCCGAAGCTGCCCTTGAACAAGAAGAGAACAAGGTCTTGCGCGCTCAACTCGAATTATCTCAGGTCAGACAGGAAATCGACAGGAGGATCCAGGAGAAGGAAGAGGAATTCGAAAACACCCGCAAAAACCACCAGCGTGCTCTCGACTCCATGCAGGCTTCCCTCGAAGCCGAGGCTAAGGGTAAGGCTGAGGCCCTTCGCATGAAGAAGAAGCTTGAGGCTGACATCAACGAACTTGAAATCGCCCTCGACCACGCCAACAAGGCTAATGCTGAGGCCCAGAAGAACATCAAACGTTATCAACAACAGATCAAGGACCTCCAGACCGCCCTGGAAGAGGAGCAACGCGCCCGTGATGATGCCCGCGAACAGCTTGGCATCTCTGAACGCCGTGCTAATGCCCTCCAGAACGAACTCGAGGAATCTCGTACTCTCCTGGAACAAGCCGATCGTGCCCGCCGCCAAGCCGAACAGGAACTTGGTGATGCTCACGAACAACTTAACGAATTGTCCGCCCAGAGCGCTTCCCTCTCTGCTGCCAAGAGGAAACTCGAATCTGAGCTGCAGACTCTCCACTCTGACCTTGATGAACTCCTCAACGAGGCTAAGAACTCCGAAGAAAAGGCCAAGAAGGCTATGGTTGATGCCGCTAGGCTCGCCGATGAACTCCGTGCCGAACAAGAACACGCTCAGACACAGGAGAAACTCCGCAAGGCCCTTGAACAACAAATCAAGGAACTGCAAGTCAGACTCGACGAGGCTGAAGCTAACGCGCTCAAGGGAGGCAAGAAGGCCATCCAGAAACTCGAACAGAGGGTACGTGAGCTTGAGAACGAACTTGACGGCGAACAGAGGAGACACGCTGACGCACAGAAGAACCTCCGCAAGGCTGAGAGACGCATCAAGGAGCTTAGCTTCCAAGCTGAGGAGGACCGCAAGAACCACGAGCGTATGCAAGACCTGGTCGACAAACTGCAACAAAAGATCAAGACTTACAAGAGGCAGATCGAGGAAGCCGAAGAGATCGCCGCTCTCAACTTGGCTAAGTTCCGCAAAGCACAGCAAGAGTTGGAAGAGGCTGAGGAGAGGGCCGACCTCGCTGAGCAGGCCATTAGCAAGTTCCGTGGCAAGGGACGCGCGGGATCCGCCGCGAGAGGAGTCAGTCCGGCGGTGAGTTAACTATATTATTATTTACCTCTTTTTAATAAAAATATAACTATACATCAGAAATTAAAGACAATAGATTTATTCATGAATATAAAATTGCAAATATACATTATAATTAGTAAAAATGTACGAAATATCTTCTTTAAAGTGAAGTAAACGGTGCTTTTTTTCTTTTGTTTAGGCGTCCGTTAAAGGGCGTCCATAGATCACCATTGGATAAACGTAAGTTGTGTTATCCCCAAAAACACAACAACAGCACAAATACAGTGCTGTACATAGATAGAGCCTGTGTATTTATCCAGATATAAAAGAAAGCATGGTTAAAAGATACGAATAGTTCAATGGCAGAGTATTTGTTACATGTTCGTTTATACATCCGTTATCCGGCATGTTTCCCGCACGTTATACGTGTTTATATAAAAAGGCGGACAAAAAGTGATCCCTTAACTACTTTAAATTCTATCCCCTAACATGTAGTTTGTTGTGTTCCAATAAATTAGTATGAAATAAACGATATACAGAGAAATTAATGTTAATAATTAAGAAGAATTATTAATTAGAGGGGGTTCGATTCCCATGGAAGTGTAAAACATTCGGAGACATTCTTTTCATATTTGATGAATAAAAGACATATTTTCACTATCCAAATCATAATGCTGATAATAATTGTATGGGACAGCTCCATACAATATACATGCTTATAAAATGTATGTATATTAATATTTTATATGTATACTAATATTTTTTTTTCTTTTACAGCCCCAACGCACGCGCCCCGCTTTTGACGGCTTCGGCACCTTCCCACCAAGGTTCGATTTGGCGCCCGAAAACGATTTCTAAACGTTCCACTACAGAAATTAATAACGGACTGTACATTTTTCAACATACGTATATAACAGTGTTAACAGCGTGAACCAAAAAAGCTGTAATAAACATTACGCCCAAAATTAAACAATTTAATAATGTTTTTAATGAATATTTTGTATCTTGTTGATATTTATTTATAATTATTTATTACCATATGTATCGTGGGGCGGGGGATGGGTGGGCGCGTCCGATCCTCAGAGACACACCTTTCACCCTTTTCACGGCATCGCACGCACCCATCGCTCGCCTTCTTGACATCCAATAAAGCGATATCGTTGTCATAAAATATTAAACTGACGTTTTATTTTTCTACCCTCAAATTTTAGTTAACTCTTTGAATTGCATTTTTCAAGTAAAAATTAAGTTTACTAAATCAATCTAGATAAGTCATAAAATCTTTGATCTATCAAATACCATACAATATTTATAAGAGAGATATAATTTACAAGTTATTATTGCATACATATATTAATTATTATTACTACTAAAGGTACACTTCACCGAACTGTTCGGTGGGTACACTTACTTTACATGCACTCGGCAACAAGCCAACATTGGGCAGTCAATCTCGAATGCTATTTTAGACAGTTCCATTTTTACTAGTGTAGTGAATTTGTAATCAATTTTTCGTTGTACTTTATTTGGCCTAACAAAATTGGGAAGTATTATATAACTTTCAACCAATTACTTGATCATACTTGAATTAAAATTTACTTCTCTTGTCCCACAGTAGACTGGTGTTACTTTTTATTTAATACTTTAGTAACAACAAGGCTTAGTTATGATTTTCAATACCTTCTTTACCGAAGAAATCGAACAGTAACGGTATTATTCATAAATTCCTACGTCTTAATTGTAAGTGTATATTTGAAATGAGATATCTTCCTGTAAAGTATTTTATATTGTTGACCGGAAGCCTATAATTATACTAAATTTTATCAAAATCTGCTCAGGGGTTTTCTTCATCCCCCAAAAACACACGAAGTGTCGCAATGAGTATGAGTGGGAAAGTGTCATTATAAATATAATTTCTTGGGAGTTTTAAAGCGACTAGTAAAAGTTACCGCCGACTGAAAGTATCTAGCATTATTGACTATTTGTAACTACATTCTCTAAAATATACGAAAAATCTGCCCTGAAGCTTTAAGAAAAGTGACCTGGCTCTTAACTGGCCGTCGGCCCAAACTAGCGGGTACGCATACCTACACTGTAGGTAAATACTTAAGCTACTTAATTCTTTACATTTGGTTACTGAGAAAATAAGTAAAGTCTGGCCGCCCTGGGATCTTGGACTATTATATACTATTTTAATTGTAAAATAGTCAATCTTCTTTTAAAATAAATAGAGGAATTGTTAAAGTTTTGAGACAACGGAAAGTTTATTGAATGTAAAATATTTAATTTGAAAGGTAAATAGTTAAAAATTATAGAGAAAGAATGACTAATCAAATGTACATGTAATGTACAGTAGTCAGAGGTGCCCCAGTATCTCGCTCGCTTGGATACCGCACCTGCACTAAGCCAGCGCGGTGGACTATGGCCTGATCCCATTCGTATTGAAGGGAGGCCCATGCCCAGCAGTGGGATGTTAAAAAGGGCAGATTACCATCAAATGTATACTTGGATTGAAATGGTTGTTGGACAAGGTTTTTTTCAAAAACTACCTGTTTTCTACATAAAATATGCGTGCATTTCCCAAGGTTAAGAAAATGTTTTTTCAATAAGGCATACGGCTTAATTGGTTCGACAAAGCCCACTCTTAATAAATTATAATGTCCTCCCGACCGATTCGTGCGTCAGATATTATAGTGCACAAGTGCACTCTCCTTTTCACAAGTGCACGTTCCTGACACTCTCATACTCCGGTGAGAAGACACTCTGCAACCGACGGCATTGCATGCTCTCCAAGTCAAGGAGGTGGAATATGCCAACTTTCCAACTCCAGGCTGTTACTGAGGCTTACTCACTAGAAAAACCAATAACTAAAATTGGCCCTACCCGGGACTCGAACACAGGACCTCCGGATGTGCAGCCGTACATGCGAGCCATTACACCACAAAAAATACTACACCCTCTTTTAATTTTTTTAAAAATATAGTTTATATACATGTATTATCAAATAAGTGCTTATTTACGTATTTTATTTACGACAAAAATTCTTTTACCCTACTTTTACTAAAAAATATACCTATATTTGTACTGGCGACTCGCCCTCGCTTCGCTCGGGTTTGTTCCTGATACCCCCTTTAGGGTAATTTTACAAACTTTGAATGTACTTTTTATTTATATCTAATCAAAAGCTTAAAAAAATTGTTTCAAGCTTCTAGCTTTAAAAGTTTAAAGCTAGAAGCTTGAAACTTAAAAATTCTAGCTTTATGACGTACCTATTTCATCCCCTTACAGGCAGTGTGTATACCTATGTCCTTTCTCAGGCTCTAGGAGTCTAGACTATTTGTGTGTTTGTTTTCATTTAAATCGGTTCAGTAGTTTTGGCGTGAAAGCGCTACAGACAGACAGAGTTACTTTCGCATTTATTATATTAGTAAGGATAAGGATAGTGTAAATCATATTTTTTTGTAAATTTTTATGTTGATCAAACTAATATATTAGGCATACATATATTGTAAGACAAGGCTCGAAGTAATTCTCAGTACCAAAATAATATTTGAAGTAAGCAAATACCAAGAAACTCGAGAATTTCAACAGGTGGGTAGTGTTAATATCCAGACTAGGTTTCGTCACTTCTTATATATTTATCTTGATCAATCTTCGTACGTCTTCAAAGCTTTTTAGATTTGCTTTTAAAGTTTTCTTATTATCTGTGACTAATTACTAACAAAGTTTTTATTACAACTTGCAAGTTGGCTTTATCTTAATATGTCAACGGCGAGAGTATTAAAATTTTTTATTCTAATATCTTTGAATCATAAAATATATTCATTTCAAGAAAATATAAAATAATAATAAACATTCCCGCGGCTCCGCCCGCGTCCGAAAGATGAAAATTTAGGGTTATATTTTTTTTTGATGCCAAATCATAAAAATGTGAAATATAAAAATTTAGTCTAAATATAAAAAATAATATATACGGAGAGACTACATCAAAATTTGCCTACGACCTATTCTCAAAACTACAAATTTGAAATTAATAATTATACATAAAAAAATCATAAAAATCGGTCAATCAAAATCAAAAATCGAGTTCGATGAGTGACACGAAATTTTTATATATTAGACAAATAATTGAAAACAAATGAGTCTACTCCCGAAAAATAAAAGAGAGAAAACTTTTTGAATAACATTTTTGTCCCATTTTTGTAAATGGTTTCTAATGTAGTAAAGCCTACTTAATTGAGTGATTAAGAGGCTCGCATTATAATTGTTATGTAAAAGCTATGCCAAGTTTCTACACTACTTTTACAGCATTTACATTTTTAAAGTTAAGTCTTAGTGTGCCTTCTGTTACTGATGGAGACTTTAATGAGATCAGACATTACTTTAGGTAATAATAAAATAACTTAAAATTATGTTTAAATATAACTTTATTTGGCAATTTTCAGGAATGGATATTGGTTTTCCATGAATTTACAACTCGAACTTGAATTTCCGCAGGAAAAGTTTGATATCACCATGAAGACTGGCTCTAAGATCCTCACTGGTTCCTTAAACCCAAGACACCATGATAGAGATGATCATGATTTCTCAGAATTTTCTAGCTTCGACAACGTAGCAAGATAGGGGCGGACTAGTTTCTTGACACCGTTCACGGCTAATTTTGTCGCGGTGCTACACAGGTGAGTAATGTGCGATGGAATCTTAGTTGACATTTCCACATTAATTAGGCAAAATTATTAGCTTTATTTAAATTGTATCTGATTACATTATGCGGGTTTTCTTGTTAAAATAAATAGCACTGATATAGATGTATATTAATTCAAGTACCTAGGGACAACTAAAATCTAATACTAACTAATACCGACATTAATATCAATATATTCATTATTAAATGTACGAAACCACTGCTCGTTTGGTGGAAAGTGTACTCCTTATCAGAACAGATTTCAATGCTAGAGTTGGTATAAACCTGGAACTTGTTCACGAACTGCTCCCAAGTACAGCCGTCTTCGGGACAAATATTAGTATTCTTTTCATTCAAAAAGAATTGAACTCGGTGCGTCTCGTTTGATTCGTTGCATCTGAAATAGTTCATTTTTTATGTTTAGGTAAGTGCGTATCATTTAAATAAATAAATTTGTTGGGACATTATTACACACAACCCCATCTAGTTCCGTGATAAGCTACGAGGCTTATGTTACGGATACCAGATAGCTGATACACTACACATATATATTTTTTAAATAGATACATGTTATAAATATAAACTCCCATGACTCGAGTACAAACATTCGAGCTCAACAAATGAATGCCCCCAGAGAGACTAGAACACGCGATCGCTGGCGCAGAAAGTAGGGTCACTACAAGCTGGGCCAAAAGAGTCGTTGTAATATCAGAAAATTCTACCTAAACACTAAATTTATAAATAAAAATGCATATATAACGTTTATAAATCTTAAAAAACAAACTCTTGGTCTATAGAGAATCAATTTTTCAGTACAATTTTCCACAGCAATACTTAATAGTTAATACCATGATATTTCAATCTTTATTTGTTTTGTATATACATCTATTATATAAAAATGTTCACAGTGTTTGTTATCGAACCCCTTCGAAACGGCTTGACCGATTTTCATTAAAAAATTTGTTTATATTTGGTAGGTCTGAGAATAGGTCGTAGGCTTATTATTATTCCCCTAAGACCTAAGTGATAAGGTTGGTCCTCTCTAGATATTTTTGTTTTATATTTAGACCAAATTTTTATTTTTCGTTTTCTATGATTTGGTATTAAAAAAATTATTATAACCCTAAATTTTCATCTTTCTACCACAAATCCCTATTTTTTAATAGTGATTAAAACGTGGGCGGGAACATTATATATGAAAATAAATGTATACTAAACGTAAATTTAGTTTCATTCTATATATTATTCCGATTTACGTCTACGCGTGGTAGCCCAGTAATGTCACACTGGCGTAGGAAACCAGTGAAGCGGGTTCAAATCCCGAGTCTTGCACCTATAATATATTCATGTCCGAATAATTTCCAACATGATAACGAAAAGAGTATTATCGTCTTACGGTACAGCAAATCGTCGTAAACAAAGTTTCATGTCAGGAAGAATCTAGCAAGTTTTCGAAAGACAAGTGGAGTCCGCCAACTTGAATTTGACCAACTTCAATAATGATGATGTCCTCCTGACCGATTCCGGCCACGGCGACCAATCTCATTGAGACTAGCCAACGGCGCGGGACATGTTATAGTGCACAAGTGTACGCGCAGACACAAGTGCACTCACTATTCCTTATCACTCTCATATTCCGGTGGGACGACTGCTCAACACGACTAGTGAGTGAATCACCTCCAATTTCCCAACTCCGGGCTGTTATTGAGGTTTACGAAACAGAAAGACTCAATAACTAAACTTGGCCCGACCCGGGACTCGAACCCAGGACCTGCCGGTGTGCGACCGTACATGCTAGCCACTACACCAACGAGGCAGTTAACTTCAATAACAATAAACTTCCGACTTAAATATTTTTCGTATTTACCTATACAAAACAGCGATGAAGTTAGCAGAAAACGCACTCATATAACTGGTCCGCCATAGTCTGTTCACATCTCTAAAGGAACCTCGTAGTGGATTCGAATCTTTGTAGAGTCCAAGGGCACATATCACCATTTCGATCATCGTGTCATGTGTGAAATAGGCGATAAACTTCTCTTCTTCAGTTGAAGCGAGAGCTTCAAAGTTTTCATACAAGTCTTTTAAAGCAGCACTGCCTAAGTTGATATTAATCTGAAACATTAAATATGTTGTTAAAAATAAATAAATAAAAATAAAAAAAATATGAAAAATGTGGACAGGCCACCCTTATCACTTAGCGGAATAAAAAATAGCCCACGACCTGTTCTCAGACCTACCAAATATACACAAAAAAAATCATAAACATCGGTCAAGTCTTTTCGGAGGAGTTCGATAACAAATACTGTGAAACGAGATTTTTATATATTAGAATTAGAATTTTGATTATATCCCATGACATTTTTTGTACTAAATAGAACTTGCAAAGATTCTACTCGTAGTATGTACGTCTTATCTAAGTAATCTATGGACTATAATATTTATAAGGCTAAGACTGTAATATTCTAAAGTCTTCGATCTCAATTAGAAATAAGGTAGGTTATATAGGTATATGCGAAATTTTGCATGTAGATACTCGTACTTATATGAAGATGTGGAAAACTACCTAGGTTCAAATATTTTATTATAATTATTATAGTACATTAAACTAATTAAGTCAAACTTACCTTCGAACCATATCCATTTCTATAGTAATGACGTACATCATCTCTATACTCTAGCACTTCCAGGTCTTCTTGTGAGAAGAATGAGCACCACGGGTCCCGGAGATTAGAAGACCACGTTCGGTGAGATCGACAATATTCGTATAAATAGTAAAGTTCCTCAGCAGTCATTTGAAAGTTTATATTTAAACGTTTTTGAACTCTATCCCTGACCTTAAATTATTTTTAAACATTAATGTAAGTACGTCCAGAAGATACATTATAATTGTCATCATAATTCCGTAGGTAGACAGTTCGATACGATGAGAGGTCAGGCGCAGGACCAACGGAATACGTGTTCTTTAAGGCACGGGGTGAAATACCATCATCTTCCTAACTCCGGGATGTTACTAAGGATTTCTAAACCTTAAGGATATCAAAACAAAAAGTTTTAAATATGTAAGTAACTAAAAATAACTTACTGCTAATAATTCAGCGCTTGAATAATAAGCGGCAATCTCATCATCGAGTATTTGACCAGTTTTGACTTCATTTTGGTAGATGGTGCAATTTTGGTATGGCTGAAATAAAAAGAAATGTAATGTGTAAATATTATTTCAAGAGTAGTTTACCTTCTCGTGGTTGGGGGCTCCCTTATAATTTAGTTGGGCTCGAGGCCGAAAAACGTAATGGGTACCACCACGATGCGTGTTGTGATATTGGGGTTGCTCGAGCCACTTCTCTATCAGAACGGGCTGTGGAATAATCCTGCAGCTGTGTGGTCTATTTCAGCAGACCTGCCTTCGGAGCGTCATGGTTGAGTGATACCCACATAACCACCGTTATATATACAGCGTATATTTCCAACATTATAAGAAGTCAGTTTGTTTGTTTGTTTGCGATTAGCGAACTCAACGCTAATCTTAGGAAGTACTATTCAGTATCCATATTTTTAGACGTCCCTTCGAATGAATCTCGCTAGATACGTTTACGTTTTAAAACAATTTACTGCGCGGATTTATTTTGATTTTAGTTCCCGACGTTTCGAATGCTTTACAGCAATCATGGTCACGGGAGAGACTAAGGTATTTGACGCCTCAGAGGTTTATATACTTGTTACAGTGGTCGTCGTCGTAAACGTCGGGAACTAAAAATCAAAATAAATCCGCGACAAAATCCGAAAAGGGAGTTTCATTTATAATTTATTAACATTTTAAAAACTGATATAACTAGTTAATGAATAAAAGTACGTACTCGTATGACATCATCCTGGTCCCAAGGTTCATCAATATTGTTACTTAGATTTAAACTACTGTTTTCAGTTAGGCCGTGAACGAATGCGATCGCACTAGTAATAGTTCTCTGTTCATTTGTAGATCTAAAGTAAAAGCTGTTGTTTGAAAAATTTAAAACGTCGGTAAATGTTTGTCTGATCCGTTTTCCTATATCGAAAATCTCTTCGTAACCTATTCCTGTGAGGTGGCTGGTGGCCACTTCTAAAGTGGAATTCCACGTAGAAGCAGCACAGTTCTCGATGTCCTGTAAAAATATAAGTACCTATTTAACATAAAATGCTTCACTATTATGGATAAAATATTTAAAAGCATAGTACTCTATGAAATGAAAATATGTACTTTCATTTTATTCGTATCCTCACTGATTATTAAGAAATATAATGGAATGTTGGGATATCAACACAGCACCATCTAGTTCAATGGTAAGTAGTTAGGAATTTAACTTCAAATTCATATATTATTATAAATATAAGAACCAATGACTGGAAAACAAACAGTCGTGATCACAAAAATAAATGTCCCTAGCAGGATTCAAACCCCCGACTACTGGCATTGCAAATAAAGCCACTAAACCGAGCTAAACGTGTAAAACTATTATAAAGTGATATTTACCATACAGTACAATAACAAAGTACAAATTATAAAGTGATATTTACCATACAGTACAGTAAGAAAGTACAATACATATAGTGTTGTGGGTAGTCAGCGTCGGATTCTAGCCAGTCGGCCTTAACAGGCGGCGGAACTACCAGCTAAAATCGTTGACACCTTACGAACTCTCACCATTGGCTCCAAGTAGCTGTTTTGCACGCAGCGGCCACACCCCGGTAACCACGTCGACTCGTGGGCTAAACCTGGTAGAGAGGGGCTTAAGTGTTTCGGCACTCAAGTCTTGCGGTTGCCCCCCGCATAGTGCATAGGGTCTGTCTTGGCCTCATTGGCAATCCACCACCGGTGGCGAGGCAGCTAGGCATTGGTAGAAGGCCTGAAGGGCGGCGATAGGGGTCATATAGCTATCGTTCGGCCAGACACTGCATCCAGCTCTCCTCCAGTCGTAACGGTTTCCGTTCCATTGGAACAAGGAGGGTAAGGACGAGAGAGTGCTTCTGTGTTTGCGCGCACACTTAAGCACTTTAATATATCCTGCGTACATGACTGCTTCCGTTTAATGGCTTTTGATTATTAAAGTCCTACGGCGATGGACAGAGGTAGAGAGGTCTGGCTGTGTTGTAAGCTGGGCTTTGTCTGATGTCTGCACGTAGGCGGCTCAAGGAGAGTGGTCGTTTTTGTGCTGCAATTTGGGTGACAGCACGGATTGGGCAGCACATTGAGTGACGAAGCAGCCCTATTCACGGAGGCACTGCTTCCCCTGCTTAGCCGGGGAGGGGACTAGAAAAGGTGTCCCAAAAATTGTTCACCCTTACACCTTATGGGGGGTATTAACCACGGCTGCCTACGCAACCCGTAATACGTGGTCGAAGCTACAAAAAACAAATAAAACTATCAAATATGACATTTGGTGCGTGGAATGTACGCACTCTTATAGATCGAGACAGCAATCTATGCCCTGAACGTAAGACAGGTAGCACGTGAACTTGCTCGCTACAATATAGACATAGCTGCACTCAGTGAAACCCATCTAGCTGAAGAAGGAGAACTTGAAGAGCGTGGCGGTGGATACACATTCTTTTGGAAGGGGACTGCCGCGTCTAAACCCAGATGCTCGGGAGTAGGTTTTGCCATTAAGACGACAATAGCAAAAAAATTAAGCGAATATCCAACGTACACTTCAGATCGCTTAATATCATTACGCCTACACCTATTTAATGACAATTATTTAAATATAATAAGTGTATATGCACCCACCATGACCAATCCAGACGAGGTTAAGGACAAATTTTATGAAGAATTAGCTCAAATTCTGACTAAAATCTCGCCTAGGGAGCAAATTCTAATCTTAGGGGATTTTAATGCGAGAGTTGGGCGTAACTTCGAAGCGTGGCCTTGTGTGTTAGGTAGACATGGAATCGGCAATATAAATAGTAACGGGCAAGCACTACTTAGCCTCTGTTCACAATTCAGTTTATCTATTACTAACACTCTTTTCAGATTACCGATGAAACACAAGGCTACGTGGATGCACCCTCGTTCTAAGCTCTGGCATCTAATTGACTATGCGATTGTTCGTCAAAGAGACATACCCCAAGTTAAAATTACACGTGTTATGCGAGGTGCAAATTGCTGGACAGACCATAGACTAGTTATTACGAAACTTAATCTACGACTTCATCCTCCTCGTAGATCATTTTTAGCAAGACCAGCCAGCTTAAACGTAGGGAAACTTGAGAATCTTAACACGAGGGAAGAATATGTCTACGCTCTTAATTCTGCACTGGCAACTTCTACTGCGTCAGATGGTGACCTTCATGTTCGATGGCGAGACTTCTCTTCTCGGCTCATGGACGTCAGTACTCAGATACTGGGCACAAAAACGCGCAAAAATGAGGATTGGTTTGATGAAAATGATGAGATTTTGTCAGAAGCCTTGAAAAAGCACCGAAATCTACTTAAGCAACAAGACTGCAGTAGACCGTATAGTACCGCAAATAACATAAAACAGAGTAGTTCTGAATTGCGTAAATTAACAAGGGGTATTAAAGATAAGTGGTGGCTTGAAAAAGCCGAATACATTCAGTGGCTAGCTGACACTAAACAACTCGGTGCATTCTATGGGGAGGTCCGAAATCTAATTGGTACAAGTCATCGTGCTAACATCCCTATTAAATCACGCGATGGGTCTTTGCGTCTATCGTCGAAGGAAGAAATACTTGCGCGGTGGGCTCAGCATTTTAACGACCTTCTCAGCTTAGATCGTTCAGCAGATATGACATTTATCCAATCATTGTCCACGCTACCCACAGTCGCTGAACTAGACGAGCCCCCAACTTTAGAAGAAGTCAAAGATGCTATCAAACAATTACATAACAAAAAGGCGGTTGGTATTGATAATATCCCAGGGGAATTACTTAAGTACGGGGGTGAAAGAATTCATGAGGTCATCGGGAATCTATTCGTGACCATGTGGAATGAGGAGCGGGTACCAGATACTTTCAAAGTATCGCGAATAAGCACTCTTTATAAAAACAAAGGCGACCGATCAGACTGCAACTCATACCGAGGAATTTCGCTGTTATCGACCCCTGGAAAAGTATTTGCGAAAACCCTTCTGAACCGTCTCATTCCAATATCTGAAAAAATTCTTCCAGAGACCCAGTTTGGCTTTCGTCTTGAGAGAGGAACCTGTGAAGCTATATTCTCCATCCGCCAGGTGCAAGAGAAAAGTAAAGAGCAAGGTCGACCCCTATATCTCTGCTTCATCGATCTTGAAAAGGCATTCAACAGTGTTCCTCGAGAAGCTCTGTGGGTTCTGTTGATAAAACTAGGATGCCCTGAAAAATTTGTACGGCTGATACGACTCCTCCATGACGATATGATCTGTTGCGTCACGGTAAAAGACGAGCAATCAGATTTTTTTAATGTTACCTGTGGCGTGAAGCAGGGATGTGTACTTGCACCAACACTCTTTGCTCTGTACTTTGCTGTCGTCATACGAGAAACCCTGAAACGAACTTCAGAAGGAATTCGGATCCGTTTTCGAACAGATGGCAATTTATTCAATCGGGCCAGATTGAAGGCTTGTACAAAGGTCTCTTATACCACCATAACCGAGATTATGTACGCTGATGACCTATGCTTTGTTGCCGACACCTGTGACGGTTTGCAGACGCTGATAAGTTGCCTTAACGACGTTTGCTGTAAGTTTGGTCTCTCCATTAACGTCAAGAAAACTGAAGTGATGGCTGTGAACGTAAACGACCAGCTATTATTTCCTGACATCTTAGTTGGCAACAGCAGACTGAAGCAAGTGGAGAGCTTCAAATATCTGGGCAGCATGGTCACATATAAAGGGGATCTAGACGCAGAAGTCAGTCACAGGATTTGTGCCGCAGCAGCAGCTTTTGGCAAACTACAATCCAAAGTTTTTCGGTCTCACGATCTCAAATTGACCACCAAGATCTCGGTTTACATGGCAATAGTTCTCCCAAACCTGTTATATTCATCGGAAACCTGGTGCCTCTATCGTAGGCATATAAAAACTTTGGACAAATTTCATCTTAAATGCCTCCGAAACATATTGAACATCAGATGGTCAGACCGTATTAGAAATACGAATGTTTTAAAACGAGCCAAAGTTTTTGGCATAGAGGCTTACTTGATGAGGCGCCAGCTAAGATGGTGTGGTCATGTATCTAGAATGCATGAAGATAGACTAGCTAAGCGCATCTTCTATTCTGAGCTCGTAAATGGTAAACGAAAACGTGGTGGTCAGTTGCTGCGTTACAAAGATGTTCAGAATAGACACTTCAAAAGATGCAAAATTGACCCCTTGGTATGGGAAAAGCAAGCACAAAATCGGCTCGAGTGGAGACGTTACGTATATCGTCAGGTCGATGCCTTTGAGGAGGAAAGAAGGTTGCAATTAGATGCAAAACGTGACGACCTTAAAGCTGGACCACCTACAGCCATTACCTGCAATTTCATTAACGGTGTTTTGACATGTCCGCTATGTGCTCGGAGTTTTTCAGCCAAAGTTGGATATGCTAGTCACATAAGAGCACATGAAAGAGCAACACACCAAAGCTCACCACCCTAGAAAGTTATCGAATGCAGTCGCTGTGGCCGAAATCGGCTAGATGTCATCATCATCATCACCATACCACATACCGTTTTACACTAGAAAAATATTATCAGTAATTATGGAAGCTTAAATAAATACAACACCTTGTTTTTTTGGAATTATAATGTCCCATGCCAAGATGGGAGGATAGACTATTTACCTAGAGTTAGAACTATTATATGAATTAGTAGGATTCACCTTGACTTGAATTACCTCAAAATTATATTAGGACTATAATAGAGAAGAAAGAAGCATTAAAGAAGTAGTAAAGTAATACCTCATACCTGTATACAATGTACACTAGATTTTTCCTCAAATTGTTTTCTTATTTCCACAATAAGCTTATCATATAATGTTTTCATATTCTTAGTAACCGAGTCCCCAGGGTTGCGGTTGCCATGCCTGATAAGCGACCACACTCCAACCGGCTTACAACCTTAAATATTAGAGTAACATATGATGGGACTCGAAAAAAAAATAGATTTTAAGACAAATTGGCGATTTAGTTTTGTAATTTCGATACGATTTATGACACTAGCGTCATGAAAAGAAATCAATCGACATATAAATAAAATCAAAATCTGTAATCCATGTAGCCAAAGCCAAGCCTCTGAAACATATAGTCGGCCAGCGGACGTGAGAGCCCAAGCTGCCATACACTAATGTCCCAAACGAGTGCATGGCAGCTTGGACTGGCTTTGACCAAAGGTTAAGAACTTACGTTCGGACTTATATATGTACATACATACATACATATCAAACACATAACCCTTTTTAGGCATCACTATAGTCGGTTAGAAAAGGTTTGTCAATAGAGACAAATCTAACACGTAGTTTAAGTTGTAGAGCGCGTATTATAACCTATTTATTTTAAATTCAAATTATTCATAATCGCAGTATTCACTCGTTAACTCGTTTAATGAGAGGAAATATGACTTCACTTTATTATCATTATGACAAGCTATTTGAATAAAATTGGATTGAAGTTTCGGTTAAATTTACTTACAATGAATAGTTAAAGTAGAAAAAAATACCGTATTATGTTTAAAACATAATATGAGATATCCACTGTCTTGTTTACGTCATAAACTTATAGTAAAGTAAGTATTTTTTTACTAAGTCGCATTTTTTTTAATATTCATTATATATATATATATATATATATATATATATATATATATATATATATATATATATATATATATATATATATTTTATAACAATCAAGTTATAAGGGTATTTTCAAAACGGAGCAAACATTTAAACTATAAGAAAAGAATTCCGTAAAGAAAAAGTAAAGATTTTCGTAAAAACAAGTGTTTACGAAATAATTTGGGCCACCGTGCTAAGTTTGGCCAGCGTTTTAGTAGTCTATGTTCGAATCCCCACTTGGCAGACTTCCGTGTCGTTCGAAAACTTGCCCAGGTTCTATGAGATATACAGAATCGAAACCCGGGATATGAATCCTATTCACTCGGCTTCCAAAGCGAACCTGTTACCACTGGGCTACCACTGTCTACTGATATTAAAAAAGTACGATACTATAACAGAAAAGATGTAAAGCAAAAAAATATTTATAAATACAGATTTAGTATTAAATCTAATATAGTCTGTGACCTTTAGTTCGTGGTACGAGTATGTCGGTCATCGACATATAACTGCTATACTCACTCTAAATGTGTTCACGGAACCTAATACAGAGCATAGGGGAACCTTGTGAAGGACGTTAGTTAACTGTTTCATTATATTAAATATATATTTTTTACTATCTAGTTAGATCTATATATAAGTGAATGTTCGTTTTTTGTTTGTCCTCCTCTATGGATTTCTAAACAATTCATCCGATTTTGACGAAACTTTCCTAAATCGTTTAACGTATGCCCGAGAAAGTGTGTGGCCAAAAAAAACAAGAAGTTTTTTTTTTAATATATTGGTGCTCTGTGCGTTTCTAAACTATTCATCCTAAGACACGCAAAGCGAAGGTACGTTACGTTACTGGTAGAGCCGCTTGTTACGTATTACTTAATCAAATATACTCGTGTAATAATTAACATTTACATACTAACCGCTTAGACACCAACCGTCGCATTCAGAGTCACTTAATGAACCTGAAGTCGAGAATTCTCCACTTAATGGTTCATTAAGTGACTATGTGTGTGACGGTAAGTAAGAAAAAAATAAGGAAGTCTAACTATATAACTATAAAAATACTTACCAGGTAATACTTTTGCATTCCTAATATCACCTCTTACACTATCGTAAGCAGTTTTTGATGAAAATAATTCATAGTTGCACGGTGAATTGAAGTAACAATATTCTTCACTTAGAACTAATCCTATCATATAAAGAACTATGATTTTAAAAAACATTATAAACTAAAATTGTTATAATTAAATTTTAAACCAATATAAAACTTAAAAAAAAACGCGATTAATGGTATTTAATATTCATTTTGAAATATTTCAAGTACGCTACGTGCTCTTACAAGTTGATTCGAGACACTGTGAGACACAAATGTATAGGTAGGTACATGTACAATGTAGTAATATATATTGTGTAAATTGTGACGTCATAAATACATGAAACTATATTTTAGAGGCTTTGTAAAATAAAATATTGAATAGCTTCTTTAATTATTATATATACAAAGAATAACTTTTCGTATCAATTTTGACCTTCAAATTAGGATTACATTTTACAGGATATATCTTTATTAGAATATCTGCTGCAATAATACAGATATTATAAATGAAACTACCTTTTCGGATTTTGTCGCGGCATTCAAAACGTCGGGAACTAAAAATCTAAATAAATCCGCGACAAAAACCGAAAAGGTAGTTTCATTTATAATGTCGAATATTCGCGTAAACCTAAGAAAGTATTATAATACAGATATTATTATTCTTAATTTTTCGCGAACTTATTTAGATTTTTGGTTCCTGACGTTTACAGCTAATATGGTCACGGGTCGTATTCGTTATTACCAGGTTCGATTTTGTTTGGTTCATGTTCAATTTAATGTCTTCGTAAGTAAAAAAGCGCACTCAAAACCGTTCATTTAAATGATTCAAATATGACTGAAAAATCATAGGAATTTCGTAGTAACAGCTAACAGCTTGGGAGTTGAAAGTTGCTGGTGTTTTCATCCCGTGCCTGCCGGATAGCTTATATCCTGTTGGTCTTGCGCCTGATCTATCACCGAAATTGTGGCGAATGGTACACAAGAGTATGGGGGTGTAAGGATAGAGTGACCTTATGTTTGGAATCATACTTTTTAACATATGACATAATATAGTATTTTCTGCGTTCAAGGCTACAGAACAATTCACCAAAGTTTTATCAATTGGATGAATGATTTAGGAAACTATAGAGAACAAACGTAAGTAGATCAGACGGACAGAAACGCGACCTTGAATAAAACAATTCATGAATGGTTAAGAACGCATAGAGTACACACTCATATACCGAGATATATTAATCTACATTTATGTCTTTATTCCTATAATCTGTTGTATAATTCCTATTTTGAACAATTACATTAAAAATGTTACGTAAACTAACAAATTTACATTGAAATTTTGACAATTTTATTTTTTTTAGCTTTAGCACAGATAACATAATACTATACTAGTAAGTAACTTCTCACAAGATGTGAAAAACATTATTTTTTCCATTAAAAAAAGATATAGCCAGGATTATAACAGTCATATCTTTTTTTATTAAAAACAAATTATTAAAATAGGATGATTAACTCATTGCGGACAAACAGCGCGACACGAAACTTTTATATAAGTAATACGAGCAATTCCCGCGGCTTCGCCCGCGTTTTAATCACTATTAAAAAATAGGAATTGGTGGTAGAACATTGAAAATTCTAAAAATCAGTGCAGTAGTTTTTGAGTTTTGCGCGAACAGACAGACAGACAGCTAGACGCGGCGGAGGAATTTGCTTTATAATATGTATAGATAGATAAAGAAGATATTATGGAAATAATAGTAGGTATATCTTCGTATCTTAGAATATAGATTATCTCAATTATTGATTGATAAAAATGAATGACAATAAGGCAAGGTCATAAACTGAAGTACGCGCTATCTATTTGTATTAGCTATTCGTGATCACACCTCCTTTAAAATGTAACACGATGTCAATGAGATGTTTTTGATATGAGTGCACGTGTTGTAATAATAGTGCTCGAATAGTCGCTTCTTTATGACGTATTTAGCAAGAAGGTGGCCAAAGCAATAAAACCTTAATAGTATAAATATAATCAAAATTCCGTTCAAAAGTTCATTGCAAATGCAGGATAAAACTGTTCTGCTTGACTTAATTAAAAGTATTGTTTTTTACTTTTTAATTAAAAAAAATTTTAAAAAATTAAAAAAAAATTTTTTTTTAAGAAAAGTCTATTGGTTTACGTGTAATAGGCAAAAATAATTTTGTATTTTTAATTATTAATAACTAATTAAATAATTAATTGATAGGGTGAGCAATTACGAATTTGAATTGAGCATTTTGTGAGCAATTAAGAGCACTTATCAATTAATCTGAGCGGTTATAGTTCCAAGCCAACTTTTTCGAGCTAGTTAAAGACTGAAATTATTCAAGATATAGTAAGTATGTAATGCATAGTTAAACTACACGTGGAGAGTCGCAAGTAACCGCTAGTAATCAATATACATTCACGTGAACGTCATGATAAGTACTACGCAAAGTAATTGAAGGAGTATGCGAAACCACATTTTTACAAGTTATTATTTATTTACGGTTATTTAAACGCTTATCTTATCGATAAAAAATCTATGAAAGGAAACGAAATTATTATAACTAAACGATTAAATACATATAGGCAAAGTAGGTAAGTATAAGTGAGTTATGACATTCTATAGTGAATTGCCTCAGACACACACTTTATTTCGTCGTGAATGTTTTACTAATTTATTATTAATAATAATAAATCATTAAAGTAAGCCCAGTGGGCAGCTTGTAGCGAGCTGTTAGTCAGTACCGACACCTTAGTTCTGTGCCTGAGGTCTTCCGGGGGACAACATCCGTCCCTCGCCTCTGGCTTGCTTTTATTGGTCAATATCGCTGGGACATCATGATGAACCTTTAGTATGCTAATCTGACGTGCTCAAGTATGTCAAGATATCTTTTTTTTACATTTTTAGCAATTCACTGCAAGCGTGCGTCACTTCCAAATCATCAGTTTAAGAAATGGAAGCATATGACACGCTTGAATATGTCCATATCATTGATTTTTTTTACAATTTTGAAAGTCTGTAGACGCTTCCCCCACCGCTGAAAGTAGAAATAATATAGGACCATTTATTCTTCCAATTATCTAATCTACAATATCTTATAGGTTTCCGTGAAGCTCGAGTAAATCCATATTTAGCATCATGGGATCCCCTACTAGTACAATTTGAGAAATAAATAAACCAAAACTAGTCATAAACTAAATTCAATAAATACTAAAGTTTCCTACATGAATAACAGGACTAACAGGAAATCAAATTTAAAATTAAAACTGACACATGACATGAAATATTTTTGAAAAACAGTCTACTGAAATTGCACCAAAATCTAAAGAGTCGTAGCTGCCTGCTACAGAATGCATGGCAGCATTTGATACCTTTAGAACTTAACCGTTGAAATAACATAAAATTATTAAGTTTGGCTCAGTTTGTAGTGACCCTACTTTCTGCGCAAGCAGTCGCGGGTTCGAGTGCTGCTGGGAGCATTAATTTGTTAACACGAATGTCTTTATACTCCAGTTATGAGTATTTATATATTTATATTTATAATACGAGTATGTATATATTTAAAAGTTATAAATGTATCAAATATCTGGTATCAAATATAATTCAAGTTTCGTAGCTTAGCCACAGATCTAGATGGCGCTGTGCAATAATGTTCCAACATAAATTATAACTGTCGCGCTTACGTCAATGATATTCTCTCGTGATGAGAACTACATGGTTGAGGCAAATTTCATCCAAATCCATTTTATAATTTACTTGTAACTGAGTTAGATATAAATACAAAATAAAGAATTTTTTGACTCTTGCGCATTTAGACGTAGAAAAATAGTCAATATACTTACATTATTCAGTATTACGTTATTTGCCACTCTTTATATACAAACTTACACCGACATTGATTTATACTCTAATTATATACAGAGCGTATTTGTATGTAGGGAGTAGTACCTCTGAAACTTATCAGTCTAAAATTCTTGAACTAAAATGAAGCTACATTATCTTCGAGTGCTTTTTTTATTTACACGAAGACCGTTTTGTATTCAGCCCGTTTAGCGTCCCACTGCTGGGCATCAGGCTACCACGCTAGGTCTACCATTGCCATGTTGTATTGAAAGCTGGGTTCTCTCAGATATGCAGGTTTCCTCACGATATTTTCCTTCACCGTAAGACCTTTTACTGTTATAAATCAAACTATATCAATTTCCAAACCGTTTGCAGTTTATGAACGTGTTTATTTGTTGATTTGAGTAAACCGTTAATTAAAATAGATAATTGTCGCCGATCGATCGCAGCTATGTTATTACCCGACATATGTACATAAGCTTTCCGCTTTAATTATATTTAAAAGTTGTGGCTAAGAAATTACTGTCATTTAATTTTACTGTACAATTTTCCCTCAACATGTTTGTTTTAGAAATACTTTTATTTTTTGTTTCTTTGAAGTTTGTTCGTACTAAAAATCTGTTGTTGTTATAACATCAGTTATATTTTGAACTTATACTTTAGGTACTATTTAGCCTGCCAAATATTATTGACTTACACGTCATGCTCGCTGGTATCGCATGATACATAATAAAACCATATACCTACTCAATTTGAATATTTGTACGAGTAGTTGCATGTAGATATGTTTAAAATTTACCTATTACCTATGTGTAGTGACTCAAATCAAATACGCTGCAAAAGTAATAGTAGTGACTCAAAATAAATACGCTAAATAGTTAACTGCTGATTTTAAAGTTTTACTTATATTATGCTTTTCAATAATAGAAATCGTCTAATATTTTTTACGATTTCGAAGCTGTAAGGCGGCAAGCGGGGAAAATGATAAATTATGATTAATAAAAAAGGATTGAATGTTAAATTTAATCAATTAATTACAGTTGCGAAGATAAATTTGTATATTTTTGGCATTTTTACAGAGTGAAGTGTTAGTAAGTTAGAAGCTATAGATATATCACGGTATGCCTACAGCGTGCGCATGCGCAATTTCGTTCTGATTGTAATGAATCCATGTCACCGCGCCGCTAAACTGGCTGCGTGGCTTTACTATTCTTCTTTCATGAATTGTTTCAGGAGTAAGATTTTTATTACAAAATAATGTTGTGCACTAAACTCGTGTAGCGAAATACTTCGTTCTAAACAATATTACTATGTCGGAACTAATTTTCCGAAATCTATAAAGATTTTTTGAAAAACACAAATGCATCTTTTTTAGTTACTAGTGGAAACTATAATTACAGTAGGAAATAATAAATATTCTATAAAAACGCAAGTGATATTTAAGCGAATAACTTAATTACATTTAGGTGTAAATTTTCAAGTAATGTAAGCTGACAATAATTATCAACTCTTTAAGGGTCGTAGGTGTCACAAACTATTAAAATAAACCATTACATTTTTTGTAATTTAAAATTAACAGCTTTTCACTAAATGCATATGAAAGAACTTTTTATTTATTTTAACTTACGTCCAGCGTAACTATCCGGGTTTGCTAGTTAATGAAAAATAATTCCAATGTAATTTCTTCTTGTAACGTTGTCATCTTTTTCATGCTGATGAAATGTACATATAGGGGAGAGGGTGGTAAGACGGGGTAGCAGGTAAGACAGGGTACCCAGCAAAAATCGGGATTAAAACTAACCAATCTTGTTTATTTATGCGTCATTCGATGCGATATCATGACACCATTCAGTAGATAGGTTATTGTAATTCATAAGTGTACATTGTCAAAATTATCATGAAAATCTGTTTCACTGCAAAGTGCTTAAAAAACTTTATTTTTGACACGTGGTTGTGGCTTATTAAATAATGCTAGCTAAACAGGTGTGACTTTTATTGGCGCTTAAACTAACACAAAATAAGATACTCATTGTGTTCTTTTAAAATTGATAAAAGTTTCTCTTTGTTCTTAATATTACTACAAAATAATATGGTGGAGCAAGATGGGGAGATGAATACCTCGTCTTGCCCCGTTATGAGAATGTATTCTTTATTGCACAAAAAGTAAACGTTCTGTTTACTTAATAGTAATAATACAGAAAAGTTGTGACCAAAGGTGGATTGGAATGATATGAATAGAAATCATTCTATTTGTTTGCACGAAATCGGTTCGTCTTTTGTTGCCCCAATGAGTACAGCAGTAAATGAATTTCATAAGTGTGGAGTTTGTTTCTTTGACCTCTTTGGCCTCTGTAGTCCAGTTAAATGACAGTTAAATCTAAATCAACCATGTACTGAGGAGTATCTCAAGGCTTATGTAATGTCATTGCTGTCCCAACAATTAAACATACCCTAACTTACCACAGGGGGTACCCCATCTTATCACCACCTCGAGGTAAGATGTAGTATTATTTTTTTGTTTTTTTTTTTTCTAAAATATATGACAAATAGCTCCAAATATAATCAAATATTTGAAGATTATTAAATAGTTATTCATTTTCTTTTATTGTTCTTCAAACCTTAAGACTGTATCCCATCTTACCACACTCTCCCTATAAAAAAATCCTTTTACTTATTTTCAATGCGAAAGTGTGTTTGTTCTTTTATTTGTTTGGCTTTCTTCCACACAATGGACAGGTGTCATTTTGCATGGAAGGCATTAAGGGCTGAAGAGTGCAACTATTTTTTGTTTTTACTATTACTTTAAACAGTTCTGGAATATAAGCAATTTATAAAAAATATGGTATCTTTTTGAAATTGAATCTTTTTCCTTTAAAACCACTAGTTTTTGCCCTGACTTAGGATAAGAACTAAGGACCTCTTCTAGCGCTTCACATACACTATACAAAGAAGTTGATCGATAATTGATTGCTTGCTTATCTTCTAAAACTAAAGGGAAACTTATTACTAAAAAATACAGTACCGTACCTACATACTTTATACGTCACAAGGTTTAATTCAATTCAATTCTCTTGTTACTGGCTTCAAGAAGGTTTAATAATATTACATCAGCAGTACAAAATATTAAAATACAATATAAATATAACAGTAAAAATATTTAGCACCTCTGTATCTCTAATTAATATATAAGCTAGTTTTTCCTTGAGTTTTACTAGACTTATTTTGCAACAATTTTACATTTAATACATTCTTTGGATCGAAACCAGCAATATGGGATTATTCGTAAAAAACGGAAACTTTTCTTTGCGGTTATCTTTAACACTTCTAAGACTTACTGGCTACTGGCCGCCAACTCATTTAAATGGCAAAAAATTGGTCCTTTATAGGTGTTATGGATTTTTATGCTTTTTATTAATAAATGGTAAGTAAGTAATATAATTGAACTCCACCGAATCTGAACATAAAATATTTTTGAAAAATCTTATTTTACTCGTATCAAGTATTATGCATACAGTTATACACCAAACCAATAGTTTGTAGAATATCTTTCTGTCTGTCTGTGACCGCATCATGAGAAATTTATGGGACAAATTTGAAGAAGATGAAGAAATTTAGTATGATGATAGCTAGTGTCCGGGTCAATATATAAGATCCTTTTTACTGCGGAAAAATATCTAATTTCTGAGAAATAGGTAGAAATAGTAAAAAAAACATAATAAAGTAAAAAATTAGCATTTGGTCTAAAAATAAAAAATATAATGTCTCGATAGGGCCACCCTTATCACCTAGGGGAATAAAAATTAGCCTACGACCTATTCTCAGCCCTACCAAATATACTCAAAAAAATGTCATAAAAATCGGTCAAGCCGTTTCGGAGGAGTTCGATAACAAACACTGTGACACGAGATTTTTAAATATATGAGATTAATACAATGTAATAATCAGACGAACTTCTAAAGGTTGATCAACATAATTGTCTAAGGGAATAATATTGTTTCATTCCAAGAAGGTCAGCTAATTCCTACTCGTATCTCTTGAGAACTCTTAAAACGATTTAAGTAAGACTTTGTTAAAGTCACTTTAAAATAAATAAAATAAGCATTTATTATACAAGTGACTTATTTAATACTTAATATTTTATTTAATATTTTTTTTAAATATTTATATAATGTACAGGTGTATTCCTCATAACAGAAATAGGAGACTTGTGCCTCATATGGGGTGATTTACCTCTTATGACTGGTACTGCGTTTGTTCTATTCACAAATATGGCCCACTGTTTAAAATGTTTAAACGTTGTTGTTCGAAGAAGGGCGATACTTAAAATAATTACTGAGGGTAGTGCAGATTTAAGTGAAGAAAAGAGTATTGAAGGACTTAGTATTATAGAAAGGTAAATTGATTTTTGAGAGCTGCAATGAATTTTTAAAATAAATATTAGAGTTTTATAAATGATATTATGTTGGGACATTATTATACATTTTGTTACGGAAACCAGATAGTTTGGGAAGTTGACATTGTTTTACTAATACTAACATTGAGAAAGTACATAAAGCCGTAAACCAGCCGTGTCAAATTATCGGACGGGATAAGAATGAAAATTACCTTAAGTTTACGCGTATATTGTACGCTATAATGTTTTTACCTTTGACTGGTAGCAGAGGTTCAAACTGATTATCAGGATACAGTTATTATAGATAGTTTAAATTTGGGTTATAATGAAGAGATATAAATTGTGTAAAAGGGTCTTGAAATTTTGATACTTGCGTAATGAAAATCAAGACAAGTAGTTGCACTGATTATACTTATTTTAATCGGACAGAATTTCGGCTTATCGACTATATTATTTTTTTGAAAATAAAACCGGAGGCATGAGATTTGATTAATACACAATTCGCTATCAACGATGTTGGTTTGCCTCCGCAGCCTTGCACACGATAACCCATTATTGTCTAACAAACAGGATGATGGAAATCATTCACGTCAGCAATTTTTTTTTTGTTTTAAATAAATCTTACCTCAATTTTCCCTATTACAAGATTTAATCGAGAGACACGTCAGCGCCAATTGTGTTACCTTATACTAACTCTTCTCACCCTCATTGGATGGTCCAGGAGCGCTGAAAACAATGATTTTTCCTTACGAGCTTGGTGAGTGTAATTTAACTTACTTTTTTTGGTCTGACTACTATTTTAAATTCCAAAATTTAATGTGTGTCCTTAAAGTATCTAAATGAATTAATGTATAAAATAAATATAGACCAGGCAGTGATACACCAACGGTAACGCGGTAGCTTATAAAACCGAGTGAAATTTTCATGTGCGAATCATTTCCAGGGTGATTACCACTTATCTTAGGATGAAGGCAAACATCGTAAGGAAACCTGCATATCTGAAAGAGCTTCGTAAGTTTTTGAAAAAGATGTGAAGTTCGCTGACCTGCACTTGGCCACCGTGGTAGATTAAAGGGTGAATACATATAACACAAGCTGTGCTAGACTTAGGCTATTATTAAAGTAAAAAAAAATACTATTTTATCTATTGTACTATTTCATTAGGTACCCATACGATACAAGCAAGTCACCAGCATATGAACTTACGTACATACATCAAGTATTGTTAACATTCATAGCAGCGACATTAAATGTGAGCAAAGATATCCTGGTGACCACGCTCATAGCACAGTGCAGATGCCGCTTGCGTTTAGTAGGACTTTCTCTAAGAAATTTATGCAACGATCAATATTTTACTGACGTGAGTATATTATATCTGATTTTTAAGTGTCAATAGTTGTTACAATTTATGATTACAACATTATTTGTTTGTTTGTTGGTTAGTTAGTTTGTTTGTTTGTTTGTTGGTTAGTTAGTTTGTTTGTTTGTTTGTTGGTTAGTTAGTTTGTTTGTTTGTTTATTTGTATGTCTGTTCGTTTGTTTGTTTGTTTATTTATTTTTTTATTAATTATTTATTACACAGGTGCTAACAGAGCGTACATTCTTACAAAAGTAGGGGATATACAACAAAAAAGACAAAAAAATCTAGACTAATTAACTAATTAAAGCAGATTGATGAAGCTTAATTTAAGTGGTTTTCTTAAATTTACACAGTGAATCGAAAAAAAAAATATCAATATCATGACTTGTACATAATGTTTCGTGAGAACGTAAAATTCTGTTCAGAGGCGCATTATGATGTGATGTATTACATTATTATGTGATATGCATATATGGAAAAGTTCATAATTGTGTTCCTACAGACATTTAATGTTTATTTATATTTTAGGTATCAACGTCGGATAGAATTGACCTTAAGCCCTTTTCCGAAACTTTGAAATTCACACAAGCTCAAGAGGACATAGTCCAGAAACGTGTCAAAAGCTGCGCGATCAGGCATCAGAAAGTCTTGGAAGCAATTTCACTGCTACAGAACACCTTCTCGGAGCCTACATTCTTCCAATTTACTGTTACTCTTATTATAATTTGTGCAACTGCTTTCGAACTTGTGACTGTGCGTACAACTTACGTTTTAAGAATATTTAAAAAACTTATTATTGGAATCAATAAAATATTATAACAATTTTAACAACTTTATTACAAAATTCAAACAATTTATCATCTATTCTTACACTTTTGAATTAACTTCTGGTTATAAAAACAATTTAACGCTAAACTACTCAGTGATGCACCAAATCGTATTTCGCGCCATTACGAGAGAGCGGTAAAAATGTAAAGCTTGTTCACAGATTATATAAAAAAACCAAGTGAGATTATCCTTATTATATTTTAATTATTTATATTTATATTTAATTTTATTTTAGCAAACTGGCAACTATGTACGATTTATTTCAATGGCCTTCTATCTTGTGGACATGATGTTCCAAGTGTTTATATACTGCTATGAAGGGGAACACCTCTTAGTAGAAGTAAGTAGAGTTAATGAACTGTTAGTAGTTTTTAGTCAAACATTTTTAAATCATTTAGTTACTCCGCCCAATCACTATCAATACCTACTATACGACCGGGTTTCTCCCTCGGTACAATTTATTTTTTCTAACCCACTTTTTAATGTTTGCCATCATAGATCTCTTCTTTTTTACCGAATCTTACAAATATATAATTTCTATTTAGAGTGAAGATTTAGCTGACGCAGCATACGACATTCCGTGGTACTCCAGCTGCGTGCGCACGCGCAGGTCTATACTGATAATAATGGTTCGATGCCGTCGCGTCGCCAAACTTACTGCGGGTGCCTTTACTACACTTTCTTTAACTACTTTTATGGCAGTAAGAATCTTAATTACTACATTTTAGATGATAATCACAACAGCTAGTTGTTTAAAAAAATGTCTACCACTGTAGCTTAAATAAAAAATATTTGTTTCAGATAATAAAAACATATTATTCGTTATTTACATTATTACAGCAAGTTACAGAGCGAGAGTAAGGAAATTACCTTTCTATTTTTATGTAAGTATGTTACTTAGCATTAATAACACTCAAGAAAGCTTATATTATTAAACTGGCAACTCACGTCCCTAGACGCTGCCTGCTAAATTTAAAGTTTGTAACACAAAAATCCGTCCCGTATTGAAATAAAAAAATTAAATAAAATTTATAAAATAAAAGTTGCCTAAGGTACTCCTTATTATATTAGCTATCTGTGAGTGAATGTTCCGTCAAAATCAGTCCAGCCGTTTCAGAGATTAGCCGGAACAAACAGCCAGACAGACAAATTTTTTTCTTGCTAGTACCGTATATATACTATCATATGCATTAAGTGAAAACTGTTATTTGGAAATTATAAGCAGACACTTCAATTTTATTTATATGTATAAAATTAAATGTATCTCGGAAATGGCTGTACATTATCGCCATCTCGCTTTTGATTATATTTTTGTTTTAATGTATGATTTACAATTAATTAAAACATATTATTTTTAGATCGCGAAAGACAAATAAGAAGTAGAATACAGTCGATTCGAATCGATCGGGTAAACATCAGTAAGGATTTTAATAATTATTACAGTTATTTGGTGACACAGTTCTTAACTGCAAATGGCACAAGACTTCTATTACTTACTATCTCAAGAAGATACTCACGCTGGCAAATTAATAACTTTTTTATGGTATTTGCACGAAAATATATGAGCTTATATTAAATAAATAAATTTTATTTTATTTAATTATGCATTCTAATTATTGTTGGTGCAGTGGTTAACACAAATAATAAAAAGAAAGTCTTACTAATCATTGTGATGAATATTACATTAAAATGTATATATATACTAGCGGAACCCGCGGCTTCGCTCGCGCTGAATCTAGGGACGAACCCGAGCGAAGCGAGAGTGAGTTGCTAGTATTATTTAAAATTTGACACTGCGATGGTAGCGCCGTCTGTCGGATCCAATGTAAAACATTCCAAAGTCAAGAACTCCTAATAAATTAAAAATTAATTAAAAAAACATTGTCCAGCGGACAAAATTGTGAATCTTAACCATTCCCAGATCCCCTTGAACACACACAAAAAATTTCATCAAAATCGGTCCAGTCGTTTGAGAGAAGTTCAGTGACATACACACTCACAGAAGAATTATATATATATAAAGATACTAGCGGTGCCTGCGGCTTCGCTCGCGCTAAGAGTGAATAAAATAAGGACTGATTCCCCATTTAAAGTTCTGGACCTCTTAATTTGTATTGCAGAGCATTATTTCAGTGTCACGCAAAATATTTCAATAGAATTAAATTTCCCATACAAACTTAGCCACCCCCTTTAACCCCCAATGGGGGTGAATTTCGAAAAACCCTGAAATATGTGTTTCATCATTTGTACTAAAAAGCATTAATTCAAAGTTTCATGCAAAAATGTGCAATAAAAATATTTTTCTCATACAAACTTTGACACCCCTTTTAACCCTTTTAGGGGTTGAATTTCCAAAAAATAATATGCCTATTTCCTTCTCATGAATGCAAACTATCTACATACCAAATTTCAGCAAAATCGGTTGGGTGGTTTAGGCGTGAAAAGGTAACAGACAGACAGACAGAGTTACTTTCGCATTTATAATATAGTATGGATATGTATATATATAGCAGTATATAAACACTTGAAACATCATGTCCACAAGATAGAAGGCCATTGAAATAAAATACATAATTAAAATATAATAAGGATAATCTCACTTGGTTTTTTTATATAATCTGTGAACAAGCTTTACATTTTTACCGCTCTCTCGTAATGGCGCGAAATACGATTTGGTGCATTTATTTATTTATTATTATTAAAGTTTACATTTTTTTTTATTAAATGTAACATTGTAAATCTCTTGTAATCTCATCACTGAGTAGCCGAATCTGTTTTTATTAAATACTAGCGCCTCGCCCTCGCTTCGCTTAGGTTCGCCCCTAGATTTAGCGCGAGCGAAGCCGGGTTCTAGTTAGTATGTAATATATACAAAAACTAAACAAATTATATACTAATTATACACTAAAGACAAATTATATAAACCTTTCTCGAGAACCACTCTATCGATTGATAAAAACAGCATAAAAATCGGTGCAGTCGTTTTTGACTTTATAGCGAACAGACAGACAGACAGACGCGGCGGAGGACTTAGCTTTATAATAAATAGTGATTTATTTGAAAATTTTAATAAATTAAGGAATACACTATATTGTGAGTATTTTTTTATTTCATGATATATTTGACATTGTTTTAGTAGCCGTTTCTCTACTTTTGGTTTGTGTAGTTTTTTGTAAGAACTTTTAATGAATTACGACTGCACCGGCTATTATCCTATCCCAATAATCCTTCTAATATTTTAAACGTTAGTTGTTAGGATGGATGATATAATGATTTTTATTTTTTACTTTTCACGCAATACTAAACAGATTTTGATGATTCTTTACACTATTGGTAGGGGAGCCCATGATGCTAAATGTGAATTTACTCGAGCGTCGCGGAAACCTATAAGATATTGTAGATTGGATAATTGGAAGAATAAATGCTCCTATAATATTTTCACTTTCAGAGGTGGGGGAAGCGTCTATAGACTTTCAAAATTGTAAAAAAAAACAATGACATGGACATATTCAAGTGTGTCATATTGATTATTTTTCATATTCCAACTAGTCTCTGATATGAAATATATATTAATCTGCCGATTTGCGAGGTGAGATACTCGAACACATCAGATTTGTAGAGGGGGTGTTAATTGAACCTTACAGACGCTTCTATTTTTTAAACTGACAATTTGGAAGTGACGCAAGCTTGCAGTAAATTGTTAAAAATGTAAAAAAAAAACAACATCTCGACATACTCGAGCACGTAAGATTAGTATAGTTCATTATGATGTCCCAGCCATATTGACAAAAAATCTGACAGATATTTTGAGGAGTATAGGTAATCTGACAACTTGAAAAAAAAATTTACCATGAGGAATGACCAATAAAACTTTTTTTTAAAAGATAGACCTTCTTCACAGAAAACATTGCTTATTGTCACTCATATTATCAAAATAATAATAATTATAACTCACCAAATTTGATTTACAAAAGCAACTTTTTATTACAAACAAGCCGGAGCTCGGCTTACGTAAATCGTCACATTATATATTTTTGTGCAATTCTGGTATCATTACCCTTACAATATAAAAAAATGAACTGCGCTCGAGTAAGTCAAGGCATCGTTTTTTTTTTGTTGTTACCCTCCCACTCCCTTAGGTTAAGCTTAAATCGTCAAGTTAACAAATTTGACACTTTTTAGTTGATCATTTTTTTAAAATTTAACGGGTTCGCCTGAGCGTACCCCCCTATATTGAAGACTGATACTGGTTGGGGGTACTTATCAATATGTAAGATATCCTACCTTATATTAATCTGACGCTCTCGAGGATATCCCAAGTTTCCCTCTAGGGCTCCCCTATTATATACTAGTATAGTTAATAACAATACATACATGATATTTTTTAAAATGTATCAAATAAATAAAAGGTACAATCATAGAGTATATTGCTACATATAGAAAGGTACAATACACTGTGTGGAGTATATTCTCAGTTCTGTAATAAGCGGTAGCTCGGTATTGTAGTAATTTCAAATTGTACAAATCAAATCTAATACTTTATTAGACTTTTTAAGCACTTTTGAATCGACATTCTTACATTATTAAATTAATATAGCATTTAAATTAAATGTCAGTACGTAAGTCTGTGAGGAAGCTACCACGTTACAACATATACTCTCCCACGCACATGGGTTGACTGGAAGAGATCTCTTATAGAGATAAGTCCACCTTTGTCCACGTCACTCTCAATGTATGTTTTTCAATGTAACTTTATTGTGCAATAAAGAATATAATATACCTACTACGTCATAATATTGCTATATAGTATAGATATTTTGATGGCATCATATCGACATACTTATATATTTCTAACCGAGTCATAAGAAAACCCTTTAAATGCTCTGAGATGATAGCTAAGAACTTCTAGTATGCAAAGGCAATCCTTTAGGCATACTACCTGTAGAAAATAACAGCTACCACCTGTGAGTTGTCATAAATGAAACATCAATATCAACAAAAAATACAATTTATTTTTCTCGTTGAATATTTAACGTTTCTTAATTATTGACTAAAATAATCTTTCTTAATTTTCACTTTGTAACATGTTGTAGAAGCGTAAACAAGGAATATGAAGTTTTGATTATCTGAAAATATTTTTTTTCTAATTAGTTTTCTAAATAGTTTAAGTTAGTTAAAGATTTTTTAACTTAAATCAGTTAATATTGATGATACATCTACATCTACCTTGTATTCCAATAACTTTTACTTAAGAACATAGACACTCCTCTTATTTGGAAATCAATAAAAATATTGTAAAGTAAGTCTTACTGCCATAAAAGAGCTTAGAGAGAGTGTAGTGAAGCCACCAGCAGTAAGCTTAGCGACGCGACGGCATCGAACCATCACAATGAGTATAGACCTGCGCACGCGCACACTGCAAGAGTACCACGGCATATCGTAAGCTGCTCCGGCTACCTCTTCACTCTGAAAAAAAACTAGATGTTAAAGATGAATAAAAATATACAAGTTCGATTTAAATGAAACCCAAAAACCAATTCAACCACTCCCATTAATGAAACCACCACAGTGAAATTTCTATAGATAACAAATTCATCTGCAAATTTTGTTCCTATAGTTGTGGACATCTGTTACACCTATTACCCTCTATTACTCTATTATGTACCCTCTATTACCTTCTTTCTCTCCTTGCAATACCATGGGGGGCCCATGGTATTCACCCCAGATTCGCTAATAGGGCGACTATGACAACCGTATCCTGGCACAACCGTGGTCTCCCCTATACCTTGATAGGCATCATTTTTAAGATTTTTCTAGGGTCCTTCAGTATGATATCATTAAACTTACCTCTGACGAGAACTGGTTGCCTTGATAGCAATATATAAACACTTCGTATATCATATTCAATAGATAAGTGCCCATTGATATCAAGCGGACAAAGTTACCATGTTGCTGAAATTAAATAAAGTTTGTGTTACCGTTACTGATATTGTAACTGTTACTGGTGAATAACTAAATTAATTTGTAATATGAAATTAAATAATACAACAGATATTTTTCAGCACTTTTTAGCGTTTATTTTGTATATTGCTTATTATAGAAATGTTTATAAAAGAAGATATTTAGGTAAAACGTTTACTACACATAATGCAAAATTCGATTTCGAAAATTTTATTAAAATGAATATTGAACTCTGTCTTTACGTATTTAATATACATATAATTCAAACGTACCGACACTAGTTGAAAAGCTGTGGCGCATATAATAACTAGTGATACAGCGAACTGGGCAAAGATCGGCTCCGAAAACGTGTTTTGTAACAACAGAGCAGTCTTCAAAGTATCCTGATGCTGGAACACACATTTTCTGAGACGCTTCTGGACTTGCGTTTCTTGGGCAAGTGTCAGAAATGTAGTAGGGGGTCGCGAAAGGGAAACTCCATCAGGTTTTGACTGCTACAAAATAGTTACTTAATGCTTATTATAAAGATTTTCCTACTTAAGTATTAACTACTATACGGTGTAGTACTATACGGTACGGAAGTATTAACTTCTATACGGTGAAATTTATTACTCGGGACTGAGGGGTTAATCTGTACAATGGAAAAATGAGTGTCGCGAAGTTAGAGTCTAATTAATATTTTTATAACAAATAGTTTTTAATTATGCATATTTATTATTAACAGTGATATAAATATGCCACATTTTTTTCTCCAAACGCACGTAAAAGTTACAAGCAATATTTTTTTTTACAGTTTATAGGTATGTGGATAATGGTACGAACAAGACATTGTACTTTAACCATTACGGTTATAGTGAAATATGTTTGAATATGGTTATAGTTTTACAAAAAATTGTTTTATCTTTGTATACTAAGATTAAAAAGATAGAATTGATGACAGCTGTTAATATCATGGAGATTAGAAACCAGGAGGAACATCGCTTCATACTAAAGCATTACCCGCCTGTCTCTGAAAATGTGTAGAATTTACAACGCGCTGCCAGCGGTAAGTAGTATCTGTGAAGTTAGCTATTTATGAGTACTGTCACTGTTGTGACAACGTGAAGTTAGGCATTGAGACAACATAGCGATCGCAGCGCCTCCTTGGTTTGACAATATTTCTGAGACACTACATTGTAGGGCCTTGGTTCTCCTGGTTTCTAATATCCATGGTTAATATTATGACGAAAATACGAGAAAACGCCATCTACAGTTTACATCAAATAACTTGCTATGGCAGCTTCACACCCATTGAGAGCGTACCATGGAGGGTACATTAAAGACAGCACAGATGACGCTTCTGTCTAACCAATGTTCCTTAATTTAATATTCTAAATAATTAACATAAAAAGCGATATAAATGAACGAGTAAATTCCTAAAGGTAAATTTTCATTACTTGCTCCCACAGCAAGCAAATGCAAATGTTGCTGTTCCAGTTTTTTTTATTATTCACGAATATACATAGCATCATAGATGTACGCAATTATTTCATTGACATAATGAATAAATATTTTTTTTTATATTTTCAGTTATTTTGTATATTATGTGTATCAAGCCTCGTATCTTACCATGGAAATGGATAGTGCAGTGTCCCATGTCCCTACATATTTATTAGTATAAATATAACCAAAAATATACACATGGGTTTCGAAATCACTTTAAATAAAATTTCATCTTATGGATATTCACAATTAGCACCAAAGGGGTAGAATTTTGTCTTGAAACCTAAACTGTAATCTAGTCATCACGGAATTAAAAAAATGAGTACTTACTGTAATAAACTGTTGTTCAAATTGTATATTTCTTAGAGAAAGACCTACCAAACGCAAACTGCACCTACACTGTGCTATAAGCGTGGTTACCAGGGTATCCTTGCTTACGTTCAGCAGTGCAGCCAACAATATAGCTGACACTTGCTGTACGTACGTTATTTCGTATGCCGGGTGATTGCTGGTGTCATATGGATACCTGGAAAATATTGAATGTAAAGGCCTACCTGATACCCACTATAGATACACTCTTTTATCAATTTGTTACATATAGTATCTACCCACAAAATTATACAATGATATTAAAAAGAAATAGAAAATATAGCAACAAAGTACCTTATAATAAAAAAAACTTAAATTATTGTAAAAACTAATTACGAATAAATAATAGATTAGCAGATATAACATTATTTACATACTTCATTGTGCGTTCACAAAATCATGTGAACTCTGTTTTACCTAATACTAATAATTTCATCAGAATGGAATCCTTAACTCTACCATGAAGTAAAGGTTTTCAGACCGTCCCTATTACGCTTCGTGATCCACCAAATTACAAACTTTGAGGAGCTGCTACTTAAAATTTAACATCATCTCCATTCTTTTGTCCTTTCTGAACTCGAACCCAGACCTAGCTAGCTAAAAGCCTGCAAATCTTATCTGATGCCTTATCAACATTTCGAGACGTATTCATTTTCTTAACATACGAGTATTATGATCCGGGTTCCAAGTAACAATTTCTAATATTTATTACTAGCAAGCTAATTATTTCTAAGTAGCTTCATTTTGACGAGACGCCCAACTTTGTCTCTTACGTCAATTCTCCATTGGGGTAGCTAACAGAAATAGCAGGGATTGACTATGTCGATTTGGCAATTCTCAAATAATTATAAATAACCGTGGGCTTTTTAAATAAACCTTAAGGAAATTATTTTCTTTATTAAAAAAAATGTCCTACAAAATGCATGGTTGGATCTAAGAGTCCTCCTCCTTCCAATATGTATCGATGACGGTTCAAAAAATATTTACTAACAATTAACTAATTGCATTTACCAGGCTTTTAGCGGCAACTTATTCTTCTCAGCGCTGCTCGACCATCCCGCACACGTAAAGATAGTCAAAATGTAGAAAAATAACTGCTGACTTCGTGTTTCACGATTACAACTACAACAATATATTTTAACGTAATATTTACCCCTGCGTACACTTCTTTCGTTTATTTAACCAAGACCATTTGAAATCTCATATTTGGAGATATATGAGTACGGTCCACTTCGGTGGACGGTGTACCATGCGGTGGCTCCAGGTACTGCTCTGATAGAATGGGGGATTGTAGGAGCACGTCCATGGTTTTTGTGGTCAGCTTCGGCAGGCCCTCCGTTGGAGCATCGGGGTTGAATGCGTGCAATCCTGTGATGCCCCGATAAGATGGTGGAGGTTTCGTTGCGTTTGAATTGCATTGCGAATGCATTTCTCAAAGTTTAATAAAAGGAGGTTACCTTATCGATACATTGGTATATAATGCAATCACTGGCGCACTCTAACCATGAGCCTATTGTAACCCTTATATTATTTTAAGCAAAATGTTAATATTAATGTCTTGAAGTATGTTAATGTAATAATTTAATTTTATAATCATAATATTATACCTCTCTACAATAGCACGCCCATCGATGGTCTGATTAGCTTTTAAAGCTCTGTCGCAGTCAGCAATAACTTTTAATATCGCCTTCCTTCGTAATACTATATTTATAATCTTAGTAGCCTGAGCCAAATTCGTGAACAGGAGGAACACAATGCCCATCATTAGAGGAAGATTTCCCCACACGAGATATAAATCAAATACCTCGGTTATAATAAATATTCCTGTAAACGCCAAAATCCTGTTATTAAAATCTATTTAATCAGCCGTTTTTTGCGTCCCAATTCTGGGCACAGGCCTCCCTTTAATACTAGGGGGATCAGGGGATATTAATGGGGGAATAATCATGTTAGAAATGATTCGCACATGAAATATTCGAGGTGCGAGACGAGACAATAGCCTCTTACCTAAAAGAAACATGAAGCAGAAAAAACCGTAGCTTTTATATAGCAATAGCTTCTTTCCTGTCAGATTCTCTGATGGCCAGAAACCAGTGAATCTTAACGCCGTAAGCGACAAACGCAAAGAAAAACTAGAATTGTCCACTAGAATCGCCATGTTAATCTATTTTCGGTCGTCTTCTTTCACTTCAAATTGTGTAGTGACTTGTGTAGAAACAATATGAAATAGAGCTTCATGAAAATGTTAGGCATACATCAAATACAGATTTCAGATGCGCTAAACATTTTGTTCCATAATAAAAAAACAAGAAAGCTGTTTTTAAAAATAACGAATCATATTGTAGTGTAATTTTTTTTCATTACGAATTACGATTCTAAATATAACTTCAAGTATATCTAAAATTTCTGTTTTAAACGATTTCAATTCTGAGTAACGTATTTTTAGACAATATGAGAAAAATATATTTAACTTAGCTCACTTATGTTCTTGTAGTATAATTAAATATCTACTATTAAGAATACATTAATTGGGTATAAAAATTACATAATTGGGTTAAAAATGTATTATTGACTATCTTTAGCGCGAGCGAAGCCGCGGGTTCCGTTAGTATCCTTTGCTACTTCTAATACCTCCAAGAATATGTGTACAAAGTTTGATGATGATCGGTTAAGTATTTTTCGCGTGAAAGCGTAACAAACAAATTTACAAATTAATTATAATAATTATAATAATACTAGCTAAAAATAAGTTAATTATATTGCCATAATTATAAATTATTTTAAATTATTTAAATTTAAATATAAATGTTTAGAATTAAAATTTTATAAGGTACTCTGATGCCATTTTCAAAATTTTTTGTAAATTGTGGGTAGGCACTGTCTGTAACAAGTATATAAACTTATGAGACGTCAAATACCTTAGTCTCTCCCGTGACCATGATTGCTGTAAAGCATTCGAAACGTCGGGAACTAAAAATCAAAATAAATCCGCGACAAAATCCGAAAAGGTAGTTTCATTTATAATGTCGAATATTCGCGTAAATCTAAGAAAGTATTAAACAAACTTATATTCACATTATACATAGATTTTAATTTAATTTAAATTTCAAATAAATTGTTTAGACCAGCTGAGTTTCGTTGACAAACACATTTATTTACCTAGGTAATAACATATCTTATTCTTTGAAACATTGTATTTGTTTTAGTAACTTCATAATTACATTAAACTTTAAACTTTCTTGATTTCCACGTGAAGGAGTCTTTAATTTTTATAATTCATTAACACAAAAAAACACAAGCTCGACTTTGTTTGTAAATTATATAGACATAGCTTTACAATCATGGAATTGAACTAAGTACCAACTTATTAGTTATTACTATAGTTATTAATATTATATATTATTATTATAAAATAGGAACTTTATCTAAGAATAACTAAGTAGCTGAGATCTATTTCATTCAAAGTTTTGTCCAGTTGTAACGCGCTTGCTTGGGAAACCGAGCGAGGCGAGTTCAAATCCCGGGTCTCGCATTTGGCCACTTGTCGTCCGGTGAAGAAACCTACATGAACAAAAGTACATGTCCGACAACCCGCATTAATTGGTTGGTCAGCATGATGGTCAAATCTCCCTCGTATTGGAGGAAGACCCGTGCCCAGTAGTAAGATATAAAAAACGGTTGACCACGAAGTTTGAAATAGAAAAAATACTATTTTTGAAAGCAAATCTACAAAATGTTCACAATCCGTGACACAACACGTATAATTGTCGACGTGCACAAGTCACAATTATACATAAATACAAATTATGTAATTATTTTAAACACACCTTTGTTTAAGTTCAGTTTCATTATATAATTGTCGACGTAACTGCGACTTTTCTTTATCAATAATTATTATCTATATTATTGGTTATATTTAGGGATACTTTATATTATATTGATAACCTTTTACATAGTAAAAAATAAAGTTAAAAATTTATATCCCGATTACGTTAAAAAGAAAAACTTTTGTGTATGACTCTTTCAAAAGAAAAAAAGAAGAGAACAAGAGAAGAAGAAATGCTGTTTTCTTTCCTGTAATCTTAAGACATCGGAAAAGATAAAAGATAGAAGATGACTATCATTTTACTTTTATAAAATGATATTAAAAATATTTTTATGATTATGATACAACAATATCCTCAGCCTCAAATATTTATTCAATGGGATTTCTCTATTACATTTAAAATGTATGGTATTTGATGATTAAGCTGAAATATTACTTTAAAAATCTTAAATTTACTACTAAAATAGTTAATTTTCAGAAAGGGCACTTTCATTTACATGTAAGCACAGTGTAAGTTTGTGTAAATCAGAGTGACAATTGTAATAATCGAACCAAACGTCAGGACAATTGAATGAGTATTTAACATTTAGTAACACAAAACGAATATTTGTATCAGCATCCAATATGAAATAATTTTAATCATTTATTTTTACCCCAGATCAATATATTCAGACGAGGGGATTGTTCGTGTATTAGAATGTACATGATTTGGGTTGATACCGATAAGCTGCCCGCATGCAGCCTTGCTTTTGACGTACGAGATGTTATCATTATTACAATTAAGAATTAAAGTATACTGAAATATTAAGCTTTTATAATTTATCTCTTAGCTTAAAAGCATATAAGTATTACCATTTATACAACTTGTAAACATTTTTCTTGCTATGGCAACCTTTGAGCAATAATTTTTTTAATAAAATTTCACCCAGTAGTCGAAATTCGACGAGTTTTATTAAAATCACTAGCGACTCGCTATTGATTTTCCTTCGCTTCGCTCGGGTTCGTCCCTAGGTGCTCCCTGCCAAATTTAAATTTTGTTGCACAAAAATGCAGGGCTTTCATAGAAACTTGCGAGGGTCCTACGACTGCCTTAATACGCCCCTGTGGCAAAATTCATAGAGCAGGCGTTTAATAACTAATTAAACGTGCCAAATGTCATCTTTATACGTCCAGCAGTTTTCGATATTTCGTGATGAGTAAATAAATAAGTGACCTTTCGCTTTATATATTTAGATTACAACATCAAAGTTACACGCCATAGTTTAAACTCTTCGAAATGAAACACCAATTTGTGTTTAGTTTAAATGTTATCGTAATATATTTTTCAGATGAAATTCAGAAAATATTCTTTTGACATGAAATTTTGATTAGAACCTAAAAGAAATAACGGTGATTTTGATTAGAACCTAGAAAGAAATTACAGTGAACGTTAATCGCTAAAGCATTTCATAGATAAATAGTATTTAAAATATTTTTGAAATCTGTTATTTTACCCACAATTTATTAATATTTATATTTTACTCCTTCGGTGAAACACCGTATAGTGTAGTAACGTAATAATTACCTAGTTTTCTTACGCGACTTTCTTAAAATCAGTGTAGCAGTTCTAGAAACTATCAAATATGGTTCCTAAGAAATACTTGCAGTATAATTCAAAGAAACCAACAATCAATCTTCTGAATAGAATAAGGCAAAATAAAACCAAAACCCAGTAAAATATCTCCTATAATGAATATATGAAGCTATACATAAAAGCTTCCGCAAGTCAGATAGTCCACCAGTTGATTGCTAGCATCGATCATCAGGCGAGGTGAAACAGATTGGTTCAATCTGGAAAAATCACAGCGGGGGCGTGGCTGCTGCCTTAGTTTATTTCTTAGGAATAGTGCTCAATAATATTATTATTATTCTTTTGTCAGCCATTATTGTCCCACTGCTAGGCAAAGGCTTCTTTCTTCTCCTTCCACTCTGTACTATTTTTTGCGATGTGTTGCCATTATTAAATCTTCTATATATATAAAAGAAAGTCGTGTTAGTTACACTATTTATAACTCAACAACGGCTGTACCGATTTGGCTGAAAATTCGGGAAAATTGGGGAGGCAGCTTAGAGCCAGGAGACGGACATAGGCTACTTTTAAAGGCGAAAAAAAGGCTGTAAGAGGTTGAAATAGGGGATGTCAGTTTGAATGGAAATTACGTCATTTTTAAAGCTAGAAGCTTGAAACTTATTATTTGGCCTTTTGATATAATAACTATAAATATTACTGATATTTCGCGGATTTATTTGGAATTTTGGTTCAACGTTTCGGATGCTTTAGAGCAATCATAGTCACGGGAGAGTATATCCCGTTGGGAATCAAAAATCATAATAAATACGACCTATTTTAAGATTAAAAAAACAAGAAATTGTTACTAGGTACGTCCTAATCGTCATAAAGGTGCAGGGTAGTTACAACTAAACTGTAATTCAAAGAAAAGATTTTTATCCATTTTATAAATTTAAATGGATAAAAAGCTTAGTCTCTAGTCTATGCTACGAGTCGAATAGTTAAATAACCGGCGTGCGGTGCGGGAGTAACGCGGTGATTTTGGTTATCGCAAAATATTATATATTTGCATGTTGGCTATATCATGGACGTTAAATAACTATATCTCCATGTACTCTAAGCATATTTTAGCGATACAGAATTTTGTTAATATATAGATATTCAAACTTGACAATATACTTATTTCTTATATTTGAAGCACCTGTGTAGACATAGCTTAGCCATGCAGAATAAATCTTGTGGAGGCTGCAACTTGTTGCGAGAGGCGTGTCGCCCCGCCCACGCCGCCAAGAGACCTGATGCTGCACAGCATGATCAGTTCGTCTTCAGGCACCGCGGGAGCAACACGTTCAAGAATGGCGCATCTCCTACGTTTCGACATGAGCTTTCTATCTCCGGAACGCTGACGTCTACTAAAACCTAAGGTAAGACTAATTTTCGTTAAGATCTTGAGGCTAGCATATACTAGCAAATGAAAGTAGTTTTTTTTTCTATTTTGCTTTGAATGATATTTTTTTACATTTTTTTCTGAATCATATATTTTTTTAAAAAAATCATTTTTTAGACCATTTGACTCTCTACACCTCAATTTGTCACGTAATTTTTAACGTAACGTAAGAGGTTAAAAACATTCAATTAGAATTTATTCATACACTCGCGACTCACCCTCGTTCCGCTCTGGACCGTCCGGTCCCTATGATACATTTTAATGGTTACTGTAGAATACTTCGAAATGACATATTTTCCTGCAATAAAAAGTATCCTATATGTTAACCCGGATAAGCAGCTATCATCACAACAAATTTCAACGAAATCCGTCCAGCGGTTTTTTCGTGATGTCTTCCCAGACAGACAGACAAAAATTCTAAAGACTAATTTCGACTTTGTATCGATAACAATGACTTCTTCGAGAAAATTTCCCAAATTATATTAAATGTACAAGTTCGACTAAGATTTTTATTATAAGTACTAGCAATACCCTCAGCTCCGCTCGCGCCCGATGGATAAAAATTTTGGGTTATAAGTATTTTTGATACCAAATCATAAAAAAATAAAAAATAAAAATGTAGTCTTATAGTAAACAATAAAAAATCTGTAGAGGGTCCTTGTTACTTAGGGGAATAAAATATATAATGGGAATAAAATAAATAGCCTACGACCTATTCTCAGACCTAACTATTTGGTAGACCGTACACAAAATAATTAATTAAAATCGGTCAAGCCGTTTCGGAGGAGTTCGATAACAAACACTGTGACACGAGATTTTTATATATTAGACAGATTACTTCTAAGTCTAATAAATGCAATTTATCTCAATTTTAATGAATAAAATTTAAAAAGTTATCCTTTAACTTCAAAGGTATTATACAAGCATGTATTAAATACTAAAAATAGCTCAAGATCGTGATAAAGTCTAGATGAGTACCTACATTGACACAACGTTAATCTGTTTGAGTATTTATATAACTTAATCGTCAATTTATCACTTGTCATTATTTTCTTACGTCTGACATCAAAGTTAACATTCTTTTAGATTTAAAATCTTTCATTCATTTTAGTATTTTAGATTCACTTTACAAGCAATTTAGCAAAAAAAAATATAGTCCGACGAAAAACTGTGGAAAGAAACTAGCAACTTCTTATTGTAACTTTATGTAAAACTAACAAACACGGCCCACTTCGCTTGGTGTAAGTTAAAATAAATATGTTTTTTACAATTTTCTAATAATATAAAATTATCCAAAGTTAACCCTATAACATGAGTTATCAGCGAGTGAAAGTCCCGTCAAAATCGGCTTAGCCATTTCAGAGATTATCAGGAACAAACAGACAGACAGTCAAAAATTTTAAAATTGATTTTTTATGCACGAATAAGTACCGTGTATACATTTACTTCAATTTTATCTTGGACTAATTTATGGGAAAATCACATAAAAGCTCTTTACCATTTTTTTCGAATCTTGAAGAATTAGGCTTAAAACTCTAGTCATATTTCTATAACTCAACACATTCTAAGTTTTTCAAAGGTATTAACCATAAAAAGCCTGCCTTAAAAAAGCCCTCTCCATGTTAGCTTTTCAAAGCCATTAACTGTCTATATGCCAAAAACATTCATCTATTCATTGCTTGGTCGTTGTTATAAGGAAGCCCTAAACAAAATTCCTAAGCTCACTGTCGAATTTGTAGTACGTTTATGTATACTTAGGACTAGCATCTTCCCCGGGCTTTGCTGTTTTAAAGTTTCAACTACAAGTTACAACTTACAAGTTTTCTACACAACATTCTCACTTATTTAGGAAAAATAATTACTTTTCACGTACATAGACTTCAAAGTTACTTAAAAAATATTATTTAATCTTAAGGTACCAACTATATTATAATATACTAGCGATGTACCCTTGCACTTCTCGAAGGCGGGTCTATGTGCTTAACGATAGCCCATATAAGTCCACATCTGTCTGCGTACTAAAACTCATCAAAATCAGTCAAACCCTTTAATTGTGATGGGGTACAAACATACACCATATAAAATATTAACATAAAAAATAGTAGTCTGAGCCGTATATCATAGTAAAAACTGCACGGTTGAACAGATTTTAGATGATTTTCTTTTTTCACTGAAGGAAGTCATGATTATAAAATTTTTATTACGCGACTGCGCCAGAAGGAGGGTTGTTTTTCGAGTGTATGTACATGTATTACATATTTCTTTGGCACACTCTGTAGTCTAAACAGCTTGAGAGGTTACATTCGTCTTAACTGTGAGAGTGATTCTGGATATATCAAAATTATGCCTTAAAAGTTTTATTTTGCCTTACGAGTCGGGTATGAAAATGAAGAATTTCATAATTAATGCATTACTTGTAAATTGTCTTTCTAGCAATCGGGTTTTTGATTTTTTAAATTATTATCTAAATTTCTATAACTTATATAAATTAAATTCCTCATCTCATTTCCTACATAAAGTGGGATTCATGTTAGTAATAATGGGTTGAATGAAAACACATTTGTAGCTGAAGTCTCAGACAGCAAGTGTCATAAATCAGTGACGCCTAGACACATGATTTTCGAATAAGGGCCATTCAGAGTTGCCATTCTTATCCCCTTTGCATACTATCTACATATATGTATGTATATTACAGTCATATTCATACCTCTAAAACTAAAAATTCATTTCAGTACGTTGTTTCGCGCAACGGTCGAATGAACGCGTTCACTTCATGACTACTATTACTTTTCCAATAATAACTTTCTGAACTCAGTTGTTTTAGTTCCTGGGAAATTTTTAATTATTATAATCACGAGTATTTTAATATTTGTTTATCTTTCACTAACTTAATTCATTGCATTCATTCATTAGGATAGTAGGATACCTTCAATTTCCCATTCGGACACATTGTAGTTATTGAGTATCACAATTGTTGAATTTTACTTGTATTATAGAGCACCGCTAGTGTAATTTGTTATTTTATATTTCAGATTTTTTATATACTTGTATATCTAGATTTTAATAATTCCCTGGCATTTTTACATTTAGAGGTTCCTTCTTCTTACGGCTCGTAATAGAAGTTAATAGGTGTTTTCGAGTGCGATTTCAAAATTCACGAGATGTAAAGTCGCAAATAAACAAAACCCAAGTCATTCAAATATCAATCTTAATAGTATGTAGGCTTTATTCTTCATAATTTATTGTAATTTATATGTTAAAGCATTTTTAAAGACTTAAAAAAATCCATTACATGGCAAATAAACTTCTTTTAACTTTATTGAACTCTCTTTTTTATATCCAAATGACTTGAACCTCTAAAGACCTTTAGTATATAGAAGCTAGTATTATTTATCACCCCGATTTTCGTAAGTATGCTTATTAATCTATTTAAGTCAACCAAATTCCAGAAGTAGTTCCCGTACCCGAACACTTAAATACGCTGATATAAACCTACACTACTACTACTTATATGGCTATTACTAGCAATACCCGCGGCTCCGCCCGCGTTCTAAAGACGTAAATGCAAGCGTGGTTTTATTTCTAACCTTCTTTTTGTGTTTTTCTCAGAGATGAGTTATTTTCCCGCAGTAAAAAGTATCCTATATATTGACCGGGTAACCAGCTAACATCATACTAAATTTCATCCAAATCCGTCCAGTAGTTTTCTCGTGATGCGGTCACAGACAGACAGACAAAAATTCTAAAAATAAAAGATTTGGCCTCTATATCGATAATAATGTCTATTACAATTAGATTTTCCAAAAAATATTCAATGAACAGATTCAATTCGGTTATAATTTTATTATAATATGTATAAATTAAAGGTAATCAATTCGTATATAATTATCGAATCCTTTACTATGTATATATAGAATTAATGACCTTTAATCGTCTGTTCTATTAGTTGGAAATACATGGTTTAATAATAATGAGTATACTCTACTGTAAAGTACAGTATGTTAGCACTAATGCGACTACTTCAAATGGCTTATGGCGTTGATAAATTAACTGTGCAAAGCTCATCAATCCCTTCATAATATCTTTAATAGTAGGATAGACAAATGAAATGTCGCATCTATTCTAATAATACAAATCTGAAAAGTTTGTTTGGTTGAACGAGCTTATTTCAGGTACTACTGGTTTGAATGAAAAATTATTTTGGTGTTGGATAGTCCATTAACATCAAGAGCGGATCATAAAATAAAATATATATATATATATTTTTGAGAGCTTTCGTAGCGGGCGCTAGTCGCTACGTAAACCGTTATATCAGTAACGTGCCAATTATTGTATGACGGAATTCCTAATATAATTCTTCTTAAAAAGTTCTAAATAAGAGTCTTCCTTAGCTATATTTTAAGGTTGACTCGCAATAACCTTTTTTATTTATTGTCATTAGTACATAGGTTAAGATGCGATTTTTGTTTCAAGCTTTTCATTAAAATCAAAAATTTTGTTTTGATGGTCGAATGCAGGTAGAGCCGCGGGAAATGCTAGATAGGATGTGGAATAGAATATTTTAATTAAAAAGAAGTTCCTTATATAAAAACGTTTAAGTGAATTTAAAAACTACCCGAAACATAAACCAAATAGCAATTCCCTAAAATTTCAAAGTAAAGAACGCGAAATTTATTTTTTATAATGAAAAATTTCGAATTTTTTCCCAAAAGAAAAACGTTTCGACCGCGCGAAAACCTTTGAAGGGCTAAAGTAAACAAGTAATTTGAACGACAGAAGTGCAAACAAAGCAAAGTATGCGAGACATTCCGACGGAGACCTTGACAACAGTTTTTAGGGTTCGCTTTAGATTTAAATATAATATCTACAGTTTACATGTAGGTCGTTGTATCCATGCTATATTAATATTATTATTAAAGGTGAAAGTAACTCTGTCTGTTGTTATATTTTCACGCTTTAACCGCTGAACAGATTTTGATAAAAGTTTGCAAGCAATAATTGTACTTGGGATGGACTAATAATTATCTACCTTTGATCACCGATCCATTGTTTTAATGTACCTATCTTTTAATATTTAGGCAGCATTAGCCATTTAAACTAGAATTTCCATTGTGAATAAATAAAGTTCTTGTAATAAAAGGTATTTTAAATGTTAAAACCGAGTAATAAATTACACGGCTCAGAACGTTTTTACATGAAACGCGTACCTCGATTTTGCTATATTACTATTTTGTTATATGTAGAGATATATTTTCAATGGTTGTAAATCTAAGATAATTTCTCAAAAACGATAGAAATATAAAAAGGACAAACGAAATAAATCTTTTTGAAGTTAAACGTAAACCGTTGAATAGATTATTTAAAAAAATACGAAAATATATTTTATAGCTCTTCTACAATTTTTCTCTAAGAGATCAATTGATAACTTTGCAAGATGAAGTTTCGAAAGAAAACACTATATTTGTGTTAAATCTTAGAAAGTTACGCTTAAAAGCTCTTTCAATAAATTTTAATTAAATTTTTCATAGCGAAAAGGATCAAACGCCGTGACGGGATGGACGTTGGCTATGATGGATTTGACATGTTTCCAAATTTAGTTAAGTTCTAAAATACAAAAATTCAAGCTGTTGAAAATAATTCGTTCATAAAATTGTAAGACTTGTAAGAACTGGAGTTTAAACTGCTGTGTCTTAATTATCTTTAAACCTATAGGCATAGGTTAATTTTTCAGTATTATGTTTAAAATGTAGTATAGATAAATTATTTTTAACAAAAAACAAAAACCGACTTCAAAACTAAACAAATCTAAACTAAAAAGTAGAAAATAATACTTTTAAGAACTTCGTTAATTTTGAAGTCGGTGCCAGCCAAGACGGATAGACTAATCTTGCCTTTGCAAGGAACTTTCGAACGGTATTTTGGTTATGTTTACAAATATTATAGATATAGATTAATCGAATATGTGTCTATTTAAGGTTATTTTGCTTTGGCTGGCACCGACTTCTAAATTAACGAAGTTCTTAAAAGTATTATTTTCTACTTTTTAGTTTAGATTTGTTTAGTTTTGAAGTCGGTTTTTGTTTTTTGTTAAAAATAATTTATTTTCAAATTTTTAACGGAAAGTAGATACCTACTTATTTTGTTTATGTACAAAAAAGAATTTTCCAAATCGGTCCAGCCATCTTCGAGTAATGGGGAACATACATAAAAAAAATCCCCAACGAATTAAGAACCTCCCCCTTTTTTAGAGTCGGTTAATAAGAGCCTGAAAGAATTTAACTATCGGTCTATAATTACGTATAATATTGAAAGAATTTTCCTTTAACTCCTAACCGTTGAGGAGTTGTACCTTCCATCATTAGCTCAACCACAGGAGATGATGATTATCAGACGCAAATACTTGAACAGCTTTAGAAAATATATGAAAAACGTAATAAGTGCCTATAAAATTTGAGAGTTGTCTTCGATTTCCCTGGGATCCCATCATCAGATCGTGAATTGGTGACTATGGGACCAACTAGAAACTATACCCTTTCAAACAAAAAAAGAATTTTCCAAATCGGTCCAGCCATCGTAGAGTAATCGGGGAACATACATAGAAAAAAAAAAAAAAAAAAAAAAAAAAGTCCCCGACGAATTGAGAACCTCCTCCTTTTTTTGAAGTCGGTTAAAAATGGTTGCGTTTCGACAATTTGTATTCTTGTAATTCAAGAGTATATATATTGAAAAAAAAATTATCGATGTATATAAAACGCTGTTATGGCTACTAATAGATAAATAAATAAATATGTTTGGACATTATTACAACAGCGCCATCTAGTTCCGTAGTAAGCTACCAGGCTTGCGCTACGCATACCAGATAGTTGATATAATACACATATATAAAGTTTTAATACATACATATAATTATAAATATAAACACCCATGACTGGAGTACAAACATTCGTGCTCAACAAATGAATGCCCCTGGCGGGACCCGAACCCGCAACCGCTGGCACAGATAGTAGGGTCACTACCAACTGAGCCAAACTAAATAAAAAAACAATCTTGGTTAACAAACTAAGCAGAATAAGGTACTGTTTTTCTTAGCTTATTATGTAAAGTTTAATGATAGATTTTTTGTAATTACTTTAAAAGGGAGTTCTCCATTCCACCGTATTTTTATCCTTTATATTTTCAAAACACATATGATAAAATAATCGTAAAAACCAGTATGTTTGTATATAATCTACGCAACCTAAGCTTTTGAAATGTAAAGTGATATTCGTAATAGGTATCCAACTTGAAACTTCGTTAGCAAGAACATCAAACTTGGAATAACCTACGACCGCTACATAGATTATAACACTGTGTTGAATTTAAGATTTTATCGAAACTCGAAATATTTAAAGAAGAATTTCGTGTGTGACTTTCTTCTAATCTTTATGGCTTATAATCACGCGTAAAGGTGAAAAAATTAAAATTTTTTTGTAATAAAATATTCTATTTAAACAACCAATTATATATTTTGCTACGATCTCGTAATAACAGTAGAACAGTGAATAGAAACCCTTATAAATAAGTGTGTGACTAAGCATAAATATTTACTTATATAGGAAAGAAGTGTCATACAGAACTAAAACATCAATCAATATTCGTAGAGCCAGTTAATGAGATCTACAGTTTATCGTAAAATTTACCTACAGATGCTTCTTACAATTAATCCCAGAAGTTTCGTACATTTATCATTTTTACTTTTTTAGGCTTTCGTTTAAGACGTTTCATGACAAAATGTGTGCTCATTTTAATTTTTTACGGATTAAATATGGTGGAAACAGCGATAATAAAAGATATTTTTTATTTTCCCTCACTTTCCAACACTTTACTTTTTAAAATTTGGCTACTCCTGATGAAAATTGCGACTTGAACTCTTAATAATCGTTAAAATGTATGTAAAGGTTTTACAAGAAATAAATCTACTATTGGTATTTTGTTTCGTTGATAGTTCTACGGGAGTTTTGAGTATGGTAATTTGTAATTCTTATATGATCAATACCTATCATTTTTCCACCACGTATACTTAATAGAATATGTTGGGACATTATTACAACAGCGCCATCTAGTTCCGTGGTAAGCTACGAGGCTTGTGCTACGGATACCAGATAGTTGATATACTACACATATAAATTTTAAATACATACATATTATAAATATAAACACCCATGACTGGAGTACAAACATTCATGCTCAACAAATGAATGCCTCCAGCGGGACTCGAACCCGCGACTGCTGGCGCAGAAAATAGGGTCACTACCAACTGAGCCAAACGAGTCTTCAGATTAGAATATAAACTAAATCAAGTAAATAGTCAATGGCCAGACTATTTTACCAGACTCTAGAGCCGTAGCTTTGTGTGTATTAAAATAAAATAACATTTCTTACTCTATCTCGCTATAAGTAATACAAAAGCGCCATATAAATTCTGTGTTTTAAAAACTGTAGTACAACCTACGTCCTACAATATTCCGGGTGATGGGACCACACAAACATTGTTGTTTTACGCGAGGTATGCCACTGCATGCCTTCAGCGACCTTGTACAGAGCTTTACATTACTGGGATAGGCACGGCCGGCGGTGCAAGTTGAAAGCGATACATATTTCACCTAATGACTCGGCTTCGCATCAAACAAGATTAAGTCTTAATTTTCTAATATATGAAAATCTCGTGTCACAGTGCAAAACTCACAGTGCAAATGCAAAAACAGACACACAGACAAAAAAAAACTTAAAGGTATAGATTCGGCAACTGTGTCCAATGACTGCTTTAATAAAATTTTCCAAAAAATTACCTAATGTGCAGATTCGATTAAAAAATTTTAATATAGGTACAAGTACTATAGATATTCTTATCCGTGACTCATAAATATAAATTTAAATATTTCTCAGTTAGTTGATTTGTTATTTTTTATTTTGAAGAACATGAAAAGTTAGAACTGATTAAGCAACAACACAAAAAACCTAGAGCAAAATATTAAGTTCTACAATTCAATTCATCCCTCTTAGCCTCGTACCAGTTGGCAGTTAAGCATAAATTACTTTGCCAATCACGTAGTTGAAGGGGAAAAGAAAACGTGATTGCTTATCACTTACACCAAAGCAAATTGTGTGTTTGACAGAGCCATGTCGCTTAATGTAGCTAAATGAAACACGATTATATATTGTGGAAATAAAATTTTAACGATACGTTACATGATAATTGCATTCGATTTATTTGATAGCCTCTAAGCTGGTAGCAAGTTCAGAGGCAGAAGCAAATTAACAAAGATGTTTTAATATAAAATGTCTAATACACAAAAATCAAATAAGTATTAGGCATTAAGTTACATTTGCTTGATCTTTTACAGATTATGTCGGTAAGTTACTTTGATTACTTAATATAAGCATATAGCACTCCTTATTTTTCTGTTTGACCGATTTTAAAATATACTATTTAGATTTTAGAATATACTCAATATTCTAAATTTGTTTGTATGTCTTTGGAGAGTTGTACAAATTGTTTGAGGGCTTCATTTTAAACTTAAACGAGATAAAATTCTACGTGTACATTTACAATAATAAAGCTTCTTAAACTGGAGCTTTAATAGAGTTTTTAAATTATTCTGTAACTTTTCAAAGATTTATAAAATTTGTGGCTATTATTTGTAATAAAAGATTGACTTTGATTGACTTCGTTCTACCATTAATTTATTCATAGAGTTTTTTGTTTGGATTTTAATTTATTTTACAAATCTAAATAGTCTTAGCTAAAGACTGTCTGTTTGTACGCGTAATCACATCCAATAATCACTTTTTTGTTACAAATTATACTTTTTGTAAGTATTAATTTCACCTCAAATTCAAATAATTTATTTAGAACGAAATCATTACAATTTTTACTGAACGTCATGAGTTCTACTCTTAAATGAAATGTTAAATTATGTTTTATTAAATGTTTTAGCTATTTTTTTAATTAATATATTTGCGAATTTAACTGTCTTTAATTCATATGAAAGCATATACAGTACCCTCATCAATTAATTACATCATTTTTATTAATTTTTGTATGTCTGTCTGTCTGTTTGTTCCGAATCGCTGAAACGACTATTTTCATGGACTTTTTGCTCGCAGTTAGCTAATTTTATAAGGAGGAACTTAGGCTGCTAAAATGATAAAATCCTTTTAATTTATTTTAACTTACGTCCAGCGAAGCGGACCGGGTTTGCTAGTTTATAATATATTTGTTTTGCTAATGATGTTTAAAGGCAGTGGTCAAATCCTTTTTTCTAACGTGGATTAAATCTGAAATGGATTTTTTTCTAACTTGCTTACCACTTGTCTCATAGTGAAGGAAGACATTGTGAGGACAGTTGTATGCTTGAAAGAAGCAAACCTAGCAACCTTTTAAGACATGTGAAATCCGCCAACACGTACTTGCCTAACTTGGTGTACTATGGCCAGATCCCTCGTATTAAAGGGAGTCCCATGCCCAGCAGTAAGACGTTAAAAAGTTCTGAACATATAGACTACTACGTCTATTAGAATCGCCAGACAGTTCAATTGCACTGGAAATTTGAATTAAATATGTGAATAATACAGAGTTTATGGCAGGGGTAGCCCAGGGGTAACGCGCTCGCTTGGATAACCGAGTGATTCGAGTTCAAACCCGGGTCTCGCACCTCTGATATTTTCATGTGCGAATCATTCCTATCATGATTACCACTTGTCTTACGGTGAAGGAAAACATCGTGAAACGATCGTGGAAACCTGCATGTCTGAGAAAAACCTAGCAAGTTTTTGAAAGACATGCGAGGTCCGCCAACACGCACTAGGCCAGCGCGGCGGACTATGGCCTGATCCCCCTCGTACTGGGTGACCCGTGCCCAGCAGTGGAACATTAAAAGGGCTGAAGAGTAACATAGAGTTTACATATAATCTATGCTAATCTAAGCGTTCTTACTTCTTAAACCTCGCATATATTTAAGTATAAAGACTGAATTTCAGACATTTTATTGACAATAACGTTTCAAGAGGCCGTAAAGTGTACCCTAAGATGTTGCTTGCGTGGAAATTTGAATTTTATCTCCTGATATTTTGTTACATTATAATGCGTTGAAAAATACTATACGGAACACATATGTTGTAAATTTGTGTATGGTATGATTTAAGATGGAAAATGTACTTATAACAAATATTCACCCTATTCTGAACAGAGTTTCCTGATATTAAATAACCTACATAATATATAAATGGAGTCAGTCAAAAAATTACAAATTCAGTAAAAGTAACATGTTCTGCTGCTGACGACACGTTTGGCTCAGATGGTAACAGTTCTGCGCCAGCGGTTGCAGGTACGAGTCCCATCTGGTATCCGTAACACAAGCCTCGTAGCTTACCACGAAACTAGATTTCTTGATTGTAATAATGTCCCAACTTATTTATTTATTTATGCTACGATTCTTCACTACACAATTCGTATCCTTTACTTTTTCAAAGAATAAAGAATTATGTATAAGATAGTCGATATTTAATTATATGAACCAGTAACCATTTATTGTGTTCTTCCGTGGCAATTATAAACACTTAACCCGATTAGTAAGTTATCACTTTACATTTGGTCAAAATCGGCTTAGTAGGTTCTTTACGAGCAACATTTTAATACCTTCTGTTTTAGAATCAATATTCTGTAAACAAAACAAAAATAATAAAAAAAATATTTCATGAAGATCTCGCAAAGTAACTGTTTTATTATAAGTACAGATTAAGTCCGCCTCAGTCACTCAGAACTTGTCTTTGAACGTACGTCCCAAGTACCCACTTAGTATGCGAGCCACAGCCACTGCACTTACGGGTTCTTATTTAACAGTAATCTCACCATAAAAGCTACTGATTAACAGCAGTATTTAACATGTCCATTTTCATTATGCTCACGTCTTTCTTAATATCCTTAAGCTCTTCGCTCACAATTAAAGGCTAAGTCGTTATCTATGTCTAATCTACGGTGTAAATATTTTTGATTGAATCTCTTTATTTCCTTTTCATTCTTTCGAAATTGAATTGGTTTAGTATTATATGTATATTAAGACATGATTTAAGTTTAACTCTAAGTAAGATTTTAACTTTTGTTTTTACTCTTTACTGTAAGTTAAATTGAAAGAGATTTGATTTCTGATTTTGGTATTTTGTTTGAAATTTGAATTAGTCGTGAGTGTTCTTAGCTATGTTCGACGGAAATCGGCCAAGATGGCCGACGCTACAAAATGGCGGGTACATTTTTTTTAACAACCCCCTCAGTATGAGTATCAAATTAAAGGGCTTTACTAGTACAATACTATTTTTAATATTTTATGTGCGGGTTTTCTAATTTTTTAGTTATATAATAGCTCAATGTAACGCACCACTCACTTCGGATAAGCGGGCTCAAATAAGTACCTACTGGTTCTCGCAAAGCATTTTCAACATGATTACTACTTGTAAGGAAACTTGCATGTTTGGGAGAAGAGATATAAAGTCGCTAACCAACTATTAGCCGGCGTGGTGGATTATGGGCCTGATCCCTCTCGTATTTAAAGAAGGGCCGTGCCTAGCAGTGGGGCCTTTAAGTCCTGAATACATATAGTGATTTTGTAACGAACAAAATATCCTTGTTTTCATTGGGTGATGAGTAGTTTTTTCCTTTCTGGTAACAATAATATTAACGATTTGTTTTAATTTTAATTATTAAAAGTATTTTTATAACATTTTTTATCCTATTATAGTGCAGTTTTTCTTACATGTAAACTTTACGTTTTAATGTATCCACTAACATACACATTTATTTTAAATATATAGTATTCTAGACTTAGTAATATAAACATTTCAACGATTGTGTATAGGATGCGATTTGTGGGCGCGCAATCGACTTGCAACAAGTCTTAGGCTTGGGAGAGGTCACTTCATTACTTTTATTTGCGGAACCATCGGCTCTATTTGCCGACGGCAATTGTTAACACTAAAGCTAAATGTACTGGAACGATCAATTTTATCGTAAAAAACTGCAATGACAAAAAACTGCAAAGAATTTAGGTAGATTTTCTTAAAATTTATGCGAATATTTAATATATATATTTTTTTGATTTATATTACGCTTCAGATGCTAAAAATACAATGTTTCGTAAGATTTTTAAAGTTTAATTAACTTTTATTATGAAGTGAACTAATCTTGTTTAAAAAAATATCAGGCGACCGAGCTTCACTCGGTTTTTTTTGGAAAAAATTAAAAAAAGAAAAAAATAATAATCGGGCTGGAAACACCTGGATTCAAACCGACGACTTCTGGTTAGAGACCGCCCGGTTTCCGCTAATATTGATAAAATAACGTTTTCTAGAAATAAAACCTAGCTAGATCGATTTATCTTACTTTTATTCTTACATTAGAATTTGTACATATGTGACAGTAATTTGATATGTTTGTTGCTGTCGACTTTAGGGCGAAAGCCCTGGGCCGGAGCGGCGCAACGGCGATAGCGAGGAGATGCCGCCGCCGGAGTCGCCGACCGCGCCCGCCGCACCACCGCTGCCTCCACCCAACAATGTGAGTATAAATCTACACATATGTTTAATTAAATTATAACTAAGTCAAATCTATACATTGAATATTTTTTGGAATATCTAAATGATAATGATTTAAAATTTCTTTCTGTCTGTATGTTCGTGACATGACGTTCATGAAATTTGGTATGATAATAATAGCTGTTAATTCGATTCAACATGTGGGATTTTTTTAATGCAAGAAAATACTAACAGTTGAAAGGCATTCTCCAGTAAAAGATAAAATCGAAAAATTGGTTTCCAGTCTCAAGAAATAATTTTATGATAGCCAAAATTTAAATGTGTAAGTCTGTATCCAAGTTTGTTATTTACACTAAAAGCCTAAGCAGATTTGGATGAAAATTAGCAGAGAAATACGATATAAGACTGTGTTTATCTTTTATAACAGAGTCAGAAAACTCGGTCCATCGTCGTCTCGCTGACACCGGAGCGGCAGCGTGAGACGTGGGCCAAGAAGGCAGAGTTCCTCCTAGCGGTGGTGGGCTTTGCCGTGGACCTTGGCAACGTTTGGCGTTTCCCTTACATCTGTTATCAGAATGGCGGTGGTAAGTAAATAAATTTAGTTTATAAATCTGAAGAGTTTGTTTTTTATTTTAGAATTTGGATCAACTGGACTGGTTTGAAAAAATATTTTTATTTTGTAACCTTAGAATTACAAATGGCAAAAAATACTAGTACTGAATAAAACTAACTAACTTTTTAATAAAACTAAATAAAAAACTAATGAGTCTATGATTTATCATTTTGAAAAAAATTTTTTTTTAACTTTACACTTTTAAATTAATATTAAAAGTTCTATTCATAATACATGGATATAAATAAAAAGGACATTAAATAATAAATGTTTCTGTGTTATATGTCACAGTTACATATACGATTAGATACAAGAGACTTCCTTACAAAACCAATTTTATTTTACTTCAAAATAAAAAGTTATATAAACTATTTTTAAATTCGGTTAAAATGATTTTTGTATACCAGGTGCTTTCCTCATCCCTTACTGTGTGATGCTTCTATTCGGCGGCCTGCCTCTCTTCTTCATGGAACTGGCTTTGGGACAGTATCACCGATGTGGCTGTCTCACTCTGTGGAAAAGGATCTGTCCAGCTTTAAAAGGTGAGATCTCGTTAGTAACTATTTTATGTGAATAAAAATTACTTTAAAAGCTCGCTTTTAATGAACTGTAACATATAATTCAACTAATGTCAATTCAATTAAAATAAATTCAAGCCAAATCGAAAGTTTAGCTAGTGGACTTTTTTAATCTGTTTTTTACGTTCGTTTACCCACACATACAGAACGCAAGGTGGGAGAAGCCTACAAACTTTAAAGACTTCGACCAACCTCAACCTCTAAGACTAAAATCAAATCACCCTCCATGGTGTCTAATTATTTTATTGAGTTTCATATGAATGTAATGATTTGAAGAACACTCATAGTTTGTTAAAATTGACTTAAACAGTCAATTTTAACAACAAATTTTCAAGGTTGCATAACATTAACATAATTATGTGCGAATGTAATACAGCTTGAAAATGCTAACTCGTGACTTATCCTCAGAAACAAACAGAACAGATATTTAAGAGTTAAATTCGCGGTCCAAATAATAACCATTCAGCTATAAAAATGATAATTTTAGTTGAAATATACTAATATACATTCATATTTTTTTTTAAACAAATTCTTCAAATGACAATGGTCTAAAATCAAAGAATTATAAGTATCTATGTCGTATTATTTGTGCTAAGTGATTGTGCTTGAACAGCGTCTCGAGGGAAACATGCTTTTATATTTCATCCTCTTTTTATATCAAGTCGTATTTTCTCTTTGAATGTATTACTCACCATCTCCCCTCGGTTCGCTCGGTTATATTGTACACAGTATTCGCTAAATTAATTGTTTAAAACTTTTGACAAACACTAATACTAATGGTACTGTAGCATATGTGTGACTGTTGTATCTGTCCACCTGAAGACAAACTACTGGACAGATTTTGATGTAGTTATGCTAGAATCAACATATGGAATCAAAATCACACACATCTCTGAGAAATCTATTATAATCGTTAAAACGAATCCGAGAGAGAGAGTGAATCGCTAGTATACATAATAATAGCAAAGCCTATAAAACATATAGTCGGCCAACGGACATGACAGCCCAAGCTGCCCTACACTAATGTCCCAAGCGAGTATATGGCAGCTTGAGCTGTCTGTCACGTCCGTTTGCCGACTATATGTTTCATAATAGTGTGAAAATACCCTTAGTTTCAATGGTCAAAAAATAAGTTGTTAAAGAACAGAAGTAACTTTGTGAATATTAATATCTTTCCTGTATGGATAAATAGCGTGTTTTCCTTTTAATAGAACCAATCATTAATTTCAACTTGCTTTTAACACATGAAATTCTCGCACCTCTACGTTGTTTCATACAAAAAAAAATATTAATAACCTGATTAATTCTTGTATCTTCTTAACACGTTGAACGAAAACGTCGTGATGAAAGTATACATACATATCTGAAAGGACCTAACAAACATTCACAAAACAAAATTAACTACTCCTTTTTTAAAATAGGTAAAGCAATTTCACATCAGCAAGTGACACTATAGCAAAGTATTTCCTCCTCCTCCTTCTAACCACTTCAGATAGTAAAAGACCTCGAATCAATTCGTTTGGTCAGTCTTAACGCCCTCCTTTATAAATATACAGAGGCAATGCTTTTACCGAGACAAATGGTGGATGGGGAATTAAAATGTATGAAACAGGCTCTTGTGTGAAGGAACCGTTTGATTTTTATAAATATTTATCCGCACTTTGAAGAAATTAAACTTTTTTTTTCCTTTTGAAGCAAAAGTTTTGAAAGCTGGTCTATACTCACCTTTGGATTTAAGGACACTACATGTAGCCGTGGTAACACTTTTAATAATTTGTATGTATGTGTGGGTTCGTCCCTAGGTACCACCTTTAATATAATATTTTTACAAACCTTTAATATAATATTTTTTTTAATGTCTTACTTATTTATATTTTATCAAAGCCTAAATAATAAGTTTCAAGCTTCTAGCTTTAAAAATGACGTAATTTCCATATAAACTTTCATCCCCCATTTCAACCCCTAATATCCCTGTTTTACCTTGAAATGTAGCCTACGTCATTTTCCGGGCTTCTAGACTATCTATGTACCAAATTTGAAAGCGCGACAGACAGACACAGTTACTTTCGCATTTATAATATTATAGTAAGAAACTGAGCGATGGTAAACTAGTAGTAATATAAAGAGGAATTGTTTGTTGGTCGTTCTTCATCACTACATATTCAAAAACAAAGTCCTCCGCCGCGTCTGTCTGTCTGTCCGTCTGTTCGCGATAAACTCAAAAACTACTGCGCCGCTTTTCTTGCTGTTTTCACTGGTTTTCCTGGAGGGTTTTACTATATAATTTGTCAACTTTTTGTATCCATTTAGTAGCGGAACTCGAGGCTTTGCTCGCGCTAAAACCAGGGACGAACCCGAGCGAAGCGAGGGCGAATCGCTAGTGAAATAATAAAGACAATAAAAAAGAATATTTATTTGAAAATAACCTGTAAAATGTTTTTTTTTAATGTAAACCATTTCATATAGTAGAGATTTTTTAATTTAAGAGAAAAGGCCAGCAAAGGCAATTTAGCGAAAGTCACTTGAGATAACTAAAATATTTAACAGGATAATAAATGAAACTATGTCGGTCAAAGTATCTTGGTAGCTCTCGCGAGCGGAGAAACCTTAATTATTTTCCTGCAAGAAATTTTAATCGTATATTATCTTTTTAAGATATTTAAATGTTATGGTAGAAAAAAATTATAAATTTATAGTGTATCAACTATCTAGTATCCGTAACACAAGCCTCGTAGCTTTCCACGGAACTAGATGACGCTGTGTGTAATAATGTCCCACATATTTATTTATTTTTGTTATAATTATGTTATATGATAAAAATAAGTATTTATGTAGTTTGTATATTTTTAGTATGTTTATTATAAATACTTATTACTTCAGAGTACGACGCACAATTTGGTAAACTTATTACTTTTATTAAGGCACTAAGTTACGTACAGCAGCTCTACGTTGAGACCGCGACGGCGCGAAATCTCCTCGGCAAATATTTGAGCAGCTCTCATCGAGGGTCATTTGGAATAGTCCAACCAGTATTGGAGTTTTAACGACTTTTTACCGATAATGAAAACTTTGACCGATTTTTTTTTTAATTTAAATATTTTGTTTACTGTATAGGAGTATTTTCTGAATTAAGCTATTTCAAGGTTCAGTTAAATTTAACTGAAAATTGTATGTACTCAGCCATTTTAAGTTTTAACTGCTGAGCATGCTGAGCTTCAATGCGAGAAGGATCAAGCTATAATGTTAAAATAAGCTATGGTAAAATAAGTGTTATATTTTCGTTCGCGTGATCATCAAATGTTGGAAAATCATTTACACATGAAAATATTAGAAGTGTGAGACCCAAGATTTGAATCCGCTTCATTTCAATTCACTTCAAGGGACTAGTATTTATATTAATTTAACACATTTATAATATTAAGGCTAACTACATTTTTAACTTCAATTAAAATTATTCTAATATACATATATATTGTAGAAAATATACACGATACTACAAACTTTTACAGAGCTCTTATTTCGCAAAGTAAGAAACTTCGACTCCGTGCCGTCGTAGCTGTATTACGAAAGAATCACGGTTCTTCCCTATAATTTGACTAATCGACAGAAATCGATCAACGATCGTCGATTTCGAATTCCGCTAAGTTATGACAATTGTACATCAACTTGAAAAACGAATCTTCTTAATATTTTAAAACATAGTATTTAATATTATATATATTTATATCAAGATATAGTTTAGTTTTTCTTATTATTATTAGATCTTTTAAGTAAAATTAGAAATTAATGTGTGGTAATCCGTCATATTTGAAGTTAAAGTTAGTTGGTGTCTTCAAGGCTAGAGTGAATAGGTGGCTACTGAATTAGTGCGACTTACCATCTACGACTGCGTTACCACTTACCATCAGGTGGAACGTAGTCAAGCACTAATTCAGAATGAAATAAAAAAAAATTAAAAAATATATAGGTTATAAAACTCATTTGCATAGATTGGATTCATCATTGCATAGATTGGAATCATTATAAAAACGTGAATAATAGGAATATTAGAAAAACCATAAAGATAAAAAAGTGGAATATGAGTAGATTATATGTACAAAAATATTACATATATAAGTATTCGCTTAATTGTATTAAAAAGGCGACATGGCCCTTATCAGCGCCTCATGCATCATTTCCCCTCGTTCGCTTATCGAAAGCAATCGAGCTTTCCTCGACGCTTATCAATGTATGTTACACCACGATACAAAAATTTAATATTTATAAGGCCTATTTTCTACTGACAAGTGGTAACCAGTTCGATTACTGCTTACAAAAATGTATAATAATTTTTATATTACCTACTATTAGTAGTAGAAAAGTAAAAATTAAGAAATAGTACGTTCTTCGCATGAATAGTTTTTCGCATGAATAGAAATTCATGGGAAAAACAAATAGGCAAATGATTTTCTTTTTCAAAATGTATAACTAGGGCTTTATTGATGCATATTTTATCCAATCGATGTTGAAAGTACATGCTATGGCCAACTTGAAACTCGATTTTCGAATATAACTCGCATAAATCGAGTTGTCACCTAAACCATTTAGCGTCACATCATTTGATTTGGATATACAACTTTGAAATCAGATGGCGCTGATTCAATACCGAAGTTTGCGAGTGATGCTTAATTTGATTTTAAATGTTCAAGATTTATGAATGAATCGGCTATTCAATTAATTACAGTTGATTTTATCATGTTATAAGACAGCTTTTGTTACAAGATATACCCATTTATGATATTCAATAAATATAATTCCTTGAAAAGGAAGTTAATATTAGTTTATGTTTCATCACTCTGAAGAGTTAGGTGTAGAGTTTTTTCTATGACGCGTTGCATTTATTCCAGTAATTATGAATTTAAAAAAATAGACTATAATAGGCATATTTTACTATATAAATGCAGTATATATATTTACATAAAAGTAATCAACAAGGGGTTTGTCTAGTATGAGCCCTATTTTTTAATATTCTACGTAAATTTTAATTCCGTTTTCTATGTTTCTTGCTGAAAATATGATTCTCTTATACAGGTGTAGGTTACGCTATATGCATGATCGATATCTACATGGGCATGTACTACAACACCATCATCGGCTGGGCAGTGTACTACCTGATAGCGTCGCTAGCCTCGATCAACTCCGTCCTGCCCTGGACCAGCTGCGACAACGAGTGGAATACGCCCCTGTGCATGCCTGTCACCTCGCCGCAGATCAATCCAAATGCTACAACCCCCGCTAAGGAGTTCTTTGAGTAATTAGGTTTTTTCTAGACTTGTAAAAACTGGTTTAACCCTTAACCACTGACATGTCATTTTTATTACACTACCACTGACGTACGAATGAGATTCGTCAACTTTTTCAAAGACTTTTCAGGCAGCCATCAATCGTAATTTTAGTTTTTATTCACTTTTAAGTGATAGAATATTTCAAACCTAAGATGCAAAAATAAATAAAACAGTAAAAATACTCCTAGAAACTTATTCTCTCTCTCAGAACTCTCTTATCATTTTCATACTTAAGTAAGAAAGGTATAATGAGATCAAAATCATATTAGCAGCAAATCAATTATTTACACACTTTTTAACGACAGATATTACAGGTCGGTTTTGAACACTGCAAACAGACCGGCTGACATCGTATACCCGTAATGGGTTCTACGTTGTTTCTGCTTGAAATACATATAACAATTTTTCAAAGTCTCAAACTTTAGAATTTCAGTGCTTTGTTGGATCCTGTTGGCTGCCTTCTTCATCTGCCGATGATTTTTCAGATTCACACAGCCATAATTCTATGATTTTGTCTGATTTACTGCAATTAACTGGAACACGTTGCATTTTCCGCGATATAGAAGGCCCAGGCGAAGTATTACACCGCTAACGATTCATTTTGACTACAAACGAAAAAAAAGAAAGAACTAAAAAAGTTACACTAACACTGACCATACGAATGTCGTACGTCAGACGGTCGAAGTCACCTGTTTAGAACAACACCACACTGCTCTCCCCCGCTGCGCGTGCGTCATTAGCGGCTAGAAAAGTACTAGGAACGACGAGCACGAATTCCAGTGCAAAACAAAACTATGAACGAATAACGGTTTCCGCGACGAATGTCATTCGTACTGTTATATCCTATTTTCCCACGTAAATAATAATGAATAAGCTCTTTAATAATCGCATATGATACTTTTGTTATTTTTCCTTTTTCTATATAAAAATAGTCAGCAGTTTCGTAATTCACATGGGAAGGCTCTAGATATTGTATTTTGCTTATTTTTCAAAACGCCTTCCTTTATAATTTTATTAAATATTAAAGTCAGTTAGACTCGGGACGCGGTCGCGGCAATACAAGTATATTTGGGAAGACCTTAAATATACATCGGTAGTGTAATTTCTGTTGAATAAAGTCAGTGTGGTGAAAAGTAGTTTTTTTTTAAAAAGACACAAGGGGTGCGCCGCCTAACAGTACGTTACTGGTTAAGGGTTAATATTATATAATATCATATGACCGATTCTTGTATATTTTCGTGTGTCTCGGAAACAGCTCTTATGATTTTGATCAAATTTTTTATTTATATAAGGCTTTACCTTTTAGCTTTATCTACATATATATATTTTATATAAGTGTACTTGCTAGAGAAACACATTTTTATAACTTTTCCAAGAAATATTGATTTTCCAATGAACCACGAGCGAAGCTCGATCGTTCAGATGCTAGGTAGTACAGAGTTGATTCTTAAATGGCGGACGTACTTACCTATATCTTTAACTTACTTACATTTTTAAATTCAGACATTACTTATCATTGAAACATAGATAATTATAAAAACAAGTTGGATCAAATGCATTATTTGAAATTTTACTCACATATATAGCCTGTGTTTCAAATTTTATTATATGGCTGTACAGGCGTAACGTTTTGGAGCAGCAAAGATCAAATGGGTTGGATAATATGGGTCCAATCAAACCATCTCTCGCCCTCTGCGTCTTCGGCGTGTTCGTCTTAGTGTACTTCTCTCTATGGAAGGGTGTCAGAAGTGCTGGAAAGGTAAAATTTCTTAATTAAAAAAAACTAAGAAGATTCTCATTATTATTTTTTATTCATTTATTCAAAATTAAAAAGATCATGAAATTGATAGAACATTATTCTATCAGGTGGTATGGGTAACAGCGTTAGCTCCATATGCTGTGCTTCTGATCCTGCTTGCGAGAGGCGTGACACTGCCCGGCGCTACTGAAGGCATTCGATACTATCTCACTCCTGAATGGCACAAGTTACAAAACTCTAAGGTATTCGTATTATTATTTGTGCGAATAAATATATTTTTGATCAACTTTAACATCATCATCAAAGAAGAACAAGCATCATTATTACAATAGTATTGACCCAGATATATTTTAAACCAATGTAATTATTTATACTTTGCGACTACGTTGTACGTTTTATATGTTGTACAATCAATCAAGCTAATTTCTATTCTATGTCACTAAACAGGTATGGATCGATGCAGCTTCCCAAATCTTCTTTTCTCTCGGACCCGGATTCGGTACTCTATTAGCGCTGTCCAGCTACAACAAGTTCAACAACAACTGCTACCGCGACGCTATCATAACATCTTCCATCAACTGTCTCACCAGCTTCCTTGCTGGATTTGTAATTTTCTCTGTTCTGGGGTACGCATTTCTATTTCAAATATTTTATATCTTTCATATGTATGCTTATTTTATTCTTAATATTGAAAATTTTAGGAATATACAGACAACTTTTATAAATTTAACCTAATTATCAGTTTAATATTATATTGTTACATAATATTAAACCATTAACTAAATAGGTACATGGCACATGTGCAAAACAAGAGTATCGAGGAAGTAGGGCTCGAAGGACCAGGGTTAGTTTTCATCGTGTACCCTGAAGCTATCGCCACTATGACCGGTTCCGTCTTCTGGGCCATCATCTTCTTTCTTATGCTGATCACATTGGGACTTGATAGCACTTTTGGAGGTAAAATATTATTCATTAATATTATAATAATATTATAATTAAGCATGTATCTATTTATGTGAAATATTTGAGATTTTGCTAAATTGTATTAATAAAAGTTAAAGTTCGTAACATTTCTACACAGGATTAGAAGCAGTCACCACAGCCTTGTGCGATGAATATCCACGAGCTCTCGGCCGACATCGGGAGATATTCGTTGCATTTTTACTACTCTTTATCTACATTTGTGCTCTACCTACCACTACTTATGTAAGTACATATTTGAAAATGGTTATAATTATAATAATGTCCTCCCGACCTACTCTGGCCGCGGCGATTATTTCACAAAAACTAATATTTTCGTAACCATTATCAATGCTCGATTTGTCAGCAATTTATTTTATAAAGTAACTGTAATATGTATTTTTATATGGAATTGTGTTAACAACTGTGCTAGTTTATAGTAATTGGATATTATAGAAACATTCAAAATAATATTCTGTGTTCCTCTGGTCTACTTTCGGTTAAGGCATAATATGTAGACCATAAGTTGGATCTCTTCAAATGCCTCTTTTAAAACGTTCGAGCTCGGGTTCATCTTGTTTTCAAACTCAATACTACTACTACTCTATACTACATATCGATCATAAATAAACAAAGAATTTTCCTAATAGCTCATTGAAACTTTTCCAAAGACAAAATAAAAAGAATCACTAGTCTTTAGCAATCTCAACAAATGCCAGCTAAACGTATTCGATATATCACCGCGTTATCTCAGCGAGAATGTATTCCGTTGCATAATTCATTGTTCACTTAGGGGGATGACCCGCCGTATCTGTATAGCCTTCGACTTTAGTATAGTTACTCACAAACCACTTGTGGGTAGAATTTATTAGACCGCTTTCACCTTTACTGTTTTATTATTCATTGTTTTTCAAATATTTAGAATTTGGACGAAATATATATTTTTTTTGTCTGTGCGGGTTCGATCAGTCTCTAATGACGTGAACAGTTTTGTTTTCGTACTATGAAGATTCAATACTTAATGTTCATATGCTTTCGATCGGTCGCTTATGTTCGCTCTCAATAATCGGGTAAAGCGCTGGTATATTTAATACTGGTACTGTATATTTAAATATATACTGATATATTTAAATATAAAACTGTTTCTCGACTCAAAGCTTATCTTTGAAGAAGCTTTAAACGTTTGCTAACGTAATTTATGAAGCTTATAAAATTATACATAACCTTATTTGGTACCTTTGTTGAACTGATTATCATAATTTTTCTTAAAGTATATCAATTATGTATTTAATATGTCTTAAATTCTGATAGAAACATGAGCTTACCACTTTATTCATTCGTTTAGGGCGGCGTATACTTAGTAGATCTACTCAACGTATATGGTCCAGGATTGGCCATTTTATTTGTGGTGTTTGCGGAAGCCGCTGGAGTGTGCTGGGTGTACGGAGTTGACAGGTTTTCGGAAGACGTGCGAAGTATGCTCGGACACACGCCGGGCTGGTTTTGGAGGGCCTGCTGGTCCTATATCAGGTATGAATAATAAGCAAGAAAAATACATAAAAAATGAGATATATTCTTTATTTTAAATTCTTTCAGTTTTAAATACTTATTATTTTATATTATCAATTAAATATTAGTAATTTAGTTGTAGTAATTTAATCGGCATAGCTCACTAATCCGAAGCAGCACACCGTATTATTCCAAAGATTGCTCATTGAACTCGCAAATGGCAAGTGTTCATTTTAGTATCTATGTACTATAGTATTACATATTCTATAATTAATAATATATTTTATATTTGTCCTTCCTTGTAATACATATAGGGTAGAGCAATAAACTCGGACTCTACAGGTTAAATGATAACGAAATACTTATTATTATGATTTTATATACAATTTTTTAAGGCAGTGGTTGCCCAGTGGTTCAAATCCGTTTCTCGCACCTCTGATATTTTCATGTACGAATCATTTTCTAACATGATCACCACTTGTCTTACCGTGAAGGAAAACATCGTAAGGAAACCTGTATGTCCGAGAGAACTTTACAAGTTTTAGAAAGACAGTGAAGTCCGCAAACCCGCTCTAGGCCAGCGCGGTGGACTATGGCCTGATCTGCCTTGTACTGAGGGAGGCCCGTGCCCAGTAGTGGGACGTTATAAAGGGCTGATTATATACATTTTTTCTTGCAGTCCAGTATTTCTACTGGTTCTGTTCGTGTTCTCCGTGTTGGCCCACGAGGAGATGTTGGGCGGCGAGTACACGTACCCGCGCTGGTCCATCGGAGTGGGCTGGCTCATGACCGGCACCACCGTGTCTTGCATCCCGCTCTACATCCTGTACAAACTGTGCATTACACCAGGCAGCCTTGCTACTGTAAGTATTTATAAAATAATGAAAATTGTAAGGTTAATATAATGTAGGTTATCGATATTTTATTTCTCTTAACTTACTTTTTCAAAATAATACATACATACATATTACATACATACATATATGCATATAACTTATTCCTTATACCTATAATATAATATTTTTTTTATTTTGAACTTACTAACATATATTTCATTCGTTTCTAGCGCATCAAAATAATAAAGCGTCCAATCGAGACCACCATACCGCCGGCAGACCAAGCTCTCTGCAGTCTGTGACCTACCCAGACCTGTACCTACAAGTCCTACCACTACCACGTAGAAACTAAACCTCCTACCATAGAATGGCTTGTATGAGTTTTATATTAATAATGATAATTAAAACTATAATTTTCATTATTAATATAATAAAATAATCTTAACTAATATAATAATCAAAAAACCAAGTTATATTATGTAGCTGTTGCTGTAATCTAGTTGAATTGAATATGGGAAATATAAATAAAGTTATGTATGTAGAAAGCCTAATAATTTTCGCTAAACATGTAAAGAATGTTCTATAATATCGCGGTTATCGTTATAAGCAAACATTACTGTTTCCCATTTATAAGGCAAGTCGTTTGATCGCACAACGTACTTAGTTAAAGTTTTTATTGAATACTCTTAAATAATAATGAATATTATATATAAAGTTCATAGTTTATAGTAAATAATCGTGCGGGTCTCAAAATGAGGCATTTTGACATATATCTAATGTTATATGAAATATTTAAGAATAGTATCGATAACCAAATATACGTAGTCAAAGTAGAATATAACCTATGAAAAATGTTAAAGGCATAGGTGAAAACTTTAATAATAAATAATATAAGTAATATATTATATGTATATTATTATAGATTGTATATAAAATGAAATGCTGATCGGACTATAAAATTTGCTTTATACATATTAGATTGAATTTGCTTCTTTTTATGTCTAGTTTAGGTAAGTTTTTAACATTTCTACATCCTTGGGCAATGGGTGCGAAAATGTTATGAATTTATATAAATAATTTTATCAAAGTAGAACTTAATAATTTCGTTTTTTAAATCTAAGTATACTCGTACGTATAATCTTTAAATGTTATTTGTTAGAACAATTGTGATGTGTGTAGTTGTAGAGAAATAAAATTATTACGATATAAATCATATCGATGCTTCGTCATTTTATGAAAAAAAAGCTAGGGCTTAGGATTTGACATTTATAATACGAGTATATTGAGCAAAAAGTAACGTATTTTATCCTGATATGCAGTGTTTATTCATTACAATCATTACTTATATTGTTCAAGTCTATTTATCTCCTAATCTTGTATAAATATTTAAAGGAAAAATATATGAGTAAACATTATTAAACGTTAGAAATAGGCTTTATGTGTGTGCTAAATGTTTTTATATAAAATAAAAAAAGTTCATATACCCACAGTGTTACCATACTTTTAGTGGTTTTGTTCGTGGTTGATAATTAACGATGATTTATTTTTATATATTATCTGTAGTGGAAAAAGTTTAAGGTTATATATATAATCTGTAGTTAGTAGTTAATGTTGTTTGGTGTTAGAATAAAACTACAAATGGATAGATGCGGCCTGTGTCAGCCATTACAGGTCCGTCTGGACATTTGTTTATACAAATCGTTGTTTTATTTTCACTCTCTTATATAAAATATGAAGATCTATATCCTTCAACAATCCCCTTTCAGAATAGCTAAAATACCACCACCGCATAACAATAATACGCAATATGAACATAAGTTCATAAGAATGTACATTATAGTGTACATAATATTATAATATCATTACCTTCCTATATTACACGTGAACAAATTTGCAAGTCCACTGGAAAGTGTTGGTCAAAAAGATCTCAATTTTCTACTATTCCTTTTTTAAAAATTTAAATATTTTTCGACATAATTTTACATGTGAAAATGAATTCCCTAGCTCAGTAGCCCCTACTACGCAGGAATAAACTTTATTGGAGGAGCCAGTGTCTTTCTAATCTATACTATTTATAAAGCTGAAAAGTTTGTTTGTTTGGTTGAACGCGCTAATCTCAGGAAGTACTGGTTCGATTTGAAAAAATCTTTTTATGTTGGATGTTGGCTATATTACATCCCGCTACGATCAATAGGAGTGGAGCATCAATGACAAAAGTTGCAAAAACGGAAGAAAAATGTCCCTTTTGAGAGCTTTCGTTGCGTGCGCTGCGTAAATGGTTAAAGTTATACAAAAATCATGAATGACGGAATTGTTCCCCTTCAAAAGTTCTAAAAAAAATTCTCGATAGCATATGTCTATCTATTAAGGTTGACTTGCTATAACCTTTTATATGGTTATCAAATTTATTTTAAGATAATGCATTATTGGCGAAGGTGTTTAATAAACATGATATTAATCCTTTTCCAAATAAATAAGTTACTCATCACAAGTATTTATTTTGAACATTGCTCTTGGCATCATTTGATTTCAATGAATATCTTACGATATATCATATTTTGAACATAACTCCGCAACAAAATAATGATTACCGCGTTCAAGATGGGCGGACGGGCGAAATAATTTGGTTTCCAGCCTTTAGCGTTCTAAGCGAAGACGCGGGAAAGGCTAGTTTAATTAATATAATTGATGGATCATGATGAATGAGGTTTATGCCAACACAACGACACGAATAAGAAACTCAATTTCTTACTTTTCATCAACTGCGCAACGTCAATTTTAATAACATGTAAATACCTACTTGTTTTTTTAGATATTGTAAAAGAGTGTTTAAAGTCTCTAAATTCTAATAAATGAACCCTTTATCACCTATATTTGGACCAAAACCCAATTGTAGTTTTATAGTTTTGATCTCTACTGAAAGAGGTTTTAGTTTTAGGGGAATTAAAAAAATAAGCCATCTAGTTTTGAAGAATTGTGCTCTGTGACATCTCCGCTTGTCTATATTATGGAGAAGTCAAAATGAGTAACAGCTAAAATTTTAAATTTCTAAAATACAATATTGTCGATATGAGCACTAAATTGTGAGTGAAAATGGTAAAGCAAGGAACGAGTACATCGTGTTACCGGCCCATGCATGGCGGGAAAAACTGTAAGCTTCAATACACACTGCGTGAGTTAGATAATCTCTGAGCTTTTAATAATCTCGTAACTGTTTAATTTGGTCCCCACGACCACTGTATACGTCAGGGACATGTAGGAACTCGTAGATGCGGATGGTTAAATCTAGAATTTGGTTAGCTCTAGTCGTTCGTTTAGGACTGTACACGGACACTGCTAAAATGTACGTCTAAGCGTAAGATGGCAGTACGAAGATATATGTATAATGTATATCTCTACAGTTTTTTTTTTTTTTTTTAATGTATATAACATTTATTTACAATAAAGGAAATTACAAGTAAACTTAACTATATATACAAAACAAATGTACACTTAATTATTACTGTACAAGTCGTGTCCGCGTGGAATAGTGGCAAGAATGCTAGCTGCATTCCCTCGTTGAATGGCAATGCCGATTCTTTGGGCGAAAAATGAGTTCTACAGTTTGCAATATTATACTGACAGAATTTATGATTAAGAATTAATGCTAGACCCCTAAAACCCACAAAGAAGACAATTATTTCTTTATGTTTTATAGAACCAGTACGAATCCCAATTAGAGTCGCTAGCGAAATGGCTGAGTTGCAACGGGGAGGTGTGGGGGATGGGCCCCACGGTGTTGTTCGCGAGCGCCGCCGCCCTGTTCCTGTACAACGAGCTGGAGGCGACCGTCCTCATAGCTGGCGATCACACGCGGGTCTCCCTGCTCGAGAAGACACTTATAGTTAGTGCGGTTAACTGTTTATGGTACATTCAACAATTCACTCAGAAAGAGTCTAAATGCAATCATGCATGCAGTCTGGTTGATTTCACTTGCTAAAAATACTTATTTAAATAATAATAATTGCACTGTAATATGAAACGTTTTTTATAAAAATAACAAACGTACCGCTTTGCCCAACAGTCCACAATGATCCTGGGAATGCTGGCACTGATGATCCATCTTTGGGTGTGCTCAATGCGCTTCTTTCAGTACTATCTTGATATCCTTATTAAAGATGTAAGTGAGTTTTAAGCATGTTAGATAGTCTTCATATTGTCTAATACTTAAAATGCTATAATATGTAGACGAGCGAAGCAAGACCTAACACTATCCCACAACCTGAGCATTTTGCGGTATACTTTACTGAAAAACTATCACGCCTTTAGATATGTGCTTTAACATAGTAATTTAACTTCATATCTGTCAAAAAAAGGGTTATCTGTCAAATAAATATATAATTTAATAACATAAAAAAAATTAACATTAACAATTTTGTGTTTTTTGTTATCGTACTACTATCGCCATCTGCTAGAAAACCAAAAAGTTAGTTTGACGACTCGTTTGGCTCAGTTGGTAGTGACCCTACTTTCTGCGCCAGCGGTCGCGGGTTCGAGTCCCGCTGGGGGCATTCATTTGCTAATCACGAATGTTTGTACTCCAGTCATGGGTGTTGATATTTATAATATGTATGTATTTAAAATTTATATATATGTGTAGTATATCAACTATCTGGTATCCGTAAGACAAGCCTCGTAGCTTACCACGGAACTAGGTGGCGCTGTTGTAATAATGTCCCAACATAAAAAAAAAATATACAAAGCTCAGCTTTTTGCTAGTTTTACTTTCAAAAGTTAATATGCCAATTAAAAGCTAATAAAAAATGTCTTACTGGTCAGTGGTCAGAAAGCTCTTCCATATAGTTCTTGCGTTATTACCCACTGCTGGTCACAGGCCTCCCTTTAATACTAGAGGGAACAGGCTATAGTCTACCACGCCAAGCTACTGCAGGTTGGACATCACATGTTTTTCGAATACTTGCTACGTTCTCTCAGACGTGCAGGTTTCCTTACGATGTTTTCTTAAGACAAGTGGTGATCATGTTAGAAATGTTAGGCACATAATAATACCTGAGGTGCGTTCCCGGGACTCAAACCATCTTTACTACCTTTCCCAAGAGTTTCTCTTAGTACTCACATAAAATACAAAATATGGATCTAAAAAATCTAAAAAATAAAAATTAATATTAATAATTTATTATTCATCTAGAGTGCGAAAGTGCTTCTAGAAATGACAACAGCGGGTCTTCTCGGTCAGTCGGAAATAGTTTCACTTGGACCTCTGACGAGGTTTCTAAAGCAGCAGCAGCCCCAAATCCACATCACCATCTGCTGGTTTCTCTCACTCTGCTACGCGGACTACGTGCGCAAACACTACTGTCAGAGATTCAACCTGCCATATCTGGAGCAGTGGTTGGTAATTGGGGTGACATCTTCTCTAATTATGTTGATTGCTTTAATTTGGAAAATACACCGTATAAATTTAAATGTAAGCAAAGTTAGCTATGCATCAATTTTTTGCTTTCTAAGCTAGAGGATTCTGGCTAGAATTAGTACTTCTTAAGTTTTTTTAAAAATACAGGAATATTGATGAAGCATAAAGGATGAAGTAGATGTGACAGAACAGCCAGGATATAATAAGTAAATGTATATGGTATCTACCTAGATGCCGAATTCAAAAAAAAATATATCTGTACTATACTTCTTATCTACTAAGGATCGATGTGTCCCCTGCAGGCAAGCGGAGCTGCACGAGCGCGCGTCCTGCGGCGTGCACGCCACCGTGCAGAAGGTGAACAGCCTTGTGGGCTGTCTGCACCGCCGACTGTGCGGATACACGGCCCCCCCGAATGCCACGCACACGTATGACGTTGCTATTGTTTATAACTTAAATAATTATGAATAAGGATAGAAGCGATTGATTGTTTGCTTTATAAACTCAATGTCCCAACATAAGTATTTATTTAATGTCGCAACATTTTTGACATTACCTACGCTGGAATGAGCAAAAATAAACCACGAAACATATAAAATTATTTTGCTTACCATTTACGAGTATGACTTTGGCTTAGAATCTTTTCATCATTAGGTATGTAACATTTAAAACTTATAAAATTCAAGTAATAACAAATTCATATGAAATTTGAACTAAAGAATTGAATTTTAATAATATATATATATACTGATAAATTTCTTATCTAACTCCCGTAAAATGACAATATTTTGTCATAATAACAAACAGTATATTATGTATAGTGAGAATATTTTAACCTAGAGTGAGAGCGCACCGTGCAAACCCTCGGCGGTGGAGGTCGGAGGAGCGTCGCGGTGCGCGCGCGCCGCCCACAGCGCGCTCATCGTCGGCCACTCCAGCGAGACCGCTGATGCCATTGAAAAACTCAGAACGTATATTGCGGTAATATTTCTATAAGTAGAAGTCTAGTAAGAGCCTAACATCTCATTTACCTTCAATAGATAACTAATAGAAAATAATAATTAAGTACAAGTGAAGAAACTATCTAGTATATGAACATTTATGGCAGGAAACCCGATGTTCCTGCAGCGGTGCGGCCGACCCCCGCAAGTGCTTTTCTCGCTCAAGCCTGCCGCAGGACGGCGCGCTGTGACCGCCTCCCCTCCTGGCTGTTCGACACGTTCCCTATATATACATAATATTATTTAATATGCAATAAATATTAAAAAAAAACAATATTGTTTTAATTTGAAAGCACCTTGTAGTAGTTATACAATACACAAGCGCCGTTCTTCATACACGCTTTATTCTGTTGTTTTCTAGACCGATAGGATACCATGCTATGGTGTAACAATGCATGCAGTGTATGGGAATTATGATGTACATGTGCAAGTAGCATTATATGTTTTATTTTATAGTAATAGTATGTTGAGAAAAAATAATATCTTAGCAGCATCTTGATATATAAAATCCCAGTGTGTGTATTTATTCTTCTAAACGGCTTGAACGATATTGATGGTACTCTATACCATATTTAGAAATTTAAATATTTGAGATATAAAGTTTGTGAAGCAGAGACGGGACAGCGCTAAAGCCCCTTAGTGTATTGTACTAAATGCAAAAGCGTCTTGCAAAACCCCATGACACTGCAGCGACGGGTTTCGCTGTGAGTTTTAGTTAATAGGAATCTCATAGTACCTATCCTGCCCGTTGACGGCCGACAAGATGATTTTCCCAACGTCTCTTTCTACGAGTAGCTTACTATAAAGATAGTCATAAGTTTCAAACGAAAAATATTATAAAAACTTTTAGGTATCTGCTATATTAGATTAGATAATATTATATGCTATATATAGTGTGTAAAAGAGAGAGAGAGAGAGTGAGTACATTAGATAAAAAGATCTGAGGGCCTAAACAAAGTAACAATCGATTAGCGAAAGCGATAGTAGAAAAGTCCAAATTGTATGGGTTTGACATAATATGACTTAGATATGTCACTTGATCTGTTGTCAACGAATAGATGATGCTAGACCATGGAGGTTAGATACAGGAGAACCAACGCTTCATACTAAAGCATTACCCGTCTGTCTCTGAAAATTTGTATAGAGTTTATAGCGCGCTGCCGTCAATAAGTAGTATCTGTCAAGTTAGCTATTTATGAGTACTGTCACTATTGTGACAACGTGAAGTTAGGCATTGAGACAACATAGCGATCGCAGCGCCTCCTTGGTTTGACAATATTTCTGAGACACTACATTCTAGGGCCTTGGTTCTCCTGGTTTCTAATCTCCATGATGCTAGACGATGTACATTCATTTCAATTATTAGTGATTTAAAGTTCAAGATGCATACGCTGTGTTTAAGCGATGACGATTGTAGAAATCGAATCGCTTCATAACGAATGCCGGTTGGCTATAGGCCCTGAGGTTTTATATTTTAATATACATTTTAAATGTCAATGTCAATCCTCCTCCATCATTGGAAACATCATGGCCACGCTATAGCAATATGATCTACTAACTTCTTAAATTTGATTTTAAGTATAATAATGAAAGGAAATTTACTTTTTGTATTGTATATTAAATAAAAAATCGCCTGCTTTAACGTTTTGTGATGTGGTGTTCAGACGTCTTGAAATATGTGGAAATAGAAAGTATACAGGTGCTTACAGCTTTAGGATATCTCTTGTAGAGTAAATACGTAGTAGAAATCTAACTAAAACCTAAGTACTCTATCTCTACACTTTTCCCTGTAAACAATCACTTGTACTTATTGCTAAAACCAATACAGTTGACTAACACCTACAATTTAAAGCCTCAACTTAACGAATACAAAACGCTAATGGTACCGCATCTAGTAGTATGCAGTACATATAATTATATAATAATATAGGGGTAGTCCTTTCGTACATACGTAGTTTTAGTTTATTTAAACTTTTATTATCATCGATTATTACCAAAAACAATATTATAATAGGCTGCATCTATCTATTCATACGGTTACTGGACGAATAAAATATATATTATTCGTCCGACAATTGTCGGTTAATACGAATATCTATCACTTTTTTTGCTTTCTAATAAAAAGTAAGTGAGTTTTAGGTACAGAATATATCCAAAATATAAAAATAAAATAACCTTAACCTACCGGGCTAAAAATTTATTATTTAAGACTAGCAGTACCCGCGGCTTAGCCCGCGTTAATTTTTTAAATATTAGGAGTCAATCCCGCAGGAACTCCGGGATAAAAAGTAGCCTATATATTATTCTGGGTCTTCAGCTACCTACATACCAAATTTCATCGTAATCGGCTCAGTAGTATTTGCGTGAAAGAGTAACAAACATCCATACTCACAAACTTTCGCATTTATAATAAGTAGGATAGTAGGATTCCTCCGACTTTTAACATTACATAAACATGACATACTTAACACCCTCAAAATTATTTATATCCTATAATAAAACCATTTCAAGCTAATCATCCGATAAATGTACGAATAAATATACTTTATTCGTCCAGTACCCGTACAAATAGTCACTTCGATTATAATATGTCTATTGTCTGCAACTTACTCGTACCTCCTCAAGTTCTTCAATAATCGCACTATACTTAGTTTATGATTCATCATTCTTTTGTACATGTGGAAGTATTAAATAAATAAAACTTGGACGAGTTGTTTAGTTTAAAAAATAAGAAAACACGGTGCTATCTGGAGAAATAGATTCAGATTTTATATTTTTCAGCTTCTAGCCCGCGCGAAATGTGGTGAAAGCTATCTATCAGCAGTCCCGACATTCTTATGGGCGATTGGTTCCGCAGCGCTCGCCCACAGACTCATATCAGCAATATTTAAGAGATTTGTGTTCAGACGTGTGCCGCTTTGGGAAGTTGTCACACAGGTATTGGAAATGTATACAAATAAGTCTGATACCAATAAAATTAGATAATTTTAGGTCTCCGAGTATTTTCAATTTAATGGAAAAACTATCTTCGCTTTATATTCTTAACTAGACCATTTCATGTCTACCTAAATCAAATCATTTTGTTCAATGGCGTATAGGAGTGTTGGTATTGAAATTTTAAGAAATACTTTAGGACCGAGCCATAAGAACATACTAGTGTATGCAGCCCTTTTTAACGTCCCACTGCTGGGCACGGGTCTCCCATCAATACGAGGGCCATAGTCCACCAGGCTGACTAAGTACGGGTTTGCGGACTTTACATGTCTTTCGTAAACTTGAAAGGTTCTCTCAGACCTACAGGTTTCTATTTCTTTACGATGTTTTCTACCACTGTCTTCCGCACAGATTAGATGAAGTATTCCGTGGTCTTCCGTACCAAAATAAATATTAAAAACTTTTTACCAAGTTAGTAAATAATTTAAAAAATCTCTGTTTTAGTATCTTCTGTTTATTTGGATGATGATATACAGTCTTTATTTTTGGGGCCTTGTCGTGAACACTATGAAAATTTTCATCGAATATTGCTACACACCAGTGAGTTGAAAACCTACTTTAGTTAAAAATTAACACAACGTAACGTAAAAATATCTATAAGGTTCAGTAGTAGCAAATATATTTTAGTTTCGATTTACTATATTTATCTCTGATTTATTATCTTTTTCTCTTTGAATATTTAGGTATATTACTTGTTCCTAAATCCTTTCCACGACATAATTCGGACTGCGTTTTTAATATGTATTTGCAAATTTTTTGGCGTTGTTGTCTGTTTGTCTATATATTTTTAAATATGTCTTATAAATTAGCATATTAAACTTTTTTTCTCAAAAAAAAGTTTTTTATTAATAAAACTATCTTCTCAGAGTTTGTCGTGATTATTTTGATTTTCTATTTTCGACTATCCGTTTCGAATGCTTCCGAATGCTTTACAGCAATCATTGTCACGGGAGAGGTTGCTGACTGACTGCTGTAGACATGGTTGCTATTTATATAGTTTCATTTATAATGGCAAATATTCGCGTAATAGGTTTACGAAAGTTTTTATGGTTTCTCTAGACTCTAAAAATATTAGAGAATTAATAAAAACATTTTTAGTAAAATTATTTTTTTTAATTTATACTTCATTTAGCAGGAGGGTTTAACATTGACCATCGAAGATATAGAAAGCTGTAAATTAATGCAACAGTGGATGATCTGGATGTGTGCGATCGCGCCTCTCGCTATTTACGTTCAGACTCGACCTAAGCCTGTCAGAACACCGCTCATGATATGGTAAAACTACATGAACTTTCAAATTCATACACGAGTAATAATACCTACTACCATTTTAATTAAACTAAATCTCATAAACGGTAAAAATTATATGAAAGTATAAGAAATGCTTATAAGTTTAACTTATGTGTCTTTTTTTCACAGGATAACTGCAAGTCCTTGGCAACGTAGAGAGATGGGGGCCTATGGATACTACCTTAACAGACCTTTCTCCTCGTTAGAGTCATCAGAAAATGTATCCATTCGACTACAAGCCCTCACACTTAGAAGAGCTTTCAGCGACTCTAAGACAATTATAAAGGAACCACCAAGAAAAAGACGAAATTCTAAGTCTATTTGATTTGTTATTTATAAATAAATGTCCAGAAATATATCCGCTATTTTATTTTAGGAGTTTTAAATACATCGTGTACATAGGCAATGGTTTTCAGTTGTAACGCGCTCGATATGGGAACTGAGTGATGCGGAGCCCTGATATTTTTATGTGCGAATCATTTCTCTTTGATAACCACTTACGGTGAAAGAAAACACAGGGAAACCTACCGAAAACTGTCAACCCGCATTTGGCTAACGTGGACTATGGGCTGATCACCGTATTGAAGGGGGATTCCCGTGTCCATCATTGAGACGTTAAAAATATTAGAGTAGTAGTACATACATAGATCTATAACTTTTGGGTAATAAAAAATGATGTATGTCTGAACTCTACAATGTATACCTATTTTCATTTTATTGAATAAATTTCAGTTTTCAGTCTGCCAAAATCGCAGTTCATAGGAATAAAAATTACAGTACAACTTAACAAATCCTTAGCTAATCTTACTATTAGGGATATAAATGCGAGAGTCTGCATGGTTGTATGCTTTTTACTCAAGTACGCCAGTATGGCTGAACGTGTCAATCGCATGGGTTACATTTTAACCCGGCTAAATGTAAGGTTTCCGTGGAATAGACTTGTTTTTGTTGCAGTAGGAAATGATCCGAGCGAAACGAGGGTGAGTAGGCAAGTAGTTTAAAATAAAACTATATTTTCGCTTTTTGTCGCAGATTTATTTCAATTTTTGCTTACCATTCGATCTAAGAAAGTACAAATAAATTTAATATTTCATTAGAAAAATGTAAGCAAAGCAGTAGGGGAAAGAGAATTGTTGTCATTAAAAACGTCCAATGCACTGTGGAAAATGGATACCGACGAATGTTGGTGTTGCAACTTGCACACTGAAAATTAAAAAATACATCAACGCCACCTACTTTAAAATCATCACATTAAAAAACATATTTTTAATTTGTATAAATCTAATTATATAAAACCTTTTTAGACAAAATATATTCAAATACCTGAATTAATCGATAGATGTCACTAAGTCAATAATTAAATCGCGTTGGCAAGGTTCTCGCGGAGGGGTATATAAGGGCGGTGGCGGTGTTTCTCGGCATACTAACCTTGCGTAGGGTGTACCGCGATCAGGAAGGCGGTTGCCCCGGACAGGTCCCAGGCATTGCACCGCGCCTGGACCAGCCTGCCCGCGACTATCTCGCTTTGGGATACGTCGTACGCGTAATTTTTGGTAGTTGGACTTGCGTTCTGCGCGGTCCATTGTAATAAATTATGAAAGATAATTTGACATGAAAATGGCGGAATAAGTGTAAAACTAGGTCATGTAATTATTTACAACATGTTAGAATATTAAATCAATATAATTTAATTCGCAATGTCAAATTTAAGTTTTTTTTAATATCTTAATTAAGCGTAGCGTTGATAGCATAGTCAAACAGCCGTAAATTGTAATTAAAAATATTTCGAACACGAATAATCCGTTTTTGGCAATCAAAAAAATTCGATAAGCATTTTTATAATGATTAACATAAAATGAAGCCCACGCAATAATTTACATTATAAATAATGTAGAATATAAAAAAAATCATACATTTTTAAATTAAATTACTTAAAATGTAATATTCTTTTAGTAAAATATTAACTTTGTATATTGTATCCACTATGTTGTTTTACTGTACTCGGATAAAATTTCCGAATTTAAATGGCACCTATTATAAAAATAATAATATTTATTTATCGTGTACTAAATATCATTCTTTTTCTTATAAGGGAAATGCTTGGACTTTTTTATAACAATTAGCAACGAGCAACTCTCTCGTATTACTCGGGTTTGTCCCCACATATGGTTATTTTTATATCACTGGCCTAATTTACTCCTTTTAACATCAGCTATCAATGAAAGTCCAGTTAAAATCTGTCCATAAATGAGCAGAAACAAGCAGAGACAAATGTAAATTATGTTGTTCTTATAAAAGCACCGTATATAAAACTATCCCTTATGTTGACCCAGATACCAGCCCTCATAATACCTAAGTTCATTAAAATCCGCCAGTGGTATTCTCGTGACGCGGTCACAGACAGACAGACAGACAACATTTTAAAAACTAGCTTTCACCTCTGTATCTATAATAATGACTATACCAAAAAGATTTTTTCAAACATATTCAATATACAGATGAGACTCAGTATAGATACCGCTACGTATAGATCCATATCATATTTTAATCTTAAGATTTCATGTAATTTATTTATTTAATTTTCAGTATTTGATTTTCGTTAAAAATATATAAATATGTATTTGGATAGATCATCTATGATCTAACTAAATTTAAAACCCACAAATTTTATTCTATCTACCCATCACAAGTAACGCTTCAAGCTCAAATAACATTAAAAAAAATAAAACACACAAATAATTAAAAAAAACAAACTATATAATAACTAAAGAATATTATCATATTCAACAACACAGTACTAACCAAGCTCCTGATCTAACTAACACAACTTGTCAGCGGCACTGTGCAAAGAAAAAACACACCATCAGATATATTTTATTTAAATAATTGTATAAACAATCATTTATAAAAAGTGTTTATTGAAAATGCTATGTACAATTTTATTTTTCTTGCAATACTAACAGTACTTCGTGCTACGTGTCAGTGTCGCCAGTTGCTGTTTTCTTCAGGTTTTTCAGTTGGAAACTTTTTAGGGGATCACTTTGCCGCGCCTGTGAAGGAATAAATAAAATTTACTTAACAAAAGCCTCTCAAGAATCTGCTATGAGGTTCAAAATATTTTTCGATACATATATTATTTTTATTGTAATTGCAATTTATATACCTACTAAAAAAAGTATTTTATCACAACTCACATTATACTTATGCCGCTTGGCACTACCAAAGTTGCCAGGTTGTTTTCTTTTCTTAGAAGGAGCTGGAGCGTCCACCTGGGCTTCCGCCTCTCCCTCCTCACTCCTCAACGCAGCAGGCAACAGGTATTCTGGTACATGAGCTAGTTGAGGCTGAACACGGACCGTATGCAAGGCTTTGTCTCTCTTGAGGGCGGCCAAGTCTGTGGGATTCTCCTCAAAATAACCCTGAAAGAGTAAAGTAGTGCTGAGAGGTTTGTATAATATTATTTCATGTAAACAGTATTGAGGGTAGTAGTCAGAGAGAAGATTAGTCGTTCATCAATGTGTTATGTTCAATGGTTGTCATCATAGTACCAAAAATCAAAATTAATAATATCAACTTTACAAATAGAACCCCAAACAAGAACTACAATATCATATAAGTAAAAACATCCTTTTAAATAAATATAATATAATTTATCATTATTGATTTAATAACAAAAAGTTACAGTACACTTCCTTAAACAACTATATGATTAGTTAATTTTTTGTTAAAGTACTCGTACACTAACGTCTGAACTGAACTGATATAAGAAAAAACCGTGTACAAACCTGCAACTTCTTACAGTTGAGCAGCTCCTGCTTGATCTCCTTGAGGCGCGCCTCCCGCACGGCGATGCGCGTGACGGCGCGCCACGCGTCGCGCGACCGGTAGCGGAAGCCCTCCACCTCGTCTAGCGCGAACTCGTACTTTCTGGAATGTCATAGACAATTTAGTATTTACTAGCCTGGTGGTCTAGTGGCTAGCATGTACGGCTGCTGATACGGAGGTTCGAACCCCGGGTCGGGCCAAGTTTTCCAATATTTTCATCATCATCATCATCCCCCATATTTCTTGATATAATAACAATAAATGAATATTTATATATCAGTCTTATTTGTCATTGCTTAATAAGGAATATAATCTATTACTATTTATAAAGCTAAAGCTAAAGAGTTTGTTTGTTTGCTTGTTTGTTTGTTTGTGTGTTTGTTTGAACGTGCTAACCTCAGGAACTACTGGTCCGAATTGAAAAATTGTTTGTTTTGTATAGTCCGTTTATCAAAAAAAAATATAGAATATAGGCTATATTAAATCACGCTACAACCATAAGGAGCGGAGCATCAATGAAAAATGTTGCAAAAACGGGAGAAAAATATTTTTTTTTGACCGCTTCCGTTGCATGCGCTGCGTTAACAGTTAAAGTTATGCAAAAATCATGTATGACGGAAATGTCTACTTGCAAAAACTCTAAAAAAAGTCCGCGATAGCATAATATTATGTCTATCTTTTAGGGTTGACTCGCTGTAACCTTTTCAAATTTGTTTTAAGACAATGACATTATTTACGAAGGTGCTTTTAAAAACATGATATTAGTCCTTACTCCTTACCTAAATAAATAAGTTACTCATCACAAGTATTTAATTTTGAACAAAATTGCTCTTGGCATCACTTAGTTTCAATGAATTTCTATATTCTTACGAGATATTATAGTTTTAACATAACTCCGCAACAAAATAATAATCACCGCGTGCAAGACGGCGGGGGCGAGGGGGGAGGAACGCCGAAAAGAATTTAGTTTCCAGCCTTAGAATGCGGGCGAAGCCGCGGGAAAGGCTAGTGTATAATATAAGAAAACAATACTAACTATAACTTACAGTATAATTTTGTAAAAAAAAATAATACATTTTTTTAATAATTTATAAACAATTTAACTTACTGTAACACTTGTTGTCCATTAAATCCCTTGGACAAGTGTTCTTCCACAGCATCCATCAATGGCTTTTCTCTCAATGACACAAAGGACAAAACTGATCCCTGAGAAAAAAGAATGTTATGTAATAAATTTTAAAGAATATATTATAGTATTAAAAAACAGCCAAATAATTATCTTCACATTACATAATATTTAAACTTCAACTTCAGAGTAAAAAAAAGCAAACAAAATAATAAAATAAGTGTCTAAAAACCCAGTCACTGTGTCATAGTTTATTATGTGCACTTTATAGCCTGAATGCATGGTATAGAACCATTATTTCTTAAATCATTGGTTCAGCTTGCAGAGTTTTAGGTATATACTTTTACATTCCTTTTTTAATATTTTAAGCAAACAAATAATATTACATATGCAATGCAATAAATAATAACATAATTATGTAGAGTATTACCTGGTTATTCCCCCGGGCGGTGCGTCCCGCGCGGTGCACGTACGAGTTAACGTCCAGTGGGAAGTCGAAGTTGATGACATTGGACACATGCTGGAAGTCTATCCCGCGGGATACACCCGACTCTTTATCCTTTTTACGTTTTGACTTTTGCTGTAAAAATAATGCAAATAATCATTTAAATATGAGAGTCCCAAATTTTGATTAGTTTCCTCGCTCTGTTTTCAAATAATTTACAAAGTCACATCTATGACAAAATAATGTTAAAACTATTTAAAACCTTTTTCCATTATGACTAACCTTTTTTTTCTTTCCAATTTCTTCACCAGTCAGCAACCCACCATCGGGCTTCTCCAGGGCTTTTTCATCAGATGCTACTATGATCTGATAGCGCCCTCTATTAAATTGTTCCACTGACAGACAGCGTACAGCAGCCGGCAGTTCTGAGTTCAGTACACATGAACCTATTTTGAACTGTTCCAAATATAATTTTAATCTGTAAATTATAAATATATCAAACTATTTTGAATCAATAAATTATTGATATAATAAATATCAAAATTTAAAAAGCTCTTTTGACTATTATCTAATGTATATTAGATTTAAAATAATAAACCCTATGAGTAAAATTTGCAAATAGATTTGAAGAGTTCCATTACATCATCTCATCCAATCACATTAGTTCTGATACAATTGAATCATGATTATTTTGTATTGTTAAAAATTGCAAATTCTATATTAGAAAGCATTAAAAATGTGTATAACATATGATCAACATGAATCCTTTTGTATATCATAAATATTACGTATTTTACTTACTTGTAACATCTATCAACAGTCCTAACAAAAATTATACTTTTGCCTCTAATAAGGTTCAATTTTAAAAGTGCATATAAAATGGCTGCCTTATCATCTTCTTCAGCAAAAAGATGGTAATGTTGTAATTGTGAAGATGGAGCCAACTCTGGTTCTTCTAGTTTCAATGTCACTGGATTTCTTAGAACTATCTTTTTAAGACTTAGTACATCATCTGATAGAGTTGCAGATGCGAGAACAGCTTGATATATTTTAGGTAAATGCCTAGAAGAATACAATTAAAACAAATTATAACGAAGAATAATTAAAAATTATAATGTGTGATACTTTTCATAACTTTAAATTATTTTGTATTACATAGGGGCAAACTGTGTATTTAGGGGATCCTGGGCTAACACTTTTTTGCTTAAGATAAACCTACAGTGTAAACTCTATATAACGACACTCAAGGGACCATGCATATTTTGATGTTATAGAGAGTTGTTTTTAAATAGACAGAAGAAAAATCTGTATAGTAATGAAAATCTGAAAAAGAAAATGCTTATTTCAGACTAGTGTTAGTAATTACATACATAAAAACTTCTTCTTACTAAAACGCTATTGCCTATAGTTTGTTAATTTTGTTTGATGTCTTTTGCTGCACCAGTAATTTTGATGTATTTTTTACTTATTTTATTCATATCTTGCAATATTGTGGCATCTTGGTTTCAATTCTGCTGCTTCCAGAGCTTTTTTAATGCAAGGCGGAATTTTTACTAATGTTGACAACTTAAAATGCACTATTTACTATATTATTGTTGTTGTTATTGAGTGGGTGTAATGCAAAATAGAGTGTATCATTGTATGGAAAACAAGCTAAACCAACCAAAGCAAAGTGATTTTAACGCTTTAGGGAGTCTGTCGTTAAATCGAGTTATGTTACATGGAGTTCACACTGTATTATTTTATTTTATTAAGTTTGGAATATTATCATTTTTTTAAATCATTTGATAATCATATCAATATATTGCCTATATATTGATCCACCCATGATAACACAAACATTTCAATAGGTTTTTTTATATATTACTATTATAATAATACTTACCCAAGTAACTCTTTAATTTCATCCTCGTAGCCAAATGAAAACACCAAGTCTGCCTCATCTACAACTAAAACTGACAAATCATCCTTTAATCTCATACTGTTTGCTTTTAAATGTGCTAGAGCTCTGGAAGGTGTAGCTACTATGATGTCAGGCTTGTCCGATAATAAGGACTTTTGAATATGCATATCTGCACTTGATGAAATATCTATGCATCTTACTTCTCTGGCACATTTTAGCGTTAAATCACTTATTACAGATGCTATCTGGAAATGTTAAATGAATATAGTTTTTTATTATTACACTTTGTCACTTGATATGCTTGATATTGTATTTTACCTGGCCACATAATTCCTTACTAGGTGATAATATAAGAGCTCTGATACATTGATGTGCAGTTGAATTTTTTAGATTTAATATTTTCTGTATAACTGGTATGGTAAAAGCTGCAGTCTTTCCTGACCCTGTTCTAGCTCTCATGAGTACATCTTTGCCCTCAAGTAAGAGTGGTATCGCTGTCTCTTGAATTAATGTAGGGTTTGACCATCCAAGTTGAGATATTGCCTGAAAGGGGCTAAATTATAGTACGAGATCCTAGATAGTTAATTTTAACGGTTTAAAATATAAGTCTCTTGGTCGGTGTCGGTCTCTTGAACGGTCCACGTTTTAATGCGACTAGTGTATTATGAAAAATAATGCTTTTATTGTTTTTTTTTTAAGGTACAATCTAAAGATCTTCAGTATTATTTGTATTTAAAACTATACTACAGTATGTTTTACTAAACCAACCTTTAAAATTCGATCATCGAGTTCCATTTCGTGAAACATAACCTTGTTTTCTTCACTCATTGTGTTTTTCTCTTGAATATTATTACTAGAAAGTTGGAACTAATTATTATTTGTACCCTTCAGAACATATTTTTTTAAATTTATATGACCCACGTGTTATTTAGCACTCAAAACATAGAGGTAAACTATAAATAATAAAACTACGCCGCACCGCCACCATCCCATTACATCTGTCATCCAAAGAGTATAGATCATAGAGTATATGGTATAGATAATATGCCTGTCATCTGTGCATTACAATTATTACATTATTCAATCTGTGATCAGTGATGTGCTGTCAGTGTCAACTGTAATTTAATATTCCGAAATATGTTGTTATCTGTGGCGAGCACTGACCTCTATAATACCACTGGACTGGCTGTTCCAAGCATAGATGAAAAATAAACGTTCAGAGCGTTTGACAGCAATTTTTTTGTGTCCATTTGAAGCGCCACTAGCGAGAGTCCCGAGAACTAATTTTGACGTATATTGCAAAAGACATCGAGAAGTGTTTGTTTACTGTAAAGTAATTTTGCATTTCCGTTGTTAATATAACATAAGTAGTAATTATGATGATATGGTTATTGATTAATAAAAATAAAAAAATAAAAATCTTTATATCGACATCATTACTTTTAGTACCACGAACTCTCGCTACGTCCGACAGCGGCGGACAGCGCCAAAATGGCGAATATCAAGCAGCCACAAAAGCACGTTGACAACAGCCAGTCCAGTGGTATTATAGAGGTCAGTGGTGGCGAGACATAAAAGACGAATTGTTTCATTGTAAAAGCTATTTTCAATGAAAGCATATGAAAAATTTTGCTATAATATCCGATGTTTGAGTCCGAAAGTTTTATTTTTCTTCCCTATGAAAAAAACGAACTACTTTATCCGTATCCGGCAAAATGAGATCCGTGTCCGTATTGGCGATGAGCAGATTCCCTAGTGGCAAGTCGCAGAACTAATGTATGACAGATAGAAATACGAATATAATATGTAGAATATACCGTTTTGTTCGTAATCGTTTCATAATTTTTTAAGAATTTCAATAAAATTGTGCGATCGATTACGATAATTTAAGTGTTAAGATGAATACAAAGAATAATAAAAAAAAAGGAAATACTTACTGTTGTGTTCCTCAATGTAATAATTATAATAAAGAGGGTTTAAGTTTTCATATTTTTCCTACTGATGACAAGTTGAGAAAACGTTGGGAAAGTGTTCTTAGATTAGGAAAACCTTCATCAAATTATATGCGAGTTTGCTCAGAACATTTTACCGAATTAGATTACTTTCCAGGTACGATCTAATAATCATTAACCTTACTGTTATTCACATCAGAAGTTATCAACACTATTATGATAATATGTTTCTAATTTCAATGTTTAGGTACTGCGAAAAGTAGACGAAAATTAAAAAGGGATGTTATTCCAAGTAAAAAATTGCCTGTAAGACAGCATGACAAACAGCTGACTGTTGAAAAACAGTTATGTATTGATCAGCGTTCTGAACGTGCACAAAGAAGGCATAATTCTTCAGTTTCAGTAAAGTAAGTTACATTTACACTCCAATCCATAGAATACTCGCACTTTATACTTTTATACTGATAGAGAAATTTATGATTTCAGCAATGATATCCAAAAAAATGAATTTGAAGTTAAAAATCCTATTCAAGAGGAGGAATTTAAAATAACATTATCTGAAAATGCTGTCAAAACAGATGCTGTAACTCAGACTTATCTTAGTCCTATTCATCTTATAATTACTTCGAAGGCTAATTTATACACTTATACTGGAATTCACACTTTTGAATTGCTGGACGGAATTGTTAAATGTGTGTCAGATCTAGAACCAGAATCTATGACAAATAAAAAGATTTTAGACTTAAAAGACAGAGTTGTCTTAACATTTGTCAAACTTAAATTAAATTTGACTTTTTGTACGTTAGAGCCATTATTTGGAGTATCTAGGCATACCTGTGCTTTTCATTTCAAAAAGATGATTGTCTTACTAGCTGAAATTTTTCGAAGTGTAATACCTTGGCCTAGTCAAGAAGAAATTAGGGCAAATTTACCAGTTGCATTTAAAAATTATCGCAATACTCGAGTTGTTATAGACTGTGCTGAAACTCCTGTTGAACGGTCAAACTGTCTAAAATGTCGTATATTAACATATTCACATTATAAGAAAGGCCACACTGCAAAATTTAAATTAGGAATTGCACCTTCAGGATTAATTACATCAATGAGTAGGTGCTATGGAGGACGAGCATCTGATAAACTCATTACATTAGAATCACATATTTTAGATAAGGTTTTTTTATTGAAAAAGAATGTTTAGAGGTAATTATTAATCTTTATCTAGTCTATTGTTGGTTTAAAAAACTCATTAATTGTTAACTTACAGCGTCATTTGATACTTCATCAACCTCCTTTTTTATCGAACAAGAAACAATTATCCAGAGAAGAAGCTTTGAAGAGTGCAGAAATCGCAAGAGCCAGGGTGCATGTGGAACGAGTCATTCAAAGAGTGAGGGAATTTGAAGTTATTGGTGCAAAAGTTGCATGGTCGCTTTTACCTTATTTTGAAGATTGTCTTATTGTTGCCTGTGGTATGACTAATTTAAGTAGTCCTGTATTAAATGTTGATAAATTTATGTAACTCAATAAAGAACGCAAATATAAAATTATTGATAAATAAAGTTTTATTAATCATTACAATCATTTTAGTTTAAATTGTTTCTGATGACAAAAAATCGTATTTATTCTTCAATTGAATCATGTCTTTGAACCATTCTAGGAAGTAGTTCTTTAAAGTAAACCATGCATAATGTTGAAGCCATATTCAAAGCAAAGTCTGCATCAAAATTAACATTAACACATAGATAATTTTTTTCTTCAGATGAATAAAATATCAAATCAGCTTCTTCAACACCAAGTAACATCATTCCTAACTGAACTTGTCCATAGTATGTGTGTTTTTTTTTAATATTATTATTAGCATCTATTGCTTTAATTGCATATGTTTCAATAAGTTCATTACATGATAATCTCTTTCCTTCTTTAGGACATTTTATTTCTAAAATCTTTGTTGGATCACCAATCTGATCTATGATAATCCCATCAGGACTAAATCCTGCCCATGGCAATTCAGGCCTAATTAAGAGTCCTGTTTCTATTACTTGTGAATTAGTTTTTTCTACGTACTTTTCACGAGCTAATGGCTCGCAACGGAGCCCATGAAGAGTATCAGCATTTCCTGTGAAAGAATTTGTGTACTCTGAAGAAAACTTTTTGTCCCAATTAGGATTTGCATTAGAGAAATAGGTATAAAATGAATAGCATTTTGAACCAGTTATCCTCAAACTTCTATTGTTCAACCATTCACCACTGCCTTGATTTAATTGAGCACCAATTTTGACACATGAATCTGTTGAAATCTGAACATTTTTTTCGTAAAATAACTGGCAAGCTTCATCGCTTGCTTCACATAAATTAGTAGTCAGCTGTATAAGATATCCAATCAAAGACCAAGACCTGAATGTCAGTAATTTAAAAATTTTCAATGAAACCTCTGCTTGTCTATTATTGGCATCTTCGTCACTGCAGGTAGTATAAGACATTCGCACACCACTATAAAAAAGTGAGTATTCACTTAGAGGTGCAGCTGTAAATAACAAATAAATTATGTAAACTAAGATTATAATTATTTATTGACTTGTATAACATTCAATCTACATCTACTGTTCTATATCTACTTACATTATATTTGAATTTCGTCAGATCTGAACTTACATTGTAGAAGTATTTCTCTCCATCGAGCTTTCATGACCTCTGTCACTTGTACAGTTGGCCTTGATTGACATTTCACATGACACAAATCACAAAGACGTTTTGCTTCATAAGTTTTATAATGAGTTGCTTTTATTGATCCCCATTGTTGTTCCAAATCTGTACAACTTAAATCATCAAGTTCTTCTTCATCAACTCTGTACAAAAAATTATGCACATATTAATCTTATTTTTTGCTTAGATATTCAACAAAATAAAATAATACTGTTACAAATCAAAGGCTGATACTAACCTGTTTAAAAACAGAAGCAATGCAACACTATGTTTACACTGACCAGAGTTTCCAGCTGGACATTTACATTTTACATCGATTATACGTTGACCTTCCGGTTTTGATGTGTCCAAATTACATTCCACTTCATGTGGATAATCAAGTACACCAGAAGTTTGTGCAGCTAAGCCCAGACACTTAACTTTTTCAGATTTTCGTTCTTTGACACCAACACACATTAACATTCCACTTTTAAAATACTGTTCACCCTCACGGAGTGGTCTTTTGGTATTTTTTACCACTTCGTAGATGTCTAACAGTGAAATCATAGCAAAATTTTGTATAAATAATTTAAAACAACAATAAACCGGCTCTTTTTATTACACAGCTAGGTGAAAGTATCTGTCATACGTTAGTTCCGCAAACAGCCACTAGGGAAATCTCCTCGGTACCAATCCGTATCCGTCACATTTCTCGCGGATTTTTTGCGGATCTTTTATTAATTTTCAAATTCAATTGACAAGATATAATGCTGCATAATATTTTGGATTATGTGATTATGTAGTATAATTTAAAAAATCCATTCTGATAATTTTTTATTTCTTAAAATCAAATATTTGACACCTTTAATTGCAATCATATTAGAATAGAATTCTAGTAAGTTACCAAAAGTATATAACTGAAAGATACTAAATCAACTATCTGATGAAATCTTTTTTTTTTTTTTTTATCGTTGGGAAATGCATTTCTCGCACGGGCCCCCTGCTAACCAGGGGGCACTGTGGGGGACTCGATGACATACCCCCTAAAACCCAACGCCTAACCCCAATCCGCCATAGTGGGACGCCGCGGGATCGCGTTAGCATACAACCGCGACGCCCCGGCGGTGGCCAGGAACGACCCCAACCCAAACGTGAGGCTGCTCGCAAGTCCACTCTGCTGATCAGAGAAGTACCCGGAGCAGCCCCACACGACCTAAACACCGCCCACCGAAGTGGGCACTCTGCAAAAATAAGGGGTATATGCGTATATAAGACTATACGCATATACGACCCAAAACTGGGCAAACGCCATAAAATTGCCCGAAGGCCCGCCTATGCGCCCGAAGGCCCCCCCCCCCCCCAAACAGCCGCAGGAGAAGAGGATGCGACAACGCCGACACTCCCCTTCCCCTGCCGCCCCCACACATGCCGCCATCAGCGGTGACGGCCCCGCTGGGACCGCGGAAGGCGGGGAGAAATATTTTGTTCTTCCCGCCCCCCGCGGCCCCCCCCCAACCCACCCAAGACGGTTGCAGAGGATAGGGAGTACGGCGCCCTTAATACCGTAGCTCCTCTTCCTCTGCATCCCCACCGCGTCCACCATCAAACGGTGGTGGCCCCGCTAGGCCGCGGGAGATAGGGACGAGCGGCGCACCGCAATACCGGCACTCCTCTTCCCCCGCGGCCCCCCTACCGTCGGCCCAGCTCCCCAAGCTGGCTGCCGACACCCCTCGCTAGACGCAGGACCACCGAAGTGGCCCCGCTCCAGCCGCCGCACCGTCGGGCTAGCCCCGACAGCACGGCCCGCGCAGTGCCTCCTACCGTGAAAACGGCCAGAGACACCGCGCTACCCCCCGGTGGGCCCGGGTGTCCGCCTGACACCCCACCCTGGCTGTTGGTCCGCGGCGGGTTTCCCCGCTACCACCCGCAGTCGTCGGGTCCCAACTTGAGCTGACCAGGCTCGTCGTCGGGTCCCAACAGTCGCAGGTGGCATTCCCCCATCCGCCACCTGGGGACGCGCCCGGTAGGAGACAGCCTCTCCCCCGGGATCTGATGAAATCACTATTATAAATTACACGTAGAAAGTTATGCCATTAAGAAAATGTTACCACACAACATTTTTATTTCTTAAAACCTTTTGCTTCCCGAATGCACAAAAAAAACGGCGCATGCGCTGTTTCCCGAGATGTTTACGTTACGAGCGCGCGACACTTGAGATTGAATGTTTTCGTTTCTGAGAACTTTTTGTTTATGTTATAAGGCATTGAGTTATAAGACTAGAGCACAGAACAATAATACGACTAGAGTAGCAATATCTAACAAAAATATTGCAAAAAAACGTGTCAACTTACGAGTTTAAAGTCGTAGCTTTGAAACTGATACATAAATATGTCAATACGATCAAATAATGTATGCTTGTCTCATTTTTTTCTAACGTCAAGCTATTACGTTGGAAAGAGACAAGACATTGTCATTGACAAACGGTCAGATGTTGTCATTAATCAAAATAATTTCCCCAGAATGAATGAAGGTTTGATTTTTTTTCTTCCTGCACAAGGCTTGAATTAATTAATATGTAATATTGTTCGATGGGTCTTTCAATAGATTTAAAGAATTAGAAAAGTTGATAAGGATGACTAGGTAGATTAGGATGATTAAAAAAATGCGTAAATGTTTATTATATTTATATTATGTATTTCAAAACTGTAAAATCAAGGTGAAATAAGTAATAACTATTGTTACGTACTACGGGTTCGGGATCCGAAATTATAAGCGTTTTTTCAACAAAGCTGTTTTAATATTATTGTTTTATATTATAAAAAAAAATATATTATAAAAATTTATTTATATTATAAAAATATATCCTTATATGTTAAGATAAAGTAAACTGTGAACGCGAGTGTGTTATTTTTTCGTTCAATCAGTGAGTATGATACTACAGTGCGTTTAACTCAACAGACTTTAATAATAAATTTACACTTACACTAACATACATACGAGTACATACGTTATTCACAAAACTCCCAACAATCCGGGAAATTCAAAATCGAATATTCTGGTCACATTAATGTGTCATCAATGACAAAACGATGTTTGAAAAATTTATTTCGTCTTATAATGTTTTTATGGATAATCTGAAGAAAATTTAACAAACTTACTTGTGAAAAGTAACACCACTTGCTTAATTTATCTTTTCAGACCGTGATTGGCACACTTTAACAACACATTTCACCATTTTGTATTTTTTTGTTGCCAAGCAATCACTCTTATGACATCATGCTGTCAACTGAGGTCTAATATGTCAGCGGACATATTAGACCTTTTCAAGTACCGACGCCGTACATTGCGTATCTAGTCCTGTATAACATCATTGTTATAAGGTGTTCGAGTTACATTTCTCACTAGCCACTTATACACACGATAAGATGAAACATAAACAATCTCAAAAGGATGTTTATTTAATTTACAAGAGGACTTTGTTTCGACCAAAGTCGAGTCTACCCGCACGATAAAAAAAAAATCATATAAAAATACCCGCAACATGTCACTAGATTATTATTTTTTTATCTAATACCTTCAATATGTCACTATCACAACATACGTCATTATTCACGATTATATTTCAAAAAAATTCCAAAAAAAAACAAAAGTACCGTTGTTATCCACGCTCTTTTTTTGACGCACCCCAAAAACTCCATTTGTCCGTGTGTAGTTATTGTTTTCTTTAATATGTATCAGTGAGAATTATTTTGGTAATTCTGTAGTCTATGCTTAAGAATATGGTATAAATTTGAATAAAACAACGAAAAATAAAAGAAACGATATTTATTCAAATGTCTCAAGGTCGCTGGTCTTCTGGTAGAGCGAGTTATATTAAATATATTTCGAAATTATATGGTCTTTTTATTGAAAATCATTGAATTTTAAGCTTGGAGTAAGCTACTCCTGTAATTTCTTTCTGTCTAGGAAGTAGGAACGCTGAACAAAAACCCACTAGACAGATTTTAATGTTTGGTGTATGTTTGGTATAATGATAACAGATCATCCGGAATAACATATATAGTATTTTTCTGTATAAAATATCTATATTTTAAAAGTTCTGTAATAAATATTAAACTTAAAAATGGCAATTTTAAAATTGGCATAAATAATTCAAAATTACCCATGTTGTGTTTGATTTTCAGAACTATTTAGTTATTGTCCATTTGTCTATATCTTACTCATAGATTACTATTATAAATGATCTTACTTCAAATCAAAGAATATACTACTCTCTACCGACGTAAACTCTTTTCAAAAACAACCAACCACAGATCTCTCGGTAGAGAGTAGTACATTCTTTGCTTCAAATTTCAAAAATATATTTTCACTGGGCAACACAATTTTTGAAATCTTCAATATTTAATTTTATTTTTATGGTAACCCATTCGAATGGCCGAGTTGTTTCTACATTGCTCTATTATTATTTTCAACTGCGAAATAAATTAGTTATTCGAAATTTTCTTAGAAAGTAATAAATTTTTGATTGATATATTATAATTTCGTTAAATTGTTAAAGATGCTATATTGCTGACACTTCGCCACGATGTTTAACCGCGGATGCGTTACGGACCGCAGTTCATTGCCTTATGTAAAACTGGTAATGGTGTTTCTTCCGTGAGTGACCGAAATATACAGTGACTTATGTGTATAGTTTTTTCGTTAATGTGACTAGTGAGTAAAGTGTAAAAATGTCTAATTCAACTGCCCAAGTGTTGATGAAAAAGGGTAAAAGAGGTGCAGCTGCATATATCCATGCGGACTGCGCGAGCGGCTCACCACAGCACCTCGGTCCACTTCTTGACGTCTTGCTGAACCCAAGCAAGGCCATTGATGAGTGGGAGACAATAGACTGGTGTCGTTGGCTCCTAGCGGGTGGAAGGACACCTGACGAATTCGCCGCAGTTGGTAAGTTTAATTCAATTATAACTGTACTCTTTTTGTTGTATCGGAGTTCTTTCTAGGTTATGAACAATAAATTGATGATGAAGCAGATTTTCTATAACACGGCATTAGAATTACTAAGATTCTATTACAATCATCATTAAAAATAAATATATTCAAATTCCAGTAAGTTCTTGTTTTGAAATGCAAAGTGATCATTGTGGAGAACATTCAGTTAAACTATGCCTGAATTATTTGTTGTAATGATTAAAGCAGTTTTAAGGCTTAAGTTAACAAGTTTGTTTGTACATTTTGTTATCATAACCTCTTATTTATCAGGTCTATATGATGCATACAAAGCATATTTGTTAAACTTTTTATTTACGTATTTTTTTCTTTTCTTAAAGCAATTGTGTTATATACAAGACAATTATATAATACCAGATAATTATATAAGCTATCTGAGGTCATGCTTATGGCTTGTTTCCAAACAAGGTTGTGTCCTTATTGTTTTGAAAAGGTGATAAACACTACATGTTCTTTGCAAATATCTACACAGCATTACATATTGCACAAACTGTGTGCTATACATAGCAACCCACAAATAAGCTAAGAAGATAAATAATGTATTTCTTACTTTGCACACCTAATTAAAAAGTCATTGCCTGTAAGGAAGTTAACATTTTAATCCTTACAATATACTGTATTAGTTTTTCTATAAAAATTTAGTAGACACCTACTACCTATTCCTAATTTTGACTGTTTGTTGTATTAACCATACCATATTTTTACAGTATATAATGTGTAATTAATTTTACATTATATTGTAAGCAATATAAAAGAACATTAAAATTCATACTACATATATAAGGTTTATTCAATGCTATTAAATGCATTATTTTTAGTCCTTTAATGTATTTCACAATGTTATTCAACAGATGTCAACCTTGTGATGAATCATATACCTTAGTAGGTAGCAAGGATCATGATTGTGCGATATAGATAATTTATTGGATATGGTGCCAACTTGTCTGCCATGTTGTGTCCATTAAAAAAATGTAGTAGTGGTGTCCAATGCCGTTGCCTACCATACTGTATTTGTGGATTTATAATAGATAATTCATAATTTACATAAGATGGATTATTTAACATCTTAATCTATATATCTTAACAGTTTCCTTGATAAAAACTTAATGACACTTTTAGTGGAAATAATTAGTATGGACTGTTTATTTCAATATTTTAATAATCATAAAATATTGAACAGTACATGTTATCAAATACAATTTAATAAGTAGGTAAAAATATACTGCTTCATTCATTTTATTGATAAAAAGCAATTTTTAAGAATAAAGAGGTTTTAACAGTTAACAGCTACTAAGTAAACTGGTAGTCAGTTTACTTAGTAGCTGTTACCTGTTATACATAACATCTTTTAAAAAAAATTATCTTTCACATTATATATTACAAATTACAATCTTACAGTGGAAAAACCATAGTGAAAACACTTGCATACATGAGAAAACCTATTGAATTTTCAAAAGGCAGGTTGTCCACCAACTAGCACTAGGCTAGCCTGGTGGCTTGTTCCCAATGATATTAAAGGAAGACCTTGCCCAGCAGTATATCTGATACACACATATACATACTAATTACCTTACTTAAACTACTATTTCAATCCATAGTAGTAGAAGAATGAGGTATACTCTGTTCTGGTGCCCCTTTTAACAAACTTTAAAATTAAATTATTTTATACTCCACTGTGATTTTATTTTATTAATTTTTATGTCAATGGGTCATCATATAATATTAATCAAACAAAGTGTACTGTATGTAAAATATTTGGGGACTTTTTCAGTTTATGTCAGATTAAGGATCTACCTTAAAAGCCATTTCAAAATTAAAAAAAGGAAAGTTAACTAAACTAATCTATACTAATATTATAAAGAAGTAAAGTTTATGTGTTTGTTAAATTGTAAGGGGTAATCTCGGGATCTCCTGAACCGATTTTAAAAATTCTTCCACCAATAGAAAGCCACATTATTGCTGAGTGTCATAGGTTATTTAAACAAACGAAAAATAAAAAGACTTTTACGTGGTAGTCCGTTTTGCAAAGTGAATCGGAGAAAAAACGGTCAAATGAAAGCGTTTCTTACGAACGCTGCCTTTACTATAAAAGATATATTTTTGAGTTCTAGAGAAAAGATGTGGAGCTTGAAAATGCCTACAAAAAAGTCAACGACAGCATATATCTAACTTTTATATTTAAGTTACAAAAAGTAGTTTTTTAATATTAGTATAGATAATTTAATTTTTAATATTAATAAAATACCTACGTATAACCCTCCTTTTGGCAGTTAAAATTAAAACATAACACTCTGTACTAAATAAAAAAGGATTATTAACATTATGCCCAACAAAGTGGGCACGGGTCAGCTAGTAACTAATATATATAAGTGGAAATATCCATTGATTTTTTAAATTAAGTTATATACATTTTTTCCTTACCTAAGTTCCTTGCCCTTGGATATAATCTACCTCATTATTTCTTTTACTAGTTTTCAAAGAGTACAATTAACTCGCTTGTTTTTGTAACAGTTGTAACAGGGTCAAGTCAATCTACAAATGAATAAAAACGTGAAGCTATGGTTATATTAGAGCCAATTTGTTTTCTTAGGTGTTATTAAATCACAGTGTCACGCCAAATTATAGTAATCATTTAATAAATTATTGCAAAAGACTTCTCAATTTTTTTTGTTGAATTACCTATTTAGTCTAGTGGCTGGTATGACCAGCAGCAAGACGGTTTGAGTCTCGGCTAGTATATTTATTATGTTACCTTCGAAAACACAAAAAGCTGCATCTGGTTTTTTTTTTCATATTGAGTGGACGTCAATTTGGTCGTACGGATGTTCTTTTGGACTGCTCCAAAATATGTACTTAAAATATCAAAATATGTTGTTGTCAAATGTTTCACCACGAGCAAATATTCTTGTTTTTTGAAGTCCGCATTGAATGATTTAAGAAATCCACAGATTTTGTGTTACTATATTATAATACACCCATAGGCAGTGGTAGCCCAGCAATAATGCGCTCGCTTTTATAACCGAATGATACGGATCCAAATGCGGGTCTCTCGCACCTCTGATATAAACATGTGCGAATCATTTCTACCCTGATTACCACTTGCCTGACGGTGAAGGAAAACATCGTGAGGAAACCTGCATGTCTGAGAAAACCTGGCAAGTTTTCGTGTGAAGTCTGCCAACACGCACTAGGCCAGCGCGGTGGACTATGGCCTGATCCCCCTCGTACTTAGGGAGGCCTGTGCCCAACAGTGGGACGTTAATAAGGGCTAATGACGATGACAATATTATAATGAAAGTAAATTCCTTTAACTTTACTAGTTAGATAGTATACCAACAAGTAGTTTTACATCTTTGTGAAAACGCTATCTCTTTAGACCTAAATAAGTTGTTTGTAAAGGGCTAGAAATTTTTATACAATTTTGTGCTTTTTATACTTCTCATTAAATATTATCATCTCCCTTATAGTGAAGGCAGGCCCATGCCTAGCCGTGGGACGTTAAAGGCCTATCCGCACACAACAGTGGCGACATGTGACCGACAGTTCCGTACCCTACAGTTCCGTGACGTGTTAAATTCATACATGTCAGTACCGACATTGAAGCGTGCAGTGAATTTTAGTACCGCAGCAGTTTCACGTGCTTGTAAAATGCCTCGATATTCAAGAACACAGGTAGCAGCTATTGCTTTAATATTAGATGAAGACGAAGAAATTTGTGTGAGAAGAAGGCAATGGGCTTATAACGTATAACGCATGGAGGAACAGAGAAGAAGAGGGAGAGTGCCACCGTATATAAACATCTGATATGCTGGGCGTGTCGGCACTGTGCCTGCACTGTTGTGTGCGGATAGGCCTTAAAAAGGGCTGACTACATACATACGTTAAATTTTGCCTTGTTCATGACCTTTGGCTAAGGTATTAGAACAAATATAAAGCAATTGATTGAACGTGTTTGTAGCACGATATCTGTTTGCGGTATTGTTACGTAATATGAAATATGATTAGTAGTATTAGGATAATAATTGGAGTGCTATTATCGTTTAATGTGCTGAGTGCACAATATAGATTAGACTTATTAGTTTTGATGAGCCTTTTCTCTTCATTTTTCCGTATTATGTAACTCCGTAATACTACGTTCTATGATATTTATCATTTAGCGTTTATAGCCCCACAAACGTGCATCAATCAGGAATCGAATTAGCGACGAGCTATATATAATATAAAGGAGGCGTTTGGATTCTTAGTAACCTTTAATAGCCACTAATTTAATAATGCCTGTCCGATTTTGGCCATCGCAGCCAATCTCACTACTATCTATGGAGTAGTAGTAGTAGTACTCTTGGAGATGGGTAAGATCTAGCACTAAGGTTTACCCAAAATGCGCAGGAGATATAATATAGGATAGTGCAGCGCGTGTAAACGCCGACACAAGTGCACGCTTTATTCCTTTTACTCTAAAAGTCCGATGGGACGATACTTCGACACGACTGGTGAGAGTGCTCAAAACCAATGGTTCTATGTGATCTGAGGTACTAGGGTAGACTATGCCTGACTTGAGTGTCAAACCCAGGACTTCTGTATCTGCACCCTATACATGATAACCACTGAACCACCGAGGCAGTAAAACGTTATATCATGCCACTTTTTATGGTTAGGACCGTGGACATGAAGTCATGACCTCAGTTGGAGAGATCACAACAAAACATCTTAAACATACTTCGTGTCAGGTTCCGGAAACCGCAAACAATAAACGTAACCGCGACTTTTCTTGTGGAGCCTATGTGACCCCAACGAGTTGCTTTCTTGGAATTACAACAGATAACACGCTAAATGGTAAATATGACATAAAGGAGAACCGAGTTTTTTAGTTTTTTTTATAGAATCTTACCGCTAAAGTAAGATTTGAGATATATTCGAATAACTTTTTATAACAATATAAAAGTTAATATCTTTGTTTGTTTATCTATTTACAAAGGATTTTTAAGTAGATAGAAGCATGTTTAAGCCACTTAAAGTAGTATATTATTTGTAAAGCCTATTAACCTTATATAGGTACTAAAACGTAGTTGGTAGTTAAATTATTTATCACCGATTTATATAATATACGATAAACCGATAAACACTATAATTTTCTTTTCTTTATTAGGTTTAAGGCTTTTAAAGTCGCAAAGTGCTGGTAAATGAGTGGAAAAATACAAAGTGAGCACATATATATGTAGTAAAAAGAAGATTGGATGTCTGTCATTTCGCAGCCACTGTCATTTAGGTTGAATTCGTAAATGATGGCAGCCATCTCGTAAATACAGGTGTCACTGCACGTAAATTGCTCAGCGATAAATCTCACAGAATATAATTATTTCCCCCTGACATTTATAGACGCGTCTTATCTTTGTAATGACTTATATTAAATCAATGTACAACAGTGTTGCTGTTCTGCAACTGTACTAGGACATATTAAATGTAAGGAAAAAATGGCCGAGAAAGATTTTTTCTGACGCATAATAATATGTTCTCTACCAACACAATTTGTACTCGTACAAATTTACGTATTAAAACTAACCATTTATCTGCCCAGGTTTTGCCTAGATACGTTTTAACGGTTCGCGCAATAAATCTGAATACCCAGCTTTTACAAGCTCTTACATTTCAAGTGGTAGTGCCATGCTTGTTACTTTCGGGTAGCAGCCGAATGGGCCGGCACGCCCCGTATAGTACCACTCTCTCACAGAAGACCGGCGTAAAGTGGCAGCTATGCTGTCGCGTTTCGTTCGGTAAGTAAGAGTCCGGGAGGCCCACTCCCCATCCCTCTTCCCGTCCTTCTCTCTCCTCCCGTCCTTTTTCCTCCTCCCTCCCTTTCCTAAAAGGCCGGCAACACATCTGCAAGACTGCATGCATCTGCAAGCCCTGCAGTTTTGCAGATGTCCATGGGCGGAGGTGATCACTTTGTTTGTTTGCCCCCTTTGTCGCATAAAAAAAAAGCTTTATCGTCATTCCAAAGTTCATCAAAATCATCAAAGTATCAATTGTAATGTTTTAAATCTGGTGATTTTGTTGAAATGTCTGTACCTACCTTATAAGTTATATTAGGTGTGATATAGTAGCGGACCAAGATAATGGATTATCGATATTGTTGGGTAGGTACCTCTCATTTGACCTTTCGGACGTCTGAATTCTGGCGTCTAGATGTAGAAAAGTAACTTGCAAAGATTGACGTACCTACTAATAGACAACGAATTCATATTTTTGTATAACAACATAACAATTAAGAATACATTTAAGTTTATGATTGAGATTTATGCTAATTTTCTACAACATCCGTTAGGTACGGTGTAGCGTCGCAATAATGTCGTAACATATAGGGAATGCCGGACGTTCGTTACAGAATAGCACTCCATGGGGAACTGACGAAGTAAGAAATGCGTCTCGTCTTATGCGAACTTATAGTTTATTTAATTTTTAATCTTTTTAGTTTTTTATTTATTAATATGTATTCGATTGTTATAAACCTTTTTTTACTTGTTATTGAAATGCGAAGGCTTCACATCACAGTGTAGTCTACATACGATAAGTGGCACGTGCAACTGCACCTGCACTAAGTCACCCTGGGTTGCTATTAACAAATAAATTTACATTTTATTAATGCTATTTTTTTGCAGTAAAATATTTTTATCTTAATAAATAAATACATACGAATCGAATTGGCAACCAACGACATTTATTAAGTCAACGAAATTGAAAAACACGGAAGTGTAGAGGAAGGCAGCTGCATCACACCTTTGCTATGCTATGATGACCCGATTAATGATATATTATACCTATATTATTTCACGCGAAGGGCACTTGCTATATTAATTTACAAGATATCAAATATTCGTTTATGAACTTTATAAGGAAAGGGACTAACACAGCACCATCTAGTTCATATTATGGTAACCTACGAGGCTAGTGTGATGGATACTAGATAATTTATACACTACACATGTATGATTTTAAATACATACACAGTAAAAATGACTGGAGTACAAACATTCGCTAATCACAAAAATGAATGCCCCATCGGGACTCGAACCCGTGACCACTAGCACAGCACGTACGTGTAGTGACTACAAACTGAACCAAACCCTTTGTCAATCTTGCTTTGCAACTTATTTAATTATCCAAAAGGAACTCTGCCTATACTTGTTTATGGTATCCATTACGATAGGTACCTACCTCTCGAATTCAAAATAAAAATTAGCTACAAAAAAGACTGCAAGATGAAGAATAAAACGTTAAAGAGCTGACCATGTTTCGAAGAACAATAAATACATCCATATAAAAATTATTGTATGATACCAATTAATAATTAATAAATATATTTGTTGATAAGAAATTCCTCATCTGAGACACAACAAAAAGGCGCGATCGCAACGTTGACTTACAAACCGGTCATGTAGTAAGTAGCAGCAAGATATATTGGAAGTTGATATGACTGAGTTACGAGTGGCTTCTAGCTAACAATAGCGATCATCGAAGTTGTGCTTTTATTTTCCTCTACTAGCGACTCACCCTCGCACGTCATATTGAGGCACATATTAATGGTTATTACTTACTGAACATTTCTCAAAGATCAAATATTTTCCCGCAATAAAAAGTTTGCTATACCTGACCCGGATAACCAGCTATCATACCAAATTTCATCAAAATCGGTCAAGTGGTTTTCTCGTGATACGGTCACAGACAGACAGACAATAATTCTAACTAATAAAAAAAAATTACGTAGGGATTCGGCTAAGTTAGAATTTTTTTACATACAGTATGTTATTTATTACATAGCTGGAAAATGTACACTGTACACTCGTAACAATTTACAATGAACGGGCATCAAACCCTGTTCCTTCATCACTTTTTGCAACTATTAAAGCGTTCGTTAAAGCCATGAAGTAAATAATTAATCCGTGCATTCAGATTAATGTGTTGTATGGGAGTTGTGGTTCAGTAGCTATAGCCGGTGATCTTCGTAACAAAAGGTTGTCTACCTCAGCTCTTATATGTATAATATATCGTATATGGTTAGCGGTTATTAATGCCTCACGTACGTATTTATTTAAGTACGTGTTTTCTTTATGTAAGATACCCTTTTACAAATATGTGTTATTTTGTTGTAAGGTGTTCTACAGGATTTTGGAAGGTGTTTGAACTAAGTAATACGGTGGTTTCTAAGGTCAGCATAAAATTGCTCCGTCGCGTTATTAGGTATTAAAACTTAAAAGTAAATAAAAACTTTTGATTAATATCGACTAAACGTTTAGGTAATTCTCTATTAAAAATAATTATAAAAATACCTAGTATCCTTTCCATTAGATAAAGATATCGCATAAAATACACCAAATTAAGCTTTTTCCTCCTTTTTTTTGAAATCGGTATAAAGAAACTTGTTTATCACATCGTCTACGGCGTACGTAGTTGCTGCAATAAAATTTGAGTTTAAAATTCACATGAAGGATGCACACTGCACAGTGCACACAAACATTCGGCGCGGAATCTCAATGAGTCAGCGCTCGACTCGCGGACTCGATGTATCGTTTTGGTAACTCGCTCGCTCAGACACCTCGGTCTTCCTTGCCAGTGCATTGACACGACCACTTTTCTTGCCAGGCGTGCTCACCGGCCGCGCCGTGCGTTGACCCCGCCAACAGCTGATCCTACACGTGCCTATCCTCCCCTGTACACTGAAACTAGTTCTAAGAATAAACACCCATGTTTTTGCCATAAGTAATTGACTGCATCTTGATCGTAGATTGTTTTTAAGTATCGCATGTGGAACCTCACGTTTTTAGGCTCGCACACGTATTTACGCCTAGAAGGAAAATTAAGGTGGAGTTAGAAAGTATTTATAGTATTTAACTGATTAATATACATATGTATTCTCTACATTGTTAGTTTTCAAAGAATTAGTTTACCATTTAATTTAGCAAAGACAAAATATAATAGATTGTCCTTTGTGATCTTTCTTTACTTTAGTGAAGTGTACGTTGTTATTTGTTACATTTCGTGTTTGATTTTTAACTAACGTTGAGAAAGATTTAAAAAATCTGTGAACAGGTTTAATTTTACTCTACAGGAATAAATAGTCAGTGCCTAGGATACGTTAAGATAATTAATTATTATTAAAGAACATAACATTATGTTAATTCAGATATGTAATTGGATTGTTAACAAAATGTAGTAATTTATTCATTAAAAACTGTTGCCTTGTAAAACACGTAGCAAATAGGTAATTGCAATTAACGAATGTTTGTATAAATAAAAGACATGAAACACACAAAAATGAAAACTTATATCATACTGGCATTGATATGTTATACATTACGGAGTTATTAAGGAAGGAGATATCACACGGACAAGTTTAACTGGCCTTCTATATATTATGTTGATGTTACATTCTACTTAGGACATAGCATTCGTGTATGGTCATCGGTCATGTCTCCGTTGTTGATTTCTATATAATTGTCACGCGTGAATCGAGAAAACATCGCTCGCTAAGGGCTGATGCAAAAAATACTATTGCGCACTACTCATTGCGTTTTATTTACGATTTTAATTGGCGGATGCCTTTTCAACCGACTTCCAAAAGGAGGAGGTTATCAATTCGTCTGTATTTTTTTTTTTTTTTTTTTTTTTTTTTTTTTTTTTTATGTTTGTTAGCTCATAACTTTGAGCTGGGTGAACCGATTTTGATGATTCTTTTTTTATTTGAAAGGTAGTGCTTCCCATGTGGTCCCATTTTAATATTTTCCAGTTCTGATAATGGCATCCATGAGAAAACCATAAAAGTCTTAAATTTGCATTAAGTATTTGCGTGACAAATGGACGAATAACTCAATATCACGCCAACCGATTTCGATGATTCTTTTTTTCATAGAAAGGGTATACTTCAAGGGTAGTTTGATGAGAGTTTGGTAAGGTTCTGATGATGGGATCCATGACAAAGTATCGGAACTCTTCAATTCTTAGGAGCAAATTAACGATGCTCGGCCGAATCTTTTATAGGCTATATGGATATTTGAGTCACGTACCGTAACTGATGATGGAAGGTACAACTCCTCAACGGTTAGAAGTTTAAGGAAAATTCTTTCAATATAATACGCAATTATGAACGGATAGTTGTATACTTTCAGGCTATTAGGTTTACCTCATAATAGAAGGTAAATTTTTATAGTCATTAACACAATACGTATCTACTTTCCGCTAAAAAGTTAAAAATAAATTATTTTTAACAAAAAAACAAAAACCGACTTCCAAACTTAATAAATCTAAACTAAAAAGTAGAAAATAATACTTTTAAGGACTTTGTTAATTTTGAAGTCGGTGCCAGCCAAAGCAAAATAGCCCTAAATAGATACATATTTGATTAATCTATCAATTTGTAAACATAATCAAAATACCTGGCTGGCACCGACTCCAAAATTAACAAAGTCCTTAAAAGTATTATTTTCTACTTTTTAGTTTAGATTTATTAAGTTTGGAAGTCGGTTTTTGTTTTTTTGTTAAAAATAATTTATTTAATTAGGTACATATTACTTTATTTAATTAGGTGTTCTTATATGTCCCTCTTAGATTTACGCGAATATATGATTTTTTAAATAAAATCTTTTTGGATTTGTGCGCGGTTTATTTTGAGTTTGGTTTCCCGTGACCATATGATTGCTGAAAAGGTTTCGAAACGTCGGTAACCAAAAGTGCGAAAAATATCCGAAAATAAATTTATTTTAAATGCTTTTCTTTGCTTAACTCTTTAGTAGTCGTTATTTTATATAACATAGTTAAAAATAAGTGTCCCATTCACTAAATTATAAAATGACCAATGTAAAGGTGAAGTATTAAAATTCTTGATTCGTACAATTGTTTTTCTTAATTTAGATGTTCGATATTTTTTAAGTAGCTTATTTATATGTATACATATCTGATGTCTAAAAATCTGTCGTAAGATAAGTTTCTAAAATTTGTTTGTACTTATACGATATGGTTTGAACAATCAGAGTTTTCATTTTAATTTTGCTGTAGGCGAAGTAGGTATCTATAAAGAGAACGAAGTCTATTTTCCTTATGAGTAAAAGTAATGGGTGTAGGAACATGAAACCCAGCACTACTCCGCTTAAGATGACTAACTTGTCTAATGTTCGTGGGAAAGCTAATTAGAAAGTATTTTTAATGCCATCAAAATACTGCTAAAATAATGGAAGAGAAGATTTATAATATATTTATTAAAAATCTGCGAGCTTTTGCTAAAGATGATGTCGTGTTTTTTATCATACATTAATTATACTAGTGACTCACCCTCGCTTCGCTCGGGTTCGTCCCTAACTCGTACTCCCTTTTAGCGTACAATTTTTTCCAAACTTTAAATGTCATACTTATTAATATCTTATCAAAAGGCCAAATAATAAGTTTCAAGCTTCTAGCTTTAAAAATGACGTAATTTCCATACAAACTGTCATCCCCTATTTCAACCTCTTACAGCCTTTTTTTCGCCTTTAAAAGTAAGCCAATGTCCGTCTCCTGGCTCTAAGCTACCTCCCCACCAATTTTCAGCCAAATTGGTACAGCCGTTGTTGAGCTATAAATAGTGTAACTAACACGACTTTCTTTTATATATATAGACTTAAATGTGTATGTTTACAATATGTTATGGATGAAATCTTTAACTTTTAGGAATATTTTTTACTACAGAAAATCTACTAACCGCACGAGCGAAATTGCGGAAAAAACTAGTGAAGTATAAAGTTTTTTTTGTGAACCCGACTATTTACATTAATCTGTTTAAGAGTTCTCTGATGGGCGACGGCGCCTTATGATATACCTCTAGAGTTTAACTGATGACAGTCTGTGATAGAATTAATTGGCATGACGTTGGTCTGACAGGCGTATAAGTCGTGTGGTCTGCGGGAGTGCACGGGCGAGAAACGCTAGTTAATTGCCATTTAATACTAACTATTCTGTATACCTACCCAAGTATTTGTATTTAGGTACTATAATTCTTTTTTTAACCAACTTAGATGTAATAAGTAGATTTTTCCACGCCTTTGTTAACTTTTAACTGAGTATATATTCTGTGTAAAATTCGAATGACAAATGTACACGATAATATTATGATATGGAACTAATCTTATAACTTTATAAGGTAGAGAATTCATAAAAATGTTGTAAATCAAATCATACCTTGTAAGTAATAAAACCTTGAAGTTCAAGTTCAATTTATTCGCTTTATGAGGCCTATATATTTTTTTGTTAACTTCTAGCGACTGGGTTAGTCGCTTCCTTTGCCTAACATAAGGTAGAAAACATAACTCAGCGGAATTTTATTTTTACCTTTGGTTTTACAAAAGTTTACACACAGTCTTAATAATATACTTTTAAAGACGGTTAAAACACTTCGCATTAAAAAAGTTAAGTATTATATAATAGCTTTAAGATATGTTCTCTTATCCTGTTGCGAGACTGTTCCGCTGAACGATACAGCCTGAGAACCATTTAGCCACTTTACTATTACGCCTTGGCTCATGTTATTTTAGTTTTCCATGTTCTATAATATTAGATTTATATAATTTATAGTTACATTTACCTATACCATATATGAGTATAGATTGAATTTAAATTAAATGTACGTACAGATTATTATTATCGATAAATTGGGTAGTAACATGCTTAACAACAGTAATGTTCCTCTCCTTTGCTCGCTTGCTATCGAGGTATATCGACAAAATCAGACGCTGACGCATTCATGGAGGATATAGGCCATCCTTTTTTTTATTTCACGCATAGTATTGCAGCGTAAAGAAGTAACAAACGTATAAGCGAAAAAAATTTTGCATTTATCATATTCATGTGAACTAAAAATGAGTATGTGTCCTGATCCTGAAAATCCTCACAGTATTATCTTAAACAAACACAAATTCATCGCTGCAAGGAAGTTTATATTTAATGTAGAGAAGTTTGTTTTTGTTCATCAAAGATTGGTATATTTGAAACTAAGCCCTGAGGCAACAGTTTCTGTATGTATTTTAAATAGAACTTCGTTCCAGACCACTACATGGATTGTACACTTGACTTTTTATTTTAAAATGGCGGTAGAGTAAGCTGTACGTATTAAAATCCAAAGATCTTTATGGTGACTGACTATAGCGAGTGCAAAATGTCTTGAATAATCTATGGTCTAACGCTGTGGTCGCATACGTATTACGTAGTCGGTTACAGAGTTCAGCTTTGATATTATTAGCACGACGCTTGCTATGTACATAATTAATTAATTAATTTATGACTGATTTTTGGAAACGCCTACTATACCTGTTTTCAATTCAGAACGATTTAATTTTTTTATACATATATTTACGTAATACTTGATTTTCTAAGCAAATTTAGTGCTACAAAAATATTATAATGTAATATGTGACAAATACTATTTAAATATACATAAACACATACTAATATATGTACGTATGTTTGTTACAAATAGGGGACAATACATGAAAGCTAAAGTTTCACAACCTCGTCATACTTATATGACGTATATTCTTTTTAAGTTCTGTTTTATTTGATTGACATATTCGGTCTAAGCGATTGACCGCCCCTTTCCTGTCGCATCTATGCATGTACAGAGCGACATAACTTTTACTACATCATTAAAACCAGTTTCAAGTGAAATGGGAGAGCAAATGTCAATTGAATATCATGTGGCCATGACAGCAGGGGCAATAACCATCAGGCTATACAGCGAGCCACTTAGACGTAGACATAGATCATAAATCAATGGAATACAGTTTAAAATATAAAATTGTGAACTGCCGACGTGTGGCTCGGTGTACAAGAGTTGATGCGCCTGCGCACGCGACCTATAATTACCAATGCGCACTTTGTTGGATAACGCTAAGACATAATATAAGATGATAATTGTTTTTGTGATTCGGATAATTATAGTAGGATATGTTTTTAATAATGCTCTATGAAATTTTAATGATTATGATCGCTAATAAGACAGCAACTTGTACCGAGTCAATTTTGTTGTCATTAGAAGCTGTCATGGTCCGAGTGTAGGTTGTTTCATTGGTCTATTTATTCTACTTTAGAAGTTCATTTGTGAATCTTTGTACTCCAGTTTGGGTTTTTAAATATTTATAATATGTATGTATATTATGAAGTTATAGTAGTGTATCAACAATCTGGTGTCCATAATACAAACCTTGTAGTTTATCATGGAACTAGATTATGCTATGTGCTAATGTCCCAACCTATTTAGTTAATTATTATTTTATTTAGCTTTTAACTTTGGAATAACTAGGACTGATATCCGAGAGATAAAAATTACACCTACATTTGAATACCCTAAGGCTTTTTGAATAATAGTGAATTATGGTTTAAATTTTCGAATAAGAACCCTTGAAATACAAAAATCCAGACGGGCTTAACTTCACTAACTAGCAGGAAAATCTGAATTTTATTGTAGTGCCGACTTATGATACATTTAAAAGGTTTCTTTAAAATAATATACGGACTCAGGAGTCGGCACTCGGCACACAATATTTTAAACTCAAGTATTTTTAACAACTCATCGTCAATTTCACTAATTAAGATATATTATAGAGTGTGTATTTTTAATTCATTATCTCGTATAAAGCAACTTTATATTAATAATACTATAAATATCGCTTGATCGAACTAAAACAACACGCGTGTGAATTCTTTTGAAACCAAGCCAATACTCAAGCCTAATATTAGGTTATTTTATTAAACCAGTAACGTATAATCAAGCTATCAGAACTGGTGCGGATTCGCCTGCGTTTGTACATTGAAATCGCTGTAGCGTTTTTTGAAGTCCATACATACTTACATTTATTTTTACATATACATACAAAATAGATGAGTTCACATAATTTCTTACCTGTTTCTGTTGTACCAAAACAATACAATGTTTATATCTTACAATAAACAAAAAAATTATGACCGGTGTAATGTGCATATTAAGATTTATCTTTGAAGAAATACTATACGCAATGGTTTTTGGTTTGTCTATCTTTCACTCAGCAATGTATTGCATTGCTTGAACAGAAATAGTATCGGTGACATAGGATACTATATTTTTTTCGATACATTGAGGGTTTATTATGCGATGTTATTATAAATGTCACCTCATTATAGGGAGAGGCATTAGCTAAGCGAGGGCGAAACCTAAAACATATCCAAGTACATAATTTGTTATTATATACGTATAGAAATTGGTATTCAAAGCAATAGCTAGGCGAGAATACAAATACCTACCTGTATTAAAATGACAAAATTTTTCATCGACTTCAAATTGCGCATATCGTGGAATTCACAAACGAGTTTGGTCGTTGCTTTCAATAGAATTCGTTCTTATCTATACACCTTGTTCTATTCCGAGATATTTATTATTTAACATGCGTGGTGACTGGTGACGCCATACGATATAATATGTAGATGTTGGTAATTGATTATGCTTAACATATTTAGGGTTCCGTACATCGGGTGTATGACGGAAATGTTAGAATGTATACTGTGTATCATCGGGGCAAGCATTCAATTTAGATTGGCGTCGCTTCCAGCTGTGTACAGTAATCATTTTATTTTAATAAAAATTAAAATGATGATGATATTGATGATTAATTTTTATTATTAGTCTATGATTTTCTTAAGAAAATTCAATAAGATTTACATTTATACTGTATCTGTAGGTACAGTGTTACTTTAACTTGTGACCAGTCATCGCTTCGCTTTGCCTATTATGGCCTGTATCAAAATACCTAATAGGTACTTACCTCGTCATACCTCGTACCTTTTTGCAGGTACAAGATAACATTTTATAAGAGTAGGTAGGTACTTTGGGTTTTTGTATTGTGAAAATAACAAATAATATAAATCTTTTGTAGGCTTTCGAGAATATTTGACATTTCAAAAAGAACTCTTTTTGGATGTGATCACGGATTTATTTTGATTTTTTGTTCGACGTTTCGAAAGCTTCACATCAATCATGGTCACGGAAGCGAAGCAAAGCTCGTCACCTCGAAAATATAGTTTTATTGAATACTTATTAATAATATTAAGTAGGATTCAGCAAAAGTAACAGTATTTGTAATTACCTACACTTGACACTTTGAATAGATTTACTACAATTATCATTGTAAAATCGTGAAATTCCTCTGACATTATGTCTATCCGAAAGTAAATTTTGTTTAACAATACGATAATTATAAGAGCTGACTCGGCGACTTTTGGTCATGCTCTGTATCAAACCCGACACGTTCTGATTATAATTTGTTTTGTTTTTAAATTATAGTGATTCTAGTGACTCATTGTAAACATTTCGATCACGTAAAGCCCATAATGAAGGTATTCATTCTAATATTACATTTTTGACATAACACCTGCGTTAAATAACTGATCAGCTCCGAACAAAGGTGTGGTATTGGATAGGTAAGCAATATTTGTCTCATGTGGATATTTTTGTGACATATGGAACATTTTGTATTCATGTATTGCAAAGTACTAATTCGTTTTCATAATACTATCTACACCCGCGGCTTCGCCCGCGTTTCTATCGCCTAAACTATCGATTCGCTACCCGCAGGATCGCCCGTTCGGTTCATCTAAAGATTTTCACTAAAATCGGTACAGCCGTTTTAGTAGTTCGTAGTGGTAGTGCCATGCTTGTTACCTTCGGGTAATAGCCGAATGGGCCGGCACGCCCCGTATAGTACCACTCTCTCACAGAAGACCGGCGTGAAGTGGCAGCTATGCTGTCGCGTTTCGTCCGGTAAGTGAGAGTCCGGGAGGCCCACTCCCCATCCCTCTTCCCGTCCTTCTACCTCCTCCTTCCCTCCGTCCCTTTCCTGAAAGGCCGGCAACGCATCTGCAATCCCTGTGGTGTTGCAGATGTCCATGGGCGGAGGTGATCACTTACCATCAGGTGAGCCTCCTGCCCGTTTGCCCACTTTGTCCAATAAAAAAAAAAGAGTCCCTAACACATAGATTTTAATATTTACTTCCATATTATAAGTATGGATATCGCCTGTGAATACTGAATACAATTTTTTAGCAATCAAATGACTTAATTATTTATTGCAGTGCGAAGTTACGACAAACACGACAAATGCGGCCTGGTCTGGATACCACGGGTCGTGGCGTACAGATGTCGAACGTGCGGGATATCGCCGTGCATGTCCATCTGCCGCGAGTGCTTCCACCGCGGCGACCACTCCACACACGACTTCAACATGTTCCTATCACAAGCCGGTGGTGCCTGCGACTGTGGCGATAACTCCGTTATGAAAGAGGATGGGTGAGTGACATGTCATAATCATTTGGTATTTTACGTATCATTTCTATCAGCTATAAAAGGATACTATCGTTTCCAAAGTTTCTATCGTATTCAGCATTTTTAACGTCCCACTAATAATAAAAATGAAAATAAACATTTCCGTTTGAATAAGATAGGACAACATTAAATTACACTGAGATACTTAACTTTTATTACAGTAATCGAAATGCTCCGCCTCTAAGATTACTTCTATTCGAATTTATTATCAACAAAACGAACAAGGAGTATCCTTGCTTTTTATTACTTAATCCTACTATATAATATAATATATAATATAATATTATAAATGCGAAAGTTTGTGAGTATGGATGTTTGTTACTCTTTCACGCAAATACTACTGAACCGATTACGATGAAATTTGGTATGTAGGTAGCTGAAGACCCAGAATAACATATAGGCTACTTTTTATCCCGGAGTTCCCGCGGGATTGACTCCTAATATTTAAAAAATTAACGCGGGCGAAGCCGCGGGTACTGCTAGTTAACTTATAAATTAATGCCGTGGCTCCTGTAGTTGTCGACGCGACAGCATTTTTACCATTTATTTTAAACTTTCTTATATATTGCTTTACCCAGATCACTTTGAACTAGCGTGTTTCACACAAACAAGACACACAGGACGCGCACTTGAATAACTATGATCATTTTACACATTACAGCTAGAGTATAGGCATTCTACCAGCTTCATTTTATTGCTATCCAAGTTTAAGATAATATTTTCATTCAAAGCTTTAGTTACTGCTAATGTACCTACTTAAAGGTAAAAAAGTATAACATAATTTTTAGTTATCATCCTATGCATATCTACTCAGGGAAAATTAGAAATGGCCGCTTGCTGCCTGTATACCAAAATTCTGACCAAAACGTCGCTGCGTTTCAGCGTGAACGTAATTAATATTAGATAAAAGGCGATGTTTATTTCTGTAGTAGGTTTGCTTAGTTAATTTTTATATGAATAATGTAGAAAGTAAAACAATCAATTTCGTACGTTCGTTCGAACGTGCGAAATTGATGCAAATTCTATGATATAATCATGGATATTCGTGATCTCATTCGCGAATGTGAAAAATCGAACTTTCGTTACATAGATGTTATCATTTGTTTCAAAGTTTCATGCCACCTACATTATGTATTAAACTCTTACGGAAAGAAAGCTGTGACTGTGAAAAGATTCAGACATCTATCTAACATTAAAACTTAGTACATACTATAGTCAATACAATGCTTATATAAAGCTTATATATTGAACCAGAAAATTTTGCAGAATAAATGAAATATGAAAATGATTCAGATTCAAAGTAGGTATATGACCTATGCCAAGATAAATATTCTAAAACGTCGTCATGTAGCATACTAATAGGCGAAAGGGCTATTTACTATGCTGGCTCACAGGAACGGGGGCGTGCCTGACGTCACGTGTGACATAACCGAGCCACTAAGGTTGCCCACGCGCACCTAAATATAGATCTTTAATGTGGGCTTTGAGAAATTTGCTAACTTCAACTTTAACATATTCAATTGTCAACATTATTTGTCAACAAAACTCAATTGTAAAAAACAAATGTATGTTTTTTTTTAATTTATGCTACTGAATACTGCTGAATAATGATAGCGTCGAATCGATTATATTTTTGTTTAAAATAAATTAACCCACTGCAGAAGATAATAAGATATGTCTGCCTTTACGTTTAAAATTATTTTTATGATATTTAAGTTTTTAACTTGTATAACAAGTTTGTCATAATTATGTATACTCATCATTACCGTCTTACACGGGTCAGCTTGTTCTGTCGTCCACGACAAGAAATCTGTTACTAATTTTGGCCTGACGCCAGAAATGATATACGCTTTGAATGTCACAAACTAAATATCATTTAATAATAATCTATAATAGTAGGGGAGCCCAAGCGGGGATTTCGGGATTTACTAAAGCGCGGCAGATTAATATACAGGGGGATACCTTGTACCCGGTTAAATACCTCCACAAAACATGAGGCCCATATATAAGGCCGCCCGTGAAGGATACAGGATCAGATTAGTAAAAAAAAATGACCATCAGAAATTCTCGAGCGCGTCAGATTAAGGTAGGGTGAGTTAATTATATCCTAAAAAGTGTATATTCCACTAATCTGACAATTTGAGAGTGACGTAAAAAAAGGGGAGGGCAACAAAGTTGTAAAAAAAAACGTCATCTCGACATTCTCGAGCGTAGCTAAATTTTTTTTTATTTTGAAGGAAATAATTCAAGAATAATGAAAAATATATAATCTGACGATTTCCGCAAGCCGAAATAACAAAAACAATTCGGGAAGTTATTGGTTTTAGCCCGTTTTGCGAAAATCGAGTTTTCATCAGATCTTGACGTTTTAAGGTCATAGAAAGCTTCCCTGACTACCCCCGTGATGTTGTCAATATGTCTGTATGTATGTATGTAACTGCCTCGTTGGTGTAGCGGCTAGCATGTACGGTCGCAAACCGGGAGGTCCTGGGTTCGAGTCCCGGGTCGGGCCAAGTTTAGTTATTGAGTCTTTCTGTTTCGTAAGCCTCAGTAACAGCCCGGAGTTGGGAAGTTGGCGGTGTTTCACCCCCGTGCCTCGGAGAGCACGTAAAGCCGTCGGTCCTGCGTCTTAACTCTCACTGGTCGTGTCGAGCATTCGTCCCACCGGAATTTGAGAGTGATAAGGAACAGAGAGTGCACTTGTGTCTGCGCATACATTCGTGCACTTTAATATGTCCCGCGCCGTTGGCTAGTCTCAATGAGATTGGCCGCCGTGGCCGTAATCGGCCGGGAGGACATTATTATTATGTATGTATGTATGTGTATGTGTGTGTGTGTGTGTGTGTGTGACTCACTTATAACTTTTGAGCGACTAAACCGATCGGAATCTACAAATCGGCGTTCTAAAGATTTCCCTCAAAATTAGATTTCCTGTGAATTTGAACCGATTCGGACCGATAGATTTTGAGAAATAAGAATTTTTTTTATTTGAAAGTGGTTTTTTTGGAATAACTTTTAACCGGCTTTATCGATTAACTTCAAAAACTAATCCGCCTTTGAGCTTGAAAAACCACGTCGATCGCCACCAAGCTGGTCAAAATCAGTTGATTCGTTCGAGAGATATCGTGAAGGAAAGAAACCCGAAAAAGTTTGTGGTTCGATCAATTAAAATTGCAAAATTACTTGGATATTGGATGATAAAACTGCGTCGAATGCCGCCAACCGCGTAAAAATTGCTATATATAATATAATCCATTCAAAAGTTATTGCGGTTTGAAAATTCCAAAAATAGTGTTCTATGAAACTTCTATCAGACTTTCGAGCTGGGAGAGCTCAAATGCATAGAAATATTATTTCTTTGAACTCAGCGAGCTCAAAATATCACATAAATTATATTTTGAGCTCAAAAATGTCATAAGTACAATTTTTTTTGTCAGATCAGGCGAATCCTTTTAGATAATCGTCAGATTATGAGACAGTACGTTTAGAACATAAAGATGAACCATATATATCTTAATCTGACGCGCTTGAGTATTTCAAAATGGCGATTTTTTTTGCACATTATGAAAATGGCCGTGAGTTTGCGTCCCATCAAAGTCGTCAGATTAGTGAATGAGAGCTTTTTTTTGGTGCACTCAACACTCCCTTAGAAAATCTGATGCGCTCGATAAAAAAATTTTTTTTTTCATTTTCAACCCTTAAATACAACCACACGCATCATGCAAACGATCAGATTAACATACGTACATTATTAAAAATACGTAGGGCATTGATGCTATCAATATCTGACGCGCTCGAGGATGTCCATGCAACAGTTTTTTTTTACATATTTAAAAATCTATAGCCGCTTCCCCCACCGATGTAAAGGTATATATTATTTAACATTTTCTTCTTCTTATCATCAAAGCTTTGCATCCCAATAGGTCTCTACGACGCTCGAGTAAATCCCCATTTAGCATCGTGGGCTCCCCTACCATAAATATAATGAGTTGAATCTATTCATTAAATATTCTTTGAAAAATATTTAAATAGGTACTTATTATTATCGATACAGAGACTGAATCTATAGCATTTAGAATAAATGTCTGTCTGTGACCGTGTCACGAAAAAACCTGAACAGATTTTGATGTTGTATGATGATTGCTATTTTATAGGTTGTTTGGTTCAATATATAGGATCCTTTTTACTGCGAGAAAATTCCTCATCTCTAAAAGAAACATATTATAATAAGATTAAAACCTAGCTATACCTAGTAGGTACCTAGTGACATTATATTAAAATGTAACAGTGGAAAAAAGCCAAGTTAGATTAAGTTGAGTATACCTAACTTTGGCTATTCCTCTCGGGGGAGCCTAAACCCTAGAGAGGGCGTCCTCTGGTGGCGGATTGAGGAATGCTCGTCAACAGCCTCCAGTTGTTGAAGGGTAGGAAGGAAATAAAATACCTCCCGCGGACCAAAAAGGCCGGAGAGAAAACTCCGTAAACAAACCCAATCTGTGAGCTTCTCCGATATATCCAGAGTAGAGGTCCTCGTTTGTGATGGACTTTACCTAACAACTTTGGCTATTCCGCAATTTGCTCCATAATACGTCAGTATGCATTAGGACAGGTATTTTTTTTACTGACAGCGACTCGCACGGCTCGCGCTCGCGTTGCTGGGGTTTGGTCCTAGATCTATAACCTGTAGGAAGAGAACCAGAGGCCACCAGTGCCTATATTTTATTCATATACAAACAAACATACAAAAATACAAATTTTATCTCAGACGATGACGTTATGTAAGGCGCGAACATTAAGCGACGACGGCAGCCATCAATCAAAGATAACTCGTGAATGTCACACCGCAATGATCATTGTGCCCGCGTCGGTGTATTCAGTGTGAACCAAAACAATGTGTACAGTTACAATTCAGCAGCTCGCCTTCGCCTTGACCTTCCTCGGCTCGCTGACCTTGCCTAATGAATATGGCTTGGGGAGATCATGAATTACGATCATAGTTATGTACGGGACAATTTTATTTATTTATGACACTCATAGCCAACATTAATCTTACCTAGACCGACTTCAAAAAAAAGTTTTTCAATATTATGATAAAAATCGTTTTGTTTTAAATCCGGCTCTGCTTATAAGTGTAATGTATATATTATACTAGTGTGTGTTAGTTTTACTTTTTTTATTTTGAAACGGCTGGTAGTATTTAGACAAAATTTAGACGCAGATAGTCTATAACCTGAAGTTAGTTATATACTTATAATGTTCTCTCCGACCGATTCCGGCCATGGCGGCCAATCTCATTATAACTGGCAAACTGCGCAGGAGATATTATAGTGCACGAGTGTACGCGCAGACACAAGTGCACTCTCTATTCCTGTCACTCTCATCCTCCGGTGGGACGACTACTCGACACGACGAGTGAGAGCTAAGGCGCAGGACCGACAGCTTTACGTGCTCTCCGAGGCACGGGGGTGACACACCCCTTCTTCTTTGCCCTCGCCTCTTCCCGTTACGCGAGGTCGGCTTTTTTAATCATTCGGCGCCATTTACTTCGTTGGTAAGCTTTCTTGTTGTGCCTCATGATTAATATAGGAATTGGCTATTAATTTTTACGGTCGGTTGCCACCTGACACCAAGGTCTTAATCTTCCTGGAAGACTTGAGAGCCGCCGTTGACCATGATTGGTTCATCCGCCGCCTTCTCTAATGAACTCTCAGACCTAAAAGTCCATCACAAACGAGGACCTCTACTCCGGATATGTCGGAGAAGCTCCCCGATTGGGTTTGATTACGGAGTTTTCTCTCCGGCCTTTTTGGTCCGCGGGAGGTATTTTATTTCCCTCCTACCCTTCAACAACTGGAGGCTGTTGACGGGCATTCCTCGATCCGCCACCAGAGGACGCGCTCTCTAGGGTTAAGGCTCCCCCGAGAGACGGGGGTGACACACCCCAACTTCCCAAATTCGGGCTGCCACTGTCTACTGAGGCTTACTAAACAGAAAGACTCAATAAGTATACTTGCCCGACCCGGGACGATACAAGTATGAGTTGGTAATAAATAAATTACAAATCAAGCTCTTGCTTACATAGTTATTAGACCCATTAATTTTGGTTTAGACTTGGAAAATTAAGCGCATTTGAATAATAAACGATTTACCTATTAACTAACATCTTTTGTATGTGATTATAAGCATGACGGGCGAACCTTAAGGTCACACCGTTTATCGCACTTAAATGCACTATTAAATAAACTTTGTAGTCTATACATTTATATTTCTAGTCTACCTTCCTCCAGGTACACAGTGAGGTAACTACAGCATGTTACATAGCAACGATATTGGCTCTATTAGGAAATAAATGAAAATATTATGCCTTGAATTGATCCAAATCATCCGATACGACTCACGAGCCCACGATTGTACCTAAGCCAGGTTGTTATGTCGGAAAACTTCGCGGATGTGCACATCTCGTCAATGTTTAGTCGTAATCTAATGAGTGCTATCGTAGAGCTAGCTCATAATATGTATCGTCTCTATATATTTATAGTATGTTTATTTTATCGCATCGTTTTGATTATTTTTGTAGATTTCTACATTTACAGAGTTGTCATCACTTAACTCTGTAATTGTAGATGTAAGTTACAACTTACAGATCATCGATTTGTAAGTTGTAACTTTATACCAATGAAGTATTAAAGAAATTAACCAGAGTTCAATAAAATGAGTATTTTTGTATAATTAGCTGTTATTTTTTATAGTGGTAGTGCCATGCTTGCTACCTTCGGGTAGCAGCCGAATGGGCCGGCACGCCCCGTATAGTACCACTATCTCACAGGAGACCGGCGTGAAGTGGCAGCTATGCTGTCACTCCCTCCTCCCCTCTCACTCCCTCCTCCCTTCCTCTCCCTCCCTCCCTTTCCTGAAAGGCCGGCAACGCATCTGCAAGCAGTTGCAGATGTCCATGGGCGGAGGTAATCACTTTCCATCAGGTGAGCCTTTGCCCGTTTGCCCCCTTTGTCCCATAAAAAAAAAATAATTTTAAACAAATCTGAAACTTTTTAAAATGGATAATAACGACAGTTAAAAAGTTTATATTCCAATTAGGTTAATAAAAAAATTCTTTTTGTCTTTCCAGTTTCTGCAGTAACCACGGCAACAAATGTCCGCGGCCGGGCACGGCGCCTGCGGAGCTCATGTGCGTCGCGGAGGCGATGATGCCGCGTCTTATACTTAGGCTATTACAACATTTTAGAGAAAATAGGTAAGTTATGACTTATGGATTAGTTTATTTTCATATTAGATTATTGACGACACGTTTGACTCAGTTTGTAGTGACCCTACTTTCTGCGCCGGCGGTCGCGGGTTCGAGTCCCGATGGGGGCATTCATTTGTTAAAAACGAATGATTGTACTCCAGTCATGGGTGCTTATATTTATAATATAGATGTATTTAAATGTTATATATGTGTAGTATAACAACTATCTGGTATCCGTAATTCAAGCCTCGTAGCTTACCACGAAACTAGATGGCGCTGTGTGTAATACTGTCCCAACTTATTTATTTTGTTGTCAGTCATTGTTGTCATCAGCCCTTTTTAACGTTCCACTGCTGGGCATGGGCCTCCCTCATTACGAGGGGGATCAGGCCATAGTCCACCGCGCTCGCTTAGTGCGTGTTGGCGGACTTCACATGGCTTACGAAAACTTGCTAGGTTGTCTCAGACATGCAGGTTTCCTCACGTTTTTTTTTCTTCACCGTAAGACAAGTGGTCATCAGGATAGAAATGATTCGCAAATGAAAATATCAGAGGTGCGAGAGACCCAGATTTGAACGCCCATCACTCGATTATACAAGCGAGCGCGTTACCGCTGGGGTACCACTGCCTCCTATTAATTTATTTATTAAACATATATTATATCTCATAGCAGTGTGATTAAATGGAATAGAAAGTATACTATTGTTCTTTATATACACCGGCATTACAATATCTTCGCGTAGATCGTCTTTTAGTGATATTGACGAAGTTTACGTGTATTTAGAAAACTAGTCTGGTCCTCTTAGATATGCAAGTTTCTTTACGATGTTGCCATTAATTGTAATTTTGCATGTTAAAAATGATTTGCACATGCAAAAATGACAGATCTGGCGTTGGAATTTGCTTTATTTAGTTTTCCATACAAGCACGCATACGGCATACAGCACCACAGAGGTAGCCTAGTGACAATGTAGTCACTTTGTTACCACAGAAAACCAATTCTTCTGAAGAAAGGAAAGAAGATTTAAAGTAGATCTAAAAGAAGATTATTTAGTTTATTTATGATAAAAGAATATTTCCTTTTAATATCAGCACGGCATCAAATTCGGACAACTACCGCGTGGCGGTGCAGGAGTGCGAGGGCTACGTGCAGATGTTGATGGAGTTCAACAACATGGGAGACCTCATGCGGTCTGCGATGACCAAGGCGCTTATAAACCCACAGGTATTTTAAATAAAAATGTATTTTCGGATTTTAACACATTTTTTTTTTATTTTTGGTTCTCGATGCTTCGAATGCTTTATTGCAAAATGGTGTTACTCTTCATAAAACAGCTATCAGCCCGTGAAAGTCCTGTCAAAATCTATCCAGCCGTTTTAAAGGTTAGCGGGAATATAAAAAAGACAAATGACAAAATCCGTTTTAACATCGAATCGTGCGTTTTCAATACGTTACTTTCAGGAACATTAAATGCATCTAAGATTTCAAGTTACATCGACCTTGACCGATCTAGTTATTAGTAGCGAACTTCTTGTTGAAATTTTTATTACTACGATAACGTCGCACCGGTGACCTTTCCTCGGTCACGTACACGCGACTGCATCTAGAGTAGCAGCTGGCTGAGTAGTGAAATTTATTTCAGTGTTAAACCATTCATTATTACATATTATAAATTATACATGAAATGACTGCCTATTTAATGACTATGCGCTTTCTCTTAGGGCAATAAAAATTTAGGAATACTTAATCATACGTAATAAAGTAAAATTTTTAGTCGAATGTGTAATTTATATTTATTGAAAAATCTTATTAAACTATTATTTATTATTGATAGGCCGAATCTAGTTTTTTTGAAATTTTGTCTGTCTGGGAACTCAACATGAGAACACTGTACAGATTTTGCTGAAATGTGGTTTGATAATAGCTGGTTATTCGTATAGTGTCGACATATAGGGTACTGCTGGGAAATATTTCATCTCATCATACCTAGGGACGAAACCGAGCGGAAAATGATCGCTAGTAATTTGTAAAATCATTCAAAAAATCTTGAAAATGTAATTATACTACACCAAAAAAAGTTAATTATATATTATAACAAGTAACCGTATTCACCATGTGTGTCGCAGATGTACCGCAACCTGGTGTCGCCGCCGCACCCCGACACGGAGTACGGCCGCTACATGGCGGAGTCCAGCAACATGTACGAGCGCGCGCTCGACGCCTTCCCCGCGCCCGACCCGCCCGACGAGTCAGTGCCTTTGTATTCACTCACTTACTCCATCTTCCCATCGCTACCAAACATCATAAAACCAATCGTTGAACTGATCTGGAGATACCTTGAAATTTTTATCAAAATTGTTCCAGCCGTTTTGGAGTCTATAGGAAACATACACATCACATGCACCGATTTATATTATGTATATGATATATTAAGATACACTGATCTTTTTTTGATTCTCCTTGATCTAAACAATGGTGGTTAGCATGTACCTGTGCGGGTATACTAAGTACATAGTCGTGGGTTCGAGTCCCTGACGTGATTGTAACCTTTTGTACACCAGTGTACACTTTGTATGAGTTTATTATTTCCCATAACAGAAACAAAAATACCACATTGATGCAATATAACCTATGTACTATTCTTTATTGCACTTAATTGATATACAGAAATTAACATACAATAAAATTAGTTGACATGATATCTAATATCTGTTCTTACTTGGCTCAGTTTGTTGTGTGGTACTTGCTTTGCCAGTGGTGGCGGGTTCGAGTCTCGCTGGAAGCATTTTTTTGTGGGATGAACATGAACGCTTGTGCTCCAGTCATGAGTGTTTATATGATATATATATATATATATATATATATATATATATATATATATATATATATATATATATATAAAACCCGTTTTAACTAGTCAAAGTCTTTGTTTTTATATAAACAGTTATAATATTAATAATTTTCTTTCAGATATCGCCATTTACCAGCGCTAGCCCCACGACTCCAACACAACACATTGCTAGACGAATTTATCTTCTGGACATTCAAATACGAGTTTCCACAGAATGTGGTTTGCTTTTTACTCAATATGCTGCCAGATCAAGATTATAAAGTAAGTGTTCTTAATACTAAACAGATATTAATATCATAATAAGTACTTTTTTTTTTATTTTAACAATATCTATTATGGAGAATGTTGTGAAATAGTCTCATTTGTAGCCTATTTTAATTTTCCCTTTATGTGAAAGATCTTAAATGTAAAAATATTTTATGACTGCCTCGTGAATGCGTTATTAAACTTAAAATCTGTAGTTTACTCGGTTTTATATTTATGCTTTTACTGTGCGTTGACCACATGTTTATTATAAGTGAAGTACATTAATTATACAAACGTTTTGTATTCAAACATGTATCTTATATAAGTAGTAAGTGCTAAAAAGGCCTATATTTTTATAAGTAGTTATTAGATTTCTATATTAAATAATATATCCATCTAATATTCAAGCTTTGTAATATATTGTAGAATCTAGCAAGTTTTCAAAAGGTATGTAAAGTCCAACTCGCACTTGGCCAGCGTGGAAGACTACGGCCTGAGCCCCTTCGTACTGAATCGTTAATCAAGGCTGAATACAATATATTATGTATTGCACCGTCCGCAGGAGCACCTGACGCGCACGTTCGTGATGCACTACGCGCGCATCCCGCTGGTGCTGGAGAACTCGGCCGACCCCGACACGCTGTCCAACCGCGTGGTGCACATGTCCGTGCAGCTGTTCTCCAACGAGGCGCTGGCGCTGCGCTGCGTGCAGCAGCTGCACCTGCTGCACGTCATGGTGCTGTCGCTGCGCCTCATGATGGGCAAGATCCTCGTGCAGAACACGCTGCACGACCCCGCCACCAACTTCCACTACGTCATCGACTGCACCAAGCGCGTCATGAAGGAGCACTGCTACTGGCCGCTCGTGTCCGACTTCAACAACGTGCTCTCGCACAAGAGCGTGGCGCTCCTGTTCCTGCAGGACGACGCGCTGGTGGACATGTGGTTTCAGTTTCTCTCCATGTTGCAAGGTAATTACTTGTTTTGCTTGTTCATTTTTAACATATTTATATTACTTTAGGCATATCATAATATCTTTTATTTGTAATAGTAATAGTATTTTTTTAAAGAGATGAAAAAGATATGAATTTTGAATGGGTTTTCTTACGTATATCTGCGCAAATTGTACTCAATTGTTTCAAGATAATACTAACTTATCTTCATAATAATATTTGGCAGGCATGAATGTGAACGTGCGCGAGACGGGCGGGCACATCGAGTTCGAGCCGTCGTCGTACTACGCGGCGTTCTCGTGCGAGCTGGAGGCGGCGGCGTACCCCATGTGGAGCGTGCTGGCGCACCTCACGGAGCCGGCGCACGCCGCGCCCGCGCGCCGCATGGTGGGCGCCGCGCTGGCCTGCCTGCAGGACTGGCTGCACGCCGTGGGCGTGGCGCGCCCCGGCACCTCCGCCGCCGACAGGTTACATTTACAAATATTTACATTTTATAAAAATAAACTAAATTGTCTCATTTATTTTACTGCTATGGATATACCTATTTGATGCGTATGTTTTTAGCATTGAATTTGCATGAGGTGTTCGTTGATGATAACGGATGTAAATATTTAAATTAATGCGGAAGCTTTGCAATTGCTGATGTGGGTGTGAATATTCGCGGAATTTTAATAAATTATGCTTAATGTTAAATATAGAACTGTGTACGAAGTGACATATTTGAATTAAAAAGAATGTTTATTATTAGATTAGATATGTGTGTATAATGTGCATGGTGTGCATGGTGTGCAGCGTGGCGGGCGCGGTGGCGGGGCGCCAGGCGCACGCGTCGTTCCACTTCCCGCTGCACCGCTACCTGGCCGCCTTCCTGTGCTGCGGCGTGCGCGCGCTGCGCCTGCGCGCCGCCGACGTGCTGCCGCCGCCGCCGCTGCTGGCGCTGCTGGCCGCGCACCCGCTGCGCGTGCAGGTCAGTCAGTGTCATGCTACACTACTTCCTGTACGAATCTTAAACACTAAAAAGGCCGTGGCATAATGTCTTTTAGGGTTTACTCACTATAGCCTTATTTATGGTAATCAAATTTGTTTAAGATAATTATGTGTGAAGGCCTTTTTATAAACATGATATTGATCCTTACCAAAAGAAATAAGTTACTGATCACTGTTCCGTACGAGGGAGGATCAGGACATACACCACATTACCTGATTGTTAATTTGTAGTTATTATTTTTAAAGGCCGTAGGCCGGAGAAAGTATAGAAGGATTGCTTGATTGAGGATATGTGGAAGGTGTGTTTGCGAAGATGACGGCTGATTGTGGAAAGAGGAGGAAAGATATATATTTATTATTTTGGTTGAGCTCACATGGTGCATTCACTGCTGGCTTCGCTCACCTTCGTCACTAATAACCTTTTAATTTTAACTGACTCTCATACAAAATAAATAGTTCTGAATTGAGTTTCTTCTAGATTTCACGTTTAAAAAATATGTTTTGTGTTTTATAGATATAAAAATTTATTTACACGAATTCAAGTATTTCTTTAATATAATTATTGATTGTATTTATGATATCACCAATATTGTATTTATTGATAATACTTAACGGGTTTGTTATGTTAGTGTTTTCTGTGTTATTATTGTTATATTGGACTTCGATGTCAAAAGGTCAATAATTCCTTATTAGGTCAGTGTTTACGAATAAATTTAATGAGACTACACTGTCGTAGATATTCCAATACAAATAATTTAAAATTACAACAATAAAAATAAAAAATCTATTCTTTATTCATTCAGATGTTCAACAATATAAAATTAAAACTAAAAATATTTTTATGAGTAAAATGTAATATAAGACTTTTTTGATAAAAATGTATGCCATTGAGAAATATTGACTCATAATATGCGGGCTATTTACGCTGTTATGACAATAACCACTTTTACCACATGAGCTACCGACTACCGTTGACTTTATATCATTATTCTTTTAAAATTTTTCCTTACATATACTTTCGCTTACAACAACTAGGTATAAACGAAAAATTGCGATAAAAAAATGATACAAATCACCCTTAAATAAATTTATTAATTATTAATTATTTATTACAATGAGTATGCAAGTTAAATTACGAACTAGAAAGTGTTAGCTGCTAAGACGATGTTCTCGTCGGCCGTGTCGGCCAGCGCGTAGTCGGGCGGGCGCTGCGCGCGCACGTGGCGCGCGAAGTCGTACGTCAGCAGCTTGGCGGCCACGAACCCGCCCGAGTCGCGCGCGCCGCGGTGGATGATGCCCGCCCCGCTCAGCAGCGCCGCACCTGGACCATACATTGTCTATACAAACTCACCTCAAAAGTATCGGCGGATGGTGAATGTCTCCGAAATGAGACACTTTTAATATGGTGATTCTCATATTTTTCAGTGTGCCGAAAATTTAGAGAATAATATAAATGACGGAATATTTGCAATGTTATAGTAGTCGATATCCTTCAAGCTTATTTTATTGTTCATTTAATTATAGATTTAAAAAAGTGGCTGTGACATACGGACGGACAGACAGACAGACATGACGAATCCACAAGGGTTCCGTTTTTTGCCATTTGGCTACGGAACCATAATGACGACTTGTGTACGTAATTTTCAACAATTAAAGTAAAAAAGACGAACCTTTCATCGGCTCAACAGGCTGTATATCGATAAATGGCACGGTGCTCTGTGCGGCGTCCGCTTCGAAATCGCTGTGTGTGAACTCCAAATACTGGTCGTGTTTTGAGTCCACTGGTAGGGGTGTCTTGCGGCGCGTCGGGATGTCCGGCTTATAGAAACTCAATCGGGACCTAAAATTATATTTTTTAATTTCGTTTATCGAAATGTAATGGACAGATATTATGTTGTTTACATTTTATTATAAAAGCTCACCTAGGTATTTCACCGCCTTCAGTGTTGTCATTACTTATCCACTGACTTCTCTCTGGAACGAGACGTCCAGTGGTGTAGTTGAACGGTGTTGAACGTATCTCGAAATGTAAATGTGCGCCGATCATACGGAACCTTGAAATGTTTAATAAAATTATTATATTAGGACCATAATAAATTAATAACAGTATAATTATTATTAAATTATTTACCTGACGCCTGTCAAAACGTGTCCCAAGGGCGAATCTAATTCGTCCAAGTCAATCGCTCTCCTCTCGTAAGTCAATGTATGGTAGTCAACTCCGTCCCGAATACCATGATCAGATATATCAAATTTCTGTACCGGCACCCAGCTGCCAGGAGTGATCGACCCCCTCTCTCCTAATACTCCTTCGCTTATCTGAAGGTGAAAAACTCTTCCATATTTGACGAGACGCAATCCAGTGACCACCCTTGAAATTTAAAATTTAATTATGTATGTTAAATACTACAGTCATAGAAGCTACGATGTATCCATAGTTGGACACCCGCACACCCATGCTTTTAGCACAGTAAGCTAATTAGTTCCCAATAGAAAAGCTTTATGGAAGAACCCAAAAGATGAAGACTGAAATGTCCCTAAAGTTAGTACTAATCTACGACATGATAGTTAAGTGGCCCCGAAAGGTGAAGTGATTTCTGGTCAGACATATTACTGACTTGTTCTTCTTTATCTCTGCCGATGCCTCTCGTAAGCTGAAGAAGCGTTCAGACGAGTTGATATCGTCCTCGCAAAGACAAAAGCAGTACGAGCAATGGAGAAGATTCCATTGCCACCATGAGTCCACCTTTAGACGAAAAATTGTTATTAGTCAAATCTATCAATATTAAATTTATAAAGAAATCCTGTAGAAACTGATAAAATTGATGTTTTTCTTCCTAACGCCTCCTAAGTGTGCGGGTGTCCCAAAGTATTGGACACTAACTTGTTATTTTTGACATCTGACGTAGTTTCCCATAAGCTAAAGTATCTGTGGGAGTCTGGGCCCGCCTCGTCGCAGAGACACATGCAGTAGGAGCAGTGCCAGAATAGCCAACGCCACCAAGAGTCAACCTGAACAGAGCTTTCATGATAATATTCATACATATTGGTACAACCTCATACCATTTATTAACTTCATCAACTATATTATACTATTCGTAATTTTGCTTCTATTCTAAGTAATATTTAAAAAAGCCTTTTATGCTAACCTTAGTGACTCCACGCGTACAAACCCCTGGATGACCCATGGTCCTGCCATTTTCGTACTTTATCCACTCGTACCGGCGAGGACTGTCTCTTCCCTGTGATTGATATAATAAAGGTTTAAATAGGTTTAATAAATTTATATATTCTTACTAAGTCAAAGTCAAAATAATTAGTGTATGCTAACCGCTTGGCATATGAACATGTCCGAATCAATGTAGCTACAGTCGATGATTCTCCCTTTGCAAGCGCGTTGTTGGGAACAGAATTGATCTTTGAAACATCCGTGATTCTCAGCGACCGTGTAATAGGCGCAATTCTCCTTGCAAGTATTATCCGGGTTCAAATCCACTTCATTCTCGACGTAGCCTTGTAGCAATCTTGTCACTTCTTCGTATGTTTCTCCTGGAATATATTAATTACATATTTTATAATTAATGTTATTTAAGTAAGTAATAATCAAGTTTGTCCAGTGCAACCTACACTAAACGTTTAAGTCTAATAGGTCGATTCCGACACGTATTTTTTAGGACTTCACTGGATTTTACATATCAAATTGTAGTCTGGTTACCTCGCTTGTGTTCCTGTGGGTCGCACCGGTACAGGTCCCGCCTGGCCATAGCTAGTGCAGATCGAGCAGCAGCTGCGGTTTTAGTAGTTCTCTCTCCATACCTTCTTCGCGTCAGACTAGCTTCTTGCGTATAGTTACCTGTTAATGAAATATAATATAACAATACTAACGATTCACCTTCGCTTTGCTTGGGTTTGCCCCTGCGTAGTAAAGTTAATAATATCTTGGTATATTATTTTTAAACGGAAAAAGATTTTTTTTCTATTTAAACCGTTTTTGAGTTTAAGTGAGACTAACGAACAGCAATAGATTTTTATACATATATCTACTTGGAATAACATTTAAGCATATCTCACTATTTAAATATGGCGATTGGCACAAGCCTTCCGCAATTGTGGTCAGTATCAGACTTGAAACTTTGTTAGGGAAAAAATATACTAGACTCAGAGGTTATTTGTGCAATCATCATCGTCGTTTTTAAAACTGAAACGTGAGCGCTTTGTTGTTAATTATTATACTGCTATATTATAATTATAGTACAATTTATGCTTCTAGACTTCATCTCTATAGTTAAACCTATATAATTTAATACAATCATGATATATAAATTCAACGTGTACCTATAAAGGGTTTGATTCTTCGCTTTTCTAATTATGTATGTAGGAACAATAATAGACCCACTTTCCGAATATTTATTATTTTTGTTTTCTTTCTTTACATTCGTTATTCAATCCGCCGTGCAATGCTGTCCTAGCTTTCAAATCACACAGTTGCGGAAATTGTGTAGTAATTATATATTCACTTACATAATTACTTTACTTGGTAAATAGCTCATTATATCCATATAGTAAACTAGCATTTCCCGCGGATCCGTCCGCGTTCTAATCACCGGAAACCTTATACTTAAATTGTACATACCATGTGATGTTATATTGCCTATAGCCTTCCTCGATAAATGGGCTAAGCATCACTTAAAGAATTTTTCAAACAAACAAACTCTTCAGCTTTAAACCTAATAAAAGTATAAATTTTTAGCCTCGTTATATCTATATATAAAATTTATAAAAACCTTTTCCGTAAATTCTGAGTAACATCCAAGAAAACTGCATCATAGCGTAGCCCTTGATCTCAGCAAGGGATATAGTGTTATACATATCGTATATGAGCTGGTGCTGTGACATCTGTAGTTCACACAGATCCGAGTTTTGCTCCTGGAAAAAATGGTTAAAATTGTATCATTTAGCTGTAGTGTGTTTTTGCACAAGGATAAATTGCATTCTAAATAAATTATTTTAATAATTCGGGTGAATGCTATGTACTTGTCTAGACATAGTATAAAATGAAGTCGCTTCCTGTCGCTTACATACTTATATCTATTAAACTACGTAACGGGTTTTAATTTTCATCAATAGACTAGAGTTTATCAAGAGGTTGATTAATATTGTGTATAATACATGCGTATTATAGTAGCAAAAAGCCGAGAAAATATCTAATGTCTGAAAAATATTAACGAATCCAGCAAAACACTTATTTGGCTTCGTAATGTCCAAGGAATCTATGTAATACATAGATTGTATAGTATAAGATTGCTCACTTAGATGGACATTCGTCGCATTCATGTTTTTATAACGAACTCGTGCATGTAGCTTTGTTTACATTTGCGTACCGACGTTAAACAACCTCATATCAGTGTTAAATGATATTTTGACGTTTAAATTGGCAATTAATTATACTCTTTAATTATAATAAGTTTATTATGTAACACCAATAAATTAATTAATTAAAGTGTATAAAGTAGGTCGTTTAGAATTAAGGTCACGTATGTCGAATACGACGTTTTTCATACAACGCAAAATTTTATTTAACTCACGCTTCTAGTTAACAACGTATTTTTATTATGAATTACTCTTGCTCAGTGCGATGTGAATAACATAAACATTGGGTCACTGACTCCATCCAAACAGGGCCACTCAGAACGACTGCGTTCCGTCGCCTTTGTTGTCGTTGCTAGCTTTCTGATTATCCTTTCAGAATATTAAACGGTGTTTACACACTCTCATCGCAAACATTTATAATACCTGCAAAAAACTACGGAACATATCGCCGTACTCCAATAAATCGTTGATTTTTTTCTCCGCCTGGACGAGAGCCGACTTGTGATCCGTCATCTCCTGAGCTAAGTCGAGCCACTCTCGCACGGGCGCGGGCACAGCACCGGGCTGCGCCTGACGCTTTGCAAATGTTATGAAATTCTTGTAGTAACCCTCGATGATCCGCAACTTGTCCATCACTTTTGCCCACAACCACGTCTCGAAGGGAATACGTGGAGGTGGCGGCACCGCTTGAAGTTGCTCATCAAAACCAACAAAGGCCTTTGTCACCTCCACGTCTACTCCGAGCCCCGCTAAATTCCACTCGGGATTTGTAACATTCAACCATAATTCCTTTTCTACCTCGTAAAACTTATTGCGTAAATCATCCACCGCGGTGGGGTCGCTCGCGCTAACGAGCGTCAGCAGCGCAAAAAGCGCCGCGTACCTCATATTGTAAAAGTGAAACGGTTCACGTCGCGGCCCGAAGCGCACTGACGAACGCCGAACGGAGGGGACCGGTCCGCCGACAGCCCCTCTAGTGATGACTAATTTATCGATATACACTACGAACGGCAATGGATATCGCGTCGCGAAATTACAGTGAAGCTTTATTATTATAGTTAGGTAAATAAATGATAATGTTCACCTTGGTTTACTGGGCGGCTTTCACTTTGAATTATGCGCGAGGCTAAGTTAATTTCCGTTCGATAGAAATTAATGATATTAAAGTAATTTAACGATAATATATATTAATGTTGTGTGCGACGACTTTAAATATTGAACTGTTGTTATTCGATATGGTCATGCTTGATTTTATCGATATCGAGCGCTATTTCTAGTGTACATCACCGTCGACTCGCACGTTAATATTGTTAACTAAGCACAATCTCTATTTGCTGGCACCGTGGTGTTTACGTGTCGGGAATAAGAGCGCTTTTGTTATAAACAGATTCTCGGAAGAGGTTGAGTATTATTATTTGCTCGCTTGCATGTCAGCTGACACCGTCACCTACCGAGTGATACGGCTTTAGATATTTTTATATTGAATGTAGAGGGTGACTAAATAATACCCTCGAGATAATGCACTTATGGACGATTGTTTTGCGATTGCTGAATAGATGATTTCTAGAACTGCAACGCACTGTTATTTTGTTTTTAAATACCGGATTCATTATTAAATTTGCAAATATATTACGTATCTATATAGTTTTTAAATACTTTATAATAATTATATTCTTTAGTAATAATCAGATTAAATAACTCATTGTCATAATGATTTTACTATAAATACATTATGCTTATTTTTTTTAAATTGTCCTATAAAGGAATGAAGCTTAGTAACTTAGTGTCGTCTGTCTAATTAGTAATTAAAGCTGAACAACACAGATGCGACACGACACCATAATAATTGTTCAATTCTCAGAACACTCTTTTATAGAACTCGTACATTTTAACTGTGATAATTTTAAATGATTGCTTTCGGAGATTTTTTTTTAAATTCCAATAGAAATAAATAAGTATTCAAAAAAGAAATAAAATACCTAATTCACTATAGAAATACACCACATATAAGGTTTTATACAAGGTCAAAGTACAGTAAATAAAATTTTAAATGAGATCATTACTGGTTCAAACATTTTAAACCAAGTTAATAACAAATATATTATAGTTATAACAAAATAATAACAAAAAGTGTTGTTAGCTTGCTCTCATATTGAATATTGATACAATGGAATAGTCAACATTGATTAATTAATGCTGTAAATATTATATGATTACTGTCAGTGGTTTTTAAAACAATTCTAATTACCCATAACAATTCACTTATTGATTTAAATGAGAGTTTCCTTTCCAACGTGAAAATTTATTTAAACACTATTTTAACGCGCATCTAATAAGGTACATCAATGATATTCTCATTGGGGTACATATATTAATGTTTTTATTATTTCTTAGGTATTTATTATCAAAATAAAAACCGCCTTCAAATTCGTTCAATAAGTTAAGTTTTCGAGTTTAGCATTAGAAGTTCATGTATAATAATATTGTATGCTCAATCAGCAGACATTTAATTAAAGTTAAATTCAAATTTATTACAATTACCTACCGAATATTTCAAACTTTCTTTTCGTTTACCCTTTTAATAGCTATAGATAAATATTTATCAAAAATATACTTTAGATATCTTGGAGGTCAAAGAATAAAGTGATAGGTATTTATAAATTTGGTCAATACACTAATGTGTAGACCGTACTATTTTGAGAAGAGTTTGTTTGTTTGAACGTGCGAGTCGTACAAAATTCTAGCCTTATTTCTGATATTCTGTTGGAATTTAATGTCGTTACAAGTAATGGCCTATTAATTAATACATAATTATAATAATAAAAACTTATAATGTGCCAGGTAGAGCCGATGGCAAACGCTAGTTATTCACTGAATCTTATTAAAGTGTAAAATGATAATTACCAAATGTATTCTAAGAAATTTGTATAATTATTATTAATTTATAAATGGGATGACCGATTGTGCGCACTATTCTTGACCTACGATCTCGTTGATACCGTGCTGCTGCTTTAACAAACTTGGCCTAGATGCGCCGCACTATTACATCGGATGTAGGTACTAATTCTATTTGTACTTTGAAATATACGTTGAGAGTTAAAAGCAGTAGGTAAACGATCTTGTCGGATTTGAATGCAACCATAATATTGGTGTAAAGAATTCGAAACATCTGAATCAAAAATAGAAATAATTCTGCGAAAAAAACCGAAAAGATAAACTAATTGACAATTGTACCTAAATGTTTTTAAAATTTCAAATATTTGCATACATCTAGGAAAATAATCATTTTAATTAACAATTATGAAATAAAATTGAATATTAAAATAATAATAATTAGTTTTATAAGAAAAAATCGTATTTTTTTTAATGATATCATGCGTTTTTAATATGTTCAAAACAATTCATACATTTGTTAACACATCTGCAATACATGTGCATCGAAATAGGTACTTGAGATCGATGACGTTGAAATTAACCTTGTTCTAACCACTATCAAATAGGTACTTACACATCCGTTTAAAGTATCAATTGTATATTATTGCTGTGTCATAAATCATATTGTGGGAATTAATTACTTATACAACTTATCTATTGTAGGAAGAAAAACTTCTACCACTACTCGCAATAAACAAAGCTGAGCGTCATGCTCGTTGTAAGTTGTAACTTAGGTTTACAAAAAATTTTCTTTTGACGTGACAACGTCTTAAATTAGGTTGCGGCTGGGAGTCACTTATGAAAAAGTGTAACGCTCGGTAACGTTACGATGAGTCACCGAACGAGAGAGAGGCCTGCCGAATGCCTTGCGTCTCTCTCCCACTCAACTATTAAAATATATTTCTATAGTTAAAATTTGTGCAATTCTTATTTTCATTCAATTCCTTGTTCCTATTGTGCAATTTAATTATATTCATATCAATAAATATTCTACCGAGAAAAAGACGTTGTCACGTAAAATCTTCGCCCGTAAAACCGACTTTACAGGCAACCATTTTTTTTTGAAATATAGGGAGAGAATGAAGTTAAATCTAACATTGGGAGTTCGTCGATTTATCATCTCAATTTTTATTTCGAATTTAGTGCATTGTCTGTTACTACAAATGTACTGGATTAATTATATAAAAATATTTTAAATATGACTAAGCGAGTGTGTGTATGTGATCATTAATTTACACTGTAACGGTTCTACAAATTAGAGCGATTTTCAGAATTCCTAACTTCGAACCATCAAACGACTAGAATAGAATAAAAAAAAAATATAAATCTGTGTTAATAAAAACTGACTAGGTACAGTATTGAGAGAAGCATGGAATGTGGTTAGGTCAAAAGAAAAGGGGACGGAAGTGTGAAACATGTGAAGTCAAGTATTTTTCAAACTAACAAAGCTCGATAGCAAAATGTTATCGTTGAATAAAGTTGCTTGACCCTTCCGCTGACTGACAATCTCAGATGACTGCTAATTGATATTCAAGCATGCTACACGTACACGGCAACATGTGACGAAGAAACTGATGTATTCTTCATACATAACTTGTTCTTATTGTATATTTCTAGACACTAAATATTCGCCCAATGAGAACCCGCCGCGCCGCGCCGTAAGAAATTAGGTAGAGCTTTCTTTTTATTTTTACCAATTAAAATGTATGCCAAACGCATTATTATTATTTCACTTTTGTACGTTTAACTACGTGTTTGTGTAATAGGTAATATTTTATTAAATATTATTAATTATTAATTTATAATTCAGTAATTACTTATTTTTAAACATCTGGTCACAAGTTATTCTAGACTCAATATGTAATGTCGCTACATATTTAAAATTTATATTAAATTAATAGAAATTGACTTCAATAAAACTGTAACTTGGTGTTTTAAATAGGAAGTAATCAATTCACGAGGCAATACTCTTCCTAAAAGAATATCAAGCGAACCGGAGACACGATATGTCATGAACTCGATGACTCATTAGGTATAACCGTTCTTTATTTGACGCTTCACATACGACTATATATATTTATATTGACTCAAGTTTTTCACTTCTAAAACCAATGTAGTAACATGTAAAATAACGTGTTGCTGTTGAAAATATATCTATTTCTATTATTGTCCGATTTTGTTTGTTGTCGGGAGTATAATAGCACTGATTTATTCAGGTTCAAACAATCAAATTAAACCCATCGGTATTCAAAACCATTTTACTTATCTAATGACTAACTTACGTATAGAGCAGCGTGTCCCAGACCTCAGAATATAATGAAAAATCGATATTGTCTACTCAGGGAGAGACGCTATGCATCGGTGTGGCGGATGTAAACACTTTGTTTAGTTTTTGTTATCAATAACTGGGCTAACTGACAATTGTTTTGCGTCTTTGTTGCATGTAACAGAATGTTAAGTCTGAACTTTTATTGTATCAATGGAAGAATTGTTATGTTTTCTGACAAAGGCACGTCTTGTTTTTATGCAACAATGAAGTTTACCATTTGTTTCACGTTACAGTCCGGTGCTTTATTAATATTACTTATTTTAAGATAACAAAATGAAAGGAAGGATACCTACTCGTTGAATATTATTTATACGAATTTACTGGACTTTGTTACTTGTCATTTGTAAAGAAGCAAAATCCCAATTTAAACAAACCTGCAAATCATCTAACAGAAGCTGTAAAATACTCGTTCCTAGAAGATTTCTATGCGGGGGCACTATGAGTGCGTGTACTCGTTCGAGTAAGCTAGGCAAAGCTCCGGCATCATGTGACACACACCACTCAGCAAAATTTTCCAACGTACTTCTCTCCAAGTCTTGCTGTATACTTATGTATTCGCGCATTTGCCAGTCAGCTATTGAAACTCGGTTTAATAGATCAGACATTTCATGTAGCCTCAGCTCGAGCCGGGGGCTATGTCCAGAGCGTGTCGCTAGAAGCCGAGCAATAGCCCCATTTCTCTCTATATCCAGTTCGAGACGACTTATGGCACGCGTAATCTCGGAGAGTCGCGCCAAAATCTGCCTTTCTTTTCTCCTGATAAACGGCAACTCAACCCCACCCGAAATATTGAACGGCTTGCTAATAACATCCCAAGAATTGAGTACTTCTTCGCCTATATCGATACCGAGTTTTATTACGTCAACTGCTTCGTCAACAAAAGCGAGCGTGGTCGCGAGTGCCACTAACACTAGAAAGGCAACGCGAGCCGTCATGGCGACGGTCTGACTCCCACTGAGTTGCATCGCGTGAGGTCACAGGGTGGTCAGCTCTAAATTTTACTTTCCTTAAATATATCTATTTTTTGCCATGTTAAAGAGTTACTTTAAACGTCTTAACTAGTTTTATAATAAAAACTCACAGCTCATAAATGACTCATAGAACCAGTATAACCAGTTTGCATGCCTACTTTATATAATTACTGTTTGAGTTCAAATATGTACAAACTACAAAGAACGTCATGCTTCATGATTTATGCCATGATATGCAGAAGCCTGCCTTGAATAATGACTGTAATCAAAATAATGTTTTAAGTTTTAACACGATAATCAACTTAAATAAAATATAAATTCAAATATTTTACATTTACAACCGCATTAATTGTAAAACTGGCAACACTACGTCTCAGCGACAACGAACCCTCTCCAATTTCCTGATATTATATCAACAAAAGCTTTTTGTAGAACTTTGAGTTTCATATAACGAACTCATATTTTTGTCTTATCAGTTTTATGATTGTAATAAGCGAAGAGTAAAGAGCTTCTCTTTAAACATAAATGCACTTGCGTTTCTAATTTTTTGTAGTTTTTAAATTATAATTACTATAGTAATATAATGAAATATTCACGAAATTATTTCATTTTTATCTACAAAATAAGCGATTTTATACTTATGTATTTAAATATAATTTTTTTTTCTTTATTTAATGTACTCACCCATATTTTAATTTAAATGTACTAAAAAATTAACCTACTTTAATGAACTATAAAATATAGAGATTAATATTAAAAAAATTGTTTTAGAGTCTATTCTACGAGATCCTAGCGGGCGTGTGGGTCCGCAATGGTCTTCAGATAAAGGGGCAGGCCATGACATACATACAAGCGAACTTCTGCAACTCCATGGTCGACATGGACATCTACTGGCTGCAGATCTGCGCGGCGCATCTCCCGGCCGATCAGTTTTTGGACATGTGCATTGACGTGTAAGTTTCACTACTATTGACTAAGCCTTCGGTTTGGTGCGATACACGAACCTATATGCTGTTCTTTAAAATATTAGAATTAAATGCCTTTGCTCTGAGTTACCTAGTTGAGTACCTAGTAGTTTCGATGAAAATAAAGTTTTTTTGTTAATTTATGTATCAGATAATAACTACAGCTCCCATTTTGATGAAAGTTTATGGTTTAAAACGTTATATTTTAATAGAAATATTGTTTTTATTGTATCAGCTTCGGAGTACGAGAGTGGTTAAGTATGACACCGATGTCACCCGCGCAGGCAGCGGAACAAGACGCCATGGTGGAAGGCCTGCTCACGTTCCTAGCTATCCTGGTCTCGTCTAGGACTAACCTTGGTATGTCTCATATCATAGATCCATCCATCCATCCTGGATATGTTGTTTTATTTGCTGTTGTAGATATCAAAATAATTGTCACAGTCTAATATTTGTATATGCTAATTAAATTACTAATTAGGTCTGGTATGATTAAGTAAAAAAATATTTTCAATTTATAGACTTACATGTTATTTTCAATCCATTTAATAAAATACTAAATTAGTTAAATTTGAAAATTGAATATTGTTGATGGTTGAAAATTTTATTGAAATTAAATTTCTATTAATCGTCATTATTAATAATACATAAGTAATATTACCAGTCTAAATGCATACGTTTGTAAGTAACTTTATAAGTATATCATACTGTAACTTCTAAATGGATATAAGTTGATTATATACATTAATGTATATAAAATTGAGCAAACTTGCCTGCAAAATCAATATAACAGAATAATAATGTCAAAATTTGAACAGGTAATGACGAGCTAACACAATCAAGACTAGAAGTAGCCACTTTACTGGCCGCCGGCGACAAGACACACTCCCAGCTGTTGGAGCTGATGCCGGAGCGCTCCGGCAACGCTCACACGCGGAACTTCGAAACTGTACTCAAAGAGGTCAGTGAATGATATATTATTTAAAATTTAAATATATAAACGTATAAACCAATAATAATTGATGGAAAATAGATATAGGTGAATAATATAATAATTTTGTTGTCAGCAGGTGTATGTTTATATGTCTGTCAATTATATATTATGTATTTGATGTTTTTGTATAGTAGCCAGTAAATAATAATTACTTTTTAAATATTTTTATTTTTATGTAGTTACATATATGTAATAGTCTATTAATTAACCTTTTTTTGTAACGTTGGCAAATGCATTAACGCATACCACCTGTAGAAAATAGGTGGTCATATGGGCTCAGCTCACCGGCTAGAAAAGCCAGTATACCCTCTAAAACTTAATGGATCTCCTCCGTCTTAATGGCGCGTCATCGCTCACACATTGCTTGTCTCGGTCAACTTCCGCTACTGTATGTTTGCATGTGTCAGCTGTCGGTGTACCGCGCGCCGCCCAAGGGCTCGGAGAGCCTGGAGCAGGGGCTGTTCGTGCCGCGCGCCGCCGTGTGGGAGCGCCACTACGACCCGCTGCACGTGCTGCGCCGCGCCGTGCACCGCCGCGACTTCCACGCCTCCATGGACCGCTTCTCCGCCTAGTGAGTCACGCTGCTCTTGTCTGCCCTGGCAGTTGGAGTAAAGTTTTAAATTCATTGTTATAAACTGTGTTGGAGGTTAAATTAGACTGTCATTTTTAATAAGACTCTAAGACTTAAATAATCTTGAAAATCGTATACATTGAAATTATATACTTCCTTCTTTTTTTGTAATCAGTAAATATTTTGCTTCAAACCAAAACGGAGAATTTTCGTACTCAAATATCAGATCAGATATCGGTATATATACAAGTGTAACCTATGTTGCAGCGTGAGAGAGAAGCAGAAGGCGGAGGGCACCAGCAGCAGCAGCGGCGGCGCGCTGTGGCCGCCGTTGCGCCCCGCGCTGCCGCCGCCCGCCGCCGCCGGCGACCCGCGCCAGCTCTGCGCTTCTGGTACGACACCACAATCCTACATCTCACTTACTGACTAACTGATTTAGTTGGAGACCTTGTAGTTGATAACACTGTTTACTAATATTTGATGTTGGAAATCGGTAACAGTACATACTTCCAAATTTATATTGAAGTCAATTTTATTCAACTGTAGTAGCAACACAACTTCTGGTCTTCGTGTTAATTTGAAGCTTTGTTCAATTTTGTTGTGCAAGTTTAAGCACAGGGTATCTTGCCAATGTGAAGCTTTGTTAGTATGTTGAATTTTTTCTGTAAACAATGTATTATTCATCTTGATCCGCCGCCGTGCAGGCGTGCTGCACGGCGCGCTGCTGGCGGTGCTGCACCGCGGCGTGCGGCGGCGCAGCGCGGAGGCGGAGGAGGAGGTGGGCGCGGGCGCGGCGCCGCCCGACCACGTGCTGGCGCTGGCCGTGTACCTGCTGGCCGTGGCCGCCGACCTCGCCGCCGAGCGCGCCCGCACGCACGACGTAACTACTCGCTCTACTAATGTTTGTCTTCTATACGTTGTGATGAAACTTGAGTTTTAAGATTATTATCTTTAATGTGTTTATTAAAATTATATAAGTTTAAATACGCATCCAAGAAAAGTAAGTTGCTAGACAGATGTTGTTATAATTTGATGATATTGACGGTGGTAAAACTATTGTGAACTATCGTTTAATATATGCAGCATTTCGATAACTTATGAAAATCATAAACTGTTACACATTCACAATCGGTTTAATTCTTAAATAGAACAATCCAGAATATGATTTATCTGGATGGTATGTTGTAATGATGTTATTGAATGAGACAACCTTTCTGTTCTATATTCGGTTTATTACTCACAATAGGAGAACATAAGTGGACATTATACAGCATAATAATTATATAGTCGACGAGGGTGAGTATTTGAGTAAGTAGGTCATGTGTTCGGTTGCGTTACAGCGCGACGTGTGCGTGGCGGCGGGCGCGGGCGGCGCGGCGCGCGTGGCGGGCGTGCCGCTGCTGCGCGCGTTCGCGGGCGGCGCCGTGTGCGACAACGCGCGCACCGTGCTGCTGTCCGTGCCGCCCGCGCGCGCCGCGCCCGCGCGCACGCTGCACCGCCACGACACGCACCACTCTCACTCCGACAGTACGTACGCAGTACACACACTAACGAGAATCTTATTGATACGTATGAAGTGCTTGTTAATATATAGTTTTTAGAATTTTCGTCTGTCATGTCTGTCGATTAACATGTGGTATAATAAATTGGATTTTTTCATTAAAAAATCCGTTATTTTAACGTTATATTTAACATATACTGGTATTCAATCTACTATATAGCAAAAAAAAAACAATTTTTTTTTAAATTCTTAATTATAAAATGATTAATAACATAAAACTCACCTAACTTATATGAGCCATTTTTTCAACTAACAATTTCTAGTAGTGAGCAATTTTCATAAATTAAAAGTTATTAACTTAACTAAGATCAATAAACCAACTTACTTATAATATTAAATCCAACAATGGTTGGCATATTATTTTCTTATCATACCTCAAATAGGTGATCCAGAATGGGAGGATACAGAAGACAACAGCTCACGAACGTCTAACAAGTCAGCGTCGCTCGCGGCCGCCAGCACGGCGCTCGCTGTTCCACAGTCGTTACAGGTACAAATGTTTTATACAAGTATCTAAATAAAGTAACTTGTGTGCTAATCTAGCACAAAACTATTCCGAATTCGGAATATAAGCTTTTCCGTGTTTGGGATATATTTATTTATTGTGTTGTTGGGTGTGGTGCCGAGGACGACCCTAGCTACGTCGACCAGTTCTGGTCCATTGTAGCTCGTGTTTGGGTTATAGGCTATTCCGCTTTTGAGAAGGAGTAGCCTCCTCAAGTTCTTATTCGGGAAATAAATAATTTCGAATTTGGGATGATTAATTCTGAATTTTACTTACATTAATAACAACACTCACATTAATAATGTACACTATAAATTTTGAAAATCTTACTTACATCTGATGGTTCTGTACATCTTTTTGTTTTATCTTTGTAAAAAATGATTTTTTTAATATATTTTAAATTGATTTTTTTTTGTTTTGAGGATTATTCGAGTTTCTGTTTTCATTTCTAATCTCACTTATATCAAATTTGTTAATAGATAATAAACACATTTTTTAAAATCCCAATTACATATAAAGTCAGTGTAATTTAAGTGTAATACTTAACCATTGAATGGTCTGTGCAGATGGTGCGCGGTAACTCTATGTCAGACGACCAGTCAGATGCAGGAGGAGAAACCCCTGAAATGAGAGCACTAGAGGTTAGTATGGCTGATATTTTTTTGCAATTTTACTAAAGTTGTTTTTTTTTATATCTTTTATATAGCTTGGAAAAGTTATATTGTCAAAAATATCAAATTTTCCGTTGACACAATAAAAACCTGTAATAATTAAGTTTCACATTACTATACTTCATCATCACCATCAGCCCTTTTTAACGTCCCAGTGCTGGGCACGGGTCTCCCTCAGTACGAGGAGGATCAGGCAATAGTCCGTCGCGCTGGCCTAATGCGAGTTGACGGACTTTACATGTCTTACGAAAACTTGCTAGGTTTTCTCAGACAAGCAGGTTTCCTCACGATGTTTTCCTTCACCGTATTAGACAAGTGGTAATCATGATAGAAATGATTCGCACATGAAAATATCAGAGGTGCGAGACCCGGACTTGAACCCGCATCACTCGGTTATACAAGCGACGCGTTACCGCTGGGCTACCACTGCCATAATTCTCGATTATTGCTATTCTTGCCTATGTTTAAGGGGTGAGCGCTGTTAGCCGTAAAACAGGCACTCTAGTGCGGCAACAGAGGCATCCGACTAATATGTACTATATTATGTGAAACTATTAGTCCTAAAGTACAAAGTGTAAACTTTTTGAGCAAAATTGTGTTTGGTACAGTTCATGCAGAGCGGCAGCGTGGAGGGCGCGGGCGGCAGCGCGGGCGCGGGCGCGGGGGAGGGCGCGGGCGCGGGGGCGGGCGCGGGCGCGCTGGTGCTGGCCGCCGACGTGGACATGGAGGCCGACATGGCGCTGGCGCTGCCCGCGGACCCCGCGCGCCTCGCGTACGGTGCGTACAAATCAAATCAAATCAAATCAATTTTACGATGCGTGACACAAAATGAACACAGTATGAAGTTGCCCACTAAATCGCTGATTGCGTAAATGAGGTCCATTTTCAAATCCAAGATGGCGGTTATCCGGTATTTTTTTCAATAATGACAAAGGTGTCATTTTCGAGGTTTCTCGGGGTGCTGATTGCGAAAATTAGGTCCATTTTCAAATCCAAGATGGCGGACATCCGGTCTTTTTGAACTTATACTTCTTTAGGCGCGTTATGAAAAATTGATGAGAGTGAAATTTTACGATGCGCGCGCACCGTGACACAAAATTAACAGAATGAAGTTACCCACTAAATCGCTCATTATTTTTATCTTGTTACGCCAAAGAAGTATAACTCGAGGATAGTCTACTTTCAATCAACACGAGCAAAACAAAATTTCTTTGCTTTAGCAAGACTCGTCGTCGTCGTCGTCGTCGTGGGCATCCTATGAACTTCAAGATTCGCATACACACACATCCATGTAACCGTAGCTTTTCCAGGGGAAGTCTTGATTGTAATTGTGAATTGCTCACGAGACATAATAATATAAAATATCTGGGCGTCATCTTTGATGACAAACTAACATGGACGGAGCATGTATTACTACTGGCTAGTCGTGTTAGAAAACTCATGTTCATTTTTAAAAACATTAGGATTTTATCAGATACTAAAATTATAATACAAACATATAAGGCTCTGGCTGAATCAATCCTAAGTTATTGTATATGTGCGTGGGGTGGTGCATTCAAAACTAAACTTCTTAATCTTGAACGCGCTCAACGATCACTACTTAAAGTAGCCCTTTTCTTGCCCTATCGATTTGGAACATTCGAATTGTATAAGAAAGCAAATGTACTTACAATAAGAAAACTATTTATACATTAATGCATACGCAGATATCATAAGATTAATGTCCCTCTTTTACCTAAAAATAATAATAAAAGACATGACCACTGCCCGCTTCCACTAACAAAAAGTGTATTTGCCCAAAGGCACTATGAAACAATTGCCCCGTTTATCTTCTATATATGGGCCATTCCATCGTTTCGGGTCTTACATTTGCTCAACTAAAACCTAATTTTTTATGCATTTTAAAACAATATTTTGGTAATTAAAGTATCTTATTCACAACGTTTTTAGTTGTTTTAAGTATATTGTAAAATTCATACCTTTTGCATATAAGATAATGATTTTATAAGTCGAAAAGTGTGCGTTTCGGGTCTTACACGATTCTGCCTCTATGTTCCGACTATATTTACATTTATTTAAAATTCAGCGAATTTTCTTAGACAAACATATCTGAAAATGACAGGCCTCCAAAAGTAGAATATTTGCTAACCATCTACCACATAATCACCGTCAACAATAACGTTTTACTATTTTTTTTTTAATTTTTACTTCGTTTCGGGTCTTACAACGGTTTTGTTTCGGGTGTTACGAGTACGAAAATGAACACTTTATACAGGCAAAACCAGGTGTTTTATTAGTCTCTAGGTTCTATTTAAGTAAATTACAGTTAAATGTAAATAGAATAATTAGCGTCTTATAATACTTTCTTAGATTTACGCGGATATTAGTAATTATAATGGAAACTATCTTTTCGAAATTTGTTTCGAATATTTATACTTCTTTCAAACGAAACTAAGCGATAACCAAACAAATATTAAATAAAATCTTCTTTAATGTAACAGATACTTTTTCCTTTCTTTTTGAAGTTATTTTTCGTAAATTCGACCTCGCTTTCTCGAAATTTGTTACACGTATGATAGCATCCTATCATATGTCCTCTAGGTGGGACAAAGTACTCCGCCATCGCGTTCGGTTTTGGGCTATGCGCTTTGCCTCTGACCATGTGAGCCCGATTGTCTTCAACTCCGCTGCCACTGATCGTCTCCAAGTGTGTTTAGGACGGCCACGTTTTCTCTTCCCTTGCGGAGTCCATTCCAGACCTTGTCTGTTTATGCCTACGACAGTCGCAGACGCAGACGGTCGCAGTTCAGCGACTACCAACATATGGTCACTGTCAATATCGGCTCCCCGCCTGTTTCGAACGTCTAACAATGACGTCCGCCATTTGCAACTAATAGCAATGTGGTCAATCTGGTTTCGGTTGACGCCATCGGGTGATGCCCAGGTGTACTTGTGAATATCTTTATGCAAGAAAAGCGATCCTCCGATGACGAGGTTGTTGTTTTGGCAAAATTCAAGAAATCGTTCTCCATTATCGTTGCTAGTTCCAAGACCGTATTTCCCCAGGTATTTTTCACAGCCAGTGTTTTCGCTACCAACTTTGGCATTGAGATCGCCCATTACGATTATGATGTCTTGTTTGCGTATATTTTTCAAGGTATTCTGCAATGCACTGTAGAAGACATCTTTGTCCTCTTCGGAGGAAGTATTAGTGGGTGCGTAGCACTGTACTATGGTAATCTTACGTGCCTTAGAGTTAAAGCGGGCGGCTATGATGCGGTCTGAGATCGGTTTCCAATCCGGCAGGCTTTTTCTTGCAACGTTCGAAAGGAGAAATCCCACGCCATATTCACGAGCGTCGTCTATATTTTCCTTGCCTGAGTATATAAAGTTAAACCGTTGGATGTTCTCTGCTCACCAAAACCATTTCTTCGCACTTCGCTTAGGCCGAGGATATGCAGTTTGTACTTTAGCATTTCTTTTTCTACTTGCGCTAGTCTGCTGTCGTCACATAACGTCCGCACATTCCAAAAAGCTAATCGTGTCCGAGTTTTCGTGCCAAAGGTCGTTGGTTAATGATCGGTCTGGTTATGTACTGTTTCGGTTTTGTTAATCGTTTATTTTCGGACAAGTAGGTGATTAGCCCGCTGTGTCCTAGTCCGCTGGCGGGGCTGCCACCTTAGAGTCCGCGGACGGACTCGGTTTCATTCAGGTCATGAAATCATCACTAGGGAGGACCCCTAGTGATTTGGTCCTGTTTTGGGGCGCAGAACACTCGCCCGGTGCCCTGCATCCTTAGCAACTACAGCTCGAGGAGGCGATCACGCGGCGGCGCAGCTGTAGCTGGTCCCAGGGTGGACGACGGGGACGTGGATGACTCGGACTGGCTGGGGCTCTGCGCACTCTTGCTCAAGGTCAAACAGCTTGGTTCACAGTAAAGTTAACGTTATCGTTATGCGCTGTTTTCATCTTAATATCAATGTTCGCACTTTTGGTAATTAGCAAGTTCAGCTAGTGATTGCAGAAACTCTTTAGGCCAAATTAAAGCCTTCTTGGAAAACACTATCTCGATTATTTAGATTTACCGCAATACCTTAATATTAGTAAAGTTTTTGATGTTTGACATTTCAATAAATATCTTAAATAAAGACATATGCTGCTTTTCCGATAGCAGCGCTCGTAGGCCGTCGATAGAACCGTAAAAATAATAGTTATTGCATTCTTCTAGCAATACACACACATATATCGACATATGAAAAAAATGTAACACCCGAAACGTTTCGGGTCTTACAATTTTTAATCAAGTAAAGTACGTATCAAATTAGTCTCTAGCCCAAATATTAATTAGTATTTTGTATCATTACAACCATTTCCTTACTTTTACGAAATATTATTAAACTAATCAATCTATAGGGTATATAATAAAACAATAACCTGATTTTTCGTTTCGGGCCTTACATTGCTAAAGTAACAAGAAAACACACTTATAACGTGATAAGTATCAATTTTTTCGGAACTGTGATGCATTCTACAAATACTACGATTATTGTCCGGCCGCTCAGAGAATGCGTTTCTGACAGATCGTGATCGACTGGGCGATGTAACTTGGAACTGGCGTACAATTTACGGCAAATTTTTAAATATTTTTTATTTACCTTATTAACGAGTGATAAGTACTAGTAATAAGTACTTAATTAATAATTCGAATAATTATGCCTACTTACAATAAATGTATTAATTTTGGGCTAAAATTATTACAATTACTTAATTAACAAAAATAAAAACAATAGCTTTTAAAAGTCATACCACGTCAAACGACGCTGTTTCAAGGTTATGTCAACTGTTTGTTTTTGTAGTGATGTGACAAAATAACGAGGCAATTGTATTCGAATATTTTTGTATATATTTATATTATTATATATATTTTGTATATCTGTCGGTATGATATAAATAATATAATATTTAATGTACTTAGGTATATTCGGTCTATTACAAATTCTAATGTGTCAGAGAGAGACAAAGCATTGTCGAGAAAGTATTCGAAATTACTAGAAACATTTTGAATTTTCGATACTAGAATGTTCTAATATTTACACATATAAAAAGGCCGGCAGTGTGTCGAGAGTTCAGTTGACATTCGGTTGAGTGAACATAAGAAGCAATACAAAATAGTGGAAAAGTGAAGAGTTGGTTAAAGTATTAGTGAAAAAGTATTGAGAAGAGAAATACAGTGTTCAGAGACTAGTGTTGTGTACAGACTGTGCGTGTATTCATAGTGAAATAAAACATCCTTAGTGCAAGTGCAACGCTTATAATTTCCGATCCCGAACCCGTAAAACGTAACAATACATTTTCCAATAAATAAGAAATTACGATTCAATTCAAGTAATTTATTCATTAAAAATGTATTTAAACTGTGAATATTTATTGAAATATAATTCCTATAAAAAATAACAACATATAAATTAAATTGAATAAATATGCATAATGAATGCAATAAATAACGTTACTAAATTAATTGTACATCACTAGTCATGACGAATTGACAGGTGTCAGAAACGCATTCTTTGAGCGGCCGAACTGTAATAACCTCACATATCAACGCTGCAAAACGGTTACCAGATTGATAGTTTTTTTTCTTTTCAAATTTCTAATAGCCAGTGACATAAAGTTAATTTAGCTAGTTCACTTCAGTACAGATTTTAAAGTCCAATTAACTTAAAATTTACGTGTTTTTTCAAGTTTTTTTTCGTCACACATTAAAATTTGGAATGTTTTCTTTCTAAGTCCGTGAAATTTATTGCGAAACGGATATATTTACTTTTTCACCCTCGGTAGCGTTTGTGATGGAATGCCCCATATATAAAAATGAAACCCGTTTTCCGTTGTCACGACATAGCATGAAAACGGCTTGACCGATTTGGCTAATTTTGGTCTTGAATTTGTGGAAGTCCAGGGAAGGTTTTAAAGGTGAATAAATATGAAAGTTGTGCGGAAAAAAAGGAAATTAAAAAAAATCTTTATATCATGTTATTACCGTTGCCATGGTGCGTGCAATGGTAATTAAATCAGCGAATACATACTGGGAGGTGCGAAGTAAATGTTGTTTTGCGATTGCGTAATAAAACATTTCACCGGGAGGAAAAGATTATAAAAAATTTATATGTGGACAGAACAACGTCTGTCGGGTCCGCTAGTTTATAATAAATTCAATGCAAACTGAAAACCTTGTTATTGTAATGAATAAATGAAATAGTAATCAATATATAACACTCACACACACACACACACACACACACACACACACACACACACACACACACACACACACACACACACACACATACACACACATAAACCTTTTGTTTTAGATTCTCTCTGGACTTATGTAATGTATTTTTTCCCTCTTTTCTTTTTTTTTGTTATGATTAAATTGTGTTCTTCGTTATACATTGAATATGAATTGTTTGATATGGGAAGGTATGTCCTGAAACACAGGTTTCTAGTTCAGGAGCTAGGGCTGTATGAAATTGTACCAATGTATTTTGTTTTTAATGAAGTCCTTTTTTTTTATAACTTCTAACGCGTGTACATAAGTACACACAAACTTTTTTTTTCTAACCAAATCGCCATTAGCAATGATCATTAAATGTAGAAAAACTCAAGTTTTAACTGGTTAAAGAATCTTGGTCTGGTTAAAGAAGTACGGTTTAAAATTAATTTCCAAAATTGGTTTAAAATATGAACGATTTTCTGAGCATTATATAATGACTAAATGTTTTATACCAACACACCAACAGACATCACGGACATGGAGATGCCGGAGTGGTCGCTGGAGGGCGCGCTGCTGCCGGCGCCCGCGCTGCCGCCCGCGCCGCCCGCGCCGCCCGCCGACCCCCAGCCCTCCTCTAACACACAAGTAACGCTTTCGTTCATCTCTGTGTTATTACTTGTAGTGGAATCTTTATTTACATCATTATAATTAATATTATTTGATTCAAAAACTCTAGAACGAAATCAAGCTGTAAGTTTAATTGCTGAGCATAGTTATTACTTTATTAGACCTAGATATTAACAATTGTTTGTTTCTCCATAGGTACAGTTACACACACAAACAGATGAACAAATCATAGTGAATGAGTCAATCATATCACTACTGCTCAAACTACACTCACAACTCTCAGGGCGGCTAGATTCTTTTTCCTTGGAAGAACCAGCGCCTTCGTCTCAAGAACCTATTGGTAAGCGTTTGTATTTCAATTGATGTAATTTTAAAGTTAAAGTCTTCCTAAATTATGAAATATAATTAAAATGAGTAATGTGTGCAGGCGACGGGCCGCACTTCATCGGGTCGCTGCTGCACAAGCTGGCGGCGCTGGACGCGCGCTGCGCGGCGGCCGTGGCGCACGTGCGCCGCACGCTGTGGCCGCACCAGCGCGAGCGCCAGGCCGAGCAGCGCGCGCGCGAGCGCCGCGAGCGCGACGAGCGCGCCCGCCGCGCGCGCGAGCGCCAGCAGCAGCTCATGCGCGAGTTCGCGCGCCGCCAGCAGCAGTTCCTGGCCGCCATGGCGGGCGCGCCCGGCGCCGACGCCGCCGCGCCCGACGACGAGCCGCAGCGCGACTACGCCTGCGTCATCTGCAACACCACCGCGCCCGCCTCGCACGCCGACCCCATCGGCCTCGTGGTGCTGCTGCAGTCCACCTCGGTGCTGGGCCACCGGCGGCGGCGGCGCGGGCCGGCCGACGCGCCCGCGCGCCTGGCGCTCAGCGAGGCGGAGCGCGCGCGGCTGGCGGCGGCGGCGCACGGCACGGCGGCCGCGCACCACTACCGCCTGCACGACGAGCTGCAGCAGCACTTCGAGCGCGACTCGTGGGTGCTGTCCGTGTCGGTGGGCTGGGAGGGCGGCGTGGCGGCGCAGTCGTGCGGCCACCACCTGCACCTGCGCTGCCTGCGCGCCTACCTGCACTCGCTGGCGGCGCCGCAGCGGCCGCACAACCTGCACGTGGAGCGCGGCGAGTTCCTGTGCCCGCTGTGCCGCCAGCTCGCCAACTCCGTGCTGCCGCTGGCGCCGCCGCCGCCGCGCGCCTCCGAGCCGCCGCCGCCGCCGCCGCACGACTTCCTCGCGCAGGCCGACCAGGTGCTCGAGATGCTCGAGAGGAGGCATCCACCGCCGGTTAGTACCCGTTTGCCATTTATGTTAAGTTTATATTGTTACCAAAACCCATGTTTTGTGTTATTGATTTATAACATATTGTGGAAGATGAATAGGAAAGAGGATGTTAGAGTGGGGAGAAATCTATAAAAGTCGTTGTATAACCGGCATCGGGGGGTAGTTGTATCTTGACGCTTGTCGTGGTAGCATGGTTAGATCGTTACTCTGTTGGTTTATTTCTTTAAAATATCATTGTTGGTAGCTTAGTGGTATTTTTGGTTAGTTTAATTGTGTTTTAGCGTTTTCAGATACTTACAATAAATTGATTTCGATTTAGTATGCTTGTGTTTTTAAAAAAAAGCTCACTTCTGGTCTAAATTCACAAGAATATATAGTTCAAATTGTTATATGTATGTATGTCCTTTACAGCCACCCAGCCGACTGTCGGAGGCGATGGGCAAGGCGATGGAGGACATGACGGCGATGGCGGGCGGCAAGCTGAAGCAGCGCTACGGCTCGTCGCCGGCCGCCATCTTCACGTTCGTGGCGTCGCTGGTGCGCACCAACCTGGAGTGCGAGCTGGTGCAGCGCGGCGGCTCGCTCGTGGACCAGCCTGCGCCGCGCTACAAGCCGCGCGACGACTGCATAGGTGCGTCCCTTCTCTCCCCACACGATATGCCCATATGTAGAGAATTTTAATTGACTATTTTACTTTAATTTTCACGTTAACAAATGACACCAGTCATCATTTAGGTTCACGTGAAAATAATAGGAAAAACAGACAGTTTTCTATGAGTGTTAGTTTTTATTCTTAAATTAAATAAGTAACATTTTGTCCACAGTTCCTCTAATAGCGGTAGCGGGCGCGCACGCCATCGCGCTGACGCACACGGCGGGCACGCGGCTGGGCGCGGGCAGCACGTGGCGCGCGCTGGTGCCGGGCGCGGGCGGCGCGGGCGGCGCGGGGGGCGGCGCCTGCGCGCCCGCGCCGCCCGCGCGCACCGTGCCGCTGCTGCTGCGCGACCCCGCCGCGCTGCTCATGCACTTCATACTGCTGGCGCCGCAGTCGCCGCCGCACATGGACATACGTTAGTATCATATTGCATATTGCATACTTGAGAGGGATAGTAGATATTTTGAATTAATAAACTCTCAATATCATAGAGTAAAATGTAAAATCGTACGTTTTTATTAAAACTATAAATTCGGAAATTATAGTTAGGTGGGCTTTTTTATTTATTTAATTTCTATTGAGGCAATTTTTTAAAAAAACTTTTTAATAAACCTTTTATCCAACAGAATACTTCACCTGCATAATCCGAGCATTATACGCACTGACATACTACCAAGTGGTGAACCAGCTGTGCGCCGACGGCACGCTGCCCGCCGCGCTGCACGCGCAGCAGCAGCAGCAGCAGCAGCACGGCCAGCAGCAGCAGGAGCCCTCGGGGCTGGAGCAGGCGGCGCGGCTGCTGCTGACGGCGCTGGCGGGGCACCACCTGCTGGAGGACGACGCCAGCTCCAATACTGACGGTCGGGCGCCCGATCTACATAGTGTTGAGTTGGAGGTTCGGTTTTTTATTTTTGGAGTTTAATAACTTTACAAATAACAATAACATTTATAATCGAGCTCAGCGGGGTGCGCTTAGACAGGCTTATGCGTGTAGGGTGTTCTGTGAATTTAAAATAACAAACCCCCTCTCGCAGGTGCAAGAGCTGGTGGTGCCGTTCCTGCGCATCGCGGCGCTGCTACGCAAGCACATCTACGGCGGCGAGCTGCCGCCCATCGCCAGCGAGGCGGAGGAGTTCCCCGCGCTGCTGCGCTACCTGGAGCTGGGCGCGGGCGCGGGCGCGGGGGCGGGGGCGGGCGCGCACGCCGCGCTGCCGCCCGGCGCCGCCGCCGCCGCGCAGGCCTGGGCGCGCCAGCTGGCCAGCGCCGCCGCGGGTGGGCAGCTCGCGGTTAGTCACATTGTTTTGTTTCTTTACATGTGGCAATTTCGCGGTGCTTTTGGTTATTAAGATTAATTAATTTAAAGAATTTTAAAGGAAGTAAGTTAATAATTAATCATACATAGCTGTCGGAGCTGTTATCATATTTAAATTAAAAATATATATTTGCTAATTAAAAGTTTGAATTAAAGTTAATAAAGATCTTTAAAACAAGTATCTGTAATCCTTTTACTTACTTTTCAAAAAAAAGTTATAAATGTGACGTGTGCAGGTGCACCGCGTGATCCGGTCGCTGCACGTGTCGTGGGCGGCGCCGGCGCTGCTGGCGCTGCCGCGCGACTACGACCGCCTGTTCACGTACTACCACGAGCGCGTGTGCCTGCAGTGCGGCGCCGTGCCCAAGGAGGCCTCCGTGTGCCTGCTGTGCGGCACGCTCGTCTGCCTCAAGCAGCCCTGCTGCCGGCACCACCAGGTAAGCTCTATACATTACCAAGTCATTGGTAATCTTTAGTTTTGGTCCTATAGTTTTTGTATTTTTGTATGTCTGTTTGTCTGTAACCACATAACGAGAAAACCACTGGATAGATTTTGAAGTTTGGTATAATGGTAGCTGATTGTTAGGGTCAAAATATAGAATAGTTTATACTGCAGGAAAATATCTATTTTCGAAAAAATCTCTGAGCAAGGGTGAGTCACTAGTTTACCACTAAATCTAAAAACGACCATTCACAAGACTAAATGTCAAAATACCTTATCATTATCTTCACTCTCTCCTGTGTGCGGCGCAGGTGGCGGAGGCGGTGCAGCACGCGACGGACTGCGGCGGCGGCACCGGCATCTTCCTGGTGGTGACGTCCACCTACATCATCGTCATCCGCGGCCGCCGCGCCTGCCTCTGGGGCTCGCTCTACCTCGACGACTACGACGAGGAGGACCGCGACCTCAAGTAATGCATCATACCCTCACATTGTTACGCCTTCATTACAACTTTTTATATAAGAACTAATTAACCTAATGGACGTTGTCCTGTTCATATGTCTTAAATCCAACATTTTAAAATTTTTGGATATATAATTTGCACCATTTTGATATTTTTTTTTAAAAAAAGTTATTTTAAAACCTGTAGTGGGCTGAATTGAAAATCTAAACCATGTAACCCACTTGAATTAAAACAAAAAAATCATCAAAATCGCCGTTCTGTTATAATTGAGTAACAAGCATTCATCCAAACATTCGCATTATTTAATTGCAAATTGATTGAATGATTGATTGACTTGTGACCGTGTGTGTGTGTGTGTGTCCCCCCCAGACGCGGCAAGCCGCTGTACCTGAGCCAGGACCGGCTGGAGCTGCTGCAGGCGCAGTGGCTGGCGCACCGCTTCGACCACACCAAGCGCACCTGGGTGTGGCACCGCGACTCGCTCTGAGGTGCGCTCCGCCCCCACTCTCACTCTCCCTCTACTCTATATTTCTCTCTGTCCACCTCTCCCTCTCCTTCTATATTTCTCTTAGTTTTTTTTAAATTAATTAATTAATTAATTTAGTTAATAGTGTATTAATTTATTTAGTAGTGGGAATCGCACTCCAAGTTTTGTTCTGCTGTTGCGGATGGTGGTTGGATATAAAGAGAGAATAGACTGATAGACTATATTTACGCGAAAACGAAAGTGCTTATATGAATAGCTTTCAATAACAGTATAGTCATATAACACTTAAACTTTGTTACGCTTACGAGATATCATAGTGCTTTAATTCGCCACAAGTGTAGAGTGAAGTCTCTAGAAATGGCCAATCACACTGAATGTTTACTTGCGAGCTTCTCAACCTAAATTCTTAACTTTATGGTAGACACGGCGCCATATATGTACTGATGAACGACTTAGTAAAGTAGTAGTATAACTAAATGCTTTATACTTTCCATTATCGTTTTATCCCTATTATATCCACCACTGGACCTTGTCCACAGTACTATTTTGGACAAGATGCCTAATACTCAAAATGAATGTTTGTTGCAGGAGCGCGAGCGGCGGCGGCGCCGAGCTTGTACATAGTTATCTCATAACTGTACCATACATATATTATTTGACTTTAACCGTCTCCTACTTACAAAGTTTCATTTGTATCGAAACTTTTCGAAGGAAATCCCGCTATGAGTATTTTCATAAAAAAATTATCTTACGATTTTGTCAACAATTATTAAAATGATATAAAAAAGCAATAAAAATATATGGAATATATTCTATATAATGTAACATAGCAATAAATTAGAAATAGCTAGAGGAATATCCAGTGCGGATTTTAATAAGAAAATAAGTCCAGTTCTACAAAAATATACTAAAAATTTTGTTAAAGCACAAAACACTGATTATTGATTGATCATTCAAATTGAAAGAAATATAAACATGTGATGTTTTAATATATTGGTTTTGGCAGAACTGGCCTTGTTCAAAATGACGCCTTCGCCCTCGGCCAAGCTGATAGTGGGTAGTTCGCTCAAACGTGGCAGTTGTAAAAACGCGTGTATAAATTAGTTAGTGTTATGTGATGGCGTGTTGAGCCCCGATCTGTTGACGTGTTACGAGTTTATCATGTAGATAGATATATGCCGGCGTCCTCCACGCTGCATGCCGCGGACATCTTGTTCTAATCACAGTATTGCCTTATGGATTATATAAATGTTATAAATACCCCAAATTATATTAACTTTTGATTCGAACTCATGAATTTGTAGTATTTTGCATCGTATTTTTGATTTGAAATGAGATATAATAGAGAATATATGGCGTATATATTTGTCAAATTATATAAGGTTTTATTCATAAGAATTAAGAAAGATTTTACTCATAGTCGTTGTAACTTCCATTATATATCCCTGAATCCATTACAAGATCAATTAGATTGTGACAAATAAATAATAGAAATAAATTGTTATCCTAAATTAATATAAATCGATTGAAATAAAGAGTAAAAATTATTTTTATGAATCGTTAGTTTGAAGGAAGCTAACACAGTGTGTGGAGGCGCGGCGCTAGTGTATATACGAGCTGGCTGTGAACACGTCGGTCCGCGGACCGCTAGATGTAGACATAAATTATTTTGTGCAGCGAACTTGCGTACGTCTGATTTCGTATGTAATGCGTTTATATTAGTTCTCGTAATCATACTTCTGTTGGTGGCGACTCGAGCAGATGTTGATGAAGTGCAGCTTTAGATTTAGACTGTTTGGTGCAATCGTTCAGCGACGCTTATATACCAACGAATGCACGTTGTGGTAAAATAGATACAACTTTTTTTTTTTATTTCAGAAGTGATTTTGAAAAATTATCCTGCTACGAATGTCGATTTGTTTACCCGCAGTTGTATGTAAATGCTTAGTTTACTCGTTTTGTTATAGAAAATGATTTTTGTAATGTAGAATATGTTACATCCAAATTATATCAATTATATACAATATTGTGATACGACTGATGCTATACCAAGCTTTGTGTAGTTTTATTTTGAACCCGATATGGAATCGGTCGGTCGTGTCGTGTCGTCCCCGTCTCGGCACGTGTGGAGTGTTGTTATCATTGTCGATGATTGTTCTTGTATATAATCAATAATTAAACTTGTTGATATTTCATGTTTATTTTATTTACACCTTATATTTTTCTTGCAGCAGTAAGACGATATGATCTGTTGCATAGAAATGCAACCTAACCATTTAACCTTCCAGCCTTTTAAGTTTAAGAAGTAATTGTAAAAACACAACACTTTCATATTTATATTAATTATCATTTGAACTGCAACATTTGTAAGCTTTATAACTCGGCAATCCTTTTGGAAAAAAATATGTATCTATACACATACTAAAAATGTAACGCATCGGCATCGCTGTCTGTGCATGGAAGATATATGACAAACAATATTATTGTGGGTAAGTATTGTTGATAATGAATAGACATTTTTTTATTAAGGTATCAGCAATCTTGTAACGTGATTAATGGTTACATAGACTCTGTAATCGTTTCCAATAAATGACTTTTTATTACCTCATTTATATAAAAAATATATTTAATATCCATTAAATTTTACAGCTATAATATTAATAATGATCAATAAACGTCAAATTTCCTGATTATAATATTGGTATTTGGTAAAAACCATAGATGTATATTAACACATTCAGAGCCACCGTCACGCACAGCGTGTTTACATTAAATTTCTCAGCCACGCCGCGGACACGCTAGGCGTGTTCTGAGTGTTTATGTGATATTTCGAAAAATATGCTGTATTTCTACTCAAATTTGTAAGTATATAATCCTTATGTCATAAACGTACCCATATTTTAAATGGTTCGAGAAAATAAAGAACTTTTTTGAGTACGAAAAAAAAGTTATTATACTATGCCGAGAACGCACCAAGCGTGACCACTTGAAAATTATAATCATAGATTCTCAACATTTTTTTTAAAATGAAACAATGTGTTTTAGAATTGTCTTAGCCACATCAGTTTTTTAAAGATTAGGGATTTTTTACAACGAATGGATTTGAAAGCGGTTTGGTGGTTGACTGGTGTTTAAGTAACTGTATTCTAAATGAATAGTAAAAACTAAAAATATCCAATTTAAAACCAAATCCACTTCGTTGTACTATTCGTCTTATAAAATACGTATGTATATAATAAACTTATAGAGTTTGAGAGTCCGGGAGGCCCACTCCCCATCCCTCTTCCCGTCCTTCTCACTCCTCCTTCGTTCCCTCCCTTTCCTGAAAGGCCGGCAACGCGTCTGCAAGCCCTGTGGTGTTGCAGATGTCCATGGGCGGAGGTGATCACTTACCATCAGGTGAGCCTCCTGCCCGTTTGTCCCCTTTGTCCCATAAAAAAAAAAAAAAAAACTTAGAGTAGTGTATCAACTATCTGGTATCCGTAACACAAGCCTCGTAGCTTACCACAGAATTAGATGGCTGTGAGTAATGATGTCCCAACATGGACAAGAAAAGTTAGGAGAAAATAAAAAGGCACAATTTGTTAAAAGTTTATATTATTGTACATCAACTATGATTTAGAGGTAGAACATTCTACTCTTAAAGTAAACGGGTAGCGGTAAATTACATTAAATCATAATTTCAAGTCGTTCGCTGCGATAATATCTATAGGCGGAGTAAGTGTACCCAATTTAAACGATACGTTAAACAATATTCCGTTTACTATTTGTATGAATTCAATCACTGAAAGCAATCACTTTCGTCCCTTTTTCGTGTCGTCTTGTTTATAGCAAGGATGGTTCAACAAACCAAACATAAGCTTCAAGACGTCTCGGGACACAACTGTAGTTTTTTTTATTGAAACGAATTGTTTACACACGTATAGAATAATTGTATTTGCTGCTGCTGACTTTTTACTGACCATTATGTTCATAGAAAAATCAAAATTGCTAAATTACATTTATATAAAATAAAACCTAGTACATTTTCTATTACAACTTAAAAACTGAAACATTCGCAGCAATACATAATATGAAAAAAAAAAGAAATTTGTAAATAAACATTTTGCCTAAAAATAAACCAAGCGTTTATCACAGAAGACACAAAATATCAACACACGATGGCTCATATTATGCACCGACACGAGTTACCGTATAATATCTACATGGAGAAGTTTCCATTTTCATTAATAATCATCATCATACAAAATCATAAAAAATTGTTAAAACATCTTCACAAATTGAAAAGTTATGGAATTATAAACTCTCTCGTAAGAATAGCTTCTTGACGTCATAAGGCATGAATGAAATTAATTTCCCAAAAACTTCTCCATTCTAAACGATTAAAACAAATACTGTTTACAAAACAAAAATGTATGTATAACAAAATAAAATATGTGTTCTATTATGTAGTCGTTTTTAAATAATTTGTGTTATCAAAGAATCCAAAGCCAGGAATGTGATCGCGAGCGGAGGACGCCCGCGGCCCGAAGCGACCTCACTACAAGTAGGTATATAAATTTAATAATATTACTATATCGTTGCGTTCAGTTTCGACGCGAACGCTACACCTAACTTACACCAAACAGAATACCTACCGTAAAAAACGGTTCAAAATATCCATAAAATCTGAGAGCGTAGTCTACTGTATATACACACTTTACATTATAATACAGGTATATCTTCTAAAAACGTGAACACATTTCGATAAGATATGGGAGTTAAGTCTCGACGCTCGCCTCCTCCGTATGGCACAGACGAATAGCGATGAAAAAAATTATAAATATACGTTCTTTAGGCAAGTTTAGAATACTCACACGTTTAAAATAGGCCGAATCTCGTCCAAAAGTGATTTACGTATATCTTGTTACAACATAATTGTATATAAACTGACCCACACGCGGACATAATTGACGCCATTTTGGATATAACCATAACAATTGTACTCTAATATGACGTCATTTTCACTAATGAAAAACACATTAGCTTCATTTATTGACTTTTAATACAAAAAATAAGCAAAAGGCCTACATCTAGCAGTACATACACGTGGCGCCTCCCGCGTGTGCCTTAACGAACTATGTAAGCTACAAGCGCTAATCTACTCATACTGGTCGTTCTGAGATCTCGCGAACTGCAATACTTGGCCGTTGTGGTTTGAATTATTCACGTCTAAGGTTTAACTTATATAAAAATTCAAACTTGTAAATTATTATAGAAGAAATATTGATATTGCGAAAATCTTAACTTAGGCACAGCTCCGCCCTCTCCGGGCGAGTTCTCTCACCTATTATTCCCTACTCGCTCGATCGCGTCGCTGCTCCTCGAATGCGGAAGGAAAGTCGTATGAAAATCGTAAAGATTGTGTAAAACCGTACAAATGTTAAAAATAATTATTGTATAGAGCCCGCCGAGGAGCGGCGCCGCACCGCGCGGCCACTAACTACACTAAACTATAAAAATTAACTTGGCAGATATGTCATTTTACCAACTGATTTTACATTTTTCACTATTCATCTTACATAATAATCTATATACATCTGAACACTCACAGGTCTATACATATAAAATAATAATATTATATTTTTTTTCAATTTTCGAAAAACTAAATATTTTTATAAAAAAAATACTGGCATACATTGTTTAAAGTATCATCATCTAGTATTTCTAAATTCTTTACATAAATATACACAACTAATGCCTATTATGCATTTCATTCAATGTACATCTTCATGTAGAAAGGATACAAAATTTTGGACAAATTTCCATACAATGTACTCTGCATAAGACAAGTGCTCACGCGCGCCCGCGGCTGCGCTCGCGCATCGCGGTAAGTCGTAAATGTTAGTAAAAACCGCATATAAATTCGTCCAGTACAAACAAACTATGAACAAATAGACATAGTGTTGGACGTTTCATAATATATTATGTATATAATATTATTGCAAATGTCTTTCTTCAACATATGAACTATGATATGAGTGAGAAAAATTAGCCAGCTAATTATTAATATAAAATATCGAATTAGAAAATAGTTAAGAAACTATAACACAAATGTGTTCCTTACACTTTACAGTTGATATAACAATAATTACTATAAAAATTGTTTACTCAAAAAAAAGTATTTAGCTTCAAAGAAAATCAATGGGAACCAATCCCATGGACATGTTAGTAATGGTTAAAACCATCATAGGCTTGCAAATGAGCTATTTCTGGCAGACACTTGTGGTAGTAGCGTGGTACGTTAACAAATGTAGGTACAACATGTCAACGTCTCCTGGTCTCCGCGCTTCACCGCCGGCGTTATAACCAGGGCGGCGTGGCGGGGCCGGCGGGGGTGAGGGCGGCGGCGGCGGGGGCGAGGGCGGCGGGGGCGAGGGCGTGCGCGGGGGGCGCGGGGGCGGGCAGCGCGGGGTCGAGGGGGCAGTCGCAGTCGTGCGCGCGCGTGTCGAGGAAGTTCCCGTAGTCGTCGGTGAGCGCGCTGTGGCGCAGCACGCACACGTGGCGGCGCGCGCCCGACCACCACCAGCTCTCTGGAAGTGGGGTTTTATATGGTTCACTTAAATGTTACGAAAAATAAAATATGTACTTATGAGAGAGATAATCTGGTTTGAACTGTAGTCTATATGTATTAAACATAAACATATTATGCTTTAAATATTGCATTTAAAATTAAACCCTTCAAGAGATTGCTTCCAGCGATAAGACCTTAGAACCTTTTTTTTGTATTTTATATATCTAATTTTTGGTGCACAATAAAGTAGATTATTTAGAACAGACAAATCAACAGACTTCCAGATTTATATAAGAATATTAAGTTCATGGGCTGTCAAGTAGTATAACGTGTAAGCCAATACCTCTGCTAATGTCAGCATCAGTGATCAGTTCCTCGTTCATGAGCGCCGTCAGCGCGTCGTCCGTGTGCTTAGAATCTGTAAATTAACATAAAATGTTTAGAAGAACTGTTTTTGTGTTTTTTTACATTATGATGTATCAGATTCAATGTATTAACTGCCTCGGTGGTATATAGAGCTGCACATTTGGGTTCGAGATCCGGGACTGGTAAAGTTTAGTTATTACAATTTAGAATTTTCGCTTTAAAAAATTACTTGAAAAACCTTTTATTAATCTGCATATTATCAGATTAAGACACTTGGAAATAAAAAGTACATTTATAATGGTTCACAAGACTGGAGATTCTATGGATGTATCATACAGCAGATTGTCTCCCTTAGTCTTGAGAAATAGGTTGGAATGTTATTTCCATGCACTAGCAGGAACTTGTTATGGTCTCATACTCACTGGACTCCTCCTTGACAGCGGGTTCCTCTTTCAGAGCGGCCGAGGGTGTAGTGGGCGTGGTGGGGGTGGTGGGCGTGGGCGTGGTGGGGGTGGCGGGCGGCGTGGGCGCGTCGATGCCGGACGCGCCCGCCTCCCCGCTGCTGTTTGAGCTGCATTCAGGACTGTATGGTGCCATCTGGGAATGTTCAAGAACATTATTTAGTATTTGCCATCTAGTCCAAGTTATGAATCTATATTATTATATCATTAAAATATATGTTTCAGTGATTAGCCTAAAAAGTATAGTCCATGGGGCTGGAATATACTCACCCTCGAACAGTAAAGCCAAATAGAATTTTTAGTACTAACTCTCAAGCTGCGCCTGCGCCGCGGCGTCACCTCCGCCATCTTGTAACTGCTGTCCATCGCCCAGTACGAGCCCTTGCCGGGGTCGTCCTTGCTGCGCGCCACTTTCATGAAGCATTTGTTCAGTGATAGGTTGTGTCTTATTGAATTCTGTAAAATATTATATATTGTGGAAGATGAACAGAAAAGAGGATGTTAGAGTGGGGAAAAAACTATAAAAGTCGATGCATAACCGGCATCGGGGGGTAGTTGTGTCATGACACTTATCGTAGTAGCATTATTAGGTTGTTACTCTGCCGGTTTGTTTCTAAAAATATCATTGTTGGTAGATTAGTTGTCTTTTCAGTTAGTTAAATTGTGTTTTAGCCTTTTCAGTTCTTAAAATAAATTGAGGTCGATTTAGTAAGCTTGTGTTTTTTTAAAAAGGCTCACTTCTGGTCTAAATTCACAAGATCAGAAGTGGGATAGGTCCCGTTTCGCCCACTACTTGTGTTAGCGTGTGATATTTGTTGTTCGTTTTTGTTTAGAAGTTTTTATCGGAGGGTATCGTGATTTTGGTGTATTTTCATTGATTTTAGTAATTCGTGTTTGTGTTGATCGCTGTGTATAGTTTAGCTTTGTTTTGTTTTGCTGGTCAGGCTTAAATTAGTAAATTAGGTTACTTGAATTAACGGTTATTTTTAGACCGTATTTATATTTTGTCAGACAACCAGCGAGATCGTAGTAAGTAGTAGGTGCCGCGCCTTTTACCCAGTCTGTATAGAAATGTTAACTGTAAAATTTTTATTTTATTTTTTTACTGTTTATGTAAAAGATGCTTATTTTGTGTTTTCGCATTGGGGTTGATACATTCAAGGGAAGATGTATCTTGCGGTTGGGGATAGCATGTCTCGCAGGTCTTTGTACTCGGATATGCTGTCCTGGCCGACAGATGCACTTCAAGTGGGGTACGGTTTCATATTATTGGATGCTGTCTTGGAGTGCGCTCAGACATGCGGTCCTAGTATATGGAACATACCTTGTGTAGCTTAAGATTAATGTGTGTGAGCTCGGACAGTGTCTTGGAGGTTACTCAGACATGTCGTCCTGGAGCAGTGATCATACTATGAGTTGACCGTTGCATATGTTTTTGCAGCAAACATTAAACGTATATTTGGGGGTAGGTTAGATTGAAACACGCTTTTATAGGTACTGATTTACACACGCAAAGCTATGACATGGTTCTCTGGCGAGTCGTGAGGGTGCACTCCCCCGACGGGTCCTGCCCCGGGTAATTGGTACGGATATCTGTTTGTTTTACATCCACTGTGCTTAGGTTATGCTAGGTAACGTATATTTGTGGTTAGGTTGGGTTGAAACATGCTTTTATAGGTACTGATTTACACACGCAAAGCTATGACATGGTTCTCTGGCGAGTCGTGAGGGCGCACTCCCCCGACGGGTCCTGCCCCGGGTAATTGGTACAGATTTCTGTTTGTTTCACATCCATTGTGCTTAGGCTATGCTAGGTCCTGGCGTTACTCAGGTTTTCGATGTCGAGACTCTGAACCCCAAGGTTAGAAGATGAAGGAGCCCGAGGACGGTCTCCTGTCAGGAAAGGCCGTGTGGAAGATGAACAGAAAAGAGGATGTTAGAGTGGGGAAAAAACTATAAAAGTCGATGCATAACCGGCATCGGGGGGTAGTTGTGTCATGACACTTATCGTGGTAGCATTATTAGGTTGTTACTCTGCCGGTTTGTTTCTAAAAATATCATTGTTGGTAGATTAGTTGTCTTTTCAGTTAGTTAAATTGTGGTTTAGCCTTTTCAGTTCTTAAAATAAATTGAGGTCGATTTAGTATGCTTGTTTTTTAAAAAAAAGGCTCACTTCTGGTCTAAATTCACAAGAATATACTATATTATTATATACTGTGTTTAATTTATATATACCTATTAGTCAAAAAATTTATAAAACACATTTTAAATGAAACTATCTTTCTTCGCAAGGGAGAGACCTTAGTCTCTGATTGCTGAACCAAAAATCAAAATAAATCTGCGACGAAATCCAAAAAGATATTTAATTTATAATGTCGAATATTTGCGTAAACCTAAGAAACTATAATTTTTAAAAGAATTTAAATTCAATGATATAAGAATGGTACTAGATATCAGTTGAAATTGTAATTCTGGGATTTCCCTAAAATATCAACAACATTCTTGACTGATTACATTATCATAATCTTATAACAATAAGACTAACAGCCCCCGCAAACTACGGACTTTCGATCGGCCGATTATTTAGTTGGTGTCTAAATTAGTATGGAGATGTATGGAAGTGCGCACTAAAAAGTTTAATGTGCTATACGATTGCCTGCAAACTAAACAATCGGCCAACTATCGGCCGCCTGGGGAGCTTCCACGCGCGCACACTACGGACTGTTCAGTCAGCCAGACTTTCAGTTTTTTCAAGTTTTGACACCAGAATGTCATGTTTATAGTCCGGGAGTATATATTATATATAGTTTATAGGCCATATAATCATTTCTTAATCAAAAACTGAAATATCTGCCCAGTCTGGCCGACTTAGTAATATTAATTGTCTTTTGGGAAAAAATCCTTGATTATCTATTTCAATAAACTATACTCCATTTCACAGAAATATATCTAGAGATATATTTCTGATAGATTTTTATTTAATTAATATTATTATAATTAGAAATACTAGCAGCCAAATTTTAAATGGCACCCTGGTCAAACCGTATTCTCCTGTTTATAATAATTTATGAAAAATAGATTTCAATCAAATACCTACACAATGAACATATTATGAATAAAATTAAAAAATGTGACAGCTTTAAGAGCTAAAGCTGTTATTGAATAAACTTTTAATTTATATTTTTTTACAGAATACCTAAAGATCTTATTTTAAGAAGTAGATGGATAGATATAATAAGGAAAAGCTGCGGAGAGGATCTCTGGCAACCAGCTAAAACTACAGTTATTTGCTCTGATCAGTTCCGTGCCAAAGACAGAATATTAAGAATAAAACATAACCTTCAATAGCAATATTTTTTTCATTTTAAATATATTAAACCTAGTATTAATTTTGCACAAACTACTGATATGTGAAAAAAACATAATTAAATAAATTTAAATTAAATTATAAATAATCAAATAAAAAAATCAAATTATAAATAATCAAATAAAAAAATTATAAAAAAAATCAAATCGAAATCAAAACAATATTTTTTTCCCTCCATTTATAGCAAATATTCAAGAGCTGGTATCACTACATACGTCAAACCAGAGACATGTGTGCATATAGCTACTGTTACTTGTGTGCATGCAACACACACAAGCATTTTAAATCTGGCCTGTTATTTTTGTATAACACTCTTTCTAGATATGTATATAATCAAAGTTATAAGGTAATGTGTACTTCTATATATTTTTCAATTTATTGTTATTGTTAGTATTGAAAATTATTGTTGTGTAAAATATATATTGTACCTAAATTATAATTATATTTTGCAATAGACTCACCATCCATCCTTTCCCAGCTTCCTTATAGTATGGAAAAGCATTGCATATATAGTTATATATCTCATTGAGTGTCATCTTGCCATTTGGAGAACTGCTGATAGCCAATCTAATCATACTTGCATAACTGTCAAACAAAGATTATACATTAATATAGTAATACTAGTAATCCCGTGGCTCCCCCCGTGTTGCAATCACTATAAAAAAAATAAGGATTGTAGAAGGTTGAAAATTTAGGGTTATAACTATTTTTTTAAGCCAAATCATAAAAAAGTAAAAAATAAGAATTTGGTATAGAAATAAAAAAATATAATATCTGGAGAGGAGAGAGAATAAAAAATAGCCTACAACCTATTCTCAGACCTTTCAAATATACACAATAAATATTGGAGGAGTTCGATAAACACTGAGATTTTTTAATATTAGATTATAACATTTTCTGAAAGTATAAATATTTACATTTTTTTCAAACTTATAATTAGAAATACATATTTGAAATTGATTTTATGAACATAAAAAGTATGATAACTTCTTTCGAAGGATAATAGTAATTATCAAGGGTGATAAGATTTAAGAGAAGCATTTTACTTTCCATATAAAACAAAGAACTTAATCATCAAACAAAACTAGTATATATGTATATACAAACACGAATTTGATTAAAGTGTTACTTATTCAAAGTCTGATGAGTCATTTGTAAATAATTTGAAGGTTTCCATGCTTGAGGAAAACGTTACCTGTAAGCTGGCTTAGCGTGTTTGATCTTATTTATATTTTGTTTTTGTTCAATTTCCTTGTTGTTGTTTTCCTGTTGGAGTGACGGTGGTTGCACATCCTCATAGAGGAAGCGGGGGATCGGGCCCAGGGGACTGTGGCGCGGTGGTCCCGGACTGTATGCCGGGAGCCACTCCACTCCGGGCGAATCACTCATTGTCCCACATACAATGTACCTCGCTACTCTAGCTCACTTCACCTTTTCATTATTCAATATACTGTTGCCGTAAACAAACTGTCACACTACGTAGCCCTTGATACAAAGTCTTGTGGGCGTCGAAATCACTTGCTACCTTTTATGAAGATGATCTCTGTTTTTCATTGTAAAACATCAATTATAAATCCTTGGAGTGTCGGCAGAAATCACTAACACAATTTGCAAAGTTTATTGCAAATAAAGCAAAATTAAGATAAGGCGCAGCAGTAGACATCAATAAATTATGAAAAAGAACAGAAAACATTAAAGAAAACGTAATTTTCTGAAAAATGAAATTATTATGACATTTGAGGCGCCTACAACAAGGAAAATGGCGCCGAACAGATAACGCTTGAAAAAAATAATGAGGCCTATCGGGGATGTAATACTTTTAAACTCGTTAATTGAAGAAATAAATATTGAAAAATATTAAATTATTTATGTTAATAAATGAATATAACTGTTGCATTTTTATTTTAAGTAGGCATAATACATAAGTGGTGTTTTTTTTTTCAATATTCATAGGATATTATTTTTAATGGCAACTCCAAGAAGGATTGCCATGTCGATAATTTTAAAAATCTGTCAGTTTGTATAAAGTATTTGTGGGGGGTGATCGTGCCTTGTGTTTTTATTTAACGGTTTGTTTGATAATAAATGTACACACGATCTAAGTAATAAAGAAAAGCTATATGAACACTTGTGTTTGTTTTGTTGATGTGAGTTTAAAAGTGGCGTGATAAAGATGACGACGCAACCAGAAGTTGGTGTGTCCGACTTCGTCCTGCTGGACAATTTGACTACAGACAAGTTCATCGAAAATTTGCAACTGAGGTAAGTCCTATTCGTTCTTTATCTAAAGCTTAAAATTGCTCACATTTCGGACTTCATTTTTGGCAGATGCTCGTGAATATATTTTGTTATGAAGTCACCGGTGAGATGTTATAACGCAAGTGAGCTTTTTAAAGTTATAAGTTGCAACTTGCAATTGATAAAAGCAATATCAAAGTGTTAATTTTGATAACGTACTTTAGTGCTAATGACTGATTTACAACTAGTTCAAGTAAACTCCAGTCCTAAAAAAATATTATAATCTCTTAGAAAATACTTAGGTATTGCTTTATTATCACTTGAGTAAATAATGTAATATAATTCAATAGCGTAGATTAATATTATCTAGCTAGGCATAATTCATAAATATTTAAACAGTTGGTGAAATATATGTAATAAAGATATGGAATAAAATTTGAAGTTTATCAATTAAATTTTGTCAATTGAAACAAATTTCGCCAATTATCTTTAATTTTTAACTTCTAGAAAAAGAATTCATAAATATAATTTATATATTTATTTGGTAAATGCTTATATCTTATTTACAAATAAGTTTTATTTAGATTTTCAAGATTTATTAATTTTAAGATTTATTGATTTAAAACAATATTTTCTTACTTTCTACTTTATTTTGTTAACTATAATATATAAATTTAAGAACATATATGTAAAATTCATAAAAGCTTTGTTATCCTATATAAATAATGAAATAGTTTAGATATTGTAATTCCTTCATATGATATTGAAAATTCTTTATTTATATACATATTTGATACCTATTAGGTATATTATTGTATTCCTTATTAAGATAAAAACCTTACAAAGACAAAGAAAAAAGGAGAAATAAGTTCAAGATCTTAAAAACTTCATCCTTAAAACAGTTAAAAAAGTAGTTTATAAAGCATTCTGTGCTACATTGTAAAATAGTTTTGTATGGAAACTAATGCAGGCAAATTCTGAAGTCAAAAGAAACATACAAGGTGTATGTAATAAGCTAAATAGTTACAACTAAACATTATTATGCATAACAATTTCACTTAATGTAGAAGCAGCCTTACACTATTGTTTGTATACTGTACAATGGTGTGTTGTCATTGTTGATGTCATCTCTCAAGGTGTAATTAGTATTACCTTTCCTTATCCTCTGTTAAGAAAACATAAACATGTATAAAATGTTAAAATATAATTTTCCTATTTTTTTCCTTTATAGGTATTTAAATATAAATCAAATGTGAATAATATTCCTTGTATTCTCATTCGTTTGATATTTAAATATGTATATAATAATGTACTATTATTAAAACGACAGTTCGCAACTATAGCAATACCAGGTGAAACATTTTTTTTGCGAAAATTAATTCTAAATATGCAACAAGAAAAAATAAGTTAAAGTTATTCTACCTTGTCGCGTAATGGAAAACAGAGTTATCATTAAAACGCATGCTGGCGGCGCGGTGCTCTTCACTACATATTTTAAAACAAAGTCCTATGCCGCGTTTGTCTGTCTGTTTGCGATAAACTAAAAAATTATTGCACCGATTTTTATGCTGTTTAGTATATAATTTGTATAGTTTTTGTTTACATTTACTAGCGGAACCCGCGGTATCGCTCGTGAGTGAATGAACCGACTAAGAACCACAGGACTATGTTTAAACAAATGAAATCGACCTTACAGCCTTAATAAATAAACCACCACTCTCATAAGAGAAAATTTTATTAGACCGCAGGTATTAACCACGGTGTTTCAACGTAATGACTTCATACCCACTTTATAGGGGCCTTTGCGAATGCCGCCTCTTTTTGCCTTTGTCAATTTTTATTTCACGCAATTCGGCTTACGATTATTGTTTTTAAAGGCTTTCAATTTATTTACAATAATAAAATACTAAATATATATAAACCAAGGGTTTCTCACTCACTGACTTTTTACGAAATATAGAAAATCGCTTGACGTATAAAAATCAAATTTGGCAGAGAGCTAGCTATAGTTAGGAGAACGTCCGCTAAGAACTAATTTTGCGACAGGACCGGATTAAGCAGGTCTAAGGGCTCTCGCAAGTTATATGGAAATCCTTCATTTTTTGTCTTACAAACTTTATAGGTAAGGTTGCTAATTACCTATAAACGGCCTTTATCAGGTCCTGCGTATCTAGTACCATTACTGCCAACGTCCGTTTAACAATTCGATTTTTCTGTCAGTCCATTTACGATTAGGTAATTTTGACTAATTTAATTTACTGCTCTTATACTTAGTAATGGCTAGCCTTACCGTAAAAGTGAAACCCTTACTGCATGCACCACCAGAGACCCAGCCCCCAGGGTACTTACTGCAGTTTCCACCAGTTAGACCTTTTCCCTGACTATTAATACAGTGATGTAATATGTAGTATAACAACCACTCCATAATAGAAACAAACAATCGTTAATCATTATTAGATTAGAAGGTAATAATCGTTTTTTCATTGAGCCCAAATTAGTATCTATTAATTATTATTGTATGTGATACCCTTTAGACTTACTGTTTAGATCTTCTATAAAATACGATTATAGTATAAACGCTGGTAGTTGGTACAACGTACCTACTTGATCGTAGTAATTTTATATCACCTAGGATCACTACTAAATTATGACAGTGTATATGGTCTGCTGCGGCGACGGGGGAGGTTTTTAGTGGGTAGTACTGGCTACTTTTAGGCCGGTGAGCCCCAAATAAAAACCAGTGTGAACACAGGTAGTATGCGTTAGTGAATTTTCCAATCCAACAATTAAAAAAGTCCACTATTAAGTAGGTGGGTCTGGGTGCAGTGGTGTGGAGAGTCAGACAGACATTCTGAAGACTTAAACCCCATATCAAGCTAAGTATAGTTATTGGATTATTCTATTAAGGTGATCTCAATAACAGCTATAATTTATGAAGTTAGTGGTGTGACACCTGGGTGCCGCCGGTCAAGCGACTCGCCGCATTATATTTGTCATAGTGTCCTGCATTGTTACAACTTACATGCCATGTGTTTGCACGTAAAAATTATTAACATTGTCATACTCACAAACTAAACTAAACTTTATCAATAAGTAAATCATATAGTTTATAGTTTATTAAAAATAAAAAAAGAACCTAACTATAATACATAATTTTAAATTAAAACGCCTACATACATACTCGTATGTACTTTCCCTTCAATAACGAGTCTCAATATCACTGTCAAATTCTAATTGTATTTCTGATAAACCATCCAAAGTCTTGCACGATGGACGAGGACAGTGACACGTTTATTACTATTTGGTGTTAATCTACAATTTACAGGTACACAGTTTACGTGTTTATTGTTAAAACAGTATAGATAAAAGTATTGGTCACGTTCGCATTATCCATGCGGTAATGGCTGTTATCTCTTATCAGCTAGACCAAGGCACACGTGACAATCAATATTGGTTGAGGACTTTTGTCTGCCTACATTGTGTGTTACATCCTTATTATTATAATTATCTCATGGGTACTAGCCTGCTTATACTACGGTCGCTGGCCGCATACTCAGTACCATGGTCTTCAGTGATAGGCAAGGTGAAAGAAGTTACGGAAGTTCTTGACTTTCTCAGTAAAATTTCTTAGGTTGTTGTTGCACTTGATGGCATTTAATCTTTGCCTTTAAATAAGACTTTGAGTTATGGAATAATGTGCACGTTTGCTTAAAAACAGTACTTACACGTTACACAGTACATTAATACGAGTAGGTATCTTCATCTACAAAATCCCATGATGATTTATTTATACGAACGATATTTTAAAGAACATTTTAATATAATGAATTATATATGACCTGATTAGGTCATTTGAGGAAAATGAAATCTCCTATATTTATTAAAGCGAATTTTCTTGGCTGCCGATTATTTTATAAAACAACTGTTCTGCACTGAAAGGGTTCGCGCCAAGAAAGTATTTTTATCCAGAGGAAGAAGAGATTAAAAGATAAAAAAGATTAACTTGACCTGTAATTAAGGACCTGGCGTCTGGCGACGATCAGGATATTAGGTACGTCAGAATTATTTATATATAATTTATGTCGGCTTCCTATCTATCTTAATTGAAGTTGATAGTGTAATCAAGGTTGATAATGTATTTATTTATAATTTATGAACGATTTATATGAAGATTTGGTCTAAAACACAGAGAAGAAGAAGAAACTAACATATTATAATATACGTTTTGGTATCAAAATATATAAATCCCGAAGGGTCACTCACTTATTCAACACGAAATGAAGAAAACCACTTGACATATAATGATGAAATTGGGCAGGGAGGTAGTTTATAGTTAGTAGACGTCCGCTAAGAACGGATTTTGCGACAGGGCCGGATTAAGGAAGTCACCCGCGATCGTATGAAAGTAGGTCATTTTTATTTAGCAGGGAGGGTGAGTCGCTGGCTTGTAATATGGACTCCACTAAATGTCAAGTTATTATTTGATACTACGCTGATGCCCCAAGTCCTTACGTATTGCCTAAATGGTTTTTCGTGCTCTGATTCTCGTATAAAGGTCACGTGAGTTATAAGCGAATAGAGCCCAGCGTTTAAACCCAAAATATTAGTACCTTATTAATTAAAGCAAAAAAGGCGTGTAAGTAAAAATTATTTCCGTTACTAATTACTGAAAATGATTAATTTATGTTGTGTACGATAAATTATTTTTTAATGAAAATATTTTTAAAAAAAGTACATAATATTTAATTTTTGTCTTTGAACAACTAGGAACTATGGAAATTCATTTCAGTTGTTTTAATTTTAAATATCAAATAATTTTTCCTTTAAGTGAAACGAAAAAAGAAAAAGTCATATTAATTATTACTTGATATTATATTTAAGGTACCTACCTACATACTTTTCTTCCATTTCTCATCTATTCGGTAATATACTAATAGTTCAAAATATCTATCAATTCTATCCCTATGTACCTCCTTAGTTATTGATAAAATACTACGCCTATGACTTGACTTGAACGTACCATTATAGTTGAGTAGTGATGTCATGGAGCAAAACATCGACTAACGAAATAATGATGCCGATGCCTTTTGAACTTTTATTTACATACTATTGTATATTATTCAAATTAATGACCCCTCTTAATCTATCGGATTTCAGTATGTATATAATAGGATACGTTTACGGAGATAGAGACAAATAGACAGGTTTTAACTGTTAGAAGAGATTTCTCAGAAATTAGATATTTTCCTGAAGTAAAAAGTTCCTATATATTAATCCGGATAATCCGCTAGTATCATAACGAATTTTATCGAAATCTGTCCAGTGGGTTTTTTTGTGATACGGTCACAGACAAACTGACAAAAATTCTAAAAACTACTAGACTACTACTAGATTCGGCTTTTGTATCGTTAATAATGTCTATTTTAATAAGACTTTCCAAAGAATATCAATGCGCAGATTCGACTAAGTTATTTTTTTTATATGTATAGATTTAATTTTGAATATAACTAATATATTTTTTTAATTTCAAATAATACTAGGTGCACTGGGATATGCCGTTTTAATATTCGCAAGAGGTAGTTATTGTGACAACAGCTATAACAGGTGTCTCGGTCTGATTACGACAGTGTAGTATGTGTTCTCATCGAACAAAAGCACAATTTTAAAGATTTTAGTACATAAATACAAGAAAATACAGATGAAAACTATAATGAATGCAGAAGTTAATAGACTAGAATTGCCAAAAATGGGAAAATAACAGTATTTTCTACCACCTCGGTAAGAGAAATACCTACGTCCAGATGCTCTTATTGAATTAATGTCTTAACTATTGAGGCGATATCGTGGGAATGCTACCAAGTTTAATATATAAATTATTTTTATTATTACCAACGTTCTCATATAATGATGTCATCGGCAAATATCAAATTGTGCTATTTATAAAGCAGTTCGATTGCCCATAATTATATTAATATTTTGTCGTTTTGTTACCCAATAAATTATTGTTAACCACTTACTACCAACTTACCAATTAGAAACTATTGGATACACTTGATGTGGATGGCACAAAACCGCTCGTAGAAGCAATGGACAACGCCTATATCCAGTAGTGGACGTGTGTCGGCTGAGAAGACGACATTTCAAGGGGATACGAAAATTAATATTAGATTAAAAACCACTACCAAAGTTGATTTAAACAGTTACTTGAGAATTGAAACGATTAAAAACGTTACATTAAAAAATCTAAAAAGGATTGATTTTTCTTATTCTTATGACATGATACTGACGACAACTAACCCTATAAGTTTTACTAATTCTTGCGCTCTGCTTACGTAGTAAATGGGACACATCAAGGGTAGACTGTGTCTGTCACTTAGTTGTAATGTGTCCTTTCCAAGAACCTTATCGAAATTTGTTAAGCTGTTAAAGCGAAACTGAGTAACTTTTGCTTTAATAATATTAATAGTATGTAAAGGTATGGACTATGGTTTATACATTTGTAAGTTATAACCTTACTTTAAACTTATGGCAGTGTAAAGATCAGGATAAGCGATTAGTTAAACTAAATAAACCGTTATGTAGTTCCGATGATTCGTCTTTTGATAACGTCATTTTTCTATATTTTTCCTAGTAACTTCGTAATTTATAACTTCTTATTTTAAACGTTAAAAGAAATGTGTCTTAATTTATGTAAATTGTTCAAAATATTAATATTATTGTAACCTTTATTTAAATAATTAAACAATGTACAACAATGCAAGAGAGATAACAGCGTGTTTATCGTGTAGAGGGAGTGCTTGCGTGATGACGCTATCTGACAAGCAAAAAGTTTAAGTCAATTAAATTTTCTTATAATTGTATAGTGGGTTTTAATTTTTAGGTGTAATTGAAAGCACAATTTACTATGCCAATGTCAGATAGATCTTTCGATAAAATGAGATGGATGGATGAGTATATATGTATAATATAACGTATATGAGTACCTATTATTGCAGTCGCAAAAACTATATTCATAACTGCACGATGCAGCGACGTTTTGCTACTGGGGTTCCTTGCACACTTCAGACTCCCTGGAGGTTCATATTTGCACCAATCTAATCTGGACGTCCAGTCAACATGTGCCAAGCAGTACCAGCACTCCCGACCTCAATACCTGGATACATTAGCACTAAAATATAGGATTTAAACTTTTCAATGGATGTCCTCTTGATTATTTCTGTTAGTTCATAAGTTCTTATATCCGAATGGACTTTGTAGAAAAATGATGTCATACATAAGTATGTACTATAATGTACATAATATGCAACCTTTGTACGAGTTTTAATGGCATCTGGAAACTTGTTTAAGATTCTTTCATACTAGATGTATGGAAGAACTGGTCCTTAATAGCTTGGGTCAATACCGAATGATGATACGCATCGTATTCTAAAATGAATTTAGTTTTGCCTTACTAGGCTATTTTTATTCCATAATAATGAATTTCCATATAACAAATGGCGTCTAAATGCTTGAAAATGCTGGTAATCATTACAATCATTAGTGTTTGATAATAGGTACTTAATTATTAAATTAATTGATAACTACATATAAAAAAACGATAACATAACCGTGTATTATGTGTGCAGTGTGTAGTAGTATTTCAATTATACCAGTTTTCGGTACAGATTTCTCGTTAAGAATAAATATTTTTTCGAATAATAAATATTCTCCAAATACATTTTATGGCTTTATTACCCCTGTGGGTACACTATGAGTGATAGGCACCCTCTGGTGGAATACCATTAGCAGTTAAACCGATTACTTAATGACCAGGCAAAATGTAGGTCGCGTGTCAGTGCCTGAACCAAGATTGGACAGAGGAAATTCACATCGGATGTAATTTTACCATCCTTTTTCTTCAACTCCCCTGTTCCTGTTAGTTGATTGTTGTGTTTTATAATAGAAGGTACAATAGTAACGGAAGAACGTGGGGGTTGTAGTGTGGGTCAAAGTAATACAAGGAAAGATTACTCGGAGAGCACCTAACTAAAATTTGCTCGGCGTTTTTTGGATAACAAAAAACAAAAACCGACTTCAAAACTAAACAAATCTAAACTAAAAAGTAGAAAATAATACTTTTAAGAACTTCCTTAATTTTGAAGTCGGTGCCAGCCAGGACGGATACTTTCGAACGGTATTTTGATTACGTTTACAAATTTATAGGTTAATCGAATATGTGTCTATTTAAGGTTATTTTGCTTTGGCTGGGATATGATACAATATTGCAATAAAAAGCTTATTTAATATTCAATAATATAAATTTAGAACATTTTTGTGTATAAAAGGCGTACTATCGCAGTTTTCTTACCGCAATAAAAGTGCAGTGTGACTAAGTGTGTCACACTGAGATTTAAGACGTTAGAGACGGATAGTGTCAGCCCCTTTTTCCTCACGACCTACTTAAGAAAAAGTATTTTCTTAAAACTAATGACCTGTTAAATTAAAAAGTAGTACGTACATATTTCAAGAATATGTCCTGAGACAAAGGGCCTACATACTCTGTGTGACGTGTCTAATGAATGGTTAAGTGGCAAAGGCATTAAGGTCGTCGGCCGACTTCGCGGGTCAAACGGCAGACACGCTAAAACGTCGCGGTCTGATCGGCACCATCTCGATTTTCGTGTGTAGATATTAATTATTTTATTACATTGTCTTTGTGTTGTGACATGCTTTAGCCCAGAGAAAGGAGCGGTAGTAGATAGGCTTTCTCAGGGATAATCTGGATGAAGATATCTTCAAATCAAATACGTATAACGTAATTATAATTATAGTCACATAATATAATGAAATTCGGAAGTCAGAACTCTACAAAAAAATTTTATGGAAAAACTTAATTAAAAAAAAACATTATCTTCTATTGGTTTAGATGCCGCAGCTTTTAGAATTTTTGCCTGTCTGACTGCATAGTACCGATAATGATAATAGATAAAATATGTGTATAACATGTAATTTCTATTTTTCAAAGGTAAATAGAATTCTTTTTTTCCTTTTAAAAATTAATTTAAATAAAAGGCTTGTTCTGTTCGTCCTCGCGTATTAATCATCTTTATTTCTCACGGACAAACAACTGTAGAATTGAGTAGAATATTCATTCTATTATGGTCTTTACATAAAAATACCTCATTATCAATGGTCACGTAATACATAAATTAAAATAAGGCTCACTTCACATGTAATTACACGCTGATTTTGTGCAGATATTGTAAGTTTATAGTTTCAAACGACTTACCTACTTGCACACAACAAGACTAGAACCTGACATATGCTTAGGATCCGATAAATCTTATTATTCCCTAATTTGACGTAGAAGAAGAAGAAAGAAGTAGTACGTAAGTTGATAATTAATACCTGTGGAACCGGGAACGCGATTACGAAAACAAAATTGAGGAAATAATATAGAATCTCCGTACTGACTTGTAGTTTTCCTAAAATAGATATAAGGTTATCTTTTCTTACAACAAACATTTAGTACCCGGCACAGCATTGTTACAGTTTAATAAGAAAATCTTTTTAAGAGGATAATTACTATTGTGTAATGCATTGTGTTCTCTTAACTTCATATTTCAGCGAATTAAGATAAAACCTTGATGAATTATATCCCGAAACTTTCCTCCATTACTCACTCCATGTATTAGTAAAAACCACATGTAAATCTGTTCAAGAGTTTTTGAGTTTATCGCGTACAGACAGACGGACAGACGCAGAGTAGAACTATTTTATATTGATCGGTGATTTTATAGTACGAGTAGTGATAGTGATGCAAACAGCGCAATTTTACTCTTGAGTTTTCTCAATCTAGTGACACAATGAGACATGTATGCACATAATTTGTTTAGTTGACATCATTAGTGGTGTAATCTGTGGTCGATAATTGTAGTGCTAATAGCGTGCAGTTGCCTCACCATTCATTAACAACTTGGAATAATTTACGTAAGTATATATGTAGTCTGTAGATACATATATCGAAAGCTGCGAGGAACTACATTGCAACTCGGTATTACAACAATTTTAGACACTAAATTAAGGTACCTATATTATGACAAGTTATTTTTATTTCTTCCATTTTTATTTATGAATATTTATTCTTTTAGAATATCATTATATCTTAATCCAAGTACAACATACAAAAAAATAAAATTCAGTACTAAGTTACAACTTTATGGTATCCATGTAGTGATGTAGGTACAAGCGATAAAAAATAATGAGCTCACTATTGGTAGATTACTATGAATTATTATAAAACAAAAAATATTCATTTTTGTTTTGCGCTGGAATAACATCAAAATCTTTATTTAACTCAACTAAGGAGGAAAAATGTGTATGTATTTAATATTTATGCAAAAATCTGATTGTGGATTCTTTCTCACTAGCGATAAAAGGAAAAAGAATATGAGAATTCTTTTCAATTTACAAAAATCATTCTAATTTTATTTTTATTATGTTTATGTCCTAAAATTCTAATAACATATTTTATAAACGATGGCTTCATCAAGTGTTTACGATTGGACGACACGTACTAAGGCTCTGTACAAATAGAACGATCTGAATCACAACATGACGTAATGGTGCACTTGGATACTTATTCTTAATATCCTTGAGTTTGTTTTTGCCGAGGTTTTTATAATCTGCATTAATATTAAAAGTATTCTGTGTTGTATCAGCTACTAGCGACATGTCGCTTAGCTCTAGTGCGTGTGACTTTTATAGGTTATCGACTTCAATTGAAGTTATTATAACTTCTAAACTTAACTAACCGACAGAGAAAATCACATTCAAATCAGTTAAGCCATTCTTCATAATACAATTGATAAAAAATCTAGCAAATACTCTATAATGGTTACATACAATATGCATGATATTTTATGTGGTTATACAAAAGTACTGCATAACTAATCTTTTTAAAGAAATGTAACAATGCTATTAATATTTTATATCGTACTAAAATAAAGACGTTACTGTGAGATTGATAGCTGCGATAGTTACGAGTAAATGGAATGTTTCAAACGATTTCGATGCAATTTTAGTTATGTACGGTAAATAAATGTAAAGAAATACAAATTTTACTATACTTTAACCAAATAAACTTGTAAAGGGTGATTTTTTAAGCTTTTGGTTTTTCATTTGAAAAAAAAATACCATAATATGGTGTTAAATATAATATTTACATTGGGAAGTTAAAAATCATTACTTGCCATTTATGTTTCAAAAATTATTTCGTGCAAATGTTGGCCTCCACTACGTTTTAAATGATCCATACGCGAAGTCCAATTGTGAGGTACTTTTTCAAGCATATCGGCTAGAATATCACGGATAACACGTTAATTTTGTTATCTAGTGCTCGAATTGATGCTAGTTTATCTGCATAAAAAAGAGTTTTTACGTACCCCCACAAAAAATAGTCCAAGAGCGGTAAATCGCACTATCTAGGCGGCCTACTAACTGGTTCGAAACGTGTTATCCAAGCAGTTGTGACCAAATTCCGCACCAATTTTACACTATTCGATATTAAACCATTCACTACTCATAGAGTGCGTACATAAGAGAATATTTAAGCTGAATCCGGATGCCAGCCGATATGCTTGAAAAAGTACCTCATAATTGGACTTTGCGTATGGATCATTTAAAACCTAGTTTTAGCTAACATTTGCATGAAATAATTTTTAAACAATAAATGGCAAGTGCTTCTTTTTGACTTCCCAATGTAAATTTTATATTTAACACTATATTATAGTATTTTTTTTCAAATGAAAAACCAAACGCTTAAAAAATCACCCGTTACAAGCACTTTTGAAACGTAGATTTTACATTTGAAATTTATATTAAATGTCAGTATTTCCGTCCGTGTGGAATCTACCACCTGTTCGGAAAGCATTACTGCTGAGATTATAGAAGTTATTGAACCTGTACAGTGTATGTATAAAATGATTTAGATCTTTATCGTTTTAGTTTTTAGTAGAAGCAGGTTTAAATGTCATTTGCACTATATTTTTGTATGGATAGTAATAATATTGAAGCCCTTTTAGGTTTCACTGCTTGGCATGAGCTTACTCGTCCCTGAACATCCGAAGAGCAACATTTGACTTAATAATAAAATTAGGTATTAAGTACGTATTAACATCTGTAGAACACCCGCATAAAACATAATAGGTATGTGTTCAGCACCACGGTAGGTTTACCCTATCCTTTTTGCACTTAAGCATATAATATTCATTATTATGTAAATAATAACCAAAAGTTTTACTCAAGAATTGATTCAATTAATATCGGGAAATAGTAATATATAACCTACAACACATAACTTCTATAAATCTTACAAGAATGGGCAAGTGCAAATGAACGTGATTGAGGCGCGAACGAGTTCCGCGCGTCGGATATAGACTCGATGTGATAGGCATGCGTCAGCGTCACTTCCGCTGCGTTGCCCTTGATATTTAGCCGAATCTAATATGAGGCTTTACCTCAAACTAAGAATTGTGCAGACGGAACCTGCACAAGAAAATGTCGAAGTCAAAAAAGTAGTGCGGTTTGTTGTTTATGCTATTATTCTCGATTTTTCCATAAAAATTGCTTACTTTCTTTAAGTAAGTAATAATAAAGGAAATTTTATTAGGTGTTAGTCGTTCACAAATTAAACATAAAATATGTGGGATTCACCGGCTAGCCAGTACTACCCACTTAAACCCAAGCACCCATCACGTCTTAATGGGGCGTCGCAGGATAGCTTGCGCATTCTACTACGACGCCCTGACGGTCCTGAATTCAGACCTTCAAACTGAACTAAACGTTATTTAATTTACATGGAAGAAATACGATTAGGTTATTTTTCTACTAACAAGCTCTCGTATGTAAGTCCGTAAATGTGCTTCGAATTATTATAGTTTTAACATAAACAGAGTCGAGATACCACGCGTTTCGGTTTAACTTGTAAACAAAGGAAATATGTAGTAGGTATTTATCTTTACATGGCGATGCTTGTAGTCTACATTTCTAAACTAATGTTATGGATATAAAGTACCTAGAAATTAACGTTTCAGTCACATCGGGTCGTTAATATCACATAACTACAAGATTTTATAGCTCTGACGTCTATTTTCATCTGTGGGCTAGTACGGCCCTGGGTAGTGTGTATGGCTATTTTGGTGCCTACTCACGCAGTCTCGGCTTCTTTATAGAATGTTTTTGGGAACTTTTCTCACGACTCGTTAATTCATTCACCACAAGTGAAAAGGTTTCTAGTGAATTTACTTTCAATGCCAATTTCTGCGTTTGAAAATTGCTCTTACAACATTGGATAGGTAAAGGATAGATTATTATACATATAAGTATAATGAAAATACATATTATGAACTCTATAGAGAATAAAAGCAACAATTCTGTTACATTTTGAACTTATTTAACATAGATGGTGCGATAATTGAACCCCTTCCTTAGTAACGACGTAAAAATTACATATTCCACAATCTTTATTGTATTAGAAAATGTTAAAAATACAAGGTAAAACCTTGCTGACTAAGCGAACCAAGGGCCAGACGTCCTCGAAGGATCCTGTTTTGGCGCAGCACGCGCCTGCCATGTGTTGACACGCTTTCTAGCCGAAGCCTAACAATGAGGGTCACGTACAAGTGTATGCGTCGAACATACTTACAGTGATTCGGGTCTTTCAAGTAGCCTATTGCAAGAAAATCGTCTGTCGAAATTTATTATAGTATGTTAAAAAGATTTATGATTTGATATATAAATTGTAGCGTATTCGATTCCCGTTTGTGCCTAATTTTTAAATGTATTGGCAATACAGTAATATATTTAATTTAAATCTATGTTAGTTTTGACTGCATCTTATGCACAAGCATAACCAAATAAGAATATTGTTTAAGTACTTTATGGTACAATGATAGTGATGAAATATCTTGTAGTATCTTTACACGCACTTGCAAAAGTCGCATAGGTATGTTTGTTTGGTTGTCAAAACTTTTTCAATAATACCTACAGTACATACAAAAATCTATAAGAATAATGTAGTAATTAAGTCTATTGACTTTACCTATTTAAGTGTGTAGTTGAGTTTTGTAGTCGCGCCCTAGAAGTGTCTGATAATAAACATAAATGGGTGCAAGTATGACTCAAGAGTAAAACTATGGACTTGCGATATCGTATCGGCATTTATCAGCAATATTATTTTATCACCTCCATCGTGTATTATCTGTATTATCTGTTATGGAGTAGGCACTTTGAAATATATTTAGGGTCATGTTTGTTACTTGGTGACAAGAATACCGATTGCAGGAGGCATCCAAATTGGTACGAATATGTGACATTTTGGACCTACTTTAATTTTTAAGATTATTTTAATGAGCAGGGTAACAGGGGTGTTTTTACATCATATATAATGTTTATTCTACAAGTGTGTATTCAGCGCTTTTTAAGTCCCACTGCTGGGCACAGGCCTCTATTAAATACGACGGATATTAGGCCATAGTCCACCATGTTCTCCTCGTGCGGGTTAGCGAACTTCACATGTCTTTCGAGAACTTGCTAGGTTTTCTGAGACATGCTGGTTTCCTCACGATATGTTCCTTCACTGTAAGACAAGTGGTAATCATGTTAAAAATAAATCGCACATGAAAATATCAGACGTGCGAGACCCGGATTTTTACCCATTTTATTCGATTACCCATGCGATTAACGTTACTACTGGGCTACCACTGCCTCCTACTGGGTAGAATTATTAATTTAAAATAAATTTCCAAGTCCTTGCAAGTAATATTTTTTTTTGTATACAATTATTATAAAAGTTATAAGTATAAGTAGGTAGTGTTAAGTTATTCCATATCTAAATTAAAAAAAACAACAGATGCCAGGATCTAGCCATTTTTATTTAGTTTGATCCACGTTATACTGTTACATTTGTGATGATAATAACTTATGCTTACTATATGATGTAAGGCATATCTTAATCCTCTAAGTTGATTCAAAAGATGACGTAAATATATTGACGGTGATTCATATAATGAAAGATGCTATTTTAATTTTTCTATGATTCATCCGCATTAGCATTGCTAAAGACTAAAGCCACTTGCTTGTCACAACACCAATAACAATATAAGCGATGAACAAATGCAAAAGTCTCTTTCCCAAAATCAAATTAAATTAAACTTTATTCGATAAGACTTATAGATTATAGATACTATACGAGGACCTCTTTTGAATCGTCCGCGTCAATTTAATTAAAGGACCGTCTGTGTAGCTGTAAGCGCTCGGAAAGCAGTTATGTTGTGAAAAGCCGTTAAGTTACAGTTTATTTATTTTATTAATACGTAGTAAATATTTTGTACGGCTCCCTAGACGCTCGACCCTCAAAGAATATAATATGATATGTACATATACTAGCAATTCCCGCGGCTCCGACCGCTTTGGTAGAAGGATAAAAATTTAGGAATATAAGTTTTTTTAATGCCAAATCATGAAAAAATAAAAAAAAACAAATTTATCAAAAAAAAAAACAAATTTAATGAAAAAATAAAAAAAAACAAATTTTAAAATAAAAGAACCTGGAGAGGGCCACCCTTATCACCCAGGGGAGTATAAAATATTCTGCAACCTATTCTCAGACCAGAATACACAAAAAAATCACAATAATCGATTAAGCCGTTTCAGAGGAGTTCGATCGAACAAACAATGTGACAGGATATTTTTATATACTAGCTTATGGTAGTACTCAACAGAGTGCAAGGTGAAGAGGGAAACCCCTTATGGTAAACTGTTGCGCTAACTCTAGACTAAGTAAATCCAGACATCTTCTCGTGGGCTCCCTTGCTATATATGTATATGTAATAATATTATAAAAAAATCGCATGTGAGTTAAAATGTCATTTTCACACTTTATCACAACTAAATATTTATGGGGATGGAAATCACTTAAAAGGAATTTTCTATTTCTTAGCCAAGCATAAAGCTATTCAAGGTGTTTATATGTGTACGTATGTGGCAAGTTCAATGAAATAGGCGTAAAAAGCTTTCTTTACTATGCGGTTCTATCACAAGATAGTCAGGATGTCTCGCTCGTAATCTTAAAACTCTCCATAAAAAGCGAATTATGTAATCGAGTTATAGCTAATATTTTGTATTGTTATTCTTCTTCAAAGTTGTTATCTTATAAATGAAACTACCTTTTCGGATTTGGATTTTCGGATTTTTGGAGAGACAGTCTCTCCCGTGACCATAATTGCTGTAAAGCATTCGAAACGTCGGGAACTAAAAATCAAAATAAATCCGCGACAAAATCCGAAAAGGTAGTTTCATTTATAATGTCGAATATTCGCGTAAATCTAAGAAAGTATTATAGTTGTTATCTTCTTCTTCTTCCGTAATATTGTTATATTATGTTATATGTATGTAAGTTACAGCTCTTAAACCCTCTTTTGAGATGATTTTTCAATGTGTTATAAAAGTTTCCATTAGAACTAACTTAGCTTTAATAAAACAGATGTTTCGCCATCAGTCGGCCAGTTACGCAGCTGTGCTAGTAATACCAATAAAAATGCCCTTCTCAAATAAAAATATACATTTAAAAGTCCATATAACCTCATCGGTGGTTGATCTTGAACTAAAAACCGGCCTCGGCGCGTGGGCATGCTGACGTCACCGCAGCTTTTGAACTTGACAATCGATAGAGTACTCCACAACTACATAATAAACACATATATTTTATATTGCTTACCTGTATGTATTTATATACAACAAGTGGATATTATGGTGATATCTGTTATAGGACTGGTTCAATACTTTTGTAATAAAGATGATGTTTTATGGTCTTATTTAATGAATCTTATGATGTAAATAGTTTTTTTTTAAATATTGTCGCTTACATTATACTGTTTGAATTTATGCAAGCATATAATTAAACTTCAACTACGGAAAGAGCATTACGAAATAACAATTTCCGTAAAGATGAAGGTGAAGAAATGTAGGGTATTCGTCATTCGATCAGAACAGGGAATCTCTTATTTATGATCATTCAATTTTAGCTGAATTTGGTGAAATCCGTCTACCCGCACTAGAGCAGCGTGGTGGACTATGGTCTGATCCCTCTCTTATTGAAGGGAGACCCGTGCCCTAATGTGGGACGTTAAAAAGGGCTGAATACAACATACATAATTTTGGCCATCTACTTCTGCATTACTATATTATTTGATTGGCAAATAGCGAAAGTAAAGATATAAGATAAGTTTACAATATCATCCCACTATTCTCAAATAGATATTAGATAGTAAGTAATATGATTAATGAATAAATGGAAAAGTAACAACATTATAATTATTTTTTAACACTTTGTGGCACAGTTTAAATAAAGTGTTTGGAAGCATTTTAAGTGTAACTTTGGAAAAAAGCTCTATATGCGAATATTTTAAGATTGTAAAACATTTTTATTTTTTTAAAATAAGCTCAGTATATTTGGTGCGCCTCATGACACATTCTATTAAGAACGTGTTCTAATTTTTTTTTATTTATCGTGTGATTCCTCATTATATGAACAGTCAAATTTATTTACTTCTTGTTATGTTAAAAAGTTGTATTGTTAAATAGAAATTTTTGGAGAGTTAAGTTCTGAGTTCTAGTATAGTTGACAGGAATAGGTATATGAAATGGTTAGAATGTGTATACTGCATACAGAGTAGTTATTAAATGTCTAATGTATTTCGAGTACTGTTGCTAAGTCCTTACAGTGGCTTAAACGTTATAGTATTTAGGTCGGGTCGTTTGACGCACTCCAACGCAAAGCTCGGGACTTTGCTCAATGCCGTTTTAATGATGCCTCACTCATGTAAAATTACGAGATTCCAGTATAAATTACAAGAATCTCAGATTCATCATTCCCCTGAAATATGTTTAGTAACTAACTTAAAAAAAGGAAAATGTATGAATTATTTATTAGTCATTTTTATTTTTTATTTGGCAGATATCATTATTATTAATAATTATTAATTAATAATAACTAGCAGTACCCGCGGCTTCGCCCGCGTTCATATATTTCATATTTTCAATCGCTACTAAACTTCACTCGATCACACGTTTGGCCAATTTGAAGATTTCCTGAAAATTTCATAGTCATCGATCCAGCCGTTTCGTAGTCTTTTTTTTTATGAGACAAAGGGGGCAAACGGGCAGGAGGCTCACCTGATGTTAAGTGATCACCTCCGCCCATGAACATCTGCAACACCACAGGGCTTGCAGATGCGTTGCCGGCCTTTTAGGAAAGGGAGGGAGGGTGGAGGGAGAAGGACGGGATGAGGGATGGGGAGTGGGCCTCCCGGACTCTCACTTACCGAACGAAACGCGACAGCATAGCTGCCACTTCACGCCGGTCTTCTGTGAGAGAGTGGTACTATACGGGGCGTGCCGGCCCATTCGGCTGCTACCCGAAGGTAACAAGCATGGCACTACCACTTGAAAATATATATCCATAGGACTTTATTTTTTTTTGTTTTTGAATTAAGTCATTGGTTCATTTAACATTTGTTCTATACTTAAGTAGCTTGTGATATAATATTTTCCTTAATTTATATTAAATAAATTTATGAACGCACGCATAAATATTTGACAACCAATAAATAAAAATATAAAAGTAATAAATAATAATAAAGTCGGTCAGTAAAAGTTAAACTAAGCCGATGTCTATAGTCAATGTAGTCGCTATTATGAAAATGGGATGGATCTCTATGATGGATGCTTTTCATGATTACATGGAGCGCTGACATGCGAACGGGTCAACGACCTCAAGGTTATGAATTTTGGCACGCAAGGCAAAAAGAGAAAGAAATGGGCATTGCTCATTTTTTATCAATTATCATTTGTACGAGTGAAACGAATTACTTTATAATGTATTTATATCGATAAAAGTCGAGTAATAATATTAAGGTCCGTTCATATGAGAAATAAAAAGTTCATACAACTAAAAAGGAGATTATTTATAATATTTAAAAATACGTTAGCAGGAAGTTCAAGAAAAGTACACTAACACTATAATTTGCACGTACATATTACACATAGGTATAAACCTTCCTCTTGAATCACTCCGTCAACTGAATTTAATGCGGTTTTCATTGAAAAAAATTGCTCAAAAATCATTGAGTAGTTTTAGCGTGCAGACGTATATATTTTACCAGTAGGTACGTTTCTCACATTTAAAGGGTTGATGATTACACCGATCCATCGAAGGAAAAAATCAATGAACTTGCACTAATATTTCTTTTGCTTTTGTTACAGATTTCAAAACAATAAAATCTACACATACATCGGCGAAGTGCTGGTCTCTGTGAACCCTTATAAGACCCTCGACATCTATGGCCAGCAGCACATGGCGCAGTACCGGGGGCGGGAGATGTTCGAAGTGCCCCCACACGTGTACGCGGTGGCTGATGCGTGCCAGAGGGTGCTGCGACAACAGGTGAGACTACTATGTCACGAACAATTATTTTAATTATTCTTTTGTACTTTATAGTTATACATATCACATACATTTTACATTACATTAAAATTGAAGTGTCTGTAATATCAACGTAAGTACTAAGTGCATATGTAATTATTATATGCGGCTCTTCTAGGAACAGCACAATTTTAAAAAAAAATTCTGCTATTTTGGAAACGGCTAAATAGATTTTGACGGGACTTTCACTGGCAGATAGCTGTATAGGGAGTAGATATCTTTGCTACTTTTGTTTTAGAAAAAGAATTAGGGTGCGGCTCATAAAAAGCCTTACCAGGGACGAACTCTATCAAAGCGAGGGAAAGCTTTTTATTTTTTTGACTATTCGAATGAAACTGTACATTATCTTACATTTTATGAGCACTCACTCTCCAAGATTTTATTTGTTTGACTCGTGTTGAAGGCTGTTGTATTCGAGAGTAGCACATTTAAGTGTCCATTGTGTCGGTTCCTCGTGCCCATTGAAGGATTGAGGATTCTCCGTCGGACGTATTAATATGGGCGCAAATTATATACGACCACCCGTATGGTTCTTTAAATGTTTAACCCTTTGTTTAAGTTCTCAACCGAAACAAATGATGAATTAATGTTTTAAAAGCACCTAATTGAATATTGCGGATTTTATGTTGGAAATGTTTCTAGAGTTCCTTAAAATGAAAAACAGTTAACATTTAGGATCAATGGTATATATGCGTGTCTATCTGTCATTCCTCTATTTACTGAATAAACAAAGAAAGCCTTCAATGAAATAAGGCCGGGTTCGTACTGTACGATTATTATTTTAAAACTAAAAAGTTACTTCCGACTTCAAAACAACTTATGAAGTATTTTTTTCACGCTAAAAACTTATACTTTTTGTTTGGGAGCATTCTTGAATATCGGTTTACAATTGACGAAGATATCGCATAGCATGGACTCAAAAAAAACTATACTTTCTATTTTAAGGTCTCTTTTTTTTTAAAGCCAGTAAAAGTCCACGAAACAGTTAATTGCGAACTAAAAGAGTAACGAAATGCCGTAAACTCTACATAATAATAACCCAAACAATAAGCCCTGGAAAATATATATGGAGAATGGAAATAAACGTGCAAGTTAACAATGATAGCGTGTCCCTATATCCCTGAAGGATTTAAGTGCCAATTTGCATATCAGAATAAAAATCGGTTTATGGGTAGGTAGCCATCTGCTTTATATTCGTATGAATATTTCAACTTTTTTTTAGAAATATAATAAATAAAGCAATATATATTTAGCATTTACCTTTATGTATGTATCATTATATATCTTTATATATGTATTATTATATAGTATCTTTTTAAAAGTTCATCGGCTCTAAGGCTCAATCTTTTCTCTTAGTCAGACAATTGAAAAAGCTACGAACTAAGAATTAAGTTTTATTTTAACACACTGGTAACGTTGCATTTATAATAATACATATTTTTTAAATATGTTTGTAGTATGTTTGTCTTTCGTTTACGCTAACCGGTTTATGTGCTAGAAAATGGCATCATCTACTTTTTATCTTACAACATGTCATACCCGTGGGAATTGATTATACTATTGTATCAAACAATAGTATATAGCTAAACGCTGATGTACCCTACATCACTAGTTATAACAAAATCATGGAAATGCTTAAAGCAATATGTAATATGTGTACAATGTACATGACTTTGCCTCGTTGACTGTTCGCTTTACCTGGATTCGTCCCTAAGATTGAATGGTTGAGGAACTCATAAAAGCAGTAGGAATTTTCGCATGCGATATATTATATCCATTATCCACCAGAATTTTATCACAATCAGAATGATGGTTTAAGAAGGCATAGAACATAAACATACACACACAGTAATTTTATCTATATTGATTTATATTCTAATATATATTTAATAATATAAATCTCGTGTCACAGTGTTTGTTATTGAACTTCTCTGAAACGGCTTGACAGGTTTTAATGAATTTTTTGTGTGTTTGGTAGGATCGAGAATAGGTAGTAGGAAATTTTTATTCCCCTAGGTGATAAGGGTGGCCCTCTCCAGATTTTTTATATTTTATTTTTAGCCATTTTTTTTAATAATGTGACATCAAAAAATACATATAACCCTAAATTTTCATCCTTCTACTACCAATCTCAATTTTTGATACTGATAAAAACGCGGGCGGAGCCGCGGGAATTGCTAGTATGTATTTATATAGATTTAGATATGTTAAACTAAGTTATTTTGTTTTCTAGGGCAGAGACACATGCGTTCTCATATCAGGCGAATCGGGCGCGGGGAAGACGGAAGCGTCGAAGTTCATTATGAAGTACATAGCCGCAAACACCATGCAAGTGCACAGAGAATATATCGACAGGTAAATTAGATACCAGCTTAAAATATACATACTTACAACTACGTGCTAACCACTGAAATCACCCCAGCGGGACTCGAATCCGCGAACGCTGACACAATAAGAGCGAGCACACAACTCTACAAACTAAGCCAAACGTGTCGTCTTGCTTTTGTTTTGTTTTATTGCATTCCCACTTTTTTCGGGGTTTAGTTTTACTTTAGATTTAGTTTTTTGTGTCAAAAAAGTAAATTTTAAATTTATCGAAAACTAAGTAGACGCAGTGAGTGAATATAAAAAAAAACTTTATTATTGACGATTTACTACTGTACTTATAATCTACAGTTTTATGTAAAAGCCTTATATGATCGACCGTAATCAATGAATCTCTTAACTATCTTAGATTGATTTCACCTTATTGCGTGCATTCATTTGAAGGCTATTTTAGTAATGGCAAAGTGACACAATTTGTACGTGCAACCGCATTAGTGCACTGGCCTTGCAGTACTCATCTAAATGGTGCTAATCGGGATGCTTTAACAATTAAATACACTTTTTTTACAATTCGAATGTGTAACTTCAAAATACACACATATTATAAATAAAAATAACTATGACATGAGTACAAACATTCGCGCAGTAGGTATAATATTATTAGCAGTGTAGTAATATGGTTTGACAACGTGTTTGTCTCAGTTTCTAGTGACCCTACTTGCTATGCCAGCGGTCGTGGGTTTGAATCTAGCTGGTGGCTTTCATTTGTGCGTTGATCACTATTGCTACTATTTGATCGACCTTTAATTTAAATTCTATATAATAATGTAAAAGTGACGATTCAAAAATGCTTATAAAAGTCTATTTGAAAAAAAAAGTAATCCAGTTATGGGTGTTTATATTATGTTTTTATGCTATCATTTTTAATAAAAATTCCTGTCTTGCTTCTAATACCTCTAAGAATATGTGTACAAAGTTACATGATGATCGGTTAAGTAGTTTTCGTGTGAAAGCGTAACAAACAAACTTACATTCACGTTTATATTAGTAGGGAATAGAGATGTATACCTTATCATGGTGCTAAGTAGTGATGTATATTAATGTCCTAACATATTTAATATTATTTATTTATAGTGTAGAAAAATTTATAATTCTTTGTATTTATTTCACAGAGTAAAAAACGTTCTAATACAGTCAAACTCTATCTTAGAAACGTTTGGAAACGCGAAAACGAATCGTAACGACAACTCGTCACGTTTCGGCAAATACATGGACATACACTTCGACTACAAAGGAGACCCTATCGGAGGACACATCAGTAATTATCTGCTAGAGAAGAGTCGAGTGGTGAATCTTCAGCCTGGTGAAAGGAACTTTCATTCTTTTTATCAGGTACGTTCAGATATTTACTTGTTTTAATATATTTGTGGTATTTAACTTTTTAATAGTTACTTTTACCGCAGCACTCATAGTCACTTAATGATCCATTAAGTCGATAATCTCCTAACTAAAGAACGACTTAATGGTTCATTTAGTGAGTGTCTATGAGTGCGGCGGTTATATTTGTACCCAGTACTTTTTCAACTTTTTATAAGGACAATTTATAGCACTTTCAAAAGTTTCAAAAGGTCTTTTCAAAGGTAGACTTTGAGTAGCGAGGTCATCTAAATGGCAAAGTATTGTAAAGAAGAGAGTTCATAAGATCACATTAAATGCTTTTACAATATTTTTTATAATGGTTCAGTTATACTTACATATAAAATGTTCATACATTAGAAACTTAGTTTAGGCGGTCGAATTTTGAAGGGAGTATTTCCATGGATCCCATAGATAGAGATAGAGTTATAAGGCGGGTTTTACCAACGGTGATTGATAGTGACTAATATATTATCAATTATGACATGTTTTGATTGGTCTCAATTAGTAATACAATATTGTTTTAGAAATGTATGTTTAAATCACGCATCAATGACATCAGAGCTGATTCCTTTGTTGGAACTATGTCAAACCACAACAATATATGTTGCGTTTACTGAATAATATGAGCGTTAATGCCTATAGTTAAAAATAGATATTATAAATGACATTCAGCATTTATAACGTCTTACAGCTGGGCGTGGGCTTTCAGTGTGGCCTAATTTTCAGGTAGTTTCAGTTAAAATTCAGGTAGTCTGAGACTCAAAAATGCTAATCGAAATTCATATTATGGCTGTAGTGGATCAAGGGACCTTAGAAAAGTGCTATATTAAATATAAAGCTATTAATACATGTTAATGACGTTTGGTTGTTCATGTTGTAAATTGTCAATAATTATTCTATTATAACATAACATGCATTATAATTTATATATAAGTAAATTATTTTTAATCTATAGTGTAAGGAGTGATTGAAATACGTAGATTTTTCCTTATATTTTTATAAAAAAAAAACTATCAAAACTCTTAGTCTCATCCCGTAAGTCTTCCTGTTGAATGTTTCCTCTTAAAATTCGAAAAAAGCAATCAAAGATAAACTTTCTTTTTTTCAGCTTTCGCAACTTTCTTTTTATGAATTTTCTTTTTTTCAGCTCCTAAGCACAAATAACACACACACGAAGAAGTATGGACTAAGCACCACTGCAGTGTACAAAATATTGGGTAATGAGCGGTCAACGGGACAGGATTCTAAGCTTTTCAGTGTAACAAATAGTGCCTTTAATGCTTTGGGCTTTTCGCCCTCAGTGGTTGACGATATATGGAGCATTGTGGCCGGAGTCATTTTGTTGGTAAGTACTTGAAAATTATTTAATTAATGTTAATGATAGTAGTACAGTGGTTGTTGGGCGGAGGTCGCCGATTCGATTTTGGGGTGTATGTGATCGAGATAATTATTATGTTTGACGATTTTCACAGTTTATAATATATGTATTACAATCATAGTGTGCTGTATATTTTTATTGTTTTCCGTGGAGAAAACCCTGGCCATTAATAGACAGGGTACGGTCAGATTTTTATTCACTAGACCAGTGTTTCGCAAAGTGTGTACCGCGGCACACTGGTGTACCGTGGTCACTAGTTGGTGTGCCTCGGAAAAATAGGGTTATCTTATAAACTTATCTCTAGTAAGTAAGTAAGGGTAAAAAATATTACACATACTAATATGTAAATCAATCAATAATACTTTTATGTAAATCAAGGGACCTCACGAGCGAAGCGTTTTGTTTCGTTCATCTAAGTGTGTGGTTTCGTTTGGCGCGGGCCAATATTCGTTTGGATTTATAATAAATGTTGATTAATATTACTTAAAAACTAATTTTTAATTTGTTGTGTACCTCCAAAAATTTTCGTCGTCCTAGATGTACCTTGAACACAAAAAGTTTGCGGAACACTGCACTAGACCACAGGAGTAATACGGTCTTATGTATTACGGTCATAGTTTGCTGTCTCTAATATATATTTTTTTGCGGGGAAGACCCTGTCGGTCATTAATAGGCAGGGTACAATGAGATTTTTACTCACTTACCAAAGGAGCGGTCTAATATGGGGTATATTATCTTCATATATTACAGTCTCATAATGCGCCAATCAGAGTTATTAATGAATAAGTAATAGAATTTAGAACATCAGTTTGATAGACGCGGTGACAATCCGGCCTCAACTTAATGGCCGACCATCTAACCTTATTAGGTTAAGTTAATTAGTTTTTATGCTAAGGCTAACCTGCACGCGTCGCGGGATTATGTCGACCCAGTGGTCTCTAGTCGTGCCTGTAGTGGAAACGATTAACTTCGGATTTGATTTCGATTTAGAGATTAGGGATTGACTTACTTTTACTCGCAGTTTTGCTAGCTTAGCTTTCTTTTTTTATGTTAATATTTGATTTATTACTTGAATAGCAATGATAATGACATTGTACAAACCAATATGTATTGTTACTGTTCAGAATAATGTAACCTGTTTAGTCTATCAATTTATAAGTAAAGTTTTTTTTATTATTATTATAATATTCCTTAAATAATTAGGTTTTATATTTTACATTTATTTTTTAAGTTCAAATGTAAAAATAAAAACAAAAAGCAATCAATTTGTAGGTTATAAAATGCAAGTATGTACTATTTTTAGATATTAGCACATAAAAAAACTCGAGTTTAGTATTTTAAACTCGAGTTTTTTACTTTTTCTTAAAATCTTGCATGAATTGCCTTTTGGTTTTATCCTCAATAAGATATGACAATGCTTAAAAACAGAATGTTTAAGTCAATACAAATGTTACTATTATAGCATCAATGAGTAGCAAACGGATTTATTTAAATAAACATAAATATATGGGGCGTTCCACGTGAAGCGGACAGGTAAAAAATGTCGATGTTTCCGATTTTAGTTATATTCGATTGAGTTATACCTACATACGACCTCGACTCAGATACGAAAAATTATTGCGGTACAATGTATAGTTAACGAGTTATAGGACATTGAAATTTTGACTAACTTACAAGTAGGCGCTGCTTTAGACCCAAGTACCAAGTATTATCAAGTTATAATTAAATAAACAAACTAGTGGAATGTATACTTGACTTAATAGGCTTCCTAACTGTATTTTTGGAAAATATTATTTTTCTTTATGAATCTCGCTATTTTAATTTTCAAACTTGATTTTTTTAAAGTTCGACCTCTTTAATTTTTTTCATTTTTTTTCTCAAAATAGGTGTTAGTGTACAGATAATCCTTGCTAAGTTTCATAATGGGCCTAGAAGTAGTTTGGGAGCTAGACCAGTCGGAACGCCGGGCCGCGGCGCCCGCGTCCGCCGCCCGCTAGCGATAGCTTATAGAAATGTTCAATTAAAAAAAGTTTTATCTTTAAATAAATAATTATCTTAAATGATATTGTTTATAATGGTTTTTAGATAATATTTAATATATAATTTCGCTTCACGTGGAACGCCCCATTTATAAAATTAATGCTTATTAAAAACTAAAGTCACTAGTATGATTCACCTTCGCTTCATTCGCGTTTGTTCCTAGATATTTTTAATGGAATTCTTGTAAACGTGATAGCCAGCTAGCCTTATATCAAATTCCATCAAAATGCCTTGTTTTCTCGTGATGCGTTCTAAGATAGTCGGACAAAATTCTGAATGTTATAGATGCGGCATATGTATCGTTATTATCGATACATTTCAATGAGATTTTCCAAATAATATTTAATGCACAGACGAGTCAGAATTTTATTATAAGAACAGTTATATTGTACGGCAGGGCGAGCTGACATTCTCGGAGGCGGCGGACGGCGAGCTGGCGCTGGGCGGCGCGGCGGCGTGCGCGCGCGCGCTGGGCGTGACGGAGGCGGCGCTGCGCGCGGCGCTGGCGCGGCGCGTGCTGGCGGCGGGCGGCGACGTCGTGCGCAAGCAGCACTCGCTGGCCGACGCGCAGCACACGCGACACGCGCTCGCCAAGGCCGCCTACGACCGCCTCTTCACCTGGATCGTGCAGCAGGTCACTTGGCTTATTAATTTATAGGGAGTATTTCACTGAACCATTACATCAATGGAATAGCGAAATTCATCATTTGCTATATCTTATTCTTTAGTGCATCGGTGATGTATTTTAGCCCATACGAATACACATCGAGAAGTCCTGGATTCGAGTCTCGGGGTCATACTAAATTTGGTTGTTGAACCTTTCTGTTACAAAAATGTCAATAACGGCCCGGAGTTAGGAAGTTAGTGATATTTTACCCCCGTACGAGACTACAAGAAATGCCAAGCCTAAATTAACAGAAATAGAGACTACACTTGTGTGTAAGTATATAATGTCCTCCCGGTCGATTACGGCCACGGCGGCCAATCTCATTGAGAATAGCCAACGGCGCGGAACATATTATAGTGCACGAATGTACGCGCAGACACAAGTGCACTCTCTGTTCCTATCACTCTCATCCTCCGGTGGGACGATACGAGACACGAACAGTGAGAGTTAAGGCGCAAGACCGACGCGACACGTGCTCTCCGAGGCACGGAGGTTAAACACCACCAACTTCCCAACTCTGGGTTGTTACTGAGGCTAACGAAACAGAAAGACTCAATGACTAAACTTGGCCCGACCCGGGACTCGAATCCAGGACCTCCCGGTGTGCGACCGTACATGCTAGCCACTACACCAACGAGGCAGTTAACGTATGTAAGTATATACACTGATACTATCATTTACTAATAATAAAATATCTTCTAGCACCTAGCTAGTTTCAGTGAGGTTAGGACATTATTAAACCGAATGGCTTAAATATTAAGTTAACTATAATTAAAATAGTAATATTAAATATGTTGTCCACAGATTAACAAAGCGATAGAGGCGCCACAAAGCTCGTACAAGAGTTCTCTTATTGGCGTGCTGGATATCTACGGGTTTGAAATCTTCGACACGAACAGCTTTGAGCAGTTCTGCATCAACTACTGCAATGAGAAACTGCAACAGCTTTTTATTGGTGAGTTATTTTGAAAAATATTTAAATTTATTTATGGTTTAAATCAAATTATTTTATAATAATTACGAAAATCTAGGATTTTAAGATCAACCCTGAAATGGGTAAAGAATTTGGAAGGTTGTAAGAAGGTTCCATTGTTTTTTTCACTAAACAGAAAGAAACGTAAATGCTTATATTATTTTGTTAATTAAGTATTAATTAATAATTATAAATAGTTTGTATTAATTTGCGATATTCAATCTTTCTTAACGTCCATATACTGGGCAGTGAACACAGTCCTTTCCTTAACGTTAGGGGATCAATTTTAATCCACCGCGCTAGTCAAGTGCAGGTTGGCGGACGTCAGATGTCTATAAGCTCTGTTACCGTGTACAGTAGGAGTATATGGGTGTATATTTCCATGTGCGGGCAGAGCTGGTGCTGAAGCAGGAGCAGGAGGAGTACGCGCGCGAGGGCATCACGTGGACGCCGGTGGAGTACTTCAACAACCGCGTCATCTGCGAGCTGGTGGACGCGCCGCACACCGGCATCATCGCCATCATGGACGAGGCTTGCCTCAATCCCACCAAGGTATAATAATCCCACCAAATATAAGATTTAAGCTACGTACATACATACAGATGCCGTACATACATACTGTAGTATTCGCCGTACACCACACTGAAAAACTCACGGTGTACGTAAGCGACACTTCCGCTCTCGTCGATGGCTTATGGACTGCCCGATTACCCGCTTGCCTAGAGCACGAAATAGTGTAAATAACTATTACTACAGTTCATATTTTTACACAAACATTATACATACATACATAAATATAAACATACAAATATGTTGTTATGTATCAGGCCAAATAAAAAAAATGAAGTATGCATTTCGGGACGCCCGACAGTAATAACTTAAAGTAATCTAAGTTGAACTATTTTAACAGTGGTAGTGCCATGCTTGTTACCTTCGGGTAGCAGCCGAATGGGCCGGCACGTGCCGTATAGTACCACTCTCTCACAGAAGACCGGCGTGAAGTGGCAGCTATGCTGTCGCGTTTCGTCCGGTAAGTGAGAGTCCGGGAGGCCCACTACCCATCCCTACTCCCGTCCTTCTCCCTCCTCCCTCCCTCCCTTTCCTGAATGGCCGGCAACGCATCTGCAAGCCCTGTGGTGTTGCAGATGTCCATGGGCAGAGGTGATCACTTACCATCAGGTGAGCCTCCTGCCCGTTTGCCCCCTTTGTCCCATAAAAAAAAAAAAAAATATTGAGAAGAAACTTAGGTAATTATTTAAATTTTATGTATATAATAGAGAGCGGGGGAATCGTCTGTCCGAAATATGGCTAGCGCTATGGTTTAGAATGAGAAAGGACGAGTTTGAGGGAAAGGGAAGCCAGACAGACTGGCGCCGTAACGCGTTACGTAACGAAGCGGTTTAACCTCTAATAATAAGTTATCACTTCAACAACTAAAAGTTGGGAAGTTGAAGTTGATGGTATTATTACTTCCTGATTAGAATTAGTAGAATATAAGAAAATATTGATTTTTGAGTATATATTTTCTTTTTAGATAACAGATACGCAACTGCTCGAAGCGATGGACAAGCGCCTCGGCGGCCACAAGCACTACACGTCACGGCAGCTCTCACCCACCGACAAGAAACTCAAACATGGCGTTGATTTCAGAATTACGTAAGTATTCGGCTCAATTATTAAGATGTATATTTTATAATGATTATTTTTCAACTAAAAAGCCAAGTGCAAAATCGACGTTCGTTCAAAAAACCATCATTTAGGTAATGTGCTCCGTCTACTAATTTGGTCCATTTGTAATTTTGAGTGGCAACTAAAAACTTAAAACAAAGTTTCTTCCGCTGTTCGCCCTTGGTTCATATCATTAGCTCGTATAAATCGTCACGAGTACCAGGGTAGCATAGACATCGACAAATGTACAGCGTATTATGTTGCTTTCGAAGAACACATAAGCGCTCTTCTTGTATAGGACGCTTACGCGTTTCTTACAATATACATCCCTCAACACTTTTGACCGCCTGGAACTTTTGTCACGACTACTTGGAGACCACGAGCCTGAAGGAGTGCTAATTGAAATATGTAGGGCTCCATCAAAGAGTGCATACGCCCTCCTTAGCCCATATGCTTAAAAAAGCCAAGCCTAAATAAATAAAGCATATTTTTTTCGCTACGTGACGATTTTTATCTGTCAGTTCCTACATTAAGCCGCGTTGATTAACTTCATTTCAACAAAGTTGGTAAATAAAAAATTAATATAATTTGTATGTGTGTGTGTGTGCGGCAGGCACTACGCGGGCGACGTGACGTACGCGGTGACGGGCTTCGTGGACAAGAACCGCGACGCGCTGTGGCAGGACCTCAAGCGCCTGCTGCGCGCCTCGCGCAACGCCTCGCTCGCCGACATGTGGCCCGAGGGCGACCACGACATACAGAAGGTTACACCTTGTTGCACTTCACTATATATATTATATATTACTGTATTTAGGCATCTACTGCCTCGGAGTATGGTTGCTGGCATGTGACGTCATGTGGCATGAAGGGGCGGATAACAGAATGTGAGTCGTACATGGAATTGAACGATTAGTCAAAACTTAACCAATAATAATATGAAAAGTATAGAAATAAATGTTCAATAATGCTCATAACATAAACATAACACCTTTTTAAATACATATGTGATTATTTATATGCTTAAAAAAACACTTTTTTTTGCTAAGTCTTTCTGTCAGTTTGTCCGCTAATGTATGAAGCAGCTGGACAAACGAGGGAGTTATAACTAGCAGATAGCTGATTTTATAAGGAGTAACAAAAGCTTCTATTATTTATAACAAAGAATTAGGTTACCAAACAAAAAAAATAAACGTAACTAAGGATGAACTTGCGTGAAGCGTGAAAAAGAGTCGCTATAGTTTAAGAGTTAATGAGAGTGTGTGTGCGCAGACGTCGAAGCGTCCGCCGTCGGCGGCGTCGCTGTTCCGCAGCAGCATGGCGGCGCTGGCGGCGGGGCTCGCCAGCAAGGAGCCCTTCTACGTGCGCTGCGTCAAGCCCAACCCCGCGCAGGCGCCCGCGCTCTGGGACGACGCGCTCGTGAGTCCGCTACACCTTACATACATACACACACACTGCCTGCCTTGTGCATACCGAGATTGGGAATTTAAAAAACCGGTAATGTCCGACACGGCTGATTTGATTTTGATGGAACTTCTATTGGGAATTTGGTATATAATGAATAACTTGGCTATTTTTATTTTGGAAAAATAAAGAAATTTTCATTGCGGTATAACTATTTAATTACTTTCAATACTAATATTATAAATGCGAAAGTAACTATGTCTGCCTATTCGATTTAGATTTCATATAAAGACGTTTTTGTTCTATAAATATGTAATTCTTTAAGGGGGTGAAAAGAGGCTGGAAGTTTGTATAGGGAATTTATTTAGAATAACCATTAAAAATATACAAAGGAATACAGTATCTCCTCCCTTTCTAAGTGGGTAACGAACTAACCTCCGGCCGCAGGTGCGCCACCAGGTGTCGTACCTGGGGCTGGTGGAGAACGTGCGCGTGCGGCGCGCGGGCTTCGCGTCGCGCCAGCGCTACGACCGCTTCCTGCAGCGCTACAAGATGCTGTCGCAGTACACGTGGCCCAACTTCCGCGGCGCCGGCGCGCGCGACGCCGTGCTCGTGCTGCTGCGCGACCTGCGCGTCGCCGACGTGCAGCTGGGGCACACCAAGCTGTTCATACGGTCAGTGTCAGGCCACAACGGGCAATGCTGGGGTTGTGGCCAAAATTATTTATAATTTTTTAGATTAATATTATAATTGCAAAAGCTTATGCTTATTAGCTCGTTCAACTAAATAAATTGACACAAAAAATATTTTGTCCATAACAATTTTATGAAATTTTGTGTTCAATTATAAAATAAGAATAACCAAAATATTTTCTTTAGAATTTTGGACATATTTAGTTTTTAGTAGTTTTACTTACTTTATCTGCCTGATTATATAGGAGTGCGAAAACAATCCACTCGCTGGAGGCGGCGCGCGCGGAGCTCATCCCGTCCATCGTGGTGCTGCTGCAGAAGCTGTGGCGCGGCGCGCTGGCGCGGCAGCGCTACCGCAAGATGAAGGCCGCCATCCTCATCTTCAATGCTTGGAAGTCAGTGGAGTGTTGCTTTTATGGGGTTGTTTTGCTTATAATGTGTAGTTGATGCTGGACAGGGAATTGTTTGTTTGCTAAATATCAACTTTAACTTTTATTTCAATTTTGGAATGTTCCTTGCCGCATATTTTGGTGAGGAAAGAGGAGACGGAAAAAGTTGTTTTGTCGACCATCACGATATTTTCTATTTATTTTATATTTTTAAACAATTTCTTCAATAATTAAATAATTGATTGAGTTGCTGGTTTTTTGTGGTTTTGTGATAGTGTTTATAAACTAAGGGTAGACAGCGATATGAAGTTAGTTCTTACGGAACTTGGATTGACTTTTTTTATAATTTTCGCTCTGTTCCTGAGCTATTTGATATCCCTGCACCAGTTAGAAAAACAAAAAAGACGTGTGGCACTCGGAGACTGCCGCGGTAAAGCTATTGCATAGCTGTTTTTATCAACCTATGCAATTATAATTATTTATTTATTTTATTTATGCAGTATTTTTTTCCTTTGTTTTTTTTTCTTTGATGTTAATTCAAGTTTTTGAGCGTGGTGACCGATAAGAAATCATTTTTTTTCTATTATTAAATAAATGAGAAGTTAATATTGTTCAAAATATTTTTATTATCTATTGAAAAAAACCCGGATGTCCGCCATCTTGGATTTGAAAATGGACCTCATTTTTGCAATCAGCACAAAATGTGTTAGGTTATTTCCGTTACGAAATTCCTGGATTCGGTCTCCACGCTCAAGGCCCGCGATAGAAGCTATGCAATATCTTAACATTAATTTATGCCAAATTGCAGACGCTACCGCTTCCGCCGCTACATATCGGAGCTGCAGCAGCAGCTGCAGCGCGGCCGCGGCGTGATCGCTGCGTGGCCGGCGGCGCCGCGGCGCGTGGCGGTGGCGCTGCTGCAGGGCGCGTACCGGCGCTGGCGCGCGCACCTCGTGCTGCGCGCCGTGCCGCGCGCGCAGTGGCCGCAGCTGCAGCTCAAGGTGACGCGGCATTTACTTACAACTACTGTCCAATATAATGACCTTTTGTTTTAATTGTTAGTGTATATTTCGCAAAAATGAGATGTTTACCTGCAGTCCGAAGTATTATATAATACGTTGACCCTGATAACCAGTTATCATCATACCAAATTTCATCAAAATCTGTCTAGTGGATTTTCGTGAAGCGGTCACACACAGACAAAAATTTAATTTTAAAAAGTATAAATTCGATTGACTATTGCGAACAAAAATTCTAAAAATAATTAATGTAAAAATTCTACTTACATAAAATTTTGCTATATGTTATATTTACTTTTTATTTTAGTTAATTTATGAATGAATAATGATCCTTATATAATATGTTGTAAGTGTGTTTTTACAAATAAATAATAAATTAAAGGTGACGGCGGCGGCGGCGCTGCGCGGGCGCCGGCCCGCCTGGGGCGCCGGCAGGCACTGGCAGGGCGACTACTTAGCGGATAACGCGTATAATGATAGGGCTGGTGAGTTTTAAGGTTTAGAGATTAGTTTAGTTATTAGGAATAAAAGTTTTGATACATGATACAGAGCTGAAGATTTGTAACGAAATTATTTAATTTTTAGAAATTATGCTGTTTCATAGTTTTTAATTAAAATCAATTTTAACCAGTTTCAAAATTTTCAGATTCATTAGTTTTAAACTAATAACTTAGAACTGTCATAATACGATCTTCTTCCGCAGCACAATACCAGTCAACAATGGCCAACCTGCATAGATCCCAGAACATGGGCAAGGTCTTGTTCTCCTGCAAAGTGCACAAGTTCAACAGATACAACAAGCTCGCGGAGAGATGTCTCCTCATCACTGAAAATGCCATTTACAAGTTAGACGCGAGCACCTTCAAGCCTCTGAAAAAACCTACGCCTATTACTGAGGTTAGTTTAGTGAGTGTAATGTAACTGATAGCTTTCTTAGATTCACATTTTGTTTGATGATTGTTTTAACATCTAAAAATTATTGTATGCCTTTACGTTGTTCAATCCTGTTTATACTAATAGGGGATGAATTTAATAAACAATATAGGGGTTATGTTGCGGAAACTGCGGTAAAGGGCTGGTTCTAAGTAAAGTAAAATTTAAGTGGACTGTATATAAGGGAAGCGAGAAATTAAAGGGGTACAGCGGGACAGCGGGAATAAAAAGCACGCCTACCTTGCTGGAGCTCTGCGTCGGGCTCCTTCAGCGCCAACGATGATGACGGCAGCGGTTAGATGGCGATGGCGGTGATGGCACACATGAGGGCACACACCACAAGGCACTCGAAAGTTCTATGCAAATTATAGCAGGCTATATATTTTGTACTACTGCGTATGATGACTCCTTTAAATTGCAGGCGTGCATATATAGGAAGCGGGTAGGAATAAAATTATACATAAGGGTTGCTATTGGCGGAAACAGGTTACATATCATGATTTTATTGTAAATGAGTTCAGCTAAAACTCCTTAAATTTAACTAGTTCTATATTCTTTCTTTATTTAATGTCGTATAAGAAATAGTAAGTAGCAAAAGCAATAACTTAGATGGACAGATTAATACATGTTTCTGATTAGGAATATTTCCTAATTTAGATTAGATTACTTTTTAGTTTTACTTGAATTTTACAATAATATAAGAAATTATATATTATCATTACATTAAATACATTTTAATTAAAAGAAAATAACACATTTATTGATAAATCAGCTTTTGTGTGTTCCTTGGTGTTTCCAGATATATCATATAATTAAAACAAAATTTTATACAATTCGTTAGCAATTTAATTGCGAATGAGTGAGTGTAGTATTCATTTTATAATACACTCGCTGGCTCGAGAACTCACGGTATACGTAAGCGACACATCCGCTCTCGTTAACGAATATTTACACAAATACTACAATGACATACGCATAAACATAAACGTTCCTATAAATAATAGTAAGGTGATTCCAGGTGGGCGCGGTGCGCGTGATGAGCAGCGCGGCGCAGCTGGTGGTGATCAGCGTGCCCAGCGCGCGCAACGACCTGGTGCTGGGCGCGCGCCCGCCGCCCGGCGCCGAGCTGCTGGGCGAGCTGCTGGGCGTGCTCGCGCACCGCTACCACGTGTAAGTCACACCATTACTTGTTGTCATTACCGTACTTGATCATGTGGTTTGTAGTACCTTTTTTGGAGTGAAACTTCTTATGCGACTTAACGTTTAACGCAACCTTGGGGTTTTAAGTCTCGGAAATCTAAAGCTTTAGATTAGTATAAAATATAAACGAGTACAGTACAAGTACCAGGCACTCAGAGATGGGGAAGAGTTAGCGCCACCACCCTTCAGAAGGTTAAGATGCGCAGGTCGGGGATCTCTTTAATGTGACGTTATGTGTAGCAAAAATATTACAATATACAGCCTAACTTATGACGTGGCTGCTCATGCTGGTAAATTACCAGTGGTAATCGTGAGGAATGTTTTTGAAGTGAAATTATAATATCATTAGTATTTATACAGTGTGTAAACAGTGAGTTAAATTTATAAATAAACAAGTTTCACTTCTGACATGTGTAGTTTGTACGCACGTACTTTTTTTATTTTTGTCAAACTTGTGTGTCACTATACAAGTCGCCATACCAAGCCAGCTGAACTTCTAAAGCTCAACCAACTTGTACGACGTGACGATAAACAGCGGCGTGGCGCTGTCATGTCATACCTTGTATTTACTGAACTGTATTATGTATTAGGATCTAGGATTTATGATTACCATTTGTGTATTTTATCATATAAGATTACATATTCATAAATTTTGCTAAAGTTGTCAATCAATTGAACTATATTACTCATTTAATCGCAGTATCAATAATATTATAACATTAATGTTGAAATCCACAGACTAACCGGATCAGAGCTAACAGTGGAGGTAGAAAGCGGCGCGACCACGCGCTGCACGCTGGGCGGCAAGAACCGCGCGCTGCAGCTGCCCGCGCCCGCCCCCGCCCCCGCGTCCCCCGCGCCGCCCACCTTCACGCACGCGCACAACGTCATCACCTACCACCCCGCGTCCGCCTGCGCGTAGCCCGAGTGTTGCCGACCACGCCCGATTGTAACCGAACAGTACCGATGACCGCGAACTATAATCGATTATATCCGAACAGTACCGATCGCGGCGGACCATTAACGATTACATCCGAACAGTATAGTCCGTACCACGAAAGATGAGACTTGTCAAACGTCAGTAGTGGGGAGTCTGCGCAGGTACAGTTGTGTTAGAAATTGTTATGTATAATTTCAATATCTATTTAGGAGTTTTTCGATAACATTTTTAATAAGTTGTAAAACAATGTTATATTAAAATTATTAACATTATTTATTACGAAATGATAAAGTTTAAGTATTAAAATATGTCGATAAGCCAGCGGGAAGAAAATTATTAAGTAACAATATTTATTACGAATTGAAAAAGTTTAATATAAAAAATGGCATATTATTATTTTAATCACTCTCACTAGTCACTGTCAATAACTGATGTGTTTTAAAACAACTTGTTTTAACATGTAAGTGTTCACGTCGTAAACCATCTTCCTAATTTGTCTTTTTAATGTATTACCTCGAAGCATAATAAAAATTAACAATATTACACTCTTGTAGAATAATTCTACAAGAACAAAAAAACAAAATAGAAAATAAACACTTAAAGTTGCACTCGTCTGTACTGCGGGGTCCAGCGGGGCGTGCACGGGGCGAGGAGAACGACAGGCAACCGGTACCGCGCCTCCCGCGCTCTTTCCGAAGGCCCGATGTCACACGAGGCCTTCCCGCCTCTCACCCCTACCGCTAAGGATACCTATAAATCGGCTTCTGCGCAAGTCAAATCACGTGGTTTGTCAAGTCTCATCTTTAGTGGTACGAATTATACCAATCGCGGTTGCACCTGATTATTACTGATTACCCGTAACGATTATCCGACTAAGAATAATTGACCATATCCGAGTATGGTCGACTTTTTCGAGGTGGTATACTTAACAATAGCAACCACATTATGAAAAAAAGGTGGTCTTGCTTTTTTAAATTAATGGTATATGGTCTGTATACATAAGGTTACAACATACCGTAAAAGAGTTCAAATCTTTTAAACTTTAAACTATGGTTTACTTAAACAAAAAATAAACATATTCCAAATATAATGAGTAAATGGCGGTGACTTTCAATAATTGGAACAATTTGCTTTATTACAAATTAAAAGTATTTAATTAATAAATGGACTTAATTTAACAAATGTGTGAATGTTTTAATAGTTTAAAATTAATTCACTATAATGTGATAATAATTATACAGTATTAAGTTTAAAATAGTCTTGTTATTTATTCTATAAATTCAATTGATTGTTTGACATCATTTTTTCTATTAAAATGCCATGTCTTATTGATAATAAATGTTTTGTATCCAACGATGGTAATTTTTGTAGTGTTTATTATACATTGAACATTTTTGCTATATTCATAATAAAATGTAGTTACAACAATGAAGAAGTGCATAGATAAAGGTGATATATCGTATTTTTGAATTTTCGCTGTTTTATATATAGATGCCGGTGTTATTGTTGATTTAATTTAATTATTTCTTTTAATGGCTTCCAGGAGTGCCGGTTGGGCACAGTTGACTTCGCCAATGTCACATTGAATAGAGAATACACGTGGTGTTATTGATGACTATAATAATTATAGATCAACTCACGCCACTTGACAGCCATTTTATATACATGCACTTATAGCATAAAATGTGAACTAAATTTACTCGAAAGTAGATTTTTAACCTTTATCCATACATGTCTTCAATTATCCTAATTAATTAGTCAATTATACATTTCTAATGCATTTCAATTTTCATATTTACTATTTTAAAATAGTTTTAACAGTCCTTGTAGGTTTTTGAAATATTGCTACGTAATCAAGAGTATTGGATTTATAATATTTTTTCAATCAAGGACTATGCCTTTGTTATATAGTTTGCTTAATTAATGAAGTTAGAAGTTCATCGCCTTAGTATCCACTTATTTGTCCAAACGACCAATACTTATTGTACTTTATTATTTCTTTTATTATTAGAACAGTTCTTTATGTAGACTAGCTTCTTACAGCGGATTCGCTCGTGTGCGTCCGTCTCGTTATATGGTGTGTTTTAAATTTTTATTACATATGTATTATAACTAGTACCAATTATTGTGTTTTCCCACGGGAATGAAAGATTTTCCTGTTATAAAAGATATCATAAATGTTGACCCGAGTAATAAGTTATCATTACACAAAATTTGGCTAAAATCGGCACAGTCCTTTTTGCGTGAATCGTACAAACAAACAGACAAATAATTTAAGTATTGTTTTGGGATTGTAATATAGAATTGATATAAGACAAAAATTCTGTATAAAAAAACTGATGAATTGGTCGTTTGGGGAAATACACTCGGATTACGAGTTATAAATGAATGATTCGACAAAAGAGGATATGGCCAATATGATCAGTATTTTCTGCTTCATTAACATATTTACATATTATATGAATTTATTTCATTATACTCTTACTATAAATATTATTGTTTATAATTAAATGTACTACGTACTTAAAGTAAACGTCCAAATGAACCGTTTTTGATAAATTCTACTATAAAATGTATTAGGTTTTATTAAAAAAAAGTTACTTATATGATTCAATCTTACATCACAATTATAATAATAAATAAATTATTCTATTATTTCAAACATTTGTAATGGTTTTTGCTGTTAGTTGTAGTTGCTTATTATTTTGTAAATATTTCTTTATGTTAAAATTGTTTGTAGGTCTTTCGATGTTTCGTGAGGTTTTAAACTAGATTGTGGCGGATACAGGTTCATTCCCGCCTAAAGTAAAACCTTAACTAGCTTAGTTATTATATTTAAATATTGTTTTTTTTTCTAAAAAAAAATACTTTTCTTTTCGAAACTTTGCCTTATTTTTTTTAATTAACGTAAAAAGAACTAGTATTATAAATAAACTTTTTTATTACTTTTTTAATATGATTACAGATTACTCTATTTTCTTTCGGCTGAAATGTCTTTAACTCGGCATTTATTATACTAAATTAAGTTACAACTAAGTGTTATTATTTTGTTACTTCGTGATTATTTAAAGTTGTAGGATATTATTAATATGTTATAGAAAAAAATACAATAGATTTTTTAGAACTTTCTGAAATGGTCTAAAGTTGATTTTTAGATCTAGATTTCTAAAGTATAGTAAAATTAGACTGAGTTAAAGCTGGTAATTAAAATAACTTTACAATTCTTAAGGGAATAGCACATTTTTCATGTTTTTCTTACAACTTAGTTTAGGATATTTAATTTGTATATAGTTGTTATATAATGAGTGATCGAAGATGTGCCTTTTGACGGTGCCATGAGATTTGTAATAAACGCAATATTTACTTTCACAGTCGTTTTATTAATTACCTCATTCCTATCCTTATACTAGCAACTCACCCTCGCTTCGCTCGGGCTCGTCCCTAATGGTCTAAGATCCGAGCCTACATCGACCTTCACCGGGCTGATAATAGAATAAAACTTATTTTATAATAAATTTAGTATATTAGAAAATATAATAAAAATGGGTTGGCTAGAAAAATCCTGGACAGAATATTTTTAATAATTTTTTACAAAATGATTTTTTCATTGAATTTTGCAACATCAAGATAATAAGAAAATTTTATACTGACTTGAAAGTAAAAAACATATAGAATATGCCGACGTTGGGTTGGCTATTATTTACGTGGACGAACTACTGGGTTGGCAGGTATAAACAGGTATGTCGTACCAGTTACTTTCACATTATTGGATAATAGAAAAAAAATTATATCAACATAAGCGTTATTTTATGGCGAACACGTTGATATAGAGTTGGCTACAAAAAATTCGGTCCTAATAGAGGTTTGCGAATTTTAAAGATTTAAATTTCAACGCGTGGAAATGTGAGATGGGACCCTAAATATAAGAAAGTGCACACATGTACGTAAACTTACACATATAAATTTTAAATACATACATATTATAAATATTAACATACATGACTGCAGTATAAACATTCGTGCTCAACAAATAAATGCCCCCAGCGGGAATCGAACCCGCGACCGCTGGCGCAGAAAGTAGAAAGTAGGGTCACTACCAACTGAGCCAAACGTGTCGTCAAAATGTATTAAGTCATTAGCTAAACACACTTTGAATTTTATACGGGTTACATTTATTTATTGTATTTATGAGAAGGCCATATCAAAGTTATTTAGATAAAAAAATAACACTGTTTACTATATGGAGAGTAGTAGAGGTACCTCTACCCTCCATAGTTTACGTACACGTAAGTTTACATACATGTGTGCACTTTCTTATATTTAGGGTCCCATCTCACATTTCCACGCGTTGAAATTTAAATCTTTAAAATTCGCAAACCTCTATTAGGACCGAATTTTTTGTAGCCAACTCTATATCAACGTGTTCGCCATAAAATAACGCTTATGTTGATATAATTTTTTTTCTATTATCCAATAATGTGAAAGTAACTGGTACGACATACCTGTTTATACCTGCCAACCCAGTAGTTCGTCCAGGTAAATAATAGCCAACCCAACGTCGGCATATTCTATAATATGTTTTTTACTTTCAAGTCAGTATAAAATTTTCTTATTATCTTGATGTTGCAAAATTCAATGAAAAATCATTTTTTAAAAAATTATTAAAAATATTCTGTCCAGGATTTTTTTAGCCAACCCATTTTTATTATATTTTCTAATATACTAAATTTATTATAAAATAAGTTTTATTCTATTATCAGCTCGGTGAAGGTCGATGTAGGCTCGGATCTTCTACTATAAGTGATCCCTGCGAAATGTAAACGAAATTTCTAAAATGAAAATAGTAGTAGTAAATTGTTACTCCTTATAACATTAGCTGTCTGTGAGTGAAAGTCCCGTCAAAATTGGTCAGGCCGTTTCAGAGCCAGAGCCATAGCCATATTTGACGTCCAAATTTTTTATGTCATATGGCCTGATGAAATATATATAATATATATATATTTATTCATAGATTTATATATACATACACATATTCAATATATATATATATATATATATATATATATATATATATATATATATATATATATATATATATATATATATATATATATATATATATATATATATATATATATATATATATATATCCGAACTATCTTTCGGATTTTGTCGCGGATTTATTTTGATTTTTAGTTCCCGACGTTTCGAATGCTTTACAGGCGTACAGCAATCATGGTCACGGGAGAGAGTCTCAACAAATCTGCGACAAGATCCGAAAAGATAGTTTCATTTATAATGTCGAATATTCGCGTTAATCTACGAAAGTAACAATAGTTATTTTTTTTTTTCAATAAAAAAGTCAACTGCGTAAAAAGTGAATTACCTAAAAGTTCGAAAAGAGAGAGAAAAAAAGACATTTAGTCTTCGAGTGCATAATACCATTTTTCTTCGATAATTCCTTTTAGATCCCTTTAAATCCAGTCAAATTTACTGTTTAAAAAATGGGAAAATATTAATAACTCAAAAAAGCCAATTTTAAGATATATTCGCGTAAATCTATGAAAGTATTCACCAGTCCGAGCTAAATAGTATAGTGATCGAACATTTCTATGATTGAATTGAAAACTTACCTCTTTCTTTGCTACACTATTACTTTTTCAGTATTATAATCTGTCACAATTACTCCGCTATTAAAATATACCAAGATCCCAGAGCGTTCTGACATAACTTATTTTCACATGGATGAAACCTTCACGACTTAGTAGCGTCTAGTATACTTTTAAATACCTGCCTACTTGTGAAGCTTGCCCTGTGACACCTGGGCAGGTACCAGGTGAGAAAGGTAACTAAAAATATGAGTTATCTTACTTAAATTTGTATGGCTGATTTTTATATATATTTTGTAGAATATTATTCTAAACTAGAATTATAAAGTGTCAGACACTTTTCATGGACCAGAGCTTTTGTCAGACGCTTTAAAGCTCGACAAAAAATTAATGAACTTTACTTATTTTTTCATGTCTGACTTTTACATATGTTATTCAAGTAACTATTACAAAGTTATATTTCATCAGTCAGACAAATTCGAGTGACCAAACATCCCCTAAACACAAAAATATATACACACCTGAAGTACCTACAGAATATAAATTAATAAAAATATTCGTAAAGTAAAGCACCTACTGATATGTGCATTGTGTAAATATAGCGGAAACAATAGTAGATTAGAGAATAGGAAGTTAGAATTTAGCTTAAAATGAACACCTATGATACTATTACTATAAAACTATATTCCTACCAACATATTCCCTCAATGCTATTAAATAACTACATGTAAATTAAAAATAAAATTAAAAAATTAAAAAACCTGTGCAAATTCTTATAATTATTTGATACACACAAAGTTAATTTTTTTTGGTCAATAACCCCCGGCGTCCTTAGAAGACCTTACCAAAATTTCATCAGATAGAATATATAGTTTAGAAATGCATAAAGAACAAACATACAATCTTTTATTTATATCATACAATCTTTTATTTATTATACAAACACTATCCCACAACCAGAGCGTTTTGTGGTACACTTTACTGAAAAACAGTCACGCCTATAGATTTATGCTTTAACATAGTAATCTAAGTTCACATCTAGATGTGTTATCTGTCAAAAGAATATATATATCTGAAATGGCTGGACCGATTTTGATGATTTGCTAGTATTATAATAAAATTCTAATTTATTCGAATATATACATTAAATATTTAAATTAAAAATCTTATTATATTATTCTTTTATCCATTACATAAACAAGTAAATAAATAAATAAATAGTCATTATTATCGATACAGAGGCCAAATATATAGTTTTTAGAATTTTTGTCTGTCTGTGACGAGAAAATCACTGGACACGTTATGATGAAATTTGGTATAATCGTAGTTGGTTATTCGGGTCAATATATAGGATTCTCGTTACTTCAGGTAAATATCTCAGTTGTCAGAAATATATACTATGAGTTATAACGTATCCAGTCATATATTTAATTTCAATCTAAGAATTTGGTTTCCGGTGTGTAGAATGCGTTTTTAGAACATTTTATTACATAATAATTGTTGAGTACTGATATGATTTCTCAGAAATAACAAACCCTGCAGTACTGATACCCCCTATGACCATACTCAATTTCATAAAAATGTGTCTATTGGTTTTCTTGTGAAACAGTCACAGTCAAACTGACATTTTTTTTAAAGAAAAAAAGATTCAACTTGATAAATATATAGATATACATTTTGCATGGGTTGAATCTTTTGTAAATCTTTTTTTTTTATAAGGGATCTTATTGAAATAAGAATGCAAAAATCTTGGATTGAAATTAGTACCTAAGTATTTTCAATACATTTCAATTTTTTACTCTGAGACCCATGCGCATAGTGCTCTCGCGGTCGCACTCCCGGCTGAATAATTTTGTGTTTAGGGGATGTTTGGTCACTCGAATTTGTCTGACTGATGAAATATAACTTTGTAATAGTTACTTGAATAACATATTTAAAAGTCAGACATGAAAAAATAAGTAAAGTTCATTAATTTTTTGTCGAGCTTAAAACCGTCTGACAAAAGATCTGGTCCATGAAAAGTGTCTGACACTTTATAATTCTAGTTTAGAATAATATTCTACAAAATATATATAAAAATCAGCCATACAAATTTAAGTAAGATAACACATATTTTTAGTTACCTTTCTCACCTGGTACCTGCCCAGGTGTCACAGGGCAAGCTTCACAAGTAGGCAGGTATTTAAAAGTATACTAGACGCTACTAAGTCGTGAAGGTTTCATCCATGTGAAAATAAGTTATGTCAGAACGCTCTGGGATCTTAATCTAAAACTAATTACCTACTAAATTAATTTGGCTTTTTTGGACATTAGCTAGTACAAACAGGTAGACAGAAATGTACACAATATAATTTATGTCGATAATAACATCAGTTATACTCGTATAAAGCGAAACTATTTGAAATCACAAAATAAATCGGTAGAATTATTGAATATATCAATAAATCTATATCCTTCTGTAGAAGGGACCTCAGGGCTGCAGGTCGGGCATATAAGGGTATATAAGGGCAAACTTGCACTGCTGTTGTCAGTAATCGGAAGCTCGTAGCGGCGTAGCAACGTAGCGGCTCTAAGGGCGCGATAGTTCGACAGGTGAGTGCTTAAAAACTTGAGCTTTTAGAAATAATTGTTAGCTTTAGACCTTTTTTTAGTTTTAGGACTAATCAGATATTCATACAATTTTTTAATTTGGCTATTATTATTATTATTATTTTGATGCGAGTATGTTAGTATCCTCGGTACGATTATAAAAACTCAAAAGTAACAATATTTTTTGCTTACAACTCCTATTTATAACTCAATAAGTGAGTGAGACTGCTAGGAGTTCATTTTCCACAACTAAATGTCGTTTAGGCTAATACATAAGATGAATAGAAACAGTAAACAGTTCCAGAAATTGACTTGCCTCGGGTGACGACCAATGATATAGTTTGTAAAATTTACCTTCACCCTAATTATTCTTCTTCTTCCTGTACCTATCCCATGCTATGTGGGGTCGGCACAACATGGCTTCTTCTTCCTCTCTCCTCTGTCATTTGTCAACGTTACCACCACCCCTTTTACACGCATATCCTCTTTTACGCAATCCATTTCTTTTTCAGTCTTCACCTTAATTATTACAGAATAGAAATACCCGCAGCTCCGCCCGTGTTCTAAAGACGTAGATGATAGATTTGGCCTCTATATCGATAATAATATCTATTTCGAATAGATTTTCCAAAAAATATTCAATGTATGTAGATGTATATAGATTCGACTTAGTTAGAATTTTATTATAATACTAGCGACTCACCCTCGCTTCGCTCGGGTTCGTCCCCAGGTGTGACCTCTTTAGTATAGTTTAAAAATGACGTAATTTCCATATATAATCGCGTAAGAAACGCTTTGCAAAACGGACTACCACGTAAAAGCCTTTTTTATTTTTCGGTTTTTTATATAACCTATGACACTCAGCAATGATGTGGCTTTCTATTGGTGAAAGAATTTTTAAAATCAGTTCAGTAGATCCCGAGATTACCCCTTATAATTTAACAAACACACAAACTTTACTTCTTTATAATATTAGTATAGATGTATGTATAGATATGAAAATAAATCATTTGAGACACAGATTTTTATTCCCAGTAACGATGTGCCGCTTGTTGCTATAATAAAGACGTAGGCGTTTTTGACATTTCAGATAAAATAAATTCCAAACTAAATCTTTGTATCAGCTTACATAAGGTTGCACTTTTTTTAAACATTTTTCGTTTACTTATTTTGAGTTCAATTAAGTTTATCAAAACGGTATATTCTTTCTTGGATAAAATATAATAATAATAATTATTATTATTTTTTAATTAACTTAAAACTTTGAAAGATTTAAAACCAATGTTTTTTTAACCTTTTTGGCATAGTTGGGCAATTCCAGGACTTAAGCAGTGTACAATTCATTTTTTTTCTGTTTAGATAATGGCGCTTTTAAATGGCAAAAAGTTAGCTCTTTGGATGCTGTTCATCCTAGCAGTTTCGTCTGCTGAACTACTTAATGAGATTCCAATTGACAATCTGTATCAGGTAAGTTTGTAATGACTGGGGTGTAAGTTTTTGGTTAAGATAATCGGAATCGAATGCTGGTTGTATGCACTCGTATAGGGAAGCATATATTTTTGCATCTACGTATGTCTTTTGAAATAAGAGCGACTTTGGACACATAGCCAGTCTTTCCATAGTATAAAAAATAACAAGTAGGGCAACTTCATACAAACGCACCGCGCGCGGCTTGTACGTGTGCCGTGTGCGTCATAGTCTTCTATTACGTCTATCTTTACGTTGCAGCACGCACACTCAAACAATATCTCGAACCGTTTATCAGTGCGCCAGTCAAGGCTAACGCCGCACAAGTTTCGCGCGTCACGGCTTTTCACTATATGAAAAATGTGTGATATTCGTAGAAGAAATTATTGCTGTGTGTTTGGGTATCTAAATTCTTCATCGATTCCAGAGTTGTCTTTGTTCGGATTACCTAGTACCTACTGAACAGGAAAGGTAAACAAATCACTTATTCTAGCATATAATTTATACTTGATGATGAAATACTTATGTAGGTACTTTTATTTTTGTTGTATTAGTTTATTATTTTAATAGGATGTGATATGATTTTATTAATATATTATACTTTTTTTTTAATTGTTACTAATAGCATATTTATGTTTTTGTAAACGCAAGAAATTAAAGGATTTATTATTAAAATAAAACTTTTCAAGTACTAAATAAACATTTTTAATACTATTTTCTACTGATATATCAGTTAAGCAAGTAACTACAGGCCTAATAAAAATAATCATAAACATGTAGAAACAAAATATTTTACATTCTTAAATGTATATAAATAATAAATATTTTTTAATAACACACTTCCCGGCCCTTGCCAATTTCTGAGCACTGAATTAAAATTTAGGTACAGTGACAACCCTGTGACAGGCAACTACGGTAGGTAATTATATCGCGGATTGTGCCGAAGTTGCCCTACTTCTTTTCTTTATACTATGGTCTTACTGTCCTTGATATTATTGTCCGCTGTAATATGCATGAATATGTTATATGTATTCTATTCCATTCACTCTTAATCTCCGTTGGGCGAAAGTTCGACTAGACAGGTGAGAGACCAGGCACAGGACCGGTGACCTAAGGGTCTGGGGACCTAATCAGGGTATCACAAATATCCACCCACGCACAGTATTTATCTAAAGACGAATAAAGGTATATAAAACATCAGTTTTATTCCGAAAATATTATTCTTAAAGTAAATTGAACCTTGATCAAAATTGATAATCCGTCCCTGTTTATAATAAAGCAAATTAGTTTATATATATAACTTTATAAATTTATTTTAACAGGTTTCTGAATAAATAATAAGAATAAAGATTTTTAATGTAAGTACAAAAGATATTATGTAGCTTTAGCCTTTAGTACTGAATGGATATGAACAGAGATATTTCATTTTGATACATTTATATTAAAAAAATTTGTAGATATGTTTAAAATAAATTATTTATAATAAGCTCATTTTATATTTCAATTAGTTCAGAGTTCAGTGTAATTATAAACTCATTAAAGTTCTTTAATTATTACTGGCTGACTCAGTTTATAGTGACCTGCACAGTACTTGCTGTGCAAGCGGTCGCGAGTTCGAGGCCCGCCGGGGGCTTTCATTTGTGTGATGAGCATGAATGTTTGTATTTTAGTCATGAATATTTATATTTCTAATATGTATGTATATACTTAAATTTAAAAGACATACATGAGTGGAATACCATGGAACTAGATGATGCTGTGAGTTAATGTCCCAACATCATCATCATTTATTTATTTTCTACTAATTTAGGAAGAGAACGATGTAGGGTTGGAATCCCCACCCCTGGACGAGCAGGTGGCTGACGAATATGGGAGACGAAGTGAATTTCTCTACAAACTGATGAATTACTTGCAGAGAGATCCTGTTATAAGGTGCTTATATAATTTTATATTTTAATTATTAGATTATACTTATATTAATGCAGTCAGTGCAGTTAGAGGCAGTGGTAGCCCAGCGGTAACGCGTCGCTTGTATAACCGAGTGATACGGGTTCAAATCCGGGTCTCGCACCTCTGATATTTTCATGTGCGAATCATTTCTATCATGATTACCACTTGTCTTACGGTGAAGGAAAACATCGTGAGGAAACCTGCATGTCTGAGAAAACCTAGCAAGTTTTCGTAAGACATGTGAAGCCCGCCAACACGCACTGGGCCAGCGCGGTGGACTATGACCTGATCCCCCTCGTACTGAGGGAGGCCCGTGCCCAGCAGTGGGACGTTAAAAAAGGGCTGATGATGATGACTTATATTAATAATGTAAAATTATTTTTAAATAAAATGGGTTTACATTTAGATATGATATTCTCGAATTCGGTGTCAGCCGATACAAAGCAAAGTGAATCTATTTGATATTTTATATGCATTATTAGAGTTCATGTCTAGTCATGAATATCTAATAGGTACTTACCTCAGTAGTCTCTGAGAAATCAGTGAATGTAGTAAGTATAATGTATACATTAAAACAGGTGAGATACAGACGAACAAAGAACCTCCTCCTTCTTGGAAGTCGGTTAAAAATCGTTTTACTCATACTCGTATGTAGGTGTTAAGTTATCTTCTGACTATAACATTAGATCAGTTCTTTTGTTAGTAAACTCTTGTAATAAGGAAGCGATTTGTATTTATAAAGCTTAAAAAGCTTCTTAGTTTTCGTAGCATCCGACATAATTCCTCTTCTTTACGTGCGGGTTCTGAAAAGATAAATTTATCAATTTATTTTTTATTTATATGTGTATATGTGTGCGTGGATTGGATGTGTTTGTGTATGTGTGTGCATGCGTTTTTGTCTGTTCACAAATGTTACTTTTTTATAATAAAACAGAGAACAAAACCCTGCCTACCCACGGGAAACGAAATTAGGTAAATAAAATAAATAGTAATTATGACTCACTTATCTTTGAATAATCAATCTATGATTAGATTTAATATTATTCGCACCATTGTCCTCACAAACCCACTGGATTATTTTTTTTCGACACCTTTTTGACGCCATATCGTGCGTTTCTCGCGAATGCAAGCCAACACTAGCCGCGCGAAGCTAGCGCGAGATGCGGTACCAGGTGCGCGGAGCCGCGGAGTACAAGGTGCTTCGACCTGGTTTCGCACTGTGATGAAATTTTATTTCTTCCGTGCGGTCCCAGGTTTATAAGCCCGGTATTAAGGTAGATACACCATTGGCTTCTATTTAACAATACATCTTAGATTATATATTCATCTCTTTCCTACACCGAACCAAATTGAAGTTATGCCTTCCGCACGACAGGGAAGTCTATACTTTTCTTAGCCGCACTTTAAGCGAGACGTATACAAGGTGTTTACACCTGATATCGCACTGAACGTGTTCAAAATCAACTGCTGTTTGTAAATCTATAGCTAAAATTCAAAAATGTCTGCACCGATTAAAAAAATTTTTTTCCTTTTGTTGGTGGTGTGGTGTGTCAGGCGTGGGTCCGCCAGTGCCAGCGAGTGGAAAATATATAATAATAAAATAAAAATTTGCTTGTTACCTTCGGGTAGCAGCCGAATGGGCCGGCACGCCCCGTATAGTACCACTCTCTCACAGAAGACCGGCGTGAAGTGGCAGTCATGCTGTCGCGTTTCGTCCGGTAAGTGAGAGTCCGGGAGGCCCACTCCCCATCCCTACTCCCGTCCTTATTCCTCCTCCCTCCCTCCCTTTCCTGAAAGGCCGGCAACGCATCTGCAAGCCCTGTGGTGTTGCAGATGTCCATGGGCGGAGGTGATCACTTACCATCAGGTGAGCCTCCTGCCCGTTTGCCCCCTTTGTCCCATAAAAAAAAAAATAATTCCATTGCTAAAAGCAAAAGATTGTTAAAATTTTAAATAATAAGGAAATAATTTTGAGTAATGTAGAATTCTGATTTTGGAATTAAATTTTCTCTTTACATGAAAATTTTCTCGAAGTAAAAGGTTTTTTTTTTAATTTGAGAACAAAAAAGACATGATTACAGTATTTGATTGTATTATTTGTAGACCTAGATATCAAGATGACGAAAACATGGATGAGGCCAAGGAGACGTGGTCGCTGCTACGAGGTATCAAGGCACGAAGAGTCAAGAGATGGCTGAGTTTATTCAACACTAGTACTGCTAAGTCCCAAATGCAACGCAAATTGAATTCCAAGAAACCAAAAGGTCTGAAATTTAGTACTTTAGTGTTAGCACTGAACTAGAGTTAGCAAAAATGGGTTGGTTAAACGGTGTTTATGGAGAATAATTAATAATAATATTATCTTTTTTTTAATAGTAATATCAATTGATATATATAATCATAATATTATAATCGAATGTGTCATTCTATATTCTTCTCATATATAAACTTAATTAGCATTGGATAATATTGTTTCCAGCCCTCTATTAAGTCCCACTGCTGGGCACGGGCCTTCATTCAATACGAAGGGTATCGGGCCATAGTCCACCGCGCTGGCCAAGTGCGGGTGTGCGGACTTCACATGTCTTTCAAAAACTTGCTAGGTTCTCTCAGACATGCAGGTTTCCTCACGATGTTTTCCTTCACCGTAAGACAAGTCGCACATGAAAATATCAGAGGTACGATTTTAAACCGCTTTACCCAAGCGAGCCTTGCCTTCACAAAACAAGGGTTTCACATAGTATATATTGTACAGTTGGTACTATCTATCAAGATAGATTGCAAATTAATTTTACTATAATTACCGTCAAAACTAAACTACCGTCAAATAAAACTTTTGTTTGTTGCAGGTCCTAAATATCGACTTTGTTTCATGAAATTATGCGCATTCCGTACATATTACTAAGGAAAGCAAATGAAATCTCTACATGAACGACTTTGACAAATTAAACGATTGAATGCGTCTTTGTAAATTTAGGTTTTTCACTTGTAGTTAAAGGGCCTTGTAAGAATCAACACTAGTAATTTTGTTGCGTTCCTAAAGCGTTAGTCAAAAACACTTTTGACATTCTTTGCTTTGTTTACGAAACACCACTTGTTTGATAGATATTTGTATAATATAGCTCTGAAACTATTTACTCAAATTAAATGTATGTTACTTGTTAGTATGTATATGCATTATTTATAATGCAAATAAATTATTGAAAAAACAGAATTGAGTTTTATTTTGACACTTTATTTTTATTATAATTTATAACTGAATCGAATACCTACAAAAATACTCAATACCCATTATTATCGATACAAAGGCAGAATCTACCGTTCTTAGAACTCATGTTCTATATTTTTTAGAACACTTAGAGTCTCTGAGAAATATATAATTTAATCGTTAAAAACCGTATTACTTATGTGATATGTCATTTTTTGTTCATGATTTACAATAAATTTAAGAATTAAATAATAAAACCAAAAAATATTAATTTTTATACGTAAACTAATTAATGCAAGGCACTTTAGTGTTTTATTTGTATTGCACACATATGAAAGGATGCTGGATGACAATGGAATCGGGACTCTCCCTCGCTTCGCCCTGCGCTGTCCCTATCCATGGAAACTGTTCTTTTTCGTTATTAAAACGTACGTTCGGGAACCAAAAATCAAAATTAATCCGCGACAAAATCCGATAAGATAGTTTCACAATAGGCGGGTTTATATCATTATATCAAAATCTCAGACTACATTAAATAAAGGCAGACACAGCGCGCTAAACAATCGAGTGACTGCGATTGGTTATATATGTGTGCGTAACACAACATAGCCACGCGCTGCTTACGCTGTAGCAATACGTTTGCTTGTACGCGTGTAATGTTGCTAGTATCAGATAATGAAATACCAATAAAAAATAACTATTAATTTTTCTATGGTACTTTTTTTTAATTAAGGCTCCCTATCAAAATTGCAATAATTATACTATAAAATAGTTATGCATTTAATGCACTAATGCATAAAACAATACCTTTTACCTGCATGGTGATTCTTGAAGAAAATTCTTATCGGACCTCTTTGCAAAACTACTTACTGAAAAGGTTTCGATGAAGTTAGGTATGCTTGACCCCGAGACATAGGAAATACATAATTTCTGACTATCAATAAATTTCTCGTATTTTTAACCCGAGTTCAACCAAATAATAACTAATCATAATATTTTAAACACCTTTATTTTGTACCAATTTTTTATAATACTGTCTTTTGGCATCTACTCTTACAGTTCTAATGTTAGTTTCTAATTTTGAAATATGATGAAATCTTATTTTTTTTATTTCATTTTTTTTTCATAAAACATTAGTGAAGGAATTGTAATAAAATTTTATTATTAGAAAATGTCGCCAAAAAAACTGATTATAAATTACCCCAGAATTGGGGAAAAATATATTAGGCGCATACTTGCAGCACTGACCGAATATGTTTAGGTTTTGCGTTCCAAGTCGTGATTACAAGATGTTTTCGACGAAAATTATGCAAAATAACAAAATTTACATGTGAAAAGATATTCCATCATTACTTTTTTGTTTTTGAGAATTGTTTTTGCAGTCCTTGAAGACACAATACGGCATGATGAGTACAAAATCTACACAGCGAAGTACTATCACGGAGACGTATGACACGACTGACACTTGGTTGCGCACTGAACTCAGAAACGTATTACTCATGCATTTAGTAGCACTGAACTTGGCTTCACTCGGTTGCTTGGCGCGCGGTGTCTGCCTTTATTTAATGTAGTCTGAGATCAAAATCATCTCAACAAATATTTTATCCGTTAGCGCTTAGCCTTTGAAATTTTTACTAAAAAACCCTCAGACTACATTTAATGTAGTCTGAGAAAAAACCGTACCAAAATCTTCCAAGAGTTTCAGAGTAAATTGTCTGTGACGGACGGATAATATGAAATTATGTTTAAGAATAATAATAACAAAATATATAAAACTAGCAATTGCCGTGGCTTCGCCCGCGTTCTAATCACTATTAAAAAATAGGAATTGTTGGTAGAACGTCGAAAATACTTCAGAATTTTCAAAGAACTCTTCGCTTCTTGTAAGAGCTGGCTAAACAGTAGGCAAGACGGCGCGGGGTAGGGTCGGCGATTGCATCAAGCGCTTGAAGCAGCGCTTGCGTTTTATTCTCGCGTCTGTATTTTTTGCGACATATTAGCCAACTGCCAATGTATACAAAATAAATTAAAATACTTGACAAATTATAAACTAAAACTTTCCTCGAGGACCACTCTTCTATTGGTGAAAACAGCATGAAAATCGGTGCAGTAGTTTTTGAGTTTATCACGGACAGACAGACAGACAAACGCGGCAGAGGACTTTATTTTATAATATATATATTAGATAAAGATACATATTATTTACTTGAAATTTATATTTATTTATATTTAAAACAAAAAAATATTTTCCTAGTACTTAGGTATGTTGCGATTTTTTGTTGTTTTCAACCGACTTCCAAAAGGAGGAGGTTATCAATTCGTCTGTATTTTTTTTTTTATGTTTGCTAGCTCATAACTTTGAGCTGGGTGAACCGATTTTGATTATTCTTTTTTTCTTTGAAAGGTAGTGCTTCCCATATGGTCTCATTTTAATATTTTCCAGTTCTGATAATGGCATCCATAAGAAAACCATAAAAGTCTTAAATTTGTATTAAGTGTTTGCGCGACAAATGGACGAATAACTCAATATCACGCCAACCGATTTCGATGATTCTTTTTTTAATGGAAAGGGTATACTTCAAGGGTAGTTTGATGAGAGTTTAGTAAGGTTCTGATGATGGGATCCATGACAAAGTATCGGAACTCTTCAATTCTTAGGAGCAAATTAACGATGCTCGGCCGAATCTTTTATAGGCTATATGGATATTTGAGTCACGTACCGTGACTGATGATTGAAGGTACAACTCCTCAACGGTTAGCAGTTTAAAGAAAATTCTTTCAATATAATACGCAATTATGAACCGATAGTTGTATACTTTCAGGCTATTAGGTTTACCTCATAATAGAAGGTAAATTTTTATAGTCATTAACACAATACGTATCTACTTTCCGCTAAAAATTTAAAAATAAATTATTTTTAACAAAAAAACAAAAACCGTCTTCCAAACTTAATAAATCTAAACTAAAAAGTAGAAAATATATATACAGCCAAATATATACAGCCAGAGCAAAATAACCCTAAATAGATACATATTTGATTAATCTATCAATTTGTGAACATAATCTGGCTGGCACCGACTCCAAAATTAACAAAGTCCTTAAACGTATTATTTTCTACTTTTTAGTTTAGATTTATTAAGTTTGGAAGTCGGTTTTTGTTTTTTTGTTAAAAAATATGTTGGCAACATCCACTGCACGATTCTTAAATGCACTAAACCAACGACTTTTTAACCGACTTCAAAAAAAGGAGGAGGTTCTCAATTCGTCGGGGACTTTTTTTTTCTATGTATGTTCCCCGATTACTCGACGATGGCTGGACCGATTTGGAAAATTCTTTTTTTGTTTGAAAGGGTATAGTTTCTAGTTGGTCCCATAGTCACCAAGTCACGATCTGATGATGGGATCCCAGGGAAATCGAAGACAACTCTCAAATTTTATAGGCACTTATTACGTTTTTCATATATTTTCTAAAGCTGTTCAAGTATTTGCGTCTGATAATCATCATCTCCTGTGGTTGAGCTAATGATGGAAGGTACAACTCCTCAACGGTTAGGAGTTAAAAGAAAATTCTTTCAATATTATACGTAATTATAGACCGATAGTTAAATTCTTTCAGGCTCTTATTAACCGACTCTAAAAAAAGGAGGAGGTTCTCAATTCGTTGGGGACTTTTTTTTATGTATGTTCCCCATTACTCGAAGATGGCTGGACCGATTTGGAAAATTCTTTTTTGTACATAAACAAAATAAGAATCTACTTTCCGTTAAAAATTTGAAAATAAATTATTTTTAACAAAAAACAAAAACCGACTTCAAAACTAAACAAATCTAAACTAAAAAGTAGAAAATAATACTTTTAAGAACTTCGTTAATTTAGAAGTCGGTGCCACCCACATATTCGATTAATCTATATCTATAATATTTGTAAACATAATCAAAATACCGTTCGAAAGTTCCTTGCAAAGGCAAGATAAGTCTATCCGTCTTGGCTGGCACCGACTTCAAAATTAACGAAGTTCTTAAAAGTATTATTTTCTACTTTTTAGTTTAGATTTGTTTAGTTTTGAAGTCGGTTTTTGTTTTTTCAAGCTAAAGAATAAGATTAAGTAATTTTAAATAAAAATATTAATATTTATAAATTAAATAACTAACAAAATTTGAAGGATAAAATATTATTTTACAAAGTCGAGGGAGATGCATAATATTACCGTATTAAACATTAAATACTAGCAACTCACCCTTGCTCTGCTCGGGTTCGCCTGTATTTAGATACGTTCTAGATACGTTTTAGTGCTTAGCTTATTTTTTTCTTTTATTTCTCAGAGTTGTGATTTTTCCTGCAGTAAAAGTAAACTCGGATAATTCGGATAACCGGCTATCACCATACAAAATTTCATTAAAAGTAAATAAGTGGTTTACTCGTTTTTTTTTTCATTTTACTTCGTTTCCTTTTCAGACAAAAAATCTAAAAACTGTAGATTGGTTTCTGTATCGATATTCGATACTACTATTTTTAAAAGATTTTCCAAAAATTATGAATGTACAGATTGGATTGCGTTATAATATTATCTACCTGCTAGCAGCTACTGCTGCGTTACCGTTTTTTACAAGCAAATGCTGATTTTGTAAATACGAAGGTATTATACGTTTGCTATAATACAAAAATTAATTATTACGATACAAATACAAAAATTCCTCAGCCGCGTCTGTCTGTCTGAAGTCAATTGCGATAAACAAAAATTAATAAACAGATTTTGAACAGGTTTTCACTAATGGCTTTTTATTAACATTAAGCTGTGTCCCTACAATGCGTTATATTATGCGTTGTATTAAGTGTATTAGTTAGCTAGTATTCATACTGCATTAAAGCCTCGCTACTTACCAAAGGTTTAGATTGTGCTCTGGTAAGGTAATGTAGCCGGCCCGATTCCGATGAGTCTTTTTTTTTAATTTTCGTTGGGAAATGCATTGACGCATACAAAAAGTGGTTATGTGGGACTCCCCGATGGGAAAAGCCAGTACTGCCCACTAATACCCAACTTACCTCACCCGTCTTAATGACACACCACCCACCGACGTGGGCCCTCTCTGACCGCCCACCATAGTGGGCCCTCCCTGCGCGTTTCTTGGCTTAGGGCCGCATTGCCGGACACTACTGAGCCCCCCTCACCACAAAGTGAATGCACTTTTGGGGGGTAGGGTCATAACCTAAGACTTTAAACTTAAAATAAAATCAAAGTATGAATTAAAAGATCGCATTATATAAATAAATGTAAGATAATGTTACAGTCGGTAACTAAGATATGTTTTAATTATTTGCAATGTCATAGAAATTAGTAATTAGCGTCACTAATGTAGACGAACTAGTACAAAAACAAACGCGACCTATAAACGGTTACTATGTGTAATATAATTAATATGTTATAATTAAGTAATATAAAAAAAAATATTAAACTAAATTTGTGATAAAGAATGGCTTGGTCTTTGGTGATTTCGACGTGGGGTAAGTGGCTTATTTATAATATTCTGCAGCTCAATACGGAACATGGCTTGGTTCTGAATTAAATATTAATGTTATAATCATGACGAGTAGCTCGATTACAGAGAGGAGAGAGAGAGAGAGGGAGGAATAATTTTAATTTGTAATTTTAAAAATAATGGACAGAAATATAACATTGGTACGAGTATAATTAACTATTATATAAGGGAGGCTTGAATTTTTTTTCTTGTAAAGATTGCGGTAGTCCATAAAAGGTTGGGAAACTATGATATAATAGATACACAATGTTAAATATCAAAAAACATTTTCTTATAAGGTATACTTACTTGGATTTACGCTACTAAAACTAAATGATCTAAAATCTAAATTGCGAATATATTATTAAATATATGCGCAATTTAATAAATTAAAATCATGTCTGTTCAAATTGTCACTATTTTGTTCAATTTTTTATACTGTTCTAGTATTTGTTGTTATAGCGGCAATACATCTTCTGTGGAAACTGGAAATTTCGACTAACTATCATGGTTCATGAGATACAACCTGGTAACAGATAGACAGACAAAAATGGACTCTTAGTAATTATATATATATACACATAGTCAATCTGTCCCATACTGACCATTAAAGCTTACCTACCTAGGTTGTAATAAAACACAAACATTATTTGATAGTAACCGTACTATTAAGTAAAACATTTGGTCCGAATATATTATGTATAATGTATATTAAGTCGTTTTAGTTATTGTTATAAGAGCTCATTTGTTAAACATTAAGTAAAAACATTTAAATAAGGTATAAAATATTATTTCCAGAAGGTGACTGAAGTCTTTTCAAGGTTTATTAAAACGTGTAGAGACACAAGTAATTCACAGTTAGTATCTTATGTTAGTGTTATGTACATTGCCGTGCTCGAGAAATCTGTTCAACATGGGGTTTGCTTCGCATAGTGTCGTAGTGTTTTTATTAGTCATGTTAGCTGTCTATGTGTCATTGAACGAAGGATTAACAAATAAAAGGGCTTTAAATACATCTGAGATAGCAAAAAGACTGGGTTTCACTGTGCAGCAATTTGACGTAATTACACAAGATGGATATATTTTGAAGCTTTTTCACATACCTGGTGATAGAAATAAACCAGTCCTGCTGATGCACGGCATAATTGACTCCTCCGACACTTTCATTATAAGAGAAAATACCTCGCTAGCTATAGCTTTGGCCAATTCTGGTTACGATGTTTGGCTCGGCAACAATCGAGGGAACAGGTATTCCCGACAGCATGTCTTCTTAGATCCTGACCGTGATGACGAATTTTGGGACTTCAGCTTCCACGAACTTGGCTATTACGATCTTCCTGCTATAATAGACTTTGTTCTCGATAAAACTGGACAAAAAAGTTTAACTGCCATCGGACATTCGCAAGGCAACGCGATATTTCTAGTGCTGGGCGCGACACGGCCGGAATATAATGATAAGATCGAACTATTAATATCGTTATCTCCAATTTGTTTTTTAAATAATTTGATGGATGTACCATATCTGTTGCTCAAATCTTTTCCTATGGTGAACAATTTTTTGACGTTATTAGGTCAAGAAGAATTTCTAGGAGATAATACTATGATTATGCGTATGTTTAGAGAAATATGTGGTACTGAAAAAAGTTATTCTTTATGTGCTCATGGCATCTTGTTTCCTATCGCTGGAAGCGATCCAGAGCAGTTGGAGCCCGGATTCCTACCGACCGTCATCGCACACTACCCAACTAGTACATCCAAGAAAAACGCTATTCACTTATACCAAGTTAGTGCTCAGGGAAGGTTTTCCGAGTTCGATTATAATAATCGAAATGTGGACATTTATAACTCAACAGTGCCTCCAAGTCCAGAGTATAATTTGAGCAAGGTGACTATGAGAGTCGCTTTAATAGCTGGCAAAAACGATAAATTATCTACTTTAAAAGATGTAGATTTGTTGAACAAGAAATTACCGAATGTTGTAAAGTATTTGATCATAGAGCACCCTAAATATAACCATATAGATGCAGTTTGGGGAAGAAATATGGATAAATATCTTTTTCCTCATTTATTCAAAATTCTAGCGAAATATACCTGATATATCATGAGAGCTATTTAAAAATAATAGTGTCATGTTTGTTGATAAATAGATTGCTGAATCGAAAGATTGAACTTCAAAGAAAAATATAATATTACATAACATACAAGTACATAATACCATATACTCAGATTACGCTTGTCAATATGTAGATATCTATTTGTACATATTATATACTAGCAATACCCGCGGCTCCGCCCGCGTTCTAAAGACATACATGCAAGCGTGGTTTTATTTCTAACCTTCTTTTTGCATTTTTCTCAGAGATGAGTTACTTTCCCACAGTAAAAAGTATCCTATATATTGACCCGGGTCAGCTAACATCATACCAAATTTCATCCAAATTCATCCAGTGGTTTTCTCGTGATGTGGTCACAGACATACAGACGAACAGAGAGACAAAACTTCTAAAAATAATAGATTTGGCCTCTATATCGATAATAATGTCTTTTACAATTAGATTTTGCAAAAAATATTATATGTATATATAGACTAGTGGACCCGACAGACGTTGTTCTGTACACAGAATTTTTTTATAAACTTTTGCTTCTGGTGAAATGTTTCAGTACGCATGCGCAAAACAACGTTACCTCGCAACGACTTATTTATAATTTAATATTTCATTTATTGTCTTAACGTATAAATAACTAATTAATTAAAAAATACAATTTGTAGTGGACCGAATTGTGAATCTAAACCATTCTCAAAACCACTTGAACACATACAAAATATTTCATCAAAATCGGTCCAGCCGTTTAGGAGGAGTTCAATTACATACACACGCACAGAAGTGCTTTATATATAAAGATTCTATCAGAGTGGAAGCTGTATATTATTATTGTCTATCAGTCTGAAAATACATCACGAGAAAACCACTGAAAGATTTTCAACATAATTAGGATATGTTTACTGCGGTATTTATTCTAGATTCTACTTTATCAGAATTCAATTTTATTATTTGTATACATTTTGAAATATTTGATTCTCCTTACGTGTTAAATAATATTAATTTTAGAATATAGATTTTTTTTTATCATTATCACAGAATCAATACAAAAATCCAATTTTAATATTTTTTATTACATGTTAATTTAATGTTATTAGTTAAATATAGTAACAATATGTAATTAAATGTTTTAAATATACGAATAATTTATATAAATAAGGTATGTTACGTCGGTGCAATTATAATATCAATTTCATGAAACGTAAAGAACAGGCTAGAGATCTTATCATCATTTTATGCTGAATAACAGCAGTTATCTTGTGTGCATTAGTTTATAATTTTAATCGTAGTATTGTTTTGGTTAATTTATGTAAATTTTTAGTTTTTTATTAAGTTTACTTTGAATGTTCTTTGAAATTGTTATAACTTCCCGCTCGATATGATTTGCGTATCAGTGGTAATTTAATTAGCTATTTGTTGTGTAGATATATGTGTGTGCTTATATTATACTCTCGCACTGCTCGGGTTTGTCCCTTGTACTTTTCAAAGGTTGCCAAAGGTGAAATATTTTTCCGACGTAAAAAGTATCCTATATAAGTTAACCCAGATAACTAGCTATGTTCATAAAAAAATAATCAAAATCTGTTCTGTAGCTTTATCGTGAAGACGGAAGCGTTCACCGACAAACAGACAAAAATTCTAAAAAATATAAATTCCGCCTCTGTATTTATAATAATGACTATAAGAAAATAATGTACAAATTTAAGTAAAAATATTATTATATTACTTTAATCTATATAAGATTGTATAAAGATTTGAAACACAGTTTCTTTAGAATAATTAAATAAAATAATTAACAAAAATGCTTCTAAGTTAATTCAATATTAGATTTTTTTAAACGTTTCTTAGTACCACTGATCTTATCATACTATACTAAGTAGTTTAGTACTAAACCGTCACTTAAAAAAATTACATTTTCATATATTTCAAATATATTTTGTGTACGAAGTTTTTATTTAAGTATTAAAGGCTTTTATACTTTGTGATATTTTTTACTATTTACTATTGAAATTGATATGATCTAAATTTCCTTGGGACTATAATATATTGAGTCCTTATACTTGAATTTCTTTTTGCGATCTAATAATGAATCATCTACTCTACTCTAATTTCATTATATTATATGAAAGCGAAATGTCACTCACTTGTGTGAGAGAGTGAGTTCACTTATCAGTTCAGCGCATAATCTATCCAAGCACTAAGATTCATCGAAACCGTCCAGCTTGAAAAGGTATGACAGAGATCTTCTCATTTGCTTTATTGTATGTAGTAGTGTTATGTACATAGATACTATTGTATCGTGTATTTTAATTGGAGCAAGGACTTAGAGCCGGACCTTTAGGTAATAGGTATATCGGCATTGGATCTTTTGTATGGCATTCATACAATATGTATCGACTACCAGTTAGACATATTAATTATAGCTCATAAGAATTACTAAAAAAAATAAGGTTGGGTTAATACAGCATCATCTAGGTCATCATCATCATCATCATCATCATCATCAGCTCACTCCCAACGTGCGATCACTTTGTCGTGGTGGTTTATTCTTATTGCTCATCCGAATTCTCTAATCACATGTAAAAGTCTTTGTTAAAATGTTCAGCCGTCCTGGGGCTTGATGGGCGGTAATTCTGGACAATATTAACACTCTCCTTATCACATCGCAATCAGTATTTGCAAATGTGTAAGTAGTACCAACAACAGCTGTTAATAGATATCAAAGTTTCATTTTACCTATTATTTTTCCTTTTATTATACTTTTAAGTTTAAAATGTTTGATAAAAATTATCTCGACTTTTAACAATTCAACATTCGAGTTATAATTAAATATAAGATTAACAATGTTAAAACCAGAAAAGTTAGCTAGCGCTTGCTAACGAAAGACGACAGGATTCAATTGTATGTATAAAGACTAAAGACTGAATACGAATATGTACTACATACTATAGAAATCAGTAGAAATAAATAAGTTCAAATTAACAGCTTTTCATTTACTGCAAGAAGTGCTGTAGAAAGTACTTACTGTATAAAAAAACATTCTTTTTAATTTTTGCCTGTATGTCCTTTGTTCCGGTTAATCTCTGTGACGGCTGGACTGATTTTGACGGGACTTTCACTCGCAGATAGCTAATGTTATAATACGTAACTTAGGCTACTTTTATTTTATAATTTTTATTTATCGAAACTCGCGGCTTCGTTCGCGCTAAATCTAGGAACCCGAGCGAAGGGAGGGTGAGTCGCTAGTATATTATTATACTTAAAGCTTGTCTTAAGCAATGATAACAAATGTTATCAACGTGGATAACATTAAACGTGTCATCCACAACAGACAAACAGACACTTTAATTATATCTATATGTATAGAATACAGATATATGTTGATGAACTAAGCAATTTTAATGTTTATGAACGAAACTCGCGAAGATGATGTAAAAGTACTGACATTTACATCACTTTGTATAATGATGTGCATGCCTCAATTCGATACTTTTCAATACTTTAGTTAAAAAAATATAATAATAAAGTAATTTATGTAAAATTACTTATACCTATTATTATATTAATGCAAATTTTTTCTGTTGTTATTTCAAAATAATCACATATAATTATGTGTTATTACTTAATATTAACAATGTTCGATTGTTAATATTAAATATAATGGTATCGTTAAAACAAAATATAAAACATAATTTTAATTTTTATTTTAAATTGCTAGTGTTATATAGGTTAGTTTTTCATTAAATATGCATACAATTTTTGTAACTGTAAAACTAAAAGAAAATATCAATATCTATAAATTATTTCCATCGCACGGCTACACTAGTACATGTGCTGTCACACCAAGCATTTGTCACTGTCGTCATCTATCAATGTCAGTGCAAGTAGCAGGAGCCAGGAGTCAATTTTCCAGCGACGGCAAAATTAATACAAGATGTTCATCTTTGAAATATGATAGATCTTATTTAATTGATCCCATGCTTTGGTATCGAGACCTAATAAGGGCATAGATACTAATCATAAGCATAAATTAATACATTCTATTCATAAGTGTTAGTGTGTTAGGTTATTTCATGTGGCAAAGATGAATTTTCCGGATGAAAATGGATTTTCTAGTGGTAATACGGGTTGGATACGAGGGACTCCTAGTGTTACAATAAAAGAAGCATATGCAGACGGTAAGATACTCCTAGCAAACTGTTTAAACGTAACATCCGATTAAATATTCCAATTATTAAACCTAATACATACATAAAACATATATTATACGATTTGATCTTAATTTACTCGCCCTAATAAAATACTAAGTACAAAATCTTTGTAGGTACAGAATGAATCAAAAAAAATAATTACTTAAAAAGTATAATCATTATCTCTTATTTACTTTTTTACCTATGTTACATAGGTAAAACATACATAGGCTATGTATACATTAGATATATGACTGAGTATATACTTAAATTAACTATATAACAATAAAAAGTCATCTCAGTTTGGACAACCAATTGACATGGCTGTAACCTCATTTATCACTAACTACAATGATTTGTAACTAGTAGTTTGCCGACATTCAATCATATCAATTGTGGTTCATTCCTTGCTTGATACTTTATGATATACTTGTGTTTTAAGTACAATGTGGGTAAAATTATTGAGGTTTTTAGGTAATATTTGTTTTATATATTTAATGTTATTATTTTGATGTTTTACTTAACTTAAGTAAATGAAATAGAAATTATTGATTGAAATTTATTTAATATTTAAAATAAACACTATCAAATTTGTAAATATTTTATAGGTGCATGTTTTGTAATAAAAGGTGTTTATATTTTTCACTTTATTCTTTCAATTTACATTTATAAAGTATCTTATGTGTGTTTTTCGTAAATATTTCATAGCTTTATTATTAAAAAATATGAAGTACCTGAGGAATTTCAGGATGTATAGAAGTAATAAATAATAATTAAAAGTATAAGTGTAAGAAGGAAATATTTAAGTACTTACTGTAAAGTAGCACTGTAAAAGTACAGTGTTTTGTGACCTTGTGCTAAAATTAGGTAAAGCCTTTTAACATTTTCATAGAATAAGTAGAACTGATAAGTATTATCTTACAAAATTGTGCAGCTTATTTATTTTTTAATTTTTTGTTTCATTGCAAAGAACAATAATAATAATCAATGGTTAAAAGAATTTTTGTCTCTATTATAGAAATGGCAGTTAATATTTGACTATGTTAATAACATTAAGTGTAATATTATATCAACAGGATATAATATTTATCATTTCTTTCAGGCGGCATCAAAGCTGGGGCAGCTCGTGCGGCCCGAATAGCATATGGCGTGCTTTCTCGACGTAAAGCGGCCGAGGAGGGTGTAGCCAGGCTCGCTCGAGTTTTGTCTGCCTTAGATCTAACTGCCTTAGGGGTGGGTAGCACCCTGGGTGTGGGAGTGTACGTCCTCGCGGGAGACGTAGCTAAGAATTACGCCGGGCCTGCAGTGATACTGTCATTCTTGTTAGCTGCTGTCGCAAGTGTATTTGCTGGTAAGTTTAGACTTGTGCGTAGTATGTTGACTAATGTTATAAAAGCACTACACTACTCGCGAAGTGGATCGGAGTTTAACGAATACGAGAGTAGAGAAGCACTTTAGTTCGTATCGTGCAACCTCGCTTCGCCGTGGGCAACATCATTGTCGGTTTTGGGCCCAAGTCAAAGAACTCGAAGCGTTTCACTCCTCTATTCGCAGAGTATAGTCAGATTTCAGTCAATTTGGACCAGTACTTCGTTGAAGCTACTTCGCGAGTTGGCAAGTAGTGTAGGCTTTAGATTATATGATTTCACACGCTCATTTACTTCTATTTAGATTGCAATTAGTGATTGCAATTACATTGTGAATTGTTTTTATGCGATGAAATAAAGATGCGGACTACGGAAAATTCTATATTTTGACCTAATCAATAAAGTACATTGGAAGTAATGCCTCTAATTTTTCCACTATTTATGTGTACAATTGGATGACGTCAGACTTAAAATTCGCTCTACGTTTAATTATATGCTATCAGCGAAAACAATTTCTGTTTTATCGATTTTTTATACTACCTTTATTTTTTGATATTTTTTATTCCTATAATGACTTTCGTAATAGTAACTCGAGCATAACGCATTTTTTCTGCCGTATACTGTCTAAAATACACAGATATTATGTCTATCTAAACTTTTACTTTCACTAATTTTCTAACAATCCATAGTTAGAAGTCAATTTGGATAGCTGGGCAACTTAGCTATTTTTTTTATTGAACTAGACGTCGACGTCCTCCTACTTAAGCAAAGCACGTATGTGTAATTGATATTCAATTAACGATGTTATATTTAAAAATACATAATATTATTACTCATAGAGTGGACAACTTGACAGTCCATTCTATATACCTATAGCTATAAAAAAGTTATTGAAATCAGATGAGGTTTCAGAGGATTTTTGCTACGTACAAACATACAAATTAATTTTTATAATTAATCTAATAATCTCTCACATATACCTAAAACGTTTTTTTCTATGTCCCTAGGTCTTTGTTATGCAGAATTCGGCGCAAGAGTGCCTAAAGCTGGGTCAGCGTATGTGTACAGCTATGTGTGCGTCGGAGAGTTCATTGCTTTCATTATTGGTTGGAATCTCATACTCGAGTATATAATTGGTAAGTATAATGTCGTCTAATATACATATTATGAATTATTACTTGATTAATTGTCATTTAAAGTAAATAATATTGCATTGAAATATAAAAAAACAAAAATATATAGTGCTACAGAACAGTCCTTAATATTAAACAATAGTTGGCTGGTAGCGATGGTAAAAGATAGGGTAGCGTCCATTCTCAGTAACTGCTATATTAGGATATTATTGACGATAAGTTGGCATAGTTTATAGTGAATCTGCTTTCTGTGCCAGCAGTCGCGGGTTCGATTTCGAGTCCCGCTCGGAGCATTTATTTTTGGAGCACGAATGTTTGTCCTCCAGTCATGGGTGTTCATTATAATATGACATGTATTGTTCATTATAATATGTATTTATTTGAAGTATATGTGTATTGTGTAGTGCATGAACTAAGTGTGTTTAAGAGTTATACATTTCAGTGAAAAGTTTGATTATTTTTTGGTACTTTGTGCGTAGTAAGTCACCTACAATTACATAAAACATGATGAATGGATTTTCATGACTACCCAGCTATGCTTATCCCGACCATACAATTATTATTACGTCATATTTAGGTCAATACTCGACTTCGACGACGTTGTCAATCCGCTTATTAAGAATGTGAAATGGATAAATGTGTATGTAAAAACAAATATACGCACATTTAAAAGTATTACCTTCTTCTGCGGAAGTCGGATGACAATTAATATTTCCTTTTCAGGAGCCGCGTCCGTAGTAAAAGCTCTCAGCGAATATTTGGACTCTCTGCTAGATAAAGCGATATCCACACAGTTGCGAGAGTGGATGCCGATAGACACGCCTCATTTTGCGAAGTACCCGGATTTGTTCGCGTTCACAGTTATTATGGTGTTTTCTGGTATGTTTAAGAAGATCTAAAATAAATTAAAAAAGTTGTACGCGTCCCTAAGTGTCAATTTTTTTTTTTTTTTTTTTTTTATGGGACAAAGGGGGCAAACGGGCAGGAGGCTCACCTGATGGTAAGTGATCACCTCCGCCCATGGACATCTGCAACACCACAGGGCTTGCAGATGCGTTGCCGGCCTTTCAGGAAAGGGAGGGAGGGAGGAGGGAGAAGGACGGGAGTAGGGATGGGGAGTGGGCCTCCCGGACTCTCACTTACCGGACGAAACGCGACAGCATAGCTGCCACTTCACGCCGGTCTCCTGTGAGAGAGTGGTACTATACGGGGCGTGCCGGCCCATTCGGCTGCTACCCGAAGGTAACAAGCATGGCACTACCACTTGAAAAATATATGTGAACCTAATTTAATTTTTAATTTATCTATACTCAATTCAATTCTCTTGTTCAAAGCGTGCCAGTTGAGCACAGATTATTGTCTTTACTCTTTAGTAAGTGAGATTCTGTCATTCAATTTGAGTTCATTATTTTTATTTATACAGATGAACAAAACCGGTCTGTTTGTAATGTCAAAATTACTTTTTTTTAATAAATCCATTAGGTAGGTTATAAAAATATAGATTAAAAATTCAAGTACGGCATAGATTAATTTAAATTATTATAATTCATATTTTTTATTCCAGTTGCTCTAGCTTTTGGTGTGAAAGAGTCAACGAAATTCAACAATTTCTGTACGGGCGTTAACCTGTGCGTCGTGTTGTTTGTTATTATATCGGGATCTTTTAAAGGTAAGGATAAATTTATGTGAATCTGAATTGCCTAAATAGTATTTGGTATGTCGTAAAATACCTAGGTATTTCGTAAAATGCCTAGGTGTTTTGTAAAATGCCTAGTTGTTTTGTAAAATGCCTAGGTGTTTTCTAACATGTTCGTAGTTCTGACACTTACCAGTATCTCTCTCTCAAACGAATACGATACTTGTCTTGTAGAGGTTTTATCTTATTTCAAAACATTTTTGCCATAAATAATGCCACAGTATAAAAATTGATGCAGAAAGTCAGAAACCAAAAATTTAAATAAATCTAGGAAAAAACCTGAGAGTTTTGTTTAATTTTTTTACACTTCGTAAAACTTAACAAAAGTAATAATTCCAAATGTCATATTTTATTTTTCTTTTAGGTGTTCTATAAAGGGCTTATAAATATAAAATATTATTGAAATTATACTTCTTTTGGCGCGTTAGGGAAAAATTATGAGTGAAGTTAGCTATAGCCAACATTTTTTCTACAAACGTAGAATAAGGGGAAAGATATAATTTTTGAAAAGATTTTTATCTTGTTACGCCAAAAATTATAACTTCTAACGCGTGTACATACATACTTTTTATTTTATAATAAATAATAAAATTACTCATTTGTTTCCAAGCCGACACGAAGAACTGGCGCATCCCAGCTTCGGAGGTTCCCCACACGGCGGAGAAGAACTACGGCAGCGGCGGGTTCGCGCCGTACGGGCTCGCCGGCATCATCAAGGGGGCGGCCGTCTGCTTCTACGGGTTCATCGGTCAGCTTTGGGTTTTTGTTCATTTGGAAGGACGAATGTGTGTGCGAATGCGCGTGCGTGTGTTTGTGTGCGTGCGTGTGTGTGTGTACATGTATATAAGCTTGTGTTCACTTTAAAATATAGAATTATGATTTGTAGTAAAATATGACTACTGTAATAGAAATACTTAGGGATGCATCAGAACGAGCATCCTATGAATATCACTGACTACAATGATATTATAAGTAAAAAGGTGTAGATACGTTACCTAAACGATATTCTACCTTCAAAGACGGCACACTAACGCACACATGAATAACTAAAAATATTGCAATAACACACTACATTACGATTAGTCGTCAAAATAGGATGGCATGATTCAAGTACCGCCAGTGAAAAAGAGACAAATATAATTCGCGACAGTGCGTCGTCAACGCGTGACTATGTTCAGGTGGGCCAATTAGCCTAGTTTTGGTGTGCCGCTTTTTGAGCGCGTATGACTTATCTACACCTTTTTCCTAGTATATCAATGACTGAATATATTTTGTCCGTGGCTTTTAATTTTTTGGTGTTTATTCTCGTTTAAAGAAGTTTTATAAGCGTATAATATCGCGTTCGAAGTAAATGAAAGTGTATGCGGCGCAGGGTTCGACTGCGTGGCGACGGCGGGCGAGGAGGCGCGGCGGCCGCAGCGCAGCATCCCGGCGGCGGTGGCGGCGTCGCTGCTGGTGGTGTTCCTGGCCTACTGCGGCGTGTCCGCCGTGCTCACGCTCATGCTGCCCTACTACCTGCAGGTGCGCCGCGCCTTGGTGGACTTGGCAGGCTTGGCGGCATGCCTTGGCAGCCTTTATTTTTAATGTTGTGAAATATATTTACGCGTACCATCTGTAGGGAACAGAGGGCATAGACAATGTATCAATCGATTAGCGAAAGCGATAGTAGAAAAGTCCAAAATGTATGGGCTTGACGTATGCCTTAGATATGTCACGTGATCTGTTGTCAACGAATAGATGATGGGAGACAATGTACATTCATTTCAATTATTAGTGATTTAAAGTTCAAGATACAAACGCTGCGTTTAAGCCATGACGATTGTAGAAATCGAATCGCTTCATAACGAATGCCGGTTGTCTATAGGCCCAGGTGGTTATGTGGGACTCACTGACTAAAAGCGAGTACTGCCCACTAAAACACAACTTTTTTTCCGTCTTAATGGGGCATCGCAGGATCGCTTGCGCATTCAACTACGTCGCCCTGATGACAGTAAATAATTTTTAATAAATAAAAATAAGTTTTAAAGTAAGCTAATGAAGCTTGTGTTATGAATACCAGTTAGTTGATACGCTATACACATTTGAAAAACTTTTAAACATACATATTTTTACATATTATTAAGTAAACTGAAAACTATGACTGGGGTACCAATTTTGGTGTGTATTACGCAATTGAACAGCCCCAGCGGGACTCGAACCCGCGACCGCTGGCGCATTAAGTACGTTCACTACAAATTGAGCCGAACCTGTCGGCACAGAAGAATAAAATGAAACGTATTTTTTACTTTCTAACATAATGTTCAGGATGAGAAAGCGCCCTTCCCGTACGTGTACGACCGGCTGGGCTGGACGTGGGCCAAGTACGCCGTCAGCGTCGGCGCCATCTGCGCGCTCTGCTCCAGGTGACGCTTTAAAACTACTTTTTCACACTATTTTACTTATAAAACGGATATTTTGTAATGTATTTTAAATCTATTTCGGCTTTTTTAGTCTTTTTAGATATGAACATTTTGTTGTTGTGTTTTCAAATAGTAAATACGTTTACTACTTTTAGAAATTTCTGTACATTTCTAACTAAATGACTTTTAAATTGTCACTAGTTATAATTATATTTTTGTTATCTTTGTTTGTATATAATAATTTAAAGTTAAAAAAAAAAAAATCTTTTTTTCTTCTTAAAAAGGCGTTTTAGCCTATAAAAAACCATTATTATTTAAGTGTGATGTATAATGTACCTACTTTATGATAATAAAGAAATTTCAAATTCAATTCAAAAAAATTCAATTCAGTCTTTTTAGAGTTGCATTTAGAGGTCACACAGACAAGGGGTCTAATCTATATATATATATATAAAAATGAAACCCGTTTTCCGTTGTCACGACATAACATGAAAACGGCTTGACCGATTTGGCTAATTTTGGTCTTGAATTATTTGTGGAAGTCCAGGGAAGGTTTTAAAGGTGAATAAATATGAAAGTTGTGCGGAAAAAAGGGAAATTAAAAAAAATCTTTATAACATTAATGGCGTTTGACGTATCATGTTATTACCGTTGCCATGGTGCGTGCAATGGTAATTAAATCAGCGAATACATACTGGGAGGTGCGAAGTAAATGTTGTTTTGCGAATGCGTAATAAAACATTTCACCGGGAGGAAAAGTTTATAAACAATTTATATGTGGACAGAACAACGTCTGTCGGGTCCGCTAGTTTTTTTTAAAAGAAAACCCTACAAGTAAATGATACCATATTGTAAATAGCTGATATACTGATCTAAATTGTTAACTGTAAATGAATTCAATAAATAAATAAATAAAACACGTGCATTGTGTGTCAGCCTGCTGGGCGCGGTGTTCCCGCTGCCGCGCATCATCTACGCCATGTCTGCGGACGGCCTGCTGTTCCGCTTCCTCGGCCGCGTCAGCGACAAGTACCAGACGCCGCTCGTGGGCACCGTGCTGGCCGGGCTCCTCACCGGTATGCCATGGGTTGGGACCCCACAGGGAACCTTCCGAACTTGGAACCTTTCGAAATAAATGGAACTGTCTTTTCGGATTTTGATTTATTTTCATTATTGGTTCGCAACGCTTATATATTTGTCACAGACAGTGAGTACCCACAATAATGGAAATTGTAGATAGGCGTTGTCTGTAACTAAAAGTATAACCTCTGAGATGTCAGAAACCTTGTCTCTCCCGTGACCATGATTGCTGTAAAGCATTCGAAACGTCGGGAACCAAAAATCTAAATAAATCTGCAACAGAAAAGACAGTGTAATTTATAATGTCAAATATTCGCGTAAACTTCGGTAAATCTATATATATAAAAATGAAACCCGTTTTCCGTTGTCACGACATAGCATGAAAACGGCTTGACCGATTTGGCTAATTTTGGTCTTGAATTATTTGTGGAAGTCCAGGGAAGGTTTTAAAGGTGAATAAATATGAAAGTTGTGCGGAAAAAAAGGAAATTAAAAAAAATCTTTATAACATTAATGGCGTTTGACGTATCATGTCATTACCGTTGCCATGGTGCGTGCAATGGTAATTAAATCAGCGAATACATACTGGGAGGTGCGAAGTAAATGTTGTTTTGCGAATGCGTAATAAAACATTTCACCGGGAGGAAAAGTTTATAAAAAATTTATATGTGGACAGAACAACGTCTGTCGGGTCCGCTAGTTAGCTTATAAAAATTGTCATCGTACAAAATAAAGCGACGCAACGTACATCATCAAAAAAAAAACCCTGTACAAAGTGCTAACACACTCCTCAACACCTATGCCCGCCTGGTACTTTTGTGACGTATACATAGGGACAATGAACTCTATCGAAGTGCTTATTTATATATTATCTAGAGACCCTACAAAAAGTGCATACAATGCTCAGAACATTATCTAAAGCATAGAAGGCGCTTTACGATATTTGAAGTGTACGCTGTCATAGACAAAAGTGTATTTTGCGGGATTAATGTAATTTATGAAAACTAGATAAAAACGCGTAAAATCACCGAAGCACTTCAACTCGCATTGGCCCATAGCACTATACGACAAAATTGCGATGAACTAAGTCATAGACAAAAACCTGAGACGTTAGGTAGCTTTTAAACTTAGTATCATACAGATATCCAAGGTAACCAAATTGACGTTTACTTTGAGACGATTTGCATTTTGAGCAACCTACATCTGTCTCTTTCTAATGTTGTTATGAGTGTATAATGAAATAGAGACGCGGGCGTACTTATTGTTCTGAGATACGATATCGTTCGTTTGATATGACCTCCTTTGCCTTTATGCTTGCCTGGTACTATTGATGACGTCACATGCTTATTCTTAGTAAGTTAATAATAAAGTGCCGTCACGGTCGAGCATTAACTTTTTTCGTCTCACTCCCACTCGCCAAGTATGCCGAGTAAAGAGTGCGATAAGGAATTTCATTCAAGAAAAATAATACGTATTATGTAAATAAAGACAATTTAAAAGAAACAAAAAAGAAACTAAAAATCAAAATAAATCCGCGACAAAATCCGAAAAGGTAGTTTCATTTATAATGTCGAATATTCGTGTAAATCTAAGAAAGTATTATATTAAACAAAAAAGAAGTCAAAAAATTAATAGTCATTAATAGTTTTGCAATTTATCTGTACAGATAATTAAAATTGAATTGTAACATCAAAAGTAACAACTTATTAACGCATATGTATTATGAACATATATTCAGTATTATAAATACTGAAGAATATAAATAAATACTGAAGTATTTATAATACTGAATATATGTATACGAAAAACTCAATTTTTGACATGTTTTGTCGGTCTGTCTGTCCTGATTAACTAAATTGTGCCTATCTGTCTGTTTGTCCTAATCTCTAAAACGGCTGGACAAATTTTAATAGGAAATTTATCGGCAGATAACTGATGTTATAAGTAACTTAGTCTATTTATAGTATATAAAAAATTAGGGTTACGCTCAAACACCCGTACTAGTGATGAACCTGAGTGAAACTGGCGGAAGTCGTTATTCATTTCATTTAAAATACAAATATTAAATCAATTTTTTAGGTACATTAGCGATGTTTTTTGAACTAGAACAGCTGATCCACATGATGTCCATCGGCACTCTCTTGGCCTACTCCATGGTAGCGTCTTGTGTGCTGTTACTAAGGTGTGTATACAAACGTTTGTATTATCGGTAAAGTTATTCAATTAGCAATATTGAAATAATATTGAAGTACATTTCTATGGTTTAAAAATCTTTATAAGCTAAAAGGTTATTACAACTACATTTTCATCAATAATTAGCAATGGTCTTTTAATTAAAAAATCTTTTTTTTTTAATTAAAAGATTTATACGTCTTTTCAAAAAAGAATTCTTGCTAAGAAGTCTCATTACTTTTGAAACCACTAGGTACGAGAAGAGCCAGGGCTCGCGCGCGGCGCCGGAGCCGCTGCAGCTGTCGTGGCGGCGCGTGGCGCGCCAGCTGCTCAACGCCGACCGCGAGCCCGCGCCCACCCGCCTCAGCGCCGCGCTCGTCGCCGTGCTCGTCACGCTCTACGGTCAGTGCCGGCTGACCGACAGACTGACGTCGGTCAGCGTCGACTTGCTGACTGACTTCCGTCAGTATTAACCTGCTGACCGACTTCGCTCAGTATTAACATGCTGACCGACTTCAGTCAGTATTAACCTGCTGACCGACTTCAGTCAGTATTAACATGCTGACCGACTTCAGTCAGTATTAACCTGCTGACCGACTTCGCTCAGTATTAACATGCTGACCGACTTCAGTCAGTATTAACCTGCTGACCGACTTCATTCAGTATTAACATGCTGACCGACTTCAGTCAGTATTAACCTGCTGACCGACTTCGCTCAGTATTAACCTGCTGATCGACTTCGCTCAGTATTAACATGCTGACCGACTTCAGTCAGTATTAACCTGCTGACCGACTTCAGTCAGTATTAACCTGCTGACCGACTTCAGTCAGTATTAACCTGCTGACCGACTTTCGGTCTTGACTTGATTTCGGTCACGATGGTTAATCACATTGAGTTTAAAGAATTGTATGGGATATTGTAATGTAGACACAATATGCACTCTCTAGTCATTAAATAAAGAAATTAAATATTATATTTGGACATTATTACACACAGCACCATCTAGTTTCGAGTAAGGTATAAGGCTTGTGATACGGATACCTGATAGGTGTTGGTATACTACACATATAAACACCCCTATTAGGACTCGAATGCGCGACCGCTGGCGCAGAAAGTAGGGCTATTACAAACACAGCCAACCATGTCATTTAAGACATATGGCTGTATTTGAATAGGGACTCGAACTACAACTGTAGTCGCATATTCTATCAGCTATCTGCAATGTGGTATCTCCATAAATAATATCACAAACGTAGGGTTGCTACAAACTAACAGTACGTATGTGGCGAGCAGGGGTGTGGTGCGTGGTGGTGATGGCGTGCGTGGCGGCGGCGGCGCCGCGCGGCGCGCTGGCGGCGGCGGCGCCGGCGCTGCTCACGCTGGCCGCCATCGCGCGCCAGCCCGTCTCCGACAAGAAGCTGGCATTCTCGGTACGTGCCTGCTGAGTTCTCGAATTCTTAAATCTAACCTTGCTTCTAAATATGTTGCAATTCATCTTTGTTTCAGACTTTTTTCAATTTTAATTTGTGTTTTTTGTAATAGAATTGCAAATTATCTAATTGGTCAATCTAGTTTCCTTCTCATAAACGATCTACGAAACGTATTATGCAGTATATAATGTCTTCCCATTCTCTTTAAAATGCATTAATGTGTTATCCTTATATATTTAATGTACATTTTTGGAATATTTTTGGACCAGTAACCCCTTAGTGAATACAGGAGAAGTTCATCCGGCTCGAAGGATCACTATGAATTTAGTATGTTGTTTGGTTTTTCCGAGTGAAATATAAAATACATGTATTTACTTCTAAAGTGTTTATAAAACATACCTTATTGCTTAGAAGTTATAACGTTAGAAACCCAACACATGTGATACATAATTACAGAACTTTAAAATAAAAACTCTTTAAAATGTGTGTCTGTTTGTTACATCAACGAAACGGCTACACTGAAATACTTATCCTGTCAGATAGCTGATATATTAAAGATAAAGTATAGAGTATTAGAGTTCGGCACAAGCAATTGGAGCTTCTGTGCGCAGGTGCCGCTGGTGCCGTGGCTGCCGGGCCTCAGCATCCTCATCAACGTGTACCTCATGCTCAACCTCGACCACATGACGTGGCTGCGCTTCGCCGTCTGGATCGCGGCCGGTGAGCCTTCATCTTCACTTTTTAAATGGAAACTGACTTTGATTTATTTTTCAAGATTTTCGCGGTTTATTACAGTTGTTATACAGTGTTTAAATGTTGGATCTATATCAATATTATGAAGAGTTTATTTGTTTGGTTGAACGCGCTACTCTCAGGAACTTCTGGTTCGAATTGGAAATTTTACTTTACACTAAAATCAAACTAAAAGTGTTTGATTTTTAGTGTTGTGTTTATGAAGGATATAGGCTACATAAACATCATATGGAAGAATTTTAAAAATGTTCGAACATCGGAAACATCAATTCATGATCTTTTAAATAAAAGACGTATTACTTTAATGACAAGTTCTTTTTTGGCCATGGTTTTCAATCTTACTAAGACTAGCCAACTGCGAGGGAAATATTATAGTGAACAAATGCACAGTCTGTTCTTTTCACTCTCATAATCCGATGGGACAGTACTTCGACATGACCAGTGAGAATAAAAAAAATAGTACTGACCTAACGAACGTGGGTGAAACACTGCCAACTTTCCTACTATTGAGAACCCCTAATAAAAAACCCAATAACAAACATTGCTCAATCCACGGTTCGATCCCAGGACTCCGGATATGCCACCGTACACGCCAGCCACTACACCTCCTCGCGATGTTTTCCTTCACCGTCTGACAAGTAGGAATCACTTTAGAAATGATTCGCCCAAGAAAATATCAGTGGTCCGAGCAAGCGAGGGCGGTACCACTGGGCTTTGTTCGAATATACAATCAGCAAACTTGTTTTTATTCTGTAATACTGTTTAATTGAAATTATATAGTCAAATTATACCACAAAATATAAATTGGGCAATGCCAAGTAAATGTGTACGTGATAATAGTATTTTTTATACATGACTGAATTGCTAATGCGTGTTAGCGGTTCGTTGTATCAAGTATGTCATTTAGAACGGAATAACTTAACTAATGATAAATAAACATGGATATGTAAATACTTAATACGAAGTAATCATTTTTTTTAATTTTTTTTAATTTATTTAAGTTGACAAACAGTAATCACAATAAGTTTAACATAAAAGAACAGACACAATATAAACATTATCAATTGTGACACCAACACCGTCAACTCCAGTTTACAATTTATAATATTATAAAGCACACATTAAGAAAATGGTAGGTATACATAATTTTATAACATTTAAATTCATATTCAACAAAGATTAAATTCACTTAATACATAAGTTATGTATATATACGTTTACTTTTATAATATTAATGCAATAATTTTAAAATTTCTTTTTTAAATTTAGCAGCTCTTGCAAACAAAATATCCACCGATAAGAAGTGCTCATTATATACATCAGCAATTCTATGCAAGGGTGAGCGCTTACCACCATTGGTTCTACACAATGCAGTGGCAAATATAGAATGTGGATTACGAGTGTGCGATCTAGTAGGAATCCTATAATATAATTTATTATTTAGGGGAACACAATCATACTTATTATGACATAAGTCATACAGCAGCATCAATTCAAGATATGTTCGTCTTGATTTAAGAGTGGGGAGTTTGTATTTATCTAACATTTGATTATAAGGTAACCGCGAAAAATGACATTTATAATACATACTACGTAAGAATTTTCTTTGAACTATCTCAAGCGCATCTATGTATTTATTATAATATGGGTTCCATATAGGCACAGCGTATTCGAGTTGTGGACGTATAAGTGATTTATAAATATGAAGATATGTTGAAGCTCGCTTAAACTCATTACAAGTGCGCATCGCAAATCCGTATAATTTATAAGCATTGCTGATTATATAATCGATGTGCATATTTAAATGTAGCTTTCTATCCAGTATAACCCCAAGATCTCTGATGTGTTCTACAACCTGTAGACGTTCACCACATAACATATAGGAAAAACTGCTGAGTGTCCTTTTTTTTGTAAAAGTTATAGCTTTACATTTATTTAAACTAAGTGCTAATTTATTTTCCGTGCAGTAAGCTGAGAATCTGTCAAGATCCTCTTGCAGTTTCCTGTGGTCATCTGAATTTTGAATTTTATGATATATTTTAAGATCATCCGCGTATAATAAAAAGTAACTAGACCTGAAGCAGTGGTGAATGTCGTTTATAAATAATATAAATAATAATGGCCCTAATATAGAACCTTGTGGCACACCAGAACTAATTGGTACGAAATCGGATTCATATCCATTGATCATTACTTTTTGAGTACGATTTGTTATATACGATTTAAACCAACGCCACAAGTTTCCGCGTATTCCATTGAAGGCAAGTTTCTCAAGAAGTATTTTGTGATCCACTCTGTCAAATGCCTTTCGAAAGTCGGTATAAACACTGTCTAATTGTATGTTAAGATCTAGTGCTTCAAATAGATGAGTAGTATAAATTAATAAATTTGTTGTAGTAGAGCGCCGCTGTACGAATCCATGTTGCTGTTCTATTATATTTTTATGTAAAGATGGGTAAACATTATTATGAACTAATCTTTCAAAAAGCTTCGACAGAGTAGGTAGGATGGATATGGGCCGGTAATTTATAATGTCACTTTTAGTACCACCCTTATGTATCGGAACGATCCGCGCAGATTTCCAGACAAGCGGAAAAATCCCTTCACGTAAACAACAATTAAATATTATTTGAAGCGGCCTAGAAATAGAATCTGCAACATTTTTTAAGAATATTGGCGGAATGCCGTCCACTCCTGCTCCCTTACTAACATCAAGTGCTCGCAGTTCTTTGTTAATCTCATCTTGGGTTAAAATAATATCACTAATAATTAAATCTGAATCATGATTTTTATCCGGAATGTCATCAATATGAAAATTTTCCTCAACTGTACTAGGTTCAAATACTGATAGAAAATAATTGGAAAATAACTCGCATATCTTTACAGGATCACTGGTAGTGTCCTTTTTATATGAAAATGAAGTTGGCAGGCCCCAATTGCTTCTAAGATTATTAATATAGGTCCATAAATAATTAATGTTATTACGTATATTGCTTTCAACCATATCCATATATTTCTTATAACATTTACGCGACTCTAATTTGAATCTCATTCTGTACATAGAAAACTCTTCATAGTCAAATTTATTTTGGTAGACTTTCCATTTAATCCAACATTGGGTTTTATTTTTATATATATGAATTAAGGCAGCCGTAAACCAAATGGGATACTTAGAATTTTTTATTATTTTTGTAGGTATACAGCTTTTGATTATAGAGAATAAAGTATTGTATAAAATAGTAACCGCGTTTTCAGCTGATTTATTCTCTAAAACCTTCACCCAGTCAACACCATTTATTTCCTTATTAATTAATGAATAATTAGCATTATTATAATTGTACTGCTGTTTAGGAATAGTTCGCAGTGGTTTAACATGCTTATTAATCGGTACCAGTACATAGAAAGGCGGGTGATGTTCGTCTATCGGCAGCAGCGACATAGGAACGAGTGAGGATCCACAATCATTAATATTAGTAATAAAAAGATCCAGTATTCGATCATTGCTATTTTTAAATTTATTTACTTGCAAGCAATTGAGCATAGACATAAAATTTATTAAATGAGTATTAGATTGGTTGTATGTATTCATTATAATCGGTTCTAAATGTACACCACTCTGCCGCCAATCTAAACTGGGTAAATTGAAATCACCTGCAACTATAAATGAATTTATATCGGGACTATAAAGAATGTTTTCCAAGTAATCGAAATATGAAGCATATACCTCGGAATTCATACCAGGCGGAATGTACGCTACGCTTATAACACAACAATAATTTCGCATTCTTAATTCAAGTAAGATATGATCAATAAATGGAGACGGGGATGCGGGCGCAGAGGAAGCGGGTGCCTGAGCTGCGCAAGCGCCGCGCGGCATGGCCGGCAGCCCCCGCCGTACCGCTACTAGCACCCCGCCCCCATCTCGCCGTCCGCAGCCAACGCGATTTCTGTCACATCGAAACACTATGTAACGTCCGTCTATGTATTCCGAATCACTAATATTTTCATGGAGCCACGTCTCTGTCAAAATGATTACATCATAGTCATGAAGCAAAATATTCATATATAGGATGTGTAGTTTAGTCCTAATTCCCCTACAATTCTGGTAATATACAGATAATACACTATTAGAACTATCCATTATATAAAGCTGTTCTATGATATATAATATTAAAATAACAATGTCGTACAGAATGTTCACAAATCGCACACTCGCATCCAATCTTAAACAGCAATCGTAGGCAATTATAATCACGAAGGTAAGGACGGTAATTTACAGCAACTAAATGCAGTGACCACATTATGAGAACCAACACTATAATATAACATATTTTATTACATACAAGGTTATAGTAGCGGCTCTTGTATATACATTTGTCCTTACAATATACTAAATTGAATCCCTTATACAACAAACACGTCCCGTCGATAAATAGATTCACCCACATTAATACACTGGCTATTCTAAATCTCAAAATAAACAAGTTAATATCTTTAACTATACTTATATAACACTTACATTTATCCTTACAATATACTAAACTGAATCTCTTATACAACAAACATATCTCATCGATATAGTATAGATTTCCCCACACTAATACACTAGCTATTATAAATCTCACAATAAATGACAAGTTAACATCTCTGAGTATATTTATATAGTAACAAAAAATTGAATGGTGAAAACATATAAAAATAAAGAAACAAACCTGCTTATTTTCTTGCGAAGGATTGGCAAATTTTATTATCAATATCATGCACCGTACGTACAGCAAACACCGGGGACGTGTCCGTTTGTCGCACCAATACGGTATCATTCAATCATTTATTTTGTAAAAATCTATTACGCCTTTTTTCTCGTAAATTTGTTGTAGCTCTAGCGACGACGTAAGCCATGTTACACTGAACACCATCTCTTTCACTCCTACGCATAAATTATTACCCCTCTTTTTAGCATGATGTTTAGGTAAACAATTCATACAAGTATTGACACGATTCGGCGGGCCAATCTTTAAAGCAGTTAATGGTATTGCAGTTAGAACTGCAACGTAAATAATTTGTATTATACATTTTTATCATTATCTCTTCAATTATTTATGTAATATATATATATATATATTTTTAAAAGGGATTAATAGGAAAAAAAATACCTTTCGATTGAGATATTAAACGCCTATTTCAAATGACTGTACACTAAAATATAAATAAATTAGCTTTAATTGTTTCTCCTGTAAAATTTGTTTTTTGATATAACCGCTTTATTGCCCGGGGCCGACGATATCTCTTAAGCTACTTATTGTAATTTAATAAATCATCAATTTAATACGTCATATTGCCTTGATGGATCGCTCCTTATAGGCTATGTTGAATGATGTAACACTAAAGCCATTATGGCAGCCTTTAATGACTTAAAGATCTGCATACAATATAAATGAAACTTACTTTTCGGATTTTGTCGCGGATTTATTTTGATTTTTAGTTCCCGACGTTTCGAATGCTTTACAGCAATCATGGTCACGGGAGAGACTAAGATATTTGACGTCTCATAGGTTTATATACTTGTTACAGACAGTGCCTACCCACAATTTACAAATTTTTTTTGAAAATGGCATCAACAAAAATTTTTTGTAAAAAAAAATTTTTGAAAAAAAAATTTTTGTAAAAAAAATATCCGAAAAGGTAGTGTTAAAGTGGGTTTTAACTGAATACTGGGGCGGACAACAAATGACTTATTTATTTGAATTTCAGAAAAAAGTATATTTCGTTATAATAATATACATTATGTACGTATCGCTTGGATATAAGTTTAACTTTAAAGTTAGGAAGTGAATGGTGAATGCGCGCCGGCGCGGGTCGACGCATTATATATGGTTGCCCCTCTGTCCCCGCTCCCGCTCAGTTGCATCGTAGACAGGTAGTTTCATTTATAATGTCGAATATTCGCGTAAATCTAAGAAAGTATTATCTGCATACAAGTAGAAATATATTAGAGTACGATTTTATTTGTAGTTGGGTTTAGTTTATAAACTTATTTTATAATATTGTTTAATGTTTATAATATGTACGTATCTAAAGTTATATATGTGTAGTATATCAACTATCTAGTATTCGTAACACAAGCCTCGTAGCCTAACATAAATGTTTTTTCCCGTCTACTCAAAGCTGTACATTAAATAATAGTCATTATTATCGACACGAATCTAAAGTATTTAGAATTTACGTCTGTCTGTAGTCAACTACATACGCTACAACTACGTATTGCGAGAAAAAACTAGACGGATTTCGATGAAATATACTACGATGATAAATTAATACCCCGCTTAACATAAAGGGTACTTTTTAGTGCATAAAAATATGAAAATTTCTATACCAACCGATAAACCAGAGAGAAACGCGAGCGAGGATGAGGGTTAAGGTACATGTAATTCTGTACATTGCAAAGTTACAAACTTAAGTCAAGAAGAAGTGGCGAAAGAAATGTAATAGGTTTTTTTATTTTTTCAATTCTAAACAAAATTGTAAATTACAATAATTCTCACATCGCGCGATGGCTTTTAGGCTATCGGTATACATGCCAAGGTTATTCTATAATAGTTTAATGCGTGATAAAAATATTTGAATTTAGTATGCTAAATAATGTTTTTTAATTTAACTTCTGAATGTAATATTATAAGGAAATATTGAATAAATTATTTCTATATTCTATATTATATTCATTTATTTAGACGCAATTAGTCCTTCGCTTCTAATATACTAAGTATATGTGGAAACAAGTAGTCTGTCGTACGCTGTCCCCACACAAAGTCCATGTGGTTCATACGTTCCAATTCAATGAGGATATATTTCTTAACATTTGGCAACTGCGCTCTCAAAGTGGCTACATCGGCTAATGTTGATATTCTATCGTTTTTCGCAGCAACTAAAACTACAGGCATGGTCACTTTCTTCAAATCATAGTTGGGGGGTTTTGTTGAGTTATATATTCTCATATTTTCCTTGGGTCCGAAGTCATACCTCGCGAAACGGTGTCCAAGTGAAACTTGAGCAAAGTGATACAAGTTCATTCTCGTAGTGCTCGATGGGAAATGTTTTACGACTATGTTGTTAAATTTGGAATCATATTCTCGACTATTATAACCAAACAAAGGAAATAGCATCCCTAAAACGCAAACCTCATATTTAAATATAAATTGTTTGCAAACTAATTGACTTAATTTGCCAGATGTTGATACATCACTAAAAATCTCGTTTACACCTAAAGTTATAGCTTTAGCGTTTATAACTGGGGCCGCTTCTATTATACCAGATAATGGCAGAGGGATGTGATCTAAGTAGCAAATGGGTGCGAGGGCAATAAGAAAGTTTACTTTGTCATTGTATTCAGGTCTCGTAGATCCTAATACGAAAAATATAGTGGTACCTTGCGAATGTCCAATTGCATTTAACTTGGGTGCCCCTGTTTCCTTCAATACTGTATTTATTATTGCCGGAAGGTCATAATATCCATGTTCGTGAAAGGAGTAATACCAAAACGCAGGGTCTCTGTCTGGGTTCAATGTGGTGTGGCGTCTGGAGTACCGGTTACCACGGACATTGCCGAACCAAATGTCGTATCCTAGTTGGGCCAGCGTCACACCCAGCGACGTGCTCCCTCGAAGTAACCAAGTATCACTTGTATCAGTCAGGGCGTGCATCAGCAATATGGGAAGCCCCCGGTTTCCACGAATGTGAAATAATCCAAGGATGTATCCATCTTCTGTGACCACATTAAATTTTTCAGCTTGGAAGCCATTTGTCGCAGCTAGCTCAATGAAATCGGGCGCTAAATTGTTTGATGAATATAAGAATTTATTCTGCGCATTTGTATTTTTGTGAATAATTAATGCTGCGGTTAAAGTAAGACGTAGTATCATCGTAACTATTCGACACTATCCGTAAAGCGAAACGTAAATTCACAGTAAATTGTCAACTGAAGACGCCTAATTTCTGCTCCGGACGATTCCGATGTGAACTGAATACAATAAAAGATAAGTTAACGGTTACCTTTACTGTTTGATCAAATTTACATTCATATATACTTATTACTTATAATATAAAGCTGAAGAGTTTGTTCGTTTATTTGTTTGTTTGAACGTGTTAGGGTTTATTTTTTTATAAATTTTCCAAATTGACATATTCAATCCCTTCTAAGAGATAAAGTTGTGTGTCTCGTCAAAATGAAGCTACTTACAAATAATAAGCTTGATAGTAGATGAATGTAAAAAAATGTTCTAGGGAACCCGGACTTTAAAAATAGAATTTAAATTGGCATGTTTATATTTTTACTTAATATAATGAGTTCCGATGGAGGATTGTTTTGAACTATATGTCTGTTTATATACATAATATATGAATTATATATGTATGTATGTTATATGTATATTGTATATATTCGTATGTACGTCCTTCCGATACTATGTTCCATCGCAGCTACTAAACGGCTTAATTAATTTAATAAATAACATTTGTACATACGCCGTTTTCCACGTTCTTGATAACGTGACTCTTATAGGCTATTTGGACATGATTAAAATTTAAACCTCAAAATGGCAAATTCAAAAGTATATATATGTATATAGTAAGTACCCGGCAATAAATATTGCACATCGACCTTAGGAAAGAAACCGTCGGCTAATTTCGACTTTGTAGAGCGTTATTTCATTCGCACGAAAATCTGTTAGTCCGGTTTGTATTAGGAGCTGTAAAACAATTATAATTTTCTGTGTATTTATAAAAATTACTTATTTATGAAAATACATATTTTTTTTCTACAAGTGTTGTCTTTAAGTTGTGGAAAAATAAAATAAAAAGATCATGTTTATGTACTTTTTTCTTCAAAATTTGCCTATTCTGTAGAGGTATTCAATTCGTTTGAGACTTTTATGCTTTTCCATGAGAAGTTTTCGATTGTTTTCCATTTTAGTGAACCGAACTCATGAAGTATTTTTATCAACGTTTTTCAGACCAATTGTAATTAATAGGCTCAGATAATTTAGCTTTTATTGATTTTACAGTCGTACACCATTCTTCAAATAACATCATAATCAAAATCGTCTATAACTAAACGAAATTGCTTTTTTGGGTCTATCTTTTTTCCGAGAGCTAAATAAAATTATTGCAGTAGGTGTTTCAATATTAAATTCGTTTAATATATTGTTCAAAGTTCTTCTTGAAATTTCAGTGGCATTTGCAACTCGCTCTTAAACCTTCTTGAAATAATTACCTACATTTTCAATCAATTTTTTTTAATCTCTCATCATCGGTTACAAAATATTTATAAACATTGAAGATAGTTTCGCGTGACTGTAAAGGTTTACCTAATTTTTATAAAAATGCTATCGTACAATATTAAATTATTAAAAGTTGGGGTTTTAACAACTCTATACTATATATTTTTGACTGAAATGTGACAAACATCACATAGATATTGTGAGACAGAGATAACGCTCTACGAAACCGAAATAGGCCGACAGTTTCTTTCCAAAGGTCGATGTGCAATATTTATTGCCGGGTACTATACATAATTATCAACGAAAGCTTGTTATTCTGTGTCATAATTAAATTATAATTTATAAAATCTTTATTCTAAAATTTTTATAAATTATAATTCAAAAGAATCTGTCAAAATCTAAGCATACTTTGATTTGATTAAATTATCTTTAATTTGCAGTAGTGTAGCTTAATGCTTTAAAATAATCAAAATTCAATTTATATTTTTAGCAATTTTAACTTAATTTTCTTATATCAAATTAATACTTAATTTAAATTATGAAATACAAAAATGTAACTTAGCATAAACAATTTATAGGTAAGAAAATATACATATTATTATAATAGCAACACTACGTAATACTTTTGAATAACAAATATTAAAATAAAAAATTATAATAATACTAGCTAAAAATAATATAAGGTACTCTGATGCCATTTTCAAAATTTTTGTAAATTGTGGGTAGGCACTGTCTGTAACAAGTATATACACCTATGAGACGTCAAATACCTTAGTCTCCCCGTGACCATGATTGCTGTAAAGCATTCGAAACGTCGGGAACTAAAAATTAAAATAAATCCGCGACATAATCCGAAAAGGTAGTTTCATTTATAAATATACTTTTTTATGATTATTTATCGAACTTAAAATTTAAATATATTTCCAGTATGTACTTTGGGAGAAATATATACCCAATATTATACAACAGTACGAAATACATGATAGCTCAATGTACTTAATTGTCTTATTTATTACTAGCTTCGCTCAAGTTCGTCCCTAGTTTTAGCAAAAAATAAATAAAATTTCTAAAATAAAAGTAGATTAGGTTACTCCTTATAACATTAGCTATCTGCAAGTGAAAGTGCCGTCAAAATCGGTTCAGCCGTTTCAGAGATTAGCCGGAACAAACAGACAGACAGACGAAAATTGAAAAAATAGATTGTTTGACGTAGTACCGCATAATATACTTTCATATACTTCATTTAGTGAAAAGCTGTTAATTTGAAGTTAAAGACCGCCACTTCAATTTTATTAGGATGTGTAGATTATTGAATAATAAAATACATTACGATCTTCAGAAAAGTAAATTATTTAGAAATATTCCGTCGCACTTTCTTCTCGCTAACCCATTTTTTTTTTTCGTATATTGTATCTGCTTTACTTGGCACATCAATGAATATTTTATTTGAAATAGTTTTTGATGTGTTCGTACATTGAGGTACTACTCGTACACACCAATGACATTTTTTTCGTTCCATAACAAAAAATAAAGAACCTAATCCACGAAACAAAACTTCTCACGAACTTATGCCCATGCAGCTGTTTTGATATGACCACAAATGACGTCACGCGCTCTAAGATGACATAACGTGGCATTTTGGCAGCATTTTTAAACAAATAATATTAAAACTTGATTTTAAGTACCTAAAAGGCTTTAAATCAATGATATTATAAGTTAAAAGTTGTAGATACGTTACCTAAACGACATTCTATCTTCAAAAACGGCACACTAACGCACACATGAATACAGAATAACTAAAAATATTGCAATAACACACTACATTACGATTAGTCGTCAAAATAGGATGGCATGATTCAAGTATCGCCAGTGAAAAAGAGACAAATATAATTCTCGACAGTGCGTCGTCAACGCGTTGGTAGGCCAATAGCTTAGTTTTAGTGTGCCACTTTTTGAGCGCGTATGACTTATCTACACCTCTTTTCCTTTAAATAAAAATTTATTTTTTATAGTAATAATTATCCGCACAGAAATAATTTAAACTCCTCATTTAAATCGCGCCCCTTCTATCTTTGTACTATTTCTTACACCTTAAGGTCTCCAGGTCTTCCAGACAGGAAGAGATCGCTCCTTTAGCGATAAGGCCGCCTCTTGTGCATTCCAATCTGTTTTTGTATTATATTTCTCTTCTTTACTGAGTGTACAATAAAGATTATTATTATTAACATTTGAATTTAGTAAGATTATTTGTTTTTCGATTTATTTTTTGAATGTAATATATAAGGAATTAAATAAATTATCTGTATATTACATTTATTTAATTAGACGAAATTAGTCCCTCTCTTCTAATATACTCAGTATATGTGGAAACAAGTAGTCTGTCATATGTTCTCCCCACGCAAAGTCCAAATGGTTCATACGTTCCATTTTAATGAGGATATATTTCTTAACATTTGGCAACTGCGCTCTCAAAGTGGCTACATCGGCTAATGTTGATAATCTATCGTTTTTCCCAGCAACTAAAACTACAGGCATGGTCACTTTCTTCAAATCATAGTTGGGGGGTTTGGTTGAGTTATATATTTTCATATTTTCCTTGGGTCCGAAGTCATACCTCGCGAAACGGTGTCCAAGTGATACTTGAGCAAAGTGATACAAGTTCATTCTCGTAGTGCTCGATGGAAAATATTTTACGACCATACTGTTGAATTTGGGACCATATTCTCGTCTATCATAACCAAACAAAGGAAATAGTATGCCTAAAACGCAAACCTTATATCTAAATATAAAATGTTTGCAAATTAAATTACTTAATTTGCCAGACGTTGATACATCACCAAAAATCTCGTTTACACCTAAAGTTATAGCTTTAGCGTTTATAACTGGGGCCGCTTCTATTATACCAGATAAAGGCAGAGGGATGTGATCCAAGTAGCAAATGGGTGCGAGGGCAATGAGAAAGTTTACTTTGTCATTGTATTCAGGTCTCGTAGATCCTAATACGTAAAATATAGTGTTACCTTGCGAATGCCCAATTGCATTTAACTTGGGTGCCCCTGTTTCCTTCAGTATTGTATTTATTATTGCCGGAAGGTCATAATATCCATGTTCGTGAAAGGAGTAGTACCAAAACGCAGGGTCTCTGTCTGGGTTCAATGTGGTGTGGCGTCTGGAGTACCGGTTACCGCGGACATTGCCGAACCAAATGTCGTATCCTAGTTGGGCCAGCGTCACACCCAGCGACGTGTTCCCTCGAAGTAACCAAGTATCACTTGTGTCAGTTAGGGCGTGCATCAGCAATATGGGAAGCCCCCGGTTTCCACGAATGTGAAATAATCCAAGGATGTATCCATCTTCTGTGACCACATAAAATTTTTCAGCTTGAAAGCCATTTGTCGCAGCTAGCTCAATGAAATCGGGCGCTAAATTGTTTGATGAATGTAAGAATTTATTCTGCGCATTTGTATATTTGTGAATAATTAATACTGCGGTTAAAGTAAGATGTAGTATCATCGTAACTATAGGACACTATCTGTAAAGCGGAACGTAAATGCACTGAAAATTGTCAATTGCAGGCACCTAATTTCTGCTCCGGACGATTCCGATGTGAACTGAATACACTACGAGATAAGTTAACGGTATATAAAGTATTATTATAACAAAATAAATACCATTACCGTTTAAAACCAAACATTATCTTGATCATTATTTGAAATAAAGAATTTAAAATTTAAATTGGCATGTTTATATTTTTACTTAATACAATCAGTTCCAATGGAGGATTGTTTTGTATTGTATGTCTGTTTGTATATATAATATATATGAACTATATATGTGTGTGTTATATGTATATTGTATATACTCGTACCTATATACATCCTTCTGATACTATGTTCCCTCGCAGTTACTAAACGACTCAATTAATTTAATAAATCACATTTGTTATAGGTTATTTGGATATGATTAAACCTCAAAAAATGGCAATTTTATTTAATCTATAGTTCTTTGAAATTACGTTTACGTACAAGTACATAATTTTTAACGAAAGCTTGATATTCTTTGTCACAATTAAATCACCGGCATCATCAATATTTAAATCATAATCTGGAGATGTTCTAGACCTGTGGAACTGGGATGGGATGTTATGAGAAATGTTGCAAAGTGATCCCAGAGAACTCTGGGTCCAACTCCCTCATGTCATAATCAAAATTGTATTCCAAGTAAGCAAATCGGATATTCGGTTATTTATCCGTTTTTTTTACAAATTGTATTATTATTTTGCTCGAAACCGAAAGGCCCCTAAATTTTTTTTTTAAATAAATATGTTGGGACAATATTACACGCAGTGCCAACTAGTTCCGTGGTAAGCTACAAGGCTTTTGTTACGGATACCAGATAGTTGATATACTACACATATACAAAAATATACACAGAAATATAGAATAGCCTAAGTAATCCTTAGTATGAGTTGTATGAGAACTCTGTGAAACTTGAAACTTTGTTCTAGAAAAAGAACCGCGTTATATCCACAACAAACCTTAGTTTATATTATATACCATGATATGACAAAATTATAGATCAAAGCCGGAGCAGTTTCTCATAGTGCCTTCCATGTACCTTCTCTCGATTACTACTTCAATGTATTAGTGATTGAAAATTTTCGAGCACCGTAAATAAGTATATAAAATTAAAACAATTTTAATTCAGATGCAACACAAAATTGTCACTTGGTGCCATTAAAACTTCATTTAATCTAGCAGTCGTATCAGATTTGTCGTTAATTATAAATGTCATTTAAATCGAATAATCTATACACATATCTGAATTATTTAATCGCTTTAAAAGGTCTTATTTATATTTGAAATTGTTGAGAATTTGTTGTTAACGTCATTTTGTCATACGCGTGATTAATATTATATTTAATTTTACACTACTTAAGACTAGATGGCGTTGTACTTATATTTACTGTTTGTGAATCGCGCTATGGTTTCGTTATGCTAAGGAGTATATAAGTCTGTTTTCGATGAAATACATTTGTCTCGCTCTGAGGTACTGTAGCTTTATTTAGTATCGCTGGGCTGTTTGGCACCTTGTACTGTCTATGTACAGAAATAATTTTATTATAACTCACTATCGCTCTGCTCGGGTCGGGAATATTTTCTTGCAGGATAACTTTCTGATATCGGACCAAACTTCTATAAAATCTGTTCAGTAGTTCTCTCGTGATGCAGTCACAGAGGGACAGACGCATAAAAAGGCTATAAACTATAAATTCGGCCTCGGTATTAATAGTAATGAGTAATGACTATTGCTAAAGGTTTTTCACAAAAAATAATCTACAGATTTGACTAAGCTAGAATTTTATTATATTTATAGTAATTTTTTTTATTTATTTAATTAAAAGGACATACAATTTAATATCAATAACATTATAAACTAATTCGAAAGAGACATTATGCGTAACTACTGAAAACCATTGTATATCCTTAACAATTGAAATATATATGGGAACAAAAACACACGCATTCGTCTTCCCCAAGTAAAATCCAAGTGATTAAATTGCCGTCGAGGATTTATAAGGAAGTACACAACGTTACCTAATTGCTGTTTTAAAAGATCGACATCTGGAACCGTAGTTACGTGATCGTTTTGAGCAGCTAATAGAGCTGTTGGGCAAGTTATGTTGCTCAGTGCATATGGCGGTGGAACTGAGGAGTTGTAAATCATACGGTTTTTTTCACCTCCATAGTCAAAAGGAGCAAAAATTTTTCTATATCCAACCTGAAGGTAGTGATCAAGACTTCTGGCAGAGGTACCAGCAGGAAAGTGTGCATTGATTATTCGGAAAAATAATGGTCCTATTTCCACTGGATCGTAGCCAGCAAAAGAAGCATACAACCCAAGTGCACATACGTTGTATCCCATAATTGGTGTAGCGCAAAGCTTTCGTATAATTCTCGTAGGTGTTAAGGTGTCGCCTAGAAACTCATGGATATTAAATACGTTAAAGATTTTTTCTACAACAGATTTTAGTTCTATGAATGTTGCTATGGGCGGGGGAGAGTGATGAAGATAGCATACCGGAGCAAGAGCTATTATAACATTTAGTTTTATATTGTACTCTGGCCTCGTCGATCCCAATACGAAGAGTGCTGTGTTGCCTTGTGAATGCGCAATAGCAGATATGCTTGAAGCACCCGTTTTATTTAATATTGTATCTATAAAGGCCGGTAGATCATAATATCCAATCTCGTTAAAACTGAAATCCCAAAACGAAGCATCTTCGTCTGGATTCAAAGAAATGTGACGTCTCGAATATCTATTGCCTCTTGAATTTCCCATCCACACGTCGTAGCCGTTGTCTGCTAACGTTATCCCTAGTGAATTTGGGCCTCTCAGTAACCATGTATCTGTTGAATCCAAAATACCGTGCTGGAGGAATACAGGAGATGGACTTCGACCTCGGAGACGGAAAAGTGTTAGTATATAGCCGTCTTCCGTGATTACTTCATATTGTTCCGGTGTGTGTCCATATTTTACAGCCAGTTGTGTGAAATTTAATCTTGCATCTTCAGGTAGGAATAAATGGGGTAAATCAATATGATCTAAATTGTCATTACTCAGTACACAAATAGTTACATGGGTTAGTCCAAAATAAATTATTATATTCTTCATTACTTAAAAGAACTGTAACTTTTTAATCACTATAGATTTTATTAAGAATCAACACTATTCCCATAACTACTAAGCCTAGTGTTCATCTTTAAATGACAATAGTCATATGACCGTTTTGCGTAATTGTTATGTTTATATTGATATAAATATACAAGTATACTCCCGCAAAAGCAATTTCTACCAGTCTCATTTATTTTTTGCATTACTTTAGATAGGTGGTTAATCATTTTTTTCAAATTTGTCATTTGTACTGCGTCGACTATCTCCATTTTAATATGTAATTAATTTTACCAAACCTCATTAGAAACCTACGTATGTGACAGTTTTAGTTGGTCTAGTCTATGTAACAGAATTATTACGTCAATTCAAAATTGTCGGGCGAAAATAACCCATTTTTTAACGTCCCTCTGCTGGGCACGGGCCTCCCTCAGTACGAGGGGGACCAGGCCATAGTCCACCGCGCTGGCCTAGTGCGTGTTGGTGGACTTCACATGTCTTACGAAAACTTACTAGGCTTTCTCAGACATGCAGGTTTCCTCACGATGTTTTCCTTCACCGTAAGACAAGTGGTAATCAGGATAGAAATGATTCGCACATGAAAATATCACAGGTGCGAGACCCGGATTTGAACCCGCATAAGTCAGCTATACAAGCGAGCGCGTTACCGCTGGTCTACCACTGCCTCTATACTGCCAATAACGGTCACTGTGGTCGATATCTTATAGGATGACATAAGGCTGATTCTATGCTGTGTACAAATTAACATATTCTCATTGTGTTTAAACAAATTTCTAACAAATGAAGAACCATTTGATTTAAAATCTCATCTATGCATTAAAAAAATATGGAAATCAATAATAATAAAGAAGATATCGATGACCTCAGAAAAAATGCAGTGTAATAGAGTTCCATTTTTTGAAGGCTGATTAAATTAATAAAAAAAAATGTAATTTAAAAAAAACGCCGATTAGTGCCGAATTAATAGTGAACTTGTGACGGAAGTTTGTGTTTCGAAACGGTAACGGCTTTTATAGGTTTGTCAAATTTATGTCCCTACAATAAAATGTCCCTACAATACAATATGTTCTCATTAGGCAACTTCCTTTGTTAAAAGTCAATTACTAAGTAAATGATACTGATATAACAGTATAAAGTACCAAAATGATAAAAGTACTTGGAATTAAGGTCATGTAAGTTGTTTTATACGATATTATAAATGAAACTACCTTTTCGGATTTTGGCAGCAATCATGGTCACGGGAGAGACACTCTCTCCCGTGACTATTATTGCTGTAAAGCATTCGAAACGTCGGGAACTAAAAATCAAAAAAGAATTAGCATAATAATAAATGCGCATGTAGTATTTCTATATATATATATATATATATATATATATATATATATATATATATATATATATATATATATATATATATATATATATATATATATATATATATATAACGAATTATATGACGAGTTTAAAATCCACAAATGCGAAACTGAATGGTATTTTTAATATTTGGATTTACGAGTTTTCAGATTGCGATTGTTGAATTTGACGATATAGTAAATGCTCATACGTAGAAACAATTTTAATAAAAAAAACAGACAGGAAGCAGGCGCATAGTTTGAGTCCCACATAACCACTCGTGGTATGCGTCAATGCATTTCCAAACGTTAAAAAAATGGAAACGGTAATCATATCGATTTTATAAAAAACACGTCCGTCTTATTGAATCTGAACAAAAATCTAGTAATATTCGTAATCGGCACCCCCAAAAACCATGAAAACGATACCTATATTGATTTTATGAAAAATTTAGCCTAATATTGCTGGGCTGATGTGGAAACTGATGAAATTTTAAATTCTTATCTAAACGAGATAATGACATGCAGTCTCCCACAGTACATGTAGTACGAACCATTATAGATAAGTAGAAGTCAAATGAAACACTTAGAACAATCAAATTAAAAAGCGTCAACCCTTTCTAACGCGTACCGATCATACGCGATTGCTCTGTCTAGACACGTCCGTTGGCTGACTATATGTTTTATTGACTTTGGTATAGATATAGATAGATAATTTATAAGTATAGTCCCTAGGTCGTTAATTCTTGGTACGGAATAGATAGATAATAATATACACACGTATGATGTGTATGATTTATATATTAACTTCGCACTTAACTTTTCGTGAGAATAACAAAAACAACAAAAAATAATCCAGCGAAATTGATCCAGCCGTTCACGCGTGATGCCTGAACCAAGGGAAATATGGATTTTTATATTTTTAGATTATTCCATATATATATATATATACATATATATATATATATATATATATATATATATATATATATATATATATATATATATATATATATATATATATATATTTCCCCATTCAATATTTTTTCATTTTATTCCTGGCATCCTTTTATATACTCATACTACGAATACACAAATGTAGAACTGATGACATAATAATTATTAGCTACTGATTCGATTTGAAAAATTCTTTTTGTGTTGGATAGTCCTTTTATCAAGAAACGCTATATATTACATCCCGCTACGATCAATAGGAGCTGAACACCAATGAAAAATGTTGCAAAAACGGGAGAAAAATATTCCTTTTGAGAGCTTCCGTTGCGCGCGCTGCGTAAACGGTTACAGTTATGCAAAAATCATGTATGACGGAATTTTTCCTCTTTAACATTTCAAAAAAAAGTCCGCAATAGCATATGTCTATCTTTTAAGGTTGACTCGCTATAACTTTTTTTTATGGTAAACAAATTTGTTTTAAGATAATGCATTATTTGCGAAGGTGTTTATTGTTTAATAAACATGATATTAATCCTTATCCAAATAAATAAGTTCGTCACAAATATTTAATTTTAAACAAAATTGCTCTTGACATCATTTGGTTTCAATGAATATCTTTTGAGATATCATAGTTTTAACATAACTTCGCATCAAAATAATGATCAACGATGGTTTCTATTATTTAACTAGCGATTCGTTTCGCTCAAGTTCGTCCCTAGATTTAGCGTGAGTGAAGCCGCGGGTTCCGCTAGTTGTAAATAAATATGAGCATTGAGCAACATAAATTTAGTAATTGGAAATATATCTTGTCTTGTCTTGTCTTCAGCCCTTTTAACGTCCCACTGCTGGGCACGGGCCTCCCCAGTACGAGGGGGATCAGGCCATAGTCCACCGAGCTGGCCTAGAGCGTGTTGGTGGACTTCACATGTCTTTCGAAAACTTGCTAGGTTTTTACAGACATGCAGGTTTCCTCGCGATGTTTTCCTTTACCGTAAGACAAGTGGTAATCAGGAGAGAAATGATTCCCACGTGAAAATATCAGAGGTGCGAGACCCGGATTTGAACCCGCATCACTCGGTTATCCAAGCGAGCGCGTTACCGCTGGGCTACCACTGCATTTAAATATATCATACGTATATAAATAAAATTGAAGCGTCTGTTTTTTATTTCAAATTAACAGGTTTTCACTAAATGCATTATATGAAAGTATATACGGTACTTACATCAAAAAATCATTTTTTTTAATTTTTGTCGTTCTGTCTGTTTGTTCCGGCTAATCTCTGAAACGGCTGCCGATTTTGATGAGATTTTCACTCGCAGATAGCTAATGTTATATAGAGTAACTTAGTCTACTTTTTTTTAGAAATTTTACTTTTTTTTAACTTGCGGAACCTGCGGCTTCGCTGCTGGAAGGCTGCGGCGGAAAAGGTTGCTTGATGTTGCCCGTTTTTGGAGATTAAGTACCAGCTTTCAGCCCTTTTTAACCAACTTCATAAAAGGAGGAGGGAATATTAGTTCCGCCAACTGTTGGCCGATTTCAACAATTTTTCTTTTATACAGTAGGGTATACTTCCAATATGGTCCCATTGTCACCAAGTCAGGATCTGGTGATGGGATACAGAGAAATGGCCAGGTTAATAGCAGTTCAACTATAAAATTTGTTAGAAGCAATAGAATAAATAGCAATAAATTTAAATAATTCATAAGCCCAGAAGGTAGTTCAATGCTGGGAATATAATTCAAATGATTTAATTGCGAGCGTGAATAATTATAAAATTGTAGAAAATTATAGTAATCGCCTCCTTAAGGACAAGTCGGTGTAGTGGCAAGCAGTTAGTCTTAATGGCGGTATATCTGAAGGTCCTGGCTTCAAGTCATTTATCATTAGAGTAAAATGTGTATTCAATAACAATATAATTGGTAATAATTATAATTCATAGTCAATAATTCCACAGTAGAAGTAGTGGTAGCCCAGTGGTAATACGGTCACTTGGGAAACCGAGTGAAGTGGGTTCAAATCCCGGTTCTCGCACCTTACATGATTACCACTTGCCTGACGGTGTCGTAAAACAACGTGAGGAAATTATTATACGTGCGGCAAGGGATTGCAACAATCTGCCTGCGTCAGGGTTTCCGCCCGGTTACAATATTGGTGTCAAACGGTTACAGCTTAATTAGTGCGACTTATCATCTACGACTGCGTTGCCACTTACCATCAGATGGAACGTAGTCAAGCACTAATTCTGAATAAAACAAAAAAAAAGAAAAGGAAACCGGCATGTCTAAGAGAACGTAGCAAGTTTTCGAAAGAAACGTGTAGTCCGTCAACTTGTCCTTAGCTAGCGTGGTGGACCATACCCAGTGATCGTTCTGCCCACCAGAAAGGTGCCTTAATATAATGTTATATAGTTATAATTTATCTTAAATTATTCGTTTCAGGGCTAATAATCTACTTCACATATGGCGTTTGGAACAGCTCTGAGAGACGCAAGACGCTGGATTCAGTGCAATTAGCAGAAATGCACAATGATAGTCAAACAGCTCTGCTGCAGCACGGGGTAACCCAACATGCCTTGGGATGACAAATAGCTGGAAAAGTTGTTGGAGGTAAGGAAGGAGTGAAGTTGAGAGGTGCAGGAGATGTGACAGATGGAGAAGGGGAGAGTGATGTTCTGAGCCCCAGTAGTACTATTGTATCATTTGTATCTAGCATTTGAGCTTATCATTTAGTGGCACATTTTTCGTATTGTCTAAAATAACGGGTGATTTTTTAAGCGTTTGGTTTTTCATTTGAAAAAAAAAATACCATAATATAGTGTTAAATATAAAATTTACATTGGGAAGTTAAAAAGCATCACTTGCCATTTATTGTTTAAAAATTATTTCATGCAAATGTTGGCCTCAACTAGGTTTTAAATGATCCATACGCAAAGTCCAATTATGAGGTAATTTTTCAAGCATATCGGCTGGTATCCGGATTCAGCTTAAATATTCTCTTATGTACGCACCCTATGAGTAGCGGATGGTTTAATATCGAATAGTGTAAAATTGGTGCGGAATTTGGTCACAACTGCTTGGATAACTCGTTTCGAACCAGTTAGTAGGCCGCCTAGATCGTGCGATTTAATGCTCTTGGACTATTTTCTGTGGGGGTACGTAAAAACTCTTTTTTTATGCATATAAACTAGCATCAATTCGAGCACTAGAAAACAAAATTAACGTGTTATCCGTGATATTCCAGCCGATATGCTTGAAAAAGTACCTCACAATTGGACTTCGCGTATGGATCATTTAAAACGTAGTGGAGGCCAACATTTGCACGAAATAATTTTTAAAACATAAATGGCAAGTAATGGTTTTGAACTTCCCAATGTAAATATTATATTTAACACCATATTATGGTATTTTTTTTTTCAAATGAAAAACCAAACGCTTAAAAAATCACCCTTTATGTAGTATAATGAAGGTTTTTTGTATTCAAATCATTTAAATATTTACGTTATATTATAAAAATATTGTAATATAATATTGTCTTCAGTATTTGTTGAATCTTGCTTCGGAATTTTAATATTATTTTTATTAATAATGTAACTTAATTAGATTAATCCTTTTGATTTTCTAGGTAATAAGTCTTCATGTCATAGACTGTCATTTTTGTAAATCCAGTGTTCATGTAAACTACCATTATCAATGATATTATAAGTAAAAAGGTGTAGATACGTTACCTAAAGTCTAAACGACATTCTACCTTCAAAAACGGCACACTAACGCACACATGAATAACTAAAAATATTGCAATAACACACTACATTACGATTAGTCGTCAAAATGGGATGGCATGATTCAAGTATCACCAGTGAAAAAGAGACAAATATAATTCTCGACAGTGCGTCGTCAAGGAGAAAAGAAATTGTTGTTGCACTCTTTCTTTTCTGATGCCATATTTTAGAAACGTTATGTTTGTTTTGTGAAAATATTAAGATAAATAGTATACTTACGAATGATATGTGATTCCTTGACTTTTAAAAGTTTTGCTTGTATAATTTGTACAATATCTCATGACACACGACGGCATTTTTGAAGGATTCTATTTAAAACAGACACGTGCGAACACTTCCACCTACGACGCGTGACTAAGTTCAGGTGGGCCAATTAGCCAGGCTCAGGTGTGCCGCTTTTTGAGCGCGTATGACTTATCTACACCTTTTTTCCTAGTATATCAATGACCATTATAGTTTCAAAACTACAATTTATGGTTTTTATAGTTATCAATTCTTGTTTATGTTTCAATGTCAGTAATTTTCTATTTACATATCTCGTATAAAATAAAATGTTGCTATTATATAGGTTTGTCATCTGTTGAGTTTCTCGTCACCTTTTTTGTTTTAATGTTAGAAACATCTATATCATTAGTTACATTTACGATTTGTTTATTGTTTTATTAACACTACATACTTATAGAATCTCTTATGAGTTATGGTTCCTAAGGTAACTACCAAAGTATTATTTACCAGGTACATGACCAAAGTGTTACAGTACTTAATGAATTAAGTTTATTATAATATACTATATTATGCTTTGAACATTATTAAGTTTTAATTATTTTAACTCGAATCGAAGGACTCGAAGGGACTTCACGTTATTTTTAAGTGAAATAATGAAGCTATCAAAAATTTTATTTAACGTTTAAAAAATCAATATTTCTGGACTTCACTAATTATATTTCTTTAAGACATGATTATTTCATCGATACACACAAAATATCGATTTAGTAGTTGTGTAGGATTTTGGCAGTATTTACGGGAGTGAATTTAAAATACGTTTTACAACAATATTTGAAAATTAGATGTACCTACCTAAATATTGTTATAAAATACTTAATACTTAATTAAGATTTATTAAATTGACAATTTACACGTATTGTTTAAGAAATAACTAAATTAGCATCAATATTAATCAGTAAAATAAATTGTATGTTTTAATTACAATCTTGAGCGGTTACGTAACTGACTTTACAACAGAAGTTAACAAATAGATACCAATGTACAAATATGTAGGTATAATACCCTTTAAAATTATGAAAACTTCTACTAAAATTAATGCAATAAAGTCATACTACATAAATTACAATAAATAATTGTATGAACGCTAAGCTTAATGTAAAATTAACAAAATATTTGATACTAACCTTTAATAACAATATTTTAACCATAAATACTACCTTTAGAGTGTTGGGAAAACTAATCATCAAAATTATAATTATAGTACGTATCCTGATATCCAGACCACAGAATCTTCCAGTACTATTATCCAGAATGATGTGGCAAAATTGCACATCGAATCCCGACTATAATTCTTGATGTCCAACGACTATTCTTTATAAATCCTTGATTTCTTAATTACAAAATGCTGAATTCTTCGCATCCAGGCTCGAATAAGGACCATGTTTTTTTTTATGGGATAAAGGGGGCAAACGGGCAGGAGGCTCACCTGGTGGTAAGTGATCACCTCCGCCCATGGACATCTGCAACACCACAGGGCTTGCAGATGCGTTGCCGGCCTTTCAGGAAAGGGAGGGATGGAGGAGGGAGAAGGACGGGAGTAGGGATGGGTAGTGGGCCTCCCGGACTCTCACTTACCGGACGAAACGCGACAGCATAGCTGCCACTTCACGCCGGTCTCCTGTGAGAGAGTGGTACTATACGGGGCGTGCCGGCTGATTCCGCGTCTATCCGAAGGTAACAAGCATGGCACTACCACTTTTACCATGTGTAGGATTTTGGCAGTATTTATGGGAGTAAATTAAAGTACGTGTTCTCGATGCAGTTATAAATTATATTGTAAGAAAAATTAGAACATTATGATGTACATGTAAGTGGTGCGGTAGACATAAAAATTAAACGCTAAAATTTGTTGCTGCAATAATAAATCAGGCGTTTGCCTGAACAGTAGTTAAGTACTTATGTTTAGTAACATACTTGTTTTTTGGATTCCTAATCTAATTTTTATTTCTTCTCCATTCAACATGACATTGGAGAAGTAATCTTTAATTAACTGATAATACGCGTACGCGTACGAATACGATTTCAAGTCATTATCCAAGCGAATAAATTGAATTTGGTTTAAAGAATGTCTTAAAAAAATAAGTTATTCAATAAACTAAAAATCTTCAATAAACGAATAAAAAAAACTTGATAAATTTGTGACAAGCAGACTATGTACTTAGTTTATATTGTAATAAATTTTATTTTTTCTTAATAGATGTAAGTAGTGTGAGGAGTTATTTAGAATTTAGTTAAGATTTTTATAAAATTTGTTACACAATATTATTGTAAAGAAATCCGGTTTAGATATGGTGGCATTTATAAAATTATGAAATTAAAATTTAATTTAAGGCATGCTAGAACTCTTTTTTATTTTTCGTTTGAACATTTTGTAGCTTATCTGTCCCAAGCAATATATTTCGTACGTCTCGAGCGTCATAAATGCGCAAAACACTCGTCGTCTCAATTATTACAAACTCCAAACTACTAATTCACTGAGGTTTTAATATAGAATTATTCACTTTTAAAGTTTAATTCTATAGGTATACAGACATTTTACTTTAAAAAGCCGAGACGATGGTGACTAAACCTGGCTTCGGATTTTGTTATTTACGATAAGTTAATATGTAAACTAATTAAAAACCTTAGACAAGTATGTCTTTAAAAATGGCGCAGACCTTAGACTATATGTAAGTTTAAGTGTTTTGTTATGATCAACCTGAGCTGATGAAGGAGCCAGGAGGTAGATAGAGGAACATTTGTGCACCTATATAGAGTTTTTTTAACAACAACGTACTGTGTGTTACTTAGATCTTACAACTATTTAAATATCTGTATAAGTATAATCATCTGCGATGTGTTTCTTTATATACCTCTTGTGCTTGTTACAAAATACTTATCCTCCAGTAAGCAGATGAGTAAAGGACTTCTTTACATTAGATCTTAGACTATAAGTATTATTATGTAATAATTCACTCCCATACTATTATAAAGTTTAGGCTGTGAACCCAAAATGTGTGCTTATTAGAATTTTGCTTTTGATTCGTGTTTAATCATATTATGGAATAAAATAATAATGCCTTATAATTTTTTTTTATTTCTACCTTCAACATCAGGAATCTTTTTTATTAGCTGTTTATTTATTTATTTATTATACTTTTAAAGATATGATATTACTATTAAAAAATTTGAAATATAGAGTTTTTGAGAATCCTTACTATTAATAACGATAATTTTATCATTATTCTTGACATAAACCTATACAAAATAAAAACTTCTGAACTTTTCGATTTTTTTGTTGATTATCACTTTGATGCACTGATACAACCCCAACGAAAAAACTTTAACTTCATTTGTTATGTGAATTTAATTTGTAAGCCTTGAAATTTAAACTAAAAGTTGAATAAGAAAGAGCCTTTCTCACCTTAAATAAATTACTACGATAGATTATTTATGCTGAAACAATGCATTTATATCTAATACATCATTAGATATAAATGCATTGTATTTTATTTATACAAGAATATAGTAATAGTGCTTCATTAATATTTATTGCAAAACAAAAGCTCACATACATAACGCTACACTTCTCAAACTTACTATACAGAAATATATTCAATCAAATCCATTGTACCGTTTTAACATGCGATATATAAAGGGAAACAAATAATTTTTCATTCTTCTGCCCCAAACGTAGTCCAAATGGTTCATCTGTAAATGAGGATTGACAAGATAGTACACAACGTTAGGTAACTGCTTTCTTAATATTGCCACATCGTCTAAAGATGATAAGAAGTCGTTTTTAGCAGCAAACAAAGCGATGGGCATGGTGACCTTTTTAAGATCATAGCTTGGCGGGCTTGTGGAGTTGTAAATAACCTGATTCATCTGCGTTCCGAAGTCGAATCTAGCAAATTTTTTATTCCTTCCAACTTGTAATAAATGAAGAATGTTCTTCGCAGAAGAACCTGCTGGAAAATGTTGCCCAATTATAGGAACAATACTCTGTTCAAATTCTGCTGGATCGTAGCCACTAAAATTGAAAAGTATACCATATAAACATACCACGTACCCAATAACTGGAGTAGAGCAGACCCTTCTAAAAATTCTAGTGATAACGCTACTGTCACTTAGGAACTCAGTTATTTTAAGCTTATTAAAAAGCTCTTCGATTACAGGTGAAATAAGTATCAATGGTGATGAAGAAAAGCTATGATGTACATAGGATATGGGCGCGAGGGCGATCAGCACATTTATTTTACAATTGTACTCTCTTCTAGTAGAACCAAGAATATAAAATATGGTATTTCCTTGAGAATGACCAATTGCTGTCACACTTGGGGCTCCTGTTTCATTTAACATCATATCAATTATAGCTGGAAGATCATAATATGCCATTTCATGAAAGGTAAAGTCCCAATAAGTGTCGTTTTTATCAGGGTTTAAATATACGTGTTCACGTGAATATCTGTTTCCCCTCGTGTTTCCAAACCAGACGTCGTATCCATCTCGTGCTAAAGTGATCCCAAGGGAAGTTTCACCTCGCAAGATAAATGTATCAGAAGAATCATAAATACCATGCATTAGCAGTACCGGGTGTCGGCTCCTCCCAGGCAGGCGATACAGTGTTAATATGTAGTTGTCTTCTGTGATCACTTTGTATTCATTAGGGGGATGCCCGTATTTAGTAGTGATGCCAGTAAAATTTAGTCTTGCGTCCTCTGGAAGTGTATTTAAACCCAATGCTGATATAAGTTTATATTTTAAAAAAAGAATAACAAATGTCTTTACTCCACAGAACATTCTATGTGACAATAACAAATAATGTCCAAACTCAATATCTATATAAAATGTTCGGATAGATGTTCTGATGTATGAATTATATATATTCCACTAAAACATTTTCAGGTAAAATTTTGCCAAGACGAGACGATATGGCTTAAAGAAAACGAAGTTCAAAAAAAACGAAGGAGCGTTTCGAGTAAAGGTAGGTAGTGCCTTTGTGCTTCGCTTAGCTCGTCTTGACGGAGCACTGTAGAGCCCCTAGATTAATATTTCATTAAGTAATATCAATTTTCATATATTAGGGTCTTATCATATATCACCCGGTAAAACGTATAAAGCGAAATTACCTTCACGTAAAAAATATATAATAGGTATGTAGGTACGTATGTTGTTTCTTTCTTGAGCGTTTATTGCAAAGGAACTTTGAGGAATTAAAAAAAAATCTCGTCAAGTGCGAGTCGGACTCCGTGCCGTACCATTCTATTCTTCATCTACATCAATTAAGCTAGTCCTCTACATCTTAAAAAAATCTTATCTTATCTTTAAATCCGTCGTTCTGTCAATACTATTATATGCCTCTGAAGTTTGCTGTCTGTATTATTAAAAAGGATAAAATAATAAAAAACCCCCCGGCTTAAAAATAAATGTAATGCGAGATAAAGAAAAACCAAGAATATCCGTCGGGGGCTGCCATTTAATAAACTAGTTTTGAAGGTTTATAGTAAAGTGAATAATAATTAGAGATTGTAAGCGCTATACTTACATCCTTAATGGGTAGGCCGTGCACCTACTGTGAGGACCTTTAGAAGTATATTTACGATCAAAATTTAAAATAGTGACTTATCTTAGATCATGCACCAATCAACTACGAACTCATTGCTGAAAACCGCATTGAAATCGGACCATTCGTTTTAATATTATTGCAATATTATTTTGCACTAATATTGTAGCGCCCTCTAGTGAGTTACCGACGAAATTTTTATTATTTGGAAGCATGCATTAAGCTACCACGTACACATTGCTGAAAACAGAATTGTAATCGGACATTTCGTTTTGATTATATTGCAACATTGTTTTGCACTAATATTGTGGCGCCCCTTAGTGAGTTACAGCCATGACACCTGTCTAAAACATCAAACATTATTGAAAACCGCATCATTAATATATAGTAGCTAATAATATAAAATATATTACTGCAGCGCCCTCTAGTGAGTTACTACCGTAACATCTATTTAAGAACCCTCACTTATCAACCACAAACTGCATCAAACTACTAGGACTAGTTTTAGTTCTGCACAACAGTTGCTTACTGCAGCGCCCCCTGGTGAGTTGTCACCGTAACAACTATTTAAGAACATGCACGAATCAAACCCAAACCCATAATTGAAAATTGCATCAAATCGGACAAGTAGTTTTGAAGGAAAATGGTAACATTGATTTGCACTTATTTGTGTTTGCTGCAGCACCCTCTGGTGAGTTGTCACCGTAAAACCTATCTAAGAACATTCACCAATCAAACCCAAATTCATCACTGAAAACTGCATCAAAATCGGATCATTAGTTTCGAAGATAGGTGGGAACATTACTTTGCACAAATAATATTTGCTGCAGCGCCCCCTGGTGAGTGATCACCGTAATACCTATCTAAGAACATGCAGTAATCTAACCCGAACCCATAACTGAAAACTGCATCAAAATCGGATCATTAGTTTAGAAGATAGGTGGGAACATTACTTTGCACAAATAATGTTTGCTGCAGCGCCCCCTGGTGAGTGATCACCGTAATACCTATCTAAGAACATGCAGCAATTTAACCCAAACCCATAACTGAAAACTGCATCAAAATCGGATCATTAGTTTAGAAGATAGGTGGGAACATTACTTTGCACAAACGCACACACAAACATCTCTCACCCTAATAGTAGGGGAGCCCAAGCGGGGATTTCGGGATTTACTGAAGCGCGGCAGATTAATATACAGGGGGATACCTTGTACCCGGTTAAGTACCTCCACAAAACATGAGGCCCATATATAAGGCCGCCCGTGAAGGATACAGGATCAGATTAGTAAAAAAAAAATGACCATCAGAAATTCTCGAGCGCGTCAGATTAAGGTAGGGTGAGTTAATTATATCCTAAAAAGTGTATATTCCACTAATCTGACAATTTGAGAGTGACGTAAAAAAAGGGGAGGGCAACAAAGTTGTAAAAAAAAACGTCATCTCGACATTCTCTAGCGTAGCTAAATATTTTTTATTTTGAAGGAAATAATTCAAGAATAATGAAAAATATATAATCTGACGATTTCCGCAAGCCGAAATAACAAAAACAATTCGGGAAGTTATTGGTTTTACCCCGTTTTGCGAAAATCGAGTTTTCATCAGATCTTGACGTTTTAAGGTCATAGGAAGCTTCCCTGACTACCCCCGTGATGTTGTCACTATGTCTGTATGTATGTATGTATGTGTATGTGTGTGTGTGTGTGTGTGTGACTCACTTATAACTTTTGAGCGACTAAACCGATCGGAATCTACAAATCGGCGTTCTAAAGATTTCCCTCAAAATTAGATTTCCTGTGAATTTGAACCGATTCGGACCGATAGATTTTGAGAAATAAGAATTTTTTTTATTTGAAAGTGGTTTTTTGGAATAACTTTTAACCGGCTTTATCGATTAACTTCAAAAACTAATCCGCCTTTGAGCTTGAAAAACCACGTCGATCGCCACCAAGCTGGTCAAAATCAGTTGATTCGTTCGAGAGATATCGTGAAGGAAAGAAACCCGAAAAAGTTTGTGGTTCGATCAATTAAAATTGCAAAATTACTTGGATATTGGATGATAAAACTGCGTCGAATGCCGCAAACCGCGTGAAAATTGCTATATATAATATAATCCATTCAAAAGTTATTGCGGTTTGAAAATTCCAAAAATAGTGTTCTATGAAACTTCTATCAGAATTTCGAGCTGGGAGAGCTCAAATGCATAGATATATTATTTCTTTGAACTCAGCGAGCTCAAAATATCACATAAATTATATTTTGAGCTCAAAAATGTCATAAGTACAATTTTTTTTGTCAGATCAGGCGAATCCCTCTAGATAATCGTCAGATTATGAGACAGTACGTTTAGAACATAAAGATGAACCATATATATCTTAATCTGACGCGCTTGAGTATTTCAAAATGGCGATTTTTTTTTGCACATTATGAAAATGGCCGCGAGTTTGCGTCCCATCAAAGTCGTCAGATTAGTGAATGAGAGCTTTTTTTTGGTGCACTTAACACTCCCTTAGAAAATCTGATGCGCTCGATAAAAAAATTTTTTTTTTCATTTTCAACCCTTAAATACAACCACCCGCATCATGCAAACGATCAGATTAACATACGTACATTATTAAAAATACGTAGGGCATTGATGCTATCAATATCTGACGCGCTCGAGGATGTCCATGCAACAGTTTTTTTTTACATATTTAAAAATCTACAGCCGCTTCCCCCACCGATGTAAAGGTATATATTATTTAACATTTTTTTCTTCTTATCATCTAAGCTTTGCATCCCAATAGGTCTCTACGACGCTCGAGTAAATCCCCATTTAGCATCGTGGGCTCCCCTACCATAAACGCATATACCGTCTCCGTTCCGTCGTGGGTAATAAAACACATATCAAACGCTTACTTGGACGGACTCCTTTCATCTATGCCTTTCATCTCAAATGCTTAAGAGCAACTTGACGACTCGTTTGGCTCGGTGGCTAGTGACCCTACTTTCTGCGCCAGTGGTCGCGGGTTAGAGTCCCGCATTCATTTGTTAATCACGAACGTTTGTACTCCAGTCATGGGTGTTTATATTTATAATATGTATGTATTTAAAATTAATGTATGTATGTATTGATATACATCAACTATCTGGTATCCGCAACACAAGCACGTTACGTAGCTTACTGCGGAACTAGATGGCGCTGTTGTAATAATGTCCCAACATATTTATATTTATATTTATAATTTTGCGGGTTAAATGGCAGGACAGAGTTGCAAACTCAGAAGTTTTAAGACGATCAAACATCGAAGGCATTGAAGCACTAATTTTGAAAGGGCAACTTAGATGGTGTGGGCACTTAATTCGTATAGATGACACCAGGCTACCTTAAGCTGTTTTCTACTCTGAGCTTAGTACTGCTAAGCGTAAGGCTGGTGGTCAATACCTGCGTTTCAAGGATGTTCTTAAAAGGAATCTTTCATCTTGCTATATTCCATCTGACAGTTAGCGCAACAGAGATCTACGGTGGCGTAAAACTATAAGTGATAGGTTGACCTTTGAAAAGTTGCGTCTGCAACATCTTGATTCTTGACGCAAAACGACAACTAAGAAAAACTCTGTCGAAACAGACGTATACCTATGTTTACAACGACAGCGGTCACTTTGCTGCGAGTCATGCCGGCGGACGAAGTTTGGCTACGCTAGCCACATCCTCGTAAAACCTAGATTTCGCCGATGACATAGAAGTTTGATTTTGTTACAGCTTAAAGGTATTATAGACAGTAGAACTATTTGATATGAATTTCAGCTTGATACATCTGCTACCTTTCTCATCACACCTCAAGAGTGTGGAAGTATGTTATGTAAAAACGGGGTACTCACTCACGAGCACTCTTTTGATGATGATTAATACACCATGCTGCTTTATGGGATCCCATTTAGTAAAAAGCAAGTCATCGTTTGCCTAAGGTCGATGTTGATATTGTTAAGAAGGCACGAGCCCGTTAGTCTTATTTAGTCGCCTTAAGCCTAGTCGTGTTTCAAGAAACAAATTTTAAATGTCCTACGAAGCGAAAAGGAATGCATAAAATGAAAGGTGAGAGCGAGACTGAAAGGGTTGTATGGACGTGCAAGTTTCTTCATGATTCGCACATGAGAATACTACAGATGCAAAAAAACCGGGACTGAACCAACTTTACTTAGATTCACAACTGCCAAGAAAGCACTTACCACCTGACTGCTATAATTATGTTTTTTACACGCCGTTAAATATTAATTCAGTTGTACAGTAAGCGCCTTCGTACAATCTTTTTTGGCGTTCGTCAACTTAGGTTACAGGCAGGCAGTAATATGACGACGAAAATATTTAAGATTTTTTGCGTGGGACGTATGTTCTGTTGTATGTGCTTATACACATTATTTATACAAATATTTAATAATACTGACAATATAGCGATTTACACAGGAAAAGAGTTTAATTGTTTTCCAGTTCATTAATGTCAGATTATTCCCGGGATTCGCTAGCTGCGTTGGGTTAAATAAATCAAGCAATTTCAAAATTGTCACTTAAATATTTATTGATTATCAAATTTAATCACAGTTTTATCACTAAAACTAATCATAACATCACTCAACTCCCGATCACAGAATTCCTTAAATATTTTCTTAAACAGACGATAGTAGGCAGCAGTATTTTAACTAACATTAAATGACAGTTAAAATGGAAGTCATCTTGTTAAAGAACCATTATAAGAATATTATTATAATCAATGATATTTTAACTATAGATATGTTATACGCTCACTAAACAACCGAAAAAAATGTTCCGCGCTGCACACATACACACTTTTCATTTAAGGTACATGTCAAAATGATAGAAAGGGGATAGTCGATAAAATCAATAAGAAAAAAAGAGACAGCTAATGTTGTCAATTGCGCGTCAATGTAAACAAACATTAGTCTAGCGACCGATGACATATCAGAATATTAGGCAAATAATTGAAATATATTAATAAATCAAAGTATACTGCGTTCTTACATGTGGTATGAGATCCCTTGTGTTTTAGTAACTTTGGTATCATAATTGGTGCATTTCCTAAATACACAGGATGGCATTTTTTTAATTTTGTAGCAGCGTACCACTCGTCGCGATGCGGTGACACAGACTAAAGGCAATACGTCCTAATTAGGATGTTTTCGAGTTTTCACGATTGCGCGCTCATAACATATCTATAGTTAAAATATCATTGATTATAATTGTAAAATTGTGCATAAAGCCATCGTCCTAATTTTTATGAATCATTTTAAATGGACGGACACTAAGCGCTATGGTAGTACAATAATATAATTCAATTCAATTCTCTTGTTAATGGCTTCAAGCGTTACTACTTTTAATACATGTTTGACATCTGTCATTCAAATATGTCAAAACAAAAACTTAAGTAAAAGAAACTTAATTTCGTATCGAGTAATTCTTATTGTTAGTGTAGGTTGCTCCTGTCAGCCGACCATTCATTTATGCTTTTATTTTCACTTAAAATTCTAAACAAAATTACCACTAAAACTCATTGTGTCTTCCTCACAAGCGACGTATTGCGCTTGTTAACACAATTCTAAGCCGTTACAAAGAAAAAAAAAGAAACTTATTAACAAAAATATTTTTCTATGTTCTAATCGTAATAAATAATCTGTGATTGTAAAAATTGTGATCGTATGAAGTAAGGTTATATGTATATTAAATAATTTTGTATATGAATGATTTTTTATATAATGCGAGTATCGACTTAAATGCTAATGAGCGATAACTCGACAATTACAATACAGTTGATATTTAAATTTTGAAATTTTATTATATTTTTATACTAATTATAGTATATTATCATGTTATTCATTACTTTATACGATAATTTAATAATAACCATAAAACAAATGGATAAATTTTTCTTTGATACTTGAATTTCTAATTCAAACTACTGTCTCTATTATTAAATAAATGAACATGAAGTATTTATTATGAAATATACATTCAAAATTAATAATTGCTTATTCATTAATTGTGATAGCTAACAAATAACACTTCCATCATTACAATAATATCTAATAAAATGTATTCTATTGCGTAATAAGTCTTAAATAGTCCACTTTTTTTAAATGTGACAAAAAAACGAAATTGTTTAATATTTGCTTAAAACCAGGTGGCAACATTGAATAATTTAAACGCCAAGTAGGAAAACAGTGAATAAATAAATAAATCTATATATATAAAAGAAAGTCGTGTTAGTTACACTATTTATAACTTAACAACGGCTGTACTGATTTGGCTGAAAATTAATGGGGAGGTAGCTTAGAGCCAGGAGACGGACATAGGCTACTTTTTAAGGCGAAAAAGGGCTGTAAAGGGCTGAAATAGGGGATGAAAGTTTGTATGGAAATTACGTCATTGTTAAGGCTAGAAGCTTGATTTGACGTATCAGTTATAACCGTTGCCATGGTGCGTGCAATGGTAATTAAATCAGCAAATATATATATACACGTACCTAGGGACGAACCCGAGCGAAGCGAGGGTGAGCCTCTAGTTATTAATATATTAGCTATTCTTAGTCAAATATTTAAAGCGGACTATTCACGTCTGTCACTGCTAATTCACCCTGTACAGATTAAACCAGTGAGGTTTGCGTCAAAACTTTGTTATAACTTGTTTCTCGTTGACCTTCCCATTGCTGTATACGACGACTTCCTTTTCCCTCAAAACACTATGCCGGATGCCGTATAAGAAATATATTGCGTAACCTGAAAATGAAAAGTAAAGTTAAATATATTATGGTGATAATGTTCTGATAGATTTTTTGATACAGCAACCAATATTGAGTCAACTTTGCAGAAGATATTATAGTGCACAAGTGTACGCACAGACAAGTGCACTCGCAAGTCGCAGTGATATGAAGCGTAGGCCCCGAGGGTTTTTGCTCTCCGCCAACTTTGACAAAACATAGCTTATTATAGTGACCCTACTTTCTGTGCCAGCGGTCGCGAATTCGAGTCCCGCTTAAGGGTGTTTGTATTTTAATATGTAAATATGTATTTGAAGTTATGTGTGTTGTTTCTCCCTAACTCCAAGTTGTTACTGGGACTTTCTTAACCTGACTTCTATGATCCTGAGTTCGAGTGCCAGGTCGGAGTTAATAGCTTTTAAATATTACAACATTTACTAATAAGTTTAATGATCGACCAATATTGAATTGCATTGGATGTAGGGTAAATAGGGAACTCCATGGTTTAACACACATTCTTTTTTTTTCAAAATTTTCTATGTTTTCTATAGAATTAAATATTATAACTATTTGGACATGTAAAATATCCTTACCAATAGCTAGCCATAGGATAAAGCGCACCCAGGTCTGGTAGTCGAGTTGCACCATCAGGTACACGTTCATACACACGCTGAGGAACGGCACTAGCGGCACCAGTGGCACCTGTGAACATATATTTCGATTAAAAATCTCATGCATGAACAATTACATTATTATTGAATCTTTAATGGCAATTTTGAGAAAACCTTATACATATAGGTCATATTAACAAGATTTACTTGTAATAATCAGAGAAGACAGCGGTAAAAAAAAACTATGAATTCGACCTCTGTATCGATAATAATGATTAATGACTATTTCCATAAGGTTTTCCTAAAAATATTTAGTGTACAGATTCGATTCACATAGAATTACCCCATGTATTCTCTGGATAAAGTATTTAATAATTATTGTTATTTATTAAAAGTATATTTAGTATTTTTTCATTACCGTAAGTAACCATATAAATAGAAACATCATAATATCAGATATTATATCGTCTAAATTAATCATTACATCTAAATCAATTCAAATAATCCCTTAAAAGTATCCCTCACCTTAAAGCTCAAGTTAGCGACACTGCCCCGCGGCTGTCGGTACAACACTAGCAGTAGCACCAGAAGTGCCCCGCCCATGATCCCCACACTGACGCCCAGCGACGAGCTCTCGCTGTCCCACCGCAGGAGAGAGCAGGTGATCAGTGCTGCTACGACTGGAAATATTGTATTTGTACATGAGAACTGCTGTATGGTGAATCGCTAATGTACTAACATTAGCGATCCACCCTCGCTTCGTTCGGGGACGAACCCTAGATTTAGCGTAAGCGAAGCCACGGGATTCACTGGTTAAAATAAATAAAAAAATTAAAATAAAGGAGGCTAAGTTACTCCTTATAACATTAGCTAAGCTAGCTGCGAGTGAAAGTACCATCAAAATAGGTCCAGCTGTTTTAGAGATTAGCCGGAACAAACAGAAAAACAGGCAGATAAAAATTTAAAACATTATTTTTTAGTGAAAAGCTTACTTTTGTTGAGTAAATCAAGAACGATTTGAGATAATATATTTTATCAGTATTAAGTGTTAATGCCTATATAATAATAGTGGTATGTTTTATAGTCGAATCAGTGTAATAATATACAGCACCTAACTTTCTATTCTTCTTAAATTGTCTTTTTAACCCCCGACGCAAAAACGACGGGGTTTTATATGTTTGACGTGTCTGCGTGTTTGTTTGTGTCATCGTAGCGAAGGGATAAACCGATTTTGATTTTGATATTTTTGTTTAAACGATGAATTAGTTGGGAGTGTTCTTAGCAATGTTTGATGAAAATCGGTCCAAAATGGCCGCCGTTACAAGATGGCGGATTACACATTTTTTCACAACACCCTCAATATAGGTATCAAATGAAAGGGCTTGACTAGTAGAATACTGTTTTTATTATTTAATTCTGGTTTTCCTTTCAATTTTTAATTTAATTAACTTTTACAGACATATTGGCAACAGCCAACGTCAATATGGACTAATAAGTCCAACAGGGTAGTGGGTACTTACTACTTACATAGTATACAAATGGTGCATTTGGCGATGTTAGCTGAGAGAACTGTCGGATGCTTCAGACCGAGCAAGTTGAAAGTTTGTTTGGCGACGCTGTACACGCTCTCTGGTACTGCTTTCGTTCCATTTAGATTTAGCTGCTTTTCCTCCTCGTATCTAAAGAACAATATAGAGATAAGACAAATATTATGTTGTGTTTGGCTTTTTAGCCTTCTTAGTTATTAGTATGTATTGCTAAAAATAAAGTTGATGGTCATAGTATTCAATGTATAATACGAGTATTATAAATATTATAAACATTAGAGTTAGATTAAAGTTGAATATATAAACTTCACGCTCCATGATATTTATAATTTATTTAAATTTACATAATTAATATTATATATTAATTTATAAGCCACCTACATTGATTATCCATGTAAGTAATTATAAAAGAAACTATGTTTTCGGATTTTGTCGCGCTTGTTTTTTTTTTTTTTGATATTTGGTTCCCGACATTTTGAATGTTTACAACAATTATGGTCACGACTCACGAGAGAGACTAAGGTTTTCGTCGTTTCAGAGGTTTATATATTTAAAATAGCACCGTATAGAGTTATTAATTTATAAGGTACTTTGGGTCTCTTTCGTGACTACGATCTCTGTAAAGCATTCGAAACGTTGGGAACTAAAAATAAAAATAAATCCTCGACAAGATCCGAAAAGATAGTTTATTTTAATAATTTAATATCCATGCTTAATCTTAATCGCAGATTTGCTTGGTTGCCCGAGCAAAATTAATTTGCATACGATTACGTAAGCAATTAACATCTTATCTAAAAATAAAAGTATAAATATAATAAAATCAAAAGAATACCAGTACCTAGTAATACAAAATCAGCGAGATCTTTAGTGATAAAAGTCATCATCCTATGTATTTCAGTGAGTTATTAAGAATCGGTCTTAACTATGAACATTAAAGAACAACGTTCAAAAGAAACAATGGACTATTATTATTAGGTTCATTAACACTTCCATATAAATAGTACGCTCCGTCCACTAATTGTCATGGTGAACTGAATTTGATGAAAATTTTCGGGTTTCCTTTTAGCGTGGGCCAGGATGGTACGGGGAAACTTTATATTTGGCAAAGTAATAATATGTACCTGAGTATCAACACGCTGGTCGCTACGATAGTGTACGCTAGGAGAGTACCTATAGACATCATGTCGATCAACTGGTTCAAATTGAAGATTGCTGCCATTATTGCTGGAAACAAATAATTAATTCTAGATCAATATAATTTTTATAGAATTTAAAACTAGCTTGGATTTGTCTGTCTGTTCTGATTTCGACAAAGCTTTCGTTAGGAGGCAGACTGTAATTAAACGCTGTAAAAGCTCTTTAATGAAAATGTCAGAGATTTGAATCTCGGGTTTCGATTCCTTTAACTTGATTTTTCAGGCGAGTGCATTAACATTAAGTTAGCATTGGTATCAATTTATTAAAAGAACTCACCTGAAAGTATTCCACTCACGATCGTAGCTCGTATGGGGGTTTGGCTCTTTGCGTTAATGGTCGCTAAAGGCTTGAACAGGACACCATCATTTCCCATGGCGTATAAAACCCTGGGCAGCGGGAACATGGCACCCAATAGACTCGTGCAGAGGGCAAAAATAGCGCCTATAGTGACGATCCATTTAATGATAGGCATGCCAGTTTGCGTGAACACGTGAGGGAAAGGCGCGTCTGCATCCTGAAAAATATTATTATTCATTAGCAGAATGTTCATTAGCAGTAGTTTTTTTTTCTAATTAAGTAAATAATATGAGGCAGTGATAGCCAAGTGGTAAGACTTGCTTAGGAAACCGAGTGAAGTCAGTTTAAGTCCCGAGTCTCTAGGCTCTAATTTTTTTTGATTATCACTTGTTTTACAGTGAAGGGAAAAACGTGGAAAAACTTGCATGTCCGTGCAAATAAGTCGCAGGACTATGGCCTGATCTCGTATTGTAAGGACTAGGAAGGAATGAAATAGTAATTAAGAAATAGTAATAAATAATTAAATGTGGTGGATGGACAACTATAGCCAATGATAGGGAGAAATGGAGACAGTTGGAGGAGGCCTTTGCCAACAGAAGGCACACAGACGGGAGTCATTAAAAAAAAAACTATTAAATTGAATTCTAATAATGTATACTATGTCTGAAGAAAAATATTATTATTATTATAATTAATTGTGATGTAATGTGTTATTTATTTAGTAAATCATTCCAGATTTCAGTGTGAAAAAACGAATCAATTTAGAAACCATCCAAACGAAATTAATTTCCATCCTAACATTCCTATCATTAGTTTTATTAGTAAAAAATCCAAATTATAAAGAATACCAATATTCACCTGTAAATAATAAGGCCACATCATAGTTAGAACCGTCGCAATACTGAAGTAGGACGCGAAAATGATGGCTAACGACAACACTATTGATATTGGTATATCTCTTTTGGGATTCTTCGCCTCTTCTCCGGTAGTGGCGACGCAATCAAAACCCACGAAGCCAAAAAAGCACTTTGCAGCTCCAGCCATGACACCCGCCACGCCCCAAGGCATGAAACCTCCTTCACCAGCCTGTGAACGATATTCTTCTGGGATGTCTTCAACTTTGATACGCCAGTTTGCAGGGTCGCCTGAAAATAGATGGAGCTATTTAGTGTTAATGTGAATCTCATGGTCACGGTCTCATGCTCACGCTAACGCCGAGGGCATTCCGGCGTAAGCCGATAGCGGGCGTGTCGCTTACGTAGGTATACGATAGGTTGACGCCAGTAAAGTGTGTGATAGACGGTGTGTACAGTATACACCGTATATCCAGTGTATACAGTATAGTACACAAAAGCTACTAGATTTTAGATTAAACCTGCCGCATCGTTCCACTTTCTAGAGGCTGTAGATCTATCGAGCCAAGTAAAGGTGTCGAGTTTTCCTTTTAAGAAATTCTCATTCAAGGTGCCCGAATTGGGAAGTTACAACGCAAAGGATCACCTGCAGGACACGTGAAGACGTTAGTTCTGTGTCTTATTTTCAAATAACGTGAATGACAAAGTATCGCCCCACTTGACGTTAAGCAACGGGAAGAGAGAGTGCACTTGTATCTGCGCGTATACTTGTGCACTATAATAGTATCACCTGCATACATGCCTTTACCTCATGTCATGTCTCAGTGAGATCGGTCGCCGTGGACAAAATTGGTCACGACGTCATTAATTATTATTAGCTAAAAGTTATTTAATAATCATGCCACGTTCTGCTCAGTTAGTACTGACCAATGACCATACTTGCTGGGTCAGCTGTGGCGGATTCGAGTCCCGCTGGGGGCATTCATTTGTGTGTTAAGCACGAATGCTTGTATTTAAAGTTATAGGTATACAAATGTATAGTGTATCAACTATCTTATATCCATAGCACAAGCCTCGTAGCTTACCAAGGAACTAGATGGCACTCTGTGTTATTGTAACACCATATCCCATAATATTACATTTTAATGTTCGACTCTTACGTCAACCATTATTTCAGACAAAAGAATGTTCATAATATACGATATAAAAATAAAACAATGCATGTATTCACAGATGTGTTTTTACATTTAAAATTACTTATATTATATTATGTTGTTATAATGTTCAGGTATTATTGATGGACGAAGAATACTTACTGTAATATAATTAGCAGTCGTACCTATTTATACCTAAGTATTATTTTATAGATACTAGTGAAATCTTGTAGTACCTACATAAGAACATTTTGACGTTTTCCGAATCAGAGTACCTAGGTTCGATTACTGTATTGGGTATATTCTATGCCTCGAGCTGCTTCTAACAACTACAAAAAATACTGTACTGATTTAATAATTTCTTTGTAACACTCACTCTTAATAGATCCTGCTATAACCACTATCACAACAGTTGCCATGTTAAGTGCGGTGAAAACGTTGTTCAACTTAGTCGACTCTCTCACACCTATGCTTAGTAGGACTGGAAAAAGAGACAGAAAATATTATAAAAATAACCATAAAGAACAGTGTTAAAGGTTAGCAAGTTTTCACGATTTGTTTTTTTTTTGGTTTCGTATTACCATATTATGACGTAGGTACCTAATATTAATTAATCCAAATATATTTTGTTAATAAATTTGTTTTGTTTCTTGGTTCGTTTAATTCATTTATTAATTTGCTTTTCAAGGGAAACATGCATACAGTACAACAAATAATTAAATTATAAATATAAAAAAAAAAAACATTAAACAAATCAAGTTTCTAAGGATCAAACATATAAGAAACGCAAAGCCTATGAAACATATAGTCGTCCAACGTCCATCCATCCTTAGACTAAAAACACATACATTCCCAGAGTGTATTACAGCTTGGGCTGTTCGGTCATGTCCGTTGGCCGACTTATATGTTTAATAGGCTTTGGTATAAGCTTGTATACCACAATATAGTGTATAAAAATTTTGTGTATCAAAACATTATTGAATGGTATTTATAATCAAACACTAGCGACTCAACCCAGCTCTGCTCGAGTTTGTCCCTAGGTTCATTTTAACATTTTTAATTTCTTAGAGACTATATATTTTCACGTGGATTATTGTGAGATATTTTTCGCGTACATATATGTGGAATCAAATAACCAGTTTTCATTATACCTTGGCCATAAAAAATAAAGTTGAACAAAATAAATCCGACTACGTAGTCGAAAGGGTCTAAAAAGGACGAAACAAGAAAATAATTCAAATAGAAATCCAGAAATGCATATGTACAAAAATGGTCAAGGTAGAGCCGTGGTTGCACTTATTGTATACTATAGGTACATACCATGTCTATTTAAAGGAGGTGTTCCTGGCACCCACATAATCATAATATTGCGTTAAATTATAAACAATTGTTAGGGTTCACAACCTTTCTACAGTTTACAATCTCGCTAGATTATAAACTGCGAATTTATAATCTAACGGTATATCGTATTATATATACAATAATTTACGCTGACATATACAATAATTGCTCATTTATATTATAAAGAATGTGGCAAGTATTGCAAAAATATTATATTCTTAATATTATTCTACAGCATTACATTGTAGGTGCAATGTGCATACCTTTGATTAATATACTCAAAGGTGCATACTTAGTAACGTGTATGTATTAAGCATTTATTTTGAAATCATATTTCCGATGATTACTGTAAAAACTTCTATTTCACGGTAATCTACATGCAATATGACTACTTAGTTCATAAAACTAGTAAGCAATGGCTCTACTTCTGTAAATCCACAGTAAAAAATTAATTGCAAATCGTTTTAATAGGTTTTTTATCATAAATCAAACACATTTCCTTTAAGGTCAAATGATTATTTTTTAACATTATATAACATTAAAAGCCTCTGAGATTTATGCACCTATATGTAAGATACTCTCTTAGTTAGGTTTATTAGGTAGAGAGAGAGACCTATATGTCGTAAGAGAATATATCTTTTTGTTCGTTTTAAATGCCACCTTTAATTAACAAAAATTAAAATGCTTAAACAAAAAAAAAAAAAAAACAAATATTATATAGATAAAATTATTTTTAACATTTGCACACACAGATACTATGTTTAATGTTAAGTAGAAAAAAATATTAATATTTAATTATATTTTCAATTCAAAAATACTTACTGGTAATCATCAGGACTAAGGCAAAAGCGAAGAAATCCGGGTAATCGGCTAAGAAGGATACGTTGATAGGTGCGATCTGAATCATGGTGTTGGCCATTGAGTTGTTACAGAGGCTGTCTATATAGTTTGCCATGCCTTTCGCGACGCTGGCCGTCCCTATCACGTATTCCAGGATAAGATTCCATCCTATAGTGAAAGCAATGAACTCCCCCACACTGACGTAGCTGTAGACGTATGCGGAACCAGCTTTTGGGACTCGCGCTGCAAATTCTGCGTAACAGAGACCTGAAACAATAATTACAAATACTACTTATTATTTATATATATATATATATATAAAAATCTATAAAAGTATGTCTCGTATACTACAAACGGTAGGTGCGATTTTTATAAATATTTTAAAGCACTCTTCAGATTAACCTTGCGGGTCATCTTGTGAGGTTTGGTTTCGAATATCGAAATTACATTACACTACTTATTATTTACATATATAAAAATCGATGTTTTTATTAATGTCTCGTATACTCCAAACGGGTGGAGCCATTTTCATAAAAAAATTAAGGCAATCTTCATATTAACCCTGCGGGTCATCTTGTGAAGTGTGGTATCGAATATCGATCAGAAGTTTGTACGCAAGTGAAGCCGCGAGTGTTGCTAGTGTGCAATATTTTGTTAACATAATAATAATTGTGGTTTAAAAAACTGTTTAACTCTCATACCGACACAATGGGACTCGTCATACTGTATTAAATAAGGTCAAACACTAGTTTTATTGCTTTAAGAGCAATTTAAGAGTTCCAATAACCATATTTTGACCACGACGAAATATATTGTCATCGGGATTTCACAAACTTAAACAATGTGAAAACCATAATATTATGAATATTAGAAGCAAACGTACAGGTAAAAATGTAATAAATATCATTCAAAATAAGAGGTTAATACTAACTCTATTATCACGATTTTTTACAGAATCGTTTAGCATCACTTCTGGAAAAATTGAAATTGAATTGAAATTGCTATCATTATCATATACTATACCATTATGGTTGCGAATGTTTGTATATGGAGATTAGAATGTTTACGCAGATGAACGTTTGCGTCCTGCATCCTTTCTTAGCATCCTAGATGTGTGATTAGACTTAGACCAGATCGCAACTTTTAAGCAAGTTCTGAGACATGCAAAATAGTGGTAGCCCATCCGCGTGCATATGGTTAAACGAGTGAGCGGCTTCAAATCTGGTTGGCACTTCTGATATTTTCATGTGCGAATCATTTTCGAACATGATTACCACGGTCTTACGGTGTCTTACGGTGAAGGAAAACATCGTGAGGAAACTTGCATGTCTGAGAAAACCTAGCAAGTTCTCGAAAGACATGTGTAGTTCGCCAATCGGCATTTAGCCAGCGTGGTATATGTCCTGATCACCCTCATATTGAAGGGAGACCTGTACCTAACAAGTAACAGTAGGACCTTAAAAATTGCCGAATACTAAATTAAACGGGAACCCAAAATGTCAACTTTTACGTTCAGTGATGAGTGAGAACATTTTTTCGCTGATTTTATCTTCTTCTTAGTGATCGATCTCTTTCTTATATCAGTTATCTGTCTAGAATACACATTTCGTTTGTGATATCAAACATTTCGTCAGGTGAGATTATGTGAAGTGGCATTAGATAATGATATTTGAAGCGTACTTGCTTTATCACTGTTTTGTAACCAAGAATTGGCTACTAAATAAATAAGTACATATAATTAATTACTTACGATTTAAGAAATTATCATCATGTTCGTTTTTAGTTTGAGTCTACATCAGTAGCCTTTTTGGGCTTTGATTTGCCCTAATGCAAAAAGGGTGCAAAAATAGTTTTTTTGTGCGATTATTTTAACGAAACGCGCCAAAACCGGAAATTCCATCCTCACCACCTCGATGTCCAGCGTTCCACAACAGTGCGATTTCTAAGACATTTTTTGCCCCGCACAACCACTCTGTGGAACCAGCTGTCGCCTGCGGTCTTTCCGAACCGTTACGACCTTTAAGAAGAGAGCGTATTCTTTCTTGAAAGGCTGGCAACGCATCTGCAAGCCCTGTGGTGTTGCAGTTGTCCATGGGCGGCGGTGATCACTTACCATCAGGTAAGCCTCCTGCCCGTTTGCCCCCTTTGTCCCATAAAAAAAAAACTTGTTTGAGGTTTGTCCTCGAAAAAAATATATGAGGAGAGTGGGATGCCCAACAGTCGAATGCTGAAAATAATTGATTTTTTATATTGACGCGTGATCTAAAACATATTATGTGTCCTGTCCATGTACATACATGGACCTATTGAGTACCCATTGTGTTATTCTTTTACAATACCATTAGATATACATATATATGTCGGATCACAGGTAGTATAGGACGGGATTGAGTTTTAACTTAAGAACCTCTTCAGTGTTCCCTATAGAAGTTGCTTTTTTAAGTAAAATATAAATATAGGCACAAGTATTTGTAATGCGATTAAGTGTGATGTAGAAAGAAACTCACAGATAATCTTTTATTTAATTTAACTCTTCATCAAATGCAGAAAAAAGAAGTCATTAAAAATAAATATTATTAAAAAATTAATTGTAAAATAGCCAATACATACAGAGGAGCTTGGTTAAAATCCGTGCACTCACAATATTGTTTTAATACACAAGTATGTCAATCAATGCACTTTATCAAAGTGCATTGATTGAGTGAAGTATTGGACACATTATTGCATCGTTTTGCTTATTATTATTATCTTAGTACATTATAGTATCCTGTGGTAAAACTGTCGCTGCTTATAATAATTTTGGATGACGCAACGGTAGTCCCATTTTAGTTATACTTAGGTTTTTAGTTTCATTTGATTCCAATGAAGTATATATTTATACTTTTTTTAATTATTAGCAATTAGTAATTATTATTGTTTAATTATTATAGACCATCAGAACTCGCAGAATGTTAAGTTTCTGCGAGTTCTGACTATGTTCTATCGTCAATATTTTTTATTAGATAACCTGCTTTAGTTATTGTTCTGAGATAACCGGGAGTTAGACAAAGCCATATTTTAGGATCGCTTATAAGTTTTAATATGAAATATTAAATGTGACATTTGAAATGACCATGAATCCTCAAATGATAGTATCAAAATAATTATGTATTACATATAAATACCAATATATTTTTTTTAATATTCGTAAATGATATCTTTGCTAATATTCCGATTTGAATGTAAACGAAACTAACACAAAAATCGGAGCAGGATTCGAATGATTTATATTTGAGTAAGCAATGGAGTATAGAGACTAGAGAGCACCGTTTCTGTAAAGACTTGATCGCATGCAAAGTATACGTCATGCGTTCCGATTGGCATCGAGACAAAAATAAACCTAACGTTGTGATCTTTAAATTTAATTTTCCTGATACTTCAATGAAATACAATAAACATAGTGGACGCGATAGATGGCATTAGTAGTATATTGAATCGCGCTATCGTTTGGTTCTGCACCAATTATAAGAGCTCGAGTCCGACTCTGAGTTCTAACAAACATACATACATAGACATTTTTTAGAAAGCAACGCTCAGTATTTGATGCTTGAGTTAGTTGCTAAGAAACTATAAATTAAAAATATACTTTTTTCCACCTATGACGCAGTGGTTAAAAGTTATATTGCCTATTGGCATTAGCTAACTAACGCACGTATGCAAATTTGGTTCACATTTAAGATATATGAAATTTGATTTTCGTGTTTAGACCTTGACTTGATGGAGATGTACTATTTAACAGGAAAATATGATACAGATTGTACGGAAATAGAATACAGGAATCGATAGGCCTTCTTTTTGCAGACCTTGAAGTTGATAGAATATGTGTATATCTCGATAACGTATACATTATTCATCGTATACAAGTATCACACAGTGATCGTTCGTATCAACTAGAAATACTTACTATTTCTATATTAGACCAAAAGAAAATTATTTTATATTATTTTATTCTATATTAGACAAAAAGACGTACGGTAGTTCTAATATTAATTTTATTATACTTCCTAATTTTTTTATTTTTTCGAACCTATATTTTTTTCGAACAATCTTAATGAATTTTAACTTTACTAATAATTATGATATTTTACTGTAGAATTTTTGTCTTTCTCTTTTGGAACGCACTAGAAAACCACTAGACACATTTTGATAAAATTTGGTTAATATTATGATAGCTGGTTATTTGGTCATACGCGATACTTTTACTGCGAAAAAATACCTTATCTCTATGAAAAATTATACGAACTATTAAAATGGCCCTAGCGGCGAACCAGCGCAGAGCGAAGGCCACTCACTAGTGTGATATAGAACAAGATAAAAACGCATTAAAATCAGATTCTAATAAGATAAATAAGCTATTTATACATATTAGGCCCGTGCCCAGCAGTGGGACGTTAAAAAGGGCTGAAGAAGAAAGCTATTTGAAAGCAACATTTTTTAAAATTAGGTACTTGTCAGATATTTAATTTTCTCTTCTATTTATCAAGGGTATAAGATGAGCCGTATATAACCTATATAGTTACAAATATTAGCCTTTGCAGCGGATCAAAATTATGCAACATGGGGCAAAGTCAAATTATAGTAAAAATATTAAATTGAAGACCTTTTCGTCTCATTTAAAACAATTCAATCAAACTCTATACACATAACACATTCCGTAAATAGCCGGACGCTCCTCTATATCGTACATTATATAGGTAAATCAAATTAAACGATACAGGGTTACTAGAACCATAGTTATTGAACTCTACACAGCACTAGACTCTCTATAACAGAGAGGTCATACAATTCGGACGCTAATCATGAGTTTGTAACCTAACTTATCTTGCCATTTTGCAATAATAGTTATAAATACTAACAATACTGTTATAGTAACAGTTATAATACTTGTGTATCTTACAGACGGCTATAACGATTTGAAAAATTAGATCAATTTTGGATTTTTTAAGTTTATTTATTTAGGTAGGTACTAATACGATTTTGTTAAAACGACGAGCGAAGCTCCGTCGCCCGAAGCTCAGGTGCTATGCCATATATGGCAAGTTAAGTGTGACATTATACATTAACCGTTTTTCATGCCTCATTTACATTCAACAGGAAAGTTAACTGAATGATAGTGAGTAAGTTAATCGATTAATCACAAAAAATCCAAAATGACATCTCTAGTAGGTATTTTAGGTAGAACCTTGTGGTAGGTATGGTAGGTACCTTGCTTCGCATCTTTAACTTTTTGCATCAGGATTTTTTTATCATGGGGTCTTATCTGGGTCACAGAAATAACTTTAAAAATGTTAATAGATAGCATTATAATATGTAGGTATCTAAACTGATATAAAGTACTCTTACGTTTATTTAAGAGCCTTAATCAAAAACAATACATTATGTAGGTAGGTACATAATTTTTTCTATCTTTCGATTTTATTTGCTTCTAGTTTCTGTCCGCCTCACTCGGTTGTTAACAGGTGATGAGGTCGTAATAACATAATACTTTTGAATAACTAATATTAAAATAAAAAATTATAATAATTATAATAATACTAGCTAAAAATAAGTTAATAATATTGCCATATTTATAAATTATTTTAAATTATTTAAATTTAAATATAAATGTTTAGAATTAAAATTTAATAAGGTACTCTGATGCCATTTTCAAAAGTTTTTGTAAATTGTGGGTAGGCACTGTCTGTAAGAAGTATATAAACCTATGAGACGTTAAATACCTTAGTCTCTCCCGTGACCATGATCGCTGTAAAGCATTCGAAACGTCGGCAACTAAAATCAAAATAAATCCGCGACAAAATCCGAAAAGGTAGTTTCATTTATAATGTCGAATATTCGCGTAAATCTAAGAAAGTATTATTGTGTGTAAATAATAAATATCATATTATGAGGACCTTTATTGATACCCATCTTCTTATATAAGTTATGCAAACGATAAAAGTAAAGAAGAACCATTTTCGGCACTGTTCTATATTATCTATATATATCTATACTTAAGTACATATAAATAAACTTGAAGTGTCTGTTTTTAATTTGAAATTAACAGCTTTTCACTAAATGCATATAAAAGTATTATATACGGTACTTACATCAAAAAAACTGTAATTTTGTCTCTCTGTCTGTTTGTTCCGGCCAATCTCTGAAACGGCTAGACTGATTTTGACGGGACTTTCACTCGCATATAGCTAATGTTATAAGGAGTAACATAGGTTACTTTTATTTTAGAAATTCTACTTATTTTAACTAGCGCAACGTGGCTTCGCTCTCGCTAAATATAAGGACGAACCGAATAATTCCTCGTATAACGCCCAAAATATTCAATACCTACATGCGTACATAATATAATACGTACCTGTATGTCAACGTTATTAATTCTATACGTTAATTCAGGTCAACTCATAAATATTAAAGTGTGTTTGTAAAACCCTTATTTTTACATAAAAACTAAGTGATTTGTCATTGTAAAAACCCTTGCGAAATAAAACTTATAAAATTTGGCAGGTAATTTAAAATTTTTAAATCCTATCCATTCGAGGGGACTCAGACCATAGATGACCAAGTGCGGGATAACGGGCTTTACATCTTTCGAAAACTTGCTGGGTTCTCTCAAATACATGTACATGTAGCTTTCCTTTTGGTAAAAAAGAAGTAATCTTGATCAAAATGAGGCGCATATGAAAATCAAAGGATAAAACTGGGAATTTTAACCCGCTTCCCAAATGCTCCGGGGTTCGTTTTAACACAGCAACGAGCAACAGGCGTTAGGCATAATGTTCTCCGACCGATTGCGGCCATGGCGGCCAATCTCATTCAGACGAGCCAAATATGCAGGAGATATTATAGTACACAAGTGTATGCGCAGACACAAGTGCACTCTCTGTTCCTATCACTCTCATTATCCGGTGGGACGACTACTCGACACTACCAGTGAGAGCTAAGGCGTAGGACCGACGACTTTACTTTACGTGCTCTCCTAGACCGCCAACTGCCCAACTCCGAGCTGTTACTGAGACTTACTAAACAGAAAGACTCAATAATTAAACTTGGCCCGACCCGGGATTCGAACCCAGGACCTCTCGATGTACGACCGTACATGCTAGCCACCGAGGCAGTTAATAGGCATATACGTGCTATGATTCCACGGTCCACCGCCTCTGAGAATTTGTTCTGTATGTTGATATCTATGCAAAAAAATATTGAGCTTAATTAAAATAACGTTCTTATAATGCTAACATTATAATTTTGTAGATTTCCGGTGGATTTATTTAAATTTTTAGCCGCGAATAATGTCAGTAACGCTAACGTTGGGTGGAGGAAAAGCGAAGTAGTTTGTCACTGACCAACTAGCACACTTGCAAGGTCAGCTTTACCATCGCGTCGGTATCAAGTACTATAAACTCGCAATTACCTTATCAGTTTCTTGCCTGATATTATTTTAAATAAATATTTTCAATCGATTATACTTATACGATTGTGGTATTGCAAAACCTCCTCATTAAATATCTCATGTTCCGTCCTCTCATTGGCTACTTGGTATATAAATAGCAATTCCCGCGGCTTCGCCCGCGTTCTAATCACTATTAAAAATAACAATTGGTGGTATAACGTTAAAATTTTGATAAATATTTTATTCCAAAGACCGGAAACCAAGTTCGTAGATTTAGATTTTGTAGGTACATCCAGGGGAATATGTTTTAATTGTTTCTTTAGATTTCTCAATAATTAAATATTTTCCTGCGGTAAAAAGTATCCTACATCCGGAAATCATCATACCAAGATTTTATTAAAATTGGGTTTCTCGTGATGCGATCACAAACAGGCGACCGAACAAAATTCTAAAATGCATCTAAGATTCGGCCTGTGCATGTGTTTTGTTAAATAATATTTACTATTTCAATTACATTTTCCAAAAAATATTCAATGTTGGTACAGATTTGATTAAATTACAATTTAATTATATAAGGTATATAAAAATCTCGTGACACAGTGTTTGTTATCGAACTCCTCCGAAACGAAACGGCTTGACCGATTTGTATAAATTTGTTTGTGTTCGGTAGGTCTTCGTCTTCGTACTCTTCTACTTCGTAGGTCTAAGAATAGATCGTAGGCTATTTTTTATTCCCCTAGGTGATAAGGGTGACCCTGTTCAGATGTTTTATTTTTTTATGGTTTGGCATCAACTAACAAATAATAATACTTATAATAAATTTTCTTTCTTCTACCAACGCGGGCGAAGCCGCGCGAATCGCTAGTATGTATATTGTATAGATAGAAATATAATATGTATGAGTTCACAACAACTTATAACTAATATTCAACAATCTTCTATAATTATTATTAAAAACAAAGTCCTCCGCCGCGTCCGTTTGTCTGTTTGCGATAAACTCAAAAACTACTGCACCGATTTTCATGCAGGTTTTACCAATGGATAGAATGGTTCTCCTTGACGGTTTTAGTATATAATTTGTAAAGTTTTTGTATACATTGGCTAAAATATAATGATATCTCATATCTGTTGGAGGTGTCGGAAAAAATAAGCCGTCTGGGAGCTTTCAACGAAAACGCTGCCTAAACCCTTTGATATATAACAAAATGATGTATGGTGGAATTGTGTATCTTATATAGGCCTACAAAAAGTCCGCAATGTTATATGTCTATCTCTTAAGAATAATAATAATAATGTTCTCCGACCGATTCCGGCCATGGCGGCCAATCCCATTGAGACTGGCCAAGTACGCAGGAGATATTTTAGTGCACAAGTGTACGCGCAGACACAAGTGCACTCTCTATTCCTACCACTCTCATACTCCGGTGGGACGACTACTCGACACCACCAGTGAGAGCTAAGGCGCAGGACCGACGGCTTTACGTGCTCTCCGAGGCACGGGGGTGAACCACCACCGACTTCCCAACTCCGGGCTGATACTGAGGCTAACGAAACAGAAAGATTCAATAACTAAACTTGGCCCGACCCGGGACTCGAACCCAGGACCTCTCGGTGTGTGACCGTACATGCTAGCAGTATGCTAGCTATAGTATGTGTTATTCTTAAGAATAACACTTATTATAACGAAAAACGTTAGGAAATTTAAAAAAACTTTATAAAATTAACGGCGTTTGACGTATCATGTTATGACCGTTGCCATGGTGCGTGCAATGGTAATTCATATAATCAAGTCAAATATAATATACCGGGCGCCGCGCGGAGCGAAGTAAATATATACAACACGTACCTAGGGACGAACCCGAGCGAAACGAGGGTGAGCTCCTAGTAGCTTTATAACAGGATAACATCAAAAATTAGTAATTCTATAAGTATGAGCACAATTATTAGTTAATGAAGGCACACACTTTGGAAAAATAACAAACCTTATATTAGATTGTTTAATTTATAATAATTTTATATTTTGCATGGACGAAATGCGATCTGTGTTTATCGAATATATTTTTGATATGTTAAAAGAGAGATCGAGATTAGATTTAAACCATTCTCGAACACACAAAAATATTATGAAAATCGGTCCAGCTGTTTGGCTGGAGTTTGGTCACATGTACATACGAACACAAGCTCCGCCCGCGTTTTAAAAACCGAAAGCTCAATTTAGATTTCACATACCGTTGGATGTTATATTATCGCCGGTTTGTAACGGTTACTTGAGATTTCTCAGAAATGAGATATTTTCCAGCAGTAAAAAGTATCGTTTTTCCTGACCCGGGTAACTAGCTAGAGCTACCATCATACCAATTATCATATCATATCATCAAAATCTGTCCAGTGGTTTTCTTGTGATGCGGTCACAGACAGACAGACAAACAAAAAAGTTTGAATTTTATTATATGTATAGATAAAGATTTACAATATTCGCTATATTAAGTTGCTGAGTTGCTGAAAGTTGAAATCTGTGTAGCGAGAAGAATACAATCTCTGATAAGAAAAAAAACTGGTATAAAAATGTGACGCATTGCCTATAATATTCACTGAAAACAAGGTGTATGATAAGAATATAATCCCAGACTTAGACAATATGACGATAGAAAAGGTAAAAGTATTTTAGTTAATATATATAAATATGTTAGGACATTATTACACCACTATTTAGTTCCGTGGTAAGTTACGGGCTTGTGTTACGGATACCAGACACTTGGTAAACATATATATAAACACCCATGACTGGAGTATATACATCCGTGCTCAACAAAAAGTGTCTCATAATATCATAATAATATTTATAATAAGTCCCCAGCGGGACTCGAACCCACGACCGCTGTCAGGTGCGAATTGAGCCATACTTGATGTCATCGTTATCCAGAATCAAGCGATTAAATATAACACGGTGGGTTATAATTAATCTTATAACTTATCGATTGCGTTTTGATACAAAAGTATCAGCAACAGCGCCTATGTGTTACTCCACCTTATAGTGTAACATTAAATATCATCAGCCCAGCTTTTTCAGCATGAAGAAGTACAAAACATATGTATAGTACATACGTATACATACAAATTTAGCTTTAACAATTTTCGGCACGTATTGCTAAGTTTGTGATGTTACTCGGGTTCTAGTTCCACTGGGGGTATTCTTAGTTATTTAAATTTATATTATATGTATTTGTAATATGTCTTAACCATATAGTGTTCATAACAAAAGCTTACCATGGATAGTGCTGTTTCTTTGTCATTTGTATGGGATTACATGACAGAGAAAGCGCTATATTAACTTTAACGGGGGTGGTCAACCTCCTTGATAGTCCCGAGCTATTATTCAATATTTGAATTTATCGTGAAACTTTTGAAGAGGTATTAAAAAAAGTCACACAAAATATATTTATTAAAAACATAAATAAAAATAGAAAATATGTGTATTGAATGTAAATATTAAAAAATTAAATAAATTTATTTTACTTCTCTTGAAAATTCTTTAAAATGTGGTAAATGTTGGTATTTTGTGAATAACAGCACTTCTCAGTAATTGTTTGACATGCTAGTTACCTAGTTAATACTGATCGGAGTTTGGATTTCACGAGTTTTAACGTGGAATAAAATGATTCACATAAGTCCATTGTTCCGAATATTGAAATAATTCTACAAGCAGCCTTTTTAATTCAGGATACTTCGATTCTGGTATTTGTTACAACGTTGCACTTAGTCTTTCATATTGGTTGTCAGTCATTTAAAAGAAATTTTGAAATATATACAGAACGATCATATTTTTAAAAATACAATAGCAGGGAACTCGGGTACATTTATCGAGAATAATCCTTCAAAGAGCCGCATGTGGCTTGTGAGGCGCAGGTAACACCCCCCCCCCTCTCCCCTCCCCTGGTGTAAATCAAAACAAACTATTTAAATGTATAAGCACCTGACTTGTCGATGTTAAAATAATGTAAGTGGCATATAATTTGATCTTCAAGGTGATGTGAGAAGTGGAATTTATGGTTTGTTTATTTTTTTTGTTCATTTTACGGTTTCGTTAACTCTAAAGTGCTCTTATTAAAAAACTCCTATAATTTCGACATGTCATGAAGTGTTCCAATAATTTTCTAATTTTTGTTTCGTTGATTAGTGTTTCAAAATTGATTTACATGTAAAAAAATGAGAAAAACCGTATGGCTAACTTTTTCATCTCTAGGTACGAACCCGAGCGAAGCAAGAGCGAGTCGCTTGGGGATTTTGTCGATTTTAATTAATTTATTTCTTCACAAAAACTAATATTATTCTTAAATTTTTATATTGTAATTAGTATTTGATTTGATTTGTGGGTACCTATCGACCTTTTCGGATGTGAATGTAACCTTAACAGTATGAAAGGAAAAACAGGTATTTATAATATGTTATTTTGTAATCTATTGCTCTTTAGCTCAAGGATTTTCGCCGTCTTATGTAAGAAATAATATATAATAACATAATCTGTAGACAAAGTGTTATTATGCAACTAGCGACCCACAATCGACCTGCTCTTCTTCCTTAGGAACGTTTGAATGGTTAGTGAAAACTCAGAGGCGAGATATTTTTCCGTAGTAAAAAGTATCCGTATCCGTTCAACCGGATAACCATTTAGCGTCATAATAATAAAAATTACCATATACAATTATGTTTTCTTACCAGCAAAAGCCGAAGCAATGGCGGCGACTAGAAAGCTCAAAGTCACAGCAGGTCCTGCGACGGTCTTCGCGACTGCTCCCGCCAGCACATACACCCCTAGACCCAGGGTGCTGCCAACCCCTAAAGCTGTCAGGTCCAAGAGACCCAGACAGCGGGACAAGAGGGTCGTATTGTCACCATCTTCTAACTGCTTACAACGCCGTAGTGCTCCAAAAATTCTAGCACAGCCCATCTGTAAAAGTAACAGTTTAAAATTTATAATAACTTTTAATATGGCAAAGTTTAAGTGTTGGTAAATTAAAGCTTTGTATTCAGCCCTTTTTAACGTCCCAGTTGACACTTGACAGACTTCACATCTCTTTCGAAAACTTGCTAGGTTCTCTCAGACATGCAGGTTTCCTCACGCTGTTTTCCTTCACCGTAAGACAAGTGATCATCATAATTCGCAAATAAAATATCAGAGGTGCGAGATCCGGTTTTGGACTCGCATCCAAGCGCGTTACCACTGGGCTACCATTGTCTATTAAATTATTATTATTATTTAAAATAATTACCACACCAATAAAGCTATACCTGTGGCCTCTGCATCCACAATACATGACTAATTTTTACATATATAAAATACTATCGATTGTGTCTGTCTGCCGGTGACCGCATCATACGAAAACCACTGGAATGATTTTGATATTTGGTTTTATGATAGCCTGATGATATCCAGGGTCAACAGATAGGATTGTTACTGCTGGAAAATATCTCATATCTGAGGAATTTAACTCAATATTATAACGTACCTAGGGAACAACCCGAGCGGGGAGAGGGAGAGTTGCTAGAGTCATACTAAGTACAGGTATTACTCGCTCTATTAAGCAAAATTGTGGAATGAAATAATGGAAGAATCTGTAAGTCTGTAAACTCTACAGTAAAATAGGACAAGCCGCACTGCGATGCTTCTGTTCGTAAAATTAACTTATTCAATTCACAAGGCACTTAAATTTTTACATACCTAATAATAATTAATTTTGTTAAATAAATTAATCTTTATGTAGTGGTTTACATGAACCAGACCAAGACTCTCAGAAAAAATAGCTGTGACGTACGCCCAATTAAAACATATTAAAATAATAAAAGTCCAAATTTATAGAAGGATTTTTTTTGGCTTGCGGAAATTGGCACACCGAGATTGCATACATTTTAGTCATGTAAGTAAGTAGGCTAAAATTCCTTAATCAGATGGCTTCAAAATCTTCTACCTTATCAAAATATTTTTTAAAGACTTTAATCGGCTGCCTTAGTCCGCTTCCTTATACAGAGAGGACTTATATGATATGGTGGAGATACTCAGAATACAAGGGATGATCCTATGATTTGATGATTTGTAGTAAATCCATAAATCTCGGGTTCTCCTGCTGCTATTGATGCTTTCCATGTTAGCAAAGTTTTTTAAGTAAAAATACATACATACGAACGAACGAATATTTACGAACTAAAACTTACTTTATTAGGAACAAAATTACATCCTTCTTTAAATTATTTTACACAATCAACAGGTTTTTCAATGTAATCATCGAATTTCCATTGTCCAACGTTACTACTATAGCAATCGAACGCGTGGACCGTGACGAGTGTGACCTTGACCGTACAAAGTAACAGCTGACTGCAACGATACTTGGAGAATAACAATAAGTTAGATCTATTTTCTACGTACATTTGTATGTAAATCACGTAAAAAATAGGCCAAGTTCGATGTGCTAATGGGATTTAATACGTATAAATATTCGTAAACGGTTACAAGTCCCAATCGTTAATCGTTTAGTCTACCTATATCTTTAATTGCTTTATTTTGTTATATATCTACACTTACAAATCATGTTTCTCATTTAATATTAATAAATGAATATATTATGCTATGTATAATTAACTACCGCGTATAAATCCGCAGTGTACAACAAAATCATACCTAGGTAGGTGCATGGTTGTGTTTGTATGTAAATATGTTACAAATACTATCGAGACACAGTACACAAAAAAAACATTTCGCGAAAGTTTTATTTTTTCTTTGTTTTGTAAAGATAAAAAATTTAATCAACAATGTTTTTTTTCCACCGCGCTTTTGACTTGTGTGCGCGCGTGTACTATACACGCTGCATCATAAAACAGACTCTATTAAAATTCTTATTTATTTTCCATTGTAGTTTTGAATACTCGTATATATTTTGTAATATATAATAGTACTGTATTATTATAATTATAATAAACAGAAAAATTAATTGATTATATTAACGAAAATTTATTTCGTATTTCAATATATTTTTTAATAATTGTCTAGCTGTTATAGAGATTAGCCGAAACAAACAGAGAGATGAAAATTTTAAAATTTTATCGAGTACCATATTTTGTACCTTAATAGTAAAAAGTAAACACGTATTCATGTAGTAAAAAGCGGTTATGTTACAAATAAGCTCTACAATTTTATTAATCGGTATAGAGTATACTAGATGGACGGAATTTGACGACTCCTTTGGTAGTGACCTACTACCTACCTACTTTCTGCGGTCGCGGGTTTGAGTCCCGCTGGAGGCATTCATTTGCTGAGCACGAATGTTTGTACTCCAGTCATGGGTGTCTATATTTATAATATGTATATATTTAAAGTTTTATATATGTAGTGTATCAAGTATCAACTATCTTGTATACGTCTTGAGAGTCTCTTGTATTGAGAGTCTCGGAGGCCCACTTCCCATCCCTCCCCATGATAGTGCGAAATTTGGTCAGTCTACCCCAGGAGGGTACCACCAGCGCACATCGCGGTGGAGAATCCCTCTCTGGGCATCCATGCTCAGATCGTACACTCCCTGAGCGTGGATGCCCAGGCTGCCCTCCGAATTCTGGGGGGGGGGGGCAATTTTGCGCTCTCATCTTCTGGTCGGGGCAAACGGAGCAGGCATCATACGGCTACCCCTTTCACGCTTGCTGTGGACTTCTGCAACATTAGGGGGTTGAATTCCAACTTGAACGCCGTCCACTTCCACCTTGAGACGGCGAAGCCGGCCTTGCTCTTCCTCACTGAGACGCAGATATCTTCTCCGGCTGACACCTCTTTCCTCTCTTACCCTGGGTATAAACTGGAGCATTCCTTTATACCTCGGGCTGGGGTGTGCGTGTACGTCAGAGAGGATATCTGCTCTCGTCGCCTGGTCAGCCTTGAAGGGCAGGACCTATCTATCCTCTGGCTACGTGTAGACTGCGACGACCATCCGCGAATCTACGCGTGCCTGTATAGGTCCCATAGCGGTAATGACGAAACTGACCGACTCATTGAGCACATGCAAATGGCTACAGATTCCGTGCTGCAGCAGATCCCATCCGCAGAGATCGTGATTCTCGGCGATTTTAACGCCCATCACGCCGAATGGCTTAGATCACGCACCACCGATCATGCGGGGAGATCTGTTCACGATTTCGCATTAGCATATGGTCTGACACAACTGGTCACCTCGCCAACGCGAATCCGAATGATGTGGAGGATCATACACCTTCCCTGTTGGACCTTCTGTTGACCTCTCATCCGGACGGCTACCTGGTATCCGTCGATCCTCCTCTTGGTTCGTCGGACCACTGCCTTGTTCGGAGTATAGTGCCAGTTATGCGCTCAGCACGACCTCGCTTTGCAGGCTGCCGCCGCGTATGGCACTACAGGTCAGCGGATTGGGACGGGATGCGGTCATTCTTTGCGTCCTACCCATGGGGGCAGATTTGCTTCTCGCCGGATGATCCAGACGTCGTTGCTGACTCTGTCACCGATGTGGTACTTCAGGGTATGGAACTGTTTATTCCGTTCTCTGCAGTGCCCATCGGAGGCAAATCCCAACCTTGGTTTGGTCGCTCCTGCAAGGTGGCATCTCGCCGAAAGCTGCAATGCTACCAAGCCTGGGCTGTCGCGTCGGCGTCTAATGATGCAAATACCAGCGCTTTTAAAAAGGAGTATAACTTTGCCTCTAGGTCCTTCAAAAGTGTAATTGCTAATGCGAAGTCGAAGCACATTAGCAGAATTGGCGAGAGATTGGGGCGTCTTCCTTCAGGAACACGTGCGTTCTGGTCTCTCGCAAAGGCTGTTTTAGGGAATTTCTGTCAGCCTTCTCTTCCACCTCTGCACACGGAGGATGGCTCGCTAGCCCATGCCGCGAAGGAGAAAGCCGATCTACTGGGCTCTCTTTTCGCGTCCAACTCGACTCTGGATGACCAAGGAAACTCACCACCGACAATCCCGCGGTGCGATACTACGATGCCGGAAGTTCAGTTCCGGCAAAGCGCAGTACGAAAAGCGCTTCTCTCCTTGGACATTCATAAGTCGAGTGGGCCCGATGGCATCCCTCCGATCGTGTTGAAGACATGTGCTCCGGAGTTGGCACCGGTCTTAACGCGTCTTTTCCGGCACATCTATTCATTAGGCGTAGTCCCGAAATCCTGGAAGGCCGCTTTAGTGCACCCGATCCCAAAAAAGGGCAACCGCTCGGATCCGTCCAATTATAGGCCAATAGCCATTACCTCCTTGCTCTCCAAGATAATGGAGACCATTATCAACTGCCAGCTCCTGCGGTACCTAGAGGAGCACCGGCTGATTAGTGACCGCCAGTACGGCTTTCGTCGAGGTCGCTCAGCCGGTGATCTTCTAGTTTACCTGACACATAGATGGGCAGAAGCAGTTGAGACCAAGGGGGAGGCGCTTGCGGCCAGTCTGGACATAGCGAAGGCCTTTGATCGGGTATGGCACAAAGCGCTTCTTTCGAAGCTACCTTCCTATGGGCTTCCCGAGAAATTGTGCAACTGGATCACCAGCTTTTTGGCAGATCGGAGCATCAAGGTCGTTGTCGACGGTGCTTGCTCTGATCCTAAATTTGTCAATGCTGGTGTACCACAAGGCTGCGTACTGTCTCCTACTCTGTTTCTTCTGCATATCAATGACATGTTGCAAATCAACAACATTCATTGCTATGCAGACGATAGCACTGTGGATGCCCTGTACACTGGCCGCGCTAATATTTCTCGGGAATACGTCGACGAGTGCCGGAACAAACTTGTGTCTGAAGTCGAATCTTTGTTAACCAAAGTCTCGGATTGGGGTCGACGAAACTTAGTCCAATTTAACCCCAAAAAGACACAAGTTTGCGCGTTAACCGCTAAAACAATGCCGTTTGTCGTAACTCCTCACTTTGAGGACACTCCCCTGTCTGCCACAGCCAGTATCGGAATTCTTGGCGTCGACATTTCGAGCAAAGTCCAGTTCCGTGGTCAATTGGAAGATAAGGCCAAATTGGCCTCAAAGAAGCTTGGTGTGCTCAGTAAGGCGAGACAGTACTTCACGTCTGGTCAGCGCCTTAACCTCTATAAGGCGCAAATTCGGCCGCACATGGAGTACTGTTCTCATCTCTGGGCAGGAGCTCCCCAGTACCAGCTACTTCCATTTGACCGCATTCAACGTAGGGCGGTTCGACTTATAGACGATCAAGCTCTTTCCGATCGGCTTGATACTTTAGCTCTGCGTAGAGATGTTGGATCACTCTGCATCTTCTACCGCATTTATCACGGGGAGTGTTCTGAGGAATTGTTCGAACTGATCCCGGCCGCAGAATTCCATCATCGGACATCGCGCCAAAACCGTAAATTCCACCCACACCACCTCGATGTCCAGCGTTCCACAACAGTGCGATTCCTTAGGCATTTTCTGCCTCGCACAACCACTCTGTGGAACCAGCTGTCGCCGGCGGTCTTTCCGAACCGTTACGACCTGGCAACCTTCAAGAAGAGAGCGTATTCTTTCTTGAAAGGCCGGCAACGCATTTGCAAGCCCTGTGGTGTTGCAGATGTCCATGGGCGGCGGTGATCACTTTCCATCAGGTGAGCCTCCTGCCCGTTTGCCCCCTTTGTCCCATAAAAAAAAAAAAAACGTAACACAAGCCTCGTAGCTTACCACGGAACTAGATGGCGCTGTATGTAATAATGTCCCTACGATGTTTCACATTGGCTGGGCGTCATTTCGAATTAAAATTTAAGAAGTTTTATTGAACAAAAACATAACCTTATACTTATCGTAGTTGAGGCCGTACTCGTACATATTTTAATATGTTAGCCAAGGTGACTTATTGTGGAGGTTAGTATACTATTTTTATAGGTATATAAGTCACTAAGTACCGGAATATTATATCTTTAACATGCGACTCACCCTCGCTCCGCTAGGGTTCGTCTGTTTCGAATTTTTCCACAATCTTTCGAAAGTAGTACTCATTCTCATTTACACTTTGGAACTTTCGGGTGTCCCCTACTAATTCCACCGCCATTCCTACTCGTTCACCGTAACGTCAAGCTATAGGGCCGTCTGCCTTAGCCATCGGAAACAGCGAATTTTCAGAAACCCGCCAATTGCTCATACTCTTATAATTAATAGAATAGTAACAATAGCGCGTACAGGCACAACTCTAATCTAAAGGAAGCTATTCGGGTATCCTGCATATAGGTAACTTTATACTGCTGTAAAATACTTCATCATCAGAACGGGACAAGGGTGAGACGCTGGTGTATTCTTAATGTTATAGTAAAGAAAGATAAGGGAGTTCTTGGAGTTCATGAATTTTATAAAAGCTTTGTAATTAATGTTTAGGAAAAAACCCATAAAAATATTTCCATGTATCTTTGACTCTGAGGTAGGTATCTAGTGAGTAGAGACAGTCAACAACAAACGATAAACTATAAACTTTACATACGTTTAGTTTCACTGTTTTTAATAAAAAATAATTGTCTATCATTATAATACAAGAAAAGAAATTATTTTACTTCACGTTATATTTAAGGGGCTTTGGTATGAGAGATGGTTTTAGCGTCCCAACGTTGGGCAAACTGTTGGACCTCCATTCAATTACGAGGGCTGATCGTAGTCCAACAGGCTGATGATGTGCTGGTTGGCGTTTGAACCCGCTTCACTCGGTTTTCCAAGCGAGTTGGTTACCACTGTGCCACCTCTGCATATATTATAACAGCTTATAAAGCAACAAAATATTTTAGATAACTCTGTGTTATCGTAGATTTCCTTCTCGCAAAATTTGACATGGATTTTGGGCAATTAAATTATAAGCTCTCGTATAACATGCTTTTTAAACAAGAATTGGCCGGATGTAAACCCTATAATAGTACCCTATAAAAGTAATGTCGTGGCGTCACGAACAAATCCTAATTAAGAAATCAAGTTGGACTTTAATTAATAAATTTAAACTTTATGCTAAACTTTGGTTTGCGAATTATTCGAGGATGGCTGGATGGTTTAAGAAAACCTGTTAATTATGAACGCAATGAAAGCAAACTGTTAGTATTCAACCCTTTTTAATATCCCACTGCTGGGCACAGCCCTTCTTTCAATGCGAGAGGATCAGGCCATAGTCCACCACCATGTCTTTTGCGAACTTGCTAGGTTCTCTCAGACATGCTGGTTTCCTCACGATGTTTCCCTTCACCGTAAGGCAAGTGGTACTCGTGTTAGAACGTTAGTTTTATTTTAAAATAGATAGGTAATATATAATACAAGGATTTTTTTTAATATACATAATATTTTCCTCAAATTTTCAATATTAATTATTGTCAATTTTGAGTAGTCGGCGACTCTATCAGTAGTGATAAGTAAGTGTATTAATTCGCTGAAATATAAAGATTATTGTTAAATGTTAAAGATGTCGGAAATAATAATACCGATACGGAGACGGAGCTTTAAAGCGTGCTTCGCGTTAACAAATAAACTGAAGTATATGGAAATAACTAGCGACTCACTCTAGCTCGCTCGGGTTCGTTCCCCGGCCCGGTAGCGCCAGCGGTACTCCCTGCCAAAAAAGTTTGTAGTCTCCCTTAAGTGCTTAATTTAATCTTTATACGTCAAGCGATTTTTGATAAGTCGAGATGAGTGAGTGAGTGAGTTAGTGAGTGAGTGAGTGAGTGGGTGGGTGAGTGAGTGAATGAGTGAGTGAGCGTTTGAGTGGGTGAGTGACCTTTCGCTTTTATAATATATATATACGTACTTATTTAGATGTATTTCAGAATTATTCGACCTAAAAATATCTTATTAACTGCATCAACGAAGTCGTAGCGAAGCGAAAGTAAGTCACTTATTACTTACTTATAAAAAAAATAATTTAACCGTTTTTGGTAATTTTAAGGTATTCGGTATTTTAATTTGCTAACATAAATAAATGAAAGGCATATAACCTATGTGATTGTAGATATATAAAATACTTTTTACTTGGTCAATGAACTCGAACAGCGTATTTATTTACATCTTTATACGATTGGTTTTTACATTAAGTTGTTAATAGGTCGTGTCTCCGCAGCTTAAACCTGTCCTTACATGGTTGATGAACTGAAATTACTTATCAGTTATCGTATATTGTATGACGGTATATTTCTTGGTCCACTTGCCACAATTTTGGAAAACAAGTATTTTTATGTATGTACCTTATTTATACTAAGTATGTACCTATTACATTTATTATAAATTAAAAAATTAAAACTAAATTCAATGTAAAAACCTAAATGCGTATGTAATGTTAATTTAACATTTTTTTACATTTGTCTATGTGTCTGTTTGTTCCGGCTCACCTCAGAAATGGCTGGACAGATTTTGATGAGACTTTCACTGATGTTATAAGAAGTAAATAAGCTTTTTTTTATTTAAGAACGGAGCGAGGGTGAGTCGCTAGTCTACAATATGTATAAATAAAATTTGGTACTTACGTACTAACGATGACGCACTTTTATTTTTTCTATAGATTTGTGTGAATGTGCTTATATCGTAAAATCTTAAATCTAAAATTAATAATAGGTTCATAAAGTTAATTTTAAGAATGTTTCTTTCTAGGTTGGTTAGGTTAGGTTAGATATATGACCACAATATCGCACGAGCCGAGCGAGCGCACCGAGCGTGCCGCGGCAGCGGCCGGCGAGTGCCGATTAAAAATTGGAAAACCAAAACCTTAACAAAAGTTTAAAAATGGAAAAGTTCAAAATTATTGATTTTGTATAAGAATCATTAACCGTTAAAATGTAAAAAACCGTTAAAGTGTGTGAAAAAGGAATTACCTATACAACATTAATGCGAATAATAAAGAAAAACTGCGTGTAAATCCCAATGTGTGCCTTTAAATTGATTTTCGTGCTATCTCATTTTGTCTGTGTGAGTGTGAATCTAAATACGTGTAAAGGTGCATCGTTGCACTTTGTAAGTATAACAAATTTTATATACATATTAACAAAAAATAATACAAAATTATTAATTACGAGGTAACTGGCGACTTGCCCCCACTTCGCTTTGTTGCCTCTTGGTAACGTTTTAATTATAACAGTAATGGTCTTACAAATTACTCCTAAGTGTTGGCAAATATGAGATATTTTCCCACGATTAAAAGTATCCTACATGTAGATCCGGCTAACAAGCTATCATCATTCGAAGTTTTATCAAAATCAGTCCAGAGGGTTTCTCGTGATGCGTTTCAAAACAGCTAGACCAACCAAAAATTCTAATAAAAGCTGAAAAATCAAATATAATAAGATCCATATTTTAAGCGTGATACTTTTGTGCAAATTATAATTCGTGACGTTAAAAAAATGTATAATAATCAAATATAATAAGATTTATATTTGAAGTATAATACTTTCGTGCAAATTATAATTCGTGACGTTAAAAAAATGTATAATAATACATAACTTACATAAAAAACCTGTAGAGAACATAACGTACAATGAATAAACAATACTTACGGTAAGGTCAACTTCAAACGAAATTTATTTAGAAAAATATCAACTATTCAAAAATCACGTCGCGACAACAAACCAAACAGTGACAATGACAAACTGAAAGTGTCTCGTCACATATGTTTGCTCTGATATATCTTAACTATTAAGCTTAATAAATAAAGATATCTTTCAAAGTCAGGAATGCACGAGTAAGAAAAATATTACATTCTGAGAGGAAATAAATGAATAATTAACGTTAAGGTAAGTTCAATTTCCTAAGACATGTCTAGCAAAAATTTACTAATGTTTGGTCTAGTCGTACTAAGCTTAAACTTAAACGGAATTCGAATCCATAACCTCCACTAAAATTGGGCATTCAAGCCACTACGAAAGAAATAGCTAAAAAAGCGTAATTCTAAACCCAAAATATATAAAAATCATTTATTTTGCATAAAGCGTTACACAACATTGAGAAAGTTGATAAACATTACATAAAGGATCAAAAATCTTACTAAACATACTTTATATTAACACTCCTTGGGGGCCTCAAGTAAACTAAAGCGCGGACAATGGTAGCTCAGCAGTAACGCGCGCGCTTGTATAACCGAGTGATGCGGGTTCAAATCCGGGTATCGTACCTCTGATGTTTTCATGTGCGAATTATTTCTATCCTATCTAACCTGCAAAGTCCGTCCGTGAAGTCCGCCAAGACGCACTAGGCCAGCGCGGTAGACTATGGCCTGATCTCTTCGTATTGAGGGAGACCCGTGCCCAGCAGTGGGACGTTAAAAAGGGCTAATGACATGATATTGCTAGCGTAAATAATATAACGCTATTGTTTGATTCAACAGGAGGCCCTTATACCTCAAGGGCCTGGGCTACAGCCTAAAAAGCCTATTTCTGTCTAGCGAGACGTAACTAAGTGTGTACTAAGCTTAAATACACTAACAAAAACATTTTGTCTCTATGTACTTTTTAAAGTGCAATGAAATTATACAAATAATCTGCATAAATGAAAGGATAATTTACATAAATGAAAGGAGTTTTATTAAAATTCAATGAATCAATGATTGATTTTGAGTATTTGTTAGAGTTAATTAGATTTTATTTAGTTTTTTTGTAGAGCTATTTGCTTGTATCATATTCTCAGACGAAATAATAAAGTGTATTCTCTTTGCGACTCACGATACATTTCCAACGGTATACGAAAATACCACTGATTACATCACTAATTAAGGGAAACGGGACGTGTTATGGGGCTTAAAGTGATTATTCTATGAAATATTAGTTAATGGCAATTGGCACCGCATCCACTTTAGTACGTATTAGGTTATTACAACCCGCCTTTGAAAGAAAACCTTACAGACTTTCTCCACATTCTCAAAGGTTTTAATTTTAGGTACCTACTTGAGACTAATCTAATTTTTGAAAAATTAATATCATCCACATCGCATCATCTACATCTGTCGTCTTCACCTTTTTTTGAAAGTCAAAAACCAAAACTCCATTCATTATGTTGACCCTGACATTTTTAGCAAATAATTAGACAAAATCGCAGGAAATAGCATATGGTTCATTAGTATTATTAATAGATAATGATAATCATGAATGTTGTTTGCTTTGTTTTACATGTCATTGTTGTGAGAGGCTCTACTTTAAGCTCTACTTGTAAATTATTTTCATTATTTACTTGCGGTTGATGGAGCCAACGACCGAATTTGCCATTTGTTCATTTGATATCACTAAGCGCTGAGTATCTATATGGAGAGTTTTAGTTTAGTGGATAGTGTGTTCGGAAAAATTGCAGAGGTCGTGTGTTCGAGTTCGGGGTCGAGTCAAGTATATTGGGTATTATTGGGGGTTTTTCTCAAGAAATTGTCATATTTTCACAAAAAAAAAACTTGCACTTGTGTCTGCGCGCGCACATCATACTCCTGCACTATAATATATCTCGTGCTAGTGCTAGATGGCTAGTGTCTTCTCTTTAAATGTTACACCGTAGTAGCAGAAAGTGTTCAGAAGGGCGTGACCTAACTGCGAGTTACGGACAGACAGAAGTAATGTAAAGTCCATTTTTTAGCATTTTTTTACGTAGATTAGTTATTTATTAATTTAATTACTATTTGCAAATATGTGTTACTTTTTAAGCTTTCTCTGTGAGAAGGAAGGAAACTCATGCCGCGTCACGATTTTTCTTCATTTTATTAGGTTATCTATTGTATAAGAACTTTAGTTATATCTTGCGTTTAACATATTACTTTTTTATAGATTTGACCTCTAACCAGTTTTAAAACAAGCGCAAAAAATGAGCCAAAAATACAATGTAAAAATAAGTTGGATGAATGTAAGAAGATCAGTTAAGACATTATAATATATGATATTATTCTTATAGTATTAGGCTTGAATATTAGTTGTATTTTTATGTATATCAGCATTTCAAAACAACACGATATTATGATGTCTCACATTATAGATCATGTTATTTAGCACAAGCGCAGCCGCGAGTTCCGCTAGTAAATGTACATATAAACTTGGCAAATTACATACTAAAACCTTCCTCTAAAATCACTTTATCTATTCTTTATTTATATCTAAAAAACGCATCAAAATCCATTGCGTAGTTTTAAAGATCTAAGCATACATAGGGACAGACAGACAACGGGAAGCGACTTTGTTTTAGTATGTGGTGATATAATGCCGAAAATTGATTCAAAATGTAAATTGCAACGAAATACTTTTAGCTAGAAAAAAGAGAAAGGAATCACTAAATTTCAAAAGTTATCAAGGCAAAAAAAAAAATTACATTGACATTTCCCAAAGCTGCAAACTTAATAACTTTAATACATTTTTACGGTCAAAATGTCCAAATATGGAATACTTCCATATAGGCTTTTGAGGACGAGGTAAGATGTGACATCTTGTTTTGGAAATCATTTATAACCTTATGACATAAAAACCCCATTTTGGACAAAGGAATGCGTTTTCTCCCTTTTTAAATATTTTATGTTGTAGCGTTAGCAGCAAATAATAGCAGCAAAGGTGGCACAAGCATTTGGTTTATCTAAACGTTTTTTGTGCCAAATTTTCAAAGCAGGTTAAGAACTTTCAGAGTTAACGATTTTATATTAATTAGTAACGAGTATACTTAAATTAGATTTTTTCTTTACAGACCCTGGTGACGACACAAGTCTAAGCGAATGTGAATTTCAAAAATTTGTTGCATGTAACGAATACTAAGGTGTTCTATTAAGGTGTACAGTGTGTTCTATTACTGCATATCTATCTACGTTACAAAAACATATACCTTATAGCCAATAGCTTCGACAGATATTTAAGATTTTAATAAAACTAGCATCAATGCTACCACCCTACCACGGCTCTGCTCAAAGAAATTTTATATACAATTTGCATTCAGTTAACCTTATTCCTAAACAGGTTAATTGACAAAAAAATTGAGACGCCTTATCTACAGAGATAAGCCCTGTGAAAAACTAGAATTAATTTATAGTGTACAACCGTAGAAATAAAGCGATACGAAGCAAAAACATTGGAACAAAAACCGCGTACAACAAATTCAATTGGAAACAAATGTGGACGGATGTATCATGTACTCGTAGCTTGAAGTCTTGCACTCGGACGAAAACACTTGATTCGTTTGATATTTATGTTTAAGCAGGCAATACCTTTAAATTATTGTACAATGATTTAAATACATTTGTTTTTTTTGAGTTTTAAATCGACTAGATTAGATTTGCACAGGCCCAAGTTTGTTGATGTTACCCACTTGTAATTAAAGTACTTATACCCATTTATTCTAGCTGGTCATGTACTTGTATAGCTGCGTTATCTCCAATATATAAAAATCTCGTATCACAGTGTTTGTTATCGAACTGTGTTTTTTAAACATATTAAAATGCCAATTGTGATGTAACTTTTACCAAAGTTTCTCTTAACCCATTCACTTGTCAAAATAAATGCCATGCTATAAATAATTCTATTGAATCAATCACATTCGTCATCGGGCTTTCTCCACAAACGCGTCTAGAATACTGGCCTTATCGAGTACACATTCTAGTTTTGATTGCGCTAAGATATTTCTAAAGGAATCTTGCACGAAAGTTACTTTTAATGAGCAAGAACCTTTTCTTTTCAATGGTTCTTCTGTTGGGTAAGAATTTGAAGGCAATTTTACTTATAGCTTGTAGATATCACTTGTACGACGGATGTTAAAAATTCGAATTCCGCTTAAGTGAAATATATATATTGGTTATTAATTATTATATACATACCTATTTTTAACCTATTTGGATTAGATATTGCAAGTATAGAGCATATTGTTCCAGATCTCCAAGCGAGTATTTACAAGCGAGTCACCCTCACTATCCTCGGGTTCATTGTTGGATACTTTTTCACAGTTAGTAGATTTCACACATAGATTGTCTTCTTTTTTAATTTAATTCTTAGAATTTAGATATTTTCTGGTAATGAGAGACAAAATTCTAAAAACTCTTGATTCGGCCTGGCCTCGGCCTCCCTCAGTACGAGGGGGATCAGGCCATAGTCCACCGCGCTGGCCTAGTGCGTGTTGGCGGACTTCACATGTCTTACGAAAACTTGCTAGGTTTTTCTCAAACATGCAGGTTTCCTCACGATGTTTTCCTTCATCGTAAGACAAGTGGTAATCATGATAGAAATGATTCGCACATGAAAATATCAGAGGTGCGAGACCCGGATTTGAACCCGCATCACTCGGTTATACAAGCGACGCGTTAACGCTGGGCTAGCACTGCCCGTTTCAATAATAATGACTATTTCAATAGGATTTTTCAAAAACTGTAAAGTATACAGAGATTTATACACTATTTTATTTCAGTGTTTTTAATGTAAAAGTAGTATGTTGGGACTTTAAACCGATTATCTGAATGCAACTCGTCAAGTGTTAAATGTGTTTCCAACGTCTGAAATAGAAAACTTTTGGTATAAAAACGCTTACGTCTTATACGGACAACATTATTAACTAAGAATTATACCAGTACCTATAAGTATAACATCTTTGTTTCAAATTTAAACACAGGTGCTGCTTCAATTTGTTTTTGAAGAAATACAATTTAAAAGGGGAAGAGAGTAACTCAATTTAATTTATATATTAATCTTCTTATAAACTATACTATTATTTGAGCCTTTTTGGTAATTGTGAACACAGTTGTTATATTTAAATCTTTCAGTCTAAGAATATGATAGTCGGAAGCTGCAATTGTCTGGTCCATACGGCAGCTGGGAAGTGAGGCATTTCCTAGCCCAGAAATAGTCTACACCTCGCGGGAAGAGGAGATCGTTCAATTAACACTTGCTATGTTTCTGATACTTCAAAACCTAGTTTATTTCAGATTTGACGATACGTTTGTCTCAGTTTGTAGTGAACCTAATTGCTGTTCCAGCGGTCGCGGGTTCGAGTCCCGCTGAGGACTTTCATTTGTTGAGCACGAATGTTTGTGCTGTATGTAACTGCTTCGGTAGTGTAGTGGCTAGCATGTACGGTCGCACACCAGGAGGTCCTGGGTTCGAGCCCCGAGTCGGGCCAAGTTTAGTTATTGAGTCTTTCTGTTTCGTAAGTCTCAATAACAGCCTGGAGATGGGAAGTACGCGGTGTGTCACCCCCGTGCTTCGGAGAGCACCTAAAGCAGTCGGTCCTGCCTCTCACTGGTCATGTCGAGCAGTCTTTCCACCGGAACATGAGTGATTAGGAATAGAGAGTGCAATTTGTGTCAGTGTATGGAAGTAGATGGCGCTGTTGATAACAATGTCCCAACACATATTATTTATTTATTTCAAATTTTACTAACGTATCGACTATTGACAGTATAAATCAACAATGGTACCTACTAGACCTATTGATCAGACAAGATGATGATGATTGCCATGATATTGCTGTAACACAGCTTGCTACGTTGGTTATCACGTAAGTATTTTTTTTCTATCCAATAGCTATTTAATTATATATTATTAATTGCTTTAAGTACAAAAGTACACAAAACTTGACTGTTCAATAATGAATATAATTAATTAATTTTGTTATTTAAACAAAATTATAATAGACGCAATTGGGTACTATTTAACCAAACACGCGACACTTATACGACTTTACTCACTGAATCACTTCTTTGTTCTACAGAATTCAATTTTTCCTTGACAATGAGTAAACACACGAACGTATACTCAATTAATCATAAAAAAACACAAAAAAGGTGAAAAACATTTGGAAAATGGTCAAAAATATTAGTAAAAGATGAGCCTCCATTTTGCAAATCGATTGAAACTCGACAGTGTAAACTGTAAAGTAGGATGTAAACCTCAAGTCTAGTACTTTTACACCATCCTGCTGGTTATTAGAAAGTTGTAATGCAAATATGCGGTGGAATTAGCACGCTTAATTAGTACTACTTTACAGTGTACATTTATAAGATATTAAATGTGTAAGCAGGGCCGACTATTCTATGTAACATCGTAAGGACAGTGTTATTAATATAAACTATATACGAATAAATAAAATCTAGTGTCTGTTTGCTTTTTAATAAATGAATATAAAAGTTATAATAATATGTAAGAAAAATATTTTTATAATTTTGGTCGCTGTCTGATTGGACCGATTTTGACGAGACTTTCAGTGGCAGATAGCTCCTGTTATGAGAAGTAACTTATTTTAGAGCAGTTTTACAGAATACTTTTGTTGCGAAAAATAAATGACGTATAATTAAAAGCGTAAGCGTAAAAATTTAAAGCGTGACAGTTAAGACAAACGAATACTTTGCAAAATATGTTCCGTATATTGGAGAATTCAGAATATGTAACATCTCTTGCACTATACCATTCTCAGTATCAGATTGTTGTCATAACTGAAACCAGGCTAAAAAACATCATCAGTAATATTGAAATATCTGTTTTTAATTTCAAATTAACAGCTTTTCACTAAATGCATATGAAGTATATACGGTACTTAAATCAAAAAAATCAGTTTTAAAATTTTTGTCTGTCTGTTTGTTCCGGCTAATCTCTGAAACGGCTGGACCGATTTTGCTAGGACTTTCACTCGCAGATAGCTAATGTTACGAGGAGTAACTTAGGCTATTCTTAGTTTAGAAAATTTATTTAGTCTTACAACACTTTGCTAAAAGCTTTAAATCTGGCAGGGAGCACCACCTGCACGCTAGTATTAAATATTCACGTGTTAAAACTTACATTGAGGAAGTTTCAGAATGTACTACCTTATCCAAGTACACCTTGATCTCATTCTTGTTATGATCTTTATAGCTAGAGATAACTACAGACTAGCGGCTCTGAAGCCTTGACAATTTTAATTATTTTATAAGGTACCTACCGTGTATATAATATGCATACATATGTGTTTGTTATGATAATGCAATTCTTATATGAATTTAAACTAAAAATTTACTATAAGATTATTTTACGTACATTGTAATCCGTGCTTGGATATTATACATGTGAACATTTTCTATTATCTTCGTGTTTTAACTGCTGGAAAAATTTCGATTTTGGAAAAGACATAGATTGCTTTGCTTATCATGGGAGTGAACTAATTTATAATGGAATGTAATATAATTAATATAAAATGATAGAAAATAAACAAAACATATAAAAAACTGCATTATAATCCTGGAATAATACAAAGTTTAGGGAAGTATTGTTGAGTTGTAGGGAGTATGTAATGTCTGCTGATGTCTGGCTTGTATATACGAAGGAATCGCTGCCAGTATTACCAGCAGCCAGTACTGGCTTGGTATTGGCATTGTACTTATAGACAGTTTGCCAAGCCAAGCCAGCGCTGACTGACAGCGCTTACGAGTATAGACCGCCAGTTTATTTTCTGTTTCTTCCTCTGCGTGATATATTAATCAACGCTAGAATAGAGCAGAGAAGTTCTTTAAACATTTCTTTTTAAGCAGACGGTTTTGCTGCGAATTCATAGTTTTTAACGTCAAACGTGCGCACACCCAAGGCTCGGAAACGTTATTTAAAATACCGTTTTTAAAATGTTCCGAACAGTTCTTTGAATTTTTATACAACATTTTGTTCGGAACGAAACCGATACGAGAACATTTTCAAAAACCGGTTTATTCCGCAGGACGCGACCGCGCATGGACCAAATTGTCCAGACTCAGAAAAAGTTCTGGCTGGAGGGTGGGGGTGGTAATATACATGTTATTAGGGGCTTGTACTCGTTTTTTGAGATTTTATTTACGATATTTTGAATGGTTTGGCACTGGTCTTTATGCCGTATTTATTAAAGTGAAAAAAAAAACGTTTAAAAAACGTTAAAAACGTTTTATTAACCGAAAACGATTTAAATTTTGTTCCTCTTCAAAAACGTTTTATATAGCGTTCTGTTCAAACGAAACCATTACTAATCCGTTCTTAGGTTTTTAAGTCGAAAACGTTTCGAAAAATATACCGGTATCCGAGCCCTGCGCACACCACAAAAAAGTGCAGGCTGAATGGCTTCATCTAAACTACACCAACTAAACCAGAGGTGGATTGTCTATAGAACTGGCGCCAGCGTCCTGGCTTCGTATTAACAAGGTCTTGCAGCATAAATTAAAAAGCAAGTCTGAAGCATGCTTTATACATTCCAAATCAGTTGTCAAGATATGACAATTATAGGACTAGAACAGTTAATTATACATTGCCGTAAGTAAGAGAAGAACAAAAAAAAGTAACAGTAGTAAAAATAATTATGCATGCCTTCAATCAAGGCTCGGAAACGTTATTTAAAATACCGTTTTTAAAATGTTCCGAACAGTTCTTTGAATTTTTTATACAACATTTTGTTCGGAACGAAACCGATACGAGAACATTTTCAAAAACCGGTTTATTCCGCGACCGCGACCGCGCATGGACAAAATTGTCCAGACTCAGAAAAAGTTCTGGCTGGAGGGTGGGGGTGGTAATATACATGTTATTAGGGGCTCGTACTCGTTTTTTGAGATTTTATTTACGATATTTTGAATAGTTTGGCACTGGTCTTTATGCCGTATTTATTAAAGTGAAAAAAAAACGTTTAAAAAACGTTAAAAACGTTTTATTAACCAAAAACGATTTAAATTTTGTTCCTCTTCAAAAACGTTTTATATAGCGTTCTGTTCAAACGAAACCATTACTAATCCGTTCTTAGGTTTTTAAGTCGAAAACGTTTCGAAAAATATACCGGTATCCGAGCCCTGCGCACACCACAAAAAAGTGCAGGCTGAATGGCTTCATCTAAACTACACCAACTAAACCAGAGGTGGATTGTCTATAGAACTGGCGCCAGCGTCCTGGCTTCGTATTAACAAGGTCTTGCAGCATAAATTAAAAAGCAAGTCTGAAGCATGCTTTATACATTCCAAATCAGTTGTCAAGATATGACAATTATAGGACTAGAACAGTTAATTATACATTGCCGTAAGTAAGAGAAGAACAAAAAAAAGTAACAGTAGTAAAAATAATTATGCATGCCTTCAATCAAGGCTCGGAAACGTTATTTAAAATACCGTTTTTAAAATGTTCCGAACAGTTCTTTGAATTTTTTATACAACATTTTGTTCGGAACGAAACCGATACGAGAACATTTTCAAAAACCGGTTTATTCCGCGACCGCGACCGCGCATGGACAAAATTGTCCAGACTCAGAAAAAGTTCTGGCTGGAGGGTGGGGGTGGTAATATACATGTTATTAGGGGCTCGTACTCGTTTTTTGAGATTTTATTTACGATATTTTGAATAGTTTGGCACTGGTCTTTATGCCGTATTTATTAAAGTGAAAAAAAAACGTTTAAAAAACGTTAAAAACGTTTTATTAACCAAAAACGATTTAAATTTTGTTCCTCTTCAAAAACGTTTTATATAGCGTTCTGTTCAAACGAAACCATTACTAATCCGTTCTTAGGTTTTTAAGTCGAAAACGTTTCGAAAAATATACCGGTATCAGAGCCCTGCCTTCAATGTCGTGCACGGTGCATGTAACCGGCTAAATACCAAATATTTGGTATATAATCTACTTATTATTACAATAGCTATTACAAGGGCAATAAAAACCGGTTGCGGTCTCGTTTGTTCAACAAACCAGGCGATTTAAAGTCAACTTCCTGAAACTAGCTTCCTAGCGTAAACAATTTTTATTTTCATTTATTAATTGAAAGAAAGCATAGCTTAGCGTAACAGGCATATCGAATAAATTTTTATGAATTTAAAAATGTAGTCAAATATCTATTTGTTCTAGACTAGCTTCACACTGACTTCACTCGTAATAATAATTATAAAATCTCATGCTATCGCTCCAAGGGTTTGAATAATAAAAAATATATTGGGGCATTATTACACACAGCGCTATATAATTCCATGGTAAGGTACAAGGCTTGTGTTACGGATACCAGATAGTTGTTACATTACACATATATAACTTATAATATATATTATAAGTATGGGTGTTTACCCATGACGAGTACAATGGACCTAAAGTTAAACATTTATTTTGAAAAATGTCTCTACTTCGTACAAAATATTGTGTATTGTAAGTATTTATACTGTAAAATTATCTGAATTTCTATATCTGAATTTTTTTTGTCGACGAAAATAAAAAGACCTGGTAAGTAACTTACTCTACGCAAAACGGAAAGTCCTTACTTATACTTATTGATCTGTGAACAAAACAGCATTTTTTTCTGCATGATACTTAATTATAAGGATTTTTTGTAGTTCACAATTAAATTCTCCTTCGTGTTAAAGCTCAAGGCGATCGAATAAATACAAAACCTCATTGAAACAATCAATTGATTACTAGTAGGTACTTATTTACTGGCAATATTACTCTCTTATAATAGTCTCATGATACTCTCTCAGATTTACGCGAATATTTGGCATTTAAAAAATATGTTTAGGTTCTTTTTATAGTATTTTTTATTTTAGTTGAATTAAATAGATTTTCGTTGATTTTAAACAAATTAAATAACATTCAAAATTACGGCTGATGAATCTGTACTGAAATCGTATTACGACGATGATCAAGCCATTTGGCTTACCTATACCTTACATTATAAGATATTACACATATAGGTACCTCTGCTATATCATAAGGCTTATAATATGGCAGTGGTAGCCCAGTAGTATCGCGCTCGCTTGGATACCCGAGTGATGCGGGTTCAAATTTTCATAAATAATTTTTATCATGACTATCACTTGTCTTACGGTGAAGGAAAACATTGCGAGGAAACCTGCATGTCTAAGAAAAACCTGGCAAGTTTTCGAAAGACATGAGAAGTCCGCCAACACGTACCTACTAGGCACGCGCGGTGGACTATGGCCTGATCCCCCACGTACTGAGGGAGGCCCGTGCCCAGCAGTGGGACGTTAAAAAGCTGATGACACACATACCTTACAGTGTAAGTTATTAAATAAAGGCTTTATTCATCATATTTCATAACTTTACGAAGCGAGCGGTAAATAGCCGTGCTTGGTTGTAAACAACTCCAAGTCCCCTCGACGTGTACCTATCTAAATATATCTATTAAAATAAATATTTTATGTTATTGCACAAAGAATTCTAAAAACATTTCTTTCAGACAATATTATAGTTTATTTATTTACAAGTAAATACATACAATAGAGTGAGATAATATGAATAGCTGTTATCTTCTTAAAAGGTTTAGAGCCTTCAATAATAATACTTGACCGACAATGCAGAACAAAGTTGATTTTATCATTCGATAATTGTTACCTAACGCCAAGGATTACGTACTTTGGAGTAGATCTATTGAAGGTAGGTACTAGACGATTGTAATACTTTTCAATCTTTTAGCACTGGAAAAAGCTGTTTATAGGAAATATGTAGGTATATAAAGTAAATATATATAAGCGAAAGGTCACTCACTCACTGATCACGAAATAACGTCGGTAGGTCTCCGAGTATCGTCGGTACTCGGAGGTAGCTTAAAATTAGTAGACGCTAATAACTAATTTTACAACAGGGATTAAGGAGGTCGAAGAACTCGCAAGTTTGTATGAAAGTCCTTGAATTTTTTTATTAAAAAGTCATTAATAAAATTAAAAGCGACATTTTGATTCATATGCAGGCAGCTTTAAAGTCAATTTTTTTTGAACAGATTTAAATTATCGTTTACATGTAACGTTTACTTATAATTTGTAAATTGAAATAAAATATATTATTATTTATCATACTTGCGCTAAATAACTTTGTGTTATATTTACACCCGGATTTTGTTATATATTCTGCGTATATAGGTATAATAAATTTCTTTGTTTACGAAAATAAATCGTATATAAGATAATAAGGTGTGTATTTACACCTTATAGTTTTAATATGTATCTTTAGCTATTTAGACTTGTATAAGCTCTTAAGAGTCCATCCTTAGGACACCAATTCTGGCCACAGTTCCGCGTTTTCAGTGTAAAAGACAGACCTACATATTAAATTTACAACTATATATTATCACTATGAATGTGTGATAATATAATATTTTTATTATAAATGTAGTTTATAATAAAACAAGAGAATTTTGTTGCTCCAATAACGATAACTTTAAACGTTACCTTTTTCTTGCAGAAGGTGAAATAGAACCGTAATTGAACCTGGATATACTGCTAAATTTTTATACAATTATTACTAAGATATCTATTTATTTACCACTTTATTCGTGTTGGCCAACGCCCAGATGAAAAAAGCATATTTTGTTTCATCATCATCATCATCAGCCCTTTTAACGTCCCACTGTTAGGCACGGGCCTCCCTCAGTACAAGGGGGATCGGGCCATAGTCCGCCGCGCTGGCCTAGTGCGTGTTGGCGGACTTCACATGACTTTCGAGAACTTGCTAGGTTTTCTCAGATATGCAGGTTTCCTCACGATGTTTTCCTTCACCGTAAGACAAGTGGTAATCATCATTTTGTTTGATTGATTGATATAGGTATTTAATCTTTATAAAGTTTTTTTTTATGATAACAGATTCTGTAGTCTTTTTGTACAAAATATCACTGACACATTAAAATTAGAAATAATTTATTTTAACCCTTCATACTTAGGTATTTATATTACTAGTAACGCAGCCTCGCCTTGCTCGGGTTCTTATCTATATAGAGGTTTACAGAAACATGTGCCTATTAGTTATGGCACTGACCACTGTCCACCTTTTTAACTCTACATAATAAAATACCTCAAACGAACATACATACATCTCGTACTATGAAATTTATAATATATACCTAGGTATAAGTAGGTATGAATTTTGCGGAGAAAGACAAAGTACGTATGGTGACATTTTCCTTCATTCGCTATCGCCTAAGTCAGACAAGGACTTCTAATAATCGCATTCGCGAAAACAAAATAAAGATGAACAAAAAATTGTAGCAATAAATACATCGACGTAGATTTACTCGTAAGTGAAAATAATAATGAGAGCTGTAATGTATTCGCAACGTATGCAACCGAAAATCGAAAAATCTGCGAATGAATCGAATAATGTTTACTTATCATAAACTTTTTTTTATAACCGCAAGAAAAGCATGCAAATACACCTCTTGTTAAAGTCTGTCAAAATACATTATATTCGCATAACCCACATACATAAATACAATAAATAAACTCAAATCTGTAAACACTATTGTATCACAAAATCAGTAGTAATACTTATGTATCTTGTATATAATGTAAAAAATAATTATTTGTAAGCTTTGTATATTTCGAATTAATTAATCCTGTTTTCTATTCCTTCCACTAGACTCACTAGAGTTTCATTATATTTAGTTCAATGGTTAAGGAACTCATACGTGACAAACATACGAACATTTTTCATTTTTGTAGAAGATTTTATGAAATTTACAACGAATATAATTTATTTTTATGGTTTAGTCCAATAAGAAGTTAATCGATTTTATATCGCTATTTAAGAACGAGTCATTCGATTCAGTGTTTTCGAATGTGTTACAAGAACATAAATTTTTAGAGTTGGCAAAAAATGCAAATTTCTCAAGCAATGTTATTGACGGAGAGAAATTTTTTACGCAATCTTTTTGAGGTCAAGTGTTTTATATTTAATATGTATTTTAAAATTTGATAATTAATTAATTATTAAAAAAATCTTAATATATATATTTCTTGTGTGCGTGTGTATGTGACTGAACTCCTCCTAAACGACTGGACCGATTTTGATGAAATGTTTTGTGCGTGTTCGAGTGCATTCGAGAATGGTTTAGATTCACAATTCGGTCCACTACAACATGTATTTTTTGAATTAATTAGCTATTTATACATTTACACAATAAATGAAATATCCAATTATAAACAAGTCGTTGCTAGGCAACGTTGTTTTGCGCATGCGGACAGGACAACGTCTGTCGGGTCCGCTAGTATCCTTATATGTTTAAACATAAATTTATCGATTAGTGTAACCATAACTAATTTCCTTAATAATATCGTTATTATTACCTGCATAAGATGATGAAACTTTAGCCTTTGATCAATAAGATTTGTTTTAGTGATAGAAGCTTTTTATTTATGGATAAGTTATTTCTCTTCATATATGTACACGTTTACTTCAAATTTTCGATATTAATAATAGTCTAAATTCGACCTTAGGATAAATTCTAGTAATAATTAATGATTGATGATGACTACTTTATTATTAAGAGAGAAAATGTATTTGTATGTTTATTTGCAAGGGATAAGCTAAGAATCCTCTTATTTTGATAAGATTTTGGTATAAAGATAGTTTGAAAAGGAAAAATCAAAGGATAGTTTTTATCCCAGAAATTGTACTTTTAGGGGTTGAGAAGGACAATGGATGAAACTTTTTGTGGCCTCAATTATTTCTCAAGTATGTGATACTAATAAACACAGTCTAAAACTACTAACCATTAAAAAGTACCTAGGACTAACCTTCGAGAGAAATGTGTGTGATAAAAGTATCAAGCAAGCAATTAATTAATTAATTAACGATTTCTGTTGTTAAGATTTCTTATTGAAAACCACGTCGACAGACCTTACAATGTGGAAAGTATAAAAATTCTAAAAATCAATTCGTATCAATAATAATGATTTTACTCAATAAGATGTTCAAAAAATATTTAATGTACAGATTTTTTTACATTGTGGGAAATCAACTAAAGGAATCATATTTTATAAATAAAAAAGCAAACGCTGAACAAATTAAGTAATTTTTAAAACGAGCCTTTTTTTTAGTAAAAACTAACTAAATTATACATTACAATTTAGATCAATATTTTATGTTCGATACAATAATTATAGCAATTTTATAGCTACCCTCAAAAACTCACCTTTTCAATTTAATATGCCAATTTTAAATAACAATCACAAAAGAACACTAAATTAACTAATTGTATCACATAAGTCGTAAAGTTTCGTAACTCGAACTAAACAGTTTTATACGTGAGTGTCCATTTTCGCGCAGCGACCGGCGCATGCGCAGTCACTTCGGCTACTGAATAAAATTGACACTATACTGTCCTAATACCTGTGACAGTGATTAAGCGTTTGTTTATATCAACAAATTATGCAACTTTTAGATCATATTTTGGTTAAACACAATATAACAAGCAATGCAATTAAGCATTTTAAGACAATACAGTCAAGTGGATTCTTATCAGGTTTGCTCACTGAGGATTTTCCATCACTACTTAATATATTTACTACTAAAGTACTAGTTAAAAACTGTACTATGAGCTCGACTATGAATGTGAATCTAGATTTTTGTCTCTAGACACACGAACAATGTGGCCTGTAGGATTGGTTAGTATTTTGTTACTACCTTTTGCCCGAAGACGGTCTCTCTCCTAAGAGTAGCCTTTTAAACAAAAAAATACATTCTGAAGAAAAAGAAATAAGACATTCGTTTGGCATTTTTGAGAATGTATTCAGCTCTTTTGAACGTACCACTGCTGGGCCCCTCTCCTCTAGAATAGAAATGATTCGCACATAAAATATCAGAAGTGCGAGACCCGAATTTGAACCCGCACACTCGGTTATCCAAGCGGGCGTGTTACCACTCAGCTACCACTGCCTCAGATAATGTAATTTTGTTTTGAGATTAGCGCGTTTAAACCGATACAAAAACGAATAACCTCATTAACTTTTTATTGTTAGAATCTATCGTAGATAATTGCTAGGCTTAATACTTTATTTACGATATTATACCTAAGTTAGAATCTTTTAAGCTAACTTATAAGCTAAAAAAAGCCATGACATCGAAGATTTTAGGTACGAGGTTTTTAATATAATATATACTTATGTAGGTGCTCGCCATCACCACTCCCATTGCAAATTAGTTAAAATTATACACGTCAATAATAAACTATGGTATTTACGAGTACAGTTAAAATAATATTTTGAGATAAACTCTCTGCTGTTAACTTACTTTAAACGTCCTCATAAAGATTCTATCAAAATGATCTTATCAATCATGAAATGATCAAGGCTTATCGAAATAAGTAAATCCATTTTGTTCTTGAAGTGTGAATGCCAAAATTTGAAATAAAAATTGAGTTGATAGAAACGATTTCTAGATTTTTTACGTAAAAATCATCGTATAAGTAATTAAACTAATTTGCCCTAAATTAAAACTTAGGTACCTGTTTATTACTTTTACAACGAACAAGTACTCTTGGCTGTAGCAAAAATGTAGCGACATTTAAAAAAAATTAGAAACTCCAAACAACTGCAGGAAAATCGTTAAAGAGAACTACTTAATTTGTAAAGTTATCTAATCACTCATCACTATTCACTAGTCTACTGAATACACGAGCAAGCAAAAAATATGGTAACACCTGATTCAATTTTAAAAGCTCATTGCAACTTGTACTTCATTGCTTTTTTATTTCATAAGGCATTAATTATTATATTAAAAAATGAAGTTAATTTAAAAACATGGCTTAACACGGTATAAAGTACAAAGGGGATCAGGCCTCAATCCACCATGCTAATCAATTCGGGTTGGACACATGTCTTTCGAAAACTTGATTTTCTTCTTGAGGTTCTCTCAGACATGTAGGTTGTTTACCTTGACCGTAAGACAAATGGTAATCATGTTAGAAATTATTCGCACATGAAAATATCAGAGGTGCGTGACCCGGATTTGAACCCGCAACACTCGGGTATCCAAGCGCTTTACCACTGGGCTGCGTTTTATGATTATCTATTAACTAACATGATGTACCTCTTCAGTAGGTCTAACTAAACAGCCATAGCTAATTATTCTTTATACTTTTAATCTATACATGCAAGACAGCAGCATCATTCATGGGCAAACACAAGTAGGTGCTTTAAATCATTCAAAAGGTCAGGAAACAAATTCAAAATAAACCCTCGAAAAATTCGAATAACTAGATGACCACGGTAGCCAATCTTAATGAGACTATCCAACTGCGCAGGAGATATTATAGTGTACAAGTGTACGCGCAGACAAAGTGCACCCTCTGTTCATGTCACTAGCGTAGGCTAATGAGGTATTGCGTACTCTCCGAGGCACGAGGATGGAACACTGCTGATTTCCCAACTCCGGGCTCTTATTAAGGCTTTCTAAAGAGAAAGACTCAATAACTATTAACTTAGCCCAATCCGAGACTCGAACCCAGGTAACCCCTACACCACCGAGGCAGTAAATTTCTGTACGACTTATAATGCTATGTTCGTCAATTTGTTCCTATCAGTATAGTACGATTTTTACGCAGTCGGCTTTTTCATTTTTGTAAATATTAAGTACCTACCTATAATTTTTTTTTCTTAGAACTAGCTATTATCTAAGCACTCCATTAACTTTATTATTTTAATATCCCACTAACCACTTATCACATTCTCACCTAATGTGTCATTTAATATGATACGAAGCTGAAGTCAACATTGTTGGGTAATTACTTTTTTCTATAACATTATTTAAATAATTGTTAATTTTAACTGCTTTATAAATTGTTAAGATTAATTTGGTTAACTTGTTCATTTATTTTATTAAGTATATAATAGCTATACTATAGACTGTCCTAGATTCGATTCATCCAATTGGATAAATCAAATCTAGGACAGTCTCTCAGTGGTCTAATGAGCATTAATTAATGAATTAAAATTAAACTTTAATGAATGAGGCTTATAATTTATAAAGCAATTTGGTTCATCATTTTAATGTTAAAAGACAATGTTAAGTCCTTATTACTATACGTCCCATACATACGTCTGTATATTAGGGCCGAGTACCGCTTCGGATTAACACATTTGGAGGTTTTTCAAGAAAATCTCAGTAACAATCTAGCGGACTTGGAAAATTGGCGAAGTTTCATCTCGTAAGTTAAAAAGCTCGTGGACCGCAGTGTTTTTTGGTCATGCGCCTTATGTCTCACCACCCACTGGTTATGTCGAAATGTCATTCCACCAGATTTTTGTGAAAAAGGATTAATAAATTCCGCAAAAATATTTGGTTTCAGTAGCGATGACGTTGGCCGATATTAAATTATTGCAATGGCAATTCAATTTTTTTTACACCTCAAATCTATTTAACTACTATGTACTTTATTTAATATGCATGTTAATTTATTTATAATTACTTAGTTTTTGAATGTTTATTAATATCATTTACCAATAACTTAACTCAATTCTATTTAAAGCAATTATTATCTAGTAACTGTAATGGGGAATCGAATTTATGGCTTCGGCACAATTAGCATTTCTGATTATAATAACATAATTGGTGACATACTGGGACTCGGGTGATAATGAGTAAAGAGGCACTAATCGGATATCACTCGTATCTGATAAGACATTCCGACGGCGGGTCTCACTCTATCTTGACTTTACAACAATTATTCTAGAATTCATTGTACTAATTCAAGAATTTATTATTTTTATTGGTTTCATGAAGGCTTGTTTTAAAAGAAAGTGAATTTGTGATTACGTTCAAATAATGTGTGAGTGTAATAGCTGATGTTAATCCGGTACGTGATAGTTTCTTTGTTTACAATAAGATATAAGTAGGTGTAACTATACTCAATAGTTAATCTATAAAGTGGAGTGTTTGCTTGGCGTTGTTTTTCTTAGAAATGGATTTATAACGTCTTCCTTACTGAAATTCAGTCATGGCAGCCAATTTCACTAAAATATGTGATCCATGGATATTATAGTGCAAGCATGTATGCCCAAAATTAAATCATATTAGATAAATAAATAACTAAATAAATATGTTGCGACGTTATTACAACAGCGCCATCTAGTTCCGTGGTAAGCTACGTTACATACTTGTGTTACGGATACCAGATAGTTGATATACCTACTACACATTTAAATTTTAAATACATACATATTATAATTATTAATGAATATTAACACCCATGACTGGAGTGCAAACATTCGTGCTCAACAAATGAATGCCCCCAGCGGGACTCGAACCCGCGACCGCTGGCGCAGATATTAGGGACTAGACTACCATCTGAGCCAAAAGTGTCATCATTTATTTTCAATTTTCAAAGTAATGGAAACTTTATAAGTATCTAATATCTATGATGTATTCAGAACTTTTTGAATGCCCCATTGCTAGGCACGGGCTTCCTTTCAATTCGAGGGGAGCCGGGGCATAATTGACCACGCTGGTCAAGCGCGGGTCACGCTTGCTTAAATCTGTTCACAAATAGGTTTAGGCGTGATGAGTAAATAAACAAAAATCTTTTAAATAATTATTCGAGACCTGTTCTATAAATTCATTTTAATATAAACTATAATATAAGCGTCTTCTTAGAAGAAATGATTTTTATTATATTAGTTCAGTTTAGTCATTATGTACCTAAAATAATGAGGAAAGAACATTATTATCCTGCTGACATCAGAAATAAAATTAATGCATGACTGTGGTTAAGTATAGTTGTGGGCTTTCGATAATGGTTTGTGTAATAATATCTTCGCATACTTAGAGAAATTGGCGTCCTAACTAACAGTTACGTCAAGCTCTTCTATCTACTCGTATACATATGATAAAATTCTAACTTGTCGAATCTGTACGGATCCGAGCGGGGCGAGGGTGAGACACTAGTGTTACTATATTTCCTAAATTCCAAGCGTAATCACTACAATTTCATTGTAAGTTTGTACAATTTTACGCAAGATATTATCTAGTATTTTTTGTATTGAGATAAGTACAGCATCTTACTCGTTTATCTTATCTTTTCTGTTATTTTAAAATTCTTTTTTTCGGCAGCGGCGCGCTGTTGAACAATTTTTTTACTACTTAGGTACTGTATGTACAGGTACAGTCATAAATGTCTAAGCTAAGAGTAGGTCTAGGTTACCTAATTCTTTTTTTAACCGACTTCAAAAAAAGGAGGAGGTTCTCAATTCGTCGGGGACTTTTTTTTTTTTTTTTTTTTTTTTTCTATGTATGTTCCCCGATTACTCGACGATGGCTGGACCGATTTGGAAAATTCTTTTTTTGTTTGAAAGGGTATAGTTTCTAGTTGGTCCCATAGTCACCAAGTCACGATCTGATGATGGGATCCCAGGGAAATCGAAGACAACTCTCAAATTTTATAGGCACTTATTACGTTTTTCATATATTTTCTAAAGCTGTTCAAGTATTTGCGTCTGATAATCATCATCTCCTGTGGTTGAGCTAATGATGGAAGGTACAACTCCTCAACGGTTAGGAGTTAAAAGAAAATTCTTTCAATATTATACGTAATTATAGACCGATAGTTAAATTCTTTCAGGCTCTTATTAACCGACTCTAAAAAAAGGAGGAGGTTCTCAATTCGTTGGGGACTTTTTTTATGTATGTTCCCCATTACTCGAAGATGGCTGGACCGATTTGGAAAATTCTTTTTTGTACATAAACAAAATAAGTATCTACTTTCCGTTAAAAATTTGAAAATAAATTATTTTTAACAAAAAACAAAAACCGACTTCAAAACTAAACAAATCTAAACTAAAAAGTCGAAAATAATACTTTTAAGAAATTCGTTAATTTAGAAGTCGGTGCCAGCCAAAGCAAAATAACCTTAAATAGACACATATTCGATTAATCTATATTTATAATATTTGTAAACATAATCAAAATACCGTTCGAAAGTTCCTTGCAAAGGCAATATAAGTCTATCGGTCTTGGCTGGCACCGACTTCTAAATTAACGAATTTCTTAAAAGTATTATTTTCGACTTTTTAGTTTAGATTTGTTTAGTTTTGAAGTCGGTTTTTGTTTTTTGTTATTCAATCTTACTCCAAATCCTCTATACTAATTTGCTATTTTATTTATTTTCTGATACATTTAAAGACATATACATGTAAATTGAAAAACTATTGTGATTTTTAAGGCATCATAAAATTAAACCTTATAATTATTTCGATGACATGAAAGTTGAAAGCCTATTATAGTAAGCAAAATACAATAAAATTGTAATGATATATTTATATTTAATATTACCTACCTACTTGACGAAGAAATATAAATGCTACCCATTAAAGGTACCTAGGTATATACTTTGTATTGTACTCACGTTCGTTTGACTTTTTGATTATTATTGAATCCATGAATACCAAGATTTGATATCTTTATACATTATATATTTTTCTGTTTTATATAAGACGACTGTTAAAGTAAACGGATTCATATAAAACTAAAACAGTTCAATGTTGTCTTATATGTCCTTACATAGTGGAACCTTACATTAGAGTTTAGTATCTCCGGCATCTATATACTTAAATAAAAATGAATCTTTTAAAAATGAGTGTTTGTTATCGAACTCCTCCGAAACGGCTTGAACGATTTTTATGAATTTTTTTGTGTATATTTTATTCCCCTAGGACCTAGGTGATAGGGGTAGCCCACCCCTTTATTTTAGTTTTAGACCAAATTTTTATTTTTCACATTTTTTATGATGGCGCGGGCGGAGCCGCGGGAATTGCTAAAATTGCGTGGACTTTTCACTATTAAGTTTGGCAGAACGAAGTCAGTCCAGGCAGCTAGTATTTAATGTAAATAACATTAATGTTAAAACACACATACAAAGGTTTACAAATACAGCTAACCTACATTATATAAACTATCTCGTAAAACAAGTGAAAAGATCTTCCGATTATTTTTTTATCTTATCACTGTGCTCGTTATCATTCAGTTTCTCGCGTACGACCACCGTGATATGTAGTGGATGTGGAAACATAATGGAAAACGAAATTAGGTATGATTCATACATTATACTAGATTGAATATTAATGTAAGTTTTAATTGATTTGTTTTAAGCCTTTTTAACGGCCCATTGCTGGAATCGGGTCTTGTTTCTGCATAAGAAACAATAATTTAATTGAATACGAAATGGCTGTTGAGAATAAGTTAGAGTTTTGGTACAATTGTGACCGTCTGCGAGGTTCTCTCCATCTCTACTTTATATCGTTATTTATGTATAAATATTAGGAAAAGTACAAAAAATATGTCAACAAATATGAATCATCTAAATCGTCGTTCGGTTTCGTCGACTATTTTCGGTGGTGTTTAAATTGGAACTGATCGTAATAATATTCCGGTCCGGAATAATTAGATTTTTTAATATATTAATTACATTAAGCCTTACTAATAATATTATAAATGCGAAAGTAATCCTGTCGATCTGTCGCGCATTCATGCCAAAAGTACTGAACCGATTTAAATGAAATTTGTTACGCAGATAGTCTTGAGTCTGAGAAAGGAGTTCAAAGAGAGGAGAGAGGTTCAAAAAGGGATGAAAATTTATATGGAAATTACGTCATTTTCAAAGCTAGAAGCTTGAAACTTTTTTTTTAGCCTTTAATTAGATATAAAAAAAGACATTCCAAATTTGTAAAAAATTTATCCTAAAGGGTAAAGTGGAAAAATATTTTTGCAAGTAAATTGAAGTATGCGAACTCTATTTAATAAAAAGTAAATAGTTATTGGATATTTATTAGCTCGTAGCGTTGTAATGAATTTTGACCGATTATCCCGACATTAGCGTAGATAAGCAACGATAACGAGATTACAGGAGCACCCGAATCTCGGGAATTTGCCTAATACACTCTATAAAAACTACGCTTATATACGGTTCGGGTTATACTAACAAATACTTCAAAACTTAAATGTTTTGGCAGATTGTAATTAGTAAAGTCTTCGACAATTGTGAACTAGTTTTCTTTATTCTTATCAAACATGCTATAATTCAAGGGCAGCCCTTTCAGTTTCATGAATCCACCCCTAACGACAATATAATTACTTTTTTGTCTAGGATAAATACATAATTATTGTATTGAAATATTGTAATCCTATATTATTTTAAAAAGAACGACTGTTGGGTTTTTGCCGGCTCTTCTCAGCAGAACTGCCTTCCGAGCCGAAGGTAGCTTCCTCACAGACTCAACATTGTATTTAAATTCTATATATTAATAAAGTATATTCTGTTTTAAAACTAATTTTAAAATATAATAAAAGTATAAATATTAAAATTGAAAATGTTTACAACTAAATTAATAAATACATATATTAACTGTGTATGAAAAGATGGCGTTTTATCTTTTAACTTCAGTATCTCTCTGAATCTTGCGTAAGAACGGCAGAAAAGGTTAGTGGCGAGATAAGATTTAACTGAGATTGTTCACTTAAGTCAACTTTACTGCTACGCTGTGAATTGGTATAATTATGTACGCTATAGAAGTTAAAATTATTTCTACATAATTTTTGAGCAGTATGTCTTTGTGAGACGATTTTATTATTCATCTAGTGAATGTCTTTTTTATTTACCTATATTTAATCAAAAGCCTAAAAAATTAGTTTCAAGTTTCTAGCTTTAAAAATAACGTAATTTCCATACAGAATTTCACCCCCTATTTCAACCTTATATAGCCTTTTTTTCGCCTTGAAAAGTAGCCTATATCCTTTCTAAGGCTCTAGACTATCTGTTTACCAAAAATTTGAATCGGTTCAGTTTTGACGAAAGTGCGACAAACGGACAGACAGACAGACGGACAGACAAACAGTCAGACAGAGATACTTTCGCATTTATTTTTAATAATTGTAAGGATTCCATATTTTTATTGTAGAAAATTGCTTGACATGCTAAAAATTCAAAAAATAATACAAAACAAAATAAACAAACTTTTTACACAAAGAAAAAATAGAAACACAGAATAAAAAGTTTCGTATAATAAGAAGGTGGAGTGTCTCATAGAGATAAAAAATTATGATACAAGCCAGTTTATCTTTGACGTTTCACAATTTTATGAGTATACCGTATACAAAGAAAGAAGAAGAAATACTAGTAATAACATGATCTAATCATTCAATCATCGGATAAAAATTATTCAGTCACCTTCGCTCCACTCGGGTTCGTATCTACGAACATTTTAATATATATAGGTACTTAGTTTACATATCTCGGAGACGAGATATTTTCTCATATTTTCTTGCAGTAAAAATATGTTATAAGTAAGTTGACTTCGATAACGCACTATCATTATACCTACTAAATTTCACCAAAATCTGCCCAGGTCCAATACCTTAGTAGGTATTATCGGGACTGATTTTGTATTACACTTGTTTGATAGAAATTATAAAAAAAACTGTTTATTTAGATCGTGTTAGCATTCCAAATGCGGGATCGAGGGGCGTGTAAGGGGGTCGGTTTGGGTTGACGATGGCTGGCAGGGTGTGCCGCGCGCTGTGCAGGAGACGAGTGTTCGATGAGCAGCTGGACGAAGGGAATTTAAGAAGGTTCGTTTTAAATCTTAGTACAAATTAGAGTAATAATTCAATTTAACTCAGAGCAAAGGTTAGTGGCACCTTCAAGTCAAAGCAAACATTTTGTTTATTGGATGTCTTGATTGATTTAAATTTTAAACAATTAACCTATTTCTAAAAGTTAGAGTACTTACGTACTAACGATGACGCACTTTTATTTTTTCTATAGATTTGGGTGAATGTGCTTATATCGTAAAATCTTAAATCGAAAATTAATAATAGGTTCATAAAGTTAGTTTTAAGAATGTTTCTTTCTAGGTTGGTTAGGTTAGGTTAGATATATGACCACAATATCGCACGAGCCGAGCGAGCGCAGCGAGCGTGCCGCGGCAGCGGCCGGCGAGTGCCATAGTCAAAAATTAATAATAAGTTCATAAGGTTAATTGTAAGAATTTTAATTTTAATTTATTTTGTCTATGGCACTCGCCGGCCGCTGCCGCGGCACGCTCGCTGCGCTCGCTCGGCTCGTGCGATATTGTGGTCATATATCTAACCTAACCTAACCAACCTAGAAAGAAAGAGTCATAAAATAAACCTTATGAACCTATTATATGAAAACCCAAAGAAAATAGTTTTTTTACGATATAAGCACATTCACACAAATCTATAGAAAAAATAAAAGTGCGTCATCGTTAGTACGTAAGTACCAAAGTTAGTACTTAGTTACATAAATGAGTACGGCATTAATTGACCCCAAAGACATACCTAGTACATAGCGAAAGCAATGTAAAAATATTTGTAATGTCAAATGTGTACACAATAAACTTGCTCTACTACAAACGAATATTGTGCAAATTCCCAATTTTCATAAATTTTCGTAAGTTTTAAAACTTATACTACGAGTATATACAATTTTCTCGTACATTCATATTATATACCCATTAAGAATAAAATAAAATATTTTTATTCAGATGTCTCTCAGTGTGGGACCTGACCGCTCTGGGCGTGGGCAGCTCGCTAGGCGTGGGCGTGTACGTACTCGTGGGCTCCGTGGCGCTGCACTTGGCCGGACCTTCCGTCGTGCTATCCTTTCTGATAGCAGCCGTAGCCGCGTTATTTGCAGGTAATATCATATCATATGAAGTGTGTGTACGTATGTTGGTCTTTTAAACTGAAACGGCTGGATGAATTTGGATGAAATTATTTATAAAGACCTTTTTTATGACGTTGGGTTAACATATCGTGGGATCACTGTCGGACGTCAACAGGCAGGGTACTGTGAAACTCCTACTCACTAAAACCCACCGCGGAACCCTTCGACACAGTGAAATGGGGCTTTGCACGATGACTAACACCCCTGCATTCGGCCTGAACCACGTGGGCCACCTCACCGGTATTTACATACACCTGCACTGGAGTAACTTATAGATTATGCAATTTTTGACATCCATTGATGCATCAGCAGGAAATATGAGATCTGCAGTGAACACACAGAATAAAAAGCCACTGAAATATATCATAATATAGATACCTCTATGGAAGCTCGATTTTAATCTTTTCAGCCGTCCATTATAATAGTACTTAGTAAGAGTCTTTTTTTACAGGAATGTGCTACGCGGAGTTCGGCTCGAGAGTGCCAAAGGCGGGATCAGCATACATATACACGTACGTCACTGTGGGAGAATTTGTCGCATTCATCATCGGCTGGAATATGATACTGGAGGCTGTGTTTGGTAAAGTACCTAGTATATAATTATTTGTAAGGCAATGACAGTAATGTTAGAGTTAGGATTTAGCTTAGTCTTAGGTAAACCTACACGGAATTTTTTGGTTAGTTGTGTGTTTGTTTAAATTTTATGTTGAGAAAATCTCCAGAGATAGTTCCTCCATAGGAAAGTGGAGACTGAAATGCAATATAACAAAATTGTTAACTTTAATAAAGGTTCACCAATTACAATAATTTAACTCTCACTAAAAGACATTTTTTTTTGTTTTAGAATGTTTTCTTCTTCTAATTTTCTTTGACATATTGTATTTGTTCCAGGTACAGCAAGCGTCGCCCGCGGCCTCAGCATGTATGTCGACTCTGTGACAAATAGCTCGATGTCAGTGTTTTTCACGTCGTTCGCGCCGATTAATTCCGTCCACTTTTCGCCGTACTTCGACTTCTTTTCATTTTTCGTGGTCTTACTTTTAGGGGGTATGTAAGTTCGTCTTTTAATTTCTAATAAGATTAATAAAAAAATATAAGGAATAACATTGTTAGTTCTTTAACGTTAATAATTTTCATTTTTTTTAATTTTGTACCTACTACCTACCCTTATATTATGTTAGTACCTACCTGATGATGATGATGATGATGTCCTCCTTGACGTATCCGTCAACGGCGAACCTTGTTAGCTCCGGATATGAGAGCGAATGTGGCTGGCGAACCCAAACTTTGTTTTAAAGATCCTGTTGCAAGGCGCACAATGCAACTGACCTGCAGAGTTGTAAGTATAGACATAGGAAGGCTTTGGTCGGGTCTTTCTATTAAGGCGTTTTGCATCCGAGTGCGTTAAGCGACTTTCTTCGAAGATTGTAACAGCCTTGTTGATAGAGCTGCGCCAATATGGTCTCTGTTGCGCAAGTTCTTCCCACCTTTCTGGAGCGATGTGACACGCATTAAGATGTCGCTTAAGAACATCCCTGTATCGCAAAAACTGGCCTCCACGTTTGCGTTTACCCTCCTTTAACTGTGAGTAAAACACAGCTTTAGGCAACCTGGAGTCATTCATCCGCACAATGTGTCCACACCATCTTAATTGGCCCCTAATGAGCATTGCCTCTATGCCACTTAGCTTAGTGCGTCTTAAAATCTCCGTGTTTGAGATTCGGTCCTGCCAACGCACACGTAGAATTGAGCGTAGGCATTTTATGTGAAACGTGTCTAAGCGTTTAATATCTCCCCTATAAAGACACCAAGTTTCAGTAGCGTAGAGCAGGATGGGCAATATAATAGCTTTATATACAGAGATCTTAGTATGTAGGTGCAAATCATGTGAATCCCAGACACGACCCCGAAGTTTACCAAAAGCCGCTGCAGCGTTTGCAATTCGTGAGGAGATTTCGGTATCCAGGCGATTGTCATTACGGATGTAGCTGCCTAGATAGCGAAATGATGACACTTCCTCAAGAGCCTTTCCACCCAAGAAAATCTGAGTAGTGTCTGTCATAGTACCACGTGCAGCTTGTTTTAGAATTTGCGTTTTAGAGACACTAATCACCATTCCAAATTTTATGCACGACTCGCGTAGGTGGTCAAGATACGATTGCAAGCTACTTATGTTATCAGCCAATAAGCAGATATCATCTGCATATAAGATATCCAAAATAGAGATATCATGCACCTTGTCCTTTGACCTGAAACGTGATAGGTCAAAAACACTTCTGTCAGTTCTAACATTAAGCTGAATTTGTCCTGTGCATGCTTTATATGCGTCCTTCAGTACAACAGCAAAGTAAATGGCAAAAAGAGTTGGAGCCATGACACACCCTTGCTTCACGCCGCTGGTAACTGGAAAAGCGTCTGTAAAGTCGTTTTCATGTTGCACTCTAGCCGTCATTCCATCATGATATTGGCGTATAAGATTAACGAACTTCACAGGGCATCCAATTTTTTCAAGGATAATCCAAAGAGCAGATCTCGGTACTCGGTCAAAAGCTTTCTCTAGGTCAACAAAACACATACATAGAGCACGGTGTTGTTCAAAGCTTTTTTCTTGCAATTGTCTAACCACAAAGATAGCATCGATCGTACCTCTTCTCGGCCGGAAACCACACTGGCTTTCAGGCAGGATCATTTCAGCCAACTCTTGTAGCCGATGATTTAAAATATGGGCTAAGATTTTACCTGCCGCACTCAGTAAGGCAATGCCTCTGTAAGACCCACAATCTGAGGTGTCACCTTTGCCTTTATATAGTTTACAAATAGTGGCATCCTTCCACCCTTGTGGTACTATTTCAGATTCCCAAACCCGTAAAACAAGTTCGAAGAGTCTGTTTTCAATATGAGGTCCACCATATTTGTAAATTTCAGCTGGTAAACTGTCCGATCCTGAAGCCTTGCCATTTTTGAGTCGTCCAACTGCTTGGTGGAATTCGTCAAAGGACGGTGGTTCGTCAAGCTCATATGATGTAGGTTGAGCTTGAAGGGAGTTGATATGGTTAAGGTCCGCTCCGTGTGAAACTGGGTTAAATACGCCATCAAAATGTTCTGTCCACCGGTTTAGTACCTCATATCGTTCTGTTAGGCGCCTTGATTTGTCACTAGAGTAAATTGGTGAAATTTTTTGGAACCTTGGCCCAAAGACTGTTCTGAGACATTCGTAGAACTTCCCAATCTGCTTTATGTCAGCAAAGTGTTGTAACTCCAGTGCCTTTATCAGCCACCAACGATTTTTAAGTTCTCGCACCTTTGATTTTAACTCACTTTGGACTCTTCTTTTTTTGGAAATACTAAAGTTGGCCTGCAGCTGTTGCCTATAGTCGCTTACAAGCTTCATAATTTTAGGATCAGAGTCATCAAACCAGTCTTGGTTCTTTTTCTTCGGCTTACCAACTACCCTTTCGGCCACTTGATGAAGTGAGGAGGCTAAACAATGCCAATGTTCATCAATAGGTACTGTTACATCAAGCGGTACCGACTCAAACTCTTTATCAAGATCAAGCTGCATCTCATTTGAGCTAATAAGTTTTGCAAAGGCCAGCCGCCTTGGTATTTTATGCTTTGCTCGGTGAGGAGGTTTATAGCTGAGGCGAACCTTCATCCTAATGAGCCGGTGATCAGTCCAACCCTCAGCACCCCGCATTGCTCTGGTGATAAGCACGTCTTTCAAATCGGCTTTGCGCACAATGATAAAATCAATGAGGTGCCAGTGCTTAGAGCGTGGGTGCATCCAAGATGTTTTAAATTTGTCAGCCATTCGAAAGAATGTATTTGTGATACAGAGGTTAAATTCTGCGCACAGGGATAGTAGTAGCTCACCATTGGAGTTACATTTACCAACACCATGGCGACCGAGAGTGCCACTCCAGATTTGGTGGTCGGAGCCAACTCGAGCATTAAAATCACCCATTAGGATGATTTTATCGCTGGAGGGTATATTTTGCAAAACTTTTCGCAGAACTTCATAAAATTGTGATTTTTCTTCATCACCGTACATCATAGTTGGGGCGTAGGCACTTATAAGATGTATGTATTTATTGGTGTCAATGTGGAGTCTAAGCGTCATAAGTCTGTCGTTAATTCCTTTAGGTCTTTCTATAAGTAATCTAGCGATATTATTTCTGATAGCAAAACCTACGCCGCTACTTGCTCTCTCACTTGCAGACTTTCCAATCCAAAAGTAGGTGTATTGTCCACGATTCTCACACAGCTCTCCGGTATCTGCTAAGTGAGTCTCACTTAGAGCAGCTATGTCAACTTTGTATTTATACAATTCCCTAGCAATAAGAGCGGTCTTCCGCTCAGGGCATAAGTTATTAGGACTATCCAGGAGGGTTCGAACATTCCAAGTTGCGAATTTGAGGGTTTTCAGATATTTTCGTACATTTCGACCGCAATTTATCGGTACTTGATGACCGCGGTTTGCCATCAAGGTAGGGTGAGAGACGGACTATGTTTAGGCCACCTTTTCTAGGCCCCTCCTCTGTGCAGAGGTAAGCAGAGCGATCCTAAATAGGGCTGCTTAGTCATCAGATGTGCTGCCGATCCGGCCATCCCGTCCCAATCGATTTTAGGAACGACCACCTTTCATCTGACCGCTTACGTGCAGAGCAACAGCTAAGAACCAGATCTACCGAAACCTGAATTCTCACCACCATCGCTCCATCGCCGCAAGTCTTTTGTTGCTCGTAAAATCCTAAATTCTAGCCAAGGTTCATCTGCGCGTGAATGGATTATAGTGGGCTAGCGGTTGCGCTGGTGCAAGCCCACTCACTCTTCTCAAACTGCCAGAATCCGATGGACCGGTTGACCGGTACGATCGGTGGAAGCTGAGATGCAGTGGATTGACCGCCAACCTTACAAGATCCCAGATTGGCGCCCTTTAAGGCGTACCACATCACCTTGCTGCATCGCCATGTGAGCCGATAAAAGATGCCTATCGACAGTTTTCGCCTCACCATGCCGAATTAGACTTTGTGTGCTTGATGGGGGATCGACCGAAAAAAATAGCTATGACCATTTGAGGTCACAGCACTCTCCACTAGGTTTAGCCCACGGGTCAACGTGGTTACCGGGGTGTGGCCGCTGCGCACACGACAGCTACGTGGAGCCACTAGTGAAGATTATAGGCAGCTAGCGGTACAATCAATGCTACTGCTACTCGTCGTCAGAGACGAGTTGACCAAACAACAGCTTGATACTAAGATACCGCTGCACTCCCTAATACACCCCAAAACGACTTAACATATACTAGCAAATAGCAGAGCTTTGTGAGGGCTCGTGCAGTTTTTCTAACAGATGGCGTTAGTAGTACAATAATGAGTGAATAACTATTCAATGAACACAAAATAAATTATTTTTAACAAAAAACAAAAACCGACTTCAAAACTAAACAAATCTAAACTAAAAAGTAGAAAATAATACTTTTAAGAACTTCGTTAATTTTGAAGTCGGTGCCAGCCAAGACGGATAGATTTATCTTGCCTTTGCAATGGACTTCCAAACGGTATTTTGATTATGTTTACAAATATAGATATAGATTAATCGAATATGTGCCTATTTAAGGTTATTTTGCTTTGGCTGGCACCGACTTCTAAATTAACGAAGTTCTTAAAAGTATTATTTTCTACTTTTTAGTTTAGATTTGTTTAGTTTTGAAGTCGGTTTTTGTTTTTTGTTAAAAATAATTTATTTTCAAATTTTTAACGGAAAGTAGATACTTATTTTGTTTATGTACAAAAAAGAATTTTCCAAATCGGTCCAGCCATCTTCGAGTAATGGGGAACATACATAAAAAAAAGTCCCCAACGAATTGAGAACCTCCTCCTTTTTTTAAAGTCGGTTAATAAGAGCCTGAAAGAATTTAACTATCGGTCCATAATTACGTATAATATTGAAAGAATTTTCTTTTAACTCCTAACCGTTGAGGAGTTGTACCTTCCATCATTAGCTCAACCACAGGAGATGATGATATTCAGACGCAAATACTTAAACAGCTTTAGGAAATATATGAAAAACGTGATAAGTGCCTATAAAATTTGAGAGTTGTCTTCGATTTCCCTGGGATCCCTTCATCAGATCGTGACTTGGTGACTATGGGACCAACTAGAAACTATACCCTTTGAAACAAAAAAAAATTTTCCAAATCGGTCCAGCCATCGTCGAGTAATCGGGGAACATACATAGAAAAAAAAAAAAAAAAAAGTCCCCGACGAATTGAGAACCTCCTCCTTTTTTTGAAGTCGGTTAATAATTGTTAATGTTAATGTTTTTAATGGTTATAAATTTATATTTTTTTGCAGATAACCATTGATATACTAGGAAAAAAGGTGTAGATAAGTCATACGCGCTCAAAAAGTGGCACACTAAAACCAGGCTAATTGGCCTACCTGAACATAGTCACGCGTTGACGACGCACTGTCGAGAATTATATTTGTCTCTTTTTCACTGGCGATACTTGAATCATGCCATCCCATTTTGACGACTAATCGTAATGTAGTGTGTTCAGTGTTATTGCAATATTTTTAGTTATTCATGTGTGCGTTAGTGTGCCGTTTTTGAAGGCAGAATGTCGTTTAGGTAACGTATCTACACCTTTTTACTTATAATATCATTGCAGATAACACATCTAGATATGGATTTAAATTACTATGTTAAAGCACAAATCTATAGGCGTGTTAGTTTTTTAGTAAAGTGTAACACAAAATGCTCAGGTTGTAGGATAGTGTTAGGGCTCCACAGTCCACACTTCGCTCGCCCTAATAATACTCGTATTCGTAATTATTACACAATGTAAAGAATTGCTATGATTTTGTGTTGTAGTTGTTAGTATGTTAGTATGTGAAATATTTTGTGTTCAATCGAAACATTTATCAATGTATATCAATTTTGAATAACAATAGCTGTTGTTTGTTCGTTTAGTGCTGCTGGCTGTGGGCGTGCGCGAGTCCTCTGTCGTCAACAACTTGTTCACCGCCGTCAATGTTCTCGTTGTCCTGTTTATTATATTCGCTGGAGCATTTAAAGGTATTTTCTATATAGGTATTAGGCTACTTTGTAACCGCTTCAAAAAAAAGTTTATATTTTAGAAATATTATTTATTTTAACTAGCCGGAACTTAGTCGGAACAAACATACAAGACAAAAAAAAATGATTTTTTTTATATATATTTAAAGTACTGTATATTATACTTTCATATACAATTAGTGAAAAACTGTTAATTTAAAATTAAAAACCGACATTTCAATGATAACATCAAATTTTCAGCGGATACGAGCAACTGGAGTATACCGGCAGAGGAGGTACCAGAGAACAGCGGTAGGGGAGGGTTCTTCCCCTACGGCGTGTGGGGGATGCTGCGCGGTGCAGCCGTCTGCTTCTATGGGTTCGTGGGCTTTGATAGCATCAGCTATACTGGGGAAGAGGTTAGTAAACGTCAGGAGGATGTGATCTACCGTTTCTTTGTCTTGCTTTTTTGTTGTTGAATTTAATATTTATTGATAACAAACGTTAGCCAAAAAAGAAAAGAAAAGGCATGTAATTATGACTAGGACTATTATGTAGGTACGGTTGCAGATCACTATTATGTAGGTACGGTTGCAGATCCGGTAGTCCTGGGTTTTGTTATAGAAGTCTCAGTAATATCCTATGATTGGGAAATTGTTAGTATTGCTCCTTGTGCTACGGAGAGCAAGTATCGCGTCAAACCAGCGTCTAAACTCACACCCCAAGTGTTAAAGTAACTTAACTTAATATTGTGCGCGTTGTATATTATAAAAATAAACGAAAGATAAGAAGTAATCGTCTAAAGTGATTTTTCTTAAATTTCCAGGTGAGAGACCCGCGCCGTTCCATCCCTATATCTATAATGAGCACGCTGGTGGTCGTGTTCCTGGTGTACGGCGGCGTCGCCACCGTCGTCACCATGATGATGCCCTACTACCTGCAGGTGACTAAACTTAACGCAGTTTATTATTTTTGATTTTCCGATTTTAACTTGATCTTTTAAATCCGCGTTCCAAAAAAGTAGAAGGTTCCACGGCCTATTTTTTTGAAGTGAAACTTCTTTAGAATCGTTGTGATTTGAAACTCGATGAAACGAAAATGCGTCACGATAAAGAAAGAAATACATAAAAGTATAGGATTAAGTCGGAGAGAATGATATAGAATACATTCCCATGTTGCCATGGTAACCGTTGTTTATTTTTTGACAATTCTTTTTTATATATATTCATCTCATGCTTTTGTCGATTTACTGTAGTTTCACTTCTATCGTGTGTGAATCGCACGCACACCTTTTTTTTTACAATATTGTAGAGATTTGTTGAAAGTATCCTACGTTACACCTATCCACCATCATCAAATCTTCTCATACAAAGTTTCATTAGTATTTTTTGATATCCCTAGTAATAATCGTGTTAGTTAATGAGTAATATGGATATTAAGGTTTTTTGGTGGCCCATTTTTTAAAATGTCTAGAGTGGTCCAAAATGAATTTCAAAGAATCTAAATCTAGTCCTAAGCGTGCACTTTTTAAGATGATTAATGTACATACCTATATTTTGAAAACCATTAACAGGAGACAGTCGCGTCCATGGCCACCGCGTTCACGTACGCGGGGTGGGACTGGGCGCGGTGGGTGGTCACTGTCGGCGCCGTCGTGGGCATATCTGCTAGGTATGTTTATTATGTAAGCTACCAATAACTAGGGTTGTCGCGAATACCGTAGGGTAGTCGCGAAATAAGTGATTAAATATTTAAATATTATTTGTCATAAACGTGAGGGTAGAACGATGACAGCTAAATAGAATAGATTGAGATTTGAAACAGACGTGTTCGAAACGCGGTCGTGTACGGGACGCTGACCTGATGAGGTGCGAGCTCCCAAGTGAAAGTATTCTGTGGGTGCGAGGCAGATCAGGCGCAACACCGTGTTTGCCAAGTAAGTGAATTTATTTTACCAGCGTGTGATAATGCAGTGGTGTTGCGTGGGAGCCGTGGTTGCTCATAAATTATATTTAGACTTTCAGGGCAACTAGTGAAGTTGCGTGAGAGCCGTTGTTGCTCATAAATTATCAGCAGTGCAACTAGTGGAGTTGCGTGAGAGCCGTTGTTGCTCATAAATTATCAGCAGTGCAACTAGTGGAGTTGCGTGGGAGCCGTTGCTCATAAATTATCAGCAGTGCAACTAGTGGAGTTGCGTGAGAGCCGTTGCTCATAAATTATCAGCAGTGCAACTAGTGGAGTTGCGTGGGAGCCGTTGCTCATAAATTATCAGCAGCAACTCAGTGGAGTTGCGTGGGAGCCGTTGTTGCTCATAAATTAGATCCTAGAGTGTTGAATTCAGTATCGTGAGTTCAGTCGCTCGTAAATCAGTTTAGCGAGGCTTGGGGTGGCTATAGGGGAGGTTGGAGGCCACTAGCGAGGGTACCAGACCCTCATAAATCAGTATCTTTTTTATTACCAGCAAATCATGTGTACTTACGTCCATCAGTTACATTATAATTGTGATACTTCGTTATTTTCGAGATATTCGTCTAATACCAACGAACTGGGTACCCGGCGCCCAGGGTATTTGGCGACAAGGGTTATATTTAGATTAATGAATGTTAATAAATATATATGCATTGGATTAGCATCGTTTACTTGCTTCCCGTTCGATTCTCGCATAAGGTAAATGTTTATAGTGAGCTTCATGTTACTTTCTCATTAGGTAAAAGTGATGCAAAGAGATCAGAGTAACACATCATCAGCAAATAAAAATATGTCTATCTTCCAAAAGGTAAAAGCAATTACCTACCTCAAAATAAAAATTATTATAAAACCGTAGGTATTGTCAATGTTGAAATAAAAACAAAAAATTACGAATAATTAGTATATCTTGTGTTCCAGTCTATACGGGGCCATGTTCCCTCTACCTCGGCTACTTTATTCTATGGCGTCCGATGGCTTACTTTTCCACTGGCTGGCTAAAGTTATATCTACAAGGAAGACTCCGATGCTCGCTACACTGTTCTCTGCAGTCATTATAGGTCTGTTATCTTCTGAATTAAGTTTTTGCCCGTAAAAGTTGCGTTGAAATTGGTTCATTTTTTTCGGAGATAAGTAAATATAAACAGACAGACAGTCAAATTCAGCTGATCGACTTTTGAAATCTTGGAATAACCATATTCAAATTATTGCTTTAGAAGTTCAAATAGATTTTTCAGCTGGAGGCATTTATTTAGTGTGATGAGCACGAATGTTTGGGTGTTTATATGTATGTTATTAAAGTTATATATCTATATTTATATGTAATAATTTTGTATCCAGCAACACTCGCGGCTATCCTGGAGCTGAACGAGTTGATCCTGATGATGTGTATCGGCACGCTGCTGTCCTACACCATGGTCGCGTCTTGTGTCATTTTGCTCAGGTAGATGATTTATTATTTATGTTATTCGAAAAAACTATTTTAGTATCTACTTATATACTATTTTAATTTTAAAAGTTATTCAATTTTTGCATTCTTTTTGCTATAATTGTAAAACGTATCTTTTTTCAGGTACCGCTCGAGATCGTTCTCAACTGACACTGGTCTCATGAAATTAATATTGGGTATAGGGCAGAAAGCACCGACTAAATACACATCGTTTGTCATCAACATTACGCTTGCGTTATTCAGTAAGTATCAGACTAATATTGTAAATGCGAAAGATGTGTGTATGTTTGTTACTCTATTCCGCTGAAAGGGCTGGATTGATTTTGACGAACTTTAGTCCACAGAGAAAATATGGACAAAGCTTAAATATGTTAGTGTCAAAAACTCAAGCACGTAAGTTATTTTTTCATTTTATATAGTAATTTTAAGCATAAAATGTATATAAATTATTATGTTTAGTAAGTACCTGGGCGCTCCTTATGCTCGGCGTTTCTTCGGTATAGATATGAAATTGTGTTTTTTTCATAAAAAATACAAATAGACACAACCTACAATCTACATAGATACAATCAATATACTTTAATAAAACAAAGTCCTCCGCCGCGTCTGTCTGTCTGTTCGCGATAAACTCAAAAATTACTACACCGATTTTCATGCTGTTTGCACCAATTGATAGAGTGGTTTTCGGGGAAGGTTTTAGCATATAATTTGTAAAGTTTTTGTATACATTTACCTACTAGCGGGCACCGCGGCTTCGCTCGCACTGAATCTAGTAAATAATATATTTACAAGGCCCTTCCTTCAATATGAAGGGAGATCAGGCCATAGTCCACAACGCCGACGATTATAACAAAATTATTTTGTAATACGATATTTTTCCAATTTCCAGTATGCACGTGTCTATCGAACGCCCTAATAGTCCATCATGTGGAGCAACCATTGATATATACGGCGGTGTTGCACGCTATCGCGTTGCTTTCGATCATTATCATGGCATTGCAACCTCAAGTGAAAGAGGAATTGACTTTTAAGGTATAGAGCCTCAATTTCTTTTTTTAAAGTTTTGTTGCAACATTACACAACGCCATCTTGTTCCATGGTCAGCTACGAGGCTATGTTATGATTGATATTGATTTGATACGCTAAACAAACATACATATTATAAATATAAACACCCATGACTGGAGTACAAGCATTTGTGCTCATCATACTAATACAGAATACTACTATCAGTGTTTACATGACAGCTACATATTTCTTTTTTTCTTATCTAGATCTTCAGAAGATAAACTTTTATTGATGACTTGATTTCAGTTTTTCCAAGGTTATAACCAGTAGATTTATATCAAAGTACAATTCGTAAATATTAAGTAGAAAGCAATCATGTTGTGCCAAATTCAAATACGAGTATAAGTTCTTATGTTAGGTTTAAAGTTTTTCTTTCATCTATACATTATTTTTACAAGAAATCGAAGCATATTGAATTAATTCATTATTTCTTTTTTAGACTCCCCTAGTGCCTTTGGTGCCTTGCCTTAGTATCTACGTCAATATACACTTGATGGTTATGATAAAACTACAAACATGGATTCGTGTTCTTATTTGGATTGCAATTGGTAAGTTCATCATTATTCATCCTTGTATGTAAACATTCAATCAAGATACATGTTTTTTTATGTATACTTTACGGGATGATTTCAGTAAATAGGTTTTGGGCGAAAAAAAAATATTACTTTTAAATTTGATATTCAATTATCGTTTAACTTGTGTAATTTTCTGTCTATTTTAGGTATACCAGTTTACATATTATGCGTATGTTGTTATAAACGAAAGATGAACGATGATTCGGATGATATAAATGAGTCTATACAGACAGCTGTCAATGGGAAGCCGCCGGTGCAGATATACGTGGTGTCACCAACGCCTCCTGATACTATCTCGCGTAGTAACAAAGGAGATGATAATTTGTATCAAGATGATCGAGTACGAGAAATTAAACTAAAAGAAGATGTTGTGATTAGCAAAGTACCATTTGTAACAGAAGAACTAATAGTTCAACACGCTTATTACGAAGATAACGAAGAAAAAGAAGCAAAAATCATAGATTTGCTAGATCAAGTATTGCAAGCTGAAGAAGATTCTTACGGTGAATTAATTAGTTTAAAGGAACAAGAAGAGACTGTAAATGAAGATGTTCAGGTTGAACAAGAGATTCATAGAAAGTCACTTAGTGAATTGTCTGACGCCGGCTCGGATGCATCTATGGGTAATCATGTATTATCTAAATATGATGTTATTGTTCAAGTACACAGAGAAGATTTGCCAAAAGTTAATGAGGAAGAAGAAAGAAGTGACAAAGAAGTTGATATAGATGAAGAAAACAAAATGAACGATATAGATGAAGATATTACTGCATTCAACGATAGCGATTCACGGACAGACGAATCTGGTTATTCAGATACTATTGACAAGATGGCGTTAAATGAATCTTTAGATGATTTAAAAGATGATGAACCTAATATCCCTCCTCCTCCACCTCTGGACGAAAACTTTTTTGCAAGTCCCACTTTCAAAAAAGCATACACAATATCAGTAAGACCATCTAAAAGTAAATTAATGGATGATGAAGAGAAAAAACCACGAGATAGTATTTTATCCAATAATTCCGTTGACGACACTCCAATGATTTTTGGAAGTGATAAACAAATGAACTTCATGTCAAAGCTAAACGATATATTTCAGAATAAAATAACAACGGGTAGTGAAGATGATACATATCGGCGAAGATCAAATTCGACAGGCAACGTAGTTGATAATACAGATTTAGAAATGCTGCCAAGACCAGTGATGCTTTTAGAATTAAAAAAGGAAATCCTATCTCGAGAAGCAGCTCAAAACTTACGTCACGTTGAGGTGGAAGATAGCAAAACCTCAGATTCTGATGATGAGCAAGATTCAAGTTTAAGTAGAGAAGATTTAAAATCGAAACTAGAAAACATATTAAAAGCGGGAGGTCCTCAGCCATTGAAGACGAGATTAATGAAATCCAACCCTCCAACACCAGAAGATGCATATCAAACTGATACATCCAGCTCTGAGAGTATATCAAAATTGCCAAACTTGGAGAAAAATGACACATTGAAAAGACAAAAAACGAAATTCGGTGATGTCTTAAATTCTTTTAAATTGACTTTAAACAAGGATGACGTTGTGTAGTCTAAGTAATATACATGAAACTAAAGTGTCGTGAAGTGGACTATATAAAATAGATTCGGGTGAATAAACCTAGTCTTATGTATAAGTGCCTTATTTAAACAAAGTATTTTGTATTTAATTCGATAGTTACTGTTAGCGTAGAAAAACAAATTAGTTATTCAGTATTATCGATATAGTGCCTTTTAAAAGACTGAAGTCTGATAAAAGAAATATAAAATCAAATATTGTTTTCTTTTTTTTTATCATAGCAATAACTAATAATGACAGTCTACTAATTCATACAGTCGTCCAACGAATGTACCAGTATCTGATCAAATGACGCGATGGTGAATGTCAGTCACGATTATACATTTGGGAAACCATTTCAGTAAAGATGCGTATAAATACATCATAATTGTTCCCAGTAAAATTAGTACATTGTTTATTGTACATTAATTGTCATAATCGATGGACGATCACCTACTATACGGATTTTTAAATTAAGGTATAATTTTGTAGTGTTTTAAAGTAAAACAATTTATTTAGCCTAACAACTTTATTTCTTTCAATTTAAATAGGATATAATATTTGATAAACAAAAATCTAAAATCAGCACGTTTCACTCTTATACAAACGCTTGACAAATTTATGCAGTTCCATCTCCTTAGCACAGTTCAGCAGCAACTCATCAATAATTTTCTCGGACACGCTGAAGAAACAGAAAACATTTATTTAAAAAATTACCTAATTAGAAACTATAATTATGCCTTTTGGAGTTCTTTTGTTTAATTAAATAATTTTAAGGTTAACATTTTACAAAATAGCGTAATGTATTTAAATAATAATGAATGTCCTTTAGTTTAATATCTGTAAATATACGAACCAAATGTTCTAATACAAAAGAAACAATTTCATTTACCTGCCAATCTTCTCCCACGGCTTTCCTACAGCACTGTTCGCGTACATTGAGCTGGTCAGCATGTGTTGGACGAACTTAGTCCTATATTGGAACAAATTGTCTCTCACACTTTCCGGAAAATTAAATGACATCCGATATTTTTCAGCATCCTGCAATTTGTGGGTTGGTTTCGGAATGTGCGCTTTAGGGGTTTTCTTTTGGATTGTCTCTTCTAAGATCTGGTTAAAGAGAGTTCACATTTTAGTTTCTTGCATGCGTTGAAGATCAAAAGATATAGATTAGCCACGTATTATATACGAATCATCTTTTTAAATATTATTTTTTAGCAATAACGATAATTACTATTACTAGCTTTCTACGAATGGATCATTATTAACAATCTTACAATAGTTATATTGTTCCAATTTTGCTACATTTATGAGATAAATTGATACTCTATGTAAACGCTAAATGGAAAAGTATGTGAACGCTAAAAAAGAGTGTAACGCGATATAAATAATGTCACTAAAGTTAATTTCGAACTAGGTATATACAGAGTGCAGATTTCCAAAGTGCTTTAAATACTAATCACAAACAAAATACCCGCAGCAACTGTGGCGTGCTTGGCTTCCTCGGACTGCTATCATTGACGCATAGCAGTTGCACGTTCTTAGCTCCACCTATACGTTCATTTCTGCCACTAGACATAGGTAGAACAGAAAGGATATCATTAAATCTATATTTTTTTATGTTGGGACATTAACACATAGTGCCATCTGGTTCCATTGTGAGGTGGTTCCTTGTGTTATGGATACCAGATAAATATGATACATGTAAAACACACACACACATGACTGCATACAAATATTTTTGCTCATCACATAAATGAATGTCCCCAGCGGGACTCGAACCTGCGACCGCTGGCATAGCAGACATCGTCGAATTAAATTTTTTTGTTTTAACTTCAGCAGTTGAAGGTTATTCATATTATTATATGTATGGTTATTATCATTATATGCTTTATTACAATAATTTCAATTTATTTCGATCTTTGGAATTAATCTCATTGAGATTAAAAAATTAAAGCAGTAAAAGCAATTTGACATCCTTCTGTAATAAAATTACTAAAATAGCTGTATTTGCGTAATTTTAAAAATAAATCCGTAAAATAAACACTTAGAAACAATAAATTCTGTAATATTTTTGTTGCTATCTGTACTGTCTTTGTATGAAATGTCCAGTCTAATAAATAATGGAAAAGTTTTTATATATAGGGTGGAAAAACGGAGGGAGTGCTGTCTAGACTGCTATGACATCAAATCTCCATTTGCAGCTGTGAAAATGATAAAAGCCACTCAGCTAAATATCAAAAACAAAATAAACCTATTCAACAATTAATGTATTTTTTACACTAATATTAGACTTTAGATTTAGATATTTTTGGAAAATCACATGAAATAATAATGATTATTATTGATGCAGAAGTGCAATCTATAGTTTTTAAAATGTTTGTCCGTGTATGACCACATCACGAGAAAACCACTTTTGATGAAGTTTGATAGTATTATAGCTGGTTATTCGGCTAAACATAATATAGGATACTTTTGATTGCGAGAAAGTATTATCTCATCACGGGTGAATGGTGATATAGCGACGAACGTGAGCCGAGCGAAGGTGTCATTACTTACATATATGTAATTCGGTCTTCTATTAATATAAATAAGAATGTAATGTATGATATTATACGACCCGTTAGGCTCATTTGGTAGTGACCCTACTTTCTGCGCCAGCGGTCGCGAGTTCGAGTCCCGCTGGAGGCATTCATTTGTTGAGCACGAATGTTTCTACTCCAGTCATGGATATTTATATTTAAATATTTGTATTAAGAATTAATTTATATGTGTAGTATATCAACTATCTGGTATCCGTAAAACAATCCTCGTAGCTTATCACGAAACTAGATGGCGCTGCTTTAATAAAGTCCTAACATAATGTTTGTATATTGAAATGGCTGTACGGATTTAATATGACATTTAGTATTCAGATAGACTATAAACTGGAGTACTAAACCAATTTTGATGAGATTAGACCATAGATAAGTATGATATAACAGGTAAAAAATAAATCTAGAGAGAAACAGGGTAATTGTAAGTGATTTGAGCAATGTGTTTTAGATTGAGACGACCTCGTCGCGCCGGTTGATGTCATGCTGTTTTTATTTCGTTAGCGTTATGGCGTTACACTGAAAGATAATCTTCACTTCATCTAGATTTATCTATATATGAATAGGCAAAGACTTCGCTACCTTTTCTTTTTCTCCTCTGCGTGTCGACTGATTTTCGTTTTTTGTTATTTACAGTTACCTTATACTAATAAAATGTATCTTTTGTCTCGAAATTTCAATATTTATAATGGTCAAACTTCAACCATGACCGTGAGACTTAGTAAACTTAGTAATAAAAAAATTATGTAACATAGCTAGATCGTATGCAATATGTATATTAAATGTTTCGAAGGTAATGTACGAAAACTCCACATATACCAACGTACCTGTCCTGCATCTCATTAAACTGCAATTTAGAATGAGCTATTATTAACTTCAAATGGCGTTTAGAAAATTCAAACAATATATCACTAATTAGAAAAGTTACCATCCAATACCAATGCCACAAGAAGTATAATAATTAATAATCTAATGATAGAAAAAGCTATTTCAACAATATATTTACTGGAAGACCAAGAAAGAAAAGGATGCGAGTGAGATTAAAATAGACAATATTCCTCGAAAGTCGAATAGTTATTAATATGTAACACGAGTACAAGTTTTCATTTCGACAAAAAACAAATGTATCCCAACACTAACGTTACTCCCCTTAATGCGCATATATACATATAAATAGGCACTGCAGGAATACCATCGATCCCCTTCGCCCTTGACCTTCACTGTAAACGAGCCGACGCGGAAGATGTAGAGATAGGGAGATGGCACGGGATGGAACTAGTAGTGATACCGTTATATAAATTGCAAATGTTAAACTGGCGAGTACTTTTTAAAATCAAAGTTCATTTTCGGATGTTATCGCGATTTTATTATATACTAGTGACTTACCCTCGACCCGCTCGGGTTTGTCCCTAGGTTAGTGTACATTTCTCAGGAATGAGATATTTTCCTGCAGTAAAAAGTCCTATATGTTGACTTGGGTTGACGGTTATCATTATATGTTATATATGTTCATAAAAATATACACGAATTTCCCAGCAACTGCGACATGCATAGTATTAACACTAGGAGTAAAAATAAACTTGTAATGCCTGTGACTCGCTTACGCCGAGTCAGTAATTCTTTTTATGGACAATGTATACGCTTATACAACAGGATCCCAGAAAACGTTCAACAAGCTTCTATTGCCAAATTTAAAAAAATTGTGAAAGAACGTTTGTGTACTAAAGGATATTATACGATTAACGATTTTTTAGAAGATAGTACGCCTTGGGAATGATGTGATCGCCACCAGGCTGTTTCAACCTATAGAATTATTGTTAATTTCAATTTAATTAAAAAAAGAAAAAAAAACACTAAGACAAAAAAAAAAAACAAAAAAAAAAAAATACAATATTAGTCCCGCTGAGTTTCTTTCGCCAGTTCTTCTCAGGTCAGTGGTTTCTTCCTTCCTAACTGGTAGTAGACTCATGACGTTCAGTAAAAAATTGTAATAATTTCATGCTGAATAAAATATTTTGAATTTGAATTATACTATATTTCAGCTAAAACTGTCCAGTGGGTTTCTCGTGATGCGGTCGCAGACAGACAGACAAAACAATCGGTTGTGTCTGTGTATAGTTAACAAAGACTATTTCAATTAGATTTTACAAAAAAATATTCTATGTATAGATTCTAAATAAATCCGCAAAAGTTTCATTTATAATGTCTAATATTCGCGTAAACCTAAGAAAGTATTAGATTCCGCTAAGTTAGAATTTTATTATAGGTATGAATAGATTTTGGCTCCTGGAGTTCGGATGTTTTTCGGTACAAATGGTACTTTTTTATGGGTTCTGTACGTTATTAATAAAATAAATATCATTCTATGAAAAAGTAGAGCACAGTAAGTGTATAGGTTTTATCGACCAAATGTTTTAATTCTTAATGCGTGTTTACTGCAAAGGGAGCGCGAATTAACAAAACTGTAGCTGTTAAATTAGTACACAATACACACTGTCAGGCTTGTGACTTAAAAAATTTTTGGTATGTCCAAGTATTAAGGGACTGAAAGAAACTGGCTGACAAAAAAGGATTCGTGTACGCATTGAAAATATTAGTGTCTATTTCGTATATGGACATCAAACACGCCGGCGTGACCTAATGACATGTGAGTCCCTGAGAGTCCTAGGTAGGGTGAGAACAATAGGTGTAGTTTAACAATACATCCATATAAGTATTGTTCGTAAAAATTGAAGACCATCGCTGTCTTGGTAATGTGACCTATTTGCCGAAAAGTGGTGGTACTCGTAAATTATAGCTTGAGGCGTTTAATTTGTACCTATACAAGGTTTTTGTAATCCATGATATCTGTACATCTGTTATAAAGATATAAAAATTTTTTTGTTATCATTTTTAATGATTGTTTGGAATGGATAAAATAGAAACCCCCAAAAGCGATTTGGATGATGTTTGGTATGAAGATAGGCCATGGGAAGGACATGGAATAGTTTATATATACCGGAATACCGAAATTTATATACCGGATATAACCCTTTTAATTAAGGATGTAAAAGGGGTTGGAAGTTTGTATGGGGAAACAAACATTTCTCAAGGTATATACAACTCATCGTACCTACATAATATGTATTATGTATGATATATATAATATACTGATATATAGTCTGTCTATATGGACAAACTGCTAACCCTACGAAGAGGGTGGAAATCAACAAACAACAAGTCACTTCTATAAAATCGATAGTAAATATGTGATATGATATATCCAATTACAATTTATGACTAATTCCAGGAAAGTTTCTATCTTTAGTCATTACAGCTTAGGTATTTGGAAAACTACTTGAGTCTTGAGGCCTATCGATTAAATTGTCACATTTATTCAAAAGGAACTGATATAACCAGTAAAAGTATGAAGAGTAACCTATGCCTTTATTAATTTGTTAAGGTGTTACTCGTATCTTGTGTAAATTTTTTTTTCGTATTGTCCTAACCTTAGGTACTTATATTTTTACTTGTGCTTATTCCATAGGTTTTAGGATGATAAAATTTTGTATAATTGTTTAGAAACCCTAGATTATCACAGTAAATTTCAAGCAATTCCAATATTATATTACATACTTCCGTTTCGAATTGTAAACCTCCTTTTTCTGAAGTCGGTTAAGACAAGCCACTGGGATGTACAAATTTAATATTTTTCATTTAATTAAGGCCAAGATAATTACGTTTTTTTATGTTTTAATATTAAAATCTTAGTATTCTTATAAGCAATAAGTACATTTTGCAAACAATTTTATTGCTTTTTTATGGTTTTAAGCACACATTTATTTTAATATGATAATATGAATATTGCTTCCATCATAAGACGCTCTGTATTTCAATGTGTTGTGAGTATAGAGTCTTGTTAGGTGCAAACGAAATTGAAAATTGTTTGTTGGGTGACGACACTAAATAGTTGAACTTTCTAGTTTTTAAGTATTTTCGTATAAATCTGTTAGTATATATTAAAACTAAAAACGTTAGTTCATACTTCCTTTGAATAATCCGCGACAAAGTCCGAAAAGACAGTCTTATTTAGGTACAAGCGTTAATTTTTTGAAATTATGATGTTCATAGTATTGGTACGCAGAATGGATACAAATAATTATCAAAGTGTTTATCGTTTCATATCAATCTATTTATCTGGGTTACTCATTGTTTAGAGCCACGTACTAATGACATTAATTTACTAGAAAGTGTTTCATTTTATTTATTTGTAATATTTTATTTAAAAAATAGCTTCCAGGAAATGATGACGCGCCAGTGGTAACGCCCTCATATGAATCCGAATGAGGCAAGTTCAAATCCCGGGTATCCGAATTAATTAAAAAAAAACAATAATATATTGCTATAAACACGGTAAAGAGTTCCACTTAATTATTACATAAGCAAATAACGTCTAAATCAGACCCATTACAAAACAAAAAGCTGTCTCAACAATACAACTTATAAATATATACATATTATACGACCCTTTAAACAAAAGAAGTCGATCAGCGAGACTTGAACTAGCGACCGCTGACACGGAAAGTAGGGTAACTATAACCTAAGCCAAACGTGTCATCGAACTAAAGTAACCCAACCAGAAAGTAGCAAAAAAAATCTGTTACAGAAAAAAGCGTATGATATCATAAAATTACTAATCTCTGACACGCATGTGGGTCGAAATCTATAGGCATCATTTTTGACCTGACCATATTCAGCAATCGAGTAATTAGTCAGCAGGGACCACTATAGCTTATAGTAGGTGTAGTTTACTGTAAATCGATATTTCCATCTCTTTCCACCATAGGGTCATCAGATTATAAGTTGTTCATTTGCGTTCGGCAGTCCAGCTGGTCGCAAAGCCAAGAAACGCACTAAGAGGGAATTCCCCTCGGTTGGCCGTACTTCGCAGCGGCGTGGCGGTACCTTTAACCAGTGAACCGATGGCCAAGCCAAATTCCATGGTTTTTGTGGTCTGTGTACGTAAGCGATCGATCCTGCAACACCCCATTAAGACGGGGAAGTTGTTGGACTTAAGTGGGTAGTGTTGGTCTTTTTAGTCGGTGAATCTGACATAAGCTGTATGTATGCAGGTGGTATGCACATATCGATATGGTGTTTATAAGTTTAATTGTTATTCGAGTCAATTATATACTTGCTAAGTAAATCATAAAATAAGCCTAATAACAGTTAAAGCTATCAAGTCGTACTGTATAAAAAAGGCTTAACGTTATATTTCCTTACTTCGATTTTTGACTTTAAATTTTCTGATATGGTTATCAGAAAGGCCGTCAGGGGGAAACCCGTTACCTCTTAACAAACCGTACCAGCCAAACACAGCGCCACTTCACCACTACGTATTGAAATAAGGGTACAGTTACACATGCTCATAACTAGCACGAAAGCATGCCACTATTGAGCAATTGCTACTTAGTAGCATGTGTGTCGAAACATTGCTAATAATGAGCATGCTTATTTCGAGCATGCTCATATTTCGATGGTCGTGCGATTATTGGGCATGCTACTGTCAAAGTCTACTGGAAAATTCACTTGGTTTTCCATTTTTCACTTGCACACTGGCAGAGAACTTGCTAGAATGTCGAATACCAAAGAACCAGCCCGTGCTTAAATAGCATGTGTGTTCAATTTATTGCGTCAGCGTTTTTAATTTATAATGTGTCAGTCAATTACATTTATAATATGTCAGTTTGAAGAGCATGCTTGTTTTAAGCATGCTAATAAGCATGACATTTTATGAGCATGTGTAACTGTACCCTAATGACAAATATATGTACAGCTTTTAGTACCTATCAAAACTATTCCAATGAAACTACTAGTAACTTCTCATTGAAATTAGTTTAAACATGTTTACGATGGAAGCGATGATGTTGTAAACAGACACAAACATGATTGTACCTAAACCCAATTTAGATACCAACATAATTCTATTGGTGAGTCATTCTTATTTTTAAAGATATCAAGATTAATTTTCATGTTAAATTCGTAGAAGTAGGAATATTTTAATCAAGTTCTCTTTTGTAGTACTTAAAATTTTGTACTTTTTATAGCGCAGAAGTGTGCGTGCAGACACAATTGCACTCTCTATTCCTGTCATTCTCATAACGACCTATATAAACGACCAGTGACTGAGAGCTAAAGCGCAGGATTGACGCGACATGTACTCTCCGAGACACGAGGGATTAAACAATGCTAACTTCTCAACTCCGGGTTGTTAATGAGGCTTACTAAACAGAAAGACCCAATAACTAAACTTGACTCGAACCTAGAACCCCCGGATATGCGGCCGTATATGCTAGCCACTACACCACCGAGGCAATGAGAGAAAGATTTAAGAAGCTCTCAATAAAGTGGTCTTTGCTCTGCAGCATTTTGACACATCTTTCATTTCATTGAGTTTCATAGATAAAGACCCGCTGAGAACGAATTTTTGAAAATTCATCCATTAAGGATATAAAGAGGTTGGACGTTGTCATAAAATACGATATTTTTATAGTAGTCAAAATCGCAAATAGTACCTAGATTTTAATTAAAACTGCCAACTATTGTAAATTATAATATTTTTTATCTACATTACGTCATCTTTAGACGAATAACAGGAAATAGGAGATTTTGTCATATTAAAAGGAAGCAACATAGATATTATTATTGAGATCTATCTACCTAGGGCGTAAGAATTGGTTAACAAAAGATCTTTTTTATTATAAATACATACAAAAGATACACGTCCTTCGAATACTAGGCTCTCTGAGACATACAGGTTTCCTCACGATGTCTTCCATCACCGTAAGACAAGTGGTAATCATGTTAGAATTTACTCACACATGAAAATGTCAAAGGCGCGAGACCCGGATTTGAACCTGCATCACTCGGTTATCCAAACGAGCGCGTTACCACTGGGCTACTGTCATGTCATGCATGTTATATAAATATAAATAATATATAATAATATAGGAAATTACCCAGTGTCTCCTCCACAAAGTTGCCGCAAAAGCTGCGTAACTTCACAGCTCTCTGGAGCCGTTTCAGACGTCTAAGGAACAAAATATAATTATTAATTGCGATATTGATAATAATTATTTTTACATATAATCTTTTATAATTTTATTTACTATTTAAACTGTTTAAAACATCTTCTTCAAAGGAAATTTGTTCAATACGAGTACATTAATTAATAATAATAATAATAATAATAACTCTTTATTGTACACACAAAAGAACACAACATACAAAAGAAAGAACATAAAATACACAAAAGAAGACATAACCAATAACAATAACAGGAAAGTGCACAAGAGGCGGCCTTATCGCTAAAACAGCGATTTCTTCCAGGCAACCTTAAGGTGCAGGAAGTAACAAAGTATGAAATGGAAGGGGCGTGAACACAGAGTTATCAATACGATACTTACAAACACATACATATGATATTATATACGTACTGGTAATGATATATAAGTAATATACATACATATAAACATATATACATACATATAAACATATATACATACAATATTATATACATACATACGAGTAAGTAATTTATTAAAGAATAGTACTACCAAGACTAAATGATTAGGCAATAAGGAATTAAATTTTATAGTAATGTTCTTTAAGACGCTTTTTAAAAATTGTTAATGATTTTGAAAACCTTACATTTCGGGGCAGGGAGTTCCATAATCGAGAAGCCATAATATTAAAGGAGTTGCTGTAAAAGGAAGAAGAGTGGGAAGGGATTTTTAGGATTAGGTTTTGATCAGAACGCAGATGACGGGAATGGGAATTACCAAGGAATTCGAAACGCTCTTTAAGATACTTTGGAGTGGATGGATCAAACAGAATACAGTAAAGAAGATGTAGAATATGAGTATTTCTGCGAAGACGGATAGGAAGCCACTTGAGCTTTTCACGAAATTCAGAGACATGGTCATATTTACGCAAGCCAAATATGAACCGGATACAGAAATTTTGGAGACGCTCAAGCTTTGTTAATTGCTCCTCTGTAATATCTGTAATATCAATATCAATATTAATTAATTATTTATGTCGCATTTTATGACCTTTAGGACATTTGTTTCTGGAATATAAATTTAAAATAAGTTGTACTACAACTTAATTTTTGTAAGTAAATTGCTAATAACACATCTATATATTGTATATAATATGTAAATGTCTATAAAGAATGGCAGATTCATTGAAAATTCAGATAAAAATGCGTTGTTATAATGAAGCGTTTGGTGTTGCAATTTTGATGTACACTGCTGGAGGTTAGGCCTCCCCAAATATCTCTACGACTTTAAACTTATACACTACTTACTTTTAGTTACTATTAGTTTCTTTTATGCAATTATTTGAAAATTTGAATAATTATTATATTTTAGTTTTTTTGCCTTTTGTTTGTTTATTCGTTCATCGTTTTTCATTTCATTTTTATTTTCATTTTATTTTGAATGTTTAAGATCAAACATGACGACAGGAGTACGAGTTGTTATTTCCCGAAAAAGAAGTTTTAGTTAAAACCTTGTCACTAGTGGGATGTGTACTAAAATATTTCACAGTATCCACAGAAATGTAAATGTGGCAAACGCCATTCATATATATAAATACGAGATTGAAAACCGTCGCAGTTTACAGGCATTACTATGTAATGTATGCGTCTCGGCGTGGTATCCAGATGGTAGCCTTGACATTGGCTGCTTACATCTAGCCCACGTTGCATTATCTAATAATAAAAACGACACTGTCTGTAGGTTTATTATAAACAGATTTGAGCTTTTTAGAGTTGTTATCGTTTCTAGCTTTTTACGTGGAGAAACATTTTTTTATATTATATTATTGTTCAATTTAATTCTCTTGTTAATGGCTTCAAAGCGTGCCAGTTGAGCACAGAAAACTAAACTTTTAATTTTTATCATCTAGTTATGGACAAAAGCTCAATTGAATACATACATATGAATATGCATATTATTTTGAAATTAATAAATTATTTATATGATATAATTTCAGGACTTAGCTGATTACAAAAACGAAAGATGTTTTTTATTCATATTAGATAATATTATCTTGGGATCAATTGACGTGATTCTTCAACAAAATCCATCTACGAGACCAAAATAATTATAAGTACCTATTTGTGATTTCTAAATCAGTGATGACTCCACCTACTAAGTATAAAAGTGAGAATGTATCGAATGTATATATGTTAGTGTGTTTTATTTCTTAACCCTATAATATATACGAAAGCTTTGTGATCTAATTAATAAAATCGCTTAAACATATGCAAGATTGTACATATTTAAGTTCAACAGATTGATGTTAAGAATTTAAACAAAGTACACAATGCTTTAGGAAAGGTCAGGTAATAAGTTTAGTATTACGATAGAATTGCTGAATCGACCTATTGAACTAAATATAACCTCTGGTTTACATTCTGCACAATGCGATGTCTGTCATAATTTATACTATAATATTATAATGCGTTTACTTTATACGACAGAGATAACGTGCAAATACTGAAAAATTAAAAAAAATATAAGTTGTATTCGTACATATACAGTAACTACATGTCTTATAATATAGGTGCGAGCATAATCTAGTATACGAGAAGTATTATGTGATCTGTGATAATACTATATTTGTTTGTCACTCACTACACTCATTTTTCTATAATTATTGGTTAAAACGTTCAGAAAAATTGTATTGTCCCTTTTTTAACATTATTAATTTAAACAAATTTTATTATTTAAGTTTATTGTACCAATTATTAATTAGCTAAAACACTATCTATCGTTCTATAGATAATAATCTATATCGTTCTACGTCTCAGTACAAAAGTAAATTCTTTTCGTAGTTTAAAAATATTTTTAAGTAATTAAATGTCTCATAACTTCACTACATATTATAAAGTCCCCCGACGCGTCTGTCTGTCTGTTCGCGATAAACTCAAAAACTACTGCATAGATTTTCATGCCATTTTCACCAACGGATAGAGTGGTTTTCGAGGAAGGTTTTGTATATAACTAGCGAAACCCGCGGCTTTGCTCGCGCCCATCTATAATATAAACATATGTATCTTATAATAAAAACAACGATTTCCAAATCTCTTTAATAGTATATAACGGAAAAATTTAAAATCCGTACAGATGTATATAAAAATCGTCAAGTGTATATTATACTTAATACGTTACCTATGATTCCAAAACGGCGAGCGAACGTAGAGCAATTATTTTAATTAAGTTTTCGGGCAACCTCAAACCTGCTGATTAGCCCGGCGAGTCATCCTGTGAAGTTAGGTAGCGATCGGAAGTTGGAACGTGGGCAAACCCGCTATTACTGCTAGTTAAAATATATAAATATCAATAAGATACCGTAAATGACTTTTTTAACAGTCAAAGTAAAGACAGATAGCAAATAAATTCGTAGAATAAGAAATCCTAAATCAAATCCGAAGGACTCGAGTGCCAGTTTTATCCAATCCGTGCAATTCCTCGTAAATGCACAGGTTACGTCATCTGCGATAAGCCGCTCGTATTTTCGCTCCAATTTAGTGATGTGATGAAATATCGATTAGTGATTTTTCGATTTGCAAATCTTACAAATGAATGATTACCTAACTTAACCGTATTGACAACTTTACATCTTTACGTTTTTAGTTCCTATAAATCTAAGCTTATACCTACAATATTTTAGACCTACGTTTTTAAAATAAGCTGCTGCTGATTTGATGGAGTTAAAATAATGTATGCCAATATTATATCGTTCATGAATTATTTGTGACTATCGAGACTCCCACCTCTAGCGCTGTGGACAATGCTTATCTAATACAGAACAAATCTCAGTAATATATAATAAATATTAATAAATCTTTAATACAACTTTCCATGTTCTTCTCAAATGGTAATTTTGCTAAAAAATTAAAATGAGATGCAGATTGTTAGTCAACTGGAATTTATCTCATAAGATCATTTTACATGATATCTTAATTTAAAGCTAATCCTGCCAATTTATCAAAGGTTTTTATCGCAGATAAAACATAATATATACATTAAGCTAATTATTTATAAAACTTCGCAAGCGACTGCAAGGAAGCAAACACATCTTTATAATATTGTAATATAGTTATAAGTGCCTCCTATATCCTATATAATTATAAATTCCTGTCTTTATATATAAACGTATGTGTTTAATAAGAAGTTATTAATGTTAGGTAACAGTGCGGAGGTGTACAAACGTTCCTGCAAATATATTTCATTCCAAATTGTCTAATTTACTGTAAGCGCAGCGGTTACATCATGCAAGATAAGCCACGAATTTTTATCCTTCAGTAGTGATGATCTTTTTAAGATCGATATTATATTTCTAATAATCTGTTTTAATCTAATGTAGCTTAAACCATGACTTGCAATAAACATAGATAACATTTACTAAATCACTATCGCTACTATGCTAGGACCAACCATGATATAAGATAGTTATAGTGCAAGAAAGAAGGGTTCATATATAAACTGTGTTTGTAAATCCCGTATATAAAATTGAATCCAAAAATTTAATACATACTAATATTATAAAGAGGATGAGTTCGTGTGTTTGTTTGAACGAGCTAGTATCAGGAACTACTAATATGATTGATGATATTTAGCATTAGATAGTCTGTTATCGTATATATCATTATATTATAAATGATATGTAGATACAAACCGTTAAACGAACTGTAATTAGCCTTAAAAACGTAGGAAACCTTATGCATCATAAGTAAAATAATATTGCTCAAATACTTTGACTATTTACTATTTGTAAAATATTGCCAACAAAAGCAATAAAATAATACTTATATTTTCAATAATTAAAGTGCGTAATTAGTAATCAAAACTAAAAGTTAGCTTTAAATAAACAACAAGCCTATATTAAAGTAACAATAACAAAAAACAAAGATAAATTAATAATGTAAGCCCATCAGGTCGTTACCAAAACGCCATCGATTATAGCATGTCACATCACTAAAAGCGCGCGACGAGAGCGACCAGTCCGCAACGCGAATCTGTCGTTAGCACACGCGTGTATACTTCCATTACAATGGTGAGTAAGAAACTTTTGTAACTGTTTACAAAAATAGTTTTATATGTCTTTTTTGGGGATTTATTATAATTTTTTTAACTTTATATCATGAAAAAAAAACTTTAAGTGTAACCAATTTCATTTTTTTTAAACTAATGCGTTTTTTAATCTAATGATAAAAATATAATCTATGACATATCAGAAAATTTTATAACATCACACTGAATAAATTAATTCGAATCACGTAAAGTAATAATATTAAAAAAATATATATTATTTAGACATCATCTATTTATTATCATCATATATTCACTATTGTAAAGAAAATTATTTTGTTTGTTTGTTGTTTGAACGCGTTAAGCTTAAGAACAAATCCAGTTTGAAAAACTCTTTTTACATAGCCCGTTTATTTAGGAAAGCTATACAAAAGTTCTAACAGTATTTTTTTTATTAAGAAAAAGTTTAAATTTTAATACATATTTCAATGATTAAAAAAAAAAGATTGTTATGGATGAACTGACAATCAGCTGAACCGATTTAGATGAAATGTTTTTTGAAGACTTTGGGCGCTGAGAAGTAGGTACATCATAAACTAAAGCATTTTAGTGAAATGGTGGATGATTTTTTTTATGGGAAATCAATCATTTCTAAAACCCAACATATCTATGAACATAAATAGTAATCGTTTAAACGTATCTAGTGTAGAATATTTCGCGCATAATATAATAACGATAATAGATCAATTAATTTACTATCACACGCTTTTTAAATATTTTTTACCGATAGATGGTAAAAAAGAGACGCCTGGCATAGACTAATTTTCTTACAAGACGTAAGTATGTACTTACTCTATTTAAAGGAGATAATTTCAAAAAAGTAACAGAAATACCTATATCAATTATTATCAATTAATGTGCACATAAAACAACTGTCAGCGTATAACTGCTAATATCTAAATATCCGGATGATAATACAATGGTTAGAGGTCAATAAGTAAACAAAAGTTATTTTGATATATCATCATTTGTTACCAAAACACCTACAAAACAAAAAGGCCTAAAAACAATAATTAGATATTCATTATTATTCTTTTATTAATTTTACTAAATTTCATATTAAAATACGTGTGATAGGTTGCATTTAGGCAAACTAAAAAAAATAATTACTGATACTACAGTGTTTTACAAACAGATTTTGGTGTGATGTATAGATGATACACGAAGTAACAGCAAATCTGAGGGAGTACCTACTTGTAAAACTTAAAAAAAATCTAGACAATTACTTTACGAGTAATTCGAACTTCTTTATAAAAATAGGTAGGTACCTGGTACACCGACTCAAAAATACTATAAATTATAGTTCTAGCTCGGGCGTGCATTTTCTTATTAAATGTATAGGGCTCTTAAAATATATTTAGTTATTAATGATGGAATAATGAAAATCCTCGTAGATCTACAATTGCCAAAGATAATTCAAGTTAAATATATAAAAGCGTGTAGGCAATATTCAATCAAACAAACAAACAAATTAGTTACTAGACTACGCTGTTACATAGTTAACACAATTTTTTATTGCAATAGGGTAGAAAAGTGACCCGGTGGTAGTGACAATTGATAAACAATCATACATACATGAACGGACGATATAAATAGCTTCTTGTTTATGAGCAGGAGGCAACTCATTGTTTCTGATGAACTAATAGATACATTAATATCTATACCTATAGGTACTCTATAGTATATGTCACTACTATTTACACAAATATTTTTAAATAAATAAAGACATTTAAGGTAGAGAACTACATGTTCTCCTTGATAGACTCTCCGTGACCTTGCTTGCAATTCATTTGAAGTGTTTGCATCACAAAAACTAATAATAAAACCTGGAGAACTCCGAATGCGAAATCCGAAATTATTTGAATATTATATTGTTTTTTGCTTTATGAAAGTGGCGAAACCAAAAATTTATCCTAACAAGAGTATTGACGGTATTCATGAGTCAAGTCGGCTTAAAAATTGTCGCTAGGTTACTTTATCGATATACTAGGTTGTAAATAAATGAAAAACAATATTATGTATATAACAGTTGAGGACTGTGTTTGACCGTATATACGCGCGGTTATATTAATTTACGTACCTACCTGGTACCTACTAATGTATAAATTTTTAAGCAAATTTTATAGTAAAATTACTGATTCAATGTTTAAAAGAAGTATTTTTAACTTTGGACGCCTATTTAACACACAAGATGTAGATCCTTACAAAAATAGATAATTTCGTAATTATACAAATACAATTCGCAAAGCTATTAAGTGAAGTGTCTGAAGAATTAGATTAATGATTGGTAATTCTTAATTCTAAGCGGAAACCCACTTCCTATAAGGAATCTAAATGCTATGTTTTTTGTAGCGCTAATTCTCTGTGAGATTTCGTTATAAGTCATAGACTCCTGTTTAGTTTAGTACCTTTAGTTCCAGTACGTTACTTATAGAATATCTATATATAGGAAATGCTATGATAACCTTGGGTACGAGTATCCTACATAATATATGAAATAATACGGTCACGTGACTTCGCCGCAATAAAAAGTACAATACAAAAAATGAAAAATCGGCAAAAACCTTTACGATTACTAAAACTCTATTTATATAAAAAACTTAAACAAAAATTTAAAAAATCACAAAAAATCCAGTTCATGGGAAACTCTGCCAAGTGAGTTCAACGGACGAACAACAATTGCTATGTTTTCTTTTTTATATTTGTATATTTTACGACCAACAATTAAAAAACAAATTTATTGCTGAGACAGAAATATGATTCACCAGAAACAGGTGAGCAACGCAAGGCTGCTTTAATCAGAAGTATAGGTTAATACTTAATAGTATAGAGATATCTTTAAATATATTTAATATATATATACATATAAATAGAACTGAAGTGTCTGTTTGTAATATCAAAATGACAACTTTTTACTATAAGTATTTGGAAATATACTTACATGAAAATTTATAAATATATTATAAATATAAGAAAACAATTTAAAACATGTTTGCCTGTTTGTTTAGGATAATCTCTGAAACCGCTGTAATTTTGACAGGACTTTCTCTGACTGACGTAACTTAGTCACTTTTATTTAAAAAAATTAGGATCAGTTTAAAAATAAAAGGGATACGCCCGAGCGAAGCGTGGACAAGTCGCTAGTCTAGTACTTATATTTTAAATGCGGTTGTGTTTAAATATTTTTGATTTACTTTCATGTTACAACAATTTGAACCTAACTGCAAACAATTTAAGAAATTGAAACCTAAATCATACATTTTATTTAATATGTATTCCACAATTTTGTTGTAAAAGCGTTAATTTATATATTGAGATAGCGATAGCGACACTCAATTCATTTAGTACTTTCAAAATCTTGAGAACTAACATGTAGGACATTTATCGATTTATCCAAAAACAAACAGCTATTGATATGTAGAGATCATATTAAATTAGACGTTTCATAATTTTCTTATCAATTTATCGATACGTAATTATAATATAAAGTATTTTTTTAAGTAATTGAATTAATTAAAACAAATTACAAAATTATCATCTTGAGTATTTATTATCAATATTAATTAAAAGAAATGTCGTGCAAATAACGATACGAGTATAATGTATAATCGAAGTGGTCGTAAATACTAACGTTATTCAAAATTTCAAGGAGAGGAAATAAAAAAAAATCATACCATCCGTCACTTCTTACAAAGTTAGATGCAAAGTTAAAGTTCACAGGTTGGCGCATGTATATATATTGTCGCGTAATATAGTGTGAACTCGTCATAATAGCACGCTTGTACCATGCCTAAGAACGGCAAATGTCAATTTTTAACTTATGTCAATTAGATGACAGGAACAGTTTATTACAAATTCTAATGTGTTAGAGAGAGACAAAACACTTTCGGGAAAGGATTCGAAATTACTAGAAACATTTTGAATTTTCGATACTAGAATGTTCTAATATTTATGCATATAAAAAGGCCGGCAGCGTGTAGAGGGATCAGTTGACATCGAGTCGAAGTTGAGTGAAGATAAGAAGCGATACGAAATAGTGGAAAAGTGAAGAGTTAGTTAAAGTATTAGTGAAGAAGTATTGAGAAGGAGTATTGAGAAGAGAAATACAGTGTTCAGAGACTAGTGTTGTGTACAGACTGTGCTCGTGTTTTTAAATCATTAAAACAACTTTGGTACAAGAACGCTTATAATTTCCGATCCCGAACCCGTAGTACGTAACAATTGGTGTCAGAAGTGGGATCGGAAATGCCGTTAGTACCGAGGCACGAGAAGGAAGGCGTCACTACACGCGCAATGGCGGAGCAACAAAGGGAGGAATCTAGCCCTAGTTCTTCGAGTGGAGAGACCACTGCTCAACAGACCACCATGCCAGACATGAACGCCCTTCTGCAACAAATAACGTTCATGATGCAAGAGCAGACGCGCCGCCAGGAGGAACAACTGCGCACTCTCCAAGAGGAGCAGGCTCGTCGCCAGGAGGAACAGCTGCGCGCACTCCAAGAAGAGCAGGCTCGCCGCGAAGAAGAACATGCGCGCCATCAGGAAGAACAGACACGCCGCCAAGAGGAGCAAGCCCGCCGTCAGGAAGAACAGATGCGCGCACTTCAGGAAGGTATCCACAAAGATGTCATTGCCGCTCTCCAACAAAATACGGAAAGGGTGGAAGCTGTCGAGAGGGATGTTGAGGGAATTAAGACGACACTAAGTGAGGCCTTGAAAAGGGTCGATAACTTAGAAAAACACGGAACACCGCGTAGTGTCGACACCAGTATATCAACAGCAAAGATCTTTAAAGTCCCCTACTTCGACGGTAAATCTTCTTGGGCTGCATTCAAAATCCAGTTTGAGACAATCAAGGAGACGAGCGGATGGACGGATGACGAGGCCCGATCTGCCCTTACCGTTGCACTTAGAGAAGAGGCTTTGAATGTATTGGAGGCTCTTTGTGCTAGCGACCCTAGCAGGAAGATCACATACAGTGAGCTATTAAGCTCTTTAGAGTCGCGGTATGGTGATAGTCATCTGGAACACGTGTACAGGGCTCAAATTAAAGACCGTACACAACGAGCCAATGAAACCCTGCAGCAATGGTCTATGGAGATTGAGAGGCTCGTTCGGAAGGCATATCAATCCTCGCCATCCACCATAGAAGCTATTCTTCTGCAGGCATTTGTGGACGGGATTCGCGACCCGGAGGTACGTGCCACGGTACGCTTAAGACACCATACCAGTCTCAAGGAAGCTGTAGCTCATGCTTTGGAGGTTGAAGCTGTTCGCCATGACACAAGAGCTTGGAAGGTGAGAGAAGTGGTCACTACGGAAGGATTATCCACCCGGAAGCGTCTTTTCAACCCAAGGTGCTACGAGTGTGGTGAGCGGGGCCATCTTCGAAGTAACTGCCCTAAGATAATGAACGTTCGGAGACAGACAGATGTGGCTGTAGGAAAACTAATTCCAGCCAGGGCTGCGGGATGGGCGCTGGCCGGGGGATCTACAACCCCACAAATAGAAGTGAAGCAGACTGTAGATGGAAACACTTTGGTTATACATGGCGCTATTAATGGAGTAGCATGTAAACTGACGCTGGATACCGGAGCATCACGAACCGTTATTAACAACCGATTGCTGAAACACATTGCGGACAATAATTTGCAGGACAGAAAGCATATCACTCTCATGACAGCCACCGGCCAGCGCATACCTGTTTGGGGGGAAAGGAAAATTGCTATCAAAATTGGGGACAACATCTATTGGCATAACGCAGTAATAGCAGATATCGTGGATGATTGCATCATTGGATTGGACTTTCTTCAAAATTATCAGTGTACGATTGACATGAAACATGGAGTTTTACGATTCAGAAATAGAGAAGTGCCGATAAGCGGTGGGATTCACGGAAAAGTTTGTTGTTTGAAAGACATCGCTCTTCCACCAAGATCGCAGACTCTAGTACCTGTCGCTTTACCTCAGAACAAGTCAGGCCGTCCATGGTCATGTGCTATTATAGAGAAGTTGGAAGATGAGAGCTCGTGGATCCCGGCAAGAGTTGTTGTAGGTAAAGCTTCGACATCTATGGTTCCAGTTCTGAATACCAGCAATTCTACTCAAACCATTCGAAGAGGCGAAGTTGTGGGAACTTGCGAAGAGATAGCCTGGTTAAGCAGGTGTGAACCGAAAGAGGAGGTGTTGAACAAGGATAAAGAGCAAGCGATGAAACTTTTGGAAGATTGTAAGGAAGACCTCACAAGTTCACAGAAGGCAAAAGCTGAAAATTTACTATACCAATATTCTGATTTATTCTCCAAACATGACGGCGATATTGGAAGAACCGGATTAGTGAAGCATAAAATCAATACTGGGGACGTAGCGCCTATTCGACAACGACCAAGACGAATTCCATGGGCTAAGGAAAAGGAAGTTGACGACATGATCCAGGACATGAGAAAGAATAACATCATCGAACACTCCACTAGTCCTTGGTGTTCGCCAGTGGTACTAGTAAGGAAGAAGGATGGATCTACAAGGTTTTGCATCGATTACCGCAGGCTCAACGATGTTACCAAAAAGGATTGCTATCCACTGCCTCGAATCGACGATACCCTAGACACCCTCAGCGGTATGAAATGGTTTTCAACTCTCGATTTGAAGAGTGGCTACTGGCAAGTGGACATGGACCCCGTGGATAAAGAGAAAACTGCATTTTCGACTGGAAAAGGGTTGTGGCAGTTTAAGGTTATGCCGTTCGGGCTATGCAATGCACCAGCCACATTCGAGAGATTGATGGAACGTGTACTCACTGGATTACTAGGAGAAGCCTGCCTTGTTTATCTGGATGACATAATAATTGTGGGACGTGATTTCGAAGACCATCTTAAGAAACTCGAAGCAGTATTCGACAAACTAAGGGAAGCTAATTTAAAGTTGAGTCCGAAGAAGTGCTCATTCTTCAGGAAACAAGTGAATTACCTTGGGCACGTGGTTTCGGAAAACGGAGTAGAAACGGACCCGGGGAAAATCTGCGCTGTAAAAGATTGGCCGACTCCTAAGGACAAGACACAAGTAAGGGCATTTCTAGGATTGTGCTCTTACTATCGACGCTTTGTAAAAGGGTTTTCTGACATCGCTAAACCACTCCACAAATTAACCGAAGAGAAGAGACCTTTTGTATGGGATAATAATTGCGAATTGGCCTTCCAAGAACTAAAGAAACATCTCTGCCAAACACCGATCCTTGGGTATCCTGACGTAAAGGGACAGTTTATTGTCGACACTGACGCCAGCAATATCGGTATTGGAGGTGTATTGTCCCAGCGGAAGGGTGATGAGGAAGTGGTCATCGCATATTTTAGTAAATCCCTATCTAAACCGGAGAAGAACTATTGTGTAACTCGAAGAGAGCTACTTGCTGTAGTCAAAACCTTACAGCACTTCAAGAAGTACTTGTTAGGTCGTAAGTTTTTGATTAGAACCGATCACGCTGCCTTGAAATGGTTATTGGAGTTCAAAGATCCTGAAGGACAGGTGGCACGATGGATTGAACAACTGCAAGAATTTCAGTTTGAAATAGAACATCGTGGGGGTAAAAATCACAACAACGCCGATGCACTATCTAGAAGACCATGTGAAGAAGACTGCAAGCATTGTCAAAGACAAGAGGCGAAGGAATTAGAGTCAATTAAAATTATTAGGACAGATTCGGTAGATGAACGTTGGAGCGATGATACCATGAAGAAAGCACAAGAAGAAGATCGAGACATACGACCCATTCTGGAATGGTTAAGGAGTGGTAGACCAAAACCTAAGTGGTCTGATATTGCTCAATACAGTACCGCTACAAAGAGTTTGTGGGCTCAATGGAAGAGTTTGCTGTTACACAATGGAGTGTTGTGCCGCAAATGGGAAACGACAAGAGGAAATGATAGCCATCTTCAATTAGTTGTACCTAAAATAAAAGTACCCGAGGTACTTCGAGCTTATCATGATGGTTCTTCTGGTGGACATTTAGGGGTAAGAAGAACGCTGATCAAGATCAAGGCGCGATTTTACTGGTTGCATTGTCGAGAGGATGTCGAGGACTGGTGTCGGAAATGCGAACAATGTGCTTCCGTTAAGGGCCCGCAAACCAGAAGCCGAGGTGCAATGAAATTATACAACGTTGGGGCACCTTGGGAGAGAATCGCATTAGACGTAGCAGGACCATTTCCGATTACTGACTCTGGGAACCGATACATTTTAGTAGTAATGGACTATTTTACAAAATGGCCCGAAGCATTCGCCATACCAAATCAAGAAGCAGTAACTGTTGCTAACAAATTGGTAAAAGATGTATTTTGCAGATTTGGTATTCCATTAGAAATGCACAGTGATCAAGGAAGAAACTTCGAATCACAGGTGTTTCAAGAAGTGTGTAAAATCATGGGGGTGCATAAAACTAGAACTACGCCTTGTCACCCACAGTCCGATGGAATGGTAGAGAGATTCAATCAGACTTTAGAACGACATCTAGCCAAGGTTGTAGATAGTCATCAAAAAGATTGGGACGAGTATTTATCACTGTTTCTTCTATCTTATCGGACCGCCCTACACGAAAGCATTGCAATGACACCTGCCTTTGCCAATTTCGGAAGAGAACTACGGTTACCAGCGGATTTGTTAAGTGGTTGTCCACCAGATACCCCCAGTTGTATCACCGAATATGCCAGTGATCTAAGAGCGAAGATGATTGATGTTCACGAGCAGATACGAGATGCAGGGCTACAAGCAAGTGAACGCATGAAAACGCGCTACGACCGGAAGGCGACAGGAACGAAATTCGAGGAAGGCTCTTTGGTATGGCTGCATAACCCAGTGAGAAGAAAGGGTAAATCACCAAAGCTACAACCCAGTTGGGAGGGGCCTTATAAGGTTGTAACGAAAATTAACGACGTCACTTTCCGAATCCAACGTACGTCTAGAAGCCCGGCTAAAATCGTACATGTGGATCGATTGGCGAAATACCACGGCAACAACGATGCTCGAGACGAGCATAACTAAGGAGGGGGTAGTGTCGCGTAATATAGTGTGAACTCGTCATAATAGCACGCTTGTACCATGCCTAAGAACGGCAAATGTCAATTTTTAACTTATGTCAATTAGATGACAGGAACAGTTTATTACAAATTCTAATGTGTTAGAGAGAGACAAAACACTTTCGGGAAAGGATTCGAAATTACTAGAAACATTTTGAATTTTCGATACTAGAATGTTCTAATATTTATGCATATAAAAAGGCCGGCAGCGTGTAGAGGGATCAGTTGACATCGAGTCGAAGTTGAGTGAAGATAAGAAGCGATACGAAATAGTGGAAAAGTGAAGAGTTAGTTAAAGTATTAGTGAAGAAGTATTGAGAAGGAGTATTGAGAAGAGAAATACAGTGTTCAGAGACTAGTGTTGTGTACAGACTGTGCTCGTGTTTTTAAATCATTAAAACAACTTTGGTACAAGAACGCTTATAATTTCCGATCCCGAACCCGTAGTACGTAACAATATATATATATATATATATATATATATATATATATATATATATATATATATATATATATATATATATATATATATATATATTCTTACTTCGCTGGTAAGCACATTTCTAAGGATCTATTTGAGTTTTTTTTAAATACATATTTATAATAGTTTGAATATGGTTTAGGGAAAATTGGGAGATTCGGGAAAAACTGGAAACTTTTTTTTTAATTTTGTTTAACAAACTATAAAATTTTGACAATTTGTAGCCAAAAGAGACAAAACTACCAAGCTCCGTTCTTCAAGTAAAAATAGCGTTAAATTAAAGTAAGATAGAACATACCTCGACTAAGTATTTATAAATTTGTTAATTAATTAAAGTTCTAGCAAAAATTTAAACAACAATAAACAAAAAGAAATCTCGATATTTGTCACTAAGCTATTTTCAAAATATGTTAGAATTTAGAACAAATCGTATCTCCAGGCGAGCTGATGCGTATGATTCAACCGTTATTTTAGTACCTAGTGTTAGAAGCTAGTGTCTTAAGAAAATTTATCTGAATGTATCATTGTATATCCAATTCTATGTTTATCTTTTATTATCCGTTCCTAAATTACTATGCTTATTTAGAAAGCAAAACGAAGATGTTCTGTATCTTATTATTGTGTATATAATATTCGAGGCATGTTTGTTTACATACTTGTTAGATTGGTGTGAGATAGACGATAAAATGTACTAGTGACTTCATTTCATGGAAATGGTAATAAAGATGAATATTTTGTAGCACGAAAGGAGGATTTATGTAGGACCATAACAGCTAGGATTCGCCTAGGAATTGGGATTAGATCATCCATAAGTTAGTTGTAGACAGATTATATCTATATATTCTGTGTGTGTATTTGTTACTTAGAAACAGTTCAGGGAGTTTCTAAGATAAAAGAAATTTATTTAGCATACCATTTAATTGAAGACTATACATTTAAATAAACACTATGACCCGAAGTATAAGCATATAAGCTACTTGTTAAACATTTTAAAACGTAACAAACTAGTGTTATTTTAAAACATTAAGCTAATAAAGTAAAGCTCCACGAAAACTCATCAAATATTCTCTACAAATTCAAAAGCGGAAACGGAAATTCCCTCGTTTCTAGTAATAAATCCCACTAATAAACACAAGATTAGATATAACTGTGATTATTATCTGAAAATATATAATATAATCTTTCCAATATAATCCAATATATCCTTGAGTAAATACTTACGAGTACATAACATTTTTTACAATGCTTAAAAAACTTAATAATTTAATTTTGGACGCAGTAAAATGCTGTTCGTCGAGTTGTATTTACGAGTAAGAACGGCTGAACCGATTATCCGATGGCATTTTCTAATCGTTCCCTTCTTTTTTAAAACGTTCATAATCATTCCATTAGCTTTTCTAGGAAGAATTGTCTACTTAACGTAACTTGAAGTTTGACGATTGAAGTTTAAAGATCACAAGTAGATACAATTATTGAAATCTCGGTAGATCAAAGGGGGTTAGTTAGTACTTACTTTGCAGGTCAGTTAGTACTTACTAATAATTACAAGACCGAAATTCCTTGCTTAGGGTCAGGTATTAAGATCTCAAGTACTAAGATCTCAAGTGATATATAAAAAAACTTTTCCTCCTCTATTTTCAATTAACTTTTTTTAAAGAAACACGTATAAAATCGAGGTATATAAATTTTGTAATATGATAATTAAACTGTAGAACATTTTTCTGTGTTTAATTTGCTCTTATTTCGCGACCATGACCGAATAGTAATAGGTGAAATATTTGAGCAACTCGCGATATAAACAATAATTTGGCGGCTGGAGTTTTGCCAACACACCTTACGTGTTTTTCACCTTTACAACAAACTGGCTTACAGCTGACATAATTGTTTAGATAAAATTATTAAATTCGCTTAAAACAAATATTATTAAAAATATCATGAAGATTAGTAGTATGAAAACATTCTCTTTCAGTTGCTTATTTACTGAAAGTGCTAATATATTATATACAAGTACACTAGCTTTATTTATTTAGGACTGATCCAAAGTTGATTTATGTTAATTTTATCTCTTATATAAAAGACACAAATTAAATAACATATCAACATATATCTAAGAGTATCTATTCATTCATTTACATTTATGAAAAAAATAGTCAACCCATCAAGTGCTTCAAATTACATCGCGTTTAAAAAGTAGTCGGTACATCAGATTTTCGTCAAATTTTATTTTAACAATAACGTTGGTATTATCAACGATGCTTTGAAATGCCATAATAAATATCATAATTTAAGTTTCTTAAGCATTTAAGTGCATTTTTGTATGTATTTATGTGTGTATGTAATGTGTACCTATATAATATGGTATCTTCTTAATATTTAGATTAAACATGATAGAGAAAAGTATAAATAAGGAAGCGCGAATCAATTTTATATATACATTTTCGTAAAGAACATCTCACAAAGAGCCGACCCGACCACCACCCACATTATAAATCCATTATATTGTAGCATAAAAAATCTATTTCCACGCGCAACGGACACTTCTGGACTACAATTATAAATAACCAACACCTCACCGTTTCACACGGTTCACGTTATGTAAAGGCAGGTGCTGCCAACATCGCTGACTGTCACTGGAATAGTTATGGATATCGGTAAATTGACGTACTGGTAGGTCATTGTCACTAGACGTATCTTAAATCGTCATCACTAATGAATCTATCTTGTCGGATTTTGTTCCCGAAGTTTCGAATGCTTTACAGCAATCATGGTCACGGGAGAGACTAAGGTATTTGACGTCTCAGAGGTTTATATAGGGTAGGTACTGTCTACGCCAAATATTCGCTTAAGGCTAAGAAACTAGCGAAAATAGTGAAAAGAAGCTACTAATACTCATACAGTTACAGTATGCCTAATATAGAGAAATATCATAAAATTTCAACCCTAAGGGTGCAGGAATTACGATTGCTTTAAAGTGATTTCGAAATCTATGGACCTTTTTAATATTAAGACAATATATTACTAAGAACTCCTATGTAAAAAATATATTAAAAAATGTTTTTAGTGAAACCATTTATTTTTCAATAACAATCAAATGAGTAATCAACTTTGTATAGAAAACAAAATTACATATTAATTTACTAAGTGGCTGCGCAATAAAAATGTACAAAGTCATCTAAAAATATTATCGTATGCAGCGTTGATAACAAATTTTCTTAGACTGTATTGTGGAAATTACAAACCATCCCACGCGCATACTATTTCAGTAGAAATACAGGGCTTTGTCGAGGTTAAGATTTTATGAATACGTAAAGGATTGATATATGATACACTTACGTACACATTATATCGTTATATTTTTTGAATGGTAAGTAGAGCTAGAAAGAGCCTCTCCTCTTTTTTCTTTTTTTCCTCAAAAACTATTCTTTGTCACTAAGAATAAGATAAATGAAGTATGTACTATCTGACTTGGTCTCTTCCCGTGACCATGATTGCATTTGTGCACTGGCACGTATTAGAGCCATTATACTAAAGAATTGAATTGACTATGATTGCTGTACAGCATTCGAAATATCGCAAGCGAAAAATCTAAATAAACTAACAAAGAATCGAGAAGATAGTTTTTTTTTATGTACCAATATAAATTATTCGTCTTAGTACTTTTTTGACAATTAAATGCAATTCAATGAGAAGTTTTGTACGTTATTCATCGATCAAAATAAATTTAAGAAAAGCCTTTTTTGTATAAGGTAAAAGTTAAAATAATTAAAATCAATAATTATTTTCTATTCTCCTCTGTTTGTCATCATGTTTTCGTACATTTTTTAGTAGTTAAGGGTGAGCTTTAGAGCTTTTAAGGTTTATGATTTCCTCAAACCGTAATGTTTGTGGTCGTATTTCGACCACTATGCAAACACTATATAACATACACAACAATTTAAATACAATCAATAAAATTCCCTAGCTCTAGTACTCAACACAGTAGTACAGTATTAGACCACTGAAAAACTCCATACCCCCTTATTGCAAACAAAATTAAATTAAAACCGTTTCAATAAGCCAATTACACTGCAAATTACTATATTAAAAGTCGATTATATGTTCGTACAGAATAAAATGCTTAATGACAGCATATCACGTAGTTTTCCGCAGAGCTAATGAAGAGCTAACAACAAGTGTATTTATTCAAGCAACTACACATTAACAATTGTAAAGTTGCCGTCCATTGTGTTATTTACAATCACTCCTTGAGAAGTAGCGCCATATACTCGTAGTATGTAGTATTAGAAATCATAGTCAACAGTAAATCGCTGCAATCTGCATAATATATAGCTTTTGTATGCATTTGGCAGCAAGTGTATTTGATTAACATGATGTCTGGGTATATAATTTCGATTCGATATCCCTGATATATTTATTTAGGTGATATGTTACTTTTTACAGTATATTAGCCTGTAAATAGAATGCCAACTCCATGTAAGTTTTCTAATGTACCTACCCACAAATCTTTTCGCAATTTTCATCATCATCATCATCAGCCCTTTTAAACGTCCCACTGCTGGGCACGGGCCTCCCTCAGTACGATCAGCCTTAGTCCACCGCGCTGGCCCAGTGCGTGTTGACGGACTTCACATGTCTTTCGAAAACTTGCTAGGTTTTTCTCGGACATGCAGGTTTCCTCACGATGTTTTCCTTCACCGTAAGACAAGTGGTAATCATGATAGAAATGATTCGTACAAGAAAACATCAGAGGTGCGAGAGACTCGCATTTGAACCCGCATCACTCGGTTATACAAGCGACCGCGTTACCGCTGGGCTACCACTGCCTCGTAATTTTATTCTTTGATAAAAACTTCATCAAAAATAAAACACGATACTGGTAGTAAATATTCCAATACAGATTATATGTGATAAAATAATAATATTAAGTGGTTCACCAACAATAATGGATATCATAAAATTATTATGACCTGATAGGTGAATTCAGTGAAGGCTATAAAACATTGTTTGCGTCAATATTGCTGGTTAATTCCAGACCACTATGGTGTAGTCTGCCAGACCTCACTTGGTCTGCGCGGTGGACTATGTCTTGATCGCCCTCGTATTGAACGAGGCCCGTGCCCACCAGTGGGACGTTAAAAAAGGGTGAAATACTTCAAAGATTAAGCTGAGAACACAACTAAAGATCAAAAAAATATATAAATGTACTACAGGTATCATGCAAATAAATATTATATAAACTTAATAGAGTAGTTATTTTGCTACAACAAATTACATACAGGCGTCTACTAATAACTTATAACATCCATATTAGTCATCCTTCATTATACTAAGTAGCAATTAATTAACTCGAGTTAAAATTAAAAATACCCAAACAAAAGAGTATTCTCTACAAGCTTGCATATGGATATATGCAACCCTGTAGACACACGAAACCGATGCTATTACGAACATGTGATGGACATACAAATATAATGACCCAGTTATGCTGATAATTGCTTTTATAATTACGAACAATTGGGATCAGGGCACGCCGCACTTAAATGATTTCAAGAAGATGACATATTGTCGGAATTCTTGTCGGCGGACTAATTAACGAGATACTTGTAAGTCATCGAGAAAATTAGCCAATTTGGTTAATCTTTTACAAGAGACTAGCATTTCGTGCGACTCTGCCCGCATTTCAATCCAAGTTTTTTTTATCTTATATAATAACAAATATTAACCTTCACCGAAACACGCTGCATCCAATGAAATAAGTAAGTTCGATGTCTATCGGTACAAAAAAATCGTCGCACCATTCATTAATATAGAGGAAGAAAATATATTACTAAATTACAATTTACTACGCGTTTTGGTAATTTATTGCAGAGATTAGGTCATTGATTTTACTTAGGTAATTGTAATTAGTTTAGTTTTTTTACGAATGTGTCAATTCTCGAAAAAATACTAGAATTAAAAGCTTGAGCAAAGTCAAATTGCTAGTATTGCATGATAAATATACACTAGTATCTTTATCTCCTAAAACAGATTTAATATGTTTGCCTATGATAGAAAAAAAATGATTATCCTTAATATACTTGTTTACTTCAATGAAGCTGATGCTGAAGTAATTCCATCAGCTAGTACCCAATAATTTCCATTATGGCTAAATTGATTTTATTAGAACGTTTTCCGGTTCATGGCGTAGACTATGTATACTGAATAGTTAACTGACTATATAATTGTTATACGTAAGCGGAGCAGCAAGCAAAAGCCAGTATATAAATAAACTGTTATACGTTTTTAATAAAACTATCTTTTCGGAATATGTCACGGATATATTCAGATTTTTGGATTCCGACTTATCGAATGCTTTACAGCAAACATAGTCACGGAGTTACAGAGAGAGTCCGCGACAAAATTCATTTAAAATGTCAAATATTCGAGTAAATCTAAGGGAGTATTATTTTTTATATACTTTAAAAATATAACAAATGACCAAAACCATAAAAATAAAAAAGAATTAATTACTTTATGTCACCAATATTTCACGTAGGTATATCAATATAAGCCTATATCGACGAAGTATGATTCAGACATCAAAACAACATATGACAACGCCAACTTCCTTAATAAGACTTATCGTCCACTGGGTTGACGAAGCTTTGCATTCCGTAAATTAAATACAGTAATTAAATTTTGTAAATTGAATATACAATCTATTACAGATTAATAAAATAGAAGTGTCTGTTTGTAACATAAACAACAGCTTTTACTTAATGCAAATGTTGTTATATATATGATACTTATAAGAAAACACCTTTTTTACATTTTTGTAGATCTGGTATTTTTAATTAGAGTTTCGGTGGCAGATAGCTAATGTTACAAGTAACTTAAAGTAATACAAACTTTTATTATTCCCGAACACAAATATAAAAATGTACACCGTCAAATCATTACCTAATTAAATACTACATGTTTACGAGTAAATGTAAGTTAGTAAAAATAAAACATTTAGGTATCATTAAGAGCGATAGCATAATATGAAAAAAAAACATTTTTAAATAACAACTAAATAGATGGCACTTAAAGAAGAAGAAGAAGAAGAAATAAAACTGTGAGAAATATATCAGCGCTACATTTCAGTGGACGGTCAACCTAACGTCTCTTGCCTTGACCTTGCGGAGGCTCGCCCTACATAGATTCTGTTTGTGTCACAAGTATATATAGCGTTAGGCACTTAAACTGATAAATGTTTTCATTACCTAATTCCCTTATAGACTAAGTCATTGCTTAATTTAGAATGCAAATAAAATACTACGATTTTGGAGCATGCTTCTTGAATCTTGACATTCTTATGATATTTTTCTCACTATTCACACAAGTTTTTCACTATTTGTAATATATTCTAGCGTTTACCAACTGCTTTTTTGTTTTTGTTCATATGTACTATCAATTGTACTCTGGAGCATCCTTAGGTATGTGTTAATTTTTTTAACGGAACCCTACAGTCTTTCTAAAAATTACTTATCTAGTAAGTTAGGGTAACGTAAAGTCTTTATAACATCAGCTAAATGCCAGTGAGTGTACGTGCCGTCAAAATCAGACCAGCCGTTTCAGAGATTAACCGGAACAAAGAGACTAACAAAAAATAACAGTGTTGTCTTATAAGTATCGTTTAAATATTTTCACTTGCATTTAGTAAAAATGATTAGAAACTTAAAAAATATTCCAAACGATAAAGCATTCCAAAACGGATAACCCATCAGTAAATTGTCAATCAGATATTACTAAACCACGAAAAGGCCTAAAATACGAAATTATTAGCCTTTTCTGTCTCCAATCAACGAAACGCTTAAACCGATATCACAATTAAATCTAAGGTTAAGCGATCAATAATTAAGTAAATTAATAATTCATATGCAACACGCTTAGACCATTGTTCCGTTAAAGTATCGTCCAAATACGTTGTCACGGTTTCGTGACTTCATCGCTTTCTTTGATACCATGGGTTAATGTCACGTACGTGTATTCGTTGCGACAGGTGTCCGCCCACGACTCGCTTAGGCAAAGTACAAGGTTCAATCTTAAAAACTCCTGCAATCTGGTCCACTGAAAGTTGTCCAAAGAAATGTTGCCTTGAATAGTGAAATTGACTAATGGAAACATGGTTTTTCGTAAATACTTGTTTCGTTAGAACATTAACATAAATTATGCGATTCTTATATTTATGTTTATATACTTATATTAGATGACATTTTGTAAAACAAAATGTTTGCCAAAATATTTTTCGTTTTTATGTTGTAATCAACAGATTCAATTTATTACCCTTTTAAGCAGTATAAGCTTTTTATTTAATTTTCAAGCAGTTTCGTAAATTATAAGAACTTTTACAGTCATACACAATACATGCATATTTTATTTTATTATTATTGCAGCGTGCTTTTTTATAGTTTATTAATTTTATCTTATATACAAACTTACTTGTTTCTATATAAATTTAATTTTTAAAAAATCGTGGGAATAACAATTTTGAATTTCAATATTAAATTTTGCGTATTGCATTGGAAACGTCGAAACCCAAAAATCATTATAAATCAGCGGACATAATCAAAAAGAATGTTTTTAAGTAGCGACATGCTCTCGCTTCGCTTGGTTTCGTCCAAAGGTTTAACGGTTAATACCTATGGAACTCTCAAAGTAGTATATGATAATAAGTAATAACCAATAAAATTATAGGAAACCTTTCTCGTCATGCGTTACCAGACAAATATGCGGACAGAAAGAAAAAATTTAAATGTGCGTGCGTACAAAGTACATATGTCAGAAGTAAAACTTCTTGGGTAAACTAAAAATGTTACTAACTAACCCCGTCTAAGCTCGTTGAGAGAGGGAGATGGCGCGACGGTCACACCCACGAGTTAGACAGAGTTAGAAATGTCACTGATTTACGGTGGATGAGACCCCCGACTTGCGGGTTGCGCATCTTGACCGTCTGAGGGGTGGTCGCGCTATCTCCACCTCGTTTCTGAGTGCTGGTACTCGTTTATATTTATACTAATCTAAAGCTTTAGATTTCCGAGACTTAGAGGGAAAGAAAAAGGAAGATAGAAAAATAAATAAAATTATAATTATACTATTATAATTTTGTAATTAAAATAATAAAAGTGTCGAAAATTAATGCGAATGCCCTTTGTCGCTTTCTCTCAATCGGTCTCAATTGCTCTCGTTCACAATCAATTTAGCCCCTGTATCGATAATAATTACTATTTCAATAAGATGTTCCAAAAAATATTTAATATGTACATATGACAAAAAGTTACGCAAGTATTCCACATTTCATGAAACATTCAAGCATTTCAATTCGCCCTGAGCGTGAGTGAGGCGATAAAAACATCAACTGCAAATTAATTACTAAGAAAACGCTTTATATCAATCAAGATGTGTATATAACTCAATTAACTCGCCTATGATGTAAGATACAATTGCTGTATCTATTTATTGAGATAGGAACGTGTACAAGAATTTCCTTAGGTTCATACTTATATCTATTTTAATATAAATAAATAAATAATTATGTGGTACTTGTGTTGCGGATACCAGATAGTTGATATACTACACATATAAATTTTAAATACATACATATTATAAATATAAACACCCATGACTGGAGTACAAACGTTCGTGCTAAACAAATGAATGCCCCCAGCGGGACTGGAACCCGCGACCACTGGCGCAGAAAGTAGGGTCACTAGCAACTGAGCCAAACGTGTCCTATAGGTACTAGTTCTGGTCCAGTCTATGGTCTAAGAACTAAGTGCAATGTGGATATCGCTTAGATTTACACAATTTCGTTTAGCTTAAGCTTTACTTTTAAATACCTGTGTGAAAATTTACACAAACAATACGAATGAAATCAAGTGTAATAGAAAAATATATAGTTATAGTCTTACAAACATTTTAAATCGTCAATATTTAGATTTTTTAAATATACCTGCTCAATCATTTAAAATGTTAAATTACATAATTTTTTATCATAGAATTGTTCTGATTATTAATTACTAGTAAGTAGTAACTTCGAGTTTGCCCTCATTTTGATCTCGATCAAGAGAGACATTAGTTTAAATACAACAATCCAAATATTTTACAACTTACGGGTATGATCTAACGCATTCTGGAATAAAAACTATGTTATGAATCACTTTCAATACTTTTATTCAGTGGATCAAATTAATATTCTTTTTTTGATAGCAATTATATTCTATGCCAAATACTTATTTATATAAATAACTAGCGACTCACCCTCGCTTCGCTCGGGTTCGTCCCCAGGTATAACCTCTTTAGTATAGTTTAAAAGATTTTCCCGCTTTTCTGTTGAATTTTTTCCTGAATTTTTTTTGCTATAAACCTCACGGAGCCCGAGACCTTTCCAACTAATGCAAAACCGTGGAAATCGGTTCGTGTGTTCTGGAGTTATAGCGTCAGGAAGGAAAACCCAACTTATTTTTATATAGTAGATATTGCCCTAACGTTATTGTCATTACAGAAAGTAACTAAAGTAAATAAAAACAAATATTTAAAGGCTCGCTTATACTCGTCTCCTTATCTCACCGCATCAAACATCAACATTTAGGCGCTGAAAAATCCAGCTCGTGACTACATTTCCAGGGGCAAATAATCGTAAATTAGGTATCGTAAACATTCGCCTACACCTTCCTGAACCGCATACTTTAGTTGCACAATTAAAATTTAGTAGACAATACACTTAGGAAGGTAAAAACGATAAGTTTCTAATTATAATACATGTAAGTTGTAACATAATATATTGTTTAGAGCTTACAAAATCTATGTTTGAAAGGTTTTTGAGCTTTGGCGGATGTAAAAATACCATAACTGCATGTTTAAAAATCAACATTCCAAATGAAAGTAGATGAAATTAAATATTTAGTCTTACTTTAAAATTCAATTGCAGATAATTTTTTTAAAAATTTGCAACTACTTCAAAATCCCTAAAACGATTTATTATTAAGGAGAGACCTAAAACCAAAACTTTTTACTTTTTGAGCCTACTTTTTGCATTTAAAACAATAAAAAAAATGAAGCACAGACAAAGCTATACTTTATATAATGTAGAGCAACAGACAAAAACCTATTTACATGGCGCCATTAAATATTTTTATGAAAAGGCAAATCCTACTTTAGCCTATATCAAAGATGATGTCATACGTAGTCAAAGTAATAAAAATGAGATCGTTATCGCATCACAATCGTAATATTATCGGTCAGATATGCATTCAAGCCAAGGTCAATAATAATTTCGTACGCAATATTAAAAACATATAAAACCTCTTTATAGTACACAATAATACTCTCACACTGCATTTTTATATGTATTTAAGCATGTTATTTACACATAGGTACTTAAATAGGCAGTGACATAACAGTTTAGTATTTTTTTCTTCACTGATAGTTAACCAATTTTCTTTTTTTTTTTCGTTAGTAGCTAAAGTCGAGCTCTAATGTTATCAAAAAATGGAAACAAGAGAGATTTTTTTGTATCCTCAAATTATTACGTACACTCACCTTTTTGTGATTGAGGTGATAATGATGGTGGATTGTTATTTATAACAATATGTTGACAACATTGTCGGTGTTACATTTCACTGGTGGCGGTTTTTGGAACAGACGTCACAATTTTTTATATACATATGTAGAATACTGTTGTACTTATGTTACAGTATGTTTAGTAGTATATTTATTATTTATGTATATCAATTTATTTTGTTGCAGTCTTCAAAAGACGGAGGACCCGTAATATGCAATAGCTGCAATTCTGCAATCCAGGGAAGAGTGAGTATATATCAGAAAACTAAGTACCTATAACGATATTTAGCACCTAGTTAGTATCGATTTCTCGGAAATGTAATCTTAAAAAGTATGCTATATGATAAACCGGATGAATAGTTGTGATCATCACTATGTATTATAAAACTAAGTGCTTCGACGCATCTGTCTGTCTTTCTATTCGCGTTCGTGCTGTTTACACCAATGGATAGAGTGGTTGTCGAGGAAGGTTTTAGAATATAATTTGTTAAGTTTTTGTATACATTTACTAGTGGAACTAGCGGCACGCTCGCGCTCAATCTATGATAGTAATACATCAAAATCCGTTCAGATAGCTCTGAACGGCGTTCTTAAAGTTCGGCGTAAAGATCCGGTCGGCATCGATAATAGGATATACAATTTATTTGTATTCTTGTAAAACACCAAAACATTAAGTTTATCATAAAATGTGTAAAGGAAACAATAGATTAACGAGATTACATGTCGATAAATTTTCAGAATTTCGATAATAAACTGACACATTTTAGTGATGTCACCAATTAAACATGTACTTTGTTCTATCCTAGCAGTATTCATATATCATTTCATGAATACTACTTAGATGCCAGAGATGCACTTGGAAGAGATTCTACTCCTAACTCGACTTCTTCGTTTCGTCTTCTTGAACTTCTAAGAATGAAGAACTTCAATATTACTTCAAAAAATGACAAATATAAATATTCACATACTTGCCATCATATTTTTAAGTATAATTTATGTGCGTTAAAAATACTTAATCACTACATGTTAGAACATACATATAGGTACTTATTGTAAGAATTAATTTATCAGATATATCAAAGTAGATAATAGATAATTTAATACCGATGTAATAAATAATCTTATCTTTTCTTTAAAAGAACATAAAAAAAAATCATAATGTGCAGGTCGATTCAAGCAAAACCGGGGCACTATTATGAGTGCAGCAGCCGCTTAGCAGATAAGATACGATGTAATTGCGTCATCAATCGATAAAACGTCTTGATCAACGTAAACCACATGTTAGCTTACACAAACTGTAATCATTGAAAATTACTATTAATTCGATCAAAAATCACCAAAAAATAAGGAGTAAAAGCTTACAAAAGCTTAAAGCTTCTAAAAAAGCCTAGCAAACACTATTTTCTTTTAGCATAATCAAAGGGATGGCCAAATATATCTCCGCCTTTTACCCTTAGATGTTACGTACCAATTAAACCCAAAAATTTCATGAGTGGGTATTAGACACATCAGCAGTTAATTTATGACTAAATGTAATTTATATATGACTTTTCTGAATAAAACGCAATTTTTAAATCTTTTCCACAACAACGAGCAAAAAATCCCCCGGTGCTTATATATTGGATTGACAACTCTATCGCATATCGAATGGTCTATCAAAGTATGTATTACCACTGACAAGATAGTGCTGAGTGCATACCTACTTTATGCACATTTGCTGTCCCTTTATCTGACGAGCATTCGAAAGGGAAATTTTACAATTTTAAAAATCTGATAAAAAAGATTTTACAACAAGCAATTTAAGCTAATAGATACATTAACATATTCAAATGTTGACGACTCCATAACAATTACGATCCGATGCTTTAATTGGTAATATATCACCCACTTTATTTTAGGGCTATTTATACAAAAAAAAAACGAAAAAAAAAACAATAAACCATTAGCCTAACTGTATATTTAAAAATATATAAAATAATAGCCTTTTTATAGTAGCTCAACTTTAGCGTAGCTTTCACTTTTCGTATAGCTTTTTATAGTAACTCAGAATCGTACTCATATCTGCCATAGTTTGAGGAAGAAGTAAGCAACACTTACTTACCAACGTTTGCGTGATTAAAGTACAATTGATGTTATATGTAGGCTAACTGTTTCTGTAAATTCTTTGGCAAAATAAAAAAATAATATATCCTTTAAAAGTAATGATTTTATATGGTGACATAAAAGTTCATATCAAACCTAATACAGAATAATTCTAGAAAAAATTTTTTCGTAGTATTCATGCTAGTAAATATGCTCTTTAAAAAATCCCATGCAGTGTAAATTACAAACAAAACATTACATAAAAGTACGGAACCCACTCTATTTAGACAAATTACACACTTGCCAAGTTCTTATTACTTGCTACAAATAAGCACTGCATATCAATGTCTGATCTTCCATATAAAGCCGAGTAGCAAATGGCGCTAAGCATCACGAAGAGGCGTTACGAATGCCTTAGAGAGATAATTACGTTAAAGTAAAGACGTACACGGGCAATGGTATGCGTAGAACTAGATGTAAATAGGGTAATAATGTGTTATTTTATGTTTATTCGTTTTTTGTGAATGTGTACACAAATATTGACCCAATTGTAAGAAACCTTTTGAATCTGAAAAATACTGTATAAGTATTTTAAATGGGAATGTGAATTATTTCAACGATACAAAAATAAAATTTATAGAAAAATGTTAAACATTGGAAGTCGAATTTAACAATTTTCTAAACCTATACATATAAATTAAATTGAGTGTATGTTTTTAATTAAAAATTTACAGCTTTTCACTAAATTTATATTATGAAACTATATTGTAGTATATACGGTATCAACTTTAAAAAATTATAAAATTTTTGTTTGTCCGTGTTTTTTCCGGCTACTCTCTGACACGGCTGGCACGATTTTGACGGGACATTCACACGCAGATAGCTAATCTTATAAGCAGAACCCGCGGTTTTGCTCGCGCTAGAACTGGGAACGAACTCGAGCGAAGCGAGGGTTAGTCACTAGTGTTTTATAATTTACATATTTAAAATTTTGGATATAATTGTAATATCGTTAACAATACAAAAAATTGACACGGTCGAGCTAATCTGTTGGAAAGTAAAATTCTTTTCAACCGACTTCCAAAAGGAGGAGGTTATCAATTCGTCTGTATTTTTTTTTTTATGTGTGTTAGCTTATAACTTTGAACTGGGTGAACCGATTTTGATAATTATTTTTTTATTTGAAAGGTAGTGCTTCCCATGTGGTCCAAGCCAAAGCAAAATAACCCTAAATAGATACATATTCGATTAATCTATCAATTTGTAAACATAATCAAAATACCTGGCTGGCACCGACTCCAAAATTAACAAAGTCCTAAAAAGTATTATTTCCTACTTTTTAGTTTAGATTTATATAACAAAATACTCAAACAAAACCAAACTTAAAGAGTTGTCTTTTCCAGATAGTCACAGCGCTGAACAAGAAGTGGCATCCCGAGCACTTCCAATGCAGCACCTGTCGCAAACCCATCGATGGAGCCAAGTTCCACCAGCACGACGGCGGGGTGCACTGCGTGCCGTGCTACACGCAGTTCCACAGCCCGAGGTGCCATGGATGTGGTGAACCCATCACTGACGTGAGTTTTTTTTTAAAACGTTGGAAAATGCATTTACGCATACCACCAGGTGGTAATGGGGACTCACCGCAACCCGCTTTCACATTTCGATACTTTCGCGTTTTTAATTATATCGGTCTATTACTATATTACTCGTAGATAACATTAAATATTTTATGTTAATACCAGTATGTATAATCTGAAGTAGGTACTAAACATTTTTTCTACACAATTTCCTTATGATCAATGCTAACACAGTATAAGGGGGTTATTCAATTGTTCTCACATCGCGAGCCCGATCACGTAAACACCATTAGACCTCGCTTCATAATATTGAATGCACTCTTGATTTTCTTAATAGAATACGAAATGAGAGAAGACGACGATACTTTATGAGATGAACTTATATCATTTCATAGTTCTTATATCCAAATTTTTAGAAATAGGCCAAATTGTGTTAACTAAAACATACTCGATAGTGAATTTTGATTATGATTTACTGGAATTAAAAAAAAAATAATCCCTCTAGACACTTGGATTCTAAAATAATAATTAAACGCAGGTCCAAACACATTTAAGGAGTCATATCACTGTACATACTATAATCTATTACGTGGGTGTCCGCCAGTTCGATTCCAGTACGTTTCACGTTTTTGTTTTGCACACGGATTTTAATAATCCGGAAAGAACATGCCAAATCATGCTATTTAGAAACTCGAGCCAACCAATACACGAGTGACTAATTGAACAATGTTCAGGGAAAACGACAGGCGAAAATTATTGTCATTAGGTGACGCAACGTTCACCAAATATAGTGCTCCTGTACGTTTAACGGCGTCCCACTCGTTTGACACAACTTAATGTTAGTATGTAAATGGGTGGATTTTTTGCAACATTTCCGATCATCAATCAGTGTAACGGGCGTGGAGGAAAATAATTAATTTCTGATGACTACCTATACATATTTATATATTATCCATGGCCAGTGAGTTGCTATACTCGTAATATTTAATTTATCAAATACTAGCGACTCACCCTCGCTTTGCTCGGGTTCGTCTCTAGGTACCCCCTTTAGCATAAAATTTTTACAAACTTTGAATGTCTTACTTATTTATATATAATAAAAAGCCTAAAAATAAGTTTCAAGCTTCTAGCTTTAAAAAGGACGTGATTTCCATACAAATTTTCATCCCCTATTTCAACCCTGTAAAGCCCTTTTTCGCCTTAAAAAGTATCTTATATCCTTTCTCAGGTTCTAGACTACATGTGTACCAAATTTCATTAAAATCGGTCTAGTAGTTTTTGAGTTTATTCGTTGCATATAAAAATACAAATCTTTTCTCTTTATAATATTAAGTATTAGTAATTAGTATATAAGTAAGTATAGAAGTATTGATTGAAGAAAGACTGGTGCTCAGTACTTGGACGTTAAAAAGGGCTGAATACAATTTATCAAAAGTCATGAGATTAATATAATGTGATGGAAATACCTACGCCTTAATTTTATATACTCGTAGAGCAAACACTATTGTTAAGTATTCGGATCCGCAGGCGCACTTTCGTTCATACTTACTCAAAATGACAAAAGTCGCTGGCCAGGCGCGCACTACGGTTTACTGCCGCGTCAAACTGCGGCGAAAAACTCGTAGTGCGCGCCTGGCCTTAATTGTCACTTATACACTTACTAGAAAACCCGGCCCGCGTCGCTGGGCGTAAGTTAAAATAAATTGAACGGTCTTTATAATTTTTTAGTAAAATAAAAGTTCCCTAAGTTACCCCTTATAACATTAGCTATTTGCGAGTGAAAGTCCCGTCAAAATCGATCCAGCTGTTCCAGAAATTAGCCGGAACGAACAGACAGACAGACATATAGACAATACACTCCAATTAAACTACGATTTTCCATAGTTAAAAATACTTTGCCCTTATAATAAATTGCCTTAATTCAAAATTCAAACCAAGATCTTAATAGAATAAATAGTTTTGATAAATTATGGTTTTAATATAATCCAATTTAACGTAATGTACTTACTATGAGTGCGCTTTAAAAATTAACCTTAATACCGACTAAAGTACGAACATACAAGTGAGAAAAAATTGTCACGCTGAAAAGCACGTTTTGTCTTAAAAAAATCACTAGCATGTGCCGCCGCGCGCCGGCCCCCGGCAATACCACCTCAACCGCTATGTCTTAATATCTTCGAAAATATTCATTTAAATTACATGCTGTAAAGGGCCATATTGATCTATATTAGATGCACATTTAATTAAGGTACTTGATTAGATAAGGATTAATGCTGTATTGCTTAAAATCGCTTCGTAAATAAGCCATTATATCTCGTAAAACGTAAAAGATAAAAAATGGTTATTGTGGGCTATCCCTAAGATAGACATATGCCATCGCGGACTTTTTGTAGAGCTTTTAAGGTGTACAATACTGTAGTACATTATTTTGATCTACCTCGAAGGGTTCAGCCAGCGTTTGCAATGTAAGCGCAAAAAATTCATGTATTATACATATAAATGTTCCTCTTGAATCACTCTATCCATTTAAAAAACCGCATCATAATCCATTGCGTAGTTTTAAAGATCTAAGCATACATAGGGATAGACAGACAGCGAGGCGACTTTTTTTTGTACTATATAGTGATTATCTTTTTTGACTAGTTTAAAAAGATAAAGAATTTAAAATAATTCCACAGATCTCTGATCAGCTTCAATATATATGGGCAAATGTAAATAAATACGGTGATAAAGAATTTAAAAATTCGGTGTATACAAGAATATATTTTAATTAAACCTTATTTATAACCATTACGAAATCACTAAGGAAAAATCCTATATAACTGCTCTAATTTTGTTTATAACATAACAAAAGCGAATGATTCAACAATTTAAAAGTAGCTTATCGAGTACATATTATACGAAAACATAAAACGAATAGGTACCTAAGTATTCCAATAATAATTGCATAGGTACTTGGATGTATGATATCACGCCACTTATTTAATGTTTTTAACTCATTTTCTACTTAATTATAATTTATAATGTAATGTAAACAAAAACAAAACCGCGAAGCAATTACCTACCTGATGGTATAAATCTTTACTAATAAATACACGACCTTGGACTTAGAAGATAGACACAACAACCTATGATTCACTAAAGATGTCCTCCATTGAATGAATAAAAAAACTGCGAGTATGATATATCGACGACGTGATTTTAATATGAAAACAAATCGCATTGACACCTGCTATTTGACAAACATGGTTTACTAGCAACATACTCTTGCCTTTAGAGTTTAGGTGCATAATGTATTTGTTATTAAACCTTCGAATTCGTTCGTAGTGAAAAACAAAAATTATCCTATCCTAATTATAAAACAAAAACAAAATATCTTATTACCGAATGGTAACCGTAGATTTTACGAGATAAAAAGCAATCAATGTGCTATCCCAGTCTATAATCTACCAATATGTTAAATTTCATCCAGGTCCCATTAGCCGTTCTGGCTTGAAAGACTAACAAACATCCATCCATCCTTTTTTCCCGCATATTTTAAAATATTAGTAGGATTATTAGATTATTATTATACTATACCGTTAAAATAATTGTTTGTAATTCTTTAAATTGTAAATTATAGCTTTTAGGTTTTTTTTTTTTTTTTTTTTTTTATGAGACAAAGGGGGCAAACGGGCAGGAGGCTCACCTGATGGGAAGTGATCACCTCCGCCCATGAACATCTGCAACACCACAGGGCTTGCAGATGCGTTGCCGGCCTTTCAGGAAAGGGAGGGAGGGAGGAGGGGGAAGGACGGGAGTAGGGATGGGAAGTAGGCCTCCCGGACTCTCACTTACCGGACGAAACGCGACAGCATAGCTGCCACTTCACGCCGGTCTAAGGCGTGAAGTGGCAGCACACAGCACACGGCCACACCAAGAAGGTGTGGTTCTATAATATAATAGGTGCCTATTATTTAAAGTAACTCCTAAGGAAGTTGATGAAAATAATGTACTCATACTTACAATAAAAATTAAGAATAAACAAAATCATATTTTCCCTCCATTTATTGACGTACGCGTATAATTAAAAATCTGTATCCTCCGATCTTTTACTCGAATTAAGTAGAAGTCATCGTGGGTGTGTGAATGACGTCACATCAAGTAAGGTTTGCTTGAGTCACAAATGCCTTCTTTACAGCCTTTTATGGCTAAAATCAAGATACCGATGGTCTTCAGTTTTAGTATTATTTTAATTTTAATATAAAATTTAAAATTGCGTTCTTTTAGGTAAAACAATTTTATATTTTTTTCTTAGATAGTTTTTTATTCAATAAAATATAATGATAGTTTCAAGTATAAAATGTGTGCATCATATGTAACATGTAAAAAACTGGAAACGTTAAAAGGTCAACAATATGTACCAAACTAGAGTAGAGTAAGAAATCCACCATTTGCTCTATTTGAATCTAATTTAGATTGGCCCTAATTATCTATATCATATATCTTTAATTATTGTATGTACATAGGATTATGGACCTAGTACCTACCCACTAACTAATACTGTTTATTGAAATATCATTAGAGTTTTAATAAAATTAGTGTATTTTTACACCTACTCGTATATAGAATTGTTAAACTCTTGAAAGACAGTGGCAAATGGCAATGGAACTTTAAATACCGCTCAGTTTCAAGAGGAACGTTTCGACGCCTAGTAAATTACTATTAACGAAAATGAATGGTTCGAAATAGAAAGACCGACGCGATCGTAAACACTTCGTTGTTATGCCATTGTTTAAGTTTATTTTACTAATATTTCAAGCGCAATAACGCTGTAACTTATCTAATTAACACATTTTCTACTGTCAACGAGTACTTTGCCAACGTAGGTAGAAATTTAGCCACACAAATTGCGAATTGCAATGTTCCGTCCCTCCTTGATAGTTCAAATATAACAACTTCTTCTTACCTTTCATCTTTTTCTTTATTTAGCACTGACTATATTGAAGTTGAAAATGTCATAAGAAATCTTAAAAATACCTCAGCGACAGGATGGGACGGGATACCAACCTCGCTGGTAAAATCGGCTAGACATATACTTATACCAATGTTGGTACATATTTTTAACTTGGCTATAGAGACTGGTATCTTTCCCAAATGTTTTAAAAAAGCCCTGGTTCGTCCAATTTATAAAGGCGGTGATGGAAGCATTGTCAGTAATTACAGGCCTATCTCGATTTTAACTACCTTATCTAAAATATTCGAAAAACTGCTGAATAGTAGACTTGTTAATTATTTAAATCATCATAATATTATTGCAACAAATCAGTACGGTTTTAGAAGTGGTAAATCTGCAGAGGATGCTGTTTTGGACTTAACGAACTCTATCGTTACTAATTTTACTAAAAAAGAAAAAACTATTGGCATATTTCTAGATCTCAGTAAAGCATTTGACACTGTTTCCATTCCGAACCTACTACAGAAATTACATCAGTTGGGCGTGCGAGGAGTGGCAAATAGTATTTTTGAGAGCTACCTCAGAAATCGTTCACAATGTGTTGTAATCGATGGTGTTATGAGTGGAGAAGAAATTCTGGATTTCGGAGTACCTCAGGGTAGTGTCCTTGGGCCGACGCTCTTTCTCATTTATGTAAATGAATTGTGCAAACTAAAATTAAAAAACTGTAAACTAATCTCATATGCCGATGATACTATCTTACTCGTAAGTGGAAGAAATTGGCCGGAAGTTACAGAATACGCTGAATCTGCATTAAATGCTGTCAACAATTGGTTTCGCAAAAATACTTTGACTCTAAATTTAGATAAAACAAATTTTATAACTTTCGCTCCTAACAATAATTCTCTTCCATCTTCCCCCGTTAAAATTACTGTTCATGATCAAGGGTGCAATAGAAATATAAGCGTAAATTGTAAGTGCAAACATATTAAGAATTCTATTCAAACCAAGTATTTAGGCATATATATAGATAACACCCTTTCATGGAATGAACATATTAAGGTAACCTGCAATAGACTTCGAAAATTAATATTTGTCTTTAAAAAAATAAGAAACGTCGTTGATTTGCCTACACTTAAAAGCGTTTACTATGCCCTCGCACAGTCGATCATATCATATTGCATTACGGCGTGGGGAGGCATGGGTAAAACTAAATTGTTGCGCATAGAAAGGGCCCAAAGAACTATACTGAAAACTATGAATTCCAAACCCTTATATTTTCCTACGATTGAATTGTATAAAATATCAAAAGTACTCTCTGTTAGAAAATTATTCTTACTTCAAACCATACTACGTAAGCACTCGCAAACACCTTTCGATGACCACTTAATCTCCAAGAAGCGTAGATCGGACCTAGTTTGCAGAACGATTCGTGTAAGATTGGCTTTGGAAAAACAACATTATGATTTCCTTTCCCCACATTTATATAATAAAATAAATAAAATTCTTCATATATATCCTCTAACATTACATGTATGCAAAAAGAAAATTACAGCTTGGTTGTTAGATTTGACTTATGATGAAATAGAAAGCTTATTGAAATAAAGTACATTATATATGGCTGACACACAACACGCACGCACGCATACACGCACGCACACACACACACGCACACACACACACACACACACACAAGCGCGCACGCACGCACACACACACACACACACACACACACACACACACACACACACACACACACACACTTTTTTATGAAACTTCTAATATCCTAATTTAGGTTTTTAATCTTTAATCTGGAACTAATGTATATATATGATCTGGAAGTGGGCGTTAATGGCTACGACACAGTTTTTAACTAATGTAGCCCTTATCGTACATAATTTCAATTTGTTAATTTAAAAACGTTTCCAATAAAGGTTTTTATTTATTTATTTTTTATTTTATAGTTATACTTTCATAGATTTACGCGAATCTCTCCCGTGACCATGATCGCTACAACAGTAAAATAAAAAATCCAAATGTAAAAGCAAGTTGCGTCGCTAGGTTTTTAATTTTTTTACGGTCAAGTCACTGGTCTATAATCATACCCATAATGACCTATAACCATATTCATAGGCTAGGCAATAGTACTTTTGATGAAATAACTAACGCAGGTTTAAGTTGAGGGTTCTCCGGGACACGAAAATACTACATACCTAAATAATATCCCTTTTGATACGTAGTTGGTAACTAGAGCTAGACCCATATGAATATTGTAATAATAATGTCTTTAGCCCTTTTAAACGTCCCACTGCTGGGCACGGGCCTCCCTCAGTACGATGGGGATCAGGCCATAGTCGACCGCGCTGGCCTAGTGCGTGTTGGCGGACTTCACATGTCTTATGAAAACTTGCTAGGTTTTCAAAGGTATGCCGGTTTCCTCACGATGTTTTCTTCACCGTAAGACAAGTGGTAATCATGATAGAAATGATGATGATGCACTGAAAATATCAGAGGCGCGAGACCCGGATTTGAACCCGCGGTTATATAAGACACGTAATAAATATTGTAATAATAAATATTGTAAATAGATACGTCACAGGATTTTCAATGCTAACGTTAAACTTCTATGCAAGCTGAATTACTGTACAAATTATAACGTTACACGTTTACCACACATAGAAATGTAGTGTAACATTTTAATTATCCAAGCCTGCTATAACACTTAAACGATTATAAGATGCGCAGGCGCGTAGTACGGGTTGCGTATATTTTTCACAAACAAAGGTGATGTCATGACAGAAACAATAGCGCTATTTGCGGAACGAATGCCCCTTAGCATTAATAACGGGGTTCCGCCTCCGACCGGAATGAACCTCGGATTTAAGGAATATGGACAGAGTATAAAAAACTGAAGATAAGCCTAACAATAATTATTATTTAGAATAATATAATGTTTTGAAACAGGATACTAATTCTATATTTTAATCGATTTTTTTATATAAAATAAGTTAATTAAAAAGAGTAGAGCATTTTAGTAAAATGAAGGAAAATTAAATAAATCTACTGATATTATACTATCTAAGCTATATGTGAACTTATGCTTAAAAATACAAAAGGATATAGATGATTTATATTATTCATACAGCATTTCGGCATATCGGCTTCCACTTTCTATAAACCGGAAACCATGTGATGTTATACCTATCCTTCTTCAATAAATGGACTATTCAACACTAAAAAAAATTACAATTCGCATCTTACTCGTACTTCCTGAGATTATCGCGTTCAACCGAACAAACAAACTCATCAACTTAATAATATTAGTTAATGAACTTAAAACGACAAATATCTATATTAAACTTTCCTTAGTTTTTTAAAAGGCAAATAATATTTGGCAAAATAAGCTTTTTTCTATTGAATAAAAGATTAAATATTATTTATTTTATTATTCATTTATAATTTATGTCCAAAAGACACATGAGGCAGTCTCTACCAGGAAAAAGTAAGATTTAATAAAAAGATGTTTCTTTTAAGTTTTAACAATAATAGGATCATTTGACAATTTATGTCAATAAAGTTCGCATAAAGGGAGCGTTAACAATGCGATTCTTTGCACGTTTGTACGATGTAAGTGCGACTTATGATCAGATACATAAAATTTATATACGTGTATTATATAGCTACGTATAGTTTACATACAAACATCCATACATACTTATTATTATTGAATTGAACTCACGACCGATTTGCATATTGCATGTGCTAAACGATAGTTTTTAATTTAACTAGCGACTCACCCTCGCTTCGCTCGGGTTCGCCCCTAGGTACGTGTTGTATATATTTACTTCGCACCGCCCGGTATATATTTGAGTTGATTAGGTATATGAATTGCACGCACCATGGCAACGGTCATAACATGATACGTCAAACGCCGTTAATTGTATAATGTTGTTTTAAACTTCCTAACTGTTTTCGATATAGTATGTTATTCTTAAGAGATAGACATATGCCATCGCGGACTTTTTTGTAGACCTATATAAGATACACAATTCCACCATACATCATTTAGTTATATCTCAAAAGGTTTAGTCAGCGTTTTCGTTGAAACCTCCCAGACGGCTTATATTTTTCCGACACCTCCAACAGATATCATTATATTTTAGCCAATTTATACAAAAACTTGACAAATTATATATTAAAACCTTCCAGGAGAACCATTCTATCCATTGGTAAAAACGGTATGAAAATTGGCGCGATAGATTTTGAGTTTATCGCGAACAGACAGACAGACAGATAGACAGACGCGGTGGAGGACTTTGTTTTATAATATGTATAGAAGTGAACAATGATAGTGACAAAATGTTCCAAGAAAGTTATTTATAATAGTGTTTGATTATGTCTCTTTAAGACACTACGGGTAAAATGCACTGGTTTCTAACCAGTTTAGTCTTTAGAAATAAAACTAAACTAAAACTGTGGAATCGATCACATAACAATACCCCGCCCGAATATTGTTTTTCCTGCTTTTGCTTGTAAGAAACTCGTTTACGAACTTCTTAGCTCAATCAGTTAAGACAATGCATTGCTAGTCAGTTAGTGAGTGTATGAGTTTAATAAGTACATAATTAGGACGAGCGAAGCGAGACCTAACACTATCCAATATATAATTTTACGGTACACTTTACTGAAAAACTATCACGCCTATATATTCATGCTTTAACATACTTATTTAACTTCATATTTAGATGTTGATATATGTCAAAAAAAGAACATAATTTTATAAACATTAAAACAAATGAACATTAACAATTTTGTGTCCATTAGACATAATGTGATTGTGCTATTTACGCCATCTGATAGAAAATCAAAGAGTTAACATCGCTGTAACATTATTACGTAGAAAAACTACCCGAGACCTCACAAAGCTCAGCTTTTTGCTAGACATATATTTTGTGTGTTTCAGCGCGTGATCCAAGCGTTGGGTGTGTCGTGGCACGCGCACCACTTCGTGTGCGGCGGCTGCATGAAGGAGCTGGGCGGGGGCGGCTTTATGGAGCAGGTAGGGAGGGCTTTTTGATGGTGTTTATCAGTTTATGATGAAAACTCATAGAAATTATTGTTAATTGATTATTACTTTACAGTGATCTTATAATAAATGTAACTTGTTACTTAAAAACTATATGTATAAAAGTGAAGACACTCATCATGAAATATCGAAAACCGCTGGACGTATAAACATGAAATTGTGCAGGGAAGTAGTTTATAGTTCGTAGGTATCTGTTAAGAACGGATTTTGCGAAAGGACCAGATTAAGGAGTCTATGGGCTCTCGCACGTTTGTATGAATGTGCTTCACTTTTTGTACCACGAACTTCAAATTTGTTAGGACGCACCTAATGACAGACCTACCTAATAGGTATTCGAATAGGCATGTTATGTCTCATTGCCTTGGTGAAAGTAATACGCTCAAAAAGTGCCAACCAGATATTCATGTGATTTCCGCCTAGACGGAGTGGTTCAAAAGTAAAACGGTGTAATTCAATAAAGTTTTGAGTAAATTAACTGAAATGTGAAACATCACGTCAACGTGGAGCTATTTCCAATAGAGTTCTATAAGAATGAACCGATTTCTGCCTGTGTGCAGGCGGGCCGGCCCTACTGCTCGTCGTGCTACGCGGACAAGTTCGCGCCGCGCTGCGCCGCGTGCGCCGCGCCCATCGTGGACAAGGCCATCATCGCGCTCGACCGCAAGTGGCACCGCGACTGCTTCACTTGCACCGTAAGTGATAAATGAAAAAAATGGAGTATACTCGAGATTTGAGTATTAACAGATTAAGATTGGGGATACTTTTTATACTTTGTTTTTTTTTACTATATACTCGAAAAGAAGTTGTAAATTGCTATAATATATGATTCCCTCATACTCATCACATTTATTAATAATTTTAGTATATGGAACATACATAGGTACCTACAGCTAAGTTTTATTTGTTCCGGAATCGCAACTGACATAACGTAATTATCATCAACTATGAAACAAAGTCTGTATTTTTATCTTTTCTTTGCCACGAATTACGTAAAACTCAGAAAATCCTTTTATCATTGAGATATACTCGTATAAAACAAAGTTACTGATATACTCGTATAACATAGTTTTCTTCATTAATTCTTTATATTTATATATTTTATATGTGTTAAAAATCTATGAATTCATATTTTTCAAATGTACCTCTGTGATACAAAATAAAATTTCCAAATGCCACCTAGTGTAGGATAGGTGAACTTTTTAGTAAACCAACATCTATCTTTCACTAACAATTCTAAATAGCATTTCTTTTTCAAACAAAACTATAGATGACGCTCTATTTTATTATTATTGTCAATGGTTTCATCTTATTTTTATTATTATTTATTGATTTAAATCTTAATATAACCATATATTTTGAATAGTATTAATTGTATTAGTAATACAATATGCACTTCTACTTCCAGAAATGCCGGAACCCAGTCACCGACTCAACTTTCTCAGTACTGGACAACAAGCCTCTGTGCGGCAAATGCGCATAAACACACAAACAAACAAACGCTATTTATTAAACGTATACTATAAATATATAACCACCCATCGAAATCCAAAGTGCACTTATCACAACACCCATAGAGCAAATAGAAGAATAATTTAAAAATTATATATTTTTGATAAAAAAAATTCTCAATTTTTGTATAGCACGAAAAAAAACCAGTTAAAATTACGATTTTTCGTTAAAGAAATACAGATAATAAATGATGTTACATATTAGAAATATAATTTTAAACCGCATAAATTTAAAAGTACGTTAAGTACGTTTTTTATTAGATATTGTATAGTCTGTATTACAATTCTTCCTGCACCTATAAAGAAGTCACAAATATAAAAGTGAATGACAAAAACTTCTTCCCAATTATATAATAATATGCTAAAAATGATAAAGCTTCGCTTAAAACAAAGACATTTCGTTGTAAATAATTTAAGTATTTAATATTATATTGTTATGGATAAGTTCATGCTTGGGCTGACATTGATTACAAGAACTGTTTGCAATTTTACGCTTTCGCGATACTTTATTTAATTTTTCAATAAATCACTTGTTTTTTTTTATTATCTGTGTTGTTATTTAAAAACCTCGAATCCTTCTGACAAAAATGGCAAAAACTGGGGATTACTAATTTTAAAAAAGAAATAAAATATAACTATGTATTTTACAGATTTTTGGCATTACATTTTATAGTGCTGAAGTAGCAAGTTTTAAGTGAGAATTGACAGAATTATCTATATCAGTGATATTTGTTTTTTAAAATTAAAATTGTCTAAATATAATTCAGACTGGTGTCGCACCACGCGATTTTATTTTTATTAATCGTTGAAGACTTTTAGCGTTTAAATATGTAACCTTAAACTTGGAAAATGGAAAACAGTTCTATTGGAAATAATATTTTAATGTATGAAATTAAAAAAAATGTACTACTTTTATTAAATCAAATTAAAAATTCGATAGAATCAAAAAGCACTCACCTTAATTTCTTCATGATTCTTTTCACGCTGCTTCTCTTTTGATTTGACATTCTTTTCTTTCTCGTTTTCTTCAATATTGTTGTCTCTTTCACGCACGTTGGATTTAACATCTTCTATCTCTTTCTTTTCAATTGAATTTACTTTAACATCTTCCATCTCTTTCACATCGTTATTTTCATTACTTTCTATAGAACTTTGAATATTTTTATTAGTATTAGCATTATTTATTCTGGAATGTTCCATATTATTAATTTTAAAGTCAGATTTTTCATCACTTTTAAAAACCTCTTTGGTTGTGTTATTATATTTTGCATCTTTCTTTTTAGTATTAGCATTTTCTATCGACCGAGGCGTGTTTAATTTTTTATTATTATTTTTAGGAGTCCTTGGTGTAATTTTGTTTAGGCGCGGAGTGTTTCTGCTCTTCGGAGTGGACTGAGGACTCGCGTTCCGACTGATATGGCTTGATGTACACTGGAGAACAAAGCATATTATATAATAGTCGATAATAATATAAACATGTAGTCGGTCAACCGACGTGCCATAAACTAATGTCCCAAGCGAGTGTATGTGTAGCTTTGGCTGGCTGTCACATTTGTTGGCTGACTAAATGTTTTATAGGATTTGGTAATATTATAAAGGACAGTATGTTGGTTCGCTCTACTTATTTTGTTTTCATTTTATGCCTATTGAATATTTATGTAGGTTTAGCGATTATCTCTATATACATATCTTTCAATAGCAGTAGGTATATCAGTGCCAAGGGAGATCACGATTTGTCACTCCTGGGCCTGATCTCGCCGCGAATGTATCGTTCTTGTCCCGCTGCAGTATGAGAGTAATAGAAATAGAGCGTGCACATTTTGTTTATAGTATCTTTAGGCTAGTCTCAATCGGAACATCGTGGTCGTAAACGAACGAAACGTCGTTCATATAAGCGTAATGGGAGGTTTCACGCCAAGCTCGGCTCAGATAGCGCTACCAGCGCATAACGTCTTCCTCACCTGAATGCAGTCTATTTTGACAGACGCGTTTATTATTATAGAATAGTGTAGTTAAGTTTTGTAAAATCAAATATAAGATGGAAAAATAAGGTGTTTTAACTATTGTTGAATTAAAAAAAATTACATAAAATAATTTGACATACACTACATACATACTTCACGCTATTTACGTTATGCGCTTGAAGCGCCACCAACGGTTACAACTCGCAGTGAGACCTCCCATTAAATCAATTTACATTTATTATAGAAACGTAATACAACAATATATAAGTACATTAACACACTCACCGCCACCGCCTCTACGAGGGTGTGTACGTCGAGGTGCTCCGGCCGGCGCAGGCGCACGGCGGGGGCGCGCAGCCGCGGGCGGCGACTGTGGCGTAATAAATAATAAATATATTCATTTATTTAATTCTTTATTATTTCTGAAATAAAAATACAACGGAGAAAGATTTTCCACTTTGTTTCTGTCTCGCTCGAACTATACCTCGTTCGCGTTAAGAATGCAATAAATGACACATTGTTTACCGGCCGAGCAACGCCCCTTAACCAAGAAAGTCACGTCCACTGTGTCTTGTTCTTTAGTTGTTAAGTATACTTTGATTTTTAATTCGACGGAATTTTGACATTTCCGAAGTGTTCCCAATAAAAACGAAAAGCATTTTAGCAAAATAAAAATAAACCCTCTGTAATTTAAAGTTTTTATCAGAAAAACTTAAGAATTAAAAAATTAGTCATAATTGTAAAATGGTAATTACATTTTTTATTATCATACTATTGAAGTTACAGTAAATATTAGAGAAATTATTTTTCTATTACAGGGATCCCTGTCAAATAATATATAGGCTGCAAACGTTTTTTAGGAAAACCTCTTCATTTGTAAAATCCTCGCTTACTGTTAGAGTCAATAATATAACAAAAAAAATATAATTTTATATAAATAAATATACATAATTTACAAAATAAATATAATTTGTTTGAATTTTGAGACCGCTGTGAATACACCTTTACCCTGTAGTTGCACTGACAACTCTCTGCATTCTTAGCGCAAACATACTATAATTAAGTGTGTCAAATAATGTGCGAAGCAATTACTGTATACTTTACCTTGAATTATCTTTGGAGCCAGACGGTTTAAGGTTCACACCGGATCTGACCGTGTCCAGAGAGTACATGGACAGACGCCCTTCTGTGTTATTGACTGGAAATTGTTATTAAATATATAACAATGAATTTATTACATAAGCATCTCATACAAATTCCAAAATAACTATTATTACAATTATACCGTAATCTTTAAATTTATTGTAGTTTTTGTATGTTGAAAATCTGGACGGATTTGAATAACGTTTTTGAAGCTACATAGATTGACCTCTCGGATCTCAGAGTAAAAGTAAATATTTTCCTGTTGGATAGACCTATATAAAGATAGATATAGTGAAGCAAATTTAAAACAAAACTTGACAATTTTTAAAGCCATTGACAAGATAATTGAAAATAATTACAAATGCTCACAGCAATATTAACAAAAAAATCCTTTTATAACGAATGTCGGTAAAAATAATACATACATGACTTGTTTCCAGATTTGGACCAAGTCCCTATAGACTTCTTTTTGTTTGCGACTTTGCTTGATTTCTTTGTACAGGAGACATTCTGGAATGATATAAAATATGGCTTAATTTGTCGACACATTAAATAAACCATAAATTTGCGTCCTAAAATAACATATATACTACTCCTAGTAATTTTTGATATATTGTTTTAATCTATAAACGAGTCTATTTGACGACTCGTTTGGCTTAGTTGGTAGTGACCCTACTTTCTGCACCAGCGGTCGCGGGTTCGAGTCCCGCTGGGGGCATTCATTTGCTAATCACGAATGTTTGTACTCCAGTCATGGGTGTTTATATTTATAATATGTATGTATTTAAAATTGATATGTGTAGTATATCAACTATCTGGTATCCGCAACACAAGCACGTTACGTAGCTTACTGCGGAACTAGTTGGCGCTGTTGTAATAATGTCCCAACATCATCATCAGCCCTTTTTTTCGAACAGATTCGAAATCTGTTCATTGATTTTTTGGAAATTTTAATTGAAATATTAATTATAATCGGTATGGAGGCCGAATCTATAGTTTTTAGAATATTTGTCTTTCTGTTTCTGACCATCGAATATTATTCAAAGATTTTTTAAATGTCTAATATGACCTACAGTAGCTCATTTAAGTGGGTATAGTAAAAAATGCTAATACCCTGATTCAGGAAAGAAAAGATTAACGTCGAAAAATTATGTTTTGTACCAGTTACCTCAGACATTTACAAAATAACTCACCAGAGTCTCATCACAATCAGATCAGCTATTTTAGAACGCAAAGAAGTCAAACATATAGCGCGTCAAGTGTAAGTTGGCGTGTGGCAAAAACATGTACTAACTTTGACATTTTTTTTTGTTCATTTATATCTTATTTGTTTTATTTACCCTGATTAAGAAAACTTACCCAACATCTATTAAAAATGAGACATAGAGAATTATTTTCTAGGGAGATATTGGTAAAATAAAGTCTAGAGGTGAGTGATAAATAATGTCACAGTGAAAAAATCACCGTGATCTGCCTTCTTGGAATGTCACGGTGATTTATTTCAAAGTAACAACGTTCCAAAAAATAACAACGTTCCAAAGTCACAACGTTTTAAAAGCAGTCACTGTGACTGTCAATGTTACGTGTCACTTGTCAGTGACAGACGATAGTTCTTTAGAGCTGCGTTTATACATAATATGAAAAGTAACCTTATTTTTAAACCCATACAACTCAAAATCATATTTATTTTTGGAACATAGGATTATAAATGATATAACTTTAAAAACCATATTTCTATCGTCATAAGACTCAATATCAAAAGGATTCGTTTCATATTAAGCGGCTAAATTAGATTCTACTTGTTTAAGTAGTATTTCTGAGGAATTGAAAACGTAGCGACTTTATTCGTGTTTTTTTATAATACAAGGAACCGGCAAGTGTGACTTTTTTTAATTACTACGCTAAGTGCTACCTACGCTTTCTGTTATTGACATATTCGACATCTTACATGATACAATACATAATATTTATTTATTTAATTTACGCGCACGATCAGACATTAAATATTATTTTTATATTTATCTAATGAGTCTTAGTTAACTCATAAACTTTAACTTATATTATTAATAACTAGCAAGCAAAAAGCTTTTGACTCGCGACTCACCCTTGCTTCGCTCGGGATCGTCCCTAGATGTAGCGCGAGCGAAGCCGTGGGTTTCACTGGTTAAAATAAATTAAAAATCTAAAATAAAATTAACCTAAGTTACTCCTTACAACATTAGCTATCTGCGAGTGATATTTTCAAAATTGGTCCAGCCGTTTCAGAGATTAGCCGGAACAAACAGACAGACAGGCAGACAAAAATAAAAATAAAATATTTTTGATATTAGTATCGTATATACTTTCATATGCATTTTTAGTGAATAGCTGTTAATTTGAAATTAACAGACAATTCAATTTTATTTATGTGTACTTATAGATGTAAGTACAATATATACTTTCATATGTGTTTAAACGTGCGCTCAATTTAAAAAAAATATCACATCTCTAGTAACAATTAATGTAACTAACATAAACTAAGACGACAGTCACGGTAATAACAACATAACGTTTTTCCAGCTCTCTTAAGTTGGCGGCGGAAAATGAATTTTTTAAATTTTTTTTTGCTAATTCGTTTGTTCGTCGTTAGTTCGTGATTGTCCAATCAAATTTATTGTTTGTTCGTTGTTCGTTTTTTTATAAATAATTTCCAAAAATTTAATTTGAACCTAGCGCCGACAATTATAGGAACTAAGGTTAATTTTTCAATCAATCTAAGCTAGTTATCGTTTGTCCGATCAAAAAAAATGTTTGTTTGATTTTATTTATGCTGATAATTATTTTTTTTTTAATATCATTACACCCACCTTGGGTATGTTCAAATAAATACTACTGCGCATGCGTGAACTCTCGACTGCTGCGCGAATGAAAATTTATTTATTTTTTAAGAACTCAATATTAAGAGAAAACAAATTTTTTTAATCGAGATAAATCTCCATTATTATAGCAATTTGTTAGAAGTATAAATCAAAAATTATCTATGACATTAGTCGAGTTAAGCAGGAAGATGGGGTTGGAATACCATACTCGATTTCCTTTTGTATATAGGAGTTTTATAATTCTTAGTTTTAAAATATATAATAATTTTTGTGAGTATGCTCTTGTGATAATATGATACTCCATATAGTTAACCATATCTTTTGGCAACTAGAAAAATAAAGCAACTGTGTTTATTGTAATACTAGCGGAACCCGCGGCTTCGCTCGCGCTAAATCTAGGAATGAACCCAAGCGAAGCGAGGGTGAGTCGCTAGTACAAAATATTTAACAGGGGCTGCAGCACTGACCTCTATAATACCATTGGACTGGCTGTTGTCAACGTGCTTTTGTGGCTGCTTGATATTCGCCATTTTGGCGCTGTCCGCCGCTGTCGGACGTAGCGAGAGTTCGTGGTACTAAAACTAATGATGTCGATATAAAGATTTTTATTTTTTTATTTTTATTAATCAATAACCGTATCATCATAATTACTACTTATGTTATATTAACAACGAAAATGCAAAATTACTTTACAGTAAACAAACACTTCTCGCTGTCATTTGCAATATACGTCAAAATTAGTTCTCGACCCTCTCGCTAGTGGCGCTTCAAATGGACACAAAAAAATTGCTGTCAAACGCTTAGAACAGCCAGTCCAGTGGTAATATAGAGGTCAGTGGGCTGCAGTGTATAATTAAACACATTTTATTTATTTAAAATTTAATTATATAAAATAGATTAGATATGCCTCAGATTGTATTCATAATAATAATATAACAAAACTTGGTTATGCTTTAACCCTTCTTTATCCACCAAAAAAATTATATAAATATTCAAATAATAATAAGTATTGTGTATCAGTGGCGAAGAATGAAATTTTAGCAGAGGCCTACAGTTTAACCTACAGTTTTATAAAACAATTCACAAAAATAAAGAACGTAATCGTGATAATTTTTCCTTTTCATATTAAGCCAATTATCGTTATTTTTTAAATATACCTATATAATATATAAAATATTATAGCAAAATACAATTAACACTTACTCAAATTGAATAATAAAAATATTATTATTTTTAACAGAATATTTTACAAACGAAGTACGTTATAAGGATTTTTTATATATAAAATACCGCCATCTGCTAACATCTGTTTGAACGACTTCATCTTACTGAAGAGATTGATTTATTATTTATTTATCAAGTGAACTACTAAATTAAACGTAAAATATGTAGATAGGGGGGTTTATTTATTATATTTCAAATTACGCTTTTAAAATAACTTAAGCATAATTTCACTTAAACACAAATTAAGGAATAATAAACATGAAAAACAAACTGAATTATTACATTATTAATTATTACATAAAATGTATTAAGTTAAATTCTAAATATTTTTATTAAAATATGTGACCTGCACTTTATTAGTTTATTAAAAATTACGTAAAATGTAAGAAAAGTAACCTTCTGGCAACACAGGTGTCATCCGATGTCAGTGACGTTTCGCTTGAGTGGCCAATATGGCGACTGCGATTTGTCTGTTATCACCATTAGAATTAAACGAAATACTCGACAATCCGAATTTTGCGGATATATGTTGTCGACTCGAAATGTTTATTTTTTCATGTTTTATTATTCAGCTAAGGTTTCGATCGAGTCTACCGTACCCCTTCACGGAATTATTAATATAGAAATATAGAAATATGACACTAAAACCAGATTTTAAATCAGAATACTAAAACACCTGAACTCAAATATCATCCTACTTATATAATATTATAAACGCGAAAGTTTGTTACTCTTTCACGTAAAAACTACTGAATGGATTTTAATGAAACTTTACAGTAATATTGCTTATACATCAGAATAATACATAGGATACAATTCATAAAGATATTGTGCGAATTGTCCAAAATATGATGATAATTGTCAAGTAAGTAGGACAAATTAGGATTACCTCTCGTCGCAAGGTGTATTAACTTTTGCCGTATTTGTTTATTGTTTGGAACGTCCCAGCCATATTGACTAAAAATCTGACGAATATTTTCTTCTACACAGAAAACATTTTATATCATTATCACTCATATTATCAAAATAATAATAAATATAACTAACCAAATTGTATTTATAAAAGCAACATTTTATTGCAAGCAACCTGGAGCTCGGCTTGCGTAAATTGTCAGTTTATATATTTTTTGTAATTGTGGTATCATCACCCTTACAATATAAAAAAAAACTGCGCACGAGTAAGTCAAGGTATCTTTTTTTTACAAGCACAAGTTCACTAATATTTACGAATAGTAAACAATATTAATCAAAATATTCAATTCAGATCCGCCATCTTAGATTTGAAAATGGACCTCATTTTCGCAATCAGCACCCCGAGAAACCTCGAAAATGACACCCTTGTCATTATTGTAAAAAACCGGATGTCCGCCATCTTGGATTTGTAAATGGACCTCTTTTTCGCAATCAGCACCCCGAGAAACCCCGAAAATGACACCCATGTCATTATTGAAAAAAAACCGGATGTCCGCCATCTTGGATTTGAAAATGGACCTCATTTTCGCAATCAGCACCCCGAGAAAACTCGAAAATGACACCCATGTCATTGTTGAAAAAAAAACTAGTGTTGACTATAGCTAACTTCAACATGTAGATTTTCGTGTGACGGTGCTGCGCGCGCATCATAAAAATTCCCTCTCATCATTTTTTCATAACGCGCTTTTGAATTTTATATCATTTGATAAGATACACCGACGTTGTGTCGACCGTCATTGAAGGTCGTTTTTTTTAATTTATGTTAACTCATCGAATACATTGATTCGCAAATTGTTTTCTTGATCGTTGAACTTCGAAATTACTAGAAAAAATAGGTCGACAACATTTATTTAGCCGGAACACATTGTCGACCGAACGTTTATATTAAAAAAACAATATTTATATATTTTATGATCTACTTACACAATTGTTTATTGCATATATATGCACGATTTTAGTTTTAAATTAATCATAAAACTTAGGGAGATACGATTAAAAAAAGTTTACTTTAAAAACTGTTTCATAAAACAATATGTCGACACTTAACAATAAAACATAATATGATATTAATCCTTACCTATATAAATAAGTTACTCATCACAAGTATTTAATTTTGAACAAAATTGCTCTTGGCATCATTTGATTTCTATTATAAATGTATATCTTACGAGATCGAAATTATTATTTTGTTGCGAAGTTGAGTTAACAACTATGATATAGTTAACTTCGCAACAAAATAATGATTTAAATAAATGTAAATTGCGTGCAAGACATCGGTAGCTCTGTGAGATACCGCTTAAAACTCGAAAAAAAAATTTGGTTTCCAGCCTTAGAACGCGGACGTAGTAAATAATAAGTCAATGTTAAAGTCAATAATACTTTAAAGTTCTAAGTAGGTACCCAAAGATTAGTAATTTTATTTTAAAAAAGCGTTTAAACAAATAGCGCTTTTATGTACGCGCTTAAAAAATAAGTATAACGTTTAAACGTGTAGTCAATTTAAAAGCGCTTATCACTTCTCTAGTAACAAATGTAACAAATAGCAAAAAGTTAATGTAGTGACCGAATATCACTGTTACTAAAGGAACAGCTGTCACATCGGAACCGAAGTGACAAAGTCACGGTGATTTTTCACGGTGACTTTTATGGAACTGGAACGACAGTCACAGTGACTACAAAATAACATTTTTCCCCATCTCCAAAATAAACAAAAAAGTGGCAAGACAAAGGGTGTAGGAGGTGCTGCCACAGGAATGCCAACTTATACTTGACAGTCTGTACGAACATTCATTTTTATTAATACAGAACATAGATTATAAATAGAAAAATAAGGGAACAAATCAAGGGTAAGTCGCTAGTGACAAACATATTTATAATAATTTACTTTAGTAAAGTTCAAATTATTATAATCTCACCATATTTTCAACACTGTTCAAATAGTCGGACATCTTTGCCGTGTACTCGTTTAATGTTTCTTCCAGCTTGTCGCAGGTCTCTGGGATCGCCTGAAAACAATTATTGTAGCGTGAACTAATTAAAAGCTGATATTTAATAACACAACTCCTTTGAATGGAACTATTTTTGATATTTTTTGCGGATATTTTAATTTGTGATTTTCAAAGTTTCAAGTATTTACAGAAATGAAACAAATAAGCCTATTTTAAGGATTTTTAAGAAAAGTATGTGGAAAAGGAAGACGGGGGTGGGGAAGCCCGAACAAAAATGCTTAAATTATGAGGCAGGACAGGCAGGCAGGACGAATGATAAGATGACGAACATTATGGTACAGTCGGAGAAAAAGACTTTGACTGCATTGGTCTTAACTAATTAAGAAAACCGTCAGATCGAGATAATGACGATGTGGGATGATGATAACCAATGAATGAAAACAGAAAGATAGAAGAAGCCATTAACATTTTAGCGACGCGTACGGCCATCCCGTCAGCGTGTTTCAATGAATGAATGAATCAATCAATCAATCAACGATTGACTGAATTAATAAATGAATGATCGAGTGAATGAATAAGTAAATAAAGACTATTGTTGACACTGGTGAAGTAATCTATGCTAAACTTTGAAGCCATTAACAAGAGAATTGAATTGACAGTTGTTACTAACATCGTCAATCGAATCCACGCCGGCCGCCGCGCGTACTATCTGCACTGCGGCGCGCGCGAGCTCCGCGCTCTCCCGGACACACCACGTTTGTTGGAACGACTTGGATAGCACCTGGGGATATAACCGTTTATTTAAAGAATTATAATATATATTTATAGTGTATCATGATATTATATCCTTTTTAACTACCCTTTTCTATACATTACTTACCCTATTCTATACATAATTATAATAAAATTCTAATTGAGTTGAATCTGAACATGAAATATTTTTTGGAAAATGTAATTAAAATAAACATTATTATCGATATAGAGGCCAAATGTATTATTTTTATAATTATTGTCTGTCTGTTTGTCAGTGATCGCATCACGAAGAAACTACTGGACGGATTTGGATGTTCGGTATGATGTTAGCTGGTCACCAGGGTCAATATATATATGATACTTTTTACTGCGGGAAAATAACTCATATCTGAGAAGGATACAAAAAAAAGGTTAGAAATAAAACCACGCTTGTATATACGTCTTTAGAACGCGCGCGGGTATTGCTAGTCATGTATAACATATCAAACATGGCAACAATAGTAATTATTATTAATGATTGTCTAACATAACATATATCCGGCTAGCGTTGTCAAGCGTCCGGATAAAGCCGGAAATATTTAGGTGCTTATGCTTGGTGACCTGGCCACCCTACATCACTGACCTCTATAATACCACTGGACAGGCTGTTTCAAGCGTTTGACAACAATTTTTTGTGTCCATTTGAAGCGCCACTAGCGAGAGTCCCGAGAACTAATTTTGACGTATATTGCAAATGACAGCGAGAAGTGTTTGTTTACTGTAAAGTAATTTTGCATTTTCGTCGTTTATATAACATAAGTAGTAATTATGACGATTCGGTTATTGATGAATAAAAATAAAAAAATAAAAATCTTTATATCGACATCATTAGTTTTAGTACCACGAACTCTCGCTACGTCCGACAGCGGCGGACAGCGCCAAAATGGCGAATATCAAGTAGCCACAAAAGCACGTTGACAACAGCCAGTCCAGTGGTATTGTAGAGGTCAGCGCCCTACACCCGCTCACCTGCAGCGCGTGCAGCAGCGCGGCGAGCAGCGAGCAGACGCGCGCCGCCTGCGCCCGGCGCCGCGTGCGCCGCGCGAGCGGAAGTTCGTGGCGGGAGTTGCGCTCGATATCCGCTATCTATGGACATATACCATAGCTTACGGTCACTGATCGCTTAGTTGGGCCTCCCTCAGGGCAACTAAGGATCTTAACCGGCTGGGCAGATCGCCCGTGCAGCACTCCATTCATCTCCAACGCCTGAAGGGTCCTGGAAGGACCCCCCCAAAGACACGCCCAATATTTGGCTTAAGAAGCCACAGCCAGAGGACGCAGCTCCGAAGATATCGCTTCACTCCCCTTGCGGGGATTGTGAGAAGACCCGTGGTTAGATCATAACTAACACCATGTAAGTCATATCATTGTCAGCCCATTTTAAGGTCCCACTGCTGGGCACGAGCCTTCCTTTAATATGAGGGTCTCAAACCATAGTCCACCGCGCTAGCCTAGTGCATGTTGGCAGACTTCACATGTTTTTTGAAAATTTGCTAGATTCTCTCAGACATACAGGTTTCCTCGCGCTATTTTCTTTCACAATAACAAGTGATAATTATGAATTAAATGATTTGCATAATCACTAAAATAACTGTGCAGGAATAGAACCTGCGACCAAACAATAACCAGCAAAGTAACAACTAACTTGTCTCTGCAGCTGATACAAATGGACCCTGTTGAAGCGAGCGCAGAACTCCACAGAAAGTTTCATCATTTTGGGTATATCACAAGGATCGATATTTATAAAGTCTCGTGTCTCTAGGAACATTCTGTGAACATCATAAAAATGTATGTATGTATGTATTAAAATGTGTAAACTTGTAAACTAAAAGCAATACTTAATTTATTAATTATAATTTAAAAATGGCTTATATTTATTTCTAGAAGCCATAGATTAGTTGCATAATTTATAAAGTTGGTTAAAACTATTGTAAAGTAAAAAAAGTGTAAAGTAAAAAATCGATTAAATATTAAAACAATCAACTTGTGTATTATATTTTTTTTTGTTATATTACCTAAATTCATTACGTGAATCACATTTTTTATACTCGTATATTAGTGCCATTTTAATGCAAAAAACAGCTGTAATGATTAAAAATATACTTTGTGTTTAGGTATGATCTTGTTTAAGTGTGCTGGAGGCATTACATAATTTGTTGATCACAAATGTTTGTAGTCCATGCATGGGTGTTAATATTTATATTATGTCTCATCATCATTATCATCATCAGCCCTTTTTAACGTCCCACTGCTGGGCACGGGCCTCCCTGTGTTGGCGGACTGAGCAGGTCTTACGAAAACTTGCTAGGTTTTCTCAGACATGCAGGTTTCCTCACGATGTTTTCCTTCACCGTAAGACAAGTGGTAATCATGATAGAAATGATTCGCACATGAAAATATCAGAGGTGCGAGACACGGATTTGAACCCGCATCACTCGGTTATACAAGTGACCTGTTACCGCTGGGCTACTATTATGTATGTATTTAAAATTTGTATGTGTAGTATATCAACTATCTGGTATCCGTAATACAAGCTTAGCTTACCACGGACCTAGATGGTGCTGTGTGTAATAATGTCTAAACATTTATATCCGTAATTAAAACAGCTTTTACATTTATTGTGATGATGTGAGCTTTTAATCTATAAAATAAATGATTTGAGTTTGCTTATAAATATATTACAATTATGAATGTATATTTTGTAGGGGTAACACCAGGCCTGATTATAAGTTAGGTTTTCTTAATGCTGTAAATTAGTAGTTTAAACAAGCACACTTGCAAAGCCGACTATCTCCAAACTACCATTCTACGAAAGCTATATGTGATTTAATTTATATGAATTCTAATAAAAGTAATGTAAACTGTTTTTTAAAACAGTTAAGTATTACTGGTATTTTAAAATACATCAGATCATAGAAGTTATAATCTTGTCAAGTTAATTTATATAAAAAGTATAATTACATAATGTTTGTTAATTCCTCATTGATCTTGATCCTCAGCTCCCTCACTTTGGCACAGTAGATGCTGTTTTCAATCATATTGGCCACATTATCCGTTGACGATTTACCTGAAAATCAGATTGTTATTGAAACAAAGTAAAAATCAATATCGAAGATTGATAATCTGTTATCAATAGATGAATTTAGTACACAAAAGTATTGTATTCGGTTCTAAAATGAATTTTAATAAAAATGTACATTATTTTACAGAAAGACTGAAGAATAAGAACATGAATTATTACATAATAATAGCAGTATTATAAGCTAATCTATTTAAATAAAAAATCCTAAAACATTTCTAAAAAAATTCAGGTGGGTTGATCAATGCCTGAGAAAGTTCCTACAGAAAAAATATACTTTTATACAATTATTCTTCAGATTTTTGTCCTTTATGTAATGTGAATGCCAGAAGAAGAAAAGAAGCAGCAGCAGTACCAGAGGAAAGTGAAGCCACAAGAACTTCATAAATAAGTATACACTAATATACTTACATGAAATTTTATCAGGACTACTATGTCTGGATGGGGAACTTTTATCTTCTTGTCTCTCTCGCACAGTGCATGGAGGACTGTTGATTGAATCATTAAGAGCTTCTTCTTCAGGACCTGAGATAAATGATTACTAAGTTATTTAAAATCAAGTGGAAAACTGTTTTATTATTTAACATTGTTCTGAAAAAACTTTTAAAGTTATGTTGATATTGTTATATTTACCAGAAACTTCATCATCTTTTTCATCATCAAACACTTGGAACATATCACACTCTTGGTCTTCATTCTCAATAAACGTCACTATGTGTTGATTATCATTTTGACTAGAATCTTCTATTTCTTCAGTTGTGACCTAAAAATTTTCTTATTATGAAACCTAAATTAATTTTGTGTTTTTGTGAAACATAATTTAACTCAAATAATAGCAAGAATGTTCATTATTAATTGAAAAATATCTTGCCTCAATTTCTTCAATAGCATCTTGCTTCATTTTCTGTAGCTCTATATCTAAAAGTTCCTTTATACAATCTTCAGGTACTTCGTCTAAGAATTGATAAGGGTCATCTATAAATATAGACGTAAATGAAATAAAAAAATTAACAATGCCTTTAATAGAATTAATTATCATTGACTAATAATTAATAAATGAGTGTTATATTAACTAAATTCAGAATACCTTGGCACATATTGCACACAATATCTTGTTCCTTGAGAAATTCTTCCCATACTTTCTGTTCTTGTCGTCTTAAGCGTTCTCTTCGAGTGATTTTCCAAGTTCTTTCTAAGTCTTCGCTTTCGACATACTTAAAAATTAAATGTAAAATGAATTACGGTAACACATAAGAACAAACTATTTTGAACTTTTTCATACCTTTAAATCGCTTGTTTCTGCTTTTATTTCAGGCATATAAGCAAATCCTCTTACACATGTCTCCATTATTATACAGAAATATACAATTAAAATCGTAAAATAAAGTGGAAAATTAAATTTGTCATCTATTTTTCAATGTTTGTATCGAAATTTAAAAACCATAATGTGACAAGTGACAACCAACAGGAAGTATATTTATGACAATCGAATTCACTTACTACAAGAATTAACGTTGATAATTGAGGTTTTATTTATAATTTGACGTAAACAGTAAAAATAGTTTGCGAATTTTACCGTCAGTATTAGGTACTATTTATTTATAAAAATTAAATAAGAACTTTTATTTTCAGTATGATGTTTTTTGTGGTAGATGCTTAGCCTAGGCGCGACGAAAACCTCTTAGTGCGTGCCTGGCCTTATCATTAACAAATTTGCAGCGAAATATCCGAACGTACCTAAATTGGTTGCTAGGCAACGATTTGATTTTGATTTTTGAAGTTTGAAGTCCAACAGTTCAACTGTCAACACAAAGCTTTTCATGGAAAATAATTTTAATATATTTTGTAACGACATAAATATTGAATTATCTTAATTAACTTATACTAATATTTATATAATAAGTTTAATCTTTGTAGAAAAAAAAATCTAATATTTAAAACACTTATTATGACTATAATTGATTCGCTAAATATAGGGGCGACAATTAAGTTAAAATAATTAATTAGAACGATTTCGTGATTTGTTACTTGTTAGTAGATAATAAACATGTTATACGGCAATCGCCCGGCAGTCACGATGAGGGCGCCGTCGGTGCCGTTGCAACATACTCGGCACTTTCCTCAGTGGAGCCGCACAGCGATTTTAACCATTACGAGTGGCACTGAAGACCATGAATTGGAGGTGGATGTTTATTGTTTATATAATTATTATTATTAAAGTTAATAAGCAATGCGTATTACCTTTATATACTTTAAATATATAAAATTTTAAGTAAAGATTTAATAATTAAAAAAAATATTTAGATTTTAATCGCGGAAAAGTGATACGATACGATACGGTTAGAAATAGCAACATAATTCGTATTTATTAAAAGAATACAACTAAATACCTACTTTAATGTAAAGACTTTATTATCATGTCATTAATTTGCATCGTTTTAGTAACCAAACAGGAAAATGTTACTTAATTTCTAATGTAAGCTGTAAAGCTATTCTTTGTCCCACAGATAATAATTTTAAGGTTGCGTCCTTATACAACAACGAGGACAACCTATAATTTACTATTTATATCTTTCCTTTTTATTGTTTATTGTAATATATGTACCTATATCGGAAATCTGTATATCATATCAAGTACAACAAAATATATTTAATTTGAAGATTTCAATTCGAAATATTTAACTTAATAACTAATATTAAATCAAATTAACGGTAATAATTACTATAATAACTATAATAATTAACACATCGTCTCTTTATATTTCTTACAACAAGCAAACCCTTCGCTGGGCGCAAGTTAAAAAAAATTAAATGGTTATATAATTTTCTAATAAAATAAAAGTAGCCTAAGTTACTTATTTTAACCTTAGCTATCTGCGAGAGAAAGTCCCGTCAAAATCGGCCCAGCCGTTTTAGATAAGCCGGAACAAACAGACAGATAGGCAGACAGACAAAAAATTTAAAAATAAATTTTTGGTATAAGTACCGTATGTAATTTCATATGCATTTAGTTAGAAGTTGTTAATTTGAAATTAAAAACATACACTTCAATATTCATTCTATTCCATCGAATTACATTAGAAGTACAAACTATAGTTGGAGTACATTTAGTAGTCATGAGTAACATTGTAAATAGGAACTGCAATTATGTCAAGCGATTGCTTCTGTCCTACTTCCATTTAGATGCTATCGGGCTATTCGTTTTATATCTACTAAATAGGGGTTAGTGTCTCGTGCTTGTGCCATTTTCAATAAATCTTTTTTACGTATTGGTTATTAATACTTTACCAAAGTCTGTTGTTATTAGGCTCGTATAAATAATGCATTTTAAAATAAACAATATATTTTCAATGATCTAAAACCATAGTCCATACCTGTCGGATTTATGAAGCGAAAAATTAATATTATTGAAAATTACGTAGGAAATACATAACTTGTAATTTTCTGCTATAAAAGTATTCATAAAATATGTTATTGAAAATTAAGCGAGAAAACTTATTAATTATGTTCCATACTAGGTATAATGACTATAATATTCATTTCTAATTAGTTTTTAAAGGAAAAGTTACGATTTGATAATTCGTTGCTAAAAATTAAAGTCTAGTGCTGAGCATTCACTAGCTTATTTTGTCTATCTTTTCATTTTTGGCTTGGTCTATCGAAGTTATTCAAATACTTCAACATTTCTGTACCAACGATATATTTTATATGTCAGACTAACCAAAATTGAGATATTTGTAATGTAATCAAACTATTTATGCTTCTATAAACCAAGAAAATATATGTACAGTTGTAGTCCATGTCCAAATGCAATTGTTAAAATGAAGGCATAATCTCTTGATGACATGCCATAGCACATCAATGCTGTTGGCACAGCGCCACAGTTGGTTAGACAGATCCCGTGAGTCAGCGTTACGCGAGACCGGTGCGCGGCGGCGCGATCGATACCCTGCACTCCCTCCCCTCAGGCCCTCTCGTTCCCATGCACCTGTCGTAGCCGACAGTACTGCTGAAAGGAAAACCTCACAGAAACCATCCAAAAATGAAATAAATTATAAGATAATAAGTGCTTTCTCGAGTCAATTTGGTCACCAGTGCAAGGTCACATCGGTCGTAGACCTTAAGTAACTACCTCAAAATAAAACTCAGGTTCAAAAAACACGGTGTTTATTTGTGTTTCTAACGTCGATTTTATTTTTAATTATTACGCGTAGTGGGCAAGGTCGTCGTTTATTTTGCCGTGCACAAATGTCGGATCTTTTCCATTGCAAGCGCGCGCGTGCTCCGAGGTAGATCATAACAAAGGTGGTCTAAGTTATTCTGATTGCGTCGCGGAGCGAAGACCTAGCGATGGCTTCTAAAGTTCTGGTACCTACTTCACCGTTCACAAAATTGCAGGTAGGTCAATTTCATCCAATATAAATATAAAAAAAAATATTCACATTTTAATAATATTATTATAAACATATGTAATATGAAAAAAACATAATATAAAACAACATAAGTGTTTTATAATTTATTTAAATATATAATAATTAAATAATAATTATATAAAATTAATTAAATAAAATTTACCTAATTTAACATAAAATTACTATGAATATAGTAATCCTTACAAAATATTATTTCAAAACATACTTTTCTAAGGTCATTGACTTCATAGGAAATGTATAGAGTCAATACCATGGGGATTTCCCACTCTTTGTGTTACGAAGTATTAACGGGCAAACTATTGTTGTGAATGAAAACGCCATCGTACAGAAATCCAAGCTGATAGCTAATTTTGTTCGAATCAGTATAGGTATATTCGTATACGATTCTGAAGAGGCAGCTTGAGTTTCAGACGCCCACTTGAACAACAAAGAACAAAGACTAAAGTGTTCTGTATTATACCTAACAAATCGTATTAATTTAAATGAACTTCGAAGAATATATTGTTATATTCCTGAACAAGCCTTTAAAATATGATAAATTAGGTATCATCGTAGGTACGATGAAAAGTAAAAAAAATATATAAGCATATAAATATAAACAGAATATTCAACAAATCGAGTTTTTAATTGAATATAATATGCTCTAATTACTAGTTATGAAAGTGTCTAATACTTCAACGTCACTGTTTTATTTAATTTTCACTTTGTGTTGCAATGATAAGCATTATCGTTCATTCTTTCCTCGTGAAACTGGAATGTTTGCTAAAATGAAATAAATAATTATTACAGGTTAAGAAATCGCCTCCAGAATCGAGTGGTAGTGGGTTCATTATTGGTACCGATGCAGCAGCCCGGGTAGTACACTTGGAGCACAGTGTTCGCTTTCTGCAAGAACAACACCGGCTCATGTTGAGTGGCCTTCATACTGAGATAGAAGCCTTGCGAGAGAGAAACAGAGGTGTTTTACATTAATTAATATAGCTTAATACCAATTACCAGCAGGGAAACAAAACGCTAAGGCCACGGGTTTGATTCCTGTACAAGTATTATAGTTTGAATATACGGATGTTAGTACGATACTCTCGCGTACTGCAAACGCAATATGCGTGATTTAGGTTGAGTGCGCTGAACCATCTATTACTAAGTGCTCTAAGCTGCAAAGCAAATTGCGTGAGGATAAAAAAACCAAATCAGTAAAACATACTTAGGTCCTAAAAATCGAAATTGACTAAAAGTTATAACAGTACCCATTTTGAGCTATACATGAGATATTCCAGGACTACCTGATCAAAGTTTGTTTATATCGTATTTTTTCGTTTTCAGACTTGCAATTTCAACTCATATTCAACAAAGAGTCTACCGTGAAGCCGACTCAGCCAACCACCGATGACACAGCAGAAAGCAATGAGGTAACTAATAGTATATACGATAGAACGGGATGAATCATAACAAATGCTTGTGAAGCTATAAATTGTACGCAGCATTAGAAACCTCGACAACATTGCATCGGCTAATGTTATTAGCTTAACACTCTGTGACCTTGACTTAAGATGTTGCTAATACTCTTTGTCCAATTCACAAAATAATTACTGAACGTATTATACATAAGGACACATAATATAGGTTATAGGTATATTGTGACACTAGGTCACCTTATGTATAAAGAATAAAGACCTATAAACGCAACCGTTTGTCGCAAACGTTATATATTTCCATTTTATTGCAAATATAATATTAAATAAAATATGTAAAATGAATTTTGTTGTAAAAATTATTTTTGTTGTAAAATTGTAACTTACCTTAAAAAAAGTTTTCATTAAAATAGTCTAATAAGTTAGCCTAGAAAAAACTACAGTAAATAATATAATCATAAATATTTTTTTAATTCTGTATATAAATTATAATTAAAGTTACAATTCAGACTATCTTAAAAATAATATGTAACTGATTAATGATTTCGAATACTAAGAACGAACTCGGAAAGAACGCATGTTGAACTATTACTACGTACTACTACTAACACTACTACACTATTTTTATACAACTATTTATATACAACGCACATTTATTTACCGAACGATTTCTATTAATTGAAATATTTTTTTCGTACTCAAGCGCCTTGAGTCAGGTCAATAAATATCAAATTATATAGAATAGAAATTGCGGGTAATTTTAAAGCAATACTAATTTTATTAATAAAAAACAAAGAAATCTATGTACCTATTAAAAATTTAAAATCATCATCATTCCTTATTTTAGTCAAAACTCGAAATCAAAATGATCTGTTATAAAAATAAACTTTACTTAGTATGAACGTGTGTGATTTAATTTGTATAATATGTAGGTATAACGTTTATATAACAAAAATCCAACATTCGTAGGAAAAGCTCCGCAAAGAAGTGTCCCGACTAGAGGCGGAGGCGGCGGCGGCGCGCGGCGACGCGCGGGCGGCCGAAGCGCGCGCGCAGGCGCTGCAGAAACTCGTGGACGCGCAGACCGAGTATGTATACTACTAGTAATTAATAATTTATCCTCTGAGTGATGTCCAGGGATATTAAAAATAATGCATTATTATTATAATATTTGCTGTCAAAGTATCGACCAAAAACTACTATGGTATCGACCTCACGGTCAATTTATGACCTTGACTGGAATTGGACTGACAGAGCAATATTGTTCATTCCAAAAATAAATACTTGTTTGTTAATTTTTATTTGTATTACACTAAGTTAATAATAATATTTATATAAGCACGTGTATCGAGAAAATATTTTTTTATTTATTGTTTTTTTTTTAAATAATAAACATTAATTAGTGTTGTACCATGTGTAATAAAATATATTATTATTTACTTAGGTACTTATTTCCTTAACGTTTTATTATTTAATGTTTATTATTTAATGTAATGATATCAAAGAAAAAATAAAGATTGTTGCGCACTAAGCAAACAATTTATTCAAGTGGTAAAGTTGATATATTTCTATGGCAATGAAGTATTTTATAATAATTTTCAAAATATTAATGAAATATTTTAGTGTTAATCATACGAGAAATAAATATCAACAATATTTTAAAGCATGCTCTATTAAGAAATAGGCATTAATTACATTAGAGAGCAAAAGTAAATCAACACACGATTACATATTGCATGTACAATATCATTCATCTGAGGTAAATCTAAATTGCCTTGAAATACTTGAGTTACACTCCTTTTCCATGTACAGGCCCGTCGCCGTTAGTAAAGCCTAGTTCTACGTACAGCCTATCTTGTACATAGATGTTATGATTTGTCGTTCGCCGTTATCGGTGCTAGTTTTGAAAAGCGATTTACCTACTTTATTGTTCGACAAGTACCGTATTACGGTCATTTATTAATAATGTAGTAATTATGTTTATATTAAACTACATGTGTTTCGGTTTCACCCTCTTTTCTACAAAGTACTAGTTTATATGGAAATGTAATATATTCTACATCTATTTATCAAGAGAATTCTTACATTTATCCCATATACCTACTTTTAGAAATGAGCCGATGTAAGGCGAGGGTGTGCTGTTTGTTACAAATATTTTGCTTATTTGTAAACAAATCAGTTAATAAAATAGGTCATCAATGTTTGGATGTCAATTACTATGTTTTTATTGGAGGGAATTGGCGAAGAATTAGAATACAGGTTTCCTGGTTCAGCTACAGATGTTGCATTCACTTATTAGCGATATTATATTTTGGCATAAATTATTTTGTAAAACGTCTTTTTAAATATTTTTCATAATAAATAAATATAAATAAATATGTTGGGACATTATTACAACAGCGCCATCTAGGTCTGCAGTAAACTATGTAACGTGCTTGTGTTGCGGATACCAGATAGTTGATATACTACATAATTGATATTATATAAATTTTAAATACATACATATTATAAATATAAACACCCATGACTGGAGTACAAACGTTCGTACTTAAAAAATGAATTCCCCCAGCGGGACTTCAACCCGCGACCGCTGGCGCAGAAAGTAGGGTCACTACTCACTACCAATTGAGTCAAACGAGTCGTCATAATAAAGTATTATTATTAATGAGTGCTGTGGTAATGTACGTGGCAGGAAGCTGCGCGGGCTGGAGCAGCGCGCGCCGGCGGAGGACGCGGGGCGCGCGGAGCTGCGCCTGCGCCTGGCGGAGGCGGAGCGCCTGGTGCGGCGCCTGCGCGCCGACGCCGAGCGCCAGCGCAGAGAGGTACTCGGGGGCGCGGGCGTCACCAACCTACTGTTCGACGGCGCGGCCGCGCGCCACGCGCACGTACGTCCCCGCGCCGGCCTCGTAGTATCTGTGACCAAAGTGCTAATATATGTATATCTATAACGCTATTATACGCAACACACACAGCATTACTCCAGCTCATCTTATCGTTTCATCACCACTCAATACATTACTAAAATTTCTTGTCTAAAAAATAAATTAATGTGATTAATGCCCGCAGCCAATTACATCTCTTTTAACAAATATACCTATACCTAATACATAATATAAAAACAATCACTCTAATAATATCATATCATGTATTTATTCATGGAAATTACCATGACTAACCTTTGCTTTCCTCGGGTGTGGCCCTAGGTACTCCAGAACATAATATATTTATGTAGTTGGCAAAAAAAAAAACAAACAAACACATTCAAATTTCGCATTTATAATAAGAGTCCTATTCTATCGCATTAAAAATTACCATCTTTTTTTTTCTAATATGATATACATATATTAAAATGTATTAACACAATATATTTTTTAAAATTTGAGTACACAATACTATAAGCATTTGATGGGATTATAATATCATCGCGATGGAAATACCACCATGTCCATATTTTATCTGTGACTGTTTACAGTATGCCCAAGAAGGATGAATGATTATTTAATATCCTTTATTGTATTGTTTCATATGCCTAATAAAGTACATTTTTAATGTAATCAATTCAATCAACATCGTTATTTAAAAAATCAATGCAAAACAACATAAGTTTTAAATAAGCAAATGAATTTGGGCATGTCTGTGTACAGTCTACAATACAGCCGCAAAGGTCGGCGCGGACGGGACGGGAGTTTCGTTCGGATTACTTGTAGTATAAACTAAACGACAAAATAAACGCGATGTGTGCGCGAGGCCTAAGTTTTGTGTTAGCATTGTTCCCTTTCCGCGCCGTCGTACATGCTTCCTTCTCTTTCTAATTTGCTTTTTTAATTTAGTATTTAACTAGATACAACTATAACATTTTAGTATAGTAGTTCTATCTTTGGTAGAATAAATCGATGCATTTTTATATAGCTTTTACTACGACTATTTTGAATATGTATTATTAATGTTTTAGCATTAGTTCATTAAAAATTTTGTTCTAGTGTAGTTTTATATGTTGGATGTATCACTTGTACTTTGTGTAGTCAAATGAAGTAAAATAAATAACAAATTTCAAAATATTGCGAAATATTTAAAGTAGGGTTATATATAATTCATTAAGCTTACATAGTCGCTGACAATTTTATGCGATGTGAAACGGGATATTTACCATGTTTCCAAGTGATAAATTTTTAACTTCCAAAATATCAATTTTGTCCCTGTAACAAGCGCCATGGTCACGTGTATAAGTACACCATAAATATCCCGTTTCTCAACATAATAAAACGCTGTTAAGTAATACTAAATGATGGGAAGTGTGGGTGTACACAGTTGCAGTGCATGAAGAACTCGCTGCACGCGAGCCTGCGCGCGGGCGCGGCGGCGGCGGGCGCGGACGCGTACGGCTTCCAGAACAACTACCACTTCCCGGCGCTGCACGCGCCCGACTTCTGGCGAGAGCCGCTCAGAGAGTGAGACACGTTTACTTCTAATGTCCTCCCGGCCGAGTCCGGCCACGGCGGCCAATCTCATTCGAACTCGAGACTCGAACCCAGGACCTCCCGGTGTCTCGTGTCGGTGTCGGTGTTCTAAAAAATAATATTTTTTTAATTTTTGTCTGTTTATCGGTTTGTTTCAGCTAATCTCTGAAACGGCTGGACCGATTTTGACGGGACTATCACTCGCAGATAGCTAATTTTACACGGAGTAACTAAGGCTTCTTTTATTTTATTAGAAAATTTTAAGAACCGTTTAGTTTATTTTAACTTACGCCCAGCGAAGCGGACTTGGTTTGGTATTTAATTAATAATAGAATCGTATTTTAATTTTTTTGTGAATCTTTTTAAATTAAAAAGTTTCCAATGTCAATTATTATAAAAATAAAATTTATGAACATCTTTTAAAATACTAAATAACATCCATTACTTTTTAGGGAATACAGTATGGGATCACGAAATCGAAATAACAGAAGACCGCTCACTCTGCCGGAGCTCACTGCCGTCGGACAACCGCTGCGCTCTACCGTCTATGCTAATAGTTAGTATTACATCTTATAATAATACTAGCAGTACCCACCACTTCGCCAGCGTTCACGGAAAAGAAAGTTCAAAGTATCCTATGTTACTTCTAATACCTCTAAGAATATATGTACAAAGTTTCATGATGACCGGTTAAGTAGTTTTCGCGTGAAAGCGTAGCAAACAATCTTACATTCACATTTATAATAGTATAGATTATAAAGGATATTGATTGAAACACCGTATGAATCGAATTGAAATTCACGTCACGCTCCTTTGATATTATTTTCATGTGTGAATGAAAAAAAATGAATAAAACATCGTGAGTAAGCTTGTATGTCTCATCGAACCTAGCAAGACATTTAAAAGAGATGTGAAGTCTGCCAACCCTCACTTGGCCTACGTGGTGGACTATGGCTTGAATTCCCACGTGTTGTAAGGCATGGATCCAGCAATGATCCGTATATTTTGTTCAAAAACTTGATATTTCGGGATATATTTCTTAATTTCACTTATGTTATAGCACGGGCACGAGGTTTCGGTTACGACAAAAACAAAAAGGGTCAATCTACAAACGATGAAACGACTAATGGGAAAACTCCAGATGAACTGCCAGGTAACTTAATGAAAAACGTCACTTTACTCATTTTCTCACGTTTGTCTGTTTATGCACTGCCCTTTTATTTTATTTTTATTTACAGTTGAGAAATTCTTTTTAGTTATTTTCTGTTGAATTTCAGAACAGTCGCGTTTAAAACCGTTATGCACCGATAGTTTAGCGACAGACAAATCTCATGACGCTAGAATTCCTACATATCCCGAGTTGAAAATAGTGGTTACTAAAATAATACCCCACGGAAATGGTGAGGAGAACAACAAATTCTTTACTTGTGAGGGGAAACCTAACATTAACCCGTTAATGCATGACTAAAATAGTAGTACTATGGTTTTTAAACAGATTACTAATCCATTTTGTTTTTACGAATTTTTTATTTATTTACCATTTTTTTTATCCTCATGCATGTATGAGTACAAGTTTTCTTGTAGCTTTTACAGGGATATCTAAGAATAAGTTAAGAATAAATAAAGCTCGTGTACACTACAACGTTGTGTTTATTCATTATTCGTATTTCATGTTAGCATACATTTTCCTATTATTTCACTTGTTTTGTTTGTTTGACCCAGTTAGGATTTTATTGTGTGTGTGTGTTTGTACAAAAACACAACATTAATGTATAATACATGCATATTCCTGATAACATTTGTGTCTATAAATTAATTTAAAATCAAAGCTTTTTGTTTTATAGTACTTAAGTACTAGTAAGTCAGGCTAAATACTTCGTCCTGCAACGTTTTAGTTAGCTTTAATCCAATAAAATGTGCTTTCTGATCACAATATATTTTGCAAGGGAATAATTTGAACCCATCGCTGTATATTATATTATTGTTTTTTACATTTCTATCAAACTAACCTTATTTCTAACAAACTTGCTTTACACGACATGACATTTATATGCATATCTGTATATAATACGCATAGCCGTTAAATATGAAACAAGTTCTAACTTTAATAAAAATATTATCTTACCTTTTATTAGTACATATCTAGAAAAATAAGTATTTTTTTAATATTTCCAGTGAGTTCCCCGAGCGAGCAGAGGTCGAAAACGCGCCGCGCCCATCGGAAGCACTCCGACCACACATAATGATACTGCGGATCTCTCACAAATATAGTTATTTAATACCTACTAATCGATTGTAGCCACTGTATCCAATTTACATAATTGTTTTAAACGAAATAATATGATATATTTATCAAATGTACCGTGGTGTCAGTACTAGACTTATAGGTTTACACTGTATCGATTTTGTGTTGTATGCGATTTTATTTGTGTAGTAAACGCATTTATGTTGTGATTACGTATTGCATCGGAAGGATGTGAGTAAATAATGCCTAACGCATGTGATCTTATTTTTTACTTACTGATCAATTGTTGGACTTGTCAAAGAAAAACCAGTAAAAGTTCTAAACTATATATTGAACCAGCTTCAATCATCATCAACAACGTATTTTCAATATTTAAATTGATTAAAATTAATTTAAACTCATAACTGAATAGATACATAAGCGTAATTGATACGCGCCAGATTGAAATCGTTCGTCTGTGTTAGGCCTTATTAAACCTCTATATTGTCAATTGACGTTAAAAGTTGTTAAAAAAAACGCTTTTAATATAAAAAAGACATGAATAAAGACTACGATCTCAATTTTCAGGGCAATAGTCCTGAAATTAAACTTATGTCAGTCAAGTGTTATTTCTGACGTACACTCATTAAATGGGATATATAAAAAAAACACATGAGAGCCCTTAGTAAGTGGAGAAAGTAAAATTTTTGGTAGTATTTAACCATTGGTATTTCCCATACATGTTTTAGCAGCGCCTCTAGCGGAATTAAATACAAAACAAATCGAAAATGCTAAATACCAATGGAAGAAAATTGTTAATAATAGGAAATGTAATAAAACTTTATTTCTCTCTGTAATTAGACTTTTTTATAGTGACATGAATAATTATTCAGCGATTTTTGGCAGAGCACTATCACAAAACTTGATAACAATTAATTATTATGATCGAAAAGTAACTCATGCTAAGGGCCAAGTACTGCCAAGTAGTACGGCTGGCCTCGTGCCTTTGCCGTTTCCTAGACTAAATAATAAACCTGACTGATTTTAATTTCTCATTAAATATTAGATTTAGAGTAAATTAAAGCGATTTCTAAACCAACGCACATTATGATCAATTTCTCTTAGAATTTAAGTACTGTTCCTGCGAACGTGCTATATGATTCCATAAATTAAACATGTATATAGATATGGTCTTTTTCTTTTTCCTATTAATGGCTGGATACAACAAACATTGAAGTTATCTTTTAGAAATTGTAACAGCTTTCTAGACGGTTGTTTTTATTTTAAATTTTAACTTTTCATTATTCAGTGTAGTACTTAGAAAATTTCGATTATACTTATCATTTTCGATTTAAAGTGCCTAGATAGTGACATGTAGTATAACCTATCTATTTGTCATAGTGGTTCTGCACGTGAATAGTGCCAGAATCACGTTATGTATTTCTAACAAACTATAAATAAATTATGAAATATTTAAAATATTTTACGTGTTTTTGAATTGGTGTGCATCAACCTTAACTTTATTATTTTGGCTGTTTGACTAATTGTCAACGCCTTAGTAAAAGTAAATTAAATATTTAATTAATGTGAGAATTGTGCACAGTAATTGAGTCTAATGAAAAAAAAATATATATAGACTCCTCAATTAATGTTTTAAATATAAATGTTTAACATTTCATTAACATAGCACATTTTCACTTATATATTTTGATAGAGAACAAATTCTTCGCACTGGTCATCTATAAATTCAAAACCTGTATTTTTTAATAACTTGTTTCGTCGTTTTTTTATATTAAATAATAAAGATTTCGACTATTTCCATAGGAAGTTTCCATAGTTTCCATCATTTTGAAAATCATAATATGATCATTGAACTATTAGCGTAAATCAATCCAAACTTTAAATAAAGGATTTTTATATCCTGTGAAAACAAATCGTCAAAAAAGTGTGTACTAATGGCCAACAAAATGTCTAAATTAAAGCAACATTGGGCATTTATTAACAATATCTTTGTCATAACCCCGCAGGGTATTATTGTTCTGTGGTCATAACCATGGTCTTAACTGCTTCAATATTCAGCGCAATTATATATGAAACATCATTCTAAGCGTTATTATTCTAAGACTACGGTCTACTTTTCTAGACCGTGGTCATAATAGTCGCTTCAAGTTTCAACTATATTTATTATATTTACTTATGGGTAGAGCGTACTAATTAATAATGCTCAAGTTTTAATCTAGTTTATCATTCCAAAATTATAGTTTATTTCAATTCGCTCACGTTACACCTGAAATAAAAAAAAATAACTAAAAAAATTAGCGTACTAATTTCCATAATAAAATAAAAAAATCCATCAATTATTATACTTATTTTATTATACGTAAGCCATTTTTTTAAATAAGAAATAATTATGGCGCCAAATGGGAACGGAACGTTACGCTACATTTGTGAGAGCGCTGGCCGCTGAGCGATTGTCATTTTAAAATTACCAGCTAAATCTGTAGCCTTATCCATATTAATATTATATATTATCTACTTATGAAATATATTATTAATAATAATTAATGAATTATATTTATTTCAAAAATCAATACGATAGTTTTATTTTTAAATTTTTAACCCTCTTAACGACCGAGAATCAAAAAGATTTACCCTCAAGTAAGTTTTAGGAATATTTCCCGACTGTGTTTTTAATGATTAATCATTCTGGGAAGCGTCTTCATTTTCATTAAGATTTTGATAATTCAATTCGGTATTTCTTTCAATCTGAATAGTACCTAGATACTTTGTGCACAATCTTAGTACACAAAGGCTGTGAATCCTTTAAGGTAAATTAGTAGTCCATTACCTAATTAAAGTTATTAGCTAATAACTTGATCATGTAGTGTGGTGGGTCCAGATAGTTTAGAAATTAGAAGCAGTGATGATCAAGATATGATACATAGGTGGTAGGTGGTAGGGATGGACATCCTTCATTTATTAAGTACGAATTGCGCGTGCAAAGCGGATTCCGCTAGTAAATGTATGCAAAAACTTAACAAATTATAGAATAAAACCTTCCTCTCTATCCACCGGTAAAAACAGCATGAAAATCGGTGCAGTAGTTTATCGCAAACAGACAGACAGACGCGGCGAAAGACTGTTTGTGTTACGAGTGCATAGTTCGAGGCTCCGTTTGCACTAATAGAAAGACTGGAATTGTTAAGATTTTTTTTTATGACTGATGGGCTTACTCTTGACCTTTAACTTAGCATAGATAAGGTCTACGATGTAGCGAGTTTGCCCAGGAGAAGCCTGTTAACACGCACCTTAAAGAGTTTCAGGTCATACGCATTCGGAAAAACAGATGCAGGCTGGGCATTCCACTTCTTGGCTGTGCGCATTATAAAAGATGATGAATAGCGCTTAGTGCGAATGGTCGGAATGTCAACCAAGAAGGGATGATATCCTGCAGTACGTCTGGTGTTCCGATGGAAGAATGGCGATGGCGGTATGAGACCATGGAGCTCGTGGGCACACTCCCCGAAGTACAGTCTATAGAAAACCGACAGACAAGCAACTTCGCTACGGTGTGCTAAGCTGTGAAGCTTAGTTTTCACCAGCTTTTCGTCGCCGATTAACTTTTTGGCTCTGCGTTCCACCGAGTCAAGATATACCTATTTATAACGAGTTTTAACAGCATATCGTATTTGAGGATGAATTATTGCACCTAGTTCCGCCTACCCCAGTCCTATTTAATAGTGTAGAGTTCCTACCTTTATTTCTCTACAAAACAGAAAATTTGACATTCCATGTTATTTGAGCGTCTACAAGCAGAAATTAAATTTTCGGTAAGGCTATTCGGACACTAGCGTGACTACAGCGGTAATTTAGCGTCGACTGGCACAAAGATTATTTTTTTTCGATTTAGGTAACATAGGTTCAAAAGGTTACTATTAAAAACTTTTCTTTCTTTCTAGGTTGGTTAGGTTAGGTTAGATATATGACCAAATCGCCAACGATAATTAAATATTAACGCTAATTCTTTAGATAATTTATCTCGAGTGCCAGTCACGCTAAATTACTGCTATAGTCACGCTAGTGTCCGAATAGCCTAATAGCCTTAGCCTTAAATTTTAGGTGGCGATTTCATAATATTATAATTTATATTCATAAGAATTAATATTAAAAATATATATTTTGTTATTTTCATAGATATATAATTACTGTTTCATATAGTATACTAAAATTTAAGTGATGAAAGGAAAAAATCTGAAGTATTTAATATCAATATTTTATTTTTGCTAAAGTATCAACTGTACAATTTAAATAAAAGTTCTTTTTCTTCACAATAATTCAACAAATTACCCAACAACCAAAGAAGGGACTCGCTTACACTATTATTTAAATTGACTAAAACTTTAATCTCTTCATATAAATTATTTGTATCTATAAATTTCAAAATAATATCATAATAACCATCCATATTAGCTAAAATTCTAATTATAAACAATAATTTGCTGTCTGGTTGTTGGATGTGTGTTGACTTTATAGCTGTGGGTAAATAGTCTAGAACTTTCTTTAGTATATCTTCATTGATATTTGCTGTAAAGTCATTATGACATGAAAGTATGAAAAGTAACTGCAGGGATGCTGTAGTGATGTCCAATTTGGTTAAAGTTTGAATAATTTTGTTGAGATGGTCTTGCCTGAAACAATAAATAATAATATTTTTTTTACATTAGATATATTTCACACATATTTAAAAAGTGGCAACCCACCGGTAAACAGTACCTATAAATAATAATAGAATAGTCACACATAGAAGTGTCTGTTTCAGAACAGACAGACATGGCGGAGGGCTTTCACTCGCAGATACCTAATGTTATAAGAATTCACTTAGGCTACTTTGGAGCTACAATGGACCTACACTGTTCGACGTAGCTAGGGCCAATCTCGGTACAATACCCAACCAATGCAATAATAATAGGCTACTTTTAATTTTAACTTATACCCAGTGAAGCCGTCGGGGTTTGCTAGTAACATATTATATATTTAGAAACTGGCAACCCAAGCTTACTGCTGCTATGCTATATTTTTATACACCTTGTATCTACAAAAACCTCTGTCAATTAACATAAACTCTTTTATATTCCATATTTACAAGATAATAGAAGACATTGAACCTACAGTAATAATGTTGTGTATTAAATATTTGAGATTTAAGATTGAGTGTGTACCTTAAGTCATCCTTCATTTGGTAAGCAAAATGCACTAATGCATACAAAGCTGCATCTTGCAAATCCTCATTATTATGGAAATCACTCAATTTTGAGATAGCTCCTTGAGAAAGCAATATGTCACAGACTTTAACGCCAGAACCAGCTAAGTTACCAATAGTCCAAGCACATGTGACCTGTAATAGAAAGTAAATTTATTTAGTCTCACTCAAAGAAACAGACTTTTAATATAGTTAAAAAAAATATGAATATTTATTATTCTGAGAATCTTTAAAGGTATTAATTTTGTGTTGAATGCAGCCATGATTATTATTAAAATGCAAAAACTTTAGATAACACAGGGTCATTTTTTTGAAATATCATTTTCATATCTGGTTTGTTTCGCATACTAGGTTGCCATTGACATAAAAAATGGGTGAACAGTGTTTCAATCACAGTCAGTTACATTAATTTTTTTTGTCAATGACAACATAGACATTATATAATATTATTATTTAACAAAAACTTACAGCTAGTTCAGTAGTGAAGTTATCCAAAGCAGCCACAAGATATGAGCCAGCGGCTTTGGCTAATGCAGTACAAGCTTTTACATCTCCTAATGCTAAATTACAACAACAGCCCGCAGCTGCTACCTGCTTCTTTATATTGTGGCCTGAAATTATTAAAAAATATATTATAAATGTAATGTACAGTACATATCAGAAGGGATGAAAGTAATATTACACACAGCAAAGAATATCCAAATCTGATAGACTTGACTGTATTGACTAGAAGTAGGATTTAAGTAATGTATTTTTTTCATCTAATAATAAATTGGTATTAGTTTTGAATCTGCAAATAAAAAAATAGATCCAAATTACATTTTTTATTTATTTACTCATTGAATTATGCCATGCATATTGCTAAAATATGCATGAAAGTAAAATTAAATTTAATGAATACCTGTTAATTCCCTGATGAGTCCTCTTAATGCGCCATGAACGTTCAAAACTATTTCAATATATTGAGAATCCTCCATTAACCCATTTTTCAGTTTCTGTAGATCTATTTCCGAAATAGCAGTCTTTGTTTTTAATTTATTTGCAATATCTGATATATTTTCAGAAGAAATCCTTAAAAGACGTTAAAACTCTTATTTTAAAGTGGATCCAAGTATAATATTGAGCTTTATTCTTCATTATTCACTTTATATAGCTTAAAACATTTAGATATTATTATTTTTGCAATAAATACCTTTTTTCTTGTAAACAACGTCGAATATCACTTTCTTCATTCTTGTGTATTTGCCGGTTTAGTTTTATTAGATTTCTAGTACTTTCTCTTATTATATTAATAGTATTGTCTTCCATTATATTATTTCAAAAAGTTGCAAATTTCATACAATACCTATATTTTTTATTGAATTTCAGAAAGAATAACGATTACAAAATTACAACTTTAGTACATAGGTATACGATAATACGATATTTGACACTTATTGTTTAGCCGATGATAAATGTCAAAGTGTCAAACAAATAACAATAGGTATCAAAAATCCATCTGTCAATTTGTCTACAGCTTATGGCTTCAAGTCATAGATAAAACATTTTATATTATAACAGTTTTGAATATCACTGTACTTGTGGACTAAGATCTCAATTGCAGGTATCTGTTTTGATGTGAAACATCTATAGGCAGGGGGTAAGGTTAATAAGTCCGTTTTACCCTCATGGTTGAGGCAAAACTATGCCATGCACCAAATATCACATTTAAAAACTGACATCATCCTTATCCTCTACTCCAGCGCAAGCACAGTGTGCCCATAAATTACATTTGAAACATTGCACCCAATATTTGTTTGATTGTGAAACAGTACAGACACTCAGCGGCATCGTCAGAAATCCGCCATTTTGTTTTTACCCAGCTGCACTCTCACAGTAAATAATATGAATCTAACGACACCTTTCAAGCTAAAATCCATCGAGTCGTTCAGGCCGCAGAGCGTGCCAAACAATTATACATACATGCATACATACTCTCGAAAATCATAACCCTCTTTCGTAGTCGGGTAAAAAGTCGTGATAAAAAGACTTTTTTCAATCCACTAATAATAGAAATATCCGTAATAATCGTAACCGGTTTAATCACAGTATATCACAATGTTATTTTTATTAGTTAAGGAAGATTGGAATTTGGAAGGAAGATTGACACTATTCCACCACGTCGCGTCATATTGTTATATGTATCTCAAAGGGTTTAGGCATTTTTTTCGTTGAAAACTCCCAGAGGGCTTATTTTTTCCGACATTTTAACCGATGTATGCAAAATAAATTTAAATACTTGACAATTTATTTATATACTAAACCTTCCTCGAGAACCACTCATGAAAATCGGTGTAGTAGTTTTTGAATTTATCGCGAACAGACATACCGACAGACGCGGTACTTAGTGATGTATAGACTTGCGACTCGCCCTCGTTCCACTCTAATTTGACACTAGGTACGTTAATGGTTAGTAAAATATAATTTGTCTATATAAATTTGATTTCTCACAGATGATAATATATTTTCTACTTTACCGAATTACATAATATACCAAAATCTGTCCTGTGGATTTCTCGTTATGCGTTCCCAGACAGTCAGACAGAAATACTAAAAACTACAGATTCGGCCTCTGTATCGATATCAATATTGTTACGTACTACGGGTTCGGGATCGGAAATTATAAGCGTTCTTGCACTAAGGATGTTTTATTTCACTTTGAATACACGCACAGTTTGTACACAACACTAGTCTCTGAACACTGTATTTCTCTTCTCAATACTCCTTCTCAATACTTCTTCACTAGTACTTTAACTAACTCTTCACTTTTCCACTATTTCGTATTTCTAGTCTTCACTCAACTTCGTCTCGATGTCAACTGATCTCTCGACACACTGCCGGCCTTTTTATATGCATAAATATTAGAACATTCTAGTATCGAAAATTCAAAATGTTTCTAGTAATTTCGAATCCTTTCCCGAAAGTGTTTTGTCTCTCTCTAACACATTAGAATTTGTAATAAACTGTTCCTGTCATGTAATTGACATAAGCTAAAAATTGACAGTTGCCGTTCTTAGGCATAGTACAGGCGTGCTATTATGACGAGTTCACACTATATTACGCGACACTACCCCCTCCTTAGTTATGCTCGTCTCGAGCATCGTTGTTGCCATGGTACTTAGCCAACCGGTCCACATGTACGATCTTAGCTGGACTTCTAGATGTTCGTTGAATTCGGAAAGTGACGTCGTTAATTTTCGTTACAACCTTATAAGGCCCCTCCCAACTGGGTTGTAGCTTTGGTGATTTACCCTTTCTTCTCACTGGGTTATGCAGCCATACCAAAGAGCCTTCCTCGAATTTCGTTCCTGTCGCCTTCCGGTCGTAACGCGTTTTCATGCGTTCACTTGCTTGTAGCCCTGCATCTCGTATCTGCTCGTGAACATCAATCATCTTCGCTCTTAGGTCACTGGCATATTCAGTGATACAACTGGGGGTATCTGGTGGGCAACCACTTAACAAATCCGCTGGTAACCGTAGTTCTCTTCCGAAATTGGCAAAGGCAGGTGTCATTGCAATGCTTTCGTGTAGGGCGGTCCGATAAGATAGAAGAAACAGTGATAAATACTCGTCCCAATCTTTTTGATGACTATCTACAACCTTGGCTAGATGTCGTTCTAAAGTCTGATTGAATCTCTCTACCATTCCATCGGACTGTGGATGACAAGGCGTAGTTCTAGTTTTATGCACCCCCATGATTTTACACACTTCTTGAAACACCTGTGATTCGAAGTTTCTTCCTTGATCACTGTGCATTTCTAATGGAATACCAAATCTGCAAAATACATCTTTTACCAATTTGTTAGCAACAGTTACTGCTTCTTGATTTGGTATGGCGAATGCTTCGGGCCATTTTGTAAAATAGTCCATTACTACTAAAATGTATCGGTTCCCAGAGTCAGTAATCGGAAATGGTCCTGCTACGTCTAATGCGATTCTCTCCCAAGGTGCCCCAACGTTGTATAATTTCATTGCACCTCGGCTTCTGGTTTGCGGGCCCTTGACGGAAGCACATTGTTCGCATTTCCGACACCAGTCCTCGACATCCTCTCGACAATGCAACCAGTAAAATCGCGCCTTGATCTTGATCAGCGTTCTTCTTACCCCTAAATGTCCACCAGAAGAACCATCATGATAAGCTCGAAGTACCTCGGATACTTTTATTTTAGGTACAACTAATTGAAGATGGCTATCATTTCCTCTTGTCGTTTCCCATTTGCGGCACAACACTCCATTGTGTAACAGCAAACTCTTCCATTGAGCCCACAAATTCTTTGTAGCGGTACTGTATTGAGCAATATCAGACCACTTAGGTTTTGGTCTATCACTCCTTAACCATTCCAGAATGGGTCGTATGTCTCGATCTTCTTCTTGTGCTTTCTTCATGGCATCATCGCTCCAACGTTCATCTACCGAATCTGTCCTAATAATTTTAATTGACTTTAATTCCTTCGCCTCTTGTCTTTGACAATGCTTGCAGTCTTCTTCACATGGTCTTCTAGATAGTGCATCGGCGTTGTTGTGATTTTTACCCCCACGATGTTCTATTTCAAACTGAAATTCTTGCAGTTGTTCAATCCATCGCGCCACTTGTCCTTCAGGATCCTTGAACTCCAATAACCATTTCAAGGCAGCGTGATCGGTTCTTATCAAAAACTTACGACCTAACAAGTACTTCTTGAAGTGCTGTAAGGTTTTGACTACAGCAAGTAGCTCTCTTCGAGTTACACAATAGTTCTTCTCCGGTTTAGATAGGGATTTACTAAAATATGCGATAACCACTTCTTCATCACCCTTCCGCTGGGACAATACACCTCCAATACCGATATTGCTGGCGAGGTTTGCACGCGTGTATCTGTTCTGACTAGGCAGGAAGAGCACCTGCGCGAGACACTCCTCCCAGACCTGCGTATAGGCGTCGAGGCCGAGGTCGCCGTGCGCCATGCCGGCGCGCACCGCGTCCGCCTCGCGCGCCAGCGCCGCGCGCGCCGCGCGCAGCTCCGCCGCCGTGAACTGCTCGTACGGGTGCGCCTCCAGGTGCGCCAGGTGCGACGCCTGCAACTGTACCAGGCGCTTCTTGTCTACACCTGGCGGCGGGTCGTGCAGCGCGTCGTAGTGCAGCATGGTGAGCATCTCCGCCTTGAGCAGCTCCTCGGCGCGCTGCAGCGGCGTGAGCGGGCCCGCGCGCGCGCCGCCCGCGCCCACCTCCGCCGGCCGCGCCAGCCCGCGCGCCACCGCGCTGCTGCGGAGCGCCAGCGCTGCCAACCGCTTCTCTTCCGCGTCGCGTGCGGCGCGCGCGTCCGCGTCGGCCTGGTCCTCGACGGCGGGCGCGGGCGCCGCCTCCGCGCCGCCCTGCTCCTGCTCCGGCACCACTATCTCGTAGTCGTTGCGCGGCGCCGGCAGCGTCGCCAGCGCGCTGCGCACTGACGCCTTCAGCTGATTGTTGTGCTGTGGTGTGTCACCATTGCTTAACCTGTCTTCAGTATTAATACTTAGCTTGTCGCGTACACCTGGCGTCGTGAGACCAGGCTGGGCGGGCGCGTGTCCCGGCGTGGCGAAGCTGCCCGGCGTCGACACCTCGGTACGCGTCGATCTAAAAGGTGTAGCCAATACAGTATTGGGAGTAGCTACTACTTGGCTCTGAGGCAAGGCTCCAGAAAAGTCTGACTCATGGAGAGGGGTGTTGAGTCCGCCTTTTAGGGGGGTGTCCACGTGAGTTAACGCCATTACGTTTTGAGCTTCCATCAATATTCTGTCCTGGTGCGGGTGCGCGGCGGGCGTGCGCAGCGCGGTGGCGGGCGCGGGCGCGAGCGCGTAGTGCGCCAGCAGCGCGTCCGTGGCCGCGCCCGCCTCGACCGCGCTCTCGCGCGCCGCCTCCGACGCGCGCCCCAGCTTCACCACTTGCTGGAGCTCCTGATCAGACACTTGTGGTTCCGGCAATACAAGCTTGCTGCGTTTTCTTGCAGGCTGATCCCCTTGCAACATTGCTTGAGGAACATCATTCTCTTTACGCTGCTTCAATTTTTGCTTATCCTTTCTGCGTTCCCTCTCTTCCTTCTCTGAATGTAATTCTCCATCCAGATGTTGTTGGCGAAGCCTAGAGAAATCTGGTGCCATAGGATCCACAACCTCAGTTGAAGTATCATAGAAACCAGCAGCTGGTCTCTTTTCAAATGGAATTTCAGAGTTATAATCAACTCCACGCTTGCGCTTCCTTCTTAGCGGTACTGAGATTCCGGCAGCACTCAGTTCTCTCCTTTTCTGTAAAGCTGCAAGTCTTCGAGCTTCTTCTAATTGTTTCTCTCTGGCTTTCCTTTTTGCTTTTTTACCTTGTGTGTTTGCTAAGCGAGCTCTTGCTTCAGAGAGCATTTCTAGCTCATCTTCATCCATATCCTTAGGGTCAGGTCTGGCCGGTTTAGTCTCCGGATTTGGGTCAATTTCCCCAGGCTTAAGTTTTCGGGGATCGTCTCCCATATCTTCACCTTCCTCTTTCTTTTGAGCTTGATCCAGTAGATATTCATATCGCTCTAAGCATTGAGCAGCAGTACGACCAATAATAGGAGCAATAGTACGCCATTGAGTCGGCATCAGCTTGGCGAGGTGCAATAACTTTTCGTCCTCCTCTCGTGACCATTCTGTCTTCTTAATACTCGGGTCCAACCACTCATACCATCTAGCTTTACACTGTTTTGCAGATTTTCTGTGCAGCAACGAAGCAATACGAGACCACTGATTTTTTCCATATTTCATAACCGCCGCTTTGAGAATTTCATCCTCTGTGTTGCGCCAAACGCCTCCTTTTATCATAATACGCGGCATGGTGAGTGTTTTCTTTTATTATCTGATGCAAATGATAAAAATACGTTTTATTTTAAAAAGAAATTAAATTCTGAAAAGACTATATGTTAATAATATATAATCAAAATTATATTTTAGCACTTGTAAATTCACAACTTGATCCCAAATTGTTTTCTGACATTTTTTTTTTTTTTTTTTTTTTTTTTTTTTTTTTTTTTTTTTTTTTTTTCTCGTCTAACTTATTATTTATTCCATTCTTATAATATTACTTAAAAGCATAGAGAATATGGTTAACTATCTAATTGTATTATTTAACTTGAATCAAAAATAAGTTATGGTTCAGTTTCAACAGGCGTAGGTGGAGCCGCCCCCTTCGCCTGCCTGCCTTTGTGCAAGTCCTCGAGCTCGGCTTGCAGTTCCGCGTACCGCTTTTGTAACACTTTTTCTCGCTCTGTTTGACGATTGACGTCTTCTGTCAAGGACTCTACTCTTCTTGGAATAGCAGCCTTTTCCTGTTCAGCTAAAAATTTGAAGGTTGATAATTCTAAATTCGCTTGCTCTATCTGATCTTGTAACTCTTGGAATTGTTTTACAAGAGACGCCGTTCTGTTTTGATAATCACCTGTAAGCACTCTTAACTTCTTTTTCATTTTGGAACATTTTTTAGCTTCCTTCGCCATATGACTTCTATTTTGTTCTAGTTTCTTCTCAGCAGATTCGAGTCTGTCCTTCTTGACGGCGGGCTTGCTCTTCTTGGAGTGCACGCAGCTGTTCTTCTTGACGGCGGGCTTGCTCCTCCTGGCGGCGCGACTGTTCTTGCATCATGAACGCCATTTGTTGCAGAAGGGCGTTCATGTCTGGCGTGGTGCTTGGTTGAGCAGCGGACTCCCCAGTCGATGTACCAGGGCCAGAATCCTCCCTTTGCTGTTCTGCCATTGCGCGTGTAGTGACTCCTTCCTTCTCGTGCCTCGGTACTAACGGCATTTCCGATCCCACTTCTGACACCAATTGTTACGTACTACGGGTTCGGGATCGGAAATTATAAGCGTTCTTGCACTAAGGATATTTATTTCACTTTGAATACACGCACAGTTTGTACACAACACTAGTCTCTGAACACTGTATTTCTCTTCTCAATACTCCTTCTCAATACTTTTTCACTAGTACTTTAACTAACTCTTCACTTTTCCACTATTTCGTATTTCTAGTCTTCACTCAACTTCGTCTCGATGTCAACTGATCTCTCGACACACTGCCGGCCTTTTTATATGCATAAATATTAGAACATTCTAGTATCGAAAATTCAAAATGTTTCTAGTAATTTCGAATCCTTTCCCGAAAGTGTTTTGTCTCTCTCTAACACATTAGAATTTGTAATAAACTGTTCCTGTCATGTAATTGACATAAGCTAAAAATTGACAGTTGCCGTTCTTAGGCATAGTACAGGCGTGCTATTATGACGAGTTCACACTATATTACGCGACAATATGTTATTAGTTGTATTGTTTCTATCATTATTGTTAATAATAGTTCACTGACAATAAGTTCAAACTTTCGAAGTTTCTGATATTTTCTTATATCTTTCGATAACAATGGGACTCTCCATTCCATTTTTTATAACTCTGTGACAAAGATTCGTTAGCGTCAACTGAAACTTTTTACAACATAATAGAAGGTCTTGAAATCTTTGCAAGAGTCTCGATGAAATACTTTAGTTTTATAAATCGGTCTCCAGACAGATTCGAAGCTAGGCTTTCCATAAAATGAAGTGAAGAAATAAAACTGAGAGAGTAAAGGTAGGTTTGAATACATTAATTTTATTATTGTCAAGAGACTGACACCGATTTGTGTAACGCTGAATTTTTATTAGCGATTTACGATCGAATAAAACCCTAAACCCAAATATTTTCCACCAGTAAAAATGTAATTTACAGCTTCACGTAAGCCAGAATTCATTCTGGAGCAGCCATCTGGAGAGGACTGTTTTCTTATTTTATTCAGTACGCACTCTAGTAAATGTATGTTTCTCGCAAGTAAGTGGAAGCAAGTCCCTGAATAGGAGATGTGCCTCACAAGACAAGTTGAGGGTCAGGAGCCATCGTAGGGCTTCCTTTAACAGGAGTTGAGATGAGCTTCATGGATGCTTCGCAAAATTATGAAAGTTGACTTGATTATTATAGGGGAAATCGAATACATCCTGTATTTACACATAAACCTTTTTCTTAATATTTTTCGTCAATATTAGAATTATTCCAAAAATTACATTTATTCTAGAATATCAATTACAAATGGGAAAACATCATTGCTCATTCGTGCGGTCCTTTTGAAAACCATAAAAAACTCAGATTGCTTTATTTTTTGCCATATAATACAAAATATTAAAACAGACATTTTTGTATCCATCATCGATCTAATGCTTTTAATGTGTTTGGGGCATTTCTCCAAAATAATATTGTCGGTGCTTAATTCTTGATTACGGTTGATCATCAAGGGGCCAAAGATAGATTAGAGTGATAACATCGATACCGGTCCATCATATTAAAAGGTTTCTCCGGTAATGGGAACGCTTAGGTCTTAGGGGTCAAGAGATTTTGGTCGATTAATAGGTAAATGTCTTCTTCTTAAACGAGATTAGTGATAGGGTTTTGATTAAATATATTTCGTTATGTGTACGTATATTACAGAAGCTGTTTGTTGTTTATTTTTGGATATCAAGATTAGCCCATCGTCACTTTAAAGTAATATTTTTCGCAATATATGTATAAAGTTATATTGCATTCTTTGATTTTATTTTCTATGAAACCACAGAGTAAAATCTGGTTGAAATAAAAGTACAGGTAACATCAAAACCGTTTATTATCGCATATTATAGTCACAATATACAGGGCGAGCAAAAGACGAGGGGAAGAAATGACACTTAAAATTAGCTTATAAACAATTTTAAAAATTATTATTAAACAGTAACTATACAATGTAATATACAATTATCACATAATATTAATCTATAAAAGTAGAGTTAAATACATTCGTTTTTTGTCTAGAAGTGAGATAGAGACGAGAGAAGTTAAAAGGAAGACTGTTATAATTTTACTGCTTTTCGAATTTACTTTATATTCACTGTGATATCCGACGTTACTTGTATTTCTTTTAATAGCGGAGTGTTTGGGAACAACTCCTTGGTAGTTGAGGTCTGTCGGTAGGAAGCTATCGTAGTTGAGTGCATTCTACGTAAACGATCCTGCGACCGTTTTAATAACGGGTGGTTCTTTTGTGGTTTCACTGTCTTAGTGAATATTATAAAGCTATATTGTTATTATTATGTTAAGATAAGATTAATTTATTACAGTGGATGTAAAACCTTTATTGATAGTTTATTATATGTAGCAAAACTGGGTAAACTGGTCCGATTATGAAGAATTTGAGATATCCTATTCATTTAGCTAGTATTAGAAAGAGAGTACAATAGTTAATAGAAGACTTAACCGCAGCAGTTAATATAGATATGTAAGTATTGTTCTGAGTTTAATAGATTCATTTAATACTAGATAAGTTAATTAACAGTGCAATAAAAAAGACTTCAAGCCCTATTTAAATAACAAATTAGGTAAATATTTTGGTGTGATCGAAATTCCCTGTCTGAATATCTATTTTATTGGGAATGCAATTTTCATATAATACCATTGACAATGTATTTCAAAAAGAATAATTGCTTAACTGCTATACATTTATACGACTCATAGAAATCTTTACACGATATATTTGAAAGTATATTATGTTATGGATACATATGATATGTTACCTATAGATATTTGTATGTGTTTATTATAGGTACCTAATTTTAAATCTAGATCTAGATTACTTAGAATTTGATTACGTAATTTCTATGTAATACGGTCTGTCTTCCCGAGGTCCTGGCTCAGTGCTCGCCCTATATACGTATATAGGTACTTATACAATTATATAATATTTATTATGTGTATATATGTAACATAATACTATTTATTTACAATATCACTATACGTCTTTTGCAGTATATATACAAATTTCACTTATTTATTTACAACTTAGCTAAATTCTAAGAACAGTTATCGAATTCGCACCTATTAGTTATATATTAATGAGCGTTGCTAACTTAGATTTACATTAAATAAAAAATTTTGATATTTTATTTTATATGGAAATTTGGGTAAAATATTTACAACTTACCTAATATAGTATTTTTGGTAATCATACATATTATTATATCTATAATAATTTAAAGTTCACAGTTTAAACTTTGACGAACTTTAGTTCACAATATTATAATGATTGCAAACCTAATACGAGTTAAAAAGTTACACTTCATTCATGAATATATCGTATTATATATCTAAAGTAGTTTATTAAATATTTTTTGCACAAAAGCTATTAACTGGTTGAGCTGAAAAAGATTCAACTTAAAGTAAAAGTAAAAAAATCAGACCACAATCGGCTTGCGCTCTCTCAGTTTGCAAGAGCAGCTTTTCTTTTTGAAACAATTATTATTTTTGTTAACAACGACGTCGTTTAAAGACTTGGACGACTCTCGTTGCTATAACGTGTCCCTTTCATTCATCTCGTTAAGAACTTCATTTTTACCTTTTATGTTATTACATTTGGTATCTTTTTCTACTTTGTTAGTTTTATCTGTTTTGTTTTTATCTTTTATTTCATCTTTAACTTTGTTTTTATCTTTTGTTTCATCTTGAGCTTCGTCTTTTGCCTGCACAGTTTGTCCGTTGGTCAATTTGTTAAAGTCCGCTGGATCTGTTTGAGTTCCTTTGTCAGCGCAAGGCGGTTCTGAAAAAAACATACTAATATGAAATCCATTTAAAAATATGATTGAGAATTGTAAGTATAAATATTTAAAATATAATTAATATCATGTGCTCCTTAAAGTATTGGTCCACACTTTACGTTTACAATACCATGTTTTCAAGAACCATACGTACGCAAATACTCGTATGTAAACTACGATCCTGTGTAATTTAGAACCCAGTTACTTCTGTACCAAATACATGCAAAATAGTTACTACGCCAGTAACTAAATATAAGTGAAACGCTGTACTTAGTTAATTAAAACGCTACGACTCGCATACGGAATATACTGAAAAAGCTTTATAGTTCACGCAAATTTAATTATAAATCATTGAGCAGAATTAGTTAGTTATGTAATATTAACCGGCATATTATGTAGATAAGAAATAAATAAATTACAATGTTGGAACATCAGCACCATCTAGTTCTATGATAAGCTACGAAACTTGAATTAGTGATACCAAATAGTTAGTACAATATAAATAAAACCCGTTTCAGACACATATATATTATAAATATAAACAGCCATGATTGCAGTCTGCAGTCATCAGTCTCACAAATGAATGCCCCAGTGAAACTCAACCTGTGGCCGCTGGCACGGTAAGTCACTATAATAAGTACCGTATACAGTCATTTCATGTTGTATTTTAGATGTTATAACATGCAATTCTGCCACATCGGGTACTCTGGTCTAAACGAGTAAAAAGAAAAGGAATCACAATTGACAATAGAGCGTTCCATTTAACAACAAAAATGGCTCCAATATGCATAAAGCTATTTGACTTGTACAAGGCGATTCGAATCGCACATATCGTTCCCTCGAATATTTGCATTGAACTTTCGAGCGTGGAATATAAAATATCACCGATTGTTCCACTTGATTGTGTAAAACTATTCAGATGTCTAGTGGTTCCTCGTTATAGGTTTTTTTGTAAATTCTTAGAAACACGTTTATTTTACGAGCCTTTTTATTCGTTGTGTCCACTGTAGTGGATGAATTTTATAAATTGTTTCGGCACAAATGAAATAGACTGATTTGTATAGTGTAGTATGGTTGTAAGCGAGACCTTTGGGGACAAACCCCCTACATAATTATTATCATTAATAATATACTAATTTTATTTATAGGTAAGCATGATATATGTGGGCTGTAAACCTTGAATGTTTTATACACTTGTGTTTTTTTCTCTAGTTAAAGAAGATATCAGTATTGTGATATTTTAACAAGAAAAATTCTTCAACTTTTTAATATAGGTACTTTATTTTAAAAGGGTATGTTATTTATTAAAACAAAACCGCTATACCGGGATGGCAAAATATTTGCTAACGTGGCCTGTGTCAACCATTGAGTTATTATTACTACGTTTAGAGTGGGCGCCTCAACTAGATTTATTCAAACACCTGTATAAGCCGATCGGCATATACGCGTTTAGTCTGTGCCGAGCGGCTGCGGTAGCTTGACGCATTGGAGTAAAAATTATTACGTCTAAATATGCCGTCATGTGTAGTGAGGTACTGTACAAACCGTTCAGGAAAATCAAATAAAAGTCAAGGAGTGACTTTTCACGCGTAAGTTTACTGCATTTTCGTTTAATCACGCTTAATTTAATAATTTTGTATAATTTTAAAGTCATGCCGACGCGCCATGCGGCGGCCATGATTGTTGAAATCAAAGAGTAAAATAAAGGTCTACGCAGAAGTGACAATATCGAGTTGCTATGTTAATAAATACAGATAATGAAATTATTTTGTAGTTCCCTATCAGATAAAACATTTTATATTATTATATATATACTTTTTTATTAAGCTATTGCTCAGTGGATGTAAAGTGGGTTATAGGTTCGATACAATTACAGAATATAAAACCTTATTGGTGTTAGGTTTTTTCGTTACGGAATTTCTCGATTCGGTCGCCGCGCTCAAAGCCCGCGATAGAATCTATGCAATAGCTTAAAAAGTAATTGTAATTAAAATAATTAGTTGTATGCTCATTAGGCAGAATATAAACAAAGTGTCCGTGTCCCTTCTGCATAGTAATCTTGCAATCTATGATGCAGTCGCCTCCTCCCCCGCGCCCCGGGCGGCCGCTTGTGGCGAACAGATTTTGTTCGCGGCGTCTACTCTAGTAATAATAACTCAATGGTGTCAACTGTCAAAACTGTCAACGGCCATTAGTCAGTTTGAAAGGTAAGGCTAAGGAATATTTTATCTTCCTTAGAGTCGATAACAGGAAAATTGGATTAAAATATATTTGTTGTAGAATGCTTATTTCTTACTGAGAATATCGAATACCTCGAGGGGTGAAATACTCGTAGATTAACGACTAAACAGAGTTTAATGTTTTCCTTAATCCTTCGACCCCTTTTGACATTTGATATCGCTTATTAAAAGTGTCACGTGTCAGATTTAATCAAATATGCTAGGCAAGTCATTTTGGTGCTCAACTGGCACGTTTGCAGGATTGGGTTGATTTCATTTTTTACGATTTTTGAGTTTTTTAAAGTTCATATTTGCCGATTTTGCTGGCTCATTCCGAATTTACTGACCTAAGAGATTAACCGGCTAATACTTATATATTTATTATAGACTTCAAAACTCTAGTAACTTAATTCTTTTGTATTTCACGTCTTGCCCGAAAAATCATTAATATTTTTTTTTAAATGTCGATATATCCAATTCTTTATACATCTGAGCTTTTTCACTGACTTCAATTTAGTTCATCTGCCTTTTTTGAGTGAATGTGTTGCTTGATATTTTCGGCAATTGTAAGTCGTTTTTTATTATTTCGTAAAATCTTTAAAGAGAAATTAATTATTATTTACATAATTATAAAATTAATGCACCATTTTGGGACCATTTATTATATAAGTCGAAAAATCTTAGTTAAACACTTTTTCGCCTCAAAAGCTTTTTATAAGTCGCGAAAACTTATAAGTTTTAATTTATACCCAGTTCTGATTCCCCATATGTATTTTTGGTGTATATTATTGTTACGATATTGTTAGGGGTAAACGAATCTAGCCATAATATAATGAAAGCTCGTCCTCGTATGTTTCCAGTGAAAATGATCTGACGTTAAACTTTGTTTTCGTTGGTTGCTACGTGTACCGAAACTATTTTAATTGTTGTAAAATTTTGGGATAGACTGGGTGGTTCTACTATAACGACTATCCAGTATTCACAGTAACTTAATGAAACGTATGAGTTAGGAAGTTTCACTCTAGCTTGCATAAAATCAAGCAAAAATCAATATCGTATACAATTGTTTTTTGTGAAATTTGATTAAGCCACTTTCTTTTTATCTCTGATAAAATAATTCTGTTTGTTTACCGGCAGAAGCTTACATTTTTTTACTGAAAGTCCTGACTCTTGCTAAATTACTTCAGTCATTTCGGAGATAAATGCGTTAACCACATACAAAAATGCATACAGTTTTTTTTTGGTTTTAAACATTCAGGTCAAACAACATTTTAAGCATCAAGTAAGCAAGCCAGTAAAGGTCAAAATATATAAAAATATACTTTGTTTAGTAGCTATAGCACGTGATGGTGTTATTAATTTATTTTTTGAAATACTTTTTTATATTTATGTATAAAATCAATAAGTACTGCACATAATGTTTTCCTCAAATTCTCCGTAATGATTATGGAACAATTTCCTCACAACTTGAGCTGGCCAGTTGTATATCATCACTTCTCAATACTTTAAGACCCAATATAATACCATCTTTTACACATTAACTACAGGTTTGCTTCCAACAGACGCAACTCACTGTGAAATAGAACGTAGTTTAACTTACTCTTATTTTGCGGGTGCGGTAGAGCGAGCGAGGGCGGCTTGCGACTGTAGCGCACGGGCATGATGCTCTGCCGGACGTTGCGTTCCGGACGAATTAGTATTATGTACAGCTGTGGAATAAAATACTTGGTTGTATTCATCTGTGATAGTTGTATTTCTCGCTCTCGGGTGTCTCTCGGTGTGCAAATAGTTTTATAAAGCCTCTTAAGCGAAATAATTGTGATATGTATTGTTTTTTTTTCCATAAAACTTTATCAGTTAACGCAGCCCACGCCCATAAAGCTCTATGTCGGCATGATCTTTTTCGACATCTTCAATTATCTATATTTATATTACAACGAATTAACTTATACCCTTGATAAATTATACACCTAAACCTTCCTCATGAATCACTCTAACTATTGGTGAAAACCTTATGTCAGTTCAATAGTTTTTGAGTTTATCGCGGTCAGACAGAGAAAAGCAATGTAGAACTTTGTTTTATATAATTGTGATTGAGATAAGTTATCCATTGTTTGTGTACATAACACATAATATCTGATATTTATATGTGATTGAAGCGAGGCCCGTGCCTAGCAGCGGGACGTTGAAAAGGGCTGCGTACACATATGTAAATTACACCTTTAACGTTGAATAAATCATTTATACTAATAGACAAAATTTTGACTAAGGCGATAAGATTTAAAATTCTTTAATAAAAAGTCCCAGGTTCGATTTTAATCTAAGACAAATAAATACCTTAGGAGAAAACAAGCAGACGAGCGTGACACTCGCACTGAGTGATATAGTGACGGCCATGCTGGTGATGCGCAGCGGCACGTGGCTCGCCGTGCCGAAGTATAGCGGGACGAACGCAAGCCAGATCACACACGTCGTATACATTGTGAAACCTGCAGTAAAAATTACTTTTATAATGTATATCTAAGAAATTATGCAGTAGTTCGTTAATCTCGCTTTGCTTGAGTACTTTGCTGCAGTAAATCATGTGATCGCCTCCAGGCTATTTCAACCTATAAAGCTATTTTTCATTTCAATTTAATTTAAAAAACAAAAACAGATGAAGACAAAAACAAAAAATATATATATTAGTCCCGCTGAGTTTCTTTCGCCAGTTCTTCTCAGGTCAGCGGTTTCTTCCTTCCGAATTGGTAGTAGACTCATGACGTTCAGTAAAAAATTGTAATAATTTCATGCTGAATAAAATATTTTGAATTTGAATTTGAATTTACTTAACAGTAGCTTATTATTTTCCTCCAAAGTATCTGTATACATTTTTTTTCAAATCCAATTCTGTGTCTTAATATTAGTATTGCCAGTTGGCAGTGAGAAGTTTCTCAGCATGACATATTCGCGTATTGCTAATCGATTTAAAAAATTTATATTCCGTTTTATTTCCTCGGTTCAGTTCGGTTCTTTTGTTCAATGGCTTCTAGGAGTGCCATCTGTTGTTTTGATCGAGATAAATCTAATGATATTTTACGTTATAACACGCTAGTACTTTAAACTACAGAGTGAGCTAAGTAGATACTAAAAACTTGAAAAGCATTACCCACTTTTTAGGTCAGTCGGGTAAAACCTTAATAATATGGTTAATTCAGTACTTCAGTGATATTAATGAAGGTGTGATGAACTGATTAATAGTTAGGAATTTACTAAGGGTCCAAAATTAACTTAAAATTTGCTTAAGAAATATACAACTCAAGGTGATGGGTCCCTCGACACTAATTGCTAAGTTTGTTGAAGATACATTGTCGAGAGTATCGTAACTTGTAACCCTTTATTGCCGACATAACATTATTCTACACTAATTTGAAATATTATAGGCTTCTCCATCCACACAGGATATACATAATATTATGTATTGTATGATGAGAAAACATAATACTAAATGTGTAAGTGAATCTTATATTTTTTATAATTATATTTATTATTACTCAGATTTACTAGAATATTTTTCCTTCCTTGTCGTGGTTGGGGGCTTAGAACTGGTAGCCGACCGGACAAATACAGTAATAGTATTTGATAAAGTTTTATTATTACCAAAAATATTTATTGAACTCTGTACACTGTAATATAGGCTTATTTTATTTTTTATTTTTATTGTATTTACAATAATATACATAAATAAATAAATAAATAGGTACGAATAAAGTCAACAGTGATAAATTAAGAGACGAAATGCATCAAAAGCTTCAATTGTAGGTACAATTCTACAAAACAAACGTAACGGAAATTCTATTGCACTCTAAATTCTAACTAAGTGTGACAGCTGAAAACGTCGAAAACAATTTGCTTTGCCAGCGTCGATAACAGACAAAATAACGGCTGACTTTAGACATGTTGACTTTCTATAATCGAATTCGCTAAAAGTAAAGTTAATAAGCTTTATTTTGTTATTCATACGGAAATGCTATCAAAAATATCAGTTTTCAAGGTTAACGATTACTCAGTGAAAATACAATAGTAATGTCTCGTATCAAGTAGGTATTATTATACAGTTAGTAGACTGTACTAAAATATTTGTAAATAACTGGCTGTACTAAAGTATGTGTAACTTTGACAACTAATATAGGTAATAAGAAAATCATATTTTTTCTTTTTTTCTTTCCGTCTATCTGTCTATCTGTTAATTTCGGTTAATCTCTGAAACGGTTGAAAAATTAAAAAACTACTAGTTCCGTTAAAAAAATAAAACTTATCTAAGAACTAACCTGCGTGAATATATTTAAATTTTAAACTTATATAATGAAAAAATGTAAATTATTGGCGACTAATTTATATTTATTAAAATTTTGCGATATTTCGTTTAACATATATTATTATTATCAAGCTAGCTTTCGCTCCCAACGACACACACTTCTCTTGCGTATTACGACGGCAGAATACTCGTAGCTGTTTTAAACAGATTAATTGATATAATTTGACAAGATCTTTTATGGTTAATGGTTATTTTAGTATTTTAGTTTTAGTGTTGACGAGATCGGTAAAATATTAGTCAAGTTAATAAAAGCCCACAAAAGACCGTGAAGGTTAACTATTCTTGCATAAAAATTATACTTTTAATTTTTTTCTTGAGTTAAAAAGCGAAAGAATCGTCAGGGTTAAATTTTCATATTTTTTCATCTATTTTAATTCAACTGCAGAAGTGTAAAACTCAAATAAGCTTGCTCTGTTAGGAGTTTCATTTAACCGTCAAGTTCTTGCTACACTCCATTTATATTTTGTTTGTTTAGAATGTACGGACGTACTTACTAATTTTTTTTAGTGTTGTTTGAGTATTATTATTTTTTATAACTGAATACTTTTTTGCACACTTCTTGATTTCCACTTCAAAGGCGCTTTTAAATACAACGTTTTAAAAAACTAAATGTTATAATACGGTTTTAATTGATTATGCACCTAAATCAAATACTAGTTTTGTTTTTATAAACTTGTTTTTATGAAGTATGTTTATTATAATGTGCATGATTTAAGTGTATTTTTGTTTATATGTATGGTTCTTCTTCAGCCCTTTTTTTAACGTCCGTCCGTAGTCCACCGCGCTGGCCTAGGGCGTGTTGGCGGACTTCACATGTCTTTCAATAACTTGCTATGTTCTCTCAGATATGCAGGTTTCCTCACGAAGATTTCCTTCACCGTAAGACAAGTGGTAATCATGATAGAAATGTATGGTTATTTATGTCTATATGTATGTACGGGTACTATATATTTGAGTGAAACGAAAAAAATGTACCTACACAAAATTTACTTACAGAGAAGATCAATTAATTCTTTACATTTATTCAAATATTAAGGTCAATCAGGAACTCCAATAGAGTTAAAATAAACTTAATATCTATGAATACCTTGTAACATTAAATAGCTAAGTTACCTCAGTACCGCAACTCTCAGGATGCCAGCCAACTTGGAAATTCACCATTATTACATTTCCATACAAAACGGTATTGTGACACCGACCGTGAAAGTGCGAATATTGGCGAGTGAAATGACGTTATTGTATTTAACGGGTTATTTAAATTTAAATTCATTTATTTTCTTTAAATAATGATTAAAAAAAACAGCGCGGTAGACCCAGGATATGTTTGAAGAAAAAGATTAGGAGAGCCGACCCCAAATAAAAACGGGAAAAGTCCAGAAGAAAAAAAAATATTATTTATTTACACTGTTGTCAGCAATGTGATATGACATGGTACATTGCCAACTTCCCAACTCCCCTTTACTGGAGCCAAAATATTATATACAAGAAAATTATGTTTTTGGTTTTTTTCGCGGCAATTATGGTCACGGTCAAAATAAATCGGCGTAAATCCGAATATATAGTTTTATTTAATACCAAATAATCGCGTAATTTTAAGAGAGTATTATACAGGATGTCCCAGAAGGTAACGATAACCGGGAGGAGGGAGGATAGGAGAAAGGCCCTCTTATGATGACACAGTAAAAAAAAAACAGCGTTCTACACACACAGTAGTACTCCAGTACCAGCCATTTTATTGAAAAACTATAAATGTACTATCCAGAGTGGATTTTTTCGGCATTGTGACCAGAGTTTTCAATTGTTGGTAGGTTTTAATGTTGTTGCGGCCTCGCAGGAAGGCAAACTTTTTTAATGTTTTTTACAGTAATATTGAGAATTTTATTTTTAACGCTATATTTTCGACCAGCAAAAACCAAAAAAATAAATATACATTACATATAACGAGGTTATAAACGGTATACAGTATAACTATACTATAACTATAATGGTACAGTTATAAACGGTAAATGGAAAATTATGTAGATGACGTCACTGGAGATTAGTTAACAGCGGGAGATTATTAACGAAACAACGTTCGTTGAAGGAACATTAATCATTGGAAGATGCTTATTATTTGACTAATGTTGCTTTTGTATAGATTCTATTCTATACGTTTCTCTACTATATTTTTAGGGTTCCGTACGTAGATTTTCATTATATTTATAAGTTTTGGATGACCTGGATGTCCCAAAAGAGATACACAAAGTATCAAATTAAGAATTTGGAGATTGATTATGGTAGGCCAACTAGAAAATAAAATGTATCATAAAGAGCACAAGTTATGAGAGAGAAATACATTTTTATCTGACTTCAAAGAAAGTTCGAGGAAGGTTAATTCGAAAGAGAATTTTTTTTAATACATCACTTGACAATTTTTTCACAGGGGACATTCACAAATAGACCCGTATAATTTTTGGTTAAAAGTAATTTGCAATTTTAAAATAGTTTAAAAGATGCGAAACAAAATGTTCGAACATGAGAAAAATACGCCAACTTCTTACCAAGATACGGGAAACATTCTTGTATCTAATACAGATACCGTCGTCGTGCTCAAGTTCAGTGCCAATAAAACTTAGGAGTTGAAATCGATACTCAACCGAAATTGCGGTTAAAAGCGATACCAGATCTCTTACGTAGCTTCTATTGTACACAGCTTACAATGGGTAAATAGTCGAACTGAGGCGTATTCTCAACGCTGTTGTCGAGCATCTATCAACCGTGATTCATAATGTCTGTTGGATATCGCTGATGAATTAAAGCTCTAAATGAGAACGATTATACCAAAACAATGTGTTTTTTCAATTTTGGCAGAATTGGAAACTGCAAATAATAGCTGAATAAACTACAGTTAAAGTGTAATTAACAAAGAGTTTTTTGTTACATGATATATTGTTGGTATATTATCTGTTGTTATGTTGTATCGTTAGATTTTTCTTTGTTGACGATAGATTTTTCATTCTTCTTTCATGAAGAAGAAGATAGAGATGACCTCAATGAGAAGATAGATATAGATCTCAATGAGCTCGCTATGGCCGGAATCGGTCGAAGAATATTATTATTATATCATAAAGATATAAGAGTAGGTACATGTAGTATATGTATATATTATATTTATTCAAAACGTTAGAAATTTTCGCATTATACGGTTAAAAACTTTGGCGCTCGCTAAGTTTACGGTTTCTTCAAAGTTACTTTGTCATAGTTATAATTAATTTGATAGATGAAGCGACTCAATGAACATTTTTGTAACCTGTAATCTATTTAGTTCAAGTTTATTTTGCTTTAATTTGATTCGTTAACTGAGTGAAGTTACGTATGTATAATCGAATGAACGTATGTCTTCTTCTAAATTCTATTAAGTTTCATTTATTCGATAGCGATGAAATTTTAGTGGAATGTTAGTGTGTACTTTTTCAGTTAATTTATTGGTAAATATTAAGTAAATGTTGAATATAAATCCTTTTTATACTATAGCTGGTTGTCAAGGGACAAATTAACTTCAGATTCGATTTGGGTTATTTATCTAACTAATAAATACTAGTTAACCTTCGCTTTATAATATTACCGAAAACCTTTTGAAGTGACGACTTATTCCAACTAAATTAACAAATTTCATCCTTCCGGCGCGGTTGATTATTTTCTCTAAATGATCGTAGAGCGCCTAAAATAATTGTAAATAATTCCTCTTTTCATTCGTGAATGCTATGTTTTTTTTATATAGTACAGTATGTTTTGGAATTAGTTCGTACATTCACAAAAATGACAGATTTTAGTTAGACATATTAAGTATTTAAATAAACTTATAAATAAATTAAATGAATGTCCAATTTGGCTTTAATATAAGTAACGTCTATATAAAAGAGAAGTTCCGCGAAGCCTAATAAGTTAAAAATAAAATGCACGTGAAAAGTTCCTGCGGTCGTTCTCAGTACCAAATGATCCGTAACTTACGTAAACTACGTTTGGGCTAAATTGAGGAAATAAAATGATGCGAAACAGTTCTAGGAAAATTAAATAAGCAAGAGAAATTCCACTTACAAAAAAATTAAAATGTTCAGTTTTGGCACTTATAATTAATTATTATAGTAAATTAACTACATTATTTACTAGAGATAAAGCCTCGCGCCGCTTGAATTCGATCCCTGGTTTTAACTGTTAGTATAGGTTTCTCAAAGGGAGTGGCAGCGCAGTGGTAAATTGCTCACTTTGATAACCCAGTGATGCGACTTCAAATCCGGGTCTCGCACCTCTTCATTCATTTTTATGTGCGAATCATTTTTAAATGATTACCACTTGTCTGCCGGTAAAGGAAAACCTAGCAGGTTTTCAAAAGAAGTGTGTAGTTCGCCAACCCGCACTTGGCTAACGTGGTGGACTATGGTCTGATCCCCCTGGCATTGAAGGGAGGTTCGTGCCCAGCAGCGGGGCTTTAAAAAGGGCTGATTATACACATATATTTCTCAGTAATGTTTTTCCCCGTAGTAACAAGAATCCTAGATGTAAACAACATGTCAAAAAATAACAATCGGCCTCAGCTCTGTATCGCTCTGTATAGACTATTTAAGGGTGTAAGGTGTGCAAAAAAAACAAAAATAATGTACATAATATTTTATAAATGCTTAGATTAATTGTGAATCAAAAGTAAATTAAAAAAAAAATTTTAATTTTTGACTTACCAATGTGCTTGCTCTCATTGAATGCCTCAGGGATCTTCCTGGTGAGCACTGCATACACTGTGCATACGACGATTAGTACGATGGGGTAGAAGAAGGCGATCATGTAAGACGCGTCGACGTATGAGTCACATACTAACATGTTGTCCTCTCTCGTGGGGTAGTGGAACATGGCTCTGGCTGGCGCTACGATCATCCACACCACTACTATTAGTACCTGGAAAAAATTGGACTATTATTTTAGGTCTTTGTTTTCTTTCTTTAGTAATTGTTTCTAATACTTAAAGTGAATAAATAAGTTTTTTTTAGTTATAGATATTGATAGATGTAATTTTTACATAGAGCGACTTCAATACTCCCTAGTTTTAAATCTAATAATAACCGTCTTCATTGGTTTATTGATAAGGCTTTAGATTTAAAGATGCTAGATGCTATTACTAAGTTGAGTCAAGTTTACTTAATATTCTTTTTTTTTTTACAAAACCTCGAAAGAGCTATAAAATTGGCATTTGGCGGTGTAGCATGTTCGTGCCTCGGATCTGTGCCTGATCTCTGTCGATCGTGACAAGTTGTAATGTTATTAGATTTTTATGATTGAAAGAATAGAGAATGCATTTGCTACGTTCAAGTCGAACGTATACTTATATACCCGTGTTGTTTAAATAACTCTGTTTAAGTACACTTTGCAGGGGGATACTAAAAACTATAAATTTTATGATATATAAGTTAATATTACGAATTCGGAAAACATGAACTGTCGTCGATTTGAAAATATATTGCAGTTATTATCAAAATGGTATATTTCTTGCTTCGAATTCATAATATTATTAAATTACTTCTTATTCTGCTAGCCTTTGGAACTGAAATTGAGTAAGCTGAACAGAAAATTAAATTATTAATAAATTATTCGTCCGTACGGATTCCCCGTACCTAAGTCCCCGCCTAGAAATCGATTATGAGGCCATTCAAATCGATTAATCGCAGTAAACGATTGAAATTTGACGAAGATTCTATTCTTTCTTAAGAGACGAACTTGGGCTAGATTGATGAATGAACTTGACGAGGGTTGACTGGGTACTTACAAATTAGAGTCTGCTTTACATGACGTGACAGACTTAAGTGAAGTTAAGTATCTGCCTCTGTTATAGATATAATTCGAAAGAAAATAAATTTAGTTTTAAGATGTTTTAATAAAACTTTATTTTATTCACTTTAAAGGGCAACTTTCCATTTTGATCTAGATTTTCTTAAGTCGGCCGTTATTTGAATTAATTGAGTATAGGAACCACATAATATTACTCTGTATAAGACTTCTGTTTCAAAAAGTAATGGAATCACACAGGAAAATTATTAGATATGCTTAGACTAGTACGGTATTTGACGTCTCAGAGGTTTATATACTTGTTACAGACAACGTTTTCTCACAATTTATAAAAAAATCCATAATGGCACCAAAGTATCTTCTAATTTATAAACTAAAACTGAGATATTAAACGTTATTTATTTAGTCTCTCCCGTACAGTACCATGATGGCTGTAAAGCATTCGAAGCATCGGGAATCAAAAATCAAAATAAACCCGCGACAAAATCCGAAAAGATAGCTTCATTTATAGCCATTATGTTAACACAAAAAATGTAAACTAAGAATCTATAAATAATATAAAAAAAAAATACCCTTTTGCAATGGAAAAACAAATATTAATACATATTCATTTCTACCACTCAAGATTTCTGAGGGAACGTCTCGTAGCGTCTTCAGTAGAAAATCTTTCCTTAAGAAAGTACGAACACTAAGGGTTCTTAGTGACCAGCGGTTATTTATTCTGAATAGAGAAAACTGGAAAGGGGTTTTAGAATGTTTTATGCATTGCTTGTTCTCGACTTTGTTTTGAGATATGACGCGAAGTCTGCATCTCTATTTATTTTTAGTTTTCAATTTATTTTATGTGACTTAAAAGAAAAATAGTTCCTTGTCTTTACTTGTAAAGTCACTTAGGTATGTATTTCTTTTAAAAACATTTCTTTTAACAACAGGTATGTTTTCTCACGATAAGGTAAAGGAAGTAACATAACATAGACGTATTAGCCATTCGTACGTAATATAAGAGGTGTGATACCCGGGATATGAACCCTCTTCACCGTTTCCTAAATGAGACCAGTACGACTGAGCTACCGCAGCTTAGGTTTCTGTCTAGTTTTCAGCAGAAGACCGTAGTTTGGCATGTCACATTCACATTATTTCTGTTGGTCTGAGGTTATATTGATAGAGGATACAATGTTTACTGGAAAAAATATAAATCTGTGACTGGCGTATTTGTAGATTGCAAAATAAATGGTACTAATATTATGTACTAGAGACTCACCCTCGCATTACTTTGGGTTAGTACCTAGTATAAAACAAGAATTTATCCCACTGGGATCATACATTTTTTGAAGTATAAAAGTAACTTTATTCTACCAGTATTAAAGACTCCAAGAGATCTATCTCCGTACCAAATCTCTTCCAGATTCGTTGCATACTTCTGACGTGATTGAGAGACAAACATTCATCCTTCTAAGCTTTCGTATTTATAATAGTAGTAAGATTTCCAAGTAATTTCCAGATTTTCTCTATAAAGCACTATTTAACGTCATCGTAAATAGGCATGGTTATATTTGTAGCGAAACTTATCAGTTTTAAAGCGTCACTTTAATACGATATAGAGCCGATCCTAACTACAAATAGATATTATGGGTTTTGGGTATACAATTGTAATTCTATGTAAATCAGTTCTAGTTTGGGCTATAAAGCATTAACTAACGTTTATGTGTAGTAAATTTTATCAACCGTTTCGACGTGATTTAGATTTGTAAGAGTTAGTTTCATATCATTGCTTTTGTTTAAATAATGATAGTAAGATTATAATTAAATTCTAATATGTGGTATTTTATTTGAATAACGAGTTATCTCGCCTTAATTTATTGTTTAATTTTATGTGTAACTACACAGCAATTATATTATAATATTTATCTAGACTAATATTATTTTAATATTAGCCATTCAGCCGCACTACATTCGGGTCCCTAACTACGTTGTAACGGTTAGTATGGATTCCTTAAAAATTAGATATTTGGTATGATGTTAGCTATCATCATACCAAATTCACAGGATCTACCCAGTGGTTTTCTTGTGATCTGAGAAAGGTACAAGGACAAAAATTTAAAAGCTATAGATTTGCTCTCTGTATCGATAATATATATATATATATATATATATATATATATATATATAAATTTTTCAACAAACTATAATTTAATGTACAGATTCAACTCGGTTAGAATTTTATAACTTGTATAATAGATGGTAAAAATTGGCATTTGGAATTTCCAATTTGTAATATGTTCAAAAATAAAAACACAGGCAAAGCCCGGGCATGTAAGTAGTATTTGTATGAATGCGCAATAAACTGAACCAAAATCGTAACAATAACGTGTACTAACAAGCCGCGAGCCCGATGGGATTCCTCATCGACACTATGAAGAGATGCTTAAACATCAATTTCCATATTTCTCTGAAAAAAGTCACGGTTACGAATTACTATGTGCTATTCAATCCTTGGTTTTATTTTACTTTAATATAAAAAGCTTAAAGATCAAATTTTTATTTTTCAGACATCCTCGTAGGCTTAGTGGTACCCACTCGCTTAGAAAACTAAGTGAAGTGAGTTTAAGTCACGGGTAGTAAGTCATTCAATATGCTTATTACTGACCTTGCGATAAACGAAGGCATCGCGAGGAAACCTGCATCTCTGAGAGAACTTTACTGCTTTTCGAAAAGCTTTGAAATCATCTCAGCCATTGCGAACGTTTATTTATTTATTTATTAACAGCACACTAACAATACACATGTTAAAACACTTTACAATACATTTTAAGTAGACGAAAAAACAGACATGCATATCGGTTACAAGTGTACATAGCATTGCATTATTAAAATACATGTTACATTACGAAATTATTATAATTATTGATAAAAATACAAAATTGACATAGTACCCAGCGGTAACGCGTCACTTGTATGATCGAGTGATGCGGGTTCAAATCCGTGTCTCGCACCTCTGATATTTTCATGTGCGAATCATTTCTATCCTGATTACCACTTGTCTTACGGTGAAGGAAAACATCGTGAGGAAACTTGCATGTCTGAGAAAACCTAGCAAGTTTTCGTAAGACATGTGAAGTCCGCCAACACGCACTAGGCCAGCGCGGCGGACTATGGCTGATCCCCCTCATACTGAGGGAGGCCTATGCCCAGCAGTAGGACGTTAAAAAGGGCTGATGACTAATAAAAAAGACAACATTATTTTAGATCAAATAAGAGAAAAACGTGTTACTTAAGAATTGTATACAATCATTATAATATATCAGTTTTGGATAAGTAATATTCTAAAAACGTTGACCGCATCGCATGATCGACTATAGCCAGATATAAGCGAGGTTAGTCCACGCCCAACCGTGGGACGTAAGCAAAAAGGTTTAACACTTACTGTACATTTTTGTTATATAAAAACTAAACTATCAGTATTAGTTTCTTAGATTTACGCGAATATTCGACCTTATAAATCATCACTTAATAAGTAGAAAAAAGTTTAAGAGTATTTCGAAACATTCATGCACCTAATACTTTCTTAGATTTACGCGAATATTCGACATTATAAATGAAACTACTTTTTCGGATTTTGTCGCGGATTTATTTTGATTTTTAGTTCCCGACGTTTCGAATGCTTTACAGCAATCATGGTCACGGGAGAGACTAAGATATTTGACGTCTCATAGGTTTATATACTTGTTACAGACAGTGTCTATTATGATCATAAAATCTAACCATAATAAGAGTAATCATAATAGACAGTCGGATGTAGTTAGCTCATACTGTTTAGATCTTGATACAAGTAGTCAAATTTAATATATAATAATTATTGTATGTATTGCAATATTATTAAAATATTTTTTTAAAAAGAGCAAGTGTAGAGTTTCTTGCCGGTTCTTCTCTGCACAAACTGCCTTCCGAACCGTGCAGTAGCTTTCTTTCAATCTAAATTCCAAAAAATTTAAAAAATTATAATTCATAAGGATCTGTCAAATCTAAGCATATTTTGATTTGATTAAATTATTTTCAATTTGCAGTAGTGTTGCTTAATACTTTAAAATAATCAAAATTCAATTTATATTTTTTAGCAATTTTAACTTAATTTTCTTATATCAAATAAATAATAAAATGCAACTTAGCATAAACAATTTATAGGTAAGAAAATATACATATTATTATAATAGCAACACTACATAATACTTTTGAATAACTAATATTAAAATAAAAATTATAATAATACTAGCTAAAAATAAGTTAATACTGCCATAATTATAAATTATTTTTAAATTATTTAAATTTAAATATAAATGTTTAGAATTAAAAATTTTATAAGGTACTCTGATGCCATTTTCAAAATGTTTGTAAATTGTGGGTAGGCACTGTCTGTAACAAGTATATAAACCTATGAGACGTCAAATATCTTAGTCTCTCCCGTGACCATGACTGCTGTAAAGCATTCGAAACGTCGGGAACTAAAAATCAAAATAAATCCGCGACAAAATCCGAAAAAGTAGTTTCATTTATAATTAATGCACCTGTTAGGGGTTCTAAATGGAAGGTGATCGATCGCGTCAGCCGAACACCGGAAGCTGTAATACTTCGCTTGTGTATCACGTTTCTGTATCGTTTGCTTTCATGTTTATCTATTGCCTTGGAAATACTCCGCCGAGCCCCGACTAGAGTCATATTGGTTGGGTTGGTTGATTTAACCTACTTTTTATCTTTTTATTAGCGTTTTACCGTTTCTTATTTATCTTCTAATATATAAAAATCCCGTGTCACAGTGTTTGTTATCAAAGTCCTTCGAAACGGCTGGACCGATTTTTATAGATTATTTTGTATATATTTCTTACGTCTGAGAATAGGTCGTAAGCTATTTTTATTCCCCTAGGGCCTAGGCCTTAAGGGTGGCCCTATCTTGTTTTTATATATTTAATTTGTTGTCAAAATTTTTATTTAATATTTTTTTGTGATTTGGCATCAAATATATTTGCTGCTACAACATTAAGAAAGTTGATTGCGATAATATGTAGTTGTATAACGCCCTGTCCGCACTACGAAATTTCACCGCGCGAATTTTACTCTCGCGATTTATTTTCCGCGATCGGAAAATCGAGACCTAATGAGAGAAATCGCGCGAAATTTTATTCGCAGTGCGGATACTTCTATTGTGTGTTACAGAATTGCGGAAAAAAACCGCGCGGTGAAAATTCGAATTTTTCCGAGGTTTTTCTCAGTTCGATGATGGTGATCGCGGAAAATAAATCGCGAGAATAAAATTCGCGCGGTGAAATTTCGCAGTGCGGACAGGCCGTAACTTTCGCGCAAGTGAAAAATATGCGGACGAATAAATAATTAAAATAATTGATTAATTACTATGGTTACCTACACACACATATTGGTAGGTATATCTTCAACTACATGCATATTATAAATATATACGCTCATTAGAGTACAAACAGTCGTGCACATGCTCCCAGCGGGACTCGAATCCTCAACCGTTATCACAGCAAGTAAGGCAGGATACAGTAAAGAATATACGTATGATATGTCAGCAATATCTTTAGCCCGGAAGTTGAACAGTGTTATGACAACTTAGCTGTCATCCCCCACTTTGATTACTCTCCATAAATACGAAGTTTGTCGTTAAGAGCGGGTTATTCCTGCGCGAGTTACGTTGTAGTGCTTTAGCTAAGTGACAGTGCGTAAAGTATTAAAGTAAAGTGAAGTGAACCAGTGAATTGGTATATAATTAAGTAAAGTTATTAATGTTATTCGTTATTAATGATATAAAGTGATAAAGTGATATATGTGGTGTAACGACATAAGAAAGGTGGAATAATTTAGTGTATAACAGTTTGAGTGTTCATATATACGTCGTTTACAGATATTAAATTTGCAGTTAGACCTTGAACCTTGGGGATAACTTTTAACTCATAAAAACTTTGTAATACGGAAGTTGTGACACTTAAAGTTTTAGTTAGGATTTCGATAAAAACCACCATCTTCTTACTTATTTGTTGAAATATTACATTAGTTGTAGAGTATAACGTTGTGTTGAAGAATGGTAAAATGTATTGTTTAACCCTATGTATAATGATAAAGCACATTTAAAATGATATAAGTTGTTTAACGAGCAAACTTTTCATTCGTAATGAAATTCTAAAACATGAGTGAGCAGTGAAATTAGAATTCATGTCGATTTTCAAAGTTGCCATGAATAATATAACCTACACTACGATGACACGTTTGGCTCAGTTTGTAAGTAGTGACCCGACTTGCCAATGCTTGTAGTCCCGCTGGGGACATTCATTTGTTAAACTTGAATGTTTGTACTCCAGTCATGTGTGCTTATATGTACAATATGTCTGTTTTAAAACTTAGACAGTGGTAGCTCAGTGGTGACGCGCTCGATTGGATAACCGAGTGATGCATGTTCGAGTTTGGGCCTCGTACTTCTGATATTTTTGTGCGAATCATTTCTAACATGATTATCACTTGTCTTACGGGGAAGGAAAAACCTGATTTTTTGAGGGAGCGTAGCTAATTTTTCGAAAGACACGTGAAGTCCACCAACCCGCATTTGGCCAGCGTGGTGACTGAATTGATCCCCTTCGCACTAAATGGAGGTCCGTGCCCAGCTGTGCGACGTTAAAAATAGCTGAATACATTTAAATACGAATACATACAAGCCACCAAGCGGTGGATCCGAGCGAAGTTAGAACAAGTCATAAGTCTTTATAATTAAAATAACAATTAAAAATAATTAAGCTCAAAATTTAAACATCACTATAAAGCGAACTCTTGGCTTTCAATTAAGACAAAGTGTTACTTCAATTATAAGATAAATTCTAAAATACTTGGTGAGTATTTCGGTTGGACGATATTAATCAACACATTAAGTGTTTAGGCTTTCTGTCAGGGTTTCCCAACCTTTCTTTTGTTGAACCTGTCTGGCTTATAAAAAAAAACATTTTTAGGACACAACATAATATTTAAAATGCGAATACTTCAAACGATTTAAACTAAATATATATAAATATGAATCCTTGTTTTCCTTGGTAACAACATCACTCGTGAACGGTTAGACCGATTTTGATAATTCTTTTTGTTGTGTTTGGTATTGTCAGGAGATAGTCCTTATGAAAAAAAATAATAAGAAAAGACATTACAAAGTTTAAGAAAACTTAGTAAAATGAATGTGGTTTGATGTGGTATTATGTTAAGACAGTTGCCGTTATTCGCGCAATGACAAATTAAATGGCAAATACGTACCGGGCGGTGACTTCTATCAATTGAACTCGAAACTACTACGAGTATATATTATTATCTATCTATTTCATACCAAGAGTTACCACGTGCCTCGGGACAAGCATGAGCGAAGTGAGGCTAAGCCGCTATCATAAAGTATATAAAAAAAGAAACTTTATTTTTTGAATAAAAATACGACTAAATTATATATTATATTTTAACGATTTCAAAACAAATACAATATGAACTCAACGGCCTTCTGGTTGGGAACCCCTGCTTTAGAATATCTTTCATTTAAACTTTACGTATAAATAAGACAAACGATATTCCATTTGATGTCGATGTTAATAGACGTCCTTTAATCTAAATATTAAATTCTAAGAACCAAAATAACATTGCTTATTCATATTTTATCTTTTTTAATAAGGGATATTAATTGCTCATCTTTATTTTGTAGGATAAATATTCGTGAAAATTATTTTTTAAGAAAAGGTTTTATTGAGTTTTTTAAGTTATTTTATACTTTGTTTTGCTTCCGAAAATGTAGTTTTATTTATAATGTCGAATATTCGCGTAAACCTAAGAAAGTATTATTTGTTTGGCTTTTTAAGTTTATCTATACAGGTGTTTTTATAAACAACACAATTTTACACAAAAAATATAACCAATTAATGATTATTAGAGCTATTTTTTATCTGCTCTCAGACTCGAAATGTCCTGTAGCCTGTAGTATTTTAAAATAGCTCCAGAACGTCGAAGACGCGAGGTAATGTACCCAAAATCTTGATGGCGTAACTGTTCATATAAACACTAAAAATAAATTAAAACCTACAAAGTGAGTTTCCATCAGAGTTATATATGTTATATATGTGCATTGTACAATGTACATATATAGTATAGTAGTAGTAAAGTCGTGCGTGAGCAGACGTAAGTAAACTCTCTATTCCTATAACTGTCACCTTCCGTCAGGACGACAACTTGACAAATACAGTGAGAGATCAGACGTGGCCCGACTACTTTACGTGCTCTCCGAGGCATGTACGTGTAAATATAGCTAACTTTCTATTACGGTTTTGATCGAAGAATTCTCGACTCGACGGCCCAACTCTGGTAATCGAACCCACTACCTTAGTATATAGCAACGAGGCCGACAAGTTAGTGAAATAACTTAAATAATTAAGATATCCTTATGTTATTATAACAAATGTAGGATTTTCTGGAAAAATATGTAGCACACATTATCAAGGTAAAGCTCTAAGTTGGTGAGAAATTGCGGTACATACTAACATACATACATATATTTCAAAACAACCATTTTAACAGCGATTACAGCATGTACTTACCTGTATAGATACAAGTGCAGCACATATCGCGAGCTGAGAGCTCGGGGAGATGAGTATAGGTCTCTTCGCGGAATGTTTGCTCGCGTTGAAAATCCGAGAAATCCTGTTAGTTTTAGTGAGCAGCGCCGCGTACACCACCGTGAAGCAGAAGCCGGTACCAAATCTAGTAGAAATATTAAAGAGAAAAATTGAAGCTATTAATATTGTTATATTTGCGTAGTATGCGATATAATATAGACAGTGTCGATAACTTTGAGGCGGATTTTTTTTGTAGGATGTAAATTTTGAGGTTATGTGAAAAAATTGTAAACACAAAAGTTGTAGATCTTTTTATTACCTACAACTTCGAGATTTAACTTTTTTCCATAGGACTTGTAGTTTTGCCCGACTTCAGATCACCCGTAAATTATTTTTCCTTTCATTTTTGTTATATTCTCTTCCTTCTCCAATTTGTTTGTCTAATGGGTTTCATACTACAACTTTTTTTCAAACTTCAAAGTATTTACATCTGGTCTAATAGCCTAGTAATAATATTATTTATTTTCTTTCTTCAATAGATAGACTGGAAGCCTCAAAGAAAAAAATGATCGAATCCTTATTAGGAAATTAGAAAACATCAAATAATTAAATAAAGATATTAATTAAAAAGGTATATAAATTAAATACAAAAGACCTGGCATTTAAAGAATGCTTTATTAGGTAAAAAAGCAATTTATAAATTTTTAGTTCAGAGTTCCAAATAAAAACTAGGGCCGTGGGAACAAATAAAATTAATGGCTGAATTCCTTCATGGCAGATGTCCGTTGCTCGATCCGAAAGCACAAAATTAACTTTAGCAAATTAGGTTAAAACACTACTTTTGTACGATAACTTAGAACTTAAGTAAAAAAAGTATTTTCATTTTAAAGTCGTTCCAAATTAGTAAGTTTTTAAATTAATAAATAGCTTACTTACTAATCATTATCAAGGTTATAAAAACAGAATATTATGTTGATATTTAACACGCTAATAATAATTAACAAAAAATGTTTCTTACAAAAGATTAAATTGGAGTAATTATAACTTAATAAATAAATATGTCGGAAAATTAACACAGACACCATCTAGTTCTATATATTTGTGTTATGGAGAACAGATACTTAACACACTACACATATATGTATAATCACTTAAATTAAATAAATACATATTATAAATACAAAGACCCATGAGAGGTGAATAACCATTCATGCTCATTACAAAAATGAATGCCCCCAGCGGGACTCGAACTCACGACCGCTGGCACAGCAAGTAGGGTTACTACAAGCTTAACCAAACGTGTCGTTAACCTGATACTATCATTAATACCCTATTGTGTAAAACTAAAATAATATCATTTTTTTTGTTTATTAGTAAAAGTATCTTACCTTTGAATTGAGCACAAAATATCTGTTGGTCGGAATACCAGCGCGAAAGTAACTAAGTAGCACATAAGTATCCCGGCGAGAAGGACGTAAGATAGCTCTCTCCCACTCGCACGTACAACCGGAGTCGAGCTATGGCGCACCCACACTCCGCAAACGAATCTATAAATATGAAAAAATATATTATTATCAATTCTTATTGCTTTGGAAATAGTTCGTAAAAATAATTTTTATCAATATTAATTTACGTATCTTGCGTCGGATAAAATAAATGTGTGCATTTAAATTAAATGTGTGCTTGTATATGTTTTGTGTTTGTTACTTGTTCTTGCTGACACGGCTAGTGAGATTTTGATGAAAATTAACTCAACTGAACCTAGGAATGAGCGAAGCTGCAGTTAATTGATAGTTAATTATATATTTTTAAACCTCGTGTGTTAATGAACAAAGTATTGTTTTGATAACCAATACCAATTAACAAGTTTTGAAAATAATGTGAAGAAAAATATTTTTAAAACAAAAGAGGTCTAAATCTATACGCCTTCTAATATTTTATCTGGAAGAAGTAAAGTTGAGCTATTACGACTCTATGTACTTGTAGAACTGACACAATTAAATACTTAACAAAGCGACCTATGAAGAGCTCTTACCGTCGTTAGACGACCTTTCACCCTTTAACCGTTGAAGTACGAAGACAAAGACGTTCGTTAGTAAGGCATTCATAATGTGAGATATGCATATACGATAGGATCAATAGAACAATAAGCCTATATAATGTATTTCGATCAAATAGCGTACCCTTCGCTTCATCGCTCCCTACGGACTTGCGTAACTTAATTTCACTTTACTTTCCTTTACAGCTGTGACTCAATAGTTTCCGAAGTTGACACCTTACAAAAAATAAATAAAAGAATAATAAATAATATAAATGTAATATAAACAAAAGTTTTTAATATGTACGAGTATGTAACTTCTTAATGATGTAATGGCTCAGTGAATATTACAGGAACTGATTAATATGATGATGGAAAAGGATGACTTTTTACAGATGTTAAAATTTTCTAAAGCTCGAGTTCATGCTCGAGAGAGAAGAAGAAAGGGAGGAAGAGAAAGAGAGGAAGAGAAAGAGAGAGAGAGAGAGAGAGATGGGGGGGGGAGATAGAGGGAGAGAGCGATATATCATTTAAATTCTATTATATATTATATATGTATGAAAGGATTCCAATGAAAATGTGATATCTATAATAGAATGTCTATTTTGTGGTAACGTAGAAAATTGGCTTTTTACGTCATAGTACAATAAATTTAAGCTTCACGATACGTCCATACGAATAGAACAGTCCATAAATATTAGGATTTGTTCCAACCCAAAAATCCTTTGTGATCCTACAGAATTAATGATGTACCCAAAAATGACAAGGCATATCATTCAACGATTAGGTGTTGAACGGAATTCTGTATTCAGGATGCTTGATTGCGGCATCACGAAAAGCCACGTTCGCAGAATCGCGAATTGCTTAATTAGCCAGATCTGTGAACGTGGCTTCAACTATTTGTATGATATACATATGTGGTACTCATGAAGAAATAAATTAATCGAAAAACCATTTTTACAAAAAAAGGTATAAAAATAGCTTTTATACTTTCCATATTTCCTGTTAATAAAGAAAAAAATACAACGATCTGTTGCTCCGTTTTAACGTGAATAAAGAGAAGGAAACAAACTTGGATTACACTTATAATATTAGCATGACAGATTAAGTATGTTTAATTTATCCCCATATTTGAATATTCTTGTAATATAGTCAATTTCTTTTTAAAACAATTCCATCATCTTCTCACATTCTGACTTAGTAATTCACTTTGACATATTAATTATTCACTCGGGAACGGGCCAATTAATAAAACGTCCCAAATGAGACTAGGAGACGTTTGAAAAAATAATATTAATTACAAAAAATAAAGTGAAATAAAGTAAATTATGACTAAAAGAATTTCATTAATATAAGGACCTTTTAATTACCCTGTAAGATATAATAATAAGTTTGATACTTGTTATTTTATTATTCTTAAGAAAAGTCTTCAGTAAACTTCAGTTTTTTTTTCAAAGTAAAAAGGACAATCACACATACAAACTGTCCACTTTTGGTAAGTGGTTCTCGACGTTTAAAGACATATGTAACATAAAAGCAATATGTTGCCGGCCTTCAAGGGACTGAACCTGACATGACTCTTGAACATTCCCGTAGTGTAGCGCTTAGGGAAAACCTCAGAAAGAAGGTTGTTTCACACTTTGTACGTGCAAGGCAGAAATGAACGAGATGCACGTTACATTAGGGTGGAAAATGTAATATAACAAGAAGTGATATTTACAATTTCTATATATTTAAAATTTATATGTGTAGTACATCAACTATCTAGTATCCGTAATACAAGCACGTAACGTAGCTTATCACGGAACTAGATGGCGCTGTTGTAAAAATGTCCCAAAATATAAAAAAAAGTGCAGGTTAAGGCATATAGCATTCAGTAGATAGGTGTAATAAAGATTCATATTTTTTAGGTTTTCCTTAATAAAAAGCGACATAGGCAAAGTTACCAAAAATTGCGATCCTCGGTTGCCAGTTAAGTAAAGGAAATTATAGCAACCATAAATTCAAGACTTTTCAGACACATCATCGCTTAGGATTTTTCCCTTCATTTCATAAGATTGAACTCGACTTCGTATAAAGAAATTTAGATAATTATGTGAATTTTTAATCAAACGAACTATAGTTAATACTTTCTTAGATTTACGCGAATATTGGACATTATAAATGAAACGTAGTTTCATTTATAAGAATCATAGTTAGTAGAAAATACGTGACATATTCTAAATTAACTATATTTAATATATTATAATCCAAACCAACATTTTATTTTCTGTTTGTTCATTTGTTACGTTTTGACACCTAATTGCTGAACTAATTTGATGATGAATGGTGATGGTTGATGAATTTTGGTAAAGAAAGAGATCGGATACTGAAACCGAGTATAAGTTAACTTTATTGCAAAATTGTGATGAAATAGGATAGTTTGTTTGGGAAACCCATAATTTTTGTTTTTAAGTTAAACTTTTGGAGGATACTGAGATGGGCATTAGCATGCTTCTATTTATCTAAGCAAATTCTAACAAAGCAAGGGGGCATCACTACTAAAATGTATAAACCATTATTATTTCGTACAAATGACACATTAATTACAGTTGCTTCTAAAACTAGAACTCTGATGTAATATTATTCATATAATAAACTCCTTATTCCACTACGAAAGGTTCATTATGCACTTGGTGTGACTTGACAAAATATAAACTTTAAAGTAGAAGCTTACTAAGTATGTAAAACTGTTGTATTTTTTAATATGCAGTATAATTTATTTCTCAAATTGTACAAAACCTTAGTGTTTCATATGAGAAGATGAAAAAATTTGGAGGTTACCAGTAATTCAGTTTTTGTTTTTTTTCAGGTTCGATTTCTGACTGATTTATATTAATTATAATACGAGTATTACTCGCACACTGTAATAATGTTAATGTATTGAATGGAAAAAAATCATGATTGTGTTCGAAAAAAATAATTTGTTCGAAATCTAGGCAACTAAAGAGCTTTAGTGGTATAACATCAGATGCAAGTTAAACCTCGTCAAAATCAGTCTAGCTATTTCAGAGATTATTGTCTTTTTCTTATAAGTACCTATTGCTTTTATGCAGATTTAATTATGTATTAGAAAGTAGAAGCTGTTATGTTGATGTTACAAACAAACACTTCAATTATTTACTATTATATATGTCATAAAATGTGTTATTATGACGACATATTAAGAGAGCATAGTCTGATGTGATTCTCTTTGACTGTATCACTTAGAGCAGAAAGCAAAATGAATACAACGTATTGTTGTACATTTATTAATTTTTTTAACATTTCAATTTAGTAATTGGCTCTTGAACTACATGCTTTGTAATGTAAAATGTTTTGAGCACCGCTAACGAAGTGACCCGGTATAAAATAAAATCCATTATGCACTTGATAAGCCAAGCTCGAGCGCCAAGTTTTAGCTTATTTTGTATGCATTAATTTTCCCTGTATCGCTCTCTTCTTAGTTCTGTTTTTTATAAAGATTTATTACCACGTTATAATGGAGAAGTATGACAAAAATATTTTTTGGAAGTGATTCAGAAAATATTAATTGTTGAAATTATATGTGTTACTCGTAGGTTTAGATCTGGAGGGCCTGACGAAAGGTGAGTGTGACTAAGATGAGGCCAAGTGATATATTTCGATATATGATATAGTTCGTGAGTCTTCAATTAAGTCATTTTTAGTAGCACATTGGTATTGGGAAGTGCTATGGCTTTGAAGAGTACGTAAAGCTGTCGTGCTGTGACTGACCTCCCCTCGAGTTTTAAACCATCGTCCTATTGAACTTTGAGAAATGATTCGAACATGAAAATATCAGAGGTGCTACACCAGGGATTCGAACCAGCTTCACTCACTTTTCCAAGAGAGCGCTTCACTACTGGGCTACCCTTTTAGCAAATTTTCCTACTTGCAGAAGTTACTCCAAGTCTATTTGTATTACTAAATGTCATCAAATATTCTTACTTATTATAACTTAAATATATTTATAGTAAAAGTATGATTTTAATTAAAATATTTCACTTTTAAATATTACACTTTAGGTACTAAATTTTACTTTTGAATTTAAAATGAGAAGTTTAAATTTTACACTTTCAGAAAAGCTAATTTCAAAAGTTCAAGGGCATAAGTAATTACCGTTCATAAAATTACCTTTACAGCAGTAAAGATAAAAGAAAAAACGAATATTTAATTTTTTGACCGACTTCAAGAACGGGGAGTTACTGAATTTTGGTGTATGTTTATTTGCATTTAGACGATACGTTTGGCTGAGTTTGTAGTGAACCTACTTACTACTACTGTACCAGCAGTCGTGGGTTCAAGTCCCGTTGAGGGCATTCATGTATGTGATGATAATAATAACAATAACAATCATTATGATTTTCTTATGCTTTGTTAAATCATAAGTTTCTAAAAACCCGAGACTTTTCTAAGTAAAATTATATATGTATGTATGTATATTTAAAATACTAACTGTACGAGTAACTTAAAACTTTATAGAAAACTTACGCAGTTAACAAAATCCCGACCGATGAGAACGACATGGCACCAATCGCCCAAGCAGAATCGGGCCTTAGGTAGGCCTCTGGGATAGACTTGCATTCCGTCCGGGTGGGGTTCGGGAGAGTGCCTCGCGGACACACTATGCACGTTGTTTCAGAATCTGGCGAACGAATCTGTACACACATAAAAATATATTTAATCTAAGTTAATTTTTTTTTATTTCTAATAACAAAAAAACAAAAACCGACTTCCAAACTTAATAAATCTAAACTAAAAAGTAGAAAATAATACTTTTAAGGACTTTGTTAATTTTGGAGTCGGTGCCAGCCAGGTATTTTGATTATGTTTACAAATTGATAGATTAATCAAATATGTATCTATTTAGGGTTATTTTGCTTTGGCTTTTTAAAAATAATTTATTTTTAAATTTTTAGCGGAAAGTAGATACGTATTGTGTTAATGACTATAAAAATTTACCTTCTATTATGAGGTAAACCTAATAGCCTGAAAGTATACAACCATCGGTCCATAATTGCGTATTATATTGAAAATTTTCTTTAAACTGCTAACCGTTGAGGAGTTGTACCTTCCATCATCAGTTACGGTACGTGACTCAAATATCCATATAGCCTATAAAAGATTCGGCCGAGCATCGTTAATTTGCTCCTAAGAATTGAAGAGTTCCGATACTTTGTCATGGATCCCATCATCAGAACCAAACTCTCATCAAACTACCCTTGAAGCATATACTTTCCATTAAAAAAAGAATCATCGAAATCGGTTGGCGTGATATTGAGTTATTCGTCCATTTGTCGCGCAAATACTTAATGCAAATTTGAGACTTTTATGGTTTTCTCATGGATGCCATTGTCAGAACTCGAAAATATTAAAATGGGACCACATGGGAAGCACTACCTTTCAAATAAAAAAAGAATCATCAAAATCGGTTCACCCAGTTCAAAGTTATGAGCTAACAAACTTAAAAAAAAAAAAAAATTACAGACGAATTGATAACCTCCTCCTTTTGGAAGTCGGTTGATAAAATAAAAGTAGCTTCAGTCACTCGTTATAACATTAGCTATCCGCGAGTGAAAGCCCTATCAAATTCGGTCCAGCCGTTTCAGAGATTAGCTGGAAGAAACAGACAGATAGATAGACAAAAAAATATAAAATTGTTTTTTTAATGTAAGCACCGTATATACTTTTAAATGCAGTCAGTGAAAAGCTGTTTAATTTGAAAATTAAAAACAGATAACTTCAATGTACTAATACTTGAAATTCTATATAAGACTACCATTTCGGAGCCTTTTGGTCAACGTTTAGAATGAAAACAGCAATCATGGTCGCGATGTAGACTAAGGTTATAGACGTCTGAAAAGTTATTTTATAGGTGTTACAATGTTTTATTGTTGCGAGCGAAGCCGCGGGTTCCGCTAGTTATATACTAAAAATCTACCTCGAGAACCACTCTATCCATTGGTCAAAACAGCATGACAATCGGTGCAGTAGTTTTTGAGTTTATCGCGAACATACAGACAGACGCGGCGGAGGACTTTGTTTTATAATATGCAGTGAAGATTTAAATTTAAAATCAGTTTTTTAGTAACTCTATTATTTATTAGTTATCAAACCTCAATAACTCAAGTTTAAAAAAAATTCTAGCAGCTATTGAAGCTACTCGTATATATTAATACTTACAAAGTTAAATTAGTTTAAAATTAGGTTTAACTTAACTTCTAAGATCACTTGCATAGTTTCAAGTGAAGCTATTAGTACTAAAGTGTACAAAATTTAAAGAATGTAAGTACCTACTACCTAGATATACTTAATGTATACAAATATTATGAGTGATGTGTTCATTTCACATTATAGTTGAGTAATAATTCTATGTCATTTTTAGCATTAATTATGGGGTGGAGAGTTCAACATTTTTTAAAAATGGAATATAGTGTGCAACTAAATTTTAAGGTCCATTACTAAAAATTGTATAAAATATAACCCTATATTTTAAATGAAATTAAACTTTACGTGCAGCACAGTTAAATCTGACACTTTGTTCTGATTAATAAATCTTAATCGTTAATAATTCGTTAAATATGAACGGTTTTATTAAATATGCTTTAAATATTAATAGGTAATTCCAAATACGTACGTAATACCAAGTGGCTGCCAATATCAAGGTATTTAGTTAAGATGAGCCCCTTAAGTCTATGGAGATCTCTTTAAACAATGGGGTCGTAATTGTCTATATAATTCAATGAATAATAATGAGGGATTGTGGTTTGTTTTGGCAGGTAAAGTTTGGAGACTATTAGTGATAACATTAATTTATATCATCATAGAACTGTATTTGAATAAAGTTACAGACTATAACGTCAATTCGAAAGTTAATTGTATTAAAACGTTTAGTTATGAAAAGAAATTATGGAAAATACTGTTAGAGAAGAAATTATGACAATCTGCATGTCTGAGAGAACCTAGCAAGTTTGGCCAGTGAGGTGGACTATGGCCTGATCCCCTCGTATTGAAGGAAGGTCCGTGCCCAGTAGTGGGACGTTAAAAAGGGCTGATAATATATATCAAACTATGGAAAATACTCAGTAAGACAACCAAGACTTCGTTTTAAAAATTACATTATCTATGATAGTACGTAGTAGACTTATTGAAAATTTAAATGGGTTATAGTACAGAAAAATTGACGTTTTTTTAGCTCAACCATGCAGTAAGTGACCCTACACCTTATAAAAAGAGAAATTGGATCGGAAATTTAGTACGAGGTTAAATTCCTTTTTTAACTGTACTGTACTGTAATAATCATATTGTAATGTATATAAAATAATACACTACGGTATTAGTAGCTCGCTTAGTAATAATACAGTACCTAAGTGTAAAAAAATACTCTTTTCAGTTGATATTACACAGAGTGACGTGACATCTTACAAAAAAAAGTTTCGTTCAAAACATTTAGGTACCTACCTAGGAATGAAGTCAAAAGCCATTGCTAATCGGGTGCTTAAGTGCAGGGTTTTGAAGCGAATTAAAAGTCTGTTTTACACCACACACTCCGGTTTTATGTTTTTAATCTTTGGGTAAGCAATAACTATAAAGTTAAATACATCTGTGATACTTTGTTGTATTGAATAAATAAACATTTTTATTATTTAGAGATGATTGTTTCACTGAATGTGGAAATTTAGTAAACTGTACTAACTATTTTTGTAGTTTTATTTCGTACTTTATAAGTTTTGCATTATTAAATTATCATATTCTAGCGATTATCCATAGCGTCGCTTGGGTTTGCCCCTGGGTAAGTACGTTTTAATTTTTTTAGGGTACCCTAATTGATTTACTAAAATAAAAACAGCCTATGTTACTTCTTATAACATTAGCCGGCCAGTGAATGTCCTGTCAAAATGTTTCCAGCCGTTTCGGAGATAAGCCAGAACAAATGGGCAGACAGACTAAAATTATTAAATTTGTGTTTTTCTTATAAGTACCATATGCAATTAGAAAAAAAGCTGTCATTTTGTTATACTAAAACATTTATAGTCATTTACCTGTGTAAATAAAATAAAATATAATAATTAAGATCATATTCCACGAATAATTTCCATAAAAAGTACCTCAAAACTAACACTAAAAAGTAAAAATTTACTAATTTACACTGTAAGTTTGTCTGTCAGTATAGTTGTCTAATCAAACTTTCTTTTCTTAGCAAAATACATATTATTATGTTATATACAGGGTGGAAGAGACGAACGCTTCTTCGACATTTCCTACATTTGCTCCATCCTGTATATTGTTGTAAATAGACAGATTGTTATCGGATCAGTAAATTCAATGAACATAATCGACATTCTGAGGTTGCTTTAGAGTAAAGGTCATATCGATTGACTGAGTTAATTGAAACCAAGAAATTACAACGTACTATAATATATTATACGAGAATTCACTCACGTATGTAATGTTAATAAATATTGTAGCTTTAAGCTTCAGTCAAATTTATATAACTTTTGACAGTTACAAAGTGTAAATAACAACGAAAAGTCTTCACAAGCTTTTATATATATTAATGTTTGTTCAATGGTCATAGTGACCATAATTATTTTTGAAACTTTAAGGAGAATACATTATCTATACATACATATTATAATAAAATTCTAACTTAGTCAAATCTGTACTAAATATTTTTAGAATTTTTGTCTGTCTGTCTGTGACCGCATCACCAGAAAACCACTTGACCGATTTTGATGAAATTTGTTATGATGATAGCTGGTTATCTGAGTCAGAATATAGGATACTTTTTACTGCTGGAAAATATCTCATTTCTGAGAAATCCCTTAACCGTTAAAACCGACTGTAAAGCATCACATTGTATGTGAAATCTGAGAATTTAGTTAATGGTCTTTAAAACACGGGCGGAGCCGCGGGAAATGCTAGTATATGAATATATTTTTTATATCAAAACTATGTATTTCGTTTTCTTTTCAATAATTATCAAACAAAAACAATACAGAAGATAAAATTGATAAACAAAGGAGAAAACATTTCCTGAAACATTTCCTACATCATATTTCAATATTTTCTAACCGGAAGCTCGTCTGTAAGAAATCGCTAATAAGGGATAAAACCGCCTTTTTATTTCAGGTCGTGTAAGTTATTTTGCTGTATACAATAAAGAATATAAGTAATTTCTGAGTAACACAAAAAGGTATACTAACAACAAAATAACTTACAATCATAATTGGGTGTTTTTAGTCACAATTATGGAGTAATCACCCTTAAAGTACAAATTTATTACAAACTAGGTTTAACGTCAGCGAAGCCACGGGTTCTACTTGTTAAGCTAAATAAATTTTCTAAAATGTAATCTCCTCCTTTTTTGAAGTAGGTTAAAAAGTAGCTTAAGTAACTCCTTACATCATATCATCATAGCTATCTGCCAGTGAAAGTCCCGTCAAAATCGGTCCAGCCGTTTCAGAGATTACCCGGAACAAACAGACAGACAGACAAAAATTTTAAAAATTGGTTTTTTGTTGTTAGAATCGTATATACTTTCATATGCATTTAGTGAAAAGCTATTAACTTGAAATTAAAAACAGACACTTCAATTTTATTTATATGTATAAATTTATAGATTTATGATACTACCCTTTAAGGCGGTTAATACAACATTATAGTCAGTGAGTAACCGTAAAGTTACCTCATATTGGGTACAGTTAAAGCAATGCCAGCAACAGCTCTCGCCCTCCACGTACTGCTTGGCTTGCCCCAGCTCGCACTCCGCGCTGCAAACGGACTCGGGCGGCCGACGCTCCCCCCACTTGAACTGGATATCTGTATAAATATAGTAAATATATTTAAATATATACTTGCTTCACTCGGATTATTCCGTTTTAATTGCTTTAAGCGGAAGCTTATTCTTTTTCAAAAATATAAGTAACCTAAGTTACTGCTTATGACTTCAGCTATCTGTCAGTAAAAGTCCCGTTAAAATCAGTCAAGCCCGTTCAGAAATCAGTCGAAATAAACAAACATACAGTTGTACTAAATAGTAATTTATTGTACTTTTATATTATGTACTATTTGAACAAATATTTTTTCATTCCATGTGCCTTTAAATATTATAATTTTACTCGTAAGGTTATTAACATTATAAACTTCTTGTATTTGAGTAATAAGTAACCAGATCAGGTAGAGCAGGCACGTGGATAAGGACTGATCAAATTCTATATTAAGTTTCCTAATTGTGAAGTTAACTCGCCCTATCCGTTACCAGAATTTTAATTTGGGCGTGTGCTGCGTAGGCCGCCATAACTTCGTAAGGTCGTTCGGAGTAAAATTAATCCGAGAGCGCTTTCAAAGTTTTCTTTAAAATATTATATAATATTTAAAAGCAACCATATACATAATTTTTTTTTAAATTCTTTACGAAGATTTTGGTGATATAAGTTATCTATTTTAAAATTAGTGTTATATTTTATTTAAGAAAAAGCTAAACCGGCTTCAAAACTTCTATAAAAATGAGATGTTCCACCTAAACAGGTTGATCCAGATAACAAGTCACCATCATACCTACTAAAATTTCATCAAAATCTGAAGTTTTTTCATGATGGAGTCACAGATTGACAGACATACCGGAAAAAAAACTAAAATCTTTGAATTTGCCCTCTGTATTGATAAAAAGGACTATTTCAAAAATACTTTCTAAAAAATAATTAATTATTAGAATTAGAATTTAATTATAGTTAGGTATACTCGTAGATATAAAACAACCGTGTCAATTAGATGTTGGGTAGCTTTTATAATTTACTTGCTTATTCCACTGATGTACGCGACATGGGAATCAGATGGTTGAAAAAAGTGTCAATAGGCCAATTTATTCATGCTCTCGATGTCTTTCGGGATCACATAGTTCACGAAGCCATATTTTCGATGTCACTGAATTCTCTTTTATATTCAACTGAAGTAATACGTGAGCTATATCTATTCAAATAGTAGGTTTTATAGATACAATATATATTGCATTTTAATTTGTTAATGTATTTGACTGAACGAATATTTTATGAGCGTTCATTTCTAACATGACTACCTCTTGCATTACAGTGAAGGAAAACATTGTGAGGAAACCTGCATGTCTGAGAAAACTTAGCTGTTTTCGAAAGTCATGTGAAATCCGCCCGAATTTAATTTGGTCAATACCTTAGACTAATAATACCTAGACTGATAGTTTCATACATAATTCCGCTCAATATTGAAGTAGCATTAGTATGAATGTGTGCGTAAGTGTCACGTAATTGCAACCGAAGTTGTACGTATGTAGTTGTGTAATTTGACAATTGACATTGACACGACGGGAAACGTATCTAGCCATATCTCGAAATCTAGCCAAAAAAAGTGGTTACAATTCGCTTGGACCTACACTCCATCTAGGTGTTATATATCTATGGTCAATACAATATGTTGGGACATTATTACAACAGCGCCATCTAATTCCGCAGTAAGCTACGTAACGTGCTTGTGTTGCCGGTTGCGGATACCAGATAGTTGATATACTACACATGTTCATTTTAAATACATACATATTATAAATATAAACACCCATGACTGGAGTAAAAACGCTCACGCTATTAAACACACACTAAACAAATCGAGCAGATTCGTAGGTAAATGTTAGTCTTAAAACTGAATATCTGTGAAGTCACAGATCAATTTAAGCATGAAGAACAAGCAAGATATTCACTTATTTACTAATAGACGTTTAAATTGATAATGTTACTGTAGGAAATAAATATAACTTACCATCTAAATTCAGTTGTAGTTCCCCCTCAATGTACTGGCCGACTTTGACCCAGTGGTACACCCCTCTGGAAACCTGCTTGAAATGCAGGATATTATACCTCGCGGGACCGTCGCCGTTGCTGTCGAAGAAAAACTCATCCCCGCTTAGACCTGAGCAAAATGAATAATAAGGCAATTATGAAAATGGCAAGAATGTAAGCTAAAATCATTTTAAAACTTATTTAAACCTAAATAAATAACAAAAAAGTAGTTATGCCTTTTATCAAAAAAAACGTCTAATAAAGCATGGAGTAGAATATAATTATAATTCTTGATATGATTCGTTTGAATAGCTTAGTCTCAATAAAAAGATTATTATCTAATAATAATAAAATAGGTATTAATCTTTAAATAAAAAAAATATTGTCAATCTTTCTTCTTTCTTTTTTCTTCTCAATCAAATTTTTTATCAAGCAAGTACAAACATTCAATAACTTAGCTTTAAATTTTCTACATAGATACCTGAATACAAAAGTCGCATCGAAATGCCGCAATCACATTAAACTGAACGTTGCATTTTTAACTCGAAAGTTAACTACTCTACGTAGTAACACTTCTTAAAAGTTATAGTACAGGTTGTAAAAGCTAACAAGTTGAAGTAGCTCTTAAGCACTTGAAGAGCACTTAGACCAACTATAGTTGTAAAAAAGAATCCTCCAAGAAACTTTGTAAAGGGATTTTCCTCTTTAGAGGTATCAAAAGCTTAAAATCTATTATAGATACGGTTATTGATAGACTTAATTCTTGCGAATAAGATAAACTGATATGAGTTTCACAACATTTGTAATGAATGTATTCGGATTATTATAATATAATATATTATGCAATAGTTTGTATGAAGACGTAAGTATGAATTAGCATCGGCATTGATAAAGACACTGAGTGTGAGTGAGAGAGAGAAACAGACATAGAAAGAGAGAAAGATACGACAAGATATATCCGAAGCAAGGGCTGGTAGCTCTCATTATACTTCATAATATTTTACATCAGTTTAAAAAACTAATCAAAAATCTCACCAGTGAACCGGACTTTTCTTAAAAAGCGAAGCAGCTCTGCGCCGCTAGCTGGTCGCATGGCATCGCACAGTCCTCGTTTTCCACCGCACACTTCGCCATGCATATCCCTGTTGATAAGTATAAATTAAGTATACAGAAACAACAGATTTATTTTGATAGAATGTCGAATATTGATTAGAAACGGCTATGTAATGTACCCAATAACTAAAAAGGTTGCTTAAATCAAGATAAAGTTTGTACCAACTTGTTGTTGTTGTTAGCGATAAATAAACGAATTAAAAAAAAAAAACAATTAATTTCACAAAAACATAGTATCAAATTGTGACTTAATTCATACAGAATTCTGGTTTATGTGCTTACGTATAATTTTTAAATAGATTCACAATATTTTTTAATAATTATGGTAGCGAAGAAAATTGTTTAAATTTAAGAGTAGCTTTTAAAAAATGTTGAGTTCCTTTTAAATTTTTTTGTGTTTTTATAAGTTAAATTTTTCTTTTCAATTTTAAGTCTCTATCAAAGATTCTTTATCATGGTATAAATATAAATAAAATTGCACACACTCACAGTGAGTATTAGCCCTCAAGTGACAATCATAGAGCTTTAAGTTTATTCATTTTAGCTAAGCTTTCGATTTGTCATATTCATATTAACTTTTAGATTTTTGTATATATTTTAGTCACTCAAAGAGATCAAAACATATTATATCAAAAACTAGCATTTCCCGCGGCTCCGCCCGCGTTTTAAGGACCGGAATTTAAATTCTTAGATTTCACATACCGCGTGATGTTTTACAGTCCATTTAATAACGGTTACTTGAGATTCCTCAAAAATGAGATATTTTTTAGCTATAAAAAGTATCCTATATCCTGATCAGGATAACCAGCTATCCTCAACCAAATTTCATCACAATATGTCCAGTGGTTTTCTCGTGATGCGGTCACAGACAGACAGACAGACAAAAATTCTAGGAACTATAGATTCGGCCTCTGTATCGATAATAATTAGTATTCCAATAAGAATTTCCGAAAAATATTCAATGTACAGATTCAACTAAGTTACAACTTTATTATATGTATAGATATCATCAACACATGTATTGATACCAATCCACATCCTCCCTCGCAATGATACCTGCTGTTCAAAATGGCAAGCCAATAGTCGTCATTATGCGAATTTCATCAATAAAATTGAACATTTGAAAATTCGCAATTGAATCATAAACTTGTATCTGCTCGTATCTATCAGACACAGATCACTTGTTGATTGATTGGTTTGTATTTCAACCGGATATCCTATTCTATGTCCAATTGACGTCCACTTATTTTTTAACCGATTTCGAAAAGCGTGTGTTGTTTTGTGTGTCTTTTTAAGAGGTATGACCAATTCAATCACTTTTAAGATATTTTGAATTACCTACTTTGAAGAAAACTATTCATTCTTCATAGTGTCATATAGGATTTTAAAGAGATGTTAAAATAACTGCTTCCTATAAGTTATAACTTAAAAAAATATGTATTTATGTCTAGTTATGAACATTAACTTGTTTTTAAATGGTTTTCTAGAATATGTCGAACATTATACAAATGTGACTTCATTAAATTTAGTTTGTTTTTATACTCGAAATATCGATAATATAGATTATAGTTAACATTTGTCGAAATCGACACTAAATTAATTTATCTTGTACCTGATCCATGGGGATTATATGAGATGTGAAACATGTTCCATCCTCGGTTTAGCACTTGGTCATGTTCCTTGTGAACATGAAGCTTAATGTAATTCTAATTGCATTATGTAGGTTTTAAGCTGATATCGTGAAATCTCTAGAAAATATAGCTTGCTGTATATACTTGCTTTTGTAAATGCATAGGTGAAGTGGCTAGCATGTAAAATCGCAGATTCGAAGGTCCTGGGTTTGCGTCCTGAGTCAGACCAAGTTGCTAATTAGTTTTACCCCTATAAACCCCTGTCACTTGGAGACCTGTAAAGTTATTAATCCTGCACCTTAAATCTCACCGATCGTCGTAGTATATACGAGTATCAGTGTGCATTGTATCTGGGCTAACTCTTATGCACCACAATATCATCTCCTGCGCAGATTGCTAATGTCGGTGAGGTTGGCTGTTCAAAATCGGATGGGAAGACATCATTCAAATTCAAATTTCAAATTCAAATTTATTTATTATTTTACAAATACAAAATAATCATTATTATACAGATCCGAGACGCTCGTACTAAGTGACACTTGTATTACGAGCGTCTTGCCTTCCATATTGAACAATATAACTTAACAAAAGCATAAATTTCATTTACATTATTAAGAAAACATGCATCAGTATTTATAAAAGATAAAATATAATAATATCTAATAAAAAATATAACAATGATGATATGTATTAAATATAATTTATGAATTAGTGTGCGTATGTGTGCACACACACACAAACACACTCTCACAGTGTGTTCGTGTGTGTGTGTGTGTGTGTGTGTGTGTGTGTGTGTGTGTGTGTGTGTGTGTGAGAGAGAGAGAGAGAGAGGGAGTGAGGGAGTGTGTAGGTATTATAAACATTACAATTTATGTTAGGGATTTTAATAGGTCTTCCGTTTCATCATAGGTAAGGCTCTTAAGCCATATAGTAAGAATATTTTTTGCTATAGGGCGGGACTTGGAACTAATATTTATTATTTTATTTATCTTATTATATAAATGAGAACCCATTATACTACTTTGTCTTCCAGCCAGAGCAGTTCTAAATTTTTTTACCTCACAAACATTCCTTGTAGTTCGCTTTTGCTGTTGTTGGGAGTTAGGGATAATAGTTGCATGACATCGTAAAGAAAGGCTTAGAATGTAGAGTTGTCTTACAGTTAAAACCGAGCATTCCTTGTACACAAGGGTAGTAGGGTAAGTTAAATTCTTATGAATAATACTTTTTAGAATGGCTCTTTGTGCCCTTTCTAAGGGAAGCAGATGTGATCCATGCGAGCCACCCCATGTACAGATGGCGTAGGACAGTAATGATTGGATCAGACCGAAGTACGTGGTCATCAACGTTTCTTTATCTGCAATAGATACAATTTTCTTAAAGACATACATCATTTTTCTCACTCTTTGCACCAGAATATGAATATGTTTTTTCCAGGTAAGCAAGTTATCCAAAGTTATCCCTAAATATTTAGTCTCTGAGACACCGGTAATTTCCGGACATAAGCAGTCATGGTTTAGACCATTGTGAACTTTTAGATGAATTTGATGTAGTGGTTGGTCACTTTTACAGGCAGAGAAGGTGATAAAGTTAGTTTTAAGTAAGTTTAATGTTAGCAGATTTTTTGTGAGCCATTCATTTACAGTGCTGATCGCGAGTTCAGCATGGATGCGCACACTTTCCCAGTCCTTCCCAGAAGTAAGCAAAACTGTATCATCTGCGTATGTTACAATTTTGGTGTTCGGTATAGACAAATTACAGAGAGTATTTATGTAAATAAGGAAAAGAGTAGGCCCGAGTACGCTTCCCTGCGGGACACCGTAGCTTATCCACTCGTCATCAATGAGATATGAACCAATTTTCACTCTCTGTGTTCGATTAGATAGATAGTCTTTGAATAGACGCAAGGCGTTGCCTCTAACGCCAACACTCTCCAACCTTCTCAAGAGAATTGGAATAGAAACTGTATCGAAAGCTTTTTTGAGATCTAAGATGATTGCGATAGTTTTCTTTTTAGCTTCAATATTGTCAACTATACCATTTACTAAGGTGATAATAGCATCTTCTGTGGAAAAACCTTTTCTAAATCCAAACTGTTTATCAGAGATAATCTTATACTTTTCTAGATATTTTTTTTAGACGTATGTTAATTAGCTTTTCAAATATTTTTGATAAAATGGTTAGTACAGAAATAGGTCTATAATTAGTTATTTTGTCCCTTTCACCATTTTTAAACACTGGATGAATTATGGCTTTTTTAAATGCGTGTGGAAAGATCACTCAGGGTGAGTGAAGGATATGTTAAAAATATGTTTTAGACATGGAATAATTAAGTACCTGATAGACTTAATTACATTAACTGGGATACCGTCCCAACCGTCATTATAAATGCGATAGTTTGTTTGTATGTAGGAACGTTTCCAAGTTTATGATAACTTAAGCTACTATCATTTGGAATAACATAGGCTATATTTTGGTCAAAAAGTGAAATATACATCGCAAAAAACATTAGTGTATTATGAACGATGTACATATAAGAAAACAAACAAATGTTTAGATACAGCAGTAGTTCACAGTATAAATTTGTTATTAGCTAGGGCCGACCTCGGCACCACACCAAAAAAAAAATAACATTATTATTTTGGTGATGTCAACATTGGATGGTGGTCTACCATATTTTAGCATGTTATATTGCAAGCACTATTACAAAACTTAAAGTAAAAGCAATAGTTGAAAATTATATAGATTCACTTCCTTATTATTTCATTAGGAATTGCATCGCTAGCATCCTAAAATCGCGTGCGAATGTACCATTAGCAAACTCCAGAATATTCTCTCTAAATTTCGCGTTTGTAGGTTTAGTTTATTCAACTGTACTTTCATATTTAATTAAAGCACTTTATTCTACTAAAATAGAATAAAGTAGCGGTTATCACTTTAATATTACAGTAACTATTTTAAATGTTACACGAAATTACTCGTTAAGTTTTTAAAACCTGAGAGTGTGTTAGAATAAGTAATGGTAAAAATAAAGATAAATAAAGTATGTTTGAGAGCGAGAGAAGAACAAAGAGAGATAGGGAGAAAGAAAGAGGAACAAAGTGAGAAAACTCGTAAGAGCTAAATTTAGATCGATAATAAACCTAAAGTAAGGATTTCACAACTGATTGATTTTTTAAAATTATTTTTAATAACCTAACCCTATAATTTAATTAAGTAAACGTATTGGCAGTCTCACCGCAACATAACCTAACAGGTGTACCACCTTTGAGCTCGTACGTTAATTAACGGATCTCTCTCAACGGTTTGGGAGAGCAAATATTTCATATTGACCTTGTTTTAAGTGTACTCGGAGGTTTAGGCTGGAAGTTGTTTGCACAGCTAAGTGGCAAGTGCCACTGAAATGTAGTAGAATTGAATCTTCAAAGTTTTACACTTTCCTATAAATATTTAATTATTCAATGTAATTTAGTTTATATTCATGTAATTCACCACATATTCACTATTCTTGTTACTGAAACTTTGACAATATGAACTTTAAAATAGTTTGTAGTACATAAAATAAAATACTTTCAAACAGACTTGTGAGAGCCTTAGACCTCCCTAATCCGGCCCTGTCGCAAAATCCGTCTTAGCTGACGTCTATTATCTATAAACTTTTTCGATATTTAATGATGAGTGACTGAAGTGATGTTTCGTCTTACATATTAAGATCTGTGCCAAATTTCATCCAAATCTGTCAAGTCGTTTTGGCTTAATAAAGTAACAAACATATATACATTCACAATTATGATAGTAGTAAGATTTCAAGTATAAAGTGCATTTTTTATTTACAAAGCATTTGAATGCCTAAGAATTCCTTAGATTTTTTTAAATATACTCTCGTATATGAAACAGCTTTAAAGAAGGTCTGATTTGATATTGTCTCGTGTTGTACTAAGTTCTAAAACATTTAATAGCGCCTCTTTTAACTGAATCCTTACAAGCTACTATATTTTAAATTAAAATAGAGTTTTTATAAGGTAGCTTCATCAAGAGTTAAATGTACATTAGAAATGGTCAATTTTCTTCTGAAAACCATTTTTTTTTGTAATTTACAAAATCAGGTAGTAAAAATATACAAGTTAAATTTTTTTTTGTGTAAAAGTTTGAGCCGAGAGAAAAAGATAACTTGTATAAAAATAGCAGACCGCAGTAGTTCTACTCAAATTTAATCTATTACTCTCAAATATTGCGTCATTTCAAATTACAAAATCGTTTACTGCGCAACCTCAATCAGTGTGCACGGTCACAGAAAACCTCATTATGGTAGGATTTTTCCACTCAGTAAATGTAACTTACACAAATATGATTAAAAAGAATAGAGTTTATGTAAACATCAAGTTTGTTAACTTTAAAGTTTAGTAATTTTGCTTTAATGTCTATTTTACTTTTTCTCTGTTACAGTACTTCAAATTTGTACCGAAAATTACTATCAATACATAACTATAGGCCTATTTTTTACTTCTATCAAGAAAATCCGGTGAACGACATAAGCTCGTGGATAACGAATATCTGGGTCCTTTTTATACGGAACCCTAAAATTTCTTTTAATATTAATCATCAAGTCAATTCTATTCTATACAGTGAAGACCCTGTTTCCCGTTTAGTTCATTTTCAATTTACTTCTTTTCATCAACTTCAGTGTAATTCATGAAGTGAAATGTCGCTTGCGTGACCTCGTTGCATTCATCTAAAATTACTGTCCCACTTTATATACAATCAAATATCTTGATGATATTTTTCTTTTAAAAGATCTTTTTTAAATGTTCGCTAAATGCAGTCGCATTTTAATCCACTCTTTATGTATAAAACGAAAATGTTCCTACCTTATAGTACCAGTTATAACAAACCAGTAACCAGATATAACAAAAGCAAGTCTTTTTTATCCTTAGGAAATAAACAGGTGTTTATGTGGGGTTCACCGGCAACCCAGTAAACTCAAGCACCCATCTTCTGTCTCAATGTGGCTTCGCTCGTTCGCTTGAATGATTTCAACCACGACGCCCCGACGACGGCCCGGCAACTCTGCCGACCACGCAGCCAAAGTGAACTGTGGAGTAACCCTACTCCACAGTTCACTTTGCTATCAGAGAAGTACCAGGAGCAACGCGCATGACACACCGCCCGCGTAAGCTCTCCAGCGCGTTTCTTGGCTTCGCGCCTGGCTGGCTTGCCGGATGCTACTGAACCTCCTCATCTTGACAAGGTCAACACACGTTGGTTAATATAACAAGTTCGAGAAAGCTTAGAAAACTTTGTACATTAGGCTTTTTATAGCGAGTAGCAACGAAACCCCCAAGAAGAAACCATTTCACTATGAAAAAACTGCTACATAATTTTTTTACTACTAATGCTCGCCGGCGATATTAAACCAAAATTAATATTGTAAAAAATTTGAAACCCACACGAACATAAATATTGAATGAAATTAACCTTCGTGTATAAATAAATAACTTTTTCCACATTTTTATAATTGATAACATGATGATGACGATTTTTTGTTCCGCTCGACAAAAAAAAAAGAAAAAGGTACTGAGCTGTTATTTTTGCCTATTTATATATAATACAGATTTTATTATTCCGACATGAATATAGTCCGCCAAGAATATGACAAACAGGATATATAACGTTAGCAAATAAAAGGTTTTCTGACTGAAAATAACGTTCCCAGAAGGAAGAAAATCTTCAAAGGCGGTATGTTAAATATTTATGTGGTAACATCACGTTTTATATTAAATGTAATGCTAACATCGCGAGAGGAATTAATTCAATGTATTTTGTGAACTTCAAGTCAGCGAACTGAGTAATTTCATTACTTAGAGTTAGATTTCATATCAAATTGTACTAATAAATCCTTGCTTTAGTAAAATAAATGGAAATGTGTGTTTGTTTGTGCAATTTCAATGCGGTAACGTAGCAACAAATCAATGTCTTCAAGGCGAGAGTGAATGGCTACTGAATAAGTGCGACTCCATCTACGACTGCGTTACCACTTACCATCAGGATGAACGTTGTCAAGCACTAATTCTGTGTAAAAATAGTGAATAAAAATAAATAAATATTTAGGTACTATATAATTATTAGTATCTTTACCTAGTACTTCGGTTCATTACCATTTATTTTCTCCTAAAAAACATTAAGTATTATTGGGAAAATTTTATTAAATTAGTCATTAATATCGATATGTTTGTATGTTTGTTTGTCTATCTGTTTGTGACCGCATCACAAGACCATCAGTTGACAGATTTTGATGAAATTTAATATGATAAAAGCTACAGGTCACCCAGGTATATATAAGACGCTCTTTATTGCGAGAAAATGTCTAATTTCTTAAAAATCTTTCATATAACCGTTACAATTATAAACGCTGCGAAAGGATGGTCTTCCAATTACACGTTATTATTCATTAAATAATATGTATTCGTTTATTCATTAAATTATATGTATTCTTATTATAATTATTTCACAGCAAATATTCTAGCAATACTTAAAGCACTATTGATACAGCAATTATATTATAACATCTGCAATATCCGAGGTAATGAATCGAAATGTGTCACTCACTGATTAAATAGAACTTATAAAACCTTATCCCACCCATTTTAGAGCGCCCTCAGATAGTCAATACAACTCCCAATAAAGTAAATCAATAATAGAATAAAAATAGTCAATACCAGTCCATATTCATTGTGCATTAAATAAATAGAAGTTAACACTATGTATCGGGCGAGAATCCAGTACTTAGAATTAAATAAAAATTGTTAAAATCTATTTAACTTTACTGTTATATTAAATTTTCAAGTTTTGTTTTTGCATTTTTGGTTATCGTCATATCATCTCGTACTGGACACAGTCCATATCGTTTTATGTTATTGTCACTTCCGTCAGTGGTTGGCGTTTGTAAAACTTCCATTTCAGTTTGAAATCCAATAAACTACATAAATTGACAAATTCCCGAGTCTCCATATCGACTATTCGACAGTAGTTGTACGTCGGTTATGTGTATTAGCATTTTTTTTAATATCAGCTTGAAGCAATTTAATTATTACAATTACTCGTTTCTGTAACGGTCTGTTGTTAAGTAAGTATAAGCAATCAAATATATTAGGACAGTTACACACAGCATCATCGTGGTAGAATAAGACCTTTTTTTTGATTCCCTTCAAGAAGAGTGAAGGAAGGACGGTGCGCAGCAGTGAGATATATAAAAAAGTTTAAACGTTCTGAATTTCCGGAAAAAAATACATTAAATGTAAGTATCGGCTCACAATTCACAAAAATATCACTGAAAAAACAATTCGCACTAAACCAACCAATAGAAAAAAAATTATTCCTCACTCGAGTTTCTAGTACAAGTAAAGAAAAAAAAATCATTCATTCATTATAATAATAGGCAAGACATTATTATATCAGGCAAAACATTAGTATCTAGTGCATATAAATTAAGCCTTCTTATGTGCCCATTTTGAAGTCACAAACAGACGTCCTAATTTTATTTTAAGGTGTTCCATTTAGTACATTTGCATAATAATATGTTTGTTTCAGGCGTGGTTCTAAATGATAATACACTGTCTTATACAGCATAGTAATATTTGTTTTACCACATATTAACCAACCCTTATCACTGTCTAAAGAAAGAAGTACATCCTTAATATTATTATTTATAACAATTTAAATTTTGAAATTAGAGGGTAGATAAAAGGCAGAGTTTGTTCTAGAAGACAACTAAGAATGCGAAAAATAGTTACATAAAACAACAAACTGAGTACTAACAATGTAGGTAGATTTGGTCTAGTGAAAAAAGCTTGCTTAGGAAACCGAGAGAAGCGGATTCAAATCCCGGGTTTCGCACCTCTGATTTTTTCATATGCAAATTATTTCATACATAATTATAAATAAATATGTTGGGACGTTATTACAACAGCGCCATCTAGTTCCGCAGTAAGCTACGTGCTTGTGTTACGGATACCAGATAGTTGATATACTACACATATAAATTTTAAATACATACATATTATAAATATAAACACCCATGACTGGAGTACAAACATTCGTGATTAGCAAATGAATGCCCCCAGCGGGACTCGAACCCGCGACCGCTGGCGCAGAAAGTAGGGTCACTACAAACTGAGCCAAACGTGTCGTCAAAATTGATTACTACTTGCCATATATTATATTAAGGTGTAAAGGTAAATCGTTTTTTTTACCTATTTAGACTATCTACTGATTACTCAAGTTATATAAAACATTAAAATGTACGAGATGATAAAGAAACGACCTACGTGCGTACTATATTTGAAAAACGCCAAGAAAGTAGCATTAAATGAAAATGTTTATTACAAGCGCTTTGCTTATTCCCATCGGTATTCCTTTTGCCCGGGCCACACTAACGGGAAACGCCAATGATTGTCATCGCGATAATTATTGCATTAATTATTGCGTTAATAGTAGACCGTAGAGTGGCCGCTCCAACGTGTTAATTCTCGCGTTAATCTCTTTGGTACCGCCACTCGAGCTATCGCCAAACGTCAAACGGCAATGTGAATGCCGTTGTCAAATTAACGCGTCAAGTCGTGGCTACATCTACAGTAAACGTCCAGCATCGCGATAATTAACGGCATTTCCCGTTAGTGTGGCCCGGGCATTTGAGATAATCATAAATATGTATTACCAACATTAAAATATTATGTGTTTTCATAATATTTTAATGTATTACATAATGATTAATATTATTTTAAATTTTTTTGCATTATTTCAACAAGATTTTTCAAAAATTATTTCAATAAATAAATATGTTCGAACATTATTATAACAGCGCCATCTAGTTCCGTGAAAAGCTACGCAGCCTGTATTATAGATACCATATAGTTGATATACTACACATATATACATTTTAAATATACATATATTATAAATATAAAAAAAACCAATGTCTGGAATACAAACATCAGTGTTTAACTAATGAATGCCTCCAACGAGACTCAAACCCGCGACCGCTGGCGCACCAAGCAGGGTCACTACAAACTGAGCCACGTGTCGTCCAATATATAGTTATATTGACTTATTACAAAAAATAAATGTATAATGGAATGAAAAATTACAGCCGTCAGGGAAACACTATTCTAATAAAGTTGATACAAATTAATGAAAAGTACTATAATTCGATCAACTCAATTCAACAATGAAATAAAATTGCTTTCTAACTTATACTAATACATTTATTAACTTATTCAGTAACAATAAAACTGAAACGTTTGATAGTTTGATTATTACTTTTGTTGCGATATTACTTTATACTTCTTTTACAACGAAGTTAATAAGATCTTCAATATTTATCGTTTATAAAAATTCTAACAACTCGTTAGTCGAATCTCTACGTTAAATATTTTTTGGAAATTTTTATTTAAATTGTCATTACTATCAATATAGAGGTCGAATTTTTGTCTGTTTATCTGTCTGTTTGTAACTTCACGAGAAAACCACTAGACAGATTTTGATAAAATATAGTATGATGATAGCTGGATGCTCGGTTCTACTTATAAGGTACTTTTTACTGCGGGAAAATAATCTTATTTCTGTCAAATGTATTTAAGGATGATCACAAAGGGAGCGAGGGTGAGGTTTTAGTCTATCTATACAGTATTCAAGGGATTTACAAATCATTTGTACTAATATCTATCGAACCATAATTGTCTGGGCGGTATAATGGATAGCACGATATTCCGTATATCCGCAAGCCATAGATTCGAATCGTAAGTAAGGCCAAGTATAGTAATAGAGTCTCTTTTAAGGTATGAAGGAAATAAAATACCTTATATATTTCTTAGTCAAAGTATAAGCTTATTCGTAAGATCTGTAAATTCCGATAAAGCTCGGGACACTGACAGAAGAAGTCGTGGCTTTAGTAACCTTAGTTATCGATGTCAGAAGACTACACGAGCGGGCGAAGTCTTACTAGTATTTTGTCATATCGCAGCATCTCGGGTACACTGAAAAGATTTCACCTGAACAACCTTTTTCTGTTCAATGCTTCTAGTGAAAAATGGCTAAGAAAATGTTGTAAGAAACGAATACGCGTTGGAAACATACATCATACTCAAAGTGAAATTAATAATAGGTAATATAATATTTGAAAGTGCTAGGTTTTGCTTGCGACTTTGCTTACGTATTATATATCCCAGGACAGGGTTTAAGGGTAACCTTTATCCAATCTCTACGTCCGTGTCAATTTTTATCAAAATCTATTCAGCGGTTAAGGCGTAACAAGGTAACAGATAAACGTACTTTTACATTAAAATATTAGTATGTATTTAGAATTAGAAAATATAACGTAAAAGCCTATGAAGTGGAAATGTCGAAAAAAATCGAATGCCGAAATATTTTTGTTAACCTAATTATCCTCATAAATATTTATGTATATTTGCAGACATTAATATTAATGGACATTAAAGAAAAATGATTCATGAAAACTGAAAACTTTTAGAGCTCAGTAACTTGTACAGAGTACCGCTTGAAGGTGTAATGAGCGCGAATGCTTGTACAGTAACACACAATATGTTTATATTTGTAATATTTAAAATTATATATATCCATGTGTAGTGTATCAATTATCTGGTATCCATAACACCATCTCGCAACCGCTGGCACAGCAAGAGGGTCGCTATAAACTGAGCCAAACCAGACATCAATATAAAATGTATATATAATTTTAGACCAAATAAGGTCTTTACTTTTATATAAAAAAAGTTAATTAAACTTGTAAAGTTTTTGTACAATAAAATATATGTCTCACACGTTCTCAATTGATTTATTCTGCTTAATGGCTTCGTAGAGTGCCAGTTGAGCACAATTTACTTCGCCAATATCGCGAACACATTCTTGAGTGATACACAATTAAGAGATAAGGACAAAATGGGGGTAGTTTATAAAAGAAACGCTAAATAAAATATCGACTGTAGGGAATTTGTATACAAAATAATATTATTGTAACAGAGTGAGTGTGTCGACAACAATAGCTTGAATTCGGTTGCGGAGGGAACTTGACATACGTTGATTGAATTATTGCGGTGTATGTGATATTCCCTTTACATCACAAGTTTATTCATTTTCAGTTCACTTTAAATATTCATAGACTTTTTATGAACTCTTTAGTTTAACTATTTTATATTTTACTAGCTATTCCCCCGACTTCGCACGCGTTCTAAGGCAGGAAACCAAATTCTTTTCGGCGTCCCTCCCCGTTCGCCACCGTTATTAGGATATAGTAATTCGGACCAGTAGTTTCTGAGATTAGCGCGTTCAAACAAACAAACAAACAAACCAACAAACAAACTCTTCAGCTTTATAAATAGTATATAGATTTGATTTTTATACTCTTATATAATCAATGTTTGTGTAATATAGTAAATTAACCGTTATAAATTTGATAAGATGAAGACTGCAGTTGAGTATCCTACATGTTTACCTGGATAACCAGTTTTCATCATAGCCAATTTCATCAATTTCTGTGCAGTGGTTTTCTTATAATGCGGTCACATACGGACAAAAATTCTATAAACTATAAATTACGTCTCTGTATCAATACTAATAGCTTTTTAAATAAGATTTTCCAAAAATAATGTATTGATTTGATATATCATGAATATATGTACACTGAGGTAAAACGAAACTATGTCAATTCGTTTGAAGTTACTAAGTGATGACGAAGAACATTATATAACAAAATTTTTCACTAAGGACTTCATCAAGGATTTTTTTTATTACTAAAAAAATTCAAAAAGCCTTCAATACCTGTTAATAGTTTAAAAAAATCAATTATTTTTATTATGACAGTACTTACCGTTGAAGACACCCATGTAATTTAGATTGTATAGCTAAACTACACTGAAAAACTAGGAAGAATATAAGCAACCAATACATTTTCTCCCACTATTCTATAAGGTGTTTAAGTAGAACTGAGGTTCAGGCAAAACTGAGTGCCATCTTAGTGTAGCTGTTGTAATTAATTTGAGATTTTCATTAACGAAATGGACGTTTAAAATGTATTTTTCTTCTTTTTATACCTTCATTTGTGTTAGGAAAGGACTATAGAATAAACATCATAAATGTAGATAACGTTAAAGAGAATTTTCATTAATAACGTTTAATTAATATTTTTTTGTTATTTTTAATATTAAACTTTTTCCTCGCTTTTTATTTTGTTTGGATACTAGTACAGGGAAATGTTAAGATTACAAAGCGCCCGCTTTTGGTGGTTGGTCGATTGAGCTTCTAAAAGCTTTCGCACATTTGCACTTCTAGCTTTTGAGCTTACCCCTTTGAGAATTTATTTGGATTGTGTGCCTACAGAATAAAATAGCGTGTATGTTTAACTTACCTTAAATATTTTTGACCTACTTCGAAAAAGACGGTACCTAATTCATGTTCGGTTCCTGACGTTTAGAATGCTTTATATCATTGACTATTTAACTAATATCTATGACTGGAATACAATCATTTATGCTCATCACACAAAAGAAAGCACAAGCTGGACTCAAACCCGCGACCTTTTACAGCAAGTACGTCTCGTACGTACACAAACTGAGCCAAACATAATCATATCAAGGGAGAGAGTAAGAAAGAAATCGAATAAGTATAGATTTTAACTGAAACTAATATCTTCTTTCAATAATTAATGTCAACAATATAAACTAAATTGTTTAAGGTTTAAACTTTAGAACTAATAAATAAACCATCGATAGCTAGTTTGCAACACTTAACTGCAGCATTTAGCGCAAATATTATCGCGGTTGGACGCTTTACTTTAACGGTCTGTTTTAATAGTTAACTAATGGCAGAGACCAAATTATCCGTTGTTTTAATAGAGTCCACGAACATTTGGACGACACTCTTGGCTCAGTTTGTAGTGACCGTACTTGATGTGCCAGCGGTCACGGGTTCGATTCCCGCTGGGGGTATCATTTGTTGAGCATGAATGTTTGTATTCCATAAATAAATAAATAAAATAATAAATAAATAAATATGTTGGGACATTATTACAACAGCGCCATCTAGCTCCGCAGTAAGCTACGTAACGTGCTTGTGTTGCGGATACCAGATAGTTGATATACTACACTTATACTATAAATTTTAAATACATACATATTATAAATATAAACACCCATGACTGGAGTACAAACATTCGTGATTAGCAAATGAATGCCCCCAGCGGGACTCGAACCCGCGACCGCTGGCGCAGAAAGTAGGGTGGGTCACTACTAACTGAGCCAAACGTGCCGTCAGACGTCATCATACATGGGTGATTATATATGTATAAATGTTGTTTTTATATATAATAAACCCGTCAGTTTCTTTATGTTTTGTTATTACTCCACACTGAAGGCAGTATAGCCCAGTGGTGACACGGTCGATAGAGGTATCTAATAAAGTAGGTTCGGATCCCGGATCTTGCTCTAATATTTTCATGTGACAATAATTTCCAACATGATTACCACTTGTCTTACGGCGAAGAAAAACATCTTAAACAATCCTACCACTGATTGAGAAAGCCTATCAAATTTTAGCAAGACATTTCAAGTCCGGCAACCCACATACTGAAGGGAGGTTCGTGCCCAGCAGTGGGCTGAATACACTACACTGAAAAGGATAGTTGGATTAGGGTAAAATTTATTTTGGGGTATGATCTGAAGGGACGCCTGAATGAAGCTAAAGTAATTCACTTGTGTAAGATAAATTAGAGATGAAACGTTAACAAATATTAGTACTAAAGGTGCAAATTTTCATTTAGATAATGAGGAACCTTTGAGTTTAGAAATCACTGTGCTGTCAACGCACATCAGTCTGACGGTACTGACGGGTGATGCGGGTGCCTACGTCACGATTCATTTAACTTGTAGTTCATAATATTATGTATAGTATTATTTTTGTATAGCAAATACTAAATTTTGATAAATATCTGCTCGTAGCTGTGAAATCTTTATTCTGATAAGGATCTGTCAACACGTTCGGCCCAGTTTGTAGCATACCAACTTGCTAAGTTGGCAGCCCCGGGTTCGAATCCCGATGGAGGCATTTCTTTGTTGACCATGAATGTTTGTACTCCAACCATGGGAGTTTATATTTAAAATGTATGTATTTAAAGTTAAATACAAGTATGTGTAGTATATTATTAGCTATCTGGTATCCGTAACTCAAGCCTCGTAGCTTACCACGGAACTAGATGGCACTGTGTGCAATGTCCCATCATATTTATTTCATTTATTATTATTATGAATACTATAAATGAGAAAGTTTAGATTAGATGGATGTTTATTACTCAATAACGGCTGAACGGATATGGATGAAAGGCACAGATATAAATTGTGGTCTGGACAGGCTATTTTTATCCCGGCAAAATGTAGGGTGCCCATAGAACATAATTGTAATTTTTTCTTTGTCTGGGACGAACCCGAGCGAAGCGTAACTGATACCCACTATTATCAAATGAAAGTTGAGATGAATTGAGATAAGAAAAAAATGAACCATTTCGAAAAAAAATATAGCTAAGTTCCGCCTAAAGATTCGATTAAGTTGAAAAAAACGTGTGATGTCGTGGGACACCGGATAGGAACGAAGTTCCTTATTATAAAAATATTAATTTTAAGTTCTATTCGACGTATAAAGAAAATAATTATTCAGGTATACATTTTTTATTATGATTTTTTTATTGATAAAAAAAAGCAAAAACAAAGTTATCAACTTTATTTTATTTACAAACCTGACGGTGTAATTATCGAATAATATAATAATATTAACCGTCATCACGTAGACTATACATTAGAGATTAAACACTGTATAGCCATCATACAAAGACTATACATAAATAATAAAAATCTCACGTTACGGACGTTTTCTCCCGGTTAGGGTACCCCTCCGCATCGTTCCATAAGGAACTTCGTTCCAATTATAAACTTCTATATTTTATTTGTTTAACACAATTAGGTAACTTTAGAGAAAATTTCGTTTCGCTTTCGCGAAATTGTTTACGCATAGGCCAAATTTAATTAACCCATCAACGGGCGCGGGGACAATATAGATTTATAACAATTGAAAATCTATTGTGTCTCATATGTTCGCCATTGACGGGTTAAACCAATAACGCGGTTGACCCAAATGCCGTACATTTTTAAATTATTTTTGAAACACGAAACTGGTCTAATTACCTTTTCGCGTTACAGACTTTGACGCTGTCAATAGAAATGCGTATGCGAATTTTTATGCAACAAAGAATATTATGAATATTAATTGCAAGGGGATTTACGTTACATTTTAACTTTGGTACAAAACTGTTTTTATAATATTGTAATTGGGTGTTTAAACCAACTTCGATGAGAATTACGAGGCATTTTGTTATTATTTCATTGTTTCACTTTAAATCAATAAGATACAACTCAAGAATATAAGTTTACAAACAAAAATATCTAAGGGTGGTCCTTAGATATATATTTTTTCTATTCCTAAGTCATTTGGAAGTAAAAATAAAAATACTGTGGAAAAATTACACTTTGATATAGATACAATTTTCACTACTAATGAATATGTTCAATATACAAAAATTTTTTTTAGGCTTAGGTAGAAGTGTCCGAAATCCAATACAAGATAATGTGAAAATAATTAATGTTTCCGCTAAAAAAAGAAATAACTAAAACAAAAACTAACTAACTTTTAAGTTGGGACATATCACGCATTTAAACAAAATCATTGAGACTGGACAAGTAGTTTCGAAGTTCATCCCGGACCGACATCGACACAGGCATTTAGATATATTTTTAAGAAAATATTTGTAATTGAGGGTTGCATTTTTTATATATTATTTATTATTAAGAAACTGAAAATATTACGAAACAATCAAAAACGAATTTTTTTTGTGCAATCTTTTACAGACAACCTTTGGTAATAGGTTTAATGAAACCGTAAACAGGACGTTAAATTTAATATTACATATTATATATACAATATAACAATAATATGTACCTACATATTATTATGTTTCTATATAAAATAATATATATTTCTTATAATAATTATTTTAAAAGTAATTTCCTTTAGTTTCACTTCAACTTCGACTGTTCAAAGAGCGACCTAAAGGATAGCAAAAGAAAATTATTAGTGCAAAGTGTATCAAAGTACTGGCTGTGAAAGTTTTCAAGTAACTTTTTAATTTTCAGAGAATATTGCTCAACTCCTAGCTTTTTCCTTAACCTTTTATAGTTATTATACAGAAACTACCCGTTGTTTTGCAGTGGGGCATGACGACATAAGACGGTGGTTGTGGGTTTGATATCCATATGTAGAGTGGAGCAAAATGCAAGTTATATAAAAAGTAACCTTACGTTTAACTTAGCAAAGCTAGATTTACTTAAATGTTTAAAAAAACAAGTATGTATTTGTATTGAATTTGGAAACTAAGGTTAACGATTTTAAGTTTAACGATTTAGAGCTTGTAATATAAGCTTTTATTTTACAAAGGTTGTATCTATATACGGCATTCCCAAGATAAATCCAAGTCCAAAAATGTTCCTCTTGCGGATGAGAGTTAAATTTTGATTTATAAATTAAACTAGGTATTAGCCGTTATATTATATCGTTATATTATATCGTTTTACTTCAAGTTCGTTCCTAGTATAATAATATTTTTTTCTCACTCTCTCTTTTTCTCTCTCTTGTTCCGGGATAATAGTAACTTATGTGCTATTACAATCTATAATCTATATCCGAGGCAAATTCTATCCAAATACTTTTAACCGTTCTGGCATGGTTTAGTAACATTCATCCATCGATCCATCCTCCCAAACTTTCACATTTATAATATTAATGGGACTGAAAGACGCTTTTAATTCAACGAACTTGTAAGCTTTACGAGACCTAAGATCGACCCTTACAGTACAAAGTCAAGTCTTAATCATTACTTAGCGAAAATCTGCGTTATATTTAAGATTCTAACTTCGGCTAATCCATCGCATTAGTCAATGTGAGGCTTAAATACAGTTCTCAGTAGTATTCATCTAAATCAATTATAATTCAGGTAGACGACACGTTTGGATCAGTTTGTGGTGACCCTACTTTCTCCGCCAGCAGTCGCGGGTGCCGCTGGGGGCATTCATTTGTTAAACACGAATGTTTGTACGCCAGTCACATTCGTAATATGTATGTACCTATTTAAAAGTTATATACTTATGTATAGTATATCAACTATCTGGTATCCGTAACACAAGCCTCGTAGCTTACCACGGAACTAGATGGCACTGTGTGCAATAATGTCGCAACATATTTATTTATTATTTTTTTACAAACGATCGATGGTGGATATAAGGCCAAGGTATAGATTATAGTTGTTTAACATTCTACTTTTTTATCTTTCGTTCAATTTTATGGCTGAAAAAATGTCACATGGATTATTGAGATGGATTTTTTATACTGTTTCGAACATCTTTTAGATTAGGTTGTGCTTGTTACTTATTGTTCACTTGCCAATATATCCGGTAGAGAATCGTGATTAGGCTTAAATGGAAAATAATTTTAAATTGATTGACAGGTTCATTAAGTGGAAACATTTACAACCGAATCAAAATAAAAAGGACATTATAAAGAAAGAACTCGCGGAGGACAATAAATTAAAAGAATTTAATAAAAATCTTTTAAAAATATATTAAATAACAATTTATAGTTTTCACGTACAAAAATACTAACTTTATACATTTTGAAATGCTCACATGCGTCTCATCAGCCATTCCCTCTGACTTTGAGAATGTCGCAGAATTTAAATAGGACGTTCATATTATAATTGGTGCCGACATGACCTTTTATCATCACTTATATACACGTGGTAAATTCGTGGAATAAACCTGCGTGAATTTATTTGTTGCTAGCGGTTTAACCTCGGTCCGCCTAAGTTCGTCCCTAAATCGGTTTTAACGGTTAGTACAGATTTATCAGAAATCAGAAATGTTCGCCCGGATTACCAAACATCATACCGCCGCACTCATAGTCACTTAATGAACCATTAAATCGTTATTAAGTGGTGATGGTGGTTGAATGGTGATTCTTGAATTAATGGTTCATTAAGTGACTATGAGTGCGGCGGATAGAGTGATTTTAAGTTTTTCAGTGATTTTTCCGTGATGAAGCCACAGACAGACAAACAAAAAATCTAAAAGTAAAGATTTAATCTTCGTATCGATATGATAATGATTTAAATCTACTTAGAATTTTATTATATGTATAGATGATGAAAATAGGTGAACCCAAAACAGCTGTCTGATTTTTTATTGTTTTTTTACTCCTGTTTTTTTAATAATATAATAAAAAATTTTGGTGAAATCTCGACAACTAGTCTAAATGAAACTGCGAAAAGAAGGTTAAAAATATAATTATCACAAAATCGTCATATTTTACGTATATAGATTTTAAATATGTGGAACAGCACGAGAAGATCCTGTTATAATCTCTTCTGCCTTCCGGAGAGCTCTTCATCCCGGAAGTATCCCAAACAAACATTATGTATATTAATTTAAATCATTTAAGTCTTGTTTTTGGAATAAGCTTGAACCTCTCGAATAAACCCGTTTATACGAATACATTTAGGAGTATTTACTTTATATATGTGTATATTGTTCTTTAACTGCCTCTGGGGTGATGGGTTCGAGTCCCGGATCGGGCCATCTTTAGTTATAGAGTTTTTCTGTTTAGAAAGCCTTAGTAACAGCACGGAGTGGGAAGTTGGCGCTGTTTCGCCCCCAAGTCTCGACGAGTACACGTACACTTTCGGTACTGCACGTTAATTTAAGACATTAACACACATCAAAGCTAAGCTACGAGACTTGTGTTATGGATAATGCTAGCTTGGGCTGAGTAGTAGTAGATCTTATTTTCATATAAAGCCTTGATGGTAACGTGTTGATAGACAAAAAGAACTTAAGCAAGCAAATCAACAAAATAAACTTTCCCTCTCTTTTTTATCAGTCGGTTAAAGGCAATATAGGTATATCTGAATAAAAAATATAAAAAGAAGGTATAACCTAAATAAAAGCAATCAAACTTTTTCAATTATAACACAAAAAGGGATAAGATCCGCAATAATTCAGATTAATTCGAAGTAAAACGGAACGAGAGCTTTCGATAGATTTTCAAGGGCTTGATCCAAAAGATAGTGGATGACGCTAAAAGTTCGTTTGCCATGAAAAGGGTTAACCGTTTTTACGAGCTAATCTCCTCAAAGTCCCATCACGAGGGCTTAGATGAGATATCGTCCCACAATCGTAAGGAATATAAATTCTATTATTATTCTTTCTTTTGAGGCATTTAGAGATTACTAACTCCAAAATAACGCGTACTGTTTATTAAAACGCAGTTTGAATTTTTTACGAGTGACATTTATTTCTTTTATTTCTAAGAAAGCCATATACATTACAAACTTAGTAGGTTGTAAGTAGGCTGAGCCTACCATATTTTTTTAAACGACAGATAGCATCTGTGCTATCTTATTATATACAAACTGACATAGCCAATAATCTGGTTACTTTGACATCTGCTCCTATTGAGCAAAATTGTAATATTTTGACATTTTGTGATGTGGAACCCGTTCCAAATAAGAATTTAAATTAATTATTAAGACAACAGAGAATACCTCTAGCATGTTAGCAAATCATGATTTTAAATCACATAAATTTCACAATAATTTAGCAAGAAATGCCCATATTTGTAAAAAATTAAATACTGTAAACCTGGTGCACCAAAATATACAGGGCATGTTAGGTAAGGAACTTGAACTGGAGTTATTTATGAATGGTGAAAATATTCAAATTTTATGTTTAACTGAACACTGGCTTTGCCTCTCCCAGTCCATATTTAACTTCAGCGGTCACCGGGTAGCTAGTATGTTCAACAGAGAAAAAGCTATACGCGGTGGCTCTTTAATAATTATTAGTAAACTTTTTAAATATAAAGAACGTAAAGATATTGTGAGCCTCTCTGTTGAGCAAACTATTGAACTAGCCTGCGTAGAGCTTGAGCACCTCATTGTTGTATGCGTATACAGACCTCCTAGTGGGTTATATGAGTACTTTGAAAAAGTATTGGAAGAAGTTTTGTTAAAATTAAATATTTCTAAAAAGGTTATTATTGTATGTGGAGATTTTAATATTAATTTATCAGATAATTCTAATATAAGTCTCAGATTTAAATCTATGCTTCTATCATATAACCTACATAACTTATTTACTGAACCAACTAGAATCACTGCTACTAGTGCTACATGTATTGATAATATATTTACAAATTGTAAACCATATTCTAAAGCTATTATTAATAAATTAAGCTCAGACCATTGTGGCCAGTTAGCTTCCTTTTCTTATTCTTTATTAAATGCCAAGAAAAATATTTCAAAAAAGACTTTTGTACCTATAAATACTACACGTATGGAGAAGTTTAGAGGTAATATTGTGGCTAAGCTTCCGTATTTATCTTATATTAATGACCCCAACTACTTATATAACTCTTTATTTAAATTAGTAAAAACTGAATTTTCTACAATATTCACTTCTAAAACAGTCAATTCAGGGGGTCTCTTGACATTTGGTGAATGGGCAACTCCTGGCATATGTAAGAGCAGGCAAAGGCTATATGAATTGTACAGTGAAAGAGCCTATAATCATAGTGTATCTTTTGCTTCTTTTGTAAGTGCCTACTCAAAAATGTTTAGAAGAGTATGTTCCATGGCAAAATCCTTGTATATTAAAGACAAAATAAGAAATGCGCAAAATAAAATCAAAATGACATGGAACATAATTGCTTGTGAAAGTGGAAGAGTCACAGATCGCAGCTTCGATTTTAAGTTAAATATTAATGATAATTATATTACCTCAGAACGAGAAGTTGCGTCTGAGTTTGAAAAATTTTTCACTGACATTCCACTTTCAACGACGCAATCACTTAATTCATCTCCCGACATTGCTGAATTTTTGTTAAAGGAAAACATTAAAGAATGTAATGAAATATTTAAATTTAAACCTGTAAGCCCCAAAGATATAATGGTAGCCTTCAGAAGCCTGGACGTCAAGAAAACAGCTGATTTATGGGGTATATCTGTAAAAGTTGTTAGTTCGGTAATCGATGTTGTTGCACCTCTTTTAGCTACTATATTTAATGACTGTATAGAACGTGGTGTGTTTCCTGATCTAATGAAACATAGTAAAGTTATTCCAATTTTTAAATCGGGTAGTACCCTAGACCCTAATAATTTTAGACCAATTTCAGTACTCCCAACATTTAGTAAAATTTTTGAAAAAATCATACTCGGGCAAATGTTATTGCATTTTAATGCACACAATCTACTTCATAAGAAACAGTTTGGCTTCACAAAAGGTCGCTCCACAGCAGATGCTAGTGTTGAGCTAGTTAAAAATATTTTTGAGGCATGGGAGAGGTCGCAGGATGCTCTTGGGATATTCTGTGACTTATCCAAGGCCTTTGATTGTGTGCATCACGTGACGTTGATCAGGAAACTGCATCATTATGGGATTAGAAATAAGGCACTCAACCTTCTGAATTCCTATCTGAGTAATAGAATACAGAGGGTTGATGTAAATGGTAAGAGATCTCCTGGGGCTCCGTTAGATATGGGGGTTCCACAAGGCTCCATTCTTGGTCCATTTCTCTTTCTAGTTTACATAAATGATTTGCCATTTTTTGTGCAGGACAAACATGAGATAGTATTGTTCGCTGATGATACTTCACTTATTTTTAAGGTAAAACGTAATTTACTTGTGTATGACGATGTAAACGATGCTCTCTCAAAGGTTGTCTATTGGTTTGATTCGAATAATTTATTATTAAATAACAAAAAAACAAAATTAATAAAGTTCACAACACCTAATGTTAAACTTGTTGATAATGGTGTAGTATTAGGCGGGGAAATATTAAAACCGGTACAGTCTACCAAATTCCTAGGTATTATCATAGATTCGAAATTGCGGTGGGATCTCCATATTGAGGAGCTAGCGAATAGGCTTAGCTCTGCAGCGTTCGCGGTTAGAAAAATTAGACTTCTTACTGACGTAGATACAGCTCGCATAGTATACTTTAGTTATTTTCATAGTATTATGTCATATGGAATCTTATTATGGGGAAATGCAGCTACCGTTAATACAATTTTTGTCCTGCAGAAAAGAGCTATTCGTGCAATTTATAGTTTAGGTCCTAGAATATCATTAAGAGATAAGTTTAAAGAAATAAAAATATTGACTGTTGCTTCTCAATACGTGTACGAAAATGTTATGTATGTTCATAAAAATATACACGAATTTCCCAGGAATTGCGACATGCATACCATTAATACTAGGAGTAAACATAAACTTGTAATACCTGTGACTCGTTTACGCCGAGTCAGTAATTCTTTTTATGGACAATGTATACGCTTATACAACAGGATCCCAGAAAACGTTCAAAAAGCTCCTATTGCCAAATTTAAAAAAATTGTGAAAGAACGTTTGTGTAGTAAAGGATATTATTCGATTAACGATTTTTTAGAAGACAGTACGCCTTGGGAATGATGTGATCGCCTCCAGGCTATTTCAACCAATAGAATGATTGTTCATTTCGATTTCCATTTAAAAAAATATTAAAACAGACAAAAAAAAAAAAAATTTGTCCCGCTGAGTTTCTTTCGCCAGTTCTTCTCAGGTCAGTGGCTTCTTCTTTCCGAACTGGTAGTAGACTCATGACGTTCAGTAAAAAATTGTAATAATTTTATGCTGAATAAAATATTTTGAATTTGAATTTGAATTTGAATTTGAAAAACTTATTTAAAAAATAACACTGTTTACTATATGGAGGGCAGTAGAGGTACCTCTACCCTCCATAGTTTACGTACCGAACATGCGCACATTCTTATAATTAGGGTCCCATCAGACACGACTGCAATGTCAATCAATGGGTCTTTTATTATTACACAGTATACAGTATACTTACATCAGCTGATCTCTCTGTCACTTTTTTCCACACGCGTTGAAATTTAAACCTTTAAAATTCGCAAACCTCTACTAGGACCGAATTTTTTGCAGACAAGCCTATATCAAGGTGTTCGCAACAAAACAGCGCTTATGTTGATATATTTTTTTCTATTATCAATCAAGTGAAAGTAACTGGTATCGACATACCTGTTTATACCTGGCAACCCAGTATTTCGTCCACGTAAATAAAAGACAACTCAACGTCTGCGTATTCTATATGTTTTATACTTTTAAGTCAGAATAAAATTTTCTTATTATCTTGATGTTGCAACATTTAATGAAAAATATACATTTTTAAATAATTAAAAATATTTTGTCCAGGATTTTTTTAGCCAACCCATTTTTATTATAGTTTCTAATATACTAAATTTATTGTAAAATAAGTTACTAGTAGTATTTACTAGGTAGTAGCACAATACCTTAAATTGATGTGGAATAGTTTGCAAAAAAATAAAGGAATAATAAGTTTGAAACTTATTTCAAAGCATACAATTCTTTAAAAAATATTTATTGAAATTTAGCTGATAAATTTTCCTTTTTTTTACTACATGTCAAACCAATATCTCCACAGCTTTTACAGCAAAAAATAACATATATCAACTAGAATCTAGTTTAAGGTCGTAAAAAATTGAAACTCGCCGAAAACAAATGTATCAAAATATACGTAAATATTTGTTCCGTATAATAATTCACTCAGTGTCGCCTCGCAGCAATGCACAGGATTTTTGTGACGCCACAACTTGTCACGCGCTGGCAAATCCAACACAACGCGAATATTTACTACTCACAATAATATCAAAATGGTAAATAAATATATTATATTTCTTCTATCTATACGTCATAAAATGAAACTCTAGCAGACGACGAATCATTTTTTTACAAAATCGATTGAAATAGTCATTTTTGTCGATACAGAGGCCGAATCCATTGTTTTTTTATTTGTCTAGAAAACCAATGGACATTAATAAATGGAAAAAAATTAACACTGCCTATTTCATATGTAGGCAGTGGTAGCCCAGTGGTAATGTGTCGCTTGTATAACCGAGTGACGCGGGTTCAAATCCGGGTCTCGCACCTCTGATATTTTCATGTGCGAATCATTTCTATCCTGATTACCACTTCGTACTGAGGAAAACATCGTGAGGAAACCTGCATGTCTGAGAAAACCTAGCAAGTTTTCGTAAGACATGTGAAGTCCGCCAACACGTACTGGGCCAGCGCGGTGGACTATGGCCTGATCCCCCCTCGTACTGAGGGAGGCCCGTGCTCAGCAGTGGGACGTTAAAAAGGGCTGATGACATGACATGACATTTCATATGTTATGTGCATGCATGCATGCATGCATGCAGTGCATACAGAATACAGACGTATTATATTTTCTTTACACATAGGCCAATCCACTGCTATACATTTTTTTGCTATTCGCTATATATCCCAAAATGGGAAAAAATATGTTACGAAGGTTTTCATTGTATTATCAGTAAGGCTCGTAAGTTGCAAGTCAAAAAGAAATCGATTTGTAAACAGAGGAGAATCTTCGTCTTTGTCTATTTCTATAAAGAAACTAGCGTTTTACCCTCGCTTTGCTCGGCGTTTGCAATTTTTTTTCGTGTGTTTGTATATTTGGGTTATAACGAGCTATAAACCGTTATCATTAGGAGCCTTAATAAATAACTTAATAAAAACGCACCTATGGATATAAATAAAATTTACATATACAGTGTCTATATGTCAAAATAACATTTTTTTACTTAAACTTAAATGTTTTTTTTTTTTTAAACAGACAGTCACACAGCAATTACTTAATATGAACATGACCGTTGACAGTCCCAATTCTTACTACAATAAAGTATTCAATATACTCTTGGAGTCATTCAATAACGTATTTAAAGAACGTACTGTATTAAAAAACACTAAAATGAAATTTAGCGACTGGGCGACAGTCGGCATATACAGAAGTAGAGATAAATTGTACGAATTATACAGTATGAAGCAATGGAATCAAGACCCAACGTTCCATAGCCGGGTAAGAACCTATTCTAAAATTTTTAAAAATGTTTGTCTCCAAGCTAAGTCTATTCACATTAGAAATAAAATTTTGAATTCTGATAATAAAATTAAAGCCACTTGGGACGTAATTACTCGTACGGCTGGAAGATCAAAGAGTGCCAGCGAACCTATCCAACTTTTAATTGACAATGTTACAGTAAGTTCCGATGAAGATGTCGCAAATACATTTGAGAGTTATTTTTCGAAAATCCCAGAAGTGGTCACATCTTCTCTAAGATCTTCCCCTATAGAGGCAGTCAAATTCTTGCGAAACCATACAACGCACTGTAATCACCAATTTAAATTTTTATATGTAGATGCACATGAAATAATTAAAATATTTAAAACTTTTAATGTAAAGAAAACTGGTGATTTGTGGGGCATGTCTGTTAAATTACTTAATACAATAATAACAAACATTGCACCTTATTTAGCTCTAATATTCAATAAATGTATAGACACTGGTATATTCCCTGATCTCATGAAAATTAGTAAAGTAATACCTCTTTTTAAAAATGGCGTTAAAAATGATCCTGGCAACTATAGATCTATTTCTATATTGCCTTGTATGAGTAAAATCTTTGAGAAACTTATGTTAAGTCAACTATTGAATCATTTTAACATAAATAATATTTTCCATAGTGAACAGTATGGGTTCACTAAAGGTAGGTCTACAGCTGATGCGGGGATAGCACTTCTTAGACATATTTATGACGCTTGGGAAAAATCACAGAATGCAATTGGTGTTTTCTGTGACTTATCTAAAGCTTTTGATTGTGTAGAGCATGAAACTCTTCTGCTTAAATTTGCTCATTACGGAGTTCGTGGTATTGCCCTTGATCTCATTGCATCGTATCTTAGTGGTAGGGTTCAGAAGGTCGCGGTAAATAATGTTAATTCTTTTGGATCTCCTATTAAGATGGGTGTTCCACAGGGATCTATCTTGGGTCCATTTTTGTTCTTAGTTTATATTAATGATCTCCCATTTTATGCCGACAAGTTTTGTGATATTGTACTCTTTGCGGATGATACGTCCTTAATTTTTAAAGTTGATAGAAAGTCAAATAATTACGACGAAGTGAATAGTGCATTATCGCATATACTTCATTGGTTTAACATTAATAATCTGGCTTTAAATGCCAAGAAGACAAAATATATGCAGTTTTTATTACCTAATGTAAAAAGGCAAAATTTCAACTTGTATCTTAATAACGACATATTAAACACGGTAGATTCCACGATTTTCTTGGGATTGACATTAGATTCGGGTTTGCAATGGGGTCCCCATCTCTCGTCTCTTGCGAGTAGACTAAGCTCCGCTGTTTTCGCTGTCAGAAGAGTCAGGCAGCTGACAGACGTTGACACTGCCAGACTTGTTTACTTTAGCTACTTCCATAGCATTTTGTCGTATGGTATTTTGTTGTGGGGTAATGCAGCGGACATTAAATCCATATTTATAATTCAAAAAAGGGCCATTCGGGCCATTTATAACATTGGTGCTCGGGATACTCTCCGCGAACTTTTTAAAGAAATTGGTATACTTACGGTTGCTTCGCAATATATATATTGTAACATTATATTTGTGCGACAAAATATTAATTGCTACTCAAAACACAGCGACAAACACAGTGTAAATACTAGAAATAAGGATAAACTTATAACACCCAGTATTCGCCTTCAAAAAGTAAATAGATCGTTTATGGGGCAAGGTGTACGCATGTATAATAAAATTCCACAGTCCATATTGAGCTTGCCTTTAAATCAATTTAAATCTAAAATTAAAAATACATTATTGAATAAAGCTTATTACACCATCACGGAATACTTAGAAGATGTAAATGTGTGGGATTAATGTCTTGTTGTGTCTCACGTAGGATAAATAGATAAATGCAATAAATATTGTAATCAAATATTTTTTTGAAAAGAGCAACTGCTGAGTTTCTCGCCGACTCTTCTCGGCAGAACAGCATTCCGAGTCGGTGGTAGTTTACTCCCAAGTCCCAGACTTACAGACTGACACTTGATTTAAATTCGTATAATAATGTAAAAGTGACGATTCATAAGTGCTTGTAAAAGTCTATTTGAATAAAGTATATTTTGACTTTGACTTTGACTTTGACTTTGTCTGTGTATTTATTCCAGCTAATAAACGGAACGGCTGAACCCATGGAATAGAAAAAACATTTTCTCTTCCGTAGCTGGACCGTTTTGATGGGACTTACTGGCAGATAGGTGACGTTATAAGGAGTAACTGACGCTACTATTATTTTACAAAAAGGTTGAAAAAATTAAACGCAAGCGAAGCGAGGAAAATTATATATTTTTAGTATTACACGGAGTACTTGTTTTGTACTTGAGACAAATATTTTATTAATTAGAAAGGTTTCATATAGAAGTCTACTTAATTACTAAAAGTAATTTTGGACGTAATAACGAACAAACTTACAAATTGCGAGATAATTACTAGAATTACTAGAATTAGCCCAATAGTTTGCGAAATAGGAGTTATCTAAAGTAATTAACGAAACGTGATGAGTAAGTGTAGGCGAATCATTAATATACATCAGCGAATGTAAATAGACAAAGTTGCGTGTCAGCGTGATCCACTTTGCACGTTAAAAGCGTGTTTATATTTCGGCTTTTCACGCTTAAATATACTTTAAGAGATCATTCAAAAATACGAATAAGAAATATAAAAACGCTAATAACTATTTGTTTTTAATGATGGAACCAATTGACATAAAATAAAAATCATAATTATTATTAACTCAATTCCGCGAAGTTTAATAAGCCCGCGTAACTCCTAAACGGCTTAACCGATTTTGATATATTGCATTATGTACACCAATACGGTCTACATTGGGATATTAAAATTATAAAAAAAAATTAGTGTTAGTTTTTTGTTAAGATGTCTTAATAATCAAATGTTTAAGAGCGATCTCATAAATGTTTTTGTATAAAAAAATATACAAAAATTTAATGAAGCCGAAATTTAACAACAGTATAACTGAACCGAACTAGAATATCCAATATCTAGACAATATCGCTGAGTGCCAGAGACAGAGAGTAAGGCTAAACCAAATATTTTTGAACATTTCACTTAGTCATAAATATATAAAGGGTTCTAATTGAAGTCCGCCAATTTGTGTTTCACCGTTTAAGATTTATAGCGAAAATCTAAGGACGCCGTCGAGCAGACTGAAGCACGCAATCAGTGATAATTTCCACCCTGATTAATATCTATAGTGAGTAAAATGTGAACTGTATTTATTGGCAACTGAGCGTTAACCTTCTTGGAGTTAGTTTTCCTTTCCGTTTTTAAAGTATCGCCATGTTTTTTTTAGAAGAAAATTCATGTGTTAAATTATAAGTGAATTGTGAAAATGTTTATTTTTAGGGTTCCCTATCATAAAAGTTAAACAGAAACGCGTGGAGGTGTTAAGTTGAAATTAATATAAAATCTCAGGTTTGCAATCGTCAAGTCAACTCAATAAAAATTTAAGGCCGTTTTTGCTGCGTTTTTGACATTCTCAAGGATATTGATTATTTTATTTTAGTCCATTGAAATGTTACATTTTTTAGGCCTTACCTTAACAAAAACAATAACTGATGACACATTATTAATACACACGTATAATATAGGTATAGTTAAGAATACTGAAAAATAGTACTCACTTCGAAGCGCTGTAAAACCTTAGATATTGACTTAATGAAAAAATGTTGTTTATAAAAGTTGTTCCTCAAAAAACGATCTACAAAATTGGTCTGATATCATTTTTTCGTAAAATTATAAAAAAAAGTTACATTGAAAAATATAATTTTTTCTCGTATTTCTGAATATTTTCGCTTATAAATTTTTTATTTATAGTTCTACGACAAAAAGTTACTGGACCAAAGTTGTAGAGAATTTAATTTGCAAAAAAAAAATGTGTACAATTTTTTTTATCTAATAAATAGTTTAAGAGATATATCGTAAAAACCATTTCAACCCCTATTTTCAAGATGGCGGCCGTGGGACAAGGGTGGCGACAAACTTGTTTTTAGCTTTACACTGACCCCCCCTACACATCAAAAAAATAAAATTGCGTCCTCTAAAAAACGCAACCCCAAATGTAACTTTTCAATGGACTATTTATAATTAGCAATTCATAAGCAATGTATAGAACAAGTTAAGAGGAAAGTATGACAACATTAAAAATACAAAAATATTTTAAGAGAATATAAATTTATTTTGAAACATTACACATCCATAATAACATTCTACGGAGCCGTCGTTGTGCGATTCAGATTTGCAGTTCTCCGGTTTTGTTGTATATTTACTTTTGCCAGCGGCTTTACTTGCGTATTTAATATGTGCGCGTATCGACGGTAATTTCTAATACGTTATTATACATCTCATAGTAGGGTGCGTATATATATATATATATATATATATATATATATATATATATATATATATATATATATATATATATATATATATTTAGTTCTTAGAATTTCGTCTGTCTGCCTGTCTGTCTGGCTACGCATCACGTGAAAACCACTGAAAAGGTTTTGGTGACATAACGATACCTACTTATTTATAGTATACTGATAGCTCGGTAGCTTATTCGGGTCAGTATATAGGATACTTTTTACTGTAAATACCTGGGTAAATACCTTACCGTTATAACATGTTGATTTCGACATTTGAAAGTCTCTTTCACTCGCAGATAGCTAATGTTATAAGGAGTAACTTAGGCTACCTTTATTTTATTAGAAACTTATAAAAAAAGGTTAATTTATTTTAACTTAAGCCCAGCGGAGCGGGCCGGGTTTGGTAGTAACATAATTAAAATGTTAATTATGACTCCTTAAATTCTACAAAATATTTTAGCAATTGATTTAAAAATCTAAAAATATTTTTAAAATGAGATAACAAAATTTATCTCGAGCAGGATATTTATGTTAATTCTTCTTCTATAACCATTCAAATAAGCTATGAAAAGTTAAAATATGAAATTATTCTTATCCAATTTTCCCACAAATTCGGTTTCGAATAACAACTGGATATATTGTTATTTGAACAGCGCTCCCGAGGGCTACACGTCACTTCAGTCAATTATATGGGGGGTAATATTTTGATATTTCGGGTCAAATCTTTCTAACTTAGTTCAATACCTTACCTTTTGTATCTTGAATATTTTTTGGAACTCTCACTGGTCGTGTCGAGCATTCGTCCCACCGGATTATGAGAGTGATAAGGAACAAAGCGTGCACTTGTGTTTGCGCATACACTCGTGCACTATAATATCTCCCGCGCAGATGGCTGGTCTCAATGAGATTGGCCGCCGTGGCCGGAATTTATAGTTTTAAGGACTTTTTTGTTTGTTTGTCTATGACCTTAATATGGTGACAGCTAGTTATCTAGGTCAAGGTATAGGATACTTTTACTGCAGGAAAATCTCTCATTTCTGAGAAATGTATATTAAAAGTTAAAATTTATATAGGGACCAACACGAGCGGAGCAAGGGTGAATTACTATAGCTTAGATCTTTTAAACTACGCAACAGATTTTAAAGTGATTTTCATCAATGGCCAGTGATTCAAGAGGCAGGGATATGTAATAAAATAGATATGTAGTACATACATATTCTAACAGAAAAAAAATTGAGAAATTATCTCATTTTTAAGAAATCTATCCTAATAACTTAAACGTATGTAGGGACAAGCGAGTGAGTTAGTGAGTAAGTGACTGAGTGAGTGAGTGAGTCACTAGTTAAAATAATACAAACAATCTCCACTTTTGCAGGCACTTACTTTTTCTTCTTCAATAAATATATAAAAATTTTTTTATTATTTCGTACAAAGAATAGATACCTAATTTTCAATTCATTCAAACATTTTCCTGGTTCTAATATTGTCTAAATTATTCATTGGCTTGTTGAATGGCATCTGTGAATTATGACAAAATGGAATTTTAAAAGAGGCGCTACTGTAGATAGCGCGTACGGAATAAATTTCATTTGAGTGATATACAGACCTACATCCGGTATAGTACATCACAAAGAATATTTGCCACACAAAAGATTTAATTTTCGCTATATATTTAGATATACGCTATATATTTAAATATATATTTATTTTGCAAGCACTCAAAAATTCAAATTATATAAAAAGTCAAAAGTTTTTAATGTGTTTGCGCATGTGTGTTGGTATCCCTGCATGAAGCAGCTGAATAAATTAGGATGAGATTAAGCACTTCTTAAAAGACATGACACCTCGTCTTATCACCTCTACTAGTGACCGGAGAGCTGGCCCATATTTTGCCCAAAGAATTGGTATTGCCATTCAGCGGGGGAATGCGGCTAGCATTCTTGCCACTTTTCCACACGCACTTATTAAGTGTACATTTGCTTTGTATAAGTATATAGTTAAGTTAAAAAAATGAGATTTAATACACAGATACATAATGACCTAGATTATTAAAATCCTGGGACTTTGTAGTCGACTTGGTAGTTGCTTGTACATATGATTAGTAAACTTAAACCAGTTTTTATAATAGACCGATGGTCGACGTCGAAAAACCTATTGGGCAAATTAAGTCTTAATTATTTGTAAATTTTTAACTAAAAAAAAATGTATTGATTATAATTTTTAAATAAACAGAAGAAATTTATAATTATGTGAGTTCATTATTTTGTTTCATTCAAGCACAGCAAGATTTATATCAACGTTTGTCGGTACATTATATCATTTTTATGATCAAAACAGTGAACTTGTTTGACTAAATTCGCCAGAAGGCTTTTTTTGCAAAGAAAATCATTTCTAGAATCGATATGGCTAATGGAAAAATTCAAAAAAATACATGAGGATGATGTATTCAAATCTCGTGAAATGGCTTTTAGATATTTCATTTCCATAATGTGTTGTTTGTTTTCTATTATTGTTGTTATTATAACTATCGTATTTCGCGACTCTACTTGTGTCGTTAAATTTAATATCCGACTGTGAAAAAACTAAAAGGAGGATTATGTTTTACTTGTATTTATGTACACAAGTACATGTTTTACAAAAGTTGCATGTGTTTGTCTCCGAATGCATGATACTACGTATCTTCGTGTACTTGCTACCTTGTTTTTAGTTTAATTTATACGCAATTGGGTGTTTTTTAAAAATAGTTGTTTTTTATTTGGAATCCTCAATCAAAGGTACTTAATGTACATTTATAATGATAAAATTAAATATAAATTATAGTATGTATTTCTTAGCTTATTTATATACTATAACTGAGGGAAAGGTCCATAGTCACAAGGCTTGCATTATGAATACCAGATTGATACTCTACACATATAAAACTTTAAATATATACATGTCCTAAATAATAAATACTCATGACTGAAGCACAAACATTCATGCTCATCATACATATGAACGCCCCTAACGGGACTCGAACTTGCGACCGCTGGCACAGCAAGTAGAGATCCTACAAACTGAGCCAAAAATGTTTATTTACTGAGCCATTAGATCCAAAGAAAAGCGTATTCAAACAAACAAAAGAACAAATTCTTTAGCAATATATACTCGTATATACTTTATGTTATGTAAAAGTTTGTGTAATGGTTTTCACTATACAAAGAGTATGATTTGCTCGTTATAATATTTTGATTAATGTTTGGGCATTTCTCTGGAAAAATAAGGCACCCGCGGGAGAAATGGTGATAACATTGAATTTGATTATATTTGTGAGTATAACCAAAGCTTCACCGCTTCGAGGTCACGTTGGTCTGTTAGTTTAGTAACAAACTTGCTACCGAATGTATAACATAAGAACAATAATTTATAAATATTTATTTTAGCATATGTATAACATTACCAACTCGTCCTTGCTTTGTTCTAGTTCACTTCTAGTGAAGAACCAAAATAAATCTATCTTACGAAAGCCGTACACTTTTTGGGATAAGCTGTAATAATTAATCTCTTTGCCAAATTTCATCCAGATCCGTTCTGCCGTTCTTACGCGATACTTTCTTAGCTTTATGTGAATATTTGACATTATAATTGAAACTATCTTTTCGGATTAACTTTGATTTTTGATTCCCGACGTTTCGAATGCTTTACAGCGATCATAGTCGCGGGAGAGACTGAGGTATTTGACGTCTCAGAGGTTTATATAATATACAAAAAAAATTTATACAAAACACTTGAATTGCGCTTATCCTATCTTTTTGGTTAATGGTTATGGTTAAAACGGGTTGTTATCCGCAACTCGACGCCTATTTGGCGTATGTGGGAATTGTCTATATTATCTATCTTGCTATCCTAGCTCCTCCAGGAATCTTAGCAGGCTCTTCGCCTTGCCGAAGACCTTCGGAAGTGTGCTCGGGGTACCAAGATGTTGTGCCCAGTATGCCGTTACACCTGTATAGTGCGCTTATCCTACTGTTGAGTTTAAAATTTTAAGCTACATCACTAAAATATAACTTACTTGATGGAGTAGGCGAAGGCCATGACAGCGTCTGAGACGAACTGTAGCTGTCTCTCAAACTCAGTGTTGTTCACAGTGAGTCTCTCCCTCCCAGAGCAGGCGTACTTGTACTGACCGTTGTACGGCGTGCGCGGACTACCGGGGTAGCGACATTGGAAGTGATCTTCCCAGAATTCTGAAACAACATATTTATTGTAAACTAGAAGTTATTTCTTGTAATTCATATATAAGATGATCATTCCTCAAATTATAATAAAATGAATACTGACGTCATTCAATCCATATGACAAGCTTGGATTGGATTGATGGATTCTTTTTTCTCCTTATGCTATTTTCTACTAGCGCTTCCGCTAGCGATATTTTTTTAAAAAGCATATTATATATTGACTCGGATAACCCGATATCATCATACCGAATTTCAATCGAAATCTGTCCAGTGGTTTTCTCGTAATGCGGTCACCGACTGACAGACTGACAGATAGATAGACAGGAATTTTAAAAACTATAGTTTCGGCTTCTGTATTTATTATACTATTTCGATAAGATTTTTCAAAAATATTTAATGAACAGATTCGATTGTAATATGTATTTAATTTCTATTGTTAAAACGTTAGTTTAAATTATTTTCGTTAACATAGAGGTAACATCAAAAGCATTTTAGAAATAGCATTAAAAATCCAACAATACACGTCTGATTGATCGCCCGCGCCCGTCCGCACCTTACGTTCCGCCCGCGCCCAGGTTACCGCCCTGCCACGTCTCAACAATATAACTATCTTTTTCTTCAAAACGTGGCTGTCTAATGTAAATTCAGCAGACTCCTTTATCTTTGTGCAAATTTTATTGAAATGGACTATCTTTTTCCCAAGATTATTTAAGAATGGACTAATTCGAAAAAATATACGCCAGCAGTTACGATTATTGTATAATTTAGGACATTATATAAAAATAAAAATTTGGTAAGGTTTCTTTATAATTGCTATGATAATTTGATAGGCAGTAAGAGTAAGTAAGTACCTACTTGCATATGAAGTAGAGCTATCAAGCTATCCATTCTATTGTAACGCGAAATATGGCATCAAATTTTACAATCTTCAAGCGATTATCATAAGCTTTAGTGCACATGTGTGTTAGAGTATTGAAATTATATTCGCGTTATCTATTTGTGCAGACAAACCTATGAGCAAACAGTTGTACCTACTACATTTTAAAAATATGCGAGAAATGAAAATGTTTTTAGATTTAAATTGGTAATAAAAATTTTACTTAGCTTTACTAATAAAAATCATATAAAAATCAATCTTACCGACAAACCAGGGATTTCTCTTATTATTCTTCACATTGAGTCCTAAGAAATATTCTTTGAAGCCGTTTACGTCGTTTGCTTGAGGTTGCACACTGATTGTTCCTTCGACAGCTCTCTCATTGCCTTCTGAGACTAACGCTCTCGCGCTCCACCCATCAGAACCGATCCAACTGAAGGAACTGGTCGCATTTACGCGTTCCACTGCTCTCATGACACCAGCCACTTCTTGATCAGAACCGAAGATTATAGCTCCTGCAAATGAGATATTTTGTTAGATTTGTAGATAGAGTAACCGTGTTAATGACAAAATCCTGGGTTTCGGACAATTTCTTGTACAAATCATTTTGATACTACTTGTTTTACTTTGAAAGATCAAGACAACATCAAGACATGTGATATCTGACAAGCCGCACTTGAACAGCTTAATAGTGCCGCTTATATTATTTCTATAGTCTATAGAAATGCAGAATTAAAAATATTACGAGAAACCACAGTATATATTTTGATGACATTTTGTAGAATGATAATCTGGTCAACATTTGCAATAGTTTTTGCTTCAAGAAAATACCTCATTTCTGAAAAATCTCACCGGGACGAACCCGATAGGAATGATACCCTCATTCCAATGATACCCTCATACTCGTACGTAAATATAAATTGCTAAATAATTTGATTATACTAATGCTATGTTTAGTAATATAAATGACACAGGTATACCCTTATCAGTTATCACTTAAAAAAGTTAAGAAGACACAAGTGTACTTTTGACCTGCTGAAGTTGAACTTGTGGAATACTTTTCGCAACTGTTTACCCGGTTAAATAATTTAAAACTTAGTATTCCATGTAGTTTTAGTAGTTAGTTCTACAATGTTTCATTTAGTCAAAAAATCTAAATAAGTTTAGTTTTTTGTATATTATGGTTGCACTCCTCCTAAACGGCTCAACCGATTTTAATATTTTTTTTGTGTATTTGATAGGTCTGAGAATATGTAGTAAAGGATTTTTTACTCCCTTACGTCCACCCCCCAATTTATATGGCATAACAATGTCCGCCGGATCAGCTAGTAATGTAATCTAAATATAATATTTTTTTTTTCTTTAATGACTAATTTAATTGCTTGTCACCTCAGTCTTCAATTATGTAAGGGGTCCTGTGGAAGGTTAGTCGTTCGTGACACGGGGTTCCCTTTTATCCAGGTATGTTACACAATAATTGTTATTAAAATAAAAAATATTATACGTCTGCAATCATTTTTTACAACGGGTTAAATAAATATATGTGTAAAACAAATTGATTATGTGCGTTATAAAATATACTAGCTAAGTAATACTTCGTTTCGGCGTTTAAGCGTCCAAACAAAAGGCAATTAAAAATATGGTGATTTCAGGGTTTTTAATCAAAAAACAATTCGTCCACCGTAACATATAGTTAAAAGTAAACACAGAAAGGTCGATTAACAGCAAGCAAAACTTTGTGGGACGGAACAAGTTCGTAAGAAATTGGGTCATAGCTTTTATATTCGTGCGTTTAGCTTTCTGCTGGTTAAGGAAAGTTACTAAGAGTGCGAAAGTGAGCCATTTTAGCTTCTTATTTGGTACTAGCTTATGGCCGCGAATTTGCTTGTTCCTAGATTTGTTTTGATTGATACGTGATGAACATTTTACAAACCTTTAAATCGTCCGCCTTTTTGATCCATCTTTCTAACACCAATTATTGTATGTGAAGAAACACAAAACACATGTTTATTTATTCACTGTCAGGAGTAATACAGCAATATTTTTAATTTGTAATTTTTTAAGATTATTACACATTTAGGACACTCGCCGCCCCCTTTAGTTCAATTTGCAAAATTCTGTTTTTAACGAATAACTATTTGTGTTGTCTATAATATAATATCCATTCGGTCATGGTTTCCTTTTAAATATACACCTTCACCAATACCTATCTATACTAGTTCAATACAAGTCAGAAGTAGCTACGAGCCTACGTTTGCGAACTACGAGTATGAACAGATTATACCTACTCTATATCTATATCGAAAAATAATGTTGGTCATCGTTAGAAGGTCATTTTTAGAGCAGTATTGGCCTATATAAATTTATAAAAAAAGCTTTATAAATGGTTTAAAATATATGTGTGAGCGAGCAAAACCTAGTTTGTTTATATTTTATTTAGTGCTAGGTAGCAGTTTTCCACTAAAGTTAATTAACAAATTTTCATTTTATTAATAATTTGTCGGTGGTCTTTCAAATTATCATAGCCGCATTTTATTGAAACCAAAAACCATTATATAGGTAATAGTTAATACAAGTATCAACTATTCTGGTAAAACGCATTCAATTATTTTTGCTACTTGTTCGTTAATAGAAATGTTAAATAAATAACTTTATGTTTAGTTTTTAATACTTTATGATGTAGTCTTTTAAATATATCCTGACTAGCGATTCACCTTCGATTCTTGTCTTGTCTCTAGAGTTTGGATGGTTTAGGAACTCGTATAAGACAAGTTGAAACAAAACAATTCTTCATTGTTTTTCCATTATTAAAGTAAATTACCCAAATTAACCAAACGAAATAACTAAATTTCTGCAAACATAAACACTTATTCTATTTCAGTATATATGTATCCATTCAGGTACGAGGGAGATCAGGCCATAACCCACAAAACAAATGCGGATAGGTGGACTGCAAATGTATTTCGTAATGTACTTAAACTTGCTAGGTTCTCCCAGACATGCAGGTTTCCTCACGATGATTTTCTTCACTATCAGACAAGTGGAGACAATAATATTGAAGAATTATAATAAAAATGAATTGAATTTCACATAACGTTCTCACCTTCTATTGTTACTTAGTGTAAACGCACTCAGCTTAACCGACCTGAGATAAAGAGCTATTTGATGGCTACTTAACCTCTGATGTAATGCAAACAGTTATTCCCTTCGACCCTAATACCCTTTTAGGTCAAATCCATTTCGCTTTCATCAATGTTGCTAATACACTAACGTCTTAGCAAAAGCTTACGTCTAAGTGGAATAGTTACATTTTTGATACAAAACTTTAGGAGTTCTAAATATAGGTTGTTTTGGTAATAAAGGTTAATATAATTAATGATTTATATTTTATGTAGCCCAGCGATAACGCATCGCTTGTATAACCGAGTGATGCGGGTTCAAATCCAGGTCTCGCACCTCTGATATTTTCATGTGCGAATCATTTTTATCATGATTACCACTTGTCTTACGGTGAAGGAAAACATCGTGAGGAAACCTGCATGTCTGTGAAAACCTAACAAGTTTTCGTAAGACATGTGAAGTCCGCCAACACGCACTGGGCCACCGCGGTGAACTATGGCCTAATCCACCTCGTATTGAGGGAGGCCCGTGCCCAGCAGTGGGACGTTAAAAAGGGCTGATGATGATGATGATATAAGGTATAACATATAATATAAATTAATATTTTGTCCGTCCGTTTGTAGTAATCTCTAGGCTTAATCAAAATTAACGTAACTTTTTTAATGGTTGCTTGCCACTTGATTTGATATTTGAACAATTACACTTTTCAATTAAGTACATATTGTACATACATTGAAATATTTTGCAAATTTTATACATCAATAATACGCAAGTTTAACGTTCAAATGCATTCAATTGTACTATAGTGTGTAAGTTTATAATGGTTTAAAAAAGCATCTACTTTCCATCAGAACTGTCTTCTAAAGTGTAGCTTTCACTATGAAAAAATTTATGTCTTTTTAGATAAAGCAAATTTTGAGGGCTGTTACGCTATTTTTATTTTTATTGCTTTTATGCGAGAATGGAGCCGCAGGCGAACGATAGCGAACTACCACTACTATTAACCTAATGAAATGTCAGTTTGTTCCGGCTATTTGAAAGGGCTGGAATGAACTGACCGACAAAAATTTAAAAAGCATTAGGGATTCGCTACAAAATCTAAAAACAAAACTAGAGTGTACCCAAACAAAGGAGGGCGAGTCTATAATAAAACATATTACGATAAAAACTATCTTAAATATCATAATGACTGCTCGTTTGGCTCAGTTGTTAGTGACCCTACTTTCTGTGCAAGCACGTTAAGTAGCTTACTGCGGAACTAGATGGTGCTGTTGTAATAATGTCCCAACATAAAAAAAATTAATGTTAAATTTAGGCGAATTTTGTTCGACTACTCTATCTAAGAATAGACTAATCTACTCAAAATTAATAACTTTTATAACTTATTTTCACCTAAATATTTAATATTACTTCAAATTAGATATTGTAATTCTAATAACTAGAATCGAGATTTCGGAGTTAATAATCCCTACAGAATTCTTAGCTTCATTAGTATTCCCAATTAAAACAGAATAAGCGCCTATTCACTTAAAATCGTAACTTTAAGAAGCGAGTGTATTAAAATTAATGATCCAAAAATGATTAATATGAATATAGTGAAATCAAAAATAAAAAAGTTGGTAAAATATTATGTATACAGCCCTTTTTAATTTCCCACTGATGGAGATAGGCCTCCCTTCAATATGATGGGGGTCAGGCCATAGTTCCACTACGCTGGCATAGTGCGGGTTAGCGGACTACACATGTCTTTCATCAACTTGCTAGGTTCTCTCAGACATGCAGGTTTCCTCTCGATGTTTTCCTTCACCGTAAGATCAATATTACGGTCAAGAAAAACAATGTTAGAATGGTAATCATGTTAGAATATACATTTTCGCACATAAAAAAGTCAGAGGTGCAAACCCGGATTTGAACTCGCATCATTCGGTTACGGTTACTGGACTACCACTGCCTTTTATTAATTTAATATTAAATACATATTATATCGATATTAATTTAACAAGGAACAAAGGTTTTAGATAATAAATTAAGAATTATTTAAAAAGAATCAAACTGATTTCTAAACTATATAAACCTAAACTTAAATGTAAAAAATATTTTTTATTAGGTACTTAGTTATTCTTGGAGTGGGTATCAGCCATAGTATAGATTTTTTTAAGCAAAAATTCATAATTTTAGAGACAGGTCAACTGTTTGGGAATATTTTGGCCCATTTCACCTTAAAAGGAGTATTAACGATGTAGCTGAGCAGTAAGCGTTTCTATTTTCTGCTGAGTTCTGCGCGGATCTACCAATTTTCGTATACGATAGTTTATGGGCCGTGAAAGTCATAAACTTTTGATCTCTGTACATACATTGCTCCCGAGAGACTGGAGTAAATTGCAAATAGTTGCAAAATGTTACGCGTTCACAAAGTTACGGTAGTTTACAAGTTACCAATAATTTATTAAAAAGAACTAGCTTTTACCGCGGCTCTGATCGCATAGCTAAGGGTCGTTAGCATCGTAGCGTGATGTAAAGCAAACCAAATACTGTAGTTTCAAAAATTGTAAATGAATATACAATATTTTCACTTGCATATAATAACTAGCAGAATCAGCCTCGCGTTGCTGTGGTCTAATTATCATTGTTTTTATTTAGCTTGGGCGTAGAATTTGTAGCTAAGAAGCCGCCGTAGCCGTTGTAGCCGTTTCTCACGTTTGTTTTCACTTTCGAATATCTATATGCATTGAATTTGTGTCACGTTTGGATATCTCTCCAGATGTGAAAAATCCTTATTTTTTACATAAAAAAGAAATAACTAGAATAAAACTGTCATACCTTTTAAGTTGGAGCAAATTGCACATTAAAAAAATCGTTAAGATCAGATAAATTTTTTAGTTAGAAGAAGTTTCGGAGTTCATCGAGGACCAACATCTTGATACGAAAATAAAGAAGAACAATAAAAAAGTAAACTAAGTAATACCTTCTTAATCTTAGGTTTACGCGAATATTCGACATTATAAATGAAACTACCTTTTCGGATTTTGTCGCGGATTTATTTTGATTTTTAATTCCCGAGGTTTCGAATGCTTTACAGCAATCATGATCACGGGCGAGACTAAGAAAAAGTAGTTTTATTTATAAAGTAAATTAAGAGAATAGTTAAATAAATGTATCAGACATAGTGCCGATGTTACATTTATAACAGTTTCATATATAGTCAATTTTTTTAATAAAGCAAGTGGAAGCTGTACGGATATGAAGTGGTGGCCGGTCGGAGTCCAATTACCATATGTTCTGGCATTCAGCTTCGTATCGTACATGGCACTGAATGGTAGAAACGTGATTACAATATCAATATAGAGTTAAATATTTTGTGGCTAGCAAAGTTACTGAATAAAAATGTTCGCAGTGAAATACGAGTATAAAGATATTGTATTATTACAATATTTTTCATTTAAAGAGATAAGATATTTTTTTTTCATGCCAGTAAGAAGACGCGAGAATACGCGAGCAAAAATTAGCACAATTTAAAATACTTAATTTTTTTTCTTTTTGGATAACTTTAATAACATTTTTATGCAAATTCCTAGTCTATGCTTATATATACTCGTAATAAAATATAACTCAGTCGAATCTGTTCATAAATATTTTTTGGAAATACTAATTAAAATAGTCATTATTAACAAAACAGAGGCCGAATCTATATTTTTAGAATTTTTGTGTATCTGTCTGTATGTAATTTTCTGCTTAATAAATATTGAATTTTACAAAAAAAAATGCCTTTTTAGGGTTTCTCTCTAAGACTCTTGTAATCTAATGAACTGTGATACGAGTAGTTAGACAATTCAATTTTTCACAGATGATGTATTTCTGTTGTCGCTTTAACAACTGGACGTAGTTAAGCAGAAAGGACTCAACCCACAAAAAGTAACTTTTGAGTTATCGGCGTTTTAAGTTTGGATGAGAATTGCTGCCATGATGTTAGATTTGGAATATTTTGAAATATTGTAACGTATGGGTAAATATATTTATATTTTAATGAGTAAATTTGAATTGTAAATAATGATGTAGTTTTTTTTATTTTTGGAAAAAATGTGGGTTGAGTCGTTTTTGCTAAATTGAGTTTAATATGAGTAAGCGTTTATTTTAATTTCTCAAAAAGGACCTAAGTTACAAGACTTGTTAAAGAACTAATATTTAAAAACAAATTGATTGATTAATTTGTAAAGAGAATATTTATAAAAAAAGAACAAAGTTCCTAAAAGATAGTTTCTATTCGTCTCCGTGATTCTCATCACTCAGCTCCTTTGTTAAATGTCAGTACCACCCACTAAAAAGTAACAAAACCTCCCGTCTTCATGGAGCGTCGCAGGATCTTTACTGCATTCAACCACGTCGTCCCGACAAAGGTTTTAGCTAAGGGGTTACCCCACAGTATTGCTGAGACACTCTGATATCAGAGAAGTAACTAAGAGTAGAGAAGTAACCTGCATAACTGAGAGAACTGCGGAGCACATACCAACCCGCTTTTGGGCAGTGTGATGGACTATGACTTGATCCGTCTCTCTCCAGTCCTGTGGGGCATTGAATACATAAAAATATTCATAACATTTTTTTAAGGTTTCTAACGAAACAGACTTCTTCGTCTTTGCCGTGCATACTTCTGTTTTCGTCCAGATAATTCGTAAATTTCTTCTACAACTATCCCACTTTTACGTAACTGCCAGTCCCAGCCAGCCACGAAGCTAGCAGACGCACTTAGAGGTAGCCCACTTAGATGGTTGGTGTGTCGTGCAGGTTAATTCAGGTACTATGCGGACTATGGAGCAACCCCTTGGTTGTGATCTGCTTAAGCAAACCTGCCGTCGGGGTCTTCGGTTGAATGCGTAAGCGATCCTGCGACGCTCTATTAATATGTTGGGACATAGCTAGCTTACTGCTAGCATCAACTCGATAGCATCAGACTCAATCAGCGCAGAGTATTATGATAATACTCAGATAGTAAGAGAAATACTTATATCCTGTCGCATAAGTCGGAAAAACTTCATGAGAAAAATATGTTCCTACACTTCACATCACAAACACCACACATCAATATAGAACACCATTATACATAAGAGTATAGCATTAGTAAAAAATAGTACTGAAAAAATAAAATAAAAAATAACCATATGCAAAAACGCGTTCTGAAATCCCAACGTTAAATGAAAAAAAGGAGACTGTCAGTTACCATTGTTCCCTATTGTATAATGCATGCACACTTGCATTTAGGTAAAGGTTTTAATAATTATTAAAAAACTCTACATCTCCTTCTAGTATTCTCTTTAAGCCACTCAGTTGTCTACCTTAATAGGTGTTTAAGGTTTTATAACTATTGCTTTACTTTAAAGCTCCGAGTAGGTAGCATTTGTTTTCGCAATGATTTATTTCATAAGATATTTGAAAATATTATGTGAATATTGAATATTAATATGTCCTTACAAATTACCACTTAAATTTCTTTATCTATACGTTCTTGGTTCCTCATTGTTTTTAACGAAACGTATTAATATACGAGTTATAGAAGATATATAGCGTGAAAAATTTGAGCTGAATGCAAAAATTGACTTATTTCTTCCTTAATCAATTTATCAGAAATGATTCACATATTTTGGGTCGTTATAATAAAACAACAAGAGTATCGATCGAACGATCCACATAGCTTGGGTCATTTTAGCTAAATACAAAATGGGCTTGCTTCATTGTAAATCAATTTATCAGAAATGACCCACACAGTTTGAGTCCTTTTAGTTGAATGAAATATGTACTAGTTTCTAAGTAAGGTATAACAGAAACGACTCAAGTGCTTTGGCACATACCTGTTCTTTAAAATTGGATTTATTAAAAATGACCCAAACAGTCTGGGTCATTACAGAGATTTATGGAGAGATACCTTTCTTATATGTGGGTTGATTCCTATCATTAAAAAAACTATCTTATAGTTATAGAATCACGGATCTTTTTTGTTGAGTGATAGAACCAACTGTTAGGACCTGTTTGGCATAAATAACTCATTTTTGACCAAAATGTGGGTTGAGTCCTTTCTGCTTAACTACGTCCAACTAATACTAAAAAAAAGAATAAAATAAATATTTAAAGGAGTTTCCATACAACAAACATGGTTTTTTGCTCGTATTTGCTTGATACTGACAATGGCAACAGGTAGACGCTTGAAATATTTTTGGAATATTTAATTACATATTCACTTTAAAAATAATTAAATTAAAATATATATTTAAGGCCCTTAATAATTTTCCCATAAAACATATGTGATTTTTTTGCCATTTTTTTGATTATGGTATGAAACCATTTTGGTATGATGATATTTTTTTTTGATTTTATGGGAGAAAGGGGGCAAACGGGCAGGAGGCTCACCTGATGGTAAGTGATCACCTCCGCCCATGGACATCGGCAACACCACAGGGCTTGCAGATGCGTTGCCGGCCTTTCAGGAAAGGGAGGGATGGAGGAGGGAGAAGGACGGGAGTAGGGATGGGGAGTGGGCCTCCCGGACTCTCACTTACCGGACGAAACGCGACAGCATAGCTGCCACTTCACGATGGTCTTCTGTGAGAGAGTGGTACCATACGGGACGTGCCAGCCCATTCGGCTGCTACCCGAAGGTAACAAGCATGGCACTACCACTTAACTTGTGACATAGTACTTATCCGTGACAAAAATATAGCATTTCTAAGTAATCCATACTAAACGCTAGAACATATGGAACATACAGAATGCACTACAAGCAATATATCACTTCCAGATTTTAACAGTAGATACTTACTTAAATAATGTGTTAAGCACAATTCGCGTGATGTGCGAAAATTAACCAGCTACCTTATTATCCTTATTTTAGTAAAAATAGAACAATGTACTTCCTTGAACCTATAAATCTGGGTTTACGATCTTCCAACAACGAACGTTCCAAGCAGCACTTTGATAACATTAACATTAACAAGTGGTTTACACCTTATTTTACTTTGTAAAGCAATGTGAGTTGTACTTATGTTCTTTTTAATATAATGCTTATTGATGTTTTGATAAATCTGTAAGAATTATTTCTAGTAATTTCTCTACATGAGAGGACATTTAGCAAAATTTTTATTGACTCTTTAAATTTGTATATTTTAGAATTATCTATTTTATGTGTAGAATTCCGAATCATATCATACTAGCAGTACCCGCGGCTTTGCTCGCGTTCATGGTTTCAAGCCCGCTAGAAAAGAAAAGTAAAAAGTATCCTATGCTATTTCAAATACCTCCAAGAATACGTGTACAAAGTTTCATGAAAATTGGTTAAGTAGTTTTCGCGTGAAAGCGTAACAAACAAACTTACATTCACATTTATAATAGTAAAGATTATGGTAAAAATTTTATATTATAATATTTATACCATCTACCCTATATAGTTTATACTTTATAGCCTTCTTTCTTAACCCAAGGGGCGTGAAAGAAATCAGTGATTTTTAGCGTTAAAACCGTTTCTTGCATCCTTTTTCTCATACTATATTTTATGTTTATAACTCGGGTGTAAAACAAACACTATAGAAATAAATAATAAAGAACAAAAGAATAGGATATGTTTTTACTTTTTGGGGTAAGAAATCCTTTGAGTGAAACTTGATATTTAATATTTAATATTTACTTGAAGTCCTGCTTGTTTTTTCTAATCTATATTTGTAATTAAAATTAAACCACTCACTGATAAATTCAACGATTCGTATCTAGATTTTCCGAAATGACACAATTTCACCAAATTTTTTTTTCTTCTTCTTCTTTTAGCCATCTGCGATCAGTCCTTGGACTATAAAAAGATTTGTTGTAATTTCACAAATTTAAAAAAAAAACTGTCCAGTGGTTTTTCATAATTCGGTCACAAACAAATAGGCAAACAGACAGACAGTCAAAAATTCTAAAAACGAAAGATCTGGCCTCTCAGTTTTGACTCGGTTAGAATTTATCATAATAAGATTTCTAAATTCACTATAAAAACATTAAGAGTACCTACTATTGTATTTATTAACCGACTAATTAAAACGGTTGCTATTTATGAACAATTAGTATAAGTTATTAAACTCTTAACGACGCGGTTACATTCACGCATCTGCACCATCTGTTCACGCCCTCCATTTCCTTTATGCTTATTTCCTACCAACGATGTTATTTCTGATTTTCCCTCTGAGTAATGTTAACTATTAGATTTAATATGGCAAGTTTCATAGGCGATGAAATTATGTTATAGTTATATATTTTTTATTTGGAATTAAATAATTATTAAATGAAATCTACACATTTCATAAAATAAATAAATAAATATGTTGGGACATTATTACACCAGCGCCATCTAGTTCCGTGGTAAGCTACGAGGCTTGTGTTACCAGATAGTTGATATATTTCACATATATAAATTTTAAATACATACATATTATAAATATTAACACCCATGACTGGAGTACAAACATTCGTGCTCAACAAATGAATGCCTCTAGCGGCACTCGTCGTCGAACGTGTCGTCGATAAAATTACTTAATTAATTTACTTAATATTATTAAACTAAGTCAAACTCTAATTAAAGGATAATGGAAATTCTAATTAAAGGAGTCATTATTATCTATATAGAGGCGGAAACTAAAAAACAAAAGAAAAATCATAAGAAAAGTTGTATTATCTGAAATATACAATGGAACTTTACTAAAACTGCAACCAAATTTAATTTGTAACGGCGGATTTGATTAAATGATAAAGCTCGAGCTTTCCGTTCCAGGTAGCACACTCAATGAAGCTTAAAACGAAAGCTTAAAAAGTTCTCAACGTTCAAATGAACCCTTAAAATAAAAAATAAAATAGTACTTTTAAGGTTTTTTCGTGGCTTTGTTTTTGAGTTTGTACTTCTATATTTCATGCTCTACAGTAATCATGAAGGGACAAAAGCTTTTGACTTCTGAACAGCCATTGTATAGATATTAAAGATGATATTTGCTCATATTATAAAAAACAATCCTTACGTTAGAGACCTGATTCAGAGGAATTCGTTACATTTATTAAGCTAAAATTACGTGCATACTAAATACCAGCAGTACTGGAGAAAGCAAAGTGAAACTCAACATATAACGTGAATACTTATTATATTGTACAGTTAATACAAAAGCCTTGGAAAGTGAAAGGCCGGGGCGATAAGGCCCAACTTACCCGCTCTGCTAAACGACAGCCATCGTTTATTGACGAGTGCCTATCCAATTTATATAACCACTTTAGCGAAAAATTGTCTCTTGCCGCATCTGGCTATCGAACCAACGACGCGCTAAGATTTATAAGCGTACGAGTATGTATATAGAAAGATAGCTTTTCCGTCTGAATTTAACTAGTTTTTGTCTAGCAGAAGTGAGAATATTTTAATCCAGTATTTTTAATATAATGGAGGGATTCAGTAACGTCCATATTAAAGTTAGGAGCAAGACAGATCTGGAACTTCTCTGATGGAGTCAACCCTAACAACAACTACTTAATTCTTTCTTAGGTTACGCGAATATTCGACATTATAAATGAAACTATGTTTTCGGATTTTGCCGTGGATTTATTTTGATTGGGTCTCTCCCCGTGACCATGATTGCTGTAAAGCATTCGAAACGCCGGGAACCAAAAATCAAAATAAATCCGCGACAAAATCCGAAAAGATTCATTTATAACAACCATTTAGTTTTTATGGATGTCCAGAAGACCATCCTGCAAAGCCCCAATAAGGCAGGGAAGACTGCGTTGAGTGGGTAGGACTGTAAATTTTTTTTCTAAAAGACACCTTTTGGAAATTAAAAAGTAACAAATAATTATAATAAATATGTTGAAACAAAAAGGAAGTCATTTAATATTTATAGCAAAAAATTGAAAATACTAACTGAACCGAGACCATCGGTTTGTTGATATACGATTTTGTCAAAAGGAAACGTGATTCACCAAAATATAGCGCTTATATAAGGTGTGTCAAAAGCAATTTTTTTGCTATTTAATTAACGAGTGAGGCAAGACGAGTACAAATTAACTTCACTCTAAGTAATTGGTTGAATGGTTTGAGTGAATGAACTGAAATCCTTTTAGATTTATGCTGAAGAATTTCGTTGTAAACGTTTTAACTCGATTGCGGCGGAGCTTAAAGGATTATGTAAGTCAACCACTGGATATATATGTATGTACAAATATATGTATGTTCTCTTGTAAGTGCTGGACCGATGTTGATGGCTTATAAGTCATTAGAATAGTCTTTGTAATGAAAGTGTGTATAGTTAAATTTACTAAATATGCTCTCATTCTCAGACGAAGACATGGTTTATTAAAATAGAACATATACGAGTATGAATGTCTTCGACTGCAGAATACCATCTTCTTTATATGTTTTAAACACACACTTTATGAAGTCAGGGCCTAGACAACCGGCATTCGTTATGAAGCGATTCGATTTCTACAATCGTCATGGCTTAAACGCAGCGTATGCATCTTGAACTTTAAATCACTAATAATTGAAATGAATGTACATTGTCTACCATCATCTATTCGTTGACAACAGATCACGTGACATATCTAAGGCATATGTCAAACCCATACATTTTGGACTTTTCTACTATCGCTTTCGCTAATCAATTGTTACATTGTCTAGGCCCTCAGGTTCTTTACTTAAGCAGAAGTTACGATCAACCAATGCATGGCATGCACGGCAATTCGGTGGAATTAATATCCTAGTACATATCGGCTTGAGTGGCGTTTGGGGTATTACAAAAAGTTATTAAAAACATGTGAATTGAAGCGAGGGTTGATCGAAAGGTAGTTGTTCAAAATGGGTTGAAAAAAATCAAGAACTTTAGTCGTTAAAATAAGAACATTAAAGGATCTTTTATGCTCTGTTCTCTTCTGTATTCCACTATCTCTCACTATACAGTACAGTAACTGGCCTTACATTCTGCGCACATATTACTACGGGTATTCTAACTTTTCTCTTTCTAAGAAAAAAAATACTTTTCTTTTATTCTGTAACTTCTGAAAATTTCGTAATTTCCTGAAGTTTCGCAATACACAATTATTAAGTTGGAAAAATACAACTCTTCTATACGAAAATGCTAAAGTGAGAAAAAACGCTGAAACCCCTTGTACTATCTAAAGAAGTGATACGGAAGTTGTAGCGATATTCTGTAAGAACACAATAGTACTCGATACAAGATAGCATGTGTGAAATAAATTGAATCGGCGATGATTGCGGATAGTATTCTCTTATTTTTTGTCCAAAGAACAAACATTTTTACTAAATAAAATAAACTTTATTTATTTAGACTTATTACATGCACTTTTAAACCCTAAATACCATAATTTTAAGGACGTCAAAGTAGTCAATCCGTAAAGAAGTTATCACCATTCAGGAAAACAGTTCTGTTGAGAAGATCATCAGGTTCTCGGGGGATGCTGGTTTAAATCCGGGTGCGGCACCTTTGATATTTTTTTAACACTATAACCACTTGTCTTACGGTGAAGGAAAACATTAAACATAGTGAGGAAACCTGCATGTCTGAGAGAACCTAGCAAGTTTTCGAAAGACATGTAAAATCCGCCAACACGCACTAGGCCAGCGTGGTGGATTATGGCCTGATGAAGGAAGGCCCGTGCCCAGCAGTCAGACCTTAAATAGGGCTGAATACAACGATGGCGATAACTAAAGTGTAACTTTGTCGATATCATATGCTGTGTATAGACCATAGTTTTCACACGAGAAATCCCAATTTTATTTCAATCTCAGAACAACGGTATATGTTGCTCACTATTCTTTGTTAGGAGTATGACGTATGAGCGGTCCAACACCCAATTTGTACTTTTATACCCTCTGCAAGCCAGAATGTTATTGAGTTATTGGCAATTACTGTTATATATTGATTTTCCAGACCAAACTAATTATCGTAGTCTAAATTTTATAGAAAATAATAAAGAGGGCTCGGTTTGAGGTAATTAAAAGAAACTATATTTAACGTTTGGTTTTTTTGCAAGTCGACATTTTTTTTTATTTCGATGTAGTCTAAGATTAGTTAACAAACGGAGAGGTAGAGAATTTTTTTTCATATAGTATCATGACATTGTAACTCTTATTATAGCCTTTTTTAAATATAGAGTGCATAAAATTCCTGTTTTAATAAGTAGCATTGCTTACATAATACACTAGCGATACCCTCGCTCTATTCAGGTTCATCCCTAGATAGTGCCTAGCGCATTTTCACACAAACCGGTTGCCGGGTAGCCGCCGACGACCGTTCGGTGACACATTTCTAATGATCAGATATAGTATCCGGTAACGGTTAAAACGTAAGCGCGAGTCACGTAGTAAGTAGTAACTAGTAAGTCTTCATTAATTTTCAATTTCTCAAAAATGGAACGTAAGCAATTGATTGCAATGTAGATTGTGTAGTGATTTTCCGGTAGTAAAAAGTATCAAAAGTCAAGTAGTTTTCTCGTGACGAGGTCACAGACAGACAAACAAACTGACAGACACACAAGAACTCTAAAATATCTCTGTATCGATAATAATGACTATTTCAATAAGATTTTCAAAAAATATTCAATGTACAGATTCGACTGTTAGAGTATGTCAGTATAGATATTGTTCAAAATGTACCATCTCTGATATTACGTTATCTAGGTATGATATATGAAGGGATGCTGCTGTTGACAACAGATAAGCTCGGCAATAAGAAGTGCCAGATGAACAATTTGTCTTTTCAAACTGTAAAAGACCTTTGCCATTTTTATACAACACTATTATTTATTTTGAGATTCAAGACGATATATTTTCTGTTCCTCGTTTTCTGTTTTGTATGGACTAGTGACTCAACCTGACTTCGTTTCTGTTTATCTCTGGGGATAACGCATCTTGGTACGTTTTAACGGTTAGTTAAAACTTCTCAGAAATCAGATACTTTTACGCAATAACAAGTATACTTTATGTTGACTATATAAGTTATTGAGTCTTTCTGTTTAGTAAGCCTCGATAACAGCCCAGAGTTGGGAAGTTCGCGGTGTGTCACCCCCGTGCCTAGGCAGATTATTTGATACTAGCGACTCACCCCAGGTGTAACCTCTTTAGTAAAGTTAAAAATGACGTAATTTCTATATATAATAGCGAAAGAAACGCTTTCATTTGACCATTTTTTCTCCGATTCACTTTGCAAAACGGACTACCACGTAAAAGCCTTTTTATTTTTTGGTTTTTTTATATAACCTATGACACTCAGCAATAATGTGGCTTTCTATTGGTGAAAGAATTTTTAAAATCGGTTCAGTAGATCCCGAGATTACCCCTTACAATTTAACAAATATACAAACACACAAACTTTACTATTTGATATATGATATTTTTCAAACCCGCACTTGTTTTTGCGATTTTTCTGCACATTACCACTGAGCTATTACTTCATTTATTGCGAGGTTATATACTAATAATGTTTAACTTTATAATACTTACCCCTTGCTCGTGGTTTCGTTAGTAGCTTTTGCACTATATTGTCGTAGGCTCCTTCACTGGCAACACCCGAGTCTTTCACCAACTTCTCCTTCACAGCGATGCAGATGCTATTTCTTGCCAACAAAGCTTCTAGTTCTTCAAACGCCTATGGAAAATTATATTTTTATATATTATCATTTTAATAACATATTTCATTGAAAAACATTCAACTTTCAGCTTTATTTTAAGATTTTCTTTTTAACTTCCGAGACCGAGTAATAAATTCCGATTCGAGTAATAAATTTCATCGAAATCTGTCAAGCCGATATAAATATATAAACATCGCAAGCTTTTACGCCTTACTACTATTTATACGACATATCGTAGCTTTAATGTATTACGTCTAGATAAAGTTAAACGTAATAATATATTATAGAATAATTGTTAGGTTTTCTAACATGATTACCACTTGTCTTACGGTGAAGGAAAACATCGTGAGGAAACCTGCATGTCTGAGAGAACCTAGCAAGTTTTTGAAAGACAAGTGAAGTTCACCAACCCGCACTAGTCCAGCACAGTGGACTGCGGCCTGATCTCATTAGTAATGAAGAGAGGCCCGTGTCCAGCTGAATACAAGCAGGAACCACACCATCGATATGAGATTATTCTAACTCTAATATATTATAATACTTCACGTACATTTACATTTGCATACATTTAAATGTATTATAAGTTTTGTATAAGTTTTACTTAAGTTTGTTGAGTGGAACCGCGATGGTATTAGTGGTTACGACACGAACTTAACGGAAATAGAGACGCGTGAGAAACCGCAACTTGAAGCTAATTAATGAAATAGTACGTGATTTTCTGTGTTATTATTCTACTAATAGCGCTAGATTTCACAGAGATTTTTATGCTAGTAGAAAGTATAGTATCATCGTACCTTTAATCAAAATCGTCTACTGGTTTTCTCGTTATTCGGTCATAGATAGACAGACGGACAAAAATTCTAAAATATATATATATATATATATATATATATATATATATATATATATATATATATATATATATATATATATATATATATATATATATATATATATATATATATATATATATATATATATATATATATAGCGGTAATAATGACCATTCCAATTAGATATTCCCTAAGATATTGAACCTACAGATCCGACTCAGCTAGAATGTTCCATCGTTGTTCGCTGAGTAATATTTTTTTGCAAAATCAAATCATCAATCAAAAATCTATAAAAAGCAAACAATTATGTTATATTTTCAAAGAATAACTCTTTTAAGTTTTCTTCCAGTAATTTAGTAAGTAAGTGTCTCATGGAGCTTATATTTCTTAAGTAAGTGCTATAAGTATACAAGCATGTATAAGTATCGCATAAGTAATCATAAATACAAGGAAGGCCTAGCAAATTATCTAAATATATAAAAGTCATAACCTAAGTTCCACCTAAGTTCCAAAAAAATGCTAAAGAATATCTTTAAATTATCTTTGCCTATCGCTGTTCTTCTTTTTTACTTAAATATGTATTGAGTATTGTATATTATGTTAGTTTAATTTTGTTGGCTAATATTTTATAAAATGTCTATATTTATTGCATGCGGTACCTATTCACCTTAAAAGGTAATGCATTTAGCTTTGAGAACCTCTGTAAACACAATAACCTAAAAATTTGTAACATTGTAATTACCACTGGTGAATCAAATAAATAAATAAATAAATAGGCCACCCACTCATCGAAATACGAAATATAGAAAACCTCTTGACGTATAAAAAATAAATTTGGCAGGGCGGAATTTGATAGTTAGTACCTAGACGTCCGCTATAAACAAATTTTGCGACGGAGCCGGACTCCTTCATTATTCGTGCTACATACTTTAAATTTGGCTAAGAACACCTAGAGTCGAACTCGAGCGAAGCGAAGGTCCGTTGCTAGTTATGGTGTATGAAAACGTTTATCCATAACACATTTTCATAATCAAAGTGCCAATATTTTGGATAGATGCCACACTATCAGCTTCGCAAATATCGGCGACAGAAACGATACATAGTGATGCCTTCACGCTTATTGGTCAGATAAACAGTGTTATGTTGTTTCCAGGACAATACATATTGTACTCTGTTGAACATTTCAATCTAAGGATCGATACACATTGGCCTGATAGTTAACGAGTGTATTGCCTTAATTTAGAATAAAATAGATAACGATTTAAAATAAAGTGCGAGTTGGACATAAAGCGACGAAGGGTTCCGTACTATTGTACAATAAATTATAACAAAAGGTTTTTTTCATATTGCATGGCGGCCGTTTGAAATTCGCCTTCGCCGCTTATTACTTGTTGTTATAGTGTCAATTGAAATACAAACTCAGAGAAGATTTTAACTCTTTAGACTCTACATAATATTATGGTTCAATCAATTCAGCTTATATATTTTTATTATATATTTCTACTTTTTTTGCTGAGATATTTCTTTTTTCAACTACAAAAAATCAATTAATACTATTTTACTAAGCTTATCTTGCTTATATTAAGCACAACGTATATTATAAAATAGCTTTCGAAAGTACCATTAAAACTACGTTAGACTTTCATTCCTTTTTAAGATTTTAACATGATTATTTTCATTTGTACATCACACAAATGAATGCCTCCCACGGGACTCAAACTCACGACCGCTGGCACAGTATGTAGGGTACAATTCAAACGTGTCCTCAAAAGTCCTCAAATAATATGTTTGTCATCAAAATCCCTCCATCCCCTGCGTTTGTAAGGAGTTAAATAGCTTTTTACATTTGCTTTGCTTAAAACATATTTTATTATGATAATCTTTGTAAATTATTGTTCTAATTATAAATTCCAAATTGTTTTTGTCTGAAATTCAACAGTGTGGACCCAGTCTTAATTGCATTTACGAATAAATCACATCCATACGAAAACAATCCTTAAGTCGCTAATTATATAACAGAAAATGCTTTAACATTAACATTTGAACATCAGGCTTGTATTTCAGAGCTTAAAGCTCAATTTCCATACATTTCATTGTGGAAATCAATATAATAGGGTTTATTTGCCTTACATTAAACGTCAGTGGGTCATGAAAATCATCCGCAAACGCATGCAATGATTTCGCAATACTACCTATTGTTAGCGGTGAAGCGGACTGTTCAAGCGAACTGTTGTTTACATTATACAAATTTACATAACTTATTTGAGCAAAGTCTAGTCTAGTCATCTAGTATTTTCGTTTTCTAATTATTATTCAATACAATACAAACGGATAAAATTAAAGTGTCTGTTTGTAAAGTAGAAATAACAGCCTTTTAACTGAAAGCATATAATATTGTATTTGATACTTATAAGAAAAGCCCTATTTCTAAAGCGTTTGTCTGTCTATTGGTTCCAGCTGATCTTCGTAACAGCAATATTGATTTTTAAGGGATTTTGCTGGCAGATAACTTGTGGTGCTGATATGGAATAATTCGGATTATTTTTAATCAAGATGAATAAGGCTTCCGCTCAAATGAATTGAAGTAAAATAAAATGAGCGATATAAAATATATTATATACATGTTTTCTTATTTTTTTATGTAAAAATAATTGAATAAATAATATATATATATATACATATATATATATATATATATATATATACATATATATATATATATATATATATATATATATATATATATATATATATATATATATATATATATATATATATATATATATATATATATATATATATATATATATATATATATATATATATATATAAATTTTATGTATTTTGCTTAAAATATTCCATGGTACAATAAAATAGTAATATCCAGATTGATTTGCATATAACATCTAACGTAAATTGCAGTGTAAGTTTTTAACTCGACGTCGGAAACCTTAGCATAATATACTCGGCGGTTATTGGCCCAGATAAAAAGTTATCCATCTCAATATAACAGGATGATATTTTATTTTACTCTAGAGATGCGCTCTGCGAAATATATTTTTGTCCGCCATCAGTTTAAGTACCACATTTATGTTTTTTGTCCTGTTTCGTTTAACGTTTGTATTTTTATTTTGGTACTAAATTTCAATTATACACGTTTTTGATGTATACATTAGTAATAATTATTTGTTTTGTTACAGTGATATCATGAATTGTCTAACATATATCTCATTGAGACTGGCCAACTACGCAGGAGATATTATAGAGCACAAGTGTACGCGCAGACACAAGTGCACTCTCTATTCCTATCACTCTCATACTCCGGTGGGACGACTACTCGATACGACCAGTGAGAGCTAAGGCGCAGGACCGACGGCTTTACGTGCTCTCCGAGGCACGGGGGTGGACCACCGCCAACTTCCCAACTCTGGGCTGTTACTGAGGCTTACGAAATAGAAAGACTCAATAACTAAACTTGGCCCGACTCGGGACTCGAACCCAGGACCTCCCGGTGTGCGACCGTACATTCTAGCCACTACACCACCGAGGCAGTGTCTAACATATTATATTTATAAAGCCGCTTTTTCACAACTACTATATCTTACAAGTTTTTGTTGTAATATACTAACAATAAAGGTCTAATGAAATGCTATTAACAAAATTTCTCCCCACCTTGATTCCATAACTGGACTCCTCGTAGATGATGGAGACGTAGCTCCATCCTAGCTTCTTCACAATCTCAACCATCGCTTGCACCTAAATATTGCAAAAAATCTTTATATAAAAAGGCAAAGACAAAATAGTTCAACAATATTTATTCATCTATTTGTGAGACATTTTTTTTGAATAGCATTTTGGTGAGCTTTCGTGTTCTCAATAAAAAATTAGTAAGAGCTTTTTAAATAGATATGTTTTTATTTTATACTCGTTTTATGTTTCCTCCCAAATAACGAGTATCGTTAAATATCGACCATTGACCGAATGCCCAGTACACATAAAATATAATTTGTGTACCTACCTATGAAGCTATAACAATGTAATAAATCACTTAATAAAATTTGTGATTCTGTATATTACTTAGGGTTATTTATAAAAAAAATTAAGCAATGCCATTCGTTTTTATAAGTCGCTTTTTTAGAACTCAAGCTTCGATTACTATCTCAGTTCTGGGCAAAACCAAAAGCGAAACTTCTATATGGGACAGTTCTTTTGTATTCTTTTGAAATCTCTTTTCGTTAGACTAGATCTAACAAACTATGTATTTCATTAAAATAGCTTTTCAATTTAGTTCGTTTTTGGTTGTACTTTGCTAAAACTTAAAGTTTCCGAAATGAAATCGTAACTTTATTTAGAAACTTAAAATAAAATCGAAATATATGTACCTGATGATGATCAGACGGTATAGTTCGTGTAAAGTACTCGAAACGAGCCTTGTTCGAAAGTTCAGGTGACGTCGAGAAGAATGAAACCTGTTGAGAGGAAACAGCAAATATTTTATACACTGTGCATACTAAAAGCTTTAAATGAAGGAAAAACAGCGCAAAATGTCTCATTTTGATCCATTAGAACTTAAATGTTGTTTTAGCAAGATTAATTCATCTGCATTTGAATTGTGTACAGCGAAATGAAAAATAGGTTTAATTAAAAATCTCATAGCTCCAAGTTTTTCAGAAAATCTTATAATATTCAATTTCTATAGAAAATCAGATGCTTTTGAGGTTTGGTAGGTGTTTACTAATGAATGTAAAGTGAGGAACGCGAAGTCATTTATCATTGGTTGTTCCCCGGGGCTTGTGAAAATGGAATCGTTATTCAACGAGATTTGAATCATGAAATAGCCGTATTTTTCTTTTTTTGGGAAGCGCTCCCATTCTGATAAAATGTATGCATGAGAGTGGTCTTGATATAACAAAAAATAAGTCGCGCGTTACCAGACCACCATCGGCGTAAGAAGGGCTGAGTCGGGGAATTCATATTGCAAAAGATGTTTACTTATAATTTTCATTATGAACTTAGTATTAAACTGTGTCACTTTTGTCTCGGATTTGTTAGAGTAAATACTTGTCTTTTAATTAATTTGTAATTAAATATAAGTGTAATAAATAAATAATTTTTAAAAACACTTTTTTCGTTCGTCCGAACATAACTGGCGCAGTCGGCAGGATCGCGGCACTTTCAAACTCAAGTGTACGGTTCTAATCGTAGAAACCGCGATCTATAATTAAGAACCAAAAGGACGATTCCAAGGGAATTTCTGAAGATTGAAAATCCTGTTCTGAGGCAAGGTCCGGCAGGAGATGCAGAGATTTTGGTAAGTGCTCTTTTACTTCCAAGTTCCTTGCTTTATTTCCTGTCGTTATTTTAAATAATTTTAACACAATTTCAAATTGGAAAATTAATTTGAATAATATCATAGTACTACATATTTACTGTGTGTATTGTCGTTACGCTAAAATCGCCGCGGATTTCACACGGTCATACGACACCTTAGCCTTATCGCATTCAGATTAAGTTAGTGCATAGTAAAAGCTATAATAATGTCGCTTAAAGATTGTGATAGTGTTATTAAAACGCTGGGGGACTTAATGCCTAGGTACAACGGCAACCCCAAAACCCTAAATTATTACATACGAGAGGTGGAGAGTGTTATTAACTTAATAGAACCTAGCTGGCAAGCGCACCCCGTAGTAATAAGTTTGATTAAAGGTAGGCTTAGTGGCGCGACTATAGACGCTATCGCGTACGAAAACTCACTGGACACGTGGCCTGAGGTAAAGCACGCATTATTAAGACGTTTAGGGGAAACGAGAAATGAGATCCAAGTTATGCAGGAACTTACTAGAATGCGTCGCCTTAAATCGGAGGACGCCGAAACGTATGGTAAACGTCTTAGGGATATATTAGATACCTTATTTACAGTAGGAAAACACACGGATAAAAATTATTATGAAAATATGGTTATTGAACATTATATAAGTCAATTGGAATTTAGCGTAGGAGTAGGTGTTAGAATTATGAAACCCGCAACTCTAGAGCTTGCCATTGTCGCGGCTAGACAGGAGGAAGCAAAGTTAGTTTACTATAGGCAAGCAAATCCTGGTGCAAGTGCTGTATCTACTTCACAAATTAAACAGAAAAGTGAACCCCCTAGATTTTTTCAACAAAATAATTATTCGAGACCTTTCAATAACCACACCCCAAGGTTTTTCAACCCTAATTTTGTACCCCGACAAAACAATATGACTCCACAACAACGACAACAGTGGATTCAGTCCATGTTGCCATGGAAGAACTCGACCCAAGGTAACCACAGACCTACAGGTAATGTCCACAATAACTTTGGACATCAACCCAATGTGCCTAAACAACACTTAAATCCACCGCAGAAAGTATCTGACGTAAGTATGAGATCCGTCGATAAGCCAGAAAAACCTCAGTTCGTGTTCGAGGAATTATTCTACTCCCCCAACGACTACTGTCAGGTGGGTTACCCATATAATTATGATCAGTATGAATATTTTGAGGAGCAACGACCCGTTGAGGAAATTGAAGGGCAGATCGCTGTGGAAAATCAGGCAAATGACGCATGTCACGAGCAGGATTTTCGCCATGGCGACAACACCGAGAACCGGAGCTAGTTAAGCTAAACACTCATTATAAAGATCACTTGCCTTATATTGAAATACCCGAATTCAAAGGTAAGTTTTTAATAGATACAGGTGCATCGCGTTCAATGATATCACCCGACGCTATAGGAGGTACAATTTTTGAATATTGCATATATCACGAACCATTCGAAGTTAAAACGGCTCATGGTATTACTAGACACGAGTTAGTAGCTCACCTTCCGTTACCACCGGTTTTTAATGTTAAGTTATTCCACAAATTCTTAATATTTGACTTTGATCCTAAATATAAAGGTTTAATAGGGTTAGATTTACTAAAGGCCTTATCAAGTAATATAGATATTAAAAACAAAGTTCTCTGTACGGCAAACGCAAGTATACCTATTTATTTTGATTATCCAAAAAATAAGATTAGTGTCGAACCAAGGTGCGAAAGGCTAATCAAGGTTAAAACGAATTATTCAGACGGCCAATATTTGTACGAAGACTACTGTTGGGATACAGGTTTAATTTCTCCCGCTGCCATGGTGGAAGTAAAGAATGGCTATTTTAAAACATCGGTAATAAATTTCAATGATGAAAAGAAAATTATAAGATTCCCAGCTCCCTTTATATTAGAACCTTATTGTAGCATTAATACTGAAACCTCATGTGAACTTCACTCAATCACTACTAGACCGGATATAGATAAAGAACTTTGTGATAACTTAAAAAAAATAAAAACAGATCACATGAATGAAGAAGAAAAGCGTGAAACATTACGGTTATGCTATCAATACAGGGAATTGTTTTATTCAGAAAATATACCATTAACGTTTAATCATTCAGTAAAACACCAACTTAGGCTAACAGACGACACCCCTATATTCGTTAGGAATTATAGACAGTCTCCGCATCAACGTCGAGAAATTCGTGCACAAGTAGATAATCTCCTTAAACAAGGCATAATTCGAGAAAGCATCTCTCCATGGTCATGTCCTGTGCACATTGTACCTAAAAAACCTGATGCATACGGCAACATTAAATATAGGCTTGTCATAGATTACAGAAGACTTAATGATCGTATAATTGAAGATAAATACCCACTTCCTAATATTCATGATATTTTAGATCGGTTAGGTAGAGCCCAATACTTTACTACGCTTGATTTGGCTAGTGGATATCACCAGGTAGAAATGCACCCGGATGACGTGGAAAAAACGGCGTTTTCCACGGAGAGAGGGCACTATGAGTTTCTTAGAATGCCATTCGGACTTAAAAATGCGCCTAGCACTTTCCAACGTCTCATGGACCACATTTTACGAGGTGTAGATAATGTATTTACGTATTTAGATGATGTGATTATAGCATCTACATCATTACAAGAACACATATATCAATTAACACAGGTATTCGAGCGTTTTAAATTGCATAATCTCAAAATACAGTTAGATAAATCAGAGTTTCTCCAAAAACAAGTAACATTTTTAGGCCATGAATTAACAGACCAAGGCTTAAAGCCAAATAAGGACAAAATTAAAGCTGTGCTAGACTTCCCACTTCCAAAAACCCAAAAGGAAATTAAATCCTTTCTAGGTTTGGTGGGTTATTATCGCAAATTTATAAAGGATTTTGCTAAGCTTACGAAACCTATGACTATATGTCTCAAGAAAAATCATAAAGTAATACATTCACCAGAGTTCATTGATGCGTTTAACCAATGTAAGCAAATATTAACCAATGCACCTTTATTACAGTACCCAAATTTTGATGAACCATTCATCTTAACAACCGATGCGTCGGAAGTTGCGATTGGTGCGGTATTGTCTCAGGGACGTGTAGGCTCAGATAAACCGGTTGCGTACGCGTCTAGGACACTGTCAGAAACGGAAAGTCGATATTCAACCATAGAAAAAGAATTATTGGCTATAATATGGGCAGTAAAATATTTTAGGCCGTATTTATATGGTAGGAAATTTACTATTTACACAGACCACCGTCCGTTAACTTGGTTAATGTCCCTAAAAGATCCGAATTCGAAGCTAACACGTTGGCGCTTAAAGTTAGCGGAATATGATTATAAAGTTATCTATAAAAAGGGTCGTCAGAATACTAACGCAGATGCATTATCCAGGGCAAAAATATTTCACAATAGTATTGATTCGCTAGCAGTAAATTTTGATGATAATGATGATGACGAAATAATAAATAGGATATTTGAAAACGTAGGTAGGGAAGAAGTAGACGAACCGCAAACTGAAAACCCTGAAATAAGTGAAAATATCCCACCTTCGGTTGTAGCCACGAACGAGGATAGTATAACAGTAGCAAATGACCCGGATCAAATGGTATCCACCAATCATACGCAGCCAGACAATGAGAACAAAGGTATACCCATAATATCAGACGCTATAGATAGACAACAAAAACAATTTCACATTAGGTCAACGCCAGGATCAACCTACCGTGTAGAAAATAGGTCAACAAACTCTAGGAAGGTTATTAAAGATGTATTTATCCCCGTAAATAATACAGAGGAGGAAATAATTAAATTCCTAAAAGAGCATACTATAGCGGATCGAGTATTTCACTGTTTTTTCTATGATGAAAATTTATATTTTGCATTTTCACGCGTATATACAACCGTGTTTAATGAAAGAGGTCCAAAATTGTTTAAATGTACATCACGTGTAACCTTAGTAGAAAATAAAACTGAACAGGAGGATTTGATTAAAAGATATCACATAGGTAAAACGATTCATAGGGGAATCCAGGAAACTTACAAACAGCTACATAGAAAATATCATTGGCAAAATATGTTACTTAGCATTCAAAGATATATCAACCAATGCGATGTATGCTTGCGAGCAAAGTATGAAAGGAATCCACTTAGGCCTCCTTTAGCTTTAACGGAGACGCCTACAAAACCCATGGAGCATCTCTTCATGGATTTATATTCCACAGGTGGAGCAACGTTTTTAACGGTTATAGATAATTTCTCTAAATTTGCACAAGCCATTAATATTACAGCATCAAGTAGCGTTCACGTAGCAGATGCACTGCTACAAATATTTTCCATACTTGGTTTACCCTCAAAAATTACGACGGATTCGGATACTAAATTCGAAAATGATTTAATTAAGGAAATGTTTGCACTACACGATATTAATATACATTTTACAACCCCCTATAACCCTAATTCGAATTCTCCAATTGAAAGATTCCACTCAACTATTGCTGAAATAATAAGAATTCAGAGAATGACAAATAAAGATGATCCTATTCCCTTATTAATGAAATATGCAGTAATAGCCTACAACAATTCGATTCATTCTAGTACTGGTTATACGCCACATGAGTTGATGTTTGGTCATACAGCAGCTAGAAACCCCCTCGAACTTCACTACCCAAAAGAATTTTATCAAAATTACGTTCTTAAACATAAAAATAATGCAGAAGCTGTACAAGAGTGCGTCAAGGCACATATGTCTAAAAATAAGGAGCAGATTATAACCAAGCGGAATCAGACAGCACAGGAAATCGCCTTCAAGGTAGGTGAAATTGTTTATAAACAGGTGGCGAAAACAGCGCGCAATGACAAGACGAAGCCTACCTACAAAGGCCCATACAAAATTATTCATTTGCACCCCAATAATATAGCCGAAATTATAGGTAGTCACCCAAATTCAAAATCGATTAGAGTACATTACAAACTCCTTAGAAGGCCTCATATTGTTACAGGAGCTTCATCTCAGGAGCCCTCGCGCTCTACGCCGGAGCCCTCGTGCTCTACGCAAGAGCCGACATAGTTATGAGCCCTATAGACAATACCAACGGTATTGTACTTATAAAAGAAGGGAAGGTATTTAGACAAATAGATTCCTTCAACCTTATCTGTATATACAATATTACAGCACTTCATTCATCATCCCTAAAATTACTCTCACTTTTCGTTATTACAGAATCGTTAGAAGTAAATACAGTACCCGGAGATTTGCATAAAACATATAGAGACCAGTTAAACTATACATTTAGTTTGATAGATAAGAAACTTAGTTTATTTAGATCGGATTATAATAATTATAGAGTTAAGCGCGGATTGATAAACGGATTGGGATCGATAGTGAAAGCGATAACAGGCAATTTAGATAATGAGGATGCGGAAAAAATAGAACAGGAAATAACGTATTTACAGAACTCCATTAACAATATTAAAAATAGGCAACAAAAATCTATTGTTTTGGCAGAAAATACTATGAGAGAATTTACCGCAGATTTAGAAAAACTTAATAAAAATCAAAATAAATTAGCTTCGATAGTTAGTAATGTTTCTAATAGCTCTAGTTTAGTTTATAATCAGTTACATTTTCTAGATATATACGTACAGTTAAGTCTTAGTTTACAATTAATTCTAAGTAAGCTTATGGTTTTAGAAAACGCGATTACATTTGCCCGAATGGGAGTTATGCACCCTAGTATCTTAAACGCACAAAACTTTATAAACGAATTATTGAATATAAAACAATCTTATGATTTTAACCCAATTTCGGAAATAGGTATAGGTACAATAGACGATATAGAGAAATCTGTGGTGGTTAAAGCCTATAAAACAATGCATACATTAAATTTTATATTAGAAATCCCATCGGTTGACCCTGACATATATGACCTCATTCACCTTTACTCCATCCCTGATGACCAAAACTTTACGATAATCCCAAAATCCAAATACCTCGCACTTGGAAGTGAAGGGTACTCCTACCTTGATGATGGATGTCGTCACGTCTCCGAGTCGACTCTCCTATGCAGACAGCTGGATGAAGCCTCAACGAAGAAGACCGATGACTGCATCATTGCCCTGGTACAACATGAACCTGCGACTTGTACACGAGCTAAAATGGTTTTGAGAAAGGGAAAGATACAACGGACGAAAGACAACAGCTGGATTGTTATTCCAATACAAGAAGAGCTCATCAGAACAACGTGCAACGGGAGGACTCAGTACGAAAAGATAAAGGGACCCCAAATGGTAACGATTTCTGAAGGATGCCAGGTTAAATTAATGAATACTACATTACAAGCTCACCGGAAAACGCTAAATATCAACGAAATTATACCATTGCCACTACAACGGGACTATGTGTATAAATCACCAGTGGATTACACATTACATCTGGAAGATATAGAATTGGATAACATCCGAGATTTAATTAATCATGCCCGAGAAGTGGAAGACCCAGATGAAGTCAATTTACCCCTCGTCATGGCAACCCCAAGTTGGACTACGATAATCTTATATGTTATTGGCCTCGTGATAATATCCAAAAAGACATTCCAATGGTTTAAGAGCCGGCGGACGAAGACAAATCCTGGAACCGGTGAAGAAGACAGCGAGGACGCTGGAGGAAGCTGCAAGTTGCGCTTCCGTCTTAAGGGGGAAGGCGTTACCAGACCACCATCGGCGTAAGAAGGGCTGAGTCGGGGAATTCATATTGCAAAAGATGTTTACTTATAATTTTCATTATGAACTTAGTATTAAACTGTGTCACTTTTGTCTCGGATTTGTTAGAGTAAATACTTGTCTTTTAATTAATTTGTAATTAAATATAAGTGTAATAAATAAATAATTTTTAAAAACACTTTTTTCGTTCGTCCGAACATAACTCGCGGCAGCATAATTTTATATAATTACCAGTTGATGCTAAAATTTCCTTCCATAATAACCAGAAATATATGGACCTAGCCTCAAACTTATTCTGGTTCTGTTTTAACTTGTTGCATTTATTCTCTTTTTAGAATTATTGCTAGGTCTAAAATCTAATTAATCTATTTTTGAAAAAAAGTTGCATAAGGACTATCTCAATATTCTCGTTTCTCAGTGGCATGTTTGGATATCCTCTGCTATTTTTAATTTTGGTACTTTAATTAAACAATTGTAGAGCGATTTAACTGTAGTCATGGTTAATTAAACAGTGATAAATGCTTTTTAGCCTTATATTCGGTTGGGAGATCAAAAACTGGCAAATAATAGCACACAGTTGTCTTAAATGTACGTTTGGCAACAGCACTTCCAGTCATGCATCATAAAACTTTGAGTAATAAGAGCGTCTGTTGAGCATTTTCTTTGAGCATAATTGAGCGTGAATAACTGTTCTAAAATTTTCCTCTTAAAAGCTTAAAGCATTTACACGTGGTATTTGTATCACTAATCTATACTATTAAAATGTGAATGTAAGTTTGTTTGTTACGCTTTCAAGCAAAAACTACTGAACCGATCATCGTGAAACTTTGTGCACATATTCTTGGAGGTATTAGAGGTAACGTAGAATACTTTTTTACTTTTTTTTCTAGTGGGCTTGAAACCATGAACGCGGTCCACGGGCAAAGTCGCGGGTACTGCTAGTATTATATTAATATACCTGCGGTATTTTAAACAGTCTTAGCAAGTTAGCAACTTGTACGGAAGTGACGCTAGACGCAGCACCCACGACGCCAGAGATGACTTTCCTCATGGCTGTTGCGTTGCACGCGTATTCTGCATCATCGATGTTACTTATGGATCCTGCCAAAGATTAAGCTTATTAAAGAAAATATATGTTGATTTAATTATTTTCCCAAAAATATAAAAAGTAGAAAAATAAATATGTATTATAGCTTAATAAATAATGTAAAAACATATAATATAATATCAGTAAAAATATTTAAATCATTTAAGTAGTAAATGTACCTTTAATGAAGTCAACAGCCATTTCAAGACCGTATGTATCTCTGTCACAATCGTCGAGGACATGAGCGCCGATAGTCACGCCTGGTATTAGCTTTAATTTGTTATTAATTATATCTAATGTATACAACATTGTTTCTAACGCTTGAACTCCACCTTGAGGCATGACTGGACCACATGTCATGCTTTCAGACCGTTCATGAACCATCATTAACCCTCCTAAGACCAAATCACCTTCAATAACAGCTTCTCTTTTTATTGGCCAGTGTTGATGTTTTTTATCCTTCATCTCTCCAATCTGGTCTTTAGACATATTCAGCCAGTCGTTTTGAGTTGTATCGACGACCATATCATAACTTACGAGGTCTCTATCTAAATATTTCTTTTCTCTAAAATTGGTTAGAGGATCGAAATACTTGTCTATTCTCAGGAAAGGGTCGAATAGTGGAGCCTCAGTTTGCTTATGTCTATGCCGGTGGTGATGTCTAGTGATTGGATTAATTTGAAAGTCTTCGGTTAAAGAAGAGTGTTTCATTTCAGAATATTGAATAGCGAGGAACAGCGTTGTGGTCGCCAACCAAATCTGGCTGGGACGCATGTTCGTATGGTGGGTTTCATGCCATCGCCGGTAAACCCGCTTTCCATTGCATGTCATACATCTTGGCCTGAAACAAATTAAAGAAAAGTCAATGATAAAAATTACAAAGCTGATCAAACTAACATTTGTTGGCTTTGACGGTTTCAAGATTAATAATGCCTTATCTTAATGAATCTGATGATATTCAATTAAAATTTAAGATCTAAGTACGTAATAATTTAGAAGGCATGTTTTATAAATGCTTATATGGTGTTTAGGTTTTTGTTTCGTTAAACCACAATAGCTCTTTTAGAAGTTCTATCACAATAAATTCGTAGCTTAAATAAACTCAAAATATTAGGAAAATCAGGTACATAATTCGTAATGCCACTTGATATTATACGGCTGTCCTCTGGAAATAAAAGGTTCGACCGTCATCACATTAAATATCTAATACGGCAGTTTGTGTCGTCTGATATTTTAACGAAAATAATCTTTCTTTATAGTTGTGTAAAGACTAAATTGCTTCAGCAAATGCTTAAAAATTTTCCAGCCTCACTGTGATAATGGAATTGAGATAAATTTTATTGATCGTGTTAAGATTTTTGTTGGGTGATTCTGTTTTCTCATTGAAGTTATAATCAGGTGCTTTACCTGGCAAGTTCTACTATAGTAGATTTAAAAAATAAAATTTAATTAGGTTGTGGTATCTTATATTCGTAAACGATAATCATTCATTAATAGACTTTTTCTAGGAGATTATCCTAAAGTGTATAACTTATTATAAGTGTATATAAGGCCGGCAACGCATTTGCAAGCCCTGTGGTGTTGCAGATGTCCATGGGCGGTGGTGATCACTTTCCATCAGGTGAGCCTCCTGCCCGTTTGCCCCCTTTGTCCCATAAAAAAAAATTCTTGTAGAGTTTTGTAAATTCGTTTCTAGCTTGGAACAAATATATATATTTTTTGTGTTAATCTATATCGAAAGTTTTGATTTATACCTTATAATTTAAATAATAATAATTATTGATTGTTGATGTATTCTCTATAATTCACCCGCTACTCCGTTTGCTTATAAGCCCGTAAAAAGTTTATGGATTAAATTCAAATATTTTCTATCTCTCTTCCGAACTGTTCATTGCGTCTCATTAGTATAAATAATATATAATAATAGAAGCCTGTTTGAGCAACCATTTGGTTATTATGATCTACTTCGATAGACCTGCCATTGGGGCGTCGTGGTCGAGTGCCTAAGCGATCTTGCTTGCCTTTCCCAGCAAAAAAAAGACAAACTAATTTGGCCTGAAATCTAGCTGGGCCAGTAACAATTATATTTTAATTATCAAAAAACCTGTAGTATATAGGCTATCGTATCCATAAACCCATCAGGATATGAGATTTAAACGAATAGAGAATGCACCATATGCCGGCAAAGACACGCGCTTCTCTTTAGTATGTCCTGCGTTGTTGGTTCATTCAGTGATATTGGCTGCCGTTTCCAAAACCGTTGGCAGAACTTTATTAAAATATGACTCATATCCATACCATTAAAATGAAAGTCATTTCGTATTTAACCTCTTCACGCAGGAACATATCCGTAGACAAAACCTAGTTCAGTTTAAAATACGAAGTCGTACAGGTCGAGGTGTAAAAGAAGTATTAAAATTTTAAAATAGTTAAAATTTAACTACGCGGTATATTCATTAACTGTGTAACAGCTACATTCAGTAAAACTATAGTTGCGGTTCTCTTTCACAAGTTGCTTTAAAAGTTGGGGCGTTAACTCAGAAACTTTTGACTCCAGACTCAAATACCGCTTTAACTTGCAATTTTACACTTTGTTATTTTACTTTTTGTTTAAGTTTTATTAAACTTTATTGCATACCATTTTTGTTAGTTGTTCTTTGTTATTTGAACCTCACTGTAACGTAAGTATTTTTTGCGCTTAGTTTAACAATTTGCTTGCTTTTTAACTAGTTTTTACTGTCGGCTTTAATGTAAAAAAAGTAGTTTCATCCACTTTGTGCCTGGAATTTAGGAATGATACCGATATAGATAAACTCCAAACGTCATACCTATAACCTAAACCTAACTATACATAATATAATAATAATATTTTACCTTAGTCCAATATGTAAATTAAATATTTTTTTGGAAAACCTTTTAGAAATCATTGTTATCATACATTAGATATAGTTTTTTTTTTATGTCACAAAGGGGGCAAACGGGCAGGAGGCTCACCTGATGGGAAGTGATCACCTCCGCCCATGGACATCTGCAAGCCCTGCAACACCGCAGGGCTTGCAGATGCGTTGCCCGCCTTTCAGGAAAGGGAGGGAGAGAGGAGGGAGAAGGACGGGAAGAGGGATGGGGAGTGGGCCTCCCGGATTCTCACTTACCGGACGAAACGCGACAGCATAGCTGCCACTTCACGCCGGTCTTCTGTGAGAGAGTGGTACTATGCGGGGCGTGCCGGCCCATTCGGCTGTTACGGTAACAAGCATGGCACTACCACTCTAAGTTTTTAGAAATGTTGTCTATCAAACCGTATTACAAGAAAACCACTGTAAATTTGGTATAATGGATGGTTATTCGAGTCATATGGTATAAGTTATAGGGTATTTCTTGCAGAAAAATATATCAACTTTGAGAAATTCATACTACACCATGCAAATCAAGGGTGATTCTATAGTCTAATGTCTATGTATATAAATTCTGAATCCTTAAAGTCGTTTATAAGATAGGTAAATGACAAATTTATATATATGCAATAATTGTTCTGTATATTATGAAAACAGTTTTGAGGTAAATTCAAAAATTAAGTTATTAAATGTTAGCAGAACTGAAATTACCAAATGTCGTAAACTAGTTGCGAGTCCGATGGGAAATCCCTTTACGCTAGTGCAAGCATCAACTTTCACTTGTTTAACTATAATAAAGTGAAGAAAAAAAATTATTATTATTATTTTTGTACTCTATTTAATATAAATAAAGTTTAAGTTAGTTTTTAATTTCAAATTTACAGCTTTTGTCTAAATGCATAATATGAAAGTATTATTAGGTACTCTAATCAAAAAATAATTTTTTTAAAATTTTTGTCTGTCTGTTTGTTCCGGATAATCTCTGAAACGTCTAGACCGATTTTGTCGGGACTTTCACTCGCAGATAGCTAATGTTATAAGGAGTAACTTAAGCTACTTTTATTTTAGAAATTTTATTTATTTTAATTACGGACGGATTTTTATGCTACAAACTTTTAATTTGGCAAGGGGCTAGTAGGAAATAAACGAATATCATCATCGATACGTACGTGGCGAAACATAAAAACAGGTTTTATGCTGTTATGTTTCGCCTGTTTCAAAAATAGAAAGATAATTTATATATTTTGGTCATTTTCATGATTAACGTGTATTGTCTTAGCTCATAAAGATTATAAAAAATAATTTATTGGAGATTTTGTATTTCTTCTAAACTTCAGGGTATTGTAATAGCGTACTGAGGAACGCGGTCGCAGCCGCCGTCTCCCGAGTCCCGTGCTTGTCGGACGCCCCGCGCGCCTCGTAGCGCTCTTGCTCTCTCTCGCGCGCAAGATGTACAATAAATATATAAATGAACATCACAAGTACTATACAAGTATAATAATAAATGAACATCGCAAGTACATATGTGTACCATTAGGTGGCGTGATAAGTAATCTCCGAAACGTCAAGCCGAGGACAAGCACTGAAACTTGTGCTTAATTTTTTTAAAACAACATAAAATACCAGACTATTTATATTTTAAATTGTTTTATTCTATAACTATCTTCCACAAAAAATAAGATTTTTCGTGGTTTCATCTTGAATATCAATTGCGGTCATTTTGAATGCTTTCGAAATAGCAAAATCTAAGTCTAGGTCATCATATACTAAGCAATATTACTTTTTATCAATATGGTAGATTTATTTTAGAAATTCATCCAAAAATATTGTACTTTATTACCTGAATTTTTTAGTTTGACAAGTCCGTTTAAAAAAAATGTATTAACGTTGTCAATTTGAATAAAAAACTTGTTCGACTTTCCAAGTAGATCACTAGCAAGTTAATTATGTGACCTTTATCAATCTTGTTCCATAATGTTATTGGCATTTAATTTGGAATGTACCTTGGATACTTCTTAAGAAGTTTGTCTTAAGTTAAGAAGTTTATTTTTTTAATAATTTTGGGCGAATCTGTTAAAAAAGCTATGATTAGAGCAAAATTTGTTACAGATATTGATGAAATTTTCTCATGCTATATTTATCCTAATACCGCTTGCCAATTCTGAATACCAGTAGGTAAACAATTTATTCATTTTTTTTTATTTTTATTACAAAATGCTTATTTAACTTATAAAAGTTTGTTATATCATTAGCTTAACTATTTACAATTAATGAAAGGCTTTGCAAGAGATTGGTGTCAGTACTAGGTGAAAAACCTGCATTAGAGATCCCCGATAACTCGCTGTTATTTGTAATTATATCTGTTCATAAGACGTAACAGTAAATCCGAAATGCTGAACCCATTTTGTTCAGCACCTATTATATAAAAAAAGAGGTTTTTTGAGGACACTTTTGCTGATCGTGAATCTTGAGTTTTTTTTTCAATGTAATCTGTACGTAGACCTTCAAATCACTTCTTTTTCTATACGTGAAGCCAAAATATAATTACAGTCATGGTAAAAACGGTTGGCTCAGTTCATTAATCTCCATTATATACAACTCTATCGACACCATTACTCATCGCTATCGGCCATTTTATACATTTTTAATATTCAACGTGTTTCGTTTAATTTATCAACCCTAAAGAATCTATATGTATAATAGCTTAATATAATATGACGCAGCGATAGTTTAGTGGTAACGCACTCGGTTGGGAAACACAAGGAAGCGGGTTCAAATTGTTGAGTCTTGCACTTCTAATGTTTTCATAGCGAAATGATTTCTAACATGAATATCTACAATTTTTTATAGTAAGTAAAGTAAAGGTTTCGAATGTGAAGTCTACCAACCCACATTTGACTAGCGTGGTGTACTATGGTCTTTTGTAGCAAATATAAGCAAATGCCCAGTAGTGGGAAATTAAAATCGGCGAAATACACTAGGTTTATAACACTAGGTTTATACTAAAATATCTAAATTATATAAGTATTCTAGTATGTTAGTGATTTATCCTTGCTTTTCGCTTAGGTACGACTCTATGAGCATTCCAGTAGTACTCGATTTCATCCAAATTCATCCAGCCGATTAACATACATGCACACATTATCACACACACATACGTACTTGTACACAGGTATACACTGTTTTGAAATTTTATTTACGACTTTTGACCTAATTTCTCATAGCTATCGTCATAGCTATCGTAGAGTCTTGATACTTTGAAGGTCACTGAAAAAATTCATATATTCAGGCCTATGTACGAGTATTATTGATACAAAGAAATAAGATACTCTTTCACTTTATTGTACCTCTATATTTTATCCCGAAAAATCTAATATGGTTCTCATATGCGCTATGTTTTACAAAAGATGGCAAGCACACAGTGTGGGTCGGACAGTAGACCTACATTAAATATATAAACGAGTATTATTTAAGCATTTCTTGCTAGTGGCTATGCTTATGACATGTCAAATTATTTTTTTACGACACGATTGGTTTAGTTTGTAGTGACTTTAGTTGCTGTGGCAGCAAACAGGGGTTTGAATCCCACTGGGGATATTCATTTGTGCGATGAACACGAATGTTTTCACTCTAGGTAGGTATGTATTAAATAATAATATTATATAGATACTGTATCAACTATCTGGTATCCATAACACAAGCCTCGCAGCTTGTGGAACTATAACTTATAGATGGTGTTGTGTGCTAATACCCCAATGTATTCGCCTATTGTTTAAATTAGTTTATATTGTAAATACATTATACGCGAACATTAATATTATAAACGAACGACTAAGCCTAGCCTCTGTTGGGAAAATTATAATTAATTTAAAAACATAAAACGGAGGGTATCAAATTAATCAAAAGATAGAGTTTTAACTAAAAGGCCGACACAACAAAAGATACTCGCAGCCTGAAAATATCCAAGTTCTCGTTATTAATTAATACGCCTCTTACGTCACTTAAAATTAATATTTACTAATACATAAATATAGAGTTGTTTGACGTTTTGTCATTAATTAGCTTTGAAGTACTATTTACTTATTATAATAATCTACAAATGTAGAACTACACATTTACATAAAAGACCTTGTAAACAAATCTATCTCACGGGAAATGCACATGTTTTCGGGATAAGAAAAATGTTATACGTGCTATTCTAGAATCCATCTCTGTGCCAAATTTCAAACAAATCCGTTCTGCTGTTATATACACAAAAGTTTATTTTCGGGTCACATTACGTTTTTTTTTAAAAAAATCATTAAAATTAAATTAATAATATATTATACAAGAGTGGAATATCGAATATTATGAGATAATATAAGCAATACGTAAGCACGTATCTATATCTATATCTATACTTAATATTATAAAGATGAGAGATTTGTATTTTTGTATGTAATGAATTAACTCAAAACTTACTGGACCGATTTTATATTATAGACCTGGTTGAAGTAGAGGATAAAAGTTTGTATGGAAATTACGTCATTTTTAAAGTTAGAAGCTTAAACTTATTTGTAAGAATTTCAAAAAAAAAATTGTATGCTGAAGGGGGCACCTAGGGATAAACCCGAGCGAAGCGAGGCTGAGTCGTATTAGAGAGTGGTATAAAATATATGAGTAGAATTACATAATAGGCTTTATCTGATTAAAAATAAGTAACTTAATACTGCTGAAGTTCAGGATATTCCGTATAAAATCACATTAACGATGATATTGGGCTTAATTTATTACGCAGAGTGAACGTGGAATGCCGATTAATTATCGGCTGTTGTCTAATTATCGGAACTGCGTGAAGCCTCTGGTTTCCTTTATACATTTATACACGAGATAAATTCTACTTTATTTCATTTTGCAAAGAGTCATGCCAACACTGGTTTGTTGTCTTTATAATTCCGACGTTTTAAATGTTCTACAGCAGTCATGGCCACGGAAGAGACTAAAGTTTTAGAAGTTTCATAGGTCATTAAATACTTGTTACAAACCGTGCCTACAGTAATTTTAATAAATTACCAACAGCACCTATCCATAAAATTAAAAATTCAAAATATCCGCGTAAATCTAAGAAAGTATTATTTTCAAATATTTGTCTTTCTATTTTGTTTTGCTATGATAAGAATATCAGTTATTAGCAAATATGTGACGTTATAAGCAGTAACTTGTATTCAGCCTTTTTTAACGTCCCACTGCTGGGCACGGGCCTCCCTCAGTACGAGAGGGATCAGGCCATAGACCGCCGCGCTGGACTAGTGCGTGTTGGCGGACTTCACATGTCTTTCGAAAACTTGCTAGTTTTTCTTAGACATTCAGGTTTCCTTACGATGTTTTCCTTCACCGTAAAACAAGTGATAAGTATAATATAGTGATAAGTAGTAACTTAGGCTATTTTAATTTTTTAAAAAGAGATAGTTCATTAAAAATAGTTTTAGCTAACAATACAGTATTTACTCAGATAACAATAAAAAATCTATTCAATCTCTTGAATTTATCAATAAAAAGCAGAGAAGCAATAAATGGCGACATTTGTCAGAGTTTCAGTCGGCGTCAGCGATTATAGTACTCAATCATGGTGTCTCAATACTCGGCATTCACGATTCAAAAGAATTTAATTTCGGACTTTTGCTTCTTCAAAGAAATATATGAAACAATTTGAAGTTTGAACCGATTGATATTTCCTTTCCTGAAGCTTAAGACTTTCGAAATATCATGAGATCAGACAAAATGCTATACTTTTGTTGCAAATAATATATTAAAGTATGTTTTTATTAAGTTTAACAAGATTATTATAGAGAGTAATTACATACGGATTTTGATGAGTAAAAAAATACTTAATTTGAATCATAGATGCATAAAATTGGTGCCTTTTACCTCCGTCTCCTTTACCATACGCGTAAAATTAATATTGTATATTTTTACGGATTAAAGCAATCCGTTTAATCAATTTTGTTTTATTTTATTATCACTAATCAATATCATGGTAGCCCAGTAATAGCATGCTCGCTCTAAAACCGACTAAACTAGCAAAAAGCCGAGCTTTGTGAGGGCTCGCGTAGTTTTTATAACGGGTAATAATATTACAGTGATGTTAACTCTCTGGTTTTCTAACAGAATGGAATTAGTAGTACAATCAATCAAATCAAAATATACTTTATTGAAATAGACTCTTGCAAGCACTTTTGAATCGTCACTTTTACATTATTATATAGAATTTAAATTAAATGTCAGTCTGTGAGTCTGCGACTTGGGAGTAAGCTACCACCGACTCGGAATGCTGTTCTGCTGAGAAGAGCCGGTGAAAAACTCAACAGTTGCTCTTTTCACAAAATATTTGATTACAATATTTATCTATCTATCCTACCTGAGACACAACAAGACATTAATCCCACACATTTACATCTTCTTCTCTTTTGACGACACGTTTGGCTCAGTTGGTGGCCTACTTTCTACGCCAGCGGTCGCGGGTTCGAGTCCCGCTGGGGGCATTCATTTGCTAAGCACGAATGTTTATATTCCAGTCATGGTTGTTAATATTTATAATATGTATGTATTTAATGTTTATATGTGTAGTATATCAACTATCTGGTATCCGTAACACAAGCACGTAACGTAGCTTACCACGGAATATCGCAACATATTTATTTATTTATTTATTTATTCTACTCAATAACATTCTATCCAATGAACACAAAATGGTTAATGTTCATTTTTTTAATGTTCATAAAATTATATTTTGAGGACAGATAACACATCTAGATATTATGAAGTTAAATTACTATTTTAAAGCACAAAATGCTCGGGTTTTTGGATAGTGTTAGGGCTCTTTTCGCTCGCCCTAATTACGTCAAAGGAGTTCTCCACCTGCATATCTCGTTTCCAAAGCATTTCAATTCATATTGAAATGCTTTAGAAAGCGCATGCTTGGAAGGAAAACAAAAATGAATGTGATTACCATCAGCCTTTGAACACACAAGAATTTTTCTGTTGTCTACAAAGATCTTATTATCTTGACCTAGAATTCTGCGATTTATGTTTAAATTAATCATTGTTTTGGTTTTAATAGAAAATTAACATCGAAAGTCCTGTTACCTATAATTAAGAATATAAGGTGTTTATTTGGTTAAATTTTCTAATCTCATGAATTGATTCGAATTGAAAAAATCCTTTAGTGCGTATTTAACACATCACATCACATCACACATTACATGGTATAATATTAATAATATGTAAGAATATAGTTCCTGAAAGAGGGCGTAGCCACAGGAAATGCATTATATTTGATACCAGCAACCTTACCCTTGCTTTTCTCTGGTGCAAATGTAAGATTTTTTGAGCAGATTTAAAAAAAAATAGAGGTTATTCTTTTTCATATATCAAAGTAACCAGTTTTACACTCAATAACATCCAGTTAATCACTCCATCCGTCAGAACAAACAGAAAGGCGATAGAATTTAAAAAAAAATATATTTTTTGTATAAATACCGAATAATATAGTTTCCTTGCATTCAGTAAGGCTGTTATTTTTACATTAAAAGCATTTATTTTTATTTACGTGTGTATATAACTCTATACTAATTTCTTTCGCCAGTTCTCAGCGGCTTCGTCTTTCCGAACTGGTAGTAGACTCATGACGTTCAGTAAAAAATTGTAATAATTTGCTGAATAAAATATTTTGAATTTGAATTAATTATCTATTAATCTAAATAAGTTTTATGTTGTATGAAAACGTTATTTTTTGTTATGATAATCTCACAATAATACAATTCAATTCTCAGCTTCAAAGCGTGCCAGTTAAGCACATATTACTTCGCCAATGTCACGTAGAATGGAGAACAATGATAATATTATTATCACAGATATTCTATATTTTAATAAATATTAACTAAATCAATTTTGTTCAAGTATTTCCGAATTCCCAAGTCTTTTCTTAAAGCGGGCTTAAAGTATATGTATGTATATTATAGATACATATCTATCAATCATTCCCCGTAGGAAATGTCAGTATGATGGTGCGAGATACATTTTTCTTTTTCAATGCCTTCGCCAACGAGTTAATTGAGTGGGGGCGGATTACACCATGCTCTGTTAGAGACTTGAAAGATGATGTAAAAGTTAATGAGTGCTCACTCAATTCGCAAATGCAATTCAATTTTCTAATTTTAAGAACTTAAGTAACTTAATATGTTGTTGTAACTCGAGTATATTATGTTATATATTGTTCTAATAATATTTAAATTTTTTTCTCATTATTCTTAATGGGAATTTGGTGACATAAGCTTTAAAAACGGGGCTCTTAAAACCGTATAATTAAATCGGTTTTGGTTATTGACTTCATACCGAAAGGCTTTTCGGCTTAAGTTTTCAATTACTTCTTCTTCATCTTCGTTCTTCGTCTTATTAAAAATATATTTCAACATTCTCTAAGAATAACGATTATCTATTATTATTTCGGTTAAGTAAGTAAACTTTTGTTTTCGTTGAATGGTTAAAGATAGAGCGATGAATTCACGATTACATTACCCAAACATAGCGTTTTTTTAAAACCGATTCTGAGTATTGAAAGTTAAACATTTTAACTAAACATTATTGTACTGTAACAATTTATCTTTATTAACACCAGAGTAAAATCCTTAAGAAACATAAAAAGGAAAAAAAGTAAAGCTTATATAAGATGAGGACAGGGAAAAATCTAGACGATACTGTGAAAATAAATCTAGGTAGGTTAAAAGCCCACGCAAGATATATTTGTGCCTACATATATTACCGACCTGATTAGAGTTACGTCTTAATTTAATTTACTTACACATTACCCATTATTTTTGAATTTCTATTAAAATAACTTCTAAATAGCAAGATACTTATTTGCACATTTCAAAGAAAAACCATATTTCGTAAAAGGCTCTGCCAGTGAATTTCCCGTCAAAATCCTATTAGCCGTTATAAAAATTAGCGGAATGATACAGAAAGACATACAGACCAAAAAAATGTGTTGTTCTCCTAAAGAACCTTGTATAAGTATATACGAATTTAGTATAAAACTGTTATTATGACATTATTACAGGCACTGTAAGCTACTTTTGTTATAGAAAGAGTAATATGATACCACTCAAAATTAAAACCCCCAAAATTAAGTCCCTTTGAGACCTAGAAACGAACCCGAGCAACGCCAGGGTAAATCACTTGTTCAATATTAAAAGAAACAAGAAATATAATTTCAAATGACTATTTAATCTACCAATTTTGATTGGTTTGGTTCATTATTTGTTTGGCTTATTTTCTTTTGCCTCACAATTATTATGAAATGAAATGAACATTTCTTTCACAATGATTAATAAGCCATTCAATAAGCATTTAAGTATCTTGCAATATTTCAATTCTTGTTTAAGATTAAAAATATGATTCGTCATAATTTGTGATATCACAAAAGCTCTTATTTAAGGCAGACTGAATACGTCACTTTTATGATTGAAAATTTATGAGTTTATTATTTCTACTATTATTTCCAATGTTTATAATACAATGTAATATATTTGTTTCTATACTGTCATCTATATTGTGTATATAAATATACATCAAATCTATAGTTTTAGAATTTTTGTCTGTCTGTCTGAGTTAAGTATAATGATAGCTGATTACTGGTCAACTTGTAGGTACTAAGAAATCATTAATAAACGTTAATACGTACCAAGGAAACTAATCCGAGCGAAGTAAGGGTGAGTGACTAGTAAGAATTTTAAATCAAAATGCATCTCGGGACAGTCGAGTAAACTGAAAATAATTAAGTACAGCTCTTAGCCTACCATGTTTGTACATTCCCTTATGTTTACCCGAAGATTGATCGAAGCCGATACCTCAAAGGAATTTTGGTCTCTAAGGGAGTTTGACGTAGGATCTTTGTCCACATGCCTGCCTTCCAAAGGACCGAATTCTTTGATACCGCAAATTTCAAAGGGATGTATAAGTTCTTAGAATAGCGTACTCAGTGCGAATATCTAATAGTATTACTATTCATAGATGAATTTTTTTTTATTTGTTACATCATGTCATTTATAGATAAATAAATATGAATAGATATGTTGGGATATTAACACGCACTGGGCCAGCGCGGTGGACTATGGCCTGATCCCCCTCGTACTGAGGGAGGCCCGTGCCCAGCAGTGGGACGTTAAAAAGGGCTGATGATGATGATGATTAACACAGCACTATCTAGTTCCGTGGGAATTGAGAACTTGTGTAATGGATACAATAATATTATAAATAAAAACAGCCATGACTAGAGTGCAAACATTCGTGCTTATCATAAAATGAATGCTTTCAAAGGAACTCGAACCCACGACCGTAGGGTCAGTCAGGGTCACCGCAAACTGAATCAAACGTGTCGTCGATAAATGAATGAAAAAATTCTGAAATTTTAATAACACAGCAAACTTATAAAATGTGGCGCTAAAATGAAAGGCGTATCTCCGCCAGCCAATAACGGCTGATATTGACAGGGATGTCACTTTTCTAAAGTTTTTCACCCTTTACAATTTTTTGTAGCGTATTTTTAAAATATAAGTTAGAAAAGAAACAAAATTATTCTCAAATTATTTTTTTACCCCTCGAAAGCATAATATAAATAAAACCTCATATATATACTGTTTTTATATACAACTATATTTTATTATTAAAAAGAAAACACGAATCCTTTCTTGTAAACTTAGCGAACCTGCCCAATCCTATAAAGCTTAATTTTAAAAAGCTAAAGTAAAGCCATAGATATAAAAATATTATTACATCTAATTTCATCAAAAGATTTACTAAAATCATAAATAAACGAAAAATATAATATAAATACTGGAAAGCGCCTAGAATAATATAAATCCTATCGATATTAATTTACTATGAAATAAAATGAAACAGAAATCATTTATATTATTAACGAGCAACACACCTGTTATAGATTTTCGCGCTGAAACCCTAATAATATATTATCTTTCATATCTTTCTTAATCAGTAAAAAAACCCATCACAATCAATAAAGCCTTTTCAAAGTTTTCTCCGGTTATAACCAAAGAGCGTTGTTAAAGTTACCAGATGCTACACCACTAGGTTTTTCGTACCACAGGCACAGGCAGTTGTTAAATAATAATAATTTCTTTATTCAAAAAGTTGTTACAATCTATTACTTGTAATCTCTGTTTCTCGAACTAGCGTTAATCGTGTGTCGAGACATACGACTTCCCATAATCATAAGTAACTTATTAAGTACAACGTTTAAATAAAATTATAGGTAAATACTGCATAAAAACTTATTTGTATACATATTTTCATATTTGATAACCCTAGAGTAGAGGCAACATGACAAGAATTCACATTTCTTAAACTTTATGGTTTACAATCAGCGGTGAGCGCCGATTATTAAGTGTTACGTTGCAAGTACCAACTCGCTTCGTATCCTACACAGTATTTTTGCAATGCAATGAAAGTTTAATATTAGCAAAGTCGATTGAATATCTATGTGTTAGTAATACTAGTATAGACTCCCCGCGTTGCTTGGTGCGTCCCAAGGTACGTTTTAATATTTTTGACCAACTCCTAACTCTCTTTTTCGTAAAAAAAGTTGCTTAGTTTATTTCTTGTATTAATAATCTAATGAGAGCGTTAAATTTGGTCCAATCGTTTTGGAAATAAGCCGGTAGAAACAGACAGACATACAAAAATTTTATGTACTGTTATAAATAGGTAAGCCATATTTTCATACGGACTTAGTATTTATTTATATAGATTTATTACTTATATATTTAATCTTGTTCAAGAATACTATAGTACTATTAAAATATAATAATATGTTTGTTTGTTTAAACGCGCTAATCTCAGGAACTTCTAATCAAATTAATTGAGATACGCTATAGGCCATATAATATCATCATCTTATATTTAAAAATCCCGTGTCACAGTGTTTGTTATCGAACTCTTTCGAAATGGCTTGACCGATTTCTATGTATTTTTTCTATATATTTGATAGGTCTGAGAATAGGTCGTAGGCTATTTTTATTCCCCTAAGTGATAAGGGTGGCCCTGTCCAGATTTTTTTATTTTTTATTTATATATGTTGTGGCATTAAAAGGTACCTATAACCACCAACCCCTATTTTTATATAGTAAAAACGCGGGTGGAACCGCGGAACTGCTTCTAATATATAATATAATGTATAAACTATATATCTATTCCAAATTGATCGTTGAAACTTACCGAGACACAAACTCGAGCAATGCGTGGGTGAATTGCGGTTATACCGTAACAATATAAAATTCGATTTATTTCCAAACTTTGTAAAGAAACGAAAATACTAGTAAGCTTGCTTTCACAGAATGACCTTGTTACTGTCGTGTAGTGGACATAAATCCGCTTATTTTGAAATTCTTGTTAGAATTTGTTTGAGATTTTAATGATTTTGTATTTATAAAGTATGATATACTGCTTTAAAGCCTCTTAGCGCACTAATAAGCGTAATAATGAAAATAGTAGGTCAGTCGCAACTCGCAAAGAGTTTTTTTTACCGTGAATACGATAGTGTATTCATGTTCGATTCTCGTGCGGGAATATTTTCATTTTGCTACAATATGACATATCTGTGTCAAATTGCCTGATAAGTAAATATGTGTTTGTATGACGATAAATTATATTTATTGGGACATTCACATAATATTATCACCACTTAGTTCTGTTTTAAGCAACGTTATGGATACCTGCGGGCTTACTCTTGAATTTAATTCCGATCGATCGACATTGGAATTGTGACGTTTCGTACTCTTGAGTTGGACGCTAGCGCCAGATTGTTTTTAAATTGCGTGTCCATTTTGGGGAACTAAGTGAAATCGGGATCGGGCTTGGCGCACCGTAAACGCTACTCTTGAGTGAGAGTACTTTTTTTGAAAGGATAAAGCATTTTAAAGCCATATTACTGGTTTATCGTAATAAGAAGAACGACACTATTGCGGCCCGTACGTAACATAGCTAACTTCACTCTTAACAAAATAATCGCGGGGCAATCCCAATTTCAATCCAATGTTGACAATATTGTTTTCAAGAGTACCGAATCACGTGACTTCAAAATTGACATTGGAATCGTATTGGCATTAGATTAGAATTGAAATTAGTTTGAAGAGTAAGCACACTGATAGTTAGATAGTACTTGAAATACATATTATATGTAACGTGCATATTTTAATATAAAATTACCCATGACTGGAGTACAAACATTCGTACACATCCCACAAATAAATGCCCTCAGCGGGGTCTCGAACTCGCGACCGCTGGCACTGTAAGTAGGGTCACTATAAACTGAACTAAACATTTGGTTTCCATTATATAATATGAAATGTACCTGGCAAAATTACAGAAATAATCATAGAGGCATTATCTTGATTTATTAAAGGCGTATACTCGTATTTTAGGCTTATGGTAATTTCAAAATATAATAAAATGAATAGTTTGTACAGAAAATTAAGGTTTAATTAACCGACTTAAAATAATTGATAAGTAATGTAAGGTTTCACTATTTTAATGTATAAGAAATATTTATTAATTAATAAAACTGGCCACATTGACGACGCGAATGATAGCCACAAAATCTGGCAGTTAAGAATTATGTAAGTATTCAGAAAAATAAATTAGGTTCAAATTGAAAAGAAAAAGAATTAAAAAGAGAGAAATGAAGATTCTTCAGCAGGATGCTGAATTGGAAGGATGCTTACGAGATTCTGAACTGAGAAAAGAGTTGTCGAGGATGAAAATTTATTATTCGGTTGTGAATAAGTTGAAATATAATTCGCTGACAATTGATATTGGCTTTATTTTCTGAGAGATATTATAGTAGTATTTTTTTGTGTTATCAAAATCGATACATTTTTTAGTAATTCATAATAACCATTAAAGCACTTCAAATTTTAGTCATACAACTTCAAAAGCTCACAGTAAATGATTGTAACGTAGGAACATAAGAAAATAACGAAATTGTATGAATTTTCTCTTCGAGTTTCGTTACAGAATCTGAACAAGCCGGCTTATTTTTGCTTAAAATATCCCAATTTCTGTATATACGAAACTAAAATTGAGTTTTTGTTTGGGGTTTCCACACCGTGATATCGCTTTTGAACAGTAAATGTAAGGCCAATTTAACCCGTGTAGGTTTTGCGCCCGCATCTTGTGGGAAAGCAACAGATATACAAGCAGACAAACATCAGTACATTGATTAGTTTACTGTTTAGTATAAAATTAGATGTCGTAATTCAAATTTCGACGATATACTTGGCTCAGTTGATAGTGACCCTACTTTCTGTGCCAGCGGTTGCGGGTTCTAGTCCCGCTGGGGGCATTCATTTGTTGAGCACGAATGGTTGTACTCCAGTCATGGATCTTAATATTTATAATATGTATGTATTTAAAATTTATATGTGTAGTATATCAACTATCTGGTATCCGTAACACGAGCTTCGTAGCTTACCACGAAACTAGATGGCGCTGTTGTAATAATGTCCCAACATATTAAAAAAATTGCTTTCTCTGGCACGTATAATGTAGTTTATGACTGCACAAGATGGCTATAAAATATGACGCCATGATTAATACTTTAAGGACCGTAAGTAATTAATTATTATTGTCATAAAACTTTTACTATTATTACCAATTTTACAATGTTATATGCGTATCATATAACATTGTAAAATTAGTATATTAAGTAATTCTGGCTGTTGACTGAAAGTGATCAATCGTGTCAATCTGTATCCCGATAACATGATTAGGCCATCGAAAGTGACAGCCAGCCCAAGCTGCCATACCCTCGGTTGGAACATTAATGTATGGCAGCTTGGGCTGTCAAGTCCGTTGGCCGACTATATGTTTCATAGGCTTTGATTAGGGGTTTAATTAAATTTGAAAATCTTCTATTTAACTAACTAACTATCCATTATTTCAAAAACATTTCAATCTGTCACGTCGTGTTGCAGGTAAAGAACAAGCACACTGGACTTTTATACTGTGGTGACTTACCGTCGATTTGCTCGGTGACTTGATTGAATGGCTTAGAAATGCATAAAGACTTTCCGTAGATTTTGTAGATTTTTATCACAATCGAATAACTTAGTAATAAATAGAGGATGTACATACGAAAATACATTTTTACACGCTTTTTATTAGCTTCACCTGTATGTTTGTATGTTTGTAACCGACTTCTTTGGGCGCGATTTTGACCCACTTTAAACGGCTAGATTTCGTTCAAACTTTGTAGATGTCTCGAAGACCGATGACAATACACTAATTTGATAAAATTATTCATTTTTCAATTTGCAAAATAAAAAATCACGCTTTTAAACATAAACTAAACTAAAAAGTTAAAAATAAATAATAGTTTAAAAAAACAAAAAACACGCTTTTAATTGAAATTAAATTAAATTTTAAATTAATTATTTGATTTAAAAAAAAATATTGGGGTGATTTTTAAGATATTATCAAAATGATAATCACTCTACTCATATCTGTCAATAAAATATTTATAACTATTTAAATTCGTTAAAATTTATTTTCTATTTTTTAGTTTGGTTTTCTATAAAAAGCGTGTTTTTAGTTCTTTTAAACTATTATTCTTATATTGATATTGATGTATCGATGTAATTATAGATTTTTGAAAACTAAGTTGTATCGATACTATTAAGATAACGCGAAGAAATCATTTTCAGACTTTTGATGTATAATTAACATAGGATAAGAATTTTAGTTAAATAAAGAAACAGATATTTTAAAGCATAGTTGCCTGGAAAGGATTTACCTTACAGATAGTTAAGGCCTCCTTAAAACCATTCTTACAACGTGATAACTGTAAGCTCTTAAATCACTCGTTGAGGTAGAAATCAATATCTCGAACTTTGTATAAATGTCAAAAGGTGTTTTTTATTTTATTATATACTAGCACTTCGCGTGGCTCCGCTTGCGTTTTAAGGACCGGAAACCAAATTCTTTTATTTAACATAATATACTAAAACCTTCACCGAAACACTTTGCATCCTATGAAATAAGTTCCATCTCTATCCGTTTTGTAATAATTGTAGTTAGAGGGAATAAAAAACATCTTGCCATTAATTATTAGTATAGACTCGCTTCTGTCGGGTTCGTCCCTAGATTTAGCACCAGCGAAGCCTTAGGTTCCGCTAGTAAATGTATGTAAAAACTTGACAAGTTATACGAGTATACTATAAGCTTTCTCAAGAACCACTCTATCCATTGATGAAAACAGCATGAAAATCGGTGCAGTAGTTTTTGAGTTTATCGCGGACGGACAGACAGACAGACAGACGCGTCGGAGAACTTTCTTTATAATATGTAGTGGTATAGAGATTAGTGACTCGCTAGCTCTCCGCTCGAGTCTGAGTACATTTTAACGATAAGTATACATTTCTTAGAGATCTAATATAAGGAAAACATCGTGAGGAAACCTGCATGTCTGAGAAAACCTAACAAGTTCGTAAGACATGTGAAGTCCGCCAACACGCACTAGGCAAGCGCGGTGGACTATGGCCTGATCCCCCTCGTACTGAGGGAGGCCCGTGCCCAGCAGTGGGACGTTAAAAAGAGCTGATGACTAATATTTTCCGCAATAGAGTCGTTCAGTACGTGTATATTTATTTTTCATATAAACTAAAATAAACAGAAAACTTTTCATCAATAAAATATTTGAATTCCAGCGGGAAATTTAAGAAATCTTTAAAATTCGGAGAGGATTCGCGGCGCGGTTGTATTTTCGAAATCCCTTGAGACAGAGTGAAGTTCACCAGTTTGCTAGTTTATTATAAGTTTTTAAAGCATGCTGTAAAAATGATACGCATCGTATTTTTACAAAGTTGTAAACATAATACAATGTTAGATCCACGCGAGTATTTTAATAAAATTTAACAGCAAGCATTCGACTCATAGACAACAAAAAATTGACTGCGAATAAATTCTTAAAGATACTTTTGATTAAATACTTTGCAAACTTTGCTATTAAAACTAAAAATAACTGCTACAACTAACTTGCTAAAATGCATTAAGATGATGATAATGATTGAATCTATTTATCTAATTATTCATACAAAAAGTAGAAGTCTCTCAATGCGGGCGTAATATTTTTCGTTTGTGTTATACCATATCTTTGCCAATAATTGGGAAGCAATTCGAAAGATTTACGACGACTTACGGTATCATTACGACTGAGGGTGGGCTCATTTAAATTACAACAAAAAAATTGGGGTGGATTTTTGTTGTAATTTAAATAGGACCAATCTAAGGGGAGACCACCCTTAGAGTATTATAAGGTCTCGCTTTCATGAAAAGAAGAATCTTTAACACAATACATAAAAACAACAATAGCAAGTAGCTAAATATGATAGTAATTAGTAACTTAAAAGGTCAATGCCAATTAAATTTAAGGTGACGGCTAATTTGAAATAAAATATCGCCATACATTAATGTCGTATTTAATTTTAGTCAGTATGAAACTAGTTTAGTCAAACTAAAAGGAAATCATGGCATTTTAAATTAACATTAATAAAATGTGAAAGTTCACTATATAATATTACAACACAAATCCCACGTCTGTCTGTTTACGATATTCTCAAAAACTACTAAACCGTTTTTCATGCGGTTTTCAATAATATGGAATGATTAGGTTACGTTTATCAAGGTTTTAAGTAAATTCGCTTAAAAAATTTGAAGATGATTATAGAATATGCCGGAAAAACAATCATACCGATCTATAGCTTGCGTGTGCCGCGGTAACTAATAAAGTTAAATAAAAACAATATATAACAGAAATATTTTTTTAAAAAGCTGTTCATATTAAGTTATATATTTCGACGACTCGTTTGGCTCAGTTGGTAGTGACCCTACTTTCTGCGCCAGCGGTCGCGGGTTCGAGTCCCGCTGGGGGAATTCATTTGCTAATCACGAATGTTTGTACTCCAGTCATGGGTGCTTATGTTTATAATATGTATGTATTTAAAATTTATTTATGTAGTATATCAACTATCTGGTATCCGCAACACAAGCACGTTACGTAGCTTACTGCGGAACTAGATGGCGCTGCTGTAATAATGTCCCAACATATTTATTTATTTATTTATTTATTTATTTATGCATGTACCCAAGGACGCACCCGAGCGAAGCAGGATAAGTGACTAGTCTCGCTTAAAGTTCTTTTCGACAAACGGTTATATTTATTAACTCGCCGATTTACCAAGTCTGAAAAGTAGACACAGCGAGTGTTCATAACAAAACCAACCAAAAAGTATTTTATGGACCCAAATCTTTTAGATCTGCAGTCGAATATGCTAATCACTAGACAGTTAAAATAAAATATTATAGGGGTTGTTCTTACTAATTTAGGTAGTAGATGTATGAACGTACAAACTGTTTTAATTATTACTTTAAAAACATATCTCATTTGAATTTAACAAATATTTTCATCAAAAATTAAAGCTAATTTTAAGCTTTTGTACATTGAGTTATAATTTTCCATTTACTTTAATGTTGAATGCAGCACCTGCAGAAACAAAACTACCGTTACTCTGGAGTAATACGAATTAATGCAGGCAAGCTGTGATCTCGCGTGAGCTTTTGTTATTTAGATGTTACTTTATTACAAAATATTTTCAACGGACAATTAGGAAAATTAGGATTTATTTTAATTTTAACTTATCAGATTTTTTGTTAAATGTGACTTTTTCAAGTTGTTTAACAAATCTGTAAGTCGTCTTTAATTATTTTAGCAGAAAAATCAAAAGTACCAAGCGAAGTAATATATTTTTTTTATATTTTTTAATTTTGAGTATTTTTGTAAGAAAATCTATTTCAATTTTAGTAGATATGCTTCTAGTTTTTATAGGATCTATAAAGTATATAGATTTATCATTAAAACATAATTAAAATAAATTTCGATCGTACCATATAATGTCTGCTATTTTCTATATTAATTATTAAAAGCTTTAAAGTATAAAATGAATTTAAGTATCTCATTTTAAAATAAATGATGGGACATTAGCACATAGCACGATCTAGTCCTTAAAAAGCTACGAGACTTGCGTTATAAATACCAGATAATTGATACACTACAGGTGTACAAGTTTAAATGCATACATATTATAAATATAAGCACCCCAAACACAAATGAATATCTCCAGCGGGTCTCGAACCCGTGACCGCTACAAACTGAACCAAAGTCGTCAAAAATATTTTCGGATAATATTTATTTTCTAAACATATCTTCGAACATTCTATACTTTTTATTGCTTTAAGTCTTTCTTTTATTAAACCCATAAAACTGATGTTTAAATTCAAAGAGAACGCTAAAATAAACCTTTTCACGAAGATATGTCATTTTTGCGAATATTCCAAGCTAATATAGCTTTTCATGTATGGAAGCTGTGGGAGAAGCAAATCAGTTCATTTAAACTCAATTTAAGTTGAAACACTTTCCTTCCTTCCGATACATTAATTTTCGATTTATCGGCATACGTTACGCTTATGATACTTTGTTCATACGATATTTATTATATAAGAACACAAAAGTTTGAAAAATTCACTTTCAAACCTTTTCGTAATTCTGTTCTTCTTACTGATATTATAATTTGAAACTTAGAAAAATCAAAGATTCTTTTGACTTTTTGTTAGCTCAAAGTAATGTAACCGACTTGTCTTGTATAAAACAAATTTTTCTAGGATTTTATCATAGTAATTGCGTAGTGCACTAAAACTAGAGACTAATGTTCTCTAGTTTTACTATTTTTTTAATTTTTTACTAATTCCGGCCATGGCGGTCAATCTTATTGAAACTAGCCAACTACGCAGGAGATATTATAGTGCACGAGTGTACGCGCAGACACAAGTGCACTTTCTATTCCTATCACTCTCATACTCCGATGGGACGACTGCTCGAGACAGCCAGTGAGTGCTAAGGCGCAGGACCGACGGCTTTACATGATCTCCGAGGCACGGGTGAGACGCATATCCAACTTCCCAACACCGGACTGTTACTAAGGCTCACTAAACATAAAGACTTAATAACTAAATTTAGGCCGGACCCGGGATTCGTACCCAGGACCTCTCGATGTGTGGCCGTACATGCTAGCCAAGGTAGTTAAGAAAAGTTATGCCAGATGGTAATAAAAATCAAGCAAAGAAATAGACGAGAAGAAGTTGTTAATTTATCCCGTTTTAAGTTACACTAACCACTAAGCATCGTCGAGGGCTACCGGCTCAAATTGGTAACCTCTACGTGATATTACTGCGAAATAGAAAATCATACTTAGATTTTGGCCTACTTTTTATATCCTCAAAGCAATTCTAACTGGAACTAGGCTTTGACATCTGGACTTTAATATTCTGTAGCCCAAAGGCACAAAATCCACTTTGAAATTGTACTAGCGTTTTGCCCTCGTTTCGTTCAAACTCTGAATGCCTTCACAAACTTTCAGTTATAGACTAGTATCCCTTGGGAAAATTAATTAATGTTGACTCGATAATGTGTTACTAAGAAAAGAAATTATATAAAATGTTGTATATTTTTTTTGGAGAGCTTTTTTTAGCTTTATAGTAAATAATCTATTAAACAATAAATATGGAAGTGACTAATAATCGTATACAATACTTTTTCAGTTTATAAGTGTTCACAGAGATGGTAATTAAGATTCCGTATCCAAAGGGTAAAACGCGACCCTATTACTAAGACTACACTGTCTGTCTGTCCGTTTATCCGTTCGTCTGTCTGTCACCAGGCTGTATCTCATGAACCGTGATAGACAGATGAAGTTTTCACCGATGATGTATTTCTGTTGCCGCTATAACAACAAATTCTAAAAACCGGAATTATATATTCCAGGGGGGTTCTCAAACAACAGACACGATTTTTTGTCATTTTTATAGACAATGGTACGGAGCTTATCGTGCGCAATTCCGACTCGCACTTGGCCGATTTTTATTTTTTTAAATATGACACCTGATTTGCATCCGACTGCAATGAAACAAGGGTCTCGCGGGATATAAGTCATACAAAATTTAAGAAGTCAAAATTTTATTCGTATCAGAATTTTTATAACATCTCACTTAGAAAGCTGGAATATTTTCATCATAAGAGGCTCTCCAATTAAGCGAATCTCATACATGGATCATTGAGTTATTATTACTAGAGTAGACGCCGCGAACAAAATCTGTTCGCCACTAGCGGCCGCCCGGGGCGCGGGGGAGGAGGCGACCGCATCATAGATTACTATGCAGAAGGGACACGGACACTTTGTTTATATTCTGCCTAATGAGCATACAACTAATTATTTTAATTACAATTACTTTTTAAGCTATTGCATAGATTCTATCGCGGGCTTTGAGCGCGGCGACCGAATCGAGAAATTCCGTAACGAAAAAACCTAACACCAATAAGGTTTTATATTCTGTAAATACAATAGCTTAATAAAAAAGTATATATATAATAATATAAAATGTTTTATCTGATAGGGAACTACAAAATAATTTCATTATCTGTATTAATTAACATAGCAACTCGATATTGTCACTTCTGCGTAGACCTTTTTTTTACTCTTTGATTTCAACAATCATGGCCGCCGCCGCATGGCACGTCGGCATGACTTTAAAATTATACAAAATTATTAAATTAAGCGTGATTAAACGAAAATGCAGTAAACTTACGCGTGAAAAGTCACTCCTTGACTTTTATTTGATTTTCCTGAACGGTTTGTACAGTACCTCACTACACATGACGGCATATTTAGACGTAATAATTTTTACTCCAGTGCGTCAAGCTACCGCAGCCGCTCGGCACATACTAAACGCGTATATGCCGATCGGCCTATACAGGTGTTTGAATAAATCTAGATGAGGCGCCCACTCTATACGTAGTAATAATAACTCAATGACATGGATCGAAGATAGCATTTGAGGGCGATATTGAAAAGGCATTTGTAAACCACATGGTGGTTGAAAAAATATATTTCTCAAAATTGAGTTGAACCAAAACTACAAAAAAATATCTACACTAATATTATAAAGCTGAAAAGTTTGATTGGTGGATCGCGTTCAGGAACTATACTTGTTTAAAAATTCTTTTAGTGTCGCATAGCCCATTAATCGAAAAGATTGTATTATTAATAGATTGTAATAGTATGTGTAATCGAAGAATTTGGTTTCCGGTTTTAAAACGCGCGTGGCGCCGCGGAAAATGCCTGTACATATAGTCCGTTGGGAGTCCTCCGTTTCGATCAATGCATATAATGCAATGCAATGCAAATAATTAAAACTCGAAAAAATATAACAATAAAAAATGAAAACCGTAGTAAATACTTGTATCAAAATATAAAATTTTACTAACTTAAAATAAATAATATATTTTGTTGTCTATATTCTATATAGCTTCTGCAGTTTGCATTATGGATACCAGATAATTAGCGCGAGCGGGACTCGAATCCCGACCGTTTTACTTTTCTAAGTTTATATAAATATTACAAACATAAAAAAATAGAATAGGTACGTATAAGTAGTAAAAATATTTATTTACAACTAATGCCTGCTCTATCCTATCTTATTTATTAGTCTACTTCTAACTTTATAGGCTATCTATTACCATGGTAAGACCCTAGATACCTTTAATATAGATTAACTCTATCACTAATTTGTTTCATTTTATAAGCTATTTCTTGCTTTATGTAGTAATTATGCCCTCGCCCCGCTCGATTTCCACCCTATAATATAAAATGTAGTTAAAAAATCAATATTTTTCAGAGATAAGTTATTTTTCCACATTAAAAACTATCCTGTTATATAAATATGTTCTTTAGTGACCAAGACAACCTATCATCATACGAAATTTATCAAAACCTGTCTAGTAATTTTCTCGCAATGCGCAATCAGTGACAGACAGATAGACAGACAAGCAGATAAAAGTTCTAAAAACTATAGTTTCAGCTTCTGTATCGATAATAATACAAAATATAACTCACTTTAACATTTATTATAAATCTAAAATTAAAACAATTTAATAATTTATTTAGTTTCGTCTTAAAATCACATTATAATGGCGTCTCTTAATCTCGCCCTAATAAGTATCGGATTATGTTTCCTTTAGAATCGAGAACAATAGCTTCACAATAGACGCGAAAGCTTCTTGAATGGGATAATAGGATGGGTTTAACGATACATACCTAGCTTTTACACTCCAGATAATATCAAAACTTGTTACAAAATCCGTCAAGTGCGAGTTGGTCTATACAGAATCTTAATATAATTGAGTATATAAAGGAAATCAAAATTTGTCATTTTACATGAATATTTTCAAGCAATCATTTTGTAAATAACTAAACAAATTTGAATGTAGTTAATATTGTTCTGATACACATACGTTTCTGAAGACGAAATATAAGAACTTTGTGGTGTCGGGTCTTATTAATAATTAAAATAACTTGAGGCACAAGAGGATTTATTAATACTTCTACTTGTACACGTGTTACAATTACTTTCTTATGCAACGTCAGTCCGGCAGCCAGCTTGCCCCCAGAGAGAGAGAGAGGAAGGGAATCCGTCACGTCCGTGAAATGTCAAATGACCACAGATTCGTAATGACAATTCATTTCACATCCAGTACAAACTTAAAATTTCGGTAGGACTTACAAGAGCAGAGCATCGACTATAATAGCGATCTGTGTCGACAAAATAAGAACATGTGACCTGACCCAGTAAAGTGAAACAATGTATCTCAAACATACATAAATATATTAACTCCAAGTTATACAAAAAAGTTTACTAGAATATTGTAAAAGACTTTTATGCGTAACTTTAAAGTAATATATTAGATATAGTGTAATATAAATGTTTCCGCCGAACTCGAACCCGTGATCTTCAGAAAACTAAGAACTCAAAATCTGTACTGTGATCAAACCTACTATTACCGTCCCAGGAGTCACTTTAGTAACCATTTATCTATTCGACTTAAGTCGAACATTTCACCTTATATTTAAATAAATGTACTAACAATAGAAAGCATTTCGAGCGAGATAAACTGAAGCTTTTAGTATTTCATTGCGATTTACTGAATTTTACAAATGCAGTCTTTGTGTAAAATTGAGAGTATACTTACTAGCGTATGCCTGTTCTGAATGATTCTACTTCAGAGATGTAGGTCTTTTGTGTTTATGCCATTATTTTTTGTTTTATGAAATAAGCTCTCTGTATTCGATGAGCTTTTGTAACATAAAGGCATAAAAGCTTAAAAAATATCTTATGTTCGTAGAATTATTGTATGTATGTATTTAAAATTTATATATGTGTAATATATCAACTATCTGGTATCCGTAACACAAGCCTCGTAGCTTACCACGGAACTAGATGGTGCTTTTAATAATGACCCAACAAAAAAAAGTAATGCCAGGTACTTTGTACATTCATATTTTTTTGTTTCTTCTCTCAACCACAACTCTAAACCACTAAAAATTCAACTTTATATGCTTGATTAGCCAAAGTACTGGCCGGATCTGGAAATTCTTTTTTTTTACTAATAATGCTACATCATGGCAGAGTATTATAGGCTATTTATTATTTCGATAAAATGTGTTTCCAGTCAACAAAAGATGGCCATTGAGATACTTTATGGCAGCAAAGTGAGGGTAATTTGGTAGTATATTAAAAAAAACTAGCGGGTAACAATGTGGGTTCATTCCTAACCAATCACCAAACCAAATATGGGATATATTGGGCACTATACATTTTACTTATACGCTATCGAACATCTAGACTTTAATCTATCTCTGTGTGAAATTTCATTAAGATTCGTTAAGCAATTCTGGCGTAATTTTGTAACAAACATCGATCCATCTAAACTTTCGCAACTTTTTGGAAATTTAATTAAGTCGTACATTTAGCATGTCAATAATCCTGAAGTTCCATTTAAAATGCAAAAACAACAAATTGTGTTAGATAGAGGATAACAAAGTTAATTTTTGGTCCCAAATTCAGCGTTTTGGGAGACATTATTCCAAATTGTTACTGTCACAGATAAGGGTTCTTTAGGACTTATAAAAGGCAATGTTTGGTAAATTGCCTACTATAATGATAGTTTTAGGTGCCTCTGTTACAGCACGTTCATGTAGAAAATACCTGACGATGTTACTATATACCGTATCTATTATATATGTATGTATTTATGTTATATTACACATCTTATATATATAAAAGAAAGTCGTGTTAGTTACACTATTTATAACTCAACAACGGCTGCACCGATTTGGCTGAAAATTGGTGGGGAGGTAGCTTAGAGCCAGGAGACGGATATAGGCTACTTTTAAAGACGAAAAAATGGCTGCAAGAAGTTGAAATAGGGGGTGACAGTTTGTATGGAAATTACGTCATTTTTAAAGCTAGACGCTTGAGACTTATTATTTGGCATTTTGATTAGATATAAATAAGTAAGACATTTAAAGTTTGTAAAAATTGTACGCTAAAAGGGGTACGAGTGAGGTACGAACCCGAGCGAAGCGAGGGTGAGTCGCTAGTTATATATAATATGTATGCATAAGCGTATATTACTAATTCATGCTGAAATATAATTTATACATAGTACATACGTGTAAATGCATGTATGTACGTATAGCAGCAGGTTTCTAGCGGCAGTGCCAGTGGAATATAGAGATTAGGTTAAACGAACGGTAAGAGATAAATTTGATTTGCCCTTCGCCTTTGATTAAAATCTATCTATACATATAATAGAATTCTAAATTAGTCAAATCTGTACCTTGAATATTTTTTGGAAATTCTTATTGAAATAGACATTATTATCGTTACAGAGGCCGAATCTATAGTTTTTAAAATGTTTGTTTGTCTGTCTGTCTGTCTGTGAACCGCTTGACAGATTTTGATGAAATTTGGTATGATGATAAATGGTTATCAGGGAAAGTTTATAGGATAGTTTTTCTTGATGGAAAATATCTCATTTCTGAGAAATCTCAAGTAACCGTTAAAAACTGACTGTAAAACATCACACGGTATATGAAATCTAAGAATTTAGTTACCGGTCTTCAAATCGCGGATGGAGCCGCGGGAAAGTTAGTATTACTATAAAATTCATTAGAATTGTAGTTAATTTTATTCAATTTAATATATTGTGGTATACCACATTAATTTACTTTAGTCCAGCGTATAACGTTTAAGGTTCTGTAATAAGGATTCGAATCTAGAACCTTATATTCATGAGGTTCTAGTCTTGAGTCAGGTTAAAATGATTATTAACACATTCTATCAAAAAACTCTCAATAACAATGAGGAAGTGGAAAATAAACTTCTTATGTACCATGAAGTTTGAAGAAAAACCAACAAAAATATTGTAATTTACTGATGCACAAATACAATACTAGCACAGGGTAATATTGTTTATTTGTTCCGGCAATTCAATCAACTCTTACGTCATGCGCTACAAAACTTTATTTATTAATAGTGACCCACGCTCGCTCCACTCGGTTTCACCATAGGAACGTTTAACGGTTAGAATACATGTCTTAGAGATGAGATATTTTCCCGTAGTAAAAGCAATTCTATATTCTTACCCGAATAACCAGCTATCGCTGTAATAAGTGTCATCAAAATCCGTCTAGTGGTCTTCTCGTGATGCATTCCCAGAAAGAGACACAAAAGTTCTAAAAAGTACAGATTCGGTCTCAATAAGTTATTTTCAATTTTCAAAAATTATTTAATGTGCAGATTCGCTTCAGATTTTATAACAAGTATTTACAAATTAATTATCCCAAAACTAAATTAATTGGTAATGAATCTTACACAAGTATCCTACCATCAAAACGATACTTCAAAAATATGTTTCATTTCTTTAAGAAAGCAAGATTTAGTATTTCTCCAACGAAGTCAATTATTTGATAATTTCACGCCAGACGACACAGACCCTACGTTCCAGAATACAATGTATAAAACATGAGTATTTAATGATGTAGAAATCTGGAGGCTCTATATCCCCGTTTATACTCGTATTAGCCTACTTACATGGTAATGTATCCTCAACCGTAGAAAGATACATTATAAATGACGGAGATTTCTTATTTATGATGCACGCGCCATATAAATTGACCCTCGATAGCGCTTATCATTTGTCGACTTACATAGTTGCTTATGAACTTAAAATAATGACTTTGTTCATATTTTATTGAGAAAATGTACAATGAATTATTTGAATTGTGTCTCTTATATGCCTTTTTGTAATCTTCCTAAAAAGATATGATTTTAGCCATATTTTAGTAATTGAAAAATACTTTAATGGTCATATATTCTTAACAAACTTTCAAATATCATAAAAAAAAACAAAATGACATACCTTAAGGTACTTTAGGGTAAAAAAAAACTAAAATCAAAATAAATCCACGACAAAATCTGAAAAAATAGTTTAATTTATAATAACGATAAGTAAATTATGAATGGAACCTTCATTAAAGATAGTTAAATAACAATATAACTGAATAATAATTATTATTATTGTTGAGATATTAAAGCACAGCATCATCTAGTTCCGTGTCCAAGGCTTGTGCATTGAATACCCGATACTTGATACACTACACATATATATCCATACATATCACAAATATAAACATCTATTACTGGAGTCCCAACATTCGTGATCAATACAAAAGTAATTACCCCCAAATGGACTCGAACCCGTATCCACTGGCACAAGAAGTAAGGTTACTAAAAACTGGGCCAAACGGGTCATAATCAGCTAAATGATAATAAAGCTGTGTATATTTTGCAAAATTTTAAAAGAATGTACACATCAATATGTTATATCGCTCAGTGAGATTAAACAGTGAAATTGCTTTATCCAATTACGTTTGCATTATAACTTAAATGAACAACTGTTTTACCCTTTAATACCAATTATTATGGTAGTTTGAATATTTACTGAATATTATATAAAATTTAAGAGTCGTATCTTAATATAGTAATATATCTTAATATATCTTAATATAGCCCAGCGGTAACGCGTCGCTTGTATAACCGAGTGATGCGGGTTCAAATCCGTGTCTCGCACCTCTGATATTTTCATGTGCGAATCATTTCTATCCTGATTACCACTTGTCTTACGGTGAAGGAAAACATCGTGAGGAAACCTGCATGTCTGAGAAAAACCTAGCAAGTTTTCGTAAGACATGTGAAGTCCGCCAACACGCACTAGGCCAGCGCGGTGGACTATGGCCTGATCCCCCTCGTACTGAGGGAGGCCCGTGCCCAGCAGTGGGACGTTAAAAAAAAAAGGCTGATGATGATGATCTTAATATATTTTGCAATAGAGATATGAACATATTATTCATGATAAATAAATAACACATAAAGTACTAAACTAAACAGTAATAATGTCCTCAATTCCAGCCACAGCGGCTAATCTCATTAAGATCCATCTGCGCAGGAGAAATTATAGTATACAAGTGTACACGCAGACACAAGTGCACTCTCTGTTCTTGTCATTCTCATAATCTGGTATGACGTATTCTCTCGAATAGACACGAACGGTGAAGTTAAAGCACAGTATCAAGGGCTTTACGTCCTTTCCTAGGTACGGATGTGACACACCACCAACTTCTAAACTCTAAGCTGTAACCAGTAAGACTCAATAACTAAAATTGACCCGACCCGGGACTCGAAATAAGGACCTCTGGATATAACACCACTGAGGCAGTGAAAACATTTTACAAGGTCCACAGACTTATGCTCCTAGTCACATTAAGAAAATTGAATTGACCACAATATAGAACTGAAGAGCCGTTATTAAGTTTAAGCAAATTATGCAAGTTTAGCAAATTAAAGGGCCAATAGCTTATTGAGAAGCTCTCAATAACCTGAATAGAACTTAAAAAGCTTAACACGACATCTTATGATTCTTATAGGGGATTATAAAATAGTCCCTAACTTTAATAAGAAGATGGTGAAATCAATTCTCTTACACTTTCATCGATAAATCTTTTTAGTCAGTTATTAAAAAGCTCCTAGTTCGAGTTTTCTGCGAAGATTTACTGAAAGGACTGAAATATGAACCTGGTAGTAAAAATACATAAATTATATGCAAAGAATGTGTGAGCATAGATGTAAGCTCCGGCACAAGTGGAAATAAAATACACCATGCCTGGTGTGAAATAAGAAGCACATAGAATGTATGATACTCGTAGAATAAGTTTTGATGTTACAAAAAACTCAATTGTAGTTTGTCGATTAACAAACTTTCCTTTTATAAATTTATTAAGAAATTCTCTAAGAGATTAAAATTCCATTGAAACTTTAGATATTACTTCGAAGTTGTTCAGATTTTGGGCGATGAATGAATATAAATAAGCGTCTTCCAAACTGCTCGATAAGCTTCAAATTTAATTGCTTTTAATATATTTCCACTTTCAAAATTTACAAAAACTTCATCTTTAATGTGAGTTATGATATTAATAATAAATAATAAATAAATTGATTTGAATTTTAAAATATTTTTTGTGCGAGATTTTAATACTATCACTTATCAATTCATAAAGTATTAACAAGTTAATCTAATTAAATTAGTGTATTAACTATTTTTTCGGATTCATGGAACAGACTCCCGTCCCATAACCATGATTAATACGAAGCATTCGAAACGTAGGAAACCAAAAATCAAAATAAATTTGCGTCAAAATCCGTTTCATTTATAATGTAAAATATTCGCGTAAATCTAAGAATATATTATTAACTTTGAATAAAATATATGAAAAATTGTAGATTTGTTGCTAAAACATTTTTTTTTCATTTATAACACTAAAACTAAAAATGTGCTTTTATAACATTAGCTTTTCCTTATCCTGCAAATAGTGATGGCATTTTTATCAACTGTGCACTTAAAAACACTTGTACTTATACACTTAAAAAAATTCTTTCCATCTCATTTAAAACGTTTACCTGAACAATATCACACGCCATTTTAATTCGATGTTTACCGAACTCGATACCAATATTTTCATTCGATTATCGAACGATCTCGTAGGATGGTTCTATCTTTTCATCAATTTCACGAATTGAGAACTTTTCACATTTATACACTACTAGTTACAGCTTGTGACTTCAGTCATAGTAGGCACTTTATACAAATATAGACTTTGCATTTGTATTCAGCCTTTTTCACACTGTCTTTACGTGAAAGTGTTATACACATTTACACTATATAATGTTCTAAGATTAACAATAATCGGGCTTATAGTTCAAGAGATTACCGTGTATGTATCAACAAACAAGTTTTCTTTAATGTTTATATCAAAGAAAGTCTAAGTAGAAAGTAGTGTTTCATTCGCAAGATTCGCACTTTGCTAATATTTTGCGCTTCTTCAAACAAAAAGGTCAAGGAAAGTTCCAATTTGGTACATTTGTCCATTTTGGTATCCTCACTAATATTCTGAGCCAGCAATCTTAAAGCTCACGCCTTTTATTGGGTAGGTTACGAAAACTTTTCGAGAATATTGAACAAAAAATGCTGTGTGACTTAAGATTCGGCGCACATTTTTTTAATATAAGCTAGGGTAAAAGGTCGGATAAGCCAATAGCTTTCGAGCGGTTGAGTCTCACACGGAACATCTCGGTGAAATATAAGAAATGCTTTTTTTTTTAAACTATATGTGTAGATAAACTTTAAAAGCCAAACATCATCTAAATATAAAACTTGATTTAATTCGTAAGAGCTCTTTCTTAGATGAATTGAGCCCTTTTTAACATCCTAATTCTGGGCACAGGTCTCCCTTCAATGCGAGAGGGATTAGGCCATAGTCCAAGTGCGGATTGGCGGACTTCAAATGTATTTCGAAAACTTGCTAGGATCCCTCAGACATGCAGGTTACCTCACGATGTTTTCCTTTACCGTAAAGCAAGTAGTAATCCTGAAAATATCATAGATGCGAGACCCGGATTTGAACTCGCATCACTCGGTTATCCAAGCGAGTGCGTCACCACTGAGCTACCACTGCCTCAATTTTATTACACATATTTTATTCACAAAAATTGTACATTAATTTAACTTATACTTGGAAATAGCAAAAACAGCAAGTCGCTATTTTTGACTTAGACTTTCATTTTCGTCGTCAAGACAACGTCTAATCATTAATAAAGTTTGTAATATAATATAGTTTTAAGCAAAGGATGTAATTAGTGTAGCTACGGGATCTAGGAAAATATGAATTTTAACGGACTACGTTGGTTATACTAATGGGTTACTGTCATGCCGGATATAGATAGCGTTTGAACGTTACGATGTATAATAAGCTACCGACTAGCCTCGCTTCGCTTACCTTTGTCCCTAGTGAAAAACAAACATATTTATCACACGGGGACCGTGCGTTTTTATGGGATTAAAACCTATGTTTAATCTATGCATTGCTGGCTAAAATCTATTTCTATGTTAAACTTCGAGGCAGTGGTAGCCCAGCGGTAACGCGTCACTTGTATAACCGAGTGATGCGGGTTCAAATCCGGGTCTCGCACCTCTGTTATTTTCATGTGCGAATCATTTCTATCCTGATTACCACTTGTCTTACGGTGAAGGAAAACATCGTGAGGAAACCTGCATGTCTGAGAAAACCTAGCAAGTTTTCGTAAGACATGTGAAGTCCGCCAACACGAATTGGGCCAGCGCGGTGGTCTATGGCCTGATCCTCGTACTGAGGGAGGCCCGTGCCCAGCACTGGGACGTTAAAAAAGGGCTGATGATGATGATGTTAAACTTCATCCAGATTCGATTAGCCGTAATGGTGTTATTAATTACTAAACTATGCAAGGGGTTTCACTCCCTAAATAGTTGACATTATATGGTAAAGAGACTCAGTAATAATAGCATTAAAAGCTGTTATTTTGAACTTGAAAAAAATACCCTTCATAACCTTCACAGATTTTTCACGCACTAAGTAATAAAAGTTAGTAACAAAAGTCCAATTTGTAACATATTTTTCACTTGAAAGTAGCAAGATGACATTTCGTAGGGCGTTTCATTAACTTTCTACCAGTGATGTAAAAACCGGAAACCAAGTTCTTATATTTCGCATATAATGAAACCTTCACGGAAACATGCTGCATCCTACAAAATAAGTCGTTTTTGTTTTTTCAGTTGGAGCGAACATAAAAACGTCTCGCCATTTATTTTGCTTTTTATAAAGATTTTTAGATGTAAGAGCAGAAATGTATGAGATGTTTTTCAAAATATTCTCTCGTATTTTTGTCTGTAAAGGAGGAAACTGATGTATTACAATTGATAGAACCTAAATTCTTAACTGCTATTTGAGGAATTTGGTAGGAAATAGGGTACCACTTTGATATCCAAAGCATTCTTCCTTAGAAAGGGTTTCGAAAATTCTATTCACAGCAAAAAATCACTAAAAAGGGTTTTAAGGCAATCTACTGGAACAAAGGGATACAAAACTTTATATCTAAATAGTATAACACAAAGTCACTTTCCGCCGTCTGTACGCTTACATCTTTTATCATTTAATGCGATTTTATTTCATAGACAATGATTCAAGAGTGAGGTTTATATTATGTGCAATATATCATCAGCCCCTTTAACGTCCCACTGCTGGGGGTGGGCCTCCCTCAGTACGAGGGGGATCAGGCCATAGTCCACCGCGCTGGCCTAGGGCGAATTCGCGGACTTCACATGACTTTCGAAAACTTGCTAGGTTCTCTCAGACATGCAGGTTTCCTTACGATGTTTTCCTTTACCGTCAGACATGTGGTAATCATGATAGAAAATGATTCGCACATGAAAATATCACAGGTGCGAAACCCGGATTTGAACCCGCATCACTCGGATATCAGAGCGAGCGTGTTACCGCTGGGCTACCACTGCCCTATGCCCTGCCCTTGCATTGTAGGGCTACAATATATTTATATTGAAGTAGAAAAACATCCTTTTGATATGGTAGAAGTATTTGAAACTATAAGATGGTGGGCTATTTACTTACTGAAAAGTATCCAAATTCAATAACCTGTCAATTCTTAAAAGCCCAAGATTTAAAAATCCTCCATAAAGGACAATTTACAGTTAAAATCGGGCCAAACATTTTGTAGATTAGTCGGAACTAACACAAACGAACAAATAGACGGGCAAACAAAAACCGTATATATTTTCAAAATGAAAAAGACACTTCAATTTTATTTATATTATGTATTATTTAGTTATTTTAATTATTACTGTAACATTGACGACTCGTTTGGCTCACTTGGTAGCGTCCCTACTTTCTGCGCCAGCGGTCGCGGGTTCGAGTCCCGCTGGGGGCATTCATTTGTTGAGCACGAATGTTTGTACTCCAGTCATGGGTGTTTATATTTATAATATGTATGTATTTAAAATTTATATGTGTAGTATATCAACTATCTGGTATCCGCAACACAAGCACGTTACGTAGCTTACTGCGGAACTAGATGGCGCTGTTGTAATAATGTCCCAATATATTTATATTTATTATTATTATTACATAAAATTACATACATAAATAATATATAAAATAGAAGTTATTAGGTGTCAACAAAGAATGAACGTATCTCATTAGCGTTGAATACACGGCGCAAAATGTTTCTCGCAATAAAAAATATATTGCGATTTTACGCCGAGTATTTTAATAAATATGTTGGCGAAAATATGTTGATATTTTTTCAGTACAAAATAGACAATTGTAATTTGGTTTAACGATAGCTTAGCGTTGAAATTTTGGCACAGAATATGATTATGGCTCTATCGTGGTTCAAATTAGGTATTAGTCGGAATTAAAAATATTTCTATCACAATATGTTAGGGCGAAACCAAAATTCTTTCTTCCGTATCTCTTCACTTATTTGTATTAAGTTAATGTAATTCTTTATCTATGTACGTACAAGCCACTCTTCCATCCACTAATAGTGCTTAGTATTAAAAACATTTGACCAACTTAAAAAAAAGAAAGTACTTAATTTTTGAATATATTTTTGAGACATTTTGTCATATTTGCTCATTAATATAGACAGATATAAAGCTCATGAAAAGTATTATTGGAAAACGAAAAATTAGTATACAACTTTCGATGGCTCTAGCGTTAGTGATTAGGTCATAAACTAACATAGCAAGATAACAATATTTCATGAAGTTGATGGAAAAGTACTATCCATCAATGTATTTTCTATTGAAGAGCTAAGCCACACCATAACCGTAAAACGTGCCATTTTGCGGAAACTCAATTTAAAGAAAATGCAAATAGCATCCTTTGCCACTTTGATAGGTTAAAATGGAGTTAAATCCTTTTCAAATTGGCAAATGCTTCAGATTGAGAAGCTTTTTTCGCAGAGATATCTTTTAGTTAGCACCATGGTCGTTGATTCGATTATCGACGTATGTAAATGTCATAAGATACTATTAAGTCAGTAGTTGTAACTGTCTAGTCGTGGTAGAGCAAATGTACGGTTACAGTTTACGATGTAGTGGTTCCCAGACAATATAATGCTTGAGTTATCAAATATTTTTTAATACGAATATATATGTATTTAAAGTTATATACTATGTATCTATCTGGTCTCTAGAACACAAGCCTCGTAGATTACCAAGGAACTAACGAACTTTCCTGCATAATTATTTATTTTATTTATTTAAATCTTCAAGAGGATATAAAAATGTACATGCTACATGTACAAGTATATAGGCAACTGTAGGAATGTAGCTTCACTTTTTTTTGAAAATTTGTTATTTAATTGTACCTACCTAAATACAAGATTTATCAAAATCGGTCACATCTTGTTATTTAAAAGCTTTCGAAAATGTTGAATTTTCACTTTATAGAAGTCTAACAAAACGTCACTTCACAGACTCATATTAATTGGTAGCAACGCCAAAAGCTCTTTCCGTCTAAACCTGGAATACATCCAAGGCCTTCTAATTTCACACTTTGTTATGTCACAGTTGAAAATTGTTCATTTTTCATAAATTGCAGAGTGTGATAGTTTTAATTTATTTTCTGTAGATACTTTTCAGACATTTTCAGAGTCGGTGTCAGCTGACAATTATCATATTTTAAAACTAACACCCTACGCCGCTCGAGTTCGTCCCTGTATCCAGGGACATTGTAACTTTTAGTATATATTTCTCGGAAATTAGATATTCTCCCGCAGTAAAATAAATTAAAAAATAATAAATATGTTGGGACATTATTACACACAGCGCCATCAAGTATCGTAGCAAGCTACGAAGCTTATGTTATGATATACTACACATGATATACTGCTCATGACAGGACAACAAACATCCGTGTTTTAACAAATGTATGTCCCCAGCGGGACTCGAACTCGCGACCGATGGCAGTATGACGAATGTGAAAACAGATCTGACTAATACTTTCTTAGATTTACGCGAATATTCGACATTATAAATGAATGAATGAACTAAAAATCAAAATGAATCCGCGACAAAATCCGAAAAGGTAGTTTCATTTATAAGATCTGACTAAGTTAGAATGATTTTATTACATTAGTTTGTGATGTAATCTTTGCTTTGATTTGTATCGCCTGGCATTGATGAGGTTACCAATGACTTTCTTCTGGAGTATCGTATATAACAAACCTTCCTATCTCAGCTCATACCACATACCATGTACTTATTATATACAGTATACTTAGTTTATATATAATATATAATATTTATATGTATGTACATAAAAATATAAATGTATGCATGTTTATATGTATGTCTTTATTATTTTTTAAACGTATACAGGCTTTACTTTTATCTTTTGTCTTTTTCCTCTACCCTAAGATTGCCTGGAAGAAATTGCCGACTTGGCGATAAGACCGCCTATTGTGCCATTTTGTTTTTTATGTTTTATATATTACGCTGTTCCGTACGTCGATAACAGAGTACTATAAAGAATGGTTCCTTAACTTCTCTTTGTTTTAGTTCACTACCTTCCAGTTTGATAAATTTTCCAGATGAAAATATAATTATCTTATATTGTTATCAAAAAAATAACGTAACAATTTTTACTATTAATGTTGTTTCTAAAAGAAAACAAATACAAAAATATGGGCAATACAAAACGGAGTAAGAAGCGGTAAAAATCGTCTTCGCAACGGTTCCTTATCATTTTATTATTATATTTTGAATACAGGGCGAATAAGAAGGTATTCGTATCTCATAATACATCATATATGTCTGATTTAAAAATGTGAAGCATTTTTTTTCATACAAAGTGTGATCCATTGTGCGCGCCTGTGTGCGTGTGCGTGTGTATGTGCGTGCGCGCATGAGTGCGTACGAGTACGTGCGTTTATATATGTGTGTGTTTGTGTGTTTTTCCCAAACACTAGTATACTTTTAGACATATATAATATGTACATCTGTTCTGTTGTGTTATATATAATATGTACATCTAGTCTCGCAGTAAGCTACTTAACGTGCTTGTTTTACGGATACCAGATAGTTGATATACGACACATATAAATTTTAAATACATACATATTATAAATATAAACACCCAAGACTGGAGTACAAACATTCGTGATTAGCAAATGAATGCCCCCAGCGGGACTCGAACCCGCGACCGCTGGCGCAGAAAGTAGGGTCACTATCAACTGAGCCAAACGAGTCGTCAAATGTACCTACCAATGTCTTCCGCGTACAAAATCTTATAATTTAAGCTAAATAAATCAATGTAGTTGATAAGAAAAAATCTTCCGCCCACATTTTAGCAGGTGTGACGAATTTTGCGTCGAGGGAGCGTTATCGGATTTATTGAGGGTATTTTATATTCTTGTCTAAACCTCAGCCACCTGGGACCGAGAGTAACGTAGATTGAAACATAATATTTTTGAATCAAAATTAATGAGCTATAATATTGAATTTCCTATTTTTACACAATACTTACCTAACATTATTAGAAATACATAATATTATAGTGTTTTACACTTAACCTACTAACACTTACTTACATGGTGAAGGAAACTTCATTAGCAAATTACATGCCTGAGAGAACTTAACTAGTTTACGAAATACACGTTGTGAATTTTGCCAACTTGTATTTGGCGTATTTATCAACTATCCACCTGTGACCTTATTCGCCCTTGTATAGGGAAGGTTTTACTACTATATTCTTTATTGCACTTAAAAATGATATACAGACATTTCATTATAATTGTTATATGCAAAGGTGGACTTATCTATAGAAGAGATCTCTTCCAGCCAACCTTTGTTAATCAGAAATAGAGTAATAAAGAGCAGGTATGTTATGCACAAAACTGATAATCTAAATAATTCTGGTTAATGGTTTTAAAGCAGTAGCAGGAGGGTAAGAGATCAACCTTATTATCTATTTTTATTTGCTTACTTTTATTAGATATATTTTGAGGTTTATATAGATTTCTCAGAAATTAGAAATTTTCTTGTAGTAAAAACTATCCTATATATTGATAACCAGCTATCACCATACCAAATTTCATTAAATCTAGTTGTTTTCTCGTGATACGGTAGCAGACAGACAGACAGACAGACAAAAATTGTAAAAACTATAGATTTGGCCTCTGTATTTATAATAATGACTATTACAATTAGAATATCCAAAAAAATATTCAATGTACAGATTAAACTAAGTAAGAATTTTATTATATATGTATAGATTACATTATTTATATTCTAAGTTAAGTTAAATTAATTTATTAAATGAATTAATTAATTTTGTTAAAATTTATAAATACTTTTACTGTTGTAGTTAGATAGTTATTGTTATTATTGTTTTAAGACGAATTAATCCATAGCCATATATATTATCATCATTATTATCTATATTAATTTGACATTGTCATTTTTTTTACTTATCTCTAATTTATGCTATATTTATTAGTGGAAACATTGCTGGTTTGTGTTTTTTGTAATATATATAACCAATTAAATGTAATACTACACTGTATGTTTCACAAATAAAATAAAATTTATACGCCTGTCAGACTCCAGGAAGCATCTCCAAAGTACTAATTAAATATTAGTTACTCACCCATGATTCGTTCGGGTTTGTTTCAGTAGGTAAGTTTTATAATTTTGAGCGGAACCCTAATTATTTTTCAAAAATCCAAGAAGCCTCACTTACTCCTTATGATATCTACCATATCGCCTATATCTATACGATATCGCCACTGGTAAGTGGCGATTTGTTAAACTGTTTCCATATACGTTACAAACAAACATTCAATTTCTTTGTCTTTGATAAAGATAACTTACCTCTCATGTCTAATAAAAGTTAAGTCTGAATAAGTCTATTACAGTACGCAAAGGGGGAAAGTTAAAAGTAATATAATTTCCATTCCCTGTAATTTTTCTCGTCGACCCCAAGCCTCTTAAATGTGCTTATTTTTTGAAGATTTGGGCCTAAATTTGTAGACGGCCATAAAACTGTCAGAAACCCTTTGTATGTAAATTAGTAAGCCACCGCAACATTTATTCTTCTTAGAAAAAAGATTTTTTGGTTACTTTTTCCCCACTAGATAAAGCCTTAAAATTATATAATGTATTAATAATATAATTTTTCTTTCCAAAATTGTTCCATTCTTAAGGGTTAATTACATGCCTAATTTTTATATCTTCTGAAACATTATAAATCAGCTCACTAATTTAGTTTGAAGTTCTTTGAGGTTGGTGAATTAAACGTCTATGTAGATAAAGCATCGTAGCGTCACTTAGAAAACAAGTTTTTAGAAACTATAAATGCAAATATAAATGTCCTAACTAGATTATTTTCTACGTGGACTAAACCTTTGCTGTATTTTCTGACCAAACAGTATGTCATTCATTCCGTATTGCTGTTGATTTTGCTAAAATAAATGCTAGAAGCATGGCATGATCCTCGCTGGCTTAATTGTTTTGCTTCACGATTCAAGTTTGTCGAGATTTTTTTGCCGAGACACTTCAATTTAAAAACGACGTTTTAATTTATTTTTTAATACATCTACCTAGCGTTGTGTCTAAATGTTCCTTTTTAATCTTCTAATATATCAAAAATTTGTGTCACAGTTTGTTATGGAACTCCTCCGAAACGGCTTGACCGATATTTATGATTTTTTATTAGTTTATTAGTATATTTGGTAGGTTTGAGAATAGGTCGTAAGGTATCTTTTACTCCCCTAGGTGATGAGGATGGTCCTCTCCATATTTTTTATTGTTTATTTTTAGCCTATTTTTTATTTTTTTTATGATTTGGCATCAAAAAATACTTATAGTCCTAAATGTTCATCCCTCGGGCGCGAGCGAAGCCGCGGGAATTGCTAGTAACCATATAAAAGAGATCTGTACAGTATATCTACTTGATTAAGCAGTAGACTGAAAGGAGAACGAAGACTGAAAAGGTGCGGATGGAGTTTATAGAATAGAATATGTGTGTGAACGTGTACTGACGACTAATTGAAGTGCAGAAGAAAACCTGCTGTGCCGACCCCATGTAGCGTCATCCCTGTCGTTATCCCATGGCTAGGAGAAAAATATTATTTCTATTGACTATAATGGCCATCCTTTGTGGAATATATTCACGATTTTTTTATCAATAATCTCTGTTTCAAATGGTATAGCTTACTATGGATAAAAAATAAAACGAGCTTTAATTTTAAATTAACACTTTCATCATCAATTACATGAACCCTGATTTCGAATTGTAAGGCCTTTTATGAAACTGAGCGTTCGGATTTATAATAATACTCTTTAACTTATTTTAGATTTGCCTTTTCAACATTTGAAAGCGAATTAAAAAATTAAGCATACTATGTTTATAAGTTCTTGTAAATAAAAATATATGGATTCAAGGTAAATTGACCTATATGCGGTTTCTCGCATTCACTCTTACTAAATATAGTAACTCTAAAAAGGTCAAAAGGTTAGGTTTTTCGCCAGCTATTTTCAGCAGGCCTGAATCATGATGACCTCTCTCTTGAATAAAGTTAACAGTCCAAAGTGTCTTTGAAAGTCTAGTTGAAAAAAAAATTGTGACATTAAAGTAGAATTTCTTTGGCGCTATGGCAAATACCGCAGTTGAATTCAAACTAATAAAATGCAATAATAATAATTATAAAAATATAAATATATTTTAAAATAACTGTTAATTAATATTTGAATATCCCTTTCCTAATACCTATTTTCCAATGGCTTAGTTTGTAGTGACCTACTTGCAGTGCCAGCGGTTGCGGGTTCTAGTCCCGCTGGGGGCATTATTTGTTGAATGTTTGTACTCCAGTCATGGGTGTTTATATTTACAATAAGTAAGTATATAAAGGTATATATATGAGTATATATCAACTATCTGGTATTTGTAATACAAGCCTCGTAGCTTATAGAACTAGATGTCGCTACGATGTTAATATCCCAGTATAATAATAATAATATAAAAAAATAACTTTATTTATGAGTCGATAAACTGAACAGGTTACATTATTCTGAACAGTAGCAATACATATTGGTTTGTACAATGTAGTTTCAATCGGATGGGTGAAGCTCTGTATTCTTTGCTTGGTTATAAAATAATCTGATTAAGGAGTAACAGTCCCATTCCCCCCTGGATATGAAAATTTAGGTACAATTTGTTTTGGATATATTATAAATTATATTTATTTATTTACATATTTATCATTTATTTACCTCTCAGTCACGTCTAGAAAAGTTTGACTTCAAAAACAAGATATTGATTTTTAATAATGTGAATATATTTACATAACGTACCCATATACTATGTACATAAGTGTTTATCCTTTTTCAATACAGGCGTAGAACATCATTTCGCTATAAATTTATGTTTGTGTAAGCTCAAGTGGTTCCTTTGGGGAATCAGTTTGCTGACAAAATATTACTTAGAGGCCAAAAAGATACGATCAAAGTAAGATAACATTACTAGTGAGGGATTAATAAAAAAAATAAGTATAATAACTATGAAGAGGTGCTCCCTGCTAAATTTAAATTTTACAAACTTTGAATATCTTATTTATTTATATCTAATTAAAAGCTTAAAAATAAGTTTCAAGCTTCTAGCTTTAAGAATGAAGTAATTCCCATATATAAGTAAACAAATATATCATTATTATATATTGTTACGTACTACGGGTTCGGGATCGGAAATTAATAGCGTTCTTGCACTAAGGATGTTTTATTACACTATGTACACACGCACAGTTTGTAAACAACACTAGTCTCTGAACACTGTATTTCTCTTCTCAGTACTCCTTCTCAATGCTTCTTCACTAATACTTCAACCAACTCTTCACTTTTCCACTATTTCGTTTCGCTTCTTAGTCTTCACTCAACTTCGACTCGATGACAACTGAACTCTCGACACACTGCCGGCCTTTTTATATGCATAAATATAAGAACATTCTAGTATCGAAAATTCAAAATGTTTCTAGTAATTTCGAATCTTTTCCGAAAGTGTTTTGTCCCTCTCTAACACATTAGAATTTGTAATAAGCTGTTCCTGTCATCTAATTGACATAAGTTAAAATTTGACATTCGCCGTTCTAAAGCATGGTACAAGCGTGCTATTATGACGAGTTCACACTATATTACGCGACACTACCCCCTCCTTAGTTATGCTCGTCTCGAGCATTGTTGTTGTGTGTTGGTACTTAGCCAATCGGTCTACATGTACGATCTTAGCCGGGCTTCGTGATGTACGTTGGATACGGAAGGTGACGTCATTAATTTTCGTTACAACCTTATAAGGCCCCTCCCAACTGGGTTGTAGCTTTGGTGATTTACCCTTTCTTCTCACTGGGTTATGCAGCCATACCAAGGAACCTTCCTCGAAATTCGTTCCTGTCGCCTTCCGGTCGTAACGCGTTTTCATGCGTTCACTTGCTTGTAGCCCCGCATCTCGTATCTGCTCGTGAACATCAATCATCTTCGCTCTTAGACCACTGGCATATTCGGTGATACAACTGGGGGTATCTGGCGGGCAACCACTTAACAGATCCGCTGGCAACCGTAGTTCTCTTCCAAAATTGGCAAAGGCAGGTGTCATAGCAATGCTTTCATGTAGAGCGGTCCGATAAGATAGAAGAAACAGTGATAAGTACTCGTCCCAATCTTTTTGATGACTTTCTATAACCTTGGCTAGATGTCGTTCTAAAGTCTGATTAAACCTCTCCACCATACCATCGGACTGTGGGTGACAAGGCGTAGTTCTAGTTTTATGCACCCCCATGATCTTACACATTTCTTCAAACACTTGTGATTCGAAGTTTCTTCCTTGATCACTGTGCATTTCTAATGGAATGCCAAATCTGCAAAATACATCTTTTACCAATTTATTTGCAACAGTAACAGCTTCTTGATTTGGTATGGCAAATGCTTCGGGCCATTTTGTGAAATAGTCCATTACAACTAAAATGTATCGGTTCCCAGAGTCAGTAATCGGAAATGGTCCTGCCACGTCTAATGCGATTCTCTCCCAAGGTGCCCCAACGTTGTATATTTTCATTGCTCCTCGGCTTCTGGTTTGCGGGCCTTTGACGGAGGCACACTGTTCGCATTTCCGACACCAGTCTTCCACATCATCTCGACAGTGCAACCAGTAAAATCGTGCCCTGATCTTGGTTAACGTTCTTCTCACCCCTAAATGTCCACCAGAGGCACCATCATGGTAGGCTCGAAGTACCTCGGATACTTTTATTTTAGGTACAACTAGTTGGAGATGGCTATCATTTACACGTGTCGTTTCCCATTTGCGGCACAATACTCCATTGTGTAACAACAAACTGTTCCATTGTGCCCACAAACTCTTCGTAGCGGTACTGTATTGTGCTATATCAGTCCACTTAGGTTTTGGCCTACCACTCCTTAACCATTCCAGAATGGGTCGTATATCTCGATCTTCTTCTTGTGCTCTCTTCATAGCATCATCGCTCCAACGTTCATCTATCGAATCTGTTCTAATGATTTTAATAGATTCTAGTTCCTTTGCTTCTTTTCTTTGACAATGCTTGCAGTCTTCTTCGCATGGTCTTCTAGATAGAGCATCGGCATTACTGTGTGTTTTACCCCTACGATGTTCTATTTCAAACTGAAACTCTTGCAGCTGCTCAATCCACCGCGCGACCTGTCCTTCGGGGTCTTTGAATTCCAATAACCATTTCAGAGCAGCATGATCGGTTCTTACCAAAAATTTGCGTCCTAGCAAGTATTTCTTGAAATGCTGTAAGGTTTTTACTACAGCAAGCAGCTCTCTTCGAGTAACGCAATAATTCTTCTCCGGTTTAGAGAGTGACTTACTAAAATATGCGATAACCACCTCTTGATCACCCTTCCGCTGGGACAATACACCTCCAATACCGATATTGCTGGCATCAGTATCGACAATAAACTCTCCCTTTGTGTCTGGATACCCAAGGATCGGTGTTTGGCAAAGATGTTTCTTTAGTTCTTGAAAGGCCGATTCGCAATTATAGTCCCATACGAAAGGTCTCTTCTCTTCGGTCAGTTTATGAAGTGGTTTGGCGATGTCAGAAAACCCTTTCACAAACCGTCGATAGTAAGAGCACAATCCTAGGAAGGCTCTCACTTGTGTCTTGTCCTTAGGGGTTGGCCAATCTTTCACAGCAGTGATTTTGTTGGGGTCCGTTTCTACTCCGTTTTCCGAAACAACGTGTCCAAGGTAATTCACTTGCTTCTTGAAAAATGAGCACTTCTTCGGACTTAACTTTAAATTAGCTTCCCTTAGTTTATCGAATACTTTTTCTAGTTTCTGAAGATGGTCTTCGAAATCACGTCCCACAATAATTATGTCGTCCAGATAAACAAGGCAGGCTTCTCCTAGTAATCCAGCAAGAACACGTTCCATCAATCTCTCGAATGTGGCTGGTGCATTGCATAACCCGAACGGCATAACCTTAAACTGCCACAACCCTTTTCCAGTTGAAAACGCAGTTTTCTCCTTATCCACGGGGTCCATATCCACTTGCCAGTAGCCACTCTTCAAATCGAGAGTCGAAAACCATTTCATACCGCTGAGAGTGTCTAGGGTGTCATCGATTCGAGGCAGGGGATAACTATCCTTTTTGGTTACATCGTTGAGCCTACGGTAATCGATGCAAAACCTTGTAGATCCATCCTTCTTCCTTACTAGTACCACTGGCGAACACCAAGGACTAGTGGAGTGTTCGATGATGTTATTCTTTCTCATGTCTTGGATCATGTCGTCAACTTCCTTTTCCTTAGCCCAAGGAATTCGTCTAGGTCGTTGTCGAATAGGCGCTACGTCCCCAGTATTAATTTTATGCTTAACTATTCCGGTTCTTCCTATATCGCCATCATGTTTGGAGAACAAATCTGAATATCGGTACAATAAATTTCCAGCTTTCGCCTTCTGTGAACTTGTGAGATCTTCCTTACAATCTTCCAAAAGTTTCATCGCTTGCTCTTTATCCTTGTTCAACACCTTTTCTTTCGGTTGACATCTGCTTAACCAGGCTATCTCTTCACAAGTCCCCACAACTTCGCCTCTTCGAATGGTTTGAGTAGAATTACTGGTATTCAGAACCGGAACCATAGATGTCGAAGCTTTACCTACAACAACTCTTGCCGGGATCCATGAGCTCTCATCTTCCATCTTCTCTATAATAGCACATGACCATGGACGGTCTGACTTGTTCTGAGGTAAAGCGACAGGTACTAGAGTCTGCGATCTTGGTGGAAGAGCGGTGTCTTTCAAGCAACAAACTTTTCCGTGAATTCCACCACTTATCGGCACTTCTCTATTTCTGCATCGTAAAACTCCATGTTTCATGTCAATCGTACACTGGTAATTTTGAAGAAAGTCCAATCCAATGATGCAATCATCAACGATATCTGCTACTATAGCGTTATGCCAATAGATGTTGTCCCCAATTTTGATAGCAATTTTTCGTTTTCCCCAAACAGGTATGCGCTGGCCGGTGGCTGTCATGAGAGTGATATGCTTTCTGTCCTGCAAATTATTGTCCGCAATGTGTTTCGGTTGTCGGTTGTTAATAACGGTTCGTGATGCTCCGGTGTCCAGCGTCAGTTTACATGCTACTCCATTAATAGCGCCATGTATAACCAAAGTGTTTCCATCTACAGTCTGCTTCACTTCTATTTGTGGGGTTGTAGATCCCCCGGCCAGCGCCCATACCGCAGCCCTGGCTGGAATTAGTTTTCCTACAGCCACATCTGTCTGTCTCCGAACGTTCATTATCTTAGGGCAGTTACTTCGAAGATGGCCCCGCTCACCACACTCGTAGCACCTTGGGTTGAAAAGACGCTTCCGGGTGGATAATCCTTCCGTAGTGACCACTTCCCTCACCCTCCAAGCTCTTGTGTCATGGCGTACAGCTTCAACCTCTAGAGCATGAGCGACAGCTTCCTTAAGACTTGTATGGTGTCTTAGGCGCACAGTGGCACGTACCTCCGGGTCGCGAATCCCATCCACGAAAGCCTGCAGAAGAATAGTTTCTACGGTGGAGGGCGAAGATTGATACGCCTTCCGCACGAGCCTCTCTATTTCCACGGACCATTGCTGCAGGGTTTCATTAGCTCGTTGAGAACGATCTTTAATTTGAGCCCTGTACACGTGCTCCAGGTGACTATCACCATACCGCGACTCTAAAGCGTTCAGTAGCTCAGTATAAGTAATCTCACTGTTGGGGTCACTAGCACAAAGAGCCTCCAAAACAGTCAAAGCCTCCTCTCGAAGTGCGACGGTAAGGGCAGATCGGGCTTCTTCATCCGTCCATCCACTCGTCTTCTTAACAGTCTCAAACTGGATCTTGAAGGCGGCCCAGGAAGACTTGCCGTCGTAGTAAGGGACCTTAAAGCTCTTTGATGATGGGCTTATGTCGACAATACGCGGTAATTTGTGAGTTTCGAAGTAAGTAAAGTTTGACGACTCGTTTGGCTCAGTTGGTAGTGACCCTACTTTCTGCGCCAGCGGTCGCGGGTTCGAGTCCCGCTGGGGGCATTCATTTGCTAATCACGAATGTTTGTACTCCAGTCATGGGTGTTTATATTTATAATATGTATGTATTTAAAATTTATATATGTAGTATATCAACTATCTGGTATCCGCAACACAAGCACGTTAAGTAGCTTAGTGCGGAACTAGATGGCGCTGTTGTAATAATGTCCCAACATATTTATTATTTATTTATTATTTAATCCATCCTCTTCTCCATTTTAGAGAGTTTTGAGTCGTACTCCTCTAAAGCCTCACCGAGTGTCGTCTTTATGCCCTCAACTTCTTTCTCAACGGCTTCCACCCTTTCCACATTTTGTTGGAGAGCAGCTATGACATCCTTGTGAATGCCCTCTTGGAGTGTGCGAAGCTGCTGAGACTGTTCCTCTTTGAGTGCGTGCAGCTGTTCCTCCTGACGACGCGCGTGCTCCTCTTCGCGGCGAGCCTGCTCCTCTTGGAGTACGCGCAGCTGCTCCTCCTGACGACGCGCGTGCTCCTCTTCGCGGCGAGCCTGCTCCTCTTGGAGTATACGTAGCTGCTCTTCTTGGCGGCGGGCTTGTTCTTCTTGCAGTGCGCGCAATTGTTCTTCCTGGCGGCGCGTTTGTTCTTGCATCATGAACGCCATTTGTTGTAGATAGGCGTTCATGTCTGGCGCAGTGCTTTGTTGAGCAGCGGACTCTCCACTTACAGAACTAGCACCAGAATCTTCCCTGTGTTGTTCTGCCATTGCGCGTGTAGTAACGCCTTCCTTCTCGTGCCTCGGTACTAACGGCATTTCCGATCCCACTTCTGACACCAATTGTTACGTACTACGGGTTCGGGATCGGAAATTAATAGCGTTCTTGCACTAAGGATGTTTTATTACACTATGTACACACGCACAGTTTGTAAACAACACTAGTCTCTGAACACTGTATTTCTCTTCTCAGTACTCCTTCTCAATCCTTCTTCACTAATACTTCAACCAACTCTTCACTTTTCCACTATTTCGTTTCGCTTCTTAGTCTTCACTCAACTTCGACTCGATGACAACTGAACTCTCGACACACTGCCGGCCTTTTTATATGCATAAATATAAGAACATTCTAGTATCGAAAATTCAAAATGTTTCTAGTAATTTCGAATCTTTTCCGAAAGTGTTTTGTCCCTCTCTAACACATTAGAATTTGTAATAAGCTGTTCCTGTCATCTAATTGACATAAGTTAAAATTTGACATTCGCCGTTCTAAAGCATGGTACAAGCGTGCTATTATGACGAGTTCACACTATATTACGCGACAATATTTTATGTTTATTTTTGAGAAATATACCTTAATTTTATATTTCTTTAAAAATAATCAAGATATCGTTGTAGATTTTAAAATTATTGCTAGATGTTCTTTATTGAAGTATTCTGAACAAAAATAAAATTTGAAATTTCAATTTACGCTATAAATGAATTTGTGACTTCTGAACCATCATTCAGATTCTATTATACCGGGTTCAAATGTTCAATAAAAAGGTTTTCGCCCAAAAACGTCTGTCACAGGCCATCTATTTCAGTAGTCCACTCATGGATGGAAGTTTTATGGAGGTGTATAATAGACTGGAGTAAAACAAGAACGGACGGGAAATATTGAAGCAACGAAGCAAGTTAGTATATTGGCGGTTCAGTTTTCGGTGTGATATTAGTTTTTGAGAATTTATATCTACAAGTGGTAAATACGTATATGCATATAATATATTCTAATTCCTAGTCCAAAGGTTGTCTGGAACAGATAAGCGATTTTATTTCCTCTTTTCGCGATCCTTTTGTACACACTGTTGTTTTAAATACTTTGTTTGCTGTATTGGTGTACAATTTCATTGAAACTAGACATCTCCGCAGGAGATATTATAGTGCAGCGCGTGTGCGCGCAGACACAAGTGCACGGTCTATTCCTGTCACTCTCATACTCTGGTGGAACGACTGCTTGACACAACCAGTGAGAGCTGAGGCGAAGGACGTGCTCTTCGAGGCACGGGAGTGGAACACCGCCAACTTCCCAACACAAGGACTAATTTGGCCGGGAGTCGAACCCAGGATCTCCTCACACCACCTAGGCAGTTGTATAGATATTAAAGATATCAAAGTTTATTATTTAAAATAAAATTGATTGAAAACTTAGTGTATTATTTACCAATACAATACCATCGATTAATTTTTTAACTTAAACTTTTAATTCAAAAGTCAGCGAAATAGTTAACTAGTATTCTATCGAGGAAATACTTCCCCGGCTTTGGAATGAAGCACACTCATGTGTATTCAGGCATAAGTCTAAATAGGAATACCTCTGCCTTCACTCGCGAAATCATTTGTACGCCGTAATCCATCTATTGAATTTAGATAAGCGTTTAGTAAAAGCGCTAGTGAAAGAGAAGTTCATAATATATAAATAATGTACCTTACATTGTACATTGTGTAAGGGACCTCAGTAAAACCAGCTTCAGCTTTCAATAACATTATATTATATTAACTAGTATAGGTTACAATTTTTCCATGAAACTCTTTTAAAACAATATGCAGCTGGACCGATTTGGCTAATTTTAGTCTTGAATTATTTGTGGAAGTCCAGAGAAGGTTTAAAAGGTTAAGTACTTAGGGACGAACTCGAGCGAAGCGAGGGTGAGTCGCCAGTATATTATATTATTTTTCAAACATAGTCAACATCTGTCTGTATTAAAAAAAAAACATTTTCTTAATATAAACTTCGTCTACATCTACAAAGTACCTCGGCGACCACATTCATATTTTAAAATACACCTACTTATATAAACAAAAAAACATGTTGGGACATTATTACACACAGCTTATAGTAGCCATATAGTTCCACAAAAAATAATTGCCTCAAGCGGGACTCGCGATCGCTAGCGCATTGAATAGGGTCTCTAACTGAGCCAAATGTGTCGTCTCGTAAACTTAAAAATATGAAACAAAATTTGAATTGCTGATTTGATAATACTAGATATCTACGAATACTATACCCATAATATAGACAAATTAATATCTACGACCTCGTACGGCGATACTTACGAGTAAAAACTCCTTGGGGAGTGATCGCAATGAGAGCGTGCTGGTAAACCAAGTATAAACAGGCAACAAAGAAGTTATATAAAATTTATATTAAACGCTAATACTAAAATTTGTTTGTTTGCGAGTCAGTTACGCTACCTCTTCTACTATATAAAAATCTCGTGTCAGTGTTTGTTATCGAACTCCTCCGAAACGGTTTGACCGATTTTTATTTTTTTTTTGCATATATTTAGTAGGTATGAGAATAGGTCGTAGGGTATTTTTTATTCCCCTAGGTGATAAGGGTGGCGCTCTCCAGATTTTTTATTTTTTTATTTAAGTTTTTATTTTGTATTTTTTATGATTTTTATGACCACTCCCTACAGTGATTAGAACGCGGGCGGAGCCGCGGGAATTGCTAGTAACCTAATAAATATGTATAATAAAACCTAGTATAACACCAATATTCATATTATTAAATAAAATAAAATTATAAATGTGTTAGGACTTAATACAGAGATGTTATAAATATAAACACCAATGACTGGAGTACAAACAATACATAGTGTACCAATTATGTGGGATTCATAACACAAGCCTCGTAGCTTACCACGAAACTAGGTGACGCTATGTGTAATAATGTCCCAACATAATATATACCTTACATTTATACAAATTCCTATGGCTTTATACAGTTGTCCCAAAAAACCGGCAATACGTCACACCACTATATGTTTAAGACTGTTCTGAAATTAGTTTGTCACTTTTTATCAAAATTCCACTCGCTGTATGTCAAACTGTCAATATTTGTCGTTGGGTAGACGAAGGGAACTCGTTTAAAATTTTCCGCCTTGGTGTATACGTGTGAGGGGCATAAATGATGGCTTATTGATTTTTGTAGGTAGAACAAAGAAAGAAAGGCTGGGTAAATATTATATAGTGGTAAAGATTCACTATTTTCTTTGGTAACGTCCCTAGTACCTTATAAATCTTTAATTATAGGTAGGTTTTTCTAACATCGTAGGCTGAGTTTATTATTGAGTGTATCTTTACTATCATCGTTGTTAAGTTGCGAATTTATGAATACTAAAAAATACAAAGAAATGAAAGATAAAAACGAATGACGGGAAAACGCCATAAATAAAATTTGTATACGATCAATGACAACACGTTTTAACGTGTAACATCAATTTTCCGTCAATTTGTAGTCAACCTAATTGCTAAGCCAGCGGTCGTGGGTTTGATTTACACTGGGGGCCTTCATTTGTGTAATGAGCACGAATGTTTGTAAACCGGTCGTAGGTAGTTTTTTTATAATATTTACGTACTTAAAGCATATATCTACTGTACATATCATATCTGTTGTATATCTGGTATCCATAACAAAACTGTTGTAGCTTATCATGAAACTAGATTATGCTGCCTGTGTAACATATAAAAAAATGAAATTCAGGCCATTTAATATTTTACTGCTGCTTCTTTAAATGTTGGGGTATTAAGGAACTGAGGAAGGCCCGTGCCCAGCAGTGGGACGTTAAAAAAAAAGGGCTGATGATGATTATATTATATCTAATCACTATTAAATAATAGGGATTGGTGGTAGAAATCATAAAAAAAAAACAAAATAAAAAATTTGCAGAGCGCCATTCTTATCATCTAGGGCAATAAAAAATAGTCTACGACCTATTCTCCGACTTATATACACAAAAAAAAAATCATAAAAATCGGTCAAGCCGTTTTGGAGGAGTTCAATAACAAACACTGTGACACGAAATTTTTATATATAAGATTTAGGATAACTAATTACAATTCACCTATTAGAAGAGGTTAGTGAGTAGTGATTAGCTAAAATTGATTTTGTATGATAACTAGAAGTGTTATAATTAAGCTTCATACGAGTATCGAATCTGTTGCACATTAGTTTGTAGAATCACTTATACTTTTGCCACACTTGTGAAGCACATTATCCTTAACTGAAGAGCTTCGTAAAAATAAATTTCATTTTTGATAAATTCTTCCTCAGAGCTTTTGCGAAATAAATTATAATATAAAGTATGTTTAGTCTCGCTTGGTTTATTTGTTGTAGTAAATTTGCTCTGAAAAATCTCCAAGCCCGTCATATAAAAAGCTGTTTTTATGAAATATTTGACTTTGAAGAACCCATGTATTTATACTAATAGTATTCATTTTGTACAATTTCTTCTGAACATGATTTTAAAATATTATTTGTTTCTTAGCGATTTTAACTTCGTATAGTATATTATTTTTAATGTCTGCTTTATCTGTTTTTAGGAAGCCACTCAAGTACTTAGTTTTCCATTAAATAGAAAACCGACCTTATAATCGTTAAATATTTTGTTTGTCATGTGGGGTCGGGAAGAGGGAGTTCGGTTGTAAATACAATGAAATTCCCATCACCTAAGACGACACTTTGTAAGTGTAAGATCCGGGCCGGGGTTTGAATCTACTTTACTTAGGCCAGCCGGGGCCCGGGGGCCGGTTTTTCAAGTAAGCATGTTACCACTAGACATACTCTAAGTAATATACAGGTGAAAAATATGGATGGAACATTGAAAAATTGTATTTTATGCATGCAATTTTATAAGCAACACATTTAAAAACATCGTTACTTAATACTTTCTTAGGCTTACGCGAATATTCGACATTATAAATGAAACTAACTTTTCAGATTTTGTCGCGGTTTTATTTAGATTTTCGGTTCCCGACGTTTCGAATGCTTTACAGCAATCATGGTCGCGGAGAGAGTCTTTTTCAGACAAAATCCGAAGGATAGTGATATTTATAACATTGTTACTATTAAAATAAACTGCATTTATGAAACTTTAAGCTCTTAATAACATCTCGTATGTTAGACGATTTTTAATCTAGAACGAGGTAAGACGGAAAAGTCTACGTTTACTTCTCTACGTTTTAGAAGGAAAAGGAAAAAGAGGTTATGTCAGTTTATTTAATCAAAGTTGTAAAGAAAATCTTCGTCGTAACATAAAGTTGCTAAGGAAATAGGTACAAGATGAGAAGTTTGCATTACAGGACGTGATGAAGCAGTGGCTCGATTAATTTTCTAGCGTTTTTTTCTACCAAGTGTTGTATAAAATGAAAAAGGACTTTAGGGGTAATTAATGTAATAATAAATACATAGTATAATTATGTTTAATTTCGTGTATTTCGGATAATCTAACGATTCGATCAATTTTTGTAAAATCAATCCTACCCATATTATAAACGCGTGTATGTATGAATGGATATCTTGTTATGCTTTTACACAAAAGCGACTGTACGGATTTCGATGAAACTTTACAGTAATATAACTTATACGTCATACTATGGGCTTAATATGGTATATGGTATAATATGGGCTTTATAATCGTTGAAATAACGTACCTACATTAAGTTTTAATAAAAAAATTAAGTGAGAGATAAAAATATTTAAAATACTCGAAGATTGAACAGAAGAAAGCCAGATTTATACATATATAGTAGAAATATATTAGAATGGGCGGAGAAGTACGCTTGTATATTAAATATCTAACTTAAATTCATGTATACGTTTCCTCAAGAGCTCCAAAATTGCCAAGCGAATGTGTAGAGATAAGATTACCGGAAACTGAAATAAGGGCGGGCGGAAATGGAAGGTTATGTTATAAGTGAGACAAGTGTTTTCTGCAATTTGCTTTCAGGGTACAGTGTTTCATATCTGGGTTAAAATATATCATGTGATATAATTTCTAGCTGTAAGACGTTAAGATTTACGTCTTCAGGCTAATTACTAGGGAGGGAATTATATGCAACAAAAATTAAATTTAATCAAGACTGCTAAAATTATTACTCTAAAAAGATTTAACGCTTATTCATTATTTATATATAATATTATAATGTAATATATTTGCTATTTTTTAATGACAAAACATACATAATATATATTATGTTATCTACATAAAAACAGCAGGCAGAGTTTGAAAAAATCTAAGTTGGACTTCAAAAGCTTACTTTCATTATCCAACCACTTTCCACAGCAAACTCAGTGTTATTAAATATACAGTTTTATCATACATATATGAGTCAAGATGATTTTGGACACTTTCATGGGAAATTGCCAACCTAACTGCTATAAGTTATTTTCCATAAAAAGCACTTTGGAAGTGTAAAAAATGTGTTAATTACATTTTGCATCGGAAAAGGAAGTTTTGAAAATTATCTCACTTGCACCCATTATAATTACCCAGTTAAAATGGTTTTTTTTAATAGTAAAAAGAATATGTTTTTTCAGATCAAAAGAATTGATTAGTATATAAAAGAGATTTAATTTTTTTCTACTAGTTTATATTTGTCTCCGAATGGGTCAATATGGGTCAAAACTAGCAAACCCCTTCGCTGGGCGTATGTTAAAATAAATTAAACTATTTTTACAATTTTCAAATAAAATAAAAGTAGCCTAAGTTAATGCTTATAACATTAGCTGTCTGCGAGTGAAAGTCCCGTCAAAATCGGTCCAGCCGTTTTAGAGATTAGCCAAAACAAACAGCCAGATAGACAGACAGACAAAAATGTACTGATTGATATACGATTTCTACATTCATAATAAAGTTTTATATACTCGGCTATAGAAAGTAATTTAGAGGAGCTTCTTAAGTTTGATTAAGTAAAAATGTAAGTAGATTTTAAGACACAATGGACTTATGCAGAATCCAATTAAACTCAGTTCAACTTTTAAACATTTTTACACTTTTATCAAGTTATATTCCCTTATTATGTAAATTTTAAATTAGTTTTAATAACAGTGCATGATAATTATTCCTTGCATACGCTTAACGTTTTAGTAAAAGCTCTTTTTATTTTACAGCTTTACGCTTTTTAATCTTATCTTATCTTCAATTTTATATATATGTAACGATTAAAGCGTACAGACAAGTGTATATAGTCGTATGCGAAAGCTGAAATGTAAGTATGTTTGTTGTCATGATATTAAGTTAGATATTTAGTTAGGTCGATCAAATCGACCATAAAATGAACATTACATAATTCTCCTTTCTCTCAACTCCTCACCAATGTCAATCAATTGGGTCCTGTTATATCTTCTTCTTCTTCCGCCCTTTTTAACATCCCACTGCTGGGCACGGGCCTCCCTTAGTACAAAGGAGATCAGGCCATAGTCCACCGCGCTGGCCTAGTGCGTGTTGGCAGACTTCACATGTCTTTCGAAAATTGCTAGGTTTTTTTAGACGTGCAGGTCTCCACGATGTTTTCCTTCACCGTAAGACGAATGGTAATCATGATAGAAAATGATTCGCACATGAAAATATCAGAGGCGCGAGACCCGGATTTGAACCCACATCACTCAGTTGTCCAAGCGAGTGCGTTACCGCTGGACTACCACTGCCTTGACTACCTGCCTGTTATATATTATAATAAAAATAATATACTAAAGCCTATTGAGCACAATTATAATAATTTGAGCGAAGCGAATGTGATTAAATAACAGTGGAATCAAATTCACGGCCTAAATATTATGTCGTAGTAAGTAATGCTAACGACTTAATATAAGTCCTTATTTATATACAAATTACAAACGTGCTGTGAATAACTTGTATCGCTTACATTTATTAATATTTACGAGATGTGCCTTTTAGATAAAGGTTTAATCTGGTATCACGTACGGTAGATTTGTCACGTCTTCAACCAATTTCGTTCGACTGATTGGTAATTTTGAAATGTATTGTAGTTATTGGCACCTGCTATGCTTACAATTGAATTTGTTTTTAATTTGGGCTTAACATCATTTACGAGTCTACAGGCTTGGATAGCCTTGTGCTTGGGAATTCAAGGGATGTTGATTCAAAACACGGGTTTCGCGCATGTGATATTTTCATTTCTAGCATGATTTAAATGCGATGAAGGAAAATATCGTGAAAAAACATATCATTTTGCAAGTTTTCGAAAGGCATGTTATGTTCCAAGCCCGCACTTGGCCATCATGGTGAACTATAGTCTAAAAACAATGGAATTTTAAAAAGAGCTGAATAAACAAACAATAATAAGAAAGTAAAATAAAAAAATATCGAACTAGAAGATGTAATGCTCTTCGCCAGTCTATATATTTTTCAGCTGAAACTAATGGACATAAAGTGGCTCATCCTTTGTATTAACGCTGATACTATGAATTCAAGTTGGACCTTTACATTACATTAAGTTTTCGCCTATTTTTAATTGTGATTTTTTTCCGCATTTTGTGTAGAATATTATAATTTAAAGTACCATCAAAAACATATACACAGCACGTCCTTTTCCTAATTTTGTGACAAATATAGTTCATGAACCTTGTTACACCTAGTCGGCACTAAACATGTAAGACATTACACACAGCGCCATCTAGTTTCGTGGTAAGCTTAAGCTGTAACGAGGCTTGTGTTACGGATATCAGATAGTTGATGTTGTATGTGTAGTATACACATATATAACTTTAAATAAATATAAATATCCATGACTGAAGTACAAACATTTGTGCACAACAAATGAACGCCCCCAGCGGGACTCGAACCCGTGACCGCTGGCGCAGAAAGTAGGGTCACAACAAACTGAGTCAAACGCGTCGTCAACATAATATTAGTAAAATCAATGGGAGCAAGACATCATAAACCGTTCTCGCTCGAAAAGATTTAGTCGAAAGTAAAAGCGGTACCAGATGTTCACCGAATTTTAGTATCACGAATATTTTTTTACCTTTCACGGGGTTATTCATTGAAGGAAAATGAAAAACATTTTGTTGGTATTAATTTTGTTTTGTGTTTCCTTGTTTGGTATTTGTTCGACATTTTTATATAATATTTAAAAGATGGTTTTGAATATGGATGGAAATAATGTTACCTAGCTTATTTCTTTCGCAACTTCAATACGAAATTAAATATTGTACATCTGAAAAACAAATTTTGTTTTTCAGGAGTAAGAAATAAATCTTAGGACGATTAATATTTATTCTTATTTATTCGAAGTCGATTGTTAGAAAACCTTATTAAATAGTAATTATTATTAATACAGGGGCGGAATCAGTAGTTTTAAATATGTGTGTGTGATATGTTCAGTCAGACTTTGTTTTATTGCGGAAAAATATGTTATCTCTTAGAATAAAATTAATCTATAGTACTAACCGTTAAGAACCCGATCAGAGCGAGAATGAGTAGATGACGTTAGTATTTTCGTTATATTAAGGTTGTTATTACAAACTTTATTTATTTGGGCTTTACTGTTGTTATACTTAATATTAATATTATTATTTTTATTTATACTACAAAGCAATTTTATACTAAAATAATAGTAATTTAACAACTACCTGCTTGTGCTTCCTGCAAAATTTAAAATTTAAAGCACAACAAAACTAGGGACTCTCATAAATATTTTCGAGAGTTCTTAGAACTCCTTAATACGACCCTGTCGTGAAATCCGTCTTCTTCTTCTTAACCGTGTTCTACTCACTGTAACCTACCTCTCTGCCAAATTTCATCGTCACGTTCGACGTTTACACGTCAAGTGTTTTTTAATATTAATTAAATTAAAAATAATTTCATGATAATACTGTGACCTTTCTTTTTTCAATATTTAGATCATATCTACGAGTACTTTAATACATCTACCAAATAAGCAAAGAAAGATGAGTATTACTCTAAAATCTGTGTACACTTTACATACATATGTGCTTCAAATACAAATTTTATTGTAGGTAAACTCTAACCAGTAAAATTCGATGGAAGCGATTCCAATCAAACAGTGTTGTAGCAATATTTTTAAACTAAATCATCTCACAAAAAATTGTCAATAGTCCAAAAGCTACAAATAATAAATCGTTATAGCAAAAACATAAAATGGAAATATTTACGTTAGAACCGTAAACGTTCAAATAAATTCGCTATAAAAGTTTTATTCGATGAATATCTTATATGTGTACTATAAGCAATTGCCGCGGCTCCGCCCGCATTGCAATTACTATTAAAAATATTCATTGGTGGTAGAAGGATGAAAATTTGGGTTATAAGTGTTGTTCGATGCCAAATATTAAAAAAAAAATTGGTCTAAAAATGAGGGCCAGTCTTATTGGGAAATGGAAAAATAAAAATAGCCTACAACCTATTCTCAGGCCTACCAAATATACCCAAAAAAAGTCATATAAATCGGTCAAGCTGTTTCGAAGTTCGATAACAAACACTGTGTGTGACACGAGATTTTTATGTATTAGATTTATGTTATATCTGCTGTATAAACGTAGACGTAGCTTTTTGTTATTTACCATCAAGGAACTGCAATGACCTTTTACCGTAGCGAGAAAGCTTAAAGAACTTTTGATATAAAAAACTAAAAAAAAACACGATATTGTAGTGTATTTAAAAATTGATCTTCTTATCGTCTCGTCTTATTGGATTTATTCTCGGATATTATGATTTTTTTTCCAAAGTTTTGAATACTATTAGAAAAATGGTTACAAAAATGGTTTTCTCGTAAATCTAAGATATAACGATGTATCTTCATTTAAATTATATTTTAATCGCCACAATTTAACCTCCGAGTACATGTAAATTTCAATAATTATAAAAATTTCATTTCAAAAATTAATATTTTATAATAGCTATAACCCTTTTTTTGGGGCTAATTCTCGAAATAATAGTAAGCCCATAATTTTTAACACCCTCCCCCATCCCTTGCCACTATGTTTCGGGTTTACTCATTTTTTCAAATTCTTTAAATTTTTCAGTTTTTACACCTACTTTTTTATATTCTCGATACTCCCTTTGGGCGTGCCCCTTCAAAAAACCCTGCCTATAATACTTATAGGTATTATGTAAAAGATATCATCCACAACAAACATTTGGTATGAACACGCCATAAGAAGTAACGTTTTCTAAGAAAAAACTGCAAAGTTTAAGTTTTGTACAGTAAGCTTATAAAGCGAGTGTTGCATTTTTCACACTTCTAATACTTTGAACCAATTTTCTAAAGTGGTTGAATTCACTTCTTTTAAGCCACAGTCGACGTTCTAAGCTCAGTGCCTACATTTCACTAAGAGTTTCCTCACATAAAGGAGACATATTTATGTAAATTTTAACTTTTAAAATGTGAAGACACGTTTTAGTTCAGTTTATATTGACCCTACTTGGTTTGCCAGTGGACGCGGGTTCGGCACTCGCTGGGGGCATTCATTTGTATGAATTCTTTTATTTATATTATTATCTTTTGTAATAATTTTCTAACCACACAGTGGTCTATTTAAAAATGAAGCCTATGTAAGACCACAGGATGCAAACCATCTACTCGCAAAATTATATCGAAATATGCTTACAATCCACATAAATCCCATTATAGACTTTGAATTTGTACGAAGCCCTCTGGCCCTTAAACTATTTTCAAACTGTATTTTTACTATAATCTTTTCGTAGCAATCTCTTTGATCTTTTGTGACGTACAACTTTTCACGTTTTTATAAGTAGTGTAAGATAAACGTATTTTTTATTCGACTAAAAATAAGTTTATTTTCTTTTTACGGTCTACTTTTAAGTGATTTTATTCATTTAGCTATTATATACTAGATGCCATGCATACTATGCCTATGTGGGTGTAGCGGTTGGCAAGTACGGCCACTCATCGAGAGGTCCTGGTCGGTCGGTTCAAGTCCCGGGTCGGGCCAAATTAATTATTGAGTCTTTCTGTATAGTAAGCCTTAGTAACAGCCCGGAGTTGGGAATTCGGTGGTGTGACACCCCCGTACCTCGGAGAGCACGTAAAGCCGTCGGTCTTGCGCCTTAGCTCTCACTGGTCGTGTCTTGTCGTTGTCCCACCTGAGTATGAGAGTGATAGGAATAGAGAGTGCACTTGTGTATGCGCGTACACTCGTGCACTATAATATCTCTGCGCATTGCAGATGGCTAGTCTCAAATAACTATTATAGTTGGAGATATGGTATCACAAAGTTTTTTTTTTTGATATTGACATGTTCTTAATATTGTACAACATTCTTTGTTTTATCATCAATAGTCTCCGCAGCACATGCAATGAAAGTTATTTCTATGGCTAATTTTTTTATACCTTGGGTTACAATTTTGAATGTTTAGTAGAGATTCTTTTTTTTTTCTACGATTAAAATATATTGCTTGTGTGACTCAGGGATAACGTAGCATACTAGGATATAATTAATCATACTACAAAGCGTATTGGCACGCCTTTAATCCTTGTGTTTTAGTGGGTACTACCTACTGGCTGGTTTTTGGCTAGGTGGTATGCGCAATTTTCCAAGGATAAAAAAAACATTCTCACGGTGAAATAATTTTTGACATCAGTCCAGTAGTTTTTGAGTTTATTCATTACAAGCATATGAAAATACAAATCTTTTCTTATTTTAATATTATTGTATCTATATTATACTAAATATTGAACCGGTAACTACAGACTTCGTCGAAGCCTTCAAGATTCATTATGCCTTTTGTCAGAGACTTCTAATTTAACACAAAATCGTATAGCAAGTGCTTAAGTGGAAATTCATGTTCTAAAATTTACGTACAGAAAGTCACAATTGAAGTAGACTATTAGGGAATTCGTAGATCATACGTATGTACACTAATGACATAACATGTTTTCCATTCTAGATGTCTTTAGCTCTAATATTACTATCAACTCATATTTGCTCTACTTTGGTATAAACATTTCAGAGATGAAATATTTTCTCGCTGTAAAAAGTGATATGTTGATTCAGATAATAATCAGCATTATAACACCAAAATTCAGTGATTTGCTTGTGATACGGTAACAGAAACACAAAATTTCTAATAACTATACATTCGGCATGAGTGAATGAGTATTTAAATTAGAATTTATATGTATATATATATATATATATTTATATGTATATAGTATATTATTTCTTACGTAAGTTATAGATAAGTGGAAATGTCTAGTAGTAAGTAGAAGGTAATAAAAATTTCACGTTCCGTTTACCGCCTTAGCTATATTCAGGGCAGTTCTCATATTTGCTCTTACTTATACGACGTGACAAAATGGCGGGGAATCGCCAGTTAAGAGCTTTATTATTTTGCTTTTACTCATCTTCGCCTCGAAATATAGATATTTAACTGTCTTTATTGTGTAAATAATATTAGATGAAGATAAACTATGTGTGCAATACGAGATGGGTTCTAAAATATTACCTCAGTAATTCTACATTAAATGTTCAGTGAATGTAAATATTCAATACATATATATTTTTTAAAACGTAAAAGATTTAAAAAATAAATGTACACGGTTCCTGAATGAAACACATTTTTGCGTCGGGCGTAGGTTTGTACCGTTATAGTTAGTATGCGAACCCAACGTGGAATTGCGAACACCAAAAACAAAAGGTAAATATGCAAAACTCTTGCGATAAGCATTTTTCATTGTTTGCTATGGCTTTTGGCCTATTAATCTAAAAACTAAATCGTCCAATATACATACAGCTTTACATGTTTAGGTCCTGGGTTCAAATTCCATGTCGGGTAAATTAATGGTATTTACACTACACTATAAAATTTATTAATAAAACCTATAAGTACTCTATGTCCACAACATACGGTACAGGTTTGAAAAAGATAAGTGTGCTTTTGAAAAATCATTTTGAATAAAATATTTTTGACTACTTACGTACTTCACCTTTTAAACCTTCTCTGGACTTCCACAAATAATTCAAGACCAAAATTAGCCAAATCTGTCCAGCCGTTCTCGAGTTTTAGCGAGACTAACGAACAGCAATTCATTTTTATATATATGATTATATAAAAGTCACAGGCTATAAAAATTTCCAAAGCTTCTAAAATGCTTATTTAAAAAAAACTCGTAAAGTGAAATGGCCATAGACAAATTCTATCTACACCACATTCAGAAGTAACTTAAAACTACAAATAATAAAAACAGTGTTAAACTTAAAACTTTTAAAAAGCTCTTTTTGAAGCCTTGTTTAAAAAACAGGGACAAATATTCAATTTATTTGAAGTAGACCAGTTTCTATTAAAAAATTGTTTAAAATAACAAGAGTGCATGTGACCGAACCGATAGGAAGTTAAATGTGGTTTTGTTGCATAAAAGCTCAATATTTTTTTTTTTAATTGTCAGTAGTACGTACAGATAGTCATCAAAATTATATTACTTATATGGTTCGAGGCAGTGGTAGCCCAGCGGTAACGCGTTGCTTGTATAACCGAGTGATGCGGGTTCAAATCCGGGTCTCGCACCTCTGATATTTTCATGTGCGAATCATTTCTATCATGATTACCACTATCTTACGGTGAAGGAAAACATCGTGAGGAAACCTGCATGTCTGAGAAAACCTAGCAAGTTTTCGTAAGACATGTGAAGTCCGCCAACACGCACTAGGCCAGCGTGGTGGACTATGGCCTGATCCCCATCGTACTGAGTTATATATGTAGCAATATACTCTATGGTACTGAGGGAGGCCCGTGCCGAGACGTTAAAAAGGGCTGAATACATATATGGTTCGAGTGTCATTTGTTTGACCATCATTGCGAGAGAAAGGGACTTAGGAGATAGATTATTAGGAAAAACTTGACTTTTTTGAAGACTTACAGTATTTACACTACAATTTTCAATTTTAAATATATTATTTTAATGTATCACCAAGGGTTTGTCTAGCGTTAGCCATGTAGTCGTACGAAAACTATCTTCGTTGCCTTTTTTATTAGTGAAAACCGTATGAAAATCTGTTGCATGGTTAAGAAGAAATAAATGGAGGAACGAACAGACGCAGACAGCGACCTGGTTTCATACTATGTATTTACAATTCATGTAAATCTAAGAAAGTATTGCATTAAATTTGCCTCAAACGAGATTGAACCTACTATTAAGTTAAAAGTTTATTTAAAAAACTAAATCAATAACAGCCATGTCATCAATATATTTATAGTAAAAATCGATATCTGTCTATGTACATATATGACCTATGAATCTCAAAACGACTGGAGCATTTTGATGAAATTTTCTGGTAATCGTAAAATAATCCAAGTGTAAAGTTTGGTAGCGATCGAATTAACTAAAAGGCTTAGTTTTTTGAACAAGGTTATTTAGACAGTGATAGTATCCTATATTTCCCAAAACGTAACGTAGAAATTCGGTGAAAAAGAACGTTTTATTACCAACCTCGGCTCGCTCGCTCTAGTTAAAGTAGCATTTACTTTTAAGCTGACTCTGAGATTTTTTCCTTTATAGTCATTTCATTCCCTGTTTCCTTTTTTTATTTCAGTGCCACTTATTACAAGTTGTTACATTGGAAATTGTGTCTTTTGTAATTTTAATATTACAGCTTTTAGTAAAATGCATATAACTTTTTTTTTATTTTAAGAAAAACTATTTTAAATTTTTTTTCAGTGTTTCCATTAGTTCCAGCTAATCTAAAATGACTGCACTGATTTTAATGGGAATTGCACTTCGCAAATATATCTGAGATTGTAAAGAGTAACTAAGGCTACTTTTAGGAAAAGAATTAGGGGGAAAACATGAAACTATGAACAAACTGCAATTCAAATAAAAAAGTACCTAGTTAGTTATTTAAATTAAATCTATTTTTTATTATTTGACGATTTTTATGTTTTTAAGATCTTGGGTTTCATTTGATATCATTTAATTTATGCTATTTACTATTGCTTTTGTTATTTTTGCACAATCTGTATGTACTCGTTTACTCGTAAATAAATTCAATATTTCCATACATTATTCTTTACAAACAAACAAATCAAAGACAAAATTTTTGTTTAATATAAAATCCAACAAGTAAAGAACTTTACCCATATTTTTTAAATATTCTAGACTTTAGTGTCTAGTAACTTGAGTGTAGTGATAGAGCCGAGATCTCATCAATTGAAATCAGGCAGTCAGTCTGATTGTAAACCGCAGTTGTGCATTGAATCTATTACATTGGTTTCAGTAGTAAAGGTACGTTCATACATAGATTTAGTGCTAATAAATTAAATCTTTACTTATATAGTAAAGATTTAGTTACTAAGTCGCAAATTTTTAAATTTAATGCTTAAAATTTCTATGATTATGAATTCAATTCATCTTAAATGTACTTTAATGAAAACTGAGAACTTTAAAAAAATCTTTGTAGTTATATGGATATTTTATTTTTAGTAAATAGTATTTATTACAATGAATCGATTAGGTTTTTTATTAGATTTAATATTGAAACATAAGATTTTTTCCATACATAAAAAATAATTCCCATGGAAATCCATAGAAAAAAGGTTAAAACAATTATATCTTTATGTTAAACCCATAAAAAGCCACATCCCAAAAGAACTAAATAAATATTTAGTTCTCAAGACTTCAATATATTACAAGGGAAATAGACTAGAAATAGCAATTAGATTTTTTTAAACTACATACTGTTAGATACTCGACTTTGAGGAACTTTGCAATTGAAATCAGGCAATTTGACTTGATTGCAAACCGCAGTGGTGTCGTGCCTCTATTAACTGTATCTATTCGATAAGGCTATGATCAGAAAGATACTGATTATTTATGTACTGCGTAGATAAGTGAATAGGTTGCATGTAGATAGATACTTGGCTACAAAAGTACTGACTGTAAAGTATTTCCTGATTATTGCGAATACGGATTTTTTGTTTGTATGTTTGTTTGTTTTATTTTTTTATTATTAAGGTTAGTTACGCTTTTTCTAAATACCTGGTTGAAAGAAGTGTTGTCTGCCTAAACTTTTATGTAGATAGACTAAAAGCGCACATTATAATGAATATATTTTTCAGATTTTTAATGGTAACCCCAATGTAATTACACAACACTATCTCCGCACTACCCTACAGAATTATTAAATGTCCTTCAGTTTTTGATGAATATTACTGACATCAAACAACCCAGTCGAGCTTATTTTGAGAAAAGTGAGGGGGGTTGACTGATGTGGCATCGCAGACTAAAAGATAAGATTTGACAATTGTTTAAAGAAAACTCCCCATTGTGGTTTTACCTTATCTAAAAATTGAGTACTTATGGGGGTGGATAACTTTGAAAGACGGTATACATACAGGCTGCTCCTAGTAACATACTTCTTTAACAATAGAGAAGATCGAAGACTAGGAAACTCCTAAATCGTTGCGCCGTCAGGTTGAGTGATTAATGCTTTAGTGACCCTGCGATACCTTTGAGGAGTAGAGAAGAGGTTCCATTACTGGGATTTCTGGTACTGGGTTTTCTACTCAGTATCTATTCAAATGATATTTTTATGTATTTATTGAACTACCAATAAAAGTTACAATATTATAATACTTAAAGCTAGATGACATAGGATTAACCATGATAATTGCGCTTTTTATTATAGATAGTTACAACCTGCTGCTTTTAAAGACTATTAGGTACATTAGCAGAAGAATACAGCAATTTCAATTTTTTATAAACATTTTTTTTAATAATTGATTAATTACAGGTTAAAACATTATCGCTTATAACATTATAGCAATTGTACTGCGGCGAAGGGTTCCGCTTTCCGTTCCGTGGGTTTTAGTGAGTAGGAGTATCACAGCGCCTCCCGGTTGACAGACTGACAGGACCCCAGGAGCTACTATGAATATAGATTTTATAACAAAGAAAATTAATGGAAATTAGATATAATAATTTATGAACTATTTATGATATTACATAAATGAAACAGCATAAATTTATAGATAGCTCTTCCTACTAACCTGGATAGTCATATTGTTAAATTAATATGCCTTTTATGTAGAAACTAAACTATGTAAAAAGAGAACAAATCTGCAAATTCTAGAGCAAGGTCATTTCAGATCAGCATCTGCAAATTAGACTTGACTGTAAAGCTTTGTCTCGTTTCGTGTGTCGTCATCCTAATTCTCACTAATTGCCACCCGGCACGGCTTTGTCTTTATATATTCCACTGGTGTACAGAAATTCTTCAAACTTATCTTTTACACTTCAAGTACTTAATACTTAAATATGTATATTGTATACATTATAAATTCATGTGTATATATTTAAGTGTTTTTATATAAAGCACTAGCATTTCTCGCGGCTCGGCCCGCATTCTAATGACTGGAAACATTCTTAGGTTTCGTTTTAGGAAAAAAGTCTTAGATTTCAGTTCACATACCGTGGTATGTTCCATAGCCGGCTTGTAACAGTTTTTAAGTTAAGATTTCTCAGAAATGAGATATTTTCCTGCAGTAAAAAATATATCTTATATCCTAACCCAGGTAACCAGTTATTATCATACCAAATTTCATCAAAATCTGTCGAGTAGTTTTTGTGTGATGCGGTCACAGGTAGACAGACAGGCAGACAAAAATTGTAAAAACTATAGATTCGGCCTCTATATCGATAATGTTAATGTCTATATCAATAAAATTTTCGAAAAATGTTATTTCCATGTAAGTTAATAACATGTTTATTCTAATAACAAAATGAGTATTAAATTTAATACAGAAAAATATTTTAAAGTGATGGAATAAATAAATTCTTAAGATGACAAAACATCCTATCAAAACCAAATAACTAGGGGTTCGGTACCTGATGTTATATAATTGTTCACAGTTCAATATACCATTCATAAGATAATGTATTATTGTAAGAAAATAGTAAATTTAAAAGATACAGGTACTATTTCTCGTCGGCTTTGCTTAGCACAAAATCCTTATAAGCTACCTACCACCGGTAGAAGCTTCCACACGGACTTATATAACAGTCACTTCTTGATTTAAGAAGTGAACAGTTGACCAGTCAATTTGAATAAAGTACATTTTGACTTAAATGGAGTATAGAACCCATTACTACATAAAAACGATTCATTTTATTTGTTTTACATAAAGTAAGTAGCTTTAAATTTAAAGCTCTTTCATTAGACCGTTTCCTAAAATTTAATATCCTGTGTTCAAGTCATCTGACTAAGGCATTGTGGCGTCTGTAACTTAGTGGAAATTTCGCTAACGTACTTGAAATGAAAAATTATATTAAGCTGAGTCTCTTTGAGTGCATCTTCACTAAAACGTGCTTTCTTCTTATGAAGTTACTATAGATTAAGTTTGTGTTTAGTTAAAAGCTTTAGTTTCGCGTATTACATAAATTTCCAGGTAGCAATGTATACTTTTCCATACATAATTCATAATAATTTACATATATTTTTTGTACAACTGTACAAAAAATATATTGTATTGGGTAAATATAATATATTGTATTGCGCGTATGCGCGTGCGCGTGCGTGCGCGCGCGCACGCACGTGTTGTGTGTGTGTGTGTGTGTGTGTGTGCGTGTGAAAGAAAAAAAACTTGTTTCCTCATTTTAGTTTACTTATGCTTAAGTCCGCTATTACTAAAGAGGTATTCAGTTCTTGTATATTTTTTTATTTAACGTGATATGGCTTTTCTGATATTTCATTTAATTACTAGTTCATGCCTCAAAGTCGATCCCATCATATAAATTTCATTAATAGATCCAGCGCTAAGGTTGATGTAATTAATTATAAAATAATTTTAGTCGGCGTACCTTTTTGATTAAAAACAATAATTATTAGTACCTTTCATTAGCTAAAATTAATTTTCTAGACTCGTGTTTGATTCGTTCGATTTTCTACAAATAGAAATTCAAGTAAAGCTCCACAATATTAATGCCAAATATCGCTGAAAAAATAACTTTCTAAAACTGGAATATAAATTATAATACTTGTTTTAGTACTTATATTGTTGGAATTTTTTTAAGATGAATGTCTGCTTAGTATCAAAAAAAATTTTTTTCACATCTTGTGTTGCTTTCTGGGTCATCAATAAAGCAAAAAAATATGTTTGTGTGCCGTAAATGCGCCATGTTTGTGTGCATGTTCGGGCTAGTATGTATGTGTTAGTACATTTATTTAAAGTACCTGGATGACCGAGCCTTGCTCGGTATTTTTAAGAAGAATGTTATTATTATTCGCCAATAGATGTCGGGAAGAGTCTTTTGTTACACCTTTTTGTTATTTTCTTTCAATAAACTATATATAACATACAGACATCTATACGCCGCTCCACTGTACGATTGAAGTTACGAATATTGTTTCGTCTTATTTAAAATTCCATTGTAAACAAGAGCTGTTTCAAAATAAATCGAAACCAAACACTTGTTCATATCAACCAGGAATAGGATATTATTATTTGAATGCTTCAGACTTTATTCAGGGCAACAGAAATACCACTCTATATGTAAAAATGGCAAAAATGATGGCCTCAGTTGCATTCTAAGAAGCATACACAGTAATAAATAGAACGTTTGTCAATCTGTTGGATTTTTTTTGGATTTTTACTTATAATTGCTGATGTGTGAAATGATTTTTTTTTTTTTTTTTTTATGGGACAAAGGGGGCAAACGGGCAGGAGGCTCACCTGATGGTAAGTGATCACCTCCGCCCATGGACATCTGCAACACCACAGGGCTTGCAGATGCGTTGCCGGCCTTTCAGGAAAGGGAGGGAGAAGGGAGAAGGACGGGAGGAGGGATGGGGAGTGGGCCTCCCGGACTCTCACTTACCGGACGAAACGCGACAGCATAGCTGCCACTTCACGCCGGTCTTCTGTGAGAGAGTGGTACTATACGGGGCGTGCCGGCCCATTCGGCTGCTACCCGAAGGTAACAAGCATGGCACTACCACTAAAGATTGAAAGTGTGAAATGATTTTTAGTATTTATATATATTTATTTCTTTATTATTATGTATGTATAGTAAAACAAACATGTTCAATGATCTCTCATTTGTCACGTCCGCTTTAGTCAGTATCCTGATCGGATGTGGTGATATTTTTTGCAAATCACACTACAAATATTTTGATTTACTTTCAACTTACTTTCAAATCACTAAGGAGTTTTGTTGCCCTCTGAACTTCATCATCATACTAACATTGTTTCTATGGGAAATATTTTGATGCATAGAGAATTTAAAAGTATTGTTTATAGGAAAGGTTAATTATTATATACCTATAACAAAACCTATTCTTAGTTATTTTTTAAGTAAAAGCAATAGAAAATTTTAATGTCAAATACTAATTCATTCAATAAATCAATTCACATTGTCTTTGGTTTCAATAACTCAATTTTAAATTTAATTTAACTCATCAACTCTTAAGTATTTTATAAGTCTAAATGCTTAGATAATTATATGCATTCTGACGATTATACTAATGTCCTGATTATTCTGTGGTTATACAGTAGGTAGAGCTCTTATTACGTTCCACAGTCAAACGTGGACAATTTACGACGGCATGTTCCATCCGTCAATATGTCACAGCCAATGCACAACAAGCGATGTTCTATGACTATGGAGTATAATAAGTAGTGGGCACTATAACATATAACATGTGTGTGTTTATTCATTTATTAAAATACCAATAATAGAAAATTAAAGTACTTAAGACATTATATTATTATTACGTAAGATTAAGCATGCTAATAATTATACTTTAATTACAGGAAGAAATTCTATTCTTCTCTTTATTCTTCTATATTCATATTACCTTTTGTCTTTGTTAACGTGTTCAAATTAGTTCTAAAAAACAAACGAACAAAACTTAATTTAACTACTAAAAAACTACGGATAAACTTTACCGCTAGAAAATGTAACTAGCGACTTAGTTATGGTAAACTGTGTTATTAGAATTTTCCGTGTATCGATGTTTTTATATATCACCAGTGACACACCCTCGCATCGCTAGGGTTCGTCCAAAGGTACCCCCTTTAGTGTTAATTTTTTATAAACTTTAAATGTCTTACTGAACTTTGAATTTATATCTAATCAAAAGCCAAAAATAAATAATTTTCATGCTTCTAGCTTTAAAATTACCCTTTTTTAGCTTTGAAAAATAGCCTATGTTCTTTCTCTGGGTCTATCCTAACTGTTTTTCAAAACTTCATTTAAATCGGTTCTTTAGTTTAGGCGTGAAACGGTGAAGGCTTTCCACAAATATCGCTCAAAGAATTTCCATACATTGCAAGTCTTTGTATTCATTTCAATAATGTCAGTCAGTCTGTACACATTTTCTTGCACATCGTTAACCAACAAAACGACTAAACTAACGAGTTTCGCTGAAAGGATGACGAATGTATCTACATCCGTTTCCTGTAAGCCTTTTATTGTTCAAAGAAGAAAACATCGCGTCTTTCCGGTGATGCGTATTTTATCCTTAAAAGGGATATCACTGTCTTTTGTCACTCTAATATGAACATAAGCGTAACTGATGCATTAGACTTCCTTAGATTTAAGTGAATATTTGCTATATAAATAAATTTTAGTTGCTTTTTTTGCAGCTTTATTTAAATTTTTGGTGTTCGACGTTCATCTTTTGAGAATATGTTTTTATATATTGTTACTATAAAATCATGTATATGTCGTAGGATAATTTGATAAACCGAGTTATTGCAAAAACCCTAGGGATATTGCGAAAATACGGATAATTAGACAATGTCTATGATATTTCTCAATGTTACTGAAAAAGGCATAAGGTTTTTGCGAAAACACTAGTTGCTTTGGTAACTTTGAATATACTTATCTCTGATTGGCTTGATTTTGGTGTATAGGCCAACTCTTTTTGTGATTGGTTCCTTGTAAATTTGAAATATTTTGTCATAGAGTTATAAAGCGTAAGAAAAGACAATGTGATATAGGATTTTTCTTAATATTTTAGTTAATAAAATACCAACTTTGGGCCTTTTAAGAGAAAGATAATTCTTATATTGGCGATGAAAAGATTATCCGCGCGCCTCTAGCGGCGAAATCTAGAAGTTGTCTAAGAACGACACTTTGCTATAGAAGTATAGACTTAAAACTTTATAGTTGTTCTTAGAGAGTTAAGTGTTTAGCTTTAAACATAGTAAGATGGATCACGATTACATACAGAAACCCGTTGCTAATAAAAGCAGAAATACGAAATATTGTTGCGTTCCTCAATGTAGTACTTATGTAGAATCGGGAATAAGTTTTCATTTGTTTCCAAAAGACAAAATTATGAAGAAAAAATGGGAGACTGCTCTAAGAATAGGCAAGCCGATTTCACCAGCAATGAGATCAGATAACACGTTGTTTTGGTCGATCTGATTGACCAATAAATGCGCTTTGTTTATAATAGCCAATGATTCTATTCGCAATCTTACTAAAGCGAGTGGCGTTATTGCAAAAACCCCATCCTTCTTCAGTAAAATTGAGAAATATCATAGACATTGTCTAATTATCCGTATTTTCGCGATATCCCTAGAGTTTTTTCAAAAACTCGATTTATCAAATTATCCTACGACATATATAAGAATCTTATAAATGAAACTACCTTTTCGGATTTTGTCGCGTATTTATTTTGATTTTTAATTCCCGACGTTTCGAATGCTTTACAGCAATCATGTTCACGGGAGAGACTAAGGTATTTGACGTATCATAGGTTAATATACTTGTTACAGACAGTGCCTACCCACAATTTACAAAAATTTTGAAAATGGCATGAGAGTACCTTATAACATTTTAATTCTTAACATTTATATTCAAATTTAAATAATTTAAAAATAATTTATAAACATGGCAATATTATTAACTTATTTTTAGCTAGTATTATTATAATTATTATAATTTTTATTTTAATATTTATTATACAAAAGTATTACGTAGTGTTGCTATTATAATAATATGTATATTTTCTTACCTATATATTGTTTATGCTTTTATGCTAAGTTACATTTTATAGTTTAAATTAAGTATTAATTTGATATAAGAAAATTAAGTTAAAATTGCTAAAAGTATAAATGATCATTCTACTTTGGTTTAAATATAAGTTTTCTATATATATTATGTATGTTAAAGATAATTAAGCTAAAGGTATTTAAAGTAACTATTCCACTTGCCGAGAAATAAACATTTAATTATTAAATAAATAAAGAATAGTAGTTATTTCCCGCGGCGTCTCTCGCGCGATGATCGTAGAATTTAAACAAAAGAAAGCATAAGACAGAGTCACATTTATTATAATAGTATTAATTACTTCAGCAACTAACAATTTATCAAATAATTAAATCGCTAACTTATTTGTAAATCTCAAAGGATTTGGGAAGTTTGTTAAAACAATGTAATAGAAGCGAAAACCTTCGGGGGATGAAATCAATTAAGTGGTCTCATCAAATTTGTTTTAATACTTTCTTAGATTTACGCGAATATTCGACATTATAAATGAAACTGACCATGATTGCTGTATTGCATTCGAAACGTCGGGAACTAAAAATCAAAATAAATCCGCGACAAAATCCGAAAAGGTAGTTTCATTTATAATGTCAAATTTGTTTTATTTACGAATCCTAGCGACTCGCCCTCGCTTCGCTTGGATTAATCCATTTTTGTGTCATTTTATCTTACGTATCAAGCACCAACATACAAACATTAATTATTACTTTTGTTAATACAAAATTAGAAGGATTTTTTTTATTAAAATATGACATTTTATTAATATCTTAAAAAATGTTTCTTTAAAGCCTAATCACACTATAAAAATTATTGAAAAACTGTAGATTGTCAGTATTTATAGCCAATATTGAAAAAAACTTACCAGAAATTAACTCACTTTCTCTCGAACTATTCCGATACCTAAAACAAAAGTTAAATTAATTATTATTTTATACAGTCATATAGTATAAAATATAAAAAATGCAATAAAAGCTGTTCAAAAAGCTGTGTTAAAAAGTGCATCTATTGCAAATCTATTAACCAATAAAATATATGACTAATAGTTTAAATCCGTTCCCGTTGTTTCCTAGTAAAGGAGTAACAAATAAACACACAGTCTTGCTAGGTTCTCTCACACATGCAGATTTCCTTATGATGATTTGGTACACCGTAAGGTAAGTAGTAATCATGTTGGAAATATTTCGCGATTTAAATATTAGAGGTATTAGAATCTGGAATTTGACCCGACTCACTCGATTCTAAGTGATCGCGTTACTAATAGATTCTCATTGCTTCATTAAATTTTTATTATTATTAACAACGTTACAAGGCAGTTACAAGGCAGTGGTAGCCCAGCGGTAACGCGTTGCTTGTATAACCGAGTGATGCGGGTTCAAATCCGGGTTTCGCACCTCTGATATTTTCATGTGCGAATCATTTCTATCATGATTACCACTTGTCTTACGGTGAAGGAAAACATCGTGAGGAAACCTGCATGTCTGAGAAAACCTAGCAAGTTTTCGTAAAACATGTGAAGTCCGCCAACACGCACTGGGCCAGCGCGGTGGACTATGGCCTGATCCCTCTCGTATTGAGGGAGGCCCGTGCCCAGCAGTGGGACGTTAAAAAAAAAGGGCTGATGATGATGATGATGAACAACGTTACATACGTTACTATACATGTGTTGGATATGAGATATTTTTCCACAGTATAATGTATTTTATATGTTGACCCAAATAGCCCGCAATCGTTATACCACATCAAAGTCTGTCCATGTCCGTTTATTTTAACTAGTGGAACACGCGGCTTCGCTCGCGCTAAATCTATGCCCGAAGCCGAACGAAGCGAGGGTGAATCGCTAATATCGTATGATAAATGAATGGCAACTTACGTTAAAAGGAAAAATGTATATAGAGAGTGTATTGTTGCTACTATAAATTATAATACAAACGCCATGGTCCTGTCCGGTAGTTTTCTCGTGATGACGTCATAGACAGAGAGAAATTCTATTCTTCTCTTTATTCTTCTATATTCAACCTCTGCTTTGCTGATAGTGAAAATAGTGATTCTATTTCAATAAGTTTTCCAAAAACATATTTATATATATATGGTCGACTAATACGATTTTTATTATATGAATAGATTTACACATTCGACGACACGTTTGGCTCAGTTGGTAGTGACCCTACTTTCTGCGCCAGCACTCGCGGGTTCGAGTCCCGCTGGGGGCATTCATTTGGTGAGCATGAATGTTTGTACTCCAGTCTTGGGTGTTTATATTTATAATATGTATGTATTTAAAAAAAATATATGTGTAGTGTATCAACTATCTGGTATTCGTAACACAAGCACCTTACGTAGCTTACCACGGAACTAGATGGCACTGTTGTAATAATGTCCCAACATATTTATTTAATTAGTTTATACATATGCAAATAATTGTATGTACATCGTCTACATCAAAGTTGAACTACGTAAGTCCATATATGGTTTAGTAATAACAACTTATAAGTTAGTCTACCAGTTTTGGAATTTCGGTTCGTTAAATCACTACCTACAGCGTTAATTTTTGGTCCACGTGATATATTGCTTCCCTGACCCGGGGCTTTACCTACCTTCATTTATTATCTATATTATCTCCTAAACTCGTCTTTTTCCTTTTATCGAATCTATATTTTTAATTTAAATAATAGAACTCACCGCCGTGGCAGAGCCACTTAATGAACTATTAAGTCGTTCTTTAGTATGAAGATTCTCAACTTAATGTTTCATTAAGTGACTTTGAGTGCGGCGGTAAAGAGTGAAAAGTAATTTTGTGAGATTAAATACATTCATATGTATGCGAAAGTTTAAATAGAAAAATGTTTAATATTCAAACACGCTAGAGCGGCTAAACTGATATTGATAAAATTTGGTACTGAGATAAATTTAAGTCTGGAATGGTACATAAGTTACATTCTATTCCGGAAAAACGTGCTGTTATTTGCATTTTTTTCTTCTATTATTTCAGGGACTATTATAATAGGGACATTAGCGAAGCGAGTGTGAGTAGCTAGTGATACAAAATCACTGCGTTACGAAGAATTGTTCCAAAGCGAACGTTGTTCCCTAATCTAAGGCTTCATTAGCTCGAGCACAAATCTTATATAATATAAAGCTTATATCCGAGATAATTGGGTTATTAGTACTTGAAAGAGATATTACGTGTATGAGGTGCTTTATCCCCTTCTAATACGTTTCTTTATAGTAAATAATATCTGTGAAATTCATTGAATTCAGCTTAATAATTATAATCAATATTCTTATGAGCAATTCCATATCTATATTATTATATTATAGGTCCTTCTTGCTAAATTTAAAGTTTATAGTACAAAAAATTAAGAAGTTTAATACAAACTTGCTAAAAACCTTAGACCTCCTTAATCCGGCCCTGTCACAAAATCTGTTCTTAGTGGACGTCTACTAACTATAAACTACCTCCCTGCTAAATTTCATCTTTATACATCAAGCAGTTTTCGATATTTTGTTATGAGTGAAAGAGCTTTCGCTTTAATATTATATTCGTATTTAGATTAGATTTTATATTGCTATATCTTAATACCTCTGAAAATACACGTGTCACGATGTTGTACCGTGTTAAACTTTGAAAGTACTTACATCATCTTCATGATTTTCTTTAACATGTTGTTTGTACCAACTTTTTAAGTGGAAACTGGAAAGTTAATCTTTGTAAATGATTAACGCTTTTCAGACCCGAAAGTTATGGGAATAGAGCCTGAAAATCAACTAGTCTAACTTACAAATTCTATCCCCAGTTAGAGATTTTGATGATTTTATTGAGGTTTTGATTTTGAGCTTTGTAACTGAGCCACAGCCGACTGCTGGTATATAGAATAGTATAATATAGAAAAAAATGTTGAGTATAGAAATTGTTTATTTTGAATGCACAGAAAACTATACATTTAGTTTATATTATAGTTATAACTTTTAAGAATATTTTAGCTTAATAGCGTTTTAAAGTTTTTTTTAATATATTTTAAGTGAGACGTAGGTAAATTTTTATTCTGAAGTCGAGAGATGTGTGAGTGGAGCAAGGAATAGCCACTAGTGAAAATAAATTCTAAATCGAGCTTTGACATCTCTTGACAGCTTACTTCTTCTCGCTTTCTAATCTCTCCACTTAACCACTTAAGGGTCGATTCTAATTAAATTTAATGGAAATATTTAATTCACGCCACTTTAAAATAAACATTAAAGGCAGAGTAGTATTGATACTACCTACTTTGGGCAATAATATAAAACAAACATGAGAAATTAACATAATATAATTTACAAAGATATAGATGTCGTAATTTAATTTTAAACATTGGTTTCTTGCTGTGAGAATGTATGTATAAGTTATATTTGAAATATAGGTATATTTGAAGAAATTCAGTGCTGCTAAGCGTACTTGTAATATACTTTATTACCCCACTGCACCAGAAGGAGGGTGACGTTTTTTTTTTTTATGGGACAAAGGGGGCAAACGGGCAGGAGGCTCACCTGATGGGAAGTGATCACCTCCGCCCATGAACATCTGCAACACCACAGGGCTTGCAGATGCGTTGCCGGCCTTTCAGGAAAGGGAGGGAGGGAGGAGGGGGAAGGACGGGAGTAGGGATGGGAAGTAGGCCTCCCGGACTCTCACTTACGGGACGAAACACGACAGCATAGCTGCCACTTCACGCCGGTCTTCTGTGAGAGAGTGGTACTATACGGGGCGTGCCGGCCCATTCGGCTGCTACCCGAAGGTAACAAGCATGGCACTACCACTTATAAAAGTTCAAGTATATATTTCTTGACAAGCTTAAATTTAAAATGGCCGATATTTGCTACATTGTATATCTTTTTTTTTAAGCCCATTGAATGGGATATCAAAATAAAAGGTTACATCATTGGGCTTTACTTTTAAATCTTCATTATTGCAGTCGGGTTTTTGATTTTTTAATATCTGTTTACAGATGCTAAATATATATTTTACATCGATCATAGTAAAGTATCAGTTTCGTATATTTCGCACGCTTTGTATAGAATAGTCACTTAAGTAATTAGTCTTTCTTTTTATAAACTTATCGGAAAGTAGACACGTGCCGAAAGCTTAAAGGAAGTTTTATTACGAATGTACAAAATTATACCTGTACAGTGTTACAAATGACATTTTAGTAGGACTTAATATAAGAAGCAATTTTCTCAACAAAACCCTTGTTAATGGGTCTCTGGGTAATCCTAACAAATACGGCAATCTTTGTTTAACAATCTTTTATTATCATTATTTTTATCACAGTATGTTTACTTGCAAAGCTTTTTCATGTAAATATAATTAGAAAACACGCTTTTGTGTGATATAATCAATTTATTTTGCCAATTTATTCAGGTCCGATCTTTTATATTTGTTATTTGTTTTCGTTACTACAAGAACTATTGTATAACAGAAAAGCAATGCACAGAATTAAACTTATACGTTACGCCTATGTGAATGTAGCGAAATGGCCAAGCCACATGTTTTGACTAAGGTGTAGATTATATGAAGTTAGATATTGTAGAGTTATAGCGTGTAGAGTCAGAAGCTTAGCTCTACGAGTACATGAGATCTGATATCTTTTTGACAGTACCAGTCATATGGTCTCGTCTTGGCAATATTTTACATGGGAATGTATTTGGTGGGATAGTGATTTTCAAATATATTTGGTAAGCATGTGTGAATATTTAAATGATAGTCATTGATTTCTAATTTTTTTTCTGACATTTACGTAACCTAAGTAACTCTTTATAACATCGGCTAACTGCCAGTGTAAATACTCTACATAGAGACATAATATAGTCTCACAATTGGTCCAACTGTTTTGAAGATAAGGCGGTGAAAAACGGACCGACAGACAAAAATGTAATGCAATACTCGTATTTTTGTTATAAGTATCTCATTATATAATTACATATGCATTTAGTTCATCATCTCATTATATAATTACATATGTAAAAATAAAATGTTATTTTGATGTTAAAACAGGCATTTTATGTATCTGTATGTATTCACATATAAATGCATTAGAAATGAAAAAATAAAATATAATCTAATATATAAAAATCTCGTGTCACGGTGTTTATTCTCGAAACTTCTTGACCGATTTTTGTTTTTTTTTTGCATATATTTGATAGGTCTGAGAATAGGTGGTAGGCTATTTTTATTCCCCTAGGTGATAAGGGTGGCCCTCTCCAGATTTTTTATTTTTAGAACATATTTTTTTTTATAACTTAGCATCAAATAATCCTTATAACCCGAAATTTTCAACTTTCTAACACCAATCCCTATTTTTATATCGATTAGAACGCGGGCGGAGCCGTGGAAATTGCTAATCCATACTAATATTATAAATGCCAAAGTAACTCTGTCTGTCTGTCTGTCTGTTACCTTTTCACGCCTAAACCACCCAACCGATTTTGCTGAAATTTGGTATGTAGATAGTTTGCATTCATGAAAAGGAAATAGGCATATTATTTTTTGGAAATTCAACCCCTAAAAGGGTTAAAAGGGGTGGCAAAGTTTGTATGAGAAAAATATTTTTATTGCAAATTTTTGCATGAAACTTTGAATTAATGCTTTTTAGTACAAATGATGAAACACGTATTTCAGGGTTTTTCGAAATTCACCCCCATTGGGGGTTAAAGGGGGTGGCTAAGTTTGTATGGGAAATTTAATTCTATTGAAATATTTTGCGTGACACTGAAATAATGCTCTGCAATACAAATTATGAGATACATTTCTAAGCGTTTTTTGAAAATCAACCCCTATGGGGGTTAACGGGGGTGGCACAATTTGCGTAGGAAAAATATTTAACAGTAATTTTTACCCATAAGTCCATAACAATGAACCACGTACATCAGTTTATCATTAACGAAAAACACACAAAGAAATTATGATACACATAGTAGCAAAATTGGTTAAAAATAGGAAAAAAGTTTTAGAAAGCGCAGCAGTGGTGGCACGGCAGGTGCGGGGCGCGCGCGGGCAAGCCACTTGCGGAACAATAAAACAATATTCAGTTGTGTATGACTAATGTATTTAATGTGCAAAATTAGGTTAAGTATTTTTTTATTAAACTTAAAATTTTGATGTTTTTTTTTTCATTCCTAAGTGAAAACATAATTACTGGTTCTATAGAGTTCTTACAAATTTATATAGATAACTCTTGCTAAAACTTAAGAGAAACATCTCACAGGATTACAAAATAACTGGCGCTGTATATGAAATAGAAAATGCTACACAGTAGTTTTCAGAAAAGAGGGCCAGAACTTTAAATGGGGAATCAGTCCTTGGTACATTATAAGTAACAGTATATAAGCAAAAATGTTTATTTTATTCACTCTTAGCGCGAGCGAAGCCGCGGGCACCGCTAGTATAATATATTGTTGATAATAATTAAAATAATGTGGTTCTTTGCATTACAATATGCAAGCTTTTTTTAAATGCTAATTCATTTTTGACTCACTAACATTATTTGTTTATTTATATTGTTTATACTACTACATATTCCCTTCAAATGTAATAGTTTATCCGTATAAATTTAGTACGAGTCCTAGAAAATTAAAAGTTTGAGTGGTTTCTAGTATTATAGAACTGGGTTTTAGTTTGTAAAGTTTAAGTTGATGCATAGAAATTCTTAAAGATCAAATTTTCTAATTATATTTGCATATAAATTTGTTCCTGAAGTTAGGCCTCCTGGACGCCCAAGAAAGCGATGGCTGGATGTCGTGAAGCAGGACATGAGAGCCAACGGACTTATCCTAGATGACACTAAAGATCGCGCAAAGTGGAGTAGGCTTAGTCGGAAGGCAGACCAACAATAGCCTGGATTAATGCCAGGCAGAAGAAGAAGAATAAAAATGTTTGAGGAAAACAAAATAGTCATACAGCAAAATACATCAAGTAAATATTCAAGAAGACGATTGAATTGTAAATCAAATAAGTTGTGAAACTGGTACAGAGCTAGTTCGTCATCTCTCGTACCTTCGGCTGCATAACTGAGTCCCGCTGGTAGCACTAATTGTTTATTCAAATACCTTGTGCATTTATATTAGGATCTGTGTTAGATTGGATTTTTGCTACTAGCGAATAACCCTGGCTTTGCTTTGGTGCATTTTTTATTCCCTAACGGTAAACTATATATTATTATGACGTGTTAAGGTGCGAACTAGTACCAGACATACACAGATAGATTTTTTTATATATTTTTAACTAACCCCTGAGAAAGAGAAGTTTTTATGTCTGTTCGTACATAAGTTTAGGGTTCTGTATCGTAAAATCAAAAACTTAGAAACACTTACAGGATCACTTCGTTCTCCCTCCGTCTATATGTCTTTCAAAATCCTTTTAAAGTAAAGGTATTAAGATAAAATTAATATTGAATAATTAAGTCTACGATTCCTTCGAGCACAACAAAAGGTAGAAGTAAATCGTGTTACTTAAAATTGTATTAAGCCCTAAAGGGTTAAATCGACAACGGGTCTTGATTATATTATTTTTTTGTTCTCCATATTTCTTTAGAAAACGTTACTTAAGGAAAAACTAAGAGTATTGTTTTCAAAATAAAATGACTATAAATAAATAATTAGAAACCAAGAAAATCGAAGTTTTTTCTTATCTTTAAGGGGTTTTTAAAGTTCCTAAATACAGTTAAAAAAATAACCCCTTACTGCCGATGTCAGGTAAAAGCAATTTCTTTATCGTATTTAATAATAAGCTATTATTATAACGGTATTTTTTGATAAAATGCTGGCTTATATCCAATATTGACGATTACAATCGTACATTGGCACTAACTCGAGTTGGGGGTAAATAGTTTTTAAAGAGAAAACAGCAAAGTGTATATGAACGTGTTCTGTCCGTATTATTGCTGAGATTAATGTGCCGTTAATGGATTTTAAATGGCAGAAGCCATTTTGTTGCATTATTTTCCAGTTTGCTTTGCACTTAGAATTAAGTGGCGCTACATTTTATGGTGAAATAAGCAACCGCTATAACTCTTCTTCTGGTGCAGTCGGCTAAAAAACTGAGATTTACTCGTTAAAATATTATGATTAAATAAATTATTTTGTAGGTAAATACAATTTTAGGTTTGACATAATATTCCAAATATCTAAAGCATCTAACGTTGTAGCACTTACATTTATATGTGCCATCTGGCTCTACACTTAGTATTCCGACTTTGTGCCACCTGGACTATTTTCCACTACTATAAATATTTGACGTTTCGTATAGTGTTTTATTTGATTATACTATTAATTATTTTAATGTACAACATTAAATATCTTTCTTATTTTAAATGGAGTTAAAAGAGGGTAGAAAAATATTACACATTGGCTGGGAAACTTAGAAAAGTACCAGAAAATCTCAGTTCAAGTTGTTATACTAAATATTTCTTAACAAAATACATGGTTATGGGGACTCAGACAAAGTACCTATAATAGTATAAACTCGTTATTCTTGCGCTAAATCTTTGTCCGAAGGCCGCTTTTCCGTTTACAGGATTATGAACAGTTTTGGTGAAAAGGCGATAAAAGAGCACCTGTAAAAAATAAATTCTACAAAAATTACAATTTCAAAATTTTCAGAACTTTAGTATAACCTGTGGATGCGTAAAATATTCGAAACGTCGGGAACCGAAAGTCAAAATAAATCTTCGAAAAAATATGAAAAAAAAAAGAAAGCATTATACTACATAATTTTTAGCACTAACTCAAGTTTCCATAACAATGTCGATAGCAATATAATAACTGAAATGCACATGTCGGCTTTACAGATCTTTATTTATTCACTCGTAGATGCGCCTCATACTCGTAACTTGAAGTTAATTATGAACTTTGTATTTGCATGGGAATATGTTGCTTAATAGGTTTCTCTAGCTTAATGCTATCTTATGAAAGTAGCAACGATATTATATCTACATAGGCCTACTCTACATACTTGGTGGTTTAGGTAACTATCTCACTAATCTAAATCAACCCTAATAGTGCTTGGTTCGTAAGAATCTCACAATGGGTTTGTATGATCCGCAAAAGAAAACGTTTTTTTCGTTAAGGAAACTCTTACTGACTACTTTTATTGTAACACAAAATATTGTAAACAAAATTTGGATCCTGTTCGAAAGAAAGAAAAACGAAATAAAATCATTAGCATAATGTAATGTTAATGTATTTTTTTTCATTTACATATTTGTATGAAATATATTATATGTTCGATTATATTGTACATTGATATCGGAGTGACACGCTTAGAAATACAAATGAAAAGTCCCCACATTTTGATTTTAAAATATTTTCAAATATTTACCATTAAAACATTATCCCTGCAATAGATTTAAAAAAAAGGGTGAATTTTTACTATTAATGTAATTGAAATGAAATTAAATGATCGAGTTAGCAATAATGTGTGTTTGTCCAAGTTAAAAATTGTTACAGATAACCTATTTCGACGATTTTAAGATCTAACAACACATAGGAACTACACAAATTATAAATCATTTCATTCGTTTTACTAAAATATTATATTTACATAAGTAGCTTGTTATGTAGATAAGTCGAGCTTGATGGCAACTGCGCTTGGTGAAAGGCAATAATAAAGTCTAGGTAGAGCGCGTCTGCCTAGAAAGTGCCTATTCACTCTAACCGTAATAGTTATTCCCGCCAGAAAATACGGGTTGTGAGAGATCGTTCCACATCTTAGTGGTTTGTGTGAGAAATGTTAAACATAACATTTCATGCCATTTGATTAAGGACGCCAACTCACATCATTGTACTTGAAATGGGTCATGTCTAATCCTTAGATACTAAGTTTTGGCCGCGGTTTTGCTTGCGTTGGATGATTATAAACGTCTATAGCCATAAATCTTCTATCTGCGAAACATAAACATATATTTCGTGTGTCTGATTAGTTTTTGTATATTGTATGAGTAAACTGATTGCTTTCGTATATACGAAAGTTTGTATGTGTGTGTGTGTGTGTGTGTATGTTTATGTGCTTGGCTGTCATAATTCAGAATAGAACTTTCCAGGACTAACTCATAGTCTTCTTATCAAAAACGCTATCCACGAGCGGAGCGACTTGTAAAAACTAATTTAATTTATATTCTTTGTTCTATATATTAACATTATACTTTACATGTTAAAGTTTTACACATAATACGCGTGTATAGGAGATGAATAATTAGCTTTAGGCTTACAGTAAATTGAATGGAGGATTATCGCCGGAAATCGCTTCCTTTGTTCATTTGAAGTGAACCCTAATTTGAACTGAATAATGTATTGGTTTATTGTGCTCGGTTAATTTATATAAAATACTAGCAACTCCCTATAGCTTCTAGCCAATTTGGCTATTTTATTGTTGTGCTTGTAACTGTCAGGACAAGGTTTGTATGAAGGAAAACGTTTAAAATATTTTAGTACTTGATTGTTTCTTTGTCAAAAAAGGGTTTGTTATTGTTGTTCTTTGTACGCGAGCGGAGCCGCGGGGTACTGCTGGTTTATAACATTACACGAAGACAGCGCCGCCTTTTATCATGACATTGACAGAATTATATGTATAGAAACTTATCGGACCAGTCTCTCCCGTGACAATGATTGCTGTAAAGCATTCTAAACGTCGGGAACTAAAAATCAAAATAAATCCGCGACAATATCCGAAAAGGTAGTATCATTTATAATGTCGAGTATTCGCATAAACCTAAGAAAGTATTATGTATACAACCTTTTTGAAATATGTGTACTACTTGTATATCTATTTCAAGCCTCGCGTGAGTAGTAGTATATCTCAACAAATGATCTCCTTCCGTCGCCTGAATGTAATATAATATGATCATATAAATAATTTGCTACTATATGCAATTTAAGTTTTCCTAGTAAAAATGACCATTTTTGTTATTTCTCTATTCAATAAAAGAGTCTTACCCTCACTTCTTTTGGATGTTTTCATCCAAAAATCAATCAAGCAACATACGTCGAAGAAAAAACACAGGTAGGTATTAATATAATATACTAGCGACTCTTCCACACTCCGCTCGAGTCCGTCACTACGTCTTAACGGTTAGCAATATACATATTATGTTTAATATTATAAAGCTGAAGAGTTTGTTGGGACGAACGCGCTAATCTCAGGAACTACTGGTTCGAAATAAAAAATCTTTTTGTGTTAGATTTATTAGAGAAGTCCGTTTATCGAGAAAGCTATAAGCTATATTATATTAGCTGATATGTAACGACAAGCGACGCCAAACAATTTGTAATGTGTATGCCGTAACCTATTAGTACGTATGAATGGAATTGATATAGGAATAGGAAATTGCTCCGAAATATAATTTGCGGGAATCAGTTACAAATCGATTTTTTGCTACTAAGCGAACTAAATTGAAAAACATTTAACTTATAGATTACTAGTGACGTTCGTTCGTCTCTAGGTACACCCTTTAGGATAAAATTTTTACAAACTTTGAATGTCTTATTTATTTATATCTAATCAAAAGCCTAAAAAATATGTTTCAAGCTTCTAACTTTAAGAATGACGTGATTTCCATATTTCAACCCCTTATAGCCCCTTATAACCTATGTCCCTCTCAGGCTCTCGGCTATCCGTTTACCAAATTTCATTTTAATCAGTTTAGTTGTTTTGGTGTGAAAGCGCGACAAACAGACAGACAAAAAGACAGAGTTACTTTCGTATTTATAATATTACACGTGAAGTACACGAGATCAGCACGTTCAAACAAACAAAAAATGTATTCATCAGCTTATAAATTACGATAAATTATTATTATGATTGTTGATACTTACCAAGATGTAACAAAAAATCTTGTTTTAACTTTCTTAAACATTTGTCTTCTTGAGTATTTCACGTATAGTGTAAAAAGTAAGTTCTCGACTTAAATAAGATCCAAGCAAAAATAACTTAAAGCTAGTCGACTTTTAAGTGTTATAAAGTGTTTGAGACTTGATCTTATTGTGCACTTGCAAATTTAATTAAGCAAGTTAAAATTAAGAGGGTGTTAATACTTTTTACTTTATTTACAAGAAAACTTGATTTTAAAGAAAACAATCTTTTTGGATTTTTGGACGGAATTATTTGATTTTTGAGTCCGATGTGTGTGTGTGTGCTTTACAGAAAATACTCAGGTCTCTAAAGTCATTATAATATACCTTATAGTCTAGTCAACAAGTTCAAAAACGTGTTAAATAGAAATAAAGCTCCTAAAAATATGTTCGATAGCTCATTCGATTCGGAATGACGTCTAGAAAAATGTTTTTAAAGGTATACATAAAAAATTGCGATTGTTATTAACAAAATAAGATGAAAAAAATGATATTTCGTTTTTTGTTAATAACTCGAAAAATTACACGTTTTTGAACTTGTTGACTAGACTATTACCTACATACCCACAAATAATAAAAGGCGGTTTAAACTTAATTTTTTGTTTTTTTTAGAATCAGAAACTTATAACTAAATTTGAAAAAATTATAAAATAGATAACAAAGTATAATAGTTAAAAAATACAAAAATCACTTAAAAAATAGTACCCAATAGGAGTGGGAAATAATACGCACACAATGTCATATAATCGAAAGTTTTATTTGTGTTTGTGTTGCTTAAAGTGAAATTCGTTAGACTTTGACGACTCGTTTGGCTCCTAATTTCTGCGCCAGCGGTGCGAGTTCGAGTCCCGTTGGGGACATTCATTTGTTGAGTACAAATGTTTGTACCCCAGTCATGGGTGTTTATATTTATAATATGTATGTATTTAAAATTTATATATGTGTAGTATATCAACTATCTGGTATCCGTAATATAAGCCTCGTAACTTACCACGGAACTAGATGGCGCTGTTGTAATAATGTAAGGATATTATTATTATTATTGTGGTTGTTGGGTGTGGTGCCGAGGACGGCCCTAGCTACGTCGACCAGTTCTGATCCATTGTAGCTCAATGTAAGGATATATCCACAATTATATTATTATTAATATTCTCTCATATAGGCATATTGTTTGACAGATTTGGATTATATTATACTCAATACAAATAGACTATGTATATATTATGTCTTATCTAATGTTCCCGGTTAACTCATAATATTGTCCTAATACCAATGATATTATATACAATATACGTTACGTTCATACTGCACGCACAACATAATTGTTCCGCGACACACATATACACATTTAATAACACTGTACATCTAAACACACGCTATAAGTGCGACAGGAAATACGCAAAGCGTAAGAGTGAAAGGGACAGCTATTCGTAATTCGACACGGGTGCTTGCAATGATAGGTGGCAGCTTAACTGACTGGTTACAAATGGAACCAATCCGCGGCACGCGTTTGGTGCGTTTGTGGCGTATCTTGTATATTATAATATCATTGCCTAATACCGCGATTGTCATTTCGAATAAAATAATCTTCTTTAATTATTATAAGCAAATGCTGAACACAAAAACGCGCGCGCGCGCGCACATACGCGCATGCAATGCAGTAATCGATCCATCGAGTTAAACTAAGATCTAAACCAGAGCAACTTCACTTTTTTAACTTGAAGTATATACATAAGTATTATAAACATAAACACCCATGACTAAAGTGCAAAATATTCGTACTTATCATACAAATGAGTGACTAGAACGGGACTCAAACCCGCGACCACTGGTGTAGCAAATATACTAAAAATATAAGAAATGTAAGGGTAGTTTGATATACGAAGACAACAAAATGGCGTAGCTTAAAAGGTGAAGGGAAGGTCACACTAATTGGACGGGAACAATTTGTAGAAGGTCAGATCAAATTAAATCATATTTTCTTAATTATAGTGACAATGGGATCTTGAAAGCCACTAGGGTTGAAGGTCTAAATTGTATTGAACCTATTTATTATTAATTGCCTTAGATGTTTTGATAAGGGACGTGTATAAGAAAAAAAAAACTTTTTTTAGTCTTTGTTATTTAAACTAACTCATGTTCGATTACAAGTTGAAAAAAATCTGATTCCACAACATTTTATTAACATGAAAGCTCGTGAATAGTTAAAAATATGATGTTTTCGTTTCGTTTTTGCCTTTATGAATATTACGTAATTAATTTTTGTAGTTTTTTGCATTGTCGATAAACTAACTCACGTGTTAGTAGGTACTATATTTCGGGGAATATAAGTTAAGTCTTAGACTAATAATACCTAGACTGATAGTTTCATACATAATTCCGCTCAATATTGAAGTAGCATTAGTATGAATGTGTGCGTAAGTGTCACAATCTAATGGCGTCTGATTTGTTTACAAATTAATTTTCTGTATGGACGAATGTTTTACTTTAAATTATAAGTTGCCAAATAGTACCTACCTGTGAAATGTGATTTTCTTTTACTTAGTATTATTATGTGACGTGTTATGACACCCTTTCAATGCACAGCAAGTCATTTTTAAATTAATAAAGCGGGAGCTAAGACTAAGTAAGTACCTAAGTTGTACGTATGTAGTTGTGTAACTTGACAATTGACATTGACACGACGGGAAACGTATCTAGCCATATCTCGAAGTCTAGCCAAAAAAGTGGTTACAATTCGCTTGGACCTACACTCCATCTAGGTGTTATATATCTATGAGTTAAGTTATAAAAATACTTCATTTAAACCAAAAAGGTTTTATTGCGTATGTATGTCCTATGTTTTTTTTAATAATAATTATTAAAAATAAGGTACACTTACTTCAAAATGCATTAAAATGGCTCATTCATGACTTTAATATTCAATTAGAAAGTTTCATTCGGTTCCGAATGGACGAAATAATACCGATAAATTAGGTGCCCAATTCCTACTCTCAAGTTAGTAAAAACTTTGCTTTCTCTTTCCCTCTTATACTAGTTTCCACGTTATCTGTTCATGTCGTAAATTGTCATAATTTTACAAGGGTTTTCACGTGTATTCTTCGACATTATTCGGACGTGCTATTTTTAGATTTTAATTAAAGACGTCCTAGAGCGGACCAATTTGCTAAATGGTTTCTGCATTCTGTGTGAAATTCTACCCTAAAACTAGGTAGAAAAATGTTAGAAGTGTTAATAGTTTATGTGCCTGTACTCACGTGATGACATTTTTTACAACCTTATTTCAATCTTATATTAAGTATGGTTTAAGAGCGCTATAAGTAATTAAATACGACGTAATTACTAGTCATCTAAAGATTTACGTCTAAAGCAATTATTATTAATTATACAGTCTACCTATTACTTATATAATGTATCTACAAAATATACCTACTATTTTCAAAAATTTAATTCTAAAATCTTTATGCAAAAAAAATTATTTTTGCTTGAAATTAGTACACAACAAACACATTTTCACGTGTAGAATATTAAGTTTACTATGAAAAAGTACCATTACCTATGTGATGATGACCAATTTCGGCCACGGCGGCCAATCTCATTGCGACTAACCATCTGCGCCTGAGATATTATAGTGCAGCGCGTATACGCGAAGACACAAGTGCACTCTCTATTCCTGTCACTCTCATATTCCGGTGGGACGACTGCTCGACACGACTAGTGAGAGATAAGGCGCAGGGCCGACGTGACACGTGCTGTCGCCTCTCCGAGACACGGGGGTGACACACGGCCAACTTCCCAACTCCGGGCTGTTACTGATGCTTACTTAACAGAAAGACTCAATAACTAAACTTGGCCCGACCCGGAATTCGAACCCAGGACCTCCCTGTGTGCGATCGTACACGCTAGCCACTACACCAGCGAGGCAGTTAAATTACCTATCAAAATAAAAAGAAAATCTAAATCAAAATATTCTTTATTCAAATAGACTTTTACAAAGTCCTTTGAATCGTCATTTTTCCATGATTAAACTTTAAATTTTAAATTAAATGTCAGTCTGTAAGTCTGGGACTTGGGAGTAAGCTACCACCGACTCGGAATGCTGTTCTGCCGAGAAGAGCTGGCGAGAAACTCAGCAGTTGCTCTTTTCAAAAAATATTTGATTACAATATTTATTGCATTACAATATTTATCTATTTATCCTACGTGAAACACAACAAGACATTAATCCCACACATTTACATCTTCTAAGTATTCCGCGATAGTATAATAAGCCTTATTCAATAAGGTATTTTTAATTTTAGATTTTTTTTTAATTCCAAGTTTTAAGGGACTTTTGTCCTTCTACGATATGTCAGTCCCATCGTATCTTAATCTAAGTATAACATATAAAAATTATGCACAAAGGATAGCCGATGTTCGACACACTCCGGCGCAATATGTTAAACATCAAAAGGAGATGTTTTCAATGTTGTAATACCATGTCTGTCAAAACTTTAACACAATCAATACTTATTGGGTTCGCTAAGATACTGAGGTACGGACCAATATCATAACTCGTATTAACATATGTATTATACAGGTATTAAAAGAAAAAAATATTTTTCAATTCCCTAGAATATTCCAGTATATATCCAATAAGCGTTTTGATCTGATCAAGTGCTTTCATATAAATTGCGCTGAGTCCCGACTAATTTACGCAACCTCTTCACCCCCACTAAATTATTCTTCTATATATAAATCGACCCCCTCGGCATCAGACATGATTTCTTAGAATAAACTTTCCATTAAATGCTTTTAGAAGTAATCAGATGTACTTATAATGAGTTCTTGGTATAAAGTAAAAATGTTTAACCTAATTAAAAATGTGATAATAGTTACTCAGTGGTAACATGGTCGCTTAGATAACTGAGTGAGGTGGGTTCAAATTCTGGTCTCCGGAACGAAAACATCGTGAGGATATGCATGTCTGAGAGAACCTAAAAAGTTTTTTAAAGACTTGTGAAGTCCGCAAAGCTGCACTAAGCGCGGTGGACTATGGCCTGATCCACCTTGTATTGAAGGGAGAGATACTTAAATAAATAAATGTGTGGGTAAAATACCCGCCTCCAGTGATAAGACGTTAGAGAGGGCTATATATGATAGATAATAAATGATATATTTATTCGGAAAACAAAAAAAAAACATAATGTAATAATATATGCATATTATGTAAGTACTCCGTCTACTGAAGAATTCTAATGACAGGATATTCAGGAAGACAGCTTGATCGAGTACCCGCATATGAATTACAGCCCTTACGTATCAGTTAATTTGCCTTGACGTGAAAACGTGAACGTGAAATCGTATGGGGAGGGAAATTGAAGTGCGTTGATAAGAAATTTTTCTATGTAATACTTAGCGACTCATTTTCGCTTCATCGGGTTCGATACTACACACATTTTAAATGGTAGTATATATTTTTTAGATGTTTTCCTCCAAAAAGTACCATTTTATGTTGATCGGGATAACCGAGAGATGGTTATAATAATGGTTATATAATACCAAATTTCATCCAAATCTGTCCTTTTCTCGTGATGTTGTTACAGACAGACTGACAGAATTTCTAAAACTCACTGACTGATTCTTTCGATAAGATTTTTCAAAAATTATTTAAAATATACAGATTCGATACATATGATAATGATAATAAATGTTGTATTGAAAATCATACTTTCAAATTGAGAAACATCGAGTATTTTTCCATTGAAATGAAAAATTAGATCCAATTTAATGGCTATGCAAATGGAGAGAAGAAAATATAATTTCTTCGGCATCCTAAAATATATATGTCGACACCTACAAGTGTTAGCTTTAATAAATTTTGTATTTTAATAAGTATTGCAATAAAATTTTATTAACTTGAACTTTAGTTGCTGTTTTGACTTAAATTAAGTTTTAAAAAGCTATGTTGTAGTCAGTGTGTACATCAGTATTCGTCTGAACTAATCATGTAATATTCTTAAAGAATGAATAAATCAAAATAAGAATCAAGGTAAACAATATGTTTTGTAGATATAATAAATAGTAAGCAATGAATTTTAAATATATTAAATTTTTTTCGTATTATATATAAGTAAAAATAATTTTAATAAAATTTGCTGAAATGCTTTTAAAATATGTATTTTAAACTCATAAAATGCGGACTTTTCCGTAGTAGTACTCTCACTACACTCGACTAGGTTTGTGAAGCCGAAGAGTCTCGAGAAGATATTAAATCCAGTGCAGCTTCCGGTTAAAATTTATTTCCGGCTTTCTTTTGGAAGTATATCTTGTGTATCCATAGCGTATATCCTTATATTTTTCCGTTATTAATATATAAATGATACTTTTAAAAGATACCCGTACTTGAGAAATGATTGATCCTCATATAAATATTACATCTTTTCACTTTTTTTGATTTCCGCGAAACTATCATATTAATACTATCTTTTCCAGTTTATTTTTTCCAGTGTCTTAAACTATCTTCATGTTAATTTTTATCTTATTCGGTTTAGGTTTTATCTTCCAAGTTACACACAAACATACAAAAATAGATTTTTTTCTATATAATAGTGAGATAGATAAAATTTTGGTGTACGTATTTTGGGAACTAAACGGCTTGGTCGATTTTAATGAAATTATTGCAAACTGGATCTTACAGAGAAACAGAAAAAATTGGTTTTCTCATTTTTAGTTTTTATGGCTTGACTGCGACCATAATATAAAAATATTCATATTTTCAAGTACAGTATTACAGCTTTACTTTCCACGCAGTACTAACATTAGAATTTTGTGAATTTATGATCATCTTCAAAAGGGAGGGACATAAAATTTTTTGCGTGCACATAACGCGATATCTTCGTCATATTTTAATGAATGATTACTCTCGTAAAAATGTTAGGAAATATCCTGCTCTTGATGAAGGAATGATCTCTACGTGTAATAAAAAATCTCTCAGTAAAAATTGAGAAATTAAGTTTTTACTTATGTATTGTTTTAAATAATGGGGTTCATAATACATCTTATAAATAAATAAAAAATATGTTGGGATATTATTTCACACAGCGCCATTAAATCCGTAGTAGACTACGATGCTTGCGTGCTTGTTGATACACTACATCCATGACTCGAGGACAAACATTCGTGCACAAATGATTGCCCCAAGCCGGACTCGAACCCGCGAACGTAGAACAGCAAGTAGAGCCAAACGTGGCCTCATATAATAAAAGGCTTACCTATATTCCTCGCAAATAGTACAATTTCGCGAAATCTTCTAAATCTTTTTCTCTTTATACAAAATTCTATAAAAGCATGACCGTCATGTCAAAGAAGTGGCCCTTTGATCCCATATTCAAACCAAAAAGGGCTATTATTGGTTTTGTCCATAACCAGCTTACCGATTAAAGTAAAATATTGATGATTCTATGATGAGTTTCATTGAAGAAAGATAGTTTTTCTAGTTGATTTACTTAATTATGACTTTGTTCAAGAACTATCCAAAAATGCTGACCAGTTCTTACTAATATTATAAATGCGGAAGTAACTCTGTCGGTCTTTTTGTCTATCTGTCTGTCTGTCTGTCCGTATGTCTGTCTGTCTGTCGCGCTTTCACGCCAAAACAACTGAAATGAAATTTGGTACACAGATAGCCTAAAGCCTGAGAAAGGCCTATGTGGCTATATATAGGGGATGTAAAGGGCTGAAATAGGGGATGAAAGTTCGTATGGAAATTACGTCATTTTAAAGCTTGAAACTTATTTTTAGGCTTTTGATTAGGTATAAATAAGTAAGACATTCAAAACTTATAAACATTTTATACTAAAGGATACCTAGGGACGAACCCAAGCAAGCAAGGGTGAGTTGCTAGTATTAGATAGAATCGTTATATGTACCTAGTACCTAAATCCTGAAAGAATGACTATCAAACTTTATTATGTTAATTCTTGCAATTGTTTGTTTAATTTTGAAATAGAGAACATAAGTTACAATTCAATTCAATTCTCTTGTCAATGGCTTCAAGCGTGCCAGTTGAGCACAGATTACTTCGCCAGTGTCACGTAGAATGAAGAAGACACGAAGGAGATTGGTCGGTATAAGTTACAATATTTTGATGTATATTTTGCTTTAAGTATGCACCATTTAAACTGACTTTTTCTATTTTAAGCTAAAATCTTAATAGGCGGTTTGTATTGAAAAAAAAACCCTATACAATAAGTATAATTTTTAGAATCGGAATACCTTTAAACTTAAAGTATCTTATTCCATCACGCTACAGAAATGCTTGTGATTAACTATAAGCAAAAGAAGAGTTCACCACTAGTACGTATTCATAGGGACGTAAAGACGAGTAGCATTATACTGTAATACTCGTATGTTCAAATTACAGTCAATCATCGTGTCATGTAGTTAGATACAGCGTAATTACCTACAACTTTATATACAAGGCTTAAATAAAGACGAGAGTAACCATGTCAATGTAGTGGATACACATTTTTTTTATTTATTTATATTTTATAGTAATTGTAAATTAAAAAATGACTCGTCAATCGTCTTAAATATACATGAATATAAATAAATAAATATGTTGGGACATTATTACAACAGCGCCATCTAGTTCCGTGGTAAGCTACGTTACGTGCTTGTGTTACGGATACCAGATAGATCATGAATACATAAAAAAATGTTGTGTATCAATCTAGGAACGCCTCATAAAACAACTACGAGACAGATTTTGATGAAATTTGGTATAATGATAGCGCGTTATCCGGATCAACATAGGATAATTTTTACTTATCTCTGAGAAGTCTTTACTAAACATTGAAACGTACCTAGAGGTGAAACCGAGCGGAACCAGTGTGAGTTGCCAGTATAAGTCTTCAGCTCTTTTTTTTTAACATCCTACTGCTGGGCACGGGCCTCCCTCAGTACGAGGGGATCAGACCATAGTTCACCGCGCTGGCCCAGTGCGTGTTGGCAGAATTCACATGGCTTTCGAAAATTTGCTAGGTTTTCTCAGACATGCAGGTTTCCTCACGAAGTTTTCCTTCACCGTAAGAAAAGTGGTGATCATGATAGAAAATAATTCGCACATGAAATTATCAAAGGTGCGAGACCCGGATTTGAACCCGCATCACTCGGTTATTCAAAGCGTTACCGCTGTGCTACCACTGACTGACCTTTTCTTAGTCCTTGAAAGGGATTTTCGTTAGTTACATTGAATCGCTCATACAAAGGACTATTATGTTTAGTAAAGTAAAAGCTTAATGTCTTTAGTGGTTAAAAAAAAACATTTAGATAGGCCTTTACCCTGTTAAATATTTACGACCCGTGCCTCGCTCATGCCCTAACAACACCCTGTCCGTGTTTCAGACGAATTTTCTAATACATTAATTTGTCATTTAAACAACAAGATGTAGCAAGAAAACAGTACCCATTATAATCTATGTTTGTTTTGTATTTAGTTATTAAATATATTTGTAATACTAGGAATATTTAATAAAAACACCTGTTTGATTTTTAAAAATATAAATAACAGATATATAGGACGAGCCTATAGTTTACTGAATTTTTGTCTACATGTCTGGTAACGCATCACAAGAAGGCCTTAATCATTTTGAATCAAAAAATGACTCGTCAATCGTCATCTGTACATATCGATACCTTAATTCGCAAATCGGCTAACTCTGTTTACGTAAACTTTTCAAGGGGACACAAAAATCGTTATTGAAACAATAATAAATATTACAAACTCGTGGAATATGAAATTTTAGTTTATTTGAATTTATATCATTAATGTAATAAATATTTATTGTTACGAATTCTCTATAGCGAATCTTATTGTATTTCTTGATTTTGGTAGCCTCTGAAAAAAATATTGAGAAAGGGTTAATCGATTTGCGAATTAAGGTATCGATATAATATTTATCTGCTTGTGTGAAGTGGGAACGCATCAGAAAAAACTATCAGATAGTTTTTGATGTATGGTGTGAACATAGCAACATAGCAAACAAGTGGTAGTGCCATGCTTGTTACCTTCGGGTAGCAGCCAAATGGGCCGGCACGCCCCGTATAGTACCACTCTCTCACAGGAGACCGGCGTGAAGTGGCAGCTATGCTGTCGCGTTTCGTCCGGTAAGTGAGAGTCCGGGAGGCCCACTCCCCATCCCTCCTCCTGTCTTTCTCCCTCCTCCCTCCCTCCCTTTCCTGAAAGGCCGGCAACGCATCTGCAAGCTCTGTGGTGTAGCAGATGCCCATGGGCGGAGGTGATCACTTACCATCAGGTGAGCCTCCTGCTCGTTTGCCCCCTTTGTCCCATAAAAAAAGCAAAATTTAGGCTACATTTGACTGTAGAAAATGTCTTGTCCCAGTAAAATCCGTACTAACCGTTCAAACGTACCTATGGGAAACAGCGGAGCGAGTGAGTCGTTACTCCTAAATAAGAATCAAACTACGGGCATGCTATTAAACTAAAATGACAGTAAAAAGGATATAAAAGTTAACATGAGCTTAGTTACCTATTAAATGCTATTTTGTACGACTTTATGGTCATATATTTTCACTTAACTGCTACCTTTCACTCCTCTTTGCAACCTAGTTCAAAAGGAGATTCTCAGTTCGGTTGTATATTTTTTTTGTTACCTCAGTCAGTAACTCGGACGTATATGAACTGTTTCGTTTTTGTTCTGAAAGCGTTCAATGGCAAATTGGTCCTATTTAAATTTTTGCAATAAAAAACTACCCCTAGGTATGGAAAATAGGGGATGACTTTTCACCTACTGAACTTTTATATTTGAACACGCATATACGAGTACATAGATTGTAAACACTCATAAATGTTTTTTCAATACTAATATTATATATACGGTATAATTTCGACTACCAGATTACTTCTAGCGTATATTATATAATTTTACATATATATAAGATATTACTCACCAATATTTTTAATGTGAATGTAAGCGTAACAATGTGCTTAATACTATTTAATACTGTCTTAAAGGCTTAAAGGATTTGCGTGTGAGGAATGGAGGTTGCTTTCATTTTGGATTAAAATGACGACGCGTTTGGCTCAGTTGGTAGTGATCCTACTTTCTGCGTCAGCGGTCGCGGGTACGAGTCCCGCTGGGGGCATTCATTTGTTGAGTACGAATGTTTGTACTCCAGTCATGGGTATATTTATAATATATATGTATTTATATGTGTAGTTTATCAACTGTCTGGTATCCGTAACACAAGCACGTAACGTAGCTTACCACGGAACTAGATGGCGCTGTTGTAATAATGTCCCAACATATTTATTTATTTATTTATTAAAATAACCTACTGCCTATATGCAGAAAACGATATTGCGGTAGATGCTTAAGTAGCTGAATTTTCAATTTCATAAATAAGGTATTATCTGTTTGGTTGTACAAGATATTTTCAAAATGATTTTCAATTTATAGTACAAAAATGAATTAATAATTTTAAACATGATCGTCCTTTCTTTGACAATAAAAGAAAATACAGAAAACATGTATGTCTGAAAGGCATGTCTAGCAAGTTTTCGAAAGATATGTAAAGTCCGCCAACCCTGGCCAGCGTTGTGGACTATGTCCTAATCCCCTCGACTAGTTCGAAAAGTTACATCAGTGGGATTATACTTAATAATAATAAATAAATAAATAAATATGTTGGGACATTATTACAACAGCGCCATCTAGTTCCGTGGAAAGCTACGAGGCTTGTGTTACAGATAGTTGATATACTTCACATATAAATTATAAATACATACATATTATAAATATAAACACCCATGACTGAAGTACAAACATTCGTGCTCTACGAATGAATGCCCCCAGCGGGACTCGAACCCGCGACCGCTGGCGCAGAAAGTAGGGTCACTACCAACTGAGCAAAACGTGTAGTCGCCGTCGTCGTCGTAATGGTTGGATACTTACAAAAATGATAAGAAAGAGAAAATTCTTAATAACGTTAATATAACGTCACCTCACACCTACTCGTACTTCGATTGCGTGTTAAACGAATGATTGAGTATCAAGTGACTTAAGCTTTTTCAGCTAATATAAGGGTATCGGGTGAAGTGTTATGTAAATTGGATTTATACCTAAAATAACTTGGTATTATTTATATATAACGAAACTATTTTTAAAATACTTTATCAATTTGTTTCCTTAGTAATCCTTAATATTATAAATGCTAATCTTAATATTATGAATAAGAAAGTAACTCTGTCTGTCTGTCGGGTCTCACGCCAAACCGACTGAACCGATTTAAATGAAATTTGGTACACGGGTAGTCTAGAGCCTGAAAAAGGACATAAGCTCCCTTTTAAGGCGAAAAAAGTAATGTACTGTAAATTACGGCTGTACTCGGTTGAAATTGGGGCTAAAAGTTTGTATGAAAATTACGTCATATAGCTAGAAGTTTGAAACTTATTGATTAGGCTTTTGATTAGATATTAATAAAAAAACATTCAAATATTGTAAAAAAATTATACAAAAGGGGATATCGATGGACGAACTTGAGCGAAGCGAAGGTAAGTCGCTAGTAAGTAATAAAAAGGAGATATGTAAAATTATCCGCATAGTACTCTTAGCGTCAAGATTTTACTATGCCACTAAGTGCAGTGCAAGCGATTCTGAAACATAATTTTAAGCACTTGCTGCTTTTGTTTTGAAAATAGTTCACTTGCCTAGCTAGTTTGCAGATTCCAGATCAAAGGGTTCGTTCCCGGTCCGAGGCATTTTAGTAGCATTTATTATAGATTTTAGAAAAAAAGTTAGAATGGAAAGTTAAAAAAAAATCTTCTCTTGAAAAACTCGTCAAATTGTTATCAAAAATGTATCTTAATGACTAATATCAGAAAAATATACCAAAATCATAATCTATACTAATATTATAAAGAAGTAAAGTTTGTGTGTTTGTTAAATTGTAAGGGGTAATCTCGGGATCTACTGAACCGATTTTAAAAATTCTTTCACCAATAGGAAGCCACATTATTGTTGAGTGTCATAGGTTATATAAAAAACCGAAAAATAAAAAGGCTTTTACGTGGTAGTCCGTTTTGCAAAGTGAATCGGAGAAAAAGCGGTCGAATGAAAGCGTTTCTTACGAACGCTGCCTTAACTATGAAAGATATATTTTTGAGTTCTGGAGAAAAGATGTGGAGCTTGAAAATGTCTACAAAAAAGTCAACGACAGCATACGTCTAACTTTTATATTTAAGTTACAAAAAGTAGTTTTTTTAATATTATCTATACTAATATTATAAAAAAGTAAAGTTTGTGTGTTTGTTAAATTGTAAGGGGTAACCTCGGGATCTGCTGAACCGATTTTAAAATTCTTTCACTAATAGAAAGCCACATTATTGCTGAGTGTCATAGGTTATATAAAAAAACTAAAAATAAACAGGCTTTTACGTGGTAGTCCGTTTTGCAAAGTGAATCGGAAAAAAAACGGTCGAATGAAAGCGTTTCTTACGAACGCTGCCTTAACTATGAAAGATATATTTTTGAACTCTAGAGAAAAGATGTGGAGCTTGAAAATGCCTACAAAAAAGTCAACGACAGCATATGTCTAACTTTTATATTTAAGTTACAAAAAGTAGTTTTTTTAATATTAGTATAGATAATTTAATTTTTAATATTAATAAAATACCTACGTATAAGTATAACCCTCCTTTTGGCAGTTAGAAATTAAAACATAACACTCTGTTCTAAAAAAGGATTATTAACGTTATGCCCAACGAAGTGGGCACGGGTCAGCTAGTATTAAATAAAAAAGCAGTCAATTAATTCTTTCTAAAAGATCAATTTTATCAGATCCCTAAAATAGTCAGCCCAAGGTGTGTTTGAAAACTTAAAAGGAAAAAGAAAGATACTAAACCCTTGTAATCAAGTTTTACGCCGGTGTTTGCTCTCGATCGTAGCTACCAAATTAATGGATCTATTTCATTGTACAGCTTTCAGGTTGATGTTTGTAGAGTGTCTTCTTTGATGGGTACTTTACTTTGGCATAAGCTCTATTTTTAGGGTTCTCTAATTAAAAGGCAATAAGAGGTGATACACCATATTATTAAATCAAATGAAATTAAACTTTATTAAACTATACTTTTAAACATATTTTTGATCAATAAGTTGAACATATTTAAAGTTAAATGTCATACTAACGTAATACTTTCTTATTTTTACGCGAATATTCGATATTATAAATGAAACTACCTGTTCGGATTTTGTCACGGATTTATTTTGATTTTTAGTTCCCGACGTTTCGAATGCAATACAGCAATCTTTCACGTGACCATGATTGCTGTAAAGCATTCGAAACGTCGGGAACTAAAAACCAAAATAAATCCGCGACAAAATCCGAAAAAGTAGTTTCATTTATAATCATACTAACGTATGTAAGTTCTTAAGGCTATTATTTGTTAGATGAACTGCTTTCCATTGAATTATTTCCATGAGAAACTTATTTAAGCTTACATTTTACCGTAAAGCCTGAGCGATCAAGAGCAAAGGCAGCAATACCCATTACTTAATCAAGTTACCTTAATGTTACTAAATCCATACAGGTTCTCTTGATTTACCACGGCTGAGGAGTAATATATCATGACCCACCACATAAGTTCCCAATTGCCTAGTAGTTTTGTTCACTGGAATGTAAATTTATAAGAAAAATAAAAAGTTCTAGGATCCATCCAGGTCTAAATACAATTAGGTTTTAATATCAAATAAATTTCAGTAGGAACACGTTCTAGTTCATATAATACCTTTATTCTTATTCTTAATATAAATGTAGGTACATACAGCATGAATGGTACATGGCAGAACCTTTCAAACTGCGAGTAAGATAAATTCACAGCGACATTCATTTTGTAGGCGTAATTATTTTGGAAAGGAAAATGATTTATTAGACAATGCTCTTATAGGGGCATGTAACGAATGGCGTTCTTGTATGATATCTACACGTCTGTAGAAATTATATTTCAACTAGCAATTTTCGTGGCTCTGCCCGAGCCCAAAGCATAAAAATTTAAGGTTATAAAATTTTTTGATGCCAAATCATAAGGCAGTGAAAAATAAAAATGGTGTAAAAATAAATAAGACAGTGAAAAATAAAAATGGTCTAAAAATAAAGAATAAAATATCTGGATAGGGCCACCCTTATCACTTAAAGGGATAAAAATTTGCTTACGACTTATTCTCAGATCTACCAAATATACACAAGAAAACCCTTAAAATTGGTGAAGCCGTTTCGGAGGAGTTCGATAGCAAACACTATGACACGTGAGTTTAATATATTAGATGAAATTTTTGGATTATAACATCTTCCATTTGCAAACGATCGTGTAATAATTTATGTTTCTAGATTATTGTTCCAAGTATATTGTATTTTAACCAATGATATAATCTTTCAAGGATTCCCAAATAAAATATTTACTTTTATGGTTGCCGAAAGTCATAACCAGACTTTTTCCATATCCAAACATTGCAGTTCACAATTTTCTTGATGTAATAAAGGATTACTAGATAGATATTTCATGTAGCAGGGTAATTTTGATGTTTAAAAAGTAAGGGTGTTACCTTACTTACTCCTTATATGTAAAAGAGGGTCCAGAAGAAATTATACACATATTTATTAGGTAAGTATATAAAATAAGATAGCCATTTCTAAATGACTTGAAGGAGCTGCTTTACGTGAAATATTAGGTTTTTTTTCGCGGGTAGAAGTGAAAGTGTATAGACGTGTTTTTGTGAGCTCTGTAATATTTATTATTACAATATTTAAAATCTATATGAATTAAGCTATAAATACCTGTGCTTAAGTTAACTGTGAATACACTCTCTCACACACTTTCTTAACAATGGAAACACCTGTTGAAACACTCTTGAAAAGTATGGATGAGCTCAGTTCTATATTCTCCACCAGAATGGGGGAATTCGAGAGAAATCTAACTCAGCCAGGTTCCACAGCTCCAAACTTAACGGTCAAGGCACTGGCTGCTGATTTCAACACCTTTAAAACCTTCATGTGGAAAACACTTGGCATTCTCAAGTCTCAAGTGGAACTGGTTGCCCTTGGACTGGATCGATTGGAGATGCAGTCTCGCAGAAAGGTTCTTCTATTCCACGGTGTAAAAGAAGATAAAGATGAAGATGTGCTTCAAAAAATCCTCGGTATATTATCTAACCAAATGAAGATGTCAGATATTTCGTCCACAGCAATCCAATCTTGCCATAGACTGGGTATTAAAAAGGTTGCCGCCCGCCCAATACTCGTACGTTTCTCTAATGTACAACTGCGTACACACATTTGGAAGGCCAAAACTTCATTAAAGGGCTCCAAGATAACGATGACGGAGTTTCTGACAAAATCCCGGCAAGAGGTGTTTTCTGCTGCGCGCAAGCATTTCGGCATGAAAAGATGCTGGTCAGCAGACGGCGTAATTGTTGTACTCCTTCCCGATAAAACGCGCACTAAGATCACCTGTTCATCGGAGCTCAAACAAATAATTGCCCAGTATCCTCTCAAAGATGTTTAGAATACGGTATTTTGTTTACACTATCTAAATTTGGTCGGGTAATACTATTTGTTATAATTTTTACAACTTCTAATATGTTCATATATTATACTGTAGGGTACATAAATATCTTTTTTCTGTTAATTTTCAATTATTTCTATAAAACAACTTCAATTCTCTTGTTTAATGGCTTAAAAGCGTGCCAGTTGAGCACAGATTACTTCGCCAATGTCACGTAGAATGGAGAAGACACGAAGGAGATTGGTCGGTAATATAGAGTCAATAAGTTTATATTATTTAAGTTTTATTGAATAGGGGGAGTAAATCCTTACTAAATCTACAACAAAAGACAGCACAGTTAGTATTTACACATAAACCTTAAATAGAAAAAAAATGGTTAGAAAATGTTAGTTATATTATACAAAATGTTAGTCTTATAATTTAATTTTATTATTCTTAATATATTTACATAAAAATTTACACAAAGGACTGAACACAAACATCAACAAACAGTTAACATTAATGGGACGGGGAACCTTTAAAGGAAGGACATCATACAGAGGATGGAGGAGTCTAGGACAGTTAAAAAGAATATGAGAAGGAGTACCTTCGTCAAGGCCACATTCACACAGTGAATGGTCCCTGACCCTGATCTTAGCTAGGTGAGCAGGTGTAGATGCATGCCCAAGGCGCAGGCGACAAATTGTAGTGATTACCCACCGTTCAGCTAGTTTAAGGCGATGAAACCAAGGGCGCCTTGGGATCTCAGCTTGAAGAGCTGCATAATGCTTACCTTTAAAAGATTTTGACAGATTCCAGTGATTATTCCAAGCTTTCTCAAGATGTTTTTTAGCAAGGGGCAACAGATCATGGGATAAGTTACGAAAGTGTTCCAGGGTCCCACAGTGAATAGCAGATTTAGCGCAGGAATCTGCAGTTTCGTTACCCGCAATACCCGAATGACCTGGGATCCAAACCAAAGAGACTGACAAGCTCTTTTGATGGCATGTGTACAGAGCTTCACGAATCCTTAAAATAATAGAAGATCTTAATTTGCTACGTAACGGATTCTCCTTTATTGCCATTAGACAACTGAGAGAGTCTGTCAGTATAACTGTCTGTTTGAAGTTGTGGGAGAGGGTGAACAGGATTGCTTCCAGCAAAGCAACAGCCTCGCCTGTAAACACCGATGTTTCTGGAGGACACTTAAACTGTAAAGCAATTTTGAATTTAGGGACCCAACACGCTGCACCTACACAGCCATCAGGAGACAGCTTAGATGCATCAGTAAAGATGAGGAGGTGTTCCGACCAATTTTGATGAATTAAGGATTGAAATTTTGTGTTGGTGTCAGGAGCTTCCCTGGCCAGACCAAGATTCGTAATAATGATGGGCGAAAAAGTCAACGCATTATAAGGAGAGCAAAACAGAGGGTTAGAGGGAAATCGAGATAAGGGATGAGGCAGTCTAGTAAACTTAAGGAAACTTTCTAAAAGATATGATAAAGGTTTTTGAGGAGAATTAAAATCAGCTAGTCTACTCAGCCTGGGCCATAAAGGATGGGATGAAAGCTGCAACGCCTTACCAACAAACCGATCACATAGGTATTGGCGTCGTAAAGGAAACGGAGGGTCAACACATTCAACTTGAAGGGCGTTGGTAGGTGTAGACCTCATTGCACCTAGAACTATTCTTAGGCATTTATGTTGTATTCTGTTTAATTTCTCAGTGGGAACTTTATTAAAGGGGTCTAGAACAAACGTACCATAGTCAATATGACTACGTACAAGCGAATTGTACAGTAATTTTTGAGTATATGGGTGTGCACCCCACCACACACCGGACACCGCACGCAAAGCGTTGATGCCCTTTTCACATCTATTAATAACAAATTCAGTATGCGCAATTCCGTTCAGTCTTTTATCGAGTATGACACCTAAAAATTTTGATTTTTCTACTATATTGATGGATTGGCCCTCATAACAAAATTGAAAATTTGGGACTGACCTTTTCCTAGTGAACACAACTGCCTGACATTTAGGCACTGATAATGACAGACCATTATCAGAAAGCCATTGACCTAGATAGTGCAAAGCAGCATTTATACGGTAATTGATGTCCACTACAGATTTTGAGCTGTAATATAGGACGATGTCGTCAGCATACTGAAGGACTTTACAGAAACTATTTACAGACGATTCGAGGTCGTGGGTATATATATTATACAAAAGAGGGCTGAGGACCGAGCCTTGGGGGAGACCTTTCCAGACGAGTCTGGGTGGTACAGTAAGTAATTGATGTTTAACAGATATGGCTCTACCGGTCAGCAGATGACTTATGAAATGTGTCAACCTCGGTGGAATGTTCAGATGATGCATTTTTTGCCTGAGCATCGGAAGAAGAACATTATCATAAGCAGAAGCTATATCTAGAAAAACACCAACCAAATACTCTCCTTGAGCGAAGGCTAGTCGAATGTCTGTAGTAAAAATGCTAAGACTATCTATTGTACTCAGACCCTTTCTAAAGCCAAACTGAGAGGGTGCTAAGATATTCCTGCTTTCCACTATCCATTCAAGACGATTTTTTAAAATTCGTTCGGTAATTTTCGCTAACGTAGATGCTAGAGCAATGGGTCTAAAAGAATTAGGATCAGAAGGACATTTTCCAGGTTTGAGAACAGGAATTACGATTTGTGATTTCCATGAGTCTGGAACAATACCCGACTCAAACATAACATTTATTAAACTCAAGAAATATTGTTTGGGTCTATTGTTCAGCTTTTTAATAAAAGAGTAAGGAATGCCATCCTCACCAGGGCTAGTATCCCTTAAATCCGTTAAGGAGCTCTCAAGTTCGTCAAGTGTGAAAGGGCTGTCCATTTCATGGGCCGCTGAAGGCAGCAAAGAATTTGGATAGGAGTCATGAGGAGGGACAAATGGAGGGGCTAGTTTGTCAGCAAAGTCGTTTAGCCAATCGGAGGGGTTGTTAGAATTAGGGCTGGGGTCAGCGTTAAGAGATCTGCGAAATCTCTTAACATTTCTCCAGACTAAAGAAGAGGGTGACCGAGGATCAAGGGATTCACAAAAGCTAATCCAACTAAGTTTTTTCTTTTTACGAGCCAATCTCCTAAACTTTGCATCATTACGCTGATAATTATAAAAATTCTCCACTGTCATAGAGGCTGCGTATGACGTCTCGGCGAGTTTACGCCGATTAACAAAATCAGTGCATTCCTGATCCCACCAGGGATTGGAAGGCAAGTGATTCTGTGCGGAGATCTTCTTTGGAATATGGAGATCTGCAGATGAGATAATAGCCTGGATAAACCGATCATAGCAAAAAATGACATTCTCACTATCAATAGATTCAGGAAGAGAGTCCATCATGTAATCAGTAGAACAAGCATAGTCATGCCAGTTGGCTTTCTTAACATTATATCTAAGTAGAGAGTTGGAGTTACAAGAAGGAATATGTCTATTTATATGGCAGAGGAGAATAGGAAAGTGATCACTACCATAGGTAGAGGGAAGGACATTCCATGATAATTGGGAAGCAAGTGAAGGAGAAGAAAGAGACAGGTCTACTGCTGAGCTGGGATTTTGATTGGGATAGACCCTTCTAGTAGGTGAGCCATCATTGAGGATACAAAGATTAGTATCATCAATCATGTCTACTAACTGAGGAGAGAATCTATCACAAAAATAGCACCCCCACAATGTGTGATGGGTGTTAAAATCTCCCATGATCAAGACTGGACCCGGAAGCGAAGAGATGATAGAAAGAAGCTCAGAAAAAACTGAGGAAGAAGGATGAGGAATATAGATAGATAGGAATGAGATATTAAAGGCCCTCACAGCTACAGCATTAATCTGATGACTGTGTGATGGGATTGGGATGAGGGAATAGGGAGTGGAGTGCCGGATAAGGATGGCACAACCAGCATACCCATCATTTCTGTCCTCCCTTAAACAGGAAAAGCCTGGCACCCGAAAACGGGAACCAGGGATTAGCCATGTCTCCGAGAGGGCAATAATGACAGGGTTGTATGAGGAAATAAGATGAATTAATTCATGTTTCTTAGAATGAATACTTTTACAATTCCACTGAAGGAAGTTCAGTGGGGCCATTTTTAACAATGGAGACAATTTGCATTAATTTTTGGGCAACGTTGGACGGTAAGGGGACATCATCACAGGTGGATATAAGAGAAATGAGGGTTTCAATAAAAGCTAATAGGAGATCTTTTTTAGGACTGGGAAGGGGGTCAGCATTATTGAGAGCACAACCATTAGGCAAAGAGGAAGAGCAATTACCAACGATTGCTTGATGGGCTTGTCTGTCATATCCCTTCGCTAGAGGAGCTTGGGGACGTGGAGAACGGAGAACTGTTTGGCGATAGGATCTCGTGGGTGAAGCTGGAGAGCGGGTGGGGCTAGTGGGAATGTTGGTATAGGCAGGGATAGAAAACAACTCTTTAGCGACATCAGCATAAGACCGCTGTACAGGAGGAAAACGTGTTGATGCTTCCATGTAAGAAACATTTTCTTGCGACATAACCATTTTAATAGACTGTTGTCTTACAAATTCTGGGCATTCCTTATCTGTAGCAAAATGCTTACTTGTACAATAAAGACAAGATGAGTTTTCCCTGGTAACTTCACATGCATCCCCAGTATGTGATTGGGAACACCTGAAACACCTAGGCTTAGACCTGCACTGCGATTTAATATGGCCAAAACGACAGCAATTGAGGCACTGAATTGTGGGTAATTTATAGGTTTCAACGGGAAGGGAAGTGTGGTAAGAATACACTTTCTCAGGCAGCATTTGTCCTCTGAATGTTATTACAACTGACTGCGTTGGCACCCAGGTAATAACACCCTCACTCACATTCTTTCGATTTAGACGTCTCGCTTTCATAACTTTACCACAACCAGGAGGAAGTTCCAATGACTCGACAAATTCATCCATCGCCCAGTCAACTGGAACCCCTTTAACTAAGCCCATTCTCGTAATATTAAAAGTGGGGATAGACGCAACATACTTGCACATACTTAAAACTGGGTTTTTTAAGAAAGTATTAGCAGCATCAGCAGAAGAGAATTGGACAGCAATTTTATTGCGTCCAACATTTTTCACACCATCATTAACAATATTAGGTATTTTATTGTTATGCAAGAATTGACCAAACTTAATGGCTCTTAAAGTGGTTCCAGCTGCTGGGTCGGGAGTCTCTCTAGAAACATATACAATAAAGGGACCTTTGTCGTTGTCATTGTAGGAAGAGGGACCATCAGAAAGGGAGGGGTGGGTATATATATTTTGGATTGATGGGGTCGCAGTATCGGGATTATATATGGTTTTTTTAACAATATTTGCCGTATTAGGGTCAGATGATAAATTATCACTTTGGCGTTTACGAGAGCCACCTAAATTATTTACCACCACCAGCCCTCCGGGATCCGGCGGCTCAGGAGGTGGATCACCATCCATACTTAAAATAACCTACCTTACCTAAGGACACACACAAATATGTAGATATATTAACCAATCACCACAACAAAACACAATTACAAGGATTACAACTATTACGACAAGTGAAATATACAGAAAATGTAAATAATAACTAAATAGGAACACCGATCTCACTAACACGTGTGTTAACCAAAACAAACGTCGAGAGCGAAATCTTGTCAAAAATCATAAAACAACTTCAATAAACAAACACTTTTGATCTGTCATAAGTCATTTGCATTTTACTTTAGTTGTCAAAAGTGATGTCTATTAAGAACTGTCATATCTTAAATTATAATGCGTTCAGTTTTTGCATAATATATTTGTCTCTGTTAATGTAATTGTAAGCCATTATGAAAAAATTTAAAATATATATATATATTTTTTTTTACTTATGACTATTGATATAGATAATGGTTAATTATTAATGTACTCAAAGTGTTATTTTTTTTTTTACTTTTCTTTTAAATGTAAATTTATGTATTGTTTTTGGTGTTTTTGTTTTGTTATTCATTCTCACAGTTAACCTATGCACGTGATAGTGTTGATTGCATTTTTTTTGTTTTCTGTATTTTATAAATATCATATTTATATATCTAGTTATTTATTTTTTATTTTTTTTTATTTTTAATATAAGTACATATATATTTTATTTATTTATTTTTAATACAAGTAAGTACATATTATTTTAATAATTATTATGTCAACTAATTTAGATGATCAATATTTTTCTTGTTCTTCTGATGAGTATGAAAGTGCTAGTAGTAACAACACATCATTATCCGACTCAGAACCACTTTTAGATAAACTCACTAATGTTTTTGATGATAGATTGGCTTCTCTTTCCTTAGTGCATATCAACGCGCAGAGTATACTTGCTCATTACACCGACTTTCTCACATCTTTTAGCACCAGCATAGTTGATTGTATTCTCGTGTCTGAGACCTGGCTTAAACCATCATTACCTTCAACTAGTTGCTCACTCCCAGGTTACAACTTTTATCGCAATGACCGCACTGGCCGAGGTGGTGGTGGCGTAGGTATTTACCTTCGCTCCAGTATTTCTGCCAGAGTTATGTCTTTATCTCCTCCACAACCCTCAGGATCTCTCGAGTATCTTTTCTTAGAGATAACTATTCATCATAAAAAAAAAATTTTACTCGGAGTGCTTTACTGCCCTAATGACAAAATTAATTACTTTTCTGATTTAGAATATATATTTAACAATCTTGTAACTCTATATGATGAAGTAATTTGCATGGGTGATTTAAATACTTGTTTACTAAAATGTGACACGAGAGCTAAAGCATTGAATGAATTAACTGACTCATTTAATCTGCATATTCTTTCATTATCTTCTCCCACCCACTATTTTCCTAACTGTAGGCCTTCTCTTATTGATTTAATGTTCGTCTCTAAACCTAATCTTATAATATCTCACGGCCAGATGACTGCCCCTTTTTCCTACCATGACTTAATCCACCTTTCTTATAAACTACGTTCTCCAAAGGTTAGAGGCAAAATTCTTTTCCAGCGCAATTTTAAGCATATGGATCTGGAACGCTTAAGAGAGGATGTGAAGAATTGCAACTGGTCTTCTGTCTTTTCATCAGATAATATTGATACTATGGTTGAGTCACTAACTTCTGAACTGATTAGACTTTACGACATCCACGCCCCGGTAAGACCAGTTCGCATGAAGCATGCTCCGGCCCCTTGGCTAACACCTTTGATTAAAAGAATCATGGTTAAGCGTGATAAAGCAAAATCCAAGAACAAAAAGTTTCCTTCTGGAGATAACCTTGCTGCATACAAAAAACTTCGTAACATCTGCAACAGAATGTGTAGGGATGCAAAACGCCGTTATATTCATTCCACAATTCAGGGTCTCTCCCAAACGCAAGTTTGGAGATTCCTTGAGTCGCTCGGCGTGGGCAAAACTCCGATCTCGACCGAAGTCTCGGTTGACCTCAACAAACTAAATTGTCACTTTACAACTCCACCATTAACATTAAGCTCACAAATAAAATCTGCTACCCTTTCTCATTTATCTAGTATTGTCCCACCAGACTCAACTTCCTTTTCTTTCGAACCAGTCTCAGAAGATACCATTATAAAATGTATCCGCTCCATCACTACTAAGGCCATTGGTAGTGATAATCTCAGCCTGGATATGATTCTTCCTGTGTTGGATTGCATCGCTCCGGTTTTCACTCACATTATTAACTATTCTCTGGCTCGCAATGTATTCCCAGCTCAATGGAAGAACGCTCTTGTTATACCCTTACCTAAAACCCCAAATCCTTCTTGCTTTAACGAGTATCGTCCAATATCAATCCTACCCATTCTATCCAAAGTTCTAGAATCAATTGTCCATAGTCAACTTTATTCCTACCTTACCTCATCCAAGTTATTATGTCCTTACCAGTCCGGTTTCCGTCCCTTCCACAGCACAGTTGGTGCACTGCTGAATATCACGGAGGACATTCGGTATGCTATGGATAACACCAAGCTTACCGTAATGGTACTTCTTGACTTTAGTAATGCATTTAACTCTGTTGACATTGATATCCTTCTTGGCACACTTCGCGCAGTTAACATTTCTCCTGCAACTCTAGGCTGGTTCCATTCATATCTTTTCGGGCGACGCCAGTGCGTGAAATCTAATAACTTGTCGTCAGACTGGTTGGATCTCGCAGCTGGAGTCCCCCAAGGCGGCGTTCTTTCACCACTTCTTTTTTCTGTTTTTATTAATAACATCTCTCGCGTCATTTCTTCTCCCTACCATCTGTATGCAGACGATTTACAACTATATCGTCACTGCGAATTAACGGACTTGTCTAATGCTATTGAAGCTCTAAATAATGATTTAATCGCAATTAAGACTTGGGCTGAATCTTTTGGTCTATTAGTTAACCCAAAGAAGTCGCAAGCGATAATTATCGGCAGCAGTAGGTTAAGGTGCAAATTAGACTGGAATTCAGTGCCTAGGATTATTTACTGTGGAGTTCTTATTCCTTACTGTGATAAGGTGAGGAATTTGGGTCTCATTATGGACTGCAACATGACATGGACACCTCATGTCAATGAAATTAGTAGGCGTATGCACTTTACCTTCCATTCTCTCAAACGTCTCCAATATTTTCTACCTTTCAAAACCAAAATTATGCTTGCTCAATCTCTTCTCCTGCCAATACTCGACTATGCCGATGTATGCTATTTGGATGTGACAGAGGAGCTGCTGAATAAACTAGAGCGTCTTCAAAATCTCGCCATACGCTTTATCTATGGTCTGCGCAAGTATGATCATGTCTCCGACTTCCGAGCTCAGCTTAAGTGGCTCCCTATCCGTCTTCGCCGTGATATGCACATCCTTTCTTTTATGTTTAACATCCTTCATAACCACAACTCCCCCTCATACCTCCGTTCCCGGTTTAACCTCCTTCCTACTCCTACACGTTCCTGCCGGTCCTGCCTCAATATGAGGCTCGATTTTCCAAAAAGTAACACCAAGTTTCTACAAAATTCTTTCTCAGTGCGTGCTGCAGTATTATGGAACAGACTCCCTAAAGCCCTACTGGAGAGCCCTTCTATTGCCGCGTTTAAAGTAAAGTTAAAAGAATATTTTCTTGCTCAAATTTAATTTAACTACATTTCGTCTAGTAATCACTTGTATTTAGCACACATGTGTGTATGTATATATGTATGTATGTATGTTTGTATGTATGCATGTATGTATGTATGTATGTATGTATGTATGTATGTATGTCTGTATGTATATATGTATATAAATGTATATTCATTGTATTTAAGTATATATTTTATTTATGTATGTTTACCCTTAAACATATTTTCAATTTGTCTCTGTGCACTTTCTCTTTTTAGTCCCGCTCTTAACACTATTTCTCACGTGCAGGGTTGACTGGAAGAGATCTCTCATAGAGATAAGTCCACCTTTGGTCACAACTTTTCTGTATTATTACTGTTCTGTTTACTTTTTGTGCAATAAAGAATATAATATTTAGACAATGAAGTTTCTAAGAAACTTTTAAAAACAAACATTTTGTTGTAGATCTTCATTATATAGATCGGATTAATAATCGATAATAAAAAAATCGAATCGATAAATAAGAATCCAGCTAATTTGACCATGCAGATTTCATTATAATAGTTATTAGTAAAACTAATATGTTTAATTATTGTAAGTGTTTTAAAGAATGATACTTTACTCGTAGAATACAAGTCTTATTTATAACGTTAATCGATAGTAACTAGTAATATAAATTATTAACTATTAAATTTCAATAATTTTGAATAATTTTAATGCATATTATACTATTTTAATATTTCTTTTCTTCAATTTGCATACAATTGTCAGAAGCAAAGTAATGTATTTGCTCTCTAGTAGAACTTTCTATTAGAATTTAATAGAGACTAAAATAATGAAGCTTTGATTGTTCACTGGTTCGAAAAAGTTTTATTACAGCTAATTTTTTTATAAAATTTACAGTACCTATATTACATTTTTCGGATATATATTTGTTTGCACTATGTTTTATCGTAATAAAATGTTGTTATGCAAATGCAAATTTCAAAATCAATTACATACTTATTAATTAGCAAAAAGTTGAGCTTTATAAGGGGTCCCATAGTTTTTTCTAACAGGTAATAATGTTACAGCGATGTTAACTCTTTGGTTTTCTAACAGATGGCGTTATTGTACTACTACAATAACATTCTATTTAAATGGACACAAAATTGTTTATGTAAATTTTTTTAATTATTGAATTATTATTTTTTTGACAGATAACACATCTAATTATGACGTTAAATTATTATGTTTAAGCAAAAATCTATAGTTGTGATAGATTTTCAGTAAAGTGTACCACAAAATGCTCAGGTTGTGGGATAGTGTTAGGTCTCGCTTCGCTCGCCCTAATAACTGCTGTGAAGCATTCTAAAAATTCCAAAAAACGTAAATTTATTAAAGCCGGGTCCCACGGCCCGTTTTCTCACAGATCAGTCCGCGCCGCGCCGGACCGACGGGCCGTGGGAACCGATGCATCCGATGAAGCCCGTGGTGGCCTCTTGTCGTCCGTCCGATCCATCAGGAGTCGGTAAGTTCAAAGGCGCGGCGCGGCGCGGCGCGTCGGCGCCCGTCGCGGCCTGTACGGGCGCGTCTGCGTTGCTTGTTAATCGTTCATTTCGCCTGCGGCGGCGCATGCGCGTACGCGCACATGATGGAGTGGAGAATGTCAGACAACAGACCGCACCAGGCGGGCACGGGTCGTGGGAACGCTCAAAACGGGCTGCGACGGGCGTACACGGGCGGAGCAACGCCTGGCGCGGCCCGTCGTCCGGCGCGCCGTGGGACCGCACCGTTAAAAATGTATTAATACTTTAGATATTTTTATGTTACTTATATAAAACAAAAAAAAACTTTATTTTAAATAGATCAAAAAAGCGCTTGACAAAATTAGTTTGCTACATCGTAGTGATTGCTACGAGACTGCTACGTGACTATTGGTTTCTACGAGTTCTACGAAAAACTATATTTTACGATATTTGGTTTTGTTATTTAGAATATGTTTAGAATATACAGGTAGTGGTAGCCCAGCGGTAACGCGTCGCTTGTATAACCGAGTGATGCGGGTTCAAATCCGGGTCTCGCACCTCTGATATTTTCATGTGAGAATCATTTCTATCATGATTACCACTTGTCTTACGGTGAAGGAAAACATCGTGAGGAAACCTGCATGTCTGAGAAAACCTAGCAAGTTTTCGAAAGACATGTGAAGTCCGCCAACACGTACTAGGCCAGCGCGGTGGACTATGGCCTGATCCCCCTCGTACTGAGGGAGGCCCGTGCTCAGCAGTGGGCCGTTAAAAGGGGCTGATGATGATGATTTAGAATATATTCGGAATATACAAAGTTAGGTACATATTCAAATAGAATATTTTAATGCCCTAAAAAAGTGCTTTCATTTCAATCGTTCATTTGGGCTTATAGGATAATTAGGATGAAATTAAAATAACTTTTTCAGAGAAAATCTCTATACATTTCACATTGCTATTCTACGGGCGTAAAATTAAATTGGGTTATTAAAAATAATACAAGCGTGAAATAACGAATTTATTTTAATTAAGTAAAAAATATATCTAACAAGGCATATTTTTTAAAGTTAAATATGAACCCAGTTGAGTAGTGGACTAAGGATTTCGTAGCATAATGTAAAGATATAATTTTGAATGAATTTTTGGAACCTTTAAGAATGTTTTTTATAAAATAGTTGTCCAAATGGCAAATCACATGTAATTCTCATAATATTATAGAATGACTTGTTGAGATATTAGGATTCAAATATAGTTTCTATTATTCTTATAGGTGAGCTATTAGTAAGTGTAATTTTCCTAAATTCTAGTGGTGGAATCTATCATAAAAATCCATTTTAAACTATAACTTTCATTAATTTCTATAGAAACGAGGCCAATCTTAAGCACGATGTTAAAAATGATTGAATAATTCGGTTTTCATCAACAGATATACTGATTCAAGAGGAAGATTTATATGTATAATGCATATTATAGAAGAAAGAAGCCGATATTTTTTCTTTATTTTAGTGAAATCTATACTAATCGTTTAAAACGTACCCGACCAAAGCTAAGATGAGTCGCTAGTAAATGGATAAAATATTTTTCTTTCTTTCCCTTAGCAATGCAGAATATATAGCGAGCTTTGCCTGTGTACCGAAAAGATGAAAATTATTTGCTAAGTTTTCGTAAAACTTTTGAGCAATCAAGGAAGACCAAGATATTGCGTTCGCTGGCTAATTTCTATTCAAAAGGGGTCCAACTTTTCTGAGAGCTCTCAGCAAGTTTTGATTCGATAGATATTATTTAGGGATTCTATCTTTATATAACGTCGTATACTCACATTTAGTCCTTTTTAACGTCCCACTGCTGGGTACGGGCCTTCATTCAATACGACGGAGATTAGGCCATAGTCCACCGCGCTGGCCAAGTACAGGTTATTGGACTTCAAACGCATTACGAAAATTCTCTCAGGTATGCTGGTTTCTTCACGATATTTTCGTTTCCAGTAAGATAAGTGGTAATGTTAGAAATGATTCGCACATGAATATATCAAAGGATCAAGACACGGATTTAAACCCACCTCACTCGGCTTCTTAAGTGTCACCACAATAATATGTATAGAATATAGAAATAATTATTGTTAAATTAACAAAGTAGATCGATTACAATCTCTACAATATCAACAATATTGTTTTAATTTATCAACTGTCACGGCAAACTAGTCACGTATAGACCAAGAACGTGACCAAAGTACACACTGAGTGTAAACCTCACTCCTTGTAATAAATCTTTTGAGAATACCAAATACGTATTCGGAGAACATAAAAAGAAAATATCTGTAAGCAAAGTGGTTACAAATGTTATTTGGCATATTTGTTCTGAACTTATGAAACATTTCAGTGTGTTTATGTATGGTCGTTTTCTGTGGCACTTCAGTAAAACGATACGTGCTTGGAAAAGAAGCTATATTGGTTATATTTTATGCATAGTATTGTTAGCAGCTTACATTTTTCCGAATATATGTGTAATTTAGTTCAAAATCATGTATAAGTCCCGATTTCTTATACAATGGGAAACTTAAATAAAACTGAAATTATCTTATTACTAAGAAAATAGGTTAGGGTCAGCTAGATAAGGAAAGTTTTGTAATTCAATTTCATACAAATTTTCTGAATTTTACAGGATTCGACAAAAATGAGGCTTTTTTGTTATTTGACTAATTTAATAAAGATGAGGGAAGAATTGAAAATCGGTTTGACAATACCTTACATGGACTTCACCTAACTTTTACCAGACGAAACGTATTTTTATTACTTTTGATACATTTTCTAGGGAGATAACAAAAACTAAACTGTTAATTAAGTTAGACTGAAATTATTTTTCTTTTATACAATAACTATTAGTTTGAAATTTCAATTAATCTTAAATCTAAGGCAGAAGATAATTTTAAGTGCAAAAATATGCTTGTTATTATCTAGCTTTATTATTTTTCCACAACAACGAAGCAACAAGTAGAAATAATCGTCCTTTGGGTTATGCTTTTGTTTAATACAGAATGAGTAGTTTCATGAGTCGAAAATATCTGTTGGCAAAAAGTTGCGCTGTGAAGTTAGTTTGTGTCACAGAAATAAATAAATACTAATACTTATTAGTGGTTGAAATTCGACTACTAGGTATTAGTAGTAGTACATAGTACATTATTGATAATTTGATAAAAACATGTATGAATTGAATTTACTTATTTATGTGTATATTATATACTTAATAATCATGTATTTATAACTGCCTCACATTGGGAGGTCACACACCAGGAGGTCCTGGGTTCGAGTCCCGAGTCGGGCCAAGTTTAGTTATAACGTGAGTCTTTCTGTTTCGTAAGCCTCAGTAACAGCCTGTTGGGAAGTTGGCGGTGTGTCACCCCCTGCCTTTGGTCGTGTCGAGCATTCGTCCCACCGGAATATGATAGTGATAAGAACAGAGAGTGCACTTGTCTACGCGTACACTCATGCACTATAATATCTTCTGCGTAGTTGGCTAGTCTCAATGAGATTTGCCGCCGTGGCCGGAATCGGTCGGGAGGACATCATGTACTTTATAATTGTTAGCTGTAGCCCTCGATTAAGAATAGTGGTACTCTAACTTCTCCTGTGGATGTTGTCGAACATCAAAGAATTTAGAGATTTCACAGCCTGAGAACCTATGCTCGATGGTGGACGAACAACAGTATTTCCAAACAGGGACTGCAGTCAGGCTGAAGACTAGTCAGGTCAAACACATACCAAAGCAGTGTAATAATGCTATACGTATTGCGTTGACTCTAAGTAAATTGGGTAATGGGCAAGGAGATGATAATGATTTTTTACAACTTTTCCTTTACTTTTAAGTAAAAAAAAAATCGGCCGACAAAAATATATGGATGAAGCCCGATACGACTGGTAGGTAATCAGGAGCGACATAAAAAAGCTTTACATTTGAAGAGCATACTCTCCTCCTAAATCACCAATGTTACAATTTTTAATATTTACATCCTTGACAAAAAAAACATTTTTCTAGATACTTATCCTACCTTTGTACTTTTTATATACCCTTTAACTAAAGATATAACCAGAGTATGAATCGAAAATCCTTTATCCATTTTTTGCTACAGTGTTCAAGCGCTTCGTTATCATAAGTACTTATTTATTGGGCATCTCCGCTAGGAGTGATATTTTAATGTTGAATATTTCGTATTACAATATTTGGAATATATATAATATTTCCATTTTACATAATTTAATAAAATTTAAAGCTATTTTTTTCATTTTAACCAGTTATTCTAATTAAAACTTGTCTTTACCGTTCTTTACGACGCTGTCAAAGTAGATTGTGCCCATATGATAGTTATAAAGTTAAAAGCCACGAAATACGAGTAATTGAATTATTACAACACTAACTTTATAACCAGCCCTATTTTTAACGTTCTACTGCTGGGCGGGGACCTCCTATCAGTATGAAGGGGACGTTGTAATCATATTGTAAGTGATTCGCGCATAAAAATATATGATTATGGCGTAAATATAGGCGTGCCAGCCCCGGGTTGCTGCACGGCAGCTGCACTAGGTTTCCCAAGCGAGCATGTTACCTCAAGGTTACCTTTACCTTAGTACTGTTTTTAATTAGTTTAAAATCAATTATTTCAGTTAAGGGTTTTTCGAACATTGAATTGATTATTATTAGTTTATGTTGGTACTCTTGGGCACTTGGATTCAGGAAAATCATGATATTCGATTCACAATAGGCTTATAAATTGAGTACATCAAAACACTATTACGACTTAACAATGATAAAAGGTAAGGTCTCATACTTAGAAATTATATAATAAATATTGTAAGCTCCAAAAAGGTTTGTTGGTTGGCCTTTAGATATGTCATTTCAATAAAAGGTACCAATTGACTTCATTGAAATGTCAAAACAACACATACTTTGTTGTAAGGAATTTAATGTTATTATTTATTTTATTAACCCCCGACGCAAAAACGACGGGGTGTTATAAGTTTGACGTGTCTGTGTGTATATGTCTGTCTGTGGCATCGAGCTCCCGAATAGATGAACCGATTTTGATTTTGTTTTTCAATTTTTTTTCCGATTTTGATTTTTTTTTGTTTAAAAGGAGTGTTCGTAGCTATGTTTGGTGAAATTTGATCCAAAATGGCCCCCGCCACGTCCAAAATGGCGAATATTTTTATTATTTTATTTCAGGTTTTTTTTTAATTTTAATTTATATTTAATCATCTTACTAACGACTCACCCTTACTTCGTTCGAGGTGTCCCTAGGCCTCCTTAATCCGGCCCTGTCGCAAGAATCTGTTCTTAGCGGATGCATACAAGCTATAAGCTATCTCCCTACCTTTCATCTTCATACGTCAAGTACGTATTTGAACATGTTTAAATGACTCTACTACTTACTCGTGATTCAATAATTAAAATATATTTTGAAAATATTAAAGACAAGAACCCTTTTAAGATTCCCTAAAAATTAAAAAAAATAACTTAATATAATATTATGTCAGTTATTACTCGAAATTCATATTAGTGTTCACTACATTATGGTCACCAAATCCTCTGGATCTATCATTTTGAAGCAAATCAAAAAAGTAATATTCAATACTTTATTTTGACGATAAGTTTAGCTCAGTTTGTAGTCATCCTACTTTCTGTCCCAGCGGTCGCAGGTTTGAGTCTCGCAGGGGCATTCATTTGTAATAATAATAATAATAATGTTCTCCGACCGATTCTGGCCATGCCGGCCAATCTCATTGAGACTGGCCAAGTACGCAGGAGATATTATAGTGCACAAGTGTACACGCAGACACAAGTGCACTCTCTATTCCTATCACTCTCATATTCCGGTGGGACGACTGCTCGACACGACCAGTGAGAGATAAGGCGCAGGACCGACGGCTTTACGTGCTCTCCGAGGCACGGGGGTGAACCACCACCAACTTCCCAACTCCGGGCTGTTACTGAGGCTAACGAAACCGAAAGATTCAATAACTAAACTTGACCCGACCCAGGACTCGAACCCCGGGGCCTCTCGGTGGTACATGCTAGCCACTACACCACCGAGGCAGCATTCATTTGTATGATGGGTACAAAAGCTTGTATGTCATGGATATTCATATTTATATTAAGTACGTATTTAAAATTAAATAATATGTAAATTGCACCAAAGAAAATCGATAGTACCGTGTGTTAAAGTTCCAACATATTTATTTATACATTTCATATTATATCGTTACTTTTAAAATGACGTGAAACTTGACCTTTTTATACATTTATTTTTGAGGTTTCCTTACCTTTATTATGGCAGGGTTAAAGTAACTTACCCGGGCCTCCCTAGACCCATTAAATAATAAAATATAAGGGCCTATAAAAACAGGCTTTGCATGAAGATAGCTTTAAGTGTTTATACTTGGGCATGTGAAATATGTAACCCCGTGCCTATTGTGTGTAGTATTTGCTCATAGAATATAACAGAGGTAGTACTTTATGCTATAATTTGTTACAAACCCTAATCTTTCTATCTCTCACATTTCTGACTTGGATAGTGAAAAATATACTATGAGTCAAATCAATATAAAAGGATTTTTACTGAAATCGAAGCTGTTACAGGATAGCGAAGTGTATAAGAAAAGTAAAGAAAAATGTTGGGGTATTAACACACAGTATCATCTAGTTCCACGTTAAGCTAAGGGGCTTGTGTTATGTAAAATTATTAACTAATATATTATAAATAGAAACATCCATGACTGGAGTACAAGCATTCGTGCTCATCACGTAAATGAATGCCTTCAGCGGGACTTAAACGCGTTCACACTGACACAGCATATAGGGTCACTAAGCTGAGCCAAAAGTGTTGTCAAATAAATGCCCCAACTCAATCACTAACAAATATTTTGACAGGTGTGACCTCGTTTCGACGTTATACGTTATACTCGTATATACGAATGCCGACCACTGAGGGAACCTTAGTTTATATTCTTAGTAGTATTAGCAAATAAGTTATTAGCAAGCCTATATTTAATTTTTTACTGTTAAATTTTATCAAATTCCAGTACACATGTAACAAAAACAGACAAACAGCTTGAAACAGAAGCTTAAAGACTGTGTCCGAATTATTTTAAATGCCCTGCACCATATAACATTGAAAAAAAAAACTACAAAAATTTGAAAAAAAATAGATACTAACGATAAGGCAGAGTAGTCTGTGTACAAAATGTTCCTCCAAATCGGTCGTTTACGACACTTCTGTGGTAGATATTCTTTGTCGTGACCTAGTTCTTAGTGACCCAAAGGATATATTTGTTCATACATAACAGAGATAACAGTAACTGTCACATTATTAAGGCTCTTTAATGTCATTTTGAGTCTCTTTTCTTTGAATGATGTATTATTCTTATAGAGTATATTTCGACTTTGCGTGTGTAAATGCGAAAATCATGAAAGATGATATAAGTAGCTGTAGCTGTTTAAATCCGATAAAACACTGAAAGTCCACCCTGAAAAGAGCTATTGTCCCGAAAATAAAATAGGATTCGGTTTTTAAAAGAAAAAGACTTCGCATTTATTCACGTCTTTCAAAAACACGCTGGCTAAGTGCGGTTGGCGGATTTCACATATCTTTCGAAAACCGATGTTTTCGATCTTAAGGACAAGTGTTAATATTATAAGAGGTGTATGACCAGGGATTTGAACCCGCTTTACTTGGTTTCGTAAGAGGCGCTTTACCGCCCTGAATTATTTGTAATATTAATGAAAAAATGAAGAAGTTACTTTTGTTTATAAGTTCTTTTAAAGGTTTACTAAATGGAACGATATTGGCTTAAACTTTAAGCTTCCATTAACATATTTACTTTCTCCCTTTTAATTCTAATTGGCTGAACAATTTATTTATTAAATTATTTAATTTAGAGTTTATGTTCTTAAGCTTGCACAGTTCAAAGGTTTGTTAGGAAACTTATGTATTACATATAAGTATAGATAGTACTAACGCTACGTATAATTTTTTTGACCGAAACTGCTTTACTTGCTTTACTACTTTTTAACTTCAATTTGCGAGAACCCTTAAATCTCCTTAATTTGGCCCTGTTATAATACTAACCTGCCATATTTCATCTTTATAAATAAAGCGGTTTTTGATATTTCAATTATAGTATGTATTTAATAAAACTTAGGTCAATTGCCTTAGATTACTCCGATGAAGCTCTCATACATGATAAAGCAATGACCCGATTTCTCTAAGCGAATATAAATAGCAAAATATTAAAGTTTTCAATTTATTTTCTCCAACGCAAGCAATTTTGCAATTTTTAAATTGAATATTGAATATAATGACAATAATTCATGTATTTCTTATGAACCATCTTTTGCCCGCGGGTCTGCTCGACTGTTAATTACTTTTTACTAAAAAAAACCTACTTCGAAATCATGTTCACTATGTTTTGTATAAGAAAAGTAAATGTATCAAGTACCTCCTTTTGTTTGAATATGGTCAAAAAATTAGTTTTATGACACTAACATTAACTACTCATATTATAATGTGAATGTTTGGTTTTTTGCATGTTTGGTTGGATGTTTATTACTCAATCGGATCAGAATGGTTCAACATACCGGGATGAAATTTAGCACAGTGAGGTTATAGCCTAAACCAGGACATAGTTATTTTTTATCCCGTAAAAATGTAAGTTTTTAGGGATAGTGATTGTTTCACTAGAACTGAATCCGAGCGTAAAAAAAAAATTTAACCATCATTCTTCTATGTAGTATGTGTGTGCCTCGGTGGTGTAGTGGCTAGCATGTACGGTCACACACCGAGAGGTCCTGGGTTCGAGTCCCGGGTCGGGCCAAGTTTATTTATTGAATCTTTCTATTTCGTTAGCCTCAGTAACAGCCCGGAGTTGGGAAGTTGGCGGTGGTTCACCCCCGTGCCTCGGAGAGCACGTAAAGCCGTCGGTCCTGCGCCTTAGCTCTCACTGGTCGTGTCGAGTAGTCGTCCCACCGGAGTATGAGAGTGATAGGAATAGAGAGTGCACTTGTGTCTGCGCGTACACTTGTGCACTATAATATCTCCTGCGTACTTGGCCAGTCTCAATGAGATTGGCCGCCATGGCCGGAATCGGTCGGAGAACATTATTATGTGTAGTGTAAATAAGTTTTACAGAACTGTACTGCTTATGAATATTTTTGTTGTATGAAGAAGAAATTACTAAGAATTAAAATAATAAAGTCAATGTATTCACAAGACTAGACACGCATATGTAAAATATTTTAATATGCGATAGCCAAAGTTTTGTAGTCAACGTTTCTTTAGACTTAGCAATTTTCTTAGCTCAAGTAACGCTAAATTAAATTTTCAATACCAACTTTTTGAATAAAAACTAACCAAAGCTTATTAAAATTCTACATAAAGTTCAACAAGCTACACCAACATATTAATTTCACATAAAAGTTTCCTAACGAAAACTTTTAGGATAATTCACGATTTTTCGACCGACTCCATTATTACAAGATATAAACTTTCTCGTACTTTTTCTGAACGAGATTTGGGCTTTTGTTTACTTCGAAGGCCATGTTTTTAATTAGTTAAGTCAGCTTACGCAAGCTTCTTTCGATCATCAAAGCGTACGTTTTACCTCAGAGCGGCATTCTTTGTGGGATGATGATGGTTAAAATTTTAAGAACAATATCTAAAATTCTTAACGAATTTTTGTGTCGAGATTATGAAAAGAATTTGCTATTATTTTACTTAAATACTCGGAATAACATCACTAAACAGTTTTGTACCAAGTGCATGTAGAAAGTATATAGCGCACTTACATCAATTTTATTTTTATTTTTTGTCTGTCTGTCTGTTTGTTCTGGCTAATCTCAGAAAAGTCTAAACCAATTTGATGGGACTTTCACTCGCAGATTGCTAATCTTATAAGGAGTAACTTAGGCTATTTTTATTTTAGAATTTTGATATATTTTAATTACGGGACAGATTTTTGTGTTGCAACTTTATATTTGGCAGGGCGTACCTAGGAACGAATCCGAGCGATGCGAGGGTTAGTCGATAGTATACTTTTAGAATTTTTGCTTTAGTTATTAATATGAAAAGTATTGTTAGCATTACTTATGAAACCGTAGAGTTTATCAACTTACTCGTGGCGAAAACAACACCAGTTTGTGGAATCACATACAAGTAAGTAACACAAGCTTGTCAAAATATTATCTTCCCAGTATGTTTAAGATAAGCTAAGATGCTGTGCCTAACAGCCTCTGTACCAATAATATGTCTTTAGGGAAATCAAAAATACGATAAGCAAAATAAGTACAAATACATTTATTTTTTATTAGAAAAAGTAACCTCAATAATCTTTATATTTGTTATTGGCATATAATTATAAATTTGAGTGAATATTGAGAGAGAAAGAAAAGAGCTATTATACAAAACCGTCTTCCGTATCCTCCAGTAATATTCTAACGTATACAGTCTGGCCATAAATACTGTTATAATTAAAAATAAGAAAGATATTACATTTGAATTAGGAATCTGTCATTTTTATACGATTGCTCATTGTGTTTTCTAATTTTGGCGCCAATACATTTTATAATATTTTGCGATATTAAAATGGAGTGGGGTGATAAAGAGAACCGCTGTGATTGCATTACACAAAGTTGGTATGGAGCCAAATGCAATTTTTAAAACTCTCCATACGCTTGGTATTAGTCAAATGTTTGTGTACCGGGCTATCAATAGGTACAATGAGACCTCCTCTGTTTGTGACAGAAAAAGATCTGGCCGTCCACGTAGTGTTCGTATGAAAAAGATGGTCAAAGCAGTAAGGGAAAGAATTCGCAGAAATCCTGTCCGAAAGCAAAAGATTTTATCTCGGTAGATGAAGATAGCACCCAGAACCATGTCGCGTATTTTAAAAGATGACTTAGGACTTGCAGCCTATAAGAGACGCACTGGTCATTTTTTAACTGATAATTTAAAAAAGAATAGGGTGGTAAAATCGAAAAAACTACTGAAGCGGTACGCAAAGGGAGGTCACAGAAAATTTTTGTTTACGGATGAGAAAATCTTTACAATTGAGCAACATTTTAATAAACAAAATGACCGTATTTATGCTCAAACCTCTAAGGAAGCTTCCCAATTAGTCGGCAGAGTGCAACGTGGGCATTACCCGACTTCAGTGATAGTTTGGTGGGGTGTTAGCTATGAAGGAGTGACTGAGCCATATTTTTATGAAAAAGGTATCAAAACATCATATCATGGCACAAGTGTATCAAGATACCATTCTTGAGAAGGTAGTTAGGCCCCTTAACAACACCATGTTCAATAACCAAGCATGGTCTTTCCAACAAGACTCGGCGCCGGGTCATAAAGCTCGGTCCACGCAGTCTTGGTTAGAAGCTTCGTTTCGGACTTCATCAGAGCTGAAGACTGGCCGTCGTCTAGTCCCGATCTTAATCCGCTGGATTATGATTTATGGTCAGTTTTAGAGAGTATGGCTTGCTCTAAACGCCATGTTAATTTGGAGTCCCTAAAACAATCCATACAATTGGCAGTGAAGAATTTTTCCATAGAAAGAGTGCGTGCTTCTATTGATAACTGGCCTCAACGTTTAAAGGACTGTATTGCAGCCAATGGAGACCACTTCGAATAAGCTTTTTATATTTTAAATTGTTTTATATTTATGTATAAAACTAACACACTGTAAAAGTAATAAACATTATTTGCATTAAATTTTTTTTTCTTCTTTGTGACAATATTTATGGCAAGACTAGGTAGATACATTAAACTTCTAAAAAAACAGTATTTATCACCTTACCTACGCATGAAAAATCGCGAGCTACTTACTTTACTTACTAGTGTAAGACATATTCAAAACGCCCACATTTTGTTTCATACCGCACACCGCTTTTCAGCATATTTCATTCATTTCCATAATATCAATTAATATAGATTGTAATTTGAGAGCCAGTTTTTGTTTGTAGCCGCACGTTCGTAACTGTTCCGGACAAACTTTGACGTGGTTTCACTTCGGATTCCAGAACTTTCGAAGCGTGAGCTGAATCACATTACATGTGGACTTGATTTCCGATTCGCAAAATATTATTATGGTGTTTCCTAAATGATAATACGTTATCATGAAAGTCAAAACACTGTTATTTTAGACGACACGTTTGGCTCAGTTGGTAGTAACCCTACTTTCTGCGCCAGCGGTCGCGGGTTCGAGTCCCGCTGGGGGCATTCATTTGTTGAGCACGAATGTTTGTACTCCAGTCATGGATTATTATAATATGTATATTTATTATATTTATAATAAGTATGTAGTCAAAATGTATATACATATAAATAGTATATCAACTATTTGGTATCCGTAACACAAGCTTCGTAGCTTACCGTGAAACTAGATGGCGATGTTGTAATAAGGTCCCAACATATTTATTTATTTATTTATTTACTGAAACTCACTTCAATTATGTGTTCTGCAATAACGACCCGATCATACCACCCGAGAATTTAATATTGTTGTAGGGGTTCATTAGCATCCGACAATCCTGCCAAGCGTGAAGCCAAAATAAACACAGATGGCCCACTTCATATACCGAGATGGTTGCTCCTGGTACTTCTCTAATAGGATTGACCGTTGAAACAACCCCTTGGTTCTATTTCAGCACATTCGTGGTCGAGGCGTCATGGTTGAGTGTGTAAGCGATCCTACGACGCCCCTCTAAGTAAAGGAAAAATTAGTTAATATTTATTAGGTAGCCCAGCGGTAACGCGCTCGCTTGAATTACCGAGTGATGCGGGTTCAAATCCGGGTCTCGCACCTCTGATATTTTCATGTGCGAATCATTTTCTATCATGATTACTTCTCGCCTTACGGTGAAGGGAAACACCGTGGGGAAACCTGTCTGAGAAAAACCTTGCAAGTTTTCGAAAGACATGTGAAGTCCGCCAACACGCACTAGGCCAGCGCGATGGACTATGGCCTGATCCCCCTCGTACTGAGGGAGGCCCCTGCCCAGCAGTGGGACGTTAAAAAGGGCTGAAGACAATTTATTAGGTAGTATTGGCTTTTCTGGCTCTTGAGTCTCACATAACTACCTGTATGTATACAAGAGGTTATTTTAATACTAACATCATAATTTAATCGTTCAAACTTTTAAGCGTGAAAGAGGAACAATAATACACACAATATATCCATTTTTCGTATTTATAATAGTAATACGATAGCGAAATAAAATGTTTTAGCTATGTGACAAACTAAGTAAACAAAGTCAAACAAAAGTGTCGAATCCTGTGCAGCATCCCCGAGAGAACGAGAGTTGTGAGTGTGTAAATTAAGATGGACTTTTCATTACTGAAACTAAAATAAACTTTACTCTCACCACACATTGCTTACATGCTTTGCCTCCCATAATATTTTTTGTTAATTGTATAAGTAACTTCTTATAGTGCTATATTTTTATCAGTTACTAGCAGTACCCGCGGCAACCGCGTTCATATTTTCAATCGCTACTCAACTTTACACGATCACTTACTGGGCTTATCTGAATTTAAATATTGCCTGAAAACTTTATGAAAATCGCTCCAGCCGTTTCACAACCCATCGGAAATATACTCGTGAGCACCGTTGTTTATTCTTACTTAAGTACTTAATAGATGTGCTCTGTACGTGTTCTTACTTATTTCACAGATAGCCAGATTGACTGAGTCATATAAAAATTATAAAAACTATAGATTCGGCCTCTGCATCGATAATAATTACTATTTTAATAAGATGCCAAAAAATATTCAAAGCACAAATTCAAATAAGTTAGAATTCTATTTTACTTAAAGATAAACAAAAAATATTGAATCACAGAATGTGTACAGAAAATAATGTATTTACTATTAGCTCAGTTTAAATCGAGGCAATAAGCCATACACTGTAGCAATATACAGGGATTACGTTAAGTCTAAGAGATTGTTATGGAGATACTTTGCTTCTTTGAATCCAAGTTGGATGCCGTCTTTTGTGAGCGTGGCAGATTATGGCAGTTATTTGTAAACGCAGCAACTTTTAAAATTGATTTTATGCTTAAACGTTATAAGGAATTATAACTTGTATAAGGGAATTATATTTACTCCCCTAAATCATTAAAAAACTTACTTAATTAATTAGGAACATAAAACTTTAACCAATCTAAATAAATAAAAGCGAAAGGTCTCTCAAATTGCTTTTGGAAGTTTGTATGAAAGTCCTTCAGTTTTTGTGCTGAAAACTTTAAATATATGGGACGAACTCGAGCGAAGCGATGGTGAGTCACTTGTTTGCAATACAAATAGCGATATTCTGCAGCTTCGAATAATTAAAGAATAATTTAGAAAAGCTATAACCCGACAACATAAAAAGGGGTCTTAAAAGGACAAAACAAGAAATATTTCAAGTAGAAATCCAGAAATGCATAGGTTATAAGGTTATTGAACTTGTCACCTCCACTGAAGAGGCAAGTGCTCTGACCACAATACCAGTCTTTTATAAAGAATTTTAGCTTTGAAATATTTATAAAATGATTTATGAGAGTGCTTTCCACAAGTGCCCGAGCCCATTCGGATAATATCTAAAATATTTTACCCCTTCGTAAAATTTTGCAAACAGCGGAAACTTCTACGACTTCCGGTTTTTGCCTCAGACTACGGCTGTTGTAATAATGTAAAATATTATAAATGTAAATATGAAGTATGAAAATAAAATTATTATGCTATAATTTACATATTTTAATTACCACAAGAATAAACAAATATTTAAAGAAAGTTCTAAAGAACAAAAGTTTGCAAAAAGTTGCTCCAATACCACAGATGTTGTTTTTTCTAAGAACTTGGATTATTTTGTTTAAAATTTACAGAATAATGAGATTCAATATTGAATATTTACTCACGCGAAAAAAAATTTTAAACGTTAAGAAATAAAATAACCAAATATTAAATGTTGAATTGTACGTAATGTCATTTAAGTATTTATTTAAAATCGTTATATAATTTTGTATAAATTATGTGGAGGTGATGTTGAGACTAAGACATTATTAGAATCTTTCATGACCGTAGATGTTGCAAAATATTAATAGATCATTCAAAATTTTCAGAAGCTAAAATCTAAAGAAATCCGTGAAACAAACTGAATAGATCGTTTTGTTTTAAACAAATTTTTGGTCAGATGTTCTGGTAAATCTAAACAAGTATTTACTTTTATACGTTTGTTATTACATTCCCCATTAGTAAATATTGCTTAGGTCTGAAGAAAATATAAGCTAGCGTACTAGCGACTCACCCTGGTTTCGCTCGGGTTCGTTCCATAGATTGTCGCAAGCGAAGCCCCAGTTTCCGGTAGTAAATATAAGCAAAACTTTGACTAATTATATACAAAAATCTTCCTCGAGTCTTAAATCTTCCACTCTATCTATTGGTGAAAACTATATGAAAATCGGTGCAGTAGTTTTTGAGTTTATCGCGAACAGACATACAGGCAGACTATATGCAGTGAAGTCAGTAATTAATTTAAGAAAATTTATGTAAACGATATTAATCTAAATATGCATGAAAATTGACGTGTATGTAAGTTCTGTATGAAGCATGAATCAGTCAATACTCAGATTAGTCTAGCGGTTGATAGTATGAAATTTGGTAGCGATCGGAAATTAGATTAAAAGCGCGAGCGAAGCCGCGGTCGCTCCTAGTATATTATATAAAATCAATATCGTCGTAAATTACCTAGAAAAATTCAGTGACGAGCGCAGGAATGGCGTTTTTATACGTAATAAAATTTTATTCCAATTGAAATATATTTATCGAAGAAAGAAGTTGATATTTATATAGAAATCTTAAATAAATTTTACTTTTCAAACGGTCGATTCAAATGTAATATTAGCATTGTGCGTAAGAACTAAACGTAATTCAAAGTATGAATATGAGGAAAACACAAAGATAAAAATAATAATCAGACCATTTTATGTTTCAAACCTTAAAATATTTTCTAGCTCAATATAACGTTTACTGAAAAATAATATTACAAATTATTATTACTAGTTGAAGGTCAAATCTATATCTATATAAAAATAAAAATGAATGTTGGTAAGCGCATAACTCAAGATTGGCTGGACCAATTCGGCTAATTTATTTTTTTGTATGTTCCTTAAGGTCCACAGAAGGTTTTAAAACTAAAAAAAAAATAAAAAAATACAAGAAAAATGTATGTTGGTAAGCGCAAAACTCGATAATGGCTCGATCACTTCAGCAAATGTTTATTTTGTATGTTCCGTAAGTCACACGGAAAGGACACGAAAGTTTAAAAAAAAACTTATATTATACGAACCCGAGCGATGTGAGGGTGATTCGCTAGTCTGTACATATGAACAAAATTGAAGTGTCTGTTTTTAATTTCAAATTAAGAGCTTTTCACTTAGTGCATTTGAAAGTATATTATACGGTAGTAGCATCAAAAAATCATTTTATTAAATTCTTGTCTGTCTGTTTGTCTGTTTGTTCCGGTTAATCTCTGAAATGGCTAGACCGATTTTGACGGGACTTTCACTTGCAAATAGCTAACGTTATAAGGCGTAACTTAGGCTACTTTTTAACTGATTTCAAAAAAGGAAAAAGAGGTTATGTTGTAGAAATTTTATAAATTTAACTAGCAGAACCCGTGGCTTCGTTCACGCTAAGCCTAGGGACGAACCTGAGCGAAACGAGGGTGAGTATTTAATAGAATACGAAGTTGATTCTGTAAATAGATGCAATTATAGATACAGAGGCTAGAGTAGAGATAGATAGAGTCTATCGGGAACGCATGATGAAAATTACACTGGACAAATCTGGATGAAATTCTCTCAATAATATCTCAATGAAGTATAAGCAGTTCTTCATATATAGTAAACAAACAGGCGTAAATATTTTTTAATACACATGAATTCACAATATTAGTATCACGGAAATTTATAGTAGCTAGAGTTTGAATTAAATTTTAAAATTGTTTTGGTCTCCCCATACACAGCGGTAGTATACGAAGGCATAAATGAAACTAAGTAACAGTATGATTTAGGGCAGACAGTGTGAACCGTTGTGGAACGTTTTATACGCGGCCATGTCAAGAACATGCTCTGGCAGCGTGCCATCTTAGGAATTTTAATATTTGAACTGAAATTTTATTACATAATTTTACTGTTTATGCTTTATTATATACATATTATATTTACAAGATTTCTATAAGAAACTTACATAAGTAATAAGGCTTTTTAGCATCCGGCAATCCAGCCGGTCGCTAGCACAAAGAGCCCACAGGCCCACTTCGGTAGGCGGTGCGGGTTGCTTCAGGTACTTCTGAGGTAGCAGAATGAATTGTCGAGCAAACCCTGGCTGTATGGTCTACTTCGCAGATCTGTCGTTGGGGCGTGGTGGCTGAATGTGCCAGCGATCCTGCGATGCCTCATTAAGACAGGAGAGGCTTACTTGGGTTTAAGTAGGTAGTACTGGCTTTTCTCTGTCTGATACCACATAACCTGTAATCTACAGGTGGTATGCATGTCTCGACTTAAAAAAAGTTAATTAAATAAATAGGTTGGGACATAATTATACATAGCACCATCTAGTTCCGTGGTAAGCAACGAGGCTTGTGATACCTGATAGGAAAGTTTTTTAATTCACTCTTTTACTGAATTATTTCAATATTTGTTGAGCTGCGTTGAACTGACCTATTGATAGAGTCAGCGGTGGATAGTGAAAATATTCACCCTCGTAGCATAGAAGCCTACTCGTATTCCATTATATTTGAATTACTTTTGCAATTATAGTTCAATGTTATTATTGTATTCAATCGGCATTTACTTTTACTGCTCAGTGAATTTTATTGTTATATTTTTAAAATATACGACAGTAGGCATTTTCTATCGAAGCCCTAAAAAATGAATGCTGCTAAAACCAAAGCAATCCTTATCTCAAAATTCCACGTAATAAAGCAAATAGCGACACGAAATAGCTGCTGTTAGACTTTATGTTATTCGATTTATGTTTGAAATATCGATTTAGTTGGTTTATGATAAACTAGCTCCCCTAAGGGATGCTGTAAAGATGAGTATAGATTTTTCAGAAAAGAAATAATTTACCGCAGTAAAAAGTATCCTGTATATTGACCAGGATAGGTATCCTGATATCACGAAAATTTTTATAACAATGATGATAGATGATAACCTAGCCTACTAGCCTAAAATACCTTCGGTCACAAAGAAACAGACAGACAGAAAAAAAATTGTAAAAGCTATAGACTCAGCCTCTGTATTGATAATAATATAATAATTTTCAATAAGATATTCCAAAAATATTTAATGTACAGATTCGGCTAATGTAGAATTTTATTATAATATGTAGAGATAATTAATAAATATTATACTTAACGAGATAATACTAGGAGCAAACCTCCCACTTCGTGTTCTTATCCATTCGATGTTCAAGATGCCACGTATCTTTAAGACCTACATCTAAGCACTAAATCCCGAGAACATTATTATCTGCAGCGCAAAGATAATTAGCAACTGGCTCTTGGTCAATGATTTTGCTTTAACAACTTTTTAAATAAAACAATATTTTTTTATATATTTTCGCGGATTCGATTTTTAGTTCCTAAATTTCATTTTTTGCAACTCTTATGCTAACGAGTAAATAAAGTATTCATTGGGATCTTTATAGGAAAATTATTAACATTATTAACTAGATTAATTAAATTAATTACTTGCTAGCTAAATCTAGGTTTCTCTCTTCTCACATATCAAGTTAGGTATTAATTATAAATTATAATTATTATATTGAAAGCAACTTTCAGTATTTAAATTACACTAGTGCAGTAACCCGGCTTCGCTCGCCTTTCTAGGTACTTCACAGTAGCCTAGGTATGATCTAGATTATAGACTAACAATCTGACTGTATGTATTAAAATTAATAAATATTTTAGGCAAAAGACATAACGTATGCCGTTCAAAAGAGAAAACACGCGAGTATTTCGCAATTTCAAACAAAACGCTCTAAAAGCCGAAGGGAGAAGTTTATCTTGCTCACATTGTTGTTTTTTTAACAAAGAGCCTAATAACAATTCTTTAATGTAACGAAGTGCTAACAACGATATTGGAAATGTAATCATTTCGCAGTTCAATTTGGCTGTGAATGGTTTTTGCAAGAGTATTTTTGTTACTACGTAATGTTATGCTTTTGACTACTTCATTGGTTTAGTGGCTAGCATGTAAGGGTATAGAACTGATTAGACTATCTGGGGTTCGATTACTAGGTGTAAAAATAATGTATGAATAGTTAAGAAGCAATCATTATGGTTTTTATTTCTATGTGAAGAAAAGTCTGTTTAATATTATTTAAAGCTTACTTACGGTTAACTTCATTGAGTCTCCACTCAAGACGAATAAAATATTACCTGAAACAAATTCCCATATTAACTATAACAGTATTAGTATTTGTGTAACTACCTCAGTGATTTAGTGTCTTAAATGTAGAGCTATTGAGTCTTTTTGCATAGAAATTCTTAGTTATTGCCTGGAGTTGAAAACTTGGTAGAGAAGAGCAAGAAAAAGACGTCCTGCGCCTGATCTGTCATTTGTCGTCTTGATGGAGTATGAAGGTGACAAGAGTATAGTGAGTGTACTTGTGTTTGCTCGTGCAGATGAGATCTAGCAGGGAGGTAGTTGAACGGATTTTGCGACAGGGCCGGATTAAAGAGTATGAAAATCCTTCATTTTTCGAACTACAAACTTTAAAATTGGCAGGGTGCACTTAGTCATATAATAAAATCAATTTCTCTGCATTTTTTCGAGAAGTTAGTGCCAGATTGTATGAAGTGAGATCACTACCTTCTATTATTAAAGCAAGACTAACGCCTGCACGGCACTTAATGAACCATTAAGTCGTTCTTCAATATGGAGATTCTCGACTCAACTCGATTTATTATTTTATTCTCACGACCCTGCAAAAGGATGAAAATAAGATGATAACTTAAACTTAATATTAACTTTTCTAACATTTGAAACTAAATTTATGACTTGCTCTATCTCAGCTGTCAAAGGCACAGCAGTATAAATAAGGAGATCCACATAATCATATAATGTCATATATCAAAAGTTAAATCTCGTTTCTACGATATACTTATGAAATATCTAGGTATCGTATTATGTAAGAAATGAAATTTTCGAAATGTACGCGCAACTAAAGAATTTCGATCGTGTTGCTCAATTATATATTTTTTTGTATAAAGCTCTGATACATATTTTATTTATTCCTAATGATTTTTGTTTGATTTTATATAGGTATATCTGTATAAGTTTTAGCTATAGTTAGTTTCAGACAGTAGCTTTAGCAGATAGCGCAATTTTCTAGTCCTAAAATTTTTTTTTAATTTTCCACCAAAAGGTCTTCAGGAAAACAACATCTGACAATGGTCTTAAGGCTAAGGCTGCGGCTGCAGATCCGGTGGTTCGGAGTTCAAGTACCTACCAGGTAAAGGCAAGTTAATATATTGTGTTTTTGCCTTACAAGAAAAGTAAAATTTTAATAGTTCTTATATCTCTTTGTTTTTTCTGGCTAATATGCGGAATGGATGTACTGAGTTTGATGGAACTTTGACTACCAGATAGCTCAGAAGCAAAAAATCAAGAAATTATGAACAAAATCCGCGTACCTAGAACTAAAGAGAGCGAAGCGAGGGTTAATCGCTGGTTAGAAAACTCAATTAATTTCCTAAGCCATCATTTTTATAATTTTATAATCAGTTTAATCCTATTAAAACAAAAAAAGGGGCACTAACTTGTTATAAAAGTAAAAAATGTCTAAAAATATTTTAATGCTTTTAAAAAGATAACAGTGATTAGCGTGCAACGAAGCGTTAAAGCCAGTACGACACCCCTTACACGTTCACTTTCCCGCTGTCGTACTTTTTACACGCGTAAGATAAAATGCTGAGATTTTTCAGCAAAGTGTACATTTTATATAAGTATACTGCATGAATGTTTATTTTGTGAGCTCTACTGGAGGATGTAATGGAACTACTGAGTCTGATTCGATAAAATTTTCATAAACTGATAGATATATTTTACATTATATTTGAGGGATCGCTAACGAATGTATTTGGTAATGTGGTATTTAATTTTGAAAATGCGTATTTTGAGGTCATGGGTTTGATTTTCATACGGTACGTTGATTTAACTTGGTTCAAACCTTAGTTCAAATATTAAAGTAAAAGCTTATATATTTAAAGTGGAAATTCACTAAAAGAAATGGAGAATCTAAAAAGTTTTGTCATTTTTTGTGAAATTATTTCAAATATTACCTAAAGCTGTTTTGAATTTCGGCTTAAAGTTTCAGGCAGTGGTAACATTTCAAGCAAGGCCACACGCTGGCTTGGGAAAAACGATCGTAAGTAAATCAGCATATCTCAGAGGATCCAACAAGTTTTGATAAGACATGTGAACATTATAAATGAAGCTATCTTTTTGGATTTTGTTGCGGATTTATTTTGATTTTTGGTTCCCGACGTTACGAACGCTTTACATCAATCAAGGTCACGGAAGAACCAAAATAAATCTGCGTGAAAAACCAAAAAAAAATAGTTTCATTTATAATGTCGAATATTCGCGTAAATTTAAGAAAGTATTAAGACATGTGAAGTCCGCCAACCCGCACTAAGCCAGCGTGGTGGATAATGCCTTGATCCCCCTCGTATTTAAGGAAGGTCCGCGCCCAGAAGCGGGACATTTTAAAGGTTTGAATACAAGACTGTTATTTTTTTATTCTTTCATATTATGATTTAGTTTTTCTTAAAAGAAGTTGTTTTGTTTTGCCCATATATTAATATATTAATTTTTCGGAAGAAAAGTCAAAGCAAGTCACTAGTATACATTTAAGATGAAAATAAGACAGCAGCACAAATTAATAGGTTTCGTATTTGACGAAGGGAGGGTCACATAAGTCATCCACTTATCTGGCATTAGAGTTGGTAAAGCCTTAGTTACGATTTATAGATGCGCGCAGCTTCCTTAGATATTTATCTAATAGGCCCATTTCTTTACTCTACGAAGAAAATGTGAGATTATACTATCGTATCAGCTAATATTGACTGTTTTTATTTACCTACATAGTTACCTTCTTAAAATAAGGGTTCTGACAGACAGACAGACGTAAATAATCTTAGAAACTACTTTAACGATTTGGATTAAAAGATATTGATATGGAATTGCTTTTCAAGAAGGTATATTTATATAGTTAAGTAATTATTCTTATCTTTTTCGAAGAAACATAAAAATCTTAGTAAAGCTCGGTTCCCCAAATAATAGTAATCATTTGATAATCACTACATATTATAAAACAAAGTCCTCCCCCGCGTCTGTCTGTCTGTTTGCAATAAACTCAAAAACTACTGCACTGATTTTCATGATGTTTTCACCAATGGATAGAGTTGTTCTCGGGGAAGGTTTTAGTATAATATAATTTGTCAAGGTTTTGTATACATTTACTAGCGGAACCCGCGGCTCCGCTCGTGCTAAATCAATATTATAAAGGTATATTCTTAAAAAAAGAAGAGGTAGTTTCGAAGTAACGATATACATGATACATACTGTATAGGAGTACATACATACATTATTCAGTTGTTAGCTATTTTTAGCTTTTTTTAACAAAAAATCAAAAACTCACTTCCAAACTAAACAAATGTAAACTAAAAAGTAGAAAATAATACTTTTAAGGACTTAGTTTATTTTGAAGTCGGCGCCAGGCAGGGCATACAGGTTTATCTTGCCTTTGCAATGGACTTTCGAACGGTATTTTGATTATGCTTAGAATTAAATAGATTAATCGAATATTTATCAATTTAAAGTTATTTTGCTTTAGCTGGCGTTGTCGAAAGTTCTGAGCTAACAAACATAAAAAAAATACAGACGAATTGAGAACCTCCTCCTTTTTGGAAGTCGGTTGAAAAGTTAATTTTACTTTACACTTTATTAAATTATACAAACATTTGAATATCTTAAACTTGGTACTTCTTGTTTAAGCATTAACTCAGTTCCTGCACAAGTTTATTATTAGTATTGCTATTATTAGTCCAAAACTAAGTCAGCTAAGTAAGCGTCCATACCAATATTGTAAATGAGAGTTTAATTACTGTCTGTTTGATGTATTTTCATGTCTAAACCGCTAAATAGATTTCGATACAACCGATTTCGATAAAATTATTAAAAGGAGAAGCAGGTACCTTTCATCCCCGCCTGCTTGAAATATAAACGACTAGTGATTCACCCTCACTGTGCTCGGGACGATTCCTTAGATACGGTTTAACTGTTACTGTACATTTCTCAGAAATAAGATATTATCTGCGGTAAAAATCCTATCCTTAAAAAAAATATAAAATGTGTCTTTGGTTTTCTCGTGACGTGGTAACAGACAGGCAAACAGTCAGACTAAAATTCTAAAACCTGCAGATTCGGACTCTGTACCATTAATAATGTCTATTTCAATAAAATATAAAAGAAACATTTAACAGATTGGACAAAGTTAGAATTTTATTATATTATGTATAGAAGTCATGATTGTTGTTCGTCTAATAAAATTATTGTTAAATTTTTTAAAATTAAATGTAATGCAGTTAATGCAGAATGGCAGATTGGATATACCTTTGGTAGTAATTTTAGATCCGAAGTGTGAAAGAACATTGTACAAGATAGTTAATATGTAAGGAATGAAGAAAACTAACTAATTCGTTAGTTAACTAACTTGCACAAATTAATATCTAGCGAAAATTTTGTTTCAAAGAAATCGGTTTAGGTTATAATATAAATAAATACACATCTTCCATATAACAAGCCCTTATTAATTAATGTAATATTTAATATAACTTGATTAGATATAAAATTAATACACTGGAAAAACCTGAATGTAAGTCGAGAAATTACATTACAAAAATCACATTTTGTGACAAACAATATTAAACAAAATGTAATTTACTTACTTAAAGACAAGCTGTGTAAATAAGAATGTAAGCAAAATGAGATTTATAAGCCCTGTCTTTAGCTTTGAGAAACGAAATATTTGTCTTTGAAATTTGAGTCTAAATTAAATTCTGTGGTTCTTTAGATAACCATAATAATAAAGATGTTATTATCAACTTGATGTAAAAATATGTAAAGAAGAGAGTATCTGTGGTTAGTCTCAATTTGTACTTTGTAGAGAACTTACTGTGTCAGCGGTCGCAAGTTCGAGTCCCGCTGGGGGCATTTATTTGTGTTAACGAATGTTTGTACTCGTCATAGGTTTTTAAAATTAAATTTATATATGTGTAGTTTATCAACTACATATCTGGTATCCATAATCCACAATCCTGAAACTATACGGTGCTCCGTAATCATACTAATTATGTTCTCTGACCGACTGCGGCTATGGCGGCCAATCTCACTGAGACTAGCAAACTACGCAGGAGGTATTATAGGGCATGAGTGTACGCGCAGACACAAGTGCACTCTCTGTTCCTATCACTCTCATACTCCGGTGGGACGACACAATACACGACCAGTGAGAGCTAAGGCGCAGGACCGACGGCTTTACGTGCTCTCCGAGGCACAGGGGTGACACACCACCAACTTCCCAACTCCGGACTTACTAAACGGAAAGACTCAATAATTAAACTTCGCCCAGCCCGGGACACCACCGAGGCAATAAATATCACAACATATTTATAATATTAATTTTATAAATTATCGAATATAAGTATCGTGCGTGGTCTCTTTTACAAAATTTAACAAAAAAATTTTGAAGTTATACTTCTTTTAGCGTGTTAGGAAAAAATGATGAGAGTAAATTTTTACGATGCGCGCGCACACCGTCACGAAAAACCGACACCCTGAAGCTAGCTATAGACTATAGTCAACATTTTAGTTTTTTCTACAAACGTATAGTAGAATAAGGCGAAAGATAAAATTTTTGAAAAGATTTTTATCTTGTTACGCCAAAGAAGTTTAACTTCTATAGCGTGTACATAAGTACACACATACTTTTATTTGGTTTTATTCTATATAGATAAAAAAATTATTGATATAAGAATGAACAAAATAGTAGGTTTATCATATAAGTAAGCGGGAAGACAATCTACATATGAATAATTTGATTAGTCAAAGTTACTCGTACTCGTATCTCAGTCGCAGGTGTGAAAACAGCCACCTTTCATAAAATTTGAATTAATGTACGTAATACATAATATCATATTCAAACTTAGCATATTATGTACTTTATCATGTAACTTTGTTCAAACGCTTTCGACTTGTTTTCGAGTATTTGTTATTTTGAGATTTTCGCACAAATGGAATGAAGGTATATTTTTATACGTACGTGTAACAAAATTGCGCTAGATTCTCAGTAGATCTATAAGTTTGATTTGAAAAATATACCTTTAAATACACGCATATTATGAATATAAGCACGCATGGTAGGAGAATAAAAAATCGTGTTCATCACACAAATTAATGTATCTAGCGGGACTCGAATCCGCGATCGCTGGCATAGGAAATCTGGTCACAAACTAAGCCAGACGCGTTTGCAAATTATTTTCTTAAAATAGAAAAAGTAAATTCCATTCTCTCAACTCAATTAGTGTTTCAAAGTAATTCCCATTTAATACTAGACTTAAAAAGTAAAGATAAAAAACATAATAATATTATGAAATCCGTCGAGACTGGAGTGTAATTGGAAAAACACGAAACAACAAGTGGAAAAAGTGAAAAGTATATTTTTATTTCCAAGTCACACTGTGATTCTATTAAACGTAAAAGAAGCACCTTTTATATGGTACGAGCTTATTCCAGCTTAGACGCGTATTTGGTTTTACGATTTCAGTACTAAGTAGGTAAATTTTAAGTTGTAACTAAACTTGACATGGTGCGGGACTCAAACTCAGGACCTCCGGATGTGCAGCCATACATGCTAACCAATACTCCGACAAAGCACATGTCCCACTGCTGGGCACGATAATACTCCTCCCTCTAATACAGGGAGTATTTAAAGTAATAATATGAAACAAAACAAATCCAGTATAACAAATATGTTAATATATATACTAAAAAAATATAAAGTTTAAGGTTGCTACAGAACCCTCGAAATGCAAATCAGACTCTCTCTTTTTTTCTCAGCGATAATAATAAAAAACTTTTAAGTTTAAGTTATATAGTTATCTGCTCACTTTCACTCAACGGAATAGAATTGCAAAACAAAGTTTTTCGCAAAGAAATAAAAAAACACGTAGTAAATGGCACGTCTGTCTCATCATTGCGAATTGAGCATTTTCGCAAACTTTGCCATTTGTCTTGAAAATACGTACGTGGGAGAAATTCTTGATGACACATAAAATATTTAATTTTCTTAGAATTATGTTTTACTTCAATGAAAATTTCTTATTTATGTTTTGTTCTGAATCGTACGCTAATATTTTATTGCCCCTATACAAAATTTTATATTATTTCGTATTATAGCACGAAAGTCTATTAATATTATAAAACAAAGTCCTCCGCCGCGTCTGTCTGTCTGTCTGTCTGTTCGCGATAAACTCAAAATCTACTGCACCAATTTTCATGCAGTTTTCACCGATGGATAGAATGGTTCTCCAGGAAGGTTTTAATTTATAATTTGTAAAGTTTTTGTATAAAATGGCTAAACTTTAATGATATCTGTTGGAGGTGTCGGAAAAATATAAGCCGTCTGGGAGCTTTCAACGAAAACGCTGACTAAACCTTTTGAGATATAACTAAATGATGTATGGTGGAATTGTGTATCTTACATAGGTCTACAAAAAAGTCCACGATGGCATATGTCTATCTCTTAAGGATAACATACTATATCGAAAAAAGTTAGGAAATTTTATAACAACATTATACAATTAACGGCGTTTGACGTATCATGTTATGACCGTTGCCATGGTGCGTGCAATGGTAATTCATATTATAATCAAGTCAAATATATACCGGGCGGTGCAAAGTAAATATATATACAACACGTATCTAGGGACGAACCCGAGCGAAGCGTGAGTGAGTCGCTAGTTATAAATATACTTATAATATGTATAAAGCAATAATAAAATAATAGTGGTAGTCCAGCGGTAACGCGCTCGCTTTGATAAAAGTGATATGGGTTCCAATCCGGGACCCGCACCTCTGATATTTTCGTGTGCGAATCATTTCTAACATGATTACCTCTTGTCTTACAGTGAAGGGACCTGCATGTCTGAGAGAACCTAGCAAGTTTTCGAAAGATATTATGTGAAGTCGTTTTGAGCTAGCTGAAACTACTAGACGGACAATTGTTTATATAGTTAACTGTAAAAGCTTCTTTAAAAGCTTTTAGGACCTTTTGTCAGTGCGATAGTTAATCAGGATTTGGCATATCTCGTTTAATATGCGCTATATTTCATAGACCATAGTAGTTTCATAGTATTATATAACAGGAAAATGGTTTCTAATGCCTTATATATAATGTCTTTTGTTCTTTATTTGCATATAATGTGAATCTGGAGAGGCTCAATTATACTTATCTCTATTAATCTCACCCTAATCCTATGGACCTTTGCCGATGGACCAATCTTGTTGTGAGCTTTCTTAATTCCCACAAGTCTTCAATAAAAATGGTTATTGTGGGATAATCATACTATTTACAAAGCCTATGAAACATATAGTCGGCCAACGGACGTGACAGCCCAAGCTGCCATACACTAATGTCCCAAGCGAGTGTATGGCAGCTTGGGCTGGCTTTTACGTCCGTTGGCCGACAATATTATGTTTCATATGCTTTGCTATTTAAATATTTTGACGACACGTTTGGCTCAGCTATCACTACAGTGACCAGACTTGCTGTGCCAGCGGTCGCGGTTTCGAGTCCTGATAGGGGAATTTATTTGTTGCGCATAATATTTGTACTTATAATATGTATGTAACTAAAGTTGTATATTCGTATGTGTAGTGTATCAACTATCTGATATTCGTAACACAAGCCTTGTGGCTTACCATGGAACTAGATGTCGCTGTATGTAATTAGTACCCTACGTATTATATTTTACATAACATGGGTCACACTGGTTTTTTGGTTTCTGAGCCCGAAATAAAGGTCTTGGTTTCGGGCTAAGTAGAAGTAAGAAGTTATTAGAATTTAAAGAAATCCTTCGTCAAAACTAAGCCAACCAAATGCCACATTCCCAACTTACTGGGGGTTACAATGGTGTTCCACCATTAGTAATGGTCCCTTCAGTCTTAGGGTCTTACGTATTAGTAGGTACTTGTATATTGTATAAAGCAATATCTCCTACGTAGTAAATTAGTCGCGCCTGAAATCGGTCTAAAAGATATTATATAACGCAGGGCGTTTGAAGGGCAAAGTCGCGTGTTCACAAATAAATTTAAAACTGTGAATGTGTTGATACTTATTCTAGTTTATTAATTTTAACATTACATATTGAGAAATATTTAACCGTATGCTATTAAGAGACAAAGGAAACACAAGTACTTCGTTGACCGTTTATTGCAGACTCATCGTCCCACTATTTATACATATGGTGATAAGGTAGAAACCTTCATACATTACACATATTATAAAAGAAAGTCCTCCGACGCGTCTGTCTGTCTGTTCGCGATAAACTAAATAAAACTGCACCGATTTTCGTGCTCTTTTAATCAATAGATTGAGTGGTTCTCGAGGAAGGTTATAACTAGCGGAACCCATGGCTTCGTTCACGCTAAATCCAGGGTCGAATCCGAATGAAGCGAGGGTTAGTCCGCTAGTACATAATAATCTTAAATCTCGCGCGATTTAGGCAGTTCTAACAAGATATTATAATTTTTTAACGGAATTTTCCTTAATAATTTTTTTAATGGAATTTTTCTTTACTATTATAACTAGTCTATAAACTTAAGAACATCGGTATATTTCTTCATTTTTAGAAGGATAATGATAAGAAAAAATATCTAAGATTATTTTTTAAGGGATGGGAAGGGATTGTAAAGAATGGGAAATAGTGTTTATAGGATTTCAAGAAAAGGGTCGCAGCCAGAGCATACAATATCTTATTTTGCAATAGATTATGCAGGCAGTGGTAGCCCAGCGGTAACTAGCTTGTATGTAGGTATAATCGAATGATGCGGGTTCAAATCCGGGTCTCGCACCTCTGATATTTTCTTGTGCGAAGCATTTCTATCATGATTACCACTTGTCTTACGGTGAAGGAAAACATCGTGAGGAAACCTGCATGTCTGAGAAAACCTAGCAAGTTTTCGAAAGCCATGTGAAGTTCGCCAACACGCACTAGGCCAGCGCGGTGGACTATGGCCTAATCCCCCTCGTACTGAGGCCCGTGCCCAGCAGTGGGACATTAAAAAAGGCTGATGACAATAGATTATTCCTATATAAACATTATATCTACTTATTGTGAATATCTTAAATTAAAAACTAAATAAAACTACCTTACACACAACATATGTAACAAATATAAAAATTAAATCGTATGTCGAAATAACAGCTTTTTGCTTATTGCGTATAAAAGTATATACACTACTTTAACTAAAAAGACATTATAATTTTTTATCTGTCTGTTTTTCCCAGATTATCTCCGAAATGGCTGGAACGATTTTGCCTTGTTTTTTATTAGCATATAGCTGATGTTACATGGAGTAATGTAATATACTTTTACTTTAACATGTATACATTTAACTTTAACATTTAATACTTTTTTCAATTTTAAACAAGTGAGGGCGAAGCGAGGTTAAATCGCTAGTTATATAATAATTAGATTCTATCACACCCATGTAGACCTTATTAATTGCTCTCATTTATAATTCGGATGTATACATCTGATATTAGCCCTAAGGGTTCTCCGTACCAAGTTATCTGCGACACGCATTTATTTTCGAATTATTTGCTTTTACTTTAGGCGTTTCAATTTCTTCAAAGATATAATCTATTAAATTCTAGTTATAAAGTAACTGTTTACTAGGTGTATTAAGATAGCAATGAAAGGTTAGCAGAATCGATTGAAACTTATATGGTATTTTGTAGCTAAATAGTTGCTAATTAGTTGCTAAAACCCCGATTTTGTTGCTTTAACCGATTTCGAAAAAAAAGAGTTACTGCTATCTTAACGTTAAGCTAGCAGTAAACTCACGAAATCAGCGATAATTAAACTAAATTAGTACATTAGAATTTGTTGCTAATTTGTTGCTGGAAAATAGTGAAAGAAAATTTGGAAAAACTCTAGAATTGGTTAGTCCTGTAGACCTGTAGCTGTATCCATGCTATCTTAACATGCAGTTTTCTAAACAACGAGAAGGCGTGGATTTTGTTGCTTATCGGAAATAACATGAGCATGCCCTAGAGAGTCAGCAACAAAATAAACACTAAAAATCCGCTACACCTGGAGACCTGTAGCCAAGTTCATATAACCTTAACATGCGGTTTTTTACGAAATCGATGACATGGATTTTGTTGCTGATCGGAAATGACATGAGCACACCCCAGAGAGTCAGCAACAAAATAAAAAATAAAAATCTGCTGCACCTGGAAACCTGTAGGTAAGTTCATGCTATCTTAACATGCGGATTTTCACGAAGTCGATAGTATGGATTTTGTTGCTGATCGGAAATAACATGAGCACACCCCAGAGAGCCAGCAACAAAACAAAAAATAAAAATCTGCTGCACCTGGAGACCTGTAGACAATTTCATGCTACCTTAACATGCGGTTTCTTACGAAATCGATGACATGGATTTTGTTGCTGATCGGAAATGACATGAACACACCTCAAAGAACCAGCAACAAAATAAAAAATAAAAATCTGCTACACCTGGAGACCTGTAGACTAATTCATGCTACCTTAACATGCGGTTTCTTACGAAATCGATGACATGGATTTTGTTGCTGATCGGAAATGACATGAGCACACCCCAGAGAGCCAGCAACAAAATAAAAAATAAAAATCTGCTACACCTGGAGACCTGTAGACTAATTCATGTTACCTTAACATGCGGTTTCTTACGAAATCGATGACATGGATTTTGTTGCTGATCGAAAATGACATGAGCACACCTCACAGAGCCAGGAACAAAATAAAAAATTAAATTCTGCTGCACCTGGAGACCTGTAGCCATGTACAAGGTACATGCTATTTTAGTGTGAAGTTTTCTTAACAATACGATAGCAAGGATTTTGTTGCTGATCGGAAATGACATGGGCACACCTCAAAGAACCAGCAACAAAACAAAAAATAAAAATCTGCTGCACCTGGAGACCTGTAGCCATGTACAAATTACTTGTTATTTTAGTGTGAAGTTTACTTAACAATACGATAGCATGGATTTTGTTGCTGATCGGAAATGACATTAGCACAACTCAGAGAGCCAGGAACAAAATAAAAAATAAAAATCTACTGCACCTGGAGACCTGTAGCCATGTACAAAGTACATGTTATTTTAGTGTGAAGTTTACTTAACAATACGATAGCATGGATTTTGTTGCTGATCGGAAATGACATTAGCACAACCGAGAGAGCCTGATTTTAGAGATAGCATGTATTTTGTACATAGCTACAGGTCTCCAGGTGCAGCAGATTTTTATTTTTTATTTTGTTGCTGGTTCTTTGAGGTGTTCTCATGTCATTTCCGATCAGCAACAAAATCCTTGCTATCGTATTGTTAAGTAAACTTTACACTAAAATAACATGTACTTTGTACATGGCTACAGGTCTCCAGGTGCAGCAGAATTTAATTTTTTATTTTGTTGCTGGCTCTTTGAGGTGTGCTCATGTCACTTCCGATCAGCAACAAAATCCTTGCTATCGTATTGTTAAGAAAACTTCACACTAAAATAGCATGTACCTTGTACATGGCTACAGGTCTCCAGGTGCAGTAGATTTTTATTTTTTATTTTGTTCCTGGCTCTCTGAGTTGTGCTAATGTCATTTCCGATCAGCAACAAAATCCATGCTATCGTATTGTTAAGTAAACTTCACACTAAAATAACAAGTAATTTGTACATGGCTACAGGTCTCCAGGTGCAGCAGATTTTTATTTTTTGTTTTGTTGCTGGTTCTTTGAGGTGTGCCCATGTCATTTCCGATCAGCAACAAAATCCTTGCTATCGTATTGTTAAGAAAACTTCACACTAAAATAGCATGTACCTTGTACATGGCTACAGGTCTCCAGGTGCAGCAGAATTTAATTTTTTATTTTGTTCCTGGCTCTGTGAGGTGTGCTCATGTCATTTTCGATCAGCAACAAAATCCATGTCATCGATTTCGTAAGAAACCGCATGTTAAGGTAGCATGAATTAGTGTACAGGTCTCCAGGTGTAGCAGATTTTTATTTTTTATTTTGTTGCTGGTTCTTTGAGGTGTGCTCATGTCATTTCCGAACAGCAACAAAATCCATGTCATCGATTTCGTAAGGAACCGCATGTTAAGGTAACATGAATTAGTCTACAGGTCTCCAGGTGTAGCAGATTTTTATTTTTTATTTTGTTGCTGGCTCTCTGGGGTGTGCTCATGTCATTTCCGATCAGCAACAAAATCCATGTCATCGATTTCGTAAGAAACCGCATGTTAAGGTAGCATGAATTAGTCTACAGGTCTCCAGGTGTAGCAGATTTTTATTTTTTATTTTGTTGCTGGTTCTTTGAGGTGTGTTCATGTCATTTCCGATCAGCAACAAAATCCATGTCATCGATTTCGTAAGAAACCGCATGTTAAGGTAGCATGAAATTGTCTACAGGTCTCCAGGTGCAGCAGATTTTTATTTTTTGTTTTGTTGCTGGCTCTCTGGGGTGTGCTCATGTTATTTCCGATCAGCAACAAAATCCATACTATCGACTTCGTGAAAATCCGCATGTTAAGATAGCATGAACTTACCTACAGGTTTCCAGGTGCAGCAGATTTTTATTTTTTATTTTGTTGCTGACTCTCTGGGGTGTGCTCATGTCATTTCCGATCAGCAACAAAATCCATGTCATCGATTTCGTAAAAAACCGCATGTTAAGGTTATATGAACTTGGCTACAGGTCTCCAGGTGTAGCGGATTTTTAGTGTTTATTTTGTTGCTGACTCTCTAGGGCATGCTCATGTTATTTCCGATAAGCAACAAAATCCACGCCTTCTCGTTGTTTAGAAAACTGCATGTTAAGATAGCATGGATACAGCTACAGGTCTACAGGACTAACCAATTCTAGAGTTTTTCCAAATTTTCTTTCACTATTTTCCAGCAACAAATTAGCAACAAATTCTAATGTACTAATTTAGTTTAATTATCGCTGATTTCGTGAGTTTACTGCTAGCTTAACGTTAAGATAGCAGTAACTCTTTTTTTTCGAAATCGGTTAAAGCAACAAAATCGGGGTTTTAGCAACTAATTAGCAACTATTTAGCTACAAAATACCATATAAGTTTCAATCGATTCTGCTAACCTTTCACTGCCATCTTAATACACCTCTGTTTACTGCTGTTATTTCAAATGTTTATATAATAAATAACAACATTATGGGGAATCAAGGAAAATTAATATTATATAAAAAATATATAACTGAGTGAAAGTTTGACCCGTATTTCTTATTTACTCGTACATAAATTCATACAAATCATATCCATAGACCAATTTTTATCTTTACTGCAACCGGATAAAAAACTCAACAGTTGAGTTTTTCGTTGGCTCTCCCCGTCTGAACTTTTACCAGGTATCTCTAATGGCATTTTTTTTTATAGGACAAAGGGGGCAAATGAGCAGGAGGCTCACCTGATGGTAAGTGATCACCGCCGCCCATGGGCATTTACAACACCACAGGGCTTGCAGATGCGTTGCCGGCCTTTCAGGAAAGGGAGGGAGGGAGGAGGGAGAAGGACGGGAGGAGGGATGGGGAGTGGGCCTCCCGGACTCTCACTCACCGGACGAAACGCGACAGCATAGCTGCCACTTCACGCCGGTCTTCTGTGAGATAGTGGTACTATACGGGGCGTGGCGGCCCATTCGGCTGCAACCCGAAGGTAACAAGCATGGCACTACCACTTGAATTGCATTATAGGACATAAATTTTAAACTTGAAAAATGAAAGGTAAAATTGAAAGTATAGGTACATATATTTTTAGTAAAATATTATTTGATTTCTAGCCATTTTATATTGTGGCTACTTTAAAGCAGTACTATAAAAAATATTTTATAGTACCAAGTATTACAACAAATATTTTATTACACCGATTTGAAACAACGTACAATGTAAATAATATAGAATAAAATAAATAATAAATAATGTTCCAAACATTATTACAACAACGCCATCTCGTGGTAAGCTACGAGGCTTGTGCTACGGATACCAGATAATTGATACACTTCACATATATAATTTTAAATATATACAATATACATATTAAAAATATAAACACTTATGACTGGAGCATAACATTCGTGCTTAAGAAATGAATGCCCGCAGCGGGACTCGAACCCGCGACCGCTGGCGCAGAAAGAATACCAACTCAATGGTATAAGACTAATTTTATAAAAATTATAGGCTACATAAATAAATCACAGCATTAATGGTAACTAAACTCAATATGAACGAACCGAAAATGTAATTTTGCGTAATGGAATTGCTTGTGTTGGAAATTATGATGCATTTCAGTAACTTTACACGTGAGAGATTAAATAATATAGTAATTTGTTTCCATTTCAAATAGTTTTTAAACTGATTTACAGTTACATACAAACACAGTAATAATAGTTTAGCGTGTGCGTGTGCGTGTGCGTGTGCGTGTGTGTGTGTGTGTGTGTGTATGTGCAAGATTAATATGTATGTCTGTCTGTAGCATCGTATCTCCCAAACGGATGAACCGGTTTTGATTTTGTTTTCTATTGTTTAAAAGGTGAATGAGTCTGCAGTGTTCTTAATTATGTTTGATTAAAGTCGGTCCAAGATGGCCGCCGCCACAAAATGGCGGATTTTTTCATAAATCCTTCAATATAGGTATTAAATGAAAGGAATTAACTAGTAGAATAGAATACACTATGACAAACTTGAGATCAAAGGTGGCCGCCACCAAAAATGACGATTTTCACGAACTTTTTTTCACTTTTTTAATTCGACGAATTTTTTTTCACATTCCCTCAATATGAGTACCAAATAAAAGAGCTTAACTAGAAGAATACTATTTCTATTATTTTATGTCGGTTCTTTTTTTAATTTTCAAATTTATATATCAAAATTAGCCAAAAACTGTTTTAAAAAATTATTTTCATATATTTTTTGAGCATGTATTTTTCCAATGAACTGGACGTACCAAAGCTAAGACATAATATAATAATACTTTTGACTGTCTAGTTATAAATATACTTATTTTACTTAATATACTTTTCATCCCATTTCAGTTCGAGTGGAAAACCGAGTGAACTGACTGATTAACCCTTGTCTAACGGTAAAGGAAAAGACACTATCAAGTTTTATAAAAAACGTGTGAATTCTGCCTATCTGCACTTTTATAGCATAATGGCTGATCACTTTTGTATTGAAGAGAGATTGTCCAGCAGTGGGACATTAAAAAAGGCTGTCATTCGTCGTCGATAGTAAATCGAAGCTACGACCACCGTAACAAAACGATATATAATATATATGTACGTAGCGATCTTAAGTAGTTTAACAGAGTAGTTAATATTATAATAGCTCAGTTATCAAATGACAAATATGTTTAATATCTAATCACGCCAACGTCAACTCATCAACCATTAACTGACGTGCAAATTACTCACGTATTATTAGCGTGCACTATATTGCTAATTAGAGCGCACGGCAGAGCAGTGCCAAGTTGCGTTAAATGGAATAGCTTTTCGTCAAATGCATAGGTTATACTTAGGGCGTAATGTCACTATTAGTATGCATTCTATTAGTTATTTTAAAAGAGTGTATTGTGTTCTATATGTATTTATAAGTACATATAAATAAAATTAAAAAGTCTGTTTTTAATTTCAAATTAACAGCTTTTCACTAAATGCATAATATGAAAGTCTATACGGCACTTACATTAAAAAAATCAATTTTAAAATTTTTATCTGTTTGTGTGTTCCGGCTAATCTCTAAAACGGCTGGACTGATTTTAACAGGACTTTCAGTCGCAGATGGCTTATGTCAAAAGGAGTAACTAAGGCTACTTTTATTTTATTAGAAAGTTATAAAAACCATTTAATTTAATACAACTTACGCCAAGCGAAGCGGGCCGAGTTTGCTAGTATATACTTATCTATCTATATACTATTATATTTTATAAAGCTGAAGAGTTTATTTGTAACATAACATAACAATAATCACGGCATGCAAGACGGGCGAACGGGCGAAAGAACTTGATTTCCAGCCTTTAGAACGTGAGAGAAGCCGCGGGAAAGGAAAGTGTATAATAATTGGGCTCTTTCTACATCCCACTGCTGGACTACTGTCAAGTGGTAATCATATAGACAAAGAAATATGCAATTGAAAACCCTAGAGGTATGATAATAGGTTTCATTCAAAAAATCGTTGTTGACAAAATATAAGAAACAACAAAAGTCTCAGTCCCAACTCGCAAAAAATCAAACACCAACAGTCGGCTTTCGGATGAATAAGATTTTTTTATTCATCCGATTAGCGGACGACTAGCAACAGCCAATACAAATACCAGCTTCAGATTCAAAGAATATATATGTAAAAAAAAATTGTATCCCATTCTGCGTGTAAATCTTTTTAGAGTCGGTAAACAAACTGACAGTAACGCGAGCTTGCAATGGTCGCTCTGTGTTTAACTTCCCAGTTGCATACGTAGTTAGGAGTTGTCAATGGGATGATTCAACAGCAGAGCTTATATTTGACTTTAAGCTTAATTTAAAGCCATTTGATTCATTAGACAACTAGCGACTCACCCTGGCTTTGCTTGCTTATTTTTGTTCGTTAGTAAGTACTGATTTCGTAGAGATGAAATACATTCCTGTGGTAAAAACTATCCTTTATGCCAGCTTGTTATCCAGCTTGTATCAAAATTTTACCAAAACCTGTCCTATGCTTTTCTTCATGCGTTCCCATACAGAAAGACAGACAGACAGGCAGTCAAAAATTATACAAAATATACGAGTAGATTCAGCCTCTGTAGCGATAATAATGACAATTTCAATAAGATATTGTAATAATATGCATTGAAGTAATATGTCGTTGAATATTTGCTTTGTGTGTTGTTGTTATGTTATTTTTTTTCTAATTTTACACTTTTAGAACAAATTGACGACTCATTTGGCTCAGTTGGTAGTGACCCTACTTTCAGCGCCAGCGGTCGCGGGTTCGAGTCCCGCTGGGGGCATTCATTTGCTAATCACGAATGTTTGTACTCCAGTCATGGGTGTTTATATTTATAGTATGTATGTATTTAAAATGTATATGTGTAGTATATCAACTATCTGGTATCCGCAACACAAGCACGTTACGTAGCTTACTGCGGAACTAGATGACGCTGTTGTAATAATGTCCTAACATATAAACATATAAATGTAGTTTTAATATTTCCGCTAAGGTATTGCTATGTCCTTCTGACTTGTTTTGGCCATAGCGACCAATCTCATTGAGATTATGCGCCAAGAGCTGAGAAGATATTATAGTGCATAAGTGCACTCTCTACTTCTATTACTCTCAAACTTTCAAGTTAATTTTATTAAAAGGCCGGTGCTTTATTTCCATTTGCCCTTCCAGACGTGGGGATAAACATAACCGCCAGGTTACTAACTCGTACCTGTTAAAAGTTGTTGAGTAAGAATCCCTTACCAATAAAAACTCATTAACTAAGCCGCAATATAATACATACAAAAGGCACACAGGATGGCACTAAGTCGCTAATAATATTTATAATATTATACCAGTGACTTGGCTTTTAGAATAACTTTCATTTAATATATTGTACGTTGATGTAACTATGCTAGATACGAGTACTTTTGCAGTTACTTTGTAACGAATTCTATTAACGTATATAATATAATATTGAATAGTGAGGGTTAAAATGGCACTTAAAAGTTTTATAAAGTGCATCGTGGTTTCCACGAGTACAAAATAAGTAGTAATGAAGTAGTAAAAGAAAGTAAATCGAAAAGTTATCCACTTTTTCTTTTAGTCTACGCTCCCTGAGTTCAAAGTAACGACTTGAACCAGTACTTATGACCTAGCCATCTAGATTTCTATAGTTCTTTTATTAAACCAGTTGTTGCAAAAACTTGTTTTTCACTTTTAGCAGCACTTTACGCAAATGTATAACATTTTTAAGTAACATTTTCAAATTTTTATATATTATTTAAATTCTGAAATATTGTATAATCATCAATATTAAATATGTATGTTAAAACCTGTTTTTAGAAAAATAAACGATAAAAGTTGAGACAAAAAACATTTTTCGATTTATTCCATATACCTATCCCCATTCTACATGACATTGGCGAAGTAATCTATGCCCAAAAGGTACGGCTTAAAGCTAAATAATTAAAAAATGAATAAAATTGAAATTTACAACAAATATTAATTCAAATTCAAACAAAACGATCAGGTTTTTGTTATATATCGCCACTTTTACATTTTGCAAAAGCTTTAAGAGGGAAAATTTAATCTCAAAATACAAAAGTAAAATATAATAAACTTTAGCAATTATCTCAATAGTTAAACTCGATTATTAATGTAACTGAATTTGTTTATTTTTAATGCTCAGTAGAAAATGCTCTTTTACATTTTAAATTGTAATTACCCTTATAACTTAATATAATATTTCAATATGTAATTGCTCAGACTTCATCTGCATTTTAATAACGTCGCTTTACCCGACGTTGACGCTAACAATTGCTACTAAACTGCTAATCAGATCAAAATATTCTTTATTCAAATAGACTTTTACAAGTTCTTTTGAATCGTCATTTTTACTATTTTACGTCATTAATTAAACTTTAAATTTTAAATTTCATGTCAGTCTGTGAGTCTGGGAGTAAATTACCACCGACTCGGAATGCTGATCTGCTGGGAAGAGCCGGCGAGAATCTCAACAGTTGCTCTTTTCAAAAAAATATTTGGTTACAATATTGCATTACAATATTTCTCTATTTATCCTATACTTGAGACACAACAAGACACTAATCCCACACATTTACATCTTCTGAGTATTCTGCTATAGTGTAATAAGCTTATTCTATCTTAATGTAAAGGCCCTTTGAAAATTTCATCAAAATCTCTCCAGCCCTTTTGGATTTCATAGATAATATATATTTAAACATTTTAATAATATAAAAAGTGCTTGTAATATTTGCAAACAGGGGTGCTGCTTGTGAACGACTTATAATATAACTCGTTTGGCTCAGTTGGTAGTGACCCTACTTTCTGCGCCAGCGGTAGCGGGTTCGAGTGCCGCTGGGGGCATTCATTTGCTAATCACGAATGTTTGTACTCCAGTCATGGGTGTTTATATTTGAAGGGTACAGGGGCAAAACAAGGAATGTCACAAAAAAAATGAAAAGTTGAAAAGTATGGGAACATTAAGATTTTGCCACGTATTATAGATTGCAATGTTAATTAAAAAAATAATAATTTTGTGACATTCCTTGTTTTGCCCCTGTACCCTTCATTTATAATATGTATGTATTTAAAATTTACATGTGTAGTATCAACTACCTGGTATCCGTAACACAAGCACGTTACGTAGCTTACCACGGAACTACATGGCGCTGTTGTAATAATGTCCCAACTATATTAATAATTGTAATAATTTGTGTGCGTGTTTGTTTTTACGTCTCACAATAAACGACTGATCGGATTTGGATTAAGTTTCAATATAAATCTATGTCCTAGAATAACACATAGACTACAGTCAAAGAGCTTCAGGTAACACCCGAGTGAAGTACTAGAAAACCACTATTCTCAAACTATAAACGGAAAAAAAACATGTCATACGTATATTTCTACATCTATGAGTTATTATAAAACTTCGAACTCTATTATATATAATATATTGGTCTAAAATATATTATATAGATAATTTTACAGCTCTAAGGCTACAATGTACGTACAGAATAAGACCACCTGTACGTGTTTCCATTTTCACGGGCAACTTAGTTTGTGCGAACTAACTTAATTATGATTCAGTAAGCAAATGGCGCAGATCGGTCCAGATTCTGTGAAACATAGTTTTAGATGAAATTGTTTGATGTATTGGCGTTAAACAATTTCTATTGACAATAGTTATTGCAGTAGCACTAGTATTCGCATTAATTTATAAATTATAGTCTTGAAATATGATTCTTAGTAGGGCATTCTGTTTTAAATAAAAAAAAAATATAGCACTTAAAAGTATCATTACATATTATTATAAAATGAAGTCCGACGACGAATCTGTCTGTCAGTTAAACGCGCGATAAACTCAAAACCTACGCAAAACCATTGTCAAGATCCGCATGGAAATCAATTTTCTAGAAGAACAAAATAATTCATCTATTTCCTCTAAAAAGATCTTCTTATTAAACAGTAGCAACGCTTTATGCACGTACTTACACATGCACCCAAGCGAAGCGAGCGTAGTTAAATATATTTAAATAGTTAAACTTGTTTTCTGACTAAATATACATTGTTGTGTAGGTCGTTATATTGCAAAAGCATGCTTTAGAATAGAAATTGAACACAAGAATAAAATAAACCTAAAATCGATGAAAATAAATACAATATTTTGTCGAATGTAATTAAAATTATTAAATTATCTTTGTTTATGTATATTTTAATAAATAACCCCGACATAAAATAATAAAAATAGTATTCTACTAGTCAAGCCCTTTCATTAATTGATATTGAGAGAGTTGTGAAAAAATATGTAATACTCCATCTTGTAGCGGCGGCCATCTTGCACCGATTTTCTTCAAACATAGCTAAGAACACTCCCAATGTTTATGTATATTTTAATAAATAACCCCCGACATAAAATAATAAAAATAGTATTCTACTAGTCAAGCCCTGTCATTAATTGATATTGAGGGAGTTGTGAAAAAATATGGAATACTCTTCAAACATAGCTAAGAACACTCCCAATTAATTCATCTTTCAAACAAAAAAAAAACAAAATCAAAATCGGTTCATCCGTTCGGACGCTATGTTGCCACAGACAGACAGACATACACACTCATACACGCGCACACATACACATACACGTCAAACTTATTATAGCACCCCGTCGTTTTTGCAAACAAAAACACCAATGTATCGAATTATCAATTGAAGTTTGAAATTAAGCGAAGTGGGAGAAGTAAATCAAAGACGTAGAAAACTAAAAGTGTAATGGAAAGTGGTGAAAAATACTGAGTGGCTGTGTTTAACCGATATTGCGCGTCCACTGCGAGTGTTATTTGAACTGCTATAAGTGACTTGTGCTTGTAAAAGCTTTAAAAAGTTCTCAAACCGTAGCTCGGAACAACACTATTAAATAAACTTAATCGAAAACGAAAAATATCTGAAAAAAAGCCCTCATCTAATATAAAAATTTTCGGGTAAGTTTTTTTATACGTGTCTCGTTTTACAATGACTTCATATTAGATTGGAAGAAATAGGAGAACATATGAATTTTAGGTTTTATCACATTAATAATTGGTAGTGTTCAGAGATTCGATTATCGGTTGATTTAAAAAGCTTCGCATACGATCTCTTACGAAATAGTTCCCAACCTTGTAACTAATTCATAAAAATAATATTATGAGTGCTACGAATGAGTCCACTTTATTTTACTTAATTAACTCGAAAGGCCTTCATTTTAGAAATATATAAACAAATTCGATTTAGAAGTTTGTAATTTGTATATGTACATCTATGAATATTTTTAAATTTATGTGTTGAGTGTTTGTTTGTTATACCATTAACTTAAAACTTATTTTACTTTACAAAAATCCAAATAAAGATGCAATAACTTAATTTGACTTAACCAAGACTTGAACCCAGTTCCCCCAGATCTGTACACAAATGCTACTAGACTAGAATCGTATACTAAACATAAAACCACATAATATCATTTAAAATAATCTCTTATTAAAATTCAGGAAGCTAAAAGCGGCAGTAGCAAGCAGTTTTGTTAATAACTGTTATAACCTATAAAGTTTATGGGCCATATATGGATATAAGGCTTACTATAAAAATGCACATTACAATATTATAAGGATAGCGTTTATTAAGTTAAGTCGTAGAATTTGCATTAAATATTCAATATGAGATCATATTTAAAGCATAATGACTTATACATATTATCTATGCATATATACATGTATGTATGTATGTATGTATGTATGTATGTATGTATGTATGTACGTATGTATGAATGTATGTAAGTATGTATGTATGTATGTATGTATGTATGTACGTATGTATGTATGTATGTATGTATGTATGTATGTATGTATGTATGTATGTATGTATATATGTATGTAATTATGTACTCGTATGCAGACATGTACAACGACCAACTGCTGGCAGCTAGGAATGAACTTGCAAGTGAGAATATCAGAGGTTTGAGATCCAGGTTTTGAACCCGCTTTCATGCCCTATCATTTTGCGTGCTACCACTAGGTGAATAAGTAGAAAAAGTAGTCAAAATCTACGAAGATGTAAAACATAAATATATTAATGAATTTGGGGAGTTTATGTAGTCGCTCGAGAATATTTACTTTTTTAATATATAAATTATGTATTACATGCCCCATTTGGTTGGCTAAAATGAAAAAAGTTTTAAAATATCTCCCCAAGTCAATACAATTTCGTGTTCGTATCGCAATTTTGTGATTTCCTCAATAACGTGGCTTAAGGCTTTGTTTTGTAAAGGTTTTTGTTAAAGGTTTTATCTTTATATGGAAAATATGAATACGTTTAGTTTATGATTACGATTATATTTTTCCTTTTACATAAAATACTAGCATTTGTCCACGGTTTTGCTCGTGCGATATACTGAACCCCTGTTACACGCCTTTATGGATAAATTTTCAAAAATATAATATCCGTAAGCTACACTACCGAATCATTTCAGTAGCTTAAATATGCGTTGACAGACGAGTTTTATTCTGTCTTTTATACGTACAGATTCAATTCTCAATTACTAAGCTTGTCTTCAGCCCTTTTAACGTCCCACTGCTGGGCACCGGCCTCCGCTAATTTCCGAAATAGCTGAACCGAAGCATCCGAACGAAGCCAGAATAAATCGCTAGTTTATACTGTATTTAAGTGATTTACATATGTATTGAGCGTCAATTTAATTGGCGTGTGTGTTGGTATCCCGTGGGATGCTGCCACAGGCGCAATTTGCGGTTGTGACGAGAAACCTCTTATAAAATTTATTGGGTTACATTATGTAGTATGTAATGGAGTACTCTTAGCTACCCTGCACCTAAATATTACACATATTTACGCGAAACAGATTGTGCGTTTTTTATTACTCGCTCTTATGCTTTGCTTCATTCTAATCTAACCTAATTATGTATGTATGAACATAATATCTTCTTTCCTGTTAACCTAAATTCATAGTTTTAATGTATAGTTTTAGTTGAAGCAATAATTCAACTAAATTTTTTTATCATACTTGTGTGCTTTTTGTTTTGGTTTTTGTTATTCACTTCTAATATTAATTTAGCATGTAATAAGATAATTTTGCAGGTAGTGATTACCTTTAAATGATTTCACATTAGCTGGGCATGTAATGTAATTATTTTAAGTTAAGTATGTGAATTATTAATGTAAAATCGCTGGTAAATCTAATAAATAAATACATTTCTAATATAGTAAATATCCATTAAAACGCACCAAGATAGTATGGCGAGTACAATTCGATCGGAGCGAGTGTCGCTAGTATACTAATAAAATATACAGGACAAATAATTTAATACTACGAAATATCTTTTTTCTGCTTTACAAACTATCTATATTATATTTGACGAAACGTTTGGCTCAGTTTGTAGTGACCGTACTTGCTGTGCCAACGATCGTGGATTCGAATCCCGCATTGATTTTTTGTTGAGCACGGGTATTTGTACTCCAGTCATGGGTGTTTATATTTATAGTATGTATTTATTTAAAATTTATATGTGTAGTATATCAACTATCTGGTATCCGTAACACAAGCCTCGCAGCTTCCATAGAACTGAAGCCGCTGTGTGTAATAATGTCCCAACATATTATTATTATTTATTTACATTATGATCTTTGACTACGTGTTCATTATATAGTAATCATTCCGTTTATAATCTTATCAATTATATTAAATTATTTACTTTCTTCTCTGTCACTTTCAACCAAATAGGCTACTTACTTAAAACTTTCCATATAATCTGTAAACCAATCTTATTCTACATCGTCTTTAATCCCAAGCGGCCTACATTATTTTCCGGAAAATCTGCTGTAGGCCCGTTAGAATTGGTCTGGCTGTATCTGAGATTAGTAATGACAATTATTTAATAGCCATTTTGAATTCATAAATTACCTCATACTTTTATTTGTCTTATTTTATAAGCTACTTATTTAAAAGATTACCACTAAATTATAAGAAAAGTAACTCTCTCCTCTCTCCACTCTCTCTCTAACACAATAACAATCAACCGACTTTAAACGAAGGAGATAATTGATTTAACTGCTTTTCCATTTTTTATATGACCACATAAATTCACGTAAATTTTAAATTATTGAAAATAAACACACATTTGTAAATATCCAAGTGAAATAATTTTATGTATTGGATAAAAAAATCGTCGTTTTTTTACTAATGTTTTTTTTATTTATTTACCCCCTTTTAACACTCTACAGCTGTATATCACAAAATCTAGTTAGATTTAATATCTCTGACATACAATCAAGTCCCATTACTTTACTTTATAATACGGTGAGTAGTAATCATATTTCACATGATTTGTACACGATGTTAGATGTGCTAGATCCGTGATTTGAATCTACTTTACTCGGTTATTCAAATAAGCAAGTAACCACTGAGCTACCAAGGGGTAAGTAATGGCTAAAAGTTATAAATAATTCTAACATATAAACTTTTTCTATTGGTATATTCCTATACCGCATCGATAAGTGAAATAACATAGTATTGTTTTTAGTTTGATATTTTTGTTACTGTTATTATTGTTACTGATTACTTTGCCAACTAATATAATAAGAATCAAAACCGAAAGTACTTTTACTTCATTTATTATTTGATAGTTAATATATAGATCGATCTATTAGTAAAGTTTTTTCCCTAGGCCACGATTAATCTACTGTTTTCCTTATAAGTTTTAACTCGATTGTGACGAAGTCCTACGAAGAGTTACATGTTTGATTATTTCTCCATATAAAAATATTACTAACAATTTCACGCAGTTTCGTTCACGTCGTTTAATTTGCGGAGTTACTTAACTATGGTAGGTTGTAGCGTGAAGCAATTGCATATAAGGATATATTACAATATGTATAATGTATATAATATGACCTTGACCATTTAATAGTTAGTAAACTATTTTTTGATTTGGTTTTACGTCGATCGATCTACCTAATGACCATGAATCTGTTGTTTAAGAACTATAATCCCAGCCCTTTTTATCGTCTCACTGCTGGGCACGGGTTTCCCTCAGTACGAGGGGGATCAGGCCATAGTCCACCGCGCTGACCAAGTACGGGTTGGCAGAATTCACATGATATGCAGGTTTTCTTACGCTGTTTTCCTTCACCGTAAGACAAGTGGTAATCAGGATAGAAATGATTCGCACATGAAAATATCAGAGGTGCGAGACCCGGATTTGAACCCGCATCACTCGGATATCCAATTTCATTGATTAATGCTAAGCCTGAAAAATTTAAACCAGTTAAAGAACAGTGAAACAAAATAAAAATTTGTTTCCATAAATTTATAAAAGCCAAAATTGAAATTTTTACTTATGCATAGGTCTTTATTAACATAGAATTTTTGTAATTTCAACTTTATTGTGAAAACAATGAAGCAATTTAGCGTAATTTCAATATTTATTTCTTTTCATTAATTATCCTCGTTTATTGAAAGTTCATTCATTTATGTAACTAATAAAATTTTTATTAAGTTCCAACTTTTATATTTCCAACAAACGGCAATTAACTGGGAGAATTCGGGAGTAAATTTGTTTTTTAACATCAAGCTAATTTCTTAGTTAGATTTAAATAATGAGCTCCGTAGCATTATGTCCCATGGAACATTACTTCACGACTTGCAAGGCTGGTACTTAAAATAAAATAATGCAGTACTTATGAACGCGCGTAAGCTATACGTCTTTGTTTTCTTTTTAGCCGACTACAAAAAAGGAGGAGGAGTTTAATACTATTTTTTTAGTTTTGGCTGGCATCGACTCCAAAAATTAATAAGTAATGAACAGTATTATTTCTTTATTTTTTTAAATTGTATTATCAACAAACTCTTTTATTAGATATCCATATAAGGCTGTGCAGAAACATATATAGTCCGTTATCTTTGCGACTTCGCCATATTGGGCTAACAATAACGTAACTTTGCTAATTGTGTTTCATCAAGCCCTTTCATTTGATGAAAATCAAAATAGGGGATGGATATGATAAATCGTTTGCAAAATAGCAATTTCCGCCGTATTTTATTAAAAATGGCGGTATTTAGGTAATCATGTATTACCAAATTACTGCTCAGTCTCACTCTTTACACAACTAACTTCATACTAACGCGCAAAAAGAAGTTCAAATTCAAAATATTTTATTGAGCAAAAAATTATTACAATTTTTTACTGAACGTAATGAGTCTACCACCAGTTCGGAAAGAAGAAGCCTGAAAGTATGTACGTAGAATCATTTTTTTTCCAGACGAATTTGAACTGGGAATAACACCACATAGGAAGCACCGCTAGTATGAGCTTTTAATGCCATTTTGCAACTCGGTCTTCCCGAGCAGAACAATTGATGCACTTACAAAGTAGCTAGGAAAGGTTAAGTTAGAAATTGAATTTCATTTACGGTGAGTTTTACAAGTGTAGTTTAAATACTTTATTTTACAGTATATTGTTACAGTTAGTAATATATTATTATGTGTTTTTAAAGAATAATATTTATTATAGTTTTTTAAATGAATGTGATTATGAATAATATGTTAATGACTGTTAAAAAATAGAAATTGTTGGTAGAAGGTTAAAAATTTAGGGTTATAAGAGTATTTAATGATGCCAAAAAATAAACATTTGGTCTAAAAATAAAAAATAATAATAAAATTCATAAAAATCGGTCGGTTTCGGAGGAGTTCGATAACAAATACCGTGACACGAGATTTTTATATATAAGATAAATCAATACGGAACAATAAATAATATAAAAGCAGCGATCTCTTCCAGGCAAACTCATGGTGTAGGGAAAAGAAAATAAAAAAACCTACTTCATCATTATTTTATGCTAAAAAAACAAAAAAAAAACAACGGAGATATAGTATACACATTGGTTGAAAGAATATTGGCAACAATCGCTATCTATATAATGTTAGAAGCACCCGAGCGAATTGAAAGTGAATCGCATGTTAATATTAAGTTCCTTTAACTCACTTCGTCTGAAGTCATAGTTTCCATGGTTATTTTATAACGAATATTAGTACAATAGACGTAATAAGTGACGGATGGGTGATTTTTTGTGAGGAGGTAATGAGCTGAAGAGCGACAAAGACATACATTGTGCCGCGTGAGATTATCTTATTCTTAAAAAACTACACGCTGTATAATATATTACATCTATTTCATTTTAACCATTAAAACGTATCTAGAAACAAATCCGAGCAAATCAAGGGTAAGCCGCTAGTGTTTTTGTGTTTTAAAGGAAAAAATCTTGGGTTACAAGAGTAACTGTAAGCTTCTCGTCAGCTATTTTCAGCAAAACTACCTTCAAAGCTCATCACGAACTTTCTCATAACACACTAACTTTCTCATTAAACCAGATGATTCAGTGCCTGTAAAATTCTAATTTAATAAAGCAGATTTGAATAGATTTCATTAAAAAGTTAACAAAAAATATATTATGTATTCTGTTAGATCTTAATTACACTTCTTACAAAAGAAAATATTAAATCAAGATAATATAATGGTTTTTGTAGTGATTAATAACTTACTATAATAATAATAATTATTATTTATTAAAAAATAAGTAATAAGGACCTATACATTCTTGAATGCTTAAAATTTCAAATGCCTTGTAACAGGCGTGTCTGAGAATTTTGAAGAATAGCTTGATGACACTCCTGGTATGCTGAGAAAATGCTGTTTCAGATATTTTAAAAATCATGAAAAGGTGTCATTTTAAAAAAATAATATCGGCACAAACATTTGAAAAATATTTTGATTGACGAAGGAAAATAATTGTTATCTATACCTATTCAAAAAAGCCACTTTAGACCAATTACCTACTTGTTACTAAAATCAGTGATATCATAAAATACGAATACAACTTAAATATATTTAATAGACACCCCTGTAATAAATACTTACTACTTACCTTTACTAAGTAGTAACTGGTTTCATAATATATAATCCAGATGTTGTACCACTTAACACAACTTACTCGAAAACTCGAAAGTTTCGTTATCAAACATAAAACGTCCTACCAGGCCTCTACACCGCCCGGTGGCCGGCGCTATACTGACGCTGAAAGGTTGTAACTGAGCTTACAAGCTCGCGTGTAGCGAGCTTTATAAAACCTTATTTGATGTACCTTTATTGAAAGCGAAAGCTTCTTTATCTTTATACAGGCAATATCATTTAATTGTATAAGATTATTATCAAGATTAATTAAGATGTACGTACATAAGTGCGTGAAATTGCTATAAGATGTATGAAAAGAAATTAATTTAGAAAAATGGTTTTCTATACTGGATGTATTAATAAGACGTGATTTATTTACAACTAGGTTTTAACCCTCACTTCACTCGGATTTGTCAGAATATCTACATTTCGACGGTTAGTATTCATTTATCGGAGATGAGACCATTTTCAACCAACTTCCAAAAAGGAGGAGGTTCTCAATTCGTCTCTATGTTTTTTTTTTCATTTACTACAAGTACTATTTTTAATAGTGATTAGAAAGCGGGCGGAGCCGCGGAAATTGCTACTTCTATAAAATAAAGTTACTTCTATAATTAAAAAATAAATTGCTTTGTTTTTTTTTTCTGTTTTTAAAATGTATTTTTGTGACTTAATTTACTTGAAACTTAGAATTATTATTCTTTGAAACATTTAACAAAACCAAATTTATTATTCTTAAACGGTATTTAATTTTAAAAAAGCAAGTAAACTGAGATATTATGTTATTTGTTAATCTATACATATATTAAAACAAAGTCCTCCGCCGCGTCTTCTGTCTGTTTGCGATAAACTCAAAATCTACTGCACCGATTTTCATGCAGGTTTCACAAATGGATAGAATGGTTCTCCAGGAAGGTTTTAGTATATAATTTGTCAAGGTTTTGTATACATTGGCTAAAATATAATGATATTTGTTGGAAGTATCGGAAAAAAATAAGTCGTCTGGGAGCTTTCAACGAAATCCCTTTGAGATATAACAAAATGATGTATGGTGGAATTGTGTATCTTATATAGGTCTATAAAAAAGTCCGCGATGGCATATGTCTATCTCTTAAGGATAACATACTATATCGAAAAAAATTAGAAAATTTTAAGAAGATTATAAAATTAACGGTGTTTGACGTATCATGTTATGACCGTTGCCATGGTGCGTGCAATGGTAATTCATACAATCAAGTTAACTATATACCGGTCGGTGCGAAGTAAATATATACAACACGTACCTAGGGACGAACCCGAGCGAAGCGAGGGTAAGCCCCTAGTTTTATATAAAATGAAAGTAAAAGTGTTTTGAAAAACTTTAATGGTTGATTTGGCACGGTCTAATATGGTATGGTAAGAACCCAATAGTGGGACTCTATGTAGAACTGGAGACATACATACATTTGTCTGTATGTTACCGCCATTTTATTCAAAGACATATAATTTGTATTATTATATTCCATTCCATTATGTGTTTTATTACGAACTGAGCCTAATCAAGTAGCATTAGAAAAAGCAAAATAATGGAAATAAGAAAATTGGAGAGATGCTTGTGAAGTTAATATAATGAATCCCTCTAAATAAAATAAAATTGTAGAGTTTCTAAAATACCTTCAACAAGAATGTTATTGGTAAAGTAGTTATTATTAAGTTATTTATTTCTAGATTTTATTATATTCTTGATATATTTTCGATTATTCGCTTGTTTTAGGGACCACAAATAAGCATTGTTTTTTAATAAAATCTGTAAGAAATATAAAGAAATTCGAAATACCTATTACAATAAAAAAGCAATTTTATACTTTAACTCCTATTAGAAGCTTATTTTATCCGATAAAATGTGGTTTCGTAAATATTTCTTTCTATTCTTACGTTACTTACACTAAAGTTTATAAAACTTATTAGAAGTTGCAATTATACATGATTTTTTTATTAAAATCCAATAAAACCTCCCCATATTTAAACCCTGATATCTCGAGGGGTTGGTGCTGCAGTCCACCCTACTGTCAGAGAAGTATTGGGTACGGATTGTTTCTACATGAATGCATGGTTCACTGCCTACTGAAGTGGGACACTACTATTAATGAAAGTATTAAGAAGGTATCAAGAGAGTAAAAGTGTTCATAAGAATCATTTGCGATTATATTTTCTCCTAAAAATAAAATGAGTGGTACTTAAGTAATCGTGAGCGAGACACTATGAAATACGCGCTGTTACCGGAGTCCAACGACGAAATGTGCCATCATTCTTTAAATTGTTGGTTTATGCACACAAGCAAGTGATAAATATTTGTAATACCAATAGTTTTATATTTTCTCTAAAGAAACTGTCTTGTTGGAGGTAAATAAAAGATGCTTCTTTATCGCCTTCAGTTTATTTAAGTAATGTATTTACACAAGGATGAATTTGGATTACGAGTTACGACTTCTATTTTATAATGTAGATGATGCCAAGTGACAGTGCGCTGTGTGACAGATATAATTATAGTATATATATATAAGCGCAGGACGGCTAATATCAGAAGTAGGTCGTAGATGTGGGCGTGATCGTTAGTGTCTTTTGGGAAACACAGTGCATAAATGACTAAATTTAACTTAACACACTCATAACTAAGTACAACGTAAACACATTAAAACATTATATTATCAATAATAGTTCCATTATTCGGATATAAGTAATTCGTCGATGATACGTGGTGCATCGGCGGTCCAAATCTGACATTCCCCTTTTTTTCTTTCAAAAATAGTTCTCTAATTTAATTTCTTTTTAAAACATGCCAGTTTGTATCACCTTGCTACCATCGCTTCGACGCTTTACAAGAGTGCGCTGTCAAAGCTTGATTTCACACTCTTATCCGATAAGCTTACCCAACATCTCCAAATGGCGCACTGAGTGCGCCGTCACGGCCGGACTGACATTCGACCGTCCTCGGGCGATCATTTATTGAAGCCATTGCAAAAGCAGGAACGACGCTCGCCCATCCTGTCACTCAGGAACAATCTTACTCTCCGTTATATTCGTACCGTACGTAAATACAAATTTATTATGAAAGCATGTATCCTTTCGACCATCTCAACTTATGGACCGGATGACATCTTTCCAAACCGTGAGCGTGGACCGGACGAGAGTGTCCCTTCGACTATCCCAAAACATGGGCATAGACCGGACGACACTGTCCCTTCGACCACCTCCAAACCGTGAGCGTGGACCGGACGAGTGTGTCCCTTCGACTATCCCAAAACATGGGCATAGACCGGACGACACTGTCCCTTCGACCACCTCCAAACCGTGAGCGTGGACCGGACGAGTGTGTCCCTTCGACTATCCCAAAACATGGGCATAGACCGGACGACACTGTCCCTTCGACCACCTCCAAACCGTGAGCGTGGACCGGACGAGTGTGTCCCTTCGACTATCCCAAAACATGGGCATAGACCGGACGACACTGTCCCTTCGACCACCTCCAAACCGTGAGCGTGGACCGGACGAGTGTGTCCCTTCGACTATCCCAAAACATGGGCATAGACCGGACGACACTGTCCCTTCGACCAGCTCCAAACCATGAGCGTGGACCGGACGAGTGTGTCCCTTCGACTATCCCAAAACATGGGCATAGACCGGACGACACTGTCCCTTCGACCAGCTCCAAACCATGAGCGTGGACCGGACGAGTGTGTCCCTTCGACTATCCCAAAACATGGGCATAGACCGGACGACACTGTCCCTTCGACCAGCTCCACCACTAAAACACAAATCGGGCAGATGTGTCCCTTCGACCAGCCTCGTACAAAGGCGTGGACCGGACGACACCGACCTCTAAATTCAAATTCAAATTCAAATTTAAAATATTTTATTCAGCATGAAACTATTACAATTTTTTACTGAACGTCATGAGTCTACTACCAATCATTTTGTAACCACGAAATTATCACGAACAATTTCAATTCTCAGTGTTGATTTCAATCTCGTAGTGTATACTTGTATGTAAAGTTTGCACTCTTCGACCACAATTCTTCATATTCTTTAGTCGCCGTCACGGTTTCCTTATTATTGTTGGTAGTAGCTTGTAAGCAAATCATCGTTTCTCTGCGGTACTTACGGTTCATTCTACCTCATTCCCGACTTTACTTGCGGTCGGGCCTTCTTGTGCATCTACACTATCATGCCACGAGGCTGTTAGTCTGCCTCTACCTCTTTTCTGGTACCAATTTTTAGCACTTTTTTTACAGAGCAGTTCCGCCTCATCACATGGTCGTACCACCTGGGCTTGCCCTCTCTGAGTTCCTCTGTTACCGGGGACACGTTGAAGGATCCCTTCACATATTCGTTTTGCACTCTATCTAGAGGCGTCACGACGCTTGCCCAGCGGAGCATCTTCATCTTCACTGTATGCAGTTGTAGTTCATACTTTTCCAAAGTTGCCCAGTTCCAGTTCAGAGCCATACAACATGGTAGGTCTCACAACTGTCTTGTATCACTTGCTTTTGGTTTTGGTAGGCATTTTAGGGTCACACAGGGTACAGAATACCAGACAGAGATCTCCACTTCAATCACCTCAGACTAACTCTGTGATTCACTTCATCATCAATGCGAGAGTCAACATTTAGTATTGATCCAAGGTATCGGAAACCGGACACCTTTGGTGTAACAGTGCTGTTGATATTGATGTCACAGCCTACCTCCGCAGATCCTACCAAGTCGCACTCCATGTATTGTTTTCGTGTGACTGATATGTAAACCGTATCTTTCAATCTCCGCCATCCACACTGAAAGCTTTGCTGGAGTTCTGAATTACTTTGCTCTATCAATACAATGTCTTATGCATATAGAATATTCCATGGTATATCCTTGTGGAATCTTCAGGTTATATGGTAGTCCATTATTAAATTCGGGCTCAAACGGATGTCTGATGCACTTAAAACCACTCACTAGAAACGGTTCACTCACACCTGCAGGGCTACAGAATTGTGTGCTAATGTCGTTATAAATTTCTTTTATCAGAGAGATATAGGCTCAAACATATAACTAACACTTTTAAATAGAGAAGAAATAACAGTTTGATTCCACTCGCTATTTGTAATATAATAAAAAAAAGGCATAAAGTCCTTTGGAAAATTACTAAACCGTATTGCATATTACTGATATCAAAAAACGTTATATTTTATTAAATCCTTAAAAATTCCCGAGTAATGCGCTCGAGTAGCAATTATTCCGCGCGTAATTAATAACAGCCGATTTCTTATTGTAAAGTGCTAACGAAATATTATTCAGTTCGTTCCATATTTATTATTATTTACAAATTAATGATTTACCAAATTATTATTATCTAACTTGTCTATAATAACCTTTCTACTAGGTATTCCGTAATTTTAATATTTACTTAGTAAGTTTAGAAGAATTGATTTATCCTCTTTATTTAACTCTATATCATTCGAGGACATGTTATTTTTTTTAAGCTTCGCAAAAGTTAGTCGTTATTCTAATATCAAATATAAGATTATCGAAGCCTGACCCGGGACTCGAACCCAGGACTTCCCGATATACAATCGTAATAGGCTAGCTGCAACACCGCCGAAGCAAATAAGTAGCCGTATAATATTGCCACTTGCTTTTTTTTTACTTGGTTAGAAATTACATTATCAGACATGCAAGCAAGCTTTTCACAGTATTTGTAATTTTAATTGTATTTAGAATCTGAGTAGTGCATTTAACTTTATTACTTCCAACACCAGTGAGATATTAAATTAAACGTTTACACGCAAATCTCTTTTAAAAGGGAATAGACAGATTTACTATAAAATAGACAAAGAATTTGCTCACCGAATGATATTTCTAAAGTAACTCTCCACGTTCGCCACTCACACCTATTGATCTCCTACCTCGCAGCACCAGCATCTATTCTCTTGGCCGTTTGTCACATGTAAGACACATAACATTTGTTATCATACCTTGATTACGAATTAAACTACTCGGTCGTATTATTTCATAACGCCTTTTTTTACAACCAATCTATTTTGACCAGTGGTTTCTGTTCATGCCACACCAATGAAATGTTCAAGAAAATCTCATCTCCTACCTTGTCCGAGGCTTCTTACAATAAGAATGTTGATGTCGAACTTTGTAGCGATAAGATTTCGTAACATTAGTACTCTAGTAATAACGTCATAATATGTGGTTAGTTCTCATCGTGCTACCTTTATAACATAGTACTAAACTAATTCAGTTATCACTTCTTCAGGTAACTCAGACTTAGTTATTATTCTAATCAAATTCTATAATCGAACCACGACCTTAGCCGCAGATTTTCTTCTAGCTCTAACTTAAAATTGTAGTGCTTGTTGCTCATTGCCCGTGACATCCTAAATCCTCTCACTAAAGCCTTCATATCATTTAAAACCTTCGTCTGAACATCAACCGGTTTCATTGTTACGTAGTAAGGTTCTTCCATATCTATACTCTTTGGGTTCTTCTATCCCACTTCTGATATAAGCGCAGGACGGCTAATATCAGAAGTAGGTCGTAGATGTGGGCGTGATCGTTAGTGTCTTTTGGGAAACACAGTGCATAAATGACTAAATTTAACTTAACACACTCATAACTAAGTACAACGTAAACACATTAAAACATTATATTATCAATAATAGTTCCATTATTCGGATATAAGTAATTCGTCGATGATACGTGGTGCATCGGCGGTCCAAATCTGACATTCCCCTTTTTTTCTTTCAAAAATAGTTCTCTAATTTAATTTCTTTTTAAAACATGCCAGTTTGTATCACCTTGCTACCATCGCTTCGACGCTTTACAAGAGTGCGCTGTCAAAGCTTGATTTCACACTCTTATCCGATAAGCTTACCCAACATCTCCAAATGGCGCACTGAGTGCGCCGTCATATATTAAACTTAAGCGTCACGACCACAGACTACATAACAGATACGTTCAGGATTATATTATAACATCTTTCCTTTTAAACAAAAATAAGAAAAAGAATAAGAAACATTTCCAGTGCATACTATTGACTCAACTAAGGTGTAACACTAGTTACGTTTAATATGGCAACACTAGAAACGTCACTTTCACAATTGATTGACACTTGACATATTGACAATGACACTTATGACAGCTTAGTACAAATTTACAAAATACAAATAGGTTTTTAATTAAATAGACTTCACTTATAGCTATACATAGTACACATAGTAGTTATACATAAAGATAGATTAATTAATTGTAATGTAGTTATACATAAAGATAGATTTTAAAAAAGATTTGCAGCTATCTACAAGTATTCATCACTATATCTTATGGGTTTACGAATTGGTCGTCCAAATGAAGAGTACTTAGTGTTATTATTTTGTAATGAATTGTTTACTGTGTTATCAATGTTTACAGGCGATTTGAGATTTGATGAGACTTCAGTTTTGTGCAATTTAGTATGGTTTTGCATTGAATGTTCGGGCAAATGTTTAGGTTTCAAAATATGTTGTCTGTTTCTACGGAACATGCCTTCTGGTGAACTAACAAGATATGATCTTGGTTGTGTATATGTTTGAATAACAGTACCTGGTGACCAAAGGCTATCTGGTTGTTTTTTGAAATATACTTTATCCCCTTTACTAAGAGAAGATAAGTCTTTTGTGTGTGTGTCATAATAAAGTTTTGTATTATATAATTGTGTTTTAATGTGTTCCTTTAACTGTTTATAGTTTATAACTTTAGGTCTTAAGTGTGTCTCTGTAACAGGTAGTTTAGTTCTTAGACTTCTAGACATAAGCAACTGTGCCGGTGAACACATGTTGTCTTTAGGTGTGTTTCTGTACTGGAGTAAGGCTAAATATGGATCTGTTTTGTCGGCTAAACATTTTTTCAACATATTTTTAATAATACCAACAGATCTCTCCACCATCCCATTGGAACGGCTAAGATATGGGCTTGATGTGACATGTTCTATTTGCCATTGATGTGTAAAATCATGAAAATCTTTGGAATTAAATGGTGGGCCATTATCTGAAATAAGTATTTTTGGAATGCCATGTCGGGCAAAAATAGATTTTAAATGCATGATAACACTAGCACTGGCTGAGCCTTTAGTAAGCAATGCTAATTCAACATACCTGGAAAAATAGTCTACGACTATTAGGTACTTCTGAGAATTGAAATCAAATAAGTCTATACCCACTTTATACCATGGAATGAACTTGTAATCATGAGGCTGAAGGGATTCTTTAGAATTATTTCTTCTATAAGTGAGACAAATGTGACACATGTTAACATATTTTTCTATGTCCATGTTAATGTTTGGCCAGTATACATGATTTCTTGCCAAGCGTATACAACTTTGGATACCTTGGTGTCCTTCATGAACTAACTTAAGGATATCATTCCTAAGGGAAGTAGGAATAATGACACTTGAATTCTTAAAGACAAGACCATTAATGGTATGAATTTCATTTTTAAATGAGAAGTATGGCTTAATTGACTGTGGTACTGACTTTTTATGTTCAGGCCATCCATTTTGGCAGAAATTAATAATTAGTGAAAGAGCCTCATCACGGCAAGTATGACTTTTGAATTCTTCTAATTTAGTCTGATTAATTGATAGTGACCTTATAATTAAGTTTACATGGAGATCTATGTCGGCATCTAGGTCTGTCAGTGAATATTCAGGCAGTGCACACCTGGACAGAGTGTCGGCTACATATAGGTATTTACCTGGTTTATACATTACATTCAGGTCATATGGCTGAAGTCTGAGCATTATTCTTTGCAAACGGGGAGGGATACTATACACAGCTTTATTCATGAGTGGTACAATAGGTTTATGGTCAGTTTCAACAGTAATTTGCCTTCCATAGACATATTGGTGGAATTTAGTTACACCAAACAGGATTGCTAATAATTCTTTCTCAATTTGTGAGTAGGACTTTTGACATGAATTAAGAGAGGCTGAAGCATATGCAATGGGGTTTTTTCCATGAGAAATGACAGCACCCATAGCATCTTTTGAACTGTCTACAGACAGTGTCAATTCTTTTGTCTGGTCAAAGTATGTCAAGACAGGGGCTTTAGTAATTAAGTCTTTTAAATGTGTGAATTCCTGGTTGTGTCTGTCAGTCCATATAAATTCTGTGTCCTTGGAGAGCAATGTCCTAAGGTTTGCAGTTTTTTGTGACAGGTTGTCTATGTATGAACCTAAGTAATTCACCATGCCTAAGAAGCGCTGCAATTCAACAAGGTTGGTGGGAGGCGGCATATTACATATGGCATTTATTTTGTTTTCATCAATTCTTACACCATCCTTATTGAATACATGGCCTAGGTATTTTACTTCATCTTTGCAGATGTTTGACTTATCCCTATTAAATTTAAGGTTTATTTCCCTGGCCCTTTGTAAAACTTTGGAAAGTCTAATGTCATGTTCTTCCTTTGTAGACCCATATATAAGCAAATCGTCCATCATAACCTTAACACCTTCAATATCATGAAATCTTTTAGACATTACAGAATGAAAGATCTCTGGGGCTGCATTGATGCCAAATGGAAGTCTGAGAAATCTATATCGTCCTTGAGGAGTTATGAAAGTACAAAGTTTTGAAGAATATTCATCAAGTTTCAGCATCCAGAAACCTTTATTCGCATCTAGTGTTGAAAAATAACGAGCCCCTGACAAATTACATTTTATCTCATCAATAGTAGGAAATTGGTAATGAGGTCTCATTATAGCCTTATTTAATTTACGAGGGTCTATGCAAAGTCTAAGTGAGCCGTTTTTTTTAGAGGTAAGCACTATGGAACTCACCCATTCAGTAGGTTCTTCAACTTTAGTTATAATCTCATTTTTTTCCATCAAATCTAATTCTTCTTTTAAATCATTTAGCAAAGCAAATGGCACTCTACGGCAAGCATCTACTGAAGGACTAGCATCAGGTTTAAGAGTTAAATGACATTCAAAATCTTTTATACAGCCTACACCTACAAATAAATCTGAATTTTCTTCAATAATATCTTTTTCAGGTAAATTAAATTGAACACTATGAACTCTCTTAATTAAACTTAAATCATTACAGGTCTGGCGGCCTAATATGTTTTGACAAGGAAGATCTACTATATGAAAAATTAAGTTGTGCGTCTTGTTATTATATATAATTTTAAGGTTACATTGACCTACACTGGGTAAAACTTCTCCACTAAATGTAGATAATTTGTGCTCACTTTTATTTAACAGTGTTAATGGCAATTTGAGAGCTTTGTAGGCATTAAAAGAAATTATGTTGGTGTCTGCACCTGTGTCTAACAGAAACTTGACTTGTGAATTATTTATGTTAAGTTGAGTCTCAAATGGGTTGACTGTATTGACATTATTAGTTAAGAATAATGAACCTAGAAAATAAGTACAATCAGGACCTGTTGTCTGACCTGTTCTTGTTTCAGCTGACACTACATTGACATTATTTTGATGGCGAGAACGACAAACTATTGCAAAATGATTTCTTTTACCACATGCCTTGCAGGTGACTCCTACAGCTGGACAACGGACTCGATGAACTTGACCACATTTGTTGCAGTTGCCCCGGGGACGACTTGATGATCTTGAATGGCTGCTTGATCTTATGTTTCGGCGTGATTGAGATCTTGACTGGCGTTTTTGACCTGACGAGTGTATTCTTGCTACCATCTCATTATTAATACCTTGTGTGATTGTTTTCGTGTCGATCTTGGTATTCCTCATTGTCTTCGCTAGCTGCACAGCATCTTCAAATGTCTTAGGCTTTTCCATCAGTATACGTTCTTTGATGAAAGTACATTCTGCATTTAAGTTCCAGGAAAATATATCACGGGTTATTTCATCGGCGAGTGAATCAAAGGCACATTGTAGACTTATGTTTTTTAATGCAGTGGCGTATGTTTCTATATCTTCATCAATGCCCTGCTTGCGGCTAAAAAGTTTGTGTCGCTCGATCGTAGGGTTGACTTTCGGCGTGAAATATGCCTCAAAGCGCTGGACAAGTGTTTTGAGAGGTGTAGATTCGAGTTTTAAGTCGAACGAGTTGAAAATAGGTAATGCATCAGGGCCCATAATGTTAAGAAAAATGGCTACTTTGCGTCTGTCTTCTTCATCATCCAAGTTATGTGCCGTAAGGTAAATTCTGAACGATATAAGGAAGTCTTTCCATGCTTTGGCGAGATCAGGTGCGTGAAAATCCATCGTGAAATGATGTGATGGCACCGATTTTGAGGCTGTAAGCGGATGATTTGGCATTTTGAGTAGGTACCTTGTGTATTAGACGAAACGTGGTTGAATCGGGTCGCGCTCGATGACTTGTTGGCGGCGATTTTAATAGGTTCCGTCCGTTTCTGACACCATGTCTTGTTGGAGGTAAATAAAAGATGCTTCTTTATCGCCTTCAGTTTATTTAAGTAATGTATTTACACAAGGATGAATTTGGATTACGAGTTACGACTTCTATTTTATAATGTAGATGATGCCAAGTGACAGTGCGCTGTGTGACAGATATAATTATAGTATATATATTAAATGCTTAAGCGTCACGACCACAGACTACATAACAGATACGTTCAGGATTATATTATACCAGAAACCACTAGTCTAACTTTAACATAACTCTTTAAAACGATGATTTTATGAAACGGGCGGTAATGGGTGCCGATTTTAAGGGGTCGTTATTAGGTGCGTTTACGTTATTATTAAGTTATTTATTTCTAGATTTTATTATATTCTTGATATATTTTCGATTATTCGCTTGTTTTAGGGACCACAAATAAGCATTGTTTTTTAATAAAATCTGTAAGAAATATAAAGAAATTCGAAATACCTATTACAATAAAAAAGCAATTTTATACTTTAACTCCTATTAGAAGCTTATTTTATCCGATAAAATGTGGTTTCGTAAATATTTCTTTCTATTCTTACGTTACTTACACTAAAGTTTATAAAACTTATTAGAAGTTGCAATTATACATGATTTTTTTATTAAAATCCAATGAAACCTCCCCATATTTAAACCCTGATATCTCGAGGGGTTGGTGCTGCAGTCCACCCTGCTGTCAGAGAAGTATTGGGTACGGATTGTTTCTACATGGATGCATGGTTCACTGCCCACTGAAGTGGGACACCTCCCAGTGCGTCTCTGAGTTTAATAACTTGCTGGACTCCACGATAACTATTCTCTTACCAAGATAATGTGACCAGAGGGAACGGAAACAATTCTTTCTATCAACTTAATTAATTCATCACGTTGTTTATATGTATTTAGCTCTTTTTAACGTCCCACTGCTAGGCACGAGCCTCCCAATACAAAGGGGACCAGACCATAGACTAGCACATACTACATAGACTCTCTCAGATAAGCAGGTTTCCTCACGATGTTTCCTTTTACCGTAAGACAAGTGTTAATCATGTTAGAAATGATTCGCACATGTTAATACCAGAGGTGCGAGACTTGGATTCGAACCCGCATCACTCGTTTATCCAAGCGAGAACGTTACCACTGGGCTAGAACTGTCTGTTGAATATTATAATATAATTTTTGAACAAAAAATTTGGTCTTGTCATATCGTAAGTGCCTGCCGAAAAAGAATAAAAATCTAGATATTACTGCCACATTTCAACTAGAGAGTAATCTGACGTGAAGCCTGAATCTGATCTGGCCTACTTAGTTTGTACGGAATATGAAATACGATGAGATAAAATATACTAATCATGGTATATTTTATTGAGAAACGTATTGCTCTTAGCTTTTATAAATGTAAATGGAAACTACCATATTTTGAATTTTTTTCGTTTTTGTAGAATAATCTGTTTTCTTTCATTCGTTTGATGAAAGCTTCTTAAAATGTTATAGTTTAATATATTTGCAAAGGTAGTGTAAATAAGGTAGTGGTAGTCCAGCGGTAACACGTCGCTTGTAAAACCGAGTGATGCGGGTTCAAATCCGAGTCTCGCACCTCTGATATTTTCATGTGCGAATCATTTCTATCCTGATTACCACTTGTCTTACGGTGAAGGAAAACATCGTGAGGAAACCTGCATGTCTGAGAAAACCTAGCAAGTTTTCGTAAGACGTGTGAAGTCCGCCAACACGCACTGGGCCAGCGCGGTGGACTATGCCCTGATCCCCCTCGTACTGAGGGAGGCCCGTGCCCAGCAGTGGGACGTTAAAAAGGGCTGATGATGATGATATTTGCAAAGCCTATGAAACATATAGTCGGCCAAAGGACGTGACAAGCTGCCATACACATTAAGGTAATTAATGTCTCAAGCGAGTGTATGGCAGCTTGGGCTAGCCGTTACGTCCGTTGGCCGACTATAATATGTTTCTAGCTTTGATATTTGTTTGAAATGTCGATAGAAATCGTGGGAGCCCTTGAAATGTGAAAGAAAATGTAAATTAAATTATCAACTAACGCTTAGTACATTTTTTCCATTACTTGATAAATAATTTCGAGGATAAAAACTATGTTATATCCTTAATAAATTTAAATCGTTCAAATATCATCTAAATTGGTTAAAGCAGATTTTCAATTTACTCATTACAGAAACGAAGTAACATAGAGAAAAAATGTTTTTCATTTTGTAATAATAGCATAGATGTATATGTCGCAGTAAGATAGATAAAGCCGTAATATAGTTATATCCCTAGGGATATAACTATATACCGTAACATAGTTATAAGAAAGCGATTCATTACTATCTCACTAGGAATATAGTTATAAAACGGTCCAAGTTTAGTGATATACTTAAATTACTAGATTAAGTTCAGTGTTATAAATATATTACTTGATTAAGCTTAGTGAAATAGAAATCTACCATATATAATTAAATAAAACAATATTATATTGGTTTTATCTTTATTAAAAAATCTACTTTATGTATATATATGTATATATATGTATATAATTACTTTAATACGTATTAATGTCACAAAGTATTGTAACTAACTGCAGGATACATAAAGTTGATTTTTTTATAAAGATAAAACCAATATAATATTGTTTTATGTAATTATATATGGTAGATTTCTATTTCACTAAGATTAATCAAGTAATATATTTATAACACTGAACTTAATCTAGTAATATAAGTATATCACTAAACTTGGACCGTTTTATAACTATATTCCTAGTGAGATAATAATGAATCGCTTTCGTATAACTATGTTACGGTATATAATTATATCCCTAGGGATATCACTATATTACGGCTATATCTATCTTACTGCGACATATACATAGAGATTAAGAATTGAAGATATATCTTATAAAGGTGATCCAGGACCCAAACGCTGATCCGTGCTTTACCCAATAAAGAAGCGCAGCCATCCAAAAAGGTCAATGCGGTCTTTGGGATTTCTCTCATTTTATAAAAAGACGATGTAATCTTATAATATGTACCGTTGTAAAGATAAGTAGGAAATTAAATTATTGGTCTGAGTATTGGTAAAAACACATTTTATTTGTAATTATACCTTAGTTCTATGAATATCTGTAGACATTTAAAATATTTTGAAATATTATTTAAATTTTGCCATTTTTGTTTTTCAAAAACGCATTAAGAAAAAAGTTAGTTAAGAAAAGAAAACGAAATAGTAATATTAGATTTGACTAATAGTACAAAAATCATTGTTTAATTTTTAAGTAAATACACAGAAAATAATCTTTTGCCCCAACTCGAGAATCAAACCCAGATCTGAATAGTAATGTACGCTAATAAGATAACCACTAAACTAAAGCAGCAGTCGCAACTAAATAAGAACAACAAGTGGTTCAATAAGCAAAACTAAGCAAAAATACGTAAATATCCTTGAAAGTATCCGGAAAATAAAGTAAAGAATTAACGAAGCGAAGTATGAAAAATGCAATCACCTCCCTCCATCTGTTATGTTTTTAACGCGACCTTTTTCTTCCTCACGCCATTGAACTTGCCTAAGGATCAATAATGTACAGCTCCGAAGCGCCAATACTGGATAATCCCCTATAAAATGTCCAGTGAAAATGTTGTGGAAATACGATAAAATTACTTGGGGTTCGATTCCTGCAAGGGTCAAATTAGTGTTATTTAATGTGATTTTGATCAAAGGAAATAGGTGGCTTTCGATATATACATCAGACCAAAATACGAAAAGCAATGGCCGTTATATTATATCATTGCTGTCACATCTTTATTAAAGAATTTATTAAGAAAAAACATCTGTCCGACACCATACTGCAGTAGCTAATAAAAAAAACCCTGAACATATTTTAGGTAGAAGAAAGTAAAAAAGGATACTTTATATGCCTTAATTAAGAACACGGCTAAGTTTCGTTTCAGGTACAAAGTTTAGGCCAAACTTATTTACAGTCACGTAGGCGAGTCATACGCTATAGCTTATGTGTTAGAATAGTAAGAACTTTTTCTTCTATGGTAACGTGCTCGTTTGGAAAGCCTAGTAAGTTGTATTCCTACAACTTTAAAATTTTTTTATTAGATTTTTTGGACGTTTTGATATGTTTATATTTGAGGAACATAACTAGGTTTCGGAAAATGTTATTATCGTTAAGTCAAACATATTAATTAAAATGAGTAGGTACTAATAATAACAATATATACTTTATTTAGTTATAGAGTAACAATAGATAATTTGAGCCCTATCTAGTATTAGAAGAAAAATATACATATACATTTATATATAATATTTCGGTTTTCGGTTTCTAAAAGTTCGAGTGCTTAGCAGCAATCTGAGTTTCTTTCGCTAGTTCTTCTCAGGTCAGTGATTTCTTCCGTCCGAACTGGTAGTAGAGTCATGACGTTCAGTTAAAAATTGTAATAATTTCATGCTGAATAAAATATTTTGAATTTGAATCGTGATCAAAACAAAAAACCGACGAGTAATATGAATACTGTTGTATTTTCAATATTAGTATGGATGGTAGCCACTATGGTTCTTTACAATTTGCCTAATATCTTTCCACGTCTGTGAACAAGAGTAATTACAAATGAAAATCAGTATTTGAACTTTACCCTTGGTAGTATTCTTTGTGTACTAATTAAATATTAAATGTATGTATGTATTTATCTACGTATCTATGCTTCTTTTTCTTCTGACCACACGTTTGGCTCAGTTGGTAGTGACCCTACTTTCTGCGGGTTCGAGTCCCGCTGGGGGCGTTCATTTGTTGAGCACGAATGTTTGTACTCCAGTCACGGATGTTGATATTTATAATATGTACCTACGTATTTAAAAATGTATATGTGTAGTATATCAACTATCTGGTATCCGTAACACAAGCAACGTAACGTAGCTTACCACGGAACTAGATGGCGCTGTTGTAATTATGTCCCGTCATATTTATTTATTCTAGCGAAAGCATAAAGGCACTTGCTGTATATTTTATACATATTATATATATTTTGATTTGCAACTTTTATCTATACATATAAATAAATTAAATTAACTGTTTTTAATTTCAAATTAACAGCTTTCCACAGTATATGACAGTACGTCATACGGTACTAACATAAAAAAAAACAAATTTGAAAATGTTTGCCTGTCTCTTTGGTCCGACTAATCTCTGAATGGACTGGACCGATTTTGATGGGACTTTCAGGAGTAACTTAATAAGGATAACCTCCTCCTTTTTGGAAGTCGGTTAATAACTCAGTGTATATTTGTTTAAGAAATTTCATTTTTTACCAGCGCGGCTGAACCCGCGGCTACGTATACGCTAAATCGAAGGTGAGTCGCTAGTTAGTATATATATAAATTGTTTTTTATATATTTCTCTTATGGTGAATAATATATTGCCTATCTCTATATTTAGATAATGTCTTATTAGATAGTTATATATTAAGTTATGTGTATCAATGAATAGAGTATAGTAGTATTCTGCCATTTTTTAAGTCTCACGGCTACGCTTAGCCGTCCCTTCAATACGAAGAGGATTATGCCATATAAAGTCCTGCCACTCTGGCCAAATACGGGCCTTTTGAAAATTTGGTTGGTTCTTTTAGACATTCAAGTTTTTGTTTTTGGTTTGGTCCTAAGTCAAAAAAGGTAGTAAGTAGCCAACAGTTATAAGTTACTTGATTGGCTTGGTTTTGGAAGAGCTTGGACGCATGCACATACACTCTCTCTTTCTGTCTCTCTAAAAATACAATAATTTAATGCAAAAAACATATAAAGCAAATTGCTTAAGTTCAGAAGCAATTGAAAAATGGAAGTGAATTCTAGAAATTGAGACCGGATAGCGAACAAATTGTTAAGGAAAGTATATTTTTCGTTTAAGAATGTTCCTCGCGTGTTCACTCAACAAACTTTTTCCTATTTTGAAGTTACACTTTTGTTTCGACCTTTTGCAGACGCCATTCTTTTACGAACTGCCCCTTTGTAAAGAATTTTCTTAAGCTTTATTTTTCCACTTAACTTACTATGCTACTGTTGACTATTCAATATTAATATCCTTGATTCTTCTTTTTCTTTCTCTCTCTCTCTAAGGAAAGATCCTTCAACTTTCCACTGCTGGATACAGGCCATCATATAAAAATAAACTAAACATATATTTTTTTTTCTTTTTAATTACCTATATATGTTCTACACAATCATTCCATGATTATAGCACTAACATTTTAATGTTTTATTTTATATCTAGCTAGACACTTTTCTAAAACCTAAGTTGAATCAGAATTATATAGACTGGAGCGTGAATCGCAGATGCTTACCCTAGAAATAAGTTTTCATTTAGTTGCAAAAATGTGAGACTCAAACAAAGATACTCTACGATAAATTAACACTACTAGTGACTCTTAATTTTTACTAAAAAAAGTATGGACTGCTTCATTTTTTTTAGTTAGTAGTAGTTAGTTAGTAATCTGCCAGTGAAGAAAGCCCCGTCGAAATTGGTCTAGTTGCTTCTGAGGTTCGTCGAAACAGGTAGGCAAAAATAAAAAAATGTGTTTTTCTCATAAGTTCCGTATATAATTCATTCACACAGACACTTAAATTTCATTTATCTTTATAGACCATTAAAAATACTATCTAATGCCAAATATACAATCAATATCGTTATAGCTAAAATATTTCATGTCAGCAAGACGATTGTTTTCTTAGAATTTGTTTGAGATTAATATTAGACAAGCTTTGATTATAAATGCTGTTGCTAAATTGACGACACGTTTGGCTCAGTTGGTAGTGACCCTACTTTCTGCGCTAGCGGTCGTGGGTACGACTTACGAGTCCCGCTGGGGGCATTCATTTGTTGAGCACGAATGTTTGTACTCCAGTCATGGGTGTTTATATTTATAACATGTATGTATTTAAAACTTTATATATATGTAGTATATCAACTACTGGTATCCGTAACACAAGCTTCGTACGCTTACCGCGGAACTAGATGGCGCTGTTGTAATATTGTCCCAATATATTTATTTATTATTATTGAATTGGAATTGTTAATTACATTTTTTCATATTCTAGTATACTTTGTGATTTCATTTGTTATTAAAAAATATACTCTGACATCTGTACAAGTAAATAATAAATATTAAAGAACTTAATGTTATAAATACGTCAGCGTGTTTGTTGGTATATCCTACAAAATGCTAGTTTCGGGAACAAGATGATTTTCACGTACATAAATAATGTAAATTTTTTGTATGCGTAATGCGTATATCGAGTTCATTTAAAAAGATTTGAAATTAGTACGAAGCAAACAACGACATCCAAAATACCAAAATTGAGGAAATAAAATTATTGTAATGTTACGGACTTAGAAATGTCAATTCTATTGCGTAAAATTCACATTTTACTTTATAATAGCCGCAAAATATATTTCATCTATACATTTATGTACACAAAATAAAAATTTGTTTATTATACAAAGTATAAGTAGCTGTGAAATTTTACTGGTAGAATTTACAATGAATCATTGCTTAGTATTAGAACGCAAGAAGTCTATAACACATAGAAATTTGTCTTTTTACATCGTATAAAACATATTATTCTATAGTTTAAGTAGTATTGGTTAAGTTACAATCGTATCAAAACATTTAGTTTGATTCTTAACTTTAGTCTTAAAAAAGAACTAGAAGATAACCGTTTCATCGATAAGCAGTTATTCCACCTTTATGGCCAATTATCCATTTCGCTATAAATATGGATAGATCATTTTCCATTTCAACGTTACTTTATAGCGGATATAACAGAGATTTAAAGACCATTAGTAGACCTCAATACGAGGAGGAAGTCAGAACACGTTCAGATCCTCAATTCTGTCCCACAATGGTATGATATATCGACGATTTCATAAGTACAAGTATTTCCGGTTCCGCTTAGTGTGAGACAAATGGCTTCCATTAGACGCATAAAAGTTTTACAGTTAGGTACATGAAATGGTGGAAAGTATGAGTCTAATTAATAATTTGTTTGGAAAATTGTAAAATATTTAATAAAAACTCTTTTGAAGACACATTTTGCTCAGCATGTAGTGACCTTACTTGCTGGGACAGCGGTCGCGGGTTCGAGTCCCGCTGGGAGCATTCGTCTGTGAGCTCGAATGTTTGTACTCCAGTAATGGATGCTTATATTTATAATATGTATATATTTTAAGTTATTTATGCATACTATATCAAATATCTGGTATTTGTAACACAAGCCTCGTAGCTTACTACAGCACTAGATGGCTCTGTGTTTAATAATGTCCCAACATATTTATTTCATTGCTTTTGTTAAAAGATTTTATTGAACTTATATTGTTCATCATAATAACTAATCTTGGACCTAACCGGTAATTGAACCAAAGACCTTCAAATCAGCACTAGATAGAGATAGTTCATAAGACAAATTTGAGATATAACCTGTTCAAAGTAACAGAAAAAAAACAAACTCATCAATATACATTAAGTACTTCAGTTTGCTTCACGCCGTGTGCCTATCTTGATGACGTGATACGTGAAGAATAAGAAGCACGTCGATACTTAAATACCATGGTGTATGAAAGTGGGAGATAAAATCCGAAAGGCAAAGGAAGATGGCATTTACCTTTACACAGTTTCCTTATTTAATACGTAATTTTCTACTGCCGTAAAAAGTAACAAAGAGTATGAGGAATAGAAATGGCATCTACTGACTAAATATAACGTTGGAAGTTTTTATTATTATACTGAATATTTTTTATTGAGTAGTAGGCTCAGTTGTTATTTATAGAATAAGTTTATTTTTACCTATTTGTTCATGTGCCCTCGTATTAGACTCGCTATTGTCCACCACGCTGGCAAAGTGCGTGTTGGAATTCACGGTTATTTCGAAAACTGGCTTCTTTTTTTAAGACTTTTTCTTTCGTCAGTTTCTTAACTATATTTTGTAACCGTAACACAAGTGGAAATTATTCGCAAATAGAAATATCATTGGCGAGGTCCGGTATATGAACCTACTTTACTTGATTTAACAAACACACGCGTTACCACTAGGCTACAACTATATTTCTATTAATTTGTAATAGTTTAAACACAGAGTATTTTTAGTTTATACACAGAGTATTTTTTGTTAATTTGTAATAGTTTAAGCACAGATATAATTAAGTATTTTTTTTAGTTCAGTACATGTTATTTCTAATACCTGTTCATAAAAATTATTTCCTTAAAAGTACGACATCAAACGTCTCCTAATAAAGTTACTAAGGCTGGATACCGTTGGGTAATGATGTGTCATGTTGCATAAACATTATATCTTTGAACTCAATCGATTGTACTATAAGCACCAATTACGTGTTTTTAGCTTTTTCCTGAAAGATCAAGAAGGAATAAATTGACAATATATGTATTATTAATTTCAAACTATATTATAGCAAGTTTTAATTTAATCCCTATTAATAATTGGGATTAGTGGATATAAAGAAGGATGAAAATAAAAATAAAAAATTATAAATAAAAAATAATTTTTTTTTCTAAAAATAAACAATAACAAAATCTGAAGAGGACCACCCTTATCCCCTTATCTAGGGGAATAAAAAATTGCCCACGACATATTCTCAGACTTACACAAAAAAAACTAAAAAATCGGTCAAGGCGTTTCGGAGGAGTTCGATAACAAACACTGTGACACGAGATTTTTATACATTGTAGTGCATCAAGTATCTGGTATCCATCGCACAGGCCTCGCTTACCACGGAACTAGATTATTTATTTTCAAGTGCAATATTAACAAAAAAGTTCTTGTACATATGGGGATATACTAACTGAGCTAAGGATATAAGGTAGGTAAAGGTAAAAACAATACGAAAAGTATACAAATATAATAGAGTATTCATTGCTGTGAGGAGTAAATAAATGTTAATAAATAATTATTATTTTTAAGGCGAAATGAAATGCTTGAAAAATAATAATGTTGTGAACATATTATGCTTCCAATCACAAAAAATTTCATTGTCTTCAGCCCTTTTTAACGTCCCACAGCTGGGCACGAGCCTCCCTCAGTACGAGGGGGATCAGACCATAGTCCACCGCGCTGGCCTAGTGCGTGTTGGCGGACTTCACATGTCTTTCGAAAACTTGCTAGGTTTTCACAGACACTACTACCACTGCCTAGATTATAAATTTTAATTAATAACAACTAATACCTGTATGCAGTTGTCCCTATTTTTAAACGATTTGTATGATAAAATTGAGGCTAAAAGCTTATAATATCTAATTATGCTATTATTTTTGACTAATACATTTCTTTTGGCGAACTGAATCTGCTTAAATAATTCTTTAGCCTGTCTACAAAATCAAATATCTTAACGTCACTAAAAATAAGAAGTACTAGCACGAACATTAAATTGGCAAAAAGCGATACATTACTGTCGAAAAGCTTTTAAAAAGTATTTAATTTAAAATTTATCACGATCGCTGCGACGAACGTGCCTTTTTGCCACACCGCAGTATAACTCTAACAGAAGTATATTACATACAATGTACATGTGTTTATCTTACTAGTACATAAGTTATTTTTTTCTATAAAGGATTTAGGTTTGGAACTGTTATTTGTAAAAAGGCTATACGAGTGTGTGATGTACGGGAAGATTTTGTAGATTCGATTCCCGTAGACTGTACGTCTTATATAATATGTTGTTATTCAAAAATAATTTACAACTATTATAATGTATTTGTATTATATAACTAGCATTTTACCATGCCTGAAATGATAGCAAAGCCTATAAAACATATAGTCGGCCAATTGACGTGACAGCTCAAGCTGCCATACTCTAATGTCCCAAGCGAGTGTATGGCAGCTTGGGTTGACTGTCACGTCCGTTGGACGACTATATGTTTCATCGGCTTTGGTGATAGCTTGTTATCAAATATTTACTTTATTTCATCTACATTTACAACGATTATTTTCTTATAAAAATAAATTCGTAGCAATGTTTGCTCTAACCGCGGGGCTCTGTAATCGCTGTTATTGATATTGTTTTAAAAATATATAAGTTCTCAAAGTTTTCTGATATTTGTTTTTGTTCCACTGTACATATTGAGTTAGTAACAAAGGCTGATTTTGTTCGTGAAATGTTTATTGAATTAACATTATAAATATTGTATCGTGTCAGCAATAAAACTTTTACAATGTGTGTATATTGAAATATTGTGTAGATAAATTCCCACTCCCCATCCCTCTTCCCGTCCTTCTCTCTCTTCCCGTCCTTTCCCCTCCTCTCTCCCTCCTTTTCCCAAAAGGCCGGCAACGCATCTGCAAGACTGCACGAATCTGCAAGACCTGCAGTCTTGCAGATGTCCATGGGCGGAGGTGATCACTTCCCATCAGGTGAGCCTCCTGCCCGTTTGCCCCCTTTGTCGCATAAAAAAAATTATTGCAATTGATATTTTACAGTACTCGTAATCAAAACAAAGGACTACCAAGGAAACACGTAACTGGGCTATATGCTATGTTAAGTCTTAGATACGTACATCATTAAGGACTTTTAACTTTTATTTTTACTAGTATCCGATTAGCTTTAAAAAAATGAACCACAATAAAAAGAATTAACACATGTAAATATTTTACAAAAAATATTTAATGTACAAAGTAGATCCAGTTAAAAGAAAAGCGACATGGAGTACCTTCTTAATAATATTTAATTAATTATCAGATAAAAAATAATATGGATAATATTACAAAAGAAACTTTTTTCATCAAGAAAATCAAGACGTAGTAACTAATTATCGTAGACGTAATAACTAACCAATTGCTTTACTTCGATTTTTTAAGAGATGTTCCAAACAGATTTGGTACAGGTTAAGTTAAATAAATATTGGAAAAGTTTCGAGACATATTATATTTTATTTTATTATATAATAATAAATAATTCTGAACTTACACTAATATGATATTCTTTTTTGCTGTTTTGTAGTACTTAGAAACAGAAATTGAGCCCTATTCATGACAAATGACAGTATGCTGGAACTTGTATTATTACAATGTATTTATACATCAAATATTTGGTACTCTAAATTGTATTTTGGGAAAAATTGTAATAAATAGTACCTACCTAGTAGTCGTAATATCTCATTATAATATAGATTTTATATTTATTGTAGTGCAACTCAATGTCACTTAAATAGATTATATCTTAGTATATTTGTGGAATGATTAATTTCCTAATATTTATCCCTGTTTTTCTTTTTGATTTCTGGGATAAAAACTATTTTATGTCCTTCTCATGGTGTCAAACTACCTTCATATTAATTTTTATGTTTTAGAAGATTTTTTAATTATCCGTTACAAACAGACATATTTTTTTTCTATTTCTAGTAGTAGTATAGATATTCGTACTAACCACGACATATTTGTACTAAAAAGTAACTTAAAAATTATTATAGGTCACTAAATTAAAAAAAGCTTATGCCAACTTATGAATACTTTAACAGTACTTTTGAATTTTAGGCATTTATATTTAATATCTGTAAAATACACGTTTAAAACTAAAATACGCGGATATAGATCTAGATAATAGCCTGCGGTAGAGTTGTTAAATCTACATTTTAAATAGAGTGAAGCATGTGTACACTAAATACTCTGATGACGCGCTTGACTCAGTTTGTACTGATTCTATATGCTGTGCGAGCGGTTGCGGTTCGAGTCTCGCTGGGGACATTCATTTGTGTGATGCACTCTAGTAATTATTTGCTAATCACGAATGTTTGTACTCCAGTCATGGGTGTTGATGTTTATAATATGTATGTATTTAAAATTTATATGTGTAGTATATCAACTATCTGGTATCCGTAACACAAGCACGTTAAGTAGCTTACTGCGGAACTAGATGGCGCTGTTGTAATAATGTCCCAACATATTTATTTATTTATTAATTATTATAATTGTTTTTATAATTACAACATGTATGTATTTAAAGATATAATATATGACCTAGACGGTACTGTGTGTTAATGCCCCAACATATTTATTTATACATTAGCACAGAAATAAATCTTAATACAATTTGTCGCAATACTTAAGTTATGCTTAACTCTCTGCGACTGAGCTGAAATTATTGTATACATTCGACTGAGGTGGTGTCTGTCAGACGTCATTTTAAAATGTAAATATCTTATAAGTTTAAATAGATATAATTTTTTTCATACTTTAATTACTTTATGTGTTTTATATAGAAGCAATTAAATAAAATAAATTGTTAAATTAAAATAAAATTCTAATAGTTATAGAGAGTCTTTATTGAGATCAAAATTTTTGTCTTAAGGTAAGTAGGTATCTTAATATTATTTTTTTCTTAATTAATAAAATCAACTTTCAAAAACTTAACATTTCTTCTATTAGTCATTAACCTTATAAACTTTACTTAAAAAAATCAACGAGATCGTATGATACGTTTAGGCACAAATCAGTCTCAAAGTTACGGTACTTTTTATTACTCAAATTTGCAATCTTCGCAGATTTGGGCCGAACATTGCAGACAGATTGGCTTCTTACAGGCACAGCAGGCAAATCTTGTCTGACGTTTCAATTTGCTAGGACAAATGCTGCATAATTTTCTCGATGGAGGTCCAGGTGCAGGTGCAGGTATAGACTTGAGAGGCAAGTCTTTACCCAAAACTCTTTTAATGGTCAGTCGCAGTTCTCTTGGTAGTCGATCATTGTAGACTCGCTGCTTCAAACTAGGTAAGACTAATTCTCTTGCTAGAGATAGTAAAAAGTCTCCTCTCCTCAATTTAGCTCCTTGACAACTTTCATACAAAACAAAAGCATTGATAGCAGCTAGATCCAGGATCCTATAAAATATTACCATAGGCCAGCGGCGCGTCTTACGGCTGCAAGAATATACTGAACACTTTTTGTCAATTTCATCGACTCCACCTTTAGCATGATTGTAATCTACAATCATGGTGGGTTTCTTGGTTGCATCATCAGTACTTGCTGAGTGGTGAGAGGATGAAATCATAATTACAGATTTGTTTTTTTTTGGGACATAAGATAACAATGTAAAATCTTTGGTGAAGCCATAAACAGAGCTACCCACTTCTCTTTGTTTGCTGGGTTGGAATTCAGACGGAATTTCACGCTTATTTTTTTTTAGTGTTCCCGTGTAGGTCAGCTTTTTTGTTAGTAATATTTCCATGAGTAGAATAGAGCTGAACCAATTATCAGCTGTGATGTTTCTATTGCTGTTTTCAATTGGTTTTACTAATCTTAAAACCGATTGCGTTGGAACTCCAAGCTTTCTTTCTGAATCCGTCAAACCTTCGCCATCTGAATTCTTACCGCAATAGATATAAGCGTTATAAAAATAGAATGTTTCTGCATCACATAAAATCAACACCTTTATGCCGTATTTGGCTGGCTTGTTTGGCATATACATTCTAAATTTGCATCGACCTCTAAAAGGAATAAGCATTTCATCAATGCAGGTGCTTGGTCCAGGAGTATAGTTTTTTTGGGAATTGGACACAAATATTCCAAACACTTCAGAAACTGCTGCTAAAGGATCAGTCTTTAAGCGCTCCAGACGATCGGCACTATTATCAAATCGCAGACAATTTATAAGAGTGCAAAACCTATACTTTGACATCACGCAGCGAAAGATTTCGTGCCCCGTGCCGTCAGTAGCGAATAAATAATTAACATCTGCATCATTACATTTAAACACTGAGGTATAATATAGAAGTCCAAGCAAACCATGAATTTCGGTTTCATTGGTGTCCTTGAGCTCTGGTCTGTCAACATTTCGAAACTTTGTACGGTATGACTGCAGTTTGTTATTTGTGTGAGTGATTAAGATGGCCACTAAATCTGGATCAAATATTTTAGACCATAAATCCATAAAACTCCGAAATATAAGTGGTTGAGATGGTTGAGATACCTGTATTATGTTATGTGCGGGTGTTCTACTGGTTCTTCCAACTTCGGACTTTGACCACATGAATCCATTTTTGCCTGTGAAATTTGAATTAGTTTGGTTTCTTATTCGGTTAGCAAGCAAGTTTAGCGGCTCATTATCATTACTCTCACTCTGTTCTTCTTCTCTCTCACAAGTTTCTTCTTCTGCGCATTCTTCAGGTTCACTTTCACTCTCAATTCTTGATTCTTCTGGTCTCTGGACATTTTCAACTTCAAAATCAGGATCTTCGACTGAATCATCGACGTCGCTAAACTCCACGTCTTCTTCTAACTGTTCAAGCCAGTCTTCTATTTGCTTATCATTATTTATGGGTGTTCCTTTAAAACTTCGTTTAGTAGATCTAGCCTGCCCTCCACTTGAATTCGCCATCTGTTACATACATACACATTTAATAGGTGGATATTTTATATAAGTTTATAATTATGTGGTTACGTCTAAGAAACTTCAGGTAAATTTACAACTATTACTGAGCTAACGACTGATATACACTATGAAAATATAAACATTTTTGGGAGGTGACGTCTGACAGAATCAACGCTTATTGCTGTACTTACATCTATCCGACACCAGGTGCTCGTCCCGCCACACGTGTGCACTGCGTCGCCGCGCGCGCCTGACTGTTCACTAGCTCTCACCGTTTTAGGAAGGTACTGAGCGGGACAGAACTACATCACGCCATATCGCGAAATGGCAACGTTGTATTTGGTTTGCGGTGTCTGAGAGACTACCACCTCAGTCGCAGAGGGTTAATGTCAACAGCTGGCTCGGAAAGATTACACAACTGTCTACCAAGTTTACCTAAAATACAACAAAATTCAATATTACATCTATACAAGTTTTTTTTGGTTTTACTTCAAATCTCCTTCCCAATAAATAATAATATGACTTAAAATAATAAAATGTCTGTATGATCAATATAAATAGGCACCGTAATTGAGGAATGAGTTTTTTTACGTTGGGTAATGCATTTACGAATACCACATGTACTAAAAGTGGTTATATCATGGTTTTGGATTAAATAAGCCAGTATTACATTAATCGACCAACTAACCAACCCAACATAATCTTCCGTGTCTTAAATTGATGATGCAGAAACATCCCATTAAGACACACTTAATTACGACAGCGGCCACCACTATCAAGCTGAGCTTAGCGTGCTCTTTGAGGTATGAGAGAATGCATTTCTTAGTTCCAGATTGTTTGTTAAAATTTTAGTACAGTATATAGACTGTCCTGGAAAGAAACTTTATTTAAATCATTATAACTAGTAACAAATACTAGAAATAAATTGTGCGACTATTTTGTCTTAACGTGTGCGAAAGCTCACATAACCGCAAACACCATATTATAACGCCAACACTTCGGACGTATTTTACTAAGTTGCTACATGTGGAAACTACCGTCATATTATGCATACATTTTAATAGCAATATAACAAATTCTACGTTTCTGGACATCTTTAAAATGTTCATTGTACTATTATATAAAAGCGAAATTCACTTATAAGAAAACCTCTTGAAGTGTACGGATAAAAATTGGCAGAGATGTGATTTATAGTAAGTAGAAATTCGCTAAGAATTTCGTGATAGGGGCGGATTAAGGAGGTCTAAGGGCTCTCGCAAGTTTGTATGAAAGTCCTTCATTTTTGTGCTAAAAACTTTAAATTTGGTAGGGACCTGGGAACGAACCCGAGCGAAGACAGAGTGAGTTGCAAGTTATTATTATAAATTTAAAAGCTTGTAACAAAAATACACACATACATATATATTTATAGACTATGACCTAGAGTATGACCTAGAGTATGTATTCAGAATGAAATTAAAAAAAAGAGTAGAGCGAGAGAGCAAAGCAAGTGTTAACGAAGCTATCCCATAAATATTATAAGCTTACATGACTGAACTACTATGTTTCCCATTGGACAGGTTGTTTTACCAGGGACGCACCCGAGAAAAGCGAGGGTGTGTTTGTGTGCGTGCCTGTGTTTTATCAATTTTCTAGTTCATGGCAGTCCAAGTACGGTAACCACCATTTGGCAGTTTGACATTTTACAAGGATGTACAATTTCAGATTACATTATATTATTTATTTATTTATTTATTTGGTTTATCAAGTTGTACACAATACACGATAACATATATAGATACAACTTAAAAAGATAAACACCGCATGCATTATTATTGAAGACAGGAAAAGTTTGACAAAAAAAAAGGTAAATTTAAAATAAAATATTAAAAACTAAAATGACAGCAAGTAATAGAAAATAACACATAAAATAATAACAAACAATCTATAATAATACAGTAATACAAAAAACACTACAAGATTTTTGTTTCACAGTTGGGGCTACTTCATAGACAGTAATATTTTTTTAATTTTACTCGGGGGATCGGAAAATATGTCGCATTCTCTTGCGTAATTATTAGCTAATCGACTAAGTCTAGGAATGGGTGAGTTAGCTCCTAGTACGGTTCTGCGAAGGGGAAGTGAGAAAGGAGAGATGGAATTACGAGGACATCTTGATGGTACGTTAATGCGTAATTGTGCTAATAAGTTGGGACAGTCACTAAATGCGGTTATGATTTTGGAAAGAAAAATAATATCTAAGGCATCTCTACGTTCTGAAAGCGATTTCATTTTGAAGTGCGTCAGCCTATCTTGATATGAGTTGTTTTTGTCCAAGATACCTTCTGAGTGAGTGAGATGCCAAAGAAATCATTTTTGAACTCGTTCTAATCGCAGTGAATGTGTGGCGTAGTGTGGTCTCCAAACTGTACTACAGTATTCAAGTTGACTTCGTACGTAACTATTATATAATTTGATTTTTGTATTAGATTTAAAAATTTTACAATTACGCATGATAAAACCAAGTGTTCTAGAGGCTTTACTGACAATACTCGATAAATGGTCTTGGAATGTTAACTTACTGTCAAAAATTACGCCCAAATCCGTAATACAATTGCGTCTATGTAAACTATTTCCATTCAATTTACAATCGGCGTTGATAACATGATGCTTTCTAGTAAATGTAATTTGATAGCACTTATTCGAGTTTAATATCATGCCATTTTTTTGACACCAGAAGGCCACACTATTCAGATCACTTTGCAATAGATTTACATCAACTGTAGATTCTATAACTTTGAGAAGTTTTAAGTCATCAGCATATAAATATGGCGTACTATATTTTAATTGGTATGGTAAGTCATTTACATAAATATTGAATAAAAACGGGCCCAAATGGGAACCTTGAGGGACCCCTGATGTGATGTTAAAAAAAGATGATTCGAAACCAGCTAGAGCCACATAGAATGTTCGTGCTGATAGATAACTCTGAAACCATTTCCTAAGGCTTCCCGTGAACCCATACTTTTCCAATTTTTGTAGCAAGAGCTTGTGAGGGACTAAATCAAATGCTTTAGTAAAATCTGTATATACAACCTCTATTTGTTTCCCAGCATCAATGTTAGTAGCTATAGTTTCACTGAATTCTACTAGATTCGTAGTAGTGGATCTACATTTAACAAATCCATGCTGATGTAAAGATAGATGGGGCTTAAAGTGAAACCAGATATACTGAAGTATTAGCGACTCAAAAATCTTGGCGAAGAGTGATAGAATAGATATTGGCCTATAATTAGAAACACTAGATTTATCGCCTTTTTTGAAAATTGGTACTACTTTGGCTTTTTTCCAATAGGTCGGAAATATACCTATTTTTAAAGATTTATTAAAAATAATATGTAATGGGTCACTCAAAGATGGTGCACAGTTGGCAATAAAAATTGGTGGAATACCATCTGGTCCGGCACCTTTGTCCTTATTGACGTATTTAAGCTTAAGGAGGATTTCGTTAACGGAAAAGCTTATATTAATGATGGAGTCTGTGCAGGAAGTGATTTCTTGGTGGTATTCGCTTTTCTCATGGCTAAGTTGTTGATTTTCATTCAATTCATAAATGGAGGCAAAGTATTTTGCAAACAAATCACATATCTTGGCCCCATCAGTGGCTGTAGTGCTTCCATTCGATATAATAGTAGGATAAGAGCTGGAGCAATTACGTTTATCTTTCATGTAAGTCCATAGTTTTTTGGGCATTTTAGATATATTAGTTTCCGTGTTTTTAATATAAGAATAATAATTTTCACTGGCTAGATTATCACAACGTGATTCTAAGATCGCTAATGATATTTCGTCCATGGGATTCTTATATTTGTAATACCGTTTTCTTATTTTATCTTTTTCTTTTATAAGACGTATAAGTTTACGACTAAACCATATAGGGATCTTCTTATGTTTTGGTTTTGCTAAAGGAACAAACTTAGTTATAGCAATTCGCAAGATGCTATAGAAAGTTTCCACCATATTATCAATATTATCGTCGTTTAGAATGAGTTCCCATTTAATATCAGATAAGTATTTATTTATTTCCGGAAAGTCTGCTTTGAAATAGTTGTATTTAACTTCGTTGGTATTATTGTTTAACAAAGGGAGAGAAGAATTTGAGGTATGAATAATTAAGGGAGGATGGAGAGGATCTATGGAACTTAAAGGATTGAGAGATTGTACTACGGAACAATTTTCTGCATTTGTTAAGACTAAATCTAAAATCCTGTTCATATTATTCTGGATGTAGTTATACTGTCTAAACTCATTAACATTTAAGAAATCAATAAGGACTTGACCTATTTTGGAACTAGTATGCGCATTAGATAAACCAGGCTGTGAAACATCAATCGATTGCCAGTTAATACAACTTAAGTTAAAATCACCTATTATAAGAGTATTAAAATTATGATAATCAGAGACGCGATTACAGTTATTAGTAAAGCTATTTATTATAGTGTTACTTATGGGGGGTGGTAAGTATACTGCACAAAGGGCAAGTTGTTTTGGTTTGCGAGTGTCACCGATGTCTAAAACCAACCAGATATCTTCACATTCGCTTTCCCATTCATGCATACGCTTGCAATTGTATTTTTTGGATACCGCTATTAATACCCCGCCACCTTCGCGTTTCTGTTGAAACTGTGTTTGCTTTCTATCTCTTCTGAAGACATGATATCTATTATCAAATAACTCGCTATTTAAAATTCCATCATTCAACCAAGTTTCCGTTAAAACTATTACATCGAAATCATTCGTACAAGTATTTATATAAAAGCTATGAGTTTTAGTTCTTAAGCCACGAACGTTTTGGTAATATATATCAAGTGTCGCAGAGAATTTTATGAGAATTTTTAAAACAATAAACATTCATTACACATGGGAAAAGAAAAAGAAATATATATATCGCAGTAGGGTCTGACATCTTCTTTTATTTAAAAAAAACAACACTTCTGGAGAACTTGATTTTATTCTTAATATTATAACACTTATTGTTATGCTATAATTATTAATTTAACTATCACAAATATCACTGATATTATAATCACTCAGCATGTGCACCGGGCAACCGCTGTCAAAGTAATGAGCCACGGGCATGTTGCGCGCCGCCTTTTATAGTGATTAAGTGGTGGGGGTTTGCCCGTTGCACGTGCTGCTTATAAGCTAACATAACGGCGCCGTCACGGCCATGCTGACATGCGCACGTCCTCGTGTGCGCGTCTTCTTTATACATCTGAGGACAAGATACACATTCGTTCATCCTGACATATTTTTAGCAAACTAAAAGTTACTTCAAGTCTTTTTTTAAATGTAAACACATTAATATTACTCTTGAGTCTATAATTGTGAAACACATTCCATATAAAAAGATCTGGTCCGGTTCGCATAAACCCTTCAGAGATTTAGCATTGACCCCTTTAGCTTAAACTGGACTAGATTACTATCCCTGCAGTTTAAACTAGACCGGATTGTGCAAGTGTGGGTCAGCCCCTTTCAGTGAATATTGCTAGACCGGGCATACGCCCCTTTAGCTGATTGCTAGTCCGGACAAAAGTCCCTGTAGCTGAGTCAAAGGCCCGGATAATTCCCTTCAATGACTCTTACTAAAAATTCTTTTGTTTTCTTTTTTTTTTAATCTTATATTTTTTCCTCTTTTTTTTTCTTACATCTTTTTCTTTTAATTTATTTTTTTGATCTTTCTCTTTTTTTTTTCTTTTCTTTTTTTGTTTACATCTTTTAACTTTTACTGCTGACCAGTTTCATGTACAGTGGCATTCGTTGTTATAAGAACAGAGTGTGGAAGATCTGACCCTGAATTTTCTTCGGAACTAGTGCAATGGTTTTGCAAACTCTCACTATACTCACTATCTACACTTAAAGTACGCGAATCAGCAGACATGGTATTGCTACCAGGAGACATGGAGTTATTTGCATCAGCATACTCAGTAGCTGTATTATTATTATTGGGACCGGTTTTATGAACAAGATCATTATCGTGGGTACACCCCGTCACGTCATCCTCGTTATAATTTTCAGATACCTCAAGAAACCCTGCTGGACCGTGAGGAACTTCGCGGAGGTTTTCATGGGCGTACTTATATGTCCTATTCGATCCGTTGATATGTCTTAATTCGTACCTATCGTTTTCTAAAACTGCAGAGATTTTAAAGGGGCCTTTATACTTAGGGTCAAGTTTCGTTTGGTGTCGTTCCTCGCTCCTAACATAAACAAAATCGCCTACAGCAAAAGGTTTTACGTTTGCTTTGCCTCTATTAAACCGTAAAATATCCGTTTGGGCTGATTTTTCTATACTATTGGATGCACTGGACCTTGTAGTACTCAGGTCTAACCTACTGGGCTCGGTAACGCTTGTCGATACTTGCGCGATTTTTAGTGAATTGCCCTGAATGCCGAACATCAGTTCGATCGGGGTAAACCCGGTTACCCTACATCTAGTGCTGTTGAGCGCGAGTTGGATATCACCTAACTGCTCTTGCCACGATTTATCCGAGTTATTCTCCGCTATTGTTAGTAAAGCCTTCAGGGTGCGCATCACACGTTCGACCTGACCGTTAGCTCTACTTGTACCCGACGCTATAAGATGTAAATCTATATTGTTGTCTTTGCAAAATTGTTTAAAGTCCGAATTATCGTATGATCGGCCGCGGTCAGCAATTATTCTTTTTGGAGCACCGAACAAATGAACAGACTCTTTAACGGCGGTAATAGCGTCAACTGAATTTAACGTTAACGTATGTTTTAGCAGGACAAATTTTGTAAAGGCATCAATAATGACAGAACAATATTCCCTACGGTCACTCTTGCCACTAAGCTTTCCCGTTAGATCTAAGTGCAAAGTGTGCCAAGGAACTGCGACTTTTGGGATTGGATGTAGGCGTACCTGCTGAGCTCCTGACGGACCCTTCGAGGATTTACAAATCACGCATGAATCTACGAATTTCTTTACATATTTAGACATGTTTTGAAACCAATAAAGCTCGTAAAGTTTGTCTAGAGTTTTTTCATACCCTAAATGTTTTATTTCAGTATGCACGAGACTTATAAGTGACCAGATGAGAGATCGAGGTAAGATCGGTAACCATTTAGTGGTTCTACCACGCTCAATCTTTCGATATAATATACCTTTTCTAATATCGTAAGTGTGTGAGATTTCAGAAGGCAATTCGTTACATTTTATTTTGGAAACCAAGTCTAAGATCTCAGTATCGCGCTTTTGTTCTACGGACAACCACCCTTTTTCTAATTCAGAAAAATTGACTGATTTCGTATTATGATTTTGTTTTGACGTTTGTGGGTTATCATTTTGGGAAGGGAAATTGCGAGACAGAAAGTCCGCATGAGCCATACTTTTGCCTTCCTTGTAAATAATATCAAAATCGTAAGACTGTAAAATTGCCCACCATCTATGTACTCTAGGGGTCAAGTCCTTTTTTTGATGAGAGGCTTTTAAAGCATTACAGTCCGTAAAGACAGTAAATTTTCGGCCATAAAGATAATGACGGAAATATTCCACAGATTTCACGACAGCTAATGTTTCTAATTCGTAGGAATGATAACGACTTTCTGCATCAGTTGTTTTGTGGCTAAAGTACGCGATCACATGCGGGACACTATTGTGTTTTTGTATTAGAACGGCTCCATATCCATCACTACTCGCGTCGGTGTGCAACTCAATTGGCAAGGATGGATCAAAGATTTTTAATACGGGCTCGGTGACAAGGTATCTAACAATTTCGCTATGAACTTTGTCATGCTCGGCCGTCCAAGTGACGGGGCCCTTGCCAGACGTAAGCGGATATAAGGGCTTCATTAGTTTTGAAAAATTTGGAATAAATTGCCTAAAATAAGTTGCTAAGCCAATGAATTGCCTGACTTGTTTAACTGTGGTAGGTTTAGGGGCATTCCGTAGAGCTTGAATTTTGCGGGGATTTGGTTTAAGATTTCCAGACGATATTACAAAGCCTAAATACTCGACTTCATTTTTCATAAAAGAGCATTTTTTGAAATTGAATGAAAATCCTGCATTAGAAAGTACTTCTAACAATTTATCTAATCGAGATAGCCCTTCATCTATTGTTTCTGATGCAGAAAGAACATCATCCATATAAACTAGGATTCTATCATCGTTGAGAGGTTTCAACGCGGAATTAATTGCCCTCTGAAAAACTTGTGGAGCATTTCTAAGTCCAAATGGCATGGTCAGAAATTCATATTGACCAGTTGGTGTAACAAACGCCGTTTTTTCCACGGAGTTCTCATGGACACGAATTTGATGAAATCCTGAAGCCATATCAATACTACTGTAAAAATGAGCTCCATGTAGCTTATCGATTTGATCACTTATTAGCGGAAGAGGGTAACTGTCAGGGCGCGTGTTACTATTAAGTTCCCTGTAATCCACACATAACCGATCGTTACCATCCTTCTTTTTTACCAAAAGGATGGGACTCGCAAAGGGGGAAGAGCTTTCCCGAATGATTTTAGCCTCTAACATTTCCCGTATCTTTTCGTTAACTATATTGAGTTCGGTTGGAGATAACCTATAAGGTCTTCTATGGACGGTCTTTGTAGGGTCAATTAAGTCGATTTTAAGCTCACCGGTCTTAATTCGAGTGGTTGGTAACTTTTGAATAAAGTAATTGGAATATTTCTTAAGAATTTCTACCAACCTCTCCCTATCTCTACCTACAAGGTCAGTGTCTATCATACTTTTGTCAAGGGATTGAGAAACTAAGCAGGAATTTGATGTTTTAGTCTTGGTAAACGTTAATCTTTCACCGGTTAGTTCAACTGTTACACCTTGCTCTAAAATATCACGGCCTAACAAAACACTCTCGCTGAGATTTTCATCAGGTAAAACATGAAACGTAACATCAAAATCTAGATTTTGCAATGTCGTTAGGCATTTGACTTGTTGTGTGGAAACTACACTTTGACATCCGACTCCCCTAAGAGACACTTGTTCATAAAACCGTTCGCCTACTAAGGATTCACTACAACTTTGTTTGATGAGGCTACATTCCGAACCAGAGTCAAATATAAAAGGTAATTCAATTCCACTTAGCTGTAACACACCATGCGATACTCTGGAACATATGTTGACTTGTTTGGTGCTGGAACCCAAGGCGGTATCTTCCTTTTTCTTGTAGCGCATCGGACAGGCAGACACTACGTGGCTGGGGTCACCACACACGTAACAGACGATAGGTGGTCGCCCGCTGGGTACACCACCCGGAGCTGGAGGTCGATAATGATCAGTCTTGGCTGCAACCGAAGGATTCTTCGAGATAAATCGCTGTTTATCACGACACTCATTGCCACGATGTCCTATTCTGCCACAAAAATTGCAACTTCCTCTGAATGAAGTGTTGCTCCGAAATCGCTTTATATCTGCGTCCGATGACATGGGATCTTCAATTTTTCGTTTTAAAGTAAAGCTTCGAAGTGTGCGAAAAAATTGGTGTTTGTCGTTGATAACAACAGAGTTTAACTCTCGACGAATTTTGTCATCGCATTGCGATAATACGGATATGGCAAAACCGGTAATCACTTTGTCTGGCATATTTGCTTCGGGGATCTTTTAAATAAGTTGCCACAGTCGCATCCCAGCTTCAGCAGGGCTCTCTTTGTGGTCTATTTGAAACTTGATAACCTGGTCGAAATAATCTTGCATCATCATGGGTTTTGCAAACGTTGATATTAGCATCTCTTTAATAGTGCTCCAAGATATTTTTTCGGGTTGTAGCTTGGTTAGGCACATTGCAGCACGGCCCTTAAGAGAATGTGTTAGGGCCAAAATTAAGTGCACTCCATCCAGATTCGTTTGTTTGATTATTAATTCACTCAGAGTACACCAGTTAACAATATCAGCATCCTTTTCATCCGGATCAAAACAAACCAGCCGGGGTAGCGCCGGTTGTGCACATTGACGGCTTGTTATATTATCAGCAATTCGTTGAAAAATTGCCTCCATGCCGGACGAAAATAATGACATCTGGTCCCCCAAACCGTCTGTCGTAATCGAAGATTGTAGGGGGGGCGGATCCGCCACTTCTGATATCGCAGTAGGGTCTGACATCTTCTTTTATTTAAAAAAAACAACACTTCTGGAGAACTTGATTTTATTCTTAATATTATAACACTTATTGTTATGCTATAATTATTAATTTAACTATCACAAATATCACTGATATTATAATCACTCAGCATGTGCACCGGGCAACCGCTGTCAAAGTAATGAGCCACGGGCATGTTGCGCGCCGCCTTTTATAGTGATTAAGTGGTGGGGGTTTGCCCGTTGCACGTGCTGCTTATAAGCTAACATAACGGCGCCGTCATATACATAGCAGAAAACAACTAGCTCAAGTTATTTAAAAAGTTCAGGTCTTTCACCAATTTACATTCCGAGTGGTCCGTTTTCCTCATAAAGATACGTCCATTTCTTATCCACACATACTTGTATCCTTTTTCCCTCGCCATAATCCTAGCTGCAGCATGAAGATTTTTGTTTACTTTAGAAAGATGTTCACTAACAAAAACAGGTCTTTTATTTCCATTTAAACCAAGATGAACTGTGTTTAGTTTGTCATCAGGGTTGCATTTATTAAACTTGATGACTGAAGCTAAAAATGAATCTCGGATTTTAGGTGAATTCAATTGCATTACAATTGATCTGGGGCGAGAATTGGCCGAATCTTGTTTGGCCACTCGTGAGAAGTGCAAAATGTTTTCCTGTTTTAGATCATAACCGACTGTCTTTGATAAATTGGAAATCAAGATAAGAAGATTTTCATTTTTGTTTTCTGGGACTCCCTGAATCTCGACGTTGCTGGCTCTTGCCTGTTGCTCTAAAATATTTATTTTATCGGTAAGTAGTTTTATATCTGTTTTCATTGTTTCATTATCTTCCTTAATCTGTTTGACGGTTTCCGAATTTGTATTAAATTTTTTGATGATATCCTCATACTGACTGTTTAAAAAGTTCATTGAATCTTTAATTTCTGAAATCTCATTTTTTATTCCTTTTAATTCAGCATTGAGAACATTTGTCAATTTATTACTAATTCCGATTGACAAGCTCTGTAGTTCATTCTTAATTATATCACTTACAACTTCTCGCAGGTTATCTAGTGTTATGGCGTCATTGGAATGCGTTTCTGGTGGAGACGAGATTGCTGGTCTTTTAGTTGATCGCTTAGCAAAGTTTTGTTTAAGAGTGGCAGCCTTCGGTCTAGCACCGGATCGTACAGGCATGTTGTCATCAATTATATTCTTAGGTTTGAGGCGCGTACACTCAGGACATCTCCGATTATTCTCTGTTTGTTGTGTCTTGGTAATATTCAAACAGTTATAATGGAATGCAAACTTGCAAACGCTGCAGCAAAGGTACTCTTCGCCCTCTAGCGAAGCGACACAGCAACCCAAACTTGTTACATCTGTTGTGACATCCATTTCCACATTAATTTTAGTAAGGCAACTAAAGCGAATAAGAAGCTCAAAGTAAATAAAATTTTAAAATTTTATTATAATATTTAACTTTAAACAGGGATTTGAACTCGGGTATTCTGGCGGACGGGTCGGTTAATTTGTACGTAGGAATTCTGCGCCACGAGAGTCGTTAGCGACGCAACGAATTAGTTGTACTGTATTTAGCTGTATCAAATGAATGTTCGTGTTACTAGATATTAGTAATTTATATATTATGTATAAGTTCACTTTATCGCAAATTTTGGCACTTGTTTTTTTAACCAATTTCACATTTGCACTATATAGATATATTAAGTTCTTCGAGATTTTTCATTTCAATACGGTGATATCACGGTGATTATTTTTGTAACTTTTACACTGTTCACAATAGTTTCACAATACTTTTGATTATTTTTTTTATAGTTAATGTAAACTTGTTCACCTTATTAAGCACATATATACTAAAAAGACACCGAAAATCCAATTATAATTCGAAATAATTTAGTAAACATTACGGAGGTGATGTTTCCTGTCTACCGTCCTGTACTGCTGCTTATGATAATTGTGCAATTACTTTTAGAACTTACATTCTCAAATTAAAGAACTTTTCATCAATATTTAAAATAGGTTTTAGTGTATAAAACACACTAATATCGAACTAATTACTACAATGTCTGTCCGTCATTATACACGCACAAAATGTTATTATGCAAAATAATTCAAAATGTAATCAGTACATTGATTTATGAACCATTGAACTATACGTGTGTACTGTACTCTGTACTGTATAACACAGCACATCGCTGCCTAAATCCAATCAAGGTTCTGATCACAATCAAGCGACTAATTACCATAAAAGCTATAACCGTATATAACACGTACACACTATCGCATCTTACAAAGACTGAAAATTGAATATATTTAGCTAAATTATATGATAATATTGGGTTACTAGAGATTTACCCTTTTTGGGTCGGATACGTCCCCCTTTTTAACGTCACTCTGCTCTTCCATACACAGGCCTAGTGCATGTTGCCGAACTTCACATGTATTTCCAAATCCAAATCTTGCTTAATTCTCTCAGACATGCAGATTTCCGCACGATGATTTCCTTCACAGTAAGAAAAATAGTAAGCATGTGGCACAACGAGTTAGCAAATAAATAATCAATGAGAATATCAGAGATGCGAGACCAGAATTTGAAAAAAATCACTTGGTCTTCCAAGTCAGCGTGTTAAAACTGGGCTACCACTATCCTGTATCCGACATTCGACAAATATTTTGTAATAGAAATTAGGCGTGTTTAAATAGACACAACTTTTAAATAAATGAAACTTAAAACTAATTAAACAATTACTATAAGTGAATTTACATGTAAAATATCGTGAACTAGCCTCTTTTTCAGCCTGACCATTTTTTAGTAATCGTATAGTCGCAATGATACATCAAAGTAAATTTATTTTCAAGTATTCTAGAAATATTATATACAGACAACCTTTTCGCAAATTTTGATATCGTACAAATTTATTGTACTCACTATAGGTAATGGTCTGTTTTGTACTAGTTTTAGCTATTTTAGAATCAAAGAATGATAAAAATGCAAAAGAACAAACATCCATTTAAACTTAGAATTTTATAATACCAAAGATTAGCCTTAATGCGGAACGTAACAAATTTGACACTGTTCCCTAATACCTAATTGTATTGGCCTGACCGAGAATTTGAATCTAGGACCTTTAAAATAACATTCGAATACACTAATTAATAAACCAATAGGATGATTGTTATGTTTTTGTATATAATATAATATAATTTCAATATATAGAATTGAGTTTTTGACATTTTACTCAAACATTCTTTTATACGAGTAAGTAAGTTATCTTTTTGCTACTTAGCATATTACATCGCTTTCGTCGAATCGCCTATTTTTGGGGAGTATCGACGTTGATAGATGAGCGCTTTTATCACTAAATCTACATCAGACGTATGGGTAGCGTCAGTCTTCCAAGAAGTTAAAATGAAAATTACCAGAAAGAAGTCATTACATAGGTATATTAAATTCACCGATCGATAATTTTGTATGTCCTTATTATAATGAAACAGTTTAATAAAAATATTTAATTATATATCTTATGATTTTCAAACTAGAAGATAATGCTTATTTCGATTCTATGTGACTTCGATGGTTTAGTGGCTAGCATGTATGGTTGCGGGCAGAAAAAACTAGGAATGCGTTTTCAGGTTTGCTTTGTTCACATGGTTTGGTTAAGTTTAACTTTATTTCGAAACAGAATAATTGCTGACTAATTACGTATACGAAGGATAATCTGCTTTGTTATTAAAGAAAGTCTTGATTTCCTACATGAAATATAATTGCTTAAAATTGTTATGATTGTTAATTTAAAGTAGTTATTAAATAAACTAACACAATTTAAAACTATCTAAATAGTCCTTTGCCAAAATTTAAATTGTTACAAATTGAGTTCATAATGGAAACAGAACAGTCCATTATTTTAAACTCACTGACTAACTAATACAGTCCTTTAACTTTTGTAATTGTGTACCGAGGGAAGTTGACACTATCCTAGGATAGCCCCAGCTATTCTCAAACTTGTAGCCCAACATCCACCCAATTTTTTTATTATAGATAATATCCTAAAGACCTACTAATGTTAATAAATATTTCAGTTTTTAGGTGTGCCATTGTTATGTTAGTTGACATGTGAATTATTACTTTAAATAGAATATTTTAAAATTAATACTTTTAAAAATTAACATGAGACTTCCACATGCTTTGCTCAGGTGCGTCTTTAGTGACTTTTGCCATACATTTTATTGCCTTACTTCAAACTATAATTCGTACCACTAAAGATGAGACTTGACAAACCACGTGATTTGACTTGCGCAGAAGCCGATTTATAGGTATCCTTAGCGGTAGGGGTGAGAGGCGGGAAGGCCTCGTGTGATATCGGGCCTTCGGAAAGAGCGCGGGAGGCGCGGTACCGGTTGCCTGTCGTTCTCCTCGCCCCGTACACGCCCCGCTGGACCCCGCAGTACAGACGAGTGCAACTTTAAGTGTTTATTTTCTATTTTGTTTTTTTGTTCTTGTAGAATTATTCTACAAGAGTGTAATATTGTTAATTTTTATTATGCTTCGAGGTAATACATTAAAAAGACAAATTAGGAAGATGGTTTACGACGTGAACACTTACATGTTAAAACAAGTTGTTTTAAAACACATCAGTTATTGACAGTGACTAGTGAGAGTGATTAAAATAATAATATGCCATTTTTTATACTAAACTTTTTCATTTCGTTATAAATATTGTTACTTAATAATTTTCTTCCCGCTGGCTTATCGACATATTTTAATACTTAAACTTTATCATTTCGTAATAAATAATGTTAATAATTTTAATATAACATTGTTTTACAACTTATTAAAAATGTTATCGAAAAACTCCTAAATAGATATTGAAATTATACATAACAATTTCTAACACAACTGTACTTGCGCAGACCCCCCACTACTGACGTTTGACAAGTCTCATCTTTCGTGGTACGGACTATACTTAGGTTGATTACATTAATAAAACTCCTCAACGGTCAGTATTTAGTCGATAACAAATAACTTCTTATGATTTAATGTGATTAAACAGGTCATACAATAGAAATAAAAAAAACATACGAGAAAGTAAAATAGGGTTTTATTAGTGAAATAATATTTGGAATCGAATCGGCAATTTCAGGGATATCTTTAATTTATTAGTAAAGATTGGTGAAATGTGGGTTCAGGTGCCACACTTTGAGAAACCTAGCCGATTGAAAGCCTTATTTAAGTTATATAAAATAAGATCTTATTTGTTCTCGCTTTTGACCTGCTTTTGTGGGTAAGTAGTTATTTGAAAGTTCTTAATTAACAAGATAAGTAAGCCACGACGTTAATGTATTTTGCTATGGTGGTGACTATCACACGACCAAGTTTCTAACATCGTACCTATATTTTGACTTAAAATTAACTTTTCTTTTTAAAAACATCACAAAAATTATGTAATGATAAAAATTTATAATAAAGTATACTTAATTATATATTCAAAGCAAATGTAATTTAACTATTACTGTTAAAGTCATTTCTGAATGGAATAGTGTCAAAAATGCTTGTCACATTTCTCCGGTTGTTTAACCTTAATGTTCTGTTTGATACCAGCCATTGGTAAACAATATATTTTTATGTCATATGAATTTACTAACCTTTTATCGATAGATTTCATCATCAAGCTGATCTGAAGTTAGGTGTAAGTAGTGAGGTCTTTAACGTTTATTTCTAAGAGTTTGGGCGTATTTATTCAATTGATTGTACCATGTAGATATATTATAGAAAAGCGTGTTTTTATAATATTATATACTTGTCTTCTTCAACATGTACGGTCATACATCGAGAGGTCCTGGGTTCGAGTCCCGGGTCGGGCCAAGTTTAATAATTGAGTATTTCTGTTTAGTAAGTCTCAATAACAGCCCGGAGTTGGGAAGTTGACGGTATGTTACCCCCGTGCCTTGGAGAGCACGTAAAACCGTCGATCCTGCGCCTTAGCTCTCACTGGTCGTGTCGAGCAGTCGTCCCACCGGAGTATGAGAGTGATAGGAAGAGAGAGTGCACTTGTGTCTGCGCGTACACTTGTGCATTATAATATCTCCTGCATAGTTGGCTAATCTCATTGAGACTGGCCGCCATGGCCGGAATCGGTCGGAGAACATTAATTAATTATTATTTGTCTGGTCCTGTCTAACAGATTATACGACATTAAATATAATTCAAATACTATTAGTATTTTTTTAGATACTAAAACAACTATGCGTGTTTTTTACCCTTTTTACGCATCAAACGCTGTACAGGGTAAAAATTACATTATAGGGATGGAAGATCATAGTCTAATAATTCTTATGTATGTCTATTGTGCGAGAGAAGCCACGAGTTTAAATTAGTAAATTAACCAATAAGTACTATTTCCAGATCTTGAATCTTTTCTCTTGAAAATTTAAATATTATAGAAATAGCAAGAATAAAATATAATATATAATATTATAATAAATTAATAAGTTTTAAAAATAGCTTTTGCTTAACAAATTCATGTACTTAAGTAAAATCGAGTATAAAAGGGAAAATTCTGCCTAAAAGTTTCGACTTTGATGACAGGAGGTAAAAAGTTTAATACATTATACATGTAAAATGAAAACTCGACCCTGGACAGTGCTGAGACGAGATTTACTACCGTTTTGTTGGATTGTCACTAACTTAAGAGCATTTGTTGCTAAGTCTAGTTAAATTATTTTTGGTAAAGTATAAGTTATTGAAATGAAAAATTTCAAGATAATTTTGATGTTCTATTAGATATCTCATCTAATGTGATCAGTAAATCGATTTTTCAATGAGATTCGTTTACGTCTAAATGATTTATAAGTATAATAGTTTTGAAAAGTTTAGTAGTTTTGAAAAAGTGTTCTCGATGGATAGAGCATGAAGGATTGTACTCATCGTTCATCAATTTTGTCAAATTTTTAACGTAAGCTTGTAAGTTTGAACTTGAAGCTTTATCGATCTGAAATAAAATAAATCACAATAGACTACTCTATCATAGGGGAGCGGAGTTGAATCTCGTGAGGGTAAGTTTTGTTGTTGCTCTTCTATTCTTTCAAGTATTAGAGATTTTCTAATATAGTTTTCGACGACACGTTTGGCTCAGGTGTTAGTGACCCTACTTTCTGCGCCAGCGGTCGCAGGTTCCAGTCTCGCTGGGGGCATTCATTTTTTGAGCACGAATGTTTGTACTTCAGTCATGGGTGCTTATATTTATATTATGTATGTATTTAAAATTTATATGTGTAGTATATCAACTATTTGGTATCCGTAGCACAAGCCTCGTAGCTTACCAAGGAACTAGATGACGCTGTAATAATATCCTAATGTCTTAACATTTTTTCCTCATAAACGGATTGATAGATTTTGATAACTTGATGATTTCTTGTGTACGTGTGAAATGGTTTTTAGCTAATTCACTTTTGTTATTATTTTTCTCCAAAGTGAATTCTGTTGGAAAGAGTCTGTCTTTTTCCTCCCCTATTTAATATGAAACTTCAAACGCTGTCACTTTAATTCATTCAAGTGTTTTATAATTATAATTTTATGATCAGATTATAGCGTGACGACACAAACTCGCAGATCGAAGTCATAAGCAACTTCAATTCGAGTATAATTAATTAAATTTCTCAATTTCAAACTGTAAAACTTTTGAAATTGCGACGGTATATCAAATGAAACCCTGCGTTCTTTATTAAGCTAATTATTAATACCAATATTACGTTGCTCTTTTCAATTTATCGTTAATATTTTTGATCATAAGTTATTTTCCTCAAGATTAATTTCCTTTAAAGGCTGTTTGTTTAATGTTTGCTGCTGTGTTTGAAAAGTTTAAAAATATAAAAATGAGATTTTATTTTTGACCAAGCGACCGAAGTCTTCGGTTTAGGTCTGGCAAAATTAGCGTTCCCCTGTCGATTGTCGATTTTTTGCACTTCTCTACAGGTTGTATTTTATAAGCGATCTGGGCGTATTTTGATATACAAATTTTTCAACAATTTTTTTTGTCATAGAGAATTTTTGGTATGAGACCCCTACCTATCAAAACGATCCAACCCCACTTCCACCAAAAAAGACATATTGGGGACTATGGGATGTATTCATTTTAGATTGTTTCTTTTGTTATTTATTTAGTTTGTTCTTTTTTTTAAAAGAGTAGTAACTTTAAATGTCATAAAAAGTTTGTCAAAAACTGATGAAAATATTCAATATGAATCCATTCAGAATCGTAGGTAAATACTGATAAAGAGCCTATTCTCCAGATTGTATCAAATTTCGACTAACCATTTTAACGTTATTGAGTAACAAACATACACAGGTAAAATTTTTCGAAATTATAATTGTAGTATAACTATTACTTATCGTAGTTTCACTTGGGTACCAGATTATAATCTTTGTTTACTTTAAATTCCATTTAAAACTGTCTGGCCATTTCAGAGTGAAAGACACTCCATCTTACTCATGAGCGAAAAGTGGAAAATTTTACACATTACCATTATTTTAAAACATGCAAATAATACCTTTTCGCCATAAGCTATTCTTTATGTAAATATCTGCTAATTTATCACATTTTCCAATATAAAAGAAAAAACTTGTGAACTGTTCAGGTCAATTTATAGGTTTTAATTTTATTTCTGAAGTCGACTGCGACCGTTTTATGTAATCGAATCTATAAAACTTCTGCTACCTTGCGGCCTTGATATTCTGCGAAGAGACGAAGATAAATATGTCAAGAAGATAATCTGTAAGTCTGGCAAATACAAAATCTAACACTGTCACTATGTTTATTATTGTTATTGTTAAAATATATACCAGAATTGTCTTTCTCATCTTTATCTCATATTATTTATTTAATAACTTTTTTTAGTACATGAGGAAACCTTCATGTCAGAGAGAACCTTGTAAGTTTTCAAAAGGCATGTGAAGTGCCAACCCGCACTAGGCCAGCGAGGTGGACTACCCCTGATCTCCCTTCATATTGAAAGAAGGCCCGAACCTAGCAATGGGACAGTCAAAAGTCTGAATACATTATATTATAGTAAGTTCACATAGGTTAATCACACAACCCTCCTTTAACACCATAGTCGGATAACAATCGGTATTGTTTAAGCGCAAGTGGGATAAAGGAGACCACAATTTCTTTAAAATGAAAACAGAAAAGGCTTCTTAACGCAAAATAATGGACGTTTCAGACCTTACACCAAAGGATTTGCAATCTTTTTGCTATAATAACTATTTTTGTTATTGCTTATCTTAGGGCTATTGTTTTAAGCCAAGTTTTTTATGAGTAGAATACTTAGTTCTTTACGAAATAAATGGGAAAATTTCTGCACTGGCAAGCGCGAACACTAAACAAAAATAATGTCGTGCACCCTACCCTTATTATTTATTTAAATATAAGACTTCTTTGTGGCATTTTCTTTGTGACTAACGTTGTTGAAATTATTTTCATACTGCGAAGTAAATACGGTTTTAAGATATTTTCAGTAAAACTATGTTATAAATATGGGGCGTTAACACAATACCGTCTAGTTATTAAAGTCTAGTTTAAGCTACGAGGCTTATGTTATAAATACAAAATATAACTTTATATGTACATATATATTAAAATATAAGCGCCTACGTCTAGAGTAAAAACATTTGTGCTCATCACCAAATGAATGGTCCCAGCGGGACTAAAACCCTCGACCTCTGGCATATACAAACTGAGCAAACGTCTCGTCAAAAGTTATGCATGACTAGAAATTCCCGCGGCTCCGCCCGCGTTCTTGTCACTATTAAAAATAGGGATTTGTGGTATAAGAATGAAAATTTAGGGTTATAAGTATTTTTTGATACCAAAACATAAGAAAATAATAAAATAAAATTTGGTCTAAAAATAAACAAATAAAAAATCTGGATAGTCCCACCCTTATCACCTAGGGGAATAAAAAATACCTACGACCTATTTTCAGACCTACCAAATATACACAAAAAAATCATAAAGATCTGCCAAGCCGTTTCGAAGGAGTTTGATAACAAACACGAGATTGAATATTAGATATATTCGTGAGTTAAAATATTAATTTAGTCTATACATATGTCGTATAGAATTCATCGATGCAAAAATAACGCGCCGAGCCCAAACACCAACAAAAACCTGAATACGTGTTTCTTAAAAAAGACTATTGATTTCCAATGGGCTTTCAATTGAAAATAGAAGCGCGAATGTTGGAGTTTTTTATAAAGGCTTATTGGATTGTAACTAACTGAAGGTATTTTATGTGTTCTAGGCTTAGCTTTTAAGTCTCAAAATATTAAGCCTTAATAAAAATAAATAAAAAGGCCTCTTATTATTTCCCATTTTTACATTCAATTTCTTCATCATGTTGTATTTTTTTTAATTAGAATTTGTTAATAAGTTATAATTCATATTTAATTATTAATTTTATTTATATATATAATTATAATATTAATATAATTTTGCACCATTGTTTTGTATTTCTTACTTTTATTTGCCATAATCTCTCGTCATTCATATTATTCACTGGAATGCGCATATACCTTTATCGAACTGGGTATAAAGTTATCTTTAATATATTTCTTACAAATTATTTTAAAAATATTAATCTATGTGAAATAATCTATATGTATAGATAAATAAAATTGAAATTTGATTCATTGATATGATAGTATGGATTGAAGACAAAAATTACATCTTTTTATGAATTTTTAGAACTAACCTATATACTTTTTAGCTAATATTATGCTCCTATTTATGTAGATTTTCTATTTTTACTTAAAAGTAATAAAAAATTCAAAGCAGCTTACTTTCATTTAGAATTCCATTCTCTTTAGTAAAGAATGAAAATATCCCTTGCTTTTGGCTTCGTACTTAATTACTATGCAAAAGTAATGAATATGAACTATTATGAAGTTCACGAACAGTATTATTTTACAAGTAAGTGAAAAGCAACTAGCTACAGTTATAGCAGTATCAGTACGTAGATGACTTTTAACTGATGAGGTTTTCAATTCGGGTTTTTGTTTACCTCAAAACTTCTCCATTTATGTTCTCTAAGAAATATTCTTCTTAGGATTGTTACAATACTTTCTTCTAACTTTGCTACTACTATATCTACTATTGGGAAACGAATTTTTTCTTTATTAATCCATTATTCATTATTATTTTATTCTTTATTAATTATTTTTTATTAATCATTATTCTTTATTAATCCATTATTCATTATTATTATCCATTATCAGCTGAACCTCTACTACACACAAACAAATTACATAAACACGCAGCCGCGCGCTGGTGATGCGCTTGCATATCTCGAACAATACATAACTGACTCACCGCCTACATTTGTTTTCGAACCGTTTACGTTGGACGAAATGATTAATGCATGTAAAAATATAAAACGCAAACAATCAAAGGACATTAATGACATGTCATCCCACATCTTAGATCTTTTCCCACCTGTACTAATATCATTGCTCCTTTTATTGTTAAATGAGTGTATTAGCGCTGGCGTGTATCCGGACGCGCTAAAGTTGGTGAAAGTGCAGCCTATTTACAAGGGAAAAGGAGAAATGCATGTAGCAAAATCCTACAGACCAATATCGCTCATTCCTGTAGTATCTAAAGTGTTCGAGCGTTTATTGAGCGCGAGACTGATGAAGCATTTCACATCAAATAACCTCTTAAATAGGCAGTAATACGCGTACCAGCCGGGCCGCTCGACGAGTGATGCGGCGCGCGACCTGGTTGCTCGGGTGATGGCGCATCTCGAGTGCGGGCGACAGGTCGCAGCGATTTTCTGTGACCTCTCGCGCGCCTTTGAAATGATTGACCACAAGTTAGTACTGAAAAAACTAGCTCGGTATGGCTTTGAAGGTAATTTCCTAAATACCATCGCGTCATTTTTGTGTGACCGAAAACAGAGTACATATGTTCTTGGTGCGAGATCAAATCTCGAACCCATTGGAAGTTGGTCGGTTCCACAGGGATCAGTGATGGGAAATAACCTGTTTTTAGCCCTAGTTAATGACATAACAACTGCATGTTCTGATCCTGAATACATTATGTTTGCGGATGATACATGCATAATAATAAATGCTGCCGATTTTAACAGCTTAAAAACAAAAGCCAACAGGGTGATGCATCAGATTGCAAATTGGTTTGAATCAAACGGCATGCAGTTAAACATAGATAAAACCAATATTATGCATTTTAAACTGCGTAAGGGTGACACTAATTTATTTAATATTGTCACCAATAACACCCCCCTACCACAGGTTGACCACGTAAAATATTTAGGATTTACAATAGATGCAGGGTTGACATGGTCTATCCATATAGACGCAGCTTGCGACAAGTTATCATCAGCATGTTTTGCTCTGTCCAGGCTCTCACCTACCCTGTCACCTGAAAATCTTAGAATTGCTTACTATGGATATTTTCATTCAATTCTAATTCAGGGTGTCGACTTATGGGGTACTGCAGCTAATTGTGAGAGACCATTTAAATTACAAAAACGAGCTCTCAGAATAATTTCCGGCAAGCCTCATGATTTTCCGGCTCAGGCGTTGTTTAAGGAAAATAAAATCCTCACTCTGCCGTGTATATAGATATTAACAGCTTGCCAATATGTGAGAGCAAATCTAGATCAGTACACCAGCCGCGGGCAGGGCCATGGCAGAAACACCCGAGGCGCGCACCTACTGCTCGTCCCGCGTCGCAGACTGGCGAAAGCACGAAAGTCACTCGGTGTCCTTGGCGTTAATATTTACAATACCCTTCCGAGTGACATCATTAACTCACCAAGTGACAAAATTTTTACTTGTAAACTAAAAGATATGTTAATTGACCTCGCTTGCTACAGCATAGCTGAATTTATGTCGAAGCAAACACATTCATAATAACAGCACACCGTGTTTTGTATATGGAAGTAAAATGGTAATGACTTTCGTATGTTTGGACATTTGTTACTGTAACAAATAAAATGTAAAAAATAACTTAATTAAAGATTGAACTAAAATAAATATAATGAAAATTGTAAACAAATACTAATAATAATGGTAAAGACAAAATGCTGTATAACATGTATAAATATTTGATTATTATGTAAAATAATGTAAAAAAATCAATTCATTGTATGACCTGTAAAATTTTTGTAATTTTATTAATAAAATATCTCAATCTCAATCTCTCAATCTCAATCTCTCAATCTCAATCTCTCAATCTCAATCTCTCAATCTCTCAATCTCAATCTCAATCTCAATCTCAATCTCAATCTCAATCTCAATTATTTTTCTTTATTAATCCATTTTGGAGTTCATACAATATTCATATATGAAGGGTACAGGGGTAAAACAAGGAATGTCACAAAATATTTTTTTTCTAATTAACGTGGCAAAATGTCAATGTTCCCATAGTTTTTAAATATTTTAATTTTTTGTGACATTCCTTATTTTACCCCTGTACCCTTCATATTGAAAAACCTAAACTGTTCGTCTCTCTGTCAGTCTGTCGCTTCTACCTTAAAAGGGCTTTAATTTTGAACTATATTTTAAAATTTCTACAAAATAATGTAGCGTTTACGACATATTTTCTAAAATATATATAATAAAGGAGAAATAAGTAACCTGATTACGTCAAACAATCTCCTTTCAAACTGTTTGTAATTATTATCTAATTTACTTAGAGAATTTGAAGGACACTTCCCATTGAATTTACATAAAAGATATAACGCGTCGAGAACCAGTAAAATAATTATATTTGCACGGTACTAAAATAACACAGTGATTCCTCCGCTCAGGTTCGTCATTATGTAGGTTTTATCTGTTGATATAGATTTCTCAGTGATATGATAGTTTCTCAGCGGGCATATAATATAGCATATACTATAATATGTAGACATATACAGTGGTAGCCCAGTCGTAATGCGCTCACTAGGATAAGCGAGTGATGCGAGTTCAAATCCGGGTCTCGCACCTCTGATATTTTCATGTGCGAATCATTTCTATCATGATTACCACTTGTCTTACGGAGAAGGAAAACATCTTGAGGAAACCTGTGTGTCTGAGAGGACCTAACAGGTTTTCGAAAGACATGTAGAGTCCGCCAACCCGCACTAGACCAGCCCCGTGTATTGAAGGGAGTACCGTGCCCAACAGTAGGAAGTTAAAAAGGGATGAATTTTTAAGTGGTAGTGCCATGCTTGTTACCTTCGGGTAGCAGCCGAATGGGCCGGCACGCCCCGTATAGTACCACTCTCTCACAGAAGACCGGCGTGAAGTGACAGCTATGCGGTCGCGTTTCGTTCGGTGAGTGAGAGCCCGGGAGGCCCACTCTCCTTCCCTCATCCCGTCCTTCTCCCTCCTCCCTCCCTCCTTTTCCTAAAAGGCCGGCAACGCATCTGTAAGCCCTGTGGTGTTGCAGATGTCCATGGGCGGAGGTGATCACTTACCATCAGGTGAGCCTCCTGCCCGTTTGCCCCCTTTGTCCCATAAAAAAAAAAAAATATAACATACTTTCCAACTCCGGGCTGTTACTGAGGTTTACGAAACTAAACTTGACCTGACCCAAGAGTGGAACCTAGGACCTCCTGATGTGCCGCCGTACATGCTAGCCACTACACCACTGAGGTTATTGAAATACCTACACATAATTAACAAAGTTCTTATATTTCCTATGCCTTAACCAAGCTAACATAAGTAAAGCCTTAAGACTCAACTTGAGTCACGTCAGAAAATGTTTTCTAATAAAATATTTTTTATCCCTCACCCTCGCTTTATTTAATTTACTCGAATATCTCCCAATTTTCAGTAAGAAATAAGCTTTTGTTAGGATACTTAAAACCAGTCTATCAATGTCACTGCCGTAAATGTTTTGATGGCTGTTTAACAAAAGGCCGTTATTGCTGGTAAAACGTAAGATGGTATATTTAATCATTTTATATTGTTTTGACTGTACAATAATTTGAATAATATATTATTTTTTACTGGAATCCTTTGAATAATTTGAGAAGGGTTTTAAAATTTTTTTCTATAAATGTGGCAGCCCAGTGGTTACGCGCTCGCTTGGATAACCGAGTGATGCGTTTTCAAATCCGGGTCTCGCACCTGTGATATTTTCATGTGCGAATCATTTCTAACTTCATTACCATTATATTATTTGTGTTACGGTGAAGGAAAACATCATGAGCCCGTGCACACCAGTGGGACGTTAAAAAAAAGGGCTAATTACATTACGATTTTTTCTTAAAAGATAGTTAATTTAACATAAATGGTTCAAAAACGTATATATATCTAAAGATATAAATACATAATATAATTTTGGGCACGAACTTTTATATTACATATATAATATACATATTGGATTAGTAGATACCCATACTAACGTGATTCATATTTAATATAATAATGAAAAATAGTTTTTTTTGTGATATTTAAAACAAAATGTAACCTAAATGTAATGTGTTTTATATAAAAAATACGTAAAACATAAAGCTACGAAGATTACTACAGAATTTTACCATTTATGGTACTAGACAAGATTATTAATACATGTTTATTAATTACACAGCTTCATTTTAAGACCAAAGTGTGTACAAAACTCTGAAAGCGATGACTTTAAGAACTTATAAAATGACACTAAGCTTGGCTTCAAATGATTTTGAAATCGAGAAATATTTTTATCAAATTAAATCATTTAAACTTTAGCACTGTACCCTTTTCAAACTTTGCGGCTTATCTCGACCTTTGAACGGCTTAGAATATTAAATGTGTTTGAAATAGTTTAAATTAAATTTATACACTTAACTTACTTACAGAAAAAAGGCTCTATAACTGTCCTTTTTTCAGCTTATTGCCGTCCACTGCTGGAAGAAAGCCTCTACCAAAGATCACCAACCATTTATAACTGCCTTAATACTAGTAAAATATTGTATGTCATGTATATCATTTGATAGTTCAGTAGTAATGCACCTGTAAGATTTTCTGTGTGAATTATATTTTTACTTATTTTAGGGAATTATTTATGGTGTCTTACTGTATGAAACGTAAAAAATTGGCTTGAGAGCTCCAAAGCACAATATTCAGTTGTACCATGGACATTTTTATATAATAGTATATCATTATACCTTCTATGTAAAAAGCAGCAAAAGATGCCCAAAAGTAGAGTTTTATGAAACATCCTTTACAGAAACAAGGTTTTTACAGATTTATGAAAACAAATTGAAATATTTGTTTAGAGCTCCCGAGATAAATAATTGAGCTTTGTCGTGCATATTTTTTTTTTAATTTTGTGACCATATCTAAACCATGACCACGCATCAAAAATCGAGTTAAGCAGTGTCAAATACGAGAAAAAATGTGATAGCACCCTTAAGTTGTCTTGTCAAGTCTTATAGAACCTGTTTTAAAAATTAATTTTGTTGTTTAATCAATATTTGGTAATAAATAAGACTGGATAAGAATACTTTCTAACGAACTAAAGTAAATAATAGTACAATGGAGGATGGACTTTCTATTAGAGTGGGAAATAGCCCGAGATGCGAGGAAGCAAGGTTTTTATCAGAATTTGTAAAAAGTATATAAGAGAAATAGTAAAAGAAGAAATTTTTTGTCGAATGAAAATATTTATAGGCATTTTCTCTCATTAAAAAATGAGAAAAGCGAGATTCGTAGTTAGTGGAGCCTTGCTTACATCTAAAACTTCGTTTATTTTTGTGGGTTTCACAAATACAATTCATTTTCTGTGGCATAAAAATATTAAATTATTTTTAGCACCATGATAGACTGAAAAAGTAAAGGCTCCTAGGGATGGAGGGTTGCTTAAAATAGTGATAGATCATCCGAAGTGTTTTGGGATCAATTCATTCAGAAGTTGTTTACCAACTTGTTAGTAGTTTTGGTATTACTACCGCAGTTGTAGGTCTTGGGAGGCTCTTTAGTATTCTTGCATTAGTAGTTTTCTATATCTATTGTTGTTATTTTGCTCAATGGTCAAAAGTTCCGCAGTAAGCCTCGTAGCTTACCTAACTATATGGTGCTACGTGTAATAATAATCCAACTTAATTTTTATATACTTTTATTATATAGATTATATTATATGACGACACGTTTGGCTCAGTCGGTAGTGACCTTACTTTCTGCGCCAGCGGTCGCGGGTTCGAGTCCCGCTGGGGGCATTCATTTGTTGAGCACGAATGTTTGTACTCCAGTTATAGGTGTTTAAATTTATAATATGTATATTGTATGTATTTTAAAACTTTATGTGTAGTATATGAACTATCTGGTATCCGTAACACAAGCACGTAACGTAGCTTACCACGGAACTAGATGGCGCTGTTGTAATAATGTCCCAACATTTATATTTATTTATCCCAACATATTATATTATATGCCTTATATACTTAATATTATAATCGCGCAAATTTATTCACAGGTTCTTAATTTAATTCTTGTAAACATTATATGAAAATACAATGTACTGTTATTTTTGCACAGTGTGTTTTCAAAGGGCAACCTAAAGCTTACTTATACTTTACAGAGGTCTAACAAAGCTTTTTCTTTCTAAAAATATAAAAGTGACTAGTGTTGTCTAGTGTCTAGTCTAGTGTCTAGTAGTGTTGTCCCCCAAGCTACTGTCTGGGGAAATAACATCGTCATTGTGTATCGTGTGAGGTACCCGGTCTATTTTTTTTCGAGCAACTTTAATCAATGAAAGGAAAACTTAAATATCAAAAGTTGTATACAGTTTACTTTTTACCCGGCTGTGCGAAAAGAGGGTTATGTGTTGGACCGGCATGTATAACTGTATCTATATTTCCTGGTAATTACGAATCGGTTTTGCCGATTTTAAAGTAGGAGTAGTTAGAATTGTCTTCATAGCGCAAGTTAGGGAATGTTATGAAGACATTATTAAAAATTAAAATAGTGGATCTTAGTCGCCGTACCTGTTTTCTACTAGACTCTTCTGCATAAACAATACATATACTATCGATACTTTATACTGAGAGAAAATATCCCATTTCTGAGAAATCAATACTAGAATTAAAGCTCACCTAGATAGAACGGAGCGAGGATAAGTTACTAATTACAATAACAATCTTCTTCTATTATAGGTATTTAATTTAATTTCATGTTTGTGTAGAAGCTATTAAGCCCGTTAAAAACTATTTTGAGACAAGCAAATTTAAAAAATATACCCTTTACTGTTTTGTCATGTTTCTTCAACGCGAATATATTATAATATTATATGCTCAGCTCTTTTGAAAATTTCATTTTGATTAAAAAGCAGCTCAACCTATATAAAGATAGTAATTTTAACCACATAGGATCTAAAATTATTTTCATTATCTAAGTTTCTACACACGTAGAATAACTTGCCAAAAAGGTATACCTGCAAAGCACAAGTAAACAAAGCTTATTAAGTAAAAAGACTTTTAGGATTTACGTTCATACAAAAGCGTATAAAGCTCATATGAAAAGCTTATAAAGAAAATGTAAGTTTTAGGTCTGAAAGGAGTGCATCTGGGCTATTTTAGTCTTTGACTACTTAGGTTAATTTGTGTTTAAAATATTCTTGCATCTCAAAAATGTGAGTCTATCTTTATGTATTATTTTGCACTAGTACTAGTACTTTTTCTATTTTTTTATAATACATCCTTTTTTCTTCAATTTTTTTTAACAATATATGCTTGCCATATTTGAAAATCACAACTTTCGAATACCGTTATGTATTATTATTATCTAAGAATTTTAAGCCATTGATGGCAGCTAATCTCCTCATTCATAGAGGGATCAAGCCATAGTACAGTGTACTGGTCAAGTGCGGGTTGGTCGATTTTACGTAGTTTTTTCGAAATATAGGTTTTCTACGATCTTTAACTTAAAAAAAGACGAACTATATGTAAACTAGCAATTTCCGCGGCTCCCCGCGTTCTAATCTCTATTAAAAATAGAGATCGGTGGTAGAAGGTTGAAAATTTATGACTTTAAGCATTTTTTGATGCCAAATAATAAAAAAATATATATAAAATACTAACAAATTATTACTATAACTTAACTAAAATAACTTGGAATAAAAATTAAAAAAAAATGGTGAGGGTCACCCTTATCACCTAGGGGAATAAAAAGTAGCCTACAAACCAAATATACACAAAAAAATCATAAAAATCGGATATCCGCTTCGGAGAAGTTCGATAACAAACACTGTGACACGAGATTATATATAAAAGATATGATGTATATATTATATTAAAAATTATTCGTTCATAAGTAGGTATATCAAAAAAGTATACCTCGGACTTGAACTCATTTAATTTAGTTTTCCAAACAACTAAGTTACTAACGGCTAACTTTGCTGAGTTTCTTTCGCCAGTTCTTCTCAGGTCAGCGGTTTCTTCCTTCCGAATTGGTAGTAGACTCATGACGTTCAGTAAAAAATTGAAATAATTTCATGCTGAATAAAATAATTTGAATTTGAACTAACCACTGATCTACTGCGTCGTTTATCTTTGTGCTTCCAATTAATAGCAATATTGAGTAAATCATCACTTCCCCAGCTGTTCGGAACATGGCTAAATTAATTACAAAGTCAATTTGTTAAAGACGGTCTGAATTAATGACAATTTTATTGTCTCTTGTCGAGACTTTGATTTTGCTCAAATACTTATAAAAGTTTAATTGTTTATTTCATTCTATAGTTTAATTAATTCGTTTCTATCTAGTGGTTTATAAAGAAATTTTTAACATAAAAAATTAGTACCTATTAGTAGTATTAAATTATTTGTAATAATAATGTTCTCCGAACGATTCCGTCCATGGCGGCCAATCTAATTGAGACTAGCTTACTACGCAGGAGATATTATAGTGCACGAGTGTACGCGCAGACACAAGTGCACTCTCAGTTTCTATCACTCTCATATTCCGGTGGCTTGACTACTTGACACGACCAGTGAAAGTTAAGGCTCAGAGCCGACAGCTTTTCGTACTCTCGAGGCACAGGGGTAACACAGCGCCAACTTCCCAACTCCGGGCTGTTATTAAGGCTTACTGAACAGCAAGACTTAATAACTGTACTTGGCCTGACCCGAGACTCGAACCCAGGACCTCTCGATGTGCAGGCGTACATGCTAGCCACTACACCATCGAGGCAATTGAAATTATTTGTAGGTTTATGTTGTATGTAGTATGTTTATTTGTTTGTTTATTTGATTGATGGAAGGATTAGGTTATTGGATTAAGATTAGCGTCCTGCAATATGGGCGGGTGCGGGTGAATTTATAATACGCATATGAAAGTCCCGCCTACCTCCACCGCATGGAGGATCCCACTTCGGTGGACGGTGTGTCATGTGGGTTCCTCCTAGTACTTCTCTGATAGCAGGGTGGACTGCGGAGCAACCCCTTGGCTAGCGTCGTGGTTGAATGCGTAAGTGTGAAGTAATCGTTGGTGAATTATTAAACTATCCAGTTCTATGGTAATGGAAAGGAAAGGAGTGGATAGTAAGGGGAAAAGAACAAAGAGAGTGCGGAAATTGAATGATATAAAATAAAACAAATACTTGGTATGATAATATTTTTATCCTACCATTGTGATATGACCTCAAAAATGTATATTTTTTGAATATACATTCTTACAATGCGGGCTTTTTCAATTTACTATAACGAAAAAGCCTCTAGCATTGTTTTCAAAAAGTTTTCGTCATAAATATAAATAATATAAAATGTCGCGTAATGTGTAAATTCACTTTTTGTGCCGGTGTACTGGGCAGCTACGACCAAATTTTCATTTAATTGATAAATGTAATGTAACACAATACAATATATTTTTTGTCAGATTTTATATAGGGCTGTACAATTGGAGGTGTTGGGTTCATCTCTGAAAATTTGGAGGTTATCGATTCGAGTAAAAATAGTTTTATTCAGATACTATATTATTTCCTTTTAATTTATTCGCCGTAAGACAAGTGCAAATTATGCTTGAAACCAATTCGCACATGAAAATATCAGAGGTGTAAGCCCCAAGGTTTGAACCCGCTTCACTCGGTTTCCAAAGCAAGCGCGTTACCACTGTGTAGTGGTAAGTGAACATAAGTGAAACATATCTTCGCACAAGAATAGAGTTCTAATATAACCATAAATTCTAAATTTACTCATACTTTATAGCCAGAAGCAAAGATTACACGAATCCCGGAATATACTATGTTGTTTTTTAATTACGGTAAAATGTATTTTTAATATGAAATTATTGCTTTGCTCGCAGCTGGTTAGTTTAACAATAATGTATGATACTCGTAGCTTCGAGGCTAATAGTGAAGAAATGTTTACCAGCTTTAAAATAAATTCTCTCTATTTTCCTAATTTGCGCTTTAAAATAAAACATTTAATCGCAGAAGTTAAAAGAAGAAGTTAAAAATCTGATCAATAATCGATGTTGTCATTGTCGAAGTAACAACTTTTACTATGAAAGTACGTATATATGCGATACATATGATAAAAATATAATTTGTATTTTTTTTTCACCTGTCGGCCTGTCTGTTTGTTTCGGCTAAACTTCGAAACGGCTTGACCACTGTTGACCAAACGGATTTTCATTAGGAGATAGCTCATGTTATAAGAAGTAACATAGCCGAATTTTTGGCGAGCGAAGCGAGAGTTAGTCTTATTGAGAATTTAAGAATCATCGAAGCGATCGAAGTTGAGTGAAGCGAGTCGTTATCATCGAGTTAAAGATATGGTTCGAAAAGACAATATTTCTATCAATTAATTAGATTTATTTCGATGGTAGGTTTTATAGTTATAAAATTAAATAAAATATTACTTACAGTTTTGACTGTACTTATTTCAACGTAAAAATGCCCATAAAATCGAATGTGACTGCTAAATCGTCGTTAACAACATTCGAAAATGCTCTGAAATCTTGTTTACGATCTAATAAATCCCAACACCTTTTATAAAAATGTAATATATTTCAGCAAAATTTGACATAACGCGAATTCAAAGGCTGAAAATGTATGCGCTAAATTTATAGAGCTTTATATGAGACACATTTTTTATCTGTTATTGTTTTAGCACAGATAAAATATCCAAATAACTTTCTTGCAAATAAAACAAACCAATATATTGAATTGATTGATATTAATATATCGTAGGACCAAAGAAGCTGTATTTTAGATGTATGCGAATGTTTCACATTTTAAATCAGACTATCTTCTCAGTTTTTTTTAGTTTTATTTTGATTTTAAATTTTGGTTCCTAAATTTTCAAATATTTATTTAATTTTCTCTTAACTAAAGTTTGAGACTTAGCGTATTTATTTTACTGAAAGTTAAAATATGCACTCTTGGTTCAAAAAAATATTTATTTTCTAAAAAAGAACAAGGTAAAAGCTTCTTGTAATACTAGTTATATGATAGTATTACTAGTAGCCGTAGACGTATTCGTAGTCACGTAGCCAATAGCTACGGGCGTGCTACGCCAGTTGATATGACACATAAAATTTGGCAGTATTCTTCCGTACAACATAAAATTTCTTAAAATATGTATTTTGTACGAAACATATTTTTATTCTTAATATTAGTTACTTTTTGGGGTCTTTTCTTTTAAGTAGAAAATTAGTTTTAAGTAATATTATTACGTAATAGAAGATATTTTTTCTCACTTTAAAATAATTATGTAAAAAGAGTTTAAGTAATTAGCAATTACTTAAGTTTTAAGAGTTTAAGTAATTAGCAAATAGGTACATCTTCACCGACAATTATTTTATCATACAAGATACAACAAAAATAAAATATCATATTTACTTAGAACAATGTTATATTATTTTTCATTTTCATCACTTTATTGTACACAATAAAAGAACATTAAACGAAAATTAGCTTCAAATTATTTATTCACACCTTAGCTTTAAGCTCAAATTGTAAAAGTTTTTCAAAATCAAAGCTTTGGATTTTATTTTAAGTTAAAATGTCTAAGTCACTCGTTAATATCAGGTGCACCGTACATGGGGGGTTAAGTGAATGCTTCCTGATGTTTACATTTCATCATATTAAATAATATGCCCAAGCGTCAGGATAGAGCGTTTAATGTTATATTTTCAACCGACTTCCAAAAGGAGGAGGTTATCAATTCGTCTGTATTTTTTTTTTGTTTTTTTTTTTTTTTTTTTTTTTATGTTTGTTAGCTCATAACTTTGAACTGGGTGAACCGATTTTGATGATTCTTTTTTTATTTGAAAGGTAGTGCTTCCCATGTGGTCCCATTTTAATATTTTCTAGTTCTGACAATGGCATCCATGAGAAAACCATAAAAGTCTTAAATTAGCATTAAGTATTTGCGCGACAAATGGACGAATAACTCAATATCACGCCAACCGATTTCGATGATTCTTTTTTTAATGGAAAGGATATACTTCAAGGGTAGTTTGATGAGAGTTTGGTAAGGTTCTGATGATGGGATCCATGACAAAGTATCGGAACTCTTCAATTTTAAGGAGCAAATTAACGATGCTCGGTCGAATCTTTTATAGGCTATATGGATATTTGAGTCACATACCGTAACTGATGATGGAAGGTACAACTCCTCAACGGTTAGCAGTTTAAAGAAAATTCTTTCAATATAATACGCAATTATGGACCGATAGTTGTATACTTTCAGGCTATTAGGGTTACCTCATAATAGAAGGTAAATTTTTATAGTCATTAACACAATACGTATCTACTTTCCGCTAAAAATTTAAAAATAAATTATTTTTAACAAAAAAACAAAAACCGACTTCCAAACTTAATAAATCTTAACTAAAAAGTAGAAAATAATACTTTTAAGGACTTTGTTAATTTTGAAGTCGGTGCCAGCCAAAGCAAAATAGCCCTAAATAGATACATATTCGATTAATCTATCAATTTGTAAACATAATCAAAATACCTGGCTGGCACCGACTCCAAAATTAACAAAGTCCTTAAAAGTATTATTTTCTACTTTTTAGTTAAGATTTATTAAGTTTGGAAGTCGGTTTTTGTTTTTTTGTTAAAAATAATAATAACGTCGCTTCACCCGACGTTCACGCTTACAATTGCTACTAAACTGCTAATCAGATCAAAATATTCTTTATTCAAATAGACTTATACAAGTTCTTTTGATTCGTCATTTTTACATATTTTAAATTAAATGTCAGTCTGTAAGTCTGTGAGTAAGCTACCTCCGACTCGGAATGCTGATCTGCTGGGAAGAGCCGGCGAGAATCTCAACAGTTGCTCTTTTCAAAAAAATATTTGGTTACAATATTGCATTACAATATTTCTCTATTTATCCTATACTTGAGACACAACAAGACATTAATCCCACACATTTACATCTTGTAAGTATTCCGCTATAGTGTAATAAGCTTATTCTATCTTAATGTATAGGCCCTGTGAAAATTTCATCAAAATCTATCCAGCCCTTTTGGATTCCATAGATAATATGTATTTACACATTTTAATAATATAAAAAGTGCTTGCAATATTTGCAAACAAGGGTTCTGCTTGTGAACGACTAATAATATAACTCGTTTGGCTCAGTTGGTAGTGACCCTACTTTCTGCGCCAACGGTCGCGGGTTCGAGTCCCGCTGGGGGCATTCATTTGTTAATCACGAATGTTTGTACTCCAGTCATGGGTGTTTATATTTGAAGGGTACAGGGGCAAAACAAGGAATGTCATAAAAAAATTAAAAAGTTGAAAAGTATGGGAACATTAAGATTTTGCCACGTATTATAGATTGCAACGTTAATTAAAAAAAAAATAATTTTGTGACATTCCGTGTTTTGCCCCTGTACCCTTCATTTATAATATGTATGTATATAAAATTTATATGTGTAGTATCAACTACCTGGTTTCCGTAACACAAGCACGTAACGTAGCTTACCACGGAACTAGATGGCGGTGTTGTAATAATGTCCCAACATATTTATTTATTTATTAATTTATAATTGTAATAATTTGTGTGCGTGTTTGTTTTTACGTCTCACACTAAACGACTGATCGGATTTGGATTAAGTTTCAATATAAAACTATGTCCTAGAATAACACATAGACTACAGTCAAAGAGCTTCAGGTAACACCCGAGTGAAGTACTAGAAAACCACTATTCTCAAACTATAAACGGAAAAAAACATGTAATACGTATATTTCTACATCTATGAGTTATTACAAAACTTCAAACTCGATTATATATAATCAATTGGTCTAAAATATATTATATAGATTTTTATAATTTTACAGCTCTAAGGCTATAACAATGTACCTACAAAATAAGACCACCTGTACGTGTTTCCATTTTCACGGGCAACTTAGTTTGTGCGAACTAACTTAATTATGATTCAGTAAGCAAATGGCGCAGATCGGTCCAGATTCTGTGAAACATAGTTTTAGATGAAATTGTTTGATGTATTGGCGTTAAACAATTTCTATTGACAATAGTAGCAGTAGCACTAGTATTCGCATTAATTTATAAATTATAGTGAAATATGATTCTTAGTAGGGCATTCTGTTTTAAAAAAAACAATTATAGCACTTAAATGTATCATTGCATATTATTATTATAAAGTAAAGTGCGACGACGAATCTGTCTGTCAGTTTGCGATAAACTCAAAACCTACGCAAAACCATTGTCAAGAACGGCATGGAAATCAGTTTTCTAGAAGAACAAAATAAGTCATCTATTTTCTCTAAAAAGATCTTCTTATTAAACAGTAGCAACGCTGTAAGCACGTACTTACACATGCACCCAAGCGAAGCGAGCGTAGTTAAATATATTTAAATAGTTAAAGTTGTTTTCTGACTAAATATACATTATTGTATAGGTTGTTATATTGCAAAAGCATCCTTTAGAATAGAAATTGAACACAAGAAAAAAATAAACCTAAAATCGTAGAAAATAAATACAATATTTTGTCGAAAGTAATTGAAATTATTAAATTATCTTTGTTTATGTATATTTTAATAAATAACCACTACATAAAACAGTATTCTACTAGTCAATCCCTTTCATTTGATACCTATATTGAGGGAGTTGTGAAAAAATATGTAATCCGCCATCTTGTAGCGGCGGCCATTTTGCACCGATTTTCATCAAACATATTTATAACAAAAAAAACAAAATCAAAATCGGTTCATCCGTTCGGAAGCTACGATGCCACAGACACACACACACACACACACACACACACACACACACAAACACCAATGTATCGAATTATCAATTGAAGTTTGAAATTAAGCGAATTGGGAGAAGTAAAACACAGACGTAGAAAACTAAAAGTGTAATGGAAAGTGGTGGAAAATACTGAGTGGCTGTGTTTAACCGATATTGCGCGTCCACTGCGAGTGTTATTTGAACTGCTATAAGTGACTTGTGCTTGTAAAAGCTTCAAAAACCGTAGCTCGGAACAACACTATTATAATAAACTTAATCGAAAGCGAAAAATATCTGAAAAAAAGCCCTCATGTAATATAAAAAATATTCGGGTAAGTTTTTTTATACGTGTCTCGTTTTACAATGACTTCATATTAGATTGGAAGAAATAAAATTTTAGGTTTTATCACATTAATAATTGGTAGTGTTCAGAGATTCGATTATCGGTTGATTTAAAAAGCTTCGCATACGATCTCTTACGAAATAGTTCCCAACCTTGTAACTAATTCATAAATATAATATTATGAATGCCACGAATGAGTCCACTTTATTTTACTTAATTATCTCGATAAGGCCTTAATTTTAGAAATATATAAACCACTTCGAATCAAAAGCTTGTATACATCTATGAATTTTTAACTTAAAACCTATTTTACTTTACAAAAATCCAAACAAAGATGCAATAACTTAATTTGACTTAACCAAGACTTGAACCCAGTTCCCCCAGATCTGCACACAAATGCTACTAGACTAGATTCGTATACTAAACATAAAACCACATAATATCATTTTAAATAATCTCTTATTAAAATTCAGGAAGCTAAAAGCGGCAGTAGCAAGCAGTTTTGTTAATAACTGTTATAACCTATAAAGTTTATGAGCCATATATGGATATAAGGATTATTATAAAAATGCGCATTACAATATTATAAGGATAGCGTTTATTAAGTTAAGTCGTAGAATTTGCATTAAATGTTTAATATGAGATCATACTTAAAGCATAATGACTTATACATAATATGTATGTATGTGTGTATGTATGTATGTGTGTATGTATGTATGTGTATATGTATGTATGTGTGTATGTATGTATGTATGTGTGTATGATGTATGTTTGTATGTATGTATGTATGTATGTATTAATGCAGACCTGTATAAAGTCTATCTGCTGGCCTTGAATCTGCCTATCGCACGAGGGAATCAGGCTACAGACGTGCACATCCACTTACAATATAAACATATCAAAAACAGGTTCTCTCAGACATGCAGGTTTCCTCACGGTGCTTTTCTTCGCCGTAACTCAAATGATAATCATTTAGGAATAACTCGCACATGACAACATCAGATGTTTGACATCCAGGTTTTGAATCCGTGTTACCACTCTGTCACTAGGTGACAAAGTTAAAAAAAAGTCGAGGCAAAATCTACGAAGATGTAAATCATAAATATATTAATGAATTTGGGGAGTTTATGTAGTCGCTCGAGAATATTTACTTTTTTAATTTATAAATTATGTATTACATGCCCCATTTGGTTGGCTAAAATGAAAAAAGTTTTAAAAATATCTCCCCAAGTCAATACAATTTCGTGTTCGTATCGCAATTTTGTGATTTCCTCAATAACGTGGCTTAAGGCTTTGTTTTGTAAAGGTTTTTGTTAAAGGTTTTATCTTTATATGGAAAATATGAATACGTTTAGTTTATGATTACGATTATATTTTTCCTTTTATATAAAATACTAGTATTTGTCCACGGTTTTGCTCGTGCGATATACTGAACCCCTGTTACACGCCTTTATGGATAAATTTTCAATAATATAATATCCGTAAGCTACACTACCGAATCATTTCAGTAGCTTAAATATGCGTTGACAGACGAGTTTTTTTCTGTCTTTTATACACGTACAGATTCAATTCTCAATTACTAAGCTTGTCTTCAGCCCTTTTAACGTCCCACTGCTGGGCACCGGCCTCCCTCAGTACGAGGGAAACTAAGCTTAGAAATAACTATTTTCATAAACATTATATATTTCAAGAAGTTGAAATTTCAGTCTGTCTGTCTGTTCCGCTAATCTCCGAAATAGCTGAACCGAAGCATCCGAACGAAGCGAGGATAAATCGCTAGTTTATACTGTATTTAAGTAATTTACATATGTATTGAGCGTCAATTTAATTGGCGTGTGTGTTGGTATCCCGTGGGATGCTGCCACAGGCGCAATTTGCGGTTGTGACGAGAAACCTCTTATAAAATTTATTGGATTACATTATGTAGTATGTAATGCAGTACTCTTAGCTATCCTGCACCTAAATATTACACATTTACGCGAAACAGATTGTGTGTTTTTTATTACTCGCTCTTATGCTTTGCTTCATATTCTAATCTAAAGTAATTATGTATGTATGAACATAATATCTTCTTCAAATATAGTAAATAACCATTAAAACGCACCAAGATGGTATGGCGAGTACAAAACCGAGCGGAGCGAGGGTGTGTCGCTTGTATACTAATAAAATATAATAAACAAATAATTTAAATAAAATAAATAAATAAATATAAATAAAATCAATAAATTTATAAATTATAAATAAATAAATATTAATAAAATAAATAAATATTTTTTCTGCTTTACATATAATCAATCTTTTACAGTGAGATCATAGTAAAAATACATATTATGTAGGTAGGTATTTGACGACACGTTTGGTCAGTTTGTAGTGTCCCTACTTGCTGTGCCAGCGATCGCGGGTTCGAGTCCCGCTTTGATTATTGTTGAGCACGTACGTGTTTGTACTCCAGTCATGGGTGTTTATATTTATAATATGCATGTATTTAAAATTTATATGTGTAGTATATCAACTATCTGGTATCCGTAACACAAGCCTCGTAGCTTCCATAGAACTAGAAGCCGCTGTGTGTAATAATGTTCCAACATATTATTATTATTTATTTACATTTTGACTACGTGTTCATTATAAAGTAATCATTAAAGCCGATCAAATATCTTATTTCAATGAACTCTACACTAATCGTTTAAACGTATCTAACGACGAACCCGAGCAAAGCGGGGGTGAAGTGCCAGTTAATGTATAATTACTTCTCTCCAAAGTTATACTGTAATCTATACATACATATAATATACTTCTAACTGAGTGTATTAAATTATTTACTTTCTTCTCTGTCACTTTCAACCAAATAGGCTACTTACTTAAAACTTTCCATATAATCTGTAAACCGATCTTATTCTACATCATCTTTAATCCCAAGCGGCCTACATTATTTTCCGGAAAATCCGCTGTAGGCCCGTTAGAATTGGTCTGGCTGTTTCTGAGATTAGTAATGACAATTATTTAATAGCCATTTTGAATTCATAAATTACCTCATACTTTTATTTGTCTTATTTTATAAGCTACTTATTTAAAAGATTACCACTAAATTATAAGAAAAGTAACTCTCTCCTTTCTCCACTCTCTCTCTCTCTCTCTCTCTCTCTCTCTCTCTCTCTGATATATTATATAATATAAATAACAACCAACCGACTTTAAACGAAGGAGATAATTGATTTAACTGCTTTTCCATTTTTTATATGACCACATAAGTTCAGTTTAATTTTAAATTATTGAAAATAAAAACACATTTGTAAATATCCAAGTGAAATAATTTAATGTATTGGATATTCGTTCGTATTTCGGTTTCATAGTTTAAAATTCGTCGTTTATTACTAATGTTTTTTTTTTATTTATTTACCCCCTTTTAACACTCTACAGCTGTATATCACAAAATCTAGTTAGTTTAATATCTCTGACATACAATCAAGTCCCATTACTTTACTTTATAATACGGTGAGTAGTAATCATATTTCACATGATTTGTACACGATGTTAGATGTGCTAGATCCGTGATTTGAATCTACTTTACTCGGTTATTCAAATAAGCAAGTAACCACTGAGCTACCAAGGGGTAAGTAATGGCTAAAAGTTATAAATAATTCTAACATATAAACTTTTTCTATTGGTATATTCCTATACCGCATCGATAAGTGAAATAACATAGTATTGTTTTTAGTTTGATATTTTTGTTACTGTTATTATTGTTACTGATTACTTTGCCAACTAATATAATAAGAATCAAAACCGAAAGTACTTTTACTTCATTTATTATTTGATAGTTAATATATAGATCGATCTATTGGTAAAGTTTTTTCCCTAGGCCACGATTAATCTACTGTTTTCCTTATAAGTTTTAACGCGATTGTGACGAAGTCCTACGAAGAGTTATATGTTTGATTATTTCTTCATATAAAAATATTACTAACAATTTCACGCAGTTTGGTTCACGTCATTTGATTTGCAGAGTTACTTAACTATGGTAGGTTGTAGCGTGAAGCAATTGCATATATATGTATAGGATACTAGCTGACCCGGCAGACTTCGTACTGCCTCAATCGATTAATAAAAGACCTAAACTTTTTTTTCATATTTATTCACCTTTTAAACCTTCTCTGGACTTCCACAAATAATTCAAGACCAAAATAAGCCAAATCGGTCCAGCCGTTCTCGAGTTTTAACGAGACTAACGAACAGCAATTTATTTTTATATATATAGATATTACAATATGTATAATGTATATACATATATAATATGTATATGACCTTATATATAATATGACCTTGACCACTTAATAGTGAATTAGCTATTTTTTGATTTGGTTTTACGTCGATCGATCTACTTAATGATCATGAATCTGTTGTTTAAGAACTATAATCCCAGCCCTTTTTATCGTCTCACTGCTGGGCACGGGTCTCCCTCAGTACGAAAGGGATCAGGCCATAGTCCACCGCGCTGACCAAGTACGGGTTGAATTCACACGATATGCAGGTTTTCTTACGATGTTTTCCTTCACCGTAAGTCAAGTGGTAATCATGATAGAAATGATTCGCACATAAAAATATCAGAGGTGCGAGACCTGGATTTGAACCCGCATCACTCGGATATCCAATTTCATTGATTAATGCTAAAACTGAAAAACTTAAACCAGTTAAAGAACAGTGAAACAAAATAAAAAATAGTTTGCATAAATTTATAAAATCCAAAATTGAAATTTTTATTTATGTAGGTTATATTAATATAGAATTATTGTAATTTCAACTTTATTGTGAAAACAATGAAGCAATTTAGCGTATTTTCAATATTTATTTCTTTTTATTAATTATCCTCGTTTATTCAAAGTTCATTCATTTATGTAACTAATAATATTTTTATAAATTCCAACTTTTATATCTTCAACAAACAATAAAATGGCAATTAAATGGGCGAATTCGGGAGTAAATTTGTTTTTTTAACATCGAGCTAATTTCTTAGTTAGATGAAACTACCTTTTCGGATTTTGTCGCGGATTTATTTTGATTTTTAGTTCCCGACGTTTCGAATGCTTTACAGCAATCATGGTCACGGGTTTTTTAATTTGCAGTAGTGTTGCTTAATACTTTAAAATAATCAAAATTCAATTTATATTTTAACTTAATTTTCTTATATCAAATTAATACTTAATTTAAATAATAAAATGCAACTTAGCATAAACAATTTATAGGTAAGAAAATATACATATTATTATAATAGCAACACTACATAATACTTTTGAATAACTAAAATTAAAATAAAAATTATAATAATTATAATAATACTAGCTAAAAATAAGTTAATATTATTGCAATAATTATAAATTATTTTTAAATTATTTAAATTTAAATATAAATGTTTAGAATTAAAATTTTATAAGATACTCTGATGCCATTTTCAAAATTTTTGTAAATTGTGGGTAGGCACTGTCTGTAACAAGTATATAAACCTATGAGACGTCAAATACCTTAGTCTCTCCCGTGACCATGATTGCTGTAAAGCATTCGAAACGTCGGGAACTAAAAATCAAAATAAATCCGCGACAAAATCCGAAAAGGTAGTTTCATTTATAATGTCGAATATTCGCGTAAATCTAAGAAAGTACTATTCTTAGTTAGATTTAAATAATGAGCTCCGTAGCATTATGTCCCATGGAACATTACTTCACGACTTGCAAGGCTGGTACTTAAAATAAAATAATGCAGTACTTATAAACGCGCGTAAGCTATACGTCTTTGTTTTCTTTTTAGCCGACTACAAAAAAGGAGGAGGAGTTTAATACTATTTTTTTAGTTTTGGCTGGCATCGACTCCAAAAATTAATAAATAATGAACAGTATTATTTCTTTATTTTTTAAAGTTGTATTATCAGCAAACACTTTTATTAGATATCGATATTAGGCTGTGCAGAAACACACATAGTCCGTTATCTTTGGGACTTCGCCATATTGGGCTTACAATAACGTAACTTTGCTAATTGTGTTTCATCAAGCCCTTTCATTTGATGAAAAACAAAATAGGGGATGGATATGATAAATCGTTTGCAGAATAGCAATTTCCGCTGTATTTCATTAAAAATGGCGGCATTTAGGTAATCATGTATTACCAAATTACAGCTCAGTCTCACTCTTTACACAATAACGACTAACTTCATACTAACGCGCAAAAACAAGTTCAAATTCAAAATATTTTATTGAGCATAAAATTATTACAATTTTTCACTGAACGTAATGAGTCTACTACAGCAGTGGTAGCCCAGCGGTAACGCGTTGCTTGTATAACCGAGTGATGCGGGTTCAAATCCGGGTCTCGCACCTCTGATATTTTCATGTGCGAATCATTTCTATCATGATTACCACTTGTCTTACGGTGAAGGAAAACATCGTGAGGAAACCTGCATGTCTGAGAAAACCTAGCAAGTTTTCGTAAGACATGTGAAGTCCGCCAACACGCACTGGGCCAGCGCGGCGGACTATGGCCTGATCCTCCTCGTACTGAGGGAGGCCCGTGCCCAGCGGTGGGACGTTAAAAAGGGCTGATGATGAATGAGTCTACTACCAGTGCGGAAAGAAGAAGCCTGACCTGAGAACTGGCGAAAGAAAGTATGTACGTAGAATCAATTTTTTTTCCAGACGAATTTGAACTGGGAATAACACCACATAGGAAGCACTGCTAGTATGAGCTTTTAATGCCATTTTGCAACTCGGTCTTCCCAAGCAGAACAATTGATGCACTTACAAAGTAGCTAGGAAAGGTTAAGTTAGAAATTGAATTTCATTTACGGTGAGTTTTACAAGTGTAGTTTAAATACTTTATTTTACAGTATATTGTTACAGTTAGTAATATATTATTATGTGTTTTTAAAGAATAATATTTATTATAGTTTTTTAAATGAATGTGATTATGAATAATATGTTAATGACTGTTAAAAAATAGAAATTAATGGTAGAAGATTAAAAATTTAGGGTTATAAGAGTATTTAATGACGCCAAAAAATAAACATTTGGTCTAAAAATAAAAAATAATAATAAAATTCATAAAAATCGGTCGGTTTCGGAGGAGTTCGATAACAAATACCGTGACACGAGATTTTTATATATAAGATAAATCAATACGGAACAATAAATAATATAAAAGCAGCGATCTCTTCCAGGCAAACTATGGTGTAGGAAATAGCTAATAAAAACACCTACTTCTAATATTATTTTATACGAAAAATACAAAAAAAAAAACAAAGGGGAAATAGTATATAGACAGGTTGAAAGAATACTGGCAACAATCGCTATCTATATAATGTTAGAAGCACCCGAGCGAATTGAAAGTGAATCGCATGTTAATATTAAGTTCCTTTAACTTACTTCGTCTGAAGTCATATTTTCCATGATTATTTTATAACGAATATTGGTACAAAAGACGGTATTTTATAACGAATATTGGTACCTAATAAGTGACGGATGAATGATTTTTTGTGAGGAGATAATAAGCTGAAGAGCGACAAAGACATACATTGTGCCGCGTGAGATTATCTTATTCTTAAAAAACTATACGCTGTTTAATATAATATTAAATCTATTTCATATTAACCATTAAAACGTATCTAGAAACAAATCCGAGCAAATCAAGGGTAAGCCGCTAGTGTTTTTGTGTAAAAGAAAAAATCTAGGGTTACAAGAGTAACTGTAAGCTTCTCGTCAGCTATTTTCAGCGGAACTACCTTCAAAGCTCATCACGAACTTTCTCATAACACACTAACTTTCTCATTAAGGCAGATGATTCAGTTCATTTCTTACAAAAGAAAATATTAAATCAAGATAATATAATGGTTTTTGTAGTGATTAATAATAACTTGGTATAATAATTATTATATTAAAAAAATAAGTAATAAGGACCTATAAATTCTTGAATGCTTAAAATTTCAAATGCCTCGTAACAGGCGTGTCTGAGAATTTTGAAGAATAGCTTGATGACACTCCTGGTATGCTGAAAAAATGCTGTTTCAGATATTTTAAAAAATCATAAAAAGGTGTCATTTAAAAAAAATATAGGCACAAACATTTGATAAATATTTTGATTACCGAAGGAAAATAATTGTTATCTATACCTATTCAAAAAAGCCACTTTAGACCAATTACCTACTTGTTACTAAAATCAGTCATATCATAAAATACGAATAAAACTTAAATATATTAAATAGACACCCCTGTAATAAATACTTACTACTTACCTTTACTAAGTAGTAACTGGTTTCATAATATATAATCCAGATGTTTTACCACTTAACACAACTTACTCGAAAACTCGAAAGTTTCGTTATCAAACATAAAACGTCCTACCAGGCCTCTACACCGCCCGGTGGCCGGCGCTATACTGACGCTGAAAGGGTGTAACTGAGCTTACAAGCTCGCGTGTAGCGAGCTTTATAGAACCTTATTTGATGTACCTTTATTGAAAGCGAAAGCTTCTTTATCTTTATACAGGCAATATTATTTAATTGTAACAGATTATTATCAAGATTAATTAAGATGTACGTACGTGTGTGAAATTGCTATAAGATGTATGAAAAGAAATTAATTGGGTTTTCTATTCTGGATGTATTCTGACATCTTCTTCCACATCCACGGGTTGACTGGAAGAGCATGTGCAATAAAGGATATAATAATAATAAGACGTGATTTATTTACAACTAAGTTCTAACCCTTACTTCACTCGGATTGTTAGAATATCTACATTTTGACGGTACCTAAGTATATATTTATCGCAGATGAGATATTATTTCATTTTCATCAAAATTTCTTCAGTGGCTTTCTCTTTAGTCGTTATGGGTTCACAGACAGACATAGTCGATAATAATAACCATTTCACAGTATTATACGGATTCAACTCAGAATTTTATTATATATATTAAAGATATTCTAATATATAAAAATCTCGAATCACAGTGTTTGTTATCGAACCCCTCCAAAACGGATTTACCGATAATTATGATTTTTTTTGTGTATATTTGGTAGGTCTGAGAATAGGTCGTAGGCTATTTTTAATTCCGCTAGGTGACAGGGCCCTTTCCAGATTTTTTTTTTTTTTTTAAATACTAGTTTTAATAGTGATTAGAACGCGGGCGGAGCCGCGGAAATTGCTACTTCTATAAAATAAAGTTACTTCTATAATTAAAAAATAAATTGCTTTGTATTTTTTCTGTTTTTAAAATGTATTTTTGTGACTTAATTTACTTGAAACTTGAATTATTATTCTTTGAAACATTTAACAAAACCAAATTTATTATTCTGAAACGGTATTTAATTTTAAAAAAGCAAGTAAACTGAGATATTATGTTATTTGTTAATCTATACATATTATAAAACAAAGTCCTCCGCCGCGTTTGTCTGTCTGTCTGTCTGTTTGCGATAAACTCAAAAACTATGAGAATGCAGGTTTAACCAATGGATAGAATGGTTCTCCAGGAAGGTTGTAGTATATAATTTGTCAAGGTTTTGTATACATTGGCTAAAATATAATGATATTTCTTGGAAGTGTCGGAAAAAATAAGCCGTCTGGGAGCTTTCAACGAAAACGCTGCCTAAACCCTTTGAGATATAACAAAATGATGTATGGTGGAATTGTGTATCTTATATAGGTCTACAAAAAAGTCCGCGATGGCATATGTCTATCTCTTAAGGTTAACATACTATATCGAAAAAATTAGAATATTTTGAGGTACGTTTGACGTATCATGTTATGACCGTTGCCATGGTGCGTGCAATGGTAATTCATATAATCAAATTAAATATATAGCGGGCGGTGCGAAGTAAACATATACAACACGTACCTAGGGACGAACCCGAGCGAAGCGAGGGTAAGCCCCTAGTTTTATATAAAATGAAAGTAAAAATGTTTTGAAAAACTTTAATGGTTGATTTGGCACGGTCTAATATGGTATATTATGAACCCAATAGTGGGACACTATGTAGAACTGGAGACATACATACATTTGTCTGTATGTTACCGCCATTTTATTCAAAGACATATAATTTGTATTATTATATTCCATTCCATTATGTGTTTTTTACGAACTGAGCCTAATCAAGTAGCATTAGAAAAAGCAAAATAATATAAATAAGAAAATTGGAGAGATGCTTGTGAAGTTAATATAATGAATCCCTCTAAATAAAATAAAATTGTAGAGTTTCTAAAATACCTTCAACAAGAATGTTATTGGTAAAGTATTATTAAGTTATTTATTTCTAAATATTATTATATTCTTGATATATTTTCGATTATTCGCTTGTTTTAGGGACCACAAATAAGCATTGTTTTTTTAATAAAATCTGTAAGAAATATTAAGAAATTTGAAGTACCTATTACAATAAAAAAACAATTGTATACTTTAACTCCTATTAGAAGCTTATTGAATCCGATAAAATGTGGTTTCGTAAATATTTCTTTCTTTTCTTACGTTAGTTACACTAAAGTTTACCTTTTTAAAGTTTATAAAGCTTATTAGACGTTGCAATTATACATGAAGTCATATGAAACTTTTTTTATTAAAATCCAATGAATCCTCCCCGTATTTAAGCCCTGACGCCCTGAGTGGTTGGTGCTACAGTCCACCATGCTATTAGAGAAGTACTGGGCCCGGATTGTTTCTACATGGATGCATGGTTCACTGCCCACTGAAGTAGGACACCTCCCAGTGCGTCTCTGAGTTTAATGACTTGCTGGACTCCACGATAACTATTCTCTTACCAAGATTATGTGACTTACCAGAGGGAACGGAAACAATTCTTTTTATCGACTTAATTCATTCATCACGTTGTTTATATGTATTTAGGTCTTTTTAACGTCCCACTGCTAGGCACGAGCCTCCCTTAATACAAAGGGGAACAAGCCATAGACTAGCACATACTACATAGACTCTCTCAGACATGCAGGTTTCCTCATGATGTTTTCTTTTACCGTAAGACAAGTGTTAATCATGTTAGAAATGATTCGCACATGAAAATACCAGATGTGCGAGACTCGGATTCGAACCCGCATCACTCGTTTATCCAAGCGAGAACGTTACCACTGGGCTACAACTGTCAGTTGAATATTATATTATAATTTTTGAACAAAAAATTTGGTCTTGTCATATCGTAAGTGCCTGCCGAAAAAGAATAAAAATCTAGATATTACTGCCACATTTCAACTAGAGAGTAATCTGACGTGAAGCCTGAATCTGATCTGGCCTACTTAGTTTGTACGGAATATGAAATACGATGAGATAAAATATACTAATCATGGTATATTTTATTGAGAAACGTATTGCTCTTAGCTTTTATAAATGTAAATGGAAACTACCATTTGAATTTTTTCGTTTTTGTAGAATAATCTTTTTTCTTTCACTCGTTTGGTGAAAGCTTCTTAAAATGTTATAGTTTAATATATTTGCAAAGGTAGTGTAAATAAGGTAGTGGTAGTCCAGCGGTAACACGTCGCTTGTAAAACCGAGTGATGCGGGTTCAAATCCGAGTCTCGCACCTCTGATATTTTCATGTGCGAATCATTTCTATCCTGATTACCACTTGTCTTACGGTGAAGGAAAACATCGTGAGGAAACCTGCATGTCTGAGAAAACCTAGCAAGTTTTCGTAAGACGTGTGAAGTCCGCCAACACGCACTGGGCCAGCGCGGTGGACTATGGCCTGATCCCCCTCGTACTGAGGGAGGCCCGTGCCCAGCAGTGGGACGTTAAAAAGGGCTGATGATGATGATATTTGCAAAGCCTATGAAACATATAGTCGGCCAAAAGACGTGACAAGCTGCCATACACATTAAGGTAATTAATGTCTCAAGCGAGTGTATGGCAGCTTGGGCTAGCTGTTACGTCCGTTGGCCGACTATATGTTTCTAGCTTTGATATTTGTTTGAAATGTCGATAGAAATCGTGGGAGCCCTTGAAATGTTAAAGAAAATGTAAATTAAATTATCAACTAACGCTTAGTACATTTTTTCCATTACTTGATAAATAATTTCGAGGATAAAAACTATGTTATATCCTTAATAAATTTAAATCGTTCAAATATCATCTAAATTGGTTAAAGCAGATTTTCAGTTTACTCATTACAGAAACGAAGTAACATAGAGAAAAAATGTTTTTCATTTTGTAATAGTAGCATAGATGTATACATAGAGATTAAGAATTGAAGATATATCTTATAAAGGTGATCCAGGACCCAAACGCTGATCCGTGCTTTACCCAATAAAGAAGCGCAGCCATCCAAAAAGGTCAATGCGGTCTTTGGGATTTCTCTCATTTTATAAAAAGACGATGTAATCTTATAGTATGTACCGTTGTAAAGATAAGTAGGAAATTGAAATATTAGTCTAAGGGTTGGTAAAAACGTTTTATTTGTATTTATAATTTAGTTCTATGAATAATCCTGTTGACATTTAAAATATTTTGAAAAATTATTTAAATTATGCCATTTTTGTTTTTCGAAAATGCATGATTTAGTTAAGAAAAAAGAAAGAAATAGTAACATTAGATTTGACTCCTAGTACAAAAATCATTGTTTAATTTTTAAGTAAATAAACAGAAAATAATCTTTTGCCCCAACTCGAGAATCGAACCCAGATCTGAATAGTAATGTATGCTAATAAGATAACCACTAAGCTAAAGCAGCAGTCGTAACTAAATAAGAACAACAAGTGGTTCAATAAGCAAAACTAAGCAAAAATACGTAAATATCCTTGAAAGTATCCGGAAAATAAAGTAAAGAATTAACGAAGCGAAGTATGAAAAACGCAATCACCTCCCTCCATCTGTTATGTTTTTAACGCGACCTTTTTCTTCCTCACGCCATTGAACTTGCCTAAGGATCAATAATGTACAGCTCCGAAGCGCCAATACTGGATAATCCCCTATAAAATGTCCTGTGAAAATGTTGTGGAAATACGATAAAATTACTTGGGGTTCGATTCCTGTAAGGGTCAAATTAGTGTTATTTAATGTGATTTTGATCAAAATCAAAAAAAATCAAAATCAAAATATACTTTATTCAAATAGACTTTTACAAGCACTTTTGAATCGTCACTTTTACATTATTATAGGAATATAAATCAAGTGTCAGTCTGTAAGTCTGGGACTTGGGAGTAAGCTACCACCGACTCGGAATGCAGTTCTGCCGAGAAGAGCCGGCGAGAAACTCAGCAGTTGCTCTTTTCAAAAATCAAAGGAAATAGGTGGCTTTCGATATATACATCAGACCAAAATACGAAAAGCAATGGCCGTTATATTATATCATTGCTGTCATATCTTTATTAAAGAATTTATTAAGAAAAAACATCTGTCCAACACCAGACTGCAGTAGCTAATTAAAAATACCCTGAAACTATTTTAGGTAGAAAAGTAAAAAAGGATACTTTATATGCCTTAATTAAGAACACAGCTAAGTTTCGTTTCAGGTACAAAGTTTAGGCCAAACTTATTTACAGTCACGTAGGCGAGTCATACGCTATAGCTTATGTGTTAGAATAGTTAGAACTTTTTCTTCTATGGTAACGTGCTCGTTTGGAAAGCCTAGTAAATTGTATTCCTACCACTCTTACATTTTTTTATTTGATTTTTTAGACGTTTTGATTTGTTTATATTTGAGGAACACAACTAGGGTCCGATTTCACCAATGGTGTCGTTATCGAAGAATAGCTATGCCAGGTATAAAATTATTCGCTGCATTTATTCTCAGAATAACTTATAGTACGTTTCACCACTTTGTAAGGACAAAAAGTTAATCCTAGTATTACTATTCTTAGATAAGTGAATGCAGACAAATTAAATAGGCTTGTCATGGTCTCAGTACAGCATAGCATAACAGGACATTTCTAATTTAGTCGTCACTTTGAACTTGTGTCAATCATTCAATGTGTCAGTGCTATTTTTCAAACAAACTATCTGTAAAGTCACGCTGCCTGGTGTTTAAATTTCATTTATATGCTTTGTGTTGTGTTTACTGTGTTAAAAAAAATATCTTAAAGGAAACGAAGTGCTAACTTATATGCTTATTTATATTTATATTTTATTTATTTATGTAATGGTCGCTCAGTAATAATGTACTCTAAGCGCTCAGGTGACATAATTTTGACACCAATTTGATTTTATCTGAGGAATAAGCCGGTTATTCCTTCAAAATTGGTGGTATAAGAGTTACTCTCGTATAACTTTGTTATGCTTAGGGTAAGTAGTTGGTGAAATGAAAGTATGGTTATCTGAGAGTAAATAGCAGCTTTATCCTAGGAATAAAACTTATTCTACTTTGGTGAAATCGGACCTAGGTCGGTTAATTTTATTATCGTTAAGTCAAACATAATTAATTAAAATGAGTAGGTACTAATAATAACAATATAAAATTTATATAGTTATAAAGTTATAATAGATAATTTGAGCCCTATCTAGTATTAGAAGAAAAACATAAATATACATTTATATATAATATTTCGGTTTTTCGGTTTTCGGTTTCGGCATTTTGATTTCTAAAGTTTCGAGTGCTTAGCAGCAATCTGAGTTTCTTTCGCCAGTTCTTCTCAGGTCAGTGGTTTCTTCCTTCCGAACTGGTAGTAGAGTCATGACGTCCAGTAAAAAATTGTAATAATTTCATGCTGAATAAAATATTTTGAATTTGAATCGTGATCAAAACAAAAAACCGACGAGTAATATGAATACTGTTGTATTTTCAATATTAGTATGGATGGTAGCCACCATGGTTCTTTGCAATTCACCTAATATCTTTCCACGTCTGTGAACATGAGTAATTACGAATGAAAATCAGTATTTGAACATTACCCTTGGTAGTATTCTTTGTGTACTAAATAAATATTATATAGATGTATGTATTTATGTACGCATGCATGCTTCTTTTTCTTCTGACGACACCTTTGGCTCAGTTGGTAGTGACCCTACTTTCTGCGCCAGTGGTCGCGTTCGAGTCCCGCTGGGGGCAATCATTTGTTGAGCACAAATGTTTGTACACCAGTCACGGATGTTGATATTTATAATATATACCTACGTATTTAAAAATGTATATTTGTAGTATATGAACTATCTGGTATCCGTAAAACAAGCAACGTAGTACCACGGAACTAGATGGCGCTGTTGTAATTATGTCCCGTCATATTTATTTATTCTAGCGAAAGCATAAAGGCACTTGCTGTATATTTTATACATATTATATACATTTTAATTAGCAACTTTTATCTATACATATAAATAAATTAAATTAACTGTTTTTAATTTCAAATTAACAGCTTTCCACAGTATATGACAGTACGTCATACGGTACTAACATAAGAAAAACAAATTTGAAAATGTTTGCCTGTCTCTTTGGTCCGACTAATCTCTGAATGGACTGGACCGATTTTGATGGGACTTTCAGGAGTAACTTAATAAGGAATAACTAAGTGTATATTTGTTTAAGAAATTTCATTTTTACTAGCGCGGCTGAACCCGCGGCTACGTATGCGCTAAATCGAAGGTGAGTCGCTAGTTAGTATATATATAAATTGTTTTTTATATATTTCTCTTATGATGAATAATATATTGCCTATCTACCTATCTCTATATTTAGATAATGTCTTATTAGATAGTTATATATTAAGTTATGTGTATCAATGAATAGAGTATAGTAGTATTCTGCCATTTTTTAAGTCTCACGGCTACGCTTAGCCGTCCCTTCAATACGAAGAGGATTATGCCATATAAAGTCCTGCCACTCTGGCCAAATACGGGCCTTTTGAAAATTTGGTTGGTTCTTTTAGACATTCAAGTTTTTGTTTTTGGTTTGGTCCTAAGCCAAAAAAGGTAGTAAGTAGCCAACAGTAATAAGTTACTTGATTGGCTTGGTTTTGGAAGAGCTTGGACGCATGCACGTACACTCTCTCTTTCTGTCTCTCTAAAAATACAATAATTTAATGCAAAAAACATATAAAGCAAATTGCTTAAGTTCAGAAGCAATTGAAAAATGGAAGTGAATTCTAGAAATTGAGACCGGATAGCGAACAAATTGTTAAGGAAAGTATATTTTTCGTTTAAGAATGTTCCTCGCGTGTTCACTCAACAAACTTTTTCCTATTTTGAAGTTACACTTTTGTTTCGACCTTTTGCAGACGCCATTCTTTTACGACCTGCCCCTTTGTAAAGAAATTTCTTAAGCTGTATTTTTTCACTTAACTTCTAAACTACTGTTAACTATTCAACATTAATATCCTTGATTCATCTTTTTCTTTCTTCTTTCCTTCAACTTTCCACTGCTGGATACAGGCCACCATATAAAAATAAAATAAACATATCATTTTTTCTTTTAAATTATATCTTCTACACAATCATTCCATGATTATAGGACAAACATTTTAATGATTTTTTTATATCTAGCTAAACACTTTTCTAAAACCTAAGTTGAATCAGAGTTATATAGACTGGAGCGTGAATCGCAGATGCTTACCCTAGAAATAAGTTTTCATTAAAAAAGATTTGAAATTAGTAAATATTTTAGACAATATTATTTTTGACGAAGCAAAACAACGACATCCAAAATACCAAAATTGCGGAAATAAAATTATTGTAATGTTACGGACTTAGAAATGTCAATTCTATTGCGTAAAATTCACATTTTACTTTATAATAGCCGCAAAATATATTTTATCTATACATTTATGTACACAAAATAAAAAATTGTTTTTAAACTACAGAGAAAAACCATCTACATTATACAAAGTATAAGTAGCTGTGACATTTTACTGGTAGAATTTACAGTAAATCATTGTTTAGTATTAGAACGCAAGAAATGTATAACACATAGAAATTAGTCTTTTTACATCGTAAAAAAAATATTATTTTATAGTTTAAGTAGTATTGGTACTATCGTATCAAAACATTTAGTTTAATTCTTAACTTTAGTCTTATAAAAGAACTAGAAACTAACTGTTTCATCGAAAAGCAGTTATTCCACCTTTATGGCCAATTATCCATTTCGCTATAAATATGGATAGATCATTTTCCATTTCAACGTTACTTTATAGCGGATATAACAGAGATTTAAAGACCATTAGTAGACCTCAATACGAGGAGGAAGTCAGAACACGTTCAGATCCTCAATTCTGTCCCACAATGGTATGATATATCGACGATTTCATAAGTACAAGTATTTCCGGTTCCGCTTAGTGTGAGACAAATGGCTTCCATTAGACGCATAAAAGTTTTACAGTTAGCTACATGAAATGGGGGAAAGTATGAGTCTAATTAAAAATTTGTTTGGAAAATTGTGAAATATTTAATAAAAACTCTTTTGAAGACACATTTGGCTCAGCATGTAGTGACCTTACTTGATGGGACAGCGGTCGCGGGTTCGAGTCCCGCTGGGAGCATTCGTCTGTGAGCTCGAATGTTTGTACTCCAGTAATGGATGTTTATATTAATTATAATATGTATATATTTTAAGTTATTTATGCATACTATATCAAATATCTGGTATTTTTAACACAAGCCTCGTAGCTTACTACATCACTAGATGGCGCTATGTGTAATAATGTCTCAACATATTTATTTTATTGTTTTTGTTAAAAGATTTAATTGAACTTGTATTGTTCATCATAATAACTAAACATGGACCTAACCGGTAATTGAACCAAAGACCTTCAAATCAGCACTAGCTCGAAATAGTTCATATGACTTTCAGATATTAACCTGTTCAAAGTAACAGAAAAAAAACAAACTCATCAATATACAATAAGTACTTCAGTTTGCTTCACGCCGTGTGCCTATCTTGATGACGTGATACGTGAAGAATAAGAAGCACGTCGATACTTAAATACCATGGTGTATGAAAGTGGCAGATAAAATCCGGAAAGCAAAAAGTATGATGGCATCTACCTTTACACAGTTTCCTTATTTGAAACGTAATTTTCTACCGCCGTAAAAAGTGACAAAGAATATGAGGAATAGAAATGGCATCTACTCACTAAATATAATGTTGGAAGTTTCTATTATTATACTGAATATTTTTTATTCAGTAGTAGGCTCAGTTGTTATTTATAGAATAAGTTTATTTTTACCTCATTAATGGGCCCTCGTATTAGACTCGCTATTGTCCACCACGCTGGCAAAGTGCGTGTTGGCGGATTTCACGGTTATTTCGAAAACTGGCTTCTTTTTTTAAGACTTTTTCTTTCGTCAGTTTCTTTACCATATTTTGTAACCATAACACAAGTGGAATTTATTCGCAAATAGAAATATCATTGGCGAGGTCCGGTATATGAACCTGCTTCACTTGGTTTACCAAACGCACGCGTTACCACTAGGCTACAACTATATTTCTGTTAATTTGTAATAGTTTAAGCACAGATATAATAAAGTTTTTTTTTAGTTCAGAACATGTTATTTCTAATACCTGAGGGCCTAGACAATGTAACAATCGATTAGCGAAAGCGCTAGTAGAAAAGTCCAAAATGTATGGGTTTGACATATGCCTTAGATATGTCACGTGATCTGTTGTCAACGAATAGATGTTGGTAGACAATGTAAATTCATTTCAATTATTAGTGATTTAAAGTTCAAAATGCATACGCTGCGTTTAAGCGATGACGATTGTAGAAATCGAATCGCTTCATAACGAATGCCGGTTGGCTATAGGCCCTGTTCATAAAAATTATTTCCTTAAAAGTACGACATCAAACGTCTCCTAATAAAGTTACTTAGGCTGGATACCGGTGGGTAATGATGTGTCATGTGGCATAAACATTATATCTTTGAACTCAATTGATTGTACTTAAAGCATCAATTACGTGTTTTTAGTATTTTCCTGATAGATCAAGAAGGAATAAATTGACAATATATGTATTATTAATTTCAAACTATATTATAGCAAGTTTTAATTCATACGTACAAGAGTTTTGAAGGGGGCCTACATTTGCGTTATGGATAATGTTTGTTCTCCAATCATGTTTTTTATATTTATTAATCCCTATTAATAATAGGGATTGGTGGATATAAAGAAGGATGAAAATAAAAATTGAAAATTAAAATAAAAAAAAATTTGGTCTAAAAATAAACAGTAACAAAATTTGAAGAGGACCGCCCTTATCACCTTATTTAGGGAAATATATATTGCCCACGATATATTCTCAGACTTACACAAAAAAAAAAAACTTAAAAATCGGTCAAGCCGTTTCGGAGGAGTTTGATAACAAACACTGTACACGAGATTTTTATATATTGTAGTGTGTCAAGTGTCTGGTATCCATCACACAGGCCTCGCTTACCACGGAACTAAATTATTTATTTTCAAATGCAATAATAACAAAAAAGTTCTTGTACATATTGGGATATACTAACTAAGGAGACTAAGGATATAAGGTAGTTTTGGTAGTGGTAGTGCCATGCTTGTTACCTTCGGGTAGCAGCCGAATGGGCCGGCACGCCCCGTATAGTACCACTCTCTCACAGAAGACCGGCGTGAAGTGGCAGCTATGCTGTCGCGTTTCGTCCGGTGAGTGAGAGTCCGGGAGGCCCACTCCCCATACCTCCTCCCGTCCTTCTCCCTCCTCCCTCCCTCCCTTTCCTGAAAGGCCGGCAACGCATCTGCAAGCCCTGTGGTGTTGCAGATGTCCATGGGCGGAGGTGATCACTTACCATCAGGTGAGCCTCCTGCCCGTTTGCCCCCTTTGTCCCATAAAAAAAAGGTAGGTAAAGGTAAATACAATACGAAAATATACAAATATAATAGAGAATTCACTGCTGTGAGGAGTAAATAAATGTTAATAAATAATTATTATTTTTAAGGCGAAATGAAATGCTTGAAAAATAATAATGTTGTTAAACATATTATGCTTCCAATCACAAAAGATTTCATTGTCTTCAGCCCTTTTTAACGTCCCACAGCTGGGCACGAGCCTCCCTCAGTACGAGGAGGATCAGACCATAGTCCACCGCGCTGGCCTAGTGCTTGTTGGCGGACTTCACATGTCTTTCGAAAACTTGCTAGGTTTTCTCAGACATGCAGGTTTCCTCACTATGCTTTCCTTCACCGTTAGACAAGTGGTAATCAGGAGAGAAAAATTCACACATGAAAATATCAGAGGTGCGAGACCCGGATTTGAACCCGTCCACTCGGTTGTACTCGTACAAGCGAGCGCGTTACCGCTGGGCTACCACTGCCTAGATTATAAATTTTAATTAATAACAACTAAAACCTGTATACAGTTGTCCTTATTTTTAAACGATCTGTATGATAAAATTGAGGCTAATAGCTTATACTCGTAATATCCAATTATGCTATTATTTTCGACTAATACATTTCTTTTGGCGAACTGAATCTGCTTAAATAATTCTTTAGCCTCTCTACAAAATCAAATATGTTAACTTCAGGTCACTTAAAATTAGAAGTACTAGCACGAACATTAAATTGGCAAAAAGCGATACATTACTGTCGAAAAGCTTTTAAAAAGTATTTAATTTAAAATTTATCACGATCGCTGCGACGAACGTGCCTTTTTGCCACACCGCAGTATAACTCTAACAGAAGTATATTACATACAATGTATATGTGTTTATCTTGCTAGTACATAAGTTATTTTTTTGATAAGCAGTCAGAGAAAATAAAACAGTATTTTCACAAATCACTTTATATCATAGATTTTACAATTATCACTGTTAACTTTCTATTAAATCAACACACTTGTTATTGTAAATATTTAACAACGCTTTAACATTAACACTGCAGAAAAATAGAGAGAGATTCGAACTCGAGCAAAACATTTATATAATATCCGCCATCCCCGTCAACTCTCCTCTACTCGCCTCACACTTCACACCGCCACACTAGCGCCTCCTCTCCAACACCCGCTCCTAACTTCACTTTACTCGTTACATTTTTCTATAAAGGATTTAGGTTTGGAACTGTTATTTGTAAAAAGGCTATGTAAGTGTGTGATGTACGGGAAGATTTTGTAGATTCGATTCCCGTAGACTGTACGTCTGGTAGCTGCCTTATATAATATGTTGTTATTCAAAAATAATTTACAACTATTATAATGTATTTGTATTATATAGCTTGCATTTTACCATGCCTGAAGTGATAGCAAAGCCTATGAAACATAGTCGGCTAATGGACGTGACAGCCCAAGCTGCCATACACTCGCTTCGAACATTCGTAGAGTATGGTAGCTTGGGCTGGCTCGCTTGTTTTCAAATATTTACTTTATTTCATCTATATTTCATCATCATCATCAGCCCTTTTTAACGTCCCACTGCTGGGCACGGGCCTCCCTCAGTACGAGGGGGATCAGGCCATAGTCCACCGCGCTGGCCCAGTGCGTTTTGGCGGACTTCACATGTCTTACGAAAACTTCTAGGTTTTTCTCATGATAGAAATGATTCGCACGTGAAAATATCAGAGGTGCGAGACCCGGATTTGAACTCGCATCACTCGGTTCTACAAGCGACGCGTTACCGCTGGGCTACCACTGCCTCAGCAGTGGTAGCCTTCTATATTTACAACGATTATTTTCTTATAAAAATAAATTCGTAGCAATGTTTGCTCTAACCGCGGGGCTTTGTAATCGCTGTTATTGATATTGTTTTTTAAATATATAAGTTCTCAAAGTTTTCTGATATTTGTTTTCGTTCCACTGTACATATTGAGTTAGTAACAAAGGCTGATTTTGTTCGTGAAATGTTTATTGAATTAACATTATAAATATTGTATCGTGTCAGCAATAAAACTTTTACAATGTGTGTATATTGAAATATTGTGTAGATAAATTCCCACTCCCCATCCCTCTTCCCGTCCTTCTCTCTCTTTCCGTCCTTTCCCCTCCTCTCTCCCTCCTTTTCCCAAAAGGCCGGCAACGCTTCTGCAAGACTGCACGAATCTGCAAGACCTGCAGTCTTGCAGATGTCCATGGGCGGAGGTGATCACTTCCCATCAGGTGAGCCTCCTGCCCGTTTGCCCCCTTTGTCGCATAAAAAAATATATTGCAATTGATATTTTACAGTACTCGTAATCAAAACAAAGGACTACCAAGGAAACACGTAACTGGGCTATGTGCTACGTTAAGTCTTAGATACGTACATCATTAAGGACTTTTAACTTTTATTTTTACTAGTATCCGTTTAGCTTTAAAAAAATGAACCACAATAAAAAGAATTAACACATGTAAATATTTTACAAAAAATATTTAATGTACAAAGTAGATCCAGTTAAAATAAAAGCGACATGGAGTACCTTCTTAATAATATTTAATATATTATTAGATAAAAAATAATATGGATAATATTAAAAAAGAAACTTTTTCATAAATAAACTCAAGACGTAGTAACTAATTATCGTAGACGTAATAACTAACCAATTGCTTTACTTCGATTTATTTAAGAGATGTTCCAAACAGATTTGGTACAGGTTAAGAATTAAGATAAATAAATATTGGAAAAGTTTCGAGACATATTATATTTTATTTTATTATATCATAATAAATAATTCTGAACTTACACTAATATGATATACTTTTTAGCTGTTTTGTAGTACTTAGAAAAAGAAATTGAGCCCTATTCATGACAAATGACAATATGCTGAAACTTGTATTATTACAATGTATTTATACATCAAATATTTGGAACTCTGAATTATATTTTTGGCAAAATTATAATAAGTAGCACCTACCTAGAAGTCTTAGTATCTCATTTAATATAGATTTAATCAATGCTATTATAAGTAAAAAGGTGTAGATACGTTACCTAAACGACATTCTATCTTCAAAAACGGCACACTAACGCACACATGAATACAGAATAACTAAAAATATTGCAATAACACACTACATTACTATTAGTCGTCAAAATAGGATGGCATGATTCAAGTATCGCCAGTGAAAAAGAGACAAATATAATTCTCGACAGTGCGTCGTCAACGCGTTGGTAGGCCAATAGCCTAGTTTTAGTGTGCCACTTTTTGAGCGCGTATGACTTATCTACACCTTTTTTCCTAGTATATCAATCGATTTAATATTTATTGTAGTGCAACTCAATGTCAATTAAACAGATTATATCTGAGTATATTTTACTTGTGGAATGATTAATTTCCTAATATTTGGTTTTTGTTTATGATTTCTGGGATAAAAACTATTTTATGTCCTTCTCATGGTGTCAAACTACCTTCATATTAATTTTTATGTTTTAGAAGATTTTTTAATTATCCGTTACAAACAGACATATTTTTTTTCTATTTCTAGTAGTAGTATAGATATTCGTACTAACCACGACATATTTGTACTAAAAAGTAACTTAAAAATTATTATAGGTCACTAAATTAAAAAAAGCTTATGCCAACTTATGAATACTTTAACAGTACTTTTGAATTTTAGGCATTTATATTTAATATTTGTAAAATACACGTTTAAAACTAAAATACGCGGATATAGATCTAGATAATAGCCTGCGGTAGAGTTGTTAAATCTACATTTTAAATAGAGTGAAGCATGTGTACACTAAATACTACTCTGATGACGCGCTTGACTCAGTTTGTACTGATTCTATATGTTGTGCGAGCGGTTGGGTTCGAGTCTTGCTGGGGATATTCATTTGTGTGATGCACTCTAGTTATTATTATAATTGTTTTTATATTTACAACATGTATGTATTTAATGATATAATATAATATATGCGTAGACCTAGATGGTGCTGTGTGCTTAATGTCAACAGCTGGCTCGGAAAGATCACATAACTGTCTACCAAGCTTACCTAAAATACAACAAAATTCAATATTACATCTATACAAGAAAATTTAGTTTTGTTTTACTTCAAATTCTGCTTCCCAATAAATAATAATATGGCTTAAATTAATAAAATGCCTGTATGATCACTAAAAATAGGCACCATAATTGAGGGATGATTTTTTTTACGTCGGGGTATGCATTTACGAATATCACATGTACTAAAAGTGGTTATATCATGGTTTTGGATTAAATAAGCCAGTATTACATTAACCGACCAACTAACCAACCCAACATAATCTTCCGTGTCTTAAATTGATGATGCAGAAACATCCCATTAAGACGCGCTTAATCACGACAGCGACCATCACTATCAAGCTGAGCTTAGCGTGCTCTTTGAGGTACGAGAGAATATATTTCTTAATTCCAGATAGTTTCTTAAAATTTTAGTGCAGTATATAGACTGTCTTGGAAAGAAACTTTATCTAAATCATTACAACTAGTAAATAATACGAGAAATAAATTGTGCGACTATATTGTCTTAACGTGTGCGAAATCTCATATAACCGCAAACACCATATTATAACGCCAACACTTCGGACGTATTTTACTAAGTTGCTACATGTGGAAACTACCGTCATATTATGCATACATGTTAATAGCAATATAACAAATTCTACGTTTGTTTCTGGACATCCTTAAAATGTTCATTGTACTATTATATAAAAGCGAAATTCACTTATAAGAAAACCTCTTGACGTGTACAGATTAAAATTGGCAGAGATGTGATTTATAGTTAGTAGAAATTAAGGGGCGGATTAAGGAGGTATAAGGGCTCTTGCAAGTTTGTATGAAAGTCCTTCATTTTTTGTGCTAAAAACTTTAAATTTGGTAGGGACCTGGGAACGAACCCGAGGGAAGAGAGAGTGAGTCGCAAGTTATTATTATAAATTTAAAGTTTGTAACAAAAATACACACATACATACATACATTTATAGACTATGACCTAGAGTATGTATTCAGAATTAAATTTAAAAAAAAGAGTAGAGCGAGTAGAGAGATAAATTTTATAAACTTACATGACTGAACTACTATGGTTCCCATTGGATAGGTTGTTTTACCAGGGACGCACCCGAGAAAAGCGAGGGTGTGTTTATGTGCGTGCGTGTGTCTTTCTCAATTTTCTAGTTCATGGCAGTCCAAGTACAGTAAACACCATTTGGCAGTTTGAAATTTTACAAGGATGTACAATTTCAGATTACATGTATATTATGATAATTGTGCAATTACTTTTAGAACTTATATTCTCAAATTAAAGAACTTTAAATCAATATTTAAAATAGGTTTTACTGTATAAATTAAAACATACTAATATCGAAGTAATTACTACAATGTCTGTCCGTCATTATACACGCACTAAATGTTATTATGCAAAATAATTCAAAATGTAATCAGTACATTGATTTATGAACCATTGAACTATACGTGTGTACTGTACTCTGTACTGTATAACACAGCACATCGCTGCCTAAATCCAATCAAGGTTCTGATCACAATCAAGCGACTAATTACCATAAAAGCTATAACCGTATATAGCACGTACACACTATCGCATCTTACAAATACTGAAAATTGAATATATTTAGCTAAATTATATGAAAATATTGGGTTACTAGAGATTTACCCTTTTTGGGTCGGATACGTCTCCCTTTTTAACGTCCCTCTGCTCTTCCATACACAGGCCTAGTGCATGTTGCCGAACTTCACATGTATCTCAGACATGCAGATTTCCGTTCGATGATTTCCTTCACAGCAAGAAAAATGGTAAGCATGTGGCATAACGAGTTAGCAAATAAATAATCGATGAGAATATCAGAGATGCGAGACCAGAATTTGAAAAAAATCACTTGGTCTTCCAAGTCAGCGTGTTAAAACTGGGCTACCACTATCCTGTATCCGACATTCGACAAATATTTTGTAATAGAAATTAGGCGTGTTTAAATAGACACAACTTTTAAATAAATGAAACTTAAAACTAATTAAGCAATTACTATAAGTGAATTTACATGTAAAACATCGTGAACTTGCCTTTTTCAGCCTGACCATTTTTTAGTACTCGTATAGTCGCAATGATACATCAAAGTAAATTTATTTTCGAGTATTCTAGATACAGACAACCTTTTGACAAAATTTGATATCGTACTTTATTGTACTCACTATAGGTGGTACAATAAATTTGTACTGGAGGTGGTAATGGTCTGTTTTTGTACTAGTTTTAGCTATTTTAGAATCAAAGAATGATAAAAATGCAAAAGAACAAACATCCATATAAACTTAGAATTTTATAATACCAAAGATTAGCCTTAATGCGGAACGTAACAAATTTGACACTGTTCCCTAATACCTAATTGTATTGGCCTGACCGAGAACTTGAATTTAGGGCCTTTAAAATAACATTCGAATACACTTATTAATAAATCAATAGGATAATTATTATGTTCTTGTATATATAATATAATTTCAATATATAGAATTGAGTTTTTGACATTTTACTTAAACATTCTTTTATACGAGTAAGTAAGTTATCTTTTTGCTACTTAGCATATTACATCGCTTTCGTCGAATCGCCTATTTTTGGGGAGTATCGACGTTGATAGATGAGCGCTTTTATCTCTAAATCCACATCAGACGTATGGGTAGCGTCAGTCTTCCAAGAAGTTAAAATGAAAATTACCAGAAAGAAGTCATTACATAGGTATATTAAATTCACCGATCGATAATTTTGTATGTCCTTATTATAATGAAACAGTTTAATAAAAATATTTAATTATATATCTTATGATTTTCAAACTAGAAGATAATGCTTATTTCGATTCTATGTGACTTCGATGGTTTAGAGACGATACGAAGGATAATCTGCTTTGTTATTAAAGAAAGTCATAGCATAAACTTCATTTCCTACATGAAATATAAATGCTTAAAATTGTTATGATTGTTAATTTAAAGTAGTTATTAACTAAACTAACACAATTAAAAACTATCTAAATAGTCCTTTGCCAAAATTTAAATTGTTACAAATTGAGTTCATAATGGAAACAGAACAGTCCATTATTTTAAACTCACTGACTAACTAATACAGTCCTTTAACTTTTGTAATTGTGTACCGAGGGAAGTTGACACTATCCTAGGATAGCCCCAGCTATTCTCAAACTTGTAGCCCAACACCCACCCAATTTTTTATTATAGATATCCTAAAGACCTACTAACGTTAATAAATATTTCAGTTTTTAGGTGTGCCTTTGTTATGTAAGTTAACATGTGAATTATTACTTTAAATAGAATATTTTAAAATTAATACTTTTAAAAATTAACATGAGACTTCCACATGCTTTGCTCAGGTGCGTCTTTAGTGACTTCTTTGCTATACATTTTATTGCCTTACTTCAAACTATTTAGGTTGCTTACATTAATAAAACTCCTCAACGATCAGTATTTAGTCGATAACAAATAACTTCTTATGATTTAATGTAATTAAACAGGTCATACAATAGAAATAAAAAAAACATATGAGAAAGTAAAATAGGGTTCTACTAGTGAAATAATATTCGAAATCGAATCGGCAATTTTAGAGATATCTTTAATTTATTAGTAAAGATTGGTGAAATGTGGGTTCAGGTGCCACACTTTGAGAAACCTAGCCGATTGAAAGCCTTATTTAAGTTATATAAAATAAGATCTTATTTGTTCTCGCTTTTGACCTGCTTTTGTGGGTAGTTATTTGAAAGTTCTTAATTAACAAGATAAGTAAGCCACGACGTTAATGTATTTTGCTATGGTGGTGACTATCACACGACCAAGTTTCTAACATCGTACCTATATTTTGACTTAAAATTAACTTTTCTTATTGAAAACTTCACAAAAATTATGTAATGATAAAAATTTATAATAAAGTATACTTAATTATATATTCAAAGCAAATTTAATTTAACTATTACTGTGAAAGTAATTTCTGAATGGAATAGTGTCAAAAATGCTTGTCACATTTCTCCGGTTGTTTAACCTTAATGTTCTGTTTGATACTAGCCATTGGTAAACAATATATTTTTATGTCATATGAATGTACTAACCTTTCATCGATAGATTTCATCATCAAGCTGATCTGAAGTTAGGTGTAAGTAGTGAGGTCTTTAACGTTTATTTCTAAGAGTTTGGGCGTATTTATTCAATTGATTGTACCGTGTATATATTATAGAAAAGCGTGTTTTTATAATATTATATACTTGTCTTCTTCAACATGTACGGTCATACATCGAGAGGTCCTGGGTTCGAGTCCTGGGTCGGGCCAAGTTTAATAATTGAGTATTGCTGTTTAGTAAGTCTCAATAACAGCCCGGAGTTGGGAAGTTGACGGTATGTTACCTCCGTGCCTTGGAGAGCACGTAAAGCCGTCGATCCTGCGCCTTAGCTCTCACTGGTCGTGTCGAGCAGTCGTCCCACCGGAGTATGAGAGTGATAGGAAGAGAGAGTGCACTTGTGTCTGCGCGTACACTTGTGCACTATAATATCTCCTGCATAGTTGGCTAATCTCATTGAGACTGGCCGCCATGGCCGGAATCGGTCGGAGAACATTAATTAATTATTATTTGTCTGGTCCTGTCTAACAGATTATACGACATTAAATATATTTCAAATACTATTAGTATTTTTTTAGATACTAAAACAACTATGCGTGTTTTTTACCCTTTTTACGCATCAAACGCTGTACAGGGTAAAAATTACATTATAGGGATGGAAGATCATAGTCTAATAATTCTTATGTATGTTTATTGTGCGAGAGAAGCCACGAGTTCAAATTAGTAAATTAACCAATAAGTACTATTTCTAGATCTTGAATCTTTTCTCTTGAAAATTTAAATATTATAGAAATAGCAAGAATAAAATATAATATATAATATTATAATAAATTAATAAGTTTTAAAAATAGCTTTTGCTTAACAAATTCATGTACTTAAGTAAAATCGAGTATAAAAGGGAAAATTCTGCCTAAAAGTTTCGACTTTGATGACAGGAGGTAAAAAGTTTAATACATTATACATGTAAAATGAAAACTCGACCCTGGAAGTGGACAGTGCTGAGACGAGATTTACTACCGTTTTGTTGGATTGTCACTAACTTAAGAGCATTTGTTGCTAAGTCTAGTTAAATTATTTTTGGTAAAGTATAAGTTATTGAAATGAAAAATTTCAAGATAATTTTGGTGTTCTATTAGATATCTCATCTAATGTGATCAGTAAATCAATGTTTCAATGAGATTCGTTTACGTCTAAATTACTTAAAGCAAAGTATAGTACGAATAAATAGTTTTGAAAAAGTATTCTCTGTGGATAGAGCATGAAGGATTGTACTCATCGTTCATCAATTTTGTCAAATTTTTAACGTAAGCTTGTAAGTTTGAACTTGAAGCTTTATCGATCTGAAATAAAATAAAACACAATAGATTACTCTATCATAGGGGAGCGGAGTTGAATCTCGTGAGGGTAAGTTTTGTTGTTGCTCTTCTATTCTTCTAAGTATTAGAGATTTTGTAATATATTTTTGACGACACGTTTGGCTCAGTTATTAGTGACCCTACTTTCTGCGCCAACGGTCGCGGGTTCCAGTCTAGCTGGGGGCATTCATTTGTTGAACACGAATGGTTGTGCTCCAGTCATGGGTGTTACATACATACATATTTATATGTATGTATTTAAAATTTATATGTGTAGTATATCAACTATTTGGTATCTGTAATACAAGCCTCGTAGCTTACCAAGGAACTAGATGACGCTGTAATAATATCCTAATGTCTTAACATTTTTTCCTCATAAACGGATTGATAGATTTTGATAACTTGATGATTTCTTGTGTACGTGTGTAATGGTTTTTAGCTAGTTCACAAATTTTGTTATTATTTTTCTCCTAAGTGAATTCTGTTGGAAAGAGTCTGTCTTTTTCCTCCCCTATTTAATATGAAACTTCAAACGCCGTCACTTTAATTCATTCAAGTCTTTTATAATTATAATTTAATGATCAGATTATAGCGTGACGACACAAACGCAACTTCAATTCGAGTATAATTAATTAAATTTCTCAATTTCAAACTGTAAAACTTTTGAAATTGCGACGGTATATCAAATGAAACCCTGCGTTCTTTATTAAGCTAATTATTAATACCAATATTACGTTGCTCTTTTCAATTTATCGTTGTAATTTTTGATCATAAGTTATTTTCCTCAAGATAAATTTCCTTCAAAGGCTGTTTGTTTAATGTTTAAAAATATAAAGATGAGATTTTATTTTTGACCAAGCGACCGAAGTCTTCCGTTTAAGTCTGGCAAAATTAGCGTTCCCCTGTCGATTTTTTGGCACTTCTCTACAGGTTTTATTTTATAAGGGATCTGGACGTATCTTGATATACAAATTTTACAACATTTTTTTTGTCATAGAGAATTTTTGGTATGAGACCTACCAAAACGATCCAACCCCACTTCCATCAAAAAAAGACATATTGGGGACTATTGGATGTATTCATTTTAGATTGTTTCTTTGGTTCTTTACTTTGTTTGTTCTTTTTTTTTAAAACTTTAAATGTCATAAAAAGTTTGTCAAAAACTGATGAAAATATTCAATATGAATCCATTCAGAATCGTAGGTACTGATAAAGAGCCTATTCTCCAGATTTTATCAAATTTCGACTAACCATTTTAACGTTATTGAGTAACAAACATACACAGGTACAATTTTTCGAAATTATAATTGTAGTATAACTATTACTCATCGTAGTTTCACTTAGGTACCAGGTTATAATCTTTGCTTACTTTAAATTCCATTTAAAACTGTCTGGCCATTTCAGAGTGAAAGACCCTCCATCTTACTCATGAGCGAAAAAAGGAAAAGTTTCCACATCACCATTATTTTAAAACATGCAAATAATACCTTTTCGTCATCTAAACTACCTATTCTTTATGTAAATATCTGCTAATTTATCACATTTTCCAATATAAAAGAAAAAACTTGTGAACTGTTCAGGTCAATTTATAGGTTTTAATTTTATTTCTGAAGTGGACTGCGACCGATTTATGTAATCGAATCTCTAAAACTTCTGCTACCTTGCGGCCTTGATATTCTGCGAAGAGACGATAAATATGTCAAGAAGATAATCTGTAAGTCTGGCATATACAAAATCTAACACTGTCGCTTTGTTTTTCTTGTACGTGATTCTTTAAGAATTAAGTAATATATTATTGTTAAAATATATACCAGAATTGTCTTTCTTATCTTTATCTCATATTATTTATTTAATAAATTTTTTTAGTACATGAGGAAACCTTCATGTCAGAGAGAACCTTGTAAGTTTTCAAAAGACATGTGAAGTCCGCCAACCCGCACTAGGCCAGCGAGGTGGACTACCCCTGATCTCCCTTCATATTGAAAGAAGGCCCGAACCTAGCAATGGGACAGTCAAAAGTCTGAATACATTATATTATAGTAAGTTCACACAGGTTAATCACACAACCCTCCATTAACACCATAGTCGGATAACAATCGGTATTGTTTAAGCGCAAGTGGGATAAAGGAGACCACAATTTCTTTAAAATGAAAACAGAAAAGGCTTCTTAACGCAAAATAATGGACGTTTCAGACCTTACACCAAAGGATTTGCAGTCTTTTTGCTATAATAACTAACTATTTTTGTTATTGCTTATCTTAGGGCTATTGTCTTAAGCCAAGTTTTTTATGAGTAGAATACTTAGTTCTTTAGGAAATAAATGGGAAAATTTCTGCACTGGCAAGCGCGAACACTAAACAAAAATAATGTCGTGCACCCTACCCTTATTATTTATTTAAATGTAAGACTTCTTTGTGGCATTTTCTTTGTGACTAACGTTGTTGAAATAATTTTCATACTGCGAAGTAAATACGGTTTTAAGATATTTTCAGTAAAACTATGTTATAAATATGGGGCATTAACACAATACCGTCTAGTTATTAAAGTCTAGTTTAAGCTACGAGGCTTATGTTATGAATACAAAATATAACTTTATATACATACATATTAAAAATATAAGCGCCTACGTCTAGAGTAAAAACATTTGTGCTCATCACCAAATAAATGGTCCCAGCGGGGCTAGAACCCTTGACCTCTGACATATACAAACTGAGCAAACGTCTCGTCAAAAGTTATACATAACTAGAAATTTCCGCGGCTCCGCCCGCGTTCTTATCACTATTAAAAATAGAGATTTGTAGGTAGGTAGAAGGATGAAAAATTTAGGGTTATAAATATTTTTTACGCCAAATCATAAGAAAATATAAAAATAAAAATCTGGTCTAAAAATAAACAAATAAAAAATCTGGATAGTCCCCCCCTTATCACCTAGGGGAATAAAAATACCTACGACCTATCAAATACAAAAAAAAAACGTAAAAATCAGTCAAGCCGTTTCGAAGGAGTTCGATAACAAACACTGTGACACGAGATTAAATATTAGATATACCTATTCGTCAGTTAAAATATTAATTTAGTCTATACATATATCGTATAGAATTCATCGATGCAAAGAAAACGCGCCGAGCCCAAAAACCAACAAAAACCTGAATACGTGTTTCTTAAAAAAAGACTATTGATTTCCAATGGGCTTTCAATTGAAAATAGAAGCGCGAATGTTGGAGTTTTTTATGTAGGTTTATTGAATTGTAACTAACTGAAGGTATTTTATGTGTTCTACGCTTAGCTTTTTAAGTCTCAAAATATTAAGCCTTAATAAAAATAAATAAAAAGGCCTCTTATTATTTCCCATTTTTACATTCAATTTCTTCATCATGTTGTATTTTTTTTTATTAGAATTTATTAATAAGTTATAATTCATATTCAATTATTAATTTTATTTATTAAAATGACTACCCTTCTCATCATTCATTTCATGATTCATTATTTTGTATTTCTTACTTTTATTTGCCACAATCTCTCGTCATTAATATTATTCACTGGAATGCGCATATACCTTTATGGAACTGGGTATAATATATTTCTTACAAATTATTTTAAAAATAATAATCTATGTGAAATAATCTATACGTATAGATAAATAAAATTGAAATTTGATTCATTGATATGATAGTATTGGTTGAAGACTTAATAATTTAAACAAAAATTACAACTTTTTATGATTTTTTTAGAACTAACCTATATACTTTTTAACCGACTTCAAAAAAGGAGGAGGTTATATGTTCCGATGTATGTATTTTTTTTTATGTATGTTCACCGATTTCTCCGCCAACTGTGGGCCGATTTCAAAAATTTTTATTTTGTTCGGTAGGGTATAGTCCTGAGGGGGTCCCATTATCACAAAATCAGGATCTGATGATGGGATCCCAGGGAAATCCAGGGCAACTTTTAAAATTTATAGGCACGTATTATGTTTTTTATATATTTTCTAAAGCTGTTCAAGCATTTGCGTCTGAAAATCGTAATCTCATGTGATGAGCTAATGATGGAAGGTAGAATTCTTCAAATGTTATTGTTTATCTGTGTTCACCGATTTATGCGTCAATTGTGGGCCGATTTCAAAAAAATATTTTTTGTTTGGTAGGGTATACTTCCAAGATGTTCCCATTGTCACCAAGCTAGGATCTGATAATGGGATCCTAGGGAAATCGATGGCAACTCTTAAATTTTATAGGCACTTAGTACATTTTTCATATATTTTCTAAAGTTTTTTAAGGATTTGCATCTGATAATTACCATCTCATGTGGATAAGCTGATGATGGAAGGTACAACTCCTCAACGGCTAGGAGTTGAAAGGAAATTCCTTTAAAATTATACATACATATAGACTGATAGTTGTGTTCTTCCAGGCTATTACGTTAATATGATAATAGAAGGTAAATCTCATTAACCTCTAGGAGTTAGGTGGAATAATGGACGTGGTTTATTTAAACTATTTCGTATGGGGAATGTAAACATAAAGATGAGCTCGTAGTTTAGTTACAGCTACAGTAGTCGTAGATCGAGTACTCTTTGGACACCCCCCCCCCCCCTTCTTTCGGTAGACCCGATAATTAATTACTATTACCTTATATACGTTAATAGGTATGCTCGTTGTTTAATATAAAGCTTAAACAGATTTTAAATTAGTGACATATAGTAAGTCACTATAATTAAATCAGCTAAATAAAAGGCACACTAAAAATGGAAAAATAAGTTATTTTAAACAGCCAGGTATTTTGATTATGTTTACAAAATGATAGATTTATCGAATATGTATCTATTTAGGGTTATTTTGCTGGCACCGACTCCAAAATTAACTAAGTTCATAAAAGTATTATTTTCTACTTTTTAGTTTAGATTTTTCTCTTTTTAGTGCAGATTTTTTGAAGTCGGTTTAATTTTTTTTTTAGCTAATATTATGTTCCTATTTCTGTAAATTTTCCATTTTTACTTAAAAGTAATAAAAAGTTCAAAGCAGCTTACTTTCATTTAGAATTCCATTCTCTTTAGTAAAGAATGAAAATATCCTTTGCTTTTGGCTTCGTACTAAATTACTATGCAAAAGTAACGAATATGAACTATTATGAACTTCACGAATAGTATTATTTTACAAGTAAGTGAAAAGCAACTAACTACAGTTATAGCATTATCAGTACGTAGATGACTTTTAACTGACTTCACTTTCACTTTTAACTGACTTCACTCAAAACTTCTCCATTTTTGTTTTCTAAGAAATATTTTTCTTAGAATTGATAAAATACTTTCTTCTAACTTTGCTACTACTATGTCTACTATTGGGAAACGTAAACGTTTAAGACTTTTTCTTCATTAATCCATTTTGGAGTTCATACAATATTCATATATGAAGGGTACAAGGGCAAAACAAGGAATGTCACAATTTTTTTTTCTAATTAACATTGCATTCCATAATACGTGGCAAAATGTCAATGTTCCCATACTTTTTAAATATTTTAATTTTTTGTGACATTCCTTTTTTTACCCCTGTACCCTTCATATTGAAAACCCTAAAGTGTTCGTCTCTCTGTCAGTCTGTCGCTTCTACCTTAAAAGGGCTTTAATTTTGAACTATAATTTAAAATTTCTACAAACTAATGTAGCATTTACGACCAATGATATTCTAACAAACAGATATGTTGTGAGCTCGCAATCGTGAAGACTCGAAAACGTCCTAATTGGAACGTATAGCCTTTAGTCTGTGTCACGCATGGCGATGAGTGGTACGCTGCTACAAAATTTAAAAAAAATGCCATCCTGTGTATTTAGGAAATGCACCAATTATGATACCAATATGATACCACATGTAAGAACGCAGTATACTTCAATTTATTAATATGACGGCGCACTCAGTGCGCCATCTGGAGATGTTGGGTAAGCTTATCGGATAAGACTGTGAAATCAAGCTTTGACAGCGCACTCTTGTAAAGCGTCGAAGCGATGGTAGCAAGGTGATACAAACTGGCATGTTTTAAAAAGAAATTAAATTAGAGAACTATTTGAAAGAAAAAAAGGGGAATGTCAGATTTGGACCGCCGATGCACCACGTATCATCGACGAATTACTTATATCCGAATAATGGAACTATTATTGATAATATAATGTTTTAATGTGTTTACGTTGTACTTAGTTATGAGTGTGTTAAGTTAAATTGAGAATGTGCTGTGTTTCTCAAAAGACACTAACGATCACGCCCACATCTACGACCTACTTCTGATATTAGCCGTCCTGCGCTTATAAATATATTTCAATTATTTGCCTAATATTCTGATATGTCATCGGTCGCTAGACTAATGTTTGTTTACATTGACGCGCAATTGACAACACTAGCTGTCTCTTTTTTTCTTATTGATTTTATCGACTATCCCTTTTCTATCATTTTGACTTGTAGTGAAATGTGCCTTGAATGAAAAGTGTGTATGTGTGCTGCGCAGAAAACTTTTTTCGGTTGTTTAGTGAGCGTATAACATATCTGTCTATTAGAATATCATTGCTTATGACATATTTTCTAAAATATATATAATAAAGGAGAAATAACTAAGGTAATTAACAACCTGATTACGTCAAACAATCTCCTTTCAAACTATTTGTAATTATTATTTAATTTACTTAGAGAATTTGAAGGACACTTCCCATTGAATTTACATAAAAGATATAACGCGACGAGAACGAGTAAAATAATTATATTTGCACGGTACTAAAATAACACAGTGATTCCTGCGCTCATGTTCGTCATTATGTAGGTTTTATCTATTGATATAGATTTCTCAGTGATATGATATTTTCCCAGCCGGCATATAATATAGCATATACTATAATATGTAGACATATACAGTGGTAGCCCAGTCGTAATGCGCTCACTAGGATAAGCGAGTGATGCGAGTTCAAATCCGGGTCTCGCACCTCTGATATTTTCATGTGCGAAAATTTTCTATCATGATTACCACTTGTCTTACGGAGAAGGAAAACATCGTGAGGAAACCCGCATGTCTGAGAGAACCTAGCAAGTTTTCGAAAGACATGTAGAGTCCGCTAACCCGCACTAGACCAGCCGCACTACACGGGTATTGAAGGGAGTACCGTGCCCAACAGTAGGAAGTTAAAAAGGGATTTACATTACAAGCATATAAGATACTTTCCGACTCCGGGCTGTTACTCAGGTTTACGAAACTAAACTTGACCAGACCCGAGAGTGGAACCTAGGACCTCCTGATGTGCCGCCGTACATGCTAGCCACTACACCACTGAGGTTATTGAAATACCTACACATAATTAACAAAATTCTTATATTTCCTATGCCTTAACCAAGCTAACATAAGTAAAGCCTTAAGACTCAACTTGAGTCACGTCAGAAAATGTTTTCTAATGAAATATTTTTTATCCCTCACCCTCGCTTTATTTAATTTACTCGAATATCTCCCAATTTTCAGTAAGAAATAAGCTTTTGTTAGGATACTTAAAACCAGTCTATCAATGTCACTGCCGTAAATGTTTTGATGGCTGTTTAACAAAAGGCCGTTATTGCTGGTAAAACGTAAGATGGTATATTTAATCATTTTATATTGTTTTGACTGTACAATAATTTAAATAATATCAAATTCAAATTCAAAATATTTTATTCAGCATAAAATTATTACAATTTTTTACTGAACGTCATGAGTCTACTACCAGTTCGGAAAGAAGAAGCCACTGACCTGAGAAGAACTGGCGAAAGAAACTCAGCGGGACTAATTTTTTTTTTTGTCTGTTTTAATATTTTTTTAAATGGAAATCGAAATGAACAATAATTCTATTGGTTGAAATAGCCTGGAGGCGATCACATCATTCCCAAGGCGTACTGTCTTCTAAAAAATCGTTAATCGAATAATATCCTTTACTACACAAACGTTCTTTCACAATTTTTTTAAATTTGGCAATAGGAGCTTTTTGAACGTTTTCTGGGATCCTGTTGTATAAGCGTATACATTGTCCATAAAAAGAATTACTGACTCGGCGTAAACGAGTCACAGGCATTACAAGTTTGTGTTTACTCCTAGTATTAATGGTATGCATGTCGCAATTCCTGGGAAATTCGTGTATATTTTTATGAACATACATAACATTTTCGTACACGTATTGAGAAGCAACAGTCAATATTTTTATTTCTTTAAACTTATCTCTTAATGATATTCTAGGACCTAAACTATAAATTGCACGAATAGCTCTTTTCTGCAGGACAAAAATTGTATTAACGGTAGCTGCATTTCCCCATAATAAGATTCCATATGACATAATACTATGAAAATAACTAAAGTATACTATGCGAGCTGTATCTACGTCAGTAAGAAGTCTAATTTTTTTAACCGCGAACGCTGCAGAGCTAAGCCTATTCGCTAGCTCCTCAATATGGAGATCCCACCGCAATTTCGAATCTATGATAATACCTAGGAATTTGGTAGACTGTACCGGTTTTAATATTTCCCCGCCTAATACTACACCATTATCAACAAGTTTAACATTAGGTGTTGTGAATTTTATTAATTTAGTTTTTTTGTTATTTAATAATAAATTATTCGAATCAAACCAATAGACAACCTTTGAGAGAGCATCGTTTACATCGTCATACACAAGTAAATTACGTTTTACCTTAAAAATAAGTGAAGTATCATCAGCGAACAATACTATCTCATGTTTGTCCTGCACAAAAAATGGCAAATCATTTATGTAAACTAGAAAGAGAAATGGACCAAGAATAGAGCCTTGTGGAACCCCCATATCTAACGGAGCCCCAGGAGATCTCTTACCATTTATATCAACCCTCTGTATTCTATTACTCAGATAGGAATTCAGAAGGTTGAGTGCCTTATTTCTAATCCCATAATGATGCAGTTTCCTGATCAACGTCACGTGATGCACACAATCAAAGGCCTTGGATAAGTCACAGAATATCCCAAGAGCATCCTGCGACCTATCTGCTGTGGAGCGACCTTTGGTGAAGCCAAACTGTTTCTTATGAAGTAGATTGTGTGCATTAAAATGCAATAACATTTGCCCGAGTATGATTTTTTCAAAAATTTTACTAAATGTTGGGAGTACTGAAATTGGTCTAAAATTATTTGGGTCTAGGGTACTACCCGATTTAAAAATTGGAATAACTTTACTATGTTTCATTAGATCAGGAAACACACCACGTTCTATACAGTCATTAAATATAGTAGCTAAAAGAGGTGCAACAACATCGATTACCGAACTAACAACTTTTACAGATATACCCCATAAATCAGCTGTTTTCTTGACGTCCAGGCTTCTGAAGGCTACCATTATATCTTTGGGGCTTACAGGTTTAAATTTAAATATTTCATTACATTCTTTAATGTTTTCCTTTAGCAAAAATTCAGCAATGTCGGGAGATGAATTAAGTGATTGCGTCGTTGAAAGTGGAATGTCAGTGAAAAATTTTTCAAACTCAGACGCAACTTCTCGTTCTGAGGTAATATAATTATCATTAATATTTAACTTAAAATCGAAGCTGCGATCTGTGACTCTTCCACTTTCACAAGCAATTATGTTCCATGTCATTTTGATTTTATTTTGCGCATTTCTTATTTTGTCTTTAATATACAAGGATTTTGCCATTGAACATACTCTTCTAAACATTTTTGAGTAGGCACTTACAAAAGAAGCAAAAGATACACTATGATTATAGGCTCTTTCACTGTACAATTCATATAGCCTTTGCCTGCTCTTACATATGCCAGGAGTTGCCCATTCACCAAATGTCAAGAGACCCCCTGAATTGACTGTTTTAGAAGTGAATATTGTAGAAAATTCAGTTTTTACTAATTTAAATAAAGAGTTATATAAGTAGTTGGGGTCATTAATATAAGATAAATACGGAAGCTTAGCCACAATATTACCTCTAAACTTCTCCATACGTGTAGTATTTATAGGTACAAAAGTCTTTTTTGAAATATATATATATATATATATATATATATATATATATATATATATATATATATATATATATATATATATATATATATATATATATATATATATATATATATATATATATATATATATATATATATATTTTACTGGAATCCTTTGAATAATTTGAGAAGGGTTCTAGAAAATTTTTCTATAAATGTGGCAGCCCAGTAGTGTAGTAGTAGTAACGTGCTCGTTTGGAAAACTGAGTGAAGGGATTTTTTTTTCGTGATATTTGAAACAAAATTTACCTTTTTAAACAAAGAATACGTAAAACAAAAAGCTACGAAGATTTAGAATTTTGCCATTTATGGTACTAGAAAAGATTATTAATACATGTTTATTAATTACACAACTTCATTTTAAGATCGAAATGTATACAAAGCTCTGAAAGCGATGTCTTTAAGAACTTATAAAATTACACTAAGCTTGGCTTCAAATAATTTTAAAATCGAGAAATATTTTTATCACATTAAATCATTTAAACTTCAGCTCTGTACCCTTTTCAAACTTTGCGGCTTATCTCGACCTTTGAACGGCTTAGAATATTAAATGTGTTTGAAATAGTTAAAATTCAATTTATACACTTAACTTACTTACAGAAAAAAGACTCTATAACTGTCTTTTTTTTTCAGCTTATTGCCGTCCACTGCTGGAAGAAAGCGTCTACCAAAGATCACGAACCATTTATAACTGCCTTAATACTAGTAAAATATTGTATGTCATGTACCTGTAAGATTTCCTGTGTGAATTATATTTTTTACTTGTTTTAGGGAATTATTTATGGTGTCTTAGTGTATGAAACATAAAAAATTGGCTTGAGAGCTCCAAAGCACAATATTCAGTTGTACCATGGACATTTTATATAATAGTATATCATTATACCTTCTATTTAAAAAGCATCAAAAGATGCCCAAAAGTAGAGTTTTATGAAACATCCTTTACAGAAACTTTAGGTTTTTACTGATTTATGAAAACAAATTGAAATATTTCTTTAGAGTTCCCGAGATAAATAATTGAGCTTTGTCGTGCATATTTCTTTTTAATTTTGTGACCATATCTAAACCATGATCACGCATCAAAAATCGAGTTAAGCAGAGTCAAATACGAGAAAAAATGTGATAGCACCCTTAAGTTCTCTAGTCAAGTCTCATAGAACCTGTTTTAAAAAGGCATTTTGTTGTTTAATCAATATTTGGTAATAAATAAGACTGGATAAGAATACTTTCTAACGAACTAAAGTAAATAATAATACAATGAAAGACGGATTATCTATTAGAGAGGGAAATAGCCCGAGATGCGAGAAAGCAAGTTTTTCATCAGAATTTGTAAAAAGTATATAAGAGAAATAGTAAAAGAAGAAATCTTGGGTCGAATGAAAATATTTATAGGCATTTTCTCTCATTAAAAAATGAGAAAAGCGAGATTCGTAGTTAGTGGAGCCTTGCTTACATCTAAAACTTCGTTTATTTTTGTGGGTTTCACAAATACAATTCATTTTCTGTGGCATAAAAATATTAAATTATTTTTAGCACCATGATAGACTGAAAAAGTAAAGGCTCCTAGGGATGGAGGGTTGCTTAAAATAGTGATAGATCATCCGAAGTGTTTTGGGATCAATTCATTCAGAAGTTGTTTACCAACTTGTTAGTAGTTTTGGTATTACTACCGCAGTTGTAGGTCTTGGGAGGCTCTTTAGTATTCTTGCATTAGTAGTTTTCTATATCTATTGTTGTTATTTTGCTCAATGGTCAAAAGTTCCGCAGTAAGCCTCGTAGCTTACCTAACTATATGGTGCTACGTGTAATAATAATCCAACTTAATTTTTATATACTTTTATTATATAGATTATATTATATGACGACACGTTTGGCTCAGTCGGTAGTGACCTTACTTTCTGCGCCAGCGGTCGCGGGTTCGAGTCCCGCTGGGGGCATTCATTTGTTGAGCACGAATGTTTGTACTCCAGTTATAGGTGTTTAAATTTATAATATGTATATTGTATGTATTTTAAAACTTTATGTGTAGTATATGAACTATCTGGTATCCGTAACACAAGCACGTAACGTAGCTTACCACGGAACTAGATGGCGCTGTTGTAATAATGTCCCAACATTTATATTTATTTATCCCAACATATTATATTATATGCCTTATATACTTAATATTATAATCGCGCAAATTTATTCACAGGTTCTTAATTTAATTCTTGTAAGCATTATATGAAAATACAATGTACTGTTATTTTCGCACAGTGTGTTTTCAAAGGGCAACCTAAAGCTTACTTATACTTTACAGAGGTCTAACAAAGCTTTTTCTTTCTAAAAATATAAAAGTGACTAGTGTTGTCTAGTGTCTAGTCTAGTGTCTAGTAGTGTTGTCCCCCAAGCTACTGTCTGGGGAAATAACATCGTCATTGTGTATCGTGTGAGGTACCCGGTCTATTTTTTTTCGAGCAACTTTAATCAATGAAAGGAAAACTTAAATATCAAAAGTTGTATACAGTTTACTTTTTACCCGGCTGTGCGAAAAGAGGGTTATGTGTTGGACCGGCATGTATAACTGTATCTATATTTCCTGGTAATTACGAATCGGTTTTGCCGATTTTAAAGTAGGAGTAGTTAGAATTGTCTTCATAGAGCAAGTTAAGGAATGTTATGAAGACATTATTAAAAATTAAAATAGTGTATCTTAGTCGCCGTACCTGTTTTCTACTAGACTCTTCTGCATAAACAATACATATACTATCGATACTTTATACTGAGAGAAAATATCCCATTTCTGAGAAATCAATACTAGAATTAAAGCTCACCTAGACGGAACGGAGCGAGGATAAGTTACTAATTACAATAACAATCTTCTTCTATTATAGGTATTAATTTAATTTCATGTTTGTGTAGAAGCTATTAAGCCCGTTAAAAACTATTTTGAGACAAGCAAATTTAAAAAATATACCCTTTACTGTTTTGTCATGTTTCTTCAACGCGAATATAATATAATATTATATGCTCAGCTCTTTTGAAAATTTCATTGTGATTAAAAGCTCGACCTTCATAAAGATAATAATTTAAACCACATAGAATCTAAAATTATTTTCATTATCTAAGTTTCTACACACGTAGAATAACTTACCAAAAAGGTATACCTGCAAAGCACAAGTAAACAAAGCTTATTACGTAAAAAGACTTTTAGGATTTACGTTCATACAAAAGCGTATAAAGCTCATATGAAAAGCTTATAAAGAAAATGTAAGTTTTAGGTCTGAAAGGAGTGCATCTGGGCTATTTTAGTCTTTGACTACTTAGGTTAATTTGTGTTTAAAATATTCTTGCATCTCAAAAATGTTATTCTATCTTTATGTATTATTTTGCACTAGTACTAGTACTTTTTCATTTTTTTTATATTACATCCTTTTTTTCTTCAATTATATTTGAAAATCAGAACTTTCGAATACCATTATGTATTATTATTATCTAAGAATTTTAAACTTAGTCATTTTAAATATACCATTGATGGCTGCTAATCTCCTCATTCATAGAGGGAACAAGCCATAGTCCAGTGTACTGGTCAAGTGCGGATTGGTGGATTATACAAGTTTTTCGAAAACTAGTTAGAAATTCGAAATATAGGTTTTCTACGATCTTTAACTTAAAAAAAGACGAACTATATGTACACTAGCAATTTCCGCGGCTCCCCGCGTTCTAATCTCTATTAAAAATAGAGATCGGTGGTAGAAGGTTGAAAATTTAGGACTTTAAGCATTTTTTGATGCCAAATAATAAAAAAATATATATAAAATACTAACAAATTATTACTATAACTTAACTAAAATAACTTGGAATAAAAATTAAAAAAAAATGGTCAGGGTCACCCTTATCACCTAGGGGAATAAGTAGCCTACAAACCAAATATACACAAAAAAATCATAAAAATCGGATATCCGCTTCGGAGAAGTTCGATAACAAACACTGTGACACGAGATTATATATAAAAGATATGATGTATATATTATATTAAAAATTATTCGTTCATAAGTATATCGAAAAAGTATACCTCGGACTTGAACTCATTTAATTTAGTTTTCCAAACAACTAAGTTACTAACGGCTAACTTTGCTGAGTTTCTTTCGCCAGTTCTTCTCAGGTCAGCGTTTTCTTCCTTCCGAATTGGTAGTAGACTCATGACGTTCAGTAAAAAATTGAAATAATTTCAAATTGAAATAAAATAATTTGAATTTGAACTAACCACTGATCTACTGCGTCGTTTATCTTTGTGCTTCCAATTAATAGCAATATTGACTAAATCATCACTTCCCCAGCTGTTCGGAACATGGCTAAATTAATTACAAAGTCAATTTGTTAAAGACGGTCTGAATTAATGACAATTTTATTGTTTCTTGTCGAGACTTTGATTTTGCTCAAATACTTATAAAAGTTTAATTGTTTATTTCATTCTATAGTTTAATTAATTCGTTTCTATCTAGTGGTTTATAAAGAAATTTTTAACATAAAAAATTAGTACCTATTAGTAGTATTAAATTATTTGTAATAATAATGTTCTCCGAACGATTCCGTCCATGGCGGCCAATCTAATTGAGACTAGCTTACTACGCAGGAGATATTATAGTGCACGAGTGTACGCGCAGACACAAGTGCACTCTCAGTTTCTATCACTCTCATATTCCGGTGGCTTGACTACTTGACACGACCAGTGAAAGTTAAGGCTCAGAGCCGACAGCTTTTCGTACTCTCGAGGCACAGGGGTAACACAGCGCCAACTTCCCAACTCCGGGCTGTTATTAAGGCTTACTAAACAGCAAGACTTAATAACTGTACTTGGCCTGACCCGAGACTCGAACCCAGGACCTCTCGATGTGCAGGCGTACATGCTAGCCACTACACCATCGAGGCAATTGAAATTATTTGTAGGTTTATGTTGTATGTAGTATGTTTATTTGTTTGTTTATTTGATTGATGGAAGGATTAGGTTATTGGATTAAGATTAGCGTCCTGCAATATGGGCGGGTGCGGGTGAATTTATAATACGCATATGAAAGTCCCGCCTACCTCCACCGCATGGAGGATCCCACTTCGGTGGACGGTGTGTCATGTGGGTTCCTCCTAGTACTTCTCTGATAGCAGGGTGGACTGCGGAGCAACCCCTTGGCTAGCGTCGTGGTTGAATGCGTAAGTGTGAAGTAATCGTTGGTGAATTATTAAACTATCCAGTTCTATGGTAATGGAAAGGAAAGGAGTGGATAGTAAGGGGAAAAGAACAAAGAGAGTGCGGAAATTGAATGATATAAAATAAAACAAATACTTGGTATGATAATATTTTTATCCTACCATTGTGATATGACCTCAAAAATGTATATTTTTTGAATATACATTCTTACAATGCGGGCTTTTTCAATTTACTATAACGAAAAAGCCTCTAGCATTGTTTTCAAAAAGTTTTCGTCATAAATATAAATAATATAAAATGTCGCGTAATGTGTAAATTCACTTTTTGTGCCGGTGTACTGGGCAGCTACGACCAAATTTTCATTTAATTGATAAATGTAATGTAACACAATACAATATATTTTTTGTCAGATTTTATATAGGGCTGTACAATTGGAGGTGTTGGGTTCATCTCTGAAAATTTGGAGGTTATCGATTCGAGTAAAAATAGTTTTATTCAGATACTATATTATTTCCTTTTAATTTATTCGCCGTAAGACAAGTGCAAATTATGCTTGAAACCAATTCGCACATGAAAATATCAGAGGTGTAAGCCCCGAGGTTTGAACCCGCTTCACTCGGTTTCCAAAGCAAGCGCGTTACCACTGTGTAGTGGTAAGTGCACATAAGTGAAACATATCTTCGCACAAGAATAGAGTTCTAATATAACCATAAATTCTAAATTTACTCATACTTTATAGCCAGAAGCAAAGATTACACGAATCCCGGAATATACTATGTTGTTTTTTAATTACGGTAAAATGTATTTTTAATATGAAATTATTGCTTTGCTCGCAGCTGGTTAGTTTAACAATAATGTATGATACTCGTAGCTTCGAGGTTAATAGTGAAGAAATGTTTACCAGCTTTAAAATAAATTCTCTCTATTTTCCTAATTTGCGCTTTAAAATAAAACATTTAATCGCAGAAGTTAAAAGAAGAAGTTAAAAATCTGATCAATAATCGATGTTGTCATTGTCGAAGTAACAACTTTTACTATGAAAGTACGTATATATGCGATACATATGATAAAAATATAATTTGTATTTTTTTTTCACCTGTCTGCCTGTCTGTTTGTTTCGGCTAAACTTCGAAACGGCTTGACCACTGTTGACCAAACGGATTTTCATTAGGAGATAGCTCATGTTATAAGAAGTAACATAGCCGAATTTTTGGCGAGCGAAGCGAGAGTTAGTCTTATTGAGAATTTAAGAATCATCGAAGCGATCGAAGTTGAGTGAAGCGAGTCGTTATCATCGAGTTAAAGATATGGTTCGAAAAGACAATATTTCTATCAATTAATTAGATTTATTTCGATGGTAGGTTTTATAGTTATAAAATTAAATAAAATATTACTTACAGTTTTGACTGTACTTATTTCAACGTAAAAATGCCCATAAAATCGAATGTGACTGCTAAATCGTCGTTAACAACATTCGAAAATGCTCTGAAATCTTGTTTACGATCTAATAAATCCCAACACCTTTTATAAAAATGTAATATATTTCAGCAAAATTTGACATAACGCGAATTCAAAGGCTGAAAATGTATGCGCTAAATTTATAGAGCTTTATATGAGACACATTTTTTATCTGTTATTGTTTTAGCACAGATAAAATATCCAAATAACTTTCTTGCAAATAAAACAAACCAATATATTGAATTGATTGATATTAATATATCGTAGGACCAAAGAAGCTGTATTTTAGATGTATGCGAATGTTTCACATTTTAAATCAGACTATCTTCTCAGTTTTTTTTAGTTTTATTTTGATTTTAAATTTTGGTTCCTAAATTTTCAAATATTTATTTAATTTTCTCTTAACTAAAGTTTGAGACTTAGCGTATTTATTTTACTGAAAGTTAAAATATGCACTCTTGGTTCAAAAAAATATTTATTTTCTAAAAAAGAACAAGGTAAAAGCTTCTTGTAATACTAGTTATATGATAGTATTACTAGTAGCCGTAGACGTATTCGTAGTCACGTAGCCAATAGCTACGGGCGTGCTACGCCAGTTGATATGACACATAAAATTTGGCAGTATTCTTCCGTACAACATAAAATTTCTTAAAATATGTATTTTGTACGAAACATATTTTTATTCTTAATATTAGTTACTTTTTGGGGTCTTTTCTTTTAAGTAGAAAATTAGTTTTAAGTAATATTATTACGTAATAGAAGATATTTTTTCTCACTTTAAAATAATTATGTAAAAAGAGTTAAAGTAATTAGCAATTACTTAAGTTTTAAGAGTTTAAGTAATTAGCAAATAGGTACATCTTCACCGACAATTATTTTATCATACAAGATACAACAAAAATAAAATATCATATTTACTTAGAACAATGTTATATTATTTTTCATTTTCATCACTTTATTGTACACAATAAAAGAACATTAAACGAAAATTAGCTTCAAATTATTTATTCACACCTTAGCTTTAAGCTCAAATTGTAAAAGTTTTTCAAAATCAAAGCTTTGGATTTTATTTTAAGTTAAAATGTCTAAGTCACTCGTTAATATCAGGTGCACCGTACATGGGGGGTTAAGTGAATGCTTCCTGATGTTTACATTTCATCATATTAAATAATATGCCCAAGCGTCAGGATAGAGCGTTTAATGTTATATTTTATACTGTCATGGATTTTGTTTATATTTATTTAGTGGATTCAGTTTAAATAGTAAAAGGCATTTTTATCATGAAAGGTCAGCTCGAAGTTGGAAATTTAACCTTAGAAATCATGTTAAGCGGTTGTTTCAGTGCATAATATATACTCGTACATATACTAGTCGTGTCAAGTGGTCAAGCACCCGATATAACACGTTGTAGGTATATGTGTTCGATTATTTTGAACCACACAGATATAATGGATGTACATTGTACATACGTAAAGTAACTAATAGGCAACTTTAGTAATTAAATTTAATCTAATTGCACAAGATTGCAGCTTCGATGAGCCAATTTTAATCAGCAAAATAATTCAACGAATAGAAAATGATATGTCGGAGACCAAGATCTACTTTGGGTAGAAAGCCAGTATGTAAAACATGATACTGCCTATTTATACATAAAAAGTATAAACGCGTATGTCGATAGCAATAATATAAATAGGTCCGCGTTCACTATAATTTTAGACCGCCATTTTACTATTTAATTGATGGGTTTCGTAACACAATGCGTCGCACCGTCACGTAATGGATCACCGCTACTTGATATTGGGCGTTTTAGTTGATTGGAATGAAATTTGAGATTAATTAAATTGTTTCATTTAGATATTAAACTGGGTTAGATACTTTTAATTGGTATAAAAAATGTATATTATATACTTGATTGCTGATATACTCCAAAATGGATTACTTTTAATACGTTTTTTAATAGATCTTTGATTATAACGTTACATACCGTAATATTTAGACTAAATTACAATAAAAAAGTAGCGACTAAAAAGCTTCAAGTGGAAATTTATATTATAATTTATATAGCATTAATCAAATACTACAACCATAAATAAAAATATAAATCATCTAAATACAATCTAGGTTCATATTAAATAATCCCTTCCTTATGGTAGCATTAGCATGGTAGGCAAACTATCGAACAGGTCTTTATCATACTGTCGCGTATTAGAGAGTGTATTTACACCAAATATAATAATTAAAATTGACTAGAGTCTGGAGTATGCTTAACACATATCACCTGTACGTAACGGGTTATGTGGGGTTCGCAGGCTAGAAATCCAGTACAATCCACTAAAACCCAACAAAACCTCCCTACGTCTAAATGCGGCCCCGCATTAGTAATCTGCTAAGAAAACGTACCTATAGACGAAATATACCCTCTTGATTCAAGTATAATAAATCACAAAAAGGATTTTTCGTTTCATCGTTTCTGTAATTGCCCATTACTAACTGAAGTTTTTCCATTTAAAATATTTATCTGTTGACATTAAATGAATAATAAGGCTTTATTGCTGAGATTTACCTGCTTGGTGACCTGTTATTTCTGATGGCTCAGGTACTCAAAACTTAATTAGTTTTTAAGGTTTATATCAAGTTTTATTGAAGAGTGACTTTCTGACAAACTGTAAATTTGCAAAATTTTATGCTAAAACTTGTGTGTATCCTTGATGTAAAATGGTGCAATATCCAATCCTGGACGGATTTGGATTAAATTTAATACTTTAATAGACTATGTTTTTTTTTAATGTCGGGAAAGGCGTTGATGCATACCATCTAATCACCATATATAAGTGGTTAAGGTAAATACATAAGTGGTTCTTTGATTAAACAAACGAATTCGAAACAACGAGTTCAAACATGTTTAAAGTAATAATTCTAAAACTGATTTATTTAATCAGTAAATGTATTAAATATATTAATTTTTATGTATTGAATGTATTAAAATAAAAAAAACCTTACATTTAAAAGAAATCTAACTTATTTGTAATAAATTCAGTATATTACTCTAATGAAAATTAAACTTGAGACCAATTACAACTTTTTTTGCTAAATATACCTAAATGTACTGCTACACATTGAACTTTTCAAAATAGTAAAAACCTATATGTACTACTATAATGGAACTTCTATTCTATAATATTGTCATTTCCAGGTTGCTATTTCACATTCTCATGCCCAAAGTGCTTTTATAATGAATCGAATCAACATTACACAGCGGTTTTAGTCGTCTAAGAGGTATAACATACTGTAGAGTACGAGAACTAAATGAATGAAGGAGGAAAGAAATAGGAAGTTGCTAGCAAAAGTCTTCCAAAGTCAAAGTGAAAGTCAAAATAAACTTTATTCAAATAGACTTTTACAAGCACTTTTGAATCGTCACTTTTACATTATTATACGAATTTAAATCAAGTGTCAGTCTGTAAGTCTGGGGCTTGGGAGTAAACTACCATTTAAGGATATTATTGTATTATTTTAACAGTTCAAAAGTGGAAATTGTATTGAATTTAAATATATGTATACCCTATACAAAAAGAAGTAAGGTAAAATAAAAATCGATAAAAACTTTTACCTAGACCAAGTCAAGGTGAATCCCGATCCTTTTATTTTTTCTGTAATATGTTGGGACATTATTACACTCAGCGCCATCTAGTTCCTTGGTAAGCTACGAGGCTTGTGTTACGGATACCATAGATACCATACATATGATACATCACACATATTTACACATAATAAATATATCCATGACTACAAACATTCGTGTTCAACAAATAAATGCCCCCAGCGAGACTCGAATCCGCGATCACAGCGCGCTGGCACAGCAAGTAGGATTGAAAAGCAAAAGTTGTTAAATTCGTTGGTCGTTTTTATAAATTAAGTAAATCTAGGATGTACGTAAACTCTTACATCAGGTAATTTATAACAGAAAGCTTTATGGTAAGTTAAATATAGAGTTAATGTAGTGTGTTTGAATAATATTTGTTTACTAATTTATTCAGTTTAAGGAAATCCACCTCAGTTAATATTGAATGTGATTGTAAACATAATTTAAGTCTTGTTACAATATGTACTGTATTATAATGAGGTATTAGTATGTTCTGTGTAGGGGATAATCTCTCTTGGGTTTGCACAATTTCTATGTACTACGAGACTGAGAGTAAAAGTTTTTAGCGGATACCAGATAATGTGTTATTTTTTTGCTGGGGAACCCCATCATGGGGTCCTACCAGTCGTTAACAGGCAGGTTGTGAGCCTCCTACTCACCAAATCCCACAGCGGAACCCTTTGCCGCAATGCCATGGACCAAACCAAGCAGGTCACCTCGCTTAATTCACAGGTAATGTGGTACAGGGACTCTCAGCAAAAGAATTCAGTACTATTACGAGATAACTGCGTGTATAAAAGAGAGAAAACCTTCCAGAAACAAAATTCTACATATTATGAGCTCTGCATATATAATATAATTTTACTTAGATAACAATTTCGTTAAGAGAAATAGAAACAGAAATCTAACAAAGAATATAAAGAAATAAGAAATTACTCCAAGATTTTTAAATTTACTTTTAATTCTAAGAGTGTAAAGTACTGTACATTCCATATAAAAATCGCGTGTAACACGCTACTTTAATCAGATTTGCCGTTAATGTGGGAAAATGGATTTTGTACATATGTTAATGTATTACATGCTTATGCGTTTAATTTAATCTTTTCGTGTCAAATTAACTAACATAATTTTACTTACTTTGAAATAAGAGTAAGAATTAAAACGAAAAGTACGAGAATTATTGGCGTATTGCTTATAATATTTTTCTGAATGGTGAAAATGAGAGGACACAAAAAAAATGTGTAAAAGTTAAAAACAAGTTAAAGTTAAGTTTTGTTAAAAACACAAAATTGGGTTGAAATCCTTTAACTTTACTTTTGGTGTGAATTATAAATAAACAGACAAACAGTCAAAAAAATAAACAAATATTGTTCTGTAGTTAACATTACGTATACAACTAAACAGCAATTCTTTTAAAGAATAATTCATGCTCACAATTCGCTTTATTCTATTTCATTTAATGTATAATGAATCATATTTTTCTTAATTTAACGAGTATGTCCTTTAAGTCCTCGTATATTTTGCAGGAAAACATTTATCCAATAAGAATAAAATTATAACTTTTAAAGCAAAACAATAACATTGTACTCTTCCTACGTACTTTGTTTCTCTAAACACAATTGAACTAATATTTTCGGAAATAAGCGTATAATAAATAAGCTCTAATTTAAAACTAATAAAGTATCTCTTTATGCATTAGTGTAAAATAATATTACCGAAATGAAGAATCATTTGTAAAAATGAAGGATCAAAATAAAAAATATAAGAAAGAAGAAGATATTATTAGGAAAACCTTTAGAATTAGCTTTTGTTATCAAAACACTATATTATATTGTTTTTAGATGTCTTGTCTGTGTGTCGGTCTGTTTGTTTAACTGGGAACGCATCACGAAAAACCACTGGATAGATCTTGATGAAATTTGTAAAGATGATAACTGGATATTTAGGTCAACATAATATACTCGTACTATACTTATTACTGCGGGAAAGTATCTCACCTATAAAATCTGCATTATTGTTGAAACACTGTAAAAAAGTACTCGAGTTAGAATTAATCCGAGTCCCTCCAACGTGCGTTCATCTTGTCGTGGTGGGGGGGCTCAGTAGCGTCCGGCCGAAGAAACGCGCAGGGAGGGCCCACTTCGGTGGACGAAGTGTCTTGCGGGTTGCTCCTGGTACTTCTCTGGTTAGCAGAGTGGACTGTGGAGCAACCCTCGTAGCTGTATGGTCTGCTTCGGCAAACGTGTCGTAGTTGAATGCGCAAACAATCCCGCGAAGTCCCATTAAGACGGGTAAGGTAAGTTGGGTTTTAGTGGGTAGAACTGGCTTTAGGCAATTACGCATAACCACCTGTTTTGTACAGGTGATATGCGTCAATGTATTGCCCAACTATAACAAAAAAGGATTAACCCGAGCACATTGAGGGTGAGTAGCTAGTATAACAGTTTATAATATTTCTTATAATATTATAACAGATTAAACAGTTTGTTGAAACCCATTTCTCAAGATCTTTCAAACTCGTCTATGTAATTAGTTTTGATGCTATAATAATCTGGGTATTAATTATCTAGATCCGGTTTAAGTTAAACCGGGAATTTAAAACTGATGCCAAATTGGATTATGAGCGTTTAACGTTATATTTAATTTTATAACGAGCTTTTGCCTTTAACTTCGTTGTGTATTATTTTACTTTTAACCTCTTTTTACTTTTGTTAGACCTTTTTTGTTAACTCCCACTATAACTGTGTTACTGCTAGGCACGGGCCTCCCTTCAATATGAAGGGAATCAGGCCATAGTCCACCACGTTGCCCAAGTGCGGGTTCGCGGACTTCACTAGTCTTTCGATAACTTGCTAGGTTTTTTTTAGAAATACAGGTTTCCTCACGATGTTTTCTTTCACAATAAGATAAGTGATAATCATGTCAGAAATTATTCATACATGAAAATATCAGAGGTGCGAGACACGGATTTGAACTCGCTTAACCAAGCAAGCGCGTTACCGTACCCACTGCCTTTTATTTGGAGACAAATTTTCAATAAATAAGTTCTATTAAAATTGGGGTTGAACTTCCGTAAATTCTACCCTAGAAAAGTTGATAATCCTGCTAGCGGATTATTCGCTGAAAACATCGCGATATCTGGGGTCTTAAAATTACATCACAGGCCACACTCATGTCATTAATTTATTTGATGATCGGTGAATAGCCTTTATTATTATAAATGCTATAATTTAATTAATTAATTAAAATATTGTAATTACCATTCATAAGACAGTGGTAACTCAAATTTTCATAATTTCGTTTTTTCGCATAAATTTTACAATTTTTATGAATATAATTTATGCAACTATAATGCTACTGTAATAAACAAAATTATACTTGATAATTACTTATTTTATATTATAATAACTTTTTCATAACTATGAATTAATTATTTTGAAAAAAAATTAAAATAAACATAACCTATGTCGCTTTTTCCAATTATTTTTTTTAATACCAGTGGTAAAAGAATCATTATAGTTAAGTTTTTATTACAAATAGTACCGAAAAACAAATTATCCTACAATTTATTTGATGAATTATATTTTTTAACTCAGAGATTTATGATAGGCTCAGTTAAGTAAGTTTCCAGAGTGTCGTAAATCAAAGCTTTGCGACTATATTTTACAAAAAAGCTTCAAAGTTTATAAGTCAAGGGCTCACATTGTTTCCTTTACCCTCTTATTAATGATATATGCTGAAAATGTTATCAGGAAATTATGTATTTTAAGACTGTTATTTTTTGTACTTTGAACACTAACGCTAACATTATTATATGGATTACTTTTGGATAATCTATTGGCATAGTTTTCCTACCATTGTTTGAAAGTGTATGTGGTTATATACCAATTGTACTAAAAGTCGCATTTTCTCAAAAGTTTTTAGACTTGGACCAATTATAGAACAATAAATTCCTTGAAATAAGAATACAATAATAATAAATATATCACTCAAGACGTATCCAAGACTTAATTAAAACACGCTCAATTCAGTTGTGTGACAACGTCGGTAACAAATTCACAGCTGCGCTTAGATCGATTTTAGTTAGAAGCTCTGCTAATTTAACATCTCAAGCTTGTGTCATTATGTGGCATTGACAAAATTAAAGAACCCGTGTTTTTCGACTCTACCTGCCTTTTATATGACGAATTTTATATGAAGTTGTTAGAAAATGTAATTTACTTCGTAATGAAATTTTAAATCTGACTATACCTATTATAATTTTGTTTATAAAAAGTTTTCTGAAATAAACCTGTGTATGTCATTAATTGATGAAGTGGTTAAACTCTCCTAATGGAGGGTCTTAATTAAAATTAAAAGAAGGTAAAGAAGTTGATGTATTTACTTTTAATAAGGATTTTTTTATCCTGTGCAATAAAAATAAATTAATTACATTTATTACAAGCGACTCACCCTTGCCTCACTCGGGTTAGTCCACTAGTTATATTTAAAGATAAAATAATAATATTAGTTTGAGGCTTCTTCCTTCCGAAATAGTAGTAGACTCATGTAAATAAATCTCTCAAACGGCTGGACCGATTTTGAAAGCTCTTTAACTCACAGATAACTAATGATATAAGGAGTAAATTAGGCTAATTTTATTTTATTTGAAAATTTAAAAGAACTGTTTAATTTTTTGTAACTTACGTCCAGCGAAAAAGGCCGGTTTAGCTAGCTACTTTGTTGTGGGTTTCATTATAACGTACAAATAAGAAACGCCTCTGATTCGACGTGACAGAATGACACACAAACAAACAAATATACGCACTTTCACTATTATAGTATTTACTATATTCATATTTCTTATGTAAAAACAATGTTATTATTGATTTATGTATATATATATTCTTTTTTCTAGACCTAATAGCTATTTTATCAAAGCGTGAAATAAGATAATGCAATGACAAAACTCTTTATATCTTTTGTCTATCCCACAAAGGCAGATGGGACGGCATATTATATTATACTGATAACGCCTTCTTATCTGTCCAAGAGAGGAAATAACTTCTCTTATAACAAAAAATATGGCGGCATTTTCCAAGGGCTATTGTATTTGTAAACATCATTACTGACTTTAATTTCCGCCTTCATTCAATTTCGAATGTGGTCTAAGTTATAAGTTTACATCACAAGAGTAAAGCTATAATATTGATCACTAGATTTTTTTATGTTGGGAAATCTACAACGCATACCATAAGTGGTTATGTGGTACTCCACAGTACATTTTGCTCACAGAGAAGTACCAGGAGCAATCAGCATGACACAACGCCCACCGAAGTGGGCTCCTCCTGCGCGCTTCTACGCTTCGCACCATGACAAGCTGATACGTACGAGGGGAATATTGATAACTAGTGATTTAACCTCACTTCACTAAGTTTTGTCCATAGATACGTTAGTATGTACATTGTACATAGATATTGAGAATTTTAAATACTTTATTCGAAAAAATATTTATTCCCTATACAAATTTTTCACCCTTTTGAGGGCATTTCTGGGATAAAAATACCCTAAATATCCAAAATACAGGGTTTAAGAGGCGAATGCAAAATAATATGCAATGTAAACGACGGGTGTATATATGAACACTCAAACTGTTATACACTAAATTATTCCACCTTTCTTATGTCGTTACACCACATATATCACTTTATCACTTTATACCGTTAATAACGAATAACATTAATAACATTACTTAATTATATAACAATTCACTTCACGGCACTTTAATACTTTACGCACTGTCACTAATAGCTTAAGCACTACAACGTAACTCGCATAGGAATAATCCGCTCTTAACGTCAAACTTCGTATTTATGGAGAGTAATCAAAGTGGGGGATGACAGCTAAGTTGTCATGACACTGTTCAACTTCCGGGCTAAAGATATTGCTGACACGGCCATCCTGCACGGTGACTGTCCCAGTCACCCAATGAGTGTGGATCTAAACACAAACAGTATTCATATATATTATTATAATAAATGCCAATGATCATTTGCCAACAGTTGCATTGTTAAACACCAATGATTGAACCAAAGGCCACCTGCACTTAAAGAAACTTTGTTGCACTTAAGTGTCCCAGGCTCGCCTTTCCACCAACCAAAGAATATTACTTAGTAAGGCTACCTGTACCTAAAGGAACACTGTCACACTTAGCGTACTAGGATAGTCTTACATTCATAACTGCTTGTACCTAAAGGAACTCTTTCTCACTTAGCGTACAAGGACAGTCTTTAATTCATAACCTCTTGTACCTAAAGGCATATTGTCACACTTAGCGTACAAGAATAGTCTTTTATTCATAACCGCTTGAACCTAAAGGAACTCTGTCACACTTAGCGTACAAGGACAGTCTTTCATTTATAACCTCTTGTACCTAAAGGCATATTGTCACACTTAGCGTACAAGAATAGTCTTTTATTCATAACCGCTTGTACCTAAAGGAACTCTGTCACACTTAGCGTACAAGGACAGTCTTTCATTCATAACCTCTTGTAACTAAAGGCATACTGTCACACTTAGCGTACAAGAATAGTCTTTTATTCAAAACTGCTTGCACTTAAAGGAACATTGTCACACTTAACATGCCAAGCAGAGCCTGAATAACTGTAATACTAAGTAAAATGCATGTCATGATATATTTTTAAAGTTCAGATTAGACTCTCTGAACACTCATAAATAATAAAGAAGAACCGTAAATAACTCATACATTACCAACACGGAGCATATAAATTAAAAAGAAAATTAAGGGTCCATTCAGTGTCCCAATCGTCTATACAAATACAAGCCTTCATATTTTCAGCGGCTATTTAAGAAGCTGGAGAAGCTTACGCATATTTTAAAATTACTGGCTTTTGTGGTGGCTTCAATATTGCTCTCTTTTTTTGCCTGTAGCTGCTAGAAGAGGATTGTGAGCAAGCCCAATTACGGCGTGATCTGTTTCTTCCCATAGTTCACATCCCGCTTCTGATGTAAACGACGGGTGTATATATGAACACTCAAACTGTTATACACTAAATTATTCCACCTTTCTTATGTCGTTACACCACATATATCACTTTATCACTTTATACCATTAATAACGAATAACATTAATAACATTACTTAATTATATAACAATTCACTTCACGGCACTTTAATACTTTACGCACTGTCACTAATAGCTTAAGCACTACAACGTAACTCGCACAGGAATAATCCGCTCTTAACGTCAAACTTCGTATTTATGGAGAGTAATCAAAGTGGGGGATGACAGCTAAGTTGTCATGACACTGTTCAACTTCCGGGCTAAAGATATTGCTGACAGCAACTTATATATTTAAAATTACTTTACAGTAAGAAATTATTAAAGACAAAGTAGAAGTATGTACAATATTTTTTTTTTATTTTTAACAGCTACGTGTGTGCCTCCGAATGCATAAGACTATGTTGCTTGGTGTACTTATTCTCATCTTTGTAACAAGCTTTTTAAGCAGTTGTTATTATTATTACTTTAGTTAATACAAACAAATGCACAAACATACAAAAGAAAATGTTTTTCCTTTTATAATTTTAGTATAGATGTACAATTAAAATATTTACTAAAATAATTAATGTATTTTATCAATTTACTAAACTTTTTGTACCAAGAGTTCTGTACTTGACATTCTCAAGAACTGTGAGCTTATTTTAGCTTATTTTTGATAGAAAACCTTGAAGCTAAATATAGCCAGAACTAAGTCACTAGAAGATAAATTAAAAAAAACTATAACTAATATTATTGTACGATTATCCTCTCTATAAATGATCCGATCTTAATTACCAAGTCTAGCTTCATTGAACACACGCATTAATTTAGGAAAAATTAGCAACGACATTTTCATTTTCACTTGAAGGGATTGTTAAATTCAATTTACTACATTTTATTAATGGCTGAATCTGTATGTAAGAAGTGAAGGATTCTTTATAATCCTAGTACTATTTTAAACCATACTGCTATTGTAATTATAAAAGTTTGTAAGTATGTATGTTTATTGCTGCTTCAGACTAAAAAGGCTAGACTGATTTTGATGAAATTTATTATATAGATAGGCTATAATCTGGAGTAACACAATTATTTACACTGAATGTTAATGAACAGGACTAAGTATAGATATAAAAGGAAGTGAAGGTACGTGGTTGTTCTTACGAGTATATTATTATGTATGAGTATATTACTAACTATGAACAATGTTTTCTGCTTAAAAGTTTTAAGTCCAAATGATGTAATATGATTAGCTTATTAAAATTAAATATGGATTTTCAATTATAAATGAAACTATATTTTCGGATTTTGTCGCAGATTTGTTTTGATTTTTGGTTCCGGAAATCCCGACATTTCGAATGCTTTACATCAACCTTGGTCACAGGAGAGACTGTAGAGTCGTAAACCTAAGAAAGTATTATGCATTTTCAAGTCAAATTAAGTGAGAAAAACTTTAGATACGCTACCCCAATATGCAGTCAACTAGCTATCACCTTGCAGATTTCCAAAAGCCATTTTTTACCAAAAAATGAATACTTATCACCACAAAGATTATTTTTCTGCATCTCGAATAGTACGCAAAAGCATTATAACTGTGATAATTTTGTGCGTGTGAGTATTATTCTAGCGAGAGTAAGTCGTTAGTTAGCAACAAAACACAAAAATAATTTTTAAATCTGACTGGATCTTCCAAAGGTAATCATTTACAAAAAACAACAATAATTGTTAGCTTTTATACATTACATTACTAGATCTAATTATATTTAAGTAGGTAACATAGCTTCGAAACACAGTGGCACATCAAACACCAAGTAATTGGTGCGCTGAATAATTCAAACACGCGGTCGCATAGAGCTTTCACTGAATACGTTCCTAAAAGCTTTGAAACATTGAACATCGCATAGTGAGATTTATAGTGTGGACTTTTTGTTACTTGTAATTTTATTATTTTATTTTGTTTTATCAGTTTTCTTGGCAAAATTTATAGCTGTGTTTTTTTTTATGGGATAAAGGGGGCAAACGGGCAGGAGGCTCACCTGATGGTAAGTGATCACCTCCGCCCATGGACATCTGCAACACCGCAGGGCTTGCAGATGCGTTGCCGGCCTTTCAGGAAAGGGACGGAGGGAAGGAGGAGTGAGAAGGACGGGAAGAGGGATGGGGAGTGGACCTCCCGGACTCTCACTTACCGGACGAAACGCGACAGCATAGCTGCCACTTCACGCCGGTCTCCTGTGAGAGAGTGGTACTATACGGGGCATGCCGGCCCATTCGGCTGCTACCCGAAGGTAACAAGCATGGCACTACCACTTGTGTCAATTTTATCAAAATCCGTCAAGCCGTTTTAACGTGAAAGAGTAATTATGTGCATTAATAATAGATTTTTATTCTATTTACTTTATTCTTCTTGGTTTTAGTAATGGATCTTTCTATACAAATATACATTATATTTAATAGTAATAAGCTTTTAGTGACTTAAGAGCTTTGAAAATATTGATCAGTTTTTTTATACCATTGTAATGCTTAATACTTTAAGTTCACATATCGGAAAATCCACACGCGTGTCAGACGACGGACCGGTGGGCTTTATTGTAGCCAGAGCTGAGGCTTAAAACGATCGTATGATTCGTCCTATTAGAAGATAAATATAACATTTTCGTTTAAACAACTACATAAATAAATATGTTGGGATGTTATAACACACATCGCTATCTAGTTTCGTGGTAAGCTACGAAGCTTTTGTTATCAAAAAGTTTATACTCTACACATACTCGTATATAACATTAAATACATACATATTAATAATATAACCTAAATATGTGACAAATTCGTCACATTTCAATGCTTAGTTATATTTTTTATTAATTTATTAAAAGTAAGAATGTATCGACTACGTAAAAAGTGAACTAAAGAATGAGAACAATTTGGCGTAAGACATGGCCGTATCAAAGCCTCGCCAACGGACATGACAACTAGCCCAGTCGCTTGGGACATTAGTATATGGCAGCTTGGGCTGTCACGTCCGTTGGCCGACTATATTTTTCATAGGCTTTGGCCGTATATTAGCCTTATAGTGAATCCGAAGAAACGCATTAGGGTCGTACATACTTATATATGTACATAATCTCTACACCATAACAAAATGTCGAGATTCCTTAGTCAGATAAAAAAATAAGTCAAGCTTAGACGAAGCGATAACTTTGAACTGTAGTAGAAAATAAAAATTATTTTTATTTAAAGAATTATTGTCTTATTCGCCCTTTCTCTCTTACTTTTCTATTTTACCTTCATTCTTCTCGGATAATAGACTATTCATGTACTAAATTTAATCAAAATCTGTCGAGCTTTCTCGGCGTGAAGGGTTAACCAATTATCAAAGCATATATAAATTATTATTAGCCAGAATTGTTTCATTTACTTCCATTTTTAAGTTCAACAAGCTAAGATCATGTATTCATCTAAGTATTGGTTATATTTAGATATAACACGATTTTCAATTAAATTCCGAATATTAAGTCGATAAATAATGAAGGTACTGTATACAATGTGGTCTCATCGATAAGGGATGATATCCCTTTTTGATTAAGCCAAAGGGTGGGCTATTTGTTTTGATTTACGTTATACAATTAGGTATTATGTATGACACTAGTGACTCAACTTTGCACTGCTCGGGCTCATCCTCAAGTACGTTTTGGTTAGTATCGATTTCTCTAAGAAGTGATATTTTTCTGCAGTAAAAGTATATCTTGACCCAGATAACAGCTATACGGAATAACATCAAAATCTGTACAGTGGTTTTCTTGTGATGCAGTTTCAGACTGACAGACAGACAGATAAAAATTTTAAAAACTATTTTGCAATGTATCGATACAAATGTCTATTTCAATAAGGTTTTCCAAATAAAATTATGTACATATTTTACTTAGAATTTTATTGTATACTAGCTGACCCGGCAGACTTCGTACTGCCTCAATCGATAAATACAAGACTTAAACTTTCTTTTTTCATATTTATTCACCTTTTAAACCTTCTCTGGACTTCCACAAATAATTCAAGACAAAAATTAGCCAAATCGGTGCAGCCGTTCTCGAGTTTTAGCGAGACTAACGAACAGCAATTCATTTTATATAATATATAGAAGTTATATTTTACATCAAAACATACCCAGAAGTAATCGACGTCAAAACGTTATAACTACTTCCTTTACCATCGTATATTGTTATCAGATAAAATTGTAACTAAAACACTCACGATGAATCTCAAGCAATTGTTTTTATACGTACTTTGAAATATAAAATAAACTAGACAGTGCCAGATTTGTTCGAATTGTTATATTCGATTTGTATCGGGTTCATCTTTTAGTCTAATGTTCTTCTAATACATAAAAAACTCGTATCACGGTGTTTGTTATCGAACTCGTCCGTTACGGCTTGACCGATTTTTATGATTTTTTTTTGGGTATATTTGGTAGGGCTGAGTTGGTCTTAGGCTAATTATTTGTCCCCTAGGTTATAAGGGTGGCCCTCTCCAGAAAATAGTAAAAAGCCATAATTCATATACTAGTTTTGACCAAATGAAGGGTAAGTACAGGGGCAAAACAAGGAATGTCACATAAAATTTAAAAAAGACGAAAAGTATGTGATCATTAAGATTTTGTCACGTATTATAGATTGCAATGTAAATTAAAAAAATAGTAATTTTGTGACATTCCTTGTTTTGCTCCTGTACCCTTCAAATTATCTTAACTCCCACGATTTCTTGTCTAATGTGATCTCTGAACATGACTACGCAACCCACTAAACGGAAACACTAAAGTGATGTGAATCGTACAACTGTAGGTTTTGAAAACACTACATATTTTATCCAGGCCTAGAAACGATTTCCCAAGATGGAAGCTGAGAGAGGTTCACACTGGCCCTGAAGATGGAGAGGCGTTATATCTTCGACCTGTTTGTGTGTTGAAGCCGTAGGTTGAATTTGTACTTGTAATTTGATGTGATCATAATTGAAAACTAAGTAAGAGGAAAATATATTAAATAAATAAAGCGTAAGAAATGTTTTGTAAAAATAACACTTCTAGCAACCAAAAAAAAAGAAAAAAGAAATTCGGTTGACCCACAATGGATAAAAAACATTATTATTAAAAGTAAATTGTTTATATAAAATTTAAACAAACATCCTTTTCGAAGTTGGTTAATTCCAAAAAGTTAGGACTGCGCCGACATCAAAAAAATAATAATATTATGAAGTTAGCACCTTTTTCTAATGCCGTAGGATAAATGCACCTGCTCAAAGATAACAGTAGATAAACCTTTGCATTAGCAAACACAGTCGGCTTCAGTTTAAACAGCAGTCTATAACTGCATTTATCGAACAATGTACGAGAAAATTATTGTTTTCGTTTCAATGATAGTAGTGAATGTAAATTCTCAGGGTTTCGATCAAAATATGAACGAATACGAAAGTACTTTTGATCAGGATCTGTACAATAGTGTTGTTGATCCAAGCAAATGTGAAGAACAATTAAATTTGCTAAGAAATAACATAACTATGGCAATGCCTTGTAAGTATTTTTAAGATTGAAGTTTTGCAAAGAAAATTTAATTTAATAAACACAACATCTAATACCAAAATCTACATAAATGAAATCTGTTCGTACCTTCTCCTCTCTCTCTCTCACGCAATAATGAACTTTTCTTTGCATTGCTTAATATCTTTTATACGTTTTTCTGCGAGCAATGCCTTAATTACCCTGATTGTGAAAACTAATACTTACTATCTATAGAAATAACGAAACACTTTGTTTAAAAAAGTCTGTAAAAATCTGAATACCAATGTCATAAGTATTTCCTATCCGTCAGTTAGCGAGTGCAATATTTTTATTATTAAAAAAAATAGGATATAAGCTATAGTCCACTGACAAATGCTCAATGCATCATATTGAATCAGAGAAGGTGTATTTCTAGTTACACGTATATTAATTTTGTAATATTTGTCATTATTGCAGTCCTAGATGCAAGTGGGAAAATACCAGATGGTATTATGGCAGGCAACTTAGCCGACCTAGGCAGCTACTATCAGTGTCTGAATATACAACATCAACAATCAGATATGGAAATAGAAGGAAAGTATTGCATAATACAAATACCGTTTCAGTATAAGGCACTCGAATCAAATTTTGGAGCGAGTCTTACACCTTGGGCAAACTTTAGTGACAGTGTGATGGAAGATATGAATAAGCTAATAGCGACACGTAGACAAGTATCCTTAATAACAGGATTTCGGCAATCTTTTTTAGCTAGGTAAGTAAAATCTAAATAAATCAATAAAATGAACCAACTGAGGAAAAGAAAATAAAGAGAAAGATACTAAATGAAATAAGAATATAATAAATTATAGTATATAGTATAAATATAAATAATGGAGTCCAAGACTGTTGAATATTAAAAACTTGCTGTGATACATACGATTGTATGTCCCTGACTTACTTAAGCTTGTTATATCAAAACCAGTTAAATTTTTCAATAGATATGAATGAAAGAGGCGGTCATAGACACCTACAATCTACATACGAGTATAAACAATCGAACATATAACTTCTTTTGGACATTACATTAGTAAAATCTTTGCCATTTGTAAACGATTTTCAATATTTTATACCTCAGTAAATAACACATTCATAATTTAAAAGCAATAATTATTGTTCCCTGAGTCAAGAGTTTTTGCGGACAAATAGAATACAACGCTAACAGTCCCATATAACACATATTTCCAATGGGTTTTGGAGCAGGGTCAAGTACTATTGTCGTACCAAATATGAAATAACCCGTCAACATTAATGGAAGGTAGGAGTGTGTTTGCTTCTCCTTCATGATGTACCAGATCTTTGTAATTTAGCGAAATTGGAATAGAAAAAAGAAATTATCTATAATATTTTTTTTATCTTTTATTGAAATGTCTGCTTTTTGTCTATATACATTTTTAAGTACATGTAAAAAGCCTCGAACAAAATTAACTGCATCTCTATAAGTCAATTTGCTCCTTTAAACATAATATGTAACTTACTTATATTTAAGAGTATAACTAATAAAACTATAAAACTAATTTTAACTAATATAACTATTATCTATACATATGAGTATTATAAAATTCTACTTAATATTTTTTTGGAAAGTTTTTCGAATCATGAGAAAGCCGCTGTATAAATTTTGATAAAATTTACGATTCTTTTGACTGTGAGAAATATATCTCCTTTGAAAAATCGTTGAAACCTATCTAACGACACTAAGCAAAGCGAAGGTGAACCGCTAGTATTAATTAAACTAATAGTCATAACCGATTTATAAGTTTAGGATCAATTTATTTTTACATAATGCATTGTTTTCAGAAATAACAGCTATACAAACCCGTCTAACAACGGATCGTCAATAAAACTATCTTTGGGAATATGTATACCAAAAGTGTGTCGAACCGTAGATGTTCTTAATTACATTCGGGCACTCAGGAATTTGACATTTAACGAACAGTTTTGTCGCTTACCGAAAGATAAGCCTTATAGTATCGCTGATTATTTTGCTATGTAAGTTGTCTTAACTATATATAACTTAATATATACATATGTAATGTAAATACATATTGTAGTTCAATTATTCCTGAGTGTTGCCACTTGAAATGTTGATAAAACTAATAACATTTTATAACTAGCGACTTATCCTTGCTTCGTTCAGATTCGTCTTTAGGTGCTCCCTGCCAAATACTCGTATAAAGTTAGTAGCATAAAAAATGAAGAACTTTTATACAAACTTGCAAGAGCCCCTAGACCTTCTTAATTTGAATTCCAGAAAATATTTAATATACGAAAATAGTAACTACATCTGTCTATATATAATATAGAAGAAAGTCGTGTTAGTTACACTATTTATAACTCAACATCGGCTGTACCGATTTGGCTGAAAATTGGTGGGGAGGTAGCTTAGAACCAGGCTTTTAAAGGCGAAAAAAGGCTGTAAGAGGTTGTAATAGGAGATGACAGTTTGTATGGAAATTACGTCATTTTAAAGCTAGAAGCTTGAAAGTTATTATTTGGCCTTTAGATTAGATATAAATAAGTAAGAGATTTAAAGTTTGTAAAAATTGTGCGCCACGAGCTAGGGACGAACCCGAGCGAAGCGAGGGTGAGTCGCTAGTATTATATAAATAAAACTTAATTCACAATTTCATAACTACTTTTTCTATTTTTCCAGCACAATATTCTCGTTATTGGCGCTGATAACAGTAATAAGTACTTCGTACGACTTGTATCATGTGTTTGTACTACACTTAGGTGAGCGGTCAGGTATTTGAGTCATAGTGGGATATTAAACAACTAATGGAAAAAATACGTTTGGTTCAGTTTTTCCTACTTGCTGTACCAGCGATGGCGGGTTCGAGTTCCGCTGGGGGCATTCATTTGTTGATATCGAATGTTTGCACTTCAGTCATGGGTTGTAAATGTGTATTTCAATTACCTGGTATTTTTTACACAAGCCTCGTAGCATACCACGGAACTAGATGGCGCTATGCATAATAATGTCCGAAATATTTATATAATTATGATTGATTTATATTTTATTTATTATGAAAATACGTATGATCATCCTATATTTTATAAGCTAGACTAGCGATATACTCTTGTTTCGCTCGAGTACACCCCTAGGTATCCTTTGCCATACATAATATAAATTTTGCTTTAATTAAAACTGTTACTTAAGGCACTAACGGCTGCACTCATAGTCACTTAATGAACCATTAAGTCAAGAATCTCCATACTAAAGAATAACTTAATGGATCATTAAGTGACTATGAGTGCGGACGTTAGAGTGTAAGTGGCTAGTAAAATATTATTTTCTAGAAAAATCTCAAATAAGCTCGCTGTACCGAAGTTTTTCTATCTACACAAACACCACAAGGATTTTAACATTCAATAATATTCCCGGAGCGTTAGAATGTGTGGATGGAATCCGGGCAATATCCATGTTATGGGTCATCTTTGGTCACACTTACGTCATGACCATGGTGACATCAGTTTACAATATGACTGATGTTACGAAGGTATGGGAATGCTGAATCAAAATACTATATTTTTAGTCTATAAAAAGCTACTAGATATTTGAATATTTTAATAGTTGTATAAAGAACTAATTTTACATAATATGCCATAACAATATTTTTTTTACTTTCGAATCATACGCTCTACTGCTGCATTTTTTTGAGTTTTTCTCGCACTTGTCAATTACATTACATCATAATTCAAGTACGAGTTTATAATTATTGTGTTATTTTGTGCTTAGATACAGTCTGTAATAAGTATGCGTCTTTAGAAATCAAAAATGATAGTATCGTCAGTTGCTGTGTTGGTTAAAGTATTCGAAATATTAGAAACAAAAATAAAAAAAATGTCAGTCATAACTAGAATAAGTATTTTTTTTAGTGGATAACATCTTTTGGAAGTATTTGGATAAACTCGGCCCCAATCACAGTGGACACTTTTTTCACTCTTAGTGGTATACTTTGCGTATATACTGTTATTGGAAAGATGAGTCGACGTAAGTATTTTAAGCGTACTATTTTCATAGTAGCATTTAACACTATAATGTTAGATTTTTAGGCTTCAGTACCAGAGAAAGAAAAGGGAACCCTTATTTTGTTGTCCGTCTATTTTTTCAAAATGTTAATTCCACTTTTAAATGTGAAATTTGAAGTGAAATTAATAAAAAATACTCATGTCTGCAATCCTAAGGCAGTGGAAAAATCAAACTTCTAAGTCAATTAAATCAAAATACAGTAGATTATGCCGCGTATTTAACACTCGCAAGAAAATCGAAACTTACAGAGTATTGAAATCTTTCAAAAGATCAAGAAATTTGCAAGAAGTTTATTACGTCAAAAATGAAAATTAGAACCCTCGTTGTGCGAATCAAACTCGCACTTCTCTAATTACATTACACCATACAAAACAAATTCTGCTCATTTTTATCGCAATTTATTACTTTAACCTATAGTAATTAAATTTTAATCACACAAAGAAGGTGACTTTTCTATTCTATTCTCTTGTTAATTCTTTTTTTTTTTCTCTTGTTAAGGCTTCCACTTATGATTTGTTTACGAATAAATATGAAAGAATGTATGGAGATTCCTTATACCATTAACTATTGTTAAAATATGAATGCCAATTGACTAAACTTCTTTTGCCGATTTTAACTTAATTTAAGCCAAAAATGCTTACAACATTTATAAAAATACTAAAGATCTATGGATCTATGGATTGTTTAAAAATAACTCTACACTAATGCGTTTATTTTCAGGACGTTTTATAACATCAATACATGTGTTCTACTTGTATCGACTTCTACGTTTATTTCCACTACTTGTTGCCGTCGTTTTACTCCAAGCGTCGATATTTCATAGAATTTCTGATGGTCCCATGTGGATGAATAATGCCCAAATGGTAGCAATGTGCAGGAAACGGTGGTGGTCGGCCCTATTGCATGTACAGAATTTGGTGAAGCCTCTCGGAATTGTATGTTGAGCTTTTCCGTATTCAATTTTTCGCTAAAAATACTCGAAGATTTAGTACGTTTGTTTTTTTTTAAAGATTAATTATTATTGTTAAATAAACAATCTTTACTAGCTAACCGATGACAGAAAGTGGTCGAAACACTATCAAAACAATTTTTTGTATTGGGATAATTTATGATCCTGGAAAGGACTTAGGATAGATTTTATCCTGGATACCATTTCTTAGTGGGGTGAAAAAAGGGTGAAAGTTTGTATGGGGATATTATCATTTCTCAAGTGCTTAAGAAGGGATAAAGATCTCATTTCCACTTACTTATCTTTTCCATTATAAGCATCATTATAAACTTCAATATAATTCTCAACATAATATAAAAATATCAATTATTTTAAATATATGTGTTATACATTTTAATTTTCACTTTTTTAGTGTCTCAATCACACCTGGTACTTATCTGTAGATATCCAGCTGTACATCCTCAGTCCCATACTATTAATTTGGCTCTTTGACAGTAAACGGATAGCTTGGAGAGCGATAATTACAACAATTTTAGCCACATTAGTTATGTCAAGTACTTATAGTTTTGTGTACAATTTTTCTGCTGCAGTTGTCAATCTCAAGTAAGTAAAGTAACTGGTGCATAAAGAATTTTAGATGAAACGTTTGGTTCAGTTTGTAGCGCCCTACTTGCTGTGCCAGCGGTTACGGGTTCGACTCCCGGAGGGGGCATTCATTTGTTGAGCACGAATGTTTGTACTCCAGTCATGGGTGGTTATATATTTATGATATGTTAGTACTTAACGTTATATATGTGTAGGTAGTTCAAAAGAAAAAAAAGAAAAAAGATGATTCTAAATTTCTTTTATTTATAAAAAAATCTAATATACTTTATACATTTACGTTATACATTTACGGTGGACTTCAAAGGTGATGATTTGTACATAATATTTGTTACATACATATACTTACGTATATCAATAATAAATGTTTTTTTTTCACATATTCATTATACATACATTTAATATATACGAAAACAGAAATTTATTCATTTTTCTCAAAGATTAATAAAAATGTTCTTATGTTACAGCCGTATAAATGAATCAGGTGATTACTTTGAAGTGTATTATATCAACACGTTAACTCGAGCTCCACCCTTCGTTATAGGGATGATGTATGGCTACATATTAAATTTGTATAAAGGCAAGAAACTTCAAATGAAACCGGTACGTGTCACTTGTTGAAGTCAAAGTAGAATTGTATTCAGCCTTTTTAACGTCCCACTGCTGGGTACCTCCCTTCAATAGGCCATAGTCCACCTCGCTGGCCTAGTGCGGGTTGGCAGACTTCATATATCTTACGAAAACTTCCTAGGTTCTAGGTTCAGACATGCAAGTTTCCTCACGATGTTTTCCTTCACCATAAGAGAAGTGGCAATCATGTTAGAAGTGATTTGCACATGAAAATATCCGAGTTGCAAGACCTGGATTTGAAACCGCATCACTCGGATATCCAAGCGATCACGTTACCTCTGGGATACCGCTGTCTGATCACAGTAGCCTTACTTCATAACACTTTCGAATGCTTTACAGCAATCATGGTTATGTAAGAGACTCTCTCGCGACCAAATCCGAAAAGATAGTTTGAATGATTATGATATTTTATTTTACATAATTTGATAATAATCGGGTGTTTATGATTTGCTAAGATACTTTTTAAACTTAAAGTTTCTAATCGATATTAAAGGTGAAATTTGTTTATGTTGTATTTTTGTTATTTTAATATTTTAATTATTACCACTGTACTATTTAAAATTGCTTATTAAGAAACTTATAAAAATTATAACCTAAATACTTCAACTATTCAAAAGTCTATAACTATTCTAGTTCATGCTATTCAAAAGATGTAGGACATCCCTTGAATGTATATCTTTTAAGGGTTCGAAACCCATTAAGGGTTCAAACCCTACTCAAATAGCTTAAATGAAAAACGACTTTTAAGCACTAAAAAGTAAACAATAACCAGGGTTTTCATTTGCTATCTCTAATTAGATGTTTGCGAAGTCGATCCCAGACGACAAAGCTTAAAGCTATGAAAATCCGCTGTTTTAATATTTTTTCAATATAATATATTGCGACTAAGTTGTAAGTATGAAGGAAGTTTGTTCCAAAGCAAAGCACACTCCTTTTTTGAAGTCGGTGAATAATACTTAACTTTCCAACAGATGATAATATTAATAATATGGATGCTAGCTCTTGGATTAATGGCGTTTTGTATATTCGCAATCTACCCTGTGTTGCAAGTAGATCACGAAAACCAGTTCTTAGACAATTTTCTTAACGCGTATATGAGAGCTATTTGGGCGTTGGCTCTTGGATGGATCATTTTTGCTTGCGTTCACGGTTATGGAGGTGATGTAATACTTATTTTTAAATATTGCTTGGCTGTCTGTACGTTTTAAATATTTTTGTAAATTTACACTATGGAGTAAATGATATCTCTCATTTCAAAAAAATAAAATTTAAGTTGAATTTATAAGATTTAATTCACGACGATTAAGATTTAAATGACGACACGTTTGGCTCAGTTGGTAGTGACTCTACTTTCTGCGCTAGCGGTCGCGGGTTCGAGTCCCGCTGGGGGCATTCATTTGTTAAGCTTGAATGTTTGTACTCCAGTCACGGGTGTTTATATTTATTATATGTATGTACTTAAAAAACCAAATTCTTAGATTCTAATGCAGATTAGAACTTTGATGGAATACCGTACTAAATTCAATAGATACATTTATAAATTATGGACACAGATGCGATATAAATGCGCAAGATCTTGATGAAATTTCCACAATTATCTATACTAGAAATTAATATTTAATTAAATTTACATAAACTAGCAAAGATTAAAGTTTCTATGAATTCAAAATACAACTAAATATAAAAATATATACTAAAAGAATGTACTTAAAATGTATATATGTGTAATATCAACTATCTGGTATCCGTAACACAAGCCCCGTAGCTTACCACGGAACTAGATGGTGCCATAATAACGTCCAACATATTTATTTATTTATTTATTTAGAATATTAGCACTATCTATACTTATTTTAGGTTACTTTTCATTGCCAAATGGCACTCATATTACAGATGTATATAAAAGTTACAGCTTAATTACAACAGAACTGATGTGAATAAAGAGGCTATTTAAAAAAAAGTCCTAGAACACAGACTAAACTGTACTAAAACACAAGTTAGATAAAACAAAGTCCTGTTTCTTACGATCTTGGAACATGTATACTTTATTTGTACGTTTTAGCTAAATAATGAAAATATTTTACCTTATTAAGTCATTGTTTAAGATGTTGTTTATATTTTTGTTTAGTTAATATCAGTTTAGATTTAAGATATCATATAAGTCAACTGACAACAGTGGACTTACTTAAAGTTCATAGTTTGACCACGTGTTTAAAAAATATTTAGTTTAGTTTCAAACTTACTTCTTGCATCCCCTTGAAGAGTTGAATTTTCAAAAATGCTTTGTACGAGGAATTTACTGCCAAATTTTAAGTAATTGTAGTAGCAAAACTTTAAGCACTAAAATATATTTCCTTTTACCCAGTAAGTGATATTTGGCTTTTATGTAAATGATTTTTTAAAGATACTTCAAATTAATGAATACTTTGTTTGGAAATGTATTGCAAAATACTTTATTTTCATACAAGAAATATCATTTTATTATTACACCCTAACACGAAGGGAAGTGTTGACGCACCCATTTATATGAATTGTTTGAAAAATCCTGTACAAATAACGTGTAAAACTTTTTTAATGAGAGTATATTTTGTTACGATTGTATTTTCTGATACGTTTTTATTTTTAGACGACTTTGTGTTACTAATGAAATGGAAATCTGTAATTAAATCTACATAAATAGCGTTATTTGTAGATCTCATTGGTGTATGTGCTGTCATTGCCTATTATGTATAGAGTAACAAATTCGAACCATCCGGATATTCCTTAGTGGTAGTGCCATGCTTGTTACCTTCGGGTAGCAGCCGAATGGGCCGGCACGCCCCGTATAGTACCACTCTCTCACAGAAGACCGGCGTGAAGTGGCAGCTATGCTGTCGCGTTTCGTCCAGTGAGTGAGAGTCCGGGAGGCCCACTCTCCATCCCTCCTCCCGTCCTTCTCCCTCCTCCCGTCCTTCTCCCTCCTCCCTTCCTCCCTTTCCTGAAAGGCCGGCAACGCATCTGCAAGCCCTACAGTGTTGCAGATGTCCATGGGTGGCGGTAATCACTTCCCATCAGGTAAGCCTCCTGCCCGTTTGCCGCCTTTGTCCCATAAAAAAAAACATTTTACGCCATGTGTTACGTTCACTAAATATATATCGTATGTATACTGTTTGCATACTTGCAAATTATTAATGTTTTCTATACCACATTTTCTGTACAAAGATAGCCAACAAGGATTCTAACGATACCACGTACATCGAAATCGGTTTAGTCGTTTAGAAGTTATGGTGGAATAAAGAAACTCACAAACGTACATACATATAGGAACCCTGAAAACATAGCACTATGTTTGGGCAGTCGTGTAAAAAAGTCATATCGTTCTTCTCTCTTTTTTTCTCTGAAGAAAGATTGAGAAAGACATTTCGAAACAAACAGAGTTAGAAAAAAAGAAATAACAAGGGTTTACGTTGTATGAATAGTATAAAGTATTATACTATGAAGATACGTTTTGTTAAAGTTTGGAGTGTCTTAACCTGCTGTGTTAGCAGTAGTGGGTTCGAGTCTTGCGGGGTGCATTCATTTGTGTGATGATGAGGAATGTGTGTACTCCAATCTTATTTTTTATATTTATAATTTAAATGTATTTGAAGTTATATTATATATATGTAGTATTTCAACCATCAGGTATTACACAAGTCTTGTAGCTCATCATGGAACTAGATAGTGTTATGTCTTAAAGACATATTTATATTCATATTTTTAAGGTAACGTACAATTTTATGTTCGCAGGACCTGTTAATTGGTTTCTTTCATTACAAATTTGGAAGCTTCCAGCGAGACTTTCCTATGCGATGTATTTGATACATTATCCTATCATAGTGTTGGCGAATGGAAGTATGGTTTCAACGTATTACTTTACAGATGGAAATACTGTGAGTACATTTTACTGCCTCGTTGGTGATGTGGCTAACAAGTACCGCCACTCATCGAGAGGTCCTGGGTTCGAGTACCGGGTCGGGCCAAATTTAGCTATTGAGTATTTCTGTATAGTAAGCCCGGAAGTTGGCGGTGTGTCACCCCCGTGCCGAGGCAGAGCACGTAAAGCCGTCGGTATTGTGTCGAACAGTCGTTCCAACGGAATATGAGAGTGATATGAACATAGAGTGCCCTTGTGTCTGCGCGTACACTCGTGCACTATAATATCTCCTGCGCAGTTAGCTAGTCTCATTGAGATAGGCCCCCATGGCCGAAGTCGGTCGGAGAACATTATTATTATTTCATTTTACGGCTTTAAATAATATTTTTTATGCGCCTATATATTACGTTAATACCAGTGATTTACATACATAGCAGTGGCCTATGCGTAACTCCAGGTCACATCAATATATTAAACGTCTATCAATGTATTAAATTTCATCAAAATCTGCCAGTCCTTTCATCGCTGAGCTTACAAACATAAAGACAAACTTATTATATCAATTCAAATCAAAATAAACTTTATTCAAATTGACTTTTTCAGACACTTTTGAATCGTCACTTAATATTATGAAAATTTAGAATTTTAATTAAATGTCAGTATGTATGTAAGTAAGTCTGTGAGGAAGCTACCACTACAGCTGGCTCGAAAGGCAGTTCTGCTAGAGCCGGCGAGAAACTCAACAGTTGCTCTTTTTAAATCAAAATTGGATTACAATATTATATAATTATAATTATTTACTTATCTCATAAGCTTTTTATTATAATATAATAATCGTAGACCGATATGTTACAGTTGTACCGCGCGATGGGAGACTTAGGTTTCACACTGATCGCTGCATTCATTCTCTGTATAACAATAGATGCACCGTTTGTTACATTACAAAAAATATTACAACAAAGAGGTTTGAATGTTTATTTTTATTTATTTGCTACCTTTTTTTTATTTTCATCTAAATGTATTTTGTTTTCATTATTTTTTTAGGAAATCAAATACAATCAGCGAAGGAGACTACGGGTTCTAGGCAAAGTTAAAATAGAAATGGAATTGTAAACTGAAGATATACCTATTCAAATAGTTTGGTAGTGGCCTATCCTAGAAAAGGACTATCAACAAAGCCTATTTGGAATTTTCCTTAAACAATAAACATATTATGTATAATAATAAAATAGACAATTTTGACTAAAACAGTAATTACATATTTATACAGAATAAAAATGCTCGTAATAATTACAGATTTTTTTTATTATTTTTTTCTGTAAATCTATTTCCCTAAAAACATGTATAAGTGAATCCGTTTAATATTTGATATTAAAAACTTATGTATTTGAAGGCAATGTTAGAATACTCAAACAAAGTTCACTAAAAATTGTATTAAAAGAAACTGTAACAAGATTTAATTCTCGACCGTAAAAGCTCTGTGAGTTAACGACTTAAGCTTTCTTCCTAACTTGATATTTGTTCACTAACCTGATTTTTTCAGTAACAGTCTTTACTTTCAAATACAATATTTGCATATGATTGCAATCAAGGCATATTGTTTAGAACGCTAGCTAAGGAATTATACAGACTGTCCGCAAAAGAATTTCAAAGACGAAATTGTCGCGTGATTTTGCTGCATATGTTACGAAGCGACAGTAGGGTTAGGCCTTACTCTCGCTTCATTCAGATTCGTCCTTATGTATGGTTTAATTTTTGAGCAGGACCCTAAATTCCTATCCTAAGTTACTGCTTGTGACATCAGCTATCTTACAGTGAAAGTCCCATCGAAATCTGTCGAGCAGTTTCTATTTAGTTTTAGTTGAAACAAACAGACAAACAGACTATAATATTAAAAATTGTGTTTTTTATGAGTAAAATATTTTGTGTTATAATATCAAAATAGAAGAATTACAATAAAAAATCGTTTTATACAAAAGTTATCACTTAAAACAATGAACACTTAACTGCGACCTCATAATTTATAGCACAATATATATACAAATGTTTAAAGACAATGGCTTGCAATTCACCAAAATAACCGATTAAAAGCAAATAAGCTTAGTAATTTAGAATTTAAATCCTATTACGTCGTATTATTTTGTATTGGAGTTAGATTCTCTCTTGTGTTGGAGCGATAGAGTATTTATGATTTTCAAGCGTTAATTATATCGCTGTTGATTGCGATTTTTTTTTATTTTCAAGTTCTTATAAAATATTTTTTTACATTGAATATGGGAAGTAAAATTATATATAATAATATAATAACAGTAACTTAATAAAATATTTAAGTACAATATTTTTTTAAAATAATGACTATAAATTACTTTGTATACAATATACAAAACAATATTTATAAGCATTTTTGTCTGTTGTCTTGTTTTGCGCTTTTAACGCAAAAAAATTCTGGATAAATATTAAAAAAAAATTGAGAAAAAACTAGGGCTAACATTCAGGATTTTTATCTGCAGGTTTTGCTTATTCTTACGGGAAAATACAAATAGTCCTAAGCAGACAAGATAACAGAGGGCCTAGACAAAGTAACAATCGATTAGCGAAAGCGATAGTAGAAAAGTCCCAAATGTATGGGTTTGACATATGACTTAGATATGTCACGTGATCTGTTGTCAACGAATAGATGATGCTAGACAATGTACATTCATTTCAATTATTAGTGATTTAAAGTTCAAGATGCATACGCTGCGTTTAAGCGATGACGATTGTAGAAATCGAATCGCTTCATAACGAATGCCGGTTGGCTATAGGCCCAGAATAGATAAATGGAATAATGTACTAGAAAATTATAAGGTTTAAAAATGTCTAAAATATGTCCTCAAAAGCATTTGTCAATCTCCGAAGCTTTAGAACCTAAAGTACACTCGCAATACCTATTCTTATATACTTACTATTATATTATATAACTGCCTCGTTGGTGTAGTAGCATGTACGGTGGCACACCGGGTCCTGGGTTCGAGTTCCGAGTCGGGCCAAGTTTAGTTATTGAGTCTTTCTGTTTCGTAAGCCTCAATAATAGTCCGGAGTTGAGCAGTTAACGGTGTTTCACCCTCGTGCCTCGAAGAGCACGTAAAACCGTCGGTCCTGCGCCTTAACCCTCACTGGTCATATCGAGCAGTCGTTCCACCGGATTATGAGAGTGATAAGGAACAGAGAGTGCACTTGTGTTTGCGCGTACACTCGTGCATTATAATATGTCCCGCCCAGATGGCTAGTCTTATGTGTGAGATTGATCGCCGTGGCCGGAATCGATCAGGAGGATATCATCATAGTGATGATGATGTCCTCCTGATTGCACTATTTACAATAACTATTTTTATCACTACAGAAATCTTTCATTCCCACAGGAAAAACAAGAGTGTTTTTACTCATATATTAATAGCATTCTAAAAAATAACTATCAAAAACAATTCGAAATTGATCCATCCATGAGTAAGCTCTAATTGGAGAGATAGACATTAGCTCTTACATCTAGATTTCCAAAGCTAGTGATGCAATTTTATTACGACTTTCACTTAGATAACTTATTTTACTTTAGTTATTGAACTAATTGATTGAGGAATGTGGAAGAACAAAACTCAAAGATTTTATTTCTTTATAAGAGCCAATTGGCATTATTAGTCTATCACTTGCTTGTATATCATATTTTGGAACTTGTCAAAGTTTTGCACCCACACTTATAGCTGTCATATGTTAGCAAAAATAATAACTTTAAAGTTAGGAAATAGTAAGTAAGAAGTATGGCTTACGCTGAATCAGTATTTGCAGGAATAATGCCTGATTTAGGTTATGAATATTTAACTATTTTATATTATTTTTGCATATTTTAACATACTAAATAACACTCATATAGAAGGTTTAATGTATGACCCGTAAATGGTTTGACCGATTTTGATGAATGCAAGTACTATAAGCAACAGTATAAAACAGGTGATCAGATTACCCAATACTAGTTGTAGTACTGGTTCGATTACTACTTAAGGCAAATTTAATGTACCATAAACCTGTTAGTTTGACTTATAATTATTCATATATCATTTTAATCTAATTTTCTTTTACAGACAGTTGTGTACAGTATAGTTAGCGAATATTGTGTACATTTCTTTTTTTATTGTAATAACATCAAAGTAAATATTTAATGCCATCAAAATGATTTAATGCTGATAATAATAGAACAAAAATACATACTCGTATTTGCATTTATTTACTTAGGGATATTGATTACGAAGTAAGATATTATAAAGTTACGTCAAGGATAATTTAGAAAAAGTTGTTCTAATACAAACCATATCTAGTTACAAATAAGGTTAAAATTCTGTTAGCATGTATTTTTGTAATATTTATTAATTAACATAACTTTGCTTTTAATATCATGACTCGTTTTTCAGCCGTCACTTGTACGGTGTCAGTGAGTCTATGAACTTCATAAATATAAACCCTATAAATGATCACTAGATAAAAAATAAATTGTAAAAATGAAAGTATCCGACAGTACTTCCGATAAAAGTAAGTATTTTAAAGAGATTTCTTAAAAATTCTAAAATATTTGTGTGCATTTTATAGATCAAGATAATACCTATCTGATTTTGCAATTACATAATATAACGTGTGCATTGTACAGCAGAATTTAAATATTAATAAAATGCTTTCTTTGTATAATTTTGTGAAAAAGTAAAATAAATAAGCAAAAATTAATAGGTAACACTAGAGTAATAGAAATTGAGATATTAAAAAATTATAAGTACTTGATTTTACATGAGTTTCATTCATGAGTTATCCGTATATTAAATAAATGGAATGTTTTCAATTAACTGTAGAATTTTCATTTAAAGTGATCTGCTCACGACATTTTGACAGTCAGGGAAAATTCATGTAATTCTTAGCAAAAAGAAGATTATTTATTATGTGATTCAAGCAAACCTGGCCCCCTGCGCTGGGCGTAAGTTAAAACAGATTAAGCGGTTTTTATAATTTTCTTATAAAATAAAAGTAGCCTAGGTTACTCCTTATAACAATAGCTATCTTCGAGTGAAAGTCACGTCAAAATCAGTCCAGCCGTTTCAGAGATTAGCCGGAACAAACAGACCGACAGACAATTTTTTTTTAAAAAATTGATGTTAGAACCGTATATACTTTCATATGCATTTAGTGAAAGGCTGTTACAAACAGACACTTCAATTTTATATATGTATTGGAAAAAAGTTCAATACAATACCGTTTTTTCTGTTTTTAACCTCCTTATATTTTTAAAGCTAAAAATATTGGAAGCAGTTTTTTTCTACGAGTATATAGATATTATGTAAATAAATATTTATTATTAGCGGACTTTTCATGACTTTGGAAAACCAATTAGATATTTAGAGACGTACAATTTTCCTTACTTTGTTTTCCTCTACTAAGTTTGATTTTCCCATATGCAAATATAGGAAATGCCAAGCCCGGGATTCGAACCCACTTCAATAACCAGAATACGTGTGCTAATTACACCAAAAACATTAAATTGAGACTTTAACTGCCTTTATTCCAGAACATGGGTTTGGTGTACGTCATATACAATTGATCTGTATGTGCTTTGTTATGATCACGTTGTTCATCGCGCGCGGTAGCTTGGGAGTGGCGATATTGGCTATGACTGACGTTGGGAGGAAAAATGAAACCAATATTGATGTAAGTTAATTTGTTCAGTTTTATAAAGATTTTGCTTAAAACGATGAATTTTAAATGAAATTGTTCTTTCTATTCTCTTTCGAAAGAATTATACTGTTACATTTTATTCAACTTATTTGCTTTGCGATAAGTATGTAAGTATCGGTGTAAACACTTTAGTTTACTGTGGCCAAGATTGCAAAGAAAATTCCAGATTTTTTTGGCATTACTTTTATAATGAATGAACTTAAGATTATTTTATTATAAACCCCTACATTCTTAGAAAAATATTTACATAGATATGATAGCAAAAGTTATCTACATTTTCATTTTAAACAATCATTCTATAGACTCATCAAAATTGGTTAATATAAAGAACATTTTGAATTCTTTGAAAGGAAATTTCAAATAAGATGTTTACTACGTTTCTTAAAATAGAATATAACGATAATACACGCATTGTTTAAAACTATTGTTTAAACGCTGAAAATAGTGTCAGGCCCTAAAAAGGATACTACATAATTTTAATCCAGGAAGTCATCCCTAAAGGGCATGAAAAGGGGGATGTCAGTCGATCGTCATCATCGAAGGAGCCGTTTTTGGGTGACAAAAAATTTATATTATTTTCTGGATTATTTTTTACAGATTTACGATTGGGATAAGAAAACTCAAGGCTTGATTCTGTCGTCATTTTTCTGGGGCTACGCTGTGATGCAGATACCAGGTGGACTGGTGTCTAAGAGATATGGGGCCAAGCCCATCTTGCTCTTCGCGTTATTAACCAACGCAGTCATATGTGGTCTGCTGCCAACATTTGTGCGATTTGTAAGGATGATTTACGTTATTTAAAGTCCAAACATTTAATTTTGTAGAGGGGGTTTCTGCCTTTTTAGTTAAAGATCAGTTTAAAAAATTTCGTTACTTAGATACCTTTTAAAATGTTAGTGCGCATGTAATTCATGAAAATTGATAAACGCTAAAGAAAAAAAAACTGAGTATATATTTTTGCCGAATCTTATTGAAATATTTATTATTATCGATACAGAGAGCGAATACTTTATAGAATATTTGTGTCCGTCCGTGGCTACATGAGACAAACTTACTAGACCGATTCTAATGAAACTTGGTGCAATGATAGCTGGTTATCCGGGTACAAGATACTTTTTATTGCGAAAAAATTTATACATCCCTGAAAAATGAATCATCATCATCAGCCCTTTTTACGTCCCACTGCTGGGCACGGGCCTCCCTCAGTACGAGAGGGATCAGGCCATAGTCCGCCGCGCTGGCCTAGTGCGTCTTGGCGGACTTCACATGTCTTTTGAAAACTTGCTAGGTTCTCTCAGACATGCAGGTTTCTTCACGATGTTTTCCTTCACCGTAAGACAAGTAGTAATCATGATAGATATGATTCGCACATGAAAATATCAGAGGTGCGAGACCCGGATTTGAACCCGCATCACTCGGTTATACAAGCAACGCGTTACCACTGGGCTATCACTGCCTATGAAAAATGAATAGTTACCGTTAAAATATACTTAAGAAACGAACTCGAGCAGAGCGAGGCTGAGTCACTATTAAGACATTATACTACTTAAAAATTATATAAAATAATTGTTAGTGCATCTTTTTTAGGGTGGATGGCAAATAGCGTGTGCGTGTCGTGTAGTAATGGGTCTGACCCAAGCATGCCTGTACCCAGCATCCCATACTTTGCTCGGCAAGTGGTTGCCTCAGCACGAAAGGACTTTTTACGCCAGCCTCGTATATGCAGGTATATCTTTATTTACGTAAAATTGTTCGCAATACTATACATGTACATATGTATAAAGATGTGTTTGTTTGTCATCTTAAAATGCATAAACGCTTAAAAATTTGAGATGAAGTTTGGCGCTCATTTTGTGGAAAGTATGGTAAGGATCATATACCTATTTTAATAACGATTAGATTTCATCACGAGATTTTCCACATAATTAAATAAAATTTAGGAGAGATAGAAAATAAGATTCAATAAATAAGTATGTTGGGTCATTATTACAACAGCACCATCTAGTTCCGTGGTAAGCTACGGCTTGTGAGTACAAACATTCGTGCTTAACAAATGAATGTCCCCAGCGGGACTCGAACCCGCGACCGCTGGCGCAGAAAGTAGGGTCACTACTAACTGAGCCAAATGTATCGTCAAAGAAGATAAAGATTATAATTATAATTTTAGCAACAATAATGTCAGTTTCTTAACTTGCCAAGGTGATACCAAAAATTGAGTTTACCAAAAATATAGGTACAATGTGCAAAAACCAAAAATTTACAAAGTGGATATGAAGCTTATGAATACATTTTATTTAAATATGCTGAGTTTGAAATATTTTGATACTGCTCCAATTTTATACATCATTGTAGGACCTAATTAAGACTTAAAGATTGATTTAATTAAGAGCATGTAAAAGTTTTATTAAAGCAAAGTTGTGTTTAGTTCTAATCAGTTATGTTAATCCAAAGTTCGAACTAAGCTTTTAACTTGTGCGCGATCAGAAACTTGTCTTAACTAGCTAGTTGCTCAACTATTTTCTAAGATCCATTTCCTTGGAAATTTTCATACTTACTTCTATATTTGTTTAAACATAATCTATTTTCTATTTGTTCAAGAATTTACCTTTAACTTCTGTGTATTTTTCTTTTGTCTTTTTTAGTGCCAAAAAACGTGTTCTATGAGCACTCAAATACATTTATTTTAATATATAACAGAAGAATTAAACTGAACATTCATTAAATTTTTAACTAGTGTTGACCAGCGGCTTAACATGCACGGTAAGCGGGTTGGAGTGAAAGATAACTTGTACTTTCTCGTATAAATTAAGACTAATATATGCAATTAAGTCAATATGAAAGGCAATGAATTATTGCGACGCTTATATAAATCTCTATTTCTATTTTGATATCTATACAGTATACTGTATAGATATATGCAGTTAAATAAAATTGTAGTGTTTGTTTATTATTTACTAAAGCTTCTAACTAAATGGATAAGCAATTATACAGAGTACTTAGAAGCAAAATACATTTATTTTTTCCGTCTAACTGTGCAATGAGAGTACTTACACTTACGCACAGAGAATGAGTAACATAAGCTTCTATACTTTAGAAATAGAGTTTCTTTCAATAAAACATAGTCATGAATAAAGTAAAACGCTATTAAATAATTAAACCTTAATTAATCTTAGAAATAATACTAAGATAAGCAAAACGGTAGTCTAAATAAAGGAAGCTTATTTCAATCGTAATTGTGTTTGTAATCCTTCCACAAATATCAAATAACTATACAAAGGGAAATAAATTATTGTTTGCTCTGAACCGTATATCAATATAGTGCGTCAATTTCCTTCAAGATACATATCATTGTTTGCTTAGGAAGACTAACGATGATTTTTATATTTTACTCGCAGCTCGTAGTATTAAATGGTGCAAGTTTGTATTTCATACATATTATAGTTAGGTAATAATTGATGTAAGATAGTGGTAGCCCAGTCACAATACAGAGATAGAACAGTAGCGTAACTCAGCCGTCTTTTTGAAATTTACACCTACAGCTGAGCGGAGCGCTAGGGTTGGTACATACAAAAAGTAAAACAGGTATTTTTTTTAGGAATGAAACATATGTTAATTTAATATTTATTTTTTACATATTTATGTTATAAGTTGGTAACAGATAAATATTTGCGTCTATTGCGACAAGTTTTAAATGCTGTGTTGTTAAATTTTAATATATAAAAAATTCGCATTCTTATGAAAAGTTTCATTAAATAAAGTTTTGGAAAACAGGGACTCGCGGCAGTGGAGACAGGTTAATTTCTTTAATTTCTTTTAAAATTGATGCTAAAATCTTGCAATTCATATAAGCTCGGCGAAGCGCGGTGTGGCACTGCATAGTCACAGTAAAAATATCAACCAGTATGGAAACTAGGCCTAGTTGTTAAAATAAATACCTACGCTCCATTGGAGTGTTAGGGTTGTCGCTCTTAATGTTTTTGAAATTGTTTATTTATTAAAACATTTTGTTTTCTGTACAAAAAGTACCCATTTATATTTTATTTGTAAAATACATAAGTAGTTTACAAATAAAATATAAATGGGTATTAAAAGATGATAGTTTGTAAAGCGGAACAGTTTAATATTAAGAGTTGTATCTCAAAAAACAATAATATAATATTAAATAATAAAATAATAACCGGTTATGATCGTGATACTTTTTCATTCGTTTCATAATTCAGGTGTCGATTTAAAAAAAAGATTAATTATTTTAATTACTTTATTAAGTAACTTATAATTATTGTTGACTATTTTTATTTGATATCGATTAAAACAATAAAGCATTCTTATTTCTTACCTTTCAAAATCAGTAGGGAGTTTAAAAAACGAAATCTCCGGTTTTGATGAAGCAGAGTTCAAACAGCCGTATACTACGCAATAAGTTCGTGGCATCTTTAAAAAGATCGCGGTAATAAACTCAAACGCGGCACACACGACTGACAGCACCGCAGCGTCCGCTAAGGGGCCTCGTTGATGCGCGTGTTTGTGTGAGTGTGCCGTTTCGAACGTTAAGTATGCAGTTTCCTTACTGGTTGATATTTTTACTGTGGCCCAGTGGTAAGGCGCTCACTTGGATAACCAAGTGATGCGGGTTCAAATCTAGGTTTCGCAAATCTGATTTTTTCACGAGTGAGTCATTTCTATCATGATCACCACTTTTCTTATGGTGAAGAAAAATGTCGTGAGGAAATCTGCATCTTTGAGAAAAACTAGCGAGATTTCGAAAGACATGTGAAGGCCGCTTAGCCTTAGAAACTCTTATAATTTGAACTAACTGCTAGTGAAAGTCTTATCAGAATCGGTTCAGTCGTTTCAAAGCAAACAAACAATGAAAAAGCGAGAACATCTAAGGTGCCAGATTCAGCTGAACCCACATCACAGCAGTGGTAGCTCAATGGCAACTTACTCGGAAAAAGTTACTATACAATTATAAAATATAATGCATAGAAAAGTTAATTATTTTAATGATAATAACCGTTAGTGCGTTTGGATATGTATTATATGCGCGTATGTATGTCTATAAATAATTCATCGCTCTCCACTAACTGTGTCGACGCGGAATCGGAAAACGATACATCATGCCTTATACAAGCCTTTTGTTAATGATTTCGAATATTTTGTATGTAGCTAATAAAATTCTAAATAAATATTTAAGCTTATAATGATTATAGCATTAATTATGTTTTAAAGTGTTTTTATATTATGATTTTAATATCTATTCACAGTCAATAGGTGACAATGAAGGTTTTATAATAGAATCTACCTTTTCGGATTTTGTCGCGGATTTATTTTGATTTTTAGTTTCCCACGTTTCGAATGCTTTACAATAATCATGGTCACGGGCGAGAGTAAACTAACTTTAGTCGGGAACTAAAAATCAAAATAAATCCGCGACAAAATCCGAAAAGGTAGTTTCATTTATAATGTCGAATATTCGCGTAAACCTAAGAAAGTACTAAATGAAGGTTTTAATGTCCGTCTGTCTTTAAATCACAGTTATTATACTTCAATACTTATACGCAAATATACTGAGGCAGAGTTACATAATATGTACTAGCTACTACAAGGTCATCACGATTTTCGGTCAAAGATCTTTATTCGTTGGCGAATTGAAAAAAATATTGGGCTTTAACAACTACGCCATTTACCAGGGCCTCTTGGCTCTTAAAGAAAGCTCTTAAATAGGTATCAAACACTAATGATAATAAAAAAGGCTTTATTATTAAACCTTTTTTTATTTTTTTATATATTATATATCAGTTAGAAAAGAAATATAAATAATATCTTAAGTACATATTTTCAATATCTATTTAATTATTTTAAACCAAAGAAATATGACATTCATTTCAGGGTCTCAAATCGGTATAATAATCGCGATGCCAGTATCTGGAGTACTAGCTGAAACCGGACTTGGGTGGAAGTTAATCTTTTACTGCATATCCATATTTTCAATGGTCGCTGCAGGGTTGTGGGTATTCTTATCTGCAAACTCGCCAAGTGACCATCGATTGATGACTGATGGTGAAAGAGAGTACATTGAAAAAGGACTTAATGTTGCAGCTCCTAAGGTATTTATTTAATTTTTAAATGCTTCGATGGTCTAGATTCTTGTATTTAAAGTTACAGATCCAGAGGTTTTGGGCTCTTGTCCCTGTTTAAATAAGTTATTGATTTTTTCTTTTCGAAGGAGGTAGTACTAGGCCTGGAAACTAGTCGTTTTTACACCTCTGTGAAAAAAAATAAAACGTAAATAAAATAGGATGTAAGAAAGGTTGCGATTATTGTACGTCAATTGGCTATGATTTTAACTAAACTGTTTTTGTAGATGCTGAAAAATTAATAATAATAATAAAATGTTGGGACATTATTACAACAGCGCCATCTAGTTTCGTGGTAAGCTACGAGGCTTGTGTTACGGATACTAGATAGATGATATACTACACATATAAATTTTAAATACATACATATTTTAAATATAAACACCCATGACTGGAGTACAAACATTCGTGATTAGCAAATGAATGCCCCCAGCGGGACTCGAACCCGCGACCGCTGGCGCAGAAAGTAGGGCACTACCAACTGAGCCAAACGAGTCGTCAACTATTCCAAACTCTATAATATCTTACGTTACAATGTATTTTTAAGTTTTTTACTAATTTGATTAGAAGAAGTTATTTACTAATTCTATTTTTAAATACAGATACTAAAAACCCCATGGAAAGAAATATTTATGGCGAAAGAATTTTGGGCCATCATGATGACTCACATCGGCTGCGCTATCTGCTTCGTACTATTTTTTGTGGATATGCCGACTTATTTGGAAAAAGCGTTACAGATTTCTTTGAAAAATGTAAGTATGAACAATATTAAACGTATATAATAATAATTTAACATCCCATTGCTAAGCAAGTTGCTCCTCTTAAAGGAGGGGAATTAGGCCATAGTCCACTACGCTAGCCAAGCATGGGTTGGTGGACTTCATTGTGTAGAAGATCTGCTATTTAGGTTATTTCACACATTCAGGTTTTCTCACCATATTTTACTTCATTATGGGCTGCGATGCAATGGCTAATGGCTCTTCAGTCACTATGCTGTTTCTATGAAAAAACCCTGAACACATAATCACTGCGTTATTGTATATAATAGAAGAACAAAGAGTTAAATACCCTGTCGCGTATATACTATATAATGAAAGGATTAAGATATATAAAGGTCTATATAGTCATTTTAGTAGAATCTTTTCTTATTGACAAGTTTTGGTATATTTGGTGTTGGTTTTGACGACACGTTTGGCTCAGTTTGTAGTAACCCTACTTTCTGCGCCAGCGGTCGCGGGTTCGAGTCCCGCTGGGAGCATTTATTGTGGAGCACGAATGTTTGTACTCCAGTCATGGGTGTTTATATTTATAATATGTATATGTACGTATTTAAAGTTATATAATATGTGTATAGTGAAGTATATCAACTATCTGGTATCCGTAGCACATGCCTCGTAGCTTAACACGGAACAAGATGGCGCTGTGTTTAATATTGTCTCAATATATTTATATTTATTAAAAGTATATATTCATACGATGTTTTTATCAAGTATCAATAATGATTATGGTCGAACTTTAACTACTAGATGAACACTAGTTTTAAGTACATACCTAATTAAACTTTTAACAATATAACATATAAATGAACACAACAGTTTAAAACATAAATTTAAAATGAAAGTCAAAGAATGTCCCAGCATATTTTTATTTATTTAATTTTGAAATAACACCATCCTCCAACCGGACCCAGTATAATGTGCTTATAATGTAAATATAAACACGGAAGCATTTATCGTGTGTGTTTTTTCCAGAGTGCTTCATTATCCGCCTTACCCTACATCGGTATGTTAATAGGTAACGTTTCATCAGCGGCTATATGCGAAAAGCTTCACAACAAAGGATATTTATCGCTTGTCGCTTGCAGAAAACTATTTAACTCATTAGGTAATATTAGAATGTTAAGAAAAATCATTTAAATATGGATATTCCTTAAAATCCTTAAGCAATAAGTATATGAAATGTAATCTAAATGTACGTATTTTTTGATTACTCATTTCTGAGCTGACATCTAATTTAATATTTTTCAAATCTCATTTTGTTTCTGATTTTTGATTTCAAACTAAAACCTAGAAAATGTTTTTTCTGAATTAACTATTTTTCCAAGAAATTTTCTGTCAAATACGAACTTAAAAATAGGCGGATTTTGTCCAGTTAGTACTAATTGATGTGGTTATCAATATATATACAATAAATTGACAACATTTATTTTATTTAATTTTAAAGTTATTCGTATTGTTTCCAGCTTTTGTGGGCATGGCCATTGGTCTCGCCATATTATCGTTCATTGGCCCAGAACAAAAGAGTATAGCAATCGTGACGCTCATCGCAACTCTTACTTTAAATGGTTGTTTTGCGGCTGGGTTTATGGTACGTATAATTAATTATTTTATCTTAATACGTGCTTATTACTAACGAATCTTTGAAATTTTAAATGAAACTATATTTTAGAATTTTGTCGTGGATTTATTTTGGATTTTTAGTTCCCGAAGTTACGAAACGTTCGATTCATTATATCTTAGCATAATATATATTAAAGCAATGACGAAGTAATATAATTTCTTTCAATTTTAATAATTAAAAAATAGTTTTTCAAGTAGAAATAGAAGTTATCTAACATTTTTTTTTCGGTTTTATTAAAGTAAGATATGCATGACTTTATATATTAATAATTATGTATTTAAAATTCTTAAGAAAAGTATCTAAGCACTGACGCGAACCCTTTCCTATAGATTCACTTGCATTTTTTACAAAACAAACTAGACAGATAAGCTCAGATGTACTTCAAAAATGTAGTTATAATATCTAGAATCCTATTTTTAGATCTTCCTAAAACCGCCTTTCTCATTCGGAAAATTAGATCCGTGGGATATTAAAATGAGCAGATGTTTCATGAAAACACACGTCATATTCCCTATCAGAATTAATAGAAAGCTTTACTTCATGGAAACCATTTCTATAGAAACTTAAGTTCTTTAAGGAGTAGAATGCATAAAACCCAGGTTGTGTTATTTAAAATATTACCTGTCTGAAAAATTTCAATTCAAATCCATAGTCCTTAGGCTAAGAACACTTTATCAGGTATATTATAATGTATTTACAGATGTCATTTTTGGATATGTCACCAAACTACGCGGGTGTGCTGCTCTCTATAACAAACTTTGTAGCCAATATTGGCAGCATTCTCACTCCTATCGCCACCAGTTTCATTTTACGTAACGATCCTGTAAGTATTTTTAACGGCTACTGTTCAGTTATAGAATATTTTAAACTATTGTTTCTTAAAAAGAAAGATCTCCCCTAAATATAAAGATTACTTAAAATGGATTAAAATGGAAATACCATCATTCCGATTTTAAAATAAAGCAATTTTTATGGTCGATGTCTTCAATTTAGTTAAGTCAGTTTAAAAAAAACTAATAGGTTCTAAAGAGTGGAGTAGAATGTTATAATTATATTAACAATCACTAAAATATTTTCCAGACAGACACAAGTCGTTGGCGCATCGTTTTCCTCTCAGCGGCGGGAATTTCCCTCTTCTGTAATACCGCGTACCTGGTGTTTGGAACAGCCAAGTGCCAAGAGTGGGACGACCCTGATTACCTGAATAAGAGGAAAGCTGATCCAGGTTCGATAAAGCGTAATTATTATAGGCAGTGCAGTAGTATACAGGGAATTTCGGGGGCGATAAATCGATCCAGCTAGGTTTTATTTCTAGAAAACGTTATTTTATCAATATTTTCAGGCAATGAAAAAAAAAGCTACAATACCATTAGAATACGAAGGTAAATTTCGCTGTCATCCAAAAGATTATAATAGCTAAGATTGATTGACAGCGGAAACCGGGCGGTCTCTAACCAGAAATCCTCGGTTCGAATCCAGGTGTTCCCAGTCCGATTATTATTTTTTCTTTTTTTAATTTTTCCAAAAAAAACCGAGCGTAGCTCGGTCGCCTGATATTATAGATATGATACAACAAACTGTAACTAATACCAAGTCATATTTAACATTCAAGTCAAATTTTCGGGTAAGAGCCTCACATGCATATTCAAATATATAAAATACGAAGACGGTATTTTTAGTATTGATTTAACAATATTTACTTCGCACTTCTACATTTAATGGGGTCTCAGACTTTGTCTTGTGGTTTGCATACAAGTCTGCAAATTCGATCTCTCTCTCTATCAAAGGCTCTCTGATTTTTCTTTTTTTTTGGATCTGTTGGTCCGCAACCTAAACAATAGCTACGTCATTTATATAATTAATTAAAAATAAAAAAAAAACCTTTAATTTTCTTACAGAGGAGGTGAAACCGGTGTTAAATCCAGTTAGTGAGAAGACCATGACGCGGTAACAGAACTATAGAAGCCGGAAAATTATAGCTTTTGTAGAATAAAAAACTATTTATAATATTATTGTGTTTTAAAGATAAAGAAAAGAACCTTAAAACAAAATGTGTAATTAAAATAACGTTTTCTATACTAATATAATAAATAAAAGAAAATGTATTTTTGTATTCCAATTTATTGAAGATAAATTTGGTATGAAAATAGTTTCAAGGCATCCCAGCAGTAACGTGCTCGCTTCGGTAAACGATTGTAGCTGGTTCAAATACCGGGTCTCGCACATCTGATATTTTCATGAGTGAATAATTTGTAACACGATGAAGGAAAACATCGTGAGAAAACCTGATCCCTCATGTATTAGAGGGAGACTCGTGCCCAGCTGTGATATTAAAAAGGGTTAAATAAATAAAAATAATTTCAGAGAAGGTAAAGGGCGACGAAATTTTGTATGAGTTGTATTAAAAGTTGTAAAGTACTTAAAAACTCTAGAAGAGTTATTGTTGATTAATATAAAATAAAGAATTTAAAAATTATCATTTTTTTGTTCTGTTCTAATACAACCTCCCTAAGCAATAAATACGTAATATACTAATAACAAAATTAAATAACATCTACACAAATATAATCAAATTCTATCTAAGTTGAATCTATATTTTTTTTTTAAATCTAATTGAAATAATTATTTTTATCAATCTATAGTTTTTTTATATATAGTCAGTTAGTATGATAGCGGTTATTCGGGTCACTATATAGGACTTGTATATACTTTTTGAAAAAGGTACTCGCACTAGGCCAGCGCGGTGGACTATGGTCTGATCCCCGTCGTACTGAGGGAGGCCCGTGCCCAGCAGTGGGACGTGAAAATGGCTGAAGACACATATACTTTTTACTGTGGGAAAATATCTTTTATTTATTATATTTGAAAAATGTATACTAACCGTTAAATGTATAGGTAGGGATGAACCCGAGTGCGGCAAGCGTAAGTTGCTAGCCAAAACTAAAATGGCAGTCATGAGGATAGAAAAATTTCAATACTTTACAAGGACTAAACATTTAGTTTATCTAATACTTTCTTAGGTTTACGCGAATACTCGACAATATAAATGAAACTATGTTTTTGGATTTTGTTGCGGATTTATTTAGATTTTTGGTTCCCGACGTTTCGAATGCTTTACAGCAATCATGGTCACGGGAAAGACCATATAAAGAAGATGTATAATTGAGTTAATATTTTAAATTTTTCTATTATTCCTTAAAAAGGCAAATAATATGTATAGTAAAAAGAATAGCATAAACTAAAATAAAAATCGGGCTACTATTTTTGACTTTGGCATTTTTTAGCTGTATTCATAAAATTCCTTAGTATGACTCTTTATCAGACATTTCATGTTTATTCTCATAATGTCATTTATTTGTTTTTATTGACAAAGTGCTGAACAGATTAGACGCGAATCGTACGTGACATTGATGTACAAATACTCCTCATGTCTTATTATCAAGGCATAGAGATCAAATTTAACATTTTGTTTGGTTTATTATTCGTATTATGTTAATTACATATGTATTTAGACACTAGTTATTGTTCCTTTCTATGTTTGATTTTTTTTAAATAGATTTATATTACACCACACATACGCCAGTTATTTATTCATAATTTCATAATCGCTAAACAGTTTTGAGTGAAATTTTAAGCACAGATACTTTATTTATGGGATTAATTTTTTGTACGTGTACACCTTTTACCTATCATAAGTTACATTTACAGTACGGCGATTATTTGGTAAATATTTTAAAAATCATAGAGATCCAAAAAAATGCAATAATGTAACCTAAAGCATCAAAAAATTTCCTGTACTATACGTAGTTCGGGATGAACTCGAGCAAAGGAGAGGAACTCGCTCGTAGAAAATATGAAAATTTCAATAAACTAATAAACAAACAAATGCTAACTTATACTGTAGCATCTCCTACTGTAGATGTAATGAAGGATCTGTAAACATACTGTATGAAAGATAGCGATAACAGTACATTTAGTTGTTTTGTCTAAACGTGCGATTTTTTGTTTTCACATATTATTATAATTACGTGGAAGTACCTTAGAAGATGTTTAATATACGAAACAATGGACATTGAGTTTTTGAGAAATAAATATGAAGACAGCTACGATGGAGTTGTTACTAAAGCGAGTAAGATTGAATTTTGTTGATTTTTATTATTTGTGTCTGATACGTGTAAATTTCATATCCGACTTAGCAGTACTGTAGTTAAAGTAAATTTAGTAATTACTAGTAACTTACCCTCGACAGGTTCTACTCGACAGGACTATCCCTAGACAGGTTTTCATTTTTTTAAGTGGACCCTCATATTCTTTCTAAAATAAAAGTAACCTAAGTTACTTAAAAGTTATAATTTTAGCTATTTACCAGAGAGATTTCCATCAAAATCAATCCAGCCGTTTTGGAAATTAGTCGGAACAAACAGATAAACAGACAACAGGTGTCCTAACATAGTTATTATTTATAATATTTATCTGGATACATAGAATTGCGAATCTAAGCAGGGCAAATGCTTTTTAAAATTTGAGGTTGGTTATAATCAGGGGATAAACTTACATGTAATGAGATTCTAATTACATTATACTCGTATAGGGATAAAGATACTTGCTATGATATCACATAAAATTAAATAAACAATACTTGTGTTTAAATTATTTCGTATATCTCAGAAATGACTCTAAAAATCAAATTATAAGCTTAGAATAAGCTTTTGCATTTTAAGGCACCAATGTTTTCAAGTACCACGACTTTATATGAATAATAATTAATTGCTTTACAGAATTCAAAATCGGCATTCGACATCTACAAATGCTTTATATGTTCTTTTGCACCCTTATCATGGGCATGATGAGGAGCAGCAATGTTGTCGGCGTTCTAGCAATCTCTGACTTAACTAGGAATAATGAAACTTATATACAGGTAAAAAACTTCTGCACTGAACTGTCTCTTTCTATCACTCGTTTTTTTGAAATGTTAGTTAAAAACATCCTTAAAATAGAGATTTTGTTTGTAAAACCTTCACTTAATAACGAAAATATCCAATCTAATATTATATAATAAATCGCATAGTGTACGATTCGTAGGTAATCCTCTGGATACTGATAGAGCTTTGTACAAGCTCTACAAACTTTCTATTCAATCAATAAAACAAAAGTAATCATTTTTTTGTTCCAAAATGCTACTGTGATATAGAAAATGATGAAATATGTAAAAATACCTACATTATGTAATATTTTAATATGATTATATTATAAAGTTTTTCTTAAGTTATTTCTATAACTACTAACCTGATTTGATAAATATTCGATGTATTTCATTAAAAGGTTACGTCATCTATGAAAAAACAATAAAATACTATAATATTTATTAACAAACTACGCAGATGAAACTTTGCGTTAGTTAATAGTATAAAATTAGTAATAATTATCGTAATGTTACTACAAATTAAGGGAAAATTAGGCAACCCTTAGACAAACGCTTCAATAAATATAATTTTGATTGCCAAAACGTGGTTAGATGCGTGGTGTCTATGCACGTTGGTCAATATTATGCCTAATACGAGTATGTATGTAGATGTTGATCTAAATTACATTTAGTTTTGTGAAAAAAAAATCATGAAAGCCTTTTATTTCTATCTTATTTGTCAAGAACATGAAACATTATTTCACTTCTTTCTTTTTTTATATAGTATTAAATGAATTTATGTAAAGCAAAAGAAATATAAATACTGACACAGTTTCAAGAAAAAATTAGAAGTCGGTAAAATTTTCCATAACGATTTTCCCCACATAAATTATTATTTAGGGGCAGCATTTTTTTTTTTAAATATAAATGAAAGCAAACTGAAAGTATGTGCTCAAACAAAAAATGATTTTCCCAATCGGTTGATAAATGACGAAGTTCTGAGGTAACAAACATACAAAAAAATCATTTTAGTCGAAATGATAACCTCCTGTTTTTCAAAGTCGGTTAAAACATAAGTTTTAATTTAATCTTTTTTTTTTCAGATACACAACTGGGATAGTAGAATTCAGGGAACAATTTTTTCATCTTTCTTTTTAGGATACGCTTTGATCTATTTACCGGCTGAGATATATTTAAAGCAAATTGGAGATAAGTTTGTTCTTACATCGGTACTTTTGATCAACGGAGGACTATCTGCGGCGATGCCTACTGTCGTTAATAAGGTATTTTTACAAGAATACAGTCAATTTGAGATAAAATTGTATATCTTTGAACAATACTAAAACTACGCACATTGCTTCTAATAATAGATTTAATAAATACTCTCTCATTACAAGTTTTTTGGGTTCATAATTATTTTTTAAAGATTTGATAGTATCGAGTCAGGCTAAGTATAGTTATTAGGTTTATTCGCAAAAAAATACTTAGTAGTCAAAGTCAAAGTCAAAATATACTTTATTCAAATAGACTTTTACAGCACTTTTGAATCGTCACTTTTACTTTGTAAGTCTGGGACTTGGGAGTAAGCTACCATCGACTCGGAATGCTGTTCTGCCGAGAAGAGCCGGCGAGAAACTCAGCAGTTGCTCTTTTGAAAAAAAATATTTGACTAAGAATATTTTACTTGAAAAGATTTGTTCTAATATAACAATCCGGAGTTATGTTCGAGATATTTCTACTATCTCTCTCACTCTTTATATTTTCAAAATATTCCTAAAACTCAAAACAATATTCAAGCTCATGAAAATAACATAATACATGTTAAATATGTATACTTAATATTTTCAATTGGTACTCCTTTTAAGTATTAATTCATAACCTACAATTTTTAAGGGTGGTTGGATAGCTGTGTGTAATGCAGAATTCCTCATGGGGATGACACAAGCTTGTCTGTTTCCGATCAATGAGCAACTGATATGTAACTGGCTGCCTCCGAGCGAGAGAGGGATTTTCGGTTCAATAATTCAAGGAGGTACTATACTGATATTATAAATAAATTTAAGGGTGACCCTTTAAATCTTCCTCAAGAATCACTCAATGTATTTTTAAATATTAGATGAAAATGCATTCGTGGCATTTAGACAGAAAGACAGGCGCGGTGAGGGAGTTAATTTTGTATTACGTAATGATTAGAATTTATCATCATTTTAAATGAAACCATATTCTCATATTGTTTAGAGTTCTTTTTTAAGTATCGCTTCCCAAAATTTTGAATGCAGCAGTAATCATGGTCACGGGGAAACTCTCTTGGGAGAGACAAAAACCTTAAAAAAACCGAAGTCATAGTGTTATTTGAAATACGCTTAAGAATTATAAGTGTTATAATATTACGATACATTTATTTTAACCTCCAAATCTTGGATTCTTTCAGCAACTCTTCTCGGAACTGTTATTGCATTTCCGATATCTGGTAATCTTTCTCAAACTCGATTGGGTTGGGAATTGATATTCTATTCCCAAGCCATGCTGACACTATCGATGGCAGCTATATGGGCTTTACTGACTGCTGGTGCTCCAGACAGTCAACCGGCCATTGGGGATACGGAGAAGGATTTTATTAGACAAGCTCTATCAACATATAGAAAGGTAGTAATTATTATGAAAAGACATACTCGAGTGTACTGTTAGTTTTTATGAGATTTCCACAAATAAAAATAAATGTTTATTTTTTAATTTAAAATAGTTATGCCAAATTAATATGCTCATACAGATATTCAAATTCAAATGTGATTTTCACAAATTGATAAAATGTTTAAGCGAGATGAGCATAAACCACTTGTCTCTTGACTCTTCCAATGAATGTTTGGGTCTTTGGGGAAGGTCCATGTCCGCTACCTATACGAGATAACATTATTATAGGACAAATTCTATCATAAAACGTATGAAAAACAACTTAAGACCAGTACCGGAAACAATATCATAATTTACGAGTCAAAAATAATGTCACAATCATAAATGAATGAATCTAATATATAAAAAATATCGTGTCACAGTGTTTGTTATCGAACTCCTTCGAAACGGCTTGACTGATTTTAAGGAATTATTTTGTGTGTATTTGTGTGATGGTACGGTGTGATCGTGCCATAGGCGGATCATCTCATTTGGTAGGTCTAAGAATAGGTCGTAGGCTAATTTTTATTCCCCTAGATGATGAGGGTGGCCCTCTCCAGATTTCAATTTTTTTTTATTTTAAGATCAAGTTTTTACTTTATAATTATTTATTTGGCATGAAAAATACGTATTATAACCCTAAATATTCATCCTTCTTCCACCAATCCCTATTTCTTAACAGCGATAAGAACGCGGGCGGATTCGCGGGAATTGCTAGTATAAATATTATAATAACGAATAGCAGTATAACTATTTTATGTTTACTCGTTTACAGAAAAAACTGAAAAATCCATGGCGACAAATACTTAGAACCAAAACGTTTTGGGCGATAGCTTTAAGCCATTCGGCGGCTGGTGCCGTTTTTATTTTCTTTTTAGTGGAAATTCCAGCTTTTTTGATGGTTTCAAACACATCTATAAGAATTGTAAGTATAAATTACGAATTAAATAAATAAGATTACTGCATATGAGTACAAATTATAAGGTTTTGAATTAGGGTACCCAATCGGCATCTCAGTGAGTTAACTAGAAAATACACTCCGGTTCTTAAAAAAATACCGCTAGATCGATACAGGAATAAGTAAAAAATGATTGTATTTTTGTAAACATACATATATTATGTTACCTATCTTTTTGGATGTTTTATGTCTTGAAAAATATATTTTCATTGTTAACGCTTTGTTTTAGTTTTGCATTCAATACACGATATATAACTTCAAAAAAAGGCCATATATCACCCCGTCATAGCAAGTAGAAGTTCATAGAAATTGTGCCTTTAAAAACAATACAAGCTTAAAACACGTGCACTGTTTTTCAGAGCAGTTCACTTGCATCGCTACCTTTAATATGTATGTGGAGTGTGCACGTACTGAGTGCACCAGCTATAGACTTTGTCTTCAATATCGGGCTCACTGGATTTTTGTTTGACGTGAAACACTTCAGGAAAATCATCAACAGTATAGGTAAGACGGTCTAATATACCAGAAACTAGATATATAACTGAATTAATATAATTAATTATATATGAATAATAACAATCAAACAGGTTGTTTGTATGTATTCCGCATTATTAAACAAATTTTTACGTGGTAAAACACAACTACGTATAAATATTTAACACCGACGTCAACCCAGACGGTATTTAAATATATATATACCTGAAAATACTGAATTTTAGAAATTATAGCTATAGCCAGTGTACAAGCAATGAATCTGCAATCACGTAGAAGTGAAATTCCAAAGACGTTCAAACAATAGCATGCGATTAATCAATTTGACTGTTTGCAGCAACTTTCGGGATTGTAATAGGATTAATGACACTGCCCAATTTGATTGCCAGCTGGAATCAATTGGGGTTGTTCGTGTTGATGGGAACGCTAGGATTGCTTGGACTACAGTTTTCGGGGTTTCTAGTAAGTTTATAAAGCGGGGGCTTATTAGTTTTATTACAATGTAAGGCGGAGTTACTTAATACGTTAAAAGAAAATATATTGTTTTGGACTTATTTTCACGTTATACAAAGCCATACAAATTATGCGTACCTATGTATTTGCAGATTTAATTAAAAACCAAACTTTATGTTACTTTATATAACTTAAACTGGCGAAAAGTTACATTTAAATATATTATAAAGTATCTTTAATTTTAGGAAATCTCATAATTATACTGAAAGATTTAGTTATAGTTTTCTAAACTATACGAGTATGTCTTATTTTAGGAAAATCACAGAGATATGAGCCAGAATTTCTCAGGAACTTTGCTAACGATGACTAGTGCCGTATCAAATGTTATAGCCGCTTTGATACCCTTGGTGTCTGGTTTCATCATTAGTGACAATATGGTAAGCAAATATTAGGATAACACAACTGATATATTATTATCATAGATGTAAACTTGGAATAGAATGAAGTTAGTTAAAATAAACTTATTAGTTAAGGAATTTAAATGTTTTGTAAAATATCAATTTTTGTAGTAAGTATAAAAAAATAAAATGTGGGAAGTACAGCTGCATACTAAAATACGAATCTAGTTAAGGTCACTCACTCTGTAGCAGACAATGCAAAACCGACCGAGTGGCTTAGAAACATAGAATTTTGCGCAGGAGTTTTTATAATTTAAATTCAAGCATTTTATTATTTTTTAATTAAAAAATTTGTGAATTAATATTATTACGTATGAATGGGCATTCAATCAGGTTCACGCCTTTCATAGTAATATTGGAAAACAAAATCAATACTTAACCATATTAAACACTCAGCGACATAGTAGTTACGTGTAATCAACATTGAAAAATAATAATATATTTTAAATAAACACCTCTCAAAAACAACGCTCGCATTACCACCCTTAAGCGTTGCTTAGAAGTTTTTCGTTACGAACTAATAATTCAGGCACCATTTTATTTTCCATTCTTTGTCCCAAAAAGATTTTTTTGTATGACAAAAATTATTCAATTGCTTTTAATTTTTCTACATCTGATCTATCATAATATAGAAAAACTAAATTTTTTATGAATAGACAGATTAGTTCGACATTTTATTAATATTTCATCACAAGTTTGAAACGTAATTAATATTTAGGTGAAATTTATCAGGTCAAAGATTCTGGTAACTTCATTGATTATGTATTAATTAATCTCGAAAATGTTAATTTTAATGAGAGATTTTTGGCCTTGAGTTGGATAGTTCACTTACAAGTACTAATTATGTAACTTTTTAGAATTATTTATGTACATATAAAATTGCGTGAATACGTACGTGCATACGTCTTTTTGTGTGCTTTTGTGATCTAGTGACTAGCATGTACAGCTTTAGTTTTGAAGTTATTATATCGGGCGAAATTTAATTTTTCTCGTATGAAAGTCTCTGTAAAAGTCCGGTGTTGAAAAAATGGTACTGTACATGGGTTTATTTGGTTAAAAAATTTTGTTGCTTTGCGTACACAAACAAACACACCGTTCATAATTGAATATTATGACACTAAGTTACAATTAGTAATTCGCACTTTTATTAAAGAATAACTATAGAATCGAAGCAGTTACGACTTACGAGTTCATTAATGATTTACGATACTGATGAGTAATATTTATATCGCACAGTGTTCATAAAGGTACTTTGCCCTTGCTTAAAAGAAATTAAATTTATCTAATTCAGTTATTTCTTGAAAGTTTCCACCGGCTGAGTGGTTCCAAGAAGCTGATATTATCCAGTCGACTGCGAACAATATCAAAATTTATTATCCAAAAATACTTTGCTTTGATTAATATCGTGATTAAAAATGTTTTATTATCAAAATTCCTACTGAAAAATTATATATTTTGTATAAATTTCAATATTATAACATTATTTTATCGATACAATACTCGTAATAATTGAGTAAAAATTATGTTCATTTTTTTCTTTTATTTAATTTATTAATTATTCATCACTCTGTTTATCACTTTACATATGGTTTTTAATAAAAGTGATAGTGCCTTAACTAATGATATTGACATAAATAACTTATTATTTTTTAATAATAGGTACCCAGACAATTACTTCTTTAACTTTTCTCCCCCTGCTTAGTATGGCTTCTCTGGGATCTTGATCTATAAGCCGATAGTGTTTCTAGCCAATTTAATCGGCTTATCTCTACGCGACAGTGTGTAGGAATAAAGTAAAACCACACACTTCTCAACTCCGACCCGTTACCAATAATTTCTTAATTGAAATTATTAATATTATTAATATAATTGCAATCCGTGAAGCCAAACATCCTAACTCCTTTTTTACGTTGGAAATAGAGTTTGGGCATACCACCTGCATACATATGGTTATTTTGACTCACTGACAAAGTCAGTACCCACTACAACCTAAGAGAACTTCACTCATCTTAATGGGGCGTCTTTGGATCGAACTTGAACCCCACTACGACGCTAGGACGGCAGGCCTGTCAACGCAGACCACAAGAATCATGGAATTTCTTCAACTAGTACACTCTGCCATAGAGAAGTACAAGTAACATCTAATGGTAGATCGTCGTCATGTACCATTAGATGTATTATAAAAATAAGCTTAAATATATACAATTTTGTTTTTAAATGTTTCAGTTGGAAGTAAAGCGGTGGAGAATAATCTTTTTCACACTAGCCGGTTTCTACGTAATCTGTAACATTGTATATATTGTGTTTGGAAGCAGCCATCGTCAAGATTGGGACAGGTGTGATAGAAAAATATTTGGGTATATTAATGGTAAGCATCGTGACATCATAATACTTAGGTATTTCTATTCTTTACTATTGTATTTCCTAATAATTAATTATAAATTATGATAATTTGTTATTTACATATAGAAATGCTGTATTTTTATATACGTATTTTTTCATTAGTACGTCTTCATTTTGCAATTGAGTTTTGATTTACGAACATTTGACTTGAAGAGTCTTGGTCTTTTTGTGGCATTCTGCAGTTCGATTCCTGAATGATGCAAAATATTATTATTTATAGCGTAGATTTTTGCCTAAAGCTTAAAGTAAGAGTATGTGAGCCCTGATAATTGCATTCCCATGTTTTATATTTTTGACTAATAGTAATATGATATATTTTAGTATTTTTTGTCAATTTCACAGATGCATCAGGCTTGGAAATGGAGGAACTGAATCAAACTAAAACAATAAAAAAAGCCATAGAGGATACTGTGGTATAATAATTTATTGTTATATATTTATATTGTAATTTGTAATACAGTTTTCATCAAATAAAACATTTTGAAAGCAAAAATTTGTTAATGGATAATTTAAATTATCAACTCTTAACTGATTTTTATAACAATCTGACGTGACAGGAAAAAGACTTATCTGTCAAGTTAAACTTTGGCAACTCCGTGCTATTTAAGTTAGATATTCTTAATCCAATTTTTTCTGGCTTGTAAAAAAGGAGCATTTTACTTCAAATTCAAATAATGGAAACACTAATTTTAAAGTATATTTTTCGTACAAGTTCGAAAATGTTACAGCAAAATTAAATAAATACGTAAATAAATATGTATGCGGTAATTGCTTATTTCACTACATTATATTTTTTAATCACTGTGATTATGATTCATTGATCTGCTACAAATAAATTGATCTTCATTGGCGAAACAATCTTGAAGTGATTTCGAAGCCGACGTTGCCTTTTTAGTGAAGTATATAACACTTGATCAAGTGATCAGTATCGCTTAATCTGCACTTTCAGAAGCATTTCTGAAGACTCAGAGCCCAACATTGTTTATATTCTTATCTTTTTTATGATGACGTGTACATATGTTTTTTTTTGAGGCATAAAATAAATGACGTAAGTCTTTAGTTAGTTATAGTTAATTAATCATTTGTCTGACTTGTAAGCAACATAGGTATTTTTATTTAAAACTAGCAGTACTCACGGCTTTGCCCGCATTTAAACTTGCAATCACTACGAAACTTCACAGGATGACCGCCTAATCTGACGGAATACTATCTAATAAGAAAATTTCATCAAAATAAAAAAATGGCGTAAACGATAATATAATAACATACATGCTTGTTACCTTCGGGTAGCAGCCGAATTGGCCGGCACGCCCCGTATAGTACCACTCTCTCACAGAAGACCGGCGTGAAGTGGCAGCTATGCTGTCGCGTTTCGTCCGGTAAGTGAGAGTCCGGGAGGCCCACTCCCCATCCCTCCTCCCGTCCTTCTCCCTCCTCCATCCCCCCTCCCTCCCTAAAAGGCCGGCTACGCATCTGCAAAACTGCAAGCCCTACAGTGTTGCAGATGTCCATGGGCGGAGGTGATCACTTCCCATCAGGTGAGCTTCCTGCCCGTTTGCCCCCTTTGTCACATAAAAAAAAACATCAATTTAAGATATTTAAAATAAAAATAAGGGAAGCACTTATTTTTATAAAGTGCTTTATTATAATATCTTTAAATTGTAGCTGATTGACGATTCGAAAAAACATAGTTGAATGTTAGTATCAGCTAGTCACATAGAATTTGAACCACGACTCATTTTAGTTTTCAAGTCAAAAGACGCATGATATTAATTGCTCCTAATTCCTAAAACAGAATACTTAGTACTCACAATCTTTGGGGTCAATATTTAGGGACGACCCTCAGGGATTAGATATTGTCACTATGAGCTTACATCTTTGCCTTTGCAAAATAATCCTTATTTATATAGTAATATGAACTAAATACTTGTCTTGTAATTTCGTCTTTATACCACGATCTATAGGGCTTAAGATTAGGAGTAAGACTGCCAAATCTACAGTAATCTGATTAACATTTACATCGAATTTATACCTTATTTCTCCACGTTAAGTATCAAAATTGTATGAATAGATTAAAATAAGATGAATGGCCGTGGTTCCGCTCGCGTATTATTTTATTGTTTAATGTATATATAAAAGCTAGTATTCAAATATATTAGGAAAGCTGGAACTATGAATTTTAAGGCGAGTTTTTTGATTAAATAAAAATCATTCAATCATCAAAACTAATGGTCCAAGAAAGCTTTGACGTGAACTTTTAAGAATTTAGCACTAGGCTATATAATAATATCTTAAGCAAATAAGCGGATAAAATAAACTTCGAAAGTAATCTAAAATAAAGGTTCTTATAAATAAACTTAGATGGTCTAACTCAGGAAGAAATAGGCTTATAGAACATAGAACAAAAAGTAGGAAAAGATTGTATTTCTACCTATTATTCGCATTTTTCTCCATTTTTTTCTTTTCATGCTATCCAGTACCCTTTCGTCCCATCGTATTCAATATATATATTCAAAAGAGGCCCGCATCTAGCAGTGAATTTTTAAAAAGGGCTGAATAAGATCCCTCCCTGTTATAACTAGTATTGTAAACGTAAGAAACAACACGTACTACTAACACTATTTGTTTACTTGGCAGATATATTAAGTACCATAAAGATTTTCTGTCTATCAATCGATGATATTGAGTAATTCGATGGAGTCTGGGGCAGCCACTGCAAAATCAAATAATTTGATTTATTTTAAAGCATCACTTACCATAGCTATTTATAAAAACAATATTTATAAATTTTTCAATCAATTAAAAGTTTAATTTGATCTCTTTGTACCAATCAACTCTCTAAACGCAGGACTTGTCTAGGTAGAAACTAAATTGAAAACGCTTGTAAGGCTACGTTCAGAAGGTACTTTATAAACTATTATACAATTTGAATTTCTAGTTTTGAACGTTTCGAAATATCCCAAACTAAGCCGTAATCGAGACGGGAATGTGACTGAATAATTTACTATGAAACCAAATGCAATGCGAATATAACGCTTCCGTAACACAATCGTCATGTAAATTAGCGGTCATCAAACGAGCTTTCACTAATATAAAATAGTTATACTGTCGGCTTAGTGGGTTGTGTAAATGAGATATGCCGGTGCCATCTAGTTCCGTGCTAAGCTACGCTTATGCTACGGATACTAGATAGTTGATACACTACTTGGCTATAAATACATATAAATATATAATATAAATATAAATATCCATGACTGGAGTACAAACATTCTTGCTCAGCAATTGGATGCCCCCAGCGGGACTCAAACCCGCGACTGTTGGTACAGCAAATAGGGTCACTACAAACTGAGCCACACGTATCATCAAAGTACGTATGTGCTAGGCGGATTAATTGTATTGTAAATGATTTTTTTATTACAAGTTTATTTTACAATGATCGTTAGTATACTATATGCTAATATACAAACTGCTTCGGTGCTGTATTGGCTAGCAAGTACGGCCACACATCGAGTGGTCCTGGGTTCGAGTCCCAGTTCGAGTCAAGTTTAATTATTAAGTTGTGAGAGAATGAATAGAAAAATGAATAAACGATAATTTTAAATACTCATTTTATTATAATAATTGTACATTTAATTATTACTTATTTAATTATAATTATCTAAAATTACTTGTAATAAGGCAATAAGGCCATAAATAAATAATGTATGATTGATAGCATTGAAAGTACTTCAAAATAATACTTTATACTTTTAAAAATAGTAAAGTAACTATTATAAGTACTAAAATACAGTCAAAACGATACAGAGATTACCTGATAGGTATCTCGGTCAAATCAGAGCACTTATAACCAAAGTGCCGGGCTCACGACTGAACCACTTCTGACCTGGCGATAGGGTGTACAAGGGTATTTATAACTGATTATTGTAGTGGGAGGCACAGACAATACAACTGTCAAATGACATTTCTATAAAAGAACGGAAGGTAGTTCTAAAAATAAAATAAAATAATTTCTATCTCCCACACGGCCATTCTGACGAGCAGCCTACCATGGCTCGCGAAAACTCAAATATTTAATTCAATTAAAGTACAGTTCGCAATTCTGAACTCTCATGATGATTTGACAAAATCCTAATGATAAGTCACAGGGAAAAAAAATCTTAATACACAATTTATCCACGTTAACCAATGTCAAGCTATATGGAACCACCAAAGCACATGGTGAAATAACAACTGCCAAATCATATGGAATCACCAAAACACAGGTGTAATAACAACTGCCAAATCACATGGAACCACCCAAACACAGGGTTTAATAACAACTGCTAAATCAGATGGAACCACCAAATCACGCGGTGTAACAACAACTGCCAAATTACATGGATCTACCAAATTACATTGTGTAAATGCCAAATCTTATGTCTACCAAATGACATGGTGTAATAACAAGGCTCTACCAAATCACATGGTGTAAATGCCAAATCTCATGTCTACCAAAGGGCATGGTGTAAATGTCAAATCTCATGTCTATCAAAGAACATGGTGTAACTGTCAAATCTCATGGTTCCACCAAATCACATGGTTCTACCAAATCACACGGTTCTACCAAATCACACGGTTCTACCAAATCACATGGTTCTACCAGATTACATGGTTCTACCAAATCACATGGTTCTACCAGATCACATGGTTCTACCAGATCACATGGTTCTACCAGATCACATGGTTCTACCAGATCACATGGTTCTACCAGATCGCATGGTTCTACCAAATCGCATGGTTCTACCAAATCACATGGTTCTACCAGATCACATGGTTCTACCAAATCACATGGTTCTACCAGATCACATGGTTCTACCAAATCGCATGGTTCTACCAAATCGCATAACAACTCACGACATATATTTAATAAAGTCATTTATCAACCATTCCAGCGCACAGGATGATGTTGGCCAGGCATCACCTGAACATGGGACAGTCGAAAAAATGATAAAATGTAAATGAACATAATAAGACATAAATATTAAATATTATCACATCGATCTAAAATCGACATCAATTCATTACATGTACGATATTGGAAATTCGTATTTCTGTAGATATTTACACTGAATAGCTACGTACATTACATATCAAAGTTATATTTTAATATCCGACGCTGTAAAATTCTAGCGTTACTAATGATACAAGCATTTCCTTTGTTATACTAGATTTAGAATAATTTCTTAACGCTTGTATAATATTAAGTAGACCACAGTCAACAACAAAACACAATTCTGATATGGAACCAAAATCTGCTACAGGATACTTTTACTTTAACTCACAAACATGTGCTTATATCATTTTAGAACATACTCTGTTCGTATTGTATACTGTCGTGTAAATTACTATGAAAAACAATTTATTTAAAATATCATTTATAGATATTACGTCTCTTGCATATTATTTGTATTATGTAGGTACTCGAGCTATTACATATGAACTTCAAAATTTACTATCATCATCAAACAGTTATGCTTGTTACAGTTCCTTTTACAAACAAGGTTTTATTAACCTATCAACGGGCGCGCGGTCAATATAGATTTATAACAATTGAAAATCTATTGTGTCTCGTTTGTTCGCGTTGACGGGTTAAATCGCTCTTAGAAAATTCTCGGAAATTTCTATGACTCAGCATACTATACTTACTGAAAGTATATCATTTTTTTTTTAAATGGAGGTTAAGAAATTTAATTGATTGCAAAACTTGAATGTAGCGAGGATTTTTATATGACTTGCTGCTTTTATTTTACAATACTGATAAATAACCGATTTTACCCTAAAACATGATCTTATTAAACAGTCACTTAACTATTCACACAACAGAAACCACTGGCTACTTATTGAATTTCAATATTTTATTATTTTCAAAAATAAAATAATCCCCTAGACAATATACTAAACTTTTAGTACAAATATCTCAAATTAAACAAAATAATAGAACAGTTCAAATTTGAATCTTTTTTTTTTATTCCATTCAATAGATAATAGGATGTAATTAATCAACCAACAATAAAGCTGTTGTATTAAGTAATTTATGGCAAAACATAATAAATTCCATCCTTTATTTGATTACACTAATTTCATAAATATTTAAATAGTTTTACTTTCATTTTTTTTTAAATAAGCAATAAAATAAAAATTTATCTCCAAGAAAAAGACTTATTCAGTTTTCAAAATCATTTTACGCATCGCAAATTTTAATTACGAGCATATTTCATTTTCTTTTACTTGATTTTTTTTTAAACATAACAATTTTTAAAGAACTATGTTCTAAGTCTAAAAAGTAGTCACTTAAACATGAGATGAGAAATCAGTAATTATATGTAATGCAATCTATCGATTTTTACGAGTATTTCAAATAATTTTCGTTGTTCTTATTTTAATTCTTTGTCGGGTACAAGACATTTTGTCACAACCTACTCTTACAACCTCATTATAAAGAAATAAAATATTAGAAACGCATCAATTACCTGCGTAAGATTACTTAAGGGACAATTTATAAATTTATTGCACCGTAGTTTGTGAAGTGAACGTTCGTTCCGTCAAAATTATTTTTAAATATAATAGAATCACGGTCTAAGGTCGCAAGGCAGCTGTACTGCCGTCATTGAATTTAGAGGTTTGCTATTAGACGTTATAATGTAATGGTCCATTAATCCGTATGTACTTGTACTTTAAGAACATTATGTACAGTTTTAGATAAGAATAAGAGCTTAACCTCAACTGAAGTTCATTGGTGAAAGATCCAAATAATTAATTATAATATTGTGTATCAATAATTATGCCATCGTATAAGCTTTCTTATGGAATGTTTAGAAAAGGATTCTCGCATATTATACTTTATATAAATAAATTATATAATTAATACCAAATCTTCTAACACTATTGTACAGTGCGAACAAGTAGAACATTAGTCAAGTCTGTCAATCTGTAATCGAAATTATCATATGAATAAAGCATCATTTTTAGTCGATTGAGAATTTTAGCTGTCTCGTTTTGCCGTTGGAAACCATTTACAAAAACCACTTGGTGCAAAAGTCAAGTCTCCTAAGTTATAGGAGTACTTGTGTTTTGATAAGATACTAAATTATGCAATAACTCAATATTTGTCATAACATCATGGTTCTCTGTACTAATTTATACAGATCACTTTGCCGTAATACATTTGAGACAACGTTTTCTAGTAATATAAAAATCTCTATTTAGTCGACTTATGTTTTTATCTTTTTGATATAATGAAGTATTCGGGCTAAATGTTTTTCAATTACTTAAGCGTCAAAGTCTAAACAGGACAAATATAAGAATCTTGTCATACCTATAATTATAGATTCTTTACACCAAACGCTTCCGATCGTAACTCCTTTTTCCACTTGCGCCATTAAGCTACTAGCTTGATTATAAATGTAAAAGAGTAGAGTACATCAATGGAGACATCGTAAGACTGCTAGATGTCATGCTGTAGACGCTTGATTAGTATCGTCTTTCAGAAAAGTCAACAGCCACGTCATTGCCAGCTAGAAACGCCAACAAGTCGCCATTGTAGCGTTGCCTGCAAAAGTTTCAATCAGAGTATCTTAAAGGCTCGGTCAATGAGGTCATACTTTCAATGTGTCCTTTTTAATGTATGCTAAATGTTTTCGAAGGAGAATAGTTTTCGTATATCAGTTTTGAGATCGTCATCAGAATCTAAACTGGACACACAAATATGTTTCTACTATGAGAATAGTAGTAGTATTTTAAAATTCCTGGTGTCATTTAAAATACAATGGCCAACACAAAATAAATACTAGAAATTATTAAACTAATTACGCCAAGCCTTCGCCTTCAAGTGTAAAGGTCATTCATGTGGCCAGATATAGTAATAAGAATGTCTTTCTGACAAATTCCGACCATGGTAGTCAAATATGGTGTAGACGTAGACACAAATGCATTCTCTATTATTGCTCACGACCAGTGACACTGAAAGTACAAGACAAACTGCTTCCGTGCTCTCAGAGGCATGATGACACACCATCAACTTCTATACTCCGGGCTCTTACCAAGTTTTACTAAACAGAAAGTATTAATAACTAAACTTGGCCTGACCTGGGACTTGTGCTCAAGGACCGCAAGATATTTAACCATACATGCTAGCCACTACGCCACCGAAGCAACGTATGCACATATTATTATTTAATAAGATTTAGCAAACTATGTTGCACTTGCCGATATTGATAAAAATGCATTATAAATGTTTGGGTATAATATTTAACTTACCTTCAATAGTAAGCAATTATTATATCGCAGCAAAGTAAGTAATGTAAACAAATATTATTTTAACAAAAGAACTGTCAATTTTCTGGCCAGCTTGCTCACATTCTGAACCGAATATTCGAAAATCGATTCCTCACAGACTTTCTAACGTTAAATTTAAATTGAAATTTAGAATAAGTAAGTACCATTCAAATGCACTTCTAAAATTTTATGTGAACAAAATATTGAATTGGAACGAAACCTGTCCTTCATTCGGTGACGATGACCACTACTTCTGTCATTGTGCATTCTCTTCTTCAACGGCCGGTGGTTGAGCACGCGACAGTTACGGTTGACTTTATCCCAGGCGACACAGGGGCGTTGTCCCACATAGAACGAGAACTTAGCCGAGTTAACTGGGCTCGATGATCCATCACCAAAAGACTTCTTTTTGTAGATGCAGCGTAACCTGATAACATAAAGTTCATGGGCGTAGTTTAAGTTTGAAATCAGATCCCACTTCTGATGTGAGAGAATGAATAGAAAAATGAATAAACGATAATTTTAAATACTCATTTTATTATAATAATTGTACATTTAATTATTACTTATTTAATTATAATTATCTAAAATTACTTGTAATAAGGCAATAAGGCCATAAATAAATAATGTATGATTGATAGCATTGAAAGTACTTCAAAATAATACTTTATACTTTTAAAAATAGTAAAGTAACTATTATAAGTACTAAAATACAGTCAAAACGATACAGAGATTACCTGATAGGTATCTCGGTCAAATCAGAGCACTTATAACCAAAGTGCCGGGCTCACGACTGAACCACTTCTGACCTGGCGATAGGGTGTACAAGGGTATTTATAACTGATTATTGTAGTGGGAGGCACAGACAATACAACTGTCAAATGACATTTCTATAAAAGAACGGAAGGTAGTTCTAAAAATAAAATAAAATAATTTCTATCTCCCACAAAGTCTTTTTGTGATTCATATATATTTTGAAATCTTGCTAAGTTCTCTCAGACATGATGGTTTTCTCACGAAGTTTTGGTTAACCGTAAGACAAGTGGTAATCATGTTACAAGTGATTCACACATGAAAATATTATAAGTGTGAGACCCGGGTTAGAACCCGCTATCATTGCCTCACCTTAATTAATTAAAAACATTAAGAATCTTCAAACATTGTACTTTTTTACATTCTCGTATTACAATATTATGGTGTCTGAATGACGTAGGAATCAAGAATATGCGACATTAAACTCAAGTATGCAATAACGTCTTACAGCAACAGAGGTGGGTAATAAAAATTCTGTAATAAAAAAGCATTTACGAAAAATCAACACTTAACTCTCATAGCCATTTAGGGTTCAATTGGGAAATGGAGAGTGTAATGAAGATAACTTTAATTTAAAAATAGAGGCCTGTAATGAGTAGAACGAAGTAGTGAAGCTACGATTCGGAGTTTTTTTCTTTATATATTACTATATACAGGGCTAATCTATAGATTGCCCGAAAATTTTATCGAATTCGGTTTAGCCATTTCGGAGTTCATAGGGAACATACCTACACACATCGCCTTTTATATAGGTCCTCGTAATACATATTATATTTTCCCTAAAATTTCTTTAAAAAGGATATTTAAACCTCTGAGATCTAGACCTTAAGTTTTTTACACGGTAAGCCATACGTTAAATATCCGTATGTAGTAGTAATTTTAATTCTTTGCGAATATCAGTGCTAACAAAATTATATTCAGAGTTGTCTTTTGCTGTGTTACCACTGCGTCGCACGCTAGTCTGTGCGTTTTCAGAGTTACATATTATATATCACTAGCAATTCCCTCGGCTTCGCCCGCGTTCTAATCACTATTAAAAAATAGGGATTGGTTTTAGAAGTATGAAAATTTAGGGTTATAATTATTTTTTGATGCCAAATCATAAAAACATATGAAATAAAAATTTGGTATAAAAACGAAAATCTGGAGATGGCCACCCTTATCACATAGGGGAATAAAAAATAGCATACAACCTTTTCTCAGACCTACCAAATATACACAAAAAAATCATAAAAATCGGTCAAGCCGTTTTGGAGGAGTTCGATAACAAACACTGTGACACGAGATTTTATATATTAGATTATTATAGATTAATTCATTCTCACAGATTTAGAGTCCGATAAAGTTTGTTTCTACAGATATAGCTAATAATAAATAAGCCACAATATCGATCCTAAATGGTACTCAAATCTACGACCCTACCATTGTAGGGCTAAAGAATCCAATAACTGCGCCAGAAGGTTGTCAAATCGCAACCTTTCTTTAAATAAATATCACTTCATGCCGGCAGTACATAAAGCTTCACTTCAATCAGAGTACCAACAGAGAAACCGTAAGCGGTTTAAACGGAAAGCTTTATAATGAAAACAGTAGCATTATGTCTAGCAACGACATTGTAGAACTTCAAGAGCAAGTGTAATCAGTCGACTTGTTATCAAAATCTTTTTATAATACCTACATGATAAGTTCTTTATAAAACTAGTAACATTATTTATATATCTCCACCCAAACGTGCGTTCACCTCTTCGTGGTCAGGGGCTCGTTAGCTTCCGGTAATCCAGCTAGACCTGAAGCCAAGAAATGCTCAAGGTTGCGGGTTGCTCCTGGTACTTCTCTGATAGCAAAGTGGACTGTGGAAGACCCCGTGGCTGTGTGGTTCGACAGAGTTGAAAGGGCCTCGGGGCGTCGTGGTTGAATACGCAAGCGATCCTGCGACGCCCTATTAAGACGAATGATAAATACTTGGGTTTTAGTGGGTAGTACTGTTATCTACAGGTAGTATGCGTTATTTGCCAAGGTCAAAAAACATAGACCTGCAAATTATTAGTGCCACAATACTAGTTAATTTTACAATGTTTCAAAAAAATTCAACTGACTGTAACCGACAGACAAGAACTCCATTTTTGCTTTCGGCTAAGGATTCCTAAAAAGCTTATAAAGTAGTATCTTGTTTCAGTAAGATATTATATACCTGTACAAAGTTGAGTCTATAATACTTTTAACAAGGGCTTTGGAGCTTTCTATTCTATTTTAAAACGAAAATATTATGAATATCATAACAGTGAAAAGGTGTTTTGTGTCATGGCTTCGTTCGCTTTCTATCCATCAAGTACGAAAAAGTTTTGTTTTAATTATTTTTGAAATTCTTCCAAAGAAATGTTATTAGTTTTCTGATTAAAATACATTTAATTACTAATATAGGTACTAGCAAACTTTTAATGTCTTACTAATTTACATCTAATCAAAAGCCAAAAAAAAAATAAGTTTCAAGCTTCTAGCTTTAAAAATGACGTAATTAGCATACAAACTTTCATCCCCTATTTCACCTCTTATAGTCCTTTTTCGCCTTGAAAAGTAGCTATGTCCTTTCTCAGGCTCTAGACTATCTGTGTACCAAATTTCATTTAAATCGGTTTAGTAGTTTTGGCGTGAAATCGCGACAGACAGACAGTCGGAATTACTTTCGTATTTATGATATTACTAGTAAGGATTTACCCCTTATAAGAATCAAATCCGCGGTCTCGGCACTCAAAATTTAGTAATTTATTAGCAAAATACTAACAATTTTGTTATTCACATAGCAAAAAGTAGTCTATTTTGCAATCAAATTAATACATTTATTCATCATCGTCGTTATAAGTTTTTACAATATTGAAATTTCAGTGGAAGCTGCGAGTTAATTTTGCTTTCAATCTTCAATTTGAATTTAAATTGAAAATGTTTGAAAAAATGAAATGTACGGCTTTTGCAATACTAATGGTTTTCCTTTATATTAACCAGCTTCCAAAAACGATTACTTTTTTTTTATAAATACTGAAAATATTACAATTAACTGTTTTAAGATTGTTACAAAATATTAACTACTGAAACACTGTTAAGAGTGATCTAAAAGCCTACCTACGTTAAGACACGTTTGTAGTGACACTGTCTGCTGTGCTAGTGGTCGCGGGTTCGAGTCTTGTTGGAGGTATCATTTGAGAGCACAAATGCTTGAACTCCAGTCATGGGCTTATATTTTGATATTTGAAGTTAAACGAGTTTGTGTACTGTATGGACTATCTGGTATCCACAATACAAGCATCGAAGCTTATCAAGGAACTAGATGGCACTGTATTAATGTACTAACATAATATTTAAAAAAAAATCTTCTTAGAAATTTTAAATACGCCCATATGTTTGCACATTAACAATCATAAGCGACATTTATATAAATAAGAAGAACCTCTTTACGCAAATATATTTCTTACTTTGATCATGTTTCACATGAAAATAATATCGTCTCGCGTTTCTTGAAATTTACGATTCTGTATATTTCCATGATATTACGTAAAGACAAACATTTCATATTCAATTTATATCTTGAGCAAACGATTGGTGTATAAAGTCAGCTGTGTTATAAATTTTACATATTTATAACAAAACCATGAGGGTTTAATCCCTTATTTCTTATCACGACTGGCAACTAACTGATCATAGATATACGCGTAGGTTATCGTAGATCACAAGTATGTGTACAAATATGTATTCTATTCTTTCCATCCTTAAAGTTCAATTTGACGAGGATTCGGTATGAACCAAGAGATTAGGCGCAGAACGTGTTTACTTGTATTTCAGGCATGGGAAAAATAACGCTTCTTCTCCTAACTTTGACGTCGAAAAACGCCATAAAATTTAGCCCGACCCGAGATCCGAACTTTGATCCTCCGGATCCATGGCCATACTTACTAGTAAATACAAAACGAGTAATTATGCGGATAGCTTAATACTATTAAAATAATATTTTATCAGCCCAACCATCGTTTGTCTTAGATATGATAGTAGTATGTATTTGACAATGTTTGTCTTTATTTCAGACTTTGTTTAGACTGCGAAGAAATAACTAACTTTAGATAATTAATTTAATGATTTTTATTATACAAAAAATTGTCTCGAGGTCTAACTACAACTAGCTAAACGAGATAGTAATAGTGCCTTTCACTAATAAAAGCGAAAGGTATGCGGGATAAAAATGAAACCATCTTTTCGGATTTTGTCGCGGATTTATTTTGATTTTGATTCCCATGATTGCTGTAAAGCATTCGAAACCTAATAAACTAAAAATCAAAATAAATCCGAAAATCAAAATATGTCCGATATAAAATCCGAAAAGATAGTTTTAATTATAATGTCAAATATTCGCGTTCAACTAAGAAAGTATTAGTTATGACAGGATTTGAAATTCAGTACATTTAGAGTCAACACTATAGGCAAAAGGAACTTATGATAACAAATTACTTAAAATAAAAATAATCTTTGCATTGTTCTTAGCAGAATAAAGGCATTTTTCTTGAAGGTTTTTGAGGTTTCTCAAATATTATGAAGTCATCATTTCATATCAACATTTGAATATTTTTCAGATGTTAAAATAAGAAACAAAAATCCTCAGAAACAGAGATCTTAAATGTCGTGCGAATATTTTTTGAAAAAAATCAAGATAAGTTTTTCTCCTATATTATACTAAAAGGCTAACAAAATTTTAACCTTGGATCACAGTATTATTAGATCGATATCAGCATAAAAAAGGATTTAGGCATTCGAGGCAGAAAAGCTAGGTCTCAGTCCAATAAATCACTAGGGTTAGGTAATTCAGGTCCTAAGTGGGGAATACTACGAATATCATTTATATTGCTTTGTCAGTTGAAAATATGCTTAGTATAAGACCCACATTATGGAATGGTTTTAACAGACGTAATTATTTTTAAAATATTTAAAAATTCTAAGCCCCTTAAATATATCGGTTTACGGGAAGAGATCTTTTATAAGTAAATCAACCTTTTTCCACTTTACTTCTTGTGTATTTTTATATAAGCGATATGTCTTGCGGATTGCTCCTGGTACTTCTCTGGTAGCAGATTGGACTGTGGAGCAACCCCGCGGCTGTGTAGACCTTCGGCATTAAGACGGAAGAAGGTTTTTTGATTTTGAGTAGGTAGTACTGGCTTATTTTAAGCCGCTGAGTCCCACATGACCGCCTGGTGGTTGGCGTTAGTGTATTTCCCAACGTTAAAAAATAAAATAAAGCCAAAGTGGTAAAGCGACATTGGCTAATTTATATTTCGTTAAATAATTGTACTTCAAGTAGGAATCAAACTTCGAATCGTCAATTCATGAAATATTCTAAATTATTAAATAGACGACTCATTCATTTAGTTTCTAGGACTATATATTTCTGACACAAAGCTAAAATAGTTGAACAAAGGAATGGTAATTAAGTGAACGCTTCGTTACAAAATTAGTTCCTCTGAGACTCTAACTTACTTTTCAATCGTTAAATTGAGATAAAAGAAGAAAACCTTTACTTTTGAATTCGAGGTATTCACATTTAATATTTTTTCTCCGTAGTTTTGCTTGTGTATAAACCCTAATTCTTTTTCTTAAATAAAAATAGTCTACGTTTTTTATAAAAGAAAGTATCATTAAAATCCATCCAGCCGTTACGGATATTAGTCCGAGAAAATGTACAGACAGAGTAACAAAAAATTAAAAAGCTTTCTTATATTTGATGTAAGTTCCTTAAGCCCATAAAAGTTACTGAATAGCTGCTACCGAGAAGACGTAAATGATAAGACATTACTTTTAATATACAAAGTACTAGCTGACTAGCTGATCTTCAAAAAATAGTCGCACGACCTTTTTACATTTAAGAGCTGGTTAATCGAAGAAAGTCGAGGAATATGTTGGCGCACTTTTTAGCTGGAAAGGAGGTTTATCTAACATAAGCTAAAAAGTGGGTTTTCTGACATCAGACTTCTAAATGAACATTATAGATAGCCTAGCTGACCCTGGGCTATAAAATACTTTAAAATCTATTCTCATAACTACCAACGTACAAAAAAAATATTAAAATCGGTCGACCCGTTTCAGAGGAGTGCAAGCACAAACACCGTGACACGAGATTTTTATATATTAAATAAACTGTGCTTGAGGAGTAAGATAAAAACTAGTACATGGATGGACTTGGATATTACCAATTAAGTTATCCAAGTTCACTAAATAAGTTAGTTGGAATCATACTAAGATTTCCAGCAATACGATTCAGCGTTCTTCGAGCAGTTTGGCAAACTAAGCGTAAAAACCTTGTCGGCCGATGCCTTGAAAATTATTGAGACATCACTGTGTTCTTATTGTTCACTGGTTTAAATGTTTGTAACTTATTGATTATTCGTGAAACTAATTTAGAAAATTATTACAGTTGAAGACATGAATTTTTGATACTACTAAAACCTTAGTCTCTCCCGTGACCATGATTTTTGTAAAGCGTTCTAGCGTCAGTAACCAAAAATCAAAATAAATCCGCGAAAGAATCCAAAAACAATAATTTTACTTTTGTAATAATAACAATACTGAGTGAGTTTAGTAAGGGCCTTCACTGATGGACTTTAGTCACCTGACTAAATGGAAAGTAACTTAATTATGATTAAAAAACAAGTAACATGATTACTGATTATTGATAGTAGGTAACCACTAGTATTTCGTTTGTTACATTATATATTTAAAGCTTATGATTGAAAATTAGTTCATTAATATTTTTACTTCAACGTATTGTAATTAGTGTTACGAAACCAAATTTGTTAATAACCTAGTTTTACTTTATTTCACATATAATACTTTTCCTCTGTTTGTTTGTTTGTACACTTGTACCTTGAGACTGCATACATATAAATTTCACATAATTATTTCACTAAACACTAACAATAATTTCATTATAACAAAATTTCGAAACAATGGCCACTTTAACTATTTTTTTCTTAACAAAATATAACATAACGTATTATCTTGTGCTCAAGAACAAGCGTTTTCACTGCTATCAATTTCTCATTATATCTCCTCTGTGCAGACAATTTACCAGGAATGATAAAAGATCAGGCGCAGGACCGAAAGCTGAATGTGTTTTTTGGGGCTCCGTCGAGTCCCAACTCTGGGCTATTACTGGGAATGTCCTGTTTGAAAAATCTAATAACTACACAAGACTCGATTTGTGTCTCTAGTTATAAGACATAAGGAGGAAAAATCTAGTAAAACACTAAGGAAAGACAAGTAAATACTTTAGAGGCATCAAATAAATTTATAGGCAACCTTGGCTTGAACGATTTGGCCTAAATGATCAGCATTTGATTTCTTGCTTCACTGAACTTATGCCTTTATTGGCAATCCTCGAGGTTCAAACATTTCAATGACACTAAAACTTCTTCAAATTGATAGTATTAGTCCCTACCCAATAAAGTATGAGAACAAAGGAATATTTTGATTTATATATTTACGTATGACCGCAGTGGCGCAATAGTTATATAGCCTGTCGGCTCTGCCATTTATTATATTGGCGATCATGTATATCTATCCAGAATATGAAAAAATGTTTGGTCACAAAAGTAAAAGAGATTTCGTTTAGATTGTTCTACAATAGCCCTGCTAAAACCAATCCACGTTTATAATTAAATATTTAAAATACGATTCTCTTACGCACCTTCTGCTTAGAAGGTATGTACGGCTATATCAGTCAGATAGACAGTAGTTTTAGGAAAACCACTTTCCTATTCTATAACTTAGTAATTTAAAGCACCTCAATTATTGTGCAAAGTGATTTCAGTAGGAATGATATCAAAATCGTCTAATTAAACATGCAAGTGAGGACGGTCGAACAATAGATAGATAACGCTAAAAATAATTTTATCTAAACTAGCCAGTTACCCTCGCTTCGCTCAGGTGCGTCCCAGAGTTTGTTTATAAATGCATATACAACAAACGTCTAAGAAAAAAATACACCAGGAATCTTAGTAGCCATATTATTGAAATAATATTTTAAATTCCTTTTCTTTTAGTATCGTACCAGCGGGCTCGCGTTTTCTCTTAAAGGCAGGTCTAGCCAAGAAACTTGTTGACTTAATACGTCTTAAAAACTAGTTCATTTCACTTAGATATGCAAGTTCTCTCCCGATGTTTTCCTTCACTAATACTAGTGGTAAATTTGATGTAGGTTCAAAATGATTGGTGCATGAAAGTATATTTGACAGTATGAGTAAAATTATTGATTTTGCTTAATTTAATTAATCTACTCTTTGTTGTGCTCATTTTTGTAACAGTCATTCCGATTAGTATAATAATTAGTAATAAAATATAATAAATATATCGGCTATTTTATGATTGCAATTTAAAGGTACTATAATCATTCAAAATACTACAAACTAATTTACTTTTCTATAAAAAGTGTCATATATTAGAAGATAACTTATCTGCAAAAACTTCTTTCGCACACAGGAAAGTTAAATATACTTATACATAAACTGAGAGTAACATATATAATTGGCTATTGTGTATAATATTTATATATTAATGATAGTTATGTTTGATTTAGATAGTAATTACATCACAGAGTTATTTTGTTCGCCAAAGATTAAGGGAAACTTAGAAGTGCCATTTAAAGCTGTAATTAGAATTGCTTACGGGCATATTATATCTTTCTTAATAAGTATTTGTTTAATTCAGTATTTTGATTTGTATTGCATGAAAGTGATGGTATAGAATTTATTAAATTATACAAATTATTATTTGTATAATTTAGGCAAAGAAGTTTTCAGTCGCATCTGTATGAACACTTTCTTTCTATGGTTTTCATACTTCCTTCGCTATGCAAATAAATTTGTAGATATTTTTAGATTATACATACACAACATAACAACTTTATTAATCACATGTGCCACTTCTGTGTCTTTTGCCTTGACAAATACATATAAGGTAAAAATATGAACATTACTTTTTAATAAAATATGATAAATTAGCGCCATCAGCGAGTATGTGGTGACGTCTTCCGTATCATCCAGAAATTAAAAAAAACTACTAATATGGCAGAAAGCGAGTACAAAAAAGTTCCAATCGTAGAAAATGGACAAGATCAGGGTAAGTTGTGATCAAAAGTAATGCATCAAAATTTTTGTTTAACAAAATATAGCGTCTTATCGTTGCTTCGGTAGGTACATCCCTAGATGCCTAACAAAGCATTTGTGATACTCCAAATTTTAGTCTACCTAGGTACTAAATTTCATATAAATCGGTACAGCCGTTGGAGCGGAAAGTTTTCCTGATTATTTATATCTGGCTTATTTTTCGAAGTAGAAGTATTTAATATACTTTTAGATATAAACTTGTTATCTGATAGCATTTTTTTCTAAAATTGCGACTAATTTTTTAATACATTCAAGGTGGTTTTAGTGTAGTTAGTTACTGGAGTTTTCGTTTGAATGTATATTCCAATTATCTTTAATGAAAAAAATACTACTCTCGATTGTTGATATAAGTTAATCTGCATTTGCTTTCCGTGTCATATTATTTATTGTTACTAATTACAAATATGTTTAAGATTGATGGAGATAAGTATTTGTTTTAAAAGACAAAGAGAGTTTTCCAGCAGTTTGGTCCAAATTCAATTTATTATACTATATCCTTATAAATTTTATATTAAATAATACCTACAAGTTACTAAGAATGTAAACATTGATCAGATTATTATAACGAACAAAACTAAGGTGTGTTGATTGTAATAACAGCGAACTTACTAATAATGGAGTAATCTACTGAATTTATGCGCAAAAGGACTAAATTGAAACTCGGGGGAAAATGCAGTCGGTAAACGGTTTTACATAGTAAAATGTCTTCGATAATTTTGTGTGCAGTAATCAAACCCATTGGAGAGAACTAAGTTTCTTAATCCTATAATATTTTTCCGTATATTTATTTATTTAAACATACAAGTAAAATTGAAGTGTCTGTTTGTAATTTCAAATTAACAGCTTTACACTAAATGCATATGAAAGTATATACGATACTAACAACAAAAAACCAGTTTTAAAATTTTTTGTATGTCTGTCTGTCTGTCTGTCTATTTGTTCCGGGTAATCTCTGAAACAGCTGGACTGGACGATTGTGACGGGACTTTCACTGGTAGATAGCTAATGTTGTAAGAAGTAACGTAGGCTACTTTTTAACCGAATTCAAAGAGGAGGAGGTTATATTTTAGAAATTGTATTTATTTTACCTAGCGGAACCCGTGGCTTCGCTGACTTTAAGCCTAGGGACGAACCCGAGCAAAGTGAGGGTGAGTCGCTAGTAGCATAATATTTACTACAAAGATGATCTTAACAAGGAATGTAGGAAGTCTTTAACACAGCAGAAGTAGTAATTTGACACACACTAGTTGATGAAATTCGTAACACCTAATAGAAAATAATTATGTTTTACAGATGCAGACGAAGAACCCAGCTCATATGGTTTTGGTGTGCGTCACGTGCAGGCCATTCTGGTCTTTCTTTGCCTCACCTTGGGTTACGCCACTCGAGCTCATTTAGGAGTTACCATCGTTGCTATGACAAAAGTTAACAGGAATATAAGTCAGCAGATCACCATAGAACTGCCTGTATTGTATGAAAATACTACGTCAAGAAACTTGTTTAACTCTCAAAATTTTACTTTAAGTGATGATGAAAATTCTACAATAAATAATGAAACAGTTACTAGCGGCGTTCATACTGTAAGTTGAAAATATTTTTTTAAGTATATTAAGATATTCATAAGATACTCAATTGAATATTTATTGTATATATAAATTCTAAAACATAGATATTATATATATTTAAATTACATTAATAATTGTTTCTTTTATTTGTTACAGACTTTTGATTGGTCTAAATCTGTTCAAGAAATGGTTCTTGGGGGCTTTTTTTTGGGGTATAGTGTCATGATGTTCCCTATGGGTATCGTAAGTCAACGATGGGGAGGAAAAATACCCCTACAAATAGCTATGGCTTCAAATGCTTTACTATCTTTTTTCTCTCCATGGTTGATTTCTTGGGTAATTATCACTTCTGTATACATTTAAATAGTATTATTTGTTGGTATATAATATGTAAAAAACATAATCCATTTTGTTCATCATAATATTCTGTAAGTTTATTCTCATTTTTTATTTGTTTTTCAGGGTGATTGGAAAGTGCTATGTGCTATACGAGTGGTGCAAGGATTTTCCCAAGCTGGTTTATATCCAGGTATTATGAGATTTGTAGCTAATTGGGTTCCAATCAGTGAACGCGCCAGCCTGTCAAGCTATGTATACACAGGTAAGTTAACGCTTTTTTATAACATGTTCTAAACACTTAGGTTATTGGGGAATTTAAAATAGCTGATCCATATATTATATTGGAGCTTTTTTTCCGTATAAAACGAGAATTAGAAAAAGCGAACAAGTAAAATGTAATGTAATTAGCTCTCTTTAACATCCCACTGTACGAGGGGGATCAGGCCATAGTCCACTGCGCTGTCCTAGTGCGTGTTGGCGGACTTCACATGTCTTTCGAAAACTTGCAAAGTTCTCTCAGACATGCAGGTTTCCTCACGATGTTTTCCTTCAGGGTAACAAGTGGCGATCATGTTAGAAAATGATTCGCACATGAAAATATCATCAAGTTAAATATTCAACATTATTAAAAAATATATAAAATTCTCGTTCTGTTTTCTTCTCAGGATCAGGAGTAGGCACAGTAGTAGCATTTCAGTTAGCAGGTATTCTTGCTTACAGTCAATTTGGATGGCCTTCAACATTCTGGGTGCTGGGTGTTGGGTGCTTCATCGTATTCCTTTTGATCACCTTCTTTGGAGCTACCACGCCTCTAGAGCATAAATTTATTTCTGAAGCAGAAAGGAAGTTTATTATGGGAAAACTTAAAAATAACTGTGATAATGTTAGTATTTCTTAATTAAGATTTTTATTATGGAAAGCATAAATTAAAGTTACGTCTGAATGATATTAATAACGGGAATTTTATTCCCTTATTCATTATTTTATTATAACAAAACGTTAAGCCACACGGATTTTGAACGCGTTTTCGACGCGGGTTGCGTTTTGCTTTACAAGCGTATAATGCGCTTAGATGTATATATCCGTGATAGGCGTTGCGCGTATCATGAATATTGTTTTAGGGATAGTGAATACTCTAAGAGTAGCTTGAAAAAAATCAACTTATTTGTTTATTACAGAAAAGCAAAATACCATGGAAGTCAATATTTACGTCAGTACCAGTTTGGGCGACTTTTAGTACTCATATAGGTAACGCAACGTGCTTCATTTTCATGTTTGTACAAGTGCCTACGTATATGAGTGCTATATTAAAACTCAATATAAGAAACGTAAGTAAACATTTGTTGTTTTTTAAATAACTTATATTATACTGTACACTAAAAGGCTCTTTTTCATTAGATTCCTATGAATATTTTAATTTAATAGCATAGGTATTTATTATTACCTTCTGATTTTTCTGACTTTAAGCCATGAAAATACTTCAAGAAAGTTTTAGAAATACTTAAAAGTAACTACCTGTTGGCAACATTGTCAACTCGGAAGCTGGACAATGGACAGTGTCATGACAACATAGCTGTCATCTCCCACTTTGATTACTGTCCATAAATACGAAGTTTATCGTTAAAAACGGGCATTTCTGTGCATGTTACGTTGTGGTGCATAAACTAAGTGACAGTGTGTGATATATTAAAGTGAAGTGAATCAGTGAACTGTAAGATAATTAATTAATGTAATTAATGTAATAAAGTGATTATATATGTGGCGTAACTACATAAGAAAAGTGAAATAAATAAGTGTGTAACAGTTTGAGTGTTTATATATTATATTTACACGTCGTTTATATACTGACTGATATAATAATTATGTATTTCATTACAGACGATTATTTTCGGATATACTCGTACATGCTCGTATATACATAGATTTTTTGAATAATTTAAAATTTTTATACTTAAGTGATAGGAAAATTATTATCAAAATATTACTAACAATCTACAATCTATATTTTTTACAGAGCGGCTTATTATCGTCCCTACCATACGTAGCAGCATTCTTCTCAGCAATAGCTTTCGGCTTTTTCTCAGACTTCTTCACTAACAGAAAAATAATTAGTTTGAAAAATGCCAGAAGAATATCAAATTCAATTTGTAAGTATCCAATTATAATAAATTTACATTAATTTAAGTGATTGAAGTATATCTCGTTTTAACAAAACCAAGTGCAATATCTCTCGGTATTAAAAGGCAAGAAGAAAGAGGATAATACAAAATATTAAGGCGAATGAAATAACTGTAGGGTTAAATATTTCCCGTGAACAGTAATCGAATTTGCAATATCGGACGGAGAATTAATCTTTCTTCTTAAAATCTCCAATAATTGCTTTGTTATTTCCGTTGTTTTCCGTTAACTGCCTCGTTGGTGTAATGGCTAGCATGTATGGTCGCACACCGTGAGGGTCTGGGTTCGAGTCCCGGGTTGGGCCAAGTTTAGTTATTGAGTCTTTCTGTTTCGTAAGCCTCAGTAACAGCCCGGAGTTGGGAAGTTGGCGGTGTTTCACCCCCGTGCCTCGGAGAGCACGTAAAGCCGTCGGTCCTGCGCCTTAACTCTCACTGGTCGTGTCGAGCAGTCGTCCCACTGGAATATGAGAGTGATAAGGAACAGAGAGTGCACTTGTGCCTGCGCATACACTCGTGCACTATAATATGTCCCGCGCCGTTGGCTAGTCTCAATGAGATTGGCCGCCGTGGCCGGTATCGGCCGGGAGGACATTATTATTATTACATTATGTTATTTCCAGCATGTTGTATCCCCGCTCTGTGTCTCGCATTGGTCTCCTACACCACTAACACGGCTCTGGCTGTAGTGTGTTTTATTGTGTCCATGTCTGCCAATGCTGCTTTACACACTGGCTGGATGGTGAGTAAAACTTGATATTTTGTAATTTTTTTGTTTGGTCATTCTAAATTAGTGTTTGACGTTCCACCTGATGGTAATGACAAGTCGCACTAATTCAGTAGCCACCTATTCACTCTTGCCTTGAGTCATAATGTTGGAAATGACATATAATAATAAGGCGAAAAAAAAAACCGAAATATATGAAAAGCTTTTATTGTGTTACTTCTATTGTATAGTATAAAGAATACAGTCTGCATAAAGCTATTTCACTGTATAGAAGTAACATATCTACGTATAAGCTTACTTACTTTTACATTTACAATTGTTTTAATGTCGGCCAACGGACGTGACAGCTAGCCCAAACTGTCATACACTCGCTTGGGCCATTTTTGTATAGCAGTTTGGGCTGTCACGTCCATTAGCCGACTATAGGCTTTGATAGTAGTATAGAAAACTATCTGAAATCAAAAGAATATTATCAAAATTGAATGTTTAGTTAAAAAATGTTACTAATTTCCAGGTGAACTATGTGGATCTGTCGCCTAATTACAGCGGAGCTTTAATGGCGATAGGTAACACCCTATCCGGCGTCTTTTTTGTATTATTACCCGTAGTGGTCTCTAACATAGTTACTGATGTGGTAAGTTATTTATTATACCTTTATTCTAATAATTCTTATAGGTTGTTGATAAACGAAGCGAAGAAGATATTTCAAATTCTTCTCCATTCACATAAATCATTAGCTTTAATATTTTCATAATAAGCAATAAAAAAAATTTCGCTACAGATTATTCATAACTTTTCATTTTATATGTGTACCGATAACGGTTTCCTTATTATTTATTGAAAAACATTTAAATCTCTATCAATATATTATCATAATATTCAGCTCAGCTCTTTTCTCAGGCATATTTTATGTTTCCTCACGAAATTATAATTCGCTATATAACAAGAAAATAATTATCAGGTGTATAGCGAGGGCCAGATTCAAACCCGCTTCAATCGTTTTTCAAACGAGCACGCTACCACTGGGCTACTACTCCCTACCTCTGATTATAAAATATAATAATAGCTTACACCTGCCTCATATCTTACGTGTTATGTCATCTTTATAGCCTATAGGTTTTAGAAATTAGCATGCTCAAACAGAAAGACAGTAAACACAACCGATAACCACCGTACGAATAAATGTGTATCAAATAAGCGTAATTTTTAAATCACATTTCTAAGTTCAGCTTACATTTTCTAAGCAAAATCAAGAGATAGAGACTTTTTACCTGCAGATACCACGTGTAATGAAAATTTATAGCCGCGCCGGGACACAATTTCAAGTTACTGTCGCAGTGAGAAATATCTTACGTTTGTTCATTGTATTTTTAAATCAATTTTATGATACAATAGAAATAATGCAGTTACTGTATACACTCTAGAATTATGAAATTCCAGTTTTTCTATTACAAAACAAAAGTTATTAGTAAAATTTCAATGTTATACCAGCGGAACTTGCGGCTGCGCTTGCGCTAAAAGCAAAAAAAATATCTAAGGCTTTATGCTATTAATTACTATGTACTAACGTACATAATAATTAATAGCATAAACCCTTCATCAATCGTTGGATTGAATTCGCATTTAAAGTTCCCTCGTCTTCTATGAGGACTACTCTAGAGACTTCCAGTCCAGTTATTGTATTTTCTTACTTACTATTTATATATCGAACACTTTTTACACTAGCCTTTCCATCGGCTGCGCCCGCGTTATACACATCTTAAACGCGGTGATCATTATTTTGTTGCGGAGTTATGTTAAAACTCTCAAAAGAAATTTTTTTCTCCCGTTTTTGCAACATTTTTCATAATTGCTCCGCTTCTAATGGTCGTAGCGTGCTATAATATAGTCTTTAGCCTTCCTCGATAAACGAACTATACAACAAAAAATAAATTTTTCAATTCGGACCAGTAGTTCCTGAGATTAGCGCGTTCAAACAAACAAACAAACTCTTAAGCTTTATAAATAGTATAGATAGATGCCTTCGTTTTGATACCTTGGGTTACGACGTTCCATTTTCGGTAGGAATCTGAAATATTTTTTAAAAATATAATATAGTCTTTGTTAATAGGAAAAGATGAATCTTTCTTATGGTGAAAGGATTTTTAAAATCGGTCTAGTAGTTTTTGAGTTAAATCGTAACAAAGAAAGAAACAGAAATTCTTATAACCAGTCAAAATCGGTCCAGCCGTTACGGAAATTAGCCAAAACAGCTAGGCAACGCATAGAAAGACAGACAAAAAATTGAATGAATGTGTCTTTCTTATTAATACCATATTGTCATCAGCCCTTTTTAACGTCCCACTGCTGGGCACGGACCTCCCTCAGTATGAGGGGGATTCGGCCATAGTCCACCGCGCTGGCCTAGTGCATGTTGGCGGACTTTACATGTCTTTCGAAAACTTGCTAGGCTTTCTCAGACATCCAGGTTTCCTCACGATGTTTTCCTTCACCGTCAGCCAAGTGGTAATCATGATAGAAATGATTCGCACATGAAAATATCAAAGGTGCGAGACCCGGATTTGAACCCGCATCACTCGGTTATACACCGCCGCTGGGCTACCACTGCCCATCAATATTATATTACTCCATACGTATTTAGTAAAAATTTTCTATTAATTTGACAGACACTTTTACATAATATTATGTATTTGTATAGATTTTTGTTACGGACGTTTGAAATACTCTACAGCGAACATGATCACAGACGAAACTTTACCTCCAATTAAAAAAAAATATCAAATATTTGCATAAATCTAAGAATTAGTAAATAATATCTAATTATTATTTTTTTCGCAGACGAATGTCTTCCAATGGAGGATCATAATGTTCTGCATGGCCGGTATGACAACTATAAGTAATATCATCTTCGTGATTTTCATGTCTGCTGATGTTCAGCCCTGGAACGATTCAGAATATACAGAAGCAGGTGACACTTTAACTTTTCACTTATCATATTTTTATGTATTAGACGAAAATAAATATGTATTATGTTAATGATTTCTGGTACTGTCTGGGACTAACTGGTCTATTGTAAGGGACACAATTGCATTTTTGGCTTTTTTATCATTCAGAGTGCCAAATACGGGTTAATTATTATGAAAATAATTTGTACCCTACGTTCTTTTGTAATGCTGAAAGCATTAAATCTGAGAATTACTTTTGTAATATTAGAAGTGCATAGAATCTAAAAGGTTTAAAAGTGAGGAAGGAAGCAGTATGAAAAGACTGATTGTATGCATTTATTCAACTGATAAGCCCATTTATTTATAAGCTCAATATAAATTATTCTATAGTTCCCTTGAAGTTTAATACCATTAATTTAGACTTTTTATGAATCACTAGCAATTCCCGCGGCTTCACCCGCGTTTTAATCACAATTAAAAAATAGGAGTTGGTGGTAGAACCTTGAAAATTCTTCAGAATTTTCGAAAAATTCTTCGCTTCTTGTAAGAGCTATTAGCTAAACAGTAGGCAAGACGGTGAGGGTCGGCGATTGCAACAAGCGAAGCGGCGCTTGCATTTTATTCTCGTGTCCGTAATTTTTTTTGCGACATTTTAACCAATATATACGAATTAAATTAAAATACCTAATAAATTATAAACTAAAACCTTCCTCGAGAACCACTCTTTCCTCTGGTGAAAACAGCATGAAAATCGGTGCAGTAGTTTTTGAGTTTTGCGCGAACTGACAGACAGATGCGGCGGAGCACTTTGTTTTATAATATGTATAGATTGAAAAGCTGCTAGATTTTATTATACATAACAAATTGTTTTAATAATGTTAAGAAGCATCTTTAATGTCATTACAAAATATGTAACATTAGTTAAAAGTCACATGATCATACTTTTGAAGTGACTAACCTGTTATCAATAAAATTTAATCGTAGTTAAATATTGTATTGCATGGAATTATAACTGTCGCAGTTGCTGTTATCTTCGCGTTCAAAATATTAATATTTAGTTCATTAAAGGAGTGCCGTCACAAACAATTACTAGATTAAGAAAATGCTAATGTATTTAGTACGTCTCAGCTACTTTTTCCCTTGACAACTCGGTTAGCTAAGTAGCGTCCTGCAAATGGCCGGGCGCGAAGCTAGCAAAAGCAGGAGGGGCCCACTTCGATGGGCAGCGTGTCATGCGGGTTGCTCCTGGTACCTACTTCTCTGAAATCAGAGTGGACTGTGGAGCATCCCTATTGACTGTGTGGTCTGCTTCGGCACAGCTGCCAGGCCGTTGGAGCGTTGAAGTGGAATGCGCAAGTGATACTGCGACGCCCATTAAGACGGGTGAGGTCAGTTGGGTACTGGCTTTAGGCCAGTGTGTCCCACATTATCACCTGTTTTCTACAGGTGGTATGCGTTAATGCATTTCCTAACTATATAAAAAAAAGATTTTAGAAAAAATTGTTACATGCGTGCATACATATGTATATAATATATTAAATAAGAATATATTATCCAGAAACTAAATCTACATTAAAAACTATAATTGTATCTTTTTTCAGAACCGGAAGATTTGACGTTAAAGGCTGAAGAAAAAAGTGACATTACGAAAGAACAGCTTTGTAATAATTAATTATAGTAATAAATTTCGTTTAGTTTCTACATAGTTTTGTTTTATTATATTAATTAAGATTTAGAACTAAGTTTTTTTGTTATATTATGTTTTAATGGTATAGCTAAATTTAATAAATCATGATTGGATGATTTAATAATATTTTATACAGACCTTTATTTAGCGTCCCTCTGTTGGGCACAAGCCTTCCTTCAATACAAGGGTCATCAGACCATAGTCCATCATATGTCTAGGCAAGCGTAGATGAAGGTTGAACGTCTCAAGATACGTAAATATGCCTCCCTTATTCAAAATTATATTTTTTTACCATTTGCTGTGGACTGATTTATTTACTTATATTAATAAAATACTTTTATTAATAAAATACTGTCAGAAAAATAAATACATAGCACGGCGAGTGATCGTGTTTTGCAGCGATTATAAATATGAACGCGGGCGAAGCCGCGGCTACTGCTATGCTCTGCATTGCAATTCAGTATTAGTCTAGTGGTAATTAGGTTTTGCATCTCTGTCATTCTCAAGTGTAGTTTAGTAGTTTTAATAGTTTCTCGTATGATTGCCTTATAGTGAAAAAAAATCTAGCAAGATTTCTAATTAAATGTGAATCTTTGCCAATCTACGCTATATTTTATTGTAACCATTTTACAAGTATAATTAACAATAAATACAAAGCAAATGTACACTTAATTATTACTGTACAAGTCGTGTCCGCGTGGAATAGTGGAAAGAATGCTAGCTGTTCTCCCCCGTTGAATGGCAATGCCGATTCTTTGGGCGAAAAATGAGCCAGCTCTCCTGTCACCAGTGGAGGCGATAAGACGAGATGGTGACGGGCGGGATGGTGTTATGTCTTTTAAAAAGTGCTTAGCACTTTGACTCCATCCATTCCAGTCCACAGCAAAGGGTAAAAAAATATAATTTTGAATAAGGGAGGCATATTTACGTATCTTGAGACGTTCAACCTTCATCTACGCTTGCCTAGACATATGATGGACTATGGTCTGATGACCCTTGTATTGAAGGAAGGCTTGTGCCCAACAGAGGGACGCTAAATTAAGGTCTGTATATAATATTATTAAATCATCCAATCATGATTTATTAAAGTTGATATTTGTAAATTCGTAATAACTTTTGATTGGGGTGTTAAATAATTCAAAAGTAATCTAGTACTAAATTAAGTTGAACGAAAACTCATTATAACTCATCAGTAAATGTTTGTTGAACACATTGGGTTGCGAATGCGATTGTACTTATTTAAAGCTGCCCTGTCCCAAAAGCCGATTTTAGCGGACGTCTATTGACTATTAATAAATGGAGAATTTTCATACAAACTTGCGACAACCTATTAGACCTTCATAATCCGGCCCTGTCGGAAGTTCATTCTTAACGGACATCTACTAACTACAAATAATAATATAAATAATGCATTCGTTAAATACGATGAAAGAGTTGTACAACTTTTAAAATTAAGAGTAATTTTTAAAACCTGGTACTGTCAGTAATCAAATAACTTTTTTGAATGAATAATGTAAACAAAGTCACTTCCTAATAAAGATTCCACAGTAAAGATAGAGACACCGGAAACCTAGTGGTATCTCTTGGATAACCGAGTGATGCGGGTTCATATCCAGTCCAATCATTTCTATCATGATTACCACTTACCTTACGGTGAAGGAAAACATCGTAAGGAGGTTCTCTCTGACATGCAACCTGTATGCATAGAACCTAGCAAGTTATCGAAAGACAAGTGAAGTCCGCCAATCCGCACTTGGCCAGCGTAGTGTGAAATAGCCTGATCGACCTCATATTGAAGAGAGGCCAGTAGAGAGGCCGTACCCAGCAGTGGGACGATAGAAAGGGCTAAATACATATAAAGGTAACTTATAGTTTCTTACTAAGTTTTTTCAGTTTAACTTGTGTTTGCTTAATCTTGAAATATACGAAGTACTCGTAAAATATGAGAGATGTAGAGCGCTGGCTTAGAGCTTTTGCCAAAGAACGTTTTGAATATAATTTGATTGTTAATTATAATAATGTTATTATATAATAATTTATACGACCTTCAATAAAAAATCCTATTTTTGGGATGATATATTTACATTTCCTCAGTTCGTCAGTCAACAAAAAATATGATAGTAATTATTTGCATGCGATAACGGTATTAAATCTAAAACAGTTACGCAGTAATTTCACTACGATAACTTATTTGTTCGAGATAGTAGAGACAATTCAGTCAAAATTGTCTTCGTTGCGTCATTTGATAAATATCTCATAATGAAAGCTGACGAAAGACATTACGATGGAACGAGCTTGCAGATTAAAGTTTCGGATACCAAAAGTGACTTTAAAGGTAAGTAACTTAGTTGTGACTTGGTCGGAGTCAGTGATTTTTCTATTATAATATATCTATCATTTTCTGTATTAATTAATATTATTAATAACTAAGCAAATATCAGTTTGTTACGTGTATAATATCTAAAAATTCTTTTTATCATTTTAAGGTTCCTAAAGGCACAATTTTGGATAGAGCAAACAGCTTATGTAATTTTTGGATTTTTCAATCTTAACTTAATATAAAAATATATTTGGCTTTTACAATCTAAATCTAAATGCAACTTTTTTATAACATAGTTTCAGGTTGGGGTTACAGACATCAACAATGCCTTATCCTATTCTTATGTCTAACAACAGCTTACACTATGAGATCCTGCATGGGGGTAGCCTTAGTTGCTATGGTGGATAGTGAATCTGAACACTCTGTGTCACATAGTGCAATTCCTAGTTTCAATAGTTCAAATGTTTCAACTACAACGAATATAACGATTACTGAAAATAAAGGATTTCTTCATTCCTTACTATTTATACCACCTGTAAGTATTTTTTAGATTGGTATCGTACTATTAAATGACATTTACGAAATTTAATGATATTTTAACTTTAAATGTTGATTTAAAAATATTACACTTTGCAGTATAATCCTTACTAATATTAAATGCGAAAGTAACTCTGTCTGTTTGTCGCGCTTTCATGCCAAAACTACTAAACCGATTTAAATGAAATGCCTGTGAAAGGACATAGGCTACTTTTTAAGGCGAAAAAAAGGGCTGTAAAGGGTTGAAATAAGGAATGAAAGAATCCCCTCAAACGTGCGTTCACCTTGTCGTGGTGGGGGGCTCAGTAGCGTCCGGCTATCCGGCCGGGCGTGAAGCCAAGAACACGCAGGGAGGGCCCACTTCGGTAGGCGATGTGTCTTGGGGGTTGCTCCTGGTACTTTTCTGAATAGCAGAGTGGACTGTTGAGCAACCCCTGTGGCTGTGTGGTCTGCTTCGACAGACCTGCTGGGTCGTTGGAGCGTCGTGGTTGAATGCGCAAGCGATCCTGCGGCGCCCCATAAATATGGGTAAGGTAAGTTGGGTTTTAGTGGGTAGTACTGGCTTTAGGCCAGTGAGTCCCACATACCACCTATAGAAAACAGCATCAATTGTATATAAATATTTACATATCATAAAAAATGGCATGAAAGTATGTATGGAAATTACGTCATTTTTAAAGCTAGGAGCTTGAAACTGTTTTTTAGGCTTTTGATGAGATATAAATAAAAAAGACATTCAAAGTTTGCAAAAATAACAAAAAATATATCCTAAAGGGTGAATCGCTAGATTTATATAAGGTTTTACTAACAATTATTTTAAATTAAAAATGAAAATTTCCCCCTCAAGATCTTCGGTTACAGACGACAGAGATCCATATACAAAAAATAAAATTAAATTATAACTATTATTTAAGATTTCTAAGCTATACGAAGAACTAGAGACATACAAAAATAAGTACATCATTCTTAGCGAAGTTATATAATTCTGTATCTAAATAATTAAAAAAAAAATCGTTTCTTCCAACATATTTCCACACTCAGCTTAGCGATTCACCTCGCTTTTCGTTTTTGCGGTTAATATGGTAATTAACCGTTTAAACGGTAAATATGGTATGATGAGTAAAAATTCATCAATAAATTATTATCAAGTAAATATCTCTTACTTGAAAATTTTTGATTCCCAAATCTATTCTTATTATATTTTCATACTAAATTTTGTCTCGGTTCAGCGTATTTAAGTCAAAATTAGAATATTTTGCTTTTCATAATATTAATTCCATAAAGAAAACTGTAATTTGCATCAACAAAATATTTAAAATATTATATATTTAACATTTACTAATGTTTCCAGTATCCAACATTCAAATGGAGCAAAACAGTCCAAGATTCAATACTGTCGTCGTTCTTCCTCGGTTACATGCTCCTACAAATTCCTGCCGGCCAGTTGGCGCATTTCTTCGGAGCGCGCTATTTACTGACTGCAGCTCTTTTAATTAACTGTGTGGTATCGTTCTGTTTACCGTGGGCAGCTTTGTACGTAAGTAAAGTGGAAATTAGCTACTTAGAAACTTAGGTTTAAATTCTAACAGTACTAGTTCATTAGTAATGCTTCATTTTAAGTATTTTTTATTCATTTTCGACTTAACTTCCTACTTAAATTAAGAACCAACTAGCTTTTGCCCACTTTTAGGGAGGATGGATAGTGACATCAATTTGCAGAATAATACAAGGTTTAAGTCAAGCGTGCATAGTGCCGGGTATGCACACCATGTTCGGCAAATGGACCACTTTAGAAGAAAGAGGCAGATTAGCCGGTTTGGCGTATGGTGGTTTGTATACACACTTTTTATAAACTATTTAGTTTGTTTTATTTTTTTAAAGAAGAGAGAACCAACCTACCAAGCAACCTATTAAAAAGATTGCCGGGATTGAGTACTGCAATACTCAGTCCACCCTCCACAAACCGATAGTAAATACAAAAGAAATGACGGACCTTGTACTTTAAACAAATTTGTATTTTGTATAAGCGAAAATTATTATTTTGGTACCTATAAAATGCTGAGGTAATGAGCTAAAACAATACGGAAGTCAGATGAACAAAAATTTAAGTTGTGTTATTCTTGTACAAGTACCGTAATCTAATTTCAATACATTTAATAAAAAGTTTTTTTAGAGCTTACAAAGAGACACTTCAATTTCCTTTATTTGTATTTATGGTAGTTCTTTACCTATTCTAGGTCAAGCTCTTGGGACAGTATTAGGCTTACCTATAACTGGTTTCATAGCATCATCGCCACTGGGTTGGCCTGGAATCTTTCGTTTCTTCGGTATTTTGTCTGGTATATTTGCTGCTGTGATGTGGATACTTGGCGCTGATAGTCCGGCACAGCATCCCAAGATATCTGCCGCTGAAAGATTTTATATTGAAGACAGCATAGGCCAAGTTGGACACCATGAGAAGGTTACTGTCATAACATTTCAAAAAATTTAGTACTTAAGTTTCCTCTATTATACACAGTACGTCCCTCTTAATTATATTGTTATTATTATATATCTTAACTATCCATAATTCATAAAACAAATTAATTTGAAACAATGAAACTCGACTTTCCTATTTCAGAAGAAACTTAAAGTCCCTTGGGGAGCTATTTTACGAAGTCGTGGAATGTATGCAATTATTTTTGCCCACATTGGTAATGCATGGGGTCAGTTGACCTTATATTCTGAAGTACCAGCGTTTATGGATAAAGTGATGGGAGTTAATATAAAGGCGGTAAGAAATGTCAACTGACTAATCTAAACTTAAACTTGGCGATTATTATAAATTCATCGTTATGTTTATTCCTGCAGAATGGACTTTTAACTGCGCTACCTTTTTTCATCATGTGGCTAACAAACTTCTTCTTCAGTTGGTTCAGTGATATGCTGATAGTAAAAAAGTATCTAACTGTACGGCAAACGAGGAAACTAGCAAATTCTATAGGTATGTATAATTGAATGCTGTATTTAATTTCAAGTCGATCAAAATGTCTTCAAAATTTTAACTCAAACCCCTTAGAGAAAGTTTGGGGGTCACATTGACGTAATTGGCTATTTGAAGTTTTGGAATATTATAGAAGGATAAAAATAAATAAATAACATGGGTTAAAATATAGTAAATGAGTGTGCAAATATTTATAATCTAATACATGCCCCTTATATTTTTTATTTTAAGAACTAACAAATATTTAATCAAAATATTATATTGTATCATAATAATATTCAGACTTTACATGTCTTTTGAAAACTCACGTACTGTGTTCTCTCAGGATGTAAACTTTCTTCACTTGATTTTCCAAGCTACGGTATTACCATAGGGAAACAACTACTCACGATTTCATACATTCATATACTATGCTATAATTAAGGTACTCAGACCGTTAGAAATACTTTTCATAAATAATCCTTATAATATGTATTTTCAGGTTCAGTTTCAGCCGCTGCGGGTCTGATCGCATTAGCGTATGTGCCTAAGAATATTTACGTTGTTGAAACCATACTTATAATTATTTGCGCTATGAAAGTTTCCTCGCATGTCGGATTTCAAGTAAGTGAGAATAAATAAAGGAAATCTTAAAACCAAAAACGTACTTAGATTTGGTCCATGTTTTGTGTACTCTATTCATCGTTATTTATATTTCAGATATAATGTTATCTTTGAGAACATAATACTCGACGACTCGTTTGGCCCAGTTGGTAGTGACCCTACTTTCTGCGCCAGCGGTCGCGGGTTCGAGTCCCGCTGGGGGCATTCATTTGCTAATCATGAATGTGTGTACTCCAGTCATGGGTGTTTATATTTATAATATGTATGTATTTAAAATTTATATGTGTAGTATTTCAACTATCTGGTATCCGCAACACAAGCACGTTACGTAGCTTACTGCGGAACTAGATGGCGCTGTTGTAAAAATGTCCTAACATATTTACTATTATTATTATTAATAAATCTGGATGTACATACTCAATTTCTGTCTATGTTTAAGGTAAATCACATCGACATCTCCAGTAACTTCTCCGGCACTATGATGAGTATCAGCAACTTTGCATCAAACTTATTTGGTACTCTAGCTCCATTAGTGGCTGGTATGATATTAACCGATGTGGTAAGTTACCTTTAATATCTTTTTTATATTTAGTGAGCTAAATATAATGTTATATACATGTATGTACTCGTATTAGGTAATGTAGACACTTCAATCTAATTAATTTAATAACTGACTAAAAAGTGGAGTTTAAAGGATGAGATTAAGAATTTCTTCTTCAAAACTAAAAGTGTACGAAAAAAAGAATAAGAATATTTTTTTAAATCTACACCACCAGGAAGTAAAAGGGATAATTTAAAGGAAATCCTATAGGACTCCCTGCTTTTAAGCAAAAGTTTAAATCACAAATGCCTAAATAAAGGCTATCATGATTTTGTACAACACCATTCACTTACAAAGAGTTTCACTATATTTATACGTAAGAGAAACATTTCGATAAGGAATTCTGTTGTTTCAACATGCTATATTATTAATATTTTAAGTAACAATGAATTGTTTAACTTTCTAGCTTCTACTCCTACTAGAACTAATTATATATTTCAGACTGACGAATATTTATGGCGTAAAGTATTTTTCGTGTCGGCTGGACTGTATCTATTTACTAATACGGTTTACGTCGTATTCGGCACAGCGGAGAAAGCTGAGTGGGACAACCCGCCTGAAGACGAAACGGATAACCTTAAAGAAATGGAATCGATGCTTAAAGTTAAACACGATGTGAATAAGATTGATGTAGAGACAAAATAGATTTATGTTTAGAGTTTGAAGCACGTTAGGTGATATTTACTCATATATAATAATATGTAGTATAATTTTTACTTCGTAAGTGCTGTCATTTTTCACTAAGCATTTATTAATGGCTTAAAAATTTAGGTTAATTTGTATTTTTATGTTCTTTTCTATGTGAAATATTAAAATTTAACATTAACATAATTATGAAAAAGGAAATAGAAATAAATTTTAATTAGAGTTTAGGTGAAACCAAAGTTTTTTTGCTATAACAGTATTATTGTAGGTATACTGTATTGTCAATACTTATATTAAATTATAATAAATAAAATCTGTATTTCACTGCAACTTAAACTCTATTATAAATTGGAAAGATTTATCACGCCATAAATGCTGAACGCACCTGAATGAAGCACATAGGTTTTATCCCAAAATAATGTAACATTCCCGTAGGATATATTAGTTTTATTTTTTATTACCTTCTTGGTACTCAACATCCTCGCATAGCTGACTATCATTATACTAAAAAATTTCTATGATTTAAGAAAGAAAGGAATATGTACTCGTATATTAAGTTTTTGTGAATTAAATATTTGTTTGGAACCTATTAGAATTTTGTCTGTCTGTCACCGCATCACGGGAAAATCACTGGAGAGATTTTGATAAAATTCGGTTCAACGATAGCTGGTTATTTGGCCAACATTTATGGTACTTTTTACTGTGGGAAAATATTTAATTTCTGAGAAACATAGAATAACTATTGAAATATATTTAGTGATGAACCCGAGCGGAGTGAGGCTGAGTAGCTAGTTATATATTTAGATACATTTTGTTCTTGACATTTTGAATCATTGCTATTGTGAAACGGCATCTTGTGTAAACATTAAACTCTTAAGTACAACGCCTGAAATATATCACTTAGCAGAGAACTGCTCAGTTGTTTTGCTCATACATCACTGGCTAATGGAATTCAAGCGTCAGTAAACATTATTCGGAATACTAGATCAATATCTACATGATTGGATTTTAGGAACCTATTACATTCAAAATGTCCGCTTAAAATTAAACTGTTACGTTAAATTTATGTAGATTATATATTTATATAATATTATATAAAAATTGTAATTGAGCCGTTTGTACCCTGATTTTTAAAATAAATATCTTTTCTGAAGTAATCTTTATTGTAAAGAATGTAAATCATATTATCATAGCTCATAACTTTTGGCTGTCTGAGACAGCATAAACGCTGTTTTATGATGAAGTTTAGTACCGTGATGACTGAACGCGGGTGGAGTCGGAGTCAATACTAGTTTTGCTTACAATATTGTACCATTTATACACTATTGATGAATTATTAAAAAAAAAGATTTAACTAAATTAGTATATAGTTATAGCTACTACTATAAATAAATTATATTTTTAGATTTTTCGAAAGATTTATAGCAATTATGGAATTCAGCTCGAATGACGCGGGATGACATCAACTACATGTAAATCTGTAAGAAGTGTCACTATTATATCATATCTTGCGATATTGAGGCATCTTGGTGATAAAGAAAGTACTTTGTCAATAATTTTGCTGCTTCCAGAGCGTCGTTGATGCACGGCAGAGTTTCTACTAATTTTGGCAACTTAGAAAGCATTATTTATGGTTTAATTTTTGTCGTTATTGAGAGTGGGTGTAATGCTAAATAGAGTGTATCATTGTATGGAAAACAAGCGTAACCAACCAAAGCCGAGTGATTTTAACGTTTTAGGGAGTTTGTCGTTAAATCGAGTTACGTTACATGGAGTTTACATTGTATATAAAGAATATTTACTAAGGTCTAGTAAAATGTAAATACATGCATACCCGAATCCTAATAAAATAAATCCGTATTTAATTCAAAGCAAAACCCAAGCTAATTTCCCACAAAAGGTATATTAGCAGTAACCAATTAAAAAGTTCAAGGCCGAAACGATGTTCGTAATCAAAATTATCCCATTCTCTCGCAGAAAATTTTATTACAAAAAAACTTTGAAGACACTTAAAAAGTCGAATAAAAAACTTTTGGCATCAAAAATTACCTCAAGGATTCTATATCTTAAATTAACGATAAGGTAAAGTCAATAAATAAATAAAACATTATAAATGATACTACCTTTCCAGATTTTGTCGCGGATTTATTTTGATTTTTAGTACTAAAAAAAATAAATCCGCGACAAAATCCGAAAAAATTGTTTTATTTATGATGTCGAATATTCGCATAAATTTTTAAAACTTTAAAGGAAAAAAATACGGAGTTTTTTACTTTTACGTGGGCATTAACATCATTAACGGCTACGTAAAATATATTATGTACAATGTATTGTTTTCGACAGTGGAATTTCATTAAAGGGTTGAAAAATCTCGAAAATTTTAAAGCTTTTGGAACAAAGTTACCTTTTTAGAGCATGACAAGATGTAATTTGTCTGAAATTTGAAGTTTTTAGGGCAAATTATTATAATTAATGAATACCTACTCCTTTAATAATATCGAGCACGAGTATAAATTATCGATTCAATAGTTCCCAATAGATTATAGTATCTGTTAGTGGTATTTAGTACCATTGATCAAAGCACTTGTAGCAATGCCTAAATGTCAGGAACTCTCAAAAATACATCACATAACCAAATTGGTCCAGTGCTTCTCAAATGTATTGTATGAACGAATAAAATACCATTTTTATTGTTTAGTTAAATATCAATTTATTCTTTAATATCATAAATGCAAACTACATAATATTATTACTCCTATAGATAATTATAGCTATATACCTAATAAAGTAAATATAAATGAATCATCCCTTATTGACGTGACAACGTCTTAAATTAGGTTGCGGCTGGGAGTCACTTATGAAAAAGTGTAACGCTCGGTAACGTTACGATGAGTCACCGAACGAGAGAGAGGCCCGCCGAATGCCTTGCGTCTCTCTCCCACTCAACTATGATCGGTCTGCCGCGCGCGCAGCACTAGAGAATTATTATATAATTATATCCTATTGTGCAATTTAATTATATTCATATCAATAAATATTCTACCGAGAAAAAGACGTTGTCACGTAAAATCTTCGCCCGTAAAACCGACTTTACAGGCAACCATTTTTTTTTACGCCGTTTTCACATCACACTGCTCAATACTGACCTACACGAGGGGATCAGACCATATTCTAAGGATTGAAAAGTAGAGGAGAGCCAGGAACTAAATTATTTTGTCTTGGCATTTTTATATAATATATTGATAATTTTGTTTAGAATTATGAATATTATTTAAAAAAAGTTCAAGTTAAACTTAAATTAAAGTTTAGAGAAACTCTACACACAACTATTTTACGAGGATGGGGTAGATCTATATTTAATGACAGTCCTTTGAGCTTCCTGCCGCATCTGCGCCTATTCGGCTTAAAACTCTACCTCTAACCTCTAACGACAGTTTGAACTAGCTTTGATCTCAAAATTGAATAAATAAGATACATGATACTTTCTTAGATTTACGCGAATATTCGACATTATAAATGAAACTACCTTTTCGGATTTTGTCGCGGATTTATTTTGATTTTTAGTTCCCGACGTTTCGAATGCTTTACAGCAATCATGGTCACGGGAGAGACTAAAGTATTTGACGTCTCATAGGTTTATATTATACTTGTTACAGAGTTAGTCTAGAACTAAAAATCAAAATAAATCCGCGCCAAAATCCAAAAAGGTAGTTTCATTTATAAGATACATGATGGAAAATAGTTTCAAAATATTATAATACAATACTATATTATTATATATTTTTTTTCCATAAATTGTCATAATACGAAAAAAATACAAAAAATACACAATACCCAACTTTTTTTTCATCTGTTTGTATATAATGGATCTTTTGTTTCATATGATTTGTGTGCATTATTTTTTTGCGTGTAATATATTTAATTACTAGGTATTTCTACTTACTATTACCTATTAAAATTACTAGTATTTACTTACTTTTCATTCTAATCCGTTAATTTTCGCATTTTTCTTTACCTACTATAATGTTTGAAGAGTTTGTTAGTTTTAATGCGCTAATCTTAAGTACTACTGGTTCAAATTAAAAATTCTTTTAGTGTCGGATAGTCCGTTTATTAAAGAAAAGCTTTATAACGTAAGGTAAAAATCTTTGATTTGAAAAAAATTTGGTTTCCAGTCTACAGAATGCAGGCGGAGCCGCAGGAAATGCTAAGTAGTAATAAATATCTCATCTCTAAGAAATCTATGAATTAAGCAATGAAATATATGTAGAGTCGAAAACAAGCAGAGCGAGCGTGAATCGCTTGTATTATAATATACTACCGCAATATGTTATTTAAATCGTAATCTGTATCTTGGGAAACGAATATTAATCTTTAGATATATAAGGAAAACAACAGGTGATAAAAAAATTAATAGTTAAGTTAATGCATACATTATTCATAAGTAATGAGTACGCTAGGTTAGAACATAAATACCGTTTGATTTTTATACCATATTTGTTTTCTTATACTCGGAATTATAATTCGATTCCACATTTGACATTAGCTACTGTTATTTTGTAAAATAATGATACCACATATAATAGTGTAGTGATGAACACAAAAATCGATAAACAATCGCGATTTATGTTTATGTAATCATAATATTGATGTGCCAATTAAAGACTAAATTATTGATTTTTATTTAAATAAGTACATAATTATTCATTATAATTATTTATTAATTAGTAACCACTGCTTTATTTTATAAAAAGTTAATATTTTTGTTTTTTTTATATTAAAATCAATACTTATAATAAAAGAGCCTAGATAGCCTCGTGCATTATTTAGTTAGTTTTATTTCTCATGTTCCTTCATGATCACATTTTTTTATTTATTTCACACACAATTATTAAAGAAAACTCTCAGATCCTTAATGAAATTAATCGTCATAACTAAATTATCCGTTCAGAAATATTTAATTTCCTGATATACTTAGTTTCTATTAAAGTAGTAGTTGTTTAGATATACTACTATAAACGAGAGGAATCGATCCGGAAATATTCCATTTCCGTATCGAATAATTTCGCAACGTCACTATTTAGTACTTGTCATAACGTTGCAACACTGAAATTGTCAAATCTGGAATCGAATTAAAATTCCGAGTATAGATCCGATTGCTTATCTATTAAAATATCTGTCATATTTTTAATTAAACTGCTTTAGGTACATATTTTTTATGAAGCCTAGAAAATAAAAACCAAATTCAGGTAAAACCAATATCACATCGAATTGAATATACAAACAGTTATATCAATTACATCTATACATATATACATTTAATTAAAAGTACCTGGATGACCGAGCTTTGCTCGGTATTTTTAAGAAAAATGTTATTATTATTCGCCAATAGATTTCGGGAAGAGTCATATTTTTCTGTGGCAATATTGGGCTACCCAAACGCCACCTTTTTGTTATTTTCTTTCAATAAAAAAAATAAGTTTATGTTTAAGTTGATTATCGATAAAATTGATTATTGAAAACACGAATAAAACCACATTTTCTGAAAATGAATCCTAGCTAGATCGATTTATCGCCCCCGAAATCCTCTGTATACTAAATTTTATGAAAATCGTTGGAACCGTTTCCGAGATTCCGATTATATACATATTTATAAACAAGAATTGCTCGTTTAAAGATATAAGATTAAAGTGTCTGCTTTTATTTCAAATGAACAACTTTTCACCAAATTCATAATATGAAAGTATATAAGTAAAGGTACTAACATCAAAAAAACATTTTTTTTTAAATTCTGTCTGTCTGTTTGTTCCGACTAATCTCCGAAACGGCTGGATCGATTTTAACGGGACTTTCACTCGCAGATAGCTAATATTATAAGGAGTAACTTAGGTTACTTTTATTTAAAAAAAAATGTTTATTTTAACTAGTGAAACCCGCGGCTTCGCTAGTTACGAAATCTATGGACGAACTCGAGTGCAGCGAGGGTGCGTCTCTAGCTTGAAATAAAAGCCGAAATGGCTTCTATAATAATTACAGAACTAGTTTAGATTTGATACCTAGTTTATTTCGCTACGAGGTAAATTTTACAATTAAGATTTGCGTCGATAACTATTGGTCAGAACTCTAGTCAATGTCAACGTCACTGCGAGTTTCCATTATACAATTAGTGTTAGAAACCGTGGACGACATTCAATCTGTTTATTATAAATATTTTTATAATAAACATATTAATTATAATAAACAGATTGATTGAATATATATTATAAATATTTTATTTCATATATAAATAAAATATCTGGGAAAAAATGAAATATATATATATATATATATATATATATATATATATATATATATATATATATATATATATATATATATATATATATATATATATATATATATATATATATATATATATATATATATATATATAATAATTGCGCTTTTGACAGAACAACGTCTGTCCGGGCAGCTTGTAGGATATAAATGGGAAAGTAACTATGTCAGTTACGCTTTCACGCCTAAACACTGCACCGATTTTAATGTTTGTTACAGAGATAGACTAGATCTTAGGAAAGAAAATAGGCTATCTCTTATCGCGAAATATACTTAAAGATGTTGAAATGGAATCAACACTACTTTATATAATTAGTCATGTCATAAGTGTACTAATATGACATACTCATTTATTTTGGCTTGGCTTAGGAACTTAATATTTTTATTCATTTTATTTTTTAAAAAGGCTATACCTTTTATATAAGTACAGATATTTAAAATAAAATTAGACCAAATCATAAAAACTCGGTTTATTTAAGAGTAGATTAAACTTGAATATTATATGTAAGATTACAAAATACTTTTGAAAGGTTTTAGTTTGTATGGGCAATATTTCTCAAGAATGTTATAAACTCAGACTCAACATAAAACTCATCATACCTAAATATGTCCATAATATGTATTCCATCTATTCCACACTAACCGTTAATTGTTAGTTTCATATTCTTAAAATAGTATTTAACGTATAACGTATTAACTGTTATACAATGGAAACAAAGCGTATTATGAAAAAAACTATCACAATACTATAGTGACCAAGTAGTTGTTAAAGAGTGCGCACGCGCAGTACAATTTAATATCGATGTTTTACGATCGATAAATTACTTAAGTAATTTAAAAATAATTAAACATATATGTGTATTATCAAAGTAAAATTCAGTTAATTTTGGTTGTGGAATAATTAACAATTCGAAAATGACAGAAGACGGACCTCTAAAGAAGCCAAGTGAGTTTTTTTTGCTTATTAAAAGGTAATTTGAAAGAATAATTAAATGTTAATTAATGTAAACGTAATGAATTTTAACAAAAATAAAATAAATATTTTATTTATAGATATATTTTTATACCTTTTTCGTTAACTTATACTGTAATAAGTACTATATCTTTCACTTATTACAATATATACTGGCTAATACATCTAGTGTTTAATATTATTCGTGTAAGGAGTTTCAAGAATTATTTAAAAATAATTTTAATAATTTAATTTAATAAGCTTTTGGACTTCTGAGCTCATTTGAATGATTATAAAATATCTTGCTTATAAAAGATTTTATCTTCTTAATTATTGTAGAGAATAAATTACTTTATTTCTTACAACATTTACATAAATGTTTATTTTATATTAATAGTGGCGGTCGTATATTTTAAATGTAAGGAACGGTATATCTACACATAATAATAAAATTCTAAAGTCATCTGTACATTGGTTATTTTTTTGTAAAATCATAATGAACTTCAGTCATTATTATCGATACAGAGGTTGAATCTATAGTTTTTACTATTTTGTCTGCCTGTCTGTCTGTGTGACGTTATTATAACAAGAAATTAGGTATGATGATAACTGTTTATGCGCGTTTACTTATAGGATACTTTTCCTGCTGGAAAATATCTAATTTCTAAGAACTCTCAACATACGGTATAATAAAATGTGAAATCAAAGAATTGGGTTTCTATTATTTAAAGTGCGGGCGGAGTCGTCGGATATGCTAGTTATAATGTATTCTAAAAAAATTTCGCGAATCGATATTTTCTAAACGATCATGACATGGTTTACTTAAATGATTAATTAAGAATTGACTTCATTTAGAAAAATACTATGTTCGAAAGAACAGGTCTGGAAAGTTCACGTCATATATCAGAAATTGTAACGCATGTAATAAAATAATATTTCCTATGCAAATTTTTGGGTTTTGCGTGAAACGACTCATCCTTGTTTCTGACCGTCTCTAACATAAATATTAAGAGTATCAAAGTTTTAATTACACACAGTATAACTAGTACCTTTTTTATGAATTTTATGTTATTGTATTGATAATATAATAAAATGAAATAAAAAACCGAAGTGTAATATCGACCGTGTTGTAAGCAACAAACTACAACCAATCGAATGAGAGACGATCTTTATTCGATTGTTAAATTATATAAATGCGATATTATATGTATTTTAATATAAGGTGCGCTATTTACTATTTAATGCTATATTGTACCTACACCGCTCTATATTCCTTAATGTCTTCCTTCTATATGTTTTCTGGAAGAGATAAAGAGAAAAGTTATTCTTTGTTAATAGCTGCTGCCTAAATTTTTATAAAGGCAGTGGTAGCCCAGCGGTAACGCGTCGCTTGTATAACCGAGTGATGCGGGTTCAAATCCGGGTCTCGCACCTCTGATATTTTCATGTGCGAATCATTCCTATCATGATTACCACTTGTCTTACGGTGAAGGAAAACATCGTGAGGAAACCTGCATGTCTGAGAAAACCTAGCAAGTTTTCGATAGACATGTGAAGTCCGCCAACACGCACTAGGCCAGCGCGGTGGACTATGGCCTGATCCCCCTCGTACTGAGGGAGGCCCGTGCCCAGAAGTGGGACGTTAAAAGGGCTGAAGACAAATTTTTATAATATATTTTATATTATGTTATTAAATAAATCATTTTATACATAACATATTGTATGTGGCAGCAGTAGTCCAGGGGTAACGCGTTCGCTCAGTAACCTAGTGAAGGGGATTCAAATCGGGATCGCACAATAAGCACATCTAATAATATTATAATATGCGAATCATTTCTAACATGATTACAACTTGTCTTACGATGGAAGAAAGCATCGTGTGAAAACCTGCATATCTGAGAGAAACTAGCAAGTTTTTGAAAGACGTGAAGTCACTTGGCCAGTGTAGCTCGTATTGTATGAAAGCCCAGCAATGAAATGTTAAATAGGCCTGAATACAATAAATGTACACACTACAGGCTGAGAAATAATCTTGATAAAACGTAAAAGTTCGAGTGAATATATTAGTATACCAATATTTATGATCTATAGAGCATGTGCATAATCAGATAATAAAAAATAATGGAGTACAAGGCAGACTTCGATGTTATCACCAGCGGCAGTAATAACAAGGCCACCAAGACTACGACTGTGCGAAACAAATTGATGATATAAATACTTATAATGTCTTCTTTTTCTAAAAAAAATGTTATTAGCGAAAAGTATTTTAATCAATATGCATAAATTAACCTTTTTTTGGGACGTGCATTGAAGGATAGCTCCTATATACATATATACAAGTGATATTTGGATACTCACCGGCTAGATGAAACAAAACCCACTGAAACCTAACGGAATTTTACCTTTTAATATAAAAAAACTAACTATTAAAAAACTATCCCATTATTATTTGAAAAATAATTCAATTATTTTGTTCAATTTCTTCGACCGGAGGCTTCTATTTCGTCTGGGGGGTACCTATTTATATGATTCTTTTTAAAAAACCAAGGTTTACCTGAATGTCAATGGTTTTTGAAGAGTGAAACAAATTAATTTTCGCTATTTTGTCAAAAAGTAATTATTGTAAGTTTAATTTTGACCCCGTTACAATTTTACCGCAATTTATTATTTGGAATGACTAAATATTGTGTTATCGTGTGTTAATTAAACATTATAAAATGAAATTTATGGCACAGTGGCAATGGCACAATCTTGCTTGTCAGAGGGTGTCATGCAGATTATAGATTCAATATCCAGCCAGGGGAATAAAGTTTAGGGCCCTACAATAATATTATATTCTTTACTTCACTTTAAACATAATAATTAAAAAAAAAACAATATTATCCTTTTGACCGGTTTTAACCACGACAAATAAATACTCTATTAATAATATAAGTAAAAAAATGTAAAAATGGATGCATGTTTGTTACTTAATTACGCCAAAACGATTGAACGCGAAATAGTCAAAATAAATACTAAATATTTTTTTAATGAAATGACCTAGAATGAAGGACAGCACATTTCACTTTATATGTAAAGCGATCAAGGTGGTATGTATTTTGAACGGGATTCAATCACTATAATAATCGATATCGATAAATATTACTTTCGGCTTTAATTATAGAAAACTAATTAAGAATACAATTTAAAACGTATATTCTTAGGGCTAGGTTCAATTTTATTTTTCTACTAGTAACTAGTAGTTCACCCTCGATTTGCTTAGGTTCGTCCCTAGGTACGATATAATTTTGTTGAAGCTAAACACAAACTCTTTTTAGGCTTAAAAGTAGCACAAGTTACTTCTTATAACATTTGCTCTTAGACAGGGAAAGTCCCATTGAAATTTGTGTAGCCGTTTCAGACTCTACTTACGTACCCCGCTGGGGGTATTCGGTTGTGTGATAAGCGCGAATGTTTGTACTTCATTCATGGGAGTTTATATTTAAGTATGTTGACTACCTCGGTGGTGAAGTGGCTAGCATGCACGGTCGTACACCTGGAGGTTCTGGGTTCGAGTCCCGGGTCGGGACAAGTTTAGTTATTGAGTATTTATGTTTCGAAATCCTCAGTAACAGATCGGAGTTATTTTCAAATGAAAAACCAAACGCTTAAAAAATCACTCTAAATTAATATTATGTACTAGTGATTTCCCTCACTTCGTTCGGTTCTGACCATATTTTTATTTTGTATTCATACTTTTCAGTAACATATCGACGAGTACGAGCTTTTCCAAGTCATAGAAGTTCATATCATCTAAATCAAACATATAAAAACACATCTAATATGAAATCACATAGTGTGACTTATAACTATAAGTAAGTGACTCTATATCATCAACTCTTACCAGTTTTGATATTGCACCGACCAATCTCCTTCGTTTCTTCTCCATTTTACGTGACACTGGCGAAGTATTCTGTGCTCAACTGCGCGCCTTGAAGCCATTAATAATAGAATTGAATTAAATTGAATAGAAATATGGATAGCAAATCCCATAACACCTATGGTAAAATAAATGTATAACAATATCATCTCTGCAAACAGCGTGCTGCTTATTATGATACTTGATACAATGCCATTATAATTATAGTATACTCGTAGGAAATAAAACAATGTATAAAATGAAATAACTTTTAGTGCATAAGTAATGCATTTTCCAATTTTTTTTCAAAAGCTTTTCTTTCAAAAACAAAGTTACTTATATTTTGATAGTCACTTTTCTATTGTATCAGAAAGTTCGCATACTGGAATAAACATAATAATTTTAACAGTAATTACTTATCACATTTTCAAGTAAATGCAACTTAAATTGGATCCTTCCAATAATATAGAAAAGCACTCATCTTTATCCTAAGTACTTTTATCGAAGTCACATGCTTAAACACTTCACTTTTATAATAATATAAGTGTTAGTAGTTATTTTACGGTATATATCAGATAATCTACACAAATATAAAAGTGAAGTGTCTGTTTTTAATTTCAAAAGAATAACCTTTTACTAATTGAATAATTTATAATATGCGGTTCATATTAAAAACACAATTCACAAAGATGGAACAAACAGACAAACATGTCTGTTTGCACCGGAGGTCCTAGGTTTGAGTCCGGGTCGAGCCAAGTATAGTTATTGATTCTTTCTATGTAGTAAGCCTCAGTAACAGCCCGTAGTTAGGAACTTAGCGGTGTTTCACCCCCGTGTCCCGGAGAGCAGATAAAGCCACCGTTCGTGTCTCGTGTCGTCCCACCGGAGTATGAGAGTGATAGGAATAGAGAGTGCACTTGTGTCTGCGCGTACACTTGTGCACTATAATCTATATAATCTCCTGCGCAGTTGGCTAGTCGGATATTATAATTATTTTATTAGTGCTAAATTTAGTGTTTAAGGTTGAGAAAACATTATCTACGAACGAAATCACAAATTCCCCTACATAATAGATACGTAACTCAGAAAGCAATTGAAATATGATTACTTGTTAGCTACCGGATGAAGTATAATAATAATGTGTGTAATTTATCATAGCATTAATTGACTCAAATGAGAAAACTCGTAATAACCGTTCATAACTTGGATATGCGTTAAAATTAATTTAGATTATATTTTATTGCATACTGATGTAGTAAAAGGTAGTGTTGTATTTCAAATAAAATTATTTTTTCGGATTCTATAGCGGATTTATTTTGATTTTTAATTCCCGAAGTTTCGAATGCGTTAGGGGGCGTCCATAAATTACGTGAGGTGTTTTTTTAAAATTTTCTGTACCTACCTCCCCCCTGGTATCATGTCGTGAGAATTTTTTCAACCCCCTCCCCCATCCCCCAATCTCACGTGAGATTTTTCAAAATGTGGGTTTCTTACGTAAACGCTTGGATTGTTATTGTAAAAAGAAATAAAAATTGCTTCGTGCTTTTATGTACGACTAGTTAAAACTAGTAATCAATATTGCTGAGAGTTTAATTATAAGTGTAATAAAAATTTTACAATAGAATAATTAAATCGTAACTAGTGTGATTAAAAAAAGAATATCTACTCTAATTCAGTCCATGGAGAATCATACGCGGTCTCAAGAGAGACTATTGGAAACAACATGTCCATATGATTGAGGTTAAGCATGTACAATCTGGATTAAATGGACCAAAATAGTATAATTTTTTTGTGTCAATCAAAAAAGAAATTGCGTGATATTTGCCGAGACCCCCCCTCGCTCCAACGTAAGATTAGATGAGATTTGACTCGACTCCCTCCCTCCATTAAACATCTCACGTAATTTATGAACAGCAATCATGGTCACGGGAGAGCCTAGCCTCAGCCTTTTACAGGTCTCAAAGTCATTACATAACAGACTCACAAAATTTGCATAAATTAATTAAAAAAATACGAAAATGGCATCGAAGTACGTTACATATTTCATTTTTTTAATTTAATTTCTCTTTAATTTATATACCTATGTAATTTTAGTTATTATTATTTATTTTTATATGTACTAATGTACAGATAAAAGTTACTGCTTAACCCTAAAATGTCCGACCATTAACCAACCCCCAGATTTGGATGAAATTGAATGCACGAATGGATCAGCAGTGAAGGAAAGACTTATACTGTTAATGTATGCAAAACTATTTTTTTCAGCATCGCTGGTTGGCATCAGGCACCTTCAAGTCGTGTTGCTATTTTTTGGAATGGTACTCGCTTTCGCCATGCGAGTCAACATGAGTATGGCGATAGTAGCTATGACAGATAACACATTAGAAAATGTAAGTATTACTTAGAAACTATAATGAGAATAAGAACTAGGCCTTAATTCTTTCAAATTTTAGTGCCTAATTAATTAGTGTTTTTGTAATGCAACATGTAAGGATAATTAAGCTTCTATAAGTATCTAATGCATGCTTCTATAGTATCACAATGTCTTCATGGCATAATCATGAATACGAAGGCAATCGTTTATTAAGAAAGAAAGTTCTAACTGCTCAAGAAAAAGCACTAGAAATCAACCATATTATGTATGATATAGATAATCGATTTTGATGATTCATAGTTAATAGGTAGGTACGTCTTAATTAAGTGAGGTGGCAATCTAAACGCCAATTTATGTACGAGTATCTTGAATTCTTTTTAATTCTTGAATTGTTTTCGTGCAAATCCTTAAAGTGGATAATCAAGATACAGGTTTTTAAGAGGCAATCAGAAAAATATGTATACTTATATCTTTACATTTAATTTAGGATAACAAAATTGTGAAATAAAACTAAAAATATTTAACTGAGCAAAACTAAAAATCTTTTATTAACAAAAAAATTACGAAAGTAAGAAAAACAACTGTGCAATCTGTTTATTCACGTCTCTGACTCAAGTCAATTATTATTAAGATTTGATGATACTCGTATCTTAATAATTATTGACATTTATTTTGCACACTCCCGTATATTTTATTATAAGTTTTTAAAGCTATAGATTTTCATTCTACGTAAATAAAGTTAAAATGAAATTTGAATCAAAAACGTGTTATAAATTACACAAACTTAATTATTGATTAATTAGTCAAAACAAATAGTACTCGCATACTTGATAAGCGATGAAATCAACAAGTGTGATCATTTAGTGAACAACAACTGACCATAACATATGAACAACAACTTTTGTAGAAGGAAATTTGTATAGTGACGCGGTGTGATACTGCAATAATTATCATAACTTGGTAATCTGATAATTAAATACAGATAATAAATAATAATAAATTATTACCTCCAAAAATTCATTACGAAAATCTTAATATTTGCACGGATGCTGAGAGGATCACTACTGCGATTTAAAAATATTTTTATTTTACATAACATGTTCTAAGAGGAAGGTCAAATGAAGTTATAAAACTAAGTGATTTGTATGTAAAATGTTTGCTTGGACATTAAATCCGTATTATTTCTCTAAATATTTGCGTAATTTGTCATTTATTTTATTTGCTTTAAAACAGTTCTTTTAAATTCTCCCTTTGGAATCAACGGCAAATATATAAAATAATATTATATGCAGTAATTTTCTCCGACCGATTCTGGCCATGGCGGCCATCTCATTGTGACTGACCAACTACGCAGGAGATATTATAGTACACAAGTGTACGCCCAGACACAAGTGCATTCTCTATTCCTATCACTGTCATACTCCGGTGGGACGACACGATACACGACCAGTTAAGGTGCAGGATGGATGGAGGCTTTATGTGCTCTCCGAGCCACGGCGGTGACACATCGCCAACTTCCCAACTCCGGGCTGCTACTGAGATTTACTAAGCAGAAAGACTCAATAACTAAACTTGGCCCGACCCGGGACTCGAACCCAGGACCTCCCGGTGTGTGACCGTACATGCTAGCCACTACACCACCGAGGCAGTTATATGTAGTATACATAGCATAAATGAATTAAATCAGTCTGAAGTGCAAATATTGTGCTCAACAGTGCTCAACAAATGGATGCCCCGTGCCTTAGCCAAAAATGTAGTAAATGAAACGAAGTCATATTAATAATGTATCATAGTATAGGGTAGGAATGTAATATAGTAATAATTGGTATTTAAGGTTCTTATTTCGAAAGGTAATATTTAATATAAATAAATGAAATAATTCTAAACAAAATAGCCTTTTTTAGTTTAGGGCTAACTGTGAAGGCAATTTCACTTAAATCCGTCCAGTCATTTCTGCGTGAAAGGCTACATACAACCAAACATACACGCATTTTAAATAGTAATCTGGAAACATTGTAAAGTGTAAACACCCAAAAGAAAACAGCGTGAAGCAATAAAAAGTATACGAATATTTTATAAATCATCACGTCTTCGTTATTTTATAATCAGTAATATTACTCACTTTACTCAGGTTATATCGTAAATGCACATTTATGTAACTGTAGTCACGTATAGCTTGCTTCATATAATTAATACCTAGTAATATATTGTAAGATCTCTTAGAGTAAAACTAACTTTTTATTATAAAGCTATTGCAGACAGTAGTTAGTCTTTCCCGAGACCATGATTGCTGAAGTGTGAAGCATTCGAAACATCGGGAACCAAAAATCAAAATAAATCCGCGACAAAATCCAAAAAGATAATTTTCAAAATCAAAATCTGAAAATCTGTCTAATGGTTTTCTCGTGATGTGGTCACAGACAGACAGACAGACAAAAATTCTAAAAACTATATTAATTCAGATTCAGCCTCTGTTTCGATAATAAGTAAATAATAAAATAATAATAAATATGTTGGGACATTATTACAACAGCGCCATCTAGTCACTGATATTTTTACTATGATCTAGTTCCGCAGTAAGCTACTTAACGTGCTTGTGTTGCGGATACCAGATAGTTGATATTCTACACGTATAAATTTTAAATACATACATATTATTAATATAAACACCCATGACTGGAGTACAAGCATATGTGATTAGCAAATGAATGCCCCCAGCGGGACTCGAACCCGCGATCGCTGGCGTAGAAAGTAGGGTCACTACCAACTGAGCCAAACGAGTCGTCATAAGTACTACTTATTTCAATAAGAATTTCCATAAAATATTCAATGTACAGATTCAACTAAGTCAGAATTTTATTATATTATGTATAGACTTAGAATTAGATATAAAATAATATATTTCAAACGATGGCTATCTATTTAAAACCCGATCAATTGATTTCGTCTATCTCACTATGACATATCATGTGACAGGTGTAGAGTCTTGAGATGCCACTCTGTACTGATATAAAATATCTACTCGTATATCAGATAAAAAACGTAGAGCAGACGTTGTTATTGATTTCAGATACTGATAAGATGTTATCAATTATCATGTCATTATTTTATTCACATATAAATTAAATAATAATAGAGAATATTATGAAATTGCCTTATGTATTAATAGTGGTAGTGCCATGCTTGTTACTTTCGGGTAACAGCCGAATGGGCCGGCACGCCCCGTATAGTACCACTCTCTCACAGGAGACCGGCGTGAAGTGGCAGCTATGCTGTCGCGTGTCGTCCGGTAAGTGAGAGTCCGGGAGGCCCACTCCCCATCCCTCCTATCTCCCTCACTCCCTCCTCCCTGCCTCTTCCTCCCTCCCTTTCCTGAACGGCCGGCAACGCATCTGCAAGCAGTTGCAGATGTCCATGGGCGGAGTAATTACTTTCCAACAGGTGAGCCTCTTGCCCGTTTGCCCCCTTTGTCCCATAAAAAAAAGAGTTCATATTTAGACCTTTAAATGTCCCACTGCTGGGCACGGGTCGCCCTTTAACGCGAGAGGATCAGGCCATAATCTACCGCGCCAGCCAAGTGCGGGTTGGCAGACTTTACATGTCTTTCGAAAACTTGCTAGGTTCTCTCAGATATGCAGGTTTCCTCACAATGTTTTCTTTCACCGTAAGACAAATGGTAATCATGTTGGAAATGATTCGCACATAAAAATATCAGAAGTGCGAGTAAATCACTATTTTTTTTTCTACTACTACTTTACTAGGCTTCAAGATCCAACTCTCTGAAGTTAACAGAATACTTAATGAGTTATCACTCAAGATTACTGACATTATTTGGGCCTGGCTCGGGGATTATCACTCAATTATTTTAACTATAGTTCTTTCTATTCTAAAACACTTTATCAACTTTTCTTCTACAACTTCAGTATTGTATTTAAACTCTGAAAACGCATGTTAAAGGCTGAGTAAGGATTGGCGTTGCAATGTAAGAAAATTTAAAAACATGTTGCCTGCTCTACTCGTCAACCTTATAATGTATTAAAAAAATGTTACATATCTTCATTACCAATCGAACCATACTGTAGTTAAAAACAACCGCAGTCATCTTGAAATACAAAACTATTAATAATTGACGACACGTTCGACTCAGTTTGTAGTGATCCTACTTGCTGCGCCAGCGATCGCGGGTTCGAGTCCCGCTGGGGGCATTCATTTGTTGAGCACGAATGTTTGTACTCCAGTCATGGGTGTTTATATTTATAATATGTATGTATAAAAAAATTATATGTGTAGTTCATCAACTATCTGGTATCCGTAACACAAGCCTCGTAGCTCACCACGGAACTAGATGGCGCTGTGTGTAATAATGTCCTAACATATTAATTATATAAAAAGTCGCGTAGTTCAAAATGTGTGGATTATACTAGTTCAATGTTTAAATGAATCTATAATGTTTTAATTTACATAATATTGTTATCATTATTCTTTTCCGTTATCAGCCATCCATGAGGTGAAATATCAATGAGCGAAGTTCTGATTCTAGTCAGCCCGCATTCAAATCTAATAATAATATACTTAATTCAAAAAACTTTTACAAGACTTTTTACTCCTCAATAATTATACGCTATAAATTCATATTAAATTAGCAATCCCGGCCCGATTCGGGCGTAAGCTAAAATAAATCAAACTGATTTTATAATTTTCTAATAAAATAAAAAGTAACTTAAGTTACTCCTTATAACATTAGCTATCTGCGAGTGAAAGTCCAGTCAAAATGGGTTCAGCTGTTACAGAGATTAGCTGGAACAAACAGACAGACAAAAGTTTTGAAAATTGTTTTTTTAATGTAAGTACCGTATATAAATCCATAAGCAGTAGGTATAACGGATTTCCATCGCGGAAAGCACTTCACAATTCTCTAAAAAATTTTCCCAATCTAATCTAAGAAATTAAATATTGTATTGTACATCAATACGATAATTATGTTTTTATCCGACGTGGTTGATACAATTAATAATAATTCCACAAATTGAATCAACAAAATTATCTGCAACGGAATAATATGCTTTCATTGATACAAATCATAATACCTACTCTTTACAATATATATACGTTACGCAACTAGTGTAGTAGCGTAATGATATGACACTATTGAATCTCATGATGGAGCCAGGATGTGAATGAAAGAAGAAATTCAGTTTATATAGTTTAGGCAAGTCGTAATGTAAATCAACCGCAGGAAATATTATAGTGCACGAGTGTACGCGCAGACAAAATATTTGCATTCCTTTTCTTGTCAAAATCCGCCATGTCATTTCGATTTCGACGCGATCGGTGAAAGTTAAGGTGCAAAATCGACAGCTCTCAGAGGCTCAGGATTGAGTTTAACACAAAACTAAGTAAATAACTTGGCCCGACCCAAGATTCGAAGCCTATCTGGTCTGTAAACTACGTTTTGCTGCATTTTAGATCACCGAGGCAAGACTTTTAAGGTTAGCTATTAATTGAAAAAAACATATGCTGTTCTATCTTAACTTACATTTATTTGTTACAGTCCTTCGATTGGAATATCAACATTCAGAGTGTGATTCTCTCATCGTTCTTCTGGGGATATATAATTTTACAAGTGCCCGGCGGAGAGCTAGCGGCTAAATTTGGTGGCATGATATTGATTACCATCTGCGTAGCGGTCAATTCTGCTGTGTCACTGGTCATACCAATCGGATCGTATTATGTAAGTATTCGAAATTTACACAGAAATATAGTATGTTATTTTAGAATAATATTATGCAAGAAAATTGAACTTGTTATTAAAAAGGTTGAGGTTTAATGCATATAATACGGATTTTCCGAATTTTTTTGTACACGGCTTGGCAAGCCACTCGCCAAAAACCGTGCATTAGTTACATTTATCAATTTTTTAAAACGATCAATTCTCAATCGGCAATCATAAACCTAAAGAAAAAATAAAGCTTTTTGCCGAATATTTAAGTTGTTTCGTTTACATAACGCGGCTTAGCGAATCGGTGTACGGTTTTAATAATCGAATCGGTTTCTTATAGAGCGTGTTACATATCTTCAGGTGTGTACACTTCCTATGTCACTGAAAACGGCAAATTAAAACCGCTTTTGCAAGCGACAACATCTTATACGGTGCGGCTTAAATTATTATAATATATATATATATATATATATATATATATATATATATATATATATATATATATATATATATATATATATATATATATATACTAGGTACGTTTAACTTTGAATGTCTTTTTTATTTATATCTAATCAAAAGTCTAAAATATGTTGTCATACAAACTTTCATCAACCCCTTTCACCCCTTTTCCCCTTTTTTCGTAGCGGCCGGCTGCCACTACTAAGACCTCCCCCCCCCCCACACAACGACAAGGTGAGCGCCCGTTGGGGGGGATACTTTCATCTCCTATTTAAACCCCTTACATCCCTTGAAAAGTAGCCAATGTCCTTTCACAGGCCGTAGACTATCTGTGTACTAAATTTCATTTAAATCGGTTCAGTAGTTTTGGCGTAAAAGCGCGACAGACAGACAGACAGAGTAACTTTTGCATTTATAATAATAATAAGGATCATTTATAAAATATTTTATTTTCTATTATATTCTATTATATATTATGCGTGTTTGTAATTAAAAAAAATATAGATGTTGTATTTGGTCACGATAAAATGACAATATTTACTTATACCACAAGTGGGTTAATATTAGGTACTATACTTATTGTCTAATAATAATCTCCAGATAATTATTATCTCCAGATCTATTATCGTTATTGTCATATTATTTTAGATATGTATTGATAAAAAAGTATGGAACAATATTAGTAAATAAAAAAGGCATTGGTAGCCCAGCGGTAACGCGCTCGCTTGTATAACCGAGTGATGCGGGTTCAAATCCGGGTCTCGCATCTCTGATATTTTCATGTGCGAATCATTTCTATCATGATTACCACTTGTCTTACGGTGAAGGAAAACATTGTGAGGAAACCTGTATGGCATATCTTTGAAAACCTAGCAAGTTTTCGTAAGACATGTGAAGTCTGCCAACACGCACCAGGCCCGCGCGGTGGACTATGGCTTGATCCCCCTCGTACTGAGGGAGGCCCGTGCCTAGCAGTGGGACGTTTAAAAGGGCTGATGACATTAGTAAGTCATTGGAATTTCGGGATGTCGAGGACTGGCTTTCAATACTACCCCATATGAGAAGGATCAATCCAGGGCTAACAATGTCTTTATAATAATTAAACTAATAAAGTTTTTGATTTGGATAAAAAAATAAACAAAAAAAATATAAAGGTCAAAATAAAAAAATATATTACTATTACAATTTCCTGATAGTTTCATGTGTAAACCATTTTAAACATGATTAGGTACCACTGTTTTAATGTAAACAAAATTTATACATAATAAGTTTATAAATAAATAAAATAAATAATTACTTACTTTATCGTAATATTTCCGAAACATCAAACTATTTGTTATAAAGTACATACAAGTTATTAACTATATATATTTTTAGGGCGGTTGGAAGTTAGTCTGTGCGTGTCGCGTGCTGCAAGGGCTCTCTCAAGGGTTCCTCTTCCCATCGATTCACAACCTTATAGGCAAATGGGTTCCATTAGAAGAAAAGAGTCGGTTGGGCACTGTTATATATGCTGGTGAGTATATAATACCTTCTTATGTATTATTATACAGTAAAATAAATACATATTTCCGTCAACCATCAATAGCAAATAATATTAGGCATTCTAAGCATACACACTAAGGTGCAAAACTGTCCCAACCATACATGAAATTCGTATTTTTCGTAAAAAAAGAAGTGAAATAATTATTCAAAACTTTAACTATATTTTTACAATAGCAGACATGACACAAAGTAAGAAAATGAAATATTAAATTGTTACATCTCTATTATGTTTTCATAAACACAAAATAATATTGGGACACTTTTGCACCGCTTTGGAAAAAATAAAAATTCGAAGCTGTAATGTTTAGTCCGAAGACCTTTTGCTCTTATCACTTCTGCCAATCTCTTCGGCATACTTCTAACAAGTTTTAAGCAATAGTCAAGAGAAATTTTATATTGTTCTCGTACTCGTTTCCATAAAATATTGACATCAGTCAACCATCATCAGATGGTGGTGAGTCATAATCCCTTAGTAAAGTCCTATTCAAGTCTATCCTTAAATTTTTTATGGCTTTAAGGTCTGTGCTCAGTGCAGGTTATTGTAGCACTTCAAATTTTGGCTTATTCAACCAATTCGAACTAATTTTTTCGAGAGTGCTTGAAGTCTTTATTGTGTTGAAAAAGTACTTTTTTCAGTTAGCGGCATATTTTCGATAGTTTCTGTAAAATTTGTATCTTTAATATTGAGATACAATTCTTTTTTCATTATGTCGTTAAATCTTCTAACAGATCCAGTTCTGTCAGCCACGCAGCTCAATATTTTGACATTTTTACCTCCATGGTTCACTGTTTGTATGAAATCTTTTACATTCTTCTTCTCTTCGTCTCTCTTCCAATTCCATTGCCTTCCGTCTATAGAGTATCTGTTAATCTTTGTTTTACACGACTCCAATCACCGGCTGTCCACGACTAATACTTCTTCATAAACTTAAGACGAGCTTTTAGTTTTTTTTTTCGACAGTAAAAGCTTTTTCTTTTTCACTATACGGCTCTAAAGCCAGCCGAATATAAAGCCCATTGCTCTATTCACTTACTTACTATTTGACTCGTATCTCTGCGAACTAGTACTGATGCATTTAAGGCCGAATTTGCTTCTCCCGCAGTCAGGTGTCTCATCACTCGTTGAGTACCAGTCGAGTATATGATAAAGACCTCAAGTACTCGCGAAAAAATTGGTTCGAATTGGTTGAATAAACAAGAATTTGAAGTGCTACAGTAGCCTGCACTGAGCACAGAGCTTAAAGCCATAAAAAATTCACCACTATCTGATGATGGTTGACTGATGTAAATAATTTATGGAAACGAGTACGAGAACAATATAAAATTTCTCTTGACTATTGCTTAAAACTTGTTAGAAGTATGCCGAAGAGATTGGCAGAAGTGATGAGAGCAAAAGGTCTTCGAACTAAACATTACAGCTTCGAATTTTTATTTTTTCCAAAGCGGTGCAAAAGTGTCCCAATATTATTTTGTGTTTATGAATACATAATAGAGATGTAACAATTTAATTTTTCATTTTCTTACTTTGTGTCATGTCTGCTATTGTAAAAATATAGTTAAAGTTTTGAATAATTATTTCACTTCTTTTTTTTACGAAAAATATGATTTTCATGTATGGTTGGGACAGTTTTGCACCTAAGTATATATCGTAATTAGGGTATGTATAATTTATTTCCAAAGTAAATATGTTTTGATTCAAAGAATTAATTAAGCGATTATAATCTATACTAGTAATAATATTATAAAGAGGAAAGATTCGTATTTTTACTATTATTTAGATTACACTTGGGTTGCAATAAGTGCCAAGTCAACTGTTCCCAAAGTTATATACCTTAAACAAAAGCTGAATGAACACTGACAGTACTTTATGTGATATTCTAGGCAATAGTTCATCTGTGAACTAGTACACCAGTCATTGCAGCGTAATTGAATAACAAACATACATACACACAGTCCTTTTGTAGATAATATACTTTATCAAAATAGTCAAATGATTTTTAGCTTATTCAAATCTAAACTTTCAGGTGCCCAATTAGGAACTGCTCTTCAGCTCTTAATATCAGGTTTCATCGCCGATTTTTGGGGTTGGCCAGCCATCTTCTACGTTAACGGAACTCTTGGCGCTATCTGGACTGTCGTATATGTCTTCCTTGGGGCGGACTCGCCGCAGAATTCGAAAATGATTAGCGCAGAAGAAAAGCTGTACATACAGAGTTCCTTGGGACACGTCGGCAGCGAGCACAAGGTCTGCTAATTTTAATAATATTTTTTTTAATATGTTAGGACATTATTACACATAGCACTATCTAGTTCCGTGGTAAGCTACTAGGCTTGTGTTACGGATACCAGATAGTTGATAAACTACACATATATAACTTTTAAATACGTAAATAAAAATATAACATATTGTAAATATAAGCACCCATGACTGGAGTACAAACATCCGTGCTTAACAAATGAATGGCCCCAGCGGGACTCAAACCTGCGACCGCTGGCGTTATTTTTCAATAATGCATACAACTAAATTAAATTGAATTTACAAACTAAAAACTATTATTTTATAATTTATATTGATAAAAGATTTTAAGATAAAGCGACGGTGAGAGGTCCTTACCTTGTACAAGTGCATGTCCGTCAGTCTACATTCTAAAATACCACATTTATATTCATTTAATTATGTTATGTGCACAATTACTGTATAATATTTTACTCAAGATACTTCATAATATTTAGAAGAATTAGAGTAAAAATTATAAGGCAATATTAGATTATAGAAAAAGAATTCCCGATTTATAAACGAATGATAGAGCTTTTTCTGTAACTTTAAGAGGAATAAATAGTATGTACTTTAAAATTCTAAATTAAATTCCAAGCGCAAAGCAGTTAGGATAGAGCCTCTCAGCTCCATTATTACAACATTACAACAGCGCCATCTAGTTCCGTGGTAAGCTACAAGGCTTGTGTTACGGATACCAGATAGTTGACACGCAACACATATATGACTTTAAAAAAAACATATTATATATATAAACACTCATGACTGGAGTACAAACATTCGAGCTCAACAAATGAATGCCCCCAGCGGGACTTGAACCCACGCCACGACTTTTACTCAATTTTCTATTAATAATAGGTATCCTATGTTGCCCTGGATAGTTATCATCATATAAAGAAATTACATCAAAACTAGTCTTACTTCTCGTGACATTGTCTCAGACAGACAGTAAGACATATTCATTCTCTGTCGGAGAGTAAAAAAAATACGTAATGTACAAATTAGATTCAGACTTTTATTATAGGTATAATAATATTTCTCCGACCGATTGCGGCCACGGCGGCCAATCTCATTGAGACAGGCCAACTACGCAGGAGATATTATAGTGCACAAGTGTACGCGCAGACACAAGTGCACTCTCTGTTCCTATCACTCTCATACTCCGGTGGGACAACTACTCGACACGACCAGTGAGAGCTAAGGCGCAGGACCGACGGCTTTACGTGCTCTCCGAGGCACGGGGGTGACTCACCACCAACTTCCCAACTCCGGGCTGTTACTGAGACTCACTAAACAGAAAGACTCAATAATGAAACTTGGCCCGACCCGGGACTCGAACCCAGGACCTCTCGATGTATGACCGTACATGCTAGCCACTACACCATCGAGGCAGTTAAATATTGTAGAAGATTCTACCATGATTTCATGTTTTGTGCATTCCTTTTTTCAGAAATTACCAACTCCATGGTCGACTATATTTACTTCTCTACCGTTCATCTCTCTGATCGTGGCTCACTGCGGCCAGAACTGGGGCTTCTGGACTCTGATGACAGAAATACCGTCATACATGAAACAAGTACTAGGTGTTGACATAAAAGCGGTGAGTGATTTTCGACTAATTAAAAATGTAACGAATCGTTTGCTAAGCCGATATTGATAATAATAAAAAAAAGCCGTAAAAAGAAGCCAATATTTAAAAAATATGATGTCAAGTACTTTTATTTCTAGATCGGGAGCTTTCTACTTTATTTAAAAAAGTCTTACATTTATTTTAAGATATTCAGATTAAGATTAAAGTAAAGAATACTGCGACATTTCTTAGAATTTAATACACTAGGTGCCTAAAAGTTTACGTAACTTAAATTCACTTCGCTCTTCCAGAACGGTATGATGTCAGCGATGCCGTACCTGGCTATGTACCTCCTCAGCTTCCCTATAGGCTTCGCATCAGATTTTATCTTAAAGAAGAATTGGCTTTCCATTACGGCGTGCAGAAAACTTTCTAATTCCATCGGTAAGGCTTTTGCCTATTTGTTTTTTTAGAATGAGATTGTTAATTAAGAGATTTAAATTTAAGGGGGATCAAATCATAGAGCAAGTTGGACTTTACATGTTTTTCGAAAAATTTCTATGCTTACTCAAACTTGCAGGTTTCGTTTTTCATTACCATAAAAGAAGTAGTCGTGTTGTTTCAAGAAAATAAATCACAAATGAAAATGTCAAAGATGTAAGACTCGGGATTTGAATCCGCTTCACTCGAGTACCCAATCCGACACGTTACCACTGGTCTACCGCTACTGAAAATGAATTGCCTGTAACTATATAATATTTAAGTTTTCATTTGCAATTTCTAGGTCACTTCGGTCCAGCCATAGCGTTGATGGGCCTGTGTTATGTGCCCGCCGGCTCAGTGGCTTTGGCGGTGACTTTATTGACTTTAGTCGTAGGTTTAAATGCTGGACACTACACTGGTTATTTGGTAAGATTAACTTACATTATTGTTTTACTATAATAAGTGTAATTGTCATTTTCATGGTTAATTAAGGAATGTAGAACGTTTAACTTAAGTTATTGAAGTTTTTTACTAATAAAGCAAAAGATTTTGTCTTTACGCTCCTCAGCTGTATCAAGAACATTAAATTAAAGTGTCTCGAGAGTACATGCGTGGCTTTCTATTATGTAGTATAATATTTTTAAAGTTATTGGATAATTATGTGCTCTGTTTTATAAGCTATATTACTATTAAGTTTTATCAAAATCACTTCAGTAGTTTTTCGGCAAAGAGATAACATCTTTCTATCCTCAAGAATTTCCATGATAAGGAAGTATATATGTATGTTTGTTTCACCTTAACACTTAAACGGGTAGACGAATTTGGGTACAATTTTGTAAATAAATGGACTATGGAATAAAAGAATACATAGTGTTTTGTCACGACATCACGCGTGAACGGCTGGACCGATTTCGCTAATACTTTTTTTGTTGTGTTTGTTATTGTCAGGAGAAGGTTCTTATGAAAGAAAAAATTAAGAAATATGTGCGGAATATTAGAAAATTTAAAAAACTTTAAAAAATTAACGGCGTTTGACGTATCATGTTATGACGTTAGCCATGGTGCGTGCAATGGTAATTCATATTATAATCAAGTCAAATATATAGCGGGCGGTGAGAAGTAAATATATATAAGACGTAATATAATAATTATTGTTTATCACAGCTGGTGCATATCGACATGGCTCCAAACTTCGCGGGCACTCTCATGGGCATCACCAATTGTATAGCTAACATCATCTCGATCATCGCCCCGCTAGCCGCCGGCGCCATTCTTCAAGACGAGGTACGTCTTCATTACCATCGATTGCCTAATTAATAATAGGCTATTTTTAATCAACTTTTAGCATATTACAGTATTACATTTTTTACGTGAATTTTTCTATATCAATTACCCAGAAAATTTTCTAATAAAATAAAAGTAGCTTAAGTTACTCCTTATAACATTTGCTATCTGCGAGTGAAAGTGTTGTTGAAAGCTGTTTCAGAGATTAGTCGGACCAAACAGACAGACAGACAAAAATTTTATAAATATTTTTTTATGTAAGTAGGTACCATATATACTTACATAAGCATTTAGTGAAAAGCTGTTGACTTTAAATTAAAAACAGGCACTTCAATTTTGTTATTATGATTCTGATTCGTTATTTTATTTATATAATACATTCAACCTATGATTTGTGAAGTAATCATAGAATGTAAGACGATTTGCTTTTAAATCGGTTATGTCTATGAAAGTGGTTCAATGATTATATCCTTTGTCTTGAAAAGAGCTCATACAAAGAGATGTATATCGATACCTTTGGGTTCAATTGGCGTATAAACCAAAACCCTACTTTTCAGGAGAGCCAAAAAACGATTATTTTTTTTTATAAAAATTCATAACTTTTTTGTTTTAAAAGTTATAAAAAAACTGTCAAGGTAAATAATTCTTAGAATTGTAGGATAAAAAAGGTTAAATAATCAAAATGTATCTATCTTCTTTCGTTTAAAAATTAGCTTGGAGTTACGACTTGCAAAAATACAGTTTATGGTGTTTACGACCACGAAAATACCGAGGAAAACCATTCTCATAAGCGTATATTAATTTTTGTTTAATTTTAAATTACAATTATAGTCGTAAAAACCCATTGATGAAGATTTTTTGCTTTATTTACCCTTAATATTTTTAATTATCAATAGAAATAATCGGATCCTGACTATTAAAATAATGTTATTGTTTCCAAAATGTGAAGGAATTAATTAATTAATTGCAATCCTATAACAAAAAACAATTATAATAATGGATTAATAAAATTAAACCACTTGAATTGGTGAAAATAACGTTATTTTATTATTGCTCATAATAATTAATATAATTGTAGCAAAACATAAAAATGACTTGAAATACGTAACTAAATCAACATTATTAAACTTAACAAAAGACAAACATTCATAATAATATTATTATTATTATTATTTACCGTAATCAACTTTTAAATAGAATAGGAACTAATTAATTTTTTAAATTATAAAAAATGTGATTAATATTAATATTTTTAAGTTGCTGTAAATTCAGAGCTCCAAGAATGTTTCATTATTTTTATTAGTTTACTATGTTTTACAATATTTTTTTGTTGTTCAAACTGTGCAATTCAAAAATTGTTGTGTTCAAAGTGTTCAATTTTCTGCTACGATATATACGAGTCATGAAACTTTTCTTAGGATATATAATAATAAATTATCTAGGATAATTGTAACATAAGTAACACAGATATACTAACGTAACAACCGATTATATTATATAATAATACGAGATTACTGTTATGATATTACCTATTAAAACCGAATACCTACTTAATAGAAACTCAATCAACTAGTATTTATTTATAAGTTATTCAGTTCTTTGGATCTTTTCTTCTTACTACTTCTGATAAGACTAGCTAATTTAACTGCTCGCTGTTTCTTCAACACACTCCTCCTCGTCCTCTTCATCGGTTAATGTAAGCGTGTCAATCACATCTCCATGGGATAAATTTAAATAATAGTCATGATACCTTTTTGGTATTATTCCATCATTACAGAGACGTTTTAAATCTCGATATTTAGCTTCTGATATATCTAATTTTTGTTTGTAGAGCTTAGTCGATTTACCCTTGCCTCTACCTTTGTTTTTTTGTTTACGTCCAGATATTTGATATAACATTACTTTATCACTAGGTGAGTCTCGTTTCATAGAATATTTGATGTATATCTCATTAAGAAAAAGTCTTATCATTTATCATGGTTTATACGTCAACACACTTTTGAATATGTGGATTTACGACGTTGAATTCACATTTTGCTTAAATATAATTTTTAACAAGTTATGGTGTAAAAACCATTTTGGTTTAACGTACGATTTTACACCACGAGTAAAAAAAGTTATGGTTAATACGCTATATCAAAACTACAAAATATAACAAATTGACTTTTACACCAATATTTAACCCTCTGAATGACTTTTTGTCCAAATATTTTTAGGTCGTATAAACATTTTTTTCGCGAATTTTGATATGTGGATTATACAGATCGATAGAGAAAAAAATTCTGAGAAGAATGGTATATATAACTCATTTTGGCCAAAATGGTTTATACGCCAATTGAACCCAAAGGTATCGATATGTTTTTATGCAAAATATAGAAATTTAATCAAAATCTGTCCATCCGTTTCATGAAGGTTTTTGAAGTGAAACTTCTTTAGAATCGTTGTGATTTGAAACTCGATGAAACGAAAATGTGTCACGATAAAGAAAGAAATACATAAAAGTATAGGATTAAGTTCAAATACATTCCCATGTTGCCATGGTAACCGTTGTTTATTTTTTGACATTTCTTTTTTCAATGTGAATATTTTATAGTAGTAATTATCCTACCCTTGTTATATATATTCATCTCATTCTTTTGTCGATTTACTGAAGTTTCACTTCTATCGTGTGTGAATCGCACACACACCTTTTTTTTTGTATTTAGTTTTATCTAAACTTGAAAATTTACTTCTTTTTATACCGAATCTACGTCTTTGCTCAAACCCCTTACATTTACTATAATGGTTCATTAACTTAATTATAATAACATAAAACACAGTAAATTGCCATTAACAAAGGGTATTAGCTCTATTATACCCCTAATGGGTTAAAATGAGCTTTTATTTTTTACGAGAAAGAAGTAACGGCTTTTTACTTCCAATACTAAAGCTTTCAATTATTTTTTTCAGACCGACCCTCATGAATGGCGCAAAGTGTTCTACGTTTCATCAGCGATTTACATTGCGTGTAATGTTTTCTTCATTATTTTCGGTTCCTCTAAACGTCAAAGTTGGAATGAAGTTAAAGAAAGTGTTGATGAAGAAAAGAAACATAATAAGACTGCTATGTAAAGTCCAAAATTAGTTAATTAAGTTAAAAATTAATTGTACCCTACATGTTTTTGTCCACATAGGACATACCTATTAACTATAAACCGATTACAAAACTAAAAATTCGTGAAAAATATCAAATAAGCTTAATAACACTTTTCAAAGTGTTAAAAAATGTTTTTAGAGATTTCTAAGGTACACTTTTATTTAGTCTAAACACTTGAGACCTAGTCAGTCATAAATCCATTTAGGAGTTTAGACTTTGTCATGATCTAGATTCGTATTATTTTAAGTTTAAATTTTCAATAGAATAGATTGAAGTAATCAAGCGCACTAAGATATAGCTCATATCTTTTAGAAGTGATATAAATATTTACTTGTAGATATTTTACTACTGGAAGTAGCTTCGCCACAGACTTAAATACATACATTTTATGTATATAAAATTGTATTTTTACATATTATATTATTTTTTATATATTATTGTATTATTGTTCATTTTATGTTTACATATACAAAAATGACGATTCATATCTTAATATAGAAGTCTATTTGAATAAAGAATAATTTGATTTGATTAAATGGTTCAAGTCATACTAACATTTTTCTTATCATTGAAAATCGATTTCGCAACGTGTAAATATTTCATGCACAGTAGTTTTATTATACCTATATAGCTAATAACCCGTCAATGGCGAACATATGAGACACAATAGATTTTCAATTGTTATAAATCTATATTGTCCCCGCGCCCGTTGATGGGTTAATTATGTTTAAAAGATTTCAAATCGATTCAGGACAAGTAACAGATAAGACTATACAATGTACTGTAGAATATTATATTAAGTATTAAATAACTTGCAATTCCCGCGGCTTCGCCCGCGTTCTAATCACTATTAAAAAGAGGGATTGGTGGTAGAAGGATGATCATTTAGGGTTATACTCGTAAATATTTTTGGTGCCAAATTGTAAAAAAATTTTGGTCTAAAAATAAAAAATCTGTAGAGGGCCACCATTATCACCTAGAGGAATTAAAAATAGCACACGACCTATTCTAAGACCTACCTAATATACACAAAAAAAACATAAAAATCGAGCCGTTTCGGAGGAGTTCGACACATACACGACATTTTTATATACATAATACATTTTTTGTCATAGTACATCTGTACGTAAAATTTTTAGTATCATATCCTATAAATTAGTTAACTAATAAAGTTATATGTAAACAATGTATTACATAAATATTCCTCTAAAAGAGATGTTTAAATTGAAGCAACGCGATGTGGACGTACCTAGATGCACCCGAGCAAAGCGAGGGTAAATCACTAGTCCATAATAACGTCGATTTTTTTTTCATGTGTCAAGTAGAAGAAAGTAACTTGTTATAAGCTTTACATTATGATGTCGAGAAGTTGTACATTATTTTAAAAACTTATTTTAAAATATGGTGATGATTGTTTAAAATAATTAAGTTAAAGTAAATAAATCGTTAAAATAATTTGTCTTTTAATTATTTGTAACGCACTGTCATAAATGAGAAGCATAAATAAAAAGGTAATATACTGTGTACGTATAGACAGCACAGTGGCAGCATCCACTTTTGAAAATGAGGTGAAGGGGGTTTAAATTCCGTCTCGTAAATCTGATATTTTCATATGCGAATTGTTTCCAACATTTTAAGCCATTTGCTATTACGGTGAAGGAAAACAACGTAACCTTTGTTTCGCTTTGTTATAATATAGGAATATGTATAATGTATATTGTAGCCTCGTGCCTCGGTGGTGTAGTGGCTAGCATGTACGGTCATACAACGAGAGGTCCTGGGTCTGAGTCCTGGGTCGGGCCAAATTTAATTATTGAGTCTTTCTTTTTAGTAAGTCTCAGTAACAACCCCCGTGCCTCGGAGAGCTCCTAAAGCCGTCGGTCCTGCGCCTTGACTCTCACTGGTCGTGTCTCGTGTCGTACCACCGGAGTATGAGAGTGATATAAACAGAGAGCGCACTTGTGTCTGCGCGTACACTCGTGCACTATAATATCTCCTGCGCAGTTGGCTAGTCTCAATAAAATTGGCCGACATGTCCGCAATCGGTCGGAGAATATTATTATTATTGTACACTAAAACATAGAAATGAAATTAAAATATGTTTTAGTATTAAAAGTTTCTAAAAAATATTTTAAAGATAATATCTTATGCAGATTTAAATTACTGTTGTGTCAGATAAAAGGTATATTTAAAACTGAAACTGCTTTGAGCTTTTATAATTATTGTGAGCGTAATTTAGTTTTTTTGTTTAAAATGATACAGTAAGTAAGACTTACCAAATTAAATTTAAACAAAAATAGGTAATATTAAAGGCAAAATGAAATATAGCGAGCGAGCGACTCGTTCTCGTTTGGCTCGCGATTTTCGGCTACAGAATAGAATAGATATGTAAAATGTACAATGTACAAATTGTACATTGTACATACTCGTACCTAAATAGAAGGTAAGCATTTATAAAATAAAACAAATATCTCTCACTTGAAAAATTATTGACTTCCCAATGCATTTAAGCTTCCGCCCCTTTTTTCTAACGTGAGAATAAACTTTTTCCTGTAATAAAAGTATATTTTGCCTTCAGTAATACCTTCAGTACACAACACGAAACTAAATTAAAATCGGTTCAGAAGTCCATGCGTGAAAAGCGCACATCGACTTTATCCACGATGGTCAGGGATACAATCCAAAAACTTATTAGAACTTAGCGTACTTTTTGAAATGTGTAATTACTAATTAGTTCTAATTTAAAATGTGAGACATTTCATCACGATTATTTCTGCTTTTAATCCCTCTGGTTTGTTTTGTCGGTTATGTTTTTATTTCAATTTTTTTATACATTTTTTAGTAATTAACAAGTTAATTAAACAAGTAATAAGAGCTATGTTTTTTCATATGTTAATTTCAAGAGCGCTCTTCACAGCCAATTCAAATTCTGAACTAAGTAGCATAACAACTTTTCTTAATTAACTTTTAGAGATAACTAAACTCTAACATTAAAAAAGGAAAAGAATGTATCTCAGATGCATTTAGATAGCATATATTTTAATCAAAGTGATAGTGAAATAAACAGGTAATATTTTAAAAAAAATTATAATAATAATAAATATGTTGGGACATTATTACAACAGCGCCATCTAGTTCCGTGGTAAGCTACGAGGCTTGTGTTACGAACACCAAATAGTTGATACACTACGCATGTTATATAACTTTAAATATGACTGGAGTATAAACATTCGTGTTCAACAAATATTTAAAATGAAGAAGAGAAGCCCGTGCCCAGAAGTGGGACGTCAAGAAGGGCTGAATACATTATATGTTTCGAACTATATGGGAATATACAATATGAGTATCTCTTTCAGTACGATTACAAACATTGTGAAGTAGCCCGGATATCTAAGAGAACCTAGAAAATTTTCTAAAGACAGGTGTCAACTACTTAGGTCACAGTCTATATAATTACGAGTATATACTAAACATCCAAATAACATACATAAATACATACATATTTTTAATAAAATCATGTTTTTGTGTTTTACCCGACTACGGAGAAGTAAAATTGTCATGAGGAGGAAGCTGCGCATAAAATGATAGAACTTAATTAATCACAAAATTCTCGTATATTAGACAATCAATGCGTTATATATAATAAAGATTATAAAAAAAAGTCCTCCGCCGCGTCTGTCTGTCTTTTCGCGATAAACTCAAAATCTACTGCACCGATTTTCATGCAGTTTTCACCAATGGATAGAATGGTTGTCCAGGAAGGTTTTAATATATAATTTGTCAAGCTTTTGTATAAATTGGCTAAAATATAATGATATTTGTTGGAGGTGTCGGAAAAAATAAGCCGTCTGATGTGTGTAACAAAGTGATGTATGGTGGAATTGTGTATCTAATATAGGTCTACAAAAAAGTCCGCGATGACATATGTCTATCTCTTAAGGATAACATACTATATCGAAAAAAGTTAGGAAATTTATAAAAACTTGATAAAATTAACGGCGTTTAACGTATCATGTTATGACCGTTGCCATGGTGCGTGCAATGGTAATTCAAATAATCAAGTCAAATATATACCGGGCGGTGCGAAGTAAATATTTATACAACACGTACCTAGGGACGAACCCGAGCGCAGCGAGGGTGAGACACTAGTATATAATAAAAAAATATAATTATTAAGCTAATTATACTATGATGTTATCAACATAATACTTAATTTATTTTAGGGGTCATTTGGAACCAGACTATCTTTATTTGTTGTATAAATAAATGAATTTGGTTCGCAAAAATGTAATTAATCGAAGGTGAAAGGTGAACGATAAAGTTTGTACTTATGAGTGTAAATAATATTTTGTTTTAGTGTTTAGTTAAATCGAGAAAAAAATTATCACTACATTTATACATTATAATATGTATAAGGTAAAGTAAGTTTGGTGTTATTATTAAAAATATATTTAAAAAAGTGTTATTATAAAAAATTTTCGTCATATATTTTAGTAGCGGTGGGTTTTAGTGAGTTGGTGTCACACAGTCTTAGTGGTAGTGCCACGCTTGTTACCTTCGGGTAGCAGCCGAATGAGCCGGCACGCCCCGTATAGTACCACTCTCTCACAGAAGACCGGCGTGAAGTGGCAGCTATGCTGTCGCGTTTCGTCCGGTAAGTGAGAGTCCGGGAGGCCCACACCTCATCCCTCCTCCCGTCCTTCTCCCTCCCCTCCCAAGACGGGCAACGCATCTGGAAAACAGCAAGCCCTACAGTCTTGCAGATGTCCATGGGCGGAGGTGAGCACTTCTCATCAGGTGAGCCTCCTGCCCGTTTGCCCCCTTTGTCACATAAAAAAATAAATAAAAAAAAAGTACCTTGCTTGATGATGGGTTTCCCACATGGGTTTTAAAATGTTCAGTAGTTTATGCTTACTGTACTTATTTATATATATATTTAAAATAGCAATTCCCGCGGCTCCGCGTTTTAACCACTAGTAAATAATAAGAATTGATGGTAAAAGGATGAAAATTAAGGGTTATAAGTATTTTTGAGCCCAAATCATTAATATATTATATAAAAAATAAAAATTTAATCTAAAAATTAAAAATTAAAAATCTGGAGAAGGCCACTCTAATCACCTCAGAAAATATAAAGTAGCCTACGATCTAGTCTCAGACGTACCAAATATACACAAAAAAAATCGATCAAGCCGTTTCGGAGGAGTTCGATAACAAACACTGTGACACGTGATTTTTATATAAGATGTAATCAAAACAAATCCTAGCACGTTTATAACTCGCTATAACATAACTTGATTGAAGTTCAAAGAACAGTTCACAGATCGTCCTTAACTTATCGCATGTCAAGATACGTCCAGTTTTAAAACCTCGTGCTGAAGATTATTTCTGACAAATATATCGTAGGGGGCACCGAATTTTGTTGATATCGCACGCTTTGCAACGATAACCTATAGATATAATACATATTGCTCTTAGAAATGCGGTTCGGAACAGAGAAATGTGTGGAGAACGTCGGAGCTTTTTGTTTTGTAGTAAATAAATTATAATAAATAATAAACTAAGTTGTATTTAAATACCTTTATGTTTTTAATAATGTCATTCTTCGTATTATTGAAAATATATTATTCATTTAAAATATCCTTTTGTACATAGGCCTTTAAGTATAATATATGGACGTAAGCACAGGATAGAGAGGGCACAGTAAATAAATTTCTTATCCTGAAATCACTTCGTTTTTACTTTTATAAAGTACAATAACATATCCTCACTCTCATTGTTCATATAATCTTAGATCAAGTAAATGTGTGCAAACCACGCTCAAAACAGCTACTAGAAATGCTAGATAGCCGGTGGCTCAGCACGCGTTCTAAAGACGGAAATCAAATGCTTAAATATGGCATATCAAAGGCATATTATGTCGTGTGAGAAAATAGAATAGCCTTCCTCGATAAACAGGCTATCCAATAGTAAGTATTTTTTTATTTGAACTAATATTTCCTGAGATTGGAGCGTTCAACGAAACACACTATTCAACTGTATAATATTAGTATATATTATTCACGTCCATTTAACATTTAATTTAACCGATTTACTCGCTTTTCTGCTTCACTATATCATCTTTGTCGAAACATTGCACAATCTAATGACCCAAGTAATTGCAATTAGAAAGTGTCATAACATGAGATTGATTGGAACCTATTGGCTCTGTTTTGTGTAATATAGTATCAAGAAATAAAACCGTAATGTTATTAACTGTTATTACTAACACTAATAACATACAAAGTTATATTATCCAAGTCTGGTTAAATATTAAAGTTCTTTTTCAAATTAATAATATGTGGTAAGTCTGATTAGAAAGATATATTGATGTCCTATCAATTGATTTCGATGCTAGTATAATAGTGGAGGCATATGTTTAAGCATCAGGGCACTCTATTACTTTCACTCTCTTTCTATAGCGCGATAATTGGACACGACCGGTGAGAGATCAGGCTCAGGACTACTTTACGATCTATCCAAGGCTTCGTGGTAAAATATCTCCAGAGGAGCAGTGAATTCATTACATGCCACACTCTATTTTTGTAGGAAAATGTAATTTAAATAAATTATTTATTATTACATAGGTTCCTAACAGAGCATACATTCTTACGAAAGTAGGTGATATACATCAAAAAGACAAAAAATACTACACTAAATGATGCCCTAATTAAAAGCAACACTGCATTCCTATGAGATTACAGCTAACAACATAAATGAAAATGAAACTTATAGAATAAAATAACAGACTGACATTAGTAAGTAAAAGTTAGTCCTGTAAACAAAAACAAAAACTTAAAAATAAGATTTTCTTCTATATAACATTATAATTGATAACTAGTTAACTACGCACTTAAATTAAATTGATGAAGCTTAAGTTTAACATAGAACCTTAAAATTTATTAATATACCTAAGAATATCTAACGTAATTACTACACTACTATAGAACAATTATTTTTTTTTACTTAGATTGCCATTATACGAGTATATACTGACAGTAATACCAAAAAGAGGGTAATACATTTTATCTAATTTAAAAAGGTTTTGCAGCTCAAAGGAAAAACGTTACTGTCCTAATTCAAGTCTGTCTGTCGCAACCAGTCTCCATTCAAGCAGTTTTACTCGGGGACTTCCGGCACAATACAAGTGAAATTTAGACGATGCGAGTAGGGAAGGGCTTTTGTGGATCACATTCAGTATACAATGGTTTAATAATACTGGCAACAATGTAAATAGGGGAGGCAATTTGATAGATTTGAAGAGTAAAAAATATACTGCATAAAGTTTTTGCGTATTTTGAGGAGGTTCTAATATAATATATTACAATATTTTTAGTTTTTACAAACCAATGACAGTATAAAAAAGAAAACTATTCTCTAGCTTCTGTCCTTTTTGATACCTCGTTTTCTGTAGACCTTTGTTTTGATGTAGTGAATACTAAATACATCGACAAATAATACAATAAGTGCCAAGAAAGTAATATAATACTAATCTTAATCGTTTATAGGGATTGAAATTATATTATTTTTAATGTATGTGTGTATACGAGGGTGAGGAAAAAGGCACCCCCTAGTAAGGGTGGAGCTTATTTGTACTTTGCGATCGGAAACACTTGTCAAAAAATAGTATGAATGCTTCAAATAAATTCATTTAAAAAATAATATTGCTTACACATATCCATGGCTGATGCCAAAAATTGCACAACATAGTAAATAGGTCATGTATTTTGTTTCCGAAATGCGATGAGAGGTCATTGCTACCGGTAGTGGGTTAAAAATAAATTCTTAAATACTTTAGCGTTGGTTACTTTGATAGATCCTTATAAGAAATAAACTTGCATTTTTATAAATTATATTTTTAACGAATATTTACGAACAAACAAAAAAATCTTAGAATTAAAGAGACTTTTGAAAGATTTGAAAGAAAAAATACATCTGGTACGGATTAAAATTTGTAACGTCTGAGCTTTGATAGATCAAAGCTCTGTTCTTAATTATATCAGTAATTTATAATTAGAATTTTTAATAAGCGTGTATGAGCTTTACTCTTACATCGAAATAAAATATTAAATATTTATGTCAATAAGTTGATAAGTTGTGTTGTAATCAATGATGTTATACAGGACTAGATACGCAATGTACGGCGTCGGTACTTGACAAGGTCTAATATGTCCGTTGACATATTAGACCTCAGTTGACAGCATGATGTCATAAGAGTGATTGCTTGGCAACAAAAAAAATACAAAATGGTGAAATGTTTTGTTAAAGTGTGCCAATCACGGTCTGAAAATATAAATAAAGCAAGTGGTGTTACTTTTCACAAGTAAGTTTGTTAAATTTTCTTCAGATTATCCATAAAAACATCATAAGACGAAATAAATTTTTCAAACATCGTTTTGTCATTGATGACACATTAATGTGACCAGAATATTCGATTTTGAATTTCCCGGATTGTTGGGAGTTTAGTGAATAACGTATGTACTCGTATGTATGTTAGTGTAAGTGTAAATTTATTATTAAAGTCTGTTGTGTTAAACGCACTGTAGTATCATACTCACTCATTGAACGAAAAAATAACACACTCAAGTTCACGGTTTACTTTACATTAATATAGACAGATATATTTTTATAATATAAATAATTTTTTATAGTATAATTCATTTATAAAATATATTTTTTTATAATATAAAACAATAATATTAAAACAGCTTTGGTGCAAAAACGCTTATAATTTCGGATCCCGAACCCGTAGTACGTAACAATAATTATTACTTATTTCACCTTGATTTTACAGTTTTGAAATACATAATATAAATATAATATACATTGACGCATTTTTTAATCATCCTAATCTACCTAGTCATCCTTATTAACTTTTCTAATTCTTTAAATCTATTGAAAGATCCATCGAACAATATTTCATAGTAATTAATTCAAGCCTTGTGCAGCAAGAAAAAAAAATCAAACCTTCATTCATTCTGGGGAAATTATGTTGATTAATGACAACATCTAACCGTTTGTCAATGACAATGTCTTGTCTCTTTCCAACGTAATAGCTTGACGTTAGAAAAAAATGAGACAAGCATACATTATTTGATCGTATTGACATATTTATGTATCAGTTTCAAAGCTACGACTTTAAACTCGTAAGTTGACACGTTTTTTTGCAATATTTTTGTTAGACATTGCTACTCTAGTCTTTTATAACTCAATGGTTGTAATATACATATATCCATATATGTGTCTAACTAACACATATACTGTAGCAGTTGTGTTCTTGAAAAGAGATGTCCTTTAAGATAATGTTTTATCAATGACTACCTATCTTGTAAACTGGTTTGAAGATTGGCGAGAGATAAGCATTAAGCAGAAAAAAATAGTAACAATTTTTTTATCGATGGCTTGTGCTAGATTGTCTTACATAATATTATGATCATCATCTCATCTTCAGCCCTTTTTACGTCCCACAGCTGGGCACGGGCCTCCCTCAGCAGGAGGGGAGATCAGGCCATAGACCACCGCACTGGCCTAGTGCGAGTTGGCGGATTTCACATGTCTTTCGAAATACTTCCTAGGTTTTTCTAAGACATGCAGGTTTCCTCACAATGTTTTCTTTCACCGTACGATAATTGGTAATCATGATATAAAATTATTTGCACTTAGAAATATCAGAGGTGCAGAGACCCGGATTTGAACCCGCATCACTCTAATATCCAAGCGAGCGAGCTACCGTTGGGCTACCACTGCCTTTTATGATTATTTCATTATGATCATATCAAGTCAATATTTTAAAACACATTCTAAGAATTTAATTTTATCCCTAAAATAGACCTACTGTTACTAATTAATATGACCAATAAATATGTGGACAAAAACGTAATTAATATATTTTTACCATAAAAGCCCTTTTAACAAAACGACTTATATTTTTGGAGAATCCACAAATGCAGCTACTCGTTTGTGTTTTTTAAATTTAATTAATTTAAAAAATCTTTTTAATTAATTAAATTAAAAATATATATTTAATAATTACATTAGGTCATTTATTATTCACTCAGTCAAAGTAAAGAATAAATGACTCAAAAATCGTAATTATCTTAACGCGAAGTTGAATTTGCGCACATCATACTCGTATAAATTTTTCACAAAACAGTATGCGTTATGTCACGACTCACGATTTTTGATTCCTGAAATTGACTCCTGAAGTGAATGACCTTCGGAAGTTAGGCAACATAAAATTTGCATAGAATAGAATTGTAAAAAGAGTAGAAATGTATTTCAAATTCGTTTTCAAAGCGTGTTTTAGTTTTAATAACGTGCTTCAACGCCCAGAATGGTGCAAGCTGTGATTTTGGCTAAATCAATAGCTCATGTGTTATTAATATTTACACTTTTATCTTTATAAAATTAAAAAAAAACCTATGAACTTGAATATGTAATCGATGCAAAAATAAGGTAAATGAACAATAAGCTTATTATTTGGACGGGCACATCGATTTTATCTCGAATGCATCGGGAATTTATAAAAAAGACCTCAAAATAAACTTCACGCATAATAAAAACAAGATTATAAGTATAGAGTACAGGAGCTACGTTAAACAATTAAATTTACTGAAATCGGCCTTGAAACGTTTTCTGAAGGTGTTTTTTTTTCAATAACTTAATATTATAGTAACAAGAAATTGGAAGGATAAAGGGTTATTAATTTGTATAGAAACCACATAAATATTTAGTATTAATCCTCTCTATGTATTCGCTAGTCGTGTAATATGTATCGCATAGACTGTACGCAGCTTATTCTGAAGTGGTCCCCGCGTTAGTGCGGATTGGTGACATGAGATAATAACATCATAATATTTGCACACTATCAAGATGGGTCTCCCGAATATTGAAAATATAAGACCGAGTAAGTGAAGATTTTATTTGGCGATTTCAGTTGTTTATTTTTCATTCTTCTAACTTTTATTAATATTTTAACACTTTAAATTGTATTAAAGCTTAGCATAGTTCAATATGTATAATAAAGATGGTATGCCACAAGGCATCGTTGTATGTCCATTATTTTAGATAAAGCACGTATTAGTAAAATTAATACATTTATATATTGGCTGGTTAAAAATACAAAAAATCTAATATTTTTGTATTAGATATTATAAAATTTACCAATAAAAAATTAAACACATTTTTATAAAGTATAAAAAAAAAACGTTAATATTTAACATGAAATGGTGTATTTATTCTAAATAGTATTAATATTAGAAATACAACAAAAAGGAACATTTTGAAAAAAATATATTTAAATCTAGCAAATACTTAAATATGGAAAAACACTTTTAGAAAACTTCAAAAGTTAATTGTACGATAACTTTTCCAATGTATTATTTATTAATTAGCGTATTATGATTCTTAGAAATTGGACTAACTTCATCAACAACACTATCAAATTATTATATTAAATTACTGGTTTAAATAATTTAAATATAAATTTATTAAATAAAATTATAATATCATAACAACAATGCAGAATCTTAGAATCAACTATAATTTTTTATGCATGTTTTTTTATGCATGTGTTTTTAAATATTTATAACCTTAATATACATTGTTTTGATTGTGTTTTTCATTATTTTGAAAACAACATTAACATTTATATTATAATAACACGCTTCACTCATTTTGTAATGACCTGTGCAGGACTTTTTGTAGGTTCGGATTCCACTGGAGGCAATTATTTATATTATGTGATGAGCATTCTTGCTTTACACACTCTAGTTATAAGTATTTATATTTATAATATTATGTACGTGACATACATATTATAATTACAAACACTGCTATATGTCTAGTATCCATAACAGTCTCGTAGTTTACCATGGATCAAAATGGCGTCGTATTGTAATATCCCTACATACATTGTTTTAGAAAATATAATTTAATTTAGTAGCAAATAACAAAATTCAATCGATTTGATTGTGAAGAGTACTTATGCTTTGTTGCTTACCTACTCATTCCTTATAAGCTACAGTTCCTAAAAAATACAAAAAATTAAGCAATAATCTGTTAAAATAACACAATGACGTATAGTTCATAAAAATAATTTTGAATAATATTATAAAAAAGTATTTAGCCCGTTGTTTCGGAAGTCAAAATTCTAGCTATTAAGAATAGCTAGTAAGATATGGACCAAAAGCTCTCAGAAGAGTCTGTGTTGACTTTAGATTGTCGCCATAAATTTAATTTTATTGAAAATAACATGAATGAGAAACTTTCCGTTCACATTATTTCGTTGCGTAGTACATAAATTATTATTAAATGTCATTAGTTATTATTACGTATTCATCTTATCAAAAGGTCAGATGCTAAAGTATAATAATTATTTATACTAATTTGTGGCTTGATCATTTTTATCAACACCATAATAAATTCAACTTATTAGTGTTATTTTTGATAATTTATTTTTATTTTATCTCTTGTTCGTTCAAAATCTAATTCGTCTAATTATTTTGTAATCTAGGAACTTCTAGCAAGTAAAATTATCATCATATTATATTGAACAGGACAATATTCTTGTTCAATCAGTACTTTTCCAACTATATATTGAATTTGTATCTTCGTGTGAATTGCTTTTAAATGGATTTGTGTTTATGTTGACCCTACTTACTGCGCCAGCGGTCGCGGCTTCGAAACCCGTTTGGGGCATACATTTATGGAGCACGAATAATTGTACTCCAGTCATGGATGTTTATATTTATAATATGTATGTATTTAAAGTTTATATATCTGTAGTATATCAACTACCTGGTATCCGTAACACAAGCCTCGTAGCTTACCACGGAACTAGATAATGCTGTGTGTAATAATGTCTCAACATATTTATATTTGTATTATTTACACTGAAACGACTGGACTTGGTAGTGATCCTACTTGTTGTGCCAGCGGTCGCGGGTTCGAGCTTGCTGGAGGGATTCATTTGTGTGATGTTAACGAATCTTTGTGCTCCAGCTATAGGTGCTAATAATTATAATAGTAAGAATTGATTAAGAGTTATATAAGTAGTGTATCAACTATCTGGGGTCCAAGTATAATACATAATACAAGTGTCGTAGCTTACCACGGAACTAGCTGACGATGTGGTGGTAATAGCAACACACTCTACATTTAAAAAGTTATGTGTATTAATTATTAAAATAAGTATTTTTTTATAAAAAGTATACTTAATATAATAACACATTTATAAGGAAGAGGAAGAGTTCATTTGATCAATATCAATCATTTTTCTTATAACTTCTACTGATTTGAACCATGGTTCAGCTTGACATTAACTATCGATAAACAATGTATCTTTTAACCTGACGAGACGAATATTATATTAATTATTACTGATTTATTATTATTAGGGCGAGCGAAGCGAAACCTATCACTTTACCACCACCTCAGCATGCGGCACACTTTACTGAAAAACTATCACGCCTATAGATTTGTGATTTAACATATTAATTAAACTTAATAATATATAAATGTGTTATCTGTCAAATATACTTTTATAACATAAAAAAAATGAACATAAACAATTTTGTGTTCATTGGATAAAATGTTATTGCAGTACTAACGCCATCTGTTAGAAAACCAAAGATTTAATATCGCTGTAACATTATTACCCGTTAGAAAAACTACCTCACAAAGTTCAGCTTTTTGCTAGTGTATTTTAACCCCAACTTTGCTATAGTTATTATTTTTAGTATGTTTTGTAGACAATTTATGCAATATTTAAACGAATCCTGAATTTCGCTAAAATATCAGCTACCAAAAATCTTCTTTATGCAAATGTGTATGGGCAGATTTTTATAGGACCTTCACTGGCAGTAAGCCGATGTAACAAAGAGTAACTTAGGCTTCTTTAACTTTAGAAAAAGAAGTAAAGAAGGAAGCAAGGGTGAATCACTAGAAGCAATAATATAATAATAAGCTTAAAATAAGCGTATATTATTAACTAGCAACTTACCCCTACTTAGCTCGGTTCGTCCGGTTCGGTACGCAGATTTTGATCACCTACCCATAAACTTAGCTATCTGCCAATGTAAGTCCCGTAATTAGGACAAACAGATAAACATTTTAATTACGGTTTTTTTATACATAACTATATTTTTATATGTATTGCCACAAATCACATAATACTAGGTATTACTTACTTTTCTTTTATTTTACTACTTACTTTCATATTATTATTTACTAAGTATAATGCTGTTATTATATAAAAATACGAAAAGACACTGCGATCTATTTATTTGTATAAGTTCTGAAAAAAATATATATTTACAATCATCGTGTTATGTTTTACAGAAGGTCTAGGAGTGAGACATGCGCAGACTTTCTTACTGTTTCTGGCAATGTTCTTGGCGTTCTGCATGCGAGTGAACATGAGCATGGCCATTGTGGATATGACAAATAAAGAAAATGGCTCAGTAAGTTTAACATACTAAAGCTTAAAGTTATTAAAAATCTAACAATAGAAAAAATGTTTGAATAATGTTGCTCTAAAGGACCTAACGAACATAGGATTTATTTTCGTCGAAGAAAAATTTGGTTATTTTACTGGAAGTTAGAGAAAACTAATGTCATTTTAGAAAAACTATATCACGTGACTTGAATGAATTAAATAAAATCGCACACTAAATAATTTTTAAACTTTATTACTATTACGAATATATAGCTCTATTCCTAGAGTATACTCTATACTTATATTATAAAGAGGAAAGAATAGTATTTTTGTCGAAATTTGGTACACGGGTAGTCTAAAGCATGAGAGAGAAAGGCTACTTTTAAAAGCGAAAAAAGGGCTGTAAAGGGTTGAAATAGGGGATGAAAGTTTGTATGGAAATAACGTCATTTCTAAAGCTAGAAGCTTGAAACTTATTTTTTTAGGCTTTTGATTAGAATATTGATTGAAAATAAGCAAGACATTCAAAGTTTGTAAAAATTTTATGCTTAAGGGGGTACCTAGGGATGAACCCGAGCGAAGCAAGGGTGAGTCGCTAGTTATAAAATGAATAAAGTTGTTTTTATGTGTATAATGTAGGAAAGGTATTTATTTCTCCCTAATTTACAAAATCACTGTATCAGAAACCAGCATTTTTGAAAATAAATTTAAGAGACAAGGACTGTTCTACATGTTCTTTTTAATTTATAAATTTTTGATAGAATTTTATGTTTCAATAAAACATTTACTTCATATTTTTTAGTATTTCGACTGGAGTTATAGTGTGCAATCTATGATACTGTCATCCTTCTTTTGGGGATACGTGATCCTGCAAATCCCCGGAGGCGAACTCGCGAAGCGGTTTGGAGGAAAGATTTTAATTACAATATCTGTAGGCGTCAATTCATTGCTGTCTCTAGCGATGCCTCTTGGTGCAAAATTTGTAAGTACTTAATATATTTATTTTAATTTTATCCTAATATATATGCCAACCTACAAGTAATAAGTAAAAAGTCACATTTGATATTTTTTTGGAATTCATTATATATGGCTATCCTTAAGAATTGTATATTAACGAAGTCGCGTATAAAAGCAAACCGAATACAAACTAAAATCTAAGTAAAATGATGATGATCAATGATATTCTAATAGAATGTTGTTAGATCATTGAAAATTACGAAAAATCTGAAAAGTTCGTTCTCTTTAAAATGCCATTTTATCATCTTGTCAATATCGCGTCAATCTAATACAGTATTTCTGTCCATTGTATTATTAAGTATCTAGGGATACCATTTAATCAACTACATAGTTTTCATATTTCGTATATAAAAAAGTATAATAGGTTCCCAATTATATTTTTTTTTTCAAAATAAACTAAAATATATAGCTAACTAATAGAAAAATAATTTGTTACATCCCTTGTTGTAGGGTGGATGGCAATTCGTTATTGCGTGTAGAGTCTTACAAGGGTTGACGCAGGCATTTGTGTACCCCAGCATGCACCACCTCGTCAGCCAGTGGATACCTTTGGAAGAGAAGGGCACATTAAGTACCATAATATATGCTGGTAAGTGGCTTTCGTATTGCAAAAATAATACTTAACAGTTCAGTGGTAGGGTGTTCTCTTCGTAATCAAAGGTAACCAAGTTATTGAATTTCGTACCGATGTCTGAATTATTTTTAACATGACTGCAAACTGTATTTGCGTTGAGATTAAAGAGTTAGGAAATCTACACGTCAGAAATCTGTAGAGATTTTCATCAAGTATAAGCGGTAATAAAATAAAGCAGAGCACAATCAGTATCGAAACAAGATCACTATCACTTCAGTAAAAGTGAAGTTTTAAAGTAGAATAAATGTTTATTACATTCGATATTTGATATCGACCGCGTACATTTATCACTAAAATACTTATCTAATCTAGAATCTGTAACAAAGTAAAAGAATAAAGTAATGTATTGGTTTTGGTTTTAAAAACGGATATTCTTACATTTGCTTTTAAACAGTGAAAATTAGTGCGAATCTAATTCAAATTAGAAATAGTTTAACTTATCTTAATCGGTGAAATAAGTCCTCCCGATCAATATTGGCAACGCGTGCATGAGTGTACGCGCAGACACAAATGTACTCTCTAATCCTGTCACTCTCATACCCAGGTTAGATGACTACTCGATACAACCAGTAAGAGTTAAAGGCAAGCAGGCTTTTCGAGGCACGGGGGTGACACACCGATTATTCGAAACTCCGGGCTGCTAACGCTTACTAAAACAAAAAGATTCAATAACTAAACATGGCCAAACTCGGGACTCAAACCCAGGACCACCGTATGTGCAGCCGTTTTTGCTAGCAACTACATAACTGAGAAATTTACTGAGTTAGTAACTTACCTTACAAATAAATCGAAAAGAAACGAAGGCTAGTATAGTAATATTACCTACTATAGTACATGTTAACAATAGTAAGGATCTGTAAACTTTTGATAGTGTTATCTTAATCGTTAACTAAACTTGCAGTTTGTTGTTAGTTACTGGGTGCGGATAACTCCCATAGCGATTTAGTACGTTATTATACTCGTTATACTATTTAATGTCTAAAGGAATTAAGTTATATTATTCAATTACTCACTTTAGTATTGTCGTGGTTGGGATATAAGTCATTCATTTGTTATTTAGTAAAATTTAATGAAGCTTTTTAATTTCCCAGGTGGTCAACTCGGTATAGCCGTTCAGCTTCTAGCATCTGGTTTCCTGGCGACGGCGTGGGGATGGCAGGCGATCTTCTACGTCAACGGCGCTCTCGGAACCATTTGGGCCGTAGTGTATCTCATGCTGGGATCTGCATCTCCTGAATCATCAAAATTAATTTCTGAAGAAGAACTTCGATATATACAAACGTCTTTGGGCAGAGTTGGTGAACAAAAGGTATATTTTTTCTTTAAGGCAATAAATGTAAACCTGAGCTTTATATGCCTAGAAACAACGCGAAACTCGAAAGAATATTTGATATAATTAGGGAATTATTTTTTTACCTGAAAGAAATCTGCTTTGTAGCATCTCTTTCAAGTAATATATTTTTATGTACTTCCTACTTATTACAGTTCAAACGTGTTGACTCTTAAAATCAGAAAATTTATTTGAATACTGAACCCTACAAAAAATATTTCCTTAACAAGTATATTATAAATAAATAACAACGATTGCGCTTCAATATATTACCAAAAACTCAAAAATCATGTTTATTTTAAAGTGTTTTATCTAAATAATTTTATTTTTAGAAATACCCAACACCTTACAAAAAGATAGCGACGTGTCTGCCTTTCTGGGCGGCGGTGATAGCGCACTGCGGGCAGAACTGGGGCTTCTTCACTCTGATGACGGAAATGCCAACTTACATGGCGAAAGTATTAAACATGAATCTAACTAAAGTAAGTTGGCTTGGAAATTGCACGAATATTGTAAATGCTAAGTACTCGTATGATTTACGCATAAACTATGTATTAACTGTTTTGGATGTAACTTGGAACATTTATAAATTATGTCTTGGAGCAACATAGGTATAGTATTTTTACCTTAGTTTGAAAACTATTGGACCTTAGTTCAATACAAGTAAAGAGAAACTGCAGGCAGTACCTATTATTTTTACCTTTTTGAAGCTTTTATTGATCATAAAATACCCATCTCTCAAATGTTAAAATTTTATAATGTCTATCTCTCAGTAAAACTTAAGAATATTAAATGGAAGTTTGTAATTTTGTTGTTATCAGAATGGTATGTTATCATCTCTGCCATATCTAGCGATGTATGTGCTGAGCTTCCCGATGGGCACCATGACCGACCTCATAATACGCCGAGGCTGGCTCAGTGTTACCAACACTAGAAAACTGTTTAACACTATTGGTATGAATCCTTTATATCTTATATATATTACAAATTAAAAAAAAATATATATAATTTTGTAATGTGTATATAAAGAACAAATTTGAAACCCTTATTATTTAAGTGATAAGTGTTATTTTTAGTTAAACAGTAAGTTTTAAGAGAAAAAGGAAAGACGTTTTAGTGGTAAATAAGGTTTTCAATTTGGGTACTTTACGATGTACTACTTCATTTATAAGTATAATAATATATAGATTTGCTGAACGCTGTTCATCAAAACGTGGTGTTTTAACACTGTAGAAGAACCACGCACATTTTTTCTATAAAGGTGTCTAATGTTAAGTCAAAGAAAAAAGATGGCACAAGTAACTTAATATTTTTAAGTAATATCTTAATATAAGCTATTAGGCATGCATTTTAAATCATTAACTACAAGTAACGCTACATTTTGTTCCATTAACATGGTCTTCTACTTTGTTTTAATATAAAAGCTGCGTTGTTATTTTGGGCTCTATGATTTTCAAATTCTAAGTTGCTAGATTAAATGTAAGTCTATTTTCAGGTCTGTGGGGTCCTGCGCTGGCACTCGTGGGTCTCTCCTACACTCCTGAGGGCAACATGGTGCTAGCTGTAGTGATGTTGACTCTGAGTGTGGGCATAAATGCTGGGCAGTATACTGGATACATGGTATGTTATATATAATTACGTATTCTAAGTTTGTAAATATGCTCGTTTCAATATGTGCAAATGTGTCTGTACTTTTTATTCACTTAAAATATTATTGTCTTAGGAAAGTTCTAGGAATAAAGTAAAAATAAGAGAAGTTTTTACTTAAGTAGATATAGTTATTATATTATGTAGTTCATAACTCAAATCATTTATTTGCTGTATAAGTTATATTCAATTTAGTACTTTAAATATTTAATTTTTAAAGACAAAGGGTCTTAGTGCTCATATTATATTCATATACGAGTGTAGCAGTGTCCACATTATGAGTACGGTCAGTTCGAGACCAAATTCTAAAGTGCCTACTTGATACATCATTTATGTATGGTGACTTTTCTTTCTCCGATGTCGAAAAAACAATTCTTAGGACAGAGAAGGGGTTAGATGAGCAATACTGTTAAGGAGCAAAACTGCTTTTCTACTATTCCAATAATATAATTAAGCTTATTACGTTAATATTTAGAAGATGTAGAAACGAAGTTTTCCAATCCATTAACTTTTTTTCATACATTTAAGAACTAGTCAAATTAACTTTATAAGTTTTCTGAAAAACGGTTTTTATTTAGGATGGTAGGATTTGTCATTTTAAAAATCTGTGTATTAATAATATTCGTAACAATTATATAAAAAGTACTTTGTATTTTTCTAGCTAATATCTATCGACCTGGCTCCAAACTTCAGCTCCTGTCTCATGGGAATATCAAACTTCTTTGCCAACATTATATCAATCATAGCGCCCATTGTCTGCGGCTTGATCATCAAAGATGAAGTAAGTTTTAATCACGAAATAGATTGCTAGAATTGCTTTTACTTATCCTAATTAGCTTTTCTTAAAATTATCAATGCCTGTGTATGTAGTTCATGATTTAATTTGATAAAAAGTTTATCAAGATACATTTTTCGATACTCAAAACACAACCCTGTGACAAATTAAAATATGATCGAGCAAGAATCAAATTCCCGTCTACTTATCTAAGAGTTATAAAGTTTTGTCTTTGTGTTTTGAGTTGATAGTTGGCACGATTGATAATGCGTTCACATGCAGCCAACACGAATCGAATCTCGCACCATAAACCCTTCTACCGTCATTTGGCAAGATGCGGTTGTGGACTATCCTTCTAATGAGAGAAGGGGAAGTGTATGAGAATTTATTATTCTATTTTATTTTTTATGATTCTTGAAATTAGCATAAAAAGCCTCTTTCACCTAAATGTAATTCATACTTAAGATAATATTAAAATACGCATACGAACAAGTTCTCGTATTAAAGTATATATATTTTGAATTAAAATTCTTCTTTATCTTATTTTTTCAGACTGTAGCAGGAGAATGGCGCAAAGTATTCTTCTTAGCATCTGCTATTTACTTCTTCACTAATCTCTTCTTTATATTATTTACGACTTCACAACAACAAGAATGGAATGAGCCTTCAGAAGATACTGATATTGGTGAGAATGTAGTTTTTAATTTTGTATTTCTTATATATTTTTTATAGCGGTTGCCCAGTGGTAATTCGTTCGCTTGACTAACCGCGTGAAGCCGTTTTAAATCCTGGTCTCGCACCTCTGATGTGTCCATGTGCGATTCATTTTTACCATGATTACCACCCACTGCTGGGAACGGGTCTCCCTCAGTACGAGGGGGATCAGGCCATAGTCTATCGCGCTGGCCTAGTGCGTGTTGGCGAAGTTCACATATCTTTCGAAAACTAGCAAAGTTTTCTCAGACATGTAGGTTTCCTCACGATGTTTTCCTTCACCGTAAGACAAGTGGTGATTATGTTAGAAAGTGATTCGCACATGAAAATATCAGAGGTGCGAGACACGGATTTGAACCCGTATCACTCGGTTGTCCTAGCAAGCGCGTTACCACTGGGCCACCACTAGTATTACGGTGAAGAAAATCATCGGATTTGAATCCGCTGCACTCGATTTCCCAAGCAAAAGCGTGACCACTATACTGCTACTGCCTTATCAGAGTATTTCTATTTTAAAATATATTTTTTTACAGAAACAGAAAAGAAAACTCCGGACAAAGCCAGCAGCGCACACATGTGAAGATGATAATATTAAAATGTTTATTTATTTTTGTACCTGAAAAAAATATACAAAGTTTAATTACTGATTTTATTTATTACTGACATTATCATGTGCGAATCATTTATAACATGATTACCACTTAGCATTTGAAAGACGTATGAAGTCCGAGAAGACGCACTTGGCCAGCGAGTTATGATGCGTGATTGAGATTAATTGTGTATTAAAAAGGACTGAATTCATTCTGAGTATTTTGTGACAGAAAGACCCCACAATTATTTTAGTCCGAATGCAAACGTTTTGGGATCCAAAACGTCACGATTTTAAATTATACTTACTATATAGGTACGAACCAAAAGTGACATTACTTTTTGGTTCGTATCTAATAGCCCGCGTTCTACGAGTAATCACTATTAAAAATAGGGATTGGTGGTAGGAGGATGAAAATTTGGGTTATAAGTATTTTTAATGCCAAATAAAAAGCCTACGACCTATTCTCAGATCTACAAAATATACACAAAAAAAAAACATAAAATCGGTTAAGCCGTTTCGCAGTTCGACAACAAACACTGTGATACGAGATTTTTATATATTCGATATAGCAGTTCAAAGATATTATACCTAGTAATATATTCCTAAGGCCCTATTATCGTGCTGTGATGAAGTACACAACTACTGTATCAGTTTATGGAAATGCAGTATTAGACGGACCGACCTTAACTAAGATAAACCTTAATATACAGGGCTTTTATGTGATAGGTTTCACAAAGGTCTAAGTAAATGATTGATTTTCAATAATTTATGTATTACATTTGCATGTCAAGACTAAAACTAAACCCATTAATTTTGACCTTATGAGTAATTGATTAATTATTTATACCTATGAGTAGGTACTAGGTAGTTGATTATGTATACCTAAGTAGATAAATGTAGCTTATATTTTAACCCTTTATATCTTTTATCTTTCTTTACGCCGGAATATGTTAATTTTATTGATTTTGGTGCTTTTTCATCTGGAAATCTATCATAGCGTGAACTCAACAGACACCCTCAGGAGGTAGGCTATTCTTAACAGCAGTTTGACCTTGAAACCAACCCCTTGGTTGACTCCCTGGATAGGAAGAAAACCCCTATAAAAAGTATTCCTATCCTTAAAGTGGGGTAAACCAAGGGAAAACCAGCCAGCTAATTATTTGTTAGATTAAACAACTTTTAATCGATTAACGCTAGTATAATAAAGTTAATGAGGCTGTATACGGATTAGATAATTAATTAATTACGTTAGAGCAAACAATTGTGAAATATATAATTTAGATTCATTAAATTAATATGCTAATATAATTTTATAATCAAGATTAAAGAAAAAAGGTGCTAATAATAAAAGTTATAATATCATTAAATATTAAAAAAGACAACGAACTGTATATGGAAATATATGACAAAAACCAACCAGTTGGGGACTATTTAATATAATAGAAGTTACTGACAAGTTTTAATAGTATTTTTTCAAACACACTTCGTTTCTCCATAGATACATAGACAAACAATTTAATTCATTTTCCGGGAGCGTTGACTTTAACACCATCCAAATATGGCTTGAAACAGTAGTTAAGATGGAGAAGTTTACTTGGGTACCTTGAATCAAAAACCATCCATCAAAACGTTTAAGACTGTATTTGGTCTGTGACCGTATATGATCGGTTCCTTTATCCAGAGGCGAGTGCTAGCTAGCACTATCTCTCAATCAAGAGCTTCACATCGCCAAGATGAAGATGCTCCTGAAGATGCTGAGATGGGTGAACTATTCTTGAAATTTGACTACTACGTTAGTTATAACTTATAAAGTATAGTAAGTAATAAAAATTTATAAAGTATAGGGTTGAAAAGCCACATAATAGAGAATATATTTCACAAAAAGAAAAAATAACAGTTATAATTAAATAATATTTTATTACGTAACGAAATGTCATTCTCACACATAAAACACGTAAATGAGTTAATAGTAAAATAAATATTTACAACATCACTGATCTTTGGTGACGAAGGTTTGCATACGAAAGTGTTTGAAAAATACTATTTCATTCATAAACGTAAACAATTTATTTATTATTTATTACTACAACGTATTTTAATTGTCTTTTCTTCCAGAATTCTCTTCAACATAAAACTCTTAAACGTTATTAATATTATAAATAGATAATTATTAAAAATTAAATTATATCACATCTATACATAAACCTGCATGTCTGAGAGAACCTAGCAAGTTCTCAAAAGATATCTGAAGTCTGCCAACACGCACTAGGACAGGTCGGGGGACTATGGCCTGACCCCCCTCATAGTGAAGGGAGGTCCGTACCCAGCAGAGTGATTTAAAAAGAGTTGTTGTGATTTATATTAAATGTTTACTGTGTTGTAGAACTGATGTAGAAAAAGCGCCTTCAATGAGACACTATACTTAGCTGGCAGTAAATTGGTACTATCACTAACTCTATACTTATATTACTAAGTCGAATAATTCAATAATTTTAAATTATAATTGGTCCGTATGATGCCCAAACGACAAGTAGGACTGTACATGAAAGTTGTCTTAATTAATCTTTAACTTTGTACAGTACTTGGGTTTCGTGAAATTTAATATTTTATAGTGTTTTTACAATTAAGTTTTTCTAATATTCATAACTGTTGAAAAAAATTATCTTTATGACAATTATTGACTCATGAATCCCAAATTAATAAATATTTACTAAAAAAGATTACATTACGTCCGATTATCAGACGAATAGCAATAGCTTTAAATATTTACTTACCTACGTTACTTTCTGTAAAATATAATATAATAATTATTCTTAAAAACTATATCTCGGTTTTCAATGCTCTACAATATTGGGTTATTATTTTGTTAAAAATAACCTATATTATTGATTTATGCCGATCCTCTCGAGTATCGATAGTTACAGATAAATCTATAATCTCCTAGTGAAAATAGAGATAAATTTACTCGTATAACATTATAGTCGTTAACTTAAACTGTAGATTATTCTATCACAAACTTCAAGCATAAATGCTCGTAAAATCATGACTAGTTAATATTTGCACCAACATAATTTCTATCAGGCTCAGAATTTGTGTTCTCCGGTTTCTTCTTTAGAGTGCTTCTTGCTTTTGGGTTTCTTGACTCCATCCTCTGAAAATTAATTGTTACAATAATATATTATTATTATTGTTAATTTTAATTTATTGTTAATTTTATTTTTGTTGTGCTTCATTTAATTTAAATAACTATATAATTGACTTCTCATCAAATTAATTTACTTTTTTCGCGTTTGTTAGTTACTATTCTTATGATACATTTTAGATTTTCGTGTTCAAACTATAAATAAAACTATGTTTTCGGAGTGACATTCCCGTGGCCATAATTGTGTTCCGTGCCCTGTAGAGCATTCGGAACGCCGGGAACCAAAATCTTAATAAATCCGGTACAAAATCCGAAGAGATTCTTATTTTAAATTATATAAAAGGGTCATAAAGTAACGAACATGAACATTACTAAAAATGATAAACATCACTCACCAATAGAACCTTTGGTCTTAGGCTCATTCCAGTCCTGTACTTTCCCCGACATGAAGAGTATGAAGAACATGTTGCTTAAGAAGTAGAACGCGATCGATATGAAAAATACTTTCCTCCAGTCTGAAGCACTGTGCTGTAAATAAGAAAAAAATATTAGTGTTATCCTAATTTATTTTTATTTTGATTTCCTTTTTTTTATTTATTTATTTAAAACACACGTTAACAAATAAATTAATTTGTTGTTGGGACATCCTTTTATAACAATTTAGTTATATATGTTAAATTGTTAAAATGCAAAGAAAATCCTACTAATATTATAAATGCGAAAGTTTGTGAGTATGGATGTTTGTTACTCTTTCACGCAAATACTACTGAACCGATTACGATGAAATTTGGTATGTAGGTAGCTGAAGACCCAGAATAACATATAGGCTACTTTTTATCCCGGAGTTCCCGCTGGATTGACTCCTAATATTTAAAAAATTAACGCGGGCAAAGCCGCGGGTACTGCTAGTAATGTAATATTTTTGTATTTCAAAGTACACTAGCGAGTAGCGACTCGCCCTCGTTTCTCTCAGGCTCGTCCCTATGTTATTCTTTAAATTTACATAACTATCACTTCATATTATAAAACAAAAAATAAAAAAAAGAAATTAATGGGTTCCATTGTGTTAATGAAGAGTCTCAACAATATTTTTCTTAATTATCTTCCATGTACATACAGAGATTCCTTTTTTGTATCAAATTATTATGAATCTCGTCTTCTTTTAATTAATAACATTATTAACATTGTCTCGTAGCCTTAAGCCAATATGATATTATGATCAATAAATATTTTTCATATTACGAATTAAAATCTGTCTATGAATTTTATGATCACAGTCAAAATAAAACGGTCGGGTAATTAATACTTTGTACCAAAAGAATCAGATAATACAAAATCACGCTAACAAAGAAAACACGGTTTTAATAATAATAAGTCAGTCATTAAGTTATATTTATTAATAATGTTTATGTAACCGACTTTGTAACGTTTAGTGATTCTCATACTGAAAGAAATTTTGGGCTTTCCATCTGGTTTTTGCTGTTCTTAAAACACCTATGATACATCTCTGATACACCCTTGATAAAACGAAAAAAGAATTAGCCATATCCGTTCAGCCGTTTTTGAGTTAACGAAACTTATCATCGCAATTACGAGTTAGCTATGTAAATTACCTACATTCCAGATACTTGATACATTACGCATATATAAAACTTTAAATACATATATATTATAAATAAAAACACCCATGACGGAAGTACAAATATTCGTGCTCAAAGGAAAGCCCCCAGCGGGTCTCGGACCCGCCATCGCTGGCGCAGCAAGTCACTACAAACTAAGCCTAAGCTTGTCGTCAAAATAAATTAATCCACGTACATCCTTATTTTAACCTAATTTAGTCAAATATAACATATCATGTGTGTATATTGTTGTACCTCATCTTTTACAACCGCAGAAACACTCAATGGCGCCATGATGGAGAAGATGTTGCCGCATCCGTTCGTAATACCCATTAATGTGCTGGCGAAGTTCGGTGATAAGTCGATATGAGAAATCTGTTGGTAGAATCGATTTTATTAGTACGTATAATTTAATTAATTGAAAGATAAATATTTGTAATGTAGCAATAATCCTTAAGACAGTAATATAATCAATGATATTATAAGTAAAAAGGTGTAGATACGTTACCTAAACGACATTCTACCTTCAAAAACGGCACACTAACGCACACATGAATAACTAAAAATATTGCAATAACACTGAACACACTACATTACGATTAGTTGTCAAAATAGGATGGCATGATTCAAGTATCGCCAGTGAAAAAGAGACAAATATAATTCGCGACAGTGCGTCGTCAACGCGTGACTATGTTCAGGTGGGCCAATTAGCCTAGTTTTGGTGTGCCGCTTTTTGAGCGCTTATGACTTATCTACACATTTTTTCCTAGTATATCAATGAATATAATCTTATTACTTCCTACATAAAGCCACAGAATGCTCTAAGGCTATTTTTTTGAGGTTTTAAACAGTATTACAAAAATATTTTTTCACAATAAATATAGAAACTTATCTTACTATAATAATTATAATTATAAATTATTTGAAGAATTAATGATTTCAAACTTATTATAAAGTAATAATAACCTACCAAAAATCCAACGTAATGAGCTCCGTTGAGTCCCACAGTGAGCACCAACATTGCGACTGCTAGTTCGATATTTCCTGCCGGAATATACGTCAGCGCCAGTAGTGATGCAGCCGGACCCCAAAACGCTGTACAAAATATAGTAAATCTAATGAATAAAACGTTTGAAAACATGGTCACGGGAGATTCTTTCTCAAAAACAAAATAAATCCGCGAAAAATCCGAAAACATAGAATTATATATTATAACTTAATTTCTCTACAAACAGTAATTTATTGTTTCTTTTTATCAATTCAATTAAAGGAAAAAATAAATAAATTCATACCAATGGTGTTGAAGATTTTTCTCGATGTGGCAAGAGATGTAATATTTCTATTGACTAAAAATTCGGCAGTCCAACTGAATATGAAGCTGAGGATGTACATGGCCAAATATGGTAACGCTGATAAGTAACCACTCTGTAAAAACAGAATTATATTTGTGAATATAACAATAGCCCATAATAAACTAAAGTAATAAAAGTTTTGATAATACTTACACTTTTAATATCGACTTTTAAAACTTTATCCATGTACGAAGGCATTTCAGTTAACAATGTCCAAAATCCAAGACTCTGTCCGCTGTGGGCGAGGAGAATCGACCAGAAAGGTAATGAAGTCCATATACCTTTCCATGGTGTAGCCATTTTCTGATATGGAACAAAAATAAAGTTGAATTATAACACAAACTTACTTTAGGTTAGATAATCTCTTAATACAGTTTTAACATAACCCTTTAAAATAGAACGTTGACCACCCTTCATATATTTCTTTTATCTAATCAAAAAGGGATGTATCATGTAATTATAACAGCGTATTAAACAAGAGTGTTACATAAAACAATTTACAATGTATAAGTGATGTGTAATGCAAAATTATTTCCAGTTAGTTATCCGCAACCTTCCTTGTTACCTTCTGCTCACTGATGTCTGTTGATCCAGCGTTGCACTCAATGTATTTCATTTCTTCTTTCGAGATCCACCTGCTGGCATTGGGGGTTGACGCGCCAAGTATAAACCATAGAATGGACCAGGCTATACACGTCACACCTGCTACGTAGTAAACTGAAGGCCATCCAAACTTGCTATCAGTCAATACTCCAGCAACCATCATTTCAATAATGGTCCCCAACTGTGCACCTGCCAAAACCAAACGTTACCAGAACAATGTGTAATATTCCGTTTATAGACGATAAAGGCTACCACAATATGGCTCTAATTAACTATTGTCATAATGTTTACTTTATGTTTTTTAATTAATAGTAACAAAGCGTACTATGACAATAATGTTTATATAACCTTTTTTAATATCGATACTGGCTTTCATTCTTTAAGTCTATAGTAGTTCACCTCTAGGTACAATTTTGCTATTAATTTTGGTAAAAAACAAACTCGCTTTGAAAATTATTTAAATTATTTTCAAATACAGGATTTTCTGTGATATTTTCTTGCATGATTACTACATATTTGCAATCAAGTTACCACGCGATGATTAGGTAAAGGAAAAGATCGCAATTCCTATCTTGAAAGATTTCTAAAATCAAACCACCCGCATATTATTCTCAACGAGGATAGTGACCTTAATCTACCTTGAAATGAGGTAATGTCTGTATCAGAGGTATTGAATCTTTAAATGTCTAATTTATTATTATATATAAATAATTGTATTGTATAAGCGACTTACGTACCAGAATAAACAATAGTGCCCATACGACTCCTTTCTGTTGCCGGTGACCATTGACCAAGTAGACCGTGAAGACTTGGGTACAAAAGACCCTGGAACAATCCCATCAAGATTCTACATGCGCATACTGCTTGCCAATCTCCCTGAAATGCAAATATGATAGTTAATTACTGTAATTTCTATAAACAATTTAAAAATAAATATACATTGTAATAATTATATGATTTTTACGATATAATTTAAAAGAACAGTATAATATTTTCTTTATTAAAATATACACTAAATGCAGTAAGCTGATCAATAAATAGGTTTAGAAAATATATTTTTCTTCAATCGTTGGCGTAAAGAAAGCTAAGAAAAAATATTTGGGAAATAGAAAAGTTTGCAAAATTCAACGTAATTTCTAAAATTTCTACAAGACAGACCAGAATGTCATCTTATCTTATTTGACTGATAAATATCGGTCGAAGCGTCAAACGTGACACTTATAAATCAAGCTGCCCTACAATATAGATTTCGCAGATCGATTTTGTTTGGCAAAAGGGTTAAGTGAAGATTTAAAACGCTAGACGTGAATCTCTTTACAAATTACGCAAATTCGTCTCCATCGCCCGCATCTCCGATATGAAAATGTATTTTATCGTTTTTTCTTTCACTTCCAATTGATTGCTATTCTGCTAAATTAATGTCTGGATAGATTTCCCAGAGGTCACTTGCGCCGTTTATTAAGATCCTTTCAATAGTACGGCAATTTCAATAATAGCTGACTTGAAAGTTACTTATATTTTTATATCAAGTCTCGAAGTGATTATTATAATTAATTAAGTACTGAAATATCTACAATATTTGTGTTTATTTCTTGTTATGCCTTTTGAAAGAACATTTGTCACCTTATATTTTGTCAAGGCTCCTATATGTTTTACTACATTTTTGATTAACACGATGTATGTGGCTAGGTTCTTGTTACGAGCATCTTTATGTGTTAATACTTTATACAAATTCTATTCTTTACGTTACGTTTAAGTATCACTTACCTTTTCCGCCGCAATCGGCACGAACATGTTAATTACTCCAGTGAAAAGCATTGAGACGAGGATCAGCAACCTTCCTCCAAACCTGCCAGCTAGCATGCCAGCAGGGATCTGCAGGACGATGTAGCCCCAGAAGAATGACGAAAGAATCGTATCGCGTATCGATTGGCTCCAGTCGAATACCTGAAAATAATAAGTACTTACATTTAACTGTAAACAATACCCTGTATAAATCGATACCAAAAAACTTTCTTAGATTTCCGCTTTGTTTTAGTTATTTTGTTAATTCGATACTTTTGACTTACCTACAAAGGAACAAAGCATTTTAATCGTAAAAGATTAATTTACCAGTAATCTGTAAAATTCACAAATTCTTCCGATCGGAAGATAAAACAGAGTTTGTTTATATTCCCAACTTCTCGAACAACCAATGAACTTTGATTAAATAAGAATTTCATTTAAGATTTATAAAACACCTTCGCAAATATTGCATAATCTTAAAACAAATTTGATTACTATAAAAGAGATTATAGCCAGTGAAGCTTGAAAGATAGTCATATGCTGTGGCAGACTCTTTTTAGAACTTTTAAACGGGAAAAATTCTGTCATACATAATTTTTGGATAAATTTAACCATTTACGCAGCGCACGCAATGGAAGCTCTCATAAGGAATATTTTTCCCAGCTTTTGCTACATTTTTCATTGATGCTCCGCTCCTATTGGTCGTAGCGGGATTTAATATAGCCTACAGCCTTTCCCGATAAACGGACTATCCAACACAAAAAGAATAATTTTTCAAATCAAACCAATAGTTCCTGAGATGAGCGTGTTCAAACAAACAAACAAACAAACTCTTCAGCTTTATAATGTCATAAGTATAACTATAGATTATTATTTTAAAAATGAATCATTAAACTATTCCTTCATGGAAACGAATCTCAATACGGGGTATTTGGCATTTTTTTTATTTTTAGTAAAAGCGAATTTTATATAATGTAAGTAATCAAATAACAACTTCTATTTCGTTGTAAAAACTTTAAAATGAATAAAGCCATTGTACCTGGGTTTATCTACCACGTACTCGCCATTTCGTGGCTTTACAGTTCTTTAACTGGACTACATTAAAACAAAGTGTGTTTATATTTTGTTTAATACCCCTAATTTTAAGAGTATGTAATTGGGACAAATATTTTAAATAAAACTTATGGCGGCTTTAAATAATTCTTAAGGTTATTTTCATAATATAAACTCTTTGTACCATATAAATTTGAATATTTTACGAAATCTCATTTATTTCATCGCCTAAATATTAAATAAATACTTAATAAGATATTTATATAAAGTGCTTCAATGATGTATAAAATCTGTTTTTTAGAGAAAGTCGAATACATGCATTTAAAAATACAATTTTAGTCCCCTACCAAGGATTTTAAGCAAATTTATTCAATGTCAGTGTGCCTCCAACAAATGGTAGGCGTTTATTTCGTTTGGAACCAAAAAATCAAGTCGCAACAGTTTCCTGCTTCGAAATTCAGTCCATTTCATCTCTCTAGAGCGTGATTTGGATCTGATTCGAGTTTCATTTTTGTATTTTCGTTCTTGTGATTCAATTCTGTTCCGAAAATATTTATCAATTTAGAAACAAATACGGATGAGATTTTTAAATAAACAAAAAATAAAAGCTACACACAGATAGATCTCATTATGTTCTTATAATATTTAAAGATTACATTTTTACACGCTTTTTATTAGCTTCACCTGTATGTTTGTATGTTTGTAACCGACTTCTTTGGGCTCGATTTTGACCCACATTATACGATTTCGTTCAAACTTTGTAGATTTATCGAGTACCAATGACAATACACTAATTTGATAAAATAAATAAACCGAACTAAAAAGTATAAAATAAATAATAGTTTAAAAAAACTAAAAAAACACGCTTTTTATAGAAAACCGAACGAAAAAATAGAAAATAAATTTTAAAAATTATTAATATAATATATTTTATTAATTATTTTTTTAAAGTAGCATTTTTAAAAATTACATTAGCTCTTTGCCAGGAAATATGCGTAAATTCGTAGTCGAAACGGCAAAAATAATTATGAATATAATGTATCAAAATTATAGTAAGTATACTTACAGTAAAGCCATGTTCATTTGGTTTGGTCATTCCTAATATAGCAATGCTCATGCTGACCCTCGTCGAGTACGACACCACAGTGGCCAGGAAGAGCAGGAACACCACCACATGGCGCATTCCTATGAGCCTCTCTGAAACAATTTATAATATTTTTTACTATTTACTCATTTTTACTTTGCACTAGCTCGGGAAACCGAAAGAAGTTCGGAACCGAAACCGAAGGAAACCGGTTTCAAATCCGGGTCTCGAACCGACATTATTTTCATGTGCGAATAAGATTTCAGAAAAGAGAAAGAGAAAGAAAGAGAAAGTCAGAAACTATTTGTAGGGTAGTTGTCTCATGTGAACTACTATAAAATTAGAGGATTGTTGACCCTCTTAATATAGCTCAAAAGAAAGAATATTATGTAAAGAAAAAATTGAAGACGAGTATTTAAAAGTATTGTTTAAATTATATTTCGAATGATAACCACGACCATTTTTAAGAGAGAGCGAACTGAGTGGGATGTATTTAGTAGCCATATGTATAGTACCTACTGTGTGTGTTTTAACCATTGATGATGAATATAATTATAATTTAAGTAGATAGGTAATGATAGGCAATAAGAGAGTATTATATATCGGCCTATACTATTATGTATATAATATTTTTGTATACGAGCTTATTATGTATAATTTAAAAGTATAAACAATTTTAAAAATATTACCATAGCTATAATTTTCGTATGAAATATTAAAAAGTTATCTAAACTAAGAATAGTACTAAATATGACAATAATTGTATTTTTTTCTTTTGGCATGTTGATAGAATCATTTTATTATATTTCATCAATTATTTAGTTCATGCGACTATACTATACAAAGAGCCAAGCGCTACCCACTCAATGCGATCTATCTAAATTGGTCGATCATATGAAATATTGATCAGGACCAAATATGTCGACCAAATCAAATCTTGTTTTGGGTAAAGGAAACAAGAGATTAAAAAAAAATGATTTTGTGATCTTTGATCTCTGAAAATGAAATGCTTTGGCATTGTAAGTAAAAGTTTTTCAGTTTAGATCTTAACTTTTCGAAGCTTAACTCAATAGTTGTAGTTGCTACCACTTCATCTTGTAATCGCTATTACACATTTTTGTCTCTCAAATAGAATTAGAAGCCATGACGTTTGGTAGAGAATCTAATTACAAATATTTAGTAGTATTTGTAAGAACAATGTAGGAATTGTATTGTGTATGTAATAATTTAATATATACATACGAGTATATAATATATACATCGTACAAATGTGTCTCTTTCATCTTATTTTAATTTACTTCAATCAAGTAAATATGAAACATGAAATATAACTTTAAAAAATTGTTTAAAAAATCTAAATTAACCACACGTTATGTGATAAGTACGTATAATACATTCAAAACCCAACCAGGTAAGGCTTAGAGGCAATTTTGTTAATTATTATAGACTGCCATTGACAAACAAACAGTACACACATTTATTAAAGTCAGTCGAAAATTTATATCATAAATTAATTAATTTTGACAAATTAATGTCTATAGAAATTCATTACGGATACGTTCTATTGTCTTTCCGTGCGTCAAATGCTCATCAAGCGTTATAGCAAAATTTGTCACGTAATACACCGACCTATTATTCGCTTCCAATTGGAAGTAACCATTCATCTTGTGGTTGTTGTGTAATATCTAAATGACTACCTCATTAGACCAGTGGTTATCATGAACGGCTTTGAGTTTAGTGGCCCTGGGTTCAAGGTTTGGGTTGAGTCAATAAAGATCTTGAGATTTTGAGCCTAAAGTACGTTAAGCATTCGTTTTCTTGATGTTATTTAAATTGGCTTATAACGTTCCTGTTTAGCCTTAAAAAGGCTTGAAGCCATTCGCTTGAGATATGAATAAAATTTATTTAGGAGATGCTGATCTGAACTGAATCGAATTTTTCAATATGCTTTTAGAAACTTCCATTGAAATTATATAATGAAATCATGGAAATAAGAAGATATTCATAACTTTAGATTTAAATTCAAAGATGTGGCGATTTTTAGTTAAACACTGTATATAACTTGAGCGCATGGGACGTTATTAAGGTGTATAAGTAAGTAGAAAGTAATATTTATAAAATTATAATAAAGATATTTATAACTATAATAGGTAATCTTGGCATTAATTTCTTTGAAAATAATTGTTTAAGCATACAAAAAATTAATTGAACATGTCATTTGTCACATTTAATCACTTTTCTCACGGATTTACAACTAGATAATACTTCGATAATTTTACTACAATCATGTTCATGGAATCACGAGAATAAATAAGTGTACAAAAAGCTATGACGAGTACCACAGTCAAGATTGCGCAACACTACGTATTTTTTTATTAATAAGTAAACGATTACAATCAAAATTAATTCAGCATTTCAGATCTTAAAAGTCTAAGAAGAAGAATTGCTCAGAAAGAACAAGCCAAAAAAATAATTTCCTGCTGTAAACAAAGCATTATATAACATAATCAGCTAATCTTTGCCACATTGCTATTAAGTTCATTATTCTGTGGCTTATACATGTGCCACTTAAGCACATTAGAGTATATTTCGCCACTGTCATATAGAGAAAACAAAACACGGTAGAGACAAAAAATGGACAAAACATAATAATTAAAGATGTAAATCATTATTCAAATTTGTTGAATAGTCTTTTATATATATGTATAAAAAAAATTATATGTATAAAAATTTTTAAGTATATTTTAGATTATGGCAAATTTTTGGTTTTTGCTTTTTTTAAATAAGTACTATTAAATTACTAAATATTTTCCATTTTCTTTACTCACCCTGATGTTTTTTATTCTTTTCAACCACAATGAACGTATTTTTAGAACCATATTGTTGCACATAAACCATTTTAATATACACTGCTCTATGATCAATTAAATTTTTTGGTTACGATTTGTAATTCAAATAATATAATATTTGAAAACTAAATAATACGTATTTCAACAAAAACGATACAGGTAATTTATGGTGTCATTGATAACATCGATATGTTTTTAATAGCTTAGATAAACATATTATAAAATAATTTATATGCGAATTTAAATTGACTAGTTTTTGCCGCGTCTCCTTTTGTTTTATATTACTTTGTTATAAAAGTACACTTACTTTAAAATCGCTTCAAAGTGGGAGTAGATTTTGATATAAAAATTATAAGCTATGATATTTGTAAAATACAGGCAAGTGAAAACAACCTAATAGTAAAGCTAAATTAAAACAGACAGACGGACAACTAGGTGATCGTATAAGTGTTCCGTTTTTTCCTCTACAGTACGGAACCCTAAAAAGGAACTCTTAAAATGGACTTACATTATTATGTTCTTTAATATAGTTAATTTAACTTATTTTTTTTGAGTTAGACTGTAATAAAATAACAAACACACATTCACACTTTCAAGGACTTATAATATAATACCTACTAGCAATTCCCACAGATATAGAACAAAACCCTAAGAGTATTCTGTCAAATCCAATGATTTGTTAGAATATCATTGGTCAAATCATAAAAAAAAAACAAAATATAAAAGTTTGTTCTAAAATTAAAAAATTAAAAATCTGGCGAGGGCCACCCTTATCACCTGTGGGAATAAAAATAGTCCACGATCTATTCTCAGACCTACCAAGAGAGGAGTTCGATAACAAACATTGTGACACGAGATTTTTATATATAAATAGAAGAAGATGTCAATTTCATTTATTTTTTAAGTTGACTTTGAGTTAAAAATCGATCTAGTTTTTATCTGCTGGTCTGCGGTTTAGTAAAATCTATAGAAATAAGCGCTGAAAATCCCGATGTTTCCAAGCGTGTTTTGTACGTAGGCACGCTTGTGAATTGCCAAAAAGTAACTATTGTTATATATAGTATACATTTGTCGTATAAATCAAATGCGTATGCCTCTGATAACTATGAGTTTTATTGAAAATCTGTGAACAAACTACTTTTTACAGTACAATTGTACTGGCTCAGTTGGTAGTGCCCTACTTTTCTGAGTCAGCGGTCGCGAGTTCGAGTCACGCTTGGGGCATTTATTTGTTAAAACACGGATGTTTCTAGGCCAGTCATGGGTGTTTATATTTACTATAAGTATGTATTTAAAAGTTATGCATGTGTAGTATATCAACTTTCTGGTATCCGTAATACAAGCCTCGTAGTTTACTACGGAACTAGATGGCGCTGTTGTAACAATGTCCCACGATACATACACTTCTATTTCTAGACGAAATATTAAAGCTTCGGGCTGAATCAAAGGATGGTGCTGAGTCCACATGAACAGTTCTATGTCCATATAAAATCTGCCCGATGTACGATGAATGAGTATATTCCTTTGGTATTCTTAATTAAATATAACCTAAGATTGTTTGGGCCATTCTGTTTTAGGATATCCTATATAAAAAGAGAATTTTATAGAGTAAATAAACAACTGTTTTTAATTTTTAAGTATACTTGTTTTATAATCTGCATATAAAAAAAAATACTGTATACATAATATATAGGTACAATTTTAATATATTTTAAGAGATAACGCAAACACGGTTTCATAAAAAGCATGTAGATTAAATTACAGATAAATAAAGACAAATTTTTTAGTGCGATCATTGTTTTACGTCAATCTTCGAGTGTAATACGTATATAATTTTTATGTTAATTGGGAAAGCGAGTGAAGCGGGTTCGAATCCGGGATCTTGCACTTTTGCATCTGATATTTTCAGAACCATTTCCAACAAGTTTACTACTTGTCTCAGGTGAAGTCTTGATATGCTGCTTGTGCTATATTACATACCTATGGTAAAGTAGTCGGCCAAAGGACGTGACAGCCAGCCCAAGCTGCCATACACTCGCTTGGGACATTAGTGTAAGGCAGCTTGGGCTGGCTGTCACGTCCGTTGGCCGACTATATGTTTCATAGACTTTGTCTATAGTTTAATTGTTAATTATGATTGAACTTGTACCACAAAAATCCTTTCTATTGTATTATATTAATAATATAGTAATTTTAGAATTTAATTAGTTTTTTTTTTCATTAACCTTCCGGAAGCAATTAGCTATCGTTTTATTATATTATATTCGAAATTAGTTTTTTAATCATGTCAATCCATACTAATACTATATACTTATACTATATACTATAATATTATAAATGCGAAAGTAACTCTGTCTGTCTGTCTGTCTGTCTGTCTGTCTGTTACCTGTTCACGCCTAAACCACCCAACCGATTTTGCTGAAATTTGGTATGTAGATAGTTTGCATTCATGAGAAGGAAATAGGCATATTATTTTTTGGAAATTCAACCCCTAAAAGGGTTAAAAGGGGTGGCAAAGTTTGTATGAGAAAAATATTTTTATTGCACATTTTTGCATGAAACTTTGAATTAATGCTTTTTAGTACAAATGATGAAACACGTATTTCAGGGTTTTTCGAAATTCACCCCCATTGGGGGTTAAAGGGGGTGGCTAAGTTTGTATGGGAAATTTAATTCTATTGAAATATTTTGCGTGACACTGAAATAATGCTCTGCAATACAAATTAAGAGGGCCAGAGTTTTAAATGGGGAATCAGTCCTTGGTACATTATAAGTAACAGTATATAAGCAAAAATGTTTATTTTATTCACTCTTAGCGCGAGCGAAGACGCGGGCACCGCTAGTATATTATAATGTAATAATTATAATGATTTTAACTACAGAGGTCAACATCAATGTAAAATCAATTAGCAGGAGATATTACATTGTACAAGAACAGTCCCACAAACTAATGTGGCCCGGTGACAGAGTCGCTAAAAAAAGTTAAAATAGGTAAATAGTATATGTATAATAAATAATACAGACGTCAAATTGAGAACCTCCTTTTTTGAAGTTGGGTTAAAAATGTGAAAATTTGCACACACTACCTCTGCACACCTTTGCACCCGCGACATTTCAAAATGTCTTTAGTTACTCTTTTAGCCACGGTAAGTTTTTGGCACTTTACTCGATCGTACGAAATGTCAACACTACGGTTAAAGATACTATGGTACTCTTAACTGATTGTTTTCTTTCAAAATACTTAAAATCTGACTCAAACCCAAGTTCCTATAAGCAACATCAGTCTAATAACATAACGATTATTATATTAATTAGTCCCGGGTCGAGTCAAGATTGGTTATCGAATCTTTGTGTATAAAATCTCCTGCGTAGTTGGTTTTATCACAATAAGATCAGCCGCCTTGACTGGAATCGGTCGGGAGGACATTATTTATTATATTATTACAAAAAAGGCAATTTGAGAGAATCGTTCGCTGTCTTTTAGCATCACTTGGGTTCATGTCCATTTTAATGATTAGTTTACGTTCCTCAGATATGAGATATTTTCTCGCAGTAAAAAGTAGTTATAACTTAAGTGTTGATCAGAATAACCAGCTTTCATCATAGCAAAATTCATTAAATTCTACTATCAGAGACAGACATACAGACAAAAAATTATTAAAAGTATAGAATCAGCCTCTAAATAGAATGAAATATTCAATGTACAGATTCTAAGTTAAAATTTTATTATATGAATAACATTTGTTTAATAATTTGATATCGGCACAGTTAAGGCCGGTCAGTTATAGAGGTTGGCAAAAACGGACATTCTCATTGTCAAATCGAGTTCCAATCTACGTGATGTAGGCAGTAGAGCTAATATTGACATGACCTTGAATTTAAAAATTTTAAATACCTATGAAACGACGAGGAAATTCTTACATCATAATCGAAGATTAAAATACTATAATATTATGTAAAGGTTAATAAATGGATCGAATTTTTTAAATATAAGTATTTAGTTTAAATAAAAAAAGGTGTGTGTGCGATTCACACACGATAGAAGTGAAACTTCAGTAAATCGACAAAAGAATGAGATGAATATATTATACAAAAAGAAATGTCAAAAAATAAACAACGGTTACCATGGCAACATGATCTATCTCATTCTCTCCGACTTAATCCTATTCTTTTATGTATTTCTTTCTTTATCGTGACACATTTTCGTTTCATCGAGTTTCAAATCACAACGATTCTAAAGAAGTTTCACTTCAAAAATGTCTCTTTATATATTATCTATAATCTGTACAGATAAATAAAATTGAAGTGTCTGTTTGTAATCTCGAAATAACAGTGTTTTATTGAATAGATATGAAACTTATAAGAAAAAACACGTTTTTTGTCTCACTGTTTGTTCCAGCTGGAACGGCTGGACCGATTTTGAACAAATTTTGCTAATAAACTAATGCTACTTTTATTTTAGTAAAAGAATTAGGGTTCCGCATAATAAAATTAAACCTTTTCTACGACGAATAATTTAACGAATCCGACAAAAGTCCCCTGAGTCGCTAAACCGGTTTATATTTAATATTTATATACTATGAAAACTTAAATTCCTAGACCACAATAGAAAAAAGGCTAATCTTCCATACTTATCGATTATTATCATTCATTTTGACCCTCACCCCGTTTTAAATGTGTAAAATAAATCACAACACTCGAGATGCAAGATGGTTAAAAACACTTCAAATATACACTTTAAATATATATTATGTACCTAATCTTTGTTTACGATTTCGAATAATTAATTGATTTTGCCGTATAATTCCTCAAAGAATAACGGAAGTATTTTGTAGTTATTAGTAATTCGCGTAAATCTAAGAAAGTATTAAGTAAAATAGTAAGTAAGTAAAATAGTTTTAAATCTACTTTTATATTTTTTCTAAGTAGGTTTTTTGTGTATCTAGGGCGCTCCTGATCGAAGCGAAGAGAGGTCGCTACTTACTGCTACTTACTACACCCAGGCTTGTGTTACGGATACCAGATTGTTTATACACAATATATTATAAATATAAACACCCATACCTGGAATACAAACAGTCATGCTCAAGAAATGAATGTCCCCAGCAAGACTCGAAGCCGCGACCGCTAGCGCAGAAAGTAGGGTAGGTACTACTAACTGAGACTAACGAGCCGTCAAGATTGACATGATTCGATTATGAAAATATTAGAACAGTAACACTTCGAACTCGCTTCACTGAGTTTTTCGAGCGAGCGCATCACCACTGCGCTACCACCGACTAAGAGTTAAGACAGTCTATATATTATAATTATGCTTTACTTAAATCATACTTTTTGCACAAGTATTGTTATAGGAAAACCATGAGAGAACATAGTAATAGCAGTAAAAATAGTATCGCATTGTTATCAACGACCATGACTGCGTCAAGGCCAATTTCACAACAACTGTGTTCATCCAAACAGAACTATGACAACACGACGATCCTACTGATATTGTTACTACACCAATACAGTGATTGAATTCTTTCTTAGATTCACGCGAATATTTGACTTCAGAACATGTATATAAAATTGAAGTTTCTGTTTTTTATTTCAAACTAGCATTTCCCGCGGCTTCGCTCGCGTTCTAAAGGCTGAAAATCAAATTCTTCCGCCCGTCCACCCGACTTGCGCGCGGTGGTCATTATTTTGTTGCGAAGTTATGTTAAAACTATGATATCTCGTAAGATATTTATTGAGTTCAAATGATGCCAAGAGCGATTTTGTCCAAAATTAAATACTTGTGAATAATAACTTATTTATTTGGATTAATATCATGTTTATTAAACACCTTCGCAAATAAAGCATTATCTTAAAATAAATTTGATTACCATAAAAAAGGTTATAGCAAGTTAACCTTAAAAGCTAGATATATGCTAAATAAAAAATGTAATTACTTTAACTGTTATTACTAATTTTTTAAGTCTTAGTTTTTCTCATTGAAACTTTAAATTCCAGAAAGGTTTATTTTTTATTTTGCTTAAATGCTTTCCGTTTTTATTGACAATGTTTGAATTTTGGCAACACTTCTGAAATGTCAGAATTCCGTCTAATTAAGTCATATTGAGAAGCATCCTTGACAGTTTCAGTCGCGAATTGACGTTTTATTTGTAAATAAAGGAAAAAAAACTTTATTTGTACTTTAATAAAGCGCATATTTTCCTAACATAATAGTTAGCATTGTATATGCGCGTTTGTTTTGCAAATTCACAACTAAGGTATTTACCTTATCTATTTTTAGGCCATTTTTCATAATCAATATTATGAAACAATATGTAAGCATAATACTATTCTACATCTTATTAGTCCTTTGGAACTTATATATGGATAAGTTGTTTAGCTTTTTAATATGGCGATGTTATGTAAATGTGTTTGCGCAAATCATTTTGCTTGACCTGTAATCGAACCTAGGATATCTGATAGCCGTGCTTATTATATACTTATTCCGCTATAACTCCCACAACTGTTACCTTGAAACCTAAATCAATGAAATATGTACATGAAATCTGAAAAATACAATAAAATAAAAAATTCTTTAGCTGGAGTCATAGGACTTTTTCTAATACATTAAATTCATTAGGGACTTGTTTTGAAAAAAAAAACTTTAAACCAATTCAAACTAGTAAAGTAAATATGTTGGGACGTTATTACAACAGCGCCATCTATTTCCGTGCTAAGCTACGAAGCTTGTGTTACGGATACGAGATAGTTGATATACTACACAAATTATTTTTAAATACATACATAATATTATAAATATAAACACCCATGACTGGAGTACAAACATTTGTGTTCAACAAATGCACGCCCCCAGCGGGACTAGAACCCGCGACCGCTGGCGCAGAAAGTAGGGTCACTACCAACTGAGCCAAACGTGTCGTCGAAAGAACTTATTACATTTTATAAACGTAAACATACCTTACCTTAGAAACCTTCAATAATTTACATCTGTATTTATTTATACTAAGAAAAAAAGTGCTGTTCGTTAGTCTTGTCAAAACTTAAATATGGCAGGAAATTTGAGGCTTTAATATATATTTAATTTAATTTGTATGGGTATTAGTTAAATATTTATTAACCAAAAAATCATAACTAGGAATTAACACGATAGAAGCGAGTGTGATTTGCTAGTTCCAAATAAAACTATCTTTTCAGATTTTTTCGCGATTTTTTCAGATTTTCGATTCCCGAATCATCAACTGCTTTATAGTTTGTGCGAAAAAATGTTATAAAAATCAAACATAATACTTAAAATTTTATAATTTATGTATACTTTTGAATTCAGATTGAAATTAAAATACTTTAAAGATTTATAATGTCTGTATGACAATATATTGCGTAGTCTACAAAGTCTCAAACTCTCCCCTCAAATTAAATAACGTATTTAACGTAGGTTTCGAATTAACAAGATATATCCATAATATTCGGATAATGGCTTATTTTAGATTTTGAAAATATAAAATAATGTCAGTAATGAAAACGGATTGACATTGTTCAATATTTGCGTGCGTTCAGAAATTTATTTTGTGTAAACTAAGGAAAATATGTCAAGCTGCTTAAATATACAAATGACAAATGACTGAATAAAAAAACAAATAAATAAAGTCCACGTGTTTTCACTGTGTATGTATGTATGTTCCTATAAACTCCAAAACGGACCTGGACCGATTTTGATGAATTTCTCATAAAATCCTTAGATAGCAAGTGATCATGTGAAATTTAGACGCGATTGAAAATATAACAGCGGCCGAAGCCGCGGGTGTTGCTAGTATTAAAAAAAAAATGAAATGCTTATTCATTTTCCAAGGCTTATTTAATTTGATATTCTAAGAACGATAATGATAAAGACAGGTCGTATTTGAATAAAATATGTGAACTCCAAATATTTGAATATAGTAAATCCATACTCCTTAAAGTGCTAAGTATACATTTACTCAAAAGAACCAACATTGACTGACTCATAAAACCACCTTTTTTGTATCCGGCTAATCACCGAAATCGCTGAACCGATTTTAACGGGACTTTCACTGTCACGTAGCTAATGTTATTAGTTATAACTTAACATAACCTTTTATTTTAGAAGAACAGGTATTGTTAAAAAAATCTTCAAAGATACTAATTATCATTATTATTTTCAAAACTATTAAGCTATAAAAACAATTTGACTTTGACAAATTATGAAATTACCTAATTTATGCATAAAAAATTAAGCATTTCCATTTTTTGTCAAATCTTTAAGTGGTTTTAAAGTTGGCGTAATTTTAATAAAAACGTAATTAATGGTTTCACTTAAACGATTGTAATGACGCAAACGAAATACTTTAACTTAGATGATTTGTAAGAAAATTGGTCTATGTCACGTTTATATTTACTAAAATTGTTTAAGAAATAACTGAACTTATTTGAGAGATTGAAAAAAGGCTATTGAAGTAAGCATAGAGGAATACCAATAGAGTTCGAACTTAACATTCTTCACGTTTTACACACTCTTAGATTTACGTGAATGTTTAACATTTTTAATCTTTTTTTAGGGTTAGTTTTGATTAAGGTAGCGCAACCCAGTGGTAATGCGCTCGCTTGAGAATTGACTCGCCTTTCTGAGATTTTCATGAGCGGATAATTTCTAACATGATTATCACCTGTCTTACGGTTAAGGAAAACATATTGATCCTGCATGTTTGAGGAACCAAGCAATTTTAGAAACATGCTCAGTCTGAGTCAACGTAGCCTACTACAGCCTGATCCCCATCGTATTGAAGGGAGGCCCACCACCATTACCGGGACGTTAAAATTCCGTACTACAATTTGATAACTCCGTCTTTCCCATTCTACGTGTCATTGTCGAAGTAATCTGTGCTTTATTTGTACAAGAGACATGAAGTTAATTGATTATTTATCAAAAAAGTATATAATATGATATTAATTATTTTTATTAACAATGTTTTAATCTATTGCCTTATATAAATTGAGATATATCAAACCTTTTTTTCAATGGTTTTGTAAAATTTCGTTACCAGTTTCAAGGCTTTCTATATGAAAATTTGATTAAATATTAATTTAACACGAAACATCATGGTTTTCCAAAATCTCCAAGAACATGTACCGCCACTTCGTAGTAGTTAACACTTACAGAGGTCACAGGTTTAATAAATACAAGGTTAAATATCGTACATGACATACCATTGTTTTTTTAAGTTCAATTAAAATAATGATATTATTATATATCAATCAAAAAGCTCAACAAAGCGTGAAGATCGTAGTCTAAATAAACAAATTCACTTCGTCATGTTTTTGGTCAAAAATACCTTATATGATGTAAATGTATTACGATTTGAATACATATTTTAGGTTTCTGTTGGTAATTAAAGTAAATGGTAAAGATTGAATTTATGGTAAAAATAGAGACGCACTTCGCACCGCTCGGGTACGTCTTAATTGTTAGTACAGATTTCTCTTTCTTTCAGTGGTAACGTGCTCGCTTGGATAATCGAGTGATGCGGGTTCAAATGCGTGTTTCGCACCTCTGGTAATTTCATGTGCGAATCATTTTCTAACACGATCACCACTTGTCTTACGTACGGTGAAGAAAAACATCGTGAGGAAACCTGCATAGGTACTTAGATAAACCTAGCATGTTTTCGAAACAACACGCACTAGGCCAGAGCGGTGGACTATGGCCTGATCCCCCTCGTATTGAGGGAGGCCCAACCCCAGCAGTGGGACGTTAAAAAGGGCTAATTACAAACAGATTTCTCTTTTTCGATTTCTATTTTCTGCCAGGAAAGTATTCTAAAAGTGGACCCGGATAAGAGCTATCGTCAAACCAAATTTCATCAAAATCTGTCCAGAGGTTTCTCCGCGATGCGACACAACAGACACAAAATCTAAAACTATAGACACGACATCTATAATTATGACTACATTAAAATTTTCCATACAATACCGTATTTAATATTATACAGAATCGAATTAGAATTTCATTATATGTATACAGCATAAATAAACAATAAATTATTTGAAAAATAACACATCTTCGGAATGATCACATCCAGTCTTAAAGAAGAGATTTGTCGTAATCTTTTTGTTAGACCGCTGAGTTCCTTTTGCCAGCGCTTTTTTCGAACCGATTGTGTACCTATTTATGTTATTCATTTAGAAGGTGTAATAATTTATTACTTTGATTCAGATTTAGAAGTTTTTATGACAAAAACATATTACGTTTTAGATTAAACTGATTCATTAATTCAATTAAACGTTAATATTACGTGATCTATCTATAGATAAATAAAATTGAAGAGTCCTCGTAATATCAAAATAAAGGCTTTGTACTAAATGCATATGGAAGTGTATTATGGACCTTATAAAAAATATTTTTTTATTTTTTTCTGTTTGTTCCAGCCAGCCGTCCTACTCCATCTTCGCAACAGATGGATCAAAATCAACGGGACTTTCGATAGCCGATGTTGTAAGGTTAACTTAGGCTACCTGTTAGAAAAAGAATTAGGAGTCTGGGCAAAAAATGTAATCATCGACGTACCCAGATAAAGCTAAGGTGAGTCGCCCTTAACACCTAAGACCATATTATCAGACCTACCAAATGTCCACCAAAAAATTAATAAAAATCGGTCAAGTTTCAGAGGAGTTTGATAACAAACACTGTGATACGAGATTTTTATAGATTAGACTAGACTATGCAACTGATATTTATTAATATGTTAGACTGTGCAATTGATATATTTTGTATGTATATTAAATCAAAATATCATAAAATAATGAAGTCCCATTGCTCGGTACAAGCTTCTCCACCAAATGAACGAATTGCAAGAATATTTAGTTCATATGTGACAACACGTTTAGCTCAGTTGGGAGTGTCAGGGTTCGAGTCCCGCTGTGGGCATTCATTTGTTGAGCACGAATGTTTGTACTCCAGTCATGGGTGTTTATATTTATAATAATATGTACGTATTTAATAATTATTTATTCGTGGTATATCAACTATCTGGTACCCGTAACACAAGACTCGTTACAGCTTAAGCTTACCGCGGAACTAGATGGCGCTGTTATAATAATAACCCAACATATATGTATAAATTATTGCTGTTAATATCGGTTTAAGAGGACAAGTAGTAATGCCTGAGAAGACATGGTGGTACTCATAATGTTTTTTTGACCATATTAGCATATGGTAATAGGTATAATAATTTATACAAGAAAATGTTTAAGGTATGAAACCCGGATTTGAACCTGATTCTTTAAATTTTATATGGGTGCGTTACCACTGATCCATAATTTAAATATATTTAAACAAATAGAATTTTACACGTGTAAAGCTCGTAAGTGAGATAAATGGATAGAAAACATTAATATTTAAGAAACGGTTATTTAAGTATTTAAAGAAAGTTAGGTAATTATTAACTTTGTCAAAAATTATGTAACGTGATAATTGTGACGGAGGAGAAAAATGAATATGAATGCAATATTATTATACTATACTTACACTGGCAGCGGTAGCCCAGTGCGTAACGCGCTCGCTTGTATAACCGATTGATGCGGGTTCAAATCCGGGTCTCGCACCTCTGATATTTTCATGTGCGAATCATTTCTATCCTGATTACCACTTGTCTTACGGTGAGCAAAAACATCGTGAGGAAACCTGCATGTCTGAGAAAACCTAGCAAGTTTTCGTAAGACATGTGAAGTCCGCCAACACGAACTAAGCCAGCGCGATGGACTATGACCTGATCCCCCTCGTACTGAGGGAGGCCTGTGCCCAGCAGTGGGACGGTAAAAAAGGGCTGATGACATACTTACACTAGTACTGCCGACTCACTCTCATTCCATTAGGGTTCGTCGTATGGCCGGTATATGTTTCTCAGAGATGAAATATTTTCCCTCAGTAAAAAAGTATCTATTCAATAGTTTTCTCGTAATGCGGTCACAAACAGACAGATATTCTAAAAACTACAAATTCAGTCTCTATAGTGACAAAAATGGCAACTTCAGTTAATATTTTTCAAATAATATTGCAGGTTCGTTAAGAAATCTACATTTTTGATTTAAGATTACCTACTATGTTAGTATATAATAGAATTCTGAATCGCATCTGCATGCATTTTTTTAAATTACTTTTTATTCGAGAAAATCTCTTTTTCTGTGAAATATGAGCTAACTGTTAAAACATATACGGTACTTTAAATAATCTCTAGTTTATTATATGTATAGATTATTTCAAACGATAAATCAAGTGGTTGGCTTTGAACAACGATGAAAGCACTTAATTTATAAATGTTGACACTTGGTTTAATGTTATCTGACTTACATTACTATGTTTTGTATGATCAGTACAAAACTGAGAACAGATATTTTCTGAATAGGAAAAGAAATTGGTTCCAACAGGAAATAATATAGAGGATGAGGGAGGCTTAACTATTTTTTATGGGACTTTCACTGGTCTTTCATTCAGGAAAAGGAATACTTTCCGCTCGAATTTTCCAGACTAGTTTGAGTTGTTGATTTTTGTCCGTGTTTTTAGTTTCTTCCGATTTTTTCCTGACATAGAAATGTCCATAAACAAAACTAACATTAACTTTTCGATGTTTCTATCAATTTGAACTATCTTTTTTGCCGTTTTGTAGCCTGATTTGAAATTTTCAGTTTTTTTTTTAATTTCGGAAAGGAGTCACAAGGAAACAGTTTAGAAAAAATATCAATTCAAAGTCCTTATAATGCAGGCTTGATTATATCACTAGCGTTCTAAATAAATAAGAAAATTACTAATTTTTTTTTACTAGCGTCTCATACTTGCTTCGCTCGGGTTCGTCCCCAGGTACATTTCAAAGGTTAGATGAATGTAAACACACATAACAAATAAACACACAATAAATATTCATACAACCTGATTATTTTGAAGGCATACTAAATTTAATCCTAACACTCCTTTTTTGTTTTGATTGATGTTTGACAAATGTTTGATAGCTTTTTTAAGGACATTGCTTATGTTACCGACGAATATCCTTCGTGTCTTCTCCATTTTACTGACATTGGCGAAGTAATCTATGCTCAATTGGCACGCTTTGAAGCCATTAAAAATAGGATTGAATTGAATTGAAGGACATTGTTTTATTTTTTTACTTTGTGGTTTGTATGGGAAAAGAAAACTTTCGTTTCCCTCGAAAGTATTCCTTTATCTCTCTGTATGAGAACCTTCCTCGTGTTCTAACGAACCTTTGGTCGTCCTCGAGATTTGCGCTCAGCGTGCTGCTATTTAGCGATTCATGTTTATTAATAAAAGATGCTGGTTACTAAAAGTTTAACTAATTATTCAATATTATAGCTTATACATAATATAATATATATTTAAATTTAAACTTGTATAAATTATGTTAATAGTAAAAATGTTAATACAACAATAATTTACTGATTTTACATATTCGAGTTAAAAGTAGAATCTTTAAAAAAATTTAAATAAAAAGTATTTAAATAAAAAACTATTAATACTAATTGGTGATTTTAATTCACACAAAAATATTAGGTAATATACTTGAATGAATCTTAAAAATACATTTTTATAACACTTTCTTAGATTTATACGAATATTTGACATATAAAACTATCCTTTCAGATTTTTCGCGGATTTATTTTGAGTATGTAATCTCCCGAAACCTAATTGCTGTAAAGCATTTCAAACACCGGGAACTAAAAATCAAAATAAATCCGCAAAAAAATTAGAAAATATACAATAGATCTGGTTACTAAAAAGGAAAAGTTTAACATTATTTTCAAAATTCACTAATATTTCATAATGTTTATTATTTAATTAAATTACACTTTTGGAAATATTTTTTTTTATTTAAGAAAGTTTAAAAAACATAATTCATGTAAATTCTAATTTTTTCTAACTTCTAACAATGAACACGATAAAATAACTTTTTTCGAAATATACTCGTATTATGTATGTAAAATTAAAATACATATAACCAAAAACACCTACCTGGCTTAGGCGCAAACCCTTCCCCTTCAACACCCATTATTAGATATCACTATTTTTTATATAGTCTTTTCGATTCGAACACAACACTCGCACTCGTAACACAAGGGCAGTGCCTTGGAGGTACAGGAAGGAACTGCGCCCGCGCCGGTCTCGCATACTTATATATTGTCGCATTATGTCAAAATGTACGCGGATTTCTTTCCTATTTTATATACATAAAAGATTTATCTTATACATTTTTGTATTGTCCGTCTGTCCAAACTGCGTATTGCGTAAATGTATGGAAATATTTGTTACTAAAATATATAAATGTTAAGTATTTTATATCTCAGAACGTATAAGATATACTAAAAAGGTTTTAACGCGTCACATTTTAGTAACAGTATATAAATAAATAAAAAATGTGATGGGACAATATTACAACAGCGCCATCTAGTTCCATGCTAATCTACGAGGCTTGTGTCATGGATATCAGGTAGTTGATACACTAAAGATATATAAATTTTAAATACAAACATATTATAAACATAAGCACCCATGACTGAAGGACAAGCATTCGAGCTCAACAAGTGAATGCCCAGCGGGACTCGAATCCGCGACCGCTGAGAAGAAAGTAGGGTCACTACCAACTGAGCCAAACGTGTCGTCGAATAGACTAAAGTTATATTATACCTAGTCATAAACTACCTGTGCTCTAAACATGTAAATTCGTCGTTGTTTTAGTGAAGGAAGGAAACATACATACACACAAACATAATATTAGCAATAGTACTTTGGTCACAATCTGTGCTTTGGTGGTACCTTTTAGATCGGTCATAATAAATAAACCTTAATGTCACGCGAATTTAACTAAAACCAGTTAACGACAAGATTATTCTAAATATTTTTTAATAAATATTTATGTTATGTTAATATTAATACACTAGGAATTCATATTTAAACAACATTCGTACAAAATATTGTTAAGTAAAAAACAAGTTTTCATTTTCTATGGTATTTTCTGATCGATCACAATTCAATATTATTCTATAACCGATTAATTTTATCATAACCCCAGAGGTCGTTCACCTTTCTATTATTTATTTACAAAGCTTTGTACTTTGTACGTAGTTTTGTGTTCGTGAAATGACTTCTGTTAAGGATATTTTGGGTTCGATTTTATTCATACTGTGAAATTAAATAAAAAACTTACGAAATTAAATCTATAGTAAATTATAAAGGTAAAAATGATAAAAATATTAATTAATTAAAATTATTTCTATTTAGTTATTATTAAGCGTTTTAAATATTTTATTGGACACATATTAAAGGCAGAGACAATTAACTAAGTTTTAAACACGTAAAAATTTATTGCATGCTAGCTATTCGACCGTTTGGAATAAGATGGTTCCATCTGGATTTTAACATTCATGATTCAGATGGAACTTTTTGAATCATTAATTTCACAAATAGAACTTTTTTATGCAGCTAATTCATTAAGGGTCAATAGATGACGTTCAAAGGTTTAGAGAACAAAGTTATGGTCACAATGGACAAAGTTATGGTAAAAAATCAAAATATAGAAAAATGTTGGATGGAACCCTTTTATTCCAAACGGTCGTATTCACTCCGCTCGGGTACTTCCCTAGCTTTGGCATACACTATAATATCCATTATTTATTTATATACTCGTCTTGTCTAACAATAATTCTATCTATTGATGAAAACCGGATTAAAATCTGTTGCGTCGTTCAAAACATCTCAGCGTACAGCCAGGAAAGCGACTTGGTTTTATGCTATGTAGAGTTAGTCGGCGAGTACCGGTTAAATACAATAACTTGAAAGACAATATAAATGGCATCGAAGCATTTTACATTTTTTCTATTTAATGAATAATTGTAATACTTATATTTAATTTTGATTACTACTTACTTTTCTTCAAACTTGTAAGAACAAGTTTAGTAATCCTCGATGATAATTTTATTATTTGAGCCATGTTTTGAGACAGGAGCGAGAGAAAAAATAATACTTACAAATGTTTAGTTTTAAAATATAAACATTTTCTCGTAATACTTTTAGGTACGTTTTAGGGATACTAGCAATTCCCGCGGAACCGCCCGCGTTCTAATCACTATTAAAAAAGGGATTGGTAGAAGGATGAAAATGTAGGGTTATAAGAAGTTTTTGATGACAAATTATAAAAAAGTTAATATAAAAATTTGTTATAAAAATAAAATATAAAATATCTGCAGATGGTCATCCTTATCACCTAGGACCTAGGGGAATAAAATTTAACCTTCGTACCTTGTCTCAGACCTACCTAATATAAAAACAATTTCATAAAAATCGATTAAGCCGTTTCATAAGAGTTTTATTACAAACACTGTGACACGTAATTTTTATATTTTACAATGTAATATTGTATATTATATCCTTCCTCAATATTTTTTTTATTTATTTTTATTTATTTGTTTATTTAATACATGTATAATAAAAACGACTTAACGATAATAACTGCATTAGAATAAAACTGTGTCGCAGTTATTAAATGATGGGCTGGCTATCTTTGCAAAAATATTTTTTTTCGGTTTAATAGTAGGTACCTGAGATGAATACTTCAGTACAAACAAACGAACTCTAGTTCTTTATATTAGGGTAGATTTGGTCGTTGTTTAGGTTTTGGCAGTAGGCATGAAAAGTGGTTTGATGGCTCATAGATCCGTGATTTGCACTCTAATATGGAAAGAACTACTGCGTCAATTTAATTTTATATTTTAGGGTACCGTATATGGAGTTTAAAACAAAGTTGACTCACATATAATATATACTAGCGATTCACCTGCTTTAGTAAAAATGTTTACAAATTTTGAATGTTTTAATTTTTTTATATCTAATAAAAAGCCTAAAAAATAAGTTACACGACTATAACTTTAAAAATGACGTAATTTCCTCACAAACTTCCATCACCTATTTCAACCCCTTAAGCCCTTTTTTCGCCTTGAAAAGTAGCCTATGTCCTTCCTCAGGCTCTAGATTATTTGTGTAACAAATTTCATTTAAATCGGTTTAGTAGTATTGGCGTGAATGCGCGACAGACAGACAGACAGACATAGTTACTTTCGCATTTATAATATTAGTAAGGATGACTGTTCGCTGATATTGGCTTATTTTCTTCGATTTCACTATAAACTGTAAATATAATACTCTACTGAGCTTCTTCTGACATACAAAAATATATTAGGTTTTATAATTTTAAGCGCCCCTACTTTAATAGGTAAAATACGAAAGAAGCGTATACACAATTTCTAGCGACTCTCGTTTCTTTCGGGTCGCCCTTAGGTGTTCTTGGCCTTTATAGGATGAAGCACAAAAATGAAGGACTTACTAACTTGTGAGATCCCTTAGGTCTGCTTGATCCCTGCTGTTTAGGCCCTGTCACAAAATCCGTTCTTAGCGGACGTCGACTAACTATAAACTACCTCCCTGCCAAATTTCATTCACATTTCATCAAGCGGTTTTCGATATATCGTGATCAGTGGATTTACCACGATATATCGAAAACACCTAAAATGTCATATTGCTGGGTACAGGCCTGTTTTGAAGTGTTGGCGGACTTCATACATATTATAAGAAGCGTTCTTCCAAGCATGTGCGTCACCAATAAACTATCACTCTTATTAATATTAAAGAAATGTTCCGAAGTGTCTTTAAAAACGTCGAAATAAAAGAAATCCAGTGGTAATATATTACATGAATTCAATTTAACAAAAAATGGTATTCATTTGTATTTTGTATATTTTAATATTAGTATATATATAAATAAATAACAAATATCTTACGTAAAATCTTGTTTTACAGAATTTGATATTTAAATTCGCGTACATTTACAACATTATCATATTTCCAGAAATTAACTATTTTTTACTATTCTAAGTTGATTATTTTAACCAAGTATAGATGTTTTTTTTTAAAAGGAAACAAATGAATTCAAAATATTATTTAATTTATATTAAAACAATATGTAACTTCACATTATATATTCCGTGCCTTCACACAATATGATGATGAAAAAGGGCAGAATATGAAAACTATAATCCCATATACTACTCGTTTGGCTCAGTTGGTAGTGACCCTACTTTCTGCGCCAGAGTCGCGGGTTCGAGTCCCGCTGGGGGCATTCATTTGCTAATTACGAATGTTTGTACTCCAGTCATGGGTGTTTATATTTATAATATGTATGTATTTAAAATGTATATGTGTAGTATATCAACTATCTGGTATCCGTAACACAAGCACGTTACGTAGCTAACTGCGGAACTAGATGGCGCTGTTGTAATAATGTCCCAATATATTTATATTTATTATTATTATTATATAGGTACCTATAAATATTATGAAAGTTTGGGTGAATGTTTGTTACTCAAACATGCCAAGAAGGCTGAACAGATCTTGATAAAAGGCTAAGAAATAGATCATTATATGAAATAGAACATAAGTTAATATTTATCCCTAAAAATTAGTGGTTCCATGGCATAGATTTGTGTTTGTCTTTAAGATGTTTTCAAAAAGAATTTAAATATAATTGGTATCTATCGATAATTGCTAGAGTCTCCGAATTTTCCAAAGAATATTTTGTCAATAAGAATATTACACTTGTTTTTGTTTTAAAATATCCATACTTCCATACTAATATTATAAATGCGAAAGTAACTCTGTCTTTCTGTCTGTCTGTCTGTCTATCTGTTACCTTTTCACGCCTAAACCACCCAACCGATTTTGCTGAAATTTGGTATGTAGATAGTTTGCATTCATGAGAAGGAAATAGGCATATTATTTTTTGGAAATTCAACCCCTAAAAGGGTTAAAAGGGGTGGCAAAGTTTGTATGAGAAAAATATTTTTACTGCACATTTTTGCATGAAACTTTGAATTAATGCTTTTTAGTACAAATGATGAAACACGTATTTCAGGGTTTTTCGAAATTCACCCCCATTGGGGGTTAAAGGGGGTTGCTAAGTTTGTATGGGAAATTAAATTCTATTGAAATATTTTGCGTGAAACTGAAATAATGCTCTGCAATACAAATTATGAGATACATATCTAAGCGTTTTTTGAAAATCAACCCCTATGGGGGTTAACGGGGGTGTCACAATTTGAGTAGGAGAAATATTTAACAGTAATTTTTACCATAAGTCCATAACAATGAACCACGTACATCAGTTTATCATTAACGAAAAACACACAAAGAAATTATGATACACATAGTAGCAAATTTGGTTAAAAATATGAAATAAGTTTTAGAAAGCACAGCAGTGGCGGCACGGCAGGATGCTACACAGTAGTTTTCAGAAAAGAGGGCCAGAACTTTAAATGGGGAATCAGTCCTTGGTACATTGTAAGTAACAGTATATAAGCAAAAATGTTTATTTTATTCACTCTTAGCGCGAGCGAAGCCGCGGGCACCGCTAGTTGTACATAAATTTTATACTTTTGTATAATAGATTTTAAATAGGTAAACTAAATTATATATACGCGAATATTTAATCATTTAAATAAAAGTATATTTTAGGATTTTTTCACAAACAATACAATGTTATTGAATTTATCTTTTCTAGGATCAGTCATTAAAATAAACAAATTATTTTCTTATATAACTTCAAAGCATCAAAATATATTTCCTGTATCTAAATTGCGTCATAGATGTTTTATTTAATTACATCACAAATAAAAATTTCCTCTGTTTCCATCCGACGAGGAAATGACTTATTAATAAATTAACATTTTAATAGTTAGTTATTGACTATATTTTACACTTCTTGTGATTTTCCTGTAAATAAAAAAATTGCTTGATTTATGTTATTTGTAAAGACTATTCTCTACATAACACAATACTAGAATAAAAAATGTTGCAAAAATAGTTGTAATATTAAAACTAATGATATATTTCATTTTTTTTTTTTTTACTTTTAGGATTCCGCAACTTCAGCTAAGAGACTCTTAGATCTAAGCTGTGATTTTGTATGAATGTACATTTGAGTTATACCGGCAAAGTTGTAGTGGTGGTTATATGGTACCGCCTTTTCTCGTAAAACGGCCCTGTTTATTTTTTACGTCCTAAGATTTTTTTTGTGCAAGAAACCTCCACAGGCATTTATAGATCAATACACTAGAGTTTTATCAAAACCGGATCAATAGTTTAGGAACACCCAAAAGACAAATCTTATCTTATATATTTAAACGAGCAATTCTTGTATATATAAATATATTATATATAATCTGAATCTCGGAAACGGCTCCAACGATTTTCATAAAATTTAGTATACAGGGGATTTCGGGGGCGATAAATCGATCTAGCTAGGATTCATTTTCAGAAAATGTTGTTTTATTCGTGTTTTCAATAATCAACTTTATCGATAATCAACTTAAACATAAACTTACTTTTTTTATTGAAAGAAAATAACAAAGAGGTTGCGTTTGGGTAGCCCAATATTGCCACTTAAACAGAAAAATATGGCTCTTGGCATCTATTGGCGAATAATAATAACATTTTTCTTAAAAATACCGAGCAAAGCTCGGTCATCCAGGTACTATACAAAATATGTACAAGCATTTATTTTTATTTTGTAAAATAGCACCAACTATGACATTTCTACATACATTTCTAGAATGTTTCATATAAATTATTGCAATTCTGATAAATACGTTACGGATAGAAGTGAAACGATAAATATTGGTCTCTACACGTTGACACTGTGTACTTAATAATAAATTACTTTTGAATTTTGTATTAGAAATAAGCTTTTATATCTTATAAATGAAAGTTAGTTTAAAAAATGGTGGAATCGATTTAATTTAAAGTTAATTTTTTAGTTACTTTTTTTTCCTTTTTACTTGATGTCCATGGGACACCATACCAAAAAAGTATTTCAACGCTATTAGAAGTAGAATGGCATCATTTAGCTTACCTTTTATTAATTATCGCTGGAAATGCATAAAAATCACGCATAGCATCACAGGGTATGTGGGGCTTAACGGCTAAAAAGAACGAACAACATTAAAAAAAGAATTATGTAATTCTGACAATTAATTACTTTTCCATTCCAATTAGATTTCTATTTTAGAATGTGAACTTGTCTGAAGGTATGTATTGTTGTAAAATGAAGGAAAAAAATATTTTTGTTTATAGCTTCTTAGATATCGTCAATCAGGGGTATTATTCGGGCGAAAAAATAGGCGTCTTAGACCCGCAGTTTCAATTTCTAGTAATATTTAAATGTAAAAATTTCTTGACTTTTAGCTTATCGTCGATTGCTGGATGTAAGTATTCCCTATAGAACTCCAAACACCCGAACTTTGACAGCCGGCAAATACGCATCTTTAAATAAAAATCACTTTTGCAGTTTACAAGGAAACACTTTGTGTGTTAACACACTTACAGGTTAAACACATATCCTTCTTTAGGCTTTGCCGTAGTTGGTTAAATATATGAAGCTACAGATGCTTATAATTTTATCACTTCTAAAGTGACGTCAATACAGTGTAAAAGTTATTATCTTTTAATAGTTCAAGAGTACCTATTTAAAGGGAAACTTCACAGATACTGAAGTACGCTTCGTATAAGATAAAAGGTAATGTTGCAGGTACTTACAATATCATAAGGAATATTCTATTTTATATTCTACTTACTTTGATTTTATATATGGTATGATATGCATTCAGTCCTTTTAAAAGTCTCGCTGCTTGGCACGGGCCTTCCTTCAATACGAGGGGATCAGGCCGTAGCAGATCACGTGGTGGTGACCAAGTGCGGTTTGGCGGATTGTACCTCCATGTTTATCGAAAACTTGCTAGGTTCTCTTAGACTTCAGCAGGTTTCCTCGCGATGATTTCCTTCGACGTAAGACAAGTGAAAAGCAAGTTAGAAATGATTCGCACACGAAAATATCAGAGGTGCGAAACCCATATTTGAGCGCTATAACTGGAAAATATAAGAACCAAAGCAAGTAGAACATTTAGATTTTTTAATAAAATTGGATTTATGCAAAATATATACTTAGAGATACAAAAGTTATATTGACTAATGTATGAAGCGCGAATGAAATAATGACTGAGTGAAAGGGACAGAGTGTATTGGAAGACATTATAAAGAAAGTTTAATTTAAAAAGAGATGGAAAAAAGAACAGAAATATAAAAGATTGAAGAAAATATCAACAAAAAAACTAGTAAACTAAAAAAAAAACACATTCGAGTTTATACGTACCTAGTATTAACTTACTAAAAACCAAGAAGAAAGGTAAAATTTGAAATAAGTAACTAATAAATCAGTTGTCCGTTTGCAAAGATATCGCGAAATATACCTACGCCCAAGCCTTAACCTCGTTTATTTAAAGTTGGTCAAAATTTTGAATACCAAAAAGGAAATGATGATGACAAAATTTTTCTAAAAAGGAATAGAGATTAATGATAATCCGACGATCGAAATATCAATAATACATTATGTTTAACTAAAGTGTAGGCAAAATGGACATATATAATATTGACAAACGCTTAAGAACTTAGGTTACTTACATAGGTATACTAGTAATTCCCGCGTTTTCGCCCGCGTTTTAATCACTATTAAAAAAATTAGGGTTATAATTATTTTGCCAAATCATAAGAATAAAAAAAAATTGGTCTCAAAATAAAAATACAAAATACCCTTATCACTTCGGGGAATAAATAACTTACGATCTACTCTCAGACCTACCAAATATACACAAAAAATTAATAAAAATCGGTCAAGCCGTTTTGGAGGAGTTCGATAACAAACACTGTGACACGAGATTTGTATATTATATTAAAATATATGCTAATTTTTTTTTGGAATTTAAATTATAACCACATTGAAATTTAAATTTAAGCAAGTTATGTTAACAAATAATTTCCTTTAAAATAATAAGCAAAAATATCTAACTACTAAGCTCATTAATGTTTCAATACAGGTACTTTTGTTTTTATAGTTACATTATTAAACGTACTAGGCTATCACCTAGCTCTAGTTCGCGACTTCACACATATTCTTAAAAAAATCTTTAAGTACTTTTCAACTTATTCACTAAAAAGCTTGTAAAAACCCGTTAATTGTTGTTGAAAATCATCCTAAACAAGCAAACATAACGATGGCTTCGAGGGACTCAAACTCAGGACCTGCAGATCTGCATCCGAACATTACTAGCCACTACACCACCGAAGCTGTTAACAGACCCATATACTAAGAAGTACATATTAATATAATAAACAAACACCTGCGAGGAAAATGTTAAGGAAAATTCGTTTAGAGTTAAGGTAAATGGTTTCTAAATGTACTGATATTCGGACTAGATGCCATCAATGCCATCGACATGACTTCCTCGTGTCTGCAGGGCATACATATTAGGTTAAATATTTATAATACTTTTAGATAGCCTAGTTTATACTCAGATGATATTAAAAAAAGCGACTTTGACTTTCGCTTCGCTTCCTTAGGTATATAACATGAGCATATCGACGGTAGAAAGGCAAAACGTACCAAACTCAATTGACCTAACTTTACAGTAGAACGATTTAATAATACTGATTTTGTTAAAAATCCGGTAACTCAGTCCGGTATTACTCAGTCCGCGGTGCAATCTGAAACAGCTACCTAAGTACAAAATTTTCATAAACTGCCTAAAATGATGTCGCTAGGTGGAGGAAAACTCACGAATGTAGGGAATTTTGAATTTACCAAGCGACAAAAAAAATTCACCGTAGAAGGGTGAGAGTGAGACCAATCGACGCAGAAAAAAAAACCTAATCCAATGGTAACTTTTGCCTTTCTACCGTCGATATGCGTTACTTCAGGTATAGGAAGATGGACACACTAAATAAATCACTATATCATTTATTGAGATAATCAGTATCATAAATGCTTAAAATATACTTTAGGCATAACTTTGGCATGAAACTATTTGAGAATAATCTAAATAGAACAACTTAAATTGAGAATTATAAATCCGGTTTCACCCCATACCTATGGACTCGGAGTAATGAAATTGCAACAATTTAGTTTCACCCCCTACCCGATTACTCCCCTCTTCGTTTTTTTTTCATTTGAAAAATAATTCCAAAAATCCGACAATCCGTTCAGTCAATTGCAGGCTATCAGGTCTTTTCTAAAAGATGAGAGGTTTTGAATAACTTTCACAAATCTGATCCATTCAACACATCCACTTAGCATCCCGTTCCTTCAATGACATTGCAAATATGGTATGGTATCCTTGGTCTGATGCTGCATCACCTGGAAACTCCAAGATACTCAACTCCTCACTAAAATACTGCGGAGATATCGTTCTTAGGTAATGGCTCCATTGAATAGGTTCGTGTCTTTGTTTACTTTTAATTTGATTATCTTTATATATATAATTCTTCTGTGAGTGTGTATGTCACTGAACTTCTCTCAAACGACTGGACCGATTTTTAAGAAATTAAAAAAACACACAAAAGTGTGTGCTCAAGGGGATCTGGGAATGGTTTAGATTCACAATTTTGTCCGCTGGACAATGTTTTTTTAATTAATTTTTAATTTATTAGTAGTTGTTGATTTTGGAATGTTTTACATTGGATCCGACAGACGGCGCTACCATCGCAGTGTGAAATTTTAAATAATACTAGCGACTCACTCTCGCTTCGCTCGGGTTCGTCCCTAGATTCAGCGCGAGCGAAGCCGCGGGTTCCGCTAGTTTACATATACATTAATTAGCGTACAAGTAAAAATATGCGCAAATATATTGATATTTACTTCTACAGAAAATTCGTATCAGATAATTTTTTGTACATACCAATACATTCGAACAATCAGACGGACAAAGTGTTTGGTTACATAAATTTATATAATATATCAATACAATAATAACAACAATATGCCTCTATTTTAAGTAATTTATTAGATATCAGTGTCTTTATTAGATATCAGGCGGAAATAACAATCTCATCTTCTAATTACATTTATTGCCGCTTAATTATAAGAAAGGACGTTCGTTGAGTCATTTGTATGTGAGGAAAATCGATATACATTCTCGTACGAGTATATTCAATACAATAGGGTCAGAGTCGTAAACTATTTATATTCCCGACATCTAGAGGAATTTCCGTAATTAATTTATAATTTATGCAATGAAAATCTTTGTGTCTCCAATAATATACGTATATAATATAGTTTATATTTTAATTGGGATAATAAACTGAGCTGAACCCGCTAAGAAAAGGTTCGGTTACAAAATCTACTACTAACTACGCATTTTTATTTATTTTACATTTATTAAAAATATATAGCTGGAATTAATTTATTTTATTTTATTTCATGAAACTAGGTCAGGTGCTTTTGAGTTTTTTTTTTGCGGTACAGTTTAGTTTGCGGGGGTTCTGCTCCCACGCTGCCGGCGATGCTCCGGCAAAAAGTTAAGCACGCCGTCCTATGGCCCACTACACAGTTGGGACTCGAAATGAAACTCACTTTAGTATCAACGTTGAATTTATTCTCTAACTGCGACAAGTAACAAATGATATCTTAAATATATATTTATACTCTTTAGCAATTACTGCTTTTGTAGGAGGTATTGCGTCAGTCGAAAAGCTTCTAGAAAAATGCCACGAATGAAAAGACGCCGCGTCCCGCGAGGGAGCGAGAGGCAGATACCCACGAACTTACTCGAGCACTTCCGAGCTTGCTCGCAGGGTGCGTTCAAAATAATGAGGCGAGTTATAGTTGCCGCCACACCACCCCCCCACGGAGAGAGACAGGTCATGGTCAGTCCCTAATTTTAAACTTTACGCGCCTGCCAGATCGTGTGATATACGGCTCAGAAGTTGGTGCTGATGGTACTACAGGTGGAGTTGGCTTAGTAGTAGCTGGTGATGAAATGTAATGTGGAATCGCTGGTGTTGCCGCTGATGGATTTTCAGGCGCTGCTGAAGTATTTATGGGTAGTGGTATCCGTTGTGTTGGAGGTTCCAAAGTATCTATGAAAGCTGGTTTGACTCGGTCTATGCTGACCGTGACTGGTCTTCCTTTTATGGATAACTTAATGGTTTTTTGATCAGCGGCGCGCTCTATGACTTCATAGGGGCCGGTATAAGGAGGCTGTAACGGTCGTCGAATGGCATCTTCTCGCAAGAAAACGTGCGACGCGTTTGCCATATCCTTAAAAATGAACGACGCACGTTCACCATGATGCGACGACGGACAGGGCCGCACTGATGCCATGAAACGTCGGAGTCTATTTACCAGGTCTGTAGGGTCTTTGGGTTCACTAGGTGCGGGTACTAGGAGCTCGCCAGGGAGTCTTAACGTTTCACCATAGACTAATTCGGACGCTGTAGCCTTAAGGTCTTCTTTGAAGGCGGATCGAATGCCCAACAGCACGAATGGGAGAGCCTTTGTCCAAGAGTCCCCACCGTGGCACATTAATGATGCCTTGAGCTGGCGGTGGACACGCTCAATCATTCCATTCGCGCCGGGGTGATACGCAGTTGTCCGAATACGCTTGATAGCAAAAGTGTGCGTAAGTCTGCGGAACAAATCGGACTCAAATTGAGTACCGCGATCTGTTGTGAGAACCGAAGGTATGCCAAAACGTGGTATCCACTCTCTGGTGAAGGTGTCTGCTACTTCTTCCGCCATAATAGTGCGCATGGGCCAAACTTCAGGCCACCTGGTCACCCTATCTATAGCTGTTAGGCAGTAGCGGTATTCCTCGGAGACTGGTAGCGGTCCAATAATGTCCAAATGGACATGTGAAAACCGACCAGATGGTGTGCTGAAGTTTCCCAGAGGAGCAGAGTTGTGTCTCGACACTTTGCTGCGCTGGCACGCATCACAAGTACGAGACCAGTTTCGGCAGTCTTTGTGAATAGAAGGCCATACGTAGCGATCAGTTACGAGGCGGGCAGTTGCTCGAATGCCAGGGTGACTTAGGTTGTGAAGTTTATCGAACACCCTTCGCCGAAGTTTCAGAGGGACAAAAGGACGTGGTTTAGCGGTGGACGTGTCGCAAATCAGGGTTATATTGGTACCAGGCAAGTTTATTTCCGTCAACTTGAGGCTGGAACCGTCATGTAGTAGCTTCGCTAGTTCTTCGTCAGACTTTTGAGCCTTGGAAAAATCCTCGTACTCTTGCTCCAACGAGATAGCGTCAATCCGCCGCGACATTGCATCCGCGACCACATTGTTTTCTCCCTTGATATATTTGATATCCGTCGTGAATTGGCTAATAAAATGGAGTTGGTTGAGCTGTGCGGGAGCCAGTTTCTCTCGACGCTGTACAAATGCGTACAGCAGTGGTTTATGGTCAGTGTAAATTGTGGCATGTTGGACCTCGAGAATGTGACGGAAATGCTGTACGCTTTCGTACACCGCCAGGAGTTCCCGATGGTAGGCAGGCCATTGCGACTGTTTAGGAGTCAGTTTCTTGCTGAAAAATGACAGAGGGCACCACTGTCCATTGATCAGCTGCTGTATACAGGCGCCGATATGCACGCTAGACGCATCTGTAAAGAGGCCCAAAGGTGCGTCGTTTACAGGGTGCGTAAGTAGCGTGGCGTCTGATAAGCTCCTCTTACAGTCTTCGAAAACCCTCAACAGCTCCGGCGTCCATGGATACGGTTTAGAGCCTTTTCCATTGATCTCGACCAGTGCATCTATTAGCTGCGCTTGATACTTGGCGGCATGAGGGATGAAACGACGATAGTAATTAATCATGCCGAGGAAACGCCTCACGCCTTGCACGGTGTCAGGAGGGGGAAAATCTAGTAATTTTTGAACGCGATCCAGAGGGGGACGCGTACCGTTAGCGTTGATGAGATAACCTAGGAATACAACCTCGCTGGCTCCAAGAATGCACTTTGATGAATTTATCACCACTCCATAAGCTTGAAAGCGTTTGAAGAGAACACGTAGATGCTCTCTGTGTCTGTCCTCGTCTGCTGAAAAAACAAGCACATCATCGATATAAGGAAAACAAAAATCGAGACCCCGCGTGACCTCGTCGATAAAGCGCTGGAAGGTTTGACCAGCATTTCGCAGCCCGAAGGTCATAAAAGGGAACTCGAAGAGGCCAAACGGGGTGATGATGGCAGTCTTCGCGATATCATCTTCAAACACGGGTATTTGATGGTACGCTTTTACTAGATCAATAGTACTGAAAACAGTGGCTCCAGCAAGGCTGCAGGCGAAATCATTGATATGCCGAACGGGGTATCTGTCTGGTATGGTCCTTGCGTTCAGCGCGCGATAATCGCCGCAAGGCCGCCAGGTGTTGTCTTTCTTGGGTGTCATGTGCAGAGGAGACGACCAAGCACTTTTGGACAATCTTGCTGTGCCACATCGCACCATGTCTTCAAATTCTTTTTTGGCAGCAGTAAGTTTTTGAGGTGCCAGGCGACGGGGACGACACGATACAGGCGGACCGTCAGTGGTTTTTATGTAATGCACAGTGCTGTGCTTGATAATTCTAGGTAGTCCAGGTGGGCGCCTGATATCGGGAAACTCAGTAAGTATGTGTGCAAAAGTAGAGTCTTTAGAGACAACGGCCTTAACACTAGTTTGACTGGAAGTTGCGACGGAAGCGGGGATGGATAAGCTCGTGATACCATCTATGAGGCGGTTGCTTCGGCAGTCCGGTAATAAGTTGTAATGACTTAAAAAATCGGAGCCAATAATCGGTGTATCAACTTCCGCAACGACAAAATTCCAGTGAAAATCCCGGCGCAAACCTAGGTTAAGATGCAACGATATGTTGCCATAGGTCTTAATAGAGCTCCCATTTGCAGCGCTAAGATCGAAACCCGTAGAAACGCGACGATTTTTTACGAGGCGTTTTGGGAAACAACAGAGATCCGAGCCAGTATCCACTAGATACTGGAGTTTCGAACGTCTATCAGTAACAAAAAGTCGGCGGCTGTGATGAGAACAGTCAGTCGCCGCGTCTACTGACTGCTGTTGCCGTTTTCCGACGGTGTGTTGTTAGGCTGCCAGCTGCAGGGTTTGGTACATTTGGTTGCCCTGCTATTAAATCTTTTATGGTACCAACACATACCTAGAAATCCAGGTGAGGCACCGCGAGAGCGCTGTCTAGAGACAGATTTGCTGCGTGAGCGGCCGCGGGGACGAGATTTGGAAAGAGATGCAACTTGCTTGCACAGGTCTTCCACTGTCTTTACTAAGGAGTCCAGACCTGATGGTGCAGGCGCTGGCGTCGCGCAGGAGTACACCTGGTTGCTGGGGCCTGATATCTCTGTGACCTTGTCGGCAAGGTCTGCTATTTTATCTAAACTTAGTTCAGCTTGAGATGCTAAAATAGCCTGAATATTCTGAGGAAGCCGGCGCATCCAAAGCTGACGCAAAATGCTTTCATCGGTAAGGACATTACCAGCCAAGGAACGCAGATGACGAAGAAACTGGGATGGTCGCCTGTCCCCAAGCTCCTCTACACTAATGAGTTGACGAACCCGCTGTTCTTCTGACATTGAAAGACGCCTAACTAACTCATCTTTTACTTTTTGATACCTTTGGCCAATGGGTGGAGGTCTAGTAATAATATCCTCAATCTCCCCAGCTAGCCTTTGATCTAACCTTCCTATAACATAATTATATTTAGTGTTATCAGAAATAATACCTGCAATTTCAAATTGTGCTTCCACCTGCCCAAACCAAACTGCTGGTTTGTCAGGCCAGAAAGGTGGCAATTTGACAGCAACCTTGCACACTGCTTGTGCTTCAGTTTTGAGTGATGACTCAGATGTAGACCCAAAGTCAGCCAGTTTCTGCTGAAGAGCAGCGTTCTCCAGTGTCAGCTGTTTTAATCGCTGTTCTAATTCCTTATCAGCCATTATATCACACAACCAAGCAGGATAAAATAATAATACAAAAAGAAAGCAAAATCAAAAGTTTAGGTAGCCGTTGGAGAGGTGCAAAGGCAAAGATAATCACGCTATTAGTATAAAGGTAAGTAAGCAACCATCAATATATACACAATAATATCAATTTAAAATGAAATACATTGAAAATGTATATAGGTACATTAACCGAGCAAAAACTTATAAGTAACTTTGAAATCTGTGCAATGTTCAGAAAGTGAATTTTTAACAATAACATAAAGTTGTTTTCTTTTGTCAAACACACAAGCACCCAGAAATAAGGTTTAGTAATACAAACTTAAATGTAATCTTAATGCCTAGCAACCAAAATAAAAATTAAGCTTTTATTTTTATGGTGCAACAACCAGAATCAATTTTATAAACTGATATGACTAATATGATATTATTTGAATATTGTTTGAATGTATAAAATAATTATTACAACTATAAGTGTAAAAGCACCTTAATATTTATATTAAAATAAACAAGTATGTTATTAAGAAACACAAATGTCCTTAATTTATGTTAAATTTTAAATAATAAAAATGCAATGTGACACTTTATCAAAACAACTGGTTATAGATACATGCTAATGCAACATAATATTATTATATTGAAACATAACTAAAGAAGGCTAATAGCTATAATTATATTATTATAGATACAGAACATAATGCAAAGTCGAAGCTTTTGTAATAGGTAGTAGGTACAAAGTGGTTGAGGTTTATACTTAAAATAGCAAAATATTAGCATTACTTACAAGTTACATATATAAAGTTCAAACTTTAGTTTTAAGTGGTCCGAACTATACGATACCTAACAACATAACTCTTTGTTGTTAACACTTTGCACTCATCACTTTACACTTATCACACACCTAACGAAGATCTGCGAGGTTTTAGAGATCTGAGATTCACCACTGCGGGGGTTTTATCTACATACGTAGATGACACGTTGACAGTACGTAGAATGTGAATGCACATCAGATTAACTGCAACTCACTCGATTATGGCAGGTAACACTCGTCGAGATTTTGCTACACGTTGATGGCGAATGCCTGGTTGAGGCATCGTTGCTGTGGGTGGGTCCAAGGTCGCATATGCACAGTCGAGCCGAGTCCAATATTGGGAACTCGCAAACGCGCAGAATTCTGCTGAACTTCGTTGCTTCTTGGACCAGTGGCTTGGAGTTTGGACGACTATCTGATCACGTCGGGGTCACCAATGCGGGGGTTCTGCTCCCACGCTGCCGGCGATGCTCCGGCAAAAAGTTAAGCACGCCGTCCTATGGCCCACTACACAGTTGGGACTCGAAATGAAACTCACTTTAGTATCAACGTTGAATTTATTCTCTAACTGCGACAAGTAACAAATGATATCTTAAATATATATTTATACTCTTTAGCAATTACTGCTTTTGTAGGAGGTATTGCGTCAGTCGAAAAGCTTCTAGAAAAATGCCACGAATGAAAAGACGCCGCGTCCCGCGAGGGAGCGAGAGGCAGATACCCACGAACTTACTCGAGCACTTCCGAGCTTGCTCGCAGGGTGCGTTCAAAATAATGAGGCGAGTTATAGTTGCCGCCACAAGTTTTAATTATTTTTTTCACTGTGCCCATACATCCTACAATCTAGGACTTAATGGAATTGGTATAGAATCACTTTAAATGGGACTTGAAGTAAAAACTAGAAAATAGAAATACGAGAGATTGGACTATCTCTCTCTCTCTCTCTGTCTGTCTCTCTCTCTCTCTCTCTCTCTTCAGACCTTTTTAAACCTAACCTAAAATGAAATAATTTACATATTTTTTTTTTCTTTATTTGAAGAAACTTCATCACTCACATGTCACTCTCGACGTAATTAGTATAGAAGAATAAAAAAACTGTTTTTACTCTCCAACTTTTCACTATAAATGAAAGAAGTATATCATACCCGTAATTGTACCGTAATACATATATCATTTCATACATTTTATAAATTTCTGTATCCTCACACTGTACGTGGAAAAAACTATCCTATAAAATATGATGATATCGTACGTGCCTCGGAAGCGGCGGGGCTGTCACGTTGTCCGTGTCCCGTTAATATGTAATTACATTTACGACACTATAATTCAATTAGGGCATAGACGGTACAAGGGCTTCCTTTAAAATATTTTTAGAGTCTAGCAATCTAGACTAATGACCTAATGGTCTTGTGGGTTGAGAAGCCCTGGGTTCGGTTCTTGAGCTTAGCCTAAATAGCAGCTGGGCTTGAGAGATATAAAAATCTAATATCAAAAAATAGTTTTGGGATCGGTATCCATGATAATGACTATTTCAATAAGATTTTCAAAAATATATTGAATGTACAGACATGACTCGGATTTTTTATATGTATAGAAGGTAAATAAACACATACGAAGGACAAATCAAAATTGTCATCTCATTTTATAATATAGAAACGGCTCTATTAATTAATTTTTGGATACGGTTAAGGTTTTGCATCTTAAGTTTTTCTATTTCGAAATTTATAACGAATGTTTAAAAAAAAAGTGTGTACACGTGTATTATGTACGCGTTAGAAGTTATACTTCTTTGGCGTAGCAAAACAAAAATCTTTTCAAATTTTTTTATCACTTATAATCACAGTAAACTATATAATATTATATATTTACTCCGCACCGCCCGGTATATATTTGCTGATTTAATTACCATTGCAACGGTCATAACTGATATAGCTAACTTCAGGGTGTTGACTATAGCTAACTTCAGGATGTTGGTTTTTCATGTCGGTGTGCGCGCGCATCGTAAAAATTTACTCTCATCATTTTTCCCTAACGCGCGTATAAATTCAAAAATCGCTTTAAAAACGCCGAAAGTAGCTCAGTCGCACTAGTAAGTAGTAATGCGTAACTTACAGCTTATAAAGTAATGTACATACGTTTTTACGTGTGTTAGGAACAAAATTAGCTTTCATTGACTATAGATAAAGCTTGGACAAAATGGTTTTATGACAGTATTTGAAAGAAATCGGATGACTCTACTGAGGGTTCCGTATCCTAAAAAATATTTGAAATAAAAGTATATACCTAAGTAATAATATTTTCGAAATAGACAAGTGACATTTTTCCTGTCACATTAAGTAAATAGAGTCATAGTCCCTATAGTCTATGGGTTCAAAAGAGACACGAACCAACTGTATTAAAAATGTATAAGGCCTTCGTTTGACTACGGGACTCTAATAAAAAGCAACTCACGTCCAATCTAGGGATCTTACCTCAACTTTTCAGCAATTTTTGTCAGAGTCGTTTCAGTAGAAACCCTTGATTTCGTATGCATAGGCTTGTCTTCAGACTTAGGATTGGTAAAGTGGAAAAAAATCAAAATCAATACGTTATCTCTTTATCCTTGTCTCTAGAACAGATGTTCTATATTGTAAAATAGCTAAAATATGTTATGAACGTTTTTTAATACTCAGATTTCAGGACACCGGCAGCCTGCTTGACTACTGGGACGCCCTGGGGTGGACAGACTAACGCATTCAGCACAAGCTCACGCACAACGGGCATCTACTGCCTAAGTGCGGAAACCAGCCGTGCAAAGAAGAAGAAGAAGAAGAATACTCAGATTTGTAGGATTTGGCAATGCGCATAATATTGTTACGTACTACGGGTTCGGGATCGAAAATTAATAGCATTTTTGCACAAAAAAATTTATTCCACTATAAACACGCACAGTTTATATACATGGCACTAATTTATTTGAGTCTCTTCATTTTTCCACTGTTTCGTATATTTTCTAGTCTTCACTCAACTTCAAATGTCCACTGATCTCTCGACACACAGCCGGCCTTTCTATAAGCGTAAATATTAGAACATTCTGGTATCGAAAATTCAAAAGTTTTTTAGTAATTTCGAATACTTTCTCGAAAATGTTTTGTCTCTCTCTAACACGTTAAAATTTGCAATAAACTGTTCTTGTCGTCTATATGACTTTCACTGTTGTAAAGCATGGTACAAACGTGTTTTATTACGGTTAAAGTATGACTCTAACCGTCTTACGCGATAATATGTTAAGATCAGTTTATGTGTAATAGCTATTTTATGTTAGTTGCAAAATATATTTTTTTTATTTGATAATGATGTGTTGGAGCTTATATTGAAACTCAAAGATCATCTCTATTAGATTTCAATATTTTTACATCGTCTTTTTTCCTATACCTTAGTGACAAAACTTAGTTGATGCTTCAATAATGAATCTTTTTTCTTTTGCTAATAAAAATGTACGAATAAAAGAAAAAATTATACGTAACACTTATTTACATAGAAATTCTCCATGTTATTATAAGAAGCTAAACATTTGTTACTTCCTTATATTATGCATGAAGAGTATAATCTCCGGCATTACTAAACCGATTTCGATGGGATTGCTATCATTTATAGAACACTCCACCGTCTTATCGCTAATTGAAATGTCTACGCAAAATTAATTGCGAGTTAAAACTAGTAATAAATTAAGCTATTAATCTTAGAAAAAAAAACTATCCACAGGTCCTTTTCCTCAATTTTGGAGAAGGATAACAAACATCGCTCTCACGTCTAATGCGGGTTTTTGGGGATGACTCTTGGGATTCATTATCTTTTCTCTATCACTCAAAAAGGAACTAGGGTGCGATGTACATTATTTGTTAAAATTTCATGGGTTTTTGTTTGTATTTATTTTTATTTTAGAACGAGTATTGTAGTATTATATTTTTATTTTAGAACGAGTATAGTAGTATTGTAGTAGTGTAGTTTTTGTTATGGATTTCGCTTAAACCTATTCAGTCACGGCAGACAATACCATTGAGACTAGTCAACTGTTCAGGAGATATTAAGAGTACATACTCGTATGTACGAACAAACACACAGCATTCTCTATTCCTAACACTCAAATACTCTTGTCGGACGACGACTGGTAACGTCAAGTTTAAATAACTTAACTTGGTGTGATACGGGACTCGAACCCACGACCTCCTGATGTACACCCACCACACAACCGACGCAGTAACTGAAGTGCAATTTAAATAAATAAATATTAAGATTGCACTATCGCACACTATCCAGTATCCACTATCAAAGATTACAAACGAGTATTATATCTTGCAACGACAATGACATACAAATGGAATCACTCAAGATTTGGCCTATATTAGATGCAAAGTATCTCGTCTATTCATTAAATCATCACTATCATGTATATACAATTTAGTGTTATATCTTTTAGTAATGGCCTAAAATATGGCCTAAAATACGGCCTAAATTATAGTGGATATCAGTACTATGGATTTTATCAGTAGTCCCATATATTCGGATGAGGATCATATTGCGATACCTGTATGAAAGACCAGGTTAACTGCCTCGGTGGTGTAGTGGCTAGCATGTTCAGCCTACATCGAGGGGTCCTGAGTTCGAGTCCCAGGTCGGGCCAAGTTTAATTATTTACCGCCGCACTCATATTCATTTTATGAACCATTAAGTCGTTCTCTCTCGATTCTCGACTTAAAGGTTCATTAAGCGACTATGAGTGCGTTGGTAAGTCTTTCTTTTTGTTTCGTTTGGTAAGCTTTAGTAACAGCCCGGAGTCCGGAGAGCACGTGATAGGAATAGAGAGTGCACTGGTATCTGCGCGTACACTCGTATATTATAGTGTATATATCCTGCGCAGTTGGCTTGTCTCAAAGAGATTGAACGCCGTGGCCGTAATCGGTCGTAGAGAACATTATACAAGACAAGGTAAACTAGACTGCTCGAATTTTCACACCGCGCTTCGACAATTGTCATCGCCTTTTCGCTACCTAGAGTCTACCTAGACACTTGTTATTAAAAGAGTTCCCTTCTACAACACAGCATGATTTGGAGTACCTCTTTACATACTCTATTGCCTTGGAAGACGGATAGAATCGTATTCTCTTTCATTTTCCAATAATTAAAACTAAACTAGGCCAGAATTTTTCCAGACATTAACGCATCTGAAAAAACAAAATTCATAACATACAAGCAATTTTTTACATATAATAATATATTTTATACTATATACGAGAATTGCTGCAATATTATAAGTTGTAAGTTTATGAAATTTATTGTTATTTTCCTAATATTGCTAGAGCCATTACTTTGTAGGAAAAGGAAAAAGTATGTGCACCATCGTATCAAACTTTACGCGACCCTCCTGACCTGTTTCTGAGACCTACTGTCGTTATAGCATGTAATATTATGTTATAGCTTCACAACGTTTCCCGAGCGGGACATACTAATGTAACGCCTTTGCTTAGGCGATTCTTACTAATGTCATGTGAAATAATATAATTAGACTAGCCACTTACCCCCGCTCCACTTGAGTTAGTCGCGACATATTAATGACGGTTAGTAATTTCTCAGGGATGACATATTTTTCATCCGGATGACCAGTTAGTATCGTACAAAATTTTATCACACTCAATACAATTATTTCGAAGTCAAAAACAAACGGTAACACAAACAGACAGACTAAAATTTTGTAATCGTAATAATAATTCCATATATTTTACCTATTTTATATTACAAACAGTCAATTCAATTTAATTTATATTATATATAGATCATTTGATCAAACTATGGTTTCATACTCTAAATATTTAACTTAGATCCCGACTGTTAAATTACAATATCCATATATTTGCAAATGTCCGCGGAGAGACCGATTTGCTTAAGAAAGGATATTGAAGTAGTATCAATATTTTGTTAAACATCACGGTCCTTCGCATTTTCCTAACTACTTATTTCTATTGTTGGTTTAGGATTCTCATATATTTAAATAAAACTTTACGCGTGTTTTTCGACATGTGGTTTCCTACATAATATAATATATCTGCAATCTACATCTTTCTAATGTTATATAAAAAACTCGTGTCACAGTGTTTGTTATCGAAATCCTCCGAAACGGCTTGATTGATTATTATTATTTTTAGGATTAGGATTGAGAATAGGTCATGGGCTGTCTTTTATTCCGCTAGGGGTAAACTGTGGCCCGCTCAATTTTTGTTATTAGACCAAATTTTTATATTTTATTTTTTTATGATTTAGCATCAAAAAATACTTTTAACTACATCTAAATTTCCAACCTTGGTAGAAGGACCAATCCCTATTTTTTAATAATGATTAGATCGCGGGCGGAGCCGCGGGATTGGCTAGTATAATTTCATTTCTAATTTGTACGCACACACACTTCCTTGTTTTCCCTTCTTACATGTTAAATACTTCAACATTTATATGCTTTAATGAAACCAAATTACACAGCTGGTTTGCGATACAAACCTTTTACTCGGGAACTTAGTTATTTTCTAAAACCATCAAATTCGTATATAATGTAGTGAATTTCTAATGGATTAGTGATCTACGGTTTGATTTAGTATAAACTTATTAAGCCTTTTCAAGAAAGTTCCCACATTAATCCTACCCAAGAGTTTCTCTTGTTAAAAGTTATTCAGTATCTTACGATGGTAAAGAGGTAAAGTTTGCTCGTCGTTTGTGAATGGCACTCGAAAATACACTGGTTTGTAAACAAACTGAGGATATTTTGAATTACGTTTCATAGTTCAGCAAATCGTCGTCTCGGTACTTATTTGTCAAAAGGACTAATTTATTAAAAAAGTTTAAAAATTTAAATTTTTACATTAAAATGTTAATTTTATCTGAATTCACAATTTGTCTTTGTTAAGTCGAAACAATGTTTTCATTTTACCAACAGACACACAGGCAGGTCCACTTCGGTGGGCCATCCACCATCTTGTTACTTCTCAGAAAGTAAAGCGGACATGATAAATCATTTAAATAACTTTAGGAACTTTGTACTAAAACATTTTTTTAAACGAGATTTTTCATTTTCAGCTTATCGCCGTCCACTGCTTGACGACAGCATCCCCCACAGAACGCCAACCAACCCGATCTTGGGCAGCTTGCATCCATCCTGTACCTTAACAAACAAGATTGTAACCTAAAAACATTGATACGTTTAACCTCAAGCACTATGGCGTGGCAATGTCTTGTATTGTAATTTACCTACGATGTACAGACTAATTGGAAGACTATATCATGCTAACGGAATATTACATATGTTTACCTTTTCAATATCTTTTCTTTTTATGAGAGAAGATAATATCGGGGACTTTGCAAAGTGTTTGCTCGATACAAGATTTTTCTTGAAGCAAATGGATCGGCAAATAAACAAAGATATTCCTATTGGAATATTGTGAAGTGTCGGGTGGAGATAAAATAAGCCTTAGCTACTTTCAATATAATGACCCCTAAACCGTTTCTGAGATACATAACTATTTCAAGAAAGACTGTAAAAAGAATAAATTGTTATTTACATATGAAGTACTAGCGGTTCGTCCGTAGGTACCCCCTTTAGTTTATTTTTTTTCTAAACTTTGAATGTCTTACTTATTTATATATAATCAAAGGCCTAAAAACTAAGTTTCAAGCTTCTAGCTTTAAAATGTCGTTATTTCCATATAAACTTTCATCCCCTATTTAAACCCTTTACAGCCCATTTTTCGCCTTGAAAAGTAGCCTAAGTCCTTTCTCAGGCTTTAGACTATCTGTGTACCAACTTTCATTTAAATCGATTTAGTAGTTTTGACGTGAGAGCGCGACAGACAGACATAGTTACTTTCGCATTTATAATATAAAATATTATTACATTTTAGTGAACCTGGTTTATTATAAAAAATAGCGTGTAAGACAAAATAAAAAGGTGTACAAAAATAGTCTCGAGAAAAATGACATCCATTACTGCGGGGACTAGGCAGTAGGCAAATTGTACCACCTTTACCGTAAAAGGCGAGATATCAGTCTGAAATGTAATATTATATGAATATTTTAAGCAATCTTAACAAGTCTCTAAATTATGTTGAATTTTGTTTGCAGGTAAAGTAAATATCATGTTCCAACATAATATTTGTTTTGGCGAACGTCTTATTGCTTCAATGTCGGGGTTGGGTACAAATAAAAAATGTTACAAATCAAGTTTCTATAGAAACGTGTTAAAGAAGATAAGTAAAGAAATTAATGTTTAAATTACTAACATACAAAGAGCATAGAGTAATATTTTATCTTTCTGTCTAGCTGTATGTTTACATCTAACACGTATACTCTAAAAAATAAATCCGGGCACAGTGAGGGTGATTTACTAGCTATAAATATTTTGTATATATATATTTTAATTAATAACATAAAACTATGGCAACTATAACGAACGGCTGTTCGTGACGCGACCTTGACATTTTAAACGTTCCGTAACATACACTATTTTCTAAATAGATACAAAACAAAAGTGTTACATTTCTGAGAAGTGCAAGTGCAAAATTAAATGTAGCATTTTTTTTGAACTGCTTTGTATTTGAAAAACATTTTTTTACTAGCCATTGCTAGCAATGACAATATAGTCTAAGTAAAAGTGATCCTTGTATTGAGCCCTTTTTAACGTATGGGACGCTGCTGGACTGGCCAAGTACTGGTTGGCGTATTTTACATGTCTTTCGATGTATTGCTAGGTTCTCTCAGACATGCAGGTTTACGTACGATGTTTTCCTTCACCGTAAGACAAGTGGAAATGCTGCGCACGTAAATATATTAGAGCTGCTAGACGCGGACTTGAACCCGCTTCACTTGATTATCCAAGCGAGGCGATTTTTTTTTATGGGACTAAGAGGGCAAACGGACAAGAGGCTCACCTGATGGAAAGTGATTACCTCCGCCCATGGACATCTGCAACTGCTTGCAGATGCGTTGCCGGCCTTTCAGGAAAGGGAGGGAGTGAGAGGAAGGGAGGGAGAGGAAGGGAGGGAGAGGAAGGGAGGAGGGAGTGAGGGGGGAAGGTAGGAGGAATGAGAAGTGGGCCTCCCGGACTCTCACTTACCGGACGAAACGCGACAGCATAGCTGTCACTTCACGCCGGTTTCCTGTGAGAGAGTCGTACTATACGGGGCGTGCCGGCCCATTCGGCTGCTACCCGAAAGTAACAAGCATGGCACTACCACTAAAAAACCACTGGACTACTAATGCCTCAAAAGTGATCCTTAGGACGTTTTATTAAAATAGTGATTTTAGCTTGATGAAACCTGTTATTATTTACATCAATATTGCACATTCACAACATTTCTAGGAAATATCTGGTAAATAAAAAGTAAGTTTGGAATATTTTCAATGCATTTAACTTCGGCTCGGATTTCGGTTGTAAATCTTTTTTATTTGTGCACGTGACGGCCGCATGCAAATATACAATTAGTTACTTCTGTTCACGCGTTTGGTTTTACTGTGTTTCCCAAATAAAATACGGATTTCAATCACTATATTCGTTTTGGAAACTATTATTGTGAGGTGTTTTTGTTAACACTTATCTGTTAGCATGAAGTTGGTACTTCTTCATGACTAATTGGTTATATTTGTGTCAGATTTTAATTAATTGTTTAGATTTTTTCTAAAAGAAGCTAGGTGTTAATAGTACGAGTATATGTACCTATAAATCATCATAATATTTTGCACAGCTGTTTACTTTTTTGATATAAAAATAATTATAGAAAGTTAGCTTGAACCAAGTTATAAATGGTTTCAATTACTAATGAACAAAGATAATTTTGATGAATGAATCGAGGATAACGTCGTTAAAATAAAACTAGCAATAATAACCTTGAATTCATAAAGAGTGGCAAATTATACGGAAATGATCGCTACTGTTATCAATCATGACCCTATATAGTTGTTAGATCAGGAAATATTATCGACGATGTCGAAAAATACAACTAACTTACTTACTCACTTGTCATTTACATTGATTTAAACTCTTGTTTTTGAGTTAAGTTCTATTGATTATACGAGTTTATTGTCGAATGCTTTTCTATAAATTATTTATTTTTATTACAAATTTAAATTGAAACAGGCTCAACTGTTCTTCAAAATTTACTCATCAAGAGTTGTAAAGTTCCGTTAATGACCATACATTTTTTTTCCATTTTGTGATTTTTACACAAAAAATTATGGTGGAGCACGGGCGTAGCCAGGTTTTAATTTCGGGGGGGGGTTCAAGAAAATAAAACTACTAAAATTGCATGAAAAAAAATGTAATATATTGTTGCGTAATATAGTGTGAACTCGTCATAATAGCACGCTTGTACCATGCCTAAGAACGGCGAATGTCAATTTTTAACGTATGTCAATTAGATGACAGGAACAGTTTATTACAGATTCTAATGTGTTAGACAGAGACAAAACACTTTCGGGAAAGGATTCGAAATTACTAGAAACATTTTGAATTTTCGATACTAGAATGTTCTTAAATTTACCCGGAGGTACGTGCAACTGTGCGCTTAAGACACCATACTAGTATTAATACTAGTATTAATACATAGTAATAGTAGCGGCTCATGCTCTAGAGGTTGAAGCTGTGCGTCATGACTCCAGACCTTGGAAGCTGCGGGAAGTAAGTACAGAAGGAGCATCGGCCCGAGAACGTAAGTTTAGCCCAAGTTGCTACGAGTGCGGCGGTCGTGGCCATCTTCGAAGTAACTGCCCTTCAAGGAAGAACGGTCGACGACAGTCAGATGTTGGTATATCAACTTATAATCAAGCCAAAGGAAAACTGATCTCTACCAGGGCTAGGACTTGGGCACTGACCGGGGAATCTATAACCCCAGCGATAAAAGTAAAACATCAATAGATGGAAACATCTTGGTTATACATGGCGCTATTAATGGAGTAGCATGTAAACTCATGCTGGATACCGGAGCATCACGTATTAACTGTCGTAGCATTAACTGTCATTAATAACCGAAGATTGAGACATATTGCAGACAATAATTTGCATGATAGAAAACACATTACTCTTACGACAGCCACCGGCCAGCGCATACCTGTTTGGAGGGAAAGGAAAATCGCTATCAAAATTGGGGACTACATCTATTGGCATAACGCAATAGTTGCAAATATCGTGGATGATTGCATCATTGGATTGGACTTTCTTCAAAATCACCAGTGTACGATTGACATGAAACATGGAGTTTTACGATGCAGAAATAGAGAAGTGCCGATAAGTGGCGGAATTCATGGAAAAGTTCGTTGCTTGAAAGACACCGCTCTTCCACCAAGATCGCAGACTCTAGTACCTGTCTCTTTACCTCAAACAAGTCAAGCCGTCCATGGTCATGTGCTATTATAGAGAAGTCGGAAGATGAGAGCTCATGGATCCCGGCAAGAGTTGTTGTAGGTAAAGCTTCTACATCTATAGTTCCAGTTCTGAATCTTCTGAATTCTGATGTGGGGAGTTGTGAAGAGATAGCCTGGTTAAGCAGATGTCAACCGAAAGAGAAGGTGTTGAACAAGGATAAAGAGCAAGCAATGAAACTTTTGAAAGATTGTAAAGAAGATCTCACGAGTTCACAGAAGATAAAAGCTGAAAATTTACTGTACCGATATTCAGATTTGTTCTCTAAACATGACGGCTATATAGGAAGAACTGGATTAGTTAAGCATAAAATTAATACTGGGGACGTAGCGCCTATTCGACAACGACCTAGACGAATACCTTGGGCTAAGGAAAAGGAAGTTGACGACATGATCCAAGACATGAGAAAGAATAACATCATTGAACACTCCACTTGTCCTTGGTGTTCGCCAGTAGTACTAGTAAGGAAGAAGGATGGATCTACAAGGTTTTGCATCGATTACCGCCGGCTCAACGATGTTACTAAAAAGGATTGTTATCCCCTGCCCCGAATCGACGACACCCTAGACACTCTCAGCGGTATGAAATGGTTTTCAACTCTCGACTTGAAGAGTTGCTACTGGCAAGTGGACATGGACCCCGTGGATAAGGAGAAAACTGCGTTTTCAACTGGAAAAGGGTTGTGGCAGTTTAAGGTTATGCCGTTCGGGTTATGCAATGCACCAGTCACATTCTTAATTTTTCGGGGGGGGTTTAAACCCCCTAAACCCTCCCCCTGGCTACGCCCATGTGGTGGAGACTTTATTCCATGAATAAAAAGAAAATCAAAAACGAATAAGCTATGCTATTTCCAATTTTGCAAAAGTTGCTAAGAATATTTGAAATTTCTCGAACATTTTTTTTTATTCAGGTGACCTAGCTCCCTAAGACCTCTGAGAGTTCGCAATCATTAAATACCTAATATTGAGACGACTCGGATATAATACCTCTAACAAAAACAAATCAATTTCACGGGAACCGTACATTTTTCCGAGATAAAAACTAATCTATTATTCTATTCCAGACTATAATCTATCTTTATGTCGTGGCTCGCAGCCGTTATCACAGTTACGGGTCGCCTACAGCGCTAACTTATAAAATTTTCATTTTTCGTCAAAGAACTATAAATTCTAACTATAATGTAAATGTGTTAAAATATTTGTTTTTAAGTATTTAAGTGATTAAAAGGAATTTAAATAACTGCTAGTTTCTTAACCAACAGATATCAGAAATATAATGAAGAAATCATCAGGACTAAATACAACTAAAATAGTTTTGCGATTAATGTACTTAGTTAGTCTTTGTATAATATTTTAGTTTACGGTTTGTTCTTGTGTATCGAGTTAGAAAAAGATGTAAAATTACCTTTTTAATGAGAAGTTTAATATTAACTTAATTTAAAATGTTCAACGCCATCTATCGTAACATCAACGAATCAACAAGTAAGTTTGTTAACTCACTTGTTTGGTAGTTTGCTCGATATAAAGGCGTAGGAGATAATGGAGATAATCGAGAAATGTTTCAATTGTAGGTGATTTTATGAAAAAATTAAAACAGCTCTGTATGTGTACATACCCGTACTCTTTATATTTTTAACCAAATTTGTTATTTTATTTTATTTATATGTCACTCTATTGACTACCTGCAATTTGCGAACTAACTGCAAACGAAGTGGTTCAATTAGTGTATAAAAGCTGGTAATTGCTACCAAACCAGTACCATCAAGATAATATTTTTATATTGTTGGCCCTCTGTGTATTATAGCAGTAAACACTACCCTCCCATATAGAAAAGCTAGGCGTTTTAGTTCATTTTAACTAGGTGGCGTTTGATTTTAAACAATATTAACTTAACAACAATTATTAACATTAAAATGTTAATAAAAAAATGTAAATAAAAATGACAACTGCAGCTAAATAAAAGTAATATAAAGTACGCTATTCTTAAAAATAGAAATATTACTATAAAAAATAATAATATGGAAACATAATATCTGAACATGATTACATATTTTAAAACTATGTATTTTCAAAAGTTTTAAAGTAATAATCATTAAAGTTTTTTTTTTATATTTCATTTTTAGTTTTTATAGCTACTATTATATAACAATTGTATTTTTGGATATATTCCTATTTCTTACCGAATTTTTAAGTGTCTTCGATATTTGAATATAACCGATCCTAAATAAATTATAATTAATAATAAACAAAAGTCTACCTTTAGGAACTACTTTATTACATTATTAATGACAAAATAATCAATTAGCAAAATTTTTGTCCTCCAATATCCTGAGACCCTAATTCTTATCACTTTCTTATATTAACTATGATAAAAATTATTTTCTTAATCACAAAAATATCTTAGATATCTATTTACTTTCCTATTCAGAGAGAAAACCATATTTGTGAATCTTTTTTACTTTTTAGTATTTTTTCTATAGCGTACAAGATTCCGCGAGCTTTTATTTAATGAAGTAAGAAACTGTTTGGCGTCTGATAAGTAACAAGGCCATTTATTGTTGGTAACTTTAGACGGCTAGAGCAAGTTACGCCAGTTAGTACTGGCGTAACTTGCTCTAGCCGTCTAAAGTTACCAACTATTGTAGATATTTAACAATCTATACTAATATTATAAAGCTGAAGAATTTGTTTGTTTGTTTATTTCTTTGGTGAGATGCGCTAATCTCTGGAACTACTAACTCAATTTTGAAAAAAAACATTTTTAAAGGACTTATGAGTTATTTAAAATCTATATGTGTACTATATCAACTATCTGGTATCCGTAACACAAGCTTAGCTTACCACGGACCTAGATGTTGCTGTGTGTAATAATTTCCCAACATATTTATTTATTATATTTTATTTATTTATTTACAGTTCTTTTTGGCATAAGATCTTATGCTTATTAATATCTAAAAGATTTTCATTAGATAATATTGTTTCAAAAATATTATATTATACCTGTTTCCATATCGGCCGTTTACCGACACCCCCTCAGGTACCCTATCCTGTGAATGTTTTTGTAAAATCATTATAACTTATATCCCATAACCTTTCAAGAAAATCCAATGTTTTTTATGGTGACAACAATGGTTTATAAAAATCCATACAGTAGTTTCTGATATTAGCCGCACAAACACAAACTTAACTTTAATTTATACTATACTAGCAATTACCGCAGCTCTGCCCGCGTTCTACCCACCCTTATCACCTACGGGAATAAAAAAGTAGCCTATGACCTATCAACCTCAGACCTACCAAATATACACAAAAAAAATCATAAAAATCAGTCAAGCCGATTTGGAGGAGTTCGATAACAAACACTGAGAAACGAGATTTTTATATAAGAACAAGAATATACAATAACTGGTTCTATAAATTAGTTCTCGTAAAGAGGGGTGGGAATATAAATGAGATAATATAAAGCTAAAAATATTTTTGTACTTAAAGCGCGAGCGAAGCCGCGGGTCCCGCTAATAGTTCCACAAAATCGCAGCTTTGACTATAATATAAGGTTTCTATGTTGTAGATTACTCTTTTGAGTAATTTCAGTCCCGACAGACTTAGTAGTTGTGATCATCTTGGGCGTAATTATTATCAGTAGGTATTATACGAAGAAAATAGATTTATTTCTTAATTTTATTTAATTATTATTAAATTAACACAAAAAAGTATTTGAATACATATTCAACACCTAGGAGTTATAACAAAGTTCTTTTAAACGTAGTGCATAGTAGACAGTATAGTTTTTAAATGGACATGGTCACGTGATTTTATAATTTATGTGTTTTATATAAACCAAATTCCATCCAAAAATCAATCCTTAAAAAGATATTTGAAAAGAAAACTGATAAAAATTATCAAAAATTTAATTTAACAAATTTTGAAAAGCACTAATACATTGATTTTTCACTACATCGTCTCTACATATGCTACTTTATCGATTATCAGTCTTAATTATTCCTGAAAACGCTTGAAATATGAGATATTAAGACAAACCCTGAATCGCGCTATCGAAGTTTTCAGATCAGCTTGGTATAAATACAATTCGTGGAGTTGCGCAATAGGGAGGACCGTCTCTACATAGTAAGCCGGTAGACGGTCGTGCCGGTTGAAAACGACCGACCATTCAGATGACTGTTCAATAATCCAAGTCCAGTAATGCAACGTAACTAACTACGATGATTCTGACAATTGCAAAGCGGTTCTAAGACAAATTGCCTTAAAACCATCCACCACTGAAGTAGAGAATTTGCCCTCCCTTTTGCTTTTTCTGAAAGTTATAAAAAAAGTACTAAGTATCTTCTACTATAGATACCTAATATAAAATTATACTTCAAACCGAGAGGATATTACTGGCATGGTAAAGCTCCTTAGTAGAAGATCTAACTTTTAAAGTAAAATAAATAAATAAAATATGTTGGGACATTATTACACCAGCGCCATCTATTTTCGTGGTAAGCCATTGGGCTTTTGTTACGGATACCAGATAGTTGATATATTACACATAATATATATATTTTAAATATATATATGTGTAATAAATGTATAAATTTTTTTTAATATTTTTTTTTAATCGCTACTGAACTTCATTCGATCACTCGCTAGGTCGATCTGTAAATTGCCTGAAAATTTCTCCAAAATTACTATAAGCTATATAGCTATTTCAGAACCCATATAATATGTGCACGCCCCTCTCTCGTTCTTGGAACCCCCTCTCCCAATTGCCCGCTGTGCTGCGCTTTATTTTTCTATTAGTATTTTGTTTAGATTGACATTTTTACAGTCGTATTATCTTTTGAATGGAGAGTCCGATTTGTATAATTCTTAAAGTTATTTTAAGTTATTTCAAGTTATATTGTTAAGACATTTAAAAAAGGGATTGGTGGTAGAAGGATAATAATTTAGGGTTACATGTATTTTTGATACTAAATCATAAAAAAAAACAAATATTTGGTTATTAAATGAAAAATAAAAAAACTGGAAGGGCCACTCTTATCACTTAAGGGAATAAAAAATAGCCTACGACCTATTCTCAGACCTACCAAATATACACAAAAAAAATCATAAAAATCGGTCAAGCCGTTTCAGAGGAGTTCAATAACAAACACTGTCACACGAGATTTTTATATATTAGATAATACGTAACTAAGCTATCTGGCTATACATTCGTTTAATATTATTTTAAGTTGTATCTGAAATATTAAAAAAGCTAAATCTAAATGAAGCATAAATAAATTGTGCGGGAGTAATAGTCTATTGGCTCTAAGCTGTGATTTTACGCTACCCTGTGACCTACTTCGCTTCACTGAAATATTGTACGAAGCTGATTAAAGTCCTCTAAATAACTTTATTATAACAAATCATTATAATCAGTATCTTGTACTTAACAAATTACATGTAACTACTATTGTGAATATGTATTTATTATATAAATATATAATGTACAAGTATATTCTTCTTTTTACATTAAATATTAAACAATTGAATTGATTTTAAAATTGAAGTCCTTCCATAATAATGTTGTCTCTTGTATATGTGTCATAGTCAAAGTTCGATATGCAGTATCTTCCCGGAATTACTGGTTTATCCTAGGTTTGACAAAAGCCTTCGGGCAAACCCCGAAGTATATTCTAATTTCGGCCTTTGACTAAGTCAAACTTAGAAGTTCCTAACTTTTCAGTCAAACGTCGAAACAAAAATAATCTGTTTCGGGCTTTGCCTAGTCGAACCTAGAAGCAACTGACGGACGAAACACGGAACGATAAACACACTTTTTTCGAAGAATCAAATAAAAGAATGCAAAGAGAATTTTCTTAATTTCAATGATGTGCCCGACGTTAAGCTATCTCTAAGAGAAATAAGTGCAAAAGATTCTAAATTCTAATAAAATGTCATTGCAGCAAAAAATGCTCTTCAAAATTATGTAAATGTAAGAGATCTAACGTATTGTGCAATTCTAAATGTCATAATGCCTCACCATGTATGAATAAAGACTAATCGTTAAATAAAAATCATTTTATTACACTTCATCTAACAAACTAAGACATTCTAATGCTTAATTGAAGTTCAACTAGTCAAACCCCGTTTTCATTAAATTGAGTTTCGACGTTTGCCTAACCAAATTAGTTTCTCCTAGGTTTAACGAACATTCTTTAGTCAGAGACCGAATGGTTTGGGCTTTGACTAAGACTTCAATTCAAATCTGAGGATTGACTAGTCAAACCTAGGAGCGCCGGAGCTTCCAGCTTTGACTATAACATAATATGAATATGTTATAATATATACATTATCGTTTACTTGCTATTTATTTTGTGATTTTCGTGTTTTGTTTTTGAAGTTACTAATTATAACTACTTATATACCTACTTACATTTTTTTAATAAAAGTTACTTAGTAAAGTTCCTTAGCTAAGGAAATTTAAAAATGGTAAGTGTCTGTAAAACTGGTTTCATGATAAAATTTTCGCTATTCTAGCCTAAACACACAGTATCGATTTACTCAAAACAAAGTATGTGACACCAACGCTCTTTTGAAATCAATCTCGTTGGCAGACTCTTAGACTCAATGACATCGATATCTATATTCTGTATATTGTTTTATTTTCAACCAATGACAAAGAGAAGGAGATTCTTAATGCGTTTGTATTCAGAATGAATAATATATTTTTTAATAAAAACACATACTTTCAACACGTTTTGCTCAGTTTGTAGTGACACTACTTGCTGGGTCGCGGATTCGAGACCCGCCTGGGGGCATTCATTTGTTGAGAACAAATGTTTGTACTATAATCATGGGTGTTTATTTTAATAATATGTATTTAAAGTTATATATGTAGCTTATCAAATACCTTGTATCCGTTACACAAGCCCCGTAGCTTACCACGCAACTAGATGGCGCTGCACTAAGTGTTATAGTATCCCAACAAGTATATATAGGTATAAGTATTCCTACTTCAAATTTGGTCTTAATTTAATTTCAAAATACAGATCTACCTCTAAGTATAGAAAATAGAGAATGATGATTGAATTGAAGGAAACATTTAAAAAAATCAAATGTTTGAAATTAAGCTCCTTATTTTACCTACTGATATAAAAATTATGGTCAAAGTTATAAAGAAATAAATTAACTAAAAAGGAACTTAACCTTATTTATGTTCCGTCAAAAAATCACATTATTATTTATGACTAAAATAAAATAAGTTTTACTTTTAATCTATAAAGAAACATTTGATAATAATATTATACTATAAAGAAACATTTGAAGGGTATAGGGGCAAAACAAGGAATGTCACAATTTTTTTTTTTTGTTAACATCGCAATCTTTAATACGCGGCAAAATCTTAATGTTCCCATACTTTTCACCTTTTTTAATTTTATGTGACATTCCTTGTTTTGCCACTGTACCCTTCATTGGTTAATTAAATATAAATAAATAAATATGTTGGGACATTATTACAACTGCGCCATCTAGTTCCGTGGTAAGCTAAGCTTGTGTTACGGATACCAGATAGTTGATATACTACACATATAATTTTTGAATACATACATATTATTAATATAAACACCAATGACAGGAGTACAAACATTCGTGCTAAGCAAATGAATGCCCCCAGCGGGACTCAAACCCGCGACCGCTGGCGCAGAAAGTAGGGTCACTACCGACTGATCCAAACGAGTCGTCAAATCAAATTATATAAAAACTTCTAAGCTATATAGTTAAAAGCGAAAAAAAATAAGAAAGGTGTAACATTGCAAGTCAAATACCCGCTCTAGAACGTAAATGATAAAGCCAACGAACAGTACGTGTAAGTAAAATGAATGTTCGAGTCCTGGTGCTACATAAATATCGGTAGAAATTTAATTATCCTGAGGTTTTCCCGAGCTATTTCCTAACCTTTATTGACATTTCGAAAGATTTATTTTGTAGGTGAAATTGATATTTTGTTTAAACAATCTCATAAATGACCAGATAAGTTCAAGCAAACAGACGAATTATGAGTATCAGACAACAATGTATTAAGCTTTATATGTAACGACACATTTGGCTCAGTTTGTAGTGACCCTACTTTCTGCGCTAGCGGTCGCGGGTTCGAGTCCCGCTGGGGACATTCATTTGTTGAGCACCAATGTTTGTACTCCAGTCATGGGTGTTTATATTTATAATTTGGTATGCGTAATATAACTTACCACGGAACTAGATGGCGTTGTTGTAATAATTTCTCAAAATATATAAATTTTCCTATTTCCTTTGTTAATAACATAAAATTAAGTTTTACAATTTATTAAATAATTATTTGAATTGATTTCTGAAATAGCCTATTAAGATTGCTAACAAAACCAGAGCTTTCAAAACTTATTCGTTCTTTCGTAAAAACAATTTTTCTTTTTAAATCTCATAAATGAAAAGTACTATAGCCATTATCTAAATAAATTATAATTTAGACCAGAGGCAAGTTATCTATGTAAAAAATGTATACATATATTTGTAATATGTATGTACTTAACGATATACCTATATTTGTTTTGTATTAACTATCTGCTATCCGTAACAAAAGCCTTGTAGCTTATCACAGGACTAGATAATGATGTAGGTATGTAATAATATCCCAACATATAATTCATTCAAATTCTAATATTCTTAACGTTTTGAAGCCATCATTATCGTTATACGTTTTCAGATACGTGTAATGAGTTATTACTCATCAAAACAAACCAAATGAATCCTAATAAGATCAGATCTAATTTTCAATTTGATGAAACGTTACACGTTGGTTTAAATTGACCTACATTCGTAACCGATAAAACGTTAATTCCAGTGAAATAATCATTAGTTGCTACTGCTACCAGATATTGAATATATTTAAGTAAGAAATATTTAATTTTGAAGCAATATTTGAGTTTTTGGATGTTTGTGTCGTTAAAATACAAGATTTTCATTACAAAATGATTGGAAACACAATTCTCAGCCTAAAGTGAATGCGACATGCATTTGTCAATAGAAAATTCAATTAATGTCGAGGCGTGATCAGTTTGTCGCTATGTACATTGTACAGTCATTGTGAGAATTAGTAATTGCAGAGCTCTAACGACTGTATTAAACTGTGATTAACTAATTATATCACAAAATGGTATTATTCAATTTAAATAGTATTAAGAATCTTAATTCAATTTATTTATAGATATTTTTATTAGATATATGATATATTATTATAAAACTAGCAACTCACCTCATTCCACTCGGGTTCGTCTCTAAATTTTAACGGTAGTTATGTTTTTTAGAATATTTTCTCAACGTTGTACAAAATTTCATCAAAATCTAAGTTTTTTCATGAAGCGGTCCCCGACAGACAGACAAACAAAATATTTTAAGAGCTATAGATTCGGCCTCTATGTCGATGACATTAACTATTTCAAAAAGATTTTCTAAAAATATTTCAATATATAGATTCGACTAAGGCAGAATTTTATTATATGTATAGATTTATTGTATCTATGCATTTAAAACGAAACAAAAGGAAGGAAGGCGAGTCACTTGTTATAAAGTGTTTTAAATTTATGTTGTTCTTATTTAAAAATTATCATAAAAATTGGTTCAGAGTTAATCGAATATTTTCCTCTTTTTTTGAACTTGGTTTAACGGCCCACAATACTTATGAGTAGTTATTGGTGTTAGCTCTGCTAACTTTTCGAAAGATCTACTAATTTGTTCTTGTTTTTATGTTTAAAAATGTGAATCAATAGAGATAATGTTAGAAAATTCATATTAAACTTTCTTGTCAATAATTTATATTGTTAAGATATATCTCAAAATATAATTATAGGAGTTCAGTATGAAATCAAAGGCACAAAGCACATTTCACAAAGGTACTTTCATCTTGTTCGGTTGAAAGATTACATTAAAATTACAATGACGCGCAATCTCCACGCAGTCGCGGCGGAAACGTCGACAGTCGTACCCGACATTAGTTCACTGATGCGAACTGTAACGTTTTGTTATATTTTAGTACTAGTGTATTTCTCAGGGTTTTGGGTATTTGATGTTAGTTTTAATAATAATACCTTTTACTTTAATTCAATTCAATTCAATTCAATTATTTCCTTTAATGGCTTCCAGGAGTGCCAGTTGGGCACAGTTGACTTTGCCAATGTCGCGTAGAATGGAGAATACACGTTCATAAAAACTGATCGGTGAATATGAAAAAAAAAACAAACACTAAGACGTATTACTTTAAAAAAAGAGTAGGTATAATGGGTTCACGTACTAGTCGTACGTAATGTTGCACCTGAAAAAATAACAGATTTTTAAGTGTCATGTAGAACACAGCTGTCAAGTAAAACTAAATAATTTTCGAAAGACATGATCGGTTTCTGCCAAAATGTATTTGGCCATGAGGTCGACCATGGCGTAGTCCTGCGCATATTAAAAAACTCGTGCCCAACTGTCGCTCTGTAAAAGAGCTGAACTATATAACTAATTAAGAATTCTTGTCATATACTTATGTATAGCGTTGTATTTTTAAACGAAATATCTAAGAACTTTAAAAAATGCTTCATCACGTCCAAACAGACCAAAACGGACACACGGGTACACGCGTTAAAATTTAAACATCCCTCTTTTTACGAAGGAGGTGAGAAAATATCAAATCACGTTTACATTTTTAGAAATTTGAACAAACTTGATACTATTATAAATAAAATTACAACTCTTATAGAAATACTAAGTGAACTAACTTTGCAAAACCGATTTGCAAATTCTATAAAAGCTAAAATGGTTTTTGTACTTAAGGTCTATGTAAGTATTTGGTTATACAAAAAAAGAACGTTTTATCCCAAATCACTTAGTTTGTATATTTCAAGTTTTTCTCAGAATTGGATATTTTTAAAATTGTTTTTCAGTTACTTTTTAATTTTTCCAGAGACGGGAGAGACGAAATTGTTTGGTAAATAAAAATCAGGTTCAAATTGGGGATATTATTCTTAACAGAAAAAATAACAAACTATAATAATAAACCTGACTTAGGGCTTGAAACCAAGATACTAGATCAACAAGGTATTTACGAAGCTTTAAGACACCTATTAGAATGATTATATAATGTTAACTAAGTAGGAGTATTGAACTTTTCCTCAATGTCTTTTAAAATAATTCTTCAGGTTCATCTGATATAAAAACCATGGCATGCCATGCAAGCAGGTGACAAACAGTTCAAGTGGATAGGAATGCTGCACAAGCGGCGTTCCAATTACAGCCTACCGGTTCAAGAGGACCTAGTCGACCAATTAACACCTCAAGTAGGTCCGTTTAGGTGACTTTAGAAAGGTTAGAACTTACAATCGTTTGGAACTGTAATCTAAAGCAATATATTCTTTATTCAAATAGACTTTTACAAGCTCTTTTGAATCACCATTTATTATTTGAATCATATTTATACATAATTAAACTTATTAAACATAAAATTAAACATCAGTCTGAATCTGTATCAAGTAGTAGCAAAGTAGAGATTGGTAGAGTAGGAGATTAGTATTAAGTTAGAGTATATATCGCAAAGTCAGTGATAGCTTATTTTCATCCTGTATTTGATGTTTTTCTTCTTGGAATTTCTTTGCAGCATCTTCTCCTCGTTATATTTTCTTCTGCATATACTCGAAACTTTTTCTGAAAAAAAAAATTGGTTGTCTGAAAAGTCGGAGTACGGACGATAGATTTACGTCATAATCATTATTTTATGTAATACAAAAAAGGAGTTAAAAGGCTCAGGCGGAACGTTACTATTTCACGCGAGAAGAGAGATATGTGTGTCACAAGCCAACGCTTATATTAGGCCTCTCTATCGTTTGTTTTATCGAGCCTCTCTATCGCTTGTTGCGCGCTCTCGCTTGCACGCACAGGCTCAGGTGGAACGTTACGCGGAACGTTACTATTTTTCATGTGTGTTGCTGGTGTTCATCAATTTATAACACGTTAGCACGTCAATAAACGGAAATCCACAGCGAGCAAACAAACAGAAGAAAATTGTCTCCTAAATACGAGTATAAGGTACAAAAGCTCCAAAGATGAAGCAAACGCAAGAAGCAGAAACTCAAATACGCAGTTAATTTGTTCTTATAATATAGAATTATTTTACGAGCTTTCAACAAATCTTATTATAGACTTTAGTAATTGTATTTTATTTAAGTTTTACAATGAAATACAAAATTTTCGTCGTTATTTAAAAACGTTACATTGTAATGAGAAATAACAATAAATAACATCTTGAATATTATATTATACAGTATATATTTTTATTTAATGATGATTTTATATGATCTTTAATATATCCTAAATAGTTTTATACATATTTTGCTTATTACTAACTAGAGACAGGGTGAGTCTTGTTCCGTTAGGATTAGACTCTAGCTACACTTTTACAATTAAATAAACAAATAAATAAATATGTTGGGACATTATTACAACAGCGCCATCTAGTTCCGTTGTAAGCTACGTAACGTGCTTGTGTTGCGGATACCAGATAGTTGATATACTACACATATAAATTTTAAATACATACAAATTATAAATATCAACACCCATGACTGGAGTACAAACATTCGTGATTAGCAAATGAATGCCCCCAGCTGGACTCGAACCCGCGACCGCTGGCGCAGAAAGTAAGGTCACTACCAACTGAGCCAAACGAGTCGTCAATTAGTTTTGATTTCTCAGAAATTTTCCCGCGGTTAAAAGTAACCTATACGTGGACCCGGGCAACTAGATAATTCATACCAAATCGTCATACCAAATTCATCAAAATCAATCACAGAGCGAAAAACAAACAAAATTCTAAAAGTATAAAACAAAGTCCTCCGCCGCGTTTGTAGTCTACCTGTTCGCGAAATTCAAAAACTACTCCACCGATTTTTCATGCTGTTTTTACCAATGGATAGATTGGTTCTCAAGGTTTTAGCATATAATTTGTCCAGTTTTTGTATATTATAATAGTTTCTTAGAATTACGCGAATATTCGACATTATAAATGAAACTACCTTTTCGGATTTTGTCGCGGATTTATTTTGATTTTTAGTTCCTGTCGTTTCGAATGCTTTACAGCAATCATGGTCACGGGAGAGACTGGCCCGTGATAAATGTTTAAGTAATATTATCAAGTTTTTACCTATTAAATATAACAATGACTTTTAAAATCCTAATATAATTTTGTGGGTACGTACCGTTTGTAACCACTATGTAACAGCTCATGTTTATGAAACTTATATATAAAAATCTCGTGTCACAGTGTTTGTTATCGAACTCCTCCGAAACGGCTTGACCGATTTTTGTGATTTTTTTTGTGTATATTTGTTACGTCTGAGAATAGTTCGTAGGCTATCTTTTATTTCCCTAGGGGGCCTAGGTGATAAGGTGGCCCTCCCCAGATTTTTTTTTATCATATATTGTGTATCATATTTTGTGATTTAAAAAAAATCCAATGGTAAGGTTTCAAAATTCCATAAGACAACGAAAATTGCAATATTCTATAATATAATTTAAACAAACTCAACGTAAGTAATTTAACTTCGTTTCGTCTTTATTTTCTCAATATTGCCGTCGCGTGCGTTAGGAGGGCTTAATTTTTGTTTGTTTAGGATTAAATGAGAATTACATTTTTCGTAAAGAAGTATTCATTTCTTAATAACATTTCTGATTAATTATGAAAAGTGCTTTTCTCATCTAATTTTTGTAGCGTACTAATATCAAACGGCAACTATTATGGATATTATACATTTTACATACGTAGTACTAGTCGCCTTTTTAACCGTCCCACTGCGGGCCTGTCTAAATGCATGTCTTTCGATAATATGCTAGGTTCGTTAGGTTGTGCAAATCATATTGAAAATGATTTACACTTGAAAATATCAGATGTGTATGAACCGCTTCACTCAGTTCTCTAACCAAGCTCGTTACCACTCGCCTATTACCAATTTATGATTACTTATTTCTATATTTTTATTACACTTAACAAAGTATTATAAATAATTGGTCGTATTTTAATGGTCGTTTCAGTTACGATACAAAATGAAAAACAATTTGGCAAGAAAACTTCGAAAATGTGTTCTAATGGAAGTTTCGCAAATAAATCTTTCGCCAAATGACGCTCTTAAGGTGTGATTTAGGTAAAAATCTTACTTAAGTTCTAAATAGGAAAGGTTTACAAAGATAAATGGCGTCTTTGCGAACAAATTAGTGAGATGAAAACATTTAAGTAACAATATATCTCTACTATATACACGCGACTCTGATTCTACTCTAATTATGATCTACTCTTAATTGAACTCGATCGTAGTTCAATTATGCATTACTATAAATTAATTATAGTGCTTATGTTACTGATATATAATAAGCTATAGAATTTTATCAAAATCCGTTCATCAATTTTTAGGTGAACGTGTTTGGGTGAAACAGATATAATATTATATTTTTACAAAGTTCGCCTCCTGAAAACCGTTATCCTATAAAATATATTTATCAAGTTATTCTAGGCTAAAAAACTAAGACGCTATCAGTAATATCGGGACATGCGGAAATCATTTATTATATTATACACGTTTAAATATTGTACTTACTCGCTGTGCCTCATCTATCTGGATACATAACACAAGCCTCGTAGCTTACCATGGACTTGATGCTGATATAATATATTAATGTCCAAACATAACAACGACATATTTCCACAATATTTTGTTGTTCTGTTGGGACTCTTCACAATATTATGTCTAAATACTACTGTAGTGTTTATGCGTAAGCCTCCCCGTACCTATATATTGTACAACTTAGAATAATTAGAAGACAGTATTAAACGAACCTTGGAGTCAAACAGCTCTTTCTTTTGCTCCCACATTACAAACCTTCGTAATTAAAAATGGAATTGAATAGACAAAAGAGACCCTATTTTGGCAGTCGTATCGTAGGTGCAATAAAAATATTACAATTTACATTTATAATTACTTTCAAATAAAATTTAAACTTTACAAAAAAAACTTTATATTTGGATAACTTTGTATATTTTTTCCTCAAATTGTCAACTTTCTGAATATTGGTTTACCATATTCCTGATAATGCATTGCTAAGGCAGTGGTATCTTAGTGGTAACGTGCTCGCTTGGGAAATCGAGTGAAGCGGATTCAAACCCGGGTCTCGCACCTCTAATATTTTTATTTGCCAATGATTTCTAACTTTTTTACTGCTTGTTTACTTGAAGGAAAATTTTGTGAGGAAACCTGCATATCCGAGAGAATCTAGAAAGTTTTTGAAGACATTTGAATATTAAAGGGACCCCGTGCCTAGTTATAGGACGTTAATAAGAGCTGAGGACACATTCGTAATAATAAATAATACAATTTCTATTTCAATCCATCATTTCTTAGCAATTTTCTAAGTCATTGTCACGGTAGCCATTGTCCGGCTTGATTTATCGACAGCCAAGACATGTAATATTCAATGTATTGAAATATAAGGTTGAAGGAAGGATCGAAATGTCTACCCTAAATTGAATCACTGCTCCAATTTACTAAAGCAATAGCTGGCATAGTATTTCGATTATTTATTACATGAGAAGATGTAAGCATAAATTTGTATGTGTTTTTTTAATTACTTAGTGGTTTAGTGGCTAGCGTATGTGGCCGTATTCAGAGGACTGGCTCAGTACCAGGATGGTTTAAGTTTAGTTTCTTCAGGTTGGAAATCTCAACTTGGATTAAGAACGATCCTGCGCCTGATCTTAGCGGTTGCATGGAACTGCCATTCCACCGGAGTATGAGAGGAAAAAGAATGCAATCGTTAAGAGGACAGAATATTTTAAAAAATATATATCCCTTAATTGTTTGCGAGAAATCAAATTTTCTTCTCCATACAAACAAGTAGACAAAATTGCTTTTACAATAATACTTTCTTAGATTTACGCGAATATTCAACATTATAAATGAAACTACCTTTTCGAGTCTCTCCCGTGACCATGATTGCTGTAAAGCATTCGAAACGTCGGGAACTAAAAATCAAAATAAATCCGCGACAAAATCCGAAAAGGTGCTTTTACAATATTAAAGTAGTATGTATAAATAAAATAAAAGTAGTGAAATTCTTAATTTTCAACCGACTTCCAAAAGGAGGAGGTTATCAATTCGTCTGTATTTTTTTTTTTTTTTTTTTTATGTTTGTTAGCTCATAACTTTGAACTGGGTGAACCGATTTTGATGATTCTTTTTTTATTTGAAAGGTAGTGCTTCCCATGTGGTTCCATTTTAATATTTTCTAGTTCTGACAATGGCATCCATGAGAAAACCATAAAAGTCTTAAATTTGCATTAAGTATTTGCGCGACAAATGGACGAATAACTCAATATCACGCCAACCGATTTCGATGATTCTTTTTTTAATGGAAAGGATATACTTCAAGGGTAGTTTGATGAGAGTTTGGTAAGGTTCTGATGATGGGATACATGACAAAGTATCGGAACTCTTCAATTTTTAGGAGCAAATTAACAATGCTCGGCCGAATCTTTTATAGGCTATATGGATATTTGAGTCACGTACCGTAACTGATGATGGAAGGTACAACTCCTCAACGGTTAGCAGTTTAAAGAAAATTCTTTTAATATAACACGCAATTATGGACCGATGGTTGTATACTTTCAGGCTATTAGGTTTACCTCATAATAGAAGGTAAATTTTTACAGTCATTAACACAATACGTATCTACTTTCCGCTAAAAATTTTAAAATAAATTATTTTTAACAAAAAAACAAAAACCGACTTCCAAACTTAATAAATCTAAACTAAAAAGTAGAAAATAATACTTTTAAGGACTTTGTTAATTTTGAAGTCGGTGCCAGCCAAAGCAAAATAACCCTAAATAGATACATATTTGATTAATCTATCAATTTGTAAACATAATCAAAATACCTGGCTGGCACCGACTCCAAAATTAACAAAGTCCTTAAAAGTATTATTTTCTACTTTTTAGTTTAGATTTATTAAGTTTGGAAGTCGGTTTTTGTTTTTTTGTTAAAAATAATTTATACATTGCATAGTAGTCAAAATAACTTGCTTAATTAATAACACTTAATCCATCTCAAATTATTAATTGAGGTTACCCAGCGAAACTATAGTTACCTTGAATTATTAAAATAATACCAGTAATGTTTACTTTAGTTAGCGCTGTATTAGTTTAGTTATAATTAAATTATGTTAAATCATAGATTGCTGACGCTCGCCGAGATTATATCAGACGTATGTAGACGTAATACTATAATTACTAAAGTTTCCAACTAAGAGAAATAGTTACGGCTTGTCGTTGTAGATGCTCGATGGCTCGACGTTAAATGGGGAAAGATAGATTGATCATATTAACGTCATAGATCCATTGAAAGATAAATTCATCTTAAATTTTGCCCGTTTACCATAAGTTATGGTATAATCTTCCATTGACAGTCTATCAATTTTAATAATTTTATAAGTGTGACAAGAAAAGCAGTACCGATCGAAAAGCTACTCGAGATCGCGCGTCCCTGTATATTTATTGGCTAAACGGATGCTTATGAGCACCCTTAGAATGGAAATGGATTTATTTTCATTCTGTATAGGTTACTTAGTTTTAAAGTAGTCTTAGTTAAAATGATATTTAGGACAAGTACAAATTTAGTTACATTTATTTTGTTACATAAAGGTCCCGTTTATTATTAACCTTACAAATGAGGGTACGCAGGAAAAGATACAAACGAATCGTTTCATTAAGTGCTGAACCCATTAACTCTTGTGAACGCATCTCGACGACGACGACTACGAGTATATTATAATGTTTATGTTTAACGATAGATATACAATAATACTACTTTTACAAGGAAAAAATGTATGTTTGTTTGTAAAGGATAAACTACAATCCGCTTAACCAATTAATATGTTTTTTTTTAAAGAGATGGTTTGAGTTCCTGCGACGGACATACAATAGTTTTTATCATGTAAATCTTCGCTTCAGGAGTTAAAATTATGTCTTAGTAATTGAAATTATAAATAATTACTTTTTCTTCTTAATGGTTTCAAGTTCAACCCGTGCCAGTAAGGCACAGATTTCTTCGCTGATTCCATGGAGAATATAGAATACATGGTGGGGATTAGACATTTTTTTTTATTCAAAGGTGATTTGTATATGATCGTGACAGACTTAATAATAATATTAGAAATTACTGCGATTTTTACGAGTGAGGTTATTTTACATAAATTACACCGAACGGAGTCGAAAGCATACACTAGTCTCATATAGCGTGCATTCAAACACCGACATCAAACCTAACCAATGTGGGAGATTACTCAAGTTCTATATAATTAGTCAGTCCACGTTCTCTCTCTACTGTGGGTCGTGTATGAGACATGTATTAATGTGATTGTTTTGTTGATTTGTTTGCGCGATAAAGTGCACGTCTTTGATAGTATTGAATGAAGACATTAGGGAATTATGGATAAATACACTAAAGTCGCTTGCTTGCGATTAGCTTTATTTTTTGTATGAGGCATGTAAATTTTACCTTATCTTTTCTTAAAATAACTTCGTGAAAAATCCAAATCTATAAATGGTATTGTGGAATTTTATCACTAAGTACAATAGGTTCAGCTTTTTAAGAGACTATTATAGCATAACTGCCTCTGTGGTGTAGTGGCTAGCATGGACGGTCGCGCACCGGGAGGTCCTGGGTTCGAGTCCCGGGTCGGAAGTTTAGTTATTGAGTCTTTCTATTTCGTAAGCCGTCAGTAGCACCTCGGAGTTGGGAAGTTAGCGGTGTTTTATTTCCGTGCCTCGGAGAGCACGTGAAGCCGTCGGTCCTACGCCTTACCTCTCACTGTTCGTGTCGAGTAGTCGTCCCACCGGAATATGAGAGTGAGGAATAGAGAGCGCACTTGTGTCAGCGCGTACACTCGTGCACTATAATATCTGTTGCGCAGATAGCTAGTCTCAATGAGACCGCTTAGACCGGAATTATAATTTCATATAATAATTACTTTAGGCTTCGTTTTATTTTATCTTTCTTTCTTCTTTGCTGAGAATGAAACGTAAAATACTATAATAAAATCTAATCAAAGCTACTTTTTTACCACATTTTAATTACTTTGCCTTGAAATAAACTCAAGAAATGGTCTGTAAGACAAATCACATTAAAATAATTTATTTATGACATAAATTACTGTCGGAGCTTTTAAGCCAACGGTTGTAGAGGTAATGAGTTTATGTGCGATTAACTTTGTAATTTGGATTTATAAAGATATCAAGCACGATATATTAAGGGAGCTTTGCATTTAAAATGTACATGTATAGTGTACAGCTTGAAGTGAATAAATTAAAAAATTAAATCTCTTAATGTACGTAATTAATATGAAGCAACTGGCAATGGAAACTTTTCGAAATACATGTGAACTGTGAAGTCTGCCAACTCGCATTTGGCCATCGTAGAGCACTACAGAGCTAATCCCCTCGTATTAAAGGGATGCTCACCACCAATAGTGGGACGGGAAAAGGTCTGAATATATAAAATACATAGTATGAATACTAAAAATTTGACATAAATAAAATTAAATTGTTGTTCATACACACACCACTTGAGTGCTCCGATGTTGGTAACAATATTTTTCGAGTAAAATCTTCTTAATAGTTTAAATAAAGTCTACGAGTATAAGATAGGAACTTTAAATAATTATGTGAATTCAGGAAGAAAAAACAATGGAATATAATCGAATGGAATATATTGGTTAAATTAGGAACATTAATGTATTTTGTTGTTGCGCTTTTTTTGATTTGTCTTAAACTTGGCAACTAGCGGAAAAAATAAAATTATTAGCTGTTATTTGAACTTTGTTTATTTACAAAGCATATTTTTTTTATAAATAATTTTTAAAATATGTACAAAATTGTTATCAACCGAATTCTAGCCTCTTAAAGTGACATCAGGTCCATATACGTCATTTACTATGTAACCCCCAGGGAATCGTATTTTTGGTACCTTCCATCTTATAATTTTAGGTTCCTTATCGTCTTCAGATTTTTCTTCAGGTTTTCTTCTTGATAATTGTATTGTTAACAACATATTCATAATTGACTCATCAAGAGGTAGTAGTTGCGGAGCAGGAGGAAAAGATGGAAGAAGAGTCACTTTTTCTTCTTCGTTCTTTATAGTGTCGTCTTGGAATTCAATAATATCTTTTTCAGTATTTTCTGAATTTGGTACATTTGTATATAGCTCTGCTTGTATATCTGTAAGTGTTTGGGGCTCTGTTGAAGAAGAAACTTCCAAGACTGCTGAAGCTGTAGTGATTGCAAGCACACAAATTACTGCTAGAAGAAACATCTGCAAAAAAGAGAAAACCTATAAAAAATCTATACAAATCTATACAAAATATATATCTATAAAAAATGTATACAAATATACAATACAATCAAAAAATATACATATATGAAATATTGAAAAAACTTCTTTCTGTTACAATTAAAGAAGGACAAATAAGTTATCCATCTTCGTTCAATACAACATTATTGTTCCCAAATTTAATGTACAACTTACCTTAACACTTATTAATTCCCGAACTGATACAATATCAAGTATAACAGGTTTTATATACTGTATAATTATAATTAATCCATTTCTTAATTGAGTATTTCTAATGCTTTTTTTATTCTAATCTATTCTTGTCATCACATCACATCATTAAATTATTTAAATGCTAGCGTCACTTTGTCATCGTCATTTACGATCAATTTCTAATCAATCTTATATTGACGACACGTGTGGCTCAGTATGAGTGACCCAACTTGCTGCACCAGCGGTCACGGGTTCGAGTCCCGCTTGGGGCATTCATAAATTAACAAAATTGTTAAGCACGAATGTAACTTTGTTCGCCAGTCATAAATATAAACACCCATGACTGGCGAATTATAAATATAATATGTATATTGTATGTATTTAAAGTTATATAAATGTAGTTAATGTCAAAGGATATAACTTCAAATAAATTTTAATGAATGAAAATCCCACATGGGTATGAAAATAGTGAAAAGAGTTCTTGTTATCGTAGCGAGTTTTCACTTACTAGTGAATTGAGATCAAAATATTCGTCTTTGTAATTCTAACCGAATCGAATCGAATTTGTACATTACATTTTTTTTTCTTAACCTTAATGAAATAGTTATTACATATTAGTATCAACTGAAGGCCGAATGTATAATTTTTAGATTTTTTCTCTCTTTCTCTCATTTTTTCTGTTTGTTTTTATAATATGCATTACGAGAAAACTACTGGACTGAACTGATCAAATATGATATGATGATGATGAACTGATCAAATATGTATGATGATAGGTGTTGGTGGTGGTGGTGGTGGTGGTTTTATGGTCCATATAAAACTTGTGATTTTGAGTATTTTGAGTATGAGTACTAAAAACGTTATTGGGCAAAGATATAATCACAAGTTTTATATGGACACTAGCTAGCTTATATATAACTTGAGATTTTTTTTGGAGGATTTATTTTATTTTTGATTCCCTGCCTTTTTCTCGTAGCGAGGCCAAAATGGCTGTAAAGCTTTTGAAAAGACATAATACTATCATATTATTTTTAAAACCGAATTACAATAACTCAATACCATTTTTACGAATGGTTAAACCTTAAATGTTGACAATTTTTAAAGCAAACGGTTTTAATGTTTTCAATATCGGATATGTATGTTGACTTGAACTCGAATTAAAGTACCTAGCATTAAGCTACTAATATTTTATAGCGAGTAGCGACTAATAATTTAAATGGTAGCTCTAGGTAAGGTAAAAGCAAGGTAACTATATCGAACAGTTATTGCACTTAAAAGGTAAAACAGAAAATACAAAAAAAAACTTTGTTAACAAATGTGGACTTGTCCCTGAAAGAGATCTCTTCCAGTCAACCTGTAGATGTGGAAGGTGTCAGCGGGCGATATAGTGCTAAAAATAACAATAACTAAACACACATACATACATATAAATATTACATATAAAAATATCATTATCATCATCATCAGCCCTTTTTAACGTCCCACTACTGGGCACGGGTCGCCCTCAGTACGATCAGGCCATAGTCCACCGCGCTGGCCTAGTGCGTGTTAGCGAACTTCACTTGTCTTCGAAAACTTGCTATGTTTTCTCAGACATGCAGGTTTCCTCACGATGTTTTCCTTCACCGTAAGGCAAGTGGTAATCATGATAGAAATGATTCGCGCATATAAAAATATACCATACTGTAATATACTATATTACATATTGAAAATAATTTTTATTTATGTTTAATTTTTATTTTAATTATTGTATTTTCCAGTGAGAATGACAGAATTTCATGCATATACAATATACATGTATAAAATAACATAAAAGACATATTAAATATTGATTCCAGTAATAAGTGATATCTACACAACATTTAGTTAAAATCCATTCGGTACATTTTTTTGCGTGCAATGCATACTAAATATGCAGACTTTTTTTATTTTATGTAAATATTACGACAAATACGTAAAGCAAAAACTTTGTACCCCAAAAACCTTGTTTGAAGTATGAAATTTCGCGAATTTATAGTTTACATAGAGAAGGAGTGCAGGTTCCTAATATTTTCTTTTAAATTATGCATAAACAAAATACATCAAATCGATAAAAAAAACATTACACACACTACCATGTATTTAACACACTGAATGTCAAACATAACTATAATTCATTAATTTATTACAATACAATATATTGTATTACTAATTAATCATGGGTTATTTGCGGCCACAGAGCGACCACTAGTTCATGTAAATCTTAGAAATAATTCGTTATGCCTTTGTCCATTTTTCAATTATCAGATAAAGGATATCCGTCTACTATATTGTTAGCTGAGCAAAAATAAATATGTATGAGACGATTGAATTATTCATGATATGTGCTCTAATTCTCGTATTTATTTATACATTGGATAACTTCATATAAAAATATAATACATAAGCTAATAAATAACAGGAATAAAATATAGTCTATTTCTTTTTATATCAATTGAAATCTGTTCAGTACTTCAACCGACAGACAGAATGAGATGAATTTATATACTAGTACGTCACAACTATATTAAAGCTTAGTGACTGTAAAGAAATCGCATTAGTACTGAACAATGTACATTGTACATACAAATGAAGTTATTAAAGGATGGAATATAAAAAGAAAACATTTGAGCAACAGGATTCTATCGTATCAATTTACAATATTGTAAATATATTTTATTTGGATTCAAGTAAATAATTACTTATATAGAAGGACTGTAGAGCTAGCTTAGTTTTCATACGATGAACTGGAAATATTCCAAGTAGATTTGAAAGTTTCGGTTTAGTTAATCCATAAACTATTTATAGAAACTGAACATTAGACGTAAATTAATGTAGTGACCTACATAAACTAGGCATTGTCATTCTAGATGGTAAACCAATTTTTCTTCTAGGAATTACGTTGGTACAAAACACTGCCCTCCTAGCAGGTGTTATGTGGATTACGCCTGAAAAAGGATGCTCTAAATGACAGTGGTACACGCGTTATCTTATCATAGCGTCAAGATATCTTATCCGTAAAAGTCTGTACATAACATAAGTATAAAATCAGCAAATCATGTAATGTACATAACGTTTTACACAGCCTTGTATATTATATGCTTATATGAATACATATAACACGCGTTTCATGATTGATATTCGTATAAAAGATCAATATTATAATTAAATTTTTGACAAACTAGATAACTAAATATGCTAGTCAGTCAGATTACAAAATGGTTATGAGATATGTTTAATCAAGTCATTAAAAATATAATATCATGCACTATAAATGAATATACCTGCATTTGTATCTCTTAAGGGCATATATTCTTAAAATATATAGGAATGTATAGAGCTTACATAAAATATTAACTCCAATAAGATCACGGCAAATGAGTTATTGTAATTATGCAATTTTACTAATTGATTTAAAGAAAATAATAATTAATTCTATAATTTACTAATTATAGCAATTTATAATGTGCGTCATTGTGACACAATTTAGTATAAAAACTATGTGTCTCCAGTTACATGCACAGTACCATTCGTACGCTACAATTATTCATCATGAAATTGGTAAGAAATCGATATTATATTTTTAGATATTAACATAAATTTACCTTAGTGATAGAATCCTGAACTTAAAATTGATCTTTATTGACTTTTTCAATTATAAATGTCTGGGACAGTACATACTACGAAACATTTTTACAATTGTATTCTCTTTTAAACGTCCCACTGCTGGGTACAGGTATACCTTCAATTCGAGGGTGATCAGTCCATAGTCCACCACGCTGGCCTAGCACGGGTTGGCGGGCTTCATATGATCTTTCGAAATTTTGCTAGATTCAGATATGCAGGTTTCCTCACGATGTTTTTCTTCACCATAAGTCAAATAATAATCGTGTTAGAAATAATTCTCACATGATAACATCAAAGGTACGAGACCTGGATTTGAACCCGTATCACTCGGTTCACCAAGCTTACCGCTGTATTCATTTTTTTTTTAAATAAATATACTTTTTTTTGCAGTTGGTTGTTTTCTTCACTTTGTTGGCTTTGGCCACTGCTGCTCCAGTTGACTCAGACCTTGCTGCCATACGAGCTCTGCCTGCTTTACTTCATGAAGAAGTGCATGACGAATTTGGACAATTTGTCCTCCGGTATGTAACTGCGGAAGGAATTGTAGTATATGAACGCGGCCGTCTTGTTCCCGCAGAAAATGGCACTGGATACGTGATGATCTTAGAAGGAGAAGTTTCTTATATCGGTGATGACGGAAAAACTTATGTAACCAAGTATACTGCGGATATCGGTGGATATAACGTTGAAACCAACCATTCACCTAAGGCTCCGGAACCGCTTGTAGCTGCCAGTGTTTAAAGACATTAAAAATTTACTAGTATAGTTGAGTTTGTTTAATTTTTTATATAATAAATAATAGAAGATTTTAGACCTTAAAAGACTTTAGAAATTTGATTTTTTCACAGCTCCAAGGGTCAGTAGATCTGGGTATTTGATATGAGTCGTGTTCCTTAGAAAAATGGTCTTGACAGACAGACAGACCGACAACGAAGTTCTCCTCAAGTATAAGGGTTCCGTTTTTCCTTTTGAGATACGGAACCCTATAAAGATAAAAATTTTATTGTAGCGTCATAAAAAAGCTTATAACTTTATTGTATTGAGTACTAAATTATGAACCACTCTTTTCGTATCAGCAATAATCATACGAATTTCTTCTAACAAACATAAGAATTCATATAAGTCTTGAAATAAATCAAGTAGTCACTTAATAAACTTTTCAAGTCATTCAGCGAGTTTCGTGACTTATTTTGTGTTACAATACCATGAACAATGTCATCAGCCATTGAAAATACTGAAAACTTTGTGTTTCTGCATCGTTATGAAGCTTTTGTATAGTCTAAGAGCCACTTTACAAATAAACTACATGACTCCTATGTGATTTTCCATTCACAATTTAAGCATCTATAAAAGAAATTAATATGATCTTTCACTTAATGAGGCAAAATTCAAGTATGGCGATATTTCTATTTTCTACTTACGATGAATATAATTAATAATATATGTCGGAAACAGTCATTAATACGGTTACTAAACGAAGAGCAGCACGTAATCTGAATGAAGGCAGTGCCTTCCGCAACGATACAACTTGGCAAATTTTGTGCTAGGACGGAGCTTAGCTTATGGAGAGGGCTATGAGGGTGGACACTTGCCACTTACCTTTGAGCGCTGCTATGAACTGCCAGACTACTGACTATTCGTAGTGATAGTAAAGTGCTATGTAATTATGTACCGAGTGACTATTGTTAATTTGAAATACAACTTTGATTACTGTTCTTTATTTGAATCAACACTCCTATAAAATATTTTCTCTAAAAATATGAAAAATAATATTGAAATTAATGAAGCTACTATATTATACGAGTATATTCTACAAATTATAATAAAGCAGTGGTCTCTTATACTATCAATACTACGTCCAATATACAAGTTTTCAAATAAAAGGAAATAAGTAATTTCGAAAGTTAGGGGACAAAAAGCAAGTTTTACCCATGCGTTGTTGGCAGTCTTATTGGAAGCCCATTCGTTATCTCCGAAAGTTGAGAGCTACTTTTGTTAAGTAGGTACCTACATTGAAAAATAAATAATAATTATCGTCCGTATATAGATTTTCCAAGGCAGATTAAAATTTTGATCCAAATTAAAATTTTTATTCCTAAAGAAAAGTATAATATTTTTCATTTATGATAAAGTAATAATAGCTTATAGAATATTATATTCGAATCCAATCCGATTTATATCGTTTGGCAAGCGATTTAAATCATCACCCCCTCGATTATTTCTCTAATCACCATTGGAAATAAACCAGATAGTACATCAACGAGGCAAAAATTGTACTAACTCAACTATTTTTAATGAATCATTGTTCTATAATTACTTAAAAATAGTTGATTTAACAAAAAAAAAACAATTGTCTTAGTTGTTTAATCGTACAGATAATTTCACATACAAAATAATACAACGTAATAACATTCCTAACTTTATAACAAACAAAATGTTATCAACGTTTAAATAACATTAGTACCTACTCGTATGAATGCTTATTGGTATTTACCCCAAGCATTAAAACCGCGGAGCGTTGTAGCAATTACTCTCGAGTCAATGGTTCGTACAAATTGTTTTGAACAAGTTCCAACATAAGTGGATCTCCGAAATATTTATATTAGTATGAGAGCTAGTGTCAAAAAATAACGGTCTTTGATTTAGATCATAAATTTGATGCTCGCTAAAGTTAATATTTTTCTTGTACAACTTTTTATTATTTGTATGGCAATAGATATATGTACGTAATATTTATTAAAACTACGTGTGGCAGCCGACTCTATGTATAAATCCTTACTAATATTAAAAAATGGGAAAGTAAGTCTGTCTGTCTGAAGCTTAAAACTTATTTTTTAGCTTCTGATTAGATATAAATAAGTAAGACATTCGAAGTTTCAAAAAATTTTATACTAAAGGGGGTACCTACTACTACTAGGAAACTGAGCGAAGCGAGGATGAGTTGCTAGTTAGTTATATTTTAAAATAGGTAAGTCTTAACTGTTAGTATAGATTACTCAAAAATAAGGTATTTTCCTGCGGTAAAATATGTCCTGTATGTTGACCTGAAATCTGTGCAGCGGTTTTCTCTTGACAAGTTTAGCCGAATGTATAGTTTGAAAGTCTACAAAATAAACATTCAGCCTCTGTATCGTTTATAAAGACTATGAAAATGAGATTTACAAAAAAAATATTTAATGTATAGATTCGACTAAGTTAGATTTTTTACAACAACAACCTGCTATGCCTTTGTGGATGTAAAACTGTTATCAATATGTTACTGTATCCTGTACGGATATAAAAGTCTCGTGTCACAGTCTTTGTTATCGAACTCCTCCGAAACTCTGAAAATAGGTCGTAGGCTAATTTTTATTCCTCTAGGTGATAAGTGAGGCCCTCTCCAGACACATTGTTTTGTATTTTTTTGACCAAAGTCTTATTGATCAACAAAATAATCTTGTTACCTTAAATTTTTATCCCTCAGGCGCGGGCGGAGCCGCGGGTATAGCTTGCGGGTAGATTGTCTTATAATAAAATTGTAAATTCGTCAAATCTGCACGTAAATAAATCACCCTCTCTTTTCTAGATTTAAGGGTTAATATACAATTTAAAATTTAAATTAACTCTGTAAGGATACCCTATCTAAAACAATGACAATAATGAATTACGCTGTAAAAAGTGACCCGTAGTTAAAAGTAAAAGTAAAGTTGAAAAATCAATCATATTTTATCCCTATAGCCTAGAGGTGGATTTCTATTTTCAAATTTAAACGGGATCAAATAGTAAACTTAAGCCTTCAAACAGAAAAAAAAAACCAAATCGGTTCATACATGACGAAATTCTGAGTGAACACCTTAAATCGGTCAAAAATGATTTCTTAGGCTTATATTATCATATTAATGTAAATTAAATTATCATTTCTAAATCAAAATTTTCTATTATTTGGTAAAATTAAAAGCTTAATATAAAATCTAGTTAACATGAAAATTGAAGCATTTTTGAATATTGTGTTTTGAACCAAACGAGGTTGGATCAATAGTACTTAGTAAAATATGGATCAAAATATATTTGAGATTTGCTTCGCTCTAAGATTGGTATGAAATATTTAAAATTGATACGCAATAAATTGTTGGCAATTTACAAACAAATGGACAGCTTTTGCTCTATTTGAACTTACTATAAATATTGATTTAGTCTGAGGGTTTTTTAAAGTTTGGAAAAAGTAAATATTGTATGATGATGCGGGTTCAAATCCGGCTCTCGCTCCTCTGATACTTTGATATGCGAATGTATATTATATATATGTTACATATTAGATATAGATGTGTTTCTAACATGATTATCACTTGTCTCACAGTGAAGGAAAACATCGTGAGGAAACCTATATGTCTGAGAAAACCTAGCAAGTTTTCGAAACAACCGTACAGTCCGCCAACCCGCACTAGAGCAGCGTGGTGGACTATGGCCTGATCGCCCTCGTATTGAAGGGCCCGTGCCCAGCAGTGAGATGTAAAAAACGGCTAAATACAAAAACATATAATAGTTATATTTACTACTTTTTACTTTCCACCGCCTTTTCGCAGTAACATCTCTCACTTAATATTATGTGCCTAATTAACCCTATTACGTAAATTACGTAAAACAGCTCAAAAGGATTTTCAGTTTCATAAATGCTTGTTCAATTTTATATGCTAGAATTCGAATCGCTGACATTTGACGCAAAACAATTAAAAACCATATTTATGTACTCGCAACTAATGATACATTGAATGACAGAATTTTACATATAATTTCTGAAATAGATTTAAGTAGTTCAAGTAATTAGTAGTATTTAATTTAAATATTTTCGTATTAATATTATTAAATAAAAAGAATATCTTTTGACAAAGAGATAAGAAAAAGTAAAGACACTGCTAAAGCTGTCTTGTCTTTGCCTAATTTATATGTAGATTATTCTTGTAATCCAACTCGGGACTAGAAACCGATATTGTCATTAACTAATATTGATTAATGTTATATGCACGTGTATTTGCAGATAAGGTTATCAAATGATACATTAAATTCATGGCTAACTAGCAACTTACTTAGCTACGTTTTATTTGCTTTAGCGTAACCCTAATCCTTTTCTTTTTTAAAGCAGCCTAAGCTACTCCCAATAACACTCACTATTTGTCGATGAAAGTCCCATTAAAATCAGCCCAGCTGTTTCTGGGATAAGCCGAAAAATCATAAACAGATGGACAAACATTTAGATTGTTTAATAGTGCCATGTAAAAGGCCTTCTGTGTATCAGATATAAAAATTAATTGTTTCGTCTCATAATACGTAGTATATTACGTACATATGTTTATGTATCAGCCGCTGTCGCCAAAACTAAACTTTCGCAGTATTGCGATAAACCAATTTCATCTGGCTACCCCGCAAACCATATGTCTATATGAATATTTGTGAGTATGTACCCACGTATGCATAACAATTTTATTAGATACGACGAACTCGATATCGGGCGGAGTGATTCAATCTTCTATTACTTTAGTGAATCCATTTAATTCAAAGCCCTTCAACTCGGTACTGTAATAGGATAACGTATTTTCAAAGTTAATTTGAACAGCCAAATGACAAAATAAAAGCCTTACACACTCAAATTAGCCTTGAAAGGGTTATTGTAGCAAAATTTAGTTTACATAGTGTCCTAAAGAACAAAATATACGAGTATTTATTGTTCATTGATGATAAATCCCTATTAAAATCCTGTTGGGTTTTTTAATATGTCATACTAGCGATTCGCCCTTGCTCCGCTCGACTTCATCTGATATACTAGAACCACTTTAAAGTTCATTGTAGATTTGTCCCACATAAGCACATAAACAGCCGTCATCGTACAAAATTTTATCAAAATCAGACCAGTGGTTTTCTCTTGGCCTTTGTATCGATAATACTTAATAGATCTTTCATTAAGATTTTCTATAAAATAATTATTAAGTTAGAATTTTATTATGCTTGTATGTATAGATATGGACTTAATGTAACTTGAAGTACCAAATGCCAATCTTAATAATAAATAGGCGGGTAAGGAGATAAAAATTTCACCCACGTTCCTTGCAGATTTTTTTATATATTAAGATTACAGTACCTTTTTAACATTTTTTTGCTACTCTGAGATTAAAACCGCACTTTTCCTAGACTTCAAAAAGTTGAGAAAATACGGTGTTTTGCCAGAAGTTTGAAAAGTGGTCGTAACTAGTTTGCAACTTTAAATAAAAAGTGATAGCTGATGGTACATTTAAGTTTGTGAAATTGGTTTTCTTAATCTGCAAAGTTCCTAACTCAAGTTAGCTGTTTCCGGGAAACTCGCCTTTTCAACTTACTCTTTAAAGCTACTAATTTATGCGGACTTATATATTGTACCGCTTTACTATATACAGATAAATAAAACGGAAGTAGGTTTTTAAAAACATTTTATGTTTTTTAATATGTTTTGACAGCTTTTTACTAAAGTAAAAGACAAAATCTTTAACATTTTTTGTTAGTCTGTCTGTTCCTCTAAATCTCTAAACGGCTGAAAAAAAAATTTCAGAACATTTTTGCATATGGGGATTTTTTAAATTTAACTTGGGAAAAAGCTCAATCAAGACTGCCGAAAAAAACTTAGCAGTTTTTTTTTCATTCCTTTAAATAATTAAAATTTATTTAATTAGATTCCGAAGTCTAATATTAATAAAAAAAACATCCACAGAAAAAATGGCAATTAGATTAAAACGTAACATTTTTTCACTGTTTGTCCAATTTAGAGCTTATTTTTTTTCAGTATCACCTGATGAACTTACAGGTTCTTTCAATCAATAACACTTCTGCCTTGTTCTCGATTTTACCACAGATTACATGTAGAGTTTTAGAGACAGAGGAAGGATAAATTAAAAAATGGTAGGACATTAAATAGCACGATCTAGTCCCATAGTAAACTAAGGCTTAGGTTGATTTGATAGTTGCTAAATTACATAAGTATAATTTATAAGTTTAAATACACATATTATAGATATAAACAGTAATCTTCCATGACTATGCTCCTAGTAAGACTCGAAACCGCAACAGTACAAGTAGGGTCACTACAAACTCAGCAAAACCTTTCGTCCATCAAAAAAAATTTGGTTAAAGATCTAAAAAAGATAATAATATGTAATAGCTGTTCAGCAATAATCAGTCATCTCACTCTAATTTTTAAGTGAACAGGAAGAACATTAAACATTCAACACGACTTCCTCCTCGAAACCTCAATATTTACGCATTTTGGCTACATTATGGAAAAACCTTAACATTGTTTAAGTCACGTATCTTTTATATATTACGAGTATAAAGCACTTCTGTGCGTGTGTATATAATTGAACTCCTCCTATTAACGACTGGACCGTTTTTGATGGAATGTTTTATGTGTGTTCGAGTGAATTCGAAAATGGCTTAGATTCATAATTCGGTCCACTACAAAATGTATTTTTAGAAATAATTGGTAATTTATACATTTACACAATAAATGACATATTCAACTATAAATAAGTCGTTGCTAGGCAACGTTGTTTTGCGCATGCGTACCGACAATCACCGAGATAACATTTCAACGAGAGCAAAAGTTTATAATTTCTATGTGTACAGAACAACAGTATTATAAAACATAATTTTGTAATCTTCAAACATGATTTTGTTGTGGGAAAATTTCTTATTTCTGAGAAATCTTAATACTAGTAGTTAAAACGATGATGATCGCAGCGACGGTGAGTCTGTTGTTATTTATATTCGATATTAAATATATTTGGCTATGATGTAGCTAGTTATAATTGTACTCATATTACTGACATATTAGTATGCGTTTTCTAGATTGATGGTCATATCCGGTATGGTCTAGTGGCTAGGATACCTGGCTCTCACCCAGGAGGCTCGGGTTCGATTCCCGGTACCGGAATATTTGCTTTTTTTACATTTTTAAACAAAGTCGATTTTAATTACTTTATTTATATTTTTTTTTATGTACCAATTCATATATTCATAATATATAATATAATATGTATGAATACGTTACTTATATACTTAGGTGCAAAACTGTCCCAACCATACATGAAAATCGTATTTTTCGTAATAAAAAGAAGTCAAATAATTATTCAAAACTGTAACTATATTTTTACAATAGCAGACATGACACAAAGTAAGAAAATTAAAAATTAAATTGTTACATCTCTATTATATATTCATAAACACAAATTAATATTGGGACACTTTTGCACCGCATTGGAAAAAATAAAAATTCGAAGCTGTAATGTTTAGTCCGAAGACCTTTTGCTCTCATCACTTCTGCCAATCTCTTCGGCATACTTCTAACAAGTTTTAAACAATAGTCAAGAGAAATTTTATATTGTTCTCGTACTCGTTTCCATAAAATATTGACATCAGTCAACCATCATCATATGGTGGTGAGTCATAATCCCTTAGTAAAGTATTATTCAAGTCTATCCTTAAATTTTTTATGGCTTTAAGGTCTGTGCTCAGTGCAGGCTACTGTAGCACTTCAAATTCTGGCTTATTCAACCAATTCGGACTAATTTTTTCGCGAGTGCTTGAGGTCTTTATTGTGTTGAAAATGTATTTTTTTTCAGGTAGCGGCATATTTTCGATAATTGCTGTCAAATTTGTATCCATAATATTGAGATACAATTCTTTTTTCATTATGTCGTTAAATCTTCTAACAGATCCAGTTCTTTCAGTGTTTTTCAGTCTCCATGTTTCACTGTTTGTATGAAATCTTTTACATTCTTCTTCTCTTCGTCTCTCTTCCAATTGCATTGCCTTCTGTCTGTATAGTATCTGTTAATCTTTGTTTTACACGACTCTAATCACCGGCTGTCCACGACTAATACTTCTTCACAAACTTAAGACGAGCTTTTAGTTTTTTTCGACAGTAAAAGCTTCTTCTTTTTCTCTATACGTCTGTAAAGCCAGCCGAATATAAAGCCCATTGCTCTATTCACTTACTTACTATTTTACTAATATCTCTGCGAACTAGTACTGATGCATTTAAGGCCGATTTTGCTTCTCCCGCAGTCAGTTGTCTCATCACTCGTTGAGTACCGGTCGAGTATATGATAAAGACCTCAAGTACTCGCGAAAATATTGGTTCGAATTGGTTGAATAAACAAGAATTTGAAGTGCTACAGTAGCCTGCACTGAGCGTAGACCTTAAAGCCATAAAAAAATTAAGGATAGACTTGAATAGTACTTTACTAAGGGATTATGACTCACCACCATCTGATGATGGTTGACTGATGTCAATATTTTATGGAAACGAGTACGAGAACAATATAAAATTTCTCTTGACTATTGTTTAAAACTTGTTAGAAGTATGCCGAAGAGATTGGCAGAAGTGATGAGAGCAAAAGGTCTTCGGACTAAACATTACAGCTTCGAATTTTTATTTTTTCCAATGCGGTGCAAAAGTGTCCCAATATTAATTTGTGTTTATGAATACATAATAGAGATGTAACAATTTAATTTTTCATTTTCTTACTTTGTGTCATGTCTGCTATTGTAAAAATAATCAAAGTTTTGAATAATTATTTCACTTCTTTTTATTACGAAAAATACGATTTTCATGTATGGTTGGGACAGTTTTGCACCTAAGTGTATATCAAGTTCTTAGTCGAATGTTTTTTTGAAATATCTTATCAAAATGGCCATTACTTTCGATACAGAGGCTAAAAGCTATAGTTTTAAAATTTTCTGTACGACTGGAAACGGATCACGAGTAATGTTTATGTTGAGGAAAGATCCTTAAATAAACATTGGACTAGGCAACTTAGAATATAAATACTTATTTTTCAGATTTCAGATGAAGTCGCGGTCGCGTCTGCTGTCTAGTTTTAAAATAATGTACAAACATTGCTCACTCACATTGTTAGGCTTAAATAATCCTTCTAACATAGCGTTCATTTATCATCCGTTCATAAACGTCTTTATTTTTTTCCTTTGTGCTATTTGTCAACAGACCCGGCTTCGTGTGGAATAAAAATGTCTACTTCATCCGTCAACTTTTACGGTTTTTTAACGATAGAATGTTCTTTTTTACAGTACACAAAATAATATTTTTTTTTTGTATATGTATGTATATTTGTAACTTCTTTACGCTTAAATAATTACTTTTTTGCTTAGATAGAAGATCAAGTCGAAGCAGACAACAACAACCAAGGGTTTTCTCGTCAAGAAAGTCGACACAACTTAGCTGAAGAATATCCATACCAACAAGTATATTGCAGTAAAAGTGATCTTGATTGTGTTTTACCAATATATTATATCTTAAAGATATTGTAGAAATGTAATACGTGTTTGTCTACAGTAGGTACTCGCACATACAACTGTAAAGTAAGTTTCATTTAGTAAATAATTTAAGCCTTCTTTTATTAATATGTGTTACCTTATTGCTACCTAACGCTATATTACAACACGCTTTTAGAAGTGTATGTGGAACATCCTCAAGAATTCATCACTTTTAATTATGTGGAAAGGTTGTTTGGCTTCGCGTGAGTTCGAGCAAAGCTACAGTTTGCGAACGTTTATCATGATCGCGTCGGTTTTTGTACATTACTCAGAGGAAACTTGTAGCAAGTACTTGTAACCCATCCATACGACTGTGCGCTAATCGCTTGATACGTACTTAAAATTTCGTCCCGTATTGAAGGGAGGCTCGTGCCCAGAAGTGGGACTTTAAAACCTATTTTCTTTATTATCATGTCATGTTTTGACGACTCGTTTGGCTCAGTTGGTAGTGACCCTACTTTCTGCGCCAGCGGTCGCGGGTTCGAGTCCCGCTGGGGGCATTCATTTGCTAATCACGAATGTTTGTACTCCAGTCATGGGTGTTTATATTTATAATATGTATGTATTTAAAATTTATATGTCTTTATTATCATGTCATGTTTTGACGACTCGTTTGGCTCAGTTGGTAGTGACCCTACTTTCTGCGCCAGCGGTCGCGGGTTCGAGTCCCGCTGGGGGCATTCATTTGCTAATCACGAATGTTTGTACTCCAGTCATGGGTGTTTATATTTATAATATGTATGTATTTAAAATTTATATGTGTAGTATATCAACTATCTGGTATCCGCAACACAAGCACGTTCGTAGCTTACTGCGGAACTAGATGGCGCTGTTGTAATAATGTCCCAACATATTTATTTATTTATTTATTTATGTAAAAAATGTTGAAAATGATTTACTACAAGCGACTCGCGTTTGCTCCGCTCGAACTCGTCCCTAGATTTAGCGCGCGCGAAGCCGCGGGTCCGATAGTAAATGTATACAAAAACTTGACAAATTATATACCAGAACTTTCTTTGATAACCACTCTATCCTTTGGTGAAAACATAATGAAAATCAGTACAGTAGTATTTGAGTTTATCGCCAACAGACAGATAGACAGACAGACACGGCGGAAAACTTTGTTTTATAACATGTTGTGATAGTGTAGAAGTCTAAAATGCCTAGAACAATAATAAAATTAGTATTATTGATTCAGATTTCAGCTAAAAGGTAAAAATAAATTCACAAAAAAATCATAAAATATATTTTTACATACAATTAAAATAAGATTAAATATATTAATTTACAATTTTTACAGAGATTGAAGAATTAAAGTTCCAGGTAATTTATCCTCTAATTAAAATTTTGTTTTAGTATGTAAGTGAAAATCAGTTCGCTTAAATCTGAATTAGTAATTTAAAAGACAAATACTAAAATATATATTAATTTTTCAAAACAGATTCCCTAAAATTCCGTTTTTTTTTCGATGCATAAATTATACAAATTTTAACATATGCAAACTACATTCGGTTTGTACGCAGCGATTGTAGCATTATTTATTCTAGTACTTCCAATAAAGGCTGGTAAATGGTTTTAGTTCGCTATTCCGTAACAAATTGCACATTTCAACAAAATGTTACACTAAATGGTACTAACATGTGATAATACATGAATTATTTGCAATATTTTACGTATTTTTTTTATTTTTGACGGCTCGTTTGGCTCAGTTGGTAGTGACCCTACTCCCTGCGCCAGCGGTCGCGGGTTCGAGTCCCGCTGGGGGCATTCATTTGCTAATCACGAATGTTTGTACTCCAGTCATGGGTTTTTATATTTATAATATGTATGTATTTAAAATTTATATGTGTAGTATATCAACTATCTGGTATCCGTAACACAAGCACGTAACGTAGCTTACCACGGAACTAGATGGCGCTGTTGTAATAATGTCCCAACATATTTATTTATTTATTTATTTTAAATCTTTATACCATACTTATAGGACACGTGCAGTTCCCAACCCGGTCTTCGCCTGCATGGTGTACTGTGGCCTGATCCCCTCGTGTTCAAGCCAATGTCCAACAGTGAGACGTTAAAGTCTGAACATACTTTAAAATAAAAATTGGAATTCATAATATGTTATTAAGATTACTTGTATGATACTAATACAGTTCCTAAAAATCTTTGTAGTTTTTTTTTCTTTGTAGCTTATGTATTATATATTGTAGGAATTAATGAAATGATTTTGGCAGTCACATTAGACAATGGGAAGTTTCACGCCAGGCTCGGCTCAGATAGCGCTACCAGCGCATAACGTCACCAACGAAAACCTCAATGCCGCCTATTTTGACAGACGCGTTTATTATTATAGAACAGTTTAGTTAAGTTTTGTAAAATCAAATATAAGATGGAAAAATACGGTGTTTTAACTATTGTTGAATTAAAAAAATTTACATAAAATAATTTGACATAAACTACATACGTACTCGAAGCTACACTTGACGTTGTTTGCGTTATGTGCTTGTAGCGCCACCAACGGCTAAAACTCGCAGTGAGACTTCTCATAGGCAGCTTATCTGAAGTAAGTTATTTTTTTGCGGGAAAGAGTTGGGACTAATAAATATGTTGGGACATTGTTACCACAGCACCATCTAGTTCCGTGGTAAGCTACGAGGCTTGTGTTATGGAAACCAGATAGTTGATATACTACACATACATAAATTTTAAATACATACATAATATAAATATATTATATATATTATATCAACATCCATGACTGGAGTACAAACATTCGTGCTTAACAAATGAATGCACCCAGAGGTACTCGAACCCGCGACCGCTGGTGCAGAATGTAGGGTCACTACCAACTGAGCCAAACGTGTCGTCAGCGGTCAGAGTAAAAGATAAATGAAACTGGCACACTTTCCAGCCATTAATAAAATGAATTGAATTGAATATAGGTTTCGCGGGATAATGGATGGAAAAATAATGCATTAATAATTTAAAAAGTATTTTTATTAAATAGTATAAAATTCTACCTACTGCTTACGACATGTTTATATGGGATTAAGATAAAACTAAATATTTAGGCCACATTCTACCACGCTAGGGAAGTTTGGGTCGGCGAAGTTCACGTCATATCTTTCAAAAACTCACTATATTCTCCCAGGCATGCGGCTTTTCTCACGATATTTTACTTTACCGTAAGAAGGAAAAATTGGTTAACATACAAATGTATTAAAAAATATAAAGGTACCTTAACAATAACAAAAATATGCTTCCATGATTGCATATTAAGCCATCAATCAACCGTTCCATTTTGATAAGAAGGACTTGGAATCAAACAAAATAAACAAGTACAGGTTTACATTTAGAATATTAATATGCATTCTAACAACAGAACGTTGGAATTTGAAAATATCATAAAAAATGGATACAAAATCTTTTATTTACGAATACCTAATTAGAATAGAAATTGAAACGAATGTCACAATCATTTACAACGTTTTTTATATGCGGAACATTTTAATTAACATTGTAGTATAGATTTTGGTAATTTTTTTTGTTTTGATTGTAATAATTATTGTTGATAAGATTACTGTAGTCAGCGGTATCTAAAGTTTTGTGCGCTTCAACAGGTGGTGACCCTGAGAAAATCTCAGCTTGGCTGTAAGGAACACTATATATGGTGGTTTCTTGAAAACCAGAATCTTCATAAAAGGCATCATTTATAGTCGATTTCGCTGTAGTTTTAAGATGTGTCTCCTGAAACATGAAAGCACTATTATATAAGGGATATAACAAAATGCGGACAATCTCGAGATTAGAGTTTCATATTATATTTCATCTTCTTCCCACGAGGACTAGATTCTTTCTAGAATTTGATAGCTAGATATCACCTTTGGGACGGTGTGTAACAAGAAGTTGGCGTGAAAATGACCTTCTAATTAAAGAGAGCTTTATATATTTTATACAGTCCATACTTTCTTAATAATTAATAATTTTAAAACTTTCAAAAGACCTCTGCTTAAAAAATCTATGAAATAACATAATATCTACTCCGTTATTCATCACTAAATAGGCTTGTTAGTTGTATGTATATAATAATTGTGCTATCTTTTGCTACAGCAGTCCAAGGTTTATCAACTACTCTCTTTTTACCCTTTATGTCTTCTCCTTCCTACGTGACATTGGACGTAGGTAATTATTATGATTTTAGTTATTATTGTTATGTTTTCAGATCATTAAACACATAATATTGTAATACTAAACTTATTTACTCTAGATTAAAATATCTTTATGGTTAAACAAAGTTACGTATAACGCTACTCGAACCCCGGATTTCGACAAGAAGGCAGACACTTGGGTACTCTCAGTAGCGAGTAGTCAGTAAGCCATTTAAATTATTAAAATTAATGTTATGGTATAAGTTAAAATTAAGTAAAGTACCTTCGATACTTTGATTTTTTTATACATTTTCCTTGTTATAAAAATCAGTAATAGTATCACTAAAATGACTGCCAAAATAATGGAAGCATACACATAAACATTATTATTGTTTTCTTTCTTTTCGTTTTCATTGTTACCGTTTTCTTTATGACTGTTTTCTTTATTTTCGATATCTTTATCATCATTTTCTACATTACCGTTTTCTTTATGACTGTTTTCTTTATTTTCGATATCTTTATCATCATTTTCTACATTACCGTTTTCTTTATTTTCGTTTTTTATATTACCATTTTCTTTATTACCGTTTCCTTTATCATTATTATTATTATTTATTCCTGAAATATAAATTTAGTGTCAAGTACAATAGAGACATTTAGTAATAGATATATTCATTTACCAGCGGTTAGACTACTTTTCTCAAATATGAGATATTTTGCCATAGTAAAAAGTATGCCTGGATAACTATTATCAAACATACCAAATTTCATAAGAATCTGTGAAGTCCTATACTTGTAGTGCCTTTCCAGATATACAAACAGACAAAAGCTATACATTCGGCTCCTGTGTGTTTGGTTAGAGTTTTAAAATACGTATTGATATATACAGACTAGGATTTTAAATTGTTTCTATATTTTGTAGCTTTTATGCTCTGTCGAATACATTTAAAAGATGTGCTAGTAATTTTCATTGGCTTGAGTTGAATATTGCACCGGAGTTTTATCGCAATCGGACCAATGGCTTAAGAAGGTATTGACGGTAAATAAAAAAACCATATTGTTATTAATTATATAAATAAGTAGCAAACCGAGCCCGCTTCACTGGGTATAAGTTAAAATTTTATTATCTAATAAAGTAAAAGTGGCCTTTTAGCATTAGCTATCTACGAGTGAAAATTCCGTCAAAATAGGTCCAGCCGTTTCAGTGATTAGCTGGAACAAACAGACAGACAGACATAAATGTTTAAAATTATTTGAATAGAAGATAGTTCATAATATTCATGTAGCTGTTAATTTGAAATAAAAAAAAAGACACTTGTACTAGGACTACTGTGTACCGAGCGGATTGAGTAGTAGTTGTATATTATAAATATATATTTTTTCATTTGTTTATTTTTGTTATATTACTACTTCATTAATTTTATTTTTATTTAATTCAATTTTTTTTAACGTTACCTAGATAAGGGGCTGGAAGAGCAGGAGGAGGAGGAGGAAGAGGAGGTCCCTCAGTTTTCGCCTCAACACTAGAAGGTACATACTTCTTCATTAGAGATGTAGTATACTTCAGTTGGACCCATTTCCCCTCCTGATAGTTTTGAATATCGTTGTTTTGAGAATCCTCTACACGAAGACGACATTCGAGAGTCTTACCGTGGTCATCTTTGTTTAAAATTAACCTTAGCACTAATTTATCTTCAGTAGTGGTACTCCATCCAAGGCCACCTGTAATTATTTTTGATATTGATAACACAGTGTTAGACTGATTTACGCAAATGCTTGACATTTAAAAATATCTTGCCCTTATTAAGGGATGATAAACCTACAAGTACCCTTTTTAAACGTAGGGTAATGCATTGATGCACACCGCCAGGTGATTACGTGGGACTCACCAGCTTAAAATAAGCCAGTACTAGCCACTAAATCCCAACGGACCTCACCGGTCTTAATGGGGCGTCGTAGGATCGCTTGCGTATGCAACGACTCCCCGACGGCCTGGCAGGTCTGTCAGGCAGACTACACAGGCAAGAGGGTTGCTCCACAGTCCACTCTTCTATCCAATGAAGTACCAGAAGCAACCCGCATGAAACTGACACATGAACTTCTTAGCTTCACGCCGGCCGGCTACTTAGCCAGGGGGGAGGGGGGGGTCCTTGGGGTCACTTAGTAGCGTCAACCTCGTCAAAACCCTACAAGTACCTAAGACGATTATGAGAGAAGACGAAACGTGGGACTTTGTTTCATATGATTCTTTATTCTCTTAATATTCCTATTTTTTTATTAAACTCTACCTTCAAATATGTACTACGTACTTTTATACCACGTTAGCTTGATCCTGCCACCAGCTTTTTTCCGGCGACACGTTGCAATTAACTCCTCATTATTCGTAAATTGGTATACAATAGTCGAATTTGTTCTGTTAACTATGTTTTCATGTTTAAGAACGTCTATTTGCAACACTGGAAATAAAATCAACAAATAATACAATATAATGGGACATTATTACACACACCACCATCTAGTTCCGTGGTTGCTACGAGGCTTGTGTTACGGATACCAGATAGTTGATACACTATGCATAATTAGTTTTTAATATATACATATTATCAATACAACACCCATAATCCATATGCAAATATTCGTGCTCAACAAATTAATGCCTCAAGCGGGGCTCGAACCCGCGATCGCTGGCACAGCATATAAATTGTGTTTTCCCTACATAAATTAAAGATCAAAAGAAAAATTAATTCAAGAGGCATTACTTATGTATTTAAATATTTTAATATGTAAATATATTATATAATGTGAAAATAACTACATAAAGACTTAAAATAATTTATATAAATTATCTTCATGAAATATGTTAAGAAATATTTGGTTAAAGGTTTTTACTGATTTAGTGACCCATACACATTACAGCTACGGTGCTATGGGAGCTTTTGTAGAGCGTTTAACGTTGAGTAAATCCCGTTTTGAAACAATATGGTAGCTTTAAATGCAGCTGATAGACATAGAGATATTTAAAAATAAAATTACAAGTTTACATATATTTTAAATAGGAAATCTTTCCACGCTCTGAGAAAGTACTTAGAGTTAACATTAAAGGCTCATATTTTCAGATAGAGAACCTTCTAATTTTGAACAATGTAATTAGAAAATATTTGTATAAGATAAAAACGGAAACGCAAAAAGCTTTTAGAAGTCAGCATTGCATCATTAGAGCATATAATGCAGAACTTGTTAGAATGTACGCATTTCTCTACCACTTATAAAATTACGTAATTATTCATAAACCACTTACAGTAAAGATTTTTTTCATTTGACTTGACTCCATCTGTAATGTATTTAAAAATTTATGAATTAAGAATAATAAATAAATATATTGGGACATTAACTGCACACATCACCATCTAGTTTCATGGTAAGGTAGGGGTAAGCTTGTGTTATTGATTCCAGATAGTTGATATACTACGCGTATGTCATCATGTCATCAGCCCTTTTATTTAACGTCCATTGCTGGGCACGGGCCTCCCTTAGTACGAGGGGGATCAGGCCATATATAGGTATAGGTCCACGGCGCTGGCCTAGTGCGTGTTGGCGGACTTCACATGTCTTACGAAAAATTGCTAGGTTTTCTCAGACATGCAGGTTTCCTCGCAATGTCTTCCTTCACCGAGAGACAAGTGGTAATCAGGATAGAAACGATTCGCACATGAAACTATCAGAGGTACGAGACCCGGATTTGAACCCTCATCTCTCGGTTATACAAGCGACGCGTTGTATACGCGTATATATAACTTTAAATAAATACATAACATTAGTGCTCAGCGGGACTCAAACCTGCGACCGCAAGCAAGTAGGGTCACTGCAAACTGAGCAAAACGTTTCGTCAAAACAGACAATATAAAATATTTTGCTCCATTTTAACAATTTCTTTACAACCTGACATTTAAAGCGACACTCGTAGTACTAAGCAAAAGAATTGTTTATTGATTCTTTCGGTATTTCAATGAAATATAATTCAATGAATCAAAATTACTATAAAAAGAGGTTACATTAAATAATAACACCATACTGATTCAAAAATTTAAACTTTTACCTTAAATATACAGCAAACGTCAAAAATGGGCTTTAAGAAATTATTAGTATGCTAATTGCCTTTGAATTTAAAAAAAAATAATATTATATATTATTTATTTAGTGATAATACAACACGATGTCATTAGTAAGTAATGTTTAAGAGTAAAAATAAGATCCAAAAATACATTTAGGTCTTACAGGGATCGTGCGCTCCTTTACTTACGGAAATATGTTAAACAAAACAGAAAAATCACTGCACTTTTCATATTCTACAGTCGCTTGTCACAAAAATCCTAATTATACTAAATTTTATATGAATAACTTATATGTTTTACCTAAACGTTTATTTATAGAAATATTAATGTTCAAGTATTAACAATTAATAATGTAACTTATGTCCGTTAAAATAGAGATGACAGTCGCTAGCATATTAAATGAACAAGGAAAAAACTGAATATGGACATGATTCCATAACATTAATATTAGTTTCACAGATTAGTTTAAATAAATTATGTGTAATTTTTAGGGTTACGTTTGTAAAAAGGAAAGAAGGGACGCATATATTATATCCATCCATTTTGTTAAGATCATTTTTAGCACGAATGCATTCTAGAGGTTGAAGAATTTAATATCAAACCCTTAGTCTGAAGTCTTATGCCGTACATTTTGATACTCGTAAAGGAAAAGTCTCCACGTTTTATGTTAATTATATGTAAATTTTGGGATATTTACACCACACAGCACCATCTAGTTCCATGCCATGATACCAGATAGTTGTTACGAGTGTGTATATATATATATATATATATTGAGATTCCTTCCAAAAACTATGTACGACGGAAATGTTCCTCCTTAAAAGTTCTGAGAAAAAGTCCGCGGTAGTATATGTCTATTTTTTAAGGTTGACTCGCTATAACCTTTTTTATGGTAATCAAATTTGTTTTAAGATAATGCCTTATGTGCGAAGGTGTTTAATAAACATGATATTGATACTTATCCAAATAAATAAGTTATCCATCACAAGTATTTAATTTTGAACGTAATTGCTCTTGGCATCATTTGATTTCAATGAATATCTTACGAGATATCATAGTTTTAACATAACTCTGCAACAAAATAATGATCACCGCGTGCGATACGGGCTGGCAGGTGAAAGAATTTTGTATCCAGCCTTTAGAACGCGAGCGAAGCCGCGGGAAAGGTTAGTTAAATATTTTGAATTATTATGATAACCACTGACTCAAGGATGAACAGTAAGCAGGAACTTGTTAGTGACAGTTATTCTCCAAAAACAAACGAAGGTATTTAAGGCTCAGGCTATATAGGTATTATTAAAGCCCTTTAAAGATATTACTGAGTACACTTAGTAATAATATGACCTTCGTAACTACGGGCTCCCTAAAAACTAAACTAATCTCATATCTAATGTATCAGAAGTAAAACAACAATAATACTTGTAACATATGAGTTGTTTCGTAATGTAAGAGTGTCTACACACGAGCGACTTACTATCCGCTGAGAGTTTGTGTGACACAAATCTATACATATAAAATATAAAATTGAGGTGTCTGTTTTTAATTTCAAATTAGATTTTCACTAAATGTATATGAATATACAGGGTGGCGACGCTTGATCAACATTCCTTTAAACTGCATGTAGGGTGAGATGATATAAGTCGATAAAAAATATCAATTTGAAAAAAATCCTTCAAATAAAAAAGTGCATTTTTCAAACAAAATAAATACAATAAAAATGGTCATCAAAATAAACACCATTACATCATAAGTTTATTGACCCTAGCTTAAGACGGCAACATCGCACTGTCCCCGAACAGTCGTAGGTACAACTAGCCCTTGCGTCGTTTGCAAAGAATAAATAATTCGCAGAAATGGAATACATATGTCTTAAGTTGAGTAAAATAATTTACCTTGATAGTAAGTAAATAAAGTACATGAAATTCATCACATATGATGTAGTTAATATACTAAGAAAATCAACAATCTTGTTGTGATGGTTATACTTTTTAGATGCTTATAAAAAATTATTCATATCACCTGGTAGTTAAAAAATAAATCTAATATGTAATAAAAACAAGAAATGCTTTGCAAATGAAATTCTTTTACAATTTCCATATTATAAATTAACATTTTTCAATATTTTTAATTTAAATAAAAAAATTAAAAGTAGTTTTTACAGTGTATTTTTTATTCTATGACGCAAAAATCCTTGACACTCGAGCCATTTTGTCAAATCGGCAAAATTCAAAGAAAACCAAAGACACGTGTAAGCACCGCTGCCGCCGACTGACGCAGTGTAATTACAGACAGAGCATTGGAGTCATAGGCGGTAACGGAGTTATAGCGATTTCGGAATAAGTACATAATTAAATTAATTTATTCTTCTTAAAACATTTCCTTTAGGAAGACATTTATAAAATATTTATTTGAACTAATTATTACTATAACATTTTTTTAATACTAAAAAGCCTAAAAAATAAAAATACCAATCATAATATTAAAGTAGCATTTAAATAAAGCAATAAAATTTCCGCCGCTACTACGGTTACTCTGTGCTCCAAATGTCGGCATTGCTTTGAAAAAGCGTCTTAGGTTTTTAACTTTTTTCTATTTATTTAGTTGGCTATAAAGTGTCGAAGTGGGTGCACGGGAGAAGGGCTGATTTTAATGAATCGACCCAATAGTTGTGAAAGTGAAAATTTTATAGCTAATGTATTTTAGTATGAACTTCCTTTATATCTTAGCGCGCTTTTGGCTCTAAAATAGTGAACTCGGCGTCTCTTGGCGATGGTATTTGGTACCTGGTCTGGTCTATGTCTTCAATAAACGTTCATATCCTGGCCACTTCCACGCAAGATTGCCATTGCCAAGGTACGAAGGCACGAAGTCATAATTCAACGGTCAACGTGTCAACCGTTTAATAACTGGGAGATGGTACAGCATCAGGAGCTCTGGCCTCTGCGTACGTGCAATAGGTACAATGTATGCAAGCGGTATCAACGGCTACCAACCGCTGCGCGTACCTAATGCTTGGTTTTGAGGAACTGATTGGTAGAGGCAGGCCAGTGCCCAGTCCCTTCGCCTACTCTTTCCTCGAACAAGACTTGCTTCTATTGTTATGTGTGCGTGTAGTAGTTACGAGATACAGTTTGCTGTATTTAAATTTAATTGACATCAAGACTCGAGTGCCTATGGAGAGAGTCTATGGACTGTGTCATACATACAATATAAATTGTAATATGCTCGTAGGTATAGGAAATTTCTTGTAATTTTAACATAATGAGTTATGTATTAGGTGGATCACCCATATTCGTGTCGAATTAAAAACTTGTGAGTACAGTTGTGTAACATGACAGTTTGAATGTATTTTATTATAATTTTTATGGGTAATATTTAAATAGGTATTACGAATATTTTAGCGAGTGCCTATGTTTAAAATTTTTGTATTTAATGTTATTTTAAGAGTACTTTTAAGATATTTTACGAAAATAAACATTGTTTTGTTTAAAGTATGTAGCGAGATGTGATAGATTTTAATTTCTAGTGAACGTTATTTAATATTGCATCATTCAATTTATAAATTTTATACCTACTGTCACTTTGTGTATTATTTTAATCACTGTTCGTGTGAAATGATGGAGGTTTAAAAACATTTTAATGTTACATGAATGCCTTATAATTTGTAATAAAGTAGTAACTAAAAATATTATTTAGTTTAATTTATTCGCATAAAGATACATAAAATAGAAAAGTTCGTATTTCGAACAGGTTATAACTAGATTTTGGATGGATGAATTTGCCTACCTTATTGGGCCACAAAGCCTTGGGAGGTCGGGGGTTCGAATCCCAGATAGATAACATTGTTCTTTTTTAATTTTGCTGTTAATTTATTAAATAATGGTAAGTATTAATATCACCAACAGAACCTTTAACTTCTTTCTCGCACGCATATTTCCTTGTCTCTAGTAAAATTATGGGTACTTGCATCAAATAAAAAAGTTTGTAGGCATTTTGATAAATAAGTTTCGGGTTATAGGTACCTTTTCTTTAATTCTAGTGAACGTTATTCAATATTGCATCATTCAATTTATGAATTTTATACCTACTGTAACTTTGTGTATTATTATAATCACTGTTTGTGTGAATTGATAGAGGTTTAAAAACATTGTAATGCTACATGAATGTCTTATAATTTGTAATAAAGTAGTAATTAAAAATATTATTTAGTTTAATTTATTCGCATAAAGATACATAAAGTAGAAAAGTTCGTATTTCGATAAACAGGTTATAACTAGATTTTGGATGGACGAATTTGCCTACCTTATTGGCCCACCAAGCCTTGGGAGGTTTGGGGTTCGAATCCCAGATAGATAACATTTTTCTTCTTTAATTTTGCTGTAAATTTTATTTAAATAATGTTAAGTAATAATACCACCAACAGAACCTTTAACTTCTTTCTCGCACGCATATTTTCTTATCTCTCGTAAAATTATAGGTACTTACATAAAATAAATAAGTTTGTAGGCATTTTGATAAATAAGTTTCAGGTTATAGGTACCTAAATAGATTTTTTGAAAAGTGAAAGAGTAGTTTGTGCAAAATCGTGTTTGCGAAGCACGACACAGAAAAATAATTTTCCGCCCTTAGGGTCATATTGGCCCACAGAGCTAATAGAGGCCGAGGGTTCGAATTCCGGTTGGATTACAATATGTTTCTAATTTATTATTAACTATAAAGAAAAAAATGGATTTACTAAGAGTTCTACATACATCTAATATTTAGATAGTTTTAAATTTAATAATACCTAAATCTTCAATACTTCTTCGAAATCGCTACGGCCGGGACACACCATAATGTCGGCATTTGATTGACAAGGGGTTTGTGTTTGTTTTGCTTTTAAGATATTTTGATTTTAGTTTAGTCAAGTTTAGTGTTGTAATGACAAGTTGCTTTTATTAACGACTAGGACTAGGTCACAAGGATAAAGACTTCTTCGTAATAATTTGTGAAATAAATTATCTAAAAGAAGTGCAAAAGTCAGTGACTAGGTAGGTACCTACTAACTACATCTGTGGTTGATTGGTGGATGGAACAAAAAAATATTTAGTGGTGTCAATGGTTCTTATGACTTACGAGGCAGTGTGTAGGTATGTGTTATAACTTATAACTGGGAATAGGTATACATCTAGTATCTGCGAATTACCTATTTAGCGCGCGTACTTAATGCTTTGTTTTTCGTTACTGATTGGTGGTAGAATACTAGTTCTGCAACTGTTCACAACCCGGGTCCCGGACCCTATAGAAATCTATTGTTTTAGTATACTTATATCGCAAAAAGCTTTGGTTACCTAACTCCTAAAATCTCTTATACAACTCTTACTTTTAACTTAATTTTAAGTGATTCATTGGGTGTAAACAGACAATTTAGTAGCAAGTCAAGTAGTTAACTTAATTTTATTATTTTATTTGTCTATGTGTAATAAGATTTCATAGATTACCTATGTAGGTACGCAGTTCCTATACATCATTATACCTACCTCGTAATGCGTAACAATTACTAAGTTTTAATTTGATATTGATGATGTTAAAATTATAATTTATGTGTAGGTACCTACCTACTTTCTAGTCTATTCTATTGTAGAGTCAATAATATTGTACTTAAGAAAATAAATTTGCTGCAGTCCCTAGCAATACGGTTGACATTAGATTAGTAGGTAATGTTGTCATACAAGTGTGGTGGTAGTTTGAGGTAAATATCTTACCTATTTAAATACCTAATTTATAATTATTCGTATGTCGAAAGTGATGAGGATTTTAAAATTATTTAATGATGCGATGTTTATAATAATAAGTAATAAAGTAGTCGCTAAAAGAAAGTTTGGTTAATAATTTCTCTCCGAAAGACAAATTGAAAATTATTTATTTGCGATTTTTTGTAAATAAATTGCACAGGTACATTTCTTATTAACATAAGCATTTTAACTAACTTTAGTAATTGATAATGTTGTTACTATGATCAATATTACACCTAATTACATGCCTATCTTTCGCGCCATAAGTAGGTAATTTGAAATTTTTCTTTAAATGTATTCGGAGCGGCAACGTCGCACAGAATTTCGCCGTCTAGGGGTGCATGACCTTAGCGTACTCCGCTTGCCCGTACATATGATGGTTTAAAATTTTAAAACGAAAAAAAATTCCTGTGGCTTTAATTTTGAATATTTTCAATTAGTTTTTTTTGTATTCAACTCGTAATTTTTTATACTATATGTGGTTTGAAGGAATGTTGTTCAAGCGTCGCCACCCTGTATATAAATATAATATATAAAGTATATACGGTACTAACATAAAAAAAACATTTTTTAAAATGTTTGTCTGTCTGTCGGTTCCGGCTAATCTCTAAAACGGCTGGAACGATTTTGACGGGACTTTCACTCGCAGATAGCTAATGTTATGGAATAACTTAGGCTACTTTTATTTAATTTAACTAGTGAAACCCGTGGCTTCGCTCGCGCTAAATCTAGGGACGAATTCGATCGAAGCGAAGGTACTAATAAAAACAGTTGTAATATACTTTTAATAATAAGTCTTAAATGTACAGATCTGTAAGATTGTAGAGTAAGACGGGTGGACAATACCCCCTGTGGCACAGAGCCAAGCTCGTGCTGAAGGAAACGGAAATGGATCTTTGGAATAAAACGAGATTTATCAGCTTTGCTATAAACTTAGAAATAAGATATCGTCATCATCCAATGCCAATTTTGAAATTAACGTTAGGCTATGTCTTTTTTTTATCCGTATTCACATAAAACTGAAGACTGCACATATTTAAATACTATGTTATAATCATACTAAACTAGTACTTGTTCCTGATCCCATACAAAGAAAATAGACAGCGCTAATTCGGATTATTCTCTTTCTTCGATTATTATTGTTTGTTTGAGTAGATAATATTTTACTTTATTAATAATATGTACTATTATTGCACGTAAACTTATAAATGATATAATCGGGTCAATATATAGGTTATTTTTTACTGCGGAAAATAATAAAGAAGGTTAGAAATAAAACCATGCTTGCATTTACGTCTTTAGAACGCGGACGAAGCCGCGGGTATTGCTAGTTATTTGTTATTATTATTATCGAATTCTGATATCACTTGACAATGCAATCACAATATATTGTTTTCGCAGCGAAGGAATCAATTTAGCGGATTAGTTTCTCTCGTATGTTAGATATCAAACAACAGGTACTACAATATCCTCCCGACCTCGCCTCGGTCACGGAGGCCAATCTCACCGAGATTAAACATCATGTAGGTCGACCATTGTGTCGTCACACAATGATACGTGTACTTTGAAAATATCTTGATATAATGAGTTCTTTAGAACTTACTAATTTAGTACAAAATATAACTTACAGTACGTCTGTATTCTGTACTCTATCTAATATATAGAAATCTAATATATGAAATTTTGTGTACATTTTGGTCTGAGAATATGTCGGCTATGTTTTATTGCCCTAGGACCTAGGTGATATGAATGGCCCTGTTTAGATTTTTTATTTTATGTTTTTAGAGCAAATTTTTATGTATTTTTTTTTTATGATTTGGCATCAAAAATACTTATAGCCCTAAATTTTTATCCTGATACCAACGCGGGCGGAGCCGCGGGAATTGCACGTACATAATATATATTATAAAAATAATATATGAATTAGTCGAATCTGTACAATTAATATTTTTGGATTCCTAATTGAAATAGTCATTATTAGGGAAGGATACAGATACCGAATTTATAGTTTCGAATTTTTGCCTTTCTATCGGTCTATCTGTGACCGCATTACAACCAATGGACAGATTTTGATGAATTTTGGTATAATGATAGCTTTTTACTGCAGGGAAATACTTATATTTATTTCTCATTTTTAGGATTGTATACTAGAGGTTAAAACGTATTCCCCAGTAAAATATACTCGTAAAATCTAATAATTTGGTTACCGATCTTCAGAACGCGGGCGGAACCGCAGGAAATGCTAGTTACTTTATAAATTTTACTTACGATCTATTATTCTATATTCTGCTAAATTTCATCTAAATTAGTCCAGCCACGTAACGAACAAAATTGTATTGTATGAATCTCTACGGTATTTCCGCTTCTAAAACTGATTGCGAGTCATATCATTTCATTGTTCCACCTGGATTTGTTATCTTTATATATAACTTGGTTTTTGCGGAAGACTTCGCTTAATTTATTTGCTTATAATTGCTGTGGGCCTTAGCGCTGTACCGTTATGTTATATCGTGTATTCAAAAGATAAGATAACCTCAATAGGTCATATACCTAATATAAAAATATTTTTTTCACATGTCATTGGTATATATTCAGGCAATATTTTTTAATATGAATGTATGTACATATTATGTATGTTTGTTAATATGTTTGTATGTACATATGATGTATTATGTTAGTGGTTTGCTTGTACGGATGCTGGTCTGGAAGTACTGGGTTTTAATACGCAATCGGACCAATTTTAATTACTAAGTACGCATTTCTATTAGGATATTCTCAGTAACAGGTAGTTCGTGGTGTTTCACCCCCGTGCCTCGGAGAGATAAAGTAAAGCCATTGGTTTACGCTTTAAAACCTCACAAGTCGACCACACAGCAAAAGTAAGTAATGAATAGTGAGTTATTTATTAATATTTAAAGCTATTTAAAGCTTCAATGGGTTGAAATTTTGATTGAAATTTCTAACATCCACTGCATTACTTTTTATTTATTTTTAACCTACTTTAATAAAGGAATATTTCAATTTGCTTGTTTTCTAGATTCGTTGTTTATAAACATAATATGTTTAATATGATTAAAATCGATATATATCCTCTTTATTTAGTAGAAAACAATATCATTTTCTTGTAAATTTTAATTAATTCGTCTTTAAAATAGGTTAGTTCTTACTTCCCAAACTAGAACCTCAATATCTTTCGATCTTTCGCCGCATCAGGAATATATTAATTACATAGTTCTAATGCAGCGTAGTTTCCTTTAGTGCAGCTGAGCTCTCTGCAGTCGCTTTGAGAAGAGATAAATGAATCATTCCTACATTTATATATCTAATACTAGTAGTTCTGCTCACATCATAGAAATATTTTGCATCGAAATTATTTTTTTCAAAATAGTACTATTTCTTAATGTGGAAAAGAAAAAAAGCTTAAGTAAAGGGAGAATGAACCAACACATTGTACATTCATGATTATAACAACGATAAAAATGTAATAAGGTGGGTGGATCATGTTCCTTCGAAGGCCAATTATCAAAAAGTCATAGTTATTGCCACGTGATGACAAATTCCTTTTACTTACACTAATACCTTACTATCTTAAGGACTTAGACGCGGCGGCAAGTCCCTCACGCCGATATTATGTCAATGCGGTCCATCGATATATTGACTTCTCTTATCGACGTTAAAATTGTAAGTCGCGCCTACGGAAAAACTTCAGTTTTTAAGTAAAGAACCTATTATTTTCACATTTTTTTTACTCTGAATTAGTAATAAGGGTTGGCAATAGTAATAAAGAAAAAGTTACCACTTTATTATGATTTCAGTCAAAATATTGGTAGTTTTCCTAAAAAAGTCAATGGTTCATTGTAAGGCCAATCAAACTAGGTCAGTTAATTTTTTTATTATTTTACTATTAAGGTCCTTGAAAACTTATTTTCTATCAATATAAAACTCATAAGTTTTACTTTTAAAAACATTTCCTTATTATAATTTCTAAAAGATTCTTAGTTATACCACATATCACATAATACTATACTAGCGTATACAATTGCGATCAAGTTATTTTCGTTGAGTATTTTATAAATGGATATATAATGTTGAGCGTTTAATGTTACGTTATAATGAAAGACCTTTTAATGTAGTTTAAGTATAAGCAGATATTTTGATAATCATAAAGTTAGTTTTCAGTTCAATGACTGATTTATAATATTGGCCTTGTATGGAGTCCTGTTCCTAGGAAGGCTATTTAGAAGAGCTTTCCAAAACCTACGTTTATTCGATAGTAATTAACTTTGTAATAAAAAAAAGTGTTACACAATAAAACAAAGTGTTATAAAAAATAAGTTCGTTTCATTTCTCCAGTAAATAAACAAATTATAACTGTTTATTTGTTAAGGTGGCTTCCATGGTCCACCCACCTTACGAATTAATAGTTTTTTAATTCTATTAATAATTATTATTTAATCTATTCTAATATTATAAATACGAAAGTTCGTGAGAATGGAAGTAAATTACATATCATAACGGCAAAATGGATTTGAATGAAAGATATTGAGATAGATTATAGACTGGAACAGAACAAAGGTTTCATTTTTATTTCAGAAAATGTACGATTCCCGTAGGATAGATGTGCTTTTGTTTTTCGCTAGGGACATAACCAAGCGAAATGTTGCAAAAGTATTGCTAGTAAATAATATTTCGTTAGGTCGTTTGGCAGTGGAAGCCCAGTACGCGCCCGTTGGGAAAACCGAGTGAAGCGGGTTCAAATCCCGGGTGTTGCACCTCTTATATTTTCATGTGCAAATTATTTCCAACATAAAGTCACATGTGACGTCACTAGGCTAACGCGAAGTGTGCGAAGTGCGAAGTCGAAAAGGGCCTTTGATAATAAAAGTAATAAATAAATGTACCTAATGTAGTAGAAGTATATCGGTATTTTAGTAGGTAGTAAGGTTTTTGAAGCATGTTTGTTATGTATCATACCGCAGTGGTTGGCTAACTTTCGAATTGATGTCGATACTTCTAAGAGCAAAGTACTATCGTATAGCGGTAGTATTAGGAACAGACTCGCTCTGTCTCTGCAATATGTAACAAGTTTACAAAGTTTGATGTATTTACCCAATAATTCTATAAAGTAACTCATCCGAAACGGCTTGGCCCGGTTTTTTTTTATTTGGCTTCAAAAAAACCTTTTTTTGTTTTTTTCTTTCCAATCTTCCTTTTTCCACCAAACCCCATTTTTAAAATTGATTAGAACGCGGGTGAAGCCGCGGGAATTGCTAGTTATATATATTTTGATTTACGATATATAGTTATTAGTATGTAGTCTATGTCTTTATTTTATTATCCTTGTCGCGCTCGATTTATGTTTCATTGGGTTAAATACATCATCTGGATGGACGATGAAGAAAATAATCACATATTTTAGATGAATATTATCCTATCTTCAGTATTTATTTATCTACTATATATTTAATTAATGATGTATGCATAAAAACAGTGGTAGCCCAGTCGTAACGCGCTGACTTGGTTAACCGAGTGATACGAGTTCAATTTATTATAAAATAAGTTTTATTCTATTATCAACTCGGTGAAGTTCGATGTTGGCTCGGATCTTAGATCATAAATATATTTATTGCTTGGTATAATCTATTGTCTTAATTATTTGTATGGCATAATTTACTAGGAATATAATTGGGAAATTGTAATGTTAATGTTGTAATCTTGGCAGGCTTTGTAAGCTTGGCACGCCTTATGTAATCCAAATAAATATTATTTGGAATGTGTATATGGACTATAATTAATAGCCACACGACGAAAGAACTCCTCCCCTCCTCTTTTCCTCCTCTTATATGTATTCGTATAAAATGAATAGTGGTAAATACTACTTAAATAGGTAAATATAATAATATAGACTAGAATTAGGTTTACAACTTTTTATATAATTTCACAAAAATATGTAGTTGATATGACAAAAAGAGAAAATATTATAAATAAATAAAAAAATATTAGAATTTTTTTTTTAATCAGTAAACTAACCTCTTTAGTGACATAATAACGGTTTATTCATCAAAAAACGTACATAGATTAAAACAATTACTATTCACTCAGTATTTAAAAGTCTACAGATGTCATCAGGTATTAAATTCGTATCGTCTGTATGGTCCTCGTGCACACGCCGTCGCTCGCTGCAGAGCCGCGTACACAGCGCCACGCGCGCGGCGGCGCGACACCGCGCGGCCGCGCCGCCGCCCCGCACCAGGATACTGGCATTGGTGTGATGAATGTCACTGCCAGGGGTTGTAGGTTCATATCTGAATAAATACAGTTCAATTATAGCGGTACTTATGTAACATTACATGGTCTTTAGTTTTGTTGTTGAAGGGGTTGGATAATAAAAAACTATGACCATATGCATATGGCACGATTGTTAGTTATAATATGATAAGTATAATCTTTTATCTTAACCAAGATTCGAATCAAATTTAAAATAAATTATTTAACGATGAAAGTTTTTTTTATTAGTATGAAATCACTTAAGTTTACACCTTGCTCGAACTCTTTAGGAATAATGGCTGGAATTATAAGGCAATTATCTTTACAACTTTAAAGATTGGTAATTTTTAAAATGCCTTTTTAGATTATATTATGAAATTATGTACCTATTGGTGAACGGCAATTAAATAAAAATAGAAATGAGCCAATACATTTTTCAAGACGAGACGAGACGAAATCAAAGTAATTTTTAGAAATAATAGTGCAACTGGACTTAATTAATGCTAATATGGTTACATATGATTAAATACTTAGTCTATAATTGCTATAAATACAACCCTACATTACCTCGCAGTACATTGAACGTATACGCGGCGTTTCTCTCGGGGAGCTAGTTCGAGAGCGCGCGGGAACACGCGGAACTGATCGTTTTCGCTACTGACGACCACCTCAATCGTGGCTTGAGCTGTGAAATTATATATATTTACTATATTTCACCGACTAATCTCCTTCGTTCTTCTTCATTCTTCGTGACATAGGGGAAGTAATCTCTGATTATCTGGCACGTTTTGAAGCCATTAACAAGAGAATTGAATAGAAAATCTCTTGTATGTATTTACTAATAATTTACGATCTATATACCTACTACATATAATTTTTGATTTCTAATGCCTGAAAGCCTGTTTTTATTTGAAGCCGTAAACTTTTTTTAATACTTTTAAGAAATATAAATACGTTTCTAATGTACCTATACCGTTTATCCAATAGTCATGAAATTTTAGTGCCTCGTTCTACGCACGTGAAGGCTTCTGAAATAGTTGCTAATATACTGTTAGCATAATCTTCAGAGGTTATCAAGTCATCATAGCTACCGTTATTTTGTATCGCGTGACCTCAAAAGTATAGTAAATTCATAGTTAAAATGAAATACTAAATACAACATTACTTTAAACATTACATTAAAAACATACATTATTAATTAATATAACCACGATTTCTGTAAAGCATTTGGAACGAAAAATTAAAAAAAAACACAATTAAACCGTAAATTAAAAAAAAATGAATAATAAAAGTCACTATCCCTTCACTAATTTCAATAACACTCACGGCTAGAGTGGGCCACGGTGAAGTAGGTCTTAGCGGTGCATCCGACGCTGAGCTCGCCGAAGTCTATCGCGGAGGGCTCGAGCGTTAATCGCGGCTGGTCTATTGTAAGTATGAGAGGTATGCTCTGTGGAGATATAGGGCAATTTATAAGATGTATTATTATGAAAGAACCCGCGTACTATGACTTTCTTTCCACGACAGACTATTTTGGTTTGTCATCATCAGCCCTTTTTAACCTCCACGAGGGAGATCAGGCCATAGTCCACCGCGCTGGCCTAGTGCATGTTGGCGGACTTCACATGTTAGGTTCTCTTAGACATGCAGGTTTCCTCACGATGTTTTCCTTCACCGTAAGACAAGTGGTAATTATGATAGAAATGATTGGCACATGAAAATATCAGAGGTGCGAGACTCGGATTTAAACCCGCATCACTCCATTATACAAGCGAGCGCATTATCGCTGGGCTACCACTGCCCTTTTTCTTTTGGTTCGTAATATACACAAACAAAAATGAAATTCTGCTCTTTAGTAATCGCATCACTTGATTGAGCTCGACATACAAGCTTTCTTTTTAAAGTATTCACAGATAATACTTTAAAATATAATATTTATATTAATAACAAACTAAATATGAAGTCAAACATCAGTTATATTAAAAATAAAACTGTGTAAATGAAGCCCAGCTTACTCTTTTCTATTGGAATTGTTATATACTATAATGTACGTGTATATTAATTTTTTTAAATGTAATTAATCATTATAATAAAGATGTTTTTATTAGGATAATTCACTGCGTTATTTCTATAATATAGAATATACCAGCAATAGAACATCATCTGTGTTATAGAAACTTAGAGAGTCAGTTTCGATCCGTCGCACCGGGTAATCTTCTGGCGTGTCTCTTCCATGCACCGGCCACCACGTTTGAGCATTTACAGACACCTCCACAAACATCTGTCCATAAGTTATATATTGTTGTAATATCACATAACATTACAATTATTTTTGAACAAAAATAAAAACCGACTTCAAAGCGTTCCAAACCGAAACTAATAAAAAGAAAAAAAAATCAGTTAATTAGTTATTTTTGGGGTCGGTGCCAGTCAAGAAGGACAGTTTCATTCTGCCTTTGCAATGAGCTTTTTAACGGGTATTTTGATTATATTATGTATTTACAAATTGGTACATTAATTAAATAGGTATCTATTAAGATTATTGTACCTAAGTATTTCCTCCTTTTTTGAAGTCGGTTAAATACCGCACTAATTATAATATAATTTCACAGTCATGCTATTTTTATGGTGTATAATGGGGTTTATGACATGTTTATACTTCTACTTCGATTTGATATGAGTTTGCTTAAAATGGTATTCATGCTAAAAATACTTCGCATATTATTATGTATGTACTCGTAGATATCAGAGGTGCCGGTTTTTAACCCTTTCTTTGGCTTGTTTTGTATACCTTAGTTACCTATATAAGTGTGTAATTTTGTTATTTCTTCACGCTAAATTAACCATTGGACGGATTTAGATAAAATTTATAAATGCAGATAGAGTTTAACCTAAAGCATAATAATATGTAGACTATGAGGCACTTGAGGGTAAATTACTAATAATATAATTAAAATTAGCTTTTAAAACGGCTTAGATATTTAATAATATATATATAATTATTTTACTTCAGTAGAGCTATGAGGTGGTAAAGTTAGGCTGGTTTCTGTGTTCATTCCGGTTGAAGTGCAACAACACGGGACGCGGCGGCGAGCGCGCCACGGCGGGGACGTGCTGTGACGCGTTTGTACGGCGCACTCTCCCGTGTTGCGGATACTGAAGTGCTTCCGCAATCTAAATTGAAAGCGTATTTCTTTATTACTGATAATTATGTAGTGAGATTTTTCAAAAAAGTTTACTATTATTTTAAATGCGAAAGTTTGAGTGTGTGTACGTGTTTGATTGTTCCTCTTTCACGCTGTAACGAAGCTATATTAAAAAATATTTTATCATAGTATACTAGCGACTCACTATTTCTTCGCTTGGGTTCGTCCCCAGGTGAATTTAAAGTTTGTAGTACAAAAAATGAAGGCCTTTCATACAATCTTACGAGAGCCCTAAGACGTCCTTAATCCGACCCTGTCGCAAAATCCGTTCTTAGCGGACGTCAAACATCTTTATACTTCAAGCGGTTTTCAATATTTAGTAATGACTAAGTGACCTTTCGCTTCTTTATATTTAGAAGATACATTGAAATGCGTGTAAAAACTCTAGTACATTTCTATAGTATAACTAGTATTTCTTTATATAAGTACAATTTATACCTATATACTGAACAAATAGTACGAAGGATAATTAACATATTTACTTCTTTGTTTACTAGAATAAATGTGGTAAGAAACATATTTGCAATTTAAGTTGTAAGTATATGAACCAGCCTTTCTGACAATAAAATTGAATTCATGATGTCTAAATTAGTGAAATTGCAAAGTAAATGAAGTTTAGATTTTCCATTTTGCATCTTACCTCATAATATCATTGCAAGGTAGATCGAGTGCACAAAGTGAGATGCGTATCTCTGAGCAGGACGCCTGTACATTAGCAAAGCGCGGTGCGGTGCGGATGTGAACAAGCTGGGGCGGTGGGGTAGGGCGGTACCAACCCTCTCTGTGGCAAAAGGGTTAAAAATTCCATGAAATTAATGTCTTACGGTAAGATAAACATAGTTAAGAAACCTGGGGTCTGAGAGTATGTAAGTTTCAAAGGATGTGTGTAGTCCTCCTACATTGGCCAGCGCGGTGGACACTAGCCTGACCCCCCTCGTATTAATATGTGTCCCGTACCAGTGGGGCGTTAAAATGGGGTACAAATAAGTGTCAATAATCTCCGGCCTCTCTCATATTCCGGTGGGACGACACTCGACACGACCTGTGAGAGTAAGACAGGGATAACGGCTGTACTTGGTCTCTTAGGTGCGAAGGTGAAACTTCGCTAGCTTCTGCTGAGGATTGTTAGCAAGAAATAATTGAAAGAAATATCCAATAGCTAAACTTGGCTCGACTCGGGACTCAAACCCAGGACCTTCAAATCTGGTGTCGTAAGTATATGCTATCCACCAGACCACCAAGTCAGTTTAAAGTTTAAAAAGTAGATGCCGGAAGTTACATCATTACGAACTTTAGTTCTACCACAAGGGTTAGAGCGTGCAACGTATACCATTACAATATATAAGCACTTCTCACGCAATTTCGAGCTTTCCTAAGTTGACAATAAAGTACAAATTCAATTGTTGTATTGGCGTCCTTTGAGAAGCTTTTCTCAGATGTTTTTTGTTCGAGCTTCTTTTCAATAAGGCGCTTCGTCCTAATTGAACTGAAGTTACTGAAATAACCGACGTTTTTAACAAATAAACTTGTATTCTAGGGTTTAAGCACGTAATTTCCTGTAAAACCTGCTGCTACTAGTAGTAAGCCTCCTCCTAACATTTCATAATAATTATGTTATGTAGTAGTATGTAGTTAACTAGATTCATTAAGCCATGTTACTGAGTTTCCTATAAATTATATTAGTATTTTTTTAGATTTATTCGGGCTTTTTAAGCTTTTGTGGTTTGGAAAATCATAAGAAACAGACTTCCAAAGTAAAAACTCTAAAAACTTTTATGTTAGAAATCGTTGCAGGCATTTAAATGATAATCCACCAAAGTGTTATCACAATGGATTATTGGTTTAGGAATGCATAGTCCTGGTTATGGTCATATTAAAGCAACAAGTGAAATTAATGTTATTAACTAATATTTTAACGCCCTCCATTGAACGGTCTACTCCTTAAAACATATTCTCAGAAGTGTAAGTAAGAGCAAACTATTAATGCTATCCGAGAAATCTGTGAGGCAAAGTTTTTATCGAATTACAAGGATCGGGTCTCCTTGACCGTGCAAAGTGGGACTTCCCCAGGGATTCAACACTCAAGTCATATTTCAAGCATTTGGGTCTTTCGAACTTTTATAAAATTATTCGTATTCTAATCGCGTGTAGGATGACACTCCAGAGTTTTTCTACATAAGCTTACAAATGTACATAACGCATTTAGTTATATATACACATATATTATGTTTTATAATCTGATTTGGTTTGGTTTTGATATAAAAGAAAAATGGATATCGTGTAAGAATAAAAATGCTATTCTAAATAATACTCTTTACGAGTAAAATTGTAAAGCTCTTTAATATTATAATATAATATTATCTGTCTTTAATATTATAACATTAAAAAATATTTCAGAGACAACAATTTACTTCTCTTACTTCGCTACAAGGACCGGAAGAAGTCGTAGCAGAAGCGTAGACTGGGGAGCTTCTTCGCGTAGAGGTGTTAAAAGTCGGACCCGGAACTCCTCACTAGTGTGCGCTTTTACTTGCAATTGAGATGGTTCGACCTAAGTAATTATTATCAGTTGTCAAATAAGTCATTCGTAATAAAGAATAAAACAAAATTAACTACATAAAATAATCCAAATATCTATCTCTATGATGGTTTTAATATTTTCGGTTAATAAATTTTACACTCGTGGAAGAGATCACCTAATCTATGTTATCTTATGCTGATATGATGTATTTGATATGAATATGCAATCGAAAAAATAGTTTGTAGGCTCTATTATATATTTTTTCGTATTAATGTGTAATTTATTTTATGGCAGGCCTAAAGAAGTTGTAAATTGTCTTGCGAGCAGATGTTTATCAATATTTGTAAGTTTAAGTATTCTTCTAAAGGTTTTTCTTAATAATAATAAAAAAAGTATGATAATGAACAAGTAGTAATTAATACTTTCTTAGATTTACGCGAATATTCGACATTATAAATGAAACTACCTTTTCGGATTTTGTCGCGGATTTATTTTGATTTTTAGTTCCCGACGTTTCGAATGCTTTACAGCAATCATGGTCACGGGAGAGACTAAGGTATTTGACGTCTCATAGGTTTATATACTTGTTACAGACAGTGCCTACCCACAATTTACAAAAATTTTGAAAATGGCATCAGAGTACCTTATAAAATTTTAATTCTAAACATTTATATATAAATTTAAATAATTTAAAAATAATTTATAATTATGGCAATATTATTAACTTATTTTTAGCTAGTATTGTTATAATTATTATAATTTTTATTTTTAATATTAGTTATTCAAAAGTATTATGTAGTGTTGCTATTATAATAATACATATGTATATTTTCTTACCTATAAATTGTTTATGCTAAGTTGCATTTTATTATTTAAATTAATTTGATATAAGAAAATTAAGTTAAAATTGCTAAAAATATAAATTGAATTTTGATTATTTTAAAGTATTAAGCAACACTACTGCAAATTAAAAATAATGTAATCAAATCAAAATATGCTTAGATTTGACAGATTCTTTTGAATTATAATTTTTTAAATTTTTTAGAATTTAGATTGAAAGAAAGCTACCTACTTAGCAGTTAGCTCATACTGTGTAGATCTTGATACAAGTAGTCAAATTTAATATATAATAATTATTGTATGTATTGCAATATTGTTAAAATATTTTTAAAAAGAGCAAGTGTAGAGTTTCTTGCCGGTTCTTCTCTGCACAAACTGCCTTCCGAACCGTGCAGTAGCTTTCTTTCAATCTAAATTCTAAAAAATTTAAAAAATTATAATTCAAAAGAATCTGTCAAATCTAAGCATATTTTGATTTGATTACATTATTTTTAATTTGCAGTAGTGTTGCTTAATACTTTAAAATAATCAAAATTCAATTTATATTTTTAGCAATTTTAACTTAATTTTCTTATATCAAATTAATTTAAATAATAAAATGCAACTTAGCATAAACAATTTATAGGTAAGTAGTAATTAAGTTGGGGAGCGGGACTCAGGTATAAATAAGATATCCGATTGTACGAAGAGGAGTCCAAAACGAGAGTTGATACGATGTACGATGTAAAATAGACCTCTGTTAAAGATATTATATAATTTATTATATGGATAGACTAACTTGATAAAAACTGCTATCCTGCACTCCATAATCCGGAGCAAGGACCAACTCTACTCCTGTGTTCATCTCCTCAGGCAAGCTACTACTTGAATGTTCTAGACTATCTCCTATAATACGAACGTAGATTTAAGTTATCTATATATAACTGTATATAAACAAAGACAAAATGAATAAGTTTCATTTCCTTCTTCGTTTTTCAAGCTTTTTTTTATCAACTATTAACGATCTTAAGTGTTATCAATAAAAATGTCGTTCTTAGTTTTTAATATAGACGGTTCTACTCATTTATGCTTTTCTATGATTATTGTGTAAACATAAGCAATCATAAAATGACTGTTTTTTCGTACCTCGAAGTTCAGCAACGCAAGGACAAGATGGCGGTAACACGTCGTAGAGACGCAGATACAGACGAAAAGGCAAGGACTCTTGTATGTATTCTATTACATAAAACAAAAATATTTTATGAACTCTGTGTATAGGGTATTCTTATAGTGAGTTTAAATTTAATTTGTTACAAATCAATTAAGCATTTATGATTTAATAGTTATTACACTAATATTATCAGATGAAGTATATTGATGAACTAATTTTGATAGGAATTTACAAAAAAGTATACAGTGTAAATGCTTAGGATATACTTTCCTTGATAACTTCGAAAGTAAGATATTGGTATATTATAATAATCATATTATGATTATTTTGGAAATCACATGAATAGGCTTTTTTTGAGAAATTATTGATCCCCGTAAAAACTCTTTTACCCTCTTTAACCCACTGCAAGTTAAACGCGATAAACATTATCCTTTGCCTTTCTTAAACTATTTCCATATCATCGTCTAAAATATTTTAGCGGATTAAGCATGAAAACGTACAGACAGAGCTGTTTTGCATTATTTACTCATATAGCATGGATTCTACAACGACTACAAACTTTAATGATACTAAGTATAAATAAGCGTACGAAGAAATCAAGTATTTTGTTAATTCTAAACAAATAATTTACGTAAATTAAAGCTTTATACAAATAGATTATAATAATTATATAAATTGCTGATTGTTTTAGTTTCTCAAGTTAAATAGATTTGAGAAATTAGATGTCAAAGCCAAATACGTATTTGAATAAAGCACATTTGAACCAATCCAAATGTAACCTCGTGTGGAAGATTACCATACGCTTAACATAAGCATAAATTACACTAAGAGATTATTCAATATCCAACTTAAGTATGAATAGCGTGTTGTATTTGCCAGCAAACTATTCACAAAATAGTTAAATTATGGCGAAGTCAACAGTTTACATCTAAAGTGAAACTCTAAGATTGATTCAAGCACATTTAGAACTATAAATTACTAACGACAAAAGTCTCGGGGTGTTTCGTGCGTTTGTGTGGAATAGAAACTATACGCTATATTTATATTAGTTTTTCATCCCATTTTCCATCCCTTTTAGAGATGATTTCACAGATAAAAGGACATAATCTTCTAAATAGATTCAGTGGATTTTAAGTTTATTGAACATGAGCTATAATTTTTATAACTTACCATGATTCTTTAACAAGTACGGATAGATGATCAGATCTGCGCGAGAAGTGTTCGTGAAGCGGACGGAGCGCTCGGGGTCGGAGGTTGACATCCTGCGTGATACATCACACAATAATTTTACTACCTGCCAAGTGATTGTGGGTTCACTCAGTTTCACCTTAAGATCTTGAGCTAGAATTTGGGTTTATGCAAATCTTATAACTTTTAAGACAATGATGATCTTTTTGAGGTTTATTATGACAAACTTATTAAAAAGTTTACCAACTACTCTACTTCGTGATGCAGCCATAGACAGACAGAAAGACAAATATTCAAAAAAATATTGTTTCGGTTAGAATTTTATTATATTTATAGATTAACAAAATATATAATACTAAAATGTAATACCAAAGCACGGGTGGGTTTTCGTCATCTGCTTCCGGGCGCAAGGCGAACTGGAGAGGTGAACCAGTAGCCTCTATCCATACGTCAATAACTATGGGTTCTAAGTGTTCCACCTAAAGCATTAAGCATACTATACTTATTTATTTACATTATTTATTAATTATTTTATTTAAAAAGGTAGTGGTAGCCCAGCGGTAACGCGCTCGCTTGGATAACCGAGTGATGCAGGTTTAAATCCGGGTCTCTCATGATACTTTCATGTGTGAATCATTTTCTATCATGATAACCACTTGTCTTACGGTGAAGGAAAACATCGTGAGGAAACCTGCATGTCTGAGAAAAATCTAGCAAGTTAGCTTAGCGAAAGACATGTGAAGTTCGCCAACATGCACTAGGCCAGCTCCATGGACTATGGCCTGATCCCGCTCGTACTGAGGGAGGCCCGTGCCCAGCAGTAGGATGTTAAAAAGGGCTGAATTTTAAAATGGCATCGTATATTTTTTAAGTAAATTAAGCATGTAAGGTCTTATTATTAATAGCAATCACTACGAGATAATCTTTGATGAGACGTTTTAATAAGATGAAAAGGAGACGGATAGAGTGTTGTCGAAATATAAATTAGTAAAGGAATAAGAAAGATAAAAATATGAAATATACATAATAAAAATATTAAATATTAATATTTTACCTATTTAAATTTATTTCTCTCATGTTAGCTTGTGTATTCGTTATATATGACGCAAAAACGACGAAATCGATTTTTATGAATATGTGTCTGACGAGTATAGGATACAAAAATTATATAATATAAAGACGAAAGATTACAAATAAAATTGTATAAATTTAAACATGTCGCTATAATTGTAGGAGATATTGTATTAAGCACAGAACAAACAAACTCCCTCATTAATTTGGACGGTTTGTTATTGTAATAAATTAATGTCTACAATGTGTAAATTGTAATACAATAGAGGGAAAGGTAAATTTTATTTTACTCCTATTTACCTACCAATTCTAAATATATAAATCTTAAGTATAAAGCCATAATATATTTTCTAAGTCATAATATGATCAAGCCGCTGACTTAGTAATAAATACATATATAATGGTAGGTATGTCTCCATATACAAGTAGGCTATATTATATCTGATAGGATATATAGCATTTCCAAGATCTAACTGAAAACCGTTAATCAAACCACAAAAAAATTGGTTTCCACTAACAATATAAAACACTAAAACGTTCGTGGGACGGTGCCAAATTGTCACGACTTAACGATGTTCACGTAAAGTGGGTTCTTCAATAAAGTTACGTAACGAAATTTGCTGCCAACATCTCGATATTATTTAATTTCATCATATCTTCTAACTCTTACGAGATTATGAGGGAAAAACGAGAAAGTGAACTACGCGTAGTTGTTATACAAATATTTTTCTACCATTTTAAACTTTTACAATGTTCGAAACAGTTGGTAGATCGAATTGAATAAACGTTAAGCACAAGTTTAGCTAATTTTTTTAACTCTGTGATCAAAATAAAACAAAAAAAAAGTGATTCTACATTCATAGTATGTGAAACAATATTTAAATTTATTAAGATTCTACATAAAAAGGAGATTAAGTTTACAAAGTCCTTTAAAATTTATAAGGACATCCAATTACTTCGCAACGTAGTAGACGGAGATATGCTGATTTTATAAAAAAAATAATTTGTATACAAATTAATATTCTTGGCCTCCTGAATTAATGTAAAACATGAAAAAAAATCAGAGAGCCGCACCCTTCTTTCACTTCACTTATTAATATCTAGTTCACTCATTAACAAATGAGACGAGCTTTCAACCTTTAAAAATCTATTAGAAATTGCTATTAGGCGAAAATTAAGTTTAAATTGTCTATTCAGCCCTTTTTATCAAAACAAAATTAAATCAAAATATTCGTTATTCAAATAGACTTTTACAATTTCTTTTGAATCGTCATTTTTACACGATAAAACTTTAAATTTTAAATTAAATGTCAGTCTGTAAGTCTGTGAGTAAGCTACCGCCGACTCGGAATGATATTCTGCTGAGAAGAGCTGGCGAGAAACTCAACAGTTGCTCTTTTTAAAAAAAAAATGGTTACAATATTGCATTACAATATTTATCTATTTATCCTACTTGAGACACAATAAGACATTAAATTTTAACGCCCCACTGCTGGGCACGGGCCTCCCTTCAATACGAGGGCCATAGTACACCACGCTGGTTAATTGTGGGCTAGTGAACTGAGCATGTGTTTCGAAAACTCAGACTCATAGGTTACGCACATGAAAATATCAAAGGAAAACCTGCTGTTTTTACAGTTACTGAAGAAAGCGTACTGCCCAAAAACCTACAATGTAAAAAATAATCAACAACGTACGTTAATTGTACACTGGTTTCACAATACAATGTATAAATTCAAAAAAATCCAATACAAATTCTAACCAAGTAACTTTATTGAATAAACTGATTTGGGCCGGGTTAATGGTATTTGTTTATTCAACAACTGTAAATGGAAATCGGGATCCAGCCCACATTACATGTGGCTTGCGATAGGGTTTAAATTTATATAATATATTTAAACTCAGAAAATTCAATATATGAGCAAATTTTTTTCTGAATAAAACAATTTTTTCGTGGATTTATTTACATTTTTGGTTCCTGACATATTTTTTTAAACTATGTGTATTTTGATTTTTGATTTAATTAATATAATCAAAGTATTCATTCAAGGAAAAAAATAATAAATAAATATGTAGGGACATTATTTATTGGACCACATAGCTACTATTATATTAAACTTCAATAATTTAGTTTTCTGCTGTTTCTTGTACCGTTTAATCTATGGATAACAGAAGATTCTTGTTTAATACCAAAATAATTACTTCCAAAAAAAGTTTTATTTATTTCTGCACAGAAATGAGTAAGACTACATAATATTATGATTAAAATCGAAAAAAAATGTAAGAGCTTTAACACCAGCATAATAGGACAATGAGACTAATAGTCCGGAGTACGATAGGTAACTAGATATTGTATTGCAATATTGTAAGCAAATATTATTTTAAACTAGTGACTTATGCTCGCTCCGCTCAGGTTCATTCCTACATGCGTAATAAAGGCCAGTTGGTTTTTCTCAGAAATTACTATTTTGCAGTAGTAAAGAGAAGCATATGTATTAATTCGGATAACCAGTTAGAAAAATATCAAATTTTATCAAAAATTCTGTCCTGTTACATAAAAAAAGCTTAAAAAATGAAATTTTCAAGAAATATGTAATGTTAGGTACATGACTAAGTTACAATTTATTATATTATGTAAGATGTAAAGAAGAGCGAAGAATTGAGTTCCTCGTCGGCACTTCTCAGGAGAACTACGAGTACCTTTCAAGCCGGTTAAATTCCTAACAAGATTACATAGCGCATATTTAAGTAATTTATACAAACCTAGCAATTCTCGCGGCTTCGCCCGCGTTCTAAAGACCGAAACCTAATTCTCTTACATATTAATAAATTACTTGTATACCACTTTCACTGCTCACTGCATATTGAAGAAAATTGCAGTACCTAAAATATAATGCCTTCCTTATCACCTAGGGGAATAAAAAATAGCCGACGATATATTCTCAGACTAACCAAATATTCACAAAAAAAATTCACAGAAATCGGTCAAGCCGTTTCGGAGGAGTTCGATAACGAACACTGTGACACAAGATTTTTGTATAATATCAGAGATAGAACAAGATAATGATCCCTCAGCGCTATAAAATTCCCTCTATTTGAATAAAATATATTTTTATTTTATTTAAGAAATACGATTGTAGAACCTAAATTAAATGTACCTATATTTCTTCAAGGGTCTCATTTCCCAACCTGACAAATTATTTGTTCAAATTCAATATAAATAAACCAATTTCTTGCAAATAAAATGGGAGCGTTATTTTTCTCGTCCATTGTTTCAGTGAAATCTTATAATCAAATACAATCGTCTTGAAAGCAGAATAGAATACACATTTATTTCCATACTTATTTGGCTTAGTCATATGGGCGTATATAGTAAATGTCTTTGTTATAATTATTTTTTATAGGGCTGACTTACTACTTATTTCTTTAATATTCGTTATTTTTAATAGTATTTAATTATGTATACTCATTAATTAATGGTTGATTCATTTAAAAAAGAAGAAAACGATAATTTTTATTTAATAAAAATCCGCCATGTGCCCCCAATCCGCACTTGGCCAACGTGGTGGATATGGTCTGATCCCTGTCATATTGAAGCAGTTGGACGGTTAACAAGGGCGTTCATACATACATTAGGGAAAGGAACGCAACAATATTTTGTAGTTTAGGCTTACATTTATTACGTTAAATAAGTAATTCTTTAACCCTTAGGCCATCTGCCTTTTTTAGGTGGCGGGTGGGCATTTATATGTCATCATCGATCACTATAATATATTAAAATTAAAAATTATGGAAATCAAATTGAATTGACTAACTAACAATGTGAATAAATTTCTACTTTTTCAGTTGATCAATTAAAATTAGCTTAAATATTTTCATGTTGAGATGGAAAGATTCTTTTTACAAAAATATGAAGCATAATCTTAAGTTTTTACATTAAATTATGGAAACAAATTCATAATATATTCAAACAAGTCTTGTTTTTCAAAAAGGTCTGAATTATAATACCTTTTTCTTTGTACGTTAATTAATTGCGGGTCTATGTAAATGTCACGGGCTTGTAAGCGGGAGTGACTGCTCCTCATCCCTGTCTAAAGGTATTTCACGAACTTCTGAGTTGACACGTCCTCTGAGAGTCCGATTCACAGGACGTAAAGTTATAATGAAGAAGGTGTTTATAATATTACAATGTTTTGTTGCTGCGTTGCATTAGGTATTTTTTGTTAAACTACAATCCTCACTATCATTCTAAGGTAGTCTAATGACATGACAGACATATTTCATTATAATGTCTACAAAATGTATTCAAAATATAATACCTGTATCATTATTTGGTCATGATAAAGTCCCCAGCTGTCAGCACAGGCAGCCACAGTCACCTCGACGACCCCGCGCGGTAGAAGAGTGCCGGCCGCGGGCGCACACTGTAGAGCGACGCCCGGTGCGAAGGACCAGGGCACTGTACATATCATACAAAAATGGTAACATCATACAAGTAGGGTCATCATCCTGATTTACCTCGTGTAAATCTGTAGAAGATATACTATGTATTATGTATGGACCTGTTCTCCAATAGCAGCGTGTATATCTCGGACTACATAATGTTGCTTTGTTAACTCGTTATCATCTTTTGATTCGCTTTTTACGCTGTCGGTTATTCTTTTTTTTTATATTTGATTGTTCAGAAAATACATCGATATGATTAGTAGATGAGCTTTAAAAGCGCTTGATACCATAATCAAAATATTTGTAATTTTAAATGATATCGTCTACAAAAATAAATATGTACACAATACAAAAAGATAAATCGTTAAAGCCAAATAGTTGCGCAGAGAAAATATATAACAAGAATAAACCCCTCTTAGATAGCGATGTATCAGTAATCCGATATAAATAAAATAGCATATCGAGAGTATTAGGTTAACCGATAAAGACTTATCTTGAGAAAATATTTTGTTGTTTCTAAAACTAGTAAAAAGCTGAGCTTTGTAAGGCTCGCGTAGTTTTTCTAACGGGTAATAATGTTACAGCGATGATAAAGCTTTGGTTTTCTAACAGATGGCGTTAGTAGTACAATAATATTCTATCCAATGAACACAAAATTGTTAATGTTAATTTTTTTAATGGTTAGAAAATTATTTTTTTTGACGGATAAATCATGTAGATATGAAGTTAAATAAGAAAATGCTAAACTATGTTAAAATACAAATCTATAGGCGTGATATATTTTCAATAAAGTGTACCATAAAATGTTAAGGTTGTTGGGTAGTGTGAGGTTTCGCTTCGCTCGCCCTAATGAATGAATTTGGAACTACCTATGGGTATAATGTTTATAAAACGTATATAGACTGTTGTCGACAAGTGGTAATTTGATTATATCCATTTTTAAATTAATTTGATAACACTAAAGCTCGTCAAAAGCTACTAAACAAAAGAAAAAGGTACTAATGTGTTGTTTGTATGTATTATAGTACATACATGCATAATTATCATCTCTTATCACATTTAGGTTACAATTTTTGACTCTCAGTACCTAATTAAATAAGTTCTCAAATAGATAAACAATTACTGTTAACAACATTATGAATAAAAATTCCTTGATTTGCCTCGAATAAATAAAATCCTGACACTCTACAACATAACACTCTAAGAAACAGGACAGGACGAATCTTTAAAAGTAAATTACATTTCAGTCAAAGTCACATTGAACAGTTCTTTCATTAACCCTTAACACCACAGGTGGGGGAGTAGGGTCCCCCAACAACTACATTTGTGTGAATATTTTTATTATTTTGGCTATTACGTAGTTGCAAGTCCGGGTATTCCCAGTGCCACGGGAGAGCTCAAGGCCAGCAGACGTGCGTCGGGCTACCACAAACCGATTAGCAGGTACGTGCTTTTGGGGGACCTAGCTCCCCCACGTGTGTAGTTACGTAAGTAATATTTTTTTACTAATTTCTTATTTATTTGTGTTTTTGTAGTTTTTTGGCGTACGACATACAAAAAAATTAATCCCCAACAGATTGAACAACTCGTAAATAATCCAGATTTGGATGAAAGTGAAAATGAGGAGATTTTATTGGAGTCAATATCCTATAATGTGATAATTATTTAATATGTAAACAAAAGGTATACGTTACCCCTGTGATTTTGCATGTTTTATGAGTATTTGATGATTGTTTTGTATTTTAGATTATAAGACTGTTGAGAAAAAAAGATTAAGTTTGTTTTTAGTTGCTAAGTTAATTTAGTATTTCACCTTTGAACTAGGCACTGAAAATTTGACAGTGAACTATGGCATTTTTTTTGTTAGACGCTAGGAATGTGGTTTTTATTTTTCTAATCTTAATAAAACTTTTTTACTATATTTATAATAAGTCTTTTATTTATTTTTTGAAAAGAAATCCAAATTTTATTTTGCAATGAAGCTGTTAATAGTCGTTATATGAATGGGGGAGCTAGCTCCCCCACGTATGTAATTGTGTCGCTAGAAATAGCGTGTGGTGTTAAGGGTTAAGTCGATAATTCAAATTCGTAAAACGCTTGAATTGAGTTTCGAGAACAAAATTAGGAATTTATTATAGTCTGTTGTCACTTCAGCTTTAGATCGTTTCGGACGTGTATTGATATCGCCTCGTGGACACTTCGTAACAAGATTGCTTCGGTAATAAAATACGTTTAAATTTTACGAATTTCTTGTCTTAGCTTATCCGGCCGGCTTCGGTGGGCGTAAGTTAAAACAAATTATTATTACAAATTATCTTGTAATTAAATAAAAATAGCCTATGTTACTCCTTATAACATTCGCTATCTGCAAGTGAAAATCCCGTCAAAATCGGTTCAGTCCTTTCAGAGATTAGCCGGAACAAAGAGACAGACAAATATTTTAAAACTGATTTTTTGATTTGACGTATATACTTTCATATGCATTTAGTGAAAAGCTGTTTGAAATTAAAATCAGACACTCCTATATTTTATAATATATACTGATAGCATTTCAAAGTTACATAGCTGTACTAAGCTCTGAATCTCTTATTATGAACAGTACCTAATGAATAGAGGCTGTAACTACACGAGTTTTAAAAGTTGTGGCAGAAAAGACGGTGTAAAAGTTGAGATTACAGGGCGAATAGGAAATGAGATGTCTCCGGTCGGCTCGCGGCGCTGCGGAGGACGTGACGGCTAAAGTTAGCTTCCCACGTCCCGTTAAATGGGAAATATTACATTAACATAAGGATAGAAAATAACAAATGAAATATAGTCGAAAATATTACAAGTTTGTGTTTGTTTTTAGTATTGATTAGTACCAAAAACATGAAAATGGAATGTTGGCCGGAAAATCGCAAAAGCACCTACAGTAACATTATTTTATTTTTAGGTGCTAAGCAGTAGGGTATAATATATACTTCTTTTCATCTGAATTAGTGCAGCCGTTTTAACGTGAGTAGTAAAAATGAGTCTAATACCGTACAATATTCTGTTTTGGTGAAGCAGAGGCGAAATGCTAGTAGCTTGTTATGACGGTTTGAGGCCTCGCGAGTTGTGGAGGCTTTTAGTTGCGAAGTGAAACGGTAACGTGTAAAGCTTTGAGCTTTGACCCGTATACTTGTTTGAGCTTTTTTCACGTCCAGCTATTTATCTTTGCTTTTACAGTGTGCTACCTTTTTTGTATACAAGGGACTTTGTTTGGAGGCGTCCTCAGTAGTAGCCTTATACATATTATATTATAGGATATATAATTCCAAGTTTAAATCTATTTTTAATCAAAATTTTATTTAAATCTGTCTAGTTTCAGCGTGAAGAAGTACCAGTTTGACACTTGAACAAACTTTTGTATTTATAACTAGGGGCTCACCCTCGCTTCGCTCGGGTTCGTCCCTAGGTACGTGTTGTATATATTTACTTTGCACATTATTTGCCTTGATATTATTTATAATATAAATTACCATTACACGCACCATGGCAACGGTCATAACTGATACGCCAAACGCCGTTAATTTTATAAAGTTTTTTTAAATTTTCTAATCTTCCGCACAACTTTCATATTTTTTTCTTTCATAAGAACCTTCTCCTAACAATAACAAACATAACAAAAAAGAATTGACCAAATTGGTCCCGGCGTTGTTGAGTTATGCGCTTACCAACACATTTTGCGATTCATTTTTATATTATAGAAGATAACACTCCAACTCTCCAACTCCAACAACAAATTAAATTTTTGTTTTATAATAATATAGTTTTTGTCATTTAAGTCAGAACTAACATTGAACAGCTTTGTTTCAAATTAAGCCACAAAAAAGTTTCATCATAAGAAGCCAATACAAGTTCCTCTACGCAGCTTTTCGACTTTTCCCTTAATTGGTTCGTGTTATTTCGTTCTGTATGAGGAATAAGGGATTCATTTCATCCCCCTAGTGTATCGTACAGATTTATAACCTTGTGTTAGCTCCCGGTTATCTTCTTTATATGGCGTTTCTTTTCATCCATTGTTATACGATTGTGAGGAAGTCGAGTTGTAAAATATACTTGAAGAAAGCTATGTCTAGATATTTACAAATGTAAATGAAAAAAAAAATATTTTTTACAAACTGAATTAGAATCACTACCTCTTATCGTATAGAATTGAAATTATACATGTTGATTTAGTTCTAGTGACAATTACTTTATATAATGACCTGATTCTTCATCAAGGATTGGCCAGACGAAAAACTCATCGGTTAATAGAGACATAACATTTTATATGGATTCAGCAGTTTTTTACCGTCCCACTGCTATTATTATCGGTATCATTGAGGGTTTATTATATAATACTTTCATCGGGCGGAAAAACGCCACATCTAGCGGCTGCGTGAGATGTGTTGAATTTGCCGGTAAAAAGACGAAATGTATGTCATAATTCTTACAGATATTTATTAGTTCTATCGATAAGTGAGACGATAAGTTATCGCCTATCAAGACTTTTTCCCTTGCTTATTTTTTAAAAATGGAATAATCACTTCCTTGACCCAGTCTTTAAACACTTCTGCATCAAACCACCCTGACGACGTTCGGTTATATCTTGCGTTTACGGGTCCATTTTTCACCCACGAGTCAAAATATTTGAAAGATAGACTTTTTTAAAAAATATTTAATTAATTACTTTTTACAATATTTCTTAAGTCTATCTTATATAACTAAGGACTGAGGTGATGTGAACGATGTGGCTCGCCAACTCGCGGGTTATATACTGCTCCTGCGGGGAAGGGGTCGCGACAGAATGCTCCACACAACGATTTCACTGGAAAATGCTAATGTTTCCTTTATTAATCTTTGTTTTTGAAAACTACCGGATTCTTATAAGTCCATGGTGTGGTTACTGGAATGTGATATAATTGCTTATTGTCTTCATATTCAAAGTTTACTAAACCGGTAAATAAACCGGTAAATAACCGGTAAATAAACCCTCAATGTATCGAAAAAAATATAGTATCCTATATCACCGATACTATTTCTGTTCAAGCAATGCAATACATTGCTGAGTGAAAGATAGACAAACCAAAAACCATTGCGTATAGTATTTCTTCAAAGATAAATCTTAATATGCACATTACACCGGTCATAATTTTTTTGTTTATTGTAAGATATAAACATTGTATTGTTTTGGTACAACAGAAACAGGTAAGAAATTATGTGAACTCATCTATTTTGTATGTATATGTAAAAATGTAAGTATGTATGGACTTCAAAAAACGCTACAGCGATTTCAATGTACAAACGCAGGCGAAGCCGCACCAGTTCTGATAGCTTGATTATACGTTACTGGTTTAATAAAATATCTAGTCATGTTATTATTAATTATTCCCTCAGACATGTAGGTTTTCTTATGTTTTCACGTTCACGTTAAGCAAGTGGTAGTCCATGAACATATCAGGTGCGAGACGCGGATTCTTAGTTACCACTGAGCTACAACTACATTTTATATACGTATTCAATTATAAGTTTGTCGCCAGTATAAATCTTGCCCCACTAACTCAAGTGCACATTTCAAATCTCGCGACCAACTTATTATGCATTATATTTTTTTTAATGATGGGTTTCATATTTTATTTCAAGATTATTTTTTAGCGAAAAAAAATAACGTTTTTGAGAATGTTAATTTAATTTTTTAACGAGCTCCGTCTGAATCAGTCCAGCCTTTTCGGAGATTAGCTATATGAAACAGACTGATCGAATAAAAAATGTGTTTTTCTTATATTCCATACGTACCGTAACTTCATATGAATTGAGTAAAAATCTTATAAATGAAACTACCTTTTCGGATTTTCTCGCGGATTTATTTGACCCCCGTCTCTCCCGTGACCATGATTGCTGTAAAGCATTCGAAACGTCGGGAACTAAAAATCAAAATAAATCCGCGACAAAATCCGAAAAGGTAGTTTCATTTATAATGTCGAATATTCGCGTAAATCTAAGAAAGTATTATGAGTAAAAATCTGTTCTTAATAACAGATAACAAACAAACCGATACTACTATTTCATTTATCTGTATAATTTTATAACCACGTTCTTAATGAAAGCAGAATCCTTATATATATTTAAGCAACTCAAAATCCCAAAGGAATAGATTTGAATCTCTTTACTATATTACATTAATTGCATTTGGAGTAAATAGTTTAAGTAACTAACCGTTCCATGCATTTCTTTTACGCGGCCATCGTCGCACTGCGGAGCGCCAGCGAGCTGCCGTGCCTCCTTCGTTGCGGAGTACCACAGTGCGAGATCGTACTATACATAAATTAGATTTTATTAAGTACCTATTATGAATTGGAACTGCGGCGGTGGTGTAGTGGTTAGCATGTACGGTTGCATACAAAGGTCCTGGGTTCGATTCCTGGGTCGGGCGCATTTGTGTCCTATAGTAGTTTCTGCGCAGTTAGCTAGATATAATGAGATTTTCTGCCGTGGGCGGAATCGGTTGGGTAGACATTATTATTGTTATGAATTTGAAAGTCTGTTCCTTGTAGGATGTACACACTACACGGTTGGGTATTTTACGGGTATTTTACAGGTATTTAGACATACTAAGGGACTCACCAGTGTTTAAGGGAAGTTTTCTAAACTGTAAGCAATAAGGCTCGGTTTGCTCTGGCAGCATCGGCTTAGAACAAAACGTGCAGCGACACACGCTAGTGAGAGGAGGAGTGTCCACTGTAACAACAATATATATACACAACGATTGATGACAGTTTGTAGTGATCCTACTGCCTGCGGTCACGGGTTCGAGTCTCGCTTGAAGCATTCATTTGTCGAGCACGAATGTTTGGAATCCAGTCACGGATGTTTATTTTTGTAATATGTGCAGTGTATCAACTATCTGGTAGCCATTACACAAGCCTCGTAACAAATTAACTAGATGGTTTTGTGTGTTAATGTCGATAGAATGGTTCTCCAGAAAGGTTTTATTATATAATTTGTCAAGTTTTTGTATAAATTGGCTAAAATATAATGATATCTGTTGGAGGTGTCGGAAAAATATAAGCCGTCTGGGAGCTTTCAACGAAATCGCTGACTAAACCTTTTGAGATATAACTAAATGATGTATGGTGGAATTGTGTATCTTATATAGGTCTACAAAAAAGTCCGCGATGGCATATGTCATCTCTTAAGGATAACATACTATATCGAAAAAAATTAGGAAATTTAAAACAACATTATAAAATTAACGGCGTTTGACGTATCATGTTATGGCCGTTGCCATGATGCGTGCAATTCATATAATCAACTCAAATATGTACCGGGCGGTGCGAAGTAAATATATACAACACGTACCTATTTTTTTAGGGCGAACCTGAGCGAAGCGAGGTTGAGTCGCCAGTTATTTATATAATACTTTTTTAGACTTTACGCGAATGTTTGAAAAACATTTTTAATAATACATTTTTTTTTCGAACTAATTGAAACGTAGTCGTAACACTTGAGAAGGGTCGGGCCGTTTTGGATAGCATTGATTTTAAAATGATTGTGACATGTTGAATAAAGAAAAAAATGACTTGAAAATGAATAAAAGTAAGTAAGATTTAGAAACAGCAGTTCCAGCCCATTTAACGTTGTAGTGTTGGATATAGGCTCCGTTCAAACGAGCGAGGATTAAGGTATACTTCACCAAGCCAGCCAAATGTGTGTTGGCAGAGATCACAAGCCTTTTGGAAACTGGTAATGTCTATTTCTCCACTTCGAAAGTAAACCTATGCTATAATAATATTTCCAGACGTCAGCCCTGGGTTTTAGGCTGATTCAGTCTTTTTCATTGCTATCGTGCATATCGCGATATGTGCATAAGAGGTACGTATGACATTACTCACTAAAGTAATATTACTTAATACCTTAAATTGACTTTATTAATTAAACAGATTAACTACATATTATAAAACAAAGTCCTCCGCCGCGTCTGTCTGTTCGCGATAAACTCAAAAACTACTGCACCGATTTTCATGCTGTTCTTATGATAAAGTGGTTCTCGAGGAAGGTTTTAAGTATATAATCTGTCAAGTTTTAGTATACATTTACGAGCGGAACCCGCGGCTTCGCGCGCGCTAAATCGCTAGTAATAATATTATAAACAAGGCAAGAATATGATAAAGTAACTGGAGAAAAAATCAGTAGAATATTCGAACAATAATATAATCGATCCCGTGACAAACACTTATACGCTGCCACAGCAACTTAGTTACCATTCAGTAATAAATTTTTTACCAATTTCAATCGGGGAGTACTCGTCCGGTCCTTTCGGTGGTTGGAGCTTCTTCACAGGAGGGATGTACACCATCTTCTTTGAGCAGTAGCATATATTTTCTGTAGGGTAGAAATAGAAAAGTGTACAGAATTATCGTTCGATTACATTACAAAGAAGTGTTATATTACTATAACAAAGCTTAATTCTTAAAAAAAAAAATAGTACATTCACACGTCAGTAATAATATTATAAAATTTATTTAGATTTCTCTAGTAACTTTCTTTAAGAAATACTATAAAATACGGTCTTAGTTTTGCTTGATAAAAAACTTTAATGTATTTGTCCAACTAAAATCTAATTCGGCCTCGAGGCTCTTACAGTAAATTGAATCTAAACATATTAAATGAAAGACGGCTAAGTGTGAGACCGCGCGCCGCATCAGTTCATTTTATGTTGCGTGTACTAATAAAACACGACATTATAAAAATAGTCGTAGAACTTACGAGTTCTTTTTTCGCATCTGTACTTTTGGACATTTGATTAGAAATTTCAGGTAAAAAGATAAAAAATGCTTTAATGTAATGTGCATATATTTCTTAAATATCTTTAAAAATTGCATCCGACATAGTTCACTTAGCTTTTACGCATATCATATACATAAATAAATAAACTGCACACTATGAAAGTACGATAATTGTCTCTCCCGTGACCGTGATTGCTGTAAAGTATTCGAAACGTCGGGAACTAAAAATCAAAATAAATCTGCGACAAAATCCTATTTGAATATATAATTAATGATATGAAAATTATAATTGTAAGGCACAGAATATTTCAGATTTTTTGTCTGTCTGTTTGCTCTGGCTTTTCGAAATGGCTGTATCGATTTTGACGGGACTTTTGAAGATATCTGATGTTATAAGAGGGAACTAAGGCTACTTTTATTTTTGAAAAAGAATTGTTATTTCACACAAAAAATGAAATTCTAAATAAAATATAAGCCAAAAGGGAAGTATATACGAATATATTCTATACATTTTAACTTGAAACAAATACTGCCAAAGTAAGTTTAAAACCAACATTTCGCTGGCAAACGGAATTTTTAAGAGCTTTTCTTTCGACCCTAAAAAAGCGTAATTGAGTAAATAGATTTAATTTAAGTGAGTTAAAAAAGCTATAAAGATAAATCTCAAAAACTTTCAGAGAGTTCGTTTAAAGCTAACAGCTGTAAATATATCAACAGTTGGTGAGTCCCGACGTTTATTTATCCCATTGTGCAAGTAATTCCCGCAGTGCACCGGTAATTTATTGTTCTAGACTTATTTAATTGTAGGGGAATTACACCGACTGAAGCTTTAGTTAAATAACAAGCGTATTGAGAACTTACTATTTTTAAAGTCGGTAGAAAGTTCAGGTGTCACACAAGTCAAGAAATGTGATTGTAAAAGACGATATTAATATATAAATTATTTTTTGATTACACATGTTATAAAAAATATTTTACTAAGATTTTTTATTATTTTGTTTTTGAAAATTTTCAAATATATTCCGATATCATTGCTTTGTTCTTCCAAAATCTTGAGGGATCAAATATCTGTCTCTGCCATGACCGTGTTCGCTAATAAGTATACGATTATGAAACTTTGAAACCAAAAATCGAAATATGCCCATGAAAAATAAAAAATAATCTAATTTAAAATAACATTTAAGTGACTCCAAACATACATATTATGTTTTACTACATAATATAGTGACATTAGGCTGATGTCAAAAATTACTTAGGAATTCTGTGCGAGTCCTGACTTTCTTTTCCTACTAGATCGACCCTAGAGGATCGTATCACTCAATTTATATCAAATAAGTAATTCAGGGAGACCCTTTTCTCTTTCTTTTACGATATCTGACCTACTTAAACGATACAAAATTTTATTTTGCTTACTTTGAATCGTTGTTAAATATTACATTACTTTTGTAAAAGTCTATTTGACTAAGGTGTATTTTGATTTGATTTGATTCGTGTTGGTATATTAATTAGCTTTTGGAAGCTTTAAATTTGAATGATGTCAGCGATCAAAGAAGGAGATGTTACGAGAGTTAATATTTCTAATTAATTAACGAATCTTTAAACAAATATGAATTGATAGGAACAGGAATACCTTTTAGTAAGCAAGTAATTAAAATTAAATTATATGTACGAAGTCAGCTTCGTACGTCCAGCTATCATTAACTAAATTTGATCAAAATTTGTAAAGTGGGTTTCTAGTAATGCGGTCACAGACAAACAGACACATAAAAATTCTAAAAGCTCTAGATTCGGTATCGATAATAATGACTATATTAATAATAATAAGATACCAAACAATATTTAACGTTCTATACATTAAATATTGTTTGAAAAATCTTATTTCATAAGTTAGAATTTTATAATAATATGCAGACATAGACATTGAAGAAGCTTCTATTGCCAAATATACGAGTAGAAAACAAAAACAAAACAACTAGAGATACAATAGCTTGTACATTATAATATGTAATATAAATTCAATATTACAGTTACTTACGTTTTTGCTTTTCCCGTTTAAGCTCTTCTTTAGCGAATATATCTTCTATAGACGTTGACATTTCGTCAGGAAATATATTTGTAAGTTCTTCTCTCTATCGTTTACAAAAGTATAATGTGATTAGATTAATTAGTTATTGCTGAGTTTAATATTATTAATGTACTCGTAAAGTTGAACAGAATGAGAGTCTCGTTCAACGAATTCGAGTAATATTTAGGTAACTTAAACTTTGTTGAAATATAAAATAATTGTTTTATAAATCAAGGAGTATATTATTGCTATAGCACTAAAACTGTGCCTTCAGTAGAAACTTTTAAACAAAAAAGAAACAAAACACATGTACATCATTGCACGGACCAAAGTATTGTCCTCAGACCTTTCTAACGTCCCACTGCTGGACAAGAGCCTCCATTCAACACTAATGCATCATATTTATATGTATTCATTCTTCGACGACACGCTTGGCTCGTGGTTATATTTATAATACGTATGTCTTTAAAATTTATATGTGTAGTATATCAACTATCTGGTATCCGTAACACAAGCCTCGTAACTTACCACAAAACTAGATGGCTCTGGTGTAATAATGCCCCAACATATTTATTTGTTTTTTATACAGATTAGATGATTTTCTTTACTATGACACAAGCGGTAATATAGTAGGAAATGAATCGCACATGAACTATTAGTGCAAGAGCGGAGATTCAAACCCGGTTCAGTCGGTTTCCTAGGCGAGTGTGTTACCACTGAGCAACCGTGCATTTAGTCACCGTAGTCTAACCTGATTCTTATATTGAAAGAAAGCCCAAGCATGCAGTGGGACATGAAAAGGCTGAATACAAATGTACGTACTATTATTAAAGACATTCTCTATATTTTAGTCTTTATGTAAACAGTACACATATATAATATATAAAGTAGCTGTAAATCTATTATGCGTGGACAACAAAGGCACGTTGATTACACACTACGAGGCCATTGTCCTGATCTGAAATGCTTTACGTAAAGCCGCTTCGTATAATGTTACTTTCATTATTTTGTTTAAAGTAAATAGAGGTGTTAATTATTATGATCCCGAGCAAATATCTAATAACGGGTTTTCGACCTTTTCATCGAGATCAAAGCGGTTCAAAGTTCTACCTTCTCTACTTAATATAAAACAAAGTCGCTTCCCGCCGTCTCTACGCGTAGATCTTTTAAGCTACGCAATGGATTTTAATGCAATTTCATCAACAGATAGAGTTATTCAATAGGACGGTTTATAATATGTAAATTACATGCATATTGTAGTAGAAAAAAATTGAGATATTATCTAATTTCTGAGAAATTTGTACCTGCTTATCAATGAAACAATTTTAATAATATAATAAGTATAGCTATAAGATGGTGGGCGCCCAGCGGTAACGCGCTCACTTGTATAACCGAGTATTGCGGGTTCAAATCCGTGTCTTGCACTTCTGATATTTTCACGTGCGAATCATTTTCTATTATGATCACCACTTGACTTACTGTGAAGGAAATCATCATGAGGAAACCTGCATGTCTTAGAAAAACCTAGCAAGTTTTCGTAAGACATGTCAAGTCCGCCAACACGCACTAGACCAGCGCGGTGGACTATGGCCTGATCCTCTTCGTACTGAGGGAGGCCCGTGCCCAGCAGTGGGACGTTAAAAAGTGCTGAAGATGAATAACTATAGCTAGTTTGGAAAAAGTAAATTAACCTACGCAAGATTATACATAGCTTTCCATTTGAGAAATGAATATTTGTGAATTTCTATTTAGAAAAATCATTGTGACGATACACGTTTACCTGTCAATTATTTCCTTGACATTTTAGTTTATATGAATTTAAATGGATACTGGTATTAAATAGAAAATCCATAGTTAAAAAGTATACACTTTTTAAAACATAATGATATGTTTCCGGTCATTGCAATATGTTAGCACAGAGAAGTTTTATCAACGGTAGAACAATTCGTTCTAACGAACCATGCTCCACGTTAAAAATTCCTCTCAACGAATAATACAAATAAAAAACAAAATTTCAATAGTTCTCTCGAACTTTAAAATCGTCTGTACATGATTTCTGAAAACTTCGTACTGTGCGATAGTTTCACCTACTTTTATTGAGAAAAACGAAAGTTGAATTATTCATTCTATTTTGCTAGCATTTCTCTGCCTAAAATATGCATTTTATACTAGCGACACACCCTTGCTTCGCTCGGGTTGGTCCTTTGAGGAGGGGCTTTTGAGCCAAACCTTAATTGTTTTTCTATAATATCTATAATCTTTTCTATAATAGAAATAGTCTGTTTTGTCTTCTTATGTTTTTGACTTTTTATAACATTAGCTATCAGTCAGTGAAAGTACCGTCAAGATCGTTTCAGCCGTTACAGGGATTAGCTGGAACAATCTGAGATAGATAGACAGATACAAATGTTAAAAATGTATTTTTCCTCAAAAAGTATTAAAGTGATATTTTTGATAATAACATTTACTAGTTTGTAGGATTCCTGAGCAATATTTCAAACGCAGATTTACCTTATGCCTATTATACCTATGTTTGCGACACAGAAAATATAATAAAAACGGCCCTCTCCAGCTAAATCTAAATCGCATTTGTAGAATTTATTACTCGTTCGGATAAAGGGACTCAGTAAGTATGGCCGAGACATAAAGGTAAGTGAATAAACATGTTGAGCTTTTATGAGTTTGTTGGAGTGACGCAAAGCGGTCCTTAGAGGCTTGTAAACTGAAATTCTATTTGATATCAAGTTACTTCCAAAGCCTCTAGAAATTCAAACTCTAGTAGTATTATCAATGTAAAAGTATATATTTATGTATCACTGATTTCTTTAATTTAATAAATTATTATAATTACCATCCTTAAGTAATCAGACTCCTTAAATACTTACAACTTTGTTACTCACTACATCTAGCATACATACATATTTTTTTTTATAGTTAAAAAATACAATAACACCTACCCACTTAAATCCAACAAACACTCTGACACTGCCACTGCCCAAGCACACCTCACAGCCGCGGGGTTGCTCCACAGTCCACTCTGCTCTCAGAGAAGTACCAGGAGCAACCCGCATGACACACCACCCACCTATCACCTAATCCTCATTCTACTTCTTGCACACCTCACTTGCGTAACTCAAAAAAATCTGATAAGAGAGATTAATATAAAGCTTCAGCTCAATGTTATATGAGTTGGTTAAAAATGAAAACAGGTTTAAATAATATTAAGCTTTAGCAAAATGAAGGCGAGCTTTTTATAAAGATTATGAAAATATATTTCATCAGTTAATCCCAAGATAAGCTCTTACTTACAGCTCTTAATGGATTTATATTCGTGTATTTATATTAAATATGTACGAATATTTATGAAAATGTTGTGTGTTGAATATGACTTTATTGAAGAACGGAGGTAGCTTATATTATGGGAATTTTTTTATCTACGTTTCCACCATACAAGTAGAGCCGCAAGAGAAAAGATTTAATCCGTACTAATAATATGAATGGATTTTGATAAAGTTAAGCAAGGTCCTAAATTATACATCCTGGGTATACAAATACTTTTGATGGCCTCCCTCCTTTTGCCAGGCGAGAGAAGCCACGTGCAGTAACTACTATAGTACAATTAGTTTACTTACCTGTATCATTTTAAAAGAAACAAAGGAGTCTGTATGTTCATCTCCTCCGATCGGAAACTCTATAGTGACTTCCACTCCCTGTAGAATAAAGTTAAAGTAGAATAAAGTAAATAATATTAAAAATATTGTCAATAGATTTATTGCGATGATAGCCCAGTGGTTGCTTGTTTGCTTGAGAATCCGAGTCATGTGGGTTCCAATCCCCACTCACCTCTATTTTATTTATTTTATATGCCATCGTTTTCAACATTTTTCTTACGATAAAGGAAAAAGATGAGTCAGTTCCCCAATCCGTACTTGGACTATGGTTTAATTCTGTTCGTATTGAAGGAATGCCCACGCCCAGCAGTGGGACGTATAAATAAATGTAATACGTACAGTAATGGAAGTATCAATGAGTAGATAGAGAGGATGTGCGTCTGTGACGAGCGCGCGGCAAACAAATAATTTTCGCCGGCACACTTTACTAGCTTCAAGCAGGACCTGAATAAATCATACTAATTTTAGTAATTATTTTACATCAGCTAGGTCTGTATTGACTGATTGTATAATATAGACAGTTCGTACATATGTATGAGTTTTACATCCTTTACTTGAGACATGATTGATTTCTCATACAAATTTTCACCCCCCACCCCCCTTTTTCCATCCTCTAGAGGATGATCTCCAAAATAATATTATCCTTTGTTATTCCTAGAGTCTCAAACTATCTATACTACTACATCTATATTGATTTCACGGATTAAGCGTAAAAAGGTGACAAACAGACAGTTACTTTAGCCATAATATTATATACGCTACAGACCTGACTAATATAGAGTAGGTTTTGCAGAAAAAAAAATCTCAAAAGTTTGTTTCTAACATTTATTATAGGTAGTTAACAACTAGTTAGGTATTTTATAGCTAATACTTCAAGATCTTGTCAACTTACAACTTTTTCTTTTTTCATTAGTAGATTACACTAATCGAAAAAAAAACTAAAGAAATGGTTATTTGTATGTGTTTTTTTTTGGTAAATTGCTGTGGAGATAAGTTTATTTGTACAAAAGCCGCTCGCATATCGGATATACATAAAACTCTATCTATAGTAAATATCAAAGAAAAATTTATGTCATGAATATTTTTCGCAAAATTTGTGTATGGTAATTCTAGAGACAAGACACAGATTAGAGGCTTACATTTTTCCTGCGTATCTCACTTTCCTATGTTTTACATACTGAATAGCTGATACAATATTTTTACTCTATCGAAGTTTTCACTTACAATACATGTTTTATTTCAATTTGTGTCTAAGGGGCTGTTTTAGTATTTCAATTTTGTCAAAACTTTTTTTATACCAATAAGTAAGGGCTCGAATGATGGTGTTCCGGTCGTGTTCGCTTAATCGGTTAGTATATATTATTGTAGTATGTAATGCAACAATATTATATGCTATGCCTTATTTTATAATCTATAACAGTAATTAATTGTTTTTTTGATAACACTGCCATAGTGCTCTTTTCTGTGTCACTTGCACTCTCTCAGACTCGGTCAATCAACCTATTTGCATCTCCGGCTTATGTCTTAATTATTAAAATATGTAATAAGTATAATTAGTACGAAATACAACACTTCTTCATGGGTTCTCTTTTATTTTATCGATCTATCTTCTATTCCACGGACCTTAACACCCAACAATTATAATTGTCAAAGATGAGACATTTTCCCGGAGTACAAAGGATTTTATATGTTGAACCGACTAACCAGATATCATAACAAGTTTCAACAAAGTGTGTCCAGTGATATTCTCGTGACAGTGACACCGACAGACAAACAGACAGACGTAATTTCTTCAAATTATAGCCTCTGTATCAATAATAATGATATGATAATGAATTGGTTTTCCAAAAATATGCATAGGTTTGACAAATTCACACTTATGTAAATGCTTCATTACGAAATTAACTTTTTTACTAATGCGTCTAAAGCTTGAGAGCTTCTGACTTAGCATCACTGTCATCACTCACATAGAATATATTAATGGAATAGTAGACAGGATGTCATACATCGTGAGTGTTACTGACGCTTATTATTATATACATGACTGAGGTTGTACCGTGATATTAGCTTCGGCAAAGCCTTCCACTTCGAATTCGTGAGGGACAAATGTCACTTTCAATGCGTCATCTTCTAAAACGAAATAAATTTTAAATTAATATCTGTTTCACTTGATAATAAATAGCACAGAGATGTTTCATACAACTCGCGACTTCTTAAAGCATCCTTTAAAAACTTTTGAATAAAACTATCTTTTCTGATTTTTTTGTGGATTTATTAATATTTTTGGTTCCCAACGTTTTAAACGCTTTAAAGAAATCATGATCAAGGGAGAGACTCTCCTGATTATTAAGATAAATTGGCTAAAAACGATAGTTTTATTGAAAACGTTTAAGATTCGCATAAATCTAAGAAAGTATCCTTGCCGAAATCAATACCAAAAAATTAATAACAGCTTACGCGTTTCTCATTGATTTGCGAACAAAATCTATTTAATGATATGAAAATTGTTACCAACCACACTGCTCCCACACGACACGCGTGTTTAACGGAGTGATGTTCCATACGCGGAGCCTACAACTAGTCCGAGCGCCGCACCGTAGAGATAGGAGACGAAGCACAGCCGTGCCTTTGCCCACTCCCACGCTTTGACTGCCCACGTCCAGCACACATTCTAAGCCTAATGAGCATATTAGTAAAGTGTAGGCTATCTAAATATTTTGTTTTGAGTAAGTATATTGTTATATGTGCAAATTATATACATCATAGAATCATAGTAAAAGTAAGCTTTCTTCATTCAAAGTAATATATAAATTGAGGACACGTTCGGCTCAGTTGGTAGTGACCCTACTTTCTTCGCCAGCGGTCGCGGGTTCGAGTCCCGCTAGAGGCATTCATTTGTTGAGCGCGAATGTTTGTACTCCAGTCATGGGTGTTTATATTTGTAACATGTATGTATTTAAGTTATATATGTGTAAGTATATCAACTATCTGGTATCCGTAACACAAGCCTCGTAGCTTACCACGGAACTCAATGGTGCTGTGTGTAATATTGTCCCAACATATAAAAAAAATAGCGTGTAAACCCAAAATGCTAATAATACTACTATTATTAATCCGATAATTTACGTATATATATATACGTATACAATACGTATGTATACATTTGTTTAACTGCCTCAGTGATTTAGTGGTTCGAATCACAGTTAGAAAATGCCAGTAACAGTTCTGAGGTGGGAAGTTGACGGTGTTTCACCCTTGTGGGTCGGAAAGCACGTAATATCAGTTTTTTGTCAGAGCTCACATTGTTCGTTTGAGTGTGAAAAGGAATATCCTACACACTGTACCTCGCATACATTTACACTATAAAATCTCCTGCGGTAGATAGTCTTAATGATATTTGCAGAATCGAAGAGTAAATAAGTCACAAGTTCATACATATAACATTATATATATAATATATCGAGTGTAATAAGATTTAATTATTATTGTCGACACGTTTAGCTCAGTTGGTAGAGATCCTACTTTCTGCGTCAGTGGTCGCGGTTACGAGTCCCGCTGGGGAAATTCATTTGTTGAGAATGTTTGTGCTCCAGTTATGGGTGTTTATATTTTTAATATGTATGTATTTAAAATGTATATATGTGTAGTATACCAACTTTCTGGTATCCGTAATACAAGCTTCGTAGCTTGCCACGGAACTAGATGGCGCTGTTGTAATAATGTCCCAACATATTTATTCATTTATAATTACATCATTTAATATGACTAGTAGATGTAATTAGTAGCTTACAATCTCCGCTCTCGTGTCCACCGCAGGGTACAACGCGTAGAATAAGGCGTGGTGCCAACACCCTATACGCGACTAGTGCAGCGCTATATGCCGTGTGCCTCTGTTTTACTTCTTCACCTTTCTCCTCAGTAGTCACTTCTATTAATGTAGCAAAACAACCTTCAACCTTTAAAACGGAGAAGTTGGCTGATAATTTTATAAGAAAGTGAATTAATGAAGAATGTGCAAGAAGTTTCATGTAATGACTTTCAATTAATTGTAAAAAATGTACTAATTTATTTTTTACGCCGAAATTGAGTGACGGAAATGGATTAAGGAATTTCTGTATCAAGACAAGTGGAGAGTTCAAAAGTAGTGTGTAGCTACTTTTAACCACAAAAAACGTATCTTTCAGAATTTCAATGGATATAATCTTCTACTTGCATGTTCGAAGGTTTTCATAAGTGAAATAAGGTAAGGTAAGGCACGATATACTACTAGTTGAACATAAAACATTAACTAACATCAGGAGCAGTAACGCTATACCGAAGTATAGCATCGTGGGCGTGGGCCACTTCGCCTCCCGCGGGTTGCAGCGCTGCGCAGCGGCAGTCGCGGCGCTGGCATGTCCTGCAGACATGGCTGGAACAGGTGGCTGCATGGTCTCGCCATGGGTGGCACGTGGCATGCCATGCCAACTGAATAGATAGGAGTAATAAAGGATAGGTAATGAAACGCCTAAAAACAATCAGCTACTCTGTGTCACAATTTGTCTGTTTTAAATTTCAATTTAATTCAGCAGTTACAGAGTACAGGTATAACGGACATACACACATACATTTTTATTTACATGCGATTGCACAAAAGAACATGCATATTCATATATTTTGTATACCTCGTTTTTGAATTAGGTGTACTTATTATGAACAATATAATTATAATACTATTTTAATATTATTTTTATTGCCAATTATACTTAGCTACTTGAGATTATATCTCGAGGACGGAGCTAATTAAAATTAATATACACCGCCAAGGGAATACATTATTTTTTATTTTGACGTAAACATTTAATGAAATTTCATTATGTAAGTCTATAAAGTCGAAATGAATTTTATGCCTAAAAATAAATATAAAAAATATGTGCTTTTAAATCAAATTCTCCATTCACAAAATAATATATCCGTAAAAGTAAAAGAAACACTATAATGTTAATGCAATTTGGAAAAAAATACAATCCGTAAAAAATCTGAAATTTGACTTTCACAACATACGCTTACATCTTGATAAGTATTGTTATATAGAGCAATATCCGTAGACACGGCGGAGTTGGGAGGCCTCGCGCGCAGAAGCCTGGCAGCGGGTTCTAGGGTGACACCGCGTGGTCTGTACGAGTATTCTATCGTAGTTGACGCACTCCACTCTCCTCCCGAACTTGTAAACCTGTTGAGATTAACATCATTAGTGTTATAAGTATGATTTGTTTGATATTATATCCCTTAATTTAAATTTTTGATTCTCAAGTTGAAAATATTGATTTCCTAAACAAACTTCGTCCTCCTGTTCACTTTTATAGATGATTTCCGCGTTTAAAAACTATGAACTCTCATAATATCTACATAACTACGAGTACTAGCGGTTGTCTCTAGTTAAAAACAAAAACAAATTTAACTCACGAAAAGTGTACAATTTTCCGATAAAACAAAATAAAAATAAAATAAAAAGATCAATAGAAATCTATGTGTAATATCTCAGTGCCGAATTTCATCCACATTCGTTCAGCCGTTCTGGCGCTTTCGCATTTATAATATTTATGGGACTATAGTATTCGATAATTTAATAAATCCACCAAGTAATGCTATTCTTTACCATAATATCTAAAATAGATGAAACGGAAATGAAATTGCTGATCGTAATATACATAATATTATGTACTTGTAGGAAAATGTTTGGCATACATTTTATTTAAAAAATGGACGACGCTAATAAAATTATATTATAATAGTGATACTAACGTAATTACTTTTGTCACTGGTTTATTACTTATTTGTAGTGGTAAAACTACAGTCGTGGTGACCGCTCTTCCTGGGATGAGACTCAGTGGCTCTTTTTGTGAACTTCTTTCTACATGGATAGCAGTCACGCCGTACAGCTGCGTCACACGCAGAGGTATCGATATTGAGTTAACCCTATGGAAATTATATTTTTTATTTCTTTAGTTCCATTTCTACAGTATTATGAAAAATATAACATATAAAAATCTCGTGTCACAGTGTTTGTTATCAAACTCCTCCTAAACGGCTTGACCGATTTTTATATTTTTTTGTATATTTGGTTAGTCTGAGGATATGTCGTCATGCGTCTACCATCAATCCCTATTTTAATAGTGATTAGAACAGGCGGGCGTAGCCACGGGAATTGCTAGTATAACTATATTTCTTACATAAAGACATCGTATTACTACATTATCTAGCCTTTCTTATTAAGTATTTTATAAACGACATCCAATACCCTACTTTTTTTCCGGAAAGGTAAAAATGAATTAAGAGAAGACATATTACTGGATGCTCTTCCCTTTCTGAAAGAACCGCAATAGTACGGTTCATCATAAGAATCTATATGTAGATTGTAGAGTAAGGTTACGATCATTTCTGAATTTTTTGAAATGATTTTTTAAAATTGTAGGTCGGCCTCTCTGTAATCTGTGAGACGCCTAAAACCTAAGTGTCTCCATTGGCCATGATTGCTGTAAAGCATTCGGAAAATTAATCAATCATAATAAATCTGAGAAGATATCCGAAAATATTGTTTTATTTATGATGTTAATATCATCAATTCGCTTTGCTCTAATAAAGTTTTAAGTAACCTAAGAGTAAAAAACAGCGACCTTTTTTGTATTTGTTTACACCCTAACCTAACTAAATCTGCTTGATAGATCGATTCAAAAAATTAATTAAAAAAGAAAAGTTCAATAACCTTTTAGAGCAATGCAGTCTTATAAATGGTGGGTCGACAGTGAAGCGCACGGGGACCACCGCCCACCAAACTTCTAGCTGCGCGCATACAACAGAGCACACCTCGCGCGACCAGCTCTAGGCAACAATGGGGTTATATTTGAAAACTATTGACCTATCCTTTCTACTAAGACCTACGTTTCTTTTCGCAGATTCAATGCTTATTTGTAATTTTAGGTCATAGTCTAAGAATTCATTAAAATCTGCTAAGCAGCTAGATTAATAACACGCATACAAACTTTTTACATTTATATATCATTTATATCTTCTATGTTTGGTTATTTATGAATTAATATTATAATGATTACAAATATTAAGTAATGACTTAATTAAAAACCATATACTCGTAAGTACCACATACGTCGTACATTACTAACACACATAAATAAATACTTATGAAGAATTTGTCTACCGCACTAATTCCTGGAATAGCATCTTCTTGCACTGTATAAGAATCCATAATGATGGGATCTAAGTCACTCGGAAGACTGTCTCTTGGGATATCTTTTAGAATCATCCTATGAAAATAAATTAATTGGTACAATTATTATGCTTAGAGTACACAGATAACACAAATAAGTAATAATTAATACATAGGTTTATTATAATTATTATGATACTAGCGACTCACCTTCGATTCGTTTTCTGCATAATATAATATATAAAATTAAAAGATTCTGAGACACTTTTTTGTTCAACTTTCAATAATTATTAGTAGTTAATTTACTACAATAGATTGCAACAAAACTGTATTGACGTAACTCTCCACTTTGACAGGAGAAAATATTTATATAAAAAATAATATCCAAAGTCCTACATTAGTACAGCTTTCTGCGTCCCGAGCGCAGAGCCGCAGTCCGCAGCACGTACACTCAGAGGATTGCGAGTACGCGGTAACAGAATACCATCGCCTTCTTCCACTGATACACGAAACTCTTTTTTTGGTTCTAGCTGAAATTTTAAAATAGTTCACAGTAGGAATGTATACAATACAACTAAAATGACTTATTGAGTGCGAATCGCGTTGAGGAGGTTTGGTATATTTTGAGTTTAAAACACAGAATATTAATTTTATAACGTCGCTTTAACAAAGTGATAATAACCGATTCAAGTTATGAGTGAGACTTTATTTAGTTTGACCACACATTTGGCTCAGTTTATAGTGATCCTACTTTCTACGCTAGCGGTCGCGGGTGCGAATCTCGCTGAGGGCATTCATTTGTTGAACAGTAATGTTTGTGCTCCAGTCATGGGTATTTATATTTATAGTATGTATTTAGTTATATATGTGTAATGTCACATCAACAATTTGGTTTCCGTAACACAAGCCTCGTAGCTTACCACGGAACTGGATGGCGCTGTGTTTAATAATGACCCAACAACTACAACATATTTGTTTTCATGAATTGTAGAAATAATGCACGAGAAAAAATAATAATGTGAGAATTACATACATTATTAAATTACTATTGTTTTACTACATATGTAAATCAAGCTTTTTCTAAATTAAATGAATACTCTATGGTTCTCTACCTTACTTGTAACCTTACGTGTACATACCTTGTCGCTAAAGTCCTCCGTGCTTACATTCTCACCCCACTTTCGAGAAGACCAATAGTACTTGTACGTCAAAGGGCTGACAGATAATCAAATATTAGACAGCAAACAGTTAACGTTAGGAAATAGGTAAATACCTGTGATGATGATGAATTATGTCTTAAGATAAGAATCTATATTTATTATCCATTTTATCGCTTTATAAAAATGGTTATTTATTTAATAAAAACAAGGACGGTAACAAATAAATATCACTATTTGTAAATGCGTAAGCTAAATTATTTTTTTTAATTTTGGGATAGATTTACTAATATTTAAAGAAAAACTACCAGATTTTTTACTAAGAAAGTTCATAAAACCCCCTTATACAGATTTTAATGGAACACTCCTAAAATTGTACGGTTTGGTTGCCTGAGCTATTGGTGAATATTCACTGTCTTCCGACACCAGAGGACTTATTTGTATATGAAGTTATTCTCAGTAAGATTTGCAGACACTAAAATTAGTTCAATCGTATACACCAGCAGAAGCCAGAACTACTTATATCATTATGAGTCGTACCTGTGGTTCACAACCTGCACGGTGGCAGAGAGAGACTGGTTGGGAAACGCAGTACCAAGATGTATGTAATATTTACAATAAGGATCACCTTCACTGCAAATATCAAAATCCTTTTCTTGAGCCTGTTGAAAGTATTTATGTTTTATCACTATGAATATTAACGTATACATTAAATATATCACTTATTAGAAGAAAACTAAATAAGGCAATAAGCATTTTACACCATCGACCTTTCAGCACAAAGTTTAAGTGTTAAAAATTAAACCTCACAACTATGATAAAAAATTTCTAATACTAATCCAAAGTCGAAAATATGACATAGTAATTATAACAATAAAATATATTTACAATTATAATCGCATATTATTATGGATATTGTATGTTACAAAGATAGAAAGCGAATTCAGAAAATCTAACGAAGCATTTAAAAGAAAATTGGGCGAGACATCAAATATATCATGTTGAAAAGTAATTATAAAAGATTCACAACTTTTTATTTATTCAAGCTATTCTAAAAGTTGTCGAATATCAAATGACGATTAATCATATTGTCAACTTTTTTGAAAATCCATCAAGTAAATTTTGTTTTTAAACTGAATTTGTGTACAGTGTTTATCAAATATTTATCGTCATCTTTTATTGATGTTATTTTTGGTGCGTTATGAAAGTAAGATTACAAATTTAGACTTCTACTATGAAGTTTGTCGTTATTAGTTACAGTGTGAAGGCAGGCTTTAAATCTCCTTTTCGTGTATTGTGATGTCTATATTCCAGACATTTATTTCATTGTTTCTAAATAAATAACACGCCTTTTATATCCATAAAAATATAAATGATTACAAGCGTTTATGTCGCTTCGGCTACTATACATTGTTAAAAAAGTTTATTTCATCAGCATTTTAGAACCAGTAATTTGGCCTGTAAGAAATATCGAGGAGATATATATTATGTATATTTAAAGATATTAACCTGGATAGTAATATGCTCAGGACTGTATATCAGTGCATCAGCTACCAAGTTCAGTGAGCGCACAGTTCCAGTAGATGAGACAATGCGTATGTCAGCTACTCGTGTACCAGCCGACGTCAGACGTGCTGCCACCAAACCTTCAGTCCCTCTCGTTAAACCACACCCACAGTCTACGCCCTTTGTGCACTGTGAGCAACCCAAGTCCCGTGCACCTACCCAGTGAGCCGGCGAAATATAGAAGCAGTCCGTCACAACGCCAAGAGTAGATGAGTTCTTTGTCAAGCTCCTGACAACCTGGATAATAAGTAATTTATTGTTGTTATTCTTATATAAGGAATAACAAGAAGCAACAAACTAAAAATCTTATTTTAGAAAAGTAGCAAGCACATTTGCTACTTTCTGGATTTAAGCTCTAATACATTTTGGAGATTTTGAAGTTATATAGCAACCAGAATAGATAAATTAAGTTTATAAAAACAATACAATATAAGTGTTTATTAACCTCAATATTGCTTTCTTGCCACGAGTCTTCAGACACTATAAAAAATGAAGCGTGTTTTGTGGCAGATTTGAATAATAAGGGTTCGCGGTGCACATCTCCCAATAGCTTTGTCCCCAAGTCCAATACATCTTGTACACTTTTTGTTGCATCGAACGCTTGTTTGTCAGATGTTACATTTCGAAGTAGAACTGTAGAACAAGATTTGTTACACGTTTACATAGGCCACTTCAGGGAATTGCCAAAGACTGTGCTTAGTCTTTGCTCTACATAGTAAAAATTTGTAATGTGTGGCCCTTTTTGTATGTTTTAAGTACACATTGTATACTATGAATAAATACGAATATGTCAAAAATATATTTTCTACTGTCTTCACGAAAATTTTAGAATCAGATCAGTAGTTTCAGATAACTCGGTACGTCCAAACTTAAAAACGTATAAGATAAATTTTCTTTTTAATGGTAGTGCACAGTATATTACTGATACTCACTTTCAAGTACAGGCGGCTCCATATAACACCGGATTGGTATAACTAAAGAGCGTCCAACAGTGACGCGAACTGAGAGTTCCTCTGTTACCCATCGTACACTTCGCGGAGTGAAGTGCACACTGATCTCTGCAGCAGCACCAGAGGTTACCGCCAGTCGAGACCGGAGCTCAACTCGCAGATCTGGATGCGGTGGTGGACGGACAGATAGACTTATTTCTACCGTGGACGTATTCACTAGACGTAGCAATTGCTAGGAGATATAATGTGTGTGTTATGTGACAGTAAATTTCTGATTATGGTTAAAATCATGGCTCACTATTTTCTTGCATTAAATGTTAAGTTCTAATTTCTATAATGGATAAAAAGTTTTACAGAAGTAATATTATATCCATTAGTTGTTGTCTTCTTAGAATACGAGTATGTGATTATTTTAAAAGAAAACATCAAAGAGAACGAATAAAATAATCATTACCGTATATAATTTCCCGACGCTGAAATTCACAAATTCCACTCGTGATGGAATGCAGACGATGAAGGCCGGCATCTCCGGCGGCGGCGGAACCAACAGAGGGGGAGGAGGTGCTCTGGGTATTATCTCTCCCAAACTATAATACCATTCACATTATATACTAATGGCTTAGCCTCGCTTCCCTCGTTTATAAATGCTAAGCATTACGGTCATTAATTTCTTTTTTTTTTTAGTTTTTGCATGTACTTCGTGACTAAAATTGGAGTTTTAAACTTTTCATACAAAACCTGTTAGTGATATACAAGTTTTAGGAGGGTGTATAACAAACTGATTTGTTTACATCATTGGACAATTATTAGTCTTATACATTTTTTCACAGCAGTTAGTCAATTAGCATTAAATGAAAGAGGTCAGTATTTTCTGTTTCCCATTGAAATTTTAAATTGATTGAGCATAAGTAGTAAAAAACATAAGTTTGAAATTATTTCTAGCAAGCCTTGTACTAAAAAATGAAGTTTTAAATAAATTTAACTCAAAAGTGGTCACCACTTCAATCCTGCAAACCAGTATAATTTTAAGTCATGATAAAATTGTATGATAGACCTGACTCTAGTGTCACTCAGGCATAAAGGATTGGAAGCAACATACGATATAGATGTATTTGAGAAATTACAGTATAATGTGTATCATATTTACTTTAATGTCATTAAATCTTAGAGAACATAATATTATTATGTCATATATGACAGTATTACAGAAAACACACACACTTAAACGCTGATTTCTTTTAATTCAACATATAAGCAGAATAAGATAGCGTCGATAGTATTCGATGATTTCTTTTAATTCAACATATAAGCAGAATAAGATAGCGTCGATAGTATTCTACTATACTTGCCTCATAGACTGCAATGAATATTCATGTGCGGGCTCTAATGGTACGTGTCGTGTTATCGGCGACACCTTCGTTAGAACGGTGAAGTCACCGGAGCTTCGATTCAATATATTTTGTACCCAAAGGCTCTTATCATCTGCATAAATCAAAACAATGATTTTGGATGAAGAAAAATAATTTTATATTTCATCTCCTGCGAGAAACCTTAAACTACAGCGATAAATACTATCACAGTCTAGTCAAAAGACCTAAGAACTGTGTTGCGAGCCGGTAGTAGCTTCCTCACGGACTGATACACTGACGCTCTTTAAATTGTATTGAAGATTCAAAAGTGCTTGTAACTTTAATTGAATAAAGTTGTGTGCTACTATGTGGAAGCTGATATTTATATGAAATTAATAATAGATACTAGAAAAAAACGGTATATAGTAAGTATGTAAGTATATTGTAAAAAAAAAGTCAATAAATTTATAAAATATAGATTAATTATCGGTTATTAATACATATTATTATGATTATTATAGTAAGAGATTTTAACCTCCATAACAAATGTTAGTAATTTCTAGAAAGTTGTTTATGACAGTTTTCAGGTGACTGATCAATTTCGTTCTGACAAAATAAATATCTAAATATCACAGTAATTACAATTTGCATTCTGTTCAACAGAAGGTTTTAAATCTTTTCTTTGAAGAAGTCCAAATGTTTGCTTCCATGTATCATCTTCTGTAGGGCTCCGCGGCGAGTGCAGCGTATATATGTTCGGTAAAGGGTCTCTTGCGAGGCGCTTGGCATGTTCATTTTGTAACTGTTTCTCATATTCACCCAATTTTTTACATTCCTTTGATAAATCTCTAATCTACAAAGAAAAAATTCTTTAGTAAGTAGTATTATAACAGTGACATACCTACCTATATTCGCGTCTAGAATAAAATTATTTTTGCTACCTGTTGTCAAATAGGTATGCAATGAGCGAAACCTATTTTGATAACTCATTATCAAACTACTTATAATATTATATAGGTATACTAGCAAAAAGCTGAGCTTTGTGAGAACTCGCGTAGTTTTTCTAACGGGTAATAATTTTACAACGATGTTAACTCTTTGGTTTTCTATCAGATGGCGTAAGTCGTAGATTCTATCCAATAAACGCAAAATTATCAACAGTAATAAAACTAATATTAATAATAAATGGATATTTATACTTTAATACATAAGCTCTATTGAATTTAAGCTTTGAGCTCAGACACTGCGAAGACATTATTTTGATTATTAATGAACTACAAAACATACTTATATGTGCATATGTACGTACTAAGAAATCTGAATCAAATTTTAGTTGGTCATCTCCCTCCTTTCCAAATTGCTCGTTAATGATAGATGGCAAATAATCTAGCTCTCGGAATGTTTCCCGTAAAACGTCGCGAACATCTGCACAAACTGCGTTTCTGAAAAAAAAACTTTTTAAATATATTGTTTCGGCTCAAGTAACAGAACTTAGTCCTTGTCTGTCTTATAAAGTACTGTATTTCTGCATATATAAGGCTATACAGATGAATAAAATTGAAGGGTCTATTTGTAGTAGCCAATACAAAATTTTATACGAAAAATTTTTTTTATCTGCAGTCTGTATGTATGTTTCTTGCAGAGAATCTTCGAAACAGACTGATGTATAGTTTATATTATAAAGAGGCTGAGGAAACTTAGGCTACATCTATTTAAAAAAATATTAATATTCCGCACAAAGACAACCACTTATTTACAGGAAGTACTTCAGCGAAACGAGGGTCACTAGTGTTTTAAACAAAGACTTTTAGAGGTACAATATAATATCATAATAAGCCCTTTTTAACGTCCCACAGCTGGGGACGTGCTTTCTTCACATGTCTTTCGAAAACATGCAGGTTTCTTCACGATGTTTCCCTTCACCGTAAATCAAGTATATATGTTGAAAACGATTCACCTGTAAAAATATCCGAGGTTTGGAATTTGAACCCGCATAACTCTGTTTTGCAAGCGACCGTGTTACCACTGGGTTTACCAAAGTCTTTTGGGCGCAATAGGTGATGCTAATAACTTATCAACTGAGAGCAATAACATTAACAAGACCGTGTTAAAACTAGAAGCAAACAACTCCTTTGCTATTTGAGATGCTAAGTATTTAAATTACACTTGCCCAAGGCTACTGTCATCATAAAGTTACCCACAACTTGCTAAGATAAACACACCCAAAGAACATAGATTAACTCCCAAGATAATACATTTGGTATGTACTGTTTTGTACATATTTTATAATGTCCTCCCGGCCGTTTATCGACACGGCGGCCAATCTCATTGAGACTAGTGCACGAGTGTACGCGCAAATACAAGTGCACTCTCTGTTCCTTATCACTCCCATATTCTGGTGGGACAAATGCTCGACACGATCAGTGAAAGTTAAGGCGCAGGACCGACGGCTTTACGTGCTCTCCGAGGCACAAGGGTGAAACACCGCCAACTTCCCAACTCCGAGCTGTTACTGAGCGTATGAAACAGAAAGACTCAATAACGAAACTTGACCCAACCCGGGACTCAAACCCAGGACCTTCCGGTGTGTGACCGTACATGCTAGCCACTATACCACCGAGGCAGTTACATATTATATAACATGCTACCGACTTACTCTCGCCCTCCTTGGCTCCTCCTCTAGATACCTTTTGTAACCTAGAAAAGTCTAAACGCCTAAAATTACGTTTATTGCTATTCCTTACACAAAAAAAAAAACATTTAAATAACAATAAAGAATGTAAAAAACAGTAATACAGCTTCGTAATATAAGAATTTTCAAAATTAGATTCAGAGATTACACTTAACCTAACAGACTAAACCTTTATAAATGAGTATGAATATCTTTTAAAGTTAGTGGTCTTGCTTAAGAAAAGTTTATATCTTGTTAGCATAAACAGTGTTTGTAGTTTGTATGCTTAGTTCATGACTGGAAAAGCAGTTTTTTATTTAATTAATTAAAATTTCGTTGTTGTGGTTTGATATTGATTTGATTATTCTTGGGGATATGGCGCTGACAGCTGATGCACAGGTTTCCTAGTTCGGCTGCAGTTGCTATATTTCAGATATATTATTTGTGTGTAACTAACTGATGCTCTAAGTATTTAGCAAATACCTCATTGTAACTACTACTTTTTGGATATAAAGATATATTTCTATCACTACATATTATAAAACAAAGTCCTCCGCTGCGTCTATCTGTCTGTATGTCTGCTGTTTGATAAACTCAAAAACTATTGCTATTTTGACGACTCGTTTGGCTCAGTTGGTAGTGACCCTACTTTCTGCGCCAGCGGTCGCGGGTTTGAGTCCCGCTGGAGGCATTCATTTGCTAATCACGAATGTTTGGACTCCAGTCATGGGTGTTTATATTTATAATATGTACTATGTATTTAAAATGTATATGTGTAGTATATCAACTATCTGGTATCCGCAACACAAGCACGTTACGTAGCTTACTGCGGAACTAGATGGCGCTGTTGTAATAATGTCCCAACATATTTATTTATTTATTATTGCACCGATCTTCATGATGTTTTCACCAATGGACAGAGTGGCTCTCGAGGAAGGTTTAGGTATATTATTTGTCAAGTTTTTATGTACATTTACTAGTGGAACCTGCGGCTTCGGTCGTGCTAAATCTAGTGTAATATAATATTGTCAATTTATTTCGTGCTAACCAGTAAAACGTATCTAGAACGAACCCGAGCGAAGCGAATCTGAGTCGCTAGTATAATATTAACTTTTATCTCAACATGAATTGAACTATAGAAGAGAAACAGAAGTGTCTCGTAGCATCATGTACGGAACACAGTAGAACATTTATAAAGTTTCCGAATAGATCGTGTATGAATATTTTATATTGCACCTTACCCATTCGACATTTTCTAAGAACAAATTTCTATCTTAACAAAGCAAATTCTAAGACCAACTAACTTGTAATAAGTTTTACAGTACTATATCACATTTGCAAATCTACACGAGTTTTGCAAATATAAAATGTATTTTACGGTTTAAACAATAATATAAATAAAGGGTACTTACGTACTAATGATGACACACTTTTATTTTTTCTATAGATTTGTGTGAATGTGCTTATATCGTAAAATCTTAAATCGAAAATTAATAATAGGTTCATAAAGTTAATTTTAAGAATGTTTCTTTCTAGGTTGGTTAGGTTAGGTTAGATATATGACCACAATATCGCACGAGCCGAGCGAGCGCAGCGAGCGTGCCGCGGCAGCAGCCGGCGAGTGCCATAGTCAAAATTTAATAATAGGTTCATAAGGTTAATTTTAAAAATCTTTTTTTCTCGGTTGGTTAGGTTAGATATATGACCATATGATGAAAACTACCATAAAAACACTTTTGAAATCAAAAAATTTATTTAAAAACAAAGTAGTTAAGTACTAGTCAATTGAATTATGTGGTGGAAAATGGATTGATATTGAATTCAACAAAGATTCAATATGACATGTCTATGGCACTCGCCGGCCGCTGCCGCGGCACGCTCGCTGCGCTCGCTCGGCTCGTGCGATATTTTGGTCATATATCTAACCTAACCTAACCAACCTAGAAAGAAAGAGTCATAAAATTAACCTTATGAACCTATTATATGAAAATCCAAAGAAAATAGTTTTTTACGATATAAACACATTAAAAATAAAAGCAAAATAAAAGTGTGTCATCATTAGTACGTAAGTACCAAATAAAGAAATAAGTGTTTCTGACAAAAAAAAAGCTAATGATAAAAATAAAATTTAAAACTGCTCCTCTCAATGATATTTTAACAAGAATAGAATATCATTGGCTCCTCTAAAGATACGATATTATAAATACTACTTTTCTGTGCCTAGTTTCCAGATAGCAATTAATTAGTTTTAAATGAAAACAATAAACGACATGACTAACTTTTTATCCAGCAATAAAGGGATATTCTCAGCCATTTTTCAGTAAATAATGTAAGATAATAATTTATATTATGATTTTTGAATACGAAAATGTGACAACTATGACATTGTACTTTGTCGGCCGAAGAGGTTACTTACTGAAATGTTGTGCTCAATATTTTTGTTTTTAGCTGTAATAATTATTGTATCTAAAATTATAAATTTTACTCATTATAATTCATTTAAAACTAGTATAAAATAATACTTCTAGAACATTTGACGACTTTTATTTTGGAAGCTATATTATTAAGCAATGTCATGACATATTAAGTGGGTCAAAGGCAATGATATTCTAATAAACAGATATGTTATACGCTCACTAAACAACCGAAAGAAGTGTTCCGCACACATACACACTTTTCATTCAAGGTACTTTTCACTACAAATCAAAATGATAGAAAGGGGATAGTCGATAAAATCAATAAGAAAAAAAGAGACAGCTAGTATCGTCAATTGCACGTTAATGTCAGCAAACATTGATCTAGCGACCGATCACATATCAGAATATTAGGCAAATAATGGAAATATATTAATATATCGAAGTATACTACGTTCTTACATGTGGTATGAGATCCCTTGTGTTTTATTAACCTTGGTATCATAATTGTTGCATTTCCTAAATACACAGAATGGCATTTCTTTAAATTTTGTAGCAGCGTACCACTCGTCGCCATGCGTGACACAGACTAAAGGCAATACGTCCCAATTAGGACGTTTTCGAGTCTTCACGATTGCGCGCTCATAACCACTGACCTCTATAATACCACTGGACTGGCTGTCTCAAGCGTTTGACAGCAATTTTTTTGTGTCCATTTGAAGCGCCACTAGCGAGAGTCCCGAGAACTAATTTTGACGTATATTGCAAAAGACAGCGATAAGTGTTTGTTTACTGTAAAGTAATTTTGCATTTTCGTTGTTAATATAACATAAGTAGTAATTATGATGATACGGTTATTGATTAATAAAAATAAAAAAATAAAAATCTTTATATCGACATCATTAGTTTTAGTACCACGAACTCTCGCTACGTCCGACAGCGGCGGACAGCGCCAAAATGGCGAATATCAAGCAGCCACAAAAGCACGTTGACAACAGCCAGTCCAGTGGTATTATAGAGGTCAGTGCTCATAACATATCTGTTTGTTAGAATATCATTGATCAAAGGATAGAGAGGTATGAAAGCAGTATATTTTTACAGTTAAGCCAAAGACATGGGATAAGCCGTATGAGGGGTCTCTCAGTAGCACAATGTCTCAACATTAAACTGATACGGAACAGACAGACCGACAGGAAAGCGAGTTAGCAAATTAATTAAGATTGGTATATTTTGGTTTTAAACAAAATGGCTCTGATCGTAATTATGGGATGGGTGGGACTATTGTGAGCGTCACATCACAGTAATATTGTATTCAGTCAGTCATTATTATGTCAATTGAAATGTCAATTATTTATACTGTTAAACTTAGACTAATAATACATTATATATCTATGCTGTTAAAGGAAATTTTAACAAACGAATAGATGATGTAGATATAGTTTGTAATAGGATTTGAATGAAAACGATTTTTCGATACTATTATCGGATATATTATTTCGAGATTTGATTCCCGTACTTAATAACCCTTTAGTTTCGCAAATGTCAAGAACCAAAAGTATTCAAAAATATCATATAATATGCTATATACATACGTACGAAAAATCTAAAATCGTAATAGAGAATTTAAAAGAACAAATCATAAGTTTAGGTTAGGGAGCCCTATAAATGAAATTACGAAACGAAATTTACTTCACGAGTTCTGTATGATATCTCATTTGAGAAGACCCAAGACTGAGCAAACTTTACAGCTTTTTCGGACGCCGCCTTGTTCATGAGACCGCTTCACTTTACTCTTGAGTATAATTTTGTCTTAAATATACATATCAGTATGGGAAAAGGGACGCGTCTGGTCTGCTTTTGCATAATTAATACTCATTTTCTTATTTAACTTGAGATTAAATCACATTTTCGTATAAGAGTTTAATAACATCTATTTACATACATCTCAGTGATTTACAATGTTGCAATTATTTTAAAAACACTTTTAATAATAACAAAGAAAAAAATCTAATGGATACGGTGAATCAAGTATAGAGCATATATAATTACGAGTAAAAATAAACTAAATCAATGTTGATACGAGTAGATCTGATATTTCTAACCGGTAATCAAACTGGCTCTTTGGAGTAACAGAGACCCACACAATAAAATACTATAGATGAAATGAATAACATTAAAAGTTAATATGTTTTAAAAGTATAAGTATTTTTTTCCATGGTAAACCATATCGTTATTTATAACTGTACAGTACACGTCACGTACACTCATTATGTACGACGGTATCTGCGAGATATAAAATCGAAAATGTCTCTCAATTATTTTTAAAATTAAAATGGAAATTCAACAAGCATCTGCGGTAGATTCAATGAGATATAAAAAAATGCCATGGGTCATGACTCATGGCAATTGAAAACTGTAGTATAATTAATGAAGAAATAGAATCTAGATCTTTTCAATTAAAACATTTTACCAGCTGAACTTATTATGCAATTAGTTACATAGCTGGTACATATGTACCACTCTTAACGTTAAAAATAATAATAAAATTAGTCTAGTAGGGATCGGAATGTTGGGCAAAGTCAGAACAGACCAATTGAGGATGTATTATTTTAAATGAAAGTATAAAAGAAACTACTATAGTGAGTCAATCCCCTTATATGAGATTTCTAAGTCCACAGATCCGTTACAAAAACGCCTAAAATTGGTTTTCTCGTTTGTTTAACTCTTTAACACAGCCCGCGTTTGCGAGTTCAATCTGCGACGAGTTACTAGTAATACTTAAACACCCCTAATCTATAGGTACATAATAATATAATAAAATTCTAAATAAGTCTATGAATATTTTTTTTAAATCTAATTGAAATATGTACTTATTATTACCATACAGGCCTAATTAATTGTTTTTTAGAATTTTTGCTGTCTATCAATTTATCTGTCAGTGGCCGTATCACGAAGAAACTATCGGACAGACTTTGATGAAATTTAGTATGATGATAGCTGGTTATGTTGGTCGACATTAAAGATACATTTTACTGCACGATAATATTATAATATCTCTGACAAATCTAGAATAACCGTTACCGTACTAAAAATAAGGGAACAAACTCGAACGGGACGAGGGTGAGGCATTAGTAAAACAAAAAAACATTCTCAGTGACCACAAAAGTTTAAAGTTAATTACCAAAATTGCATATAGATATTTTAAAAAAACACTCTCTGAGTGAAGCCACTAGTCTAGTCTAGTAGACTAACCTAGTAATCTTATTTATCTTCCATCTCGTAGTTATAGCTACATCGGTATCAAACAAATGCTGGCATGTACATATGAATACAATTACCGATTTATTTTTTATTAGGGTTCTGTAGCCAAATGCTTTGAATCTTACTTTCATAATGTCGCTACATCCGTCTGTAACAGACATAATCGTGTATGTGTAAATGTGTAAACGCAATAAATATCTATTGTGAAATTGATTAGTGAATGGTTATTTAAATTTGTAATAATATATTTTAGTTTTACACGTTCAGTCACAAGTATGAGTACGTTTCTCGACTATGTATATTATAGTAGAAATAATAGGTTTATTATGAAATATATTCTCATTAATGGCGCTGAGAAATTAATATTTGTGCTATCGGTAAATATTTTTAATTAGTATTTAAAATTATAACATTTGTATGTTTCATTCTACAGAATCCTAAGAGTCCAAGAGTGAGACTCCCACTTGTCCTTTTTAATGGATTCTAGTTTATTTGCTTATTCATTTTTTACGAATTAAACCAAGTAACTTTAATAATTATGTGTAAAATGACGTAACCATTAAAATTAGAAAATGAATAATATTCATATGTAATATAAATGAATACATTTAATTCTAAATATCTGCATAATATATAATAATAATACAATTCTGACTGAATTAGTACAGATACTAAAAACTATTTTTTGGCAAGTCCTCTTGGAATAATCAATTTTATTGATACAGAGGCCTTTACGGTTTAGTTACCGACCAATCTCCTTCGTGTCTTCTCCATTCCACGTGACATTGGCGCAGTAATCTGTGCTCAACTGGCACGCTTGAAGCCATTTACAAGAGAATTGAATTGAATTGAATTGAATTTACAGTTTAGTCTGTCTGAGAATGCACACGAGTGAACTACGAAACGGTTTTTAATGAAATGCTGTATGATGATATTTAAAACGTTATTGAGGACGAAACCAAATAGAGCGAGGGTGAGTCGCTAAATTAATTAATTAATGGATTTAATTAAATTCCTTTTGGATTTTGAAAACCAATAAATTTGCAAAAAAGGTAGCTTTATTAAAGAATCAGATTTTTGCTTTGATTTATGTACATTGCTAAAACTAAATCTAAATAAACAACAGTGTTTAGTATAGATGCCCGTTTGTATGATGAATGAACAGTTAACAGTCAACTGTTCAGTTCAAAACATTCCTACGTAAACAGAAAACTTGAACGCAAACCAATAAAATATATAATATGTGCAGACAGATCAGCAGCCATTAGCTAGTATGTATTTAATCTCAAATAAATCTATTATTTGAAAATAATTACGTGTGATTCATTCATGTTGTGTACAAAGTTGAACATTTGTCATAAGATTACGTGGTTTGCCCCATTCCAGTTGTTCGAAAAATTAAATTGACTTATGTTTGACTTAGAAAAAATATTTTTTAGGATCTTTTAATCAATTACTATGGAGCGTGGCGCTGTGGGGTTTGTTTTAAGGCTATCTCGAGTGATGGGTATAGCTCCTTATCCAAGAGGATCGAGAGTGCAAGTTTCAAAAGCACTAGTTATATACGGATTTGTACTAGTTACTCTTCTTAGTAAGTTCTTTGAAATAATAACTTGTATACCAATAACATTGAGTTTAATAATATATATAGAGAATAATAATTAAAATTTTAATTAAAAAATTCGTCACCAACAGCATAAAAATATACGATCTACGTAATAATACCATATAATATTATAGATATTGAGACTGTTCGTTAGTCCCGAAAACCAAATTGCCAAAGACTATTTTCGACTTCAACAAATAATCCCGATGGCTAGAAATTTTAAATAAACATTTAACAAGTAGAAATATAGTAAAAAAAAATTCGAAAAATTATAAAATAAATATGATTTAACATCCAATTCCAGGTTTTTACGTATTATCGATGACCTATATTTTCATTATGAAGATGAAAACTCCGCTTCTGACACGAGACATGTTACGTGCAGTCAGTAATTTAGTCGGTGCGATGCTTGTGTTGTTCGGAGCGTACACTGCCCAGGGCAGGATGCGGCTAATGGCTCGATCATTTAAACAGCTGCAACAGGTTAGCATTTAGTAATTCCTGTCAAAAAGTGTGAAAGTTTTTAGGAGAATTTTATCTGTTTTGGACCAAGATCAACTATACACTAACAAATATAAGTGTTTGTCTTGAAGATGTTCGATGAACAACTCAACTATACTCATAAAAATCACTTTATAATTTTATTTTACGTTGTGTACTACGAATCGTTGCCATGCTGGACCAGCGAAGTCTACCGCACCTTTTATTTAAAATGTGAAAATGCATTTACGAATACATTAATATTGACATTATCAAATAGACCACACAATTAAGGGCTTGTTCCATCGGCCCACTCAGCTGTCATAGAAGTACCAGGAGCAATCCGCATGGTACATCACTTACTTAAATGGGCCACCTCCAGAGCGTCTCTTGACGTCACACCTGGCTGGCTTGCCGGAAGCTAATGAGAAGCATCAATCCCTAACCCCCTCCTTCTCCTCTAACACCTATAAGTACTATTACAGTCATCATACTTTTTTACGAAACACACGCTCTAATTACAATAATTATTGTATCAACTGATATTTACTAGTTTACTCAGGTATACAATGGAATTTTATATTACTGCTAATAATTTTCTGAAAATCATGAATAATTATAGATTAAAGCAATCCCGTATACTGGAGTCATTTCAAACGATCGAATAACATTTTGGTGTATAGTTATGTATATCTGTGGCAGTTTCATAATTCATACTACAGAAAATGTGATGTTAACGCTTTTAATTTCAGAAACTATGTGTAAGTATAAAATCTAATTATGTGTGTGTAATATAAAAGTGAAAGGCTATCACGAAATATTGAAAACCGCTTGACGTATAAATATGAAATTAAATTTGTGTGGTAAGGGCGCTTGTAGACGCTAAGAAAACTCGCCGTGTACTACTACTACTAGACAAGAATCTTTTCGGATGTAGCCGCGAAAATTTTCTTATCTGCTTCAAACAAGAAAAATAGATGCGTGTACACGATAAGAATATTTTCGTACTGTCGTGCGTAGGGCTTGGTAGGGTGCACATGTTAATTGGTTTGTGAGACTGGGTGGATTATATTGCGCGGTAAGCTTACGTTAGATAATACAGTTAGAATATTTTTTTGCATTTTAAATAAAGTTTTTCTCGTGGGAAATAATTATTTTTAAAAAGTATAGAAATTATATAGTAATGTTATAATTTTTCGAACAATTTCTAGCGGTAAAGTTTATACGTAGCTTTTGAGTAGTTAAATTATTGATGCGAATCAAGGGTTATATAAAAAACGTTAACTTTGTATTTGTTACTGCACAGGCTTGTATAAAAAACGTTAACTTTGTATTTGTAAACTAGTTTAAACTGTTTTAGGGTCTTTTTTCTTCATTTTTTCCAATTTAAAGCAAACTATTATTGTCCTACTTGAAATGCAATTAGTGGCGTTCGCAGCTCGAATCGCCCTTACTCTAGAGATGGTTAACAAAAGCTTGCAGCACCTAGAATGTGTCCAAAGTGAATATTTCTCAAGTAAGAGTTATGACGTATAATAAACTTTATATTTTCTGTCTTTAATATTTTAAAGAACACACTTTAATATTTTAAAAATTTTGTATTACTTATAGAAATATATTCCATGAATAGATATCGGAAAATGCCGAAAGTGGCATGGGCGACGGCGAATGTTGAAGGCACTACGGCTGATGTGAATAATGCTCATTTAAATAACGATAATACTAATAGTTGCACTATTGAAGATATTTCGGGTAAGACTTGTGTTCTGTCATACTGTTAGTATAATGTAGTAGTGAGTTAGTATAATGTTAGTAGTATAATGTGAATCCAAATGATAATCAAAAAGTTATTGTATTAAATTAACGTATCGTGCCTTAATGTTATGTCATAACATCGTCTGCATACGTACCGCGTATGACCTGCGTACATGCATGTGATTTAGTGAGCCTCACATTTTCACCTATATTTACGCTTAAGAAAAGCCAGTACTACCCACTAAAACCTAACAGACTTCCAGAAAAAAGACGAAGTAGTTAAATAAAAGAAGTTTGAAAGTAATAATTCTAATCGTTGAATTAACATCGTTCGATTTACAAGAATGATGTTTACAAAAATACTTTGAACTACTTTCCAAGAACTGCTTTAGAAAAATATTTAGTTAAAACATTATAGCACGTATGTGAAATACAATTGTTATGTTTAAATTTCAGGTACAAATGCACGGGATAAAGTAAGAACAGAGTTCATAATTCGTCAATTAGTTGTCTGCTATCGACACATCTGTGACATTATTAGAGCTTGGACTAGTTCAGATGGACCCTTGATGATTTTAATACTTATAAACAGAATACTTCACATGGTACTACTTTCACTCAGGCTGATCATGGGATTGACACAAAGTACAGGTTAATTATGTTATTATTAAAATTCGGTTTCGCTTCGTTCTTTTTTAATAGTGACTTACCGTCTTGACAAGAGTGTTAATGTATGAATGTAATGTAGGTGTATTTTGTCTGTTACCAAGTCAATTCAGTTATATTCGCTTCATAGCTTGATTGCAATAAAAATAACCTATAACACTTCTTATTATTAGTGAAACAATTTTCAGAATCATTGAATATGAAATTAGTAGTTTCCGTGATTGCTTACAAACAAATTAACAAAGTTTACCTCTTTATCCTCTTAGTCTGGAATCTATATAAACCCAATATGGAATATGTCTTATGTGACACCTTTCATATTTGAGAGAGCCTAGCAAGTCTCAAGTGGTGGACTATGTCCTTTCTTATTGAAGGGAGACCCAGGCCCAACAATGAGACGTTAAAAGAGGTTCAGTACTGTAAATTTATATTCATATTGAGAAAGATTATGTTATTCTGCGAACCATTTTGTTACACAAAGCAAGATGATTAACAATAAACTTGATATAAATTACTTCGAAGTATGCTTTTTTATATACATCCATAACCGTCGTCGGCATCACTCGCGCCATTACTTTTCTATCACTAATTTAATTTAACTTTACTTACAGATATATTTCACACTATATTAGTATACACGATAATAAATGGTATTAAACATGTAGTGGCACTAGTATTTTTTGTGGAGCCATTTCAAAGAACTCATATGCAGGTCTGTTACCAACAGAAAAATTTGTTGTTTAGAAGTTATAACACATTATATTACTTTAAGTTTAGAGTTAAAAACGTTTCAAGATTGCTATAATTACCAATGAAATTGTATATAATCATTTTTTCTGTTATGAAATCTCATCTTCTAGTCTTAAGTCTTTCCGCCATGGCTGAAATCGGTCGGAGACAAATAATGTTATACTAATTGTTATACAGATGGAACGTACGTCTTCACTAGTCCAGGCCTTGAGGAGTCTCTGCGGGGAGAATCAGGCACTGAGCAACGAATTGGACCTGTTTTTAAGAACGTTGAAGCTACAAAAAGCTAGCTACTCGCCTCTGGAAATTTGCACTCTCGGCAGACCACTGGTCCTTAAGGCATGCATATCTTAATATGAGTATAAATTATTATTATAAGTCATGTAAGTATACGAGATGTATCTACAATCAGTTAAAATTATCTACGCTGTGGATCGTGGGTTATAATATGGTATATATGGTATAGGTTCAAGTTTATTTTAAGCGTGTTACTCTTTCGTCGGAAAAACATTTTACATTATATTAGGCTTTTCAGTCTTAAAAACGAAGTTATGGTTTTGGATTGCCAAAACTACTAACTAGTGTACTTCGTGTATTTTTGAGATTGAAAGGAAAGAATAGCATTATTTACTCAGATAATGCTATTCTTTCCTTACAGATATTCTAAAATCAATCGAGGTTTACCTATAATATATTATTTATTTTCCAGATATTTGGTGGCCTCATCTCCTACCTGGTGATAATTTTAACATACGGACCTGAAGCTAAGAGACCTTCAGAGATCCATATGAACTCTTTTTATTTTAGTAACGTTGAAAATAACTAGCATTATTAGCAGCACAACACTTGCTGTTTTTAAAAGTAGCATTTTTCATTGGATTAAATAAAATAAGTTTCAGTTCTATCAAATAGGTCACTTACGATACTTTTGATTTGAACTTTTAATCAAAGTCGAACGGGACTGGGACCTGTAACGTTACAGGTCCCAGTACGTACGTCGTTAATATGTCATACCTAATAGCATAGCTGAAAACATTCAGAACTTCTTTACAGGTTAAAAAAGGAATTTGTGAATTTAGAATGTAATCTATAATAAGTAAAATAAAGTTATATTTAAGTAATTGTTTTTTTTATTCGTAAATCTTTAGTAATGCAGTGGTAGCCCAGTGTTAGCACACTTCCTAGGGAAGTCGAGTGAAGCGGACTAAAATCTTGGACTTACACGACTGACATTTTCATGTGCGAAGCATTTCCCACGTAAAGAAAAGCATCTTTAGAAAATCTGCATGCCTGAAACAACCTGAAAAGGCTGAAATGTAAATGATATGGATACACAATTGAAGATAATTTTAATTTGAAACCATATCCCATATCTATACCTTTTATGAAGATACATTCATTTTACAAGCTGTAAAAAATGTAATATTATAAAGCTGGTTGATCGGCTTATAAGGAACTGCTGGTTCGAGTTGAAAAATTTAATAATCTTAAAATTTAAAATTTAATAATAATCTTTATAATGTAAATGAAATTATCTTTTCGGATTTTGTCGCGGATTTATTTTGTTTTTTGGTTCCCGACGTTTCGAATACTTTGTACAGCAATCATGGTCACGGGAGAGACTAAGGTATTTGACGTCTCATAGGTTTATGTACTTGTTACAGAAAGTGCCTACCCACAAATTGATTTCATTAAATGGGTAAAATTAATTATATTAAATTGGTAAAAGTAATGAAATTGTTACAGACAGTGTCTACCCCCAATTTAATACGTTCTTAATAGATTACGTCTTAATAGATTTTTGTCTAAATTTCTCAAAAATAAAACATGTTCCAGCAGTAAAGAGTATGCTATATGTTAACCCGAACCTTGTAAAGTGGGAGCAAATGAGACAACTATCTGATTCCAAGGTACAATTTATAGGTATCGCTTCCGCCAAAAGTAAAAAAAATATATTTAACTATATGATATTACTTATAATGTACCAACGATTGATTCCCCCATTTAAAGTCCCACCCCTCTTTTATGAGAACTACTTTATATAGCCAGTTATTCTGTTTTCCCTTCCTTCTTCTTCTTCCTTTCCTGTTCTTATCGGTATAACTTTCAGGTAGTCTAAATATTGACCTTAGTAATATATAATCTATCACTAAACAAAGATTATTTAAAATCGGTTCAGTACTTTTCGTGTGAACGCGCGCATCGATTAGCTAAGGTATTGTTTTTAATATGCATCTAGATAAAAATAGTTATTGCGAGTAAGGTACTTAGGAGACAGACATACTATTGAAAACTTTTCCGAAGGCCTTCCGAAGGCCTTTACGACCCACAATTTTTTAACACATACTTTTGATGTATCCCTTAAGTTTTGCTAACAGTTAGCCATATTTTGTAGATACTCCTTATCCTTATCGTTCAATAGAACAAGGTATTGTGTTATTGTAACACACACATCGATACTGTAGGTTACTGTTTTTTATACGTACTGATAAAAATAGGTGTTACAAGTGTAAATTTGGAGATAGATATTTAATGTTATAGACTTTTCTGTTGAGTTTTTAAGACCTATTACATAGTTTTGATTTATCTCTTAAGAGTTAGCCACCACCAGCTTGCTAAGTACGACTCAGTAAAGCCCAATATTTTGTTTTCCTGTAGAAATGATTTATTTGGCAATAAAAAGTAAGAAGTAATCACTAAATAAAATTTGGTTAAAATCCGTGTATTTGAGATACACGATAACGTACATACAGAAAAACAGACACACAGACAAACACAAAAAAATAACTTTTGTTTTGGAGGTCTATATTCAATACACAGTATTTCAGTATACAGTTTTTTTTTGCTAAGGTACTGTTAGGTTATTTTAAATAAATATACATAGCTAGGCCGCCCGCGGTTTCAACCACGTAATGCAAGTTCCCGTGACAATACGGGGTTAAAACATAGCATATTAACTGATAATGTAGATATCCATTAGTGTGGGAATTTGAAATCGGTCAAGCAGTTCCAGTTTTTTGGAAAGTCCGATCCAAATAGCTTAAAGTGAAATTTACACGTACATAATCAATTTCAATTATCAAATCATTTAAATGTATAAGGTTTAATATCATGATACCAATATCACCACTTTTTTATTTCAACCGGATTTGAACTTAATAATTTAAACCAAAACTGATATTGCGGCTTAACTCTAATAGCTAGGCATTTACCATCGCAGACTTATTTGTGAGTAATCATGAGTACTATTCATATATAGAAATTTTGGGCTTTTTTATTTATCGCCAATAGTTTTCTCAGTGCACGCAGAATAATGACTTTTATAGGCAACATTTTGATACCTTGGGTTACATTCTTCCATTTTAAGTACGGATCTCTAATTTTTTGAACCTATGTTACTCAGTAAAGATGAACTTTCTAATGGTGAAAGAATTTTTAAAATCGGTCCAGTAGTTTTTGAGTTAAATCATAAGATACAAACAAACAGACAAAAAAATCAAACCTTTTCTCTTTATAATATTAGTATAGAATTATAGATTAGTATAGATAGTATAGATTTATAGATAATATTTTACATGTCACTTTTAAATAAAACCATGGAGATTACCTCCACGATTAAAACACATGTTGACATGTTTATGTTACTCTGTAAGGTAACAAGAAAGCCGTTCATTAAAAGCGGATCGATTGAGCCTCGCTGGGCCTTAACACAATGTTAGATGCGCCCAGAGCCTACATAACGGTTTCCTGTGTAAGCGTGCAATACATGTACGAGATCAAATAGAGATAAAATTTTCGAAATCTGTCCGTTTATACGCTTACGATTACATAATTATTCGATGAATTCAGTTGCATCAAAATTAAGCAACTCATAATATTAAAAAATATTTGAGGCATACTAAAAAGGTAACGAAAAACAGTTTCTATCAGCAACAACTATTCTATATTATTTCAGGCAAAGGTTGTTTCAATGTACAAATTAGTTTGAACTATGAATAAGTAATAGTTTAACTTTTTCAGCATTCATTATCACAAGTGAAGTATGGAACTAAATAAACGTAAATTAAATGGAAACGATTAGCTAATATTTAATATGAAATAAATCAATTATTTGGAAAGAATTACATATGATTCACTGATGTTGTAGACAAAGTCCATCATTTGTCAAAAGATTACATCATCGTTAGCCCCAGTTCTTCGTAAAATTAAATTGGTCTGCTTATATTTTACTTAGAAGAATATTTTTAGTACCTTTTTAACACTTCGCTATGGAGAGTGGCGCTTTGGGTTTGGTTTTAAGACTATCTCGTGTAATGGGTATAGCTCCCTATCCAAGAGGATCTAGAAAACGAGTCTCAAAAGCATTAATTGTGTATGGATTCATACTAGTTACTTTTATCAGTGAGTAATTTTAATGATTTTTGGCAATGTATAAAGTTTTACCATATTATTGTATGTATAGTAGGTATACATTATACAATAAAACTAAAAAAGCCTCCGCTAGAAGAAATGGTCGATTATATATTTTTTTATTTATGAAATCGGAATATAATCTATACATACAACATATCTATTAATACATAAATAAAATTCGACTGTCTGTTTGGAAAATGAACATAACAGCTTTTTCTAAATGCAAATGTCCCGATATAACAGATATACAGATATTAGTTATTAAGTATTTTTGTTTAGTAAGATTCAGTCACAGACCGGAGCTGGAAAGTTAGCGGTATTTCATCCCCGCGCCTTGGACAGCGCGTAAAACTATCGGTCCTGCGTCTTAATTGTCTGGTGGTCCCACGTATGAGAGTATAAAATCGACATGACTAGCAAGTGCACTTGGTTCTTTTTTTTATAGTTGGGAAATGCATTGACGCATACCACCTATTAGAAAACAGGTGGATACTGGGACTCACTGGCCTTAAGCCAGTACTGCCCACTAAAAGCCAACTTACCTTACCCGTCTTAATGGGGGTCGCAGGATCGCTTGCGCATTCAACTACGACGCCACGATAACCAGCAAGTCTGCCAAAGCAGACCACACAGCTACGGGGGTTGCTCCACAGTTCACTCTGCTATCCAGAGAAGTATCAGGAGCAACCCGCAAAACACATCGCCCATTAAAGCGGGCTTTTCCCGCACCACCCACTGAAGTGGGCCCTCCCTGTGCGTTTCTTGGTTCGCGTCCGGCCGGATTGCCGACCCTACTAAGCCCCTCCACCACGACAAGGTGAACACACGTTGGGAGGGGAAGTGCATTTGGGTCTGCCCGTACCCTTGATAACTAATCGGTCGGGAGGACATTTTTTATTATTATTTTATTTAAATAATGTTGATAGGTGCACTTTTTAAGGTATTCATTTATTATTGGGCACCTGCATTTATCTGATGACGCATAAAACTCCATTGCTAGCGCGAGACATCATACGTGTTGTCAGTAATTTTGTCACCGTGACACTTCTGTTACTCGGAGCATACACTGCTCCGATCAGGATGCGGCACATGACTAGATCCATCAAACAACTGGAACAGGTATTTTTTACTATCTGTAGCAATCTTAACTTGCAATGTTTGTTCGTTGGTATGTTTGTATGTGTCATTTCTTTTTTTCATCATTAACTAAGTTTCTTCTTTCCTGAACTAGAAATATATTACATTTATATCCATCATACTTGATACATTTTTTGATCATAAACATGCTTTGTATTTTTCTTTTAAAAATTATTGTTTTAAATTAGCTATGTTTATGATATCATTGCTATACTGTTATTGAAATATACGGTAGCAATTATTAAATGCCAAAAAATAAGCAAAATGTATAAAGTACAAATAATAAAAGTGTAATATTTCATTGTAGGTTTTATTAATTATTAGTTTGAACTTTGAATAATAACAGATGTTTCACATCTGCCGGGCGTCCTGTGACGGACTGTCCTGTGTTCTCCATTGTTCAAGGACATATAAAAGGATTTTCCCCGTCTATAAGTTATGGTCACGTTGACGTTGAATGAACAACATTTCCTAAGAATGTATAATAAATAACATTTTCTTAACTCTATGTCTTAGCCAATGATATTTTAACTATAGATATGTTATGAGCGCGCAATCGTGAAAACTCGAAAACATCCTAATTAGGACGTATTGCCTTTAGTCTGTGTCACCGCATGGCGACGAGTGGTACGCTGCTACAAAATTAAAAAAATGCCATCCTGTGTATTTAGGAAATGCACCAATTATGATACCAAAGTTAATAAAACACAAGGGATCTCATACCACATGTAAGAACGCAGTATACTTCGATTTATTAATATATTTCAATTATTTGCCTAATATTCTGATATGTCATCGGTCGCTAGACTAATGTTTGTTTACATTGACGCGCAATTGACAACATTAGCTGTCTCTTTTTTTCTTATTGATTTTATCGACTATCCCCTTTCTATCATTTTGACATGTACCTTGAATGAAAAGTGTGTATGTGTGCAGCGCGGAACACTTTTTTCGGATGTTTAGTGAGCGTATAACATATCTATAGTTAAAATATCATTGGTCTTAGCAATAACTTTATAGCTCTATATCTACTTTTTTTTCTTTAAAAAAACTTAAATTAAGGCATTCGTCACAAATATTTAAAAGCCATCGCGGGACTGACTTTAATAAAAACTGAATATGTGATATCTTTTTACGAAATTAATTGATTCAAAGAAACGTATTGATTAATGATTGGTGCATTATTGTAAAGAATTTTGAAAGTATTTTGTAAAAGTTTTTTTTTACAAGAAGGATTAAAGTCTTATGAACTTCTTTTATAATTTCAGATTAACAAGAAGATTCCCTATATAAAAGCCATTCCGAAAGATCACATAACATGTTGGCTTATTCTTGTATTTATTTTCGGAAGTTTTATAATTTATACTATAAACATCATTATATTTTCATATTTTGTAATACCAAGCATAATGATATTATGTAAGTGAGTTAAAATTTATTCTATTATAACATTACATCCAGTCGCACTTATGGTCAAAAGAGCAACAGAACTATGGACAGAAACCAAGCCAGTTGTCAATCTTTTTAACATTAATAATGTTTAGGAATGCATTCAAAAATACTTACAATTACATACATGATATAGGTGATACATGATAGTGGTTTTTATGGTGAGTCAACGACTAGAAAAGAGCAACCCACTGAAAGCCCGAGTAATTTTTTTCAATCGAAATGGCGGCTCAGTGTTCTCAATAATTAAGAGATTGCTATCGTAGACAACTCAAAGAACTACCGGAACCTGCCCACCGTCTTCAAGTGAATTTAAAAGATTCATGTCCAGCGATGCTGCATATTTTTCCGAAAATTGATATTCTTTGATGAAAAAGTCAATTACCATATTATTTGATAATTTTATATCTTTTTAAAATTTCAGGTATTTTATAATTATTAATATTGCTTGCCAGTAAGTGAGCTTTAGCGGGACTAAGAGAGTGTTTGAGAGTTTTTAAATTTTAATTGAAATATTAGTTCAACTTGTTCAATGTTTTAGTACTCGTATATACGACTGCAAAAGTCGCGGTTAAATAAAGGAACAATTAATAGTTAATTGTTTCAAATTTCGTCAGAGCGATAGTCTATCTATTTTTTGACAAATTAACTGAGAATAACAGCACAGGTGCCCGTGTGGAAAAGAGGTCGACTGTAATGGACTCCATGGACTCTCTTGCCGAAGAAGTTCAGGTAGACTTTTTCGTCACGGTTCCCTAAATGATACCATCAAAAGGGCTCTTGCCACCATTGACATTTCTGCTCTCATTGAGCCTTCTGGGATAAGTCAAAATGATGGTAAGAGACCTGATGGTCTGTCGCTGGTTCCTTGGGAAAGGGGACGGGCGTTAATGTGGGACACACACGTGTCGACACATTGGCCCGGTCCTATGTCAGGGAGACGGTGTCTAAAATGGGGGCTGCGGCGGAGAAGGCTGAGCTTCTCAAGATATGTAAATATGCCTCCCTTATTTAAAATTATATTTTTATACCCTTTGCTGTAGAAACCCTTGGAGTCCAGCCCATGGAGTCTAAGCGCTTTTTAAAAGACATAACACCTTGTCTTATTGCCTCTACTGGCGACAGGAGAGCTGGCTCATTTTTCGCCCAAAGAATCGGCATTGCCATTCAACGGGGGAATGCAGCTAACATTCTTGCCACTATACCGCGCGGACACTACTTGTACAGTAATAATTAAGTGTACATTTGCTTTGCATATATTGTTTTTTTTTAAATATCAAAAGCATGCAAATGATATGTTTTTCATAACCTTGTATCATTGCTAAATATCCTTAATAATATCAGTCGTAGACAAGGACCTAGTGATACTCCGTATGCTAACGTAAATAAAGCGACTGATATCCTAGAATCAATTTTACTCATCTCCCAATTAAATGGCTTTGATTATTAACTACATCTAAACCTTCAATATTTTTTTATTTTGTCGAAGAGGTCATTTATTTTCCTAAGCAATTCATGCGTTTCTAATTTGTAAAGTACTTTGAAAATTTTAGGGCCTATTGACTATATTATTTCCTATGCAGTACAAAGTTCAGTTGTTCTGTTTGAAATGCAACTGGTAGCGTTCGCAGCTAGAATCCTACTTACTCTAAAAATGATAAACAAAAGCTTGCAACACTTATCACGTATCCAAAGCGAATATTCACCAAGTATGATTTTTATAATATAATTTATTGTTTGTGTTCTTTTTAAGGGCAGAACATAAATATTTTGTAAATAATCTATTATTTTTAGAGATGAACACTATAAATAGATATTTTAAAGCACCGAAAGTGGCTTGGATGTCGGCGAAAAGTGAAATCACTCCAGTAAACGTAAACAATTCTTATATGAATAATGTTAGTGAAAATGTTTTGGGTAAGTAAGCTGATATTTATTGTTCTGTCATAACTTCCTGTAATGTAATGTAAAAAATATTTAAGTGGTTAGGAGTTCTAACTCAGGACACCTGACTCAGGGACAAAATGCATGCCTTGTGATAAGTCCTGAATGTAATTTTATAAAAAAAGAAAATAAACTGGTACATTGCTCGGATATAGGTAATAAGCAGCTTTGCGGCATCTTTAGAGGCACGAATAACTTAAATGTTTATAAAAAGTAAGTAATTAACACACATCAGACCACTGACCTCTATAATACCACTGGACTGGCTGTTCCAAGCGTTTGACAGCAATTTTTTTGTGTCCATTTGAAGCGCCACTAGCGAGAGTCCCGAGAACTAATTTTGACGTATATTGCAAATGACAGCGAGAAGTGTTTGTTTACTGTAAAGTAATGTTGCATTTTCGTTGTTAATATAACATAAGTAGTAATTATGATGATATTGATTAATAAAAATAAAAAAAAATCTTTATATCGACATCATTAGTTTTAGTACCACGAACTCTCGCTACGTCCGACACCGGCGGACAGCGCCAAAATGGCGAATATCAAGCAGCCACAAAAGCACGTTGACAACAGCCAGTCCAGTGGTATTATAGAGGTCAGTGCATCAGACACATGGAGACAGTAAAAGTTGCAATAACCAGATGATATAATTAAATTTTACTAATACATTTTAGTATTAAGAACTACTCCGGATGGAATAGGGCGTCTCGTTAAAACGCTTTTTCGTTCGTTTACGATTTCTACTGGTTAACCCAAATTGTATACTTGTAGTAAGATTCGCAACTAGTATAGTAGTATCAAACATGTTTTGGACTACATAACACCCACTATATTTTTTCCTGAACTTGTTCTCACCTTTCTAGTTATCTCTTTACGCAGTGTGTTTTTTATAAGTTGATGTCTTGTTAAGTTCTTTGTTAAATTTTTCGGATGTAATTGCGTGCATTTATTACTAAATCTCATGGAGTTTTATATTTTTATTTAAACAGGTACAAATAAAGCCGTAAAAACTGAGTACATTGTACGTCAATTAGCTGTCGACTATCGACACATCTGTGACATAATTAGAACATTGACTAGTTCAGACGGCCTCTTGATGACTTTAATACTCTTAAGCCGAATGCTCCATTTGGTGCTACTTGCGCACAGATTAATTATAGGGTTCTCAGCAACTCCAGGTATACATATTATTTAATCACAGAGATTTTTTTCGCTTCGTTCAATTCGTAATCTTCCACATTTAATACATCGAGCTACCCAGACTTATTTTAGGTAAATTGGCAATTATTGTATTTATTAACAATTGTTTTAAACAAAGCTAATTATATATTTAAGGTAAAGAAGGTGGTGGAGCACAGTATTTGCCTCGCTTGGGTAACAAAGTAAAACGGGTGCATACCCGGCTCTCGCAACAATGATTTTTTAAGTGCGAATTATTCCTAACATGTTTACCACTTACGGTGAATGATAACATCGTGAGAATAATCCAAAAAGTTTACGAAAGACTTATGAAGTCTGCCAACCCGCACTTAGCAAGCGTGGTTGAATACGGTCTAATCCCCATCATCTTGACGAGGCCTGTGCCCATCAGGTGAAAGTTAAAAGGGCTGAGTACAAGGTAGTGGTAATGCGCTTGCTGTGTTAACTGAGTGAAGCGGTTTCAAATCACGAGTCTCATATCTTTGATATTTTCATGTACAAATCTGTTACATTATTGCCATTTCTAATCCTGAGAGAGAGAGAACCTGTATGTTTGAGAGCACCTAGCAAGTAGGTACGAAGGATATAATATGTATTGCGCAATTCGCCAACCCGCACGGGGCTGAATGCCATTAAATAACTATAATTTTAATGGTAGCAATGACTGTTACCATTATTTTTTATTTTATTTATTTACAGATATATTCCTTATCGTAATATATTTCTCTTTAATAAACGGTATCAAGCATGTAGCATCGTTACTATTGTTTGTGGAGCCGTTTCAAAGAAAGTATTCGCAGGTATATTACAAACTAATTATACTACTGACTATAGTGTTATAACTGTGTTAGATTATTTGATACAAGTGATTTATCGTCGCTTTGCTCGGGTGCGTCCCAAGGTACGTTAAAACGTACAAGCGTTCTCCTAAAAAAATTTTTTTTTTTTAAGAAGAACCCTTCTTGATACTTTCTTAAATAAAAGTAGCAAAGTTACTTCTTATACTCGTAACATCAGCTATCTGCTACTAAAAGTCCCGTCAAAATCTGTCTAGTCGTTTTAAATATTTATATGTGAATATGAACGGCACTTCGATTTAATTTATTTTATCCTAGATTTTATTACCATTATTCAATGAAGGAAAGCACTCTGGCTCGCTTAATTTATTTATATTTACATATTCTAGTGTCTTCCCTTCTAGTTATATAAATACTATTTATTTGATATAATATAGATGGAACGTACGTCTATTATCGTCCAGACCCTGAAGTGTTATTGTGGGGAGTATCGACCACTGAGAAATGAATTGGATTTGTTTCTAAGAATGTTGATGTTGCAGAAAACCAGCTACACTCCTCTTGGCATGTACACTCTCGACAGACCACTCATCCTTAAGGTACGCATGTCCTTAAGATATAGTTACGTAAACATTCGACTATCGGCTAAGGCAGTACTACCCACTAGGACCCAACCACGACGCCCCGAGCGACGGCAGGTCTGGTGAAACAGACCACAATAACTATGACAAGATCTTAACCAACCAACATACCAAAACTCTATCTATCAGAGAAATACAGCAACCCATTTTTCATCCATACCTTTCGTACGACAAGAATTACTAAATTAAAAATAATTTATTTTATTTTTCAGATATTTGGTGCCCTTATTACATATTTAATGGTGATTCTGACATATGGACCTGAAGCTAAGAGACCTTCACTGGTTTTTGGAAGCATTTCTTAATAATCACGGATTTTTTTTTAAATTAATATTTTTAATTCTTCGTTATCAGTGAGGTGTTGATTTCTGTTAAGGAGACTACAACAATATTTTAGACTTCAGTTATCAAGAAAAATATAATTATTTAATTATTATAGAGCTAAAATGTTCTATAAATTATAAATATAATTATCTATCCTAGTAATTTAAATCTATTTGGTTACATTTAGAAAAAAAATTTCTAGATACGTAGATATCTAAATGTTTATTATTACTACATTTACATATACTCGTATTTTATATATTAATTGCAAATATATCTATTCGCAATTGTGAGTTGTGTGTACTGCAGTACTCTTGTTAGCTGTAGTATTATTATCTGCTTAATGTTAGACTTCCACATCCAGCACAAAAACCTGTACTTGAAAATATACGTGTTTATTATATAACTATGTCTTTTGTATTCAGCCCTTTTTGACGTCCCACTGCTGGACACGGGCCTTCATACGAGGGGATCAAGCCATAGTCCACCACGCTAGCTTAGTGCGGGTTGGCGGACTTCACATGTCTTGCGAAAACTTGTTAGGTTCTCTCAGACATGCAGGTATCCTCACGATGTTTACCTTCACCGTAAGACAAGTGGTAATCATGTTGGAAGTGATTCGCACATGAAAATATCAGAGATGCGAGACCCGGATTTGAAATCGACTCACTCGGTTTTTCAAGAGAACGCGCTATCACTAGGCTACCACTGCCTTCAATTATATCAATATCCAATGATTTATCTTCATTGGTATTTTTCGTGAAAACCCCGAGTTGAAATGTTACCAAATATATGCTTCTCTATTCAAAGTTTTCAAGTTTCATAATATGTTACACCTAAAATATATGACAACACTACCATAAAACAATATCAGATCACCATTATAAGACAAAAAAACACAAGCCATTGTTATTATTTTTATTTACGAACGTAACTACAAGAAAACCCACTTGCTCACTTTTTGGGTCAGCGAAGGCAACTGAAATTCTGGTTTGTATGTCACCATGATTACTATGTAGCTTAAAAGAACGCCTAAAATCTGAAAATGTTAAAACATATATGTAAATAGTAATTGAAATTCTTTTTTATAAAAACAGGACGATACTTTTAATTAAAAAAAAGTATTTTAATTTCGTCAGAATATTATGATTCAAAAATGCCACGAGTAAATCTAGCAATAAATTGAGAAGATATACTTGTAGTTTCATTTGCATAACAAAATTTAAAATTGGTTAACATAACAAGATAACTACTAAGATTATTATATAATATCTGTTCGAAGATAAGAGCCGCATTACTTTGAAGGGCAAATCTCTATTCAATGTACAAATATTGAGTGGAGAAAAGGTCGTCTTCAGCAGCACCAGCTGTCGCAGGAACAGGTCAAGCTCGTTGCTCAGCGCTTGTCGCTCACCGCATTTGCACTTAAGCTCCTGTACTAACAGACTGGTGTTTTCCATCTGTTGAAAACATCGTTAACAATAAAAATTCTTTGCTAGTGTCTTTACTTGTCTTTACTTATGTCTTTTGTACTGCAAAGACGTTTGAATAAAACATTTAATATTCATATTATAGATTATATCTTGTCCTATTCAACAGAATGACCTCATAAATTATTTAATTAAATTGAATATCGAATTGGATTGCTAGCTAGTTCTTTGAGAAATATGAAATATGAAATATAAAAATAAAACTGGCGATAATGATGAATATTTCTGATATATTTTTTTTTCAAATTTAGAAAACTGATAGATTGATGAATCATTATACAATATACAGTAATATAACTTGTACTAATTACATAAAGTATTCTATAAAAAATATACCTGAACATGAATACGATGAAACGGTTCTATGAATAGTACTAGAGATGAAATATGTATGAAGCTTAATACCACCGATCTCCACAAGATATAGTTCCAATTGCCTGTTATCAAGTCACATTGTAATGTAAAAAAAACTATTGTTATATATTTTATGATTATGTTAGACACAAACTAAACTACATTAGTCTCACCGAGGGTTATCGACACAATAAATTTAAAAAACTGCAGCTGTAGATACATCATTTGGAACCAAATAATCAAAATTATCACCAAGCCTTCAGTGTTAGTGGTGGAGGTAAATACGCGACAGATATCTGCGTAATAGTTAGAGAGTCGACGAATTTTGCTTTCTACTGCTTCCTTCTTACTCGGTGATATATCTATTGACAAGTTTTTAGATTTCAAAAACTATTATTTTAAATTAAACAAATAAAAAAAAATACAGAATAAAAGGGCCAGAAAGTCACTTTTGCTCTTTTAATTTCATATTATGTGTACAAAATGCTAATTTATTACTTAATGGTTTTCATAAACTCTTCTGGCTCTCGTGCAAAGAAGTGAATGTGTAAACTCTTTATTATGAAACACAGGGAATCTGGCATTTTTCAAGAACAAAATTCTTTTCCAAATATTATTATATCGATATCATCATCATCATCATCAGCCCTTTTTAACGTCCCACTGCTGGGCATGGGCCTCCCTCAGTACGAGGGTATCAGGCCATAGTCCACCGCGCTGGCCTAGTGCGTTTTCTCAGACATGCAGGTTTCCTCACGATGTTTTCCTTCACCGTAAGACAAGTGGTAATCAGATAGAAATGATTCGCACATAAAAATATCAGAGGTGCGAGACCCGGATTTGAACCCGCATCACTCGGTTATACAAGCAACGCGTTGCCGCTGGGCTACCACTGCCCACATATCGATATACGGAGTTTTATATTTAAATGTTTTAGGAAATAAAACAAACAACATACTTCAAAAAGAAGTCAGTTTAAAAATATGGGGCTCGTATTATTTCTTAAAAATATGATACCGATAATTTACTTATTTCTGTGTGAAATCATCATGAAAAATTACCTTCCTTTATATTATTGATACATTTTGTTGTCGTCCACGCAACTCTCGGTTTTTTAGGGTATACTATTATATTATCATCCTTACTTGCCATACTTAAATCATTCTTGATATCATGTAAATGTTTGTTTATCGATTTGAGCGTTACCAGAATTCTTGCAATGAAAGCGACTAGTTGCAATTTTATAAAGCTTAGTACAATGCCTTTGATGTTGCTCGTCAAACTTGTTTTCCCTAAATATAAATACAAGAAAAAATAATGATTATGTCCAAACATATAATTTAAAATAGTATAGAATTAGTTACATACAATCGTCAAATAAAAACCAGAAGTATACAGCATGACTAAGTTCCATTAGTCGAATAACTGTATAGAAAGCCAAGACGAACATTGAGTATCCGTCCCAGTATCTTATATTTGAAGGGGTAATTTTTTTATCGATCTAAAAATCAGTAAGAGAAAAAAATAGAGAGAGCTAAAAAGTATCGTGATAAATCAACGTCAAGAAGTATTAATTTATAATAAGCAATGGATATAAGTACATCATCATTATGATTATTCCAGGTAAAACTATAGTTGTACGTACAATACACCATTCAATCATTTATCACTGATTTTGACCACATAGTTGAAGTTTCGAAATCCCTCTATTTTTCAAAAAGGTTATAATATTTTGCGATTCAAAATCATGAGGTGGTAAATAGTATTCTTTGATTTTATCATAAATAATTGTGTCAACCACCTATAATTTAAAATGTCAAAAACTTTTAAAATGATGTGTATCGGATGTATGGATGATGTGCCTGATACTTTGAAAATAATGGCAGGGTTTGTTTATAAAAAAACCATGTGAAAAATTACTAGAAATAAAACCTGTTCTAATTGCTTGAGGAATCCAATGAAACGTGCCGTCCTCCCCGCCGCGGAGTATCCTCCAACCATTAAATATAAAAGCATCGACACGTAACTTGTGAGCCGTATGTAGTCTAATACCACCATTTTTTCACTCTCTGCAATCGCAATGGTGAAAAGCCAATACCATATTTCATGTACGGCTACAATATTAAAAAAAGTGATTTTATATTAAAACTTAAAAATTAGCAATTTTCATTTAGAAATATAATAAAAGTTAAAAAAATAAATTGATCTTGCGCTTAACTTCACAACTGGCAATACGAAGGTCCTCGGTTCGAGTCTTCGCTTGGGTTATGAGGAGAGGAAGTATACGATTATACTTTTATGTGTGTATTTTAATATTTCCTTCGCAAATTGCTTCTCTAAGTGCGATTGGCTGCAATGGCCGAAAATGGCCAAAAGGACATTCATAACAATAGCTATTGGTTATCTTAACTAGTACTAAACTTACTAAGAATGAAAATTATTAAAAATCCATAAACTACAAGTGGCTTTGAAATTTCGTATGTTCCTGATCTAAAAGGAGCTAATCCCCACACTCGTGACATGTGCATCACCAAACCGACCAAGCCGCGCTCCATCTTGTAACGTACTAACTTTTACATCATATTATTTGTAGACACATAAATCAGACATTGTAAAGCTTTAGCTTTTTGTTAACTATGTAAATGTCATCAGTGAGTTGGTCAATACAAAGTTACTCGTTGATATAATCGCCTAAATTATTCAATGTAATGTATTTAATAATGTAATTATTGCTTGTTCTATGTCTCTAAAATGTATTTAAAAACTATACGATTCCTAAAAAAACTACTGCATGTACTTCATTTTAATAATAATCAAGAAAGCTATGATAATGTATTTTAATATCATAATATGTTATTGTTATTAAAAATAAAAAATATTTAAAGCAAGAGATAATTTACTCGATAGTTTTATGTTTAGGTGGTTGTTTACATACAAATGGACATTAACTAGAATTTTTATCTGATTTTCTCTGAAACAAAAAAAATCTTCAAGTCAATACTACACTCCAAAAACAAAATGCAAAGCTACATTTCAAAGACAAATGCTGTAAAGAACAAATCGTCAAAATTTAAATAAATAAGATTATAATTTCAATAAAATATGAATTAAGATAGTGGAGAGATGAAACGACATTATAATAAACATATTACTAGTGGTAGAAAAATCAATAGACACTCAGTATTCATAAATTTTGAAATAATCAATTAACTTCCTATTATTAATTATAATAAATAAAGTTTAATAAATGTGGTAAACAGAGTCAGAAAACTAAGTTGGACGTTTCAGACTCTAAGCAACTAAACGGCCTTTAGCCACTGTGGTCGACCCAGAAATGTATTAAATGACATATACATAATATAAAGCCTTAGTGCAATCAGTGTTAGCATATTATATCGCGATCTAGGGTGGCGCTGCTAAAGCAAAGTTTACCAACGACATGACTACGACGAAGTCGACGACACGTTTGGCTTACTTTCTGCGCCAGCGGTCACGGGTTCGAGTCCCGCTGGGGACATTCATTTGTTGATCACGAATGTTTGTACTCCACTCATGGGTGCTTATATTTATAATATTATGTATGTATTTAAAATTTATATATGTGTAATATATCAACTATCTGGTTTCCGTAACACAAGCCCCGTAGCTTATTAATAATGTCCCAACATATTTTATTTATTTATTTATTCAAATTTCAAAGAGCACAACGTGCTATGATTAAATGTATGTGATTTAAAGCTTAAATTTTCAACTAAGGAGCTTTACCATGCCAGCAATCTCCTCTCAGATAGAAGACTTATTTTATATAAGGTTTTTATAATAGAAAACATTTAGTACTTTTTTTATAATTTTCAGAAAAAGCAAAAGGGAGGGCAAATTCTCTACTTTAGTGGTGGATGGCTGTAAGGCAATTTGTAGACCTTAGAACCGCTTGTATTTGTCAGAATCATCGTAGTTAGTTACATTGCATTACTGCACTTAGATTATTGCACAGTCATCTGAATGGTCGGTCGTTTTCAACCGGCACGACCGTCTACCGGCTTACTATGTAGAGACGGTCCTCCCTATTGCGCAACTCCGCGAATTGTATTTATACCAAGCTGATCTGAAAACTTCGATAGCGCGATTCAGGGTTTGTTTTAATATCTCATATTTCAAGCGTTTTCAGGAATATATAAGGCTGATAATCGATAAAGTAGCATATGTAGAGACGATATAGTGTAAAAACAATGTGTAAGTGCTGTTCAAAATTTGTTGAATTAAATTTTTAATTTTTTTATCATTTTTCTTTTTAAATATCTTTTTAAGAATTGATGTTTGGATGGAATTTTGTTTATATAAAGCACTTAAGTTATACAATCACGTGACCATGTCCATTTAACTACTATACTGTCTAATATGCACATGCTCGCAAAAGAACTTTGTTATAAATCCTAGGTATTGAATATGCTTTTTAGTGTTAATTTAATAATAATTAATTAAATAAAATTAAGAACTAAATCATTTTTTTTCGTATATATAATACCTAATCATTATAATTACAGCCAAGATGATCACAACTACTATTTGACTGTCGGGACTGAAATTACTCAAAAGAGTAACTTACAACATAGAAACCTTATACTATAGTCAAAGCTGCGATTTTATCGAACAACTAGCGGGACCCGCGGCTTCGCTCGTGCTTTAAGTACAAAAATATTTTTAACTTTATGTGTACCAACGATTGATTTCTCATTTAAATTTCCACCCCTCTTTACGAGAACTACTTTACAGAACCAGTTATTGTACATTCTTTGGAAAATAAAGGGTTCCTAAGATAAAGAGTTCCATAAATATTGATCTTATCGCTAAGTACTTAATGTAACCGGCAGGAGGCATGTACGCATATAATTTACAAAAGATTCTACAACTTTCTCAAAATGGGAGGGTCTGGGTTTTAGTACTACCTGTTATTTCGTAGCATTTTACACCATCATAAAGTAGAGATTTTAACGATTTTTTTTTTAAAAAAGCAGATATTTTAACGTAAGAATTTTCGATTAAAAATAAGGCTTATCGGATAATAAGTCAATATAAGATAATCTTTTAGATTAAATATTTTAATTCAAAAAAATTACAGCAAAAAATGTCGGACAAAAAAGTAAGTTTTCACCAATTTTCGTGTTCTTTTAATGAAAAAGATAAAAATAAAAAACCAAAAGCTTTGTTAATTGAATTTTTCACATTAATTTTTAGGTAATGTGAAAAAAGTGTAAGAGCCAAAAGTTGTAGATCTTTTATCTTATTACCGACAACTTTGCTATTAAATGTTTTTTTCATAGGACATGTAGTTTTGCCGGAAATCGCGATAAACCAATTTTTACCCTTAAAACTTAAGTTTTGATTTTTCGATACTCGAAATTTTTATATTTAGTATATAAAAACGCCGGCAGTGTGGCGAGAGTTCAGTTGATATTCAAACCTGAGTCCTAAAAAGGGCTCAGGGCTAAGTAGATATACGAAATAGTGGAAAAGTGAAGAAGAGTTGTTTGAAGGCTTAATAAAGGAGTATCTAGAAGTGAAATACAGTGCTCAGAGACTGGTGCCGTGTACAAACTGTACGTGTGTTCATTGTGAAATAAAACATGTTTAGTGCAGGAACGCTATTAACTTCCGATCCCGAACCCGTAGTACGTAACAATATATAATAAATTTTCTCTTTTATTCTTCAATTTAATTAGACTAAACAGTGGTGACGCGCACGCTCGTTTAAACGAGTGAAGCGGGTTCAAATCTGGATTTTGCACCTCTGATACTTTCTTGTGCGAATCTTACAGCGAAGGAAAAAATAATGAGGAAACCTGTGTGTTAGGGAGAACCTAGCAAGTTTTTGAAAGACATGTGAAGTCCTCCAAGAAAGACTCGTGCACAGCAGTGGGACGTTAGAAAACGGCTGTATAAACATATACATTTTTTTTTAGTCTCACGTGTTTTCCAATGTTATTTATTTATTTCTTATTTAATACTATATTACAAAAAATATACGATTATATTACAATCATTTATTATTGCCGCCCTTACACTAAAATGCAATAATGTTTTATTGCATTTTAGTGTAAGGGCGGCCTTATCACAGAGTGATATCTTCCAGGCAAGGTACATAAAAAACCACGTAGGGTTGTATGGACAATGGTCTGTAAAAAACCAAAATGATATTTTTTAATCTAAACTATACATACAACTATATATTAAGAGGTACTCCATACAATAAATTACATGTACACGATTACATTAGATAACAAATATATACGTTTAAAATACCTATATATACAATACATGTACATTGTAAGTATATAAATATTTTATTATAAACTTACAATTACAAATTACTTGATATATATAAAACTTACAAATTGATTGATATATATAAAACTTATAAACTTACAAATTACTTGATATATATAAAAATATTAGTGCTTATATGAAATTGGAGGACGACGACTGCAACTAAATCAGACATCTTTAATGTATTGATACGACTTTTGGCCAACTTTGATAATGTAAGGGTTATCTTCGACATCGTTAAGTTTAACTTTGTATATATAAATAGATAAAATATTTGTAGAGTAATAAATATACTAGAGACTCGCCTCGCTTCGCTCGGGTTCGTCTTAAGATTTACGTTTTAACGATTAGTGGATATTTCTCACAGATGTGATATTTTTCTGTAGTAAAATGTATCCTATATGTTGCCCTGAAAAACCATCTAGTATCAAACCAAACGTCAAGCAAGGTTTTTTCGTGATGTGGTCGTAGATAAACAGATTATAGATTTAGACTCTGTCGATAATAATTACTATTCCAAAAAGATCCAACCCAACTAGGAGTGTATTCATTCATCAACCTAGCTCCGCCACCATCCAAGAAAATACGGCGCTAAACCTCAGCCAGGTTCCTCGGCTTGGATTACCACAGTACGACCAGCAAGTACTTGTTGTTGTCCAGGCCATTATACGTGTTATTTGAATATCGTTGAATCTATCGTTTTACCGGCAAAACATCCTGCTCTGACCCAGAGTGTAATCACCGTACCTTCGGCAGGTCCGTGTCGCCACATCTTTTTGCTCTTAATCTTCAAAGATGAACTTGAAGCTGTCAAAGTTGGCCTTAAAACTTAATAACATACTGTCGCGCGCAACAATTAATGCTAGGGACATGGTGACGTTACGTATACCTACCACTAGCGCCATCTAGTATCGAGTAGCGGAACTAGTAGTCGAGATCGTTCTAGAAACTTCGATGATAGAACTTTCCAGAACAATCTCGATCTATCTATCTATGATCGATCGGGGCCGGTATGTACTCGAACATTCTGGAAGTTTCTACAGTCGAAGGTTCTAGAACCATCCGAGGCCCCTATATAAGGCCGGGTATGAGCCGCGACTAGTCAGTATGGAATCAGCGATACAAACGAAAACATCGAAGCGATCTACGAGTACGAATTAAAGTGATCATAGTGCGATTGTGTTTTATAATTTAGTGTGTTGTTTTGTCATTGGTGTTGGATAATTAAAGTGTCTGTTTTTTTTAGTAGTTTAATCGGCTGTTTTAATTGTAACGAACCCTAAGTCGTAACAATTGGTGTCAGAAGTGGGATTAAATCATGCCTATTTTACCCAAGGACGACACGGAAGGTATCCGTACCCGGAGCCAGCAACGCCAGCAGGAGCTCCTGCATCTACAGCACCTGACCTGGGTGCTCTGATGATGATGCTGCAGGAGCAGGCCCGCCGACAGGAGGAGCAGGCCCGCCGACAGGAAGAACAGGCTCTTCGGCTGGAGAAACAGCTTCAGCGCGATAAGGAGGAGCAGGCCCGCCGACAGGAGGAGCAGATACTCCTCATGAAGGACCTTCACGCTACCTTCAGGAAAGACATAAAGGAGGTGAACAACCGCCTGTCAGAGGCTGAAACCCGAATCGAACAAGTGAATAATCGGGTTGACAATGTGATGGCTGACGTGAAGAAAACGTTGGACAACCTGAAACTTGAAGATGGAATCGCAGTTCCAGCTGCAGCGGCTTCGCCCCGCGGTTTCAAAGTGCCGCCATTCGACGGGACGTCTTCTTGGTCGGCCTATAAAATCCAGTTCGAGGCCGTCATGAAGGCGAATGGCTGGAGTAAAAACCAGGCCATGACTGCTCTCACCCTAAGCCTGCGCGACCAGGCCTTAACTGTTCTAGAAGCTCTCGGTAAGGAAGTGACTTACGAGCAGCTGCTGGAGGCGTTAGAGGCCCGGTATGGTGACGCTCACCTGGAACACGTGTTTCGTGCGCAGCTAAAGGATCGCGTGCAGCGCAGTGGCGAAAACCTGCAGCAGTGGGCCCTAGAAGTGGAAAAGCTAGTTCGAAAAGCTATTGGGCCCAATGGGACAGCTTGGTGGTTCAGGATGGAGTCGTGTGCCGTAAATGGAAAAATGCTCGGGGGGACAGCAGTCATTTGAAAATGGTTGTCCCTAAAGCTAAAGTATCGGATGTTTTAAAGCTGTACCATGAAGGTTGTTCAGGAGGTCATCTGGGAGTTAAGCGGACTCTACTGAAGATACGAGAACGGTTTTATTGGACCCACTGTCGTGACGATGTCGAGGACTGGTGCCGCAAATGTACAAGTTGTGCGGCTGTAAAGGGAACTCAGACTCGTAGTAGAGGTGCATTGAAATTGTACAATGTTGGTGCACCCTGGGAGAGGATAGCCCTTGACGTTGCCGGACCGTTTCCGGAAAGTGACAGTGGGAACAAGTATTTCATGGTAGTAATGGACTACTTCACTAAGTGGCCGGAAGTCTTCGCCATTCCAAACCAAGAAGCGTCCACAGTTGCAGATAAACTGGTTCATGAAGTCTTCTGTCGTTTTGGAGTACCCTTAGAGATTCACAGCGATCAAGGAAGGAATTTTGAGTCTCAAATATTCCAAGAAACTTGTCGAGTCATGGGTACTCATAAAACGAGAACGACTGCTTACCACCCACAATCGGATGGAATGGTGGAACGATTTAATCAGACATTGGAGAGGTACCTGGCAAAAGTCGTGGAAAATCGTCAACGAGATTGGGACAAGCACATACAACCGTTTTTGTTGTCATATCGAAACGCTGTTCACGAAAGTACATCGGTGACACCAGCTTTCGCAAACTTTGGAAGAGAATTACGGCTGCCTGCAGACCTGATCACCGGAATACCACCTAATGCCCCAAGCTGTATAACCGATTATGTCTGATAAATGTCTGAAAAGATGAAAACCCGGTATGACCGCAAAATGAACAACAAATGGTTCGACGAGGGCTCACTAGTATGGTTGCACAATCCAGTTCGCAGCAAAGGAAAATCTCCTAAGCTTCAAGCTAAATGGGATGGACGATACCGGATTATAACAAGGATCAATGACGTAACCTACCGGATACGGAAAGGAGCAAGAGGTACTCCGAAGATCGTCCATGTGGATCGACTGGCGCGTTATTATGAGGCCGATAATGCTCGGGACGAGCATGTCTTAGGAGGGGGCAGTGTCGCGCGCAACGATTAATGCTAGGGACATGGTGACGTTACGTATACCTACCACTAGCGCCATCTAGTATCGAGTAGCGGAACTAGTAGTCGAGATCGTTCTAGAAACTTCGATGATAGAACTTTCCAGAACAATCTCGATCTATCTATCTATGATCGATCGGGGCCGGTATGTACTCGAACATTCTGGAAGTTTCTACAGTCGAAGGTTCTAGAACCATCCGAGGCCCCTATATAAGGCCGGGTATGAGCCGCGACAAGTCAGTATGGAATCAGCGATACAAGCGAAAACATCGAAGCGATCTACGAGTACGAATTAAAGTGATCATAGTGCGATTGTGTTTTATAATTTAGTGTGTTGTTTTGTCATTGGTGTTGGATAATTAAAGTGTCTATTTTTTTAGTAGTTTAATCGGCTGTTTTAATTGTAACGAACCCTAAGTCGTAACAATACTTATAAAACAAATACATAACTTATAGAATTGTGTTCCTCTAATCAAAATAATATAATAGGAAAAATGTAACAAACACTGTTGGCAATTTTTTTACAACATTTATTTTAAATAATCCCGAAATTACAGGAACTTATTAGAATGCAAATTTCCACTTCTATTTCATTTTCAAGGTAATCTTATTTAAAAGCTACGTTTTTAAAGAATATCTTCAAAGTCAATGTTGAAGAAAACTTTTGATAGAGCGCCACAAAGTTTAAAATTCTCTTATATAACGCACGCTATCTGTTAAGCTTCTTTTTTTAACATAAATAATAAAGGCGAATCTATCAGTGGTCCGTACGTCATTATAATTACCAAATACGATATCAGCGTTCCAAATATCTGAAAATAAAGAATAAAACAAATATTACTTCCATTTTCTGATGGCTAAGAACAAACTTTTTAGGAAAAGCATTTTAAATATCCCGGCGCAAAAATGAAATCCATAAAAACATTTTTCAAAAAATGACAAAAAAACGCATACGAAGTAGATTTCAATCGATATTAGTTACAATATAAAATGAACAACACACTACTTTTTTGATTGCTTACTTTGAAAACAATGGATCTGTCTAGTGTGCACATGCCTAGTGGCGAGTATGTGGTCTTCTGCAGCAGAAGGAGACGTTGGAAGAGTTCCAGCTCATTGAACAACAGATGATTATCGTCGCAACTAAATTTAAGAGATTGAACCAGTATGCTAGTGCGCTCCATCTGTAAGATCGGAAACTTTGTTACTTACTGATTTTCATTTCAAACTTTATAGTTAGTTAAGTTCAAACTTTAAAGTTTCATATTCAGTACAGCTACCTCCACATGAGTTAGATGGAAAGGATCCACTAGCACTATAAGAGCTAGAGCATGAAGTATGGAATGGCCCAACAGATACACAGCGTCAATGGTTACTTTCTCTGTAAGTTTAGAAGGAAACCATTTATGAATTTGTATGTGTTATCGGTGGGAATTAAAAGGTCAAATAGCACACAAACAAAAATATGGAAGCGCTCAAGTAATAAAACGAAAAAAGAAATTGATATTGTGGAGGTTTTTTGGATCTCGACACACCATTCTAATATTGAAGTAAATATTAGTATTGAAACAATTAAACAGTTGTTTTAGTAATATTTTTCCGACTTCATTCTTCTGAAATACGTTTCCGTTCTAAAATTTCCTAAATCCTGACAAGGGTAGCGTTGTAAGGGTAGGGTATACTAATGTGAAAAAAGTTAGTAGTAGTTATGGTAGAGACTAAATTATCTCAAAACTACCGTTCCTACTTACTTGCAAGAGTTATCCATAATGTGAACCGAAACAAATTAATTTCCGAATATAGCATGTGACATAAAAGTATGCCTATCATTAGTTTCCCATCCAATTCGGTTGTCTTCCTTACTATATTGCATACGGTGCTGTAATATTGCGATGAATGTCGTATTGTATATTCAACAGCTTCATCTTTTTGTAATTTCGATTTTGATAATGTAGCTACAGAAATAATTTAAAAAGGGTTAGACACCTGCACCCGATAACAGTAGAATGGTCAAAAATATGTAATGTTACTGAGGGCGTAGTAAAGATCAATTACTGACCCACTTTAGTTGCAACGTTGATAGAAATACTTTTTTGACGCGGTACGATATTCCTCACGCATCCTGCGTCTTTATCTGTTGTCGAGTGTTTATAAGCAAATTTTGAAACAATATTGGTTTTCATCATTTTTTTCGCTTTAAAAATACAAGAGGAATTAATTTGTATTTATTTAAATATAAAAGTTAAAATCAAATAAATTACATACTTCTTAGATTTTCTTGAATTGTCAATTTGTATAAGGTATCATTAATTGCCTTTAAATACAGCAAAACTCTTGCAGCAAACGCAACGGATTGCATTTGTATCAGAATCAGCCACCATTGCTGCAACGTTACGTGTATGTTATAATGAAACCCTGGAAGAAGAAGATCAAAATCAAAACAATCAAAAGTCTTAAGTCGCTATTTTATAATAATGAAATAAAATAGGCACAATATAAACCAAAACGCTTAAAAATAATTGTTTGAAATTCAACATACAATATGTCCCCTCAAAAACGTAGAGATAATAGTCAGCAGCCCGCGTCGTCACGTGCAGTAATATAGATGCCAACACAAGACAATGAGTCCTTCTATCCCGTGGTAAAGATACGTAATTAAATCTTTTCCGCATCTTAAAACCAAAAAAATATTGTGAATCAAAGCTCGAGAGCTCAAAGAAAGAAAAGTTACTGTTATATATTGACGTTTAGTTTTTGAGTGAAGTTCTGAATGACATTCATATGAACTTTTTATCAATATACAATTAGTATATACATGAGTACCTATTTGTAGGATCAGTGATCGTTTTTTAAACACTGCTTAATACATTAATTTAAAAATGCATAAGTGTGCGTTTGCATTTGAATAAATTTTTGTGTACAGTCAGATCTTAGATCTGGAATCATTCTGCTAGGCACGCACAGATTCACTATGGTAAGTCGCAAGCTGCAAATATTACCTTTATTGGTGCATCACTTTTAAAAATACATAAAAATTAAAAAAAAACCTTTTCTAACTGTTTTAGACATCGATCCATGTGTTTTATTCTCTTCGCTGAAGTGATAACTGCAATTATAATCACTAATAACAAGATATTATTGCAGAATAATTGTATTGTTTGCGTGAGTAGTGTATTTTTACTGTTTTCATTATTGAACATAAATGATGTCACAGTATCACCTACTATACAGACACCTGAAAAAATACATTAATATGAACATTGAACAGCTCTTCACGCCTTGAGGGCTTGTTTTTAAAAAAAACACAAAACACGTTACATATTTATTTGTTGACAAGAGGAATCCTCCAAATTATCGAATTAATAATACATATTTTGTTACTTGACTTCTCCATACAAAGTTTTACGAGTAACTCCTTTTTAACCCGTTTTGTATTAAATTTTCAGCTATGCGTTGATCATCACAATCAGTCACGGTTTCATATACATATACAGATTACTTAACAATGTTCTCTCTTCGTAAGATAACACTAGCGGGTACAAGCTAGGTTACAAATAAAATTCGTAAAAAAGAATGACATACCTTTTATAAAATAAATAATTACAAATTGATACTTATTTTCTTTTACCAAACAGAATAAGTAAAACTAAAGTTTAAAGCACTAACTTGATAAGGTGACCAGGACAAAACTGTAGACTACCAGCGACTTAGACTGGCAACACCCAAACCCCAGCTTGTAGGGCAGTACACCCGTTATCCTAGACAACCGTAGCACTAATCCGAGAGTGCCTTTATTCATCTTGTCTTCTGTAAGGTGAAGGAGTACAGTTTATTATTATTATTGACGCTAAAAACATTTTTTTTTTCATCCATGATTATGATTTCTTTAGGTTTTATTAGTTCACTAGTATTTCCCGTCCCTTCGCCCGCGTTCAGACACCCTAAAACCGTATTCTTAGATTTTACGTAGGTAGTATAAAAAAGTCGTTGCTCGCCTTCATGTTTATCGCAACAGCTGATTTTAATGCGGCTTATATGCATATTTTAGTCAAAGAATGCCGAAAATTTCAAAGAATTTGATGTTGTATAAACATATTTTAGTGCGCTTCCACTGCACTGGCTCAAACTTACGATACAAGTCAATGAAAGTAACATAATAACGTTAAAATAAAAATATTATTTAATATAAATTGCATTTATCATACGATTTTTATCTATATATTAAGTACCAAGAGTTAGCCCTTACGTAAGGCAAACCTGAGCGAAGCGAGGGTGAGCCGCTAGTATTAATATGATATATTACACTGTGGATTAACATACCGATGCTACCGATTGTACCTCGCAGCGCTACCGGCCGGCCTCGCTACCGCGCGCTCGCAACACATTTCATATAATAAAAATGCAGAGTATTTCATACAATAAAAATGCGGACTGTTATTGCAACATTTTTCGTTGATGCTCCGGTCCTATTGATAGAAGCGTCATGCTATATAGATCCTTATTCAACAAATGGGCTATCTAAGCCTAAAACATTTCTTCAATCGTTTAGTACTTTGGAGCTTAACCAAACAAACAAATTCTTGGGCTTTAGTATAAATGGTAATATGAAGCCCCTGACATAAAATTTTCCGTTTCACAGAACGAGTTTCGCCTTTTGGCTTTAGAAAAATGAAAATAAATTAATATTCGTAGATATTAGTTCTTGACAGAGTATATTGATAATATTCTTTCGCCTAAAACTTTAAAAATGTATAAAATATAATTGCGCGTCTCGACACAACCCTCCTGCGGGACTGAGGCCACATTCTACGTATACGACATGTCAGAGACCAATACGCATGCGGGCATCAAAAGATTCGTATCTTTAAATAAATGGATGTACATAAAATGTACAATGCGGCTCTTATTTGTTTGTAAATTATAGTAATCAATCATTACTCGATGTCCTTTTAAATATAAAATTTTAGTATATCATAATTATAATATCACTACATATTATAAAACAAAATGCTCCGCCGCGTCTGTCTGTTTGTCTGTCTGTCTGTCAGTCTGTTCACGATGAACTCAAAAACTACTGCGCCGATTGGCATAGTGTTTTCACCAATGGATAGAATGGTTTTCAAGGAAGGTTTTAGTATATAATTTGTTGAGATTTGTATACATTGGCTAAATTATAATGATATTGATGAAATAATGATATAAAATAAAACTTGTTCAACTAAAACGCTGCCTAAGCCCTTTAAGATATAATTAAGATATATCCATTTTAATACTTTAAAAAATGGGTAATTATAAAATTGGTAAGCTATTTATAAGGTTTGATATAGGTCCCCATTTGGGGACCGACTCGTCATACTTATCCGGCTAGACCCTTTAAACAAAAGAGTTTCATGTTCCACTCAAACAAAAGCTTTAGACAAGTCACAGAAAACTCCAATTGCATTCTGTGATTTTTCCCAGGTGTTATAAATATGTCTAAGATATCCCCGCATCGGCTGTAGACCTACCTTTAGTAAAAATGATTCAGTAGTTGGCTTAAAATAAGTTTATCAAAGATTTCACTCAACATTGATTGCTATGATATATCTATATCATAGACAAATATATGGCAATCTTGTCATCTATATTTATAGAAATAGGTCTTTAGTTGTTGCCAGGATCATTGTTTTTTCCATTTTTAAAAAGAGGTAATATTTTACTAATTTTCATAAGATCAAGGAATATTCTAGTGCCTACACATTCCTTCCGAATTTAAAACGTTATTTTTAATGTATATAGACTTAGCCTGTAGACAAACATTTTTTTAAATTTTAGAATTTGTTCTTACTCGACAATGGAACATTGGTTCACATTCCACTGCTTCATACAATTGTTCCCTACTTCGGTATTTTAATTTTAAAAATCTTAAATACAGTGCGTTCTTTAAATACGTTATTAATTGACTTTAATGTATAGTAAATACTTTATTATAGTGAGAATTGGGACTACCAATGATCCTTATTACTTAGATGTCCAATTCAATTCTTTTAAAAAAGTCAGTTTTTTTTACTATTGACTGGTTTAAATTTGATTTTTAGTCTGAACCTAATTTCCTTTTATTAATTTATCGAGGTCTTCCTCGTAACATAACACATTATCTATACATGTGAAGGTAAAATTTGTTATACAAGTTGATTCGCAAAAACATTACTTATATCGTACGATCTGAATAAACTTAAAAGGAGACTACTGTGCTGCGTTACTTGAAGTATATCTACATTAAAATCCCCGCACATAATTACGGATTTACTACTAGTATATAGATTAAGTAACTGCCTCGGTGGTGTAGTGGCTAGCATGTACGGTCACACACCGAGAGTTCGAGTCCCGGGTCGGGCCAAGTTTAGTTATTGAATCTTTTCTGTTTCGTTAGCCTCAGTAACAGCCCGGAGTTGGGAAGTTGGTGGTGGTTCACCCCCGTGCCTCGGAGAGCACGTAAAGCCGTCGGTCCTGCGCCTTAGCTCTCACTGGTCGTGTCGAGTAGTCGTCCCACCGGAGTATGAGAGTGATAGGAATAGAGAGTGCACTTGTGTCTGCGCGTACACTTGTGCACTATAATATAATATCTCCTGCGTACTTGGCCAGTCTCAATGAGATTGGCCGCCATGGCCGGAAACGGTCGGAGAACATTATTATTATTATAGATTTCTAAGGATATCGTACATCTTATTTTCGAATATATCTTATTTTTCGAATATATCTTATTTTGATGATTCTTTTTATATTATAAAGGATGTACTTCAAGGGTAGTTCGATAAAATTTGGTTAGGTTCTAATCATGAGATTCATGAAAAAGAAACGAAACTCTTCAATTCTTAGGAGCAAATAAACAATACTCGTCGAAATCTGTTATACGCTATCAGTACATTTGAGTTACCTACCGTAACGTCGTTATCTTGTTAAGGAGCTGAAAAGCCATTGAATTGAACGACCAAGCAAAATAACCTTAAATAGATACATATGGTCTATCAATTTCTAAACATAATCAAAATACCATTCAAAAGTTCATTGCAAAGGCAAGATAAATCTGTCCGTCCTGGCTGGCACCGACTTCAAAATTAACTAAGTTCTTAAAAGTATTATTTTCTACTTTTTAGTTTAGATTTGTTTAGCTTTGAAGTGTTGTTTTTTTTGTTTTGTTAAAAATAATATCATCTTAAAACTAGAGTTCATAAATTTATTAAATGACAAAATAAAAGAGTTCATTCGTAAGGGAAGAGGAATATGGGAAAGAGCAAATTATAAATTTACATTTACTTTTATTGTATAAATAAAGCGGATTTTCAATACCATTTGTGACTTACTGTTTCCTTACAGACAAACTACATATCTCCATGGAGTAGTACTATAATACCTACTATTTGAACATAATTCCATTGAGGAAATTATTTTTTATATTATGCTGGAAACTGGCACCAGGTGTACATAGTTTGCACATCATTCATGTGCTTTGCTAATAAAGCACTAAAGACTTGACCTAACTTATCAGATAAGTATTATGTTTACTTTATGTTGAACAGTGGTAGTCGAAGAATCATCTACTATTACATCAATTAATACCTAGTATAAATAAACCAGTATATAATATAAAACTTTTTACACGCAAAAGGATGGAAATAAGACGTCTTAAGACATATTAAAGTTATTTATTTATAAATATTTGACGTACTTAAATATAAATATTATGATAAAGTGATATTTGAATTAGAATAATTGACTTATAATAAGTTTTGCATTGGTTTTGTTTCTACATTCAGTGTGATGCTTATCGTGGTCGCACCTTTAAAAACGTGCAACAATGATTTTAATTTTTGTTAGTTCTTGAGAGTTATAGAAAACTTCGATGGATAATGAAATTCAAAAGTTTTCTAATATAACGCACTCCACACACGTTAAGCCTCTTTACTAAGCAAAAATAATAAAGGTGAATCTATCGGTGCTCCATACGTTGTTATAATTATCAAATAAGATATCAGCGTGCCCAATATCTGAAAACAAATCAAATATTAAATTATTCTATTTCACATTTTTCTGTGTCATAGTTTTTAAATCCCTAAAGTAGTACGTTTTAAGGCCGCCTGAGCAACAGTAAAGTGTGACCTAAATCAAGTTCATTTTGTTCATAAGCAACCAGAAGAAGGATAACCCCAATTCGGCTGGTCCCCGCGAGGCTGCTAGACCACTACCTAGAATTACATCTTCCTGCCAAAAAACAAACAACAAAATGTACCTTGCAACCTTATACGTAAGGAACACTAATGACAGATTAAAAATTAGAAGAATTAGAAGAAGCTATAAGACGTAAAAAATGTTAACCATCATTAGCCTTTGTGAAAAAAGCAAAATCGGAGAAGAGATAAGAGATTACGATGAATACCTTTATTACTTCTATGGTGAAAAGGCATACATGCAATGGGATTCTTAATAAAAAATATTTAAAGGATAAAATAGAGAGCTTCGAAGGGATATCAGACAGAATCGCATTGCTTAATATACAGTTACCTAAATTAAAAGGACCATCGTCAATTATCCAAGTTTTGCACCCACAGTACACGATACAAAAGAATCTTAAGAAAAAATCTACAAAGATCGGACAGAAGTGACGTAACAAAGAACAAAAATATAATTATTATAGGAGATTTAAATGTTAAAGTAAGCAGAAAACAAATAAAGATGAATTTAATACTTTCTTAGGTTTACGCGAATATTCGACATTATATATGAAACCACCTTTTCGGATTTTGTCGCTGATTTATTTTAATTTTTGGTTCCCGACGTTTTGAATGATTTACAGCAATCATGATCACGGGAGAGACTAAGGTATTCGACGTCTCAGAGGTTTATATACTTGTTATTATAGAGGTGTGTTGTGTTGTGGGTAGGCACTGTATGATTACTATTATTATTATTATAATCACTCAAGCCAATCCGATCAATCGTATCTCAAATATTCACGCAAATCTAAAAAAAAATATTTCGAATCACTAATATGTACGATACATTCAGCCCTTTTTATTCTACTGCTGGACACGGGTCTCCCTTCAATACGAGGGGGATCAGGTCATAGTCCACCCGGCCACCACGCTGGCCTATTGCGGTTGGCGGACTTCATATATCTATCGAAAACTTGCTGGGTTTTCTCAGACGTGCAGGTTTCCTTATCATGTTTTCCTTTAACGTAAGACAAGTAAGAAATGATTCGCATATGAAAATATCAGAGGTGCGAGACCCGGATTTGAACCCGCATCACTCGAATATCCGACTACATAATTATTTTTGGTTGCTTACATTAACAACAAGGGATCTGTCTAGTGTGCACATGCCTAGTGGCGAGTACGTGGTCTTCTGCAGCAGAAGGAGACGCTGGAAGAGTTCTAGTTCGTTATACAGCGGTTGATTATTAGAGCATCGAAACTTTAGAGTCTGCACCAGAAGACTAGTGCGCTCCATCTGCAAAGAAATTCGAAATTATGTGATTTACTGATTTTCATTTCATATATTTATTGTAAAGATTATATTCTGTATAGTTACCTCCACGTGAGTTCGATGAAAAGGGTCTACTAGAACCATGAGAGCTAGCGCATGAAGTATCGAATGCACCAACACGTACAAAGTTATAATAGTTACTTTCTCTGGAAGGTTAAGAAAAAATTTTACGATTTTTAATGTTAAATGGAATGGAACGGAAATTTAAATGTAAATTAGGTGACGTAAAATGTTGGACAATGCTACGATCAAATTATAAAAAATAAAAGATGAAAGCTGCAGGTGCAACTGAAAAACGAAATGAGCGTTTGGTTTTCTGCATACATTTTATTTAAAATTCAGTTAAACCCACTTGTCCCTAACTTATACCATGTATAAAATATACCTCATAGACATTATTATTGTATAATTGGACAACCTCCAGTCGTAAAATTGATAAAACTGAATATTCGTGAAGTATCAATTAATGTGGACCTTTAATTAACTAAGTTTTAAGAAACAGTAAGTTTGGTCAATTACCTACTAAACATATTTTGAAACAATTCAAATCTAAAAAATACATTATTGAAGGCTTATTGCACCATCACGGGATACTTAGAAGATGTAAATGTGTGGGATTAATGTCTGGTTGTGTCTCACGTATGTGTACGAAAAAATAGATAAAATTATAATTCAATATTGTTATCAAATAGTAACTGTTGAGCTTCCTTCCTCCAGCCAGTGGTAGCTTACAGCTAACAGACTTACAGACTGACATTGAATTTAAAGTGTATATTTTAATAATGCAAAAATGACGATTCAAAAGGGCTTGTAAAAGTCTTTTTGAATAAATAATATTTTGAATTGATTTGATTATCTCAATTGTCTAGTACTTACATAATATTGTAGAACAATTAGACGCCTCGTTAGTCCAATAGCTCGCGACCACTCTACTTGAAATTTTAATCTTTTGTCGAATTTTTTTTTTGTGAAGGATGCTTTTGTCGAATGTCAGATCATCTATTATTTAGTATTAAAGTATTTTCAATAACTTAACAAATGATCTTATGATTGAGAATATTTTTTTTATTGTAAGTTTCAAAGACATTTTTCATATCTGTATTTTTGGCTACTACTATCTGTAGTTTAGGTAGAGAAAACGATTTGTTCATGAGGTTACTAATTTTTGTAGAAATTTTCAATGTAAAGCAGTAACGCTCTTGTACTCTGTTAAGGATTTTAATAGAAATTTATTCTATTCGCAAATTTGGGCATCAAGAGCCTGTTTAAGTGACTTAAAAACATAATAATACCTAGGATTTAAAAAAAAAGTATTGTCGTTCTCACTTCACTTACCTTCACCTGATATCCACACAATAAACCGGAACAAATTCAGTTCCGCATATAGCATGTGACAAAAAATTATAGCTATTATTAGCATTCCATTAATTGAGGTGGTCTTCTTTATTACATCTAATACGGTTCTATAACATTCTGATATATTTCGTATTTTATATTCAACAGCTTCATCTTCATTTAATTCTGACGTTGATACTTTGGCTACAAAAATAATTTTATAAACTAAATTTTTAATTGTAAAATTAAAGCACTAACCCTAGATTGATAGTAAAGACGCGTCTCCTGCTCCTCTAAAATATCAAAACAAACTAACAAAACAAAGTAACAAAACGTGTTTGCTGAACATGTTGGCAAAAGATTTTCAGGAGACTTCCTGCGACTTTTAAACACTATTATTTTTAAATACTACTAGTTTGACATAATAATGACTTTGGATGAAGAAGAAGTACTCAATGTTTTAGAGAATATTTTACTTACAAAAAGAAAAAGATACCGATTTCACGTTCGACCTTATCTACAACAACAAACTTTAATATTTACTCAGAATTATAACTGAAAGATAGATTTGGCGTTCGCGTATGAAATCAATGAATAACATAGTATTGTCTTTATTCCAATTCATTCTAAAACGCACACAATACACTATGGTCAAGTTAAAACAGAAATATGATATACAGTATTAATCAGAAAATACGAAACGCATCAACTAAAGTTGTTGTGCTCACCTACCACTAAGAACGGATTTTCGACAAGGCAGCATTAAGAATGTGTAAGGGCTCTCGCAAGTTTGTATACAAATCATTCATTTTTTGTGCTACAGACTATAGGATTTGGCATAGACGAAGTTAATACTTAGTCCGCTGAGAACGAATTTTGTGACAGGGCCGGATTAGGGAGGTCTAAGGGCTGTCGCAAGTTGAAATTTGGCAGGGAGGTAATGTATAGTTAGTAGACATCCGCTGAGAACTAATATGGCGACAGGTCACAGGGCCAAATAAAAAAACGCCGGAAACCCGTCACGGGTTCCCCGGTTCGTCAACTGACACGGACTGTGAGACTCCTACTCACTAAAACCCACAGCGGAACCCTTCGCCGCAGTCCAATAGGGCTATAGGTATAGCTTGCGCACACGCCACAACGCCCCCAAAAACCTATACCTTAACCTAATAAATAAATATATATTAACTGTTTATTCATGAACCCAAATCTATTGATAGTGTCACTAGAAAAGCCTTGATTCGCTGGTGAAAAAATGTAATAACTATAGTCTAGTCAACAAGTGCCTTTTTGATCAACTTTTTTCAGCAGTCTTTTTTTTGAACAGCAATGTTCGCAAGCAACGATGTTTAAAAATATGCAATATGCAACGATGAAATTAAATTCTCCTTCCCAGCAGGCGAACACGGGGAATATTTCCGTCCGCCTTGGATAACATATTTGCTTGTTTTTGCTAACAAAACATTTAGGCCATGCCCGTATTTTGTTAGATGTTTGATGTTAGGTGTTAGAAAACACAAAACAATGTCGCAGTAGACCCGGCTTAAAATGGTTAAGCATATGTTATGAACGACATGAGCAAATTGAAGGCATAGTAAAGGGAAGACGTCGTACGATTGTTGAAGACAAAATATTTAACATTATTCTAAACATAACATAATAAATAGGAGCTTTCTAATAATTCAGGCATGTAGATAAATTAAAATAATAATTGGTAGTCTTCAAGCTGCTTAGTTTTACTCATATCCAGAAAAGAATAAGTCTTTCGGCTTCGACGAACGGCTCGAACAATTAACTTAAAACTTTGTATATGTTGATATCTAATAAAATTAAAATAAGAACTTACCTACTCTGGGTGCAACTTTGACAGAAATACTTTTGTTCCGCGGCACGAAAGACATCAACCGTCCTGTGACTGTGTCAGTTGCCGGGAGTTCCCAAGCAAAATTTGATACAATGCGATTTCCCTTCATATCTTTGGCTTGAAAAATACGATAAGAGAAATTGAATTGCATATTATTAAAAAAGAAATTATAATAAATATTGATTGACATACTTTCTAGATTTTCTTTAATTGTAATTTTTTCTAAGGTATCATTTATGACCCTCAAATACAACAAAACTCTGGCAGGAAATGCAATGGTTTGCATTTGTATTATAATCATCCAGCATTGTTGCAAAGTAATCCATGAATTACTATGAAACCCTGGAACGAATCAATATTATCATCTCATTATAATTTGGCGATTGCACTTCATATTCAGATTACTATTAAGCCGCAGATGCCCAGTAGTAACTTGTTCGCTTTGATAACCAAGTAAAGCTGGTTGGTTAAATCCCGAGCCGAGAAAACCTTCATGTCTTTGAGAAAGTAACAAGTTTTCAAAAGTCAAGCAAGGTCCGACAATCCCCACTGGGCGTGCATGGTGGAACGCAACGACGCATTGGAGGGAGGACCGCTCCTACACTACGGGACGTAGCGTTGCAATTTTTTTAGTCATTTTATACCGAATGAATTTTACTTCAAACAGTTCTTTAATGTTCGGAAATCAGTAGAGTGAGCGTCAGTTGTCGCACTAGCGGTGGAGCTAAAGGAGACAGCATGGCAAAGTCATTGGAAAAAAATCTGCTCTGATGAATTTTATACCAATCGAAACCGTATTAAATCATTGTTTTAATCATATTTTTTCAAAAAATCATCGTCAGCTGTATTGACGAGGGGGGGTTCAACGTCAGTCACGTGCATAAACCTCATTTAAAATTTGACAAAAAAATTATTTTATACCTTATGAAATTTATATATCTCAATTTTTATACTTTTAAAATAATAAAGAAAATTGTCAGCTGCACTTTGGACGGGGGAAACACCGTCAGTCGTCGTGATAAACATGTCGCGCGCTCAACGAATTCGAGCGTTGCATAGTATCTTTGGAACATAAACTGACGATCTTTACACCCACAAACAGTCATCTGACGACGATTTTTTGCTTCTCTAACATTTAAATTATCTTATAATTAAAATTCAATAAGTATAACATCAATTTCATATAAATAACACCACAGTATATTTATTTATTTCGTGTACGTTCCAAATTACATACAGAAATATTTATTTATTAGAAGCAAAATACTAATTACTTGAAGAAACTTTTTTTTTAATGAACATAAATAAGACAAAAAACGTAGACTTCTATTAATACGTAAAATATTATTCTACTTCTTCATATACATCTTCTGCTGTGCCTGTGTCGTTCCCATCACTTTCTCATAACTATCATCGGAGCTGTCGATGATAAGATTCCGAATACATTTATATTGTTTTTATACTTACATATCCCGTCCTTATTTCATATAAATTTACTATCACCACATATTATGAAATAAAGTCCTTCACCGCGTCTGTCTGTATTCGCGATAAACTCAAAAACTACTGCACCGATTTTCATGCTGTTTCAACCAATTGATAGAGTGGTTCTCGAGTAAGGTTCTAGTATATAATTTGTCACGTTTTTGTATTCATTAACTAGTAGAACCCGGCGCTCGCGCTACATCAAATCTAAAATATTTTTTAGTTTTAAGTGAAAACTGAGATAGTTTTTTGTAATTATAAATGGTAATAACAATATCTACAGTTTTTTGTCGTTTTTTCGAAAAATGCGTCCTCAAACAAACGTATACCTTTAAAATTTTAGCAACGAAAAAACAATGAAGCCTAAGCCCAGTCATATTATTATCTGACGATTTGTTACATCTGAATACAATGTAAATAATAATTCATATGAATCAAATGCAAACAAATATATTAATTCATAATTAAACAAAAATATTTTAAAAAGTGTACCAATTTTTTGGAAGAAATTACTTGCAACATTATGAATATAAATATAATAATATGTTGGGACATTATTACAACAGCGCCATCTAGTTCCGCAGTAAGCTACGTAACGTGCTTGTGTTGCGGATACCAGATAGTTGATATACTACACATATAAATTTTAAATACATACATATTATAAATATAAACACCCATGACTGGAGCAGAAACATTCGTGATTAGCAAATGAATGCCCCCAGCGGGACTCAAACCCGCGACCGCTGGCGCAGAGAGTAGGGTCACTACCAACTGAGCCAAACGAGTCGTCCATGAGAATGAAATGAATGTATGAAACTATCATTCTAGGTGTTATTATTCTAAGCTACCAGGTATATTCCTATATCTGGAGGCCAGAATAATAATTTTAAGGAAAGGTACGTTAAAGTAGAGAGACTTTTACAACTTGAAATTCCTTGATGTTAGAGACTTAGAGTACATATTAATATAAATTGGAGCCTACACGGAATAAATAAATATACTGTGGCGTGATTTATATGAAATTGATGTTATACTTATTGAATTTTAAGTATAAGATAATTTAAATGTTAAAGAAACAAAAAATCGTCGTCAGCTGATTGTTTGTGGGTGTAAAGATCGTCAGTTTATGTTCCAAAGATACTATGCAACGCTCGAATGCGTTGAGCGCGGGACATGTTTATCACGCTGACTGACGGTGTTTCCCCCGTCCAAAGTGCAGCTGACCATTTTCTTTATTATTTTAAAAGTATAAAAATTGAGATATATAAATTTCATAAGGTATAAAATAAATTTATTTGTAAAATTTTAAATGAGGTTTATGCACGTGACTGACATTGAACCCCCCCTCGTCAATACATCTGACGATAATTTTTTGAAAAAATATGATTAAAACAATGATTTAATACAGTTTCGCTTGGTATAAAATTCATCGGAGCAGATTTTTTTCCAATGACTTTGTCATGCTGTCTCCTTTAGCTCCACCGCTATCGGAGCAGCTGACGTTCAGAGCTGTTATGTATGAGGGGAAAACTATTATTGTTATGATTTTCAGCCGGTATAAAATGACTTGTTCAACTATAGCGCTACCTCCCGTAGTATAGAAATGGTGCGTCATTAAGAGATTACTATTAGTCACTACTTTCATTATAAAGATATAATATTGACATAATATAATCTAAATACATACATTTTATACCCGACATTACGAAGAAACTATAGTCAACAAAACGCGTTAGCAAGGTGACTAGTATAGTTGTTAGCACAAGACATTGAGTCCTTCTATCCCGCGGTAAAGATTTGCAATTGAGTTTCTTTCTCATCTGAAAATACAAAAAATGTTTGTAAATAAACAAAAGAAAAAAGATCTCTTATATATGTATGACAATATTATCAATGCTCGTGATTTAATAACTTACTGTTAGTTCACAACTTTACGTTTTCTTGTCAAACTTTGAAAAAACATTTTTAACATATTAATATAGTATCTTATATGAATATACAAACTTTCATTTTGAACATCCCAGTATTTGTAGGACCAGTAATATTTTCTGAATAGTTTGCACACTACTCGAAAATTGTACTACTTTACTTACTGATGAATTTTGTAAATGTACATACATATGTGTTTGCGCACCCACGGTAGAATATTATTTATAAAGTGTTATCTTAGTATATTATGTGATAGTTCTTGGAAAATACATAAAATACCTCTTCTAATTGTTTCAGACTTCGATCCATGTGTCCTAATCTTTTTACTGAAGAAAAGAGGCCGATTGTGTTGACTAATAGTAAAACGCCACTACAGCTCCATTGTATTATTTGTACAGTTAAGGAACTCTGACTGTGGTCATACTTGTATATGTAAAATACTACGTGATTAAATACTATAAATAGAGCTAAAAAATAAACCTTTTTAAATTTTAAATTTATAATAAAACTATATTAATCTGCAAAAATCTAATTGTTTTTCCAAACAATTAATAGATTAATTAAACACTAACTCCCAAATCCATACTGCCATACAGTGTAGGGTAGCAGCAGTAGTGTCACGATCCAAGAACACCAAGAACCGCGCTTGTAGGGCAATATGCCCCCTAACATTGACAACCATAGCGTTAGTCCAAGAATGCCTTTATATATATGGTTCAACCTGAATTGTTCTCTAAGCTGAAGCAAATTTTACGTTATTAATATTAAAAACAACATTTTATATTTATGAATAATCATTTATATACAGTGAAGGTACATCACAGATGTCGAACAAATTATTCCCGACATTAGAATTTGGTACAATATTATGAGGCTTTAAGATGCCAAATAATGGCTTAAATAAGAAATTCTCTTAGAAACAACCCTTTCTTTTATTATTTTACATGAGGCACGTGACGTAGACTACTACATACACGGTACTATAGTGGCCTCTATGTAACATAGCCGTTTTTTTTGTCAACCTCACAAACCTTATAAAAAAATATTTACACTAAAGGCTAACTCAGCATCTATAATAGACAAATAATAATATATTATTAATTAATATATATTATAAGATGAAGCAGATTGACGGAAAATATCTACCCCTTGCTTTTTTAAATACATTATTGCATGTAGTGATTTTTGTATTTACAGGACCGGCTTTGCCAAGATTATTCCTAGCAAATCGTTCTTGAAAAGTCTGCCTTATTTTATTGTGGCTTCTACCATTGTACTTTTGGCTTTGAATTATATAAAATCAACTGAAATGAGTAAAATAATAGTTTCTATATTAATTTATTGCCCTTTAAAATAGTGTTACTGTGTGGTATTAGTGTTGATGTGTATGTGCCAATAATATAAAACGTAGTGCTAGTAATACTTAAAAATATCCTGAGCCGTCAATGGATCAACGGCAGAATTTTGAAATAGGACTAAAAGCCGGGGAGTATTTCACCAATATTTTTACCACACTTTCGCTTAAAATACTTCACAAAAATCATAATGAGTAACGTCAATTCACACTTTTTGGCACCGTTAAGATCTCACTTTGCTTGACAAGTTGGAAGCAAAGCTGTAGATGAAAAGATTTGCCACGGACGGATCAACTCAATACACAATTTACAATATATATATATATCTAGCTCAATAATAGTAAAATATATCCTGAAATGAAATTTTTGAAAAGAGCAAGCTTTTCTCAGCAGGCCAGCATTCCGAGTCGGTGGTAGTTTACTCACAGACTTACAGACTGAAATTCAACTTAAAGTTTCATAATGTAATAAAGAAAAGAATGAATAATGAAAAGACTGATGATATACAAATTGGCCTGTTTTTCGTTATATCTTTTCTATCATTGCTTTTAAAATATAATTAAATCGTCAGGTGAAATGAGTTATTATGGCAGAAAAGTCAAATATAATGGAACGCATTCTTTTTAATATGAATAAAAAATTGGACTAATTTTAATGCTTCTTATCCGCCCTATATAAGAAATTTTTATAATCTGAATTTATGAGAATCTCACATCTATTGTAATATTTATTTTATATAACGCAATTTAGTGAAAAATATTCAATAGTCATTTTATTTGCATTATTATAATTAAATCCCATTTTCCCATTAAGTATGGAAGGAATTTATTTATAAATTCGTAATCAGTATGTCTAAAGTTGTGTTTTATAATTATATTCATAACCAATAATGATATTATTTTTCTATTCTATGTCACTGTGTCATGATTGCACATTTTTTAGACATACATACTAATAATGAGATCTTATTTTTTACCGGTTTCATTATTTTCTTGATAGACTTGTTAATGCCATAAAACAATAAATAGCATTAGATAATACAAAGCCATTATTGCCTGGAATCAATTTAAAATTCTTATACTCAGTTACTGTATACTATTATCTATGTCTGTTTAATTATTCCTGGCACCCACAGTAATTGTTATATTATTGCATATGTCCTGCACCTAAAAGCAGAAAAGTGATAGATATTATTACAAAACGATAATAGGCGGACAAATTTAATTATTTCTTTACCATTTGATTATCGGACTAATAGCAACAGCAAAAATAAATACAATAAATAATACTTTCATAGCTTTACGCGAATATTTGATATTATAAATAAAACTATCTTTTTCGAGTTTCGAAAGCTTTACAGCAATCATGATAATGGGTCTCGTCCGTGACCATGATTTCTAAATCAAAATAAATCCGCGACAAAATCCGAAAACATAGTTTCATTTATGTTGTTGTTGTTTTCAACGAACAACAACTTCAACTACTGGGCACGGGCCATCCTCAGTACGAGAATCAGGCCTGAGTCCACCGCGCTGGCCTAGTGCGTGTTGGCGGACTTTACATGTCTTACGAAAACTTGCTAGGTTTTCTCAGACATACAGGTTTCCTCACGAAGTTTTCCTTCACCGTAAGACAAGTGGTAATCAGGATAGTAATGATTCGCACATGAAAATACCAGAGGTGCGAGACCCGGATTTGAACCCGCATCACTCGGTTATATAAGCGAGCGCGTTACCGCTGAGCTACCACTGCCTTGCTTCAATTATAATTAATACAATAAAAATATTATACTTGCCTTGTGTGCCTCGATACGACGTTCTTGCGCGACTGAAGGGATGTATCTACTATGTACACAAAACTGACAGGGGCATATATTTAAAGACGTTAAAAGATGCTTATCTTCAAATTCAAGGATATCGTAATATAATGCTTAGAGTACCTATCTAAATAAAAGCGAGTTTTATTTACATAAAATAATATTAACTTTCAAATCGATGATATCACCGTATATGATAAACACCATTTTAGTCCTTTCTATCGAAACATAATTTGATATTTACACAGTAGCTCTATTTGTTTTACCTCTATCTACTGATCTCCAAGTAATAATTCACATAAAAACTTAACGAGTGTATAATATAAACCTGTTTACTTTTTTATACTTTTTTTACACGAAAGAAACTGTATACGACTAAATCATGTAATTTTCACCTCTGGCTCTGAGATGGACTAAAAGGTGGTTGCATTTTACTGTTTATACCAACAACGTAGTTGTCTATTGGTTTGGGCGTTTTTAGTCGTATAAGAACCATTTAAATTCATGAAGTATAAACATAATATACTATAATGACAATCAATCTATCTTAAATCAATCATAGTGTTGCAAGCTACGGTTTAACCCATTATGACCTGAATTATTTAAGGGGCTTGGAATTGGAAAATATTTGTTAAATGTTCTTATTTAAGGTCCCTTAACTTAGTTTTGACCATTTAAAGTGAAATTAATTTATCAGTTTTGGAAAAAACAATGGGTGCCGTACGGCACCGCTAGGCTCATACGTAGACTTAACATCATTCTAATAGTTATTAACCAACTTCAAAAAAGGAGGAGGTTATATGTTCCGATGTATGTATTTTTTTTTATGTATGTTCACCGATTTCTCCGCCAACTGTGGGCCGATTTCAAAAATTATTCTTTTGTTCGGTAGGGTATAGTTCTGAGGGGGTCCCATTATCACAAAATCAGGATCTGATGAAATCCCATCCCAGGGAAATCCAGGGCAACTTTCAAAATTTATAGGCACCTATTATGTTTTCTATATATTTTCTAAAGCTGTTCAAGCATTTGCGTCTGAAAATCGTCATCTCATGTGATGAGCTGATGATGGAGGATAGAATTCTTCAAATGTCATTTTTTATCTGTGTTCACCGATTTATGCGTCAATTGTGGGCCGATTTCAAAAAATTATTTTTTGTTTGGTAGGGTATACTTCCAAGATATTCCTACTGTCACCAAGTTAGGATCCTAGGGAAATCGATGGCAACTCTTAAATTTTATAGGCACTTAGTACATTTTTCATATATTTTCTAAAGTTTTTTAAGGTTTTGCATCTGATCATTACCATCTCATGTGGATAAGCTGATGATGTAAGGTATAACTCCTCAACGGCTGTGAGTTGAAAGGAAATTCCTTTAAAATTATACTGTATACATATAGATTGATAGTTGTGTTCTATTACGTTAATATGATAATAGAAGGTAAATCTCATTAACCTCTAGGAGTTAGGTGGAGTAGTGGACGTGGTTTATTTAAACTATTTCGTATGGGGAACATAAACATAAGGATGAGCTCGTAGTTTAGTTACATCTACAGTAGTCGTAGATTTAGTACTCTTTGGAGACCAAGCCCCCCCCCCCCCCTCCTCTTCGGAAGATCCGATAATTAATTACTATTTTCGTTAATGGGTATGCTCGTTTTTTAATATAAAGCTTAAACAGATTTTAAATTAGTGACACTGACATATAGTACTTAAGTCACTATTATTAAATCAGTAAATAAAAGGCACACTAAAAATGGAAAAATAAGTTATTTTTTTAAAAAAAATTAAACCGACTTCAAAAAATCTGCACTAAAAAGAAAAAAATCTAAACTAAAAAGTAGAAAATTATTCCTTTAAGAACTTTGTTAATTTTGGAATCATTTGGAGTTAGAGTTTTTAAAGAGAGGCATTTTAGCGTCTGGTAATCAAGCCCGGCGTGAAACCACGATACTGCCTCTGGGGGTCTCCAACTTTTCTAAGCCGTGATAGCACCCTGGTTGTTATGGTCTGCTTGACCAGCTCTGCCGCCGCGTCGCGTCGTTCTGTTCGGTTTTAGTGGTCATTTACGAACATTAAAAAACTAATATAATTATAAGTCATATCGAAAACATTTCAATGTTATTTCCATTATGTAGTTAAATTTTATAACATTATTATTACATAAAGAAACATAGACTAGAAATCCTTTTTAAATTACTTTTTTATATTAAAATGAAAGTTACAATAATCTCATAATATCGCGTCGAATAATTCTATCATTAACTTTAAAGGGCAGTTTTGTATCGATTGCTGACTCAATGTTTTTTTTTGTTATGTTTTAGTTTTAAAGTATCACTTTTATAAAAACAGTACTTAATTTTGCGTTAAGTTTTTAAGCTCTGTTGATTCACTTAATTAAAGAAAACCAATTAATTATTTAATTAATTAATTAAAACATTACACGAGGAAGCTATACTTGGTTGAAACGAAAGCTTAAATTTAAACATGAAACCACATGAAGGTAGGCTCGAATATAATAATTGGTCTTGACATTTAGTCCAAATTAATTACTTCAACTTACGTAACTTTAAATCGGTATGTTTTGTATATTTGTTAACCAAAAATAGGAAGCCACTAAGCATAGATTCTTGTGAAAGTCCTACCGTTAAAGGAGATTCAAGATATTTTACACGATTCATAAAAAAAACGTATAATACATTTCTAACTGAGTCGAATTTGTACATTAAATATTATGTTTTGAAGTATCGTATTGAAATAGTAATTATTATCGATACAAAGACCGAATCTATAGTTTTTAGAATTTTTGTCTGCCTGTCTGTGATCGCATCACGAGAAAACCACTAGACAGATATTGATGAAATTTGGCATGTTCAACTGTATGAGATGAGATCTGAGATCTCATTGTAAATTTTGCCTAAATATGGGCATGCAATAAAACGGATGTGAATTTATTTAAGGAGACCTAAAAAGGTTCTTCTTCATCATCTATCTTAAATGATGAAGAATAATCTAAAGAGTTCTCAAATATTATATTATAGATGTTTAGAGGATAATTTAACTAGATATATGCAACATTGAATAAATCAAATCAAAATATTCAAATCATATTAAAATATTCTTTATTCAAATAGACTTTTACAAGCACTATTGAATCGTCAATTTTACATTGTAATATAGAATTCAAATTAAATGTCAGTCTGTAAGGCTTAGCACGCACTGCGATGAAACGCCTGCGTTTTACCGCAGGTCTGAAAACGCAAAAAAAAATAACACATAGCTTTCTATACAAGCGCACGCATTACTGACTTTTTTAGTGACTGATTCTAAAAATGCAACTTGCTACGTTTTGACCGCGGTTTGGAAATGTGAAACAGTAAAACTGAAAATAAAATTAAGCAAAACGCCAGCCGCAGTGCGTGTAGATAAGGGGTTTCGCGTTTTCAGTTATTCGTAAACCGCTTGCGTTTAATCGCAGTTCGTGCTCGGACTAAATCTGTAGAGAGTATAGTAAGTGTTCCATTCTTAACAGATAAAAAAATTATGTTAAACAAATATAATAATGTAATTAAGAGGAATTTAAAAATCCTATATCTGATAAACTGAATGAACTTCAACTTCTTCATCATAGTATAAACGCTTTGTGCAAAACAAACAACAGTAATTTCTTACGCACACCTTTGTACTTCCAAATGCAAAGGTGTAAAATGTCTCAAATGTTTAACTAACTTCTGAAGAGAATGTCATCAGGCCGTTTTAACGTCCCACTGCTGGGCACGGGCTCAGTATGAAGGGCATCAGGCCATAGTCCACCGCGCTGGTATAGTGGGTGTTGGCGGACTCTACAATATGTTCGAAGACTTGCTAGGTTCTCTCAAACATGCAGGTTTCCTCACGATGATTTCCAGCGCCATAAGACAAGTGGTAATCAGGATAGAAATGATCCGCACATCAAAATATCAGAGGTGCGAGGCCCGGATTTAAACCCGCATCACTTGGTCATACAAGCGGGCGCGTTACCGTAGGTATAGCCATAGGTACCTTTTTCTATTACATTCTTTATGCTCTATATTCAATTATCTGGTTAATCTGTTTTGAATCTTTTAAGTATATTTATTCAGGTCAGATTGATTTATTTGAAAGGGAATTGACGTTTACAAAATACGAGGATCGCTACGAGATAATGAGAGAAATCTAATTTGTTTTGTATTTAGGACGGATTCCACGTTAGCCTCGCTGCGATGATGTAAGCATTAAATCTATCGGATACCATTTTTAGTATATAAATGACACACTGTGTTGATGTTTTAAATTGTAAATCTTGACTTACGCGATTTAGTTTCTTTCGTCACCATAAAAGTCAGAAAAAATAGCTTCTAACACAAAAATATTAATAATTTAAAAAATAAAAGTTAAATAATAAATTAATGCACATATTATGTGCTCCAATTTTTACTCTTCAAGTAAAAGTTACATCTTTTTATGGCTATTTTCTAGGTTACATATTACTGACTGCGATGAAATCAAAAGAAGGTGATTTATTGACATACTTATATTATGTCAGTATGTATGTCATATCCATAGTTCTTTCGAACCCACTTAAGTGTTTTTGACGATTCACACGTCTTTAGATAGTCTCTATTATAATATTATTTGTCAAATTGTGTTTTCAGTTTGTTTTACTTTGTACGTTTTGGATGTCACATAGGACTCATCTTTGCTTCGCTTGGTCCCTAGCTGCTCCCTGCCAAACTTTAAGTTTGTAGCACAAATGAAGGACTTAAATACAAATTTGCAAGAGCTCTTAGATATTTTTAATGAGGCCCTGTCGCAAATCCGTTCTTAGCGAACGTCGACTAACTAACTCCCTCCCTGATTTCATCTTTCTACATCAAGCGGTTTTAGTTATTTCATGATAAGTGAATACTTTTCGCTTTTATAATTATATTATGTCTTGATAAGATAAGAAAGAAGATATTTTTTTGCTCTTAAGTACAATGTATACAACTTACAAATCGTAATTTCCTTATAAGCGTTTAGGTGCTACTCAGACAGACACAGGCTCTCAAAAACTTTGTAATAGCAGTGAGATTATGTATCACCATTCGAAGTATTGTAACAATTCATAAATGCAATCGAAATTTCCAATGTAAGGAACGTGATCACACGTACGAATGTATGATTGGGCATGTATGAGTACCAAGCAACGTGACTCCCAACTCCCAACTACGTCAGTCCAAAATACATTACCTCTCTTAAGGACGCGAGCAGCATCTAGTATTCATTGTGCAGACAAAGTGCATGTTTTATGTTTCATGAATTGGTTTAAAAATTTAAAAATTACATTTAGCTACTAGCGAATTATCCTGGCTTTGCTTTAATTCGTCTCTAGGTACGTTTTAATTTTTTAAGCGGACCCATAATACTTATTTTTTGAATATAAGTAGACTACTTAGTAGTTACGCCTTATAATATCAACTATCTGCTAGTAAAAGTCCCGTCAAAAACCGTTTAGTAAGCCCGTTTCGTAGGTTAGTCGGAACTAACGTGCGCTTGACAAACAGGCATTCAAAAATTTTATAATTTGTGCATTTCTTTCTCATTTATTAACAGTACCTACATACTTTAATATTATATAAAGTTGTTAATCGTTATGTCATACAGTATATGGACTTGCGAAAAGACAACGTGTATTCATTATTTAATTCAGGCTTTTAGAAGTTCTCAACAGAAATACCCAATTACTATTCTTAATTCACTTAAGACTCGAACTCAGGACACCAACGAGGGAGTTAAATATCAAGTTACTATATATTTTCCGTAATAAACGGTAATAATCATTTAAAAGGAGCTCTTTCACATACACGCGATAAACACAGCCTTTATTTACTTAATTTGTATGTAAATAACCAAGTAATAAAATGTGTTTGTAGACAGAAGTAGAATTTAATAATGTGTTTAGAGATGTCGAGATTATGATGAATTATTATCCAGAGAAATAAATGACGATAAGAATAAAATTGCTTTTTAATACCTTTATACATTAGCAGGGGTAACTCAATGGCAACGCGCTTACTCGTCAAACCCAGTGAAGTACCTTCAAATCCCACGTTCAAACCGTGTTGTATCACTGATAATATTGTCATGTACATTAATTGCGCTAAGTAAACCTAGATATATTGAAGACTTAGACAAATAAGCCGCAGGACTAGACATATAAGCGGACGTACCTTTACCGGTCTTGTCAGTAACAAGGAAATTCTAGCGAAAAGAATTCTTGGTCGCTTGCTTTTGCATCAGTCTCAAGCAGTTACCTGTTAACAAAACATCTCCCAAAAATGACTAGACGCGAGTTACGTTTGGAGGCAGCCAGGGGATGCAGAGAAATACAAATTAACTTATAATTAATTTATTAACTAAAAATTATAACTAAACTACATGGCTAGTTGACTACTTGTCGATGTAAGAACAAGTGAGTGATGAATTGAACAATTAATGCCCTTTTATACTGCGATTTCTATAAGAAGTAACTATATTGAAATAGATAGAATTTAGTTTTCTGCTGCGCTTGCACCTGAGGTTGGCCTCGTCTCGTCGTCGCCGCGCGAGGTTTGTAGGCCGATGCTGATGCATCGGTTTGGGTTTCGTAACACCTCCCCCCGTAGAACAGCGACTATTGCAGGACTCGTCCAAGATGGTCGCTGGTAGGCATCACGGTAGTCCTCTGATGTGGTCGTTTGATTTGAAGAATGTAAGTAAGTGGTGGCAATTCAGTGGGATGACTTCTGGGTTGGTACCCTGTAGAGTCCGATATTTTTCTTGTCCTGGGTCTATGAATCTCTAGAAGTTTCGACTCACAGAGAGAAATAATCAGTTTGTCTTCGGACTTTCTGTCTCTATGTACCTATAATCTTGACTAGAGAATGCTACAGGGTAAGGTAAGGGTGAAATTCATGGATTCTTTAGGATAAAGGAATATAAAATTCGAAGGATAAAATATCGATAACTGGAATTAAAATGTCTAAATTCTATGTAAAGGATTTAAGTATCTATTATCTACTTATGATATGAGAACTTTTCTTTAAAAGATATATTAGACTGTGTTGCTTTTTTTTTATATTCTAATTTGACTCGAATTTTATATCATTACTCAGCAAAATTTTAATAATGTAATCTAAGATAAATGCGTAAGTTTAATCTAGGTTACCAGATTTTATATTATATTAGGATCTAGACCGTTAATGAAACCTACGTGAAGAGTTATTATTTACTATGGAAATGGAATGGAATTTTTATATAAAGTATATGGTTGGTTAGAAGATTTGCGAGAATACCGAGGGTAAAAAAAATTGGAAGCTAAAAAACACAAAAATTAAATAAATAAATTCTATTATAAGTTATATTTTCTAAAACATTTCTTAGTTCCTATTCGCAACGATTTGCGATATTTTGTTTATAGGAATCAAAGAAAAATAATTAATAAATACTATACTAGGCCTTTTTTTTTTAAGTTTCCTAGGACCTATTCGCATCGATTTGCGATTCTTTTCATAGGTACAAAGGAAATTAATAAATAAAATCTATACTAGCCCTAATTTCTTAAATATCCTAGTTCCTATTCGCATCGATTTGCGATTTTATTAATAGGTACAAAGGAAATTTAAATAAAGGGAAATTAAAGATAGGAAAGGTAAGCAACTCTAGTAAGATCTAGGTACTCACCAAATAATTTGCACCTCTCTGCTTGTGTCGATTTTTGGACACTCCTCCCAGCCTCAGCTCCCGTAGATCCGAAGATAGCCGCTGTTGGTGAGCGATTCACTAACTACTACGACTATCCTGCCGACTGCGCCAGTTACGTTTGGAGGCAGCCAGGGGATGCAGAGAAATACAAATTAACTTATAATTAATTTATTAACTAAAAATTATAACTAAACTACATGGCTAGTTGACTACTTGTCGATGTAAGAACAAGTGAGTGATGAATTGAACAATTAATGCCCTTTTATACTGCGATTTCTATAAGAAGTAACTATATTGAAATAGATAGAATTTAGTTTTCTGCTGCGCTTGCACCTGAGGTTGGCCTCGTCTCGTCGTCGCCGCGCGAGGTTTGTAGGCCGATGCTGATGCATCGGTTTGGGTTTCGTAACACGCGCTGTTAAATGTTGTAAAAACTATAGCGGTGGAAGCAGCAATATTTCTTTTCACTTGTAAGTACATTATTTTATTACTTGTATTATTATTTATCACAAAATTTAATCAAATGCAAAAGAAAATGCCATATTATCCAACTATGTTAAGTATGGACAATATTTCTATGTACTGTTGACATCTGTCAACCACCATAAAATGGCTGGATTATACCATTCAGAACAAATGACAAAACTGTCGAGTGAGTCCATTTGACATCGACTAGTGCTTGACAATGTCGAAAAATATATCAATATTTATCGATGATGAAACTTATTTACATAATTTAAACTTAACAAAAAATGTGATGTCTATAATAACTATCACTTGGTTGAACGAGTTTTCATACATTTGTATTTTATGTCGAGTCCAGTGATTAATTCGTTCATGATTGGAGGAATAAAAAGCATGTGAAGACTCACTGGCCAGCTTAGTAGCCTGATCTCCCTTGAGTTGAGAAAAGCCCGTAGGCGTGAAAAACTGTGGGAATACATTTTATTGTCCAAGTGGAAGAAATGGTTGAAATATTTTACCGTCCATTTTAATGCCTTGATTTTTTTCTGCTCAGTGTCCGATCACCGGGTGCAATTGTTTATTACGTATTATATTATTTATATACCTAGTCTTGCCATAAATATTGTTACAAAGAAAAAAAATTTTTTTTTAATGCAAATAATATTTATTACTTTTATAGTGTGTTAGTTTTATACATAAATATAAAACAATTTAAAATATAAAAAGCTTATTCGAAGTGGTCTCCATTGGCTGCAATACAGTCCTTTAAACGTTGAGGCCAGTTATCAATAGAAGCACGCACTCTTTCCATGGGAAAATTCTTCACTGCCAATCGTATGGATTGTTTTAGGGACTCCAAATTATCATGGCGTTTAGAGCAAGCCGTGCTCTCTAAAACTGACCATAAATCATAATCCAGCGGATTAAGATCGGGACTAGACGACGGCCAGTCTTCAGCTCTGATGAAGTACGAAACGTTCGCTTCTAACCAAGACTGCGTGAACAGAGCTTTATGACCCGGCGCCGAGTCTTGTTGGAAAGACCATGCTTGGTTATTGAACATGGTGTTGTTAAGGGGCTTAACTACCTTCTCAAAAATGGTATCTTGATACACTTGTGCCGATGTTTTGATACCTTTTTCACAAAAATATGGCTCAGTCACTCCTTCATAGCTAACACCCCACCAAACCATCACTGAAGTCGGGTAATGCCCACGTTGCACTCTGCCGACTAATTGGGAAGCTTCCTTAGAGGTTTGAGCATAAATACGGTCATTTTGTTTGTTAAAATGTTGCTCAATTGTAAAGATTTTCTCATCCGTAAACAAAATTTTTCTGTGACCTCCCTTTGCGTACCGCTTCAGTAGTTTTTTCGATTTTACCACCCTGTTCTTTTTTAAATTATCAGTTAAAAAATGACCAGTGCGTCTCTTATAGGCTGCAAGTCCTAAGTCATCTTTTAAAATACGCGACATGGTTTTGTGTGCTATCTTTATCTCCCGAGATAAAATCTTTTGCTTTCGGACAGGATTTCTGCGAATTCTTTCCCTTACTGCTTTGACCACCTTTTTCGTACGAACACTACGTGGACGGCCAGATCTTTTTCTGTCACAAACAGAGGAGGTCTCATTGTACCTATTGATAGCCTGGTACACAAACATTTGACTAATACCAAGCGTATGGAGAGTTTTAAAAATTGCATTTGGCTCCATACCAACTTTGTGTAATGCAATCACAGCGATTCGGTTCTCTTTATCACCCCACTCCATTTTAATATCGCAAAATTTTATAAAATGTATTGACGCCAAAATTAGAAAACACAATGAGCAATCGTATAAAAATGACAGATTCCAAATTCAAATGTAATATCTTTCTTATTTTTAATTGTAACAGTATTTATGGCCAGACTAGATAATATAATGTTTGTACATATTTATGTACTAAACAAATGCATGCTTTAAAGTTAAAATTTTGATACAAAAATCGAGTCCGCGTTGCATTTCTCAGCAAAAAATCCAAAACACAGCGACAACATACCTACGAATTAAAAACAACGAGTAAATATTGAGGCGGCTGAACTACACTCGTAAAGTTTTAATTAAACGCCGCCCGAGCGCTGCAAAGTGAAGTTTTTTAAATGAATTTTGTGTAAGTGACATTAATATCTCGAAGAGAAGTCGTATTTACTAGTATTCACCTGCTTTGTTGTTTCAGAGATTTCACTAGTCGTTCTCCTTTTCGTGATGTGTGTTTGGTCGCATCTGGCAATGCAGCCAGGCGTGAAGCCAAAAACCGGTGGTTTTCAACTCAGGTGTATCATGTATGTATGCACTATGCAGGTTGCTGTTGTTTGAGAAGTTTGTCGTGGGCAACGTTTGTAGAAGACATCAACCTACTCGAATATTGAGTTAATATTCACTAGTAGACCGATACTGTGATATTAGATACAGAACCAATTTCAACTAAATGTGTAAAGGTCTTTTTACAAGGTTCAGTATTTAGGATACTTCTTACTACAGGAGAATCTTTTATTCTCAGTGCATCGCTTATTCTGTAACAACAAAAGGGTTATCGTTCGATAGCTTCTGATCTTTCGATGTTTTTTAAAGTCGCTGCTAGGTTATTGCGTAGAGAATTTATAATTTGAGTATTTTTTTGTTGGGACATTATGACAACAGTGCCATTTAGTTCCGTGTTAAGTTATGAACCTTGTATTACGGATAACAAATAGTTGATATACTACACATATAAATTTTAAATACAAACATATTATTAATATAAACACCCATGAATAGAGTATAAACATTCGTTCTCAACAAATGAATGCCCTCAGCGGGACTCGAACCCGTGACAAGTGAAAGTATGGACACTACCAACTGTGCCAAACGTGTCGTCAAAATATAAGTGCCATATTACTATATTATCTTTAAACAAAGTATTACATTATAATGAAAATGTCTTGACTTTACTGATCTTTTTGTGTACTAGCAACACGTACTCAAATAACACGACATTTCATACGATGAATTTCCTTAAAAGGGTCTTATGATATATCTTTCGAAAAATGTTTGAAAAGGATGTACCGCAAAGTTGGGCCTATATAAATTTGGTGAAGATCTTATTAAGTTTATTTTGAACGTGAAGAACGAAATTGCCAAACATTGAATAGCTCGACCTCCAAACTCACACAATCATCGCAATCGATTTTAATTTATTCAAATTAATTGCAATGAATAATATATTATTGTATTGTAAGCTGCTAGAAATCTAAACAAAAAGATTCATATCTATTATAATATGTATATATAAGCAAAAGCGGCAAAGAATAAGTGATTGTACTTTTAAAACAATAATAATAGTTGTTACTTTTAATGTAAAATGTTAAGTGCTTATATTATCTAAATTATAGTTATATTTTTGGGTTTTTCTAAATAAATAAAGTCGGATAATTATGGAAATTACTATTTAGCATGATTCGTCAAAGAATCCACTTGGGACGGAGTCGGCTCTTGATTCATTAAAAGTTTTAAATAAAATTAGTATCTTTTCGGATTTTTTATTACGTTGTTAGTATTTACGTTACGGAATGAAAAATCAAAATAAATCCGTAAAAATGAGAAAAGGTAGTTTAATGTAAGATACTTGGCGTATTCACATAAATCAAGCATTTTAAATTCTAAGAATCGTTATTAAATTATTTATTGCCGAAGAAAAAAAATTACAATTAACTAACGTACAATTCATGGAAACAAAACCTCAGTCAGAGAAGAAACAGCTCATAGAAGGTAAAGCAGCATCTATTCATTTGAATACATAACAATTTATCATCCGTTGGGTTTATTCTTGTTTTTGCGATAAACATTTTTTATTTGCTTTCAATTGAGAGCTTCTGAGCTTGATATCATAGATATGGTAAATAAAAAATAAACGAAGATGGTACACAGGCTACTGGATATGTATTGTATTTTATAAATACTCGTAGGATCACGTAATGATAGTATGACTTGCCTAAATAAATAGGGCGCCAGGTTTTTACCTCGTCATTAAGTTACAGTGAACGAATGTATAAGAGTAAGGTTTTAATAAAAAAAATACTAATTTTTATATTATGTTTATGTAGTGGAAAGCCCTTTGTAAGACTTCTGCAGGCCAGTGGCCTTCACTCACAGTACCGTAGTGTCTCTAGGGTTGTATCACACTAGTTCATGTAGACGCTAAGCCCTGGTTACACAAGCACTTCAATCTCAGACGTTTTTCAGACTCGTGGACGTTGGTTCGGACGGACGTTCACCTTTGTAAGAGTAACCCACTAAGAAACGAAATTGAAAATTTAAATTGAATTACATTATATCAAAGATGTCAAATTGAAACCTCTTTACAGAAGTAAAACCAAATTTCTCGTTTCAGTGGATTTATTTAAATAGATAACAACTAACAGCCAGTTCGAGCGCGTGGGTCGTGGGTAATGCAATTTGTTCAAGGTTGTCTATTCATGTGTAGATTTTATTAAACTAACTTAGGTTTTTTCGGAAAGCTTGGTTTCAACGAGAATATAAATTTATACAATTCTTGATGAATGATGTTGGGAACAAATCCGGACATTTCAAATTTGAATCCTCAGGAACAAAAACCGAATGTAAATGGAAGATATCATTAATTTTTTATACATCTTACAAGATAATAATAAACAGAAGGAGCGTATTCTATTAAGTACATAATATTCATGATAATCATGTAAACATAGCTTATGTACGTCTTCGTATATTCCTATATACCTATTGTGTAACTTTTTGTTAAAAAGTAATACGTTACAAAATAACTAAAATACTTTTGTACAAGGTATCTTATAACAATGTCGTTTCAGCACGTCTTCTCCTCTTCTGCAATAAATGAAAAGTCTGCATTCAGATATTGTTCCTCTAGTGTCGCTCCGTCCCACGCCGCGATTGAACTCGTCAAATACCACTGTGAGAAATGAATTTTCAAATATTGCTTCATATTCAAAATAAATCTTTTGCAAATGGTTCTTACATTGACATACATTCTATTTATTTTCTTATTTTATATATCATATAAATCTATACATATATATTAAAAATGTAACTGAGTTGAATTGGCATTAGATATTTTTGTAGATTTTATTAAAATAATCATGATATGATTATACTAATGCCAAATTAGTAGTTTTTTGGATTTCTATCTGTCCGGGCACGCATCACGAGAGCACTACAGGACAGGTTTTAATAAAACTTGGTATGATGATAACTAGTGTCCAGGCCAATATATAAGATACTTTTTACTACGGAAAAACTCTCTATACTAACATTTAAAACGTTAATAACGAAATTACATGTAAGTTATTCACTCGTTTAAACTAATTTTATTATAAAAAAATAAATAAAAAAAGTAGTTAATAAAGGTAATTGAAGTTTGTTCTTATATAGGTGTAATCCTTTAATGAAATTGTTTTACTATTGGGTAGCTATAACGAGTACATTACTTGAGTGTTGTCGTTCTACTCGTATAAAATGGCTTGGAGTAATATAATTTATATTATGTTTCTCGATCGATCGAGGCTCGACTCAGCTGCTTCTGGCAAAATAACTTGTTATCAACAGAAACATCTTTTGGGGTAATAAAATGTCATATACATGGACATCTACTTTGTTTTTCGACGTGAAAGAACATAAACAAGAATTATTGACGAGCTGCTAATTTTTTTCAGTGGAACCGTAGTCTAAATACCTATACATATAGACTGATAAAAATTTAGTCTATATTTATTATATTTCTATTCAGGTATTTTTAACATCCCATTGCTAGGCACGGGACTCCCTGCAGTACGAGGAGGATCAGGCCAAAGTCCATCACACTGGCCAAGTGCGTGTTGGCGGACTTCACAATATGTCTTTTGAAAACTTGCTAGGTTCTATCAGACATGCAGGTTTCCTCACGATGTTTTTCTTCAGCGTAAGACAAAATTAGAAGTGCGAGACCCGGTTCTAAACCTGCATCACTCGGTAATACAACAAACACGTTGCCACTGGGCTACTGCCTTTAATTAATAAAAATATTATAATCTTGAAATTGGGTATTTTGAAAAAAAATAAAGCAACATTAATACAGAAGATATACTCGTAAATTCAAATTCGATTGCTGCAACTAAGTATAATGACAATGTATGTAGCAGCTGCTCGTCGCCTGCGGTTTAATTGGCGAAAGCTACATAAATCATTCCATTGAATTGGATGCAGAACTTCTAGTAAAAATAGCATTCATGTTTTATCTCTTCAGTATATTTTTTTAAACAATTTAAAAAAAAAATATCAATAAGATTTTTTGAATTTATATTATTACTAGCGGTGCCCGCGGCTTCGCTCGCGCTAAGAGTGAATAAAATAAACATTTTTGCTTATATACTGTTACTTATAATGTACCAAGGACTGATTCCCCATTTAAAGTTCTGGCCCTCTTAATTTGTATTGCAGAGCATTATTTCAGTGTCACGCAAAATATTTCAATAGAATTAAATTTCCCATACAAACTTAGCCACCCCCTTTAACCCCCGATGGGGGTGAATTTCGAAAAACCCTGAAATACGTGTTTCATCATTTGTACTAAAAAGCATTAATTCAAAGTTTCATGCAAAATAAAAATATTTTTCTCATACAAACTTTGCCACCCCTTTTAACCCTTTTAGGGGTTGAATTTCCAAAAAATAATATGCCTATTTCCTTCTCATGAATGCAAACTATCTACATACCAAATTTCAGCAAAATCGGTTGGGTGGTTTAGGCGTGAAAAGGTAACAGACAGACAGACAGACAGACAGAGTTACTTTCGCATTTATAATATTAGTATGGATTATTATTTTTTATTTTTTTTTCTGTCTTAGCAGGGCGTGAAATTATTTATAAAATAACTTACTAAAGTTATCATTGTTAATTATTAAATGTGTTTAATATAAAACTAAAAAAATGCTTGTATATTTAGATCTAAAATATTTCTCGAATTCTTTCGTCACATAAAAAGCCTCCAAAAATACAATTACGGATAAGGCGACGATACGTCTTCATGCCTCACTGCGACAGCGCGACGGGAGGCTGATGTGTTTCCTATGGCCTCAAATGGTTTTCACATTAGTCTAGACTTTTCAGTTTTTAGTCTCGATTAAATAAGTAATGTCATTTCCAGAGATAAGTTATTTTTTATACTTTGTCAATATAAATAAAAGATTTCGGTTTCTGTACTAAGTGCTTTAGTAAATCAATAGGTACCTGACTAATTAAATAGCCCACTTACTAATAGATATTATATTCTCATTTTTTTATTAATTAAATTAAACGTCTATACATATTATAAAACAAAGTCCTTCGCCGCGTCTGTCTGTCTGTCTGTCTGTTCGCGATAAACTCGAAAACTACTGCACCGATTTTCATGCAGTTTTTACCAATGGATAGAATGGTTCTCCAGGAAGGTTTTAGTATATAATTTGTCAAGTTTTTGTATACATTGACTAAAATATAATGATATCTGTTGGAGGTGTCGGAAAACAATAAGCCGTCTGGGAGCTTCCAACGAAAACGCTGCCTAAACCCTTTGAGATATAACAAAATGATGTATGGTGGAGTTGTGTATCTTATATAGGTCTAGGTATAGCTAAGCCCCTAGTATACTTATATAATATTTATATTGATTTAACCCGGGTTTAATGCCGAGGCATCGTGCCTGGTCGAGAACACGACTCTGGTTGCTGATTTGATTCCTGCACGAGTTATAGAATAAGAATTTTAGAATGATAACTACATAATAATACGTAACCTACTGTTTTTACATAAAAGATAATAATTATTTGATACTATTAATTAATCTTTAAATTTTTTGCACTTATTACTTTCGTCCCATAAATTGTTTAGAAGCTAAGTAATGTACAGACACAATAAGTTACTTTCAAATTTAATAGTTTTGTGTGGGTTGTTATTACAAGAAAAAAGTACTAAGTATGATATTTACGTATTACTTAATTTTGTTGTGGAATCAAGCCGCCGTAAGTTCTTTTAGTATAAAGTGGTCAACATACTTAGGTAACTAAATAATATAAATCCTCGTATAATATATACTTTTAAAATACCCATAAATGTCTATCTAACTTCGCTTGTTTCAAACAAAAAGGTTCTTTAGATTTGAATTTGTATTTGTCTCGGATCTTGCCAGCAGTGGAGCGGCAGTAAACAGATTTATGTAAGTAGGTAGCTGAAAATAAATCGTACTTTCCTCTCAACTTACACTTAGTAAACCAACAATATAATATGCTATGATAAACTAATGACATACCCTCGTTTTGACTGAGTGTCCGTATATGCCTCACTGCAGCTAAGTAATTCATCAAAATATGTTCAGCCTCGCTGAAATCAGCGTGTACAAACAGACACGGTGTGTGCTTGTGCTAAGCTACTGAACCGATTTTAATGAATGAGGTGTCAGTAGATTCGTAATAATGTCTCAGGTAACAAAGGCCAAAAATTTTTATCAACATTTTATGCGACGGAATTAATACTTAACATGCAAACCTTGAAAAAAATTGACTGAGACAATCATCACATGATTGGTTATAGAAAGGTCTTGATGAGCACATTGATAATATGTAGGTACATTTATCATATTGTGTAAGTCAAACCATACATTTTAAATGCGGTCGTATAGCTCGTGCGTTCCAGTTATTTACTCGTTAAAGTCAATAACAAACCAACATTGCAAACGCAAAACAGAAAGTATTAAATAAAAAAATAAGTTAAATAACTAGGGTAAAAAAGGGCTCTAAAAAGGACGAAACAAGAAAATGGTTTAAATAGAAATCCAGAAAAGCATAGGTATAAAAACAGTCAAGATAGAGCCGTGGTCGCACTCACTGTACACTACATGTACCATGTATGTTTAATGGGTCCTGGCACCCCCAGGGTTTTTTAATAAAAGAAGTTAATCTTTAAATTGAAGGATAAGGATATAATAATTTTATAATAGTGACATACCCGCGCTTCACTCTGGTGCGTTTCTAGGTACGTTTAGAATAGATAATATGGATACTTATTGCGAGTAGGAGGACGTTGATTTTGATTGTAAAAATTATATATTAACGTACTTATCCATGCTAAGTATATTCAATCATCACTCTACCTCCTCGACGCAAAAACTCGCTATTATTCTATGAATCATGTTACCTCGAACAGTAATTACCTCCTGCTGTCGCTGAGAGCGTCCGTAGCAATGAATTAACTCATCAATGCTGCATGATTGAGTTTTACAGAACTGAAATCACACTAATTGTATGTAGAGTTCATTCGAAATTTATTGAATGCCAGGAAATTTCATTAAACATTTGCGTATATTACTGATGTATTTAAGTGACCGAGGCGAAATCTAAAGAGAGTTTTGTGTTTAAGCCTGTTCGTATGTATGACGTATATGTGTTTGTTCGATTTTTTGTTCCTCGTAATTACTAAAAGGCCTAACCGATTTTGACGATTCATTACAAGTATGTCGTTCGATTCGTCTTGATAATGCGCATGTACAGGTATAGATATAGTCAAAAATCAATATGGTCTATAAACAAAAAATTTGTTAGAATAATCGAGTGGAGCTATCAAAATACCAGTTTTTAAGAGGAAAATAAAATAACAACAAATTTATTTAAAATAAATGCTGTAAATAATAAATAATAAAAAAGTGAAAAAGATGAGTACAAATTAATGTTCATATGCAAATAGATGCAATAATTCTAAATAGATTGTACCTATGGATAATTGTATTACTTATGTGAATAAACAATTATTGGTGCAATTAGCAAATATGCAAATTTAAATTTTAAATTGAAAATGAATGGGCTTGATTTGGTCGCGACTGATATTTATATGTTATAGTCAAACCTGGAAGCTCTGGCGCTCCTAGGTTTGACTACTCAATCCTCAGATTTGAATTGAAGTCTTAGTCAAAGCCCAAACCATTCGGTCTCTGACTAAAGAATGTTCGTCAAACCTAGGAGAAACTAATTTGGTTAGGCAAACGTCGAAACTCAATTGAATGAAATCGGGGTTTAACTAGTTAAACTAATTAAGCATTAGAATGTCTTAGTTTGTTAGATTAGGTGTAATAAAATGATTTACACCTAATCTAACAAACTAAGACATTGAAATCTTTATTCATACATGGTGAGGCATTATGACATTTAGAATTGCACAATACGTTAGATCTCTTACATTTACATAATTTTGAAGAGCATTTTTTGCTGCGATGACATTTTATTAGAATTTAGAATCTTTTGCACTTATTTCTCTTAGAGATAGCTTAACGTCGGGCACATCATTGAAATTAAGAAAATTCTCTTTGCATTCTTTTATTTGATTCCTCGAAAAAAGTGTGTTTATCGTTCCGTGTTTCGTCCGTCAGTTCCTTCTAGGATGGACTAGGCAAAGCCCGAAACAGATTATATTAGTTTCGACGTTTGACTGAAAAGTTAGGAACTTCTAGGTTTGACTTAGTCAAAGGCCGAAATTAGAATATACTTCGGGCTTTTGTCAAACCTAGGATAACCAGTCATTCCGGGAAGAGACTGCATATCGACCTTTGACTATGACATATATATGAAATATAAATAAATATGAAAGAGCAAACAACATTTGCGTTCGAAGGCACACGACCTCAATAGTCACGGATACAGTGTTTAAACAAGCTGGCATATTACGGTGACAAACGGAATTAACAAACTGTTCTATTTCTGTTTACATTACAAGCATGTTACATACGTTTAATAGTAACGACACGTTTTACCCAACAACTAGCTAATAAGTATTTTACCCAACAAAAAATTGTCCTTCAATAGAAGCCTATCACACATGTCACATCTTAAACTTTACGCAAATTAACTAAAACTTGTACTTTTCCCATATTTTTCAGTTCTCTAATGATAATTATTATCAGGCAACTAAAAATTAATCGTAACTTTAAAAAAGATTAAGAAATGTTGGACATCGCATCATTGATAGCAATAGGTGTTACTCCTGTTCATAGTCTATCTATCGGCGTACTAAATGCCATCCAAATACGTCCCGCCGTTTATATATGAGTACGTAACCCATTTACACGCATACATTAATAAAAACACAATGTGCATTTTGTAACCATTTATTTTATTTTGAAACATTACTTGTTTACAACGCCATCGTCTAATTAGACCACTTCTATACAAACGTAGCATCATGTTTCAACGTTACAATTTATTTTTAAAGATACTTGGCGTTATACGATAGAGTGTTTCAGAACAATGGCTCAGACCCCTCTATCAGAATGTAGCAGCTTTCTACTTGTACTTTATACCTAACATTGAAGAGAAAAGCTTTTGAGATGAGTTTTAACTAAAGTTACGTAAGAAACAATTTTATATGTATAACATAATCGCAGATGACCATTTTTATCTTTTTGATTAATAAATATAATATAAGTAGTGACCTCCGCTCCGCTTGGGATCATCCCTAAATAGGATTTTAGGGTTAGTAGAGGTTTTTCAGATACGTGAGTAATCCCAAATAATTAGTTCTCATTATACAAAATTTTATCAAAATCTCCAGTCGTCCAGTGGTTTTTTCGTGATGTTGCTTCAGACAGACAGACAAAAGTTCTAAAAACTATTGCGTATACTACTGAATTGAGTAAACTATTGAGTGTACTATATTAGTCTCTGTATTGATAATAATAATTATTTAAATAAGATTTTCAATTAAAATATTTTATGCACAAACTTGACTCAGACTCAACTTGAGTTGAATTTTATGATAAGTATGTATAGAATAGATGTTTTTATTTTTTAGTTTTGTGTGTGATTCTAATTTCTTATTGATCTGGCTGACCTCCGCACAGCAGCAACGTACACAATATTATGTATTACTCCCGCTCTCCCTCCTATTCCCGACTATTCCGTGTGCTCAACATTGAAATTTGTCCAGATTTCCCTTTCTAAAAGGGAAACAAACATACACGCACACACAGAAACAAACCTTCACATTTATTATTTCAGTCCAATAATATCAATAAATAAAGAAAAAGTTCGCAAACGCGGGCAGAAACAGGTCATACTCATTATTTACATATTCCCAGTAACAGAAATCTCATTCGTGCTACATCGCAGCCTCATTTAAAATTTATAACTTACGAAATATCAACTACCCACCCTACTCCATACCCCACATTGGTAGAAACAATATATCATAAGCACTTATCATAGATTGAATTTTACGCACCAGGTATACGAGTAATACAGCGAAATCATAACGAATGTTTTTGCGATGTCAACTCGTCTTAGTAGCTTTATTTATTCACATCTTGTCCGTAGCTCGGAGGTGCCTTCATTATTATGTAACAAACAACTGCTCAAAATGAATCCACTAGAATAAAATTTTGTTATAAATTGGCTCATTTTTATCTATACGTAATGTACTAAAATTCTGAATTATACCTATACTTACTGTTTTTTACCATTGCAAGGTAAGAAACAATATAAGATATAATAGAATAACATTATTCTTACAGTCTTAAATGATGATGTCCTCCTGACCTATTCCGGCCACGGCGGCCAATCTCGTTGAGACTAGCCATCTGCGCGGGACATATTATAGTGCACGAGTGTATGCGCAAACACAAGTGCACTCTCTTTTCCTTATCACTCTCATATTCCGGGGGGACAACTACTCGACACTACCAGTGACAGTTAAGGCACTGGGCCGACGGCTTTACGTGCTCTCCGAGGCACGGGGGTGAAACACTGCCAACTTCCAAACTCCAGGCTGTTACTGAGGCTTACGAAACAAAAAGACTCAATAACTAAACTTGGCACGACCCGGGACTCAAACCCAGGAACTCGCGACCGTACATGCTAGCCACTACACCAACGAGACAGTTACAGTCTTAAATACAGTCTATACGTAATATATTTATATTTAAAATTTAGGTGTCTCTTTTTTTTAATTTCAAATTAACATCTTTTCACAAAATACATATGAAAGTATGTATATATACGGTATTTACATCAAAAAATCAATTAAAAAATCAAAAATAATGTTGTCCGTCTGTATGTCTGATTGCTGTTTGTTCCGGCTAATCTCTGAAACGGCTGGACCGATTTTGACGGGACTTTCACTCGCAGATAGCTAATATTATATGGAGTAACTTCGGGTACTTTTATTTTAGAAATTGTATTTATTTTAACTAGCGGAACCCAACGCTTCGCTCAGGATCGTCTCTAGATTTAGCGCTGGCGAAATTTATCGCCATGATTATGTTAAAAAGTAGTGGTTAAATGTAGTATTGGCGAGTTCAAGGCACTTCTAATTCATGAATTTCACTTACGAAATGCTCCAAACTTTTGTTAACTCATTTGAATTTCATATAAGAAGTAGAACCACTTAAATTAACCGTTCCGTGAAAATATTCCGAAGACAAGGTCTGAAAATTAATTATGACCCGTAGTTATAGTTACTTTTGCTTTTCCGCGGAATGAATAACATTCTAAGAAAAACTTACTAAGTTTTATAAAGCGGCTAAGAACTTTAGGAGTATAAAGACAAAAAGAGACTTTTACTTACATATCTTGTTACTTACAATCTGTTCAATTTTCATTACTTTTCTATTATACTAGTTATCGTAGCGTCGAGACGGCCAAGCTACATGTTTTGACTAAGGTGTGGAGTTTCTGAAATTAGGGCTTATAGACTTAAAAGCCTTACTCTACATCTGATACTTTTTGTCAGCGCGAGCAATATGGCGAGACCATACCTTGATAATATTTTAAGTGATGAAAATGCTTTTGGTAGGATACTTTAACTTATGCGGGGTACTTTAATTGTTTGCTAGAGATCGCGGAAATCTCCTAATATAGGGATAAGACTCCGCCAACTTTTTTGGTATATAATTGCTAATAATATTTAATAATTAATTATGTATTTAAGGATTTTAATTAATTACATATATTTGTTGCAAACGAAAAACTATTAGAATTACTAGAAAAAGAATATTATAAATGCGATATTTTGTTAGTTTTTCTTGCTGAAAGGCATTGGAAAAGGAGCGTTTTGGATAAAATTGACTACAGACTCTAGTTAGAAAGCACCTGAGTAAAACTAGGTTAAATCAAGTTGAAAGACATTAATTTCATTCGTCGGTTGCCAAAAGCTCGTCAATCGACATGTTGAAGGGACCCCGTACGTCATACACAATGTATTCGTAGTTTCAAAGCATTGTACTAAGCATGTGAACTATACTAGCATTAAACCGCGATTTCACTTAAGAATAATGAAGTTGTAAATGAGTTTCAAGAAAAAGAATAGAAGAGGTCTGAAACTTTATTTTTTCGAATATTTAAATATTTTATACAACTAGCGACTCACCCTCACTTCGCTCGGATTTGTCCCTAAACTTTGAATGTCTTATTTATTTCTATCTAATCAATAGCCTAAAAAATAAGTTTCAAGCTTCTAGCTTTAAAAATAACGTAATTTCCATACCAACTTTCATCCCCTATTTCGACCCATTACACTTTTAGACCCCTTTTTTCGCCTTGAAAAATAGCCTATATCCTTTCTCAGGTTCTAGCTAGACATAGTCTATCTGAGTGTCAAATTTCGTTTAAATCAATTCAGTAGTTTTAGTGCAAATGCGCGACAGACAGACAGATTTTATCAAGTGGTAGTGCCCCATATAGTACCACTCTCTCACAGGAGCGTGAAGTGGCAGCTATGCTGTCGCGTTTCGTCTGGTAAGTGAGAGTCCGGGAGGCCCACTCCCCATCCCTACTCCCGACCTTCTCCCTCCTCCCTCCCTCCCTTTCCTCAAAGGCCGGCAACGCATCTGCAAGCCCTGTGGTGTTGCAGATGTCCATGGGCGGAGGTGATCACTTACCATCAGGTGAGCCTCCTGCCCGTTTGTCCTCTTTGTCCCATAAAAAAAAAAGACAGAGTTACATTCGCATTTATAATATTCATAAAAATTATAAATATGAAATAATAGTTTCTTGGGTTTACGCGAATATTCGACATTATAAATGAAACTACTTTTTCGGATCACGGTCAAGGGCTAGGCCATGATTGCTGTGAAGCATTCGTATCGTCAGGAACTAAACATCAAATAAATCCGCGACAAAATCCGAAAGGTAGTTTCAATTATAATATGAAATAAATTTAAATTACTTCAGCTTAGTTTGTACTGTACTTGCAATACTAGAGGTCACGGGTACGGGTCCCGCTGAGGGTATTTTTTGAGCACGAATTTTACTTCATGTATGTTACAATTTATAATATATGTGTATATAAAAATATAATATATTATGTTTAACTGGTATCCGTAACACGAGCCTCATAGGTTCCTTGGAACTAGATGGCGTTGTGTCTATAATAACGTGTGTTTATGGTACAAATAAATTAAAAATGGGCTTTGAATCAAGTATTTTAAACTTTATTTCAAATTTCAGCTTCACATGAAGTAGGTAAGTACAAGCCGCACTCCGCCGTACTGCGGCACTTCCCGTGTCGCCAGTGCAGAGCTAACAGATGTCGACTGCAAATACCGCCTTTGTGTACGATCTAATCAATTGTGGGACTTAATAAATCAATATTCTATAAGGAAATTCAATTAAGTGGCTTTCTCTCAGCGCATGATATAAAATGCGTCAATAATGTTACGTATAATAGGAACTATTCTTATTTATTTTCGTGTATGGCTTAAAGTTTATTGTAGAGCTATGTAAATAACCAAGAAAATTAAATTAAATTTCGCGTATATAAAAGTATAAAATAATATTATTATTAGCCGGCGTAGAGCTTGAGCACCTCATTGTTGTATGCGTATACAGACCTCCTAGTGGGTTATATGAGTACTTTGAGAAAGTATTGGAAGAAGTTTTGTTAAAATTAAATATTTTTAAAAAGGTTATTATTGTATGTGGAGATTGTAATATTAATTTATCAGATAATTCTAATATAAGTCTCAGATTTAAATCTATGCTTCTATCATATAACCTACATAACTTATTTACTGAACCAACTAGAATCACTGCTACTAGTGCTACATGTATTGATAATATATTTACAAATTGTAAACCATATTCCAAAGCCATTATTAATAAATTAAGCTCAGACCATTGTGGCCAGTTAGCTTCCTTTTCTTGTTCTTTATTAAATGCCAACAAAAATATTTCAAAAAAGACTTTTGTACCTATAAATACTACACGTATGGAGAAGTTTAGAGGTAATATTGTGGCTAAGCTTCCGTATTTATCTTATATTAATGACCCCAACTACTTATATAACTCTTTATTTAAATTAGTAAAAACTGAATTTTCTACAATATTCACTTCTAAAACAGTCAATTCAGGGGGTCTCTTGACATTTGGTGAATGGGCAACTCCTGGCATATGTAAGAGCAGGCAAAGGCTATATGAATTGTACAGTGAAAGAGCCTATAATCATAGTGTATCTTTTGCTTCTTTTGTAAGTGCCTACTCAAAAATGTTTAGAAGAGTATGTTCCATGGCAAAATCCTTGTATATTAAAGACAAAATAAGAAATGCGCAAAATAAAATCAAAATGACATGGAACATAATTGCTTGTGAAAGTGGAAGAATCACAGATCGCAGCTTCGATTTTAGGTTAAATATTAATGATAATTATATTACCTCAGAACGAGAAGTTGCATCTGAGTTTGAAAAATTTTTCACTGACATTCCACTTTCAACGACGCAATCACTTAATTCATCTCCCGACATTGCTGAATTTTTGCTAAAGGAAAACATTAAAGAATGTAATGAAATATTTAAATTTAAACCTGTAAGCCTTGGGGCTTCCAGGTTTAAATTTAAATCTTTGGAGATATAATGGTAGCCTTCAGAAGCCTGGACGTCAAGAAAACAGCTGATTTATGGGGTATATCTGTAAAAGTTGTTAGTTCGGTAATCGATGTTGTTGCACCTCTTTTAGCTACTATATTTAACGACTGTATAGAACGTGGTGTGTTTCCTGATCTAATGAAACATAGTAAAGTTATTCCAATTTTTAAATCGGGTAGTACCCTAGACCCTAATAATTTTAGTCCAATTTCAGTACTCCCAACATTTAGTAAAATTTTTGAAAAAATCATACTCGGGCAAATGTTATCGCATTTTAATGTACACAATCTACTTCATAAGAAACAGTTTGGCTTCACAAAAGGTCGCTCCACAGCAGATGCTAGTGTTGAGCTAGTTAAAAATATTTTTGAGGCATGGGAGAGGTCGCAGGATGCTCTTGGGATATTCTGTGACTTATCCAAGGCCTTTGATTGTGTGCATCACGTGACGTTGATCAGGAAACTGCATCATTATGGGATTAGAAATAAGGCACTCAACCTTATGAATTCCTATCTGAGTAATAGAATACAGAGGGTTGATGTAAATGGTAAGAGATATCCTGGGGCTCCGTTAGATATGGGGGTTCCACAAGGCTCTATTCTTGGTCCATTTCTCTTTCTAGTTTACATAAATGATTTGCCATTTTTTATGCAGGACAAACATGAGATAGTATTGTTCGCTGATGATACTTCACTTATTTTTAAGGTAAAACGTAATTTACTTGTGTATGACGATGTAAACGATGCTCTCTCAAAGGTTGTCTATTGGTTGGATTCGAATAATTTATTATTAAATAACAAAAAAACAAAATTAATAAAATTCACAACACCTAATGTTAAACTTGTTGATAATGGTGTAGTATTAGGCGGGGAAATATTAAAACCGGTACAGTCTACCAAATTCCTAGGTATTATCATAGATTCGAAATTGCGGTGGGATCTCCATATTGAGGAGCTAGCGAATAGGCTTAGCTCTGCAGCGTTCGCGGTTAAAAAAATTAGACTTCTTACTGACGTAGATACAGCTCGCATAGTATACTTTAATTATTTTCATAGTATTATGTCATATGGAATCTTATTATGGGGAAATGCAGCTACCGTTAATACAATTTTTGTCCTGCAGAAAAGAGCTATTCGTGCAATTTATAGTTTAGGTCCTAGAATATCATTAAGAGATAAGTTTAAAGAAATAAAAATATTGACTGTTGCTTCTATTGAGAAGAGACGTATTGACGTGTACGAAAATGTTATGTATGTTCATAAAAATATACACGAATTTCCCAGGAATTGCGACATGCATACCATTAATACTAGGAGTAAACATAAACTTGTAATGCCTGTGACTCGTTTACGCCGAGTCAGTAATTCTTTTTATGGACAATGTATACGCTTATACAACAGGATCCCAGAAAACGTTCAAAAAGCTCCTATTGCCAAATTTAAAAAAATTGTGAAAGAACGTTTGTGTAGTAAAGGATATTATTCGATTAACGATTTTTTAGAAGACAGTACGCCTTGGGAATCATGTGATCGCCTCCAGGCTATTTCAACCCATAGAATTATTGTTCATTTCAATTTTATTTAAAAAAATACTAAAACAGACAAAAAAAAATTAGTCCCGCTGAGTTTCTTTCGCCAGTTCTTCTCAGGTCAGTGGCTTCTTCTTTCCGAACTGGTAGTAGACTCATGACGTTCAGTAAAAAATTGTAATAATTTTATGCTGAATAAAATATTTTGAATTTGAATTTGAATTTGAATATATAAAGACTAAGCCCACTCTCGCTACCATCGGATACGTCCCTAGACGCCCTTCATATTTATATACTTACAGAAGCTTTCAGAGGGATGAATTTTTACGAATTAATTTATTTATATCATTACAGCGGCAGCATATTCACTTGTTTTTTCTTCAAATAAAGATTACCCCAAAGTCAAGCTTAGACCAACGCCTCTAAAATTAATATGTCGTGACTTATTCGCTATGTTGAATATTTTTGTGTTGAATAACTCCAGTTCCATATTTTTGCCCCAGCTCACAAGTCCGGTATGGTCTAGTGGCTAGGATACCTGGCTCTCATCCAGGAGGCTCGGGTTCGATTCCCGGTACCGGAAATCATATTTTATGTATTTGTTTATTACATAATTTTGGCAAGTTACACTTTTTAAATATTTTTTTTGTCTTTTTTCATTAATTCAGATAAATTGAAATGGTTTGCACATCCAATAATCTAAAATCTCTTAGATTTAATAGAGGAAATTTAAACTTTTAGGTCGAGAGCGTAAAAGCTATTATTAAGCTCCGACAAATAGGTTTAAACACTTAAAGGTTTTCCCAGAAATGGAAGTCTGATTCTTAAGCTTAATTCAATGTAGGTAGCTATTTTTATAAAGTCACATATGTATGTTGCTTTCATTTCATTTATCACTTAAACGAAAAGCTAACAAATAAGAAAGCAAATAGAATGAAAGCATCTGTTGGCAACTCTAGCCATCTGCAGCGCTGCGGCTAGCGGCGCGAATGCGACTGCTAATTACTTTTATATCATACTAGCCTTTCCCGCGGCTTCGCTCGCGTTCTAAAGGCTGGAAACCAAATTCTTTTCGGCGTCCCTCCCCCCTCGCCACCGCCGTCTCGCACGCGGTGATTATTATTTTGTTGCGGAATTATGTTAAAACTATGATATCTCGTAAGATATTCATTGAAATCAAATGATGCCAAGAGCAATTTTGTTCAAAATTAAATACTTGTGATGAATAACTTATTTATTTAGGTAAGGATTAATATCATGCTTATAAAAACACCTACGCAAATGATGCATTTTCTTAAAACAAATTTGATTACCATAAAAAAGGTTACAGCGAGTCAACCTTAAAAGATAGACATATGCTATCACATACTTTTTTTATAACTCTTAAAGAGGAACAATTCCGTCATACATGATTTTTGCATAACTTTAACCGTTTACGCAGAGCACGCAACGAAAGCTCTCAAAAGGAATATTCTTCTCCTGTTTTTGCAACATTATTCATTGGTGCTCAGCTCCTATTGATCGTAGCGGGATGTTATATAGCCAATAGCCTTCCTCGATAAACGGCCTATCCAGCACAAAAAGAATTTTTCAAATCGAACCAGTAGTTCCTAAGATTAGCGCGTTCAACCAAACAAACAAATAAACAAACAAACCAGCTTTATAAATAGTAATAGATATAGATAGATACAAACGGGTTCGTCCCTAGGTACCCCCTTTATTATAAGTTTTTTACAAACTTTCAATTTTTTTTAATATTAAAATCCGGAGACCTTAAGGAAAATACAAAAAAATAAATTATCCGAATTGGTCCAGCCATTCTAGAGTTATGCGCTTACCAACATTCATATATAATTATGTTACTGTGAAAGTCTTAAAGGTAAATCTTAGTTTTATTTGTGGTTCTGTAGTCATAGTCATAATGGTGAATGAACGCTAGTAAACATTCGAGCTTGTACAGTAATGGAAGCGCGAGTGAGTTTTTATTTTTTATATTCTAGCTCAAGGAAAATAATCGTTAGATATGTGAGATAATTAGATTTTAATATTTAATAATCTCATAATTTTATCATTGTATATTTCACATATCTTTGCCTTTGAGCCAATTTTTTATTAATTTTTTAAATGAATGTAATTCGTGTAAAATACTCCTTCATTGACTTTTTAACCGTTGTATATGTTACAAGAAACCAACCAACGAACATTCATTTATATTTTTGAAAACATATTTCCTTTTTTTAAGGCAAAATAAAAAGAAGGTGACATGACATTCATTATAAACAGATTAATCGACAGTCGGAACTCTGCTGAAGCGAACTTGGGCTGTCCGAATCCCGCGACGTCGTCGCCAGTGCTTCCGACTTAATCGAGTTACCGACAAGTGAGCGACATCGACATCAGCGCATCTTCTGATATAAAAGACTCTTAATAAATTATATGTGTTTTAATATGCTGATCGAAATTTATGTAAACGAATTTACAAACGAGATTTTAATTTAAAAATAGCCAAAAACATTTTGTTTTTGGTTATTTTTTAGTGTACAGGGCCATATTATGTATATATTACGAAGCAATTTTTAAAGTTTTAGTAAGTAACAGTCTTTGATATAGATAACGTTCTGAAAATATACATAGTTATAGTGCATTGCCTGGATCTAGGAGCTTGAAATTTAGTAAATATCTAAGTGTATAATACCCCTCGTCTCCCTCGTCTCGTCACCGTTACCGTAATGACGACAAAAATTATTGTTAAAAAAATCTTTATACCTACTTTTATGCCTTACGTCCAATGATATTCTAACAATAGATATGTTATGAGCGCGCAATCGTGAAGTCTCGAAAACCTCCTAATTGGGACGTATTGCCTTTAGTCTGTGTCACGCATGGCGACGAGTAGTACGCTGCTACAAAATTTAAAAAAATGCCATAAAACACAAGGGATCTCATACCACATGTAAGTATGCAGTATACTTCGATTTATTAATATATTTCAATTATTTGCCTATTATTCTGATATGCCATCGGTCGCTAGACTAATGTTTGTTTACATTGACGCGCAATTGACAACACTAGCTGTCTCTTTTTTTCTTATTGATTTTATCGACTATCCACTTTCTATCATTTTGACTTGTATACTTGTAATGTACCTTGAATGAAAAGTGTGTATTTGTGCTGCGCGGAACACTTTTTTCGGTTGCTTATAGCAGGGTCACGTTAATAGGTAACATTTGACGTCTGTCAGATTTATCTTCATAGTGAGGTGACCTGATAAAAAACATCGATTAATGTGAAAGAATCGATACGGACTTGAAACATATGTGAATTTTAAAAATCATCAGGCGAATCCCTGTCCCATTATTATTTTTCTTTCTTAAATTTAAGGAGCAAAATAAGACAAGTACATAGTTAATTTAACAAAAAAATTGCATTTATTCAGTTGAACTATCAGAACTGTTATTAATATTGTCATCTTCATCACTGCTGTCACCACTCAGAGATATTATTAATTCATTTTCAATAATATTGTATATTCTCACATCTCGTTCAAAATCTTCTAAAATTATTTTCTTTGTTTTCTCTACGACTTTTCTCCAGTCTTCTGTAGTGACTTCTGCACACGCAGTTTGTAGCAGAGTCATCATTTTAGTAGTACTGAAGGGTGGTTCAGTATTGTTCCGCGCTGCATGACCCTTTATTTGTGCCCAAATAAGGTCGATGGCGTTATACTGGCAATGGTAGGGAGGCAATCGAATAACTTCGTGTCCATGCTCTAGGGCTAGTTCATCGATTTCATAGCGGAGCTTGGACGGCTTAGTTGCTTTTACCAGTTTTAACAACTCAACTTTTAATAAAGTTGAACTTGCATCCACACCATTTCTTACCAGCCACGAGACAATCTCTTGCTTTTTACTTGCTTGAGTTGGTGGTTTATCAACTTGTACCGAATGATATGGTGCATTGTCCATTATAATTTTCGATGGGTTTTCTAAGCTGACTAGCAGCTTCTCATACTACTCTTTAAAAACCTCAAAGTTCATTTCCTCATGGTAATCACTTGTAGTTTTAGAGGCGAATACGAGGAGGTAGTCTGGAATAAAACCTTGAGAAGCTGGTCCCGCGTGACATATAATAAGTCGGGCTCCTTTTCCCGATGGAACTTTTGAGGTGGAGGCCGTTGTATCATCGGTCCATGTCCGCGAAACCGTATGGTTCGCATTCAACCATGTTTCGTCAATAAACACGACATTGTCCCAATCTGTAATTTTATTTACTTGACGTAAGAATGTTACTCTCTTCAAAATAATATCGTAGCGTTCTAGAAGGATTTTCCGCTTGTCAGATTTTTTAAATATAAAACCAATCGATTTCAAAACCTTTGATAGATACGATTTAGCACCAAAAAATAAGCCTGCGTCTTTTAACGAACTCATTAGCTTTTCCGGTGTAGGATATTCTTTTCTCGAGTAATATCCATAAATGTGGTTGCGGATTGCAGCAGCATCAAAATTATCAACGCCAACAATTTTCTTGTCCCTCTTTATTTTTTTCGGTGTACGTAAAGTATTATCTTCTGAGCCTGACTGTCCGTATTTCTCATTCAGAATTTGAGTTATTGTCCGCTTCCCTATTGCCAATGCTTCGGCAACGCGTTCTCTCGGTTGTGTCAATGGTAAAAGAGGCCCTATGTTACCTATTAACGTGACCCTGCTATAGTGAGCGTATAACATATCTGTCTATTAGAATATCATTGCTTACGTCATTACAAATCGTCACGTTGATCAATATGAATGTGATACACTGAATGTTCTTTTACTAATACATTCAAGGGTTCCCCGGTCCATCTCCACGCTCCATTATCAGATTAACCCAATGGTATTGAGTTACTGGATGGTTATCCCGATTTCAAGTATTTACAAACTTTTGAGTACTAAGATAAATTGGTTTCTAAGATACTAAATACATAATAAGTCAAGTAAATAATACTTTCTTAGATTTACGCGAATATTCGACATTATAAATGAAACTACCTTTTCGGATTTTGTCGCGGATTTATTTTGATTTTTAGTTCCCGACGTTTCGAATGCTTTACAGCAATCATGGTCAGACTATTAGAATTAACAGTAGTATTTTACTAGGTTTATACTTACGTAAATACGAGTAAGTACAGTATTTTTTGTGCAGTAAAATTATTCTTCTATACATACATGAACCTTGCTGCTGTGATATGTTCTCTCAGCTAGGCTCTCATGGGAAATAGTGGTAAGCAGCAGGTACATTACATCTGTATATTGCATATATGTAGTTTTAATAGGTGTCTCATATTGTAGTCTTACTAACATGTCATGTGTACATGACGATACATTTATCAGAAGAATTGATGTCGTAAGATCATACAAAACTTACTGATTTCAAAAAAGCGAAATTAGTCAAAAGTAAATTTTATAACATTTAGTGAGTATCAACGACAATATAGAATTTAGATTAAATGTCAGCATGTAAGTCTACGACTAAGCTACCACCAACTCGACAGGCTGTTCTGCTGAGAAGAGCCGACGAGAAACTCAACAGTTGCTCTTTTGAAAAGAAAATTGTGTACAATATTGCCATACAATAATCATCTATTCATCCTATTAGTAATATGTGTACTATAATATAGTAATACATGTACCTATACTACCTACATATTTACAAAGTTATTTGTGATGACACTCGTCACCCACGTTCCTTTTTAATCATTTCAGATCATCATATCTTTAAAATCTTTCAGGTACAGTACAGCTTCTAAATTTACTTTGACGCCAGTTGTGGAGTTTTTAACGAGCAAACTTAAATAGCCGTTAATCTTCCCGCAGCATCTCAATATTTCGAGTTTGCGTGAATTATTATTCTAACTAATTTCTTTTCTAAGAAAAGCGCTTGTTAAGCATTTGTTTTCGGTAATTATAAAAATTCTTAATTTCACTTTCACTCAGAGTTTTATGCAATAGTATCTATTTTCAAATGTATGTGTGTGCTATAAAATTTGTTTATACAAATTATTTTTATTATTCGCATGTAATGTTTTGACCAACTTTATAAAAGTTTTATTACATTTTTTTATTGCTATGACAAGATATCTTCATTAATTGTATACACCAATTATACCTCAGTACATATCATAATAAGTACATGTAAGTACTGGCGACACGCTCTCGCCTCTCACGGGTTCCAAATTTAAAGTTTTTTGCACAAAAAAATTGAAGGACTTGCGAAAGCCCTTTCACAAAACTTCGTTCTTAGCGGACGTCTACTAACTATTTATAAACTTTCTACCTTTCATAGTCATACGTCAAGTGGTTTTCGATATTTCGTGAAGAGTGAGTGACTGAATTTTCGCTTTTATATATTAAGACTAGGGGCTCACCCTCGCTTCGCTCGGGTTCGTCCCTAGGTACGTGTTGTTATATTTTTTACTATGCATCGCCCGTTATATATTTGTCTTGATTATAATATAAATTACCATTACACGCACCATGGCAACGGTCATAACTGATACGTCAAACGCCGTTAATTTTATAATTTATTTTTTAATTTTCTAATCATGGAGGTTAGATACAGGAGAACCATCGCTTCATACTAAAGCATTACCCGCCTGTCTCTGAAAATTTGTAGAATTTATAGCGCGCTGCCGTCAATAAGTAGTATCTGTGAAGTTAGCTATTTATGAGTACTGTGTGACAACGTGAAGTTAGGCATTGACACAACATAGCGATCGCAGCGCCTCCTTGGTTTGACAACATTTCTGAGACACTACATTCTAGGGCCTTGGTTCTCCTGGTCTCTAATCTCCATGTATCTAATCTTCCGCACAACTTTCTTATTTATTTCTTTCATAAGAACCTTATCCTAACAATAGCAAACAGAACATAAAAAGAATTGGCCAAATTGGTCCTGGCGTTGTTGAGTTATGCGCTTACCAACACATTTTGCGATTCATTTTTATATTATAAAGATACGTTTTGGAAACGGAGGATCGAAGTAAGAATAATCCAAAATTAAAGTATTTGCTTAATTACAAAGTGGAAGCGTAGAATTTCTTCGTCGCTAAATACATAATGTATGAACAAAGTAATGCTAATAGCTTTTGTCATATATTTAAAGGGAGAGCTCACCGCGCGTTGTGTGCTCCGGTGAATTACCTTTGTTCTACAAACAAACCATCGTACACACTGAGGGAAACCATCTCCTCTTCCAGTGAACATGAATTATGCAATAACACTATTTTTATCCTGATGTTTTATTTTCATGTAGTACTTATTTTATTTATATTAAAATATATTCTAATATATAAAAATTCTCGAGTTATCGAACTCCTCCGAAACGACTTGACCGATTTTAATGATTTCTTGGTAGGTCTGTGAATAGGTCGTAGGCAATTTTTTATTCCCCTAGGTGATAGGGGTGACCCTTTCCAGATTTTATTTTCAGACTAAGTTTTATTTTTTTTATGATTTAGCATCAAAAATACTTAAATAAGTTTTCATCCTTCTACCACCAACACCTATTTTTAATAGTAATTAGAACGCAGGCGGAGCCGCGGGAATAGCTAGTTATGACTATATAAAGTACGGACATTCAAAGTGTGTGTTTGTTTCATCTTCAGACATGCGTATTTAAAATAATTAATTCCCTGGTAGCGATATCGATGTTAGAAAACTTAAAAACTGCAGAGATTTAATATTACGCTACTTTATATTTTCTCCTGACTATACTTAAAACAAATCTCCTGATTCGGACATCAAATAAATGGAAGTGATGTTCCGCAGACGGCCTCAAGATCTGTCGCGGGAAAAAATATGGAAATTTATCATGACAAAATTACTACGCAGCAATAAACCCGAGATCTCCTTTTTGTAAGATAATTAGATGGAATATTTTCCCTTATACTTTAATATCTTCTTATTATAAAAGGTTTTACGTTACTTTCTTAGAATTACAGAAATATTTAGATATTTTAAATAAAACTACCTTTTCGCTTTCGTTTTTTCACGATTTTATTTGAAATCAGGGACGAAAAATGAAATTAAATCCGCAAAACATTGAATAGATACTTTTATTGAAATTTAATATATTACGAGTATTTTAATAAATTATTTAGATTTAATCTTATATTTTTAATATGTTCTAGCGACTCACTCTCGCTTCGCTCGAATTCGATCTTGGATTTAGCGCGCGCGAAGCCGCGGGTTCCGCTAGTAAATGTATATAAAAACTTGACAAATTATATACTTAAACCGACCTCGAGAACCATTCTATTTATTGGTCAAACCAGAACGAAAATTGGTGCAGTTGTTTTTAAGTTTATCGCCAACAGACAGACAGACAGACAGACAGACGCGGCGGAGGACTTTTTTTTATAATATGTAGTAATTCTGCCCATTTTTTTATTTCCGTGACTATAACTAAAGTAACATATTATGTATTCTGTAGAATTACTATAAATAGAACTTTGCTATTATCCTAAGGTTTCAAATACAAATCCAATAATCAATCAATAATCCAACTTATAATAATTCTATGTGCTCAGAATAAATGACATACTTTGTAAAATTTTTGCGAATATTTGACGTTTTAAATAAAACTATCTTTTGGATTTTTTTGCGGATTTATTTAATTTTTTTATATATAAATCCGCTAAAATGCGACAAGATTGTTTTACTTAAAATAACATATCTACTGTGAAACCACAGACAAAGACAAAAAGTTATACGCGAAGATTATGTACTAAATATAATATATTAGTACACATTTGTATCACAACAGCGGAAAATAGAAACCAATGACGCTTGAAGCAATTTATTTACTTAATGGACAGCTTTATAGAGTATCTAAGAATATTCAAAGCGATCTCGGTCAAGGTCTCTACATTCATGACAATTTATTGCAGCGATGTAGCGCGCCTGATGACGTTATGTAGAGGCTGTGTTGGGTCCAGATAAGCGGTGACTGGTAATAATGACCGGCATTACGCCCTAAATACATTAGATATTTGTAAAATACGTATAGGCGTGTTATATTATACCATAAATATCTTTTAAAAGTTATTAAAAAAATTAAAAGCGACCAAAGTAGCAGTTAAAGTCTACGATTCTAATTATTGTGATTCTGAATCGAACTTTATGTAAATTTGAAAGTTTGTACGTTAACGTTATATAATATCATGTGTATTTGTATATTTGTTACTCTTTCACACTTAAGGCTTAGATACGACACATTTTGTTCTGTTCGCTGTCAAAGGTTTGAGTTCTGCTGAGGGCATTCATTTATTTGTTGAGCTTGAATGTTGCTACTCCAGTCATGGGTGTTTATATTTATAATAATATTTATTTTATGCAATATAAATGTCGAGTAATCTATCTGGTATCTGTATCACAAGCCCATGTAACTATGTGGTGATAAAATGTCAATATCTCAACAAAATACTTTTTTTACTTATACAGATAGAGATTACTACATAGACCAATCAAGAAGCTCGGAATGTAACAGTAAGTCTCTAGTATTACCACAATTATTAATAAATACATATAGGCATAGTCAGTATATGCTGGTAATGTACGTGTAATGGAGTGTGCATACACAGCAAGTATTTGTTGACCTAAATTTACCGTCATGTAGCGAAGTATACGCTCGGAAGAACGTCAGGCCCGAGTTCATGCCTATAATCAATCATTCTCACTGCAATAACTGTGTTCTCTCACCCAGTGACGTAGTTGTACGGCCTTGGCGTTTTTTGACGAATTATATTTTAAGTTAAACTTATTTTTTTATCTCGGTACCCACGTATATGCCAGATGCTTTCATGGGACACGGTTCTTTTGAGCAACTATTAAAGGCAAGTCAATATCAATTTATTAATTGATATTGACTTGCCTTTAATAGTTGTTCATTATGTACAGATTATATATTTTAATCTGTACATAATTAATCATCTATTAAATTGAAGTATCTGCTTGCTACGTCAAAATAAATATTCTGGCTAATCCGCAGTTTGAAACGGCTGAAGTTATAAAAATATAATTAAAATAATAAAATAATTAAAAATAATATTCGTAAAAATTATATTCGTATTATTTTCTTTTATAAATAAGGAAATATTTTTTCTCTTCTTCATTGTTAAGTATTCACAAGATACATACGAAAATGACATAAGGTAAAAAAAATATATGCCTAAATTGAACACTTACGGTAGATGAATCCAGAGAATGAGTCATTTATTAAATTATGAAACATGGTTTAAGAATCAAAAAATGTATCGCGTAATATACATGTGCTATACAAAAACCAAAGGGTTCAGCCAAATTAAGCCAAAGAGGCCTTTTTGAAGCCACTCAAAAAGTATATGTCTCTCTCGAGAGGGAAAATGATCAATCAATAACGTCACCATCCATCTTGGTGCCACGAAGCTTATATATGACAGGTTCCTTGACAATTTGTTTAGGCCTATATTGTACTAGTACCTCGCCCTCGCTCGGCTCGAGTTTGCTTCGGTACGTTTTATCGGTTAGTATGTATTTTTCAGAGTTATGATATTTTCCTGAAGTAAAACGTATTTTATACGGCGATCCGAATAACCAGCAATCATTATACCTACTTTCACCAAAATCTATCCAGTTTTCTCGCTAGGTTTTCTCGTGACGCGGTCTAAGACAGACAAAGAAAAATTCTTGAAATGATAGGTCAGCCTTCTTATTAATAACTAGCTGTGCCCGCGACTTCGTTCGCGTGGATGTCGGAACTTAACAATGTATTTTTTAGTGCGAAGCGCTGTTGGAGGATACCGATACAAATCATTTTTTTTTAATTTATGCTAGTGCTTCTTAATAAACAACATTGGCTGTGGAACCATCTGGAACGTACACAAAAAGGTTATTGGGGTTGTTTATTACGCGGGAAAGAGCTACGTATAGTTGACCATGAGAAAAGCATCCAATACTTAGGTCCACCCCCGCAACGGATAATCGAATTGCTGTTAGCCTCACTTCACGATCTTCTTCTGATTCCTGGGACCTACTTAGTCTCTTCCTTTTCGCATCTCGGCTACGCTGCGAAAGGTTTGTTTTTTTTCTAGAAGTCATTTTCAAAATAAAAACTGAACCAAACAAATAAAATATTGAACCAAATAAATCAACAATTTACAACAACACAAACTTTCAAAATGAGAATGAAGACTAATAAAATTTCAAACTACGAAGTAAATAAAACTACTTGACTCAAATTGCAAGTTATTATTTATTTCGCACTTCGAAATTAAGACCGAATCTAACTAACCAAAATTTTTTGAAAGATAAAACGAAATAATGAATTAACGAACGAACGATTTACGATACTATCAATTTAATTCAAGACCTTTACATAGACAAACCTCTTTAAAGACAGAACTTTAATGACTCCTACAAAACAAAAACCGACTTCCAAACTTAATAAATCTAAACTAAAAAGTAGAAAATAATACTTTTAAGGACTTTGTTAATTTTGGAGTCGGTGCCAGCCAGGTATTTTGATTATGTTTAAAAATTGATAGATTAATCAAATATGTATCTATTTAGGGTTATTTTGCTTTGGCTGGCACCGACTTCAAAATTAACAAAGTCCTTAAAAGTATTATTTTCTACTTTTTAGTTTAGATTTATTAAGTTTGGAAGTCGGTTTTTGTTTTCTGTTAAAAGTAATTTATTTTTAAATTTTTAGCGGAATTATTTTTAATGACTATAAAAATTTACCTTCTATTATGAGGTAAACCTTATAGCCTGAAAGTATACAACTATCGGTCCATAATTCCGTATTATATTGAAAAAAATTTCTTTAAACTGCTAACCGTTGAGGAGTTGTACCTTCCATCATCAGTTACGGTACGTGACTCAAATATCCATATAGCCTATAAAAGATTCCGCCGAGCATCGTTAATTTGCTCCTAAGAATTGAAGAGTTCCGATACTTTGTCATGGATCCCATCATCAGAACCTTACCAAACTCTCATCAAACTACCCTTGAAGTATATCCTTTCCATTAAAAAAAGAATCATCGAAATCGGTTGGCGTGATATTGAGTTATTCGTCCATTTGTCGCGCAAATACTTAATGCAAATTTGAGACTTTTATGGTTTTCTCATGGATGCCATTGTCAGAACTGGAAAATATTAAAATGGGACAAACGGGAATCACTACCTTTCAAATAAAAAAAGAATCATCAAAATCGGTTCACCCAGTTCAAAGTTATGAGCTAACAGACATTAAAAAAAAATACAGACGAATTGATAACCTCCTCCTTTTGGAAGTCGGTTGAAAACTCAAAGATTGCCGGCAGACATGGGCGAAGGTCATTCTTTCAAGGTAAATCTTAACACCGCGATTCAGAAAATGACTTCACACGCACAACGCCATCTATCGAACAATACTGCACGCAGTTGATCTCTAGTTCGAATACTCGTAGATGGCGCTGTTTTAATATTTTACTTCGGAAACACTATTATAATTTTATTAATTTACATTTTTTATAAGGTGTGAACTGATTACTATGAAACAAAAAACTTAATGTTACTTCAATTTACGCACATATTGTTGTGTATAAAAGTTACTTGAAGTTGTAAGATCAAATGCACATAGCCCTAATTTTACTTCTGGAATTTCTCTACTTCTTCACTTTATACTCAAATATCTTTTGATAGACTGAACCGATTGCAATGAAACAAAAACTAAATGTTACTTAAAGTTACGTTCAATCGTTGTGTATAAAAGTTATCTACATTGCTTTCGTACATTTTACGTGATGCCCGGATAAATAAACAGACAAACCGACAAACAGACAAACAGACAAACAGACAAAAATTCTAAAAATGCTGGAAATGGGTTCTATTGGTTGTCCTTTAACACCCTGGCTATTTTTTTTGTATTTTTTTTTGATGTACAAAAACGACTTTTCTACAGTTTTATTATATGTATAGATGATTTCAATAAGATTTTCCAAAAAAATATGTTATGTGAAGATTCGAATCTGAAAACTCTGTAGTTATTGTTCGGGAGCACGACATACCGCAAGAGACTGAGAGAACCTACACAGTCTAAAAATTATCGATATAGGTATAATGTTACAAAATTTACGTCTACCTACGTTTGTACACAGGAACGGCTATACAAAAGATATAATTTTAATAAGTACACGAATAAGACCTGAAGGTGGAAGAAGGGAACCCAAACGATACAAGAGTAAACTTGTACTTTATAGTTCTATATATTCATTCTTTGAAATAATAATGTACTGGACCGGGGAATCGAAAGCTGCCTTATTATTTACATACATTCGGTCGGTGGGACGCGCGCGGACTGACCCGCTTGTAAATATTTTATAATAGATTTCGTACAAACATTATAGTAATGTTTATTGAATAACACGGAATAGTTTTAATACTACACTATTTTACATCGCACTATTTGTACACTATTTAAGTTAAAGCAGCGAAACAAACTCAAATCTCTTTTTCTCTAGAATAATCATTTTCGTTGAAAAGATTTTTGAAGTTCTTATTCGTAATCGTATCACCAATTTTTTTTCAGATTTTTCGAGTATACTCGAATTCTAGTTAGCAAACGTTAATAAGTGCTAATATTAAAAAATATTATATTAACTTAGAGACTTACCGCCGCACTCATAGTCACTCAATGAACCATTAAATCATTTCTTAGTATAGATTTATTTTTTTCGACACTTAGTCATTGTAAAATGATATAAAATAACGAAAAAAACAACGTTTTTATACCTACAACAAAGGCAAAATCTGCTAACAAATTGTATACAACAAGCTTTGTAATGACATCAGAAAAGCTATTTAATATTCCCATATTCTCCTTATAATCACGGTACAATATTACGTTACAGGTGAAATATGTTTTTTAACAATGCTCGTGTTCCCCGCGCGTTCGGATTTCAACCGTAACTTTTACAAAAATAAAACAAAAGCGGTTTGATAAACAGAGGTTTAATATCTAAGTACAGTATTTTTGAACTAAAGGCTTTGACATCAACTAAGCGGACAATTTTGAAGCTGACTTAATATATACTGGTGCTTAATAATATTATATTAGGTAAAATGTTTAAAAATTTTAGGATCTAAAGTTATATCAAAATATTATTCAAAAGTGAATGTAGACTTTATTTAAGCTGTTTGTATTCAGTATAATATATAAAGAGCGTAAATTGTTTTATTAATTAAGTATAAGAAAAGCATCTTCAAGATCATCTGCACCTAATTAAATTAATAAAATACAAGTAAAGCCAGAAGCAGCAGGTAGTACTCAATATGTAATATGTACACATACGATGTTTGAGTATCCAGAAGACATTACAGTGACGTGATACGAATTAATTAGACCTCGAGCGAGTTTAAACATCCTCCCTTACTTACGTCTCGGCGACATGTATTGCCTTGACTGACATTTACATTATTGCTTAAACGTTGTGTTGTCTTTAAATTGAACGAGTCTTTACTACGAGACGAAATGATGGGTTTAACTGTCTGTACATTAACGTGTAATTCAAGAGACGCATTACCATTTTTAATTTGCCCATTAAGATGGGGCGAAAAAATTTTACTCGGGGTAGGTTCTATTGGATTTTTAGTTGGTAGTACTGGCCCTTCTAGTCAGTGAGTAGTATGCTTAAAAGCATTTCCCAACAAAAAGGCCATATGTTTGTACCAAATATGATCCAAATCTTTTCAGCCATTTCAGGAGTAAAACACGTACGTGCCCATCGTAGAAAATTTTGTATTTATAGTAGATTTTAAAAGGCTCTATATGAGACGGATTTAAGTCGTGGCTCGCGTGAGGGTTTACTTGCTCGTAATCTCTCGGTAACGAGTTCTGCTTGCAGATTTATTTTACCAATTTTCATTAAATTTTGTATGGAACATTCTCAAAAATATTAATTTTTATACGAATCTTACATATATGTACTTTAAAGTAAAGAATGGACTAATATAATTATGTACGTACTGCTAATGCCGTTTTCTTTGACATCCTCCACATTTCGAGGCAAGTGATAATAATCAATAATCATGTTAGAAATGATTGGGATATGAGAATATAAAAATATCAAGGCTGCGAGATCCGGGACAAATCCCGAATTTCCGGGATAGATCCGGGATAAGCCCGTTTCACTTGGTTTCAAAACGCGCGTTATCACTGAACAAAAACATTCTTAAGATAATAATAGAAGACCAGTTAATTCACAAACAAATTGTTTCAAAATCAGAAATATAATTTAGAAATAGAATTAAAATCAAAATACGTAACAAAAGTTACCTGAGAATATAATATAATATTGTTATATATTGTATGCTGCGAGTAAATGAACGAGAAATTCAATAAGGGAGTACTGCTAGGTTCGGGCTGCCAGTGGATATCTTCGGAGCAACGCACCGCCTCCGGGATGCTTGACATTTGATATTTGATTTATCATTTCATTAGATTACTTTTAATTAAATTAATTGTCTAGTGAACTTAATCACATCACTATAACTGCTCCTCCTTTTACTCTTATTACTGAGTTAATAACGAGCTTTACCTTTAAAATTACGAGCTAAAACCGATCGTAAACGCAAACATGTATGATAGCCATGTATCTAATTGTCTTTTTGAACTAAGGTGATAGGGAATTCAATACTCGTGAGAAATGTGAATATATCTACCTATGAAGCACACATTTTTTTAAATTGTTGAAGCGATGTGAACGGTTTACTAAACGAGTATAGCGGCTTGTTTAATTCGTTTATAATAACATGTTAAAATATATGAAATTAATAATAATGCTCAAATTGAATTCGGTATCAATGTTTTGCGTTACAGAGATACAACAATCCAATAACACCTTCTTTTTAATTTTTGAAGAATTGATGTCCGCAATAAATATTAAAAAGCATACACTTATAAATTATTTTTAACAAAAAACAAAAACCGACTTCAAAACTAAACAAATCTAAACTAAAAAGTAGAAAATAATACTTTTAAGAACTTCGTTAATTTTGAAGTCGGTGCCAGCCAAGACGGATAGACTTATCTTGCCTTTGCAAGGAACTTTCTTACGGTATTTTGATTATGTTTACAAATATTATAGATATAGATTAATCGAATATGTGTCTATTTAAGGTTATTTTGCTTTGTCTGGCACCGACTTCTAAATTAACGAAGTTCTTAAAAGTATTATTTTCTACTTTTTAGTTTAGATTTGTTTAGTTTTGAAGTCGGTTTTTGTTTTTTGTTAAAAATAATTTATTTTCAAATTTTTTACGGAAAGTGGATACTTATTTTGTTTATGTACAAAAAAGAATTTTCCAAATAGGTCCAGCCATCTTCGAGTAATGGGGAACATACATAAAAAAAAGTCCCCAACGAATTGAGAACCTCCTCCTTTTTTTAGAGTCGGTTAATAAGAGCCTGAAAGAATTTAACTATCGGTCTATAATTACGTATAATATTGAAAGAATTTTCTTTTAACTCCTAACCGTTGAGGAGTTGTACCTTCCATCATTAGCTCAACCACAGGAGATGATGATTATCAGACGCAAATACTTGAACAGCTTTAGAAAATATATGAAAAACGTAATAAGTGCCTATAAAATTTGAGAGTTGTCTTCGATTTCCCTGGGATCCCATCATCAGATCGTGACTTGGTGACTATGGGACCAACTAGAAACTATACCCTTTCAAACAAAAAAAGAATTTTCCAAATCGGTCCAGCCATCGTCGAGTAATCGGGGAACATACATAGAAAAAAAAAAAAAAAAAAAAAAAAAAGTCCCCGACGAATTGAGAACCTCCTCTTTTTTTTGAAGTCGGTTAATAATATAATTCTTTACAAAATCTGCTGTAATAAAGTATTTTGTAAAGATTTCCATTCGTGCCCAATCTATAAATCTGAAGGACTCTGGAAATAAACATCTTTTAATCTTAATATTACTATCATATTTTAGAGTGAGTGTAGAAATAAATTATAATAATATATTATATGGCCTATGGCCAGATCCCCCTCCTATTGAAGGGAGGCCCGGGGCCAGCAGTGGGAAGTTAAAATAATAGTTTAAAAAAACTAAAAACACGCTTTTTATAGAAAACCATACTAAAAAATAGAAAATAAATTTTAATGAATTTAAATTAATTATTTGATTTTAAAAAAATGCGTGGGGTGCATGGTGTCAATAGTTATAAATATTTTATTGACAGATATGAGTAGAGTGATTATCATTTTGATAATATCTTAAAAAGCACCCCACGCTTTTTTTAAATCAAATAATTAATTTAAATTCATTAAAATTTATTTTCTATTTTTTAGTATAGTTTTCTATAAAAAGCGTGTTTTTAGGTTTTTTAAACTATTATTTATTTTTTGCTTTTTAGTTTCTAAAAAGCGCCATATATTGAACACAATATGTAATCTATATACAATACTAGAGGGAGCTGTTTGTAAATTAGTTTTTTAAACTATTATTTATTTTCTACTTTTTAGTTTGGTTTATATATGAAATTAGTGTATTGTCATCGGTCCTCGATAAATCTACCAAGTTTGAACGAAATCTGGCCGTTTGAAGTGGGTCAAAATCGCGCCCAAAGAAGTCGGTTACAAACATACAAACATACAGGTGAAGCTAATAAAAAGCGTGTAAAAAAGGGCTGAGTGTATTATATTATTCCAATTTATATACTTAAAGTTTCAAGTGAATACGAAAATTATTCAAGTAGGATAAAATCTACTTAAGAGAATTTGGTCGCTCAGTCACAAGAGAACTTCTCTTTAAAGCGTATTAATAATGTAAATGACTTAAACCGAACTAAATACTATGAGTAAGTTATGTACTTTGAATCGAAATTGTGATATCGCAGTAATTCTAGGTATAGCTTTAGGTGTGTTTCTGCGGGAAACCAGACTGCGGCCTTGAACCACTTTGAGTGAAAGCACTTTTGGTTTAAAATGAAAAACTGCGAGTCCACTCTCGCTGTTGAATTCAATTTAAAATTATTTTTGCTCTACATATAAGTTTCAAATACATACTTATGAAAACAGGTAAACAAATAAATATAATATAGTTTTACTAAAAATATTTTAATAATATTTAAAAAGCAAATAGAATATATCTATTTGTTGAAATATTTTTTTCACTTTACTGTTATAAAAACGAAACCTAAGTTTAGTTGTCATCAGTAGGTGATAATGCTCACCGAAAACATATTTTTTAAAGAATTGAAATAAAAATCTACACACATAACAATCGAAACTGTATATTAAAAATATATTTAAAAAATCTTATTGTAATAGTCATTAATCTCGCGAAGCCGTCTCTTTTCTTTTTAGAACTTTGGTCTCTCTATTTGTAACTGCCTCCGTAGTTGCTAACATGTACGGTTGCAAACCGGGAGGTCCTGGGTTTGTGTCCTGGGTCGGGCCAAGTTTAGTTATTGAATCTTTCTGTTTCGTTAGCTTCAGTAACAGACCGGAGTTGGGAAGTTGGCGGTGTTTCACCCCCGTGCTTAAAGAGCACGTAAAGCCATCGGTCCTGCGCCTTAACTCTCACTGGTTGTGTCGAACAGCGGTCCCACCAGAGTATGAGGGTGATAAGGAACAGAGAGTGCACTTGTGACTGCGCATATACTTGTGCACAATCTCCCGCGCAGATGGCCAGTCTCAAAAGGATTGGCCGCCGTGACCGTAATCGGTTGGGAGGACATTATTATTATTATTATTATTTGTGACCGCTCCACGTGAAAACAACTAAAAAGACTTTAATGTAATTTGATTATTATTACACATCTCTGAGAAATCTACACTAATCGTAAAAACAACAAAGTAACATGGGTGAGTCCAATTTTTCCAATAAAAAAAGAATCGTCGAAATCGGTTGTCGTGATATTGAGTTATTCGTCTATTTGTCGCGTACGGTATGCAATGCAAATTTAAGACTTATATGGTTTTCTCAAGGATGGCATTGTCAGAACTAGACGAAATTAAAATGGGACCACACGGGAAGCACCAGCTTTCAAATAAAAAAGAATCATCAAAATCCGTTCTGCCAGTCAAAAGTTCTAAGTTAATAAATATAAAAAAATGAGAACCTCCTCCTTTTTGGAAGACACTTGAAAAAATTTATCTAATCTTTTTCACGGCTCGAACACGTATAATAATTTCATATCATCAAAAATTAGGCGAACGAATATTCCTTTTATTGAGTCCACATGAGTAAGTTCTACATAAGTAGAGTTTCCAGAGACGACTAAATTACAGATTTATTACTGTTCAGAGCAGGGTCCGGGCGCGGGCTCCCGGAGCTTGCGATCTGTTGAACGTGTTTCTATTATTAACTAAGTTTATAATGTTCAGTGAAGGCTTACAACTTATTCGGTTACTTCGCCAACTTCATGCGTGTATAAATGGTTGAATGGATACTGAATATTATGACAGTATAATATATAATTGTAATTCTAACCCAATTACATAAGTAATTATTAAAGTTAATGTTAGTTTGTATTTGTGTATGTTAAGATGAATAAGTCCGAGGTGCTTCATTACGGTGCGGTCCCACGGCGCGCCGAGCGTTGCTTCGCCCGTGTAAGCCCGTCGCGGCCCGTTTTGAGCGTTCCCACGGCCCGTGCCCGCCTGGTGCGGTCTGTTGTCTGACATTCTCCACTCCATCAAGTGCGTGTACGCGCATGCGCCGCCGCAAGCGAAATGAACGATTAACCCCTAACCAACATAGTGACTTTTTGTTACATAACCAACACTGTGGGGTAAAAATCCACCCCAATTTCAGAGCTATATATATTACAAAATAATATTCATATCATTGCTTGATAACTTTTTGTAGTTAATTTCATCATTTTTATTTAAATATATACAAAAAAGGACAATTTTACTTTGACTTTGGTTTTAGTTTTTTTTCAGGACTATAAATGTTACTTATTCGTTTTTGTTCACTTTCGATCATATTTACGTACAGAGGTAACAGTGTCCAGATTTCACTCTCTTTGCTGGTGGTTCGCCATCGTTAATCAACATCCAAGAAAATTATAAATTTGTTTTCTTAGCTCTTTCGGATACCTGAAAGCATCATGTTTTCTCTTTTTAACATGAAGTTTAATCAAAGAAGGACCAAGATCTTTGATGAAGATTCGCCGTTTCATTTTTGATTCAAGTTTGCAAGCTCTGAATATGAAAACTGATTACTGTTGAAATATTCATCTGATGATGCTTCTGCATCGCTTTCAATTTTCATCTCACTTTCTGTGTCATGATCACTTTCAGCAGTTACGCCATCTTCATAATCACTCTCAAATTGATTTAGTGGCAGATTTGTAAGCTCATCTTCCTCTGAATCATTGAACATGGTCATTATTTGTTCTTCATTTAAATATTTTAACATTTTGTGGCAAAAATATGTTAAAAATATTAAAAAAAACAAGAACTTAACAAGAACTAATAACATAGTGGGGTAAAAACTTACCCCAAAGGCTAATAGCACGAAAACCATCCAACGTTGCGTGCTGCGCATCCACCTGTTCCTGTTCTTAGCGCATGTGCTCGACTGAGAATACCTGGCCGTGGAAGTCGCTAATACAAAAGGTTAAGGAAATATAATCAAAAATATACGACTGGGGTATTAATTTACTTCACTATGTTAGTTAAGGGTTAACAAGCAACGTAGACGCGCCCATACAGGCCGCGACGGGCGCCGACGCGCCGCGCCTTTGAACTTACCGACTCCCGATGGATCGGACGGACAACAAGAGGCCACCACGGGCTTCATCGGATGCATCGGTTCCCACGACCCGTCGGTCCGGCGCGGCGCGGACTGATCTGTGAGAAAACGGGCCGTGGGACCCGGCTTTTATGTTTGACATTTCGTTTTCTTCATACTGGAATACGTTACAATTTACATAAATTCGATAACCAATCAAACTAAATTTTCACTTACATAATATACTTATGGTAAGAACTAAAAACCATAACAAACATCTTTAGTATAAAACTTTTCATGTCGCATTTATTGCGATCGCGCCAGTAGAGAGTAACAGCCTAAATGTAGCTTTAATTAATTGCCATTTATATTGAGAGTAAAATTAAAAAACAAAATGTACTTCCTCAATAATAAAACACTCTAGTACTTTCACTGAAGTAGGTAACCGCTAATGAATGTTTAATTTTCACTTTTCTATCCCGCCGCACGCCACCCCCGTCGCCCCGCGCCGCCGCCCCCCGTCGCCCTCCGCCGCTCGTAACTTAATTAATATTGCGATAAATTTGCTATAAAACTTTATACTTCGCTTGATTTTCAATTTATATAACTTTAGGAATAATTTCCACTACTTATTGGTTCGCCTCTAAATTATGCAAAGTGAAAGATAATACAAAAAATGTTGTGGAGTGAACAGAAGCTGAAACTTTACAGCTTTCGATGGACGATGAAATATTCCCAATTTACATATTTTTAACTTTATAAAATGCTCTTAATGGATTTTTTTCACAAAACCCAAAATTCGTGAGTTAAATAAACAACTTTCCTTAATACTACTTTCATTTATATCTGTACTCGTTTATATCAGTGCCGTCATGTCATGACTCGTGGCCAACTTCAGTGAGACTAGCGGTATGCGGGCAATATTACGCAGTACAAGTGTGACACATAGATTCTATTTCACTTTTTTTACGTTCTGAAAAAAATAATAATGGAATAGAGTTTTCTGAAGTACAGGGGTGCATCATTGCTAACTTCCCAACTTCGTTCTGTTACTCAGAATTTCCCAACAATAAATTTTTATACCTACATATACCTATCTCTGCTTATAATCCGGACCTGTGAATTTACAGCCATCGAAGCTAGACACCGACCAAGAAAGAATAACGTACATAAATGTCATTCCAGCTTTTTTTGACTTTCAAAATTTCATGAAATATTTTTTTAAACAGACAGTGATAATGATAGCGGGTTTTTACGGTATTTCCAATAGAAAGTATACACGTGATATCTACAAACAGCAAGCATTTATTTCACTGAGCTGCTTTAACAATAGCTTGAACGCAATTCACTGAGGGATCAGAAGCTAATGCTCAGCGATGTCGGCGTGTAAAATAACTGAGTACCGAATAGTTCTCGAGGGGGTTATTCAGAACATTAAACTATACTTACCTGCTGCTATCAGCGGAAAAGTAGGTTTTCAATAAAAGTAATATTCATTTTTAGTGTTTCTCATCTAGTTTAATTATTATATAATTTCTGAATATCAAGCATACAACAAGTGGTTGTGTGGGGATTATACTTTACTAAAATCCAAAGTACCCTCCCTATTCCATTAGGGCACCGCAGCAACTCACACTTATTTGTTTAAAAACATTCAATGCCTTACTTTACAGAGTGGATTCTCTTAAAACGTTTCGGTTTTTCCACGCTTTATTTCAATGTTGTATATTTCCTCGCGCACTTCTCGAAAGGTTATCACCCTATATACTAAGTATAGTAAATTACATCAAAATCTGTCAGATAGACGACAAAAATTATAAGAACTAATGATTCAGCCTCTGATTCAGACTATCATTAATAATGATTATTTATATTAGAATTTCTAAAAAATAGTCAACGTACATATTCGACTAAATTAGAAAGTTAGAGTTTTATTCTATTATGTAGATACGTGTATATTCTAATCTAATTTAATAGTCAATATAAAATTAAATCGAAACTCATCATGTTGTACAGATAGGTACTAGCAATAAAATGCTAGATATAAATCGTGTAATTATACGAACTGAGAATTGAGATAAGCCACGTATTAGTGGTAAAGTAATTCCTCCGCCGCCGTCCGCGGCACGTCGGAGGCACGTCGCGGCGCGGATCAGCCGCCGCACGTTATATTGTTTTCGTGCAATAAATTTTTATCTTTCATATTCCGATCACGAACATAATATTCCACTAATATTGCATGGGAATAAGATGAGGTACTTTTGTAATGATGACAGTTCCAGTGAACTCTGGACCGCCAATAAATAAATATGAGATATTACTTCATAGCTTTCTATTACAAATAAATCTTTTCTTAGGATGTAATCAGTTAGAGGGTTAATAATACTTTCTTAGATTTACGCGAATATTCGACATTATAAATGAAATTACCTTTTCGGATTTTGTCGCGGATTTACAGTTAGAGGGTTTATAAATGCAAGCGAGAAAGAATGTATTAGTATCACACTTTTGTTGTTATTTCATCACGTTCACAGATGTGCTGTCCGATCTCTTTGTCAATAAGAACCAAACAATATCATGGTTCAACTATCAATCAAAATGAAATAATACAGCCATCTATTGCTAACATATTATAATACTCGTAAAAACAAGTGTCAATGAACATAGATTTTTATGTCATTGTATTTGAATCAATTATACTCTTTTTTTTTTTTTTTTTTTATGGGACAAAGGGGGCAAACGGGCAGGAGGCTCACCTGATGGTAAGTGATCACCTCCGCCCATGGACATCTGCAACACCACAGGGCTTGCAGATGCGTTGCCGGCCTTTTAGGAAAGGGAGGGAGGGAGGAGGGAGAAGGGAGAAGGACGGGAGGAGGGATGGGGAGTGGGCCTCCCGGACTCTCACTTACCGGACGAAACGCGGCAGCATAGCTGCCACTTCACGCCGGTCTTCTGTGAGAGAGTGGTACTATACGGGGCGTGCCGGCCCATTCGGCTGCTACCCGAAGGTAACAAGCATGGCACTACCACTAGGAACTCTATTTATCTATCTATCTATAGTCATTCATTCAAATAATTGTATTGCAATTGAATCACTTGTTACAGTTGTTATTAGTTACACATTATTAGTTAGCACACTGTAGTTACTTATATTGGGAACCTTAGTTTAATTATTTACGATTAATTATAAAACTTACATCAATATCACTATTTATAAATTATTTCAATTTCGTTTGTAAATTTAGTAATTATATAGGCCTATTACTATATTCCTAATGTACTTCATATTATTGTTCCTTAATTCTGTTCTACGTCTTAAAATTTACTTTTTAATTATTATTATGTTTGAATCAATATTGTAATAATCTTTTCAAAAAACTTGTAATTAATATTTCCTTTTGTTCCTTGTAAAACCGCAATAATACGTCACCGTCGTTTCGTCAACCTCCGCAAATTACTTTTTCTTGTAAATCATAATTAATAGGGATTTTAATTAAAATTGGAGCAAAAAACAAAAGCGGTCATTCTGTATGAGTTACTGAATTTTAGCTATTTTATTTTGGAAGTCGATTACAATTATTTGTTGCCGGCATTCCCGCTTGCAATTTCTACAACGTATTGTTGTATTATAGAACATCATTTCAACTAACAAGTATTATAATTGATATTCCTTAAATTTAGAATCTATAAGAAAATAGAATAATCCGGAAGTGGAATGCAAAATTTAAATAAAATTAAAAGAAATGCATAAAATGTAAACAGTGTAAAGCACGGCGCTGGTCGCATCCGCGCCGCGGCGGCTGTCTCTCTCCCGTCATACTTAGCGCAGCTGCAAAGTTATTCGACGTCGACCAACTTGCTGTACTCGTAATTTGTATTCACTGCGGAAGAGAAATTCCCTTATTTTAATTTACTCAACCCCGACAGTTTTCATCAATGTTTAGTATTTTATTTTTAAACTACGCTTTTTTTAATATTTATTCGTCGTCAAGAAATATAAACATTAAATGAATTCAAGAACCAGTATTAATATATAATGAATAAGTAAAATTTCTTTCATATGTGTATAGAATAGATATAATACTAACGACTTACGTTTGCTTTAATTTTGACAAATTTTATTACTAACAGCAACTTATATGTTCGTCCATCTGAGTGCTTTTCATCTTAATTCTTCCTGCCATTTCAGCGTGAGGAAGCAACTAACAAACCCAAATACAAATACTTCTATTAATAACCATAATGTATAATTAGGTATTACAAGTACCTGTAACATTAGTATTCGCGGCTTGTAAATCCACATATTGCTTTACCAAATTTCGCACTGAATTGTTAAATTTCTATTTATAAACATATTTTTCGCGCCCGCAAACTAAGCAGAGTGTGTAAATATGCGCAGCGGGAGGTCTTCCGCTCGCACACGTTAAATTTTACTCAAACATAACAAATCCAGAATGTAAGAATACAGTGGGATTCGGGAAAAGTTTTTTTTATAAAAATATAATGCTGGTTGAAGACAATTCGATATCCAGTAAAAAGCGTCCTAGCGCCAACCTTACATTAACATCACATATACTTACGGTTATAGACGACTGTCTATAAATATATCATATATAATTAATAATTTGTGAAAGCAAAGCATCTGACGCAGAGGTCGGTGGGTTTATAATTAAATCAACTCAAGGAGCACTTTATAAATAAATAGAGTACCCTTTCCGTTAGAAAGCTACTGACTTGGTAACAGATTTCAAATTATTTCACGTAGAAATAAACGATGCCAGAACCTGCGAACCGATTTTAATTGCAGTTTAATTAAAATTACGAATGAGTCTTAATAGAATTTTATCTCCCATAAGCTTAACATTTGTTTATCCATTTGCGTGAGCAGGGAATAGTTTAAATATCATTAGGATTTTGGTTTAGTTTGCAAAAATTACGTTTTAGAAAAGCAAGTGTATAATTTTAATAACCTTATAAACGTAAATGTAATAGTAAAGTAGTTGCTGACAGGCGTGTGACAGCACGCAGGTCCTTCTTTGAATCCCTTCATAATCTCCTTACACAAAACTGCAATTTACATACATTACGCGTGGATTTAGAGGGCTTACACGTATTATGTCGGAGTTTGCATCATGTAATTTTGTTTATTGTCTTCAGCCCTTTTAAGGTCACACTGCTGGGCACGGTCCTCCCTCAGTACGAGGCCATAGTCCACCGCGCTGGCCTAGTGCGTGTTGGCGGACTTCACATGTCTTTCTAAAACTTACTAGGTTTTCTCAAACATGCCGGTTTGCTTACAATGTTTTCCTTCACCGTAAGACAAGTGATAATCATGCTAGAAATGATTCGCATATGAAAATATTAGAGGTGCGAGACCCGGATTTGAACCCGCATTACTCGGTTATACAAGCGAGCGCGTTACCGCTGGGCTACCACTGCCTTTTATATTTATTACATATTAAATAATCAAAACTAAAATAAGGTAAAAAAAATAATAAAGCATGTAACAATGTATGAGAATATATTAATATAGGTACAGTTCTTATATTTTAAGAACTATCAACGTTTTCTTAAATCGTGTAACAATTCATCCAGTAGTCGACAATGCATAAAATTTTGTGTATATTTACAGTACATTATATAAATGTTTACACAAAAGGCGCGTAGAAGTGAGAAATTAACAAAATTTAAATTAATAATTTTATTTATTTCTTATAAATCTCAAACCTGTCACAATGTCTGTGGTACAATAAACGTTTCCTTGAAATTTTCTTCTTTGTACTACTCTTCATTGTATAAGAACTCTTTAAATTGTCCATTGAAGGAAAATAAGAGGCAAAAAAACATCTTTTGTACGCGAGTAACTATTTTTACACGCTTTTTATTGTCTTCACCTGTATGTTTGTATGTTAGTTTTTCTATAAAAAGCGTGTTTTTTAGTTTTTTTTTAATTTTCTGCTTTTATTGATATAACTTTAACGTTTTTTGCATTTTTTTTATTTTAAAAATAAATGTTTGTTTAAGTGTCTCGGGCTGCGTTATATTATATTACCTGCGCTATGATAACTTTATTGATTTATTTTTATTAATACTAAAAGTATCCATACCTGGATGTCCTCTTGGCTTGAATCTTCTTTGAATTTCTGGTGACAAAACTAAAGAGCGCTGTTAGATCTGCGGCTAAAGATTGGACCTTTGCAATATTATTATTTTCCGAATTGAGACAAATAAGGTTTAAAGTACATGTGAATTGTATTAAGACATAAACTAAAAATTATCGTAGTGTGCCAGATGCCGAATAAAAAAACGCAAAAAAAAAACTTTTTTTAAGGTGGCGGCGAAAGCTCATATTAATAAATTATTTTTAACAAAAAAACAAAAACCGACTTCCAAACTTAATAAATCTAAATTCTAAACTAAAAAGTAGAAAATAATACTTTTAAGGACTTTGTTAATTTTGGAGTCGGTGCCAGCCAGGTATTTTGATTATGTTTACAAATTGAATTAAATATGTATCTATTTAGAGTTATTTTGCTTTGGCTGGCACCGACTTCAAAATTAACAAAGTCCTTAAAAGTATTATTTTCTACTTTTTAGTTTAGAATTTAGATTTATTAAGTTTGGAAGTCGGTTTTTGTTTTTTTGTTAAAAATAATTTATTTTAAAATTTTTAGCGGAAACTAGATACGTATTGTGCTAATGACTATAAAAATTTACCTTCTATTATGAGGTAAACCTAATAGCCTGAAAGTATACAACCATCGGTCCATAATTGCGTATTATATTGAAAAAATTTTCTTTAACCTGCTAACCGTTGAGGTGTTGTACCTTCCATCATCAGTTACGGTACGTGACTCAAATATCCATATAGCCCATAAAAGATTCGGCCGAGCATCGTTAATTTGCTCCTAAAAATTGAAGAGTTCCGATACTTTGTCATGGATCCCATCATCAGAACCTTACCAAACTCTCATCAAACTACCCTTGAAGTATATCCTTTCCATTAAAAAAAGAGTCATCGAAATCAGTTGGCGTGATATTGAGTTATTCGTCCATTTGTCGCGCAAATACTTAATGCAAATTTAAGACTTTTATGGTTTTCTCATGGATGCCATTGTCAGAACTGGAAAATATTAAAATGGGACCACATGGGAAGCACTACCTTTCAAATAAAAAAAGAATCATTAAAATCGGTTCACCCAGTTCAAAGTTATGAGCTAACAAACATAAAAAAAAAATACCCCGACGAATTGATAACCTCCTCCTTTTGGAAGTCGGTTGAAAAGGATATCGCGGTCGACAATTTCAAGTTGAGCTTTTAGTAGGTACATATCCTTCTAGAATATATCCAAATATATCCTAAATCAGCTTTCTTGGTTCACTTCAATTTTAAAATGTATATAAAAACTGGACATTTTCTCTTTTTTCAAACTACGACCGTATATATCAATTTCATCCCACATCGCTGCAACAAAAACATGAAAATGGCTAACGACAGCTTCCTTAAATATTTTTAACACTTTACATGCTATAAGTTAAATAAATGGTAGGTTATAAAATAATAAAAGCAATACATTGAATCTAGTAAAAATATGTGTAATATAAACTAATAAAGCTACTCGTGTGTAGGAATTTTAAATATAGTTTGTTGTAAACTTTACTCATCATCAGCTTCACTATCACTACATATTATAAAACAAAATCCTCCGCCGCGTCTGTTTATCTGTCTGTCTGTTTGTTCGCGATAAACTCAAAAACTACTGCACCGATTTTCATGCAGGTTTTACCAATAGATATAATTGTTCTCCAGGAATGTTTTAGTATATAATTGTCAAGTTTTTGTATACATTGGCTAAAATATAATGATATCTGTTGGAGGCGTCGGGAAAAAATAAGCGCCGCTGAAACGAAACGAAAATGAAAACTAAACTAAGCCAAGTAAACCCTTTAAGATATAACAAAATGGTGTATATTTTAATACTTTAAAAAATGGGCAATTATAAAGCGGTAATTGGAAAGCTATTTACACAAATACGGTATTAATCCTTAACATTTTAAATAAATTAAAGGCTTTGGGCATTTAATCCACATTATTTTACTCTTTTACACCATATTATTTAAACGAGATATCTTAGGAGTAATCGCAAAAAAATTACAAACGCGACAATAAAATTCAAGCGCACCGTCTTGCCTACTATTTAGCTAATACTAGCGGAACCCGCGGCTGCGCTCGCGCTAAATCTAGGTATATACGAGTAAGTATCAACGCGACCTCTTCAACCACTCTCAGTCCACAAACTGTATGTAAAATATCTTGCCGAGAACACTCTAATCCAGGAACAATACAAGTACTAAGGAAACGAATACTTCATATTAATTGTTACAATCCTGTAATTTATTAATTTCACAGCATTTAAAATCCGCAGTAAGTACTTAATAGCTTTGCTATTGTAACGAAATTACACAATAAGCGAATAATAAAAGCTTCATCACGTGAAAGCCGGAGCTTGAGCTTTGAGGCTACGGAATATTAACATTCATTGTGCTCACAAATCTTACGATTTTGTTGAGAATAATTTCTTCGAAGCAAAAGTTGTAATAGTTTAATTTTACGCTTCTTCTTTAGTTTCTGTGATTACTAAACAGAATATATTAATATTATATGAGCAAAATGTTCTTTGGAAAATATTATCTTGTAGACTTTCGATTTTCAATTACTACAGCCAATCTCACAGTGTTTGAGTGATTTATTTGTTCATATTAAGTTCAAAGTCCTGACAGGCAGATACATCAACGTACAGCTTAATATCGCAGTTCCTAGGGAGGGTGTATACCTTTTGAAGTGTATGTATCCACTAAGAAAAAGGTTTTTGAAATCATACCCCTAAAAGAGTAAAAATAGTAAAACGGGGGATGGAATTAGTGTAAAAATTTTTGTTCTCTAAAGAATGAAAAGCAACACTGCGGCAACTAGCAATATCACAGTGTACAGACACAAATAGAGATTCTTTGCTTTATTCTCTCCAATTCCAATGGGCAATACGAGTAATCCGACACGAAACCGCCAAAATCTCGTGTTCCTACTAACAATTTGTAAGCAAAAATCAATAGGCCCACAGCCGGAGCTTTTACATATAGGTATTAGGTATGTATACTGTATAGGTATTATTATATTTTGTTAAGTTCTAAATAACAGTGACATAATATTTTCGACTAACGATGACGAGAATAATAGAAGAATACATTTTTATTATTTTTCAAAAATCCATGTCATACGTCATTTACTTACGGGCAATTGTCCTACAAAAGTAAAATTGTATATTAGTGAATATCGCAAGTAGGCATTAGGAAATGAATCGTCTCAGAACATTGATCGGCCAGCGACAGTAGTGACGTCTTCACTACGGCTGGTCAAACCGTTTTATATAAAACAAATATTGTTCAATGTATATTTTCTGTTTATCTTCTTCTACTTTGCTTCTTAATTTATCAAAAAATATTTTTTTTTGTTAAATTAAAATATTGTGTGATTGTTTTTAACACCTCACAAGTTACACTGTGAGTAACTTGCTGTCCTTTAATTAAAACATAATATATTATAGTACATCAGTTCTTTGAATAAATAATAAAATAAACAAAGCTGCGACATGCATCGCGCTGTTTTCGAAAATTGCCAATTATCGAAAAGTCTAGCTATATTTCATTATTTTTATTTAATAAACAAAAATGTATAAGTCATATCCGCGTACAAATGATAGTTTATATTCGACTTTGCAATTTTTTCTTAAAAATGCGTCGGTAAAAAATTGTACTACGTATTCCTTTACCTAAATGAAGCGAGATGATATCTGTTATCTCGGGGTAATTTCCTGGCCAAAACCCTTGTAGCAGTTTAAGCATTAGATATCTGAGCGGAGATCAAATACAATGTGTAGGTATGAGAGAATATCATCAGCTAAAGGAGTAGGGATGAGTTGCAGACGATCAGAACTACTCGTGTTATGTGAAGAGCTTTCCAATATACACTTTACATTTTAATATTTTTAGAGACAGTAAAAACTAAATGAGATTGAAGTCGCTGAAAAACATGATATTGCAGAAACATTTTTCATTTAAATGTATTTATTCGGAAGTAGAGCAGGTTCTTTCTTCATTCACTAAATTGTAACTAAAACGTTAAGCTTGTACAATATAATAATAAGATTTTATTAAAACTGCCGTTTCCTTCCTCAGTCCTGTAGCAACTTAGTATATTATATGTTTCCATGCAATTTCAATTTTATTTATTTTCTGAGTTAATTACGCTACCTATGAGTATACAAAACTGTTGGCACATGATCGTCTGTGCTTCTCTTGTGTCCAAATAAATGGGAATCTGCAAAACTATTTAACGAATATTAACCATGTGCCAGCTCGTTAATTAATATTAACTATATGTACATATTAAAATTTTCTGCATAATACACAAAATAAGCTGATAAGCAAATATTTAAAAAAAGGGAGTGCAGTTGCATAATTGAGCATGCCCGGCAGTAACAACCGGACTTCTGTTATACATAGTACATACACCCGGGTATAGCGACGGTGAGTATCGAGTATTACCAAAATGACAGTATAAATACAAATACTTAAAACAGAATACTTTAAGACAAAATATGAACCTTTCGTTATTATCCTTGTTCTGTGTACCATTGTAGATAGTAATATTGTACTCCAGACAGATGAAAAGATGTCATTTGATTTTCTGGAAGCTTCTATAATTGCTGATGTTACATCGTATTTACGAGCGTTGATAATTATTATTTTCGTAGCTAGTACTAATTGCTTTTCGAGTCATTTCGTTTTATTTTATTTTTATTCTTCAACAGAGAGTTAACCGATGTTAATAAAGGCGTTTGGGCTGAGCCCCGGCATTCAGTGCTACTAATAAAGTCCCTAGTATGCGATTCCTCCTTATTACCTCTTCTTCGAAACCATTGTAGGGTTGTAATCCTCGCTCAGTGTAGATTAAGTCACATTACAGCAACTTACCTTCAAAGGATGTCGAAATATTTTGCTAAAGATCGCATTTTGCGAATTATTTCTATATATGTATTATATACATATGTATGTATATATTACTTCACGAATACCGTGAAGCATGCAAGCCAGCACAAGTAACAATAGCAATAAGCCGTGAGCAACCTAAAAGTAATAAATCCGAAAAGACAGTTTTAAATAAAATTTATTATATTCTGTTTATGTTTTAAGATCGTATCGATGTTGATGAATAATGTATGAATATATTCTGTGCTCATTGAAACACATTTTTAGGCTTTTTTATTTAAATATTTCTATTGTTTGTTTGTGATCATTCTAAAATACAAGTATGTAATCGGTATCGAAACTACTTGCGTGGAATACAAACAAACTCGTATAGACTACTATGTTCTAGCTCTAAGAAAGGCTCTTCACGTCCAGAGGATAGACGAATTAATCAACTAAATAGCCTTTGGGATAGAAGGTAGGTACTACGTGTGTTGGTTTAATGAAATCTTAATTCTCTATTTCTATCGTAGCTTATTTAATAATCAGTTGTAAATATGTCCTCCCTTCAAATATTGCCAGCTCTACAATGATAATATAAAGAAACTATTTCCACCTCAAAATAAAAAAAAAATACGATTTGGTTTTAAATAAAAAATGAAGTACTTATATAAAAGATAATATAATAATAGCAATTAAAACTTTTCTGCAGTCGACCGCATTATTAGCGAATCCACTGACCCGAGCTGAACAGCTCTAGACACAGCGCGCGGCAATTTTCTTAGCATCTTTCAATATCTACCGATGTTAACTTCCTTATTCTTTGAGTTTCAAAGTATATTTTAGAATTTAATCTCATACCTTATCCCCTACCTTAATGGTGTAGTGGTACATGCCAGATGTACGAATGGTCCTGGGTTAGAGTCCCAGGTCGAGACCGTCTTTTCTATTGAGATAATATTCTTAGTAGTTATAGCCCGGTACTGCCAAATTATAAGTATTTCTCTCTCGAGGCTTAGAAATTGCGTAAAGCTGTCGGACAAAAGAAGAGAAGCTTTAAGGAGTATAAGCACCAATATCATTTTTGTATCGACACTGTGACTAACAATTTTAAATGTAATAGACACATATTTTTGCGCTTACATAATTTGTAGGTGATTCGATTGAATGTAATTATTTTGGCAAATTACATAAGCTTAAATGGCGCTATTGAAAACTGATACTTTTACGTTTGTCAAAATGGCGTCAAGTAACTCGAGGAAAACACGCTAATTCTATATTACGTCGCGTAAACATCAACATTAGCATACATTACACAAAGTTTCAGGTGAACACAATTCACTGATATCATCCCAGCGAGAGTTAAAGGGTTGTTACGAGCAACCGTATCTCGTTTCGTTTACGCACCCATTACATTTATGACATAAAAAATTTTTTTGAGTTTTTCCTCTCCCGCAGGAAATAATTTCTTTTTCGGGTGAGTTACCCTGTAGCCAACATCGAAAGGAGGAGAGAAAGGAAATAGAATTGCTTAACCGATCTTATTAGAACGAATTATTAGCTACGAACTATCACGCAAGCGGTGCCTGGAGTAAAACCTTGTTTTAATATATTTTAATTTGTTGGTAAATAAATTTCACAATTAATATAATTTCACAATTAATATATATAGCCTTAAATAAATATTATTTTAAGTAAAATCAATATAAAAGATATTATTTTTCTCCATTTAAATTATTATTAACCAACTTGCTTGTCCTGACACTCAAATATATATTTACTTGGGTATATTCTATGTTATTAATATACATGTTATTTTTTATATTTTATTTAATGTTTTATCAAACACTAGCAGTGCCCGCGGCTTCGCCCGCGCTCACACTTCCGATCGCTACCAAACTTCACAGGATCACCCGCTAAGGTAATCTGAAGAATTCCTGAATATTGCATCGAAATCGGTTCAGTAGTTTCGTAGTCTATAGGGATCATACATACACACATCAACTTTTATATACGTAGATTTTCATCAGTTTTTTATGCTTAAGGTTTATCCGTTTTAGGTATTTCTTATTTCTGATTTAGTCCGGTATGGTCTAGTGGCTAGGATTCCTTCCTCCTTCCTTGCTCTCACCCAGGAGGCTCGGGTTCGACTCCCTTTACCGGAATACTATTTTTGCACCTTTTTATTATACTCGTAGGTAAATCCTTTTTACTTTTAAGTAAAGGTAAAATGAAAATCGGTACAACGAATTAAACTTCGTTCATTATTTACTTTAAGTATCTAGAAGACGGTTTTTATTTCTTTTTTATTCCTTACGGTATCGGTATTTAGAAATAAGTTTATTATAGTAGAAAATAATTTAGAAAAATGTTAATTTATTAGACGAGAACTGACGGACGGCCGCTTGAGACAAGTTCTTACATATTATTACATTACAATATTTACGTTACTTTGCGTCACTTTTTGTGACTTTCATTTTAAAATAAATGTTCTCGTAACTCTCAACTCAAACCAAGATTAATAACCTTGTTTACTGCTCGCATCGAGGAACTAATTCTATTTATAATTCACAAGAAACTTCGACGACAAACAGACCGAATCAAAATATTACGATTTACGTCAATAGAAAGTATCTGTTATTTTACTTTCCCATAGTGCATAATTTTGAGTCAAAATATACAGAATTACTTACAAAAACATTCGAGAATCTTCTTTATACGAGAGTAGGAAACAGGTGACTCCATCGTTTCAGTGAATCCCGAGAGCCTTAATATAATTTCTGTTACAATTTTGCATATTTTATAATATTACATTAATATAGACTTTTTTCATTTATTAGATTTGTTATAATAGATACAATAATTTGTGAGCTATTGTGTGTCTGTGACATTTGACTACAACTTAAAATGAAGGTAGCGCATATATCGAATCCTATATTTTCAAGTATTCATAAATATTAATAATTTAAATATTTTGGGTAACCTTTGTATTGCAATACTTATTTTATTAAATAGTGTTGTTGAAGTGTTTTACTTGAATCAGAACGTTTAAAGTTATCATTAAGATGCTTGGTATTCCACCCTCGTCCCGCAGAACAATGGCGAGACTTCACTAGACAGTTAAATGCTTAAATTCAAACTTTCGTTATTTACAGACGACCTTTTATTTTGTTCGTGTTATTTAATTCAAAGAGTCATTTCGATGAATAGAGTCAGATGTTTAAGAAATTACAAGTTTTGTATTCTCAACATTATCTATATTTATAATGTCTATATAATTAGTAAATTAATTTAATGATAAATGGCGATGAATGCCGCGATTGAATCGTCTTTCGCGTGCTTGTGCTCTACCGGAAGATAGCAAATACCGCAAAGGAAATAGAACGGTTTACACGAGTTGGATAGCTTTCCAAACTTTGTTTGGAGTCACTGTCTAGTGCATCTTAAATATGTACAAGACAAACTTCGCTATAAGTCTAGTCATTTTCTCATAACAGGAAATAGTTCATGTAAATATTTCTATAGAAAATGTTTTTATTATTTATTATATCTTTAATTTATATATAAATTGTAAAGCCTCTAGATACCATTCAAAAGCAACACATACCTATATTGAAGCTGTCTCCAACTTTCTTACACGATGAAAAAAATGTCTGATTCAGAAGTCTTTCCTTTATTAGTAATCATGACTAGGAAATCTTTTTAGTTCCTCAAACTCATCTCCGCCTACGAAGCCACTAAAGGGCTCTCGCTGAGCTCAAAAGAAAATATATCTTGATCTTTTAAAAGATCGGTCCGAAAATAGCATGAATTTGATATAAAAAAAAGGAATATATTTTTTAGAATTTAATTAAAATAAACTCGAAGCCTCCACCGTACAACAAGCTCAAAACGTGGAATAAAGTATTAAGTCCATACTGATTGTTCTGTGCTAGCGGTTAGAAGATTTAATTTTATTTTTCAAAACTGTAAAATAAGGATCACGTAGAGAAGTTTGTGTAAATGTTCTGTTCTTTGTGTATAAGTAAATATGCAGGGACATCGACACCTGCACCGTCTAGTTCCACGGTAAGCTAGGATTGGTTCACGTAAACTCGTGCTAACCACATAAATGAATGCTGAGAAAATCGTGTTATCTAAATTGTGTAAATTATAGGATTGCAATGAGATAGGATCAACGACTAAGTGCAATAGCGACGATACTCTGTAATAGAATAAAGCTAATACTTCTCAAGTAAGAACCAGAAAACAAACAAGTTAACGACGCTCGTCGAAACTTTCAACAACTTCCAACAACGTGAGGGCGCTTTCTGATTAGTTATTATATGAAATGCCATTTTGAAGATTTGGAGTATCATTTGTAGTAACTTTGCTGAATGTATCTCTTCCTGCTTATGAAGTACGCTGATATCATTGCCACATCTCAATCTCTCTATATATATGTGTGTTCGAATCCCCAACCTCCATCGAATGGTATACGAAAAAAAATTGTCGTTACGCTAAACCATTACAATCGAAATCAAAAAGTGATTACTTTTCAATAGGGAATCATGGGACCGAACATAAGCTATCTTTCAAAAAAACTAAAAATAAAATAAAATTGATACAATTATAATTTCTTCTCCTTGTAAGCACTAATGTCAAAGGGAAACTAATTTATGACACAGCAAAAATGTTAACTAATCCCATGGACGTCGGTATGTCGGAGTCCATGCCATAAAGTAAAATATGAAGAGTTAAAAGAATTAAAATTGTTTAAGTATAATCCATATTTAAATTGTCTGCGAAAAAAATAGAATAATATTTTACAAGTATAAATAAAAATTATTAAAGAAAAGTCAGCTTATTGTGAAGCAGCAGATGCACTCCCCCTAGACATGATCCTGCCTACGAACTCTACATCTATGCAACGTTACTTTCAGCATGGAATCTAGCAGGAATAGAGCATCTAAGAATAGAAGAGCAAGCCTTCATTTTGAAATATAATATATTGAGTTATTACATAGTTCTGGGAATAAAAATTTACTTCCGACGACAATTACTTCTTCCATTGCAGTAAAAGGGGTAAAAAGGCCAAACTCAATGACAAAATAGTATAAAGCACAAATCTTTTGTAGAAGTAAAAAAAGAGAAATAATGCCTCTGATCCCTCGGTACGTGGCACGCGAGAACTTTTATACTCAATAAAGGATTTATCGAAGTTCAAGATTCCAATATAAATCCGCTAACACACAGGTAACGGGAAAGAAAAACTTGACTTAAGTTTATACTTAAGTTATTCCGAATTTTCCTTTCAATCACAAAACTACACAGTAAACTACAGCGACTCGAGATAAAACTTCTGGGGACATCGCAGCTTCCAAAAGTAACATTTTACTTATAACCATTGAATGAAATTTCCAGTACAATTTATTCTAATTTATGACCGCGGCAGCAAGCCATCTGCTGCAAGCGGTTGTTATATTTGAAAGACATTTAATTGCCCCGCGAACTGTTTCATTTAAAGTTTAATAAATAATATCTCTTTTCTGTTTCTTATTGTTTAAATATTATTATTTTTTTCCTATTTAAGCCAAGATGTAATAAAATTTGCGTAAATTTGTATCGGCTGGCGCCAACTTCGAACACCTCTGACTAGGTATCTTATATCTATAGTGAAGTACAATAATATAAAATGAAAACTACGAATCCTTAATCTTTTTACTTTTAAGCGACAAGTTTTTTCCGAACGACTTTATTTAATTTATTTGTAAAGTATGTGAAAATATTGTAGTTGCAAAATTCAATCATTCCCTATTTTCTACACTTAAAGGTGTATTTTTTTAATTTAAAAGGGAAAAATTTAGAAGAAACTAGTAATTTATGAGGGAAAACCATATTATCTAAAAAACATTGAAATAGGACTACGCTATAAAAAGTTATACGTGGTCGAATATAAAAAATACACTTTGCAAACAAAAAAATATTTTCCAAATAGGTTAATCAATGAAAGTTAAACGGAGTTCTGCGGTAACTAACATAAATAGTACACCCAGAAAGTGAACCTCTGCTTTTTGAAAACAGATTTACATAATATTTATGCTTTCATTCGAGAAAGACAATATAAAACTACAGAGGTTTTATACATTTTTATCTGATTTTCTTCAGCTATATCATAAAAGGTAACATCTTTGACAGAATTTATGTAATAAGGACCTTTATTAGGAACGATAAAGGTTTTTGCTGTACATTATATAATTCCTAAAGTAAATTTCTTTAAAAACCCGGCGTGAGAAAAATCTTAATAAACAAAACATATAATAAAAATTTAAATTTTTGACGTGTTTTTTTACTAATTTAAGTCTAATACTCAGACCAAGTTTTTTACTTGATCTGAGGTCTAATAAGATAGTATAAAAATTACATATTTCACGACAAAGACGCGACGCCTAATTATTGTCAGAATGACAGATGCGCAGCTTCAGAGCGCCGACGTCTTGTGATTAACAATATAATGAGTTTTATAATAACAATTCGTCGACCGCAGAGTACACGTCCCTTGCCTGCCTTAGTTTCCATAGGGATAAAGCTTCTAAAATAACACATAGCTAATTGCACATTGTTATGGACTGTATGTGGATATGTAAATACTAAATTAATTAGGACTGGTGAAATAATAAATACCTCGCTAGCTTGACTACGTTTATTTCCGTCACCATACAGGAAGGGAAGAGAGAGAAAAATCACAAAGATGCCACTTATATACCAATATTTTACAGTGTTGCTAACAATAAAAATTATTTTAATTTATAAAAAATATTATTTATAATATGTTATGTGTCGTAAAATATATAATATTTAAATTAAATGTTGGAGATGCCAACATACTGCCTGTCTGAGAAAAAGATTTCTTACAGATATTATACTAAACTATAGTGGCAAGAAACAATTACATATTTATATTTATACCTTTAAAGAAACTTATGAATTGACACTGTTACAAAAATACAATTTTAACTTAAATTAATACAAAGTTTATAGAACATAAGTTAACAGACTTTATAGTATATAACAGACCTTTTAAAGGAAAAAAATGAAAATTATATGTTACTGAAAGTAATATTAATGAAATTGGCAATTATCCTTAAAATCTATTTAGAGTAGACTAAATACTAATAACACAAAACAATTTATGTTGAAACTTATCCTTAAAGTCTATTTAGAGTAAACTAAATGCTAATAACAAAACAATTTATGTTGAAACAAAATAAACAATGTACAAATGAGTATAATTACTAATTTGTCAAAACAAAACAAAAAAAAAATACATAAGTAAACAAGTAAAATGATACTAATATGTTTTACATGCTTATAATAAACCTTATTCTAATTTTCATTAATTATAGGTAGAACACAAACTTTAACAATTGATCTTTTATGAGTGTGCCCATTGGCAGTTTTCACCTCAACTACCCTAACTCTGTTATCCCTACCAGGGAAAACTTGAGTAATTCTCGCCATAGGCCAATACATAGGGGGAACGTTATCCTCCTTAAGTATAACTATTGATCCTACTTGTATATTAGGGTAAACATTTCTCCATTTTTGACGCGTTTGTAAAATATTTAAATATTGCTTACTCCAGACCTTCCAAAATGAATTTTTTATATTACTACATATTTTCCAAAATTTTAAATTATTTTTAATAGGTACATCTGGTTCTGGGTAAGTATTAAGTGCAGAGCCTATAAGAAAATGGCCAGGTGTAAGACAAGAAAAATCATTTACATCATTTGATAATGGTACAAGCGGCCTACTATTTAATATGGACTCTATTTGGCATAATACTGTATTTAATTCCTCATAAGTGAGTACATTTTTCTGAACAACTCGCTTCAAGTGGAATTTCATACTTTTCACTCCGGCTTCTGCTAGCCCTGCAAAACTGGGTGAATAACAAGGAAGAAATTTGAAGTTTATACCATTTTGAGCTGAAAAGTTATGAATTTCCATTTGATGCGATTTGGAATTCTGTAATTTATACAATTCATTCAATTGCCTACTTGCACACTTAAAGGTTGACGCATTATCGCTATAGATATCAGTGGGCAGACCTCTGCGTGATATAAACCTTTTTAAGCAACCCAAAAATGTTTCAGTTTTGAGATCAGAAGCTAGCTCTAAATGTATTGCCTTGGTTGCTAAACATACAAAGATACATACATAAGCCTTTGTCTCTAAAGCTTTTCTTATTCTAGATTGTTTCATCAAAATCGGTCCAGCAAAATCTAAACCTACTTTTTGAAAAGGCCTACACACATTTACCCTATCAAATGGCAAGTTGCCCATTAATTGCTTGGACATATCAGCTTTTAATTTAAAACAAATGATGCATTTATATATTACCTTTTTAACTTGCTGTATACCATTAACTATCCAAAATCTTTGGTTTATTGCTGATAGCACTAGTCTTTGCCCTGCATGGAGAAGCCTTTCATGCTCACTTTGAATAATTAACCTTGTAATGCGAGAATCTCTAGGTAATATTATTGGGTATTTTTGCGAATAAGGAATGGTGGCGTTGTCTAAACGACCACCGACCCTGACTAGACCTTTATCATCAATAAACGGGTGCAATGGTTTTAGATTGCCTTTAACAATTTCATTTTTACATTTTAAACTATGAATATCATCTTTCATATATTTTTGCTGTTCATACTTTATAATTAATAACAATGAGCTATTTAATTCTTTACTAGAAATATATTGTAACTTATTTTTAATACCCTTAGTACTAGCATTCTGAACAAAACGCAAGATGTATGCTAATATGCGTTGCATTTTATTAATATTGGAATATTTGTCAAGAAAATCTAAACATAATAATTGTTCACTAGAAGATGTACAGACCATATTACAAGAAAATGCAGAGCCAGACTTGACCTCGGGTAGATCATCAGGAATAGGTGTATTAATTAAATCACTCACCTTATATTCATTGTTATAAAGGATGCCTGCACCTTTCCACCATAGTGGATGATCTGCCAGTTCATGAGGTAGAATACCTCTGCTCAGACAGTCTGCTGGCATGTCTGCTGAATTAATGTAGGCCCAAGAATGCTGATGTGTGAGTTCTGTAATAACCTTGACCCTATTTGCTACATATGCATTCAAAGTGGTGATGTTAGTTTTTATCCATGCTAGCACTATTTGTGAATCAGAGTATAAAATAACATGATCTATTTTTACTTTAACTTGCAATGTATTATAGACTCTTGTGACAAGTTTTGATAGCAATAATGCAGCATTAAGCTCAAGCCTAGGAACAGTGAGACTTTTTCTTAGCGGATTCAAACGTGATTTTGAGCAAACTAAGCAAGTTTTTATATTACCAGCGTTATCTACAACACGTAGATAGATACAGCAACAATGAGCAATAGAGCTGGCATCAGCAAAGCCTATGATTTGAATAGAACGTGCATTGTGAGACCCTATGTAGCGTGGTATTGGTATTGGTGACATTACACATAAGCTATTATAAAACTCAGACCATGCTTTGAATAGGTCGCCACGGATCTGTTCGTCCCAGCCTAGGTTAGCTTGCCATAGCTTTTGCATTATAATCTTAGCACTTACAACAACAGGTCCAGCTAAGCCAAGAGGATCATAGAATTTAGCAATAAAGCTTAAAATCTCGCGTTTAGTACAAGGCATGATATGATTGGACCTAGGGCTTGAAAGCATAAAAGCATCTGTTTTAATATTATAATTTATACCTAGGGTCTTAAGAACAACATTGTCTTTTTCCAACTCTATGTCATTAAAATGTTGCTTAACCTTTGGAATTTCATCTAATAATTGAGAACAATTAGAGAACCATTTATGTAGTTCGAATCCACCAATTTTTAATAGCTCACAAAATTGTCTTTTTGATTCTAATAACAACTCTATCGTTTTTTGCGATACTAGAGCGTCATCAACATATAAAGAATTTTCTATAATAAATGCAGCCAAAGGATACTCTTTTTTGTACCTACTGGCTAACTCTTGTAAACATCGAGTAGCAAGATATGAGGAACTTTTTAAACCATATGTAACTGTGTTCAATTGTATGCACTGAATATTATCATTGGGGTGATCCCTCCAAAGGATATTTTGTAATGATCTATGCTCAGGACATAATGAAATTTGTCTAAACATACTTTTTATATCTGTTACAAATATATATTTTTCAATTCTAAACAACAATAGAATATCAAATAGTTCCTTTTGGACTACGGGTCCATTTAATAGCATATCATTAAGTGAAATTTTATTATCAGTTTTCATGGAACCATCGAAAACCACTCTACACTTAGTTGTTTTCTTGTCTAATCTAATGACAGGATGGTGCGGTAAGAAATATACAGGATTTTTATAAAGATCATATTGACTAATATCTATGATAGTGCCATGACCTTGTTGTATGTAGTCATGAATAAATTCTTTATAAAGTTTGTATAAAACATTATCTTTATGAAGACGAATTTCTAAATTTTTAAATCTTTTTAAAGCTAAATTGAATGAATTTCCAAGATTTTTATTAATACACTCTAATGGCAATTTAAGCGGTAAGGCAACTTGAAATTTGTTTTTATCATTATCTAAGCTTACAGTTTCACAAAATATTTTTTCACAAGCATCATGCTCAGGCAAATTTTCAGTAAAATATTGAGGAATACTTTCAGTTTTCCAAAATTCTAAAAGTGTATCATACAGAGTGGTGTCACAAGCCTTGCAAAATAAAGATGTTACCTGATTTTCATGTTGTGTACTATTAGGAAAAGATCCAGCTAGGACACAACCGAACTGTGTATGCAGCACTGGTACGGAGTAAGTGTTATTGTTGGATACATCTGGTGAAGTTGTGTGCTCAGGCGGCAGTAGCACCTGAAAGAATACATCAGCACCTAAAAGTATGTGTATCACACTTGGTACATTAAATTGTTTGTCAGCCAATTGAATATTTGGAGGCAATGCTAGATTTTCTAAAGGTATTTTAGTTTGTGGTAATTTAGAAGTTATTTCATTTAATATGAAGCAAGTGACATGTATATTAAAATTATTATTTAATGAGAATACCTGCAAATTGACACTTTGTTTAATTTTACTAGTTGTGTTACCAATACCTACTACTGGAGTGTTTATTTTCTTAGGCTGTAATCTCAAAAGTTCAATTAATTCATTAGTTACAAATGAAACTTGGGAGCCGCTATCAAGGAGAGCTTTGACATGCACCTCGGTACCATTGCTCGCTATGAGTTTGACACAAGCTGTAGGCAAGAGTACTTGCATGGTTGTCGACTCCAGAAATAAAGTCACTGGAGACTTTGCTTTCTCCTGGTGAAGCAATGTATTATGCTTTTGTTTGCATATTGCACATTTGAAGAAATATCTGCATTTATTATTATGTTTGTTAAGACAAATTTTACACATACTATTATCTGACACAAATTTAACACGTTCAGCATCAGACATGAGTTTAAACTTTGGACAAAAATATAACTTGTGGGGCAACTTACATAGTGTACAGACTTGTGGCGGCGGCGCTGACTTCTTCAAGTTGGCTCCTGCATCGCGTCTGACAATTGCCATGTGAGCAATAGCCTTGGGGGCGAGCGACAAGGCTGGCTTCTCTGCATTTTCAAGTGCTAAAGGTCTTTTTTCTAAAAATTCAATTAGACTATTAACTGTTGGCTCCGTCTCCCTTAACAGTTGGAATTCCCTACTACATAAGATATCCAGCTTTCTGGTCAGAATGCATAGTACAACGGGGTCCCATTGGGCAACGTTGCAATTTAAATTATTTAATGCAGCAAGCTGCTGTTTTACAATAGATACAAACGAGCGTATATTGTTAGCTGTCGACCTACTTATAGGCGTTAAATCTAATAATGTATTAATATGTTCGTTAGTTATTTTGTATATATTATCATAACGACACTTTAATAATTTACAAGCCTCAAAATAGCTATCACTTATTATAGGCAGATTTTTAACTAAATCTAAAGGTTCGTCACGTAAAAAGCTTCGTAGGTATATTAGTTTTTGAACATTTTCTAATTGGGGATTATTATGAACCAATGCATTGAATAAATCTATAAACGGTCTGTATTCTGAGTACTTACCAGCAAAGGGCGTAATAGATATATCTGGGAGTTTTTGAAGTTGTCTAGGAAGCGAGTGCTCCTGCGATGGCAGCGGCGTTTTGTTAGAATCTAAAAGTTGCTTAATTTTGGCGAGGGTCTCTAAAAATCTAGACTCCACGATATCTAAGTCAACTGAACTAGGATCAATTGCGCACATTTCAAGATTTACATTTTCATATCGCTCAAAGGTAGACCGGAGACGCTCTTCTTTTACAAGTAACTGTGCCTTGGGAACAGCAGCGTCGGCAATTAAATCATTGAAATAATTAAAATGCTTAGTAATAACCGCCTTTAAAGCTGCTCGCTTTCTTGACAAAGCTATTATCGAGGGTTTAGTATCACTTTCATCACAATCGGACATTTTCGAAACTTTAACGTATTAGTATATAAATATTTAACACAAAAAAACTTAATATTACTTAATAATATGATAATGTTGAACAATTAACACTATATAATATATAAAATTAGCTAACGAAGTACAAACGATTGTCTCGAATCTCAATACAAAATGGCGTAGTGGCGTGGCGTCGCTTGCGCTTGTTCCTGCGACGTGGAGCGTGGGCGCGGCGCACGCTGATTGGCTGCGGAGCTAGTAGCTGGGTGGCGCGAAATTTGACGCGTCGAATGGCAGATAAGTTTCCGGCAAGCGCGCTGGCGCCCCCGCGTGGAGAGTAGCAAAGTTGCGATTGCACCGGAAGATGATGCAACCGTATGATGGCCGCCACGTGTATGTTGTAACTTGTATTGTAATTTGTACGCAAGCTAATACTATAGCAGGCGTAGGCGGCGAGCGGCGATAATGATGTTATAGGTGCAATGCCGTAGTCACAATTATTACGACGTATATGATGTTGCACTTTTCGTTGCACTTTTCGTTGTCCTGTTTTTTTTTTGATGATGACGGAGGCGTGATTGTCGAAATCGGCTATGCGTTGGTTGGCGTCTCACGTGGCAGGTTTTTTGGCTCACGCGATTTACTGCAATACAACTTTTGCACGCACAATAGTCTATAGTCACTCGCGAAGCCCTTGTCGAAGGACCATGTTATGGACTGTATGTGGATATGTAAATACTAAATTAATTAGGACTGGTGAAATAATAAATACCTCGCTAGCTTGACTACGTTTATTTCCGTCACCATACAGGAAGGGAAGAGAGAGAAAAATCACAAAGATGCCACTTATATACCAATATTTTACAGTGTTGCTAACAATAAAAATTATTTTAATTTATAAAAAATATTATTTATAATATGTTATGTGTCGTAAAATATATAATATTTAAATTAAATGTTGGAGATGCCAACAACATTGCATATACAATCGTGCAACACTAGTACTACTACGATGTGTGACGAATATTCAGTACATAAACTAGTAAACATTTAGTGACCGCCATCAGCCGGAGACGTTATCGTCATTCATTTACACCGTTCAATTTACTCCCTTTCGATCATTTCTTTCACTTACAATGTACACCGTGAAGTAAATCCTATTTACTTGACTTAAGAAGGATTGATGCTTGCTTAAATGAAAAATAAAAATCAGTTGTTGTTTCGAGCATTACAAAAGAAACCGAGAAGAGAGAGAACCCATAAGTTTGATATTATATTGGTACATACCTTTACATAAAACTCTCTCCGCAAATGACCAATTAAAGTCAATTATTTCTAAAAATAATTAAAGCAAAGTCGCTCAATTAACTATCTCGTAAAACAAAACTGATATCCTAACGTACTCGAACAAGCAATAATTATTTTCAAGTACAATAAGGAGAAAGGATAATTGATGTAATTTGCTCCTCGTAGGCATTTAACTCTGAAGTCTAACTTAATCTTGTGCATCAAGTGAATTGAAATGTTATATTAATTAAACATTTAATTACTACCCAATTTCTATCGCACGATTACGACCACTGCGTCACAATACTCATGACCAAATTTAATTATCTATATTCAATAATTAATGAAGGCTGTAAGTGAAATGTGCCATTTCATTCATTGGTTGCGACACTGAAGAGACTATAAGCTCGTGCGATTCTCTTAATCCCAGCTCAATGAATTAAAGGCTTAAAGGTGATCGGAAACTCAGGCGTTAAATTTGACAGCCATTGCGCATTTCTCTACTTTTGTTTGTTCTCTTTTATTTAGTGTTTTGGTGAAAGCAAAAACCAAATAAAAACCGAGAGATGCAGTACGACAGCTCCTTTCGATGGCTGCTCTTCTATACATATTATAAAACAAAGTCCTCCGCCGCGTCTGTCTGTCTATCTGTCTGTTCGCGAAAATGATTGAGCCCCTAATATGACATAAATTAGATATTGCAACGTGCATTGTACGTATTAAAGTTCATCGTAAAAAGGCCTACACAGATTGCACATGATTTTTATACAATATTAAGCTTGAAATTGAGGATCGTCTTGCCATTACGATGACGTCACACGGGCTGCTCTCAGTAAATAATAAAGAGCAGTTATCGTCTAAATATTCCACTTGCCTCCGTCTACCTCTCATTTAGCAACTGTGCCGCGTAACGTGCGACAAGTATCGCAATTTCGTTATAGTTCTGTTCACTATGCTTTCATCGAATTATTCGTAGCTTAATAGATTGCTAAATATAAGGATAACAGATAGACGTCACTAAATTGTATTATTGAACTCAATAACATAAAACTTGTGCTATTTTTTTTAATATTCTTCCTTACATACTTGTATATTGAAATTATTCAGAGTCAAATCTGTACCTGACTTAATTAGAAAATTTATTTGAAAAACTCATAATGAGTTTTTCCACTCATAATGGATACACTGGCCGAATCTATTGATTTTAGAATTTTTGTTTGTCTGTCTGTGACCTCTGACGAAAACACTACTCCACAGATCGTTTTGAAATTTTATATGATGATAGCTGATTGTATGATAATAGATCCGAGTCGACAAATGATAATTTTTATTGTTGTAAAATATGATACCTCTAATAATTCTATACTAAAAGTTAAACGCATCTAAGCCTCTATAGCGCATATATCGTCTTCCATAAACATAAAAACGTCATTGTTGAATGTTCAATCGTTTATTTAACGAGTGAGGGACATTCAGTAACCGACCTTTCTGACGTCACCGCCGTCAGTATACATCAGCGTCAGTGCCAGTGTCCGAGCGTCGACTCAAGCTCACAATAGCTCGGACAGTGACGGATTCCTTGCGGCGATCTCTTCTATAAAGCACTTTTGCTGAATGAGAAATGTTGAAAGCTTATATAATGTACATTTACACAATGTCTTTCATATTTTCTGAGATAGCATCGCTTTTCTTAGCCTGAAAATAGTCAATTTGCTGCCTCGCGCCATTTGTCTTTCCATCTAATAATTCTTAAACGATATTATATTGCAAAGTATTTTCTAAGATTACTCCTAGTTTTTCAAATTCAAAATGTTATTTTCATTTAAACTATTATAGCAGCAAACTAAACTACTAAAACTAAAACTAAAACTAAACTGCCTCCGCCATACATTACGCAATTGTTTTAATTTTTACTTAAATATTCGGATTTACTGAGGAATAGTTATAGATTACATTAGTAAAAGCAAAGTTTACTGTATTACATTATTACGAATATTTATTAGGTACACTCATTAAAGTCAGTTTTTTTTTAATTATTACTTTATAGTTTATTAAAAATATCTTCAATTTTTTCAAGTGGTTGTTATAATATGTGTGTATGTGGCATAATAACCGAGCCGTTGTCATAGAGTGCCGCCATCTTGGACATGCATCATTTTTTGACTGGATTAAACAAAAAAGGAAACAGGAACAGTTTTGATAGAATACAATAATGAGGCCGGCCTTTACATTTGCATAGTGACATTAAATCATTCCTACTCGCTTATTGACGATTTTTTTTTAATTTCAATTTTTAATACCCCTTTGTCGCTCCATCTTACTACTATAGTCTAGTATTTAAAGTTTCGCGAAACAAAGTCCAATGCGCTCCACTGAGGGATAATAAAAGGCGCGCCGAAGCAATCTTACTCGTTCATTTCATTTCCTGTCGCTGTTTCACAATTACAGGGCCTCAAGTCTGCTATTGCAATTGTGTCACAGTTGTCTTTCAATTTCAAATCGTAATTGCTACTTTTTGCAATTTTGGTAGTCTACTAATTCAATGGTTTTCCGATGGTGTGTCACTGACACTTCAATGACACTTCAATGATACATTTGCTAATAATTGGTAGTCCCGTACATTGTTTTATTTTTTAGATTGCACTTAAAATTTATCTTTTTAACTTTTTATGATAATTTTATATAATGCTTAGTCTTTAAAACATAAATTGATAACATATATAATCGAAACTAGCCTAAAATTCATTTCGGCGAAGGCTTTTTGCTAATGGCAATACTGATTCCCTTTCTACTACAATTCAACTACAATCCAATTACAATCCAATGACAAGACCATTGATCGACCATTGTAAATTTAGTAGACTACCAAATTTTGGACCAATGGTAATTGAATTAAAATTGCATTGTATCAGAATGACAATTGCATGTAAAATAGCAGACTTGAGGCCCAGTTGATTTCCTAATGAGTTTCACTTGCGAGAAAATGCAGCAGAGAGCAGAATTATTCATTAGTAGCACTACAAACAGTACACCACAGCATCTGGACCACTGTGCTATTTGTGTAACCAAAATGTTTCACTAATTGCGTTGACAACCTACCTACAATAATTACGTTTTAAGTAAATAATGGTTTTGTTTGAAATAAACAGGTTAATCAGGTATATTTTATTCTCATCTTAAATTTATATTGCCTAATATTTTTTCTGCATTCTGCATTAAAGGTAAAGGAAATCAAAGGCTTCAATCAATTCAAATAAAAAAAATACATTATTTCTGTAGGTACACCAAACGGCTGACTCGTATAGATTTGCTGGTGCTATATCGACTTTCTGCGAGCTTTCTCTTTATTTAGATTACTTTTGTTATAAATATCATAAATTCGTAATTATTTATTTTTATGTGTATTTTATTTAAAATTGACAGAAAAACTTATTATACTTTATTATTATTTTTTATTTTATAAAAGTCGAATGAGCTATTTATTCTGTTTTATTTCATACTAAAATTCACAATGACGCTATTTCATCTGCCTACTTGAAACAGAGGCTGTTGGCAGAACCACTTGACTTTAAACGGAAATCTTTTGTTTAAAAGTCAGCTGACAACCATTTACGATGTCCCAAAGAGTGGAGAATAGAATTTATGAGCAGGTACATAATAATATATATCTTGTTTTGTCTTCGTGTTTAACGTTATTTTACTATAACCTATAAATACATAATACTATAATATAGATTGAATATTGTATATGATAAAAATTGTATTTATGCACTAAAGCATCGAAAAAGTAAAAAATTAGATTTTTGTCTTTGTTATTTTTTACTGAGATTAGTCATAGTCATACATGTGAACATGTGGACATGTGGAAGGTGGTACCTATAGAATTAAACAGGCATGGAAACCATATACAGTTAATTCGATGTTTGAACCTTCATTCGCTTAAACTTATCTAACTGGGCCGAATCTGTATGTACATTAAAATATATTTTATGGAAAATCTTTTAGGATTATTATTGGGAAAAGAAAAGTTTGTGATTGTTTCTGGAATTGGAAAAAGAAAAGTTTTTGAGATTTTTGTCTGTCTGTCTGTTTATCTAGAATTTGGTATTTATATTGATAAAATATAAAATGTTGATAGCTCTAGCTGAGTCAACATACAGGATACGTAATACTGCGAGAAAATGTATCATCTGTGAGAAATCAACACAAACCGTTAAACGTTTCTTGGAACGACCCTGAGGGAAGCTCGAGGGCGAGTTGCTAGTTAAATATAAATTATAAATCCGCAAAGAGATTTCTGATATTTTACATAGAAATTTCATCAAGAGCTTTGCCTCGAGGTCGGCGCGAGGCGGCGAGGGCGCGAGACGGCGCGGGCCGCGGTGACGCGCGAGGGAAATAACAACTGTAAAAAAGCTTTTCGTATCTGCTCTCTATAGCTTCGTCTCAGATGTATCTTTTATTTTATTTTGCATAACATTTCTGTGACTAGATAAAAATATATAAAATCTAGCACCTTTTCAATGTCGCAAAAATTTAGAATTTGTATATACACATACTTGTATTTTAATGTTTTCCAAACGGAATATTATTGTCAACGTGAATTTGTATGTGTGCTTGTTTTATTATTACTATTTAAACTCGAGTGTATTCCATAATTCGTTAGATCCCTTGTACACGCTAAGAAAACTCATCGTGTCACGAGAAGAATCTTTTCGTATCTAGCCACGAAAGTTGTCTTATCTGCTTCAGACAAGAAAAATAGATACGAGTACATGATAAGAATATTTTCGTACTGTCGTACGTAGGGTTTGGTAGGGTGCACATGTTAATTTGTTTGTAAGACTGTGCGGATTATACTGCGCGGTAAGCTTACCTAGATAATACAGTTAGAGTTTTTTGCATTTTAAACAAAGTTTTTCTCGTATGAAATAATTATTTTTAAAAAGTATAGTATGTATGTTATGTAGTAATGTTATAATTTTTCGAACACTTTCTAGTGGTAAGCTTTATCCGTAGTTTTTTAGAAAGTTAAATTAAGTTTTCTTCGTTAGTTTTTCAGAACTAATTTGAACACGCTAACAAAGATATTGTACATTAGGTAATATTGATACAATAGTCGGTACTATTTCGTTTCGATTCGAATTCGTGTCTAGCGCAGAGCTATGTACATTGTACACAGTTCGTGTGTTAACACGACACGAATTCTTGCTTAGTCCCGGCGACTTTTCTTAGCGTATAGCGTTAGAGTCTTAGCAGCGGGAATAAGTAGTTTTTTTTAAATAAATACTAAAAATTATCTTGTCTAGTACTCTCTATAACCAGGTAGACTCGAAATAATCAGTTGTTGTGTTTCTCGTGGGAATGAAATATTTCCCTGTAGTAAAAAGTATCCTAAAAAGGTGTTTACTTATAAGTAGATAAGCTATTGCTACAAGAAAATGAATGGCATATGAAAGATATAATTCGCTACTACATTACAATAAGCGTCAAAATAAATAAAATGCCATTTTTCATAAAACAAGAAGTAGAGGAGTAATTGAACTGAATATGTAAATATGTCTATTCCAGATGCATAGTTTTATATGGAAATAGAAAAATACCTACTTTTGCCGAATTTCATCTCCCTCACGGGCCGAGACTCTCGGTACAGCTATAAATAACTACTCGTACGTCCGTTGACAAGTAAAGGTCTTAAGAATATTTCAAAAAAGACCTAATTTTTTTAGTGTATCCCATGGACTATGACCTGCTCGAAACGCGGAAAAATTAATGTAAAATAATGTTATATTTAAAATTTCAAATGTTGCATAGCTGCATATATTATTATTAATTATTATAACCGAAACAGTTCACAATATATTTTTAAATTATTATTTAATACTATCTTCTCAACAGTATCTGTCATGAAAACGTAGCAAAAAGTTGTTTATATTACTTACAACAATTATTATGATTATCACAAATTACCTACGCTTAAACGAAGATAGTAATTTAAATATTCTTAAGCATACTTTCCAGTTTCCACACAACATTCTTAACACATTAGAGACCGTGCTCTGGTTTCGTCCCCTGGAGCATTTAAATTTTTAATAATTTATTATTCGACCTCTGTATCAATAATGAATTACTCTTGTAATATTTTGACTTAATAATATTTTTTTTTAATATTCAATGTACAATTCAACTCATAATTTATTATGTAGGTACAGATATTCGCTTATAAACATAATAAAAATAAATGTCATTCAAGACATGATATTTTAATCTTGGAAATACTAAAATATTGACGAGATATTTCTTTGTAAAATGTTAGGAGGGAACTAATTACGCGAGTCCTCCCCTCATCCGTCAGTCAGAACGTCTGTGAACTCGCCCTGATTAGTTCTCGCCGGCGTCTTAAAATGAAAGTAAAAATAAACCTTATTAATTAATTATTAAAAATTATGTTTATAAATCCAATTCGTTGTAAAATAAGAATTTTATCGGATAATTATTTTTTATGTATAAAAGGAATTCTCTTACTTCAAAGATTGTCTTCAGCCCTTATAACATCCCACTGCTAGGCACGGGCCTCCCTCAGTACGAGGCGGATCAGGCCATACTCCACCGCGCTGGCCTAGTGCGTGATGGCGGACTTCACATGTCTTTCGAAAACTTGCTAGGTTTTCTCAGATTCAGGTTTCCTCACGATGTTTTCGTTCACCGTAAGACAAGTGGTAATCATGATAGAAATGATTCGCACATGAAAATATCAGAGGTGCGAGACCCGGATTTGAACCCGCATCACTCGGTTATCCAAGCGAGCGCGTTACCACTGGGCTACCACTGCTTTCAAAGATTAGAATTATTAAATACATTGATATATTTGAAACAATATGTCTCTCCGTGGAGAATAAAAAAATACTTTTAAGTTTTATAATAACAAATTTATAAACTTTCTAGTTTTGTGTAGTCGGTGCGGCCTCAATCAAACCTCAATTCAAATGTTTTTACGTAAAAGTCATTCCTCTAAGTTCCAGGAAGAACATAGAGCATGGGTTTTGGCGAGACTCAATCGTATTCAAATAGATTCTCTCGTCTTACGTCCATTTTCTTCACTACTTTGCCTGTGTTTTATATTTTTCCATATCTATCCTATATTCTAAGAGCCCCCGACAGTGCTCCCAGCACATGCATACATTACGATGAAATAAGAGATTTACTTAATTTTAAAGTTAGTTCTATACCCGTTTTGGGTATTTGAACGTTATTCTTGAGACTTTTCTCATGTCACTTTCCAATCCGTAAATTCCCTATGAACAGAATATTAATTAGATAATTTGCGTCCTCGGTGCGTGAAATCAGAGTGAATCTACAAATGATAAATGCGAAAGTTTGTATTATTTTACACTTGAAAGATTTTCATCAAAGCCTTGACTAAGTTTCTTTACTCAGTTCTACTCGAGTCTGAGACTTCTTACCGAATAACTTGCCGTTAAAAGTCGTATAATTTAATAAATAATGTTTAAATTTTCAAATCTATTATATTAATTAATCATTACACACACAAACATAACTTTACACGCGGCCGCGAAGGCAGCGGGCAGAGGGAACAGACACCAAGCGCTTACAGTCTCTACCTGTCGCATCTACTCTTTTTTAACTTCTATCTCTTATCATGTTATATTTATGGAGGTGTATTTGTTAGTTTACTTTGCACTGTTACATAATATCTTTCAGCGTAGTGTTTTTTTTTCTTCAAATTATTAAATTAGAAACCATTCGTCACCCTCCGTATTCGCCAGACCTTGCTCCAACGGACTACCATTTTTTTGTGATTTGGACAATTTTCTACGTGATAAAAAGTTTTCTTCTCAGGAGGCAGTACAAAATTCTTTCACACAGTTTGTCGAATCTAGATCACCAGAGTTCTATCGCAAGAGCATAAATGACCTTCCAATTAGATGACAGCAATGTATAGATAATAATGGTTATTATTTTGATTAAATAAATATGTTAAATTTAAAAAAAACATTTTTTCAGTACAAATCGGCAATTTCAAACTTTAACCCCTATATAAAGGAACGAAACTAATAGTAATAATATAGGTTCTCCAAAAAAATCTATTGTTTGTTAGCCGTCCAGACACGGCCTAACTAAAATAAGACAAAAATAATATAAAACACTTATTTCTTTGTATTAAATCTTCTTCCATCGTTTTAGTATTTATCTTCCCGCCATTGGAGACAAGTCCACGTGACATCAGACGTCTGATAGGCTGAAATCATAATCTCATGTCACTTTTATGACTACTCGTAAAATGTTATACAGCCATTTTAGAAAATATATTACATTTATATGTCGGTGTACTAAACCAGGCCTTTGTTGTAGCAATTTCATCTTCATAAAATTATATTGCACGATTACCATTTATTTAGTTAAGTCGGAAAAGCGAGTCATTTGTTTATGTCTTTATTAGGCTCTATAGAATTATCAATGTTAATAGTAGTAGTAGTAAAAGAAAGCGTTCCACTATATTTTTGTACAACGAAAAGTAACGTTACGTTCGTCTCTTGTTACTGCAAATTAGATGGTAACAAACAATAATCGGTGAAGCAAAATTCGTGGTTTCGTGCAAACGAAATTTTAAATTTTCATCTAAACGCTCTATAAAAAATTATAAGGACACATATCATAATTTTACAACAATAACAGCTTACGCCACTTTTAATAGACTCCTAGACTCACGCTCGCCTCGCTTCGGTTCGTCCCTAGTGAAAACAAAACAAAAACAAAACTAATAAGTTCCATACGAAACGTATATTTATCGAGGGCAAAGAATATGAACTCATTGTCTCACTGCCGTCACTAAAATATTTGTCTGAATAATGTAGTGTGAAAGGTGAAATTTACCTTCTTGAAAAATGAAAAACGATAAAAGAATATATTTTGATAAGAATCAATTTTGGCAACAATGGCTTATGCACACATAAAATATAACTATACTGTCGCGGGTTTCTTATAGAACCATTTAAGAAAAACATCTTCACGTCACATTATATTCGTGTTACTCTTACAAATTTTTTTCGCAGAATGACAGAGTTTCATCTGCCTTACTTATGGTTATTTTGACAAACTATTTATTATTTTTATAAATTAGGCTTTGTGTTATTCTGATGTATGTATAATATCGCTATATTACTGTAAAGTTATATTAAAATCCGTTCAGTAGTTTTTGCGTGAAAGTTACATCACATACAGGTATAACATACAGATACAGGATAGGTTATAGGAATAGAGACATCCACACATCCTCATACACTTTCGCATTTACAATATAAGTAGGATAACAGAAACACTTTTACTGACGTAAATTTCTAACTTAATATTAACAACTAGCTGACCCGGCAGACTTCGTACTGCCTCAATCGATAAATAAAAGACCTAAACTTTTGTTTTCATATTTATTTACCTTTTAAACCTTCTTCGGACTTCCGGACTAATAATTCAAGACCAAAATTAGCCAAATCGGTCCAGCCGTTCTCAAGTTTTAGCGAGACTAACGAACAGCAATTATACATTTTTATACTGGTATATAAAGATACAATAAGATATAATTATCTGCGCCTATTATGAAGTACATGGCGTTCACTTTAACAGCAATAAATTTAAGTACACATCAGTTCTCGACACAACTCAGGAGGTTGCTCCGCCTCGATAACAATGCTTATATTATTATCTGAAGTAGAAACTGTAACACGAAGCTTTTAATGTTTACGAAACGAATACCTACGACACAAAGCTCATATTGCTTATACTGTGGGGTACTTTAATACAGAAATAATAAAAGTACGAGCTATGTAGTTCGTACTTTTATTTCGCTCGTTGCTCGCGGGTATGAAAGTCGACTGTTTGTTTATTTCATTACAGTTACTAACTTTACATTGTTTGAGTGATCTAGCTACCCTTGGATTAACCAGGGCTGAGAAAAAACCCGCAATTGTGAAGTCACAGAAATACATAAATATAATAATACCAAGTAATTTTAAATAATTAAAAAATGCTGTAAAGCATTTCCATTGTCGGGAACTAAAAATCAAAATAAATCCGCCACCAAATCGGAAAAGACAGTATTATTTAAAATGAAAAAAAAAATACGTAAATCTAAGGAAGTATTATAATATCATGTAATATAAGAATATTACGCGTGTTACAAACAAATATACACAAAAAATAATAATTTTGGTCATAGTAGATACTTTTGCATTCGTTAACATATTATTTGCACGATGTAGTGCAATTTATAGTGCCTGTACATCTGGTACGGCTTGCTTATGTAAAGGTTCCGGCGCAAAACACTACTAAATAATTTACTGGTGCAGGTGTACTTTTGGACAGAACATCCGCTTTAAATTTTTAATATATCTGGTCGCTCTACAAACTAAAAGTGAATTAACTATTCAAAAGAGCATTAAAAAGAAAATTAATAACTACTTATTCATATACTTACCTCAATTAGCCGAGGTCACTAGCGCAATCTTTAGAGTAATGAGCAAACTATAGGGATTACTTATACAATAGTAATTCCTGTTTGACTTCAGACAAAACGACACATTTCATACACATCGAGTGAACGGCTCTACGAGTACATGCTCTATTTCCGCATAGAGGTGAAAACCACCAACTTCCCAACTCCATCCTGTTACTGAATACCTTTCATACAGAAAATATAAATAACCCAAATTGACCCAACCCAGGGCGTAAACGCAGAACTTCCGGATCTACGGCCGGACATGCTAGCCACAAGACCACCGAGGCAATTTACAAACACTATACCTTGCCTTTACCTTAATGCTGCATTGCCTATAACTTTAATATACGTACATAAAACGTTATCGTCAAAACATTAATGTTTAATTAAAAGTGTATATATTTGGAAGTCGAATTTGCAAACGCAATATAATTGAAATGCAGTAAAAAGAACTCCACACGTCGCACGGCGCGCTTTATTTGGCCTTTTATTAGAAATCTCTAATAAAACGCCGAATAAAGTTCCTGCTAACAATTTGTTTCAACGTAGAAATGAAAAATAACTGTGCCGATGCATATATCCAGATGTACGACCACATGGCGTGTGCCGCAATTTTTAAACGAAAATATTTATCAATAATATTTATATACGTAAGTAGAGTAAGTAAGAATGCAGCTTTCTCAGACAAGCAGGTTGTCTCACAATGTTTTTTTTTCACCGAAAAGCATGTAGTAAGCATACGGCAAATGAAAATATCAGAAGTGCGAGACCTGGGATTTGAATATACTACCTACTTTATAGAAACACCAGTAAATATTCTGAAAATATAGGTTTTAAATACTCTATGCCCACGATAGTATAAAATGCTTATTTCGTAAGGTAGTGTACCTATTACAATAACTATTTTATCTATTTTAAACGCACTCGAGCGAAAGTAAAGTCAATAGTTGTATATTAAGAAAAATATGAAAGCGGAGCAACGGATAAATGATATCTGAATGAAAGAATCGACAAGTGATTTCGATGCTAAACATAAGTTATAAATAAGTTTTATAAAGAAAAGTCAAAAAAATACGTTTTTTGTGAAGAAGGTCGGCGTGTCACCTGCTCCGACAGAGCAGTCGTCGCCAATAGTACGATGATCTAATAATAATACCCTCCCGACTGATTCTGGCAGTTGTGTTTGGTTCTCATATCATTGAGGACTACCCAGGAGATATTTTAATGCGCAAGAATGTGCGTAAAAGCAAGTACACTCTCTATTTCTGGCACTCTCTCAATACGGTGGGACGACTACTCCACTTGTGTCGTGTCTTATTCCTTAATTGTATGTTTTTTTTTAGTGTTGCTGTAAGTAAATATTTATTGAATATATTTTTTTTATATTTATATAACTTAAAAATCCACCTCCACACTTAAGTAAAATATTTATTTTAAAGCGAATTTAGTGCCTGTATATTTTTTAGCTATAAATGAATTATTTGAGGTTGCGGTTACCAACTTTACAATGTTCGCCACTTCGATAGCATGTTCATCTCAGTTCAATTAATCCGCTAACTAATGTCATATAAATTGTAAGTACATACTTATTAAGTACCTTCGCCCTGCTCGGGTTCTTCCCTAGATACTCATAGTATATTTTTTATTTATTATTTACTATCGTTTTCTTACTTGCATTTTATTCGAAAGAACATTTCCAAGAGAAGGCACACAATAACTGTTACAACATGATACATGATGAACCAGCGCTCGGCCCCGGCTTTGGAAAGCCATTACCTCGGCTCTTAATGGAATCTTTTAGTTATGATTTATTATCATTTTGTTGTTAAATCATTGGGGCTACTTGAAACTGCAAGATTATGGCATATCTATGTACGAAATACATATATGTTACTGAGAAAGTTCACATCCACATAAATTATAAATACAAATTATGCCTACGTGTTATATGTACGTCACGTATTTTTTGTAGGATTACTTGTTTTATCGAGTTTCTGCATTTTAAAATCGATTTTGTTTTCTGTTTCTTCACGGAAAAGACAAGTTTCGCTCTTACTTTAATAAAATGCAAAAGTGTGTTATTTTGTCATTTTTTATGCAGCAACAGAGAATAATAAATAATATTAAAAATAATAATTATAAAATGTTTTTTATTCCATGACTTTTTATCGTTTAGAGGGCATTATATTTTAATGTGACGTCACATAGACTATAACAAGCGTGTGATTAAAACGATTCCAACGATTTTCAAATTACGATAATTAGTTTACAAGACGTTAGAAGGGAACACATTAACATAATATAAGTATACGTAAGTAAAGGTCAAAATCATAACCCTCATTTTTCTTCGTCGTAGTCGGCTAATAGCAATTTACTTGACAAAGCTTTAAACAAAAAGGAACATTAAATATTTGGTAACTACTAGCAGCCGCACTAGTCGCAAACAAAACATTGCTTCCACACCTCGCCCATTTCCATTAACGAGGTTTCTAAGCAAAACTTATATTAACTAAACAAAACTCGTATTATAGTTTAATACAAATTGTGTTCCAAGTTCTACGACAGGTAACACTGTCGAAGTTCGACTAACATCGACATCGAGCAACGCGCGGGAATGTTCGGGGGCGATAAGTTACGAGTGAAATAATATAAAATGTAAATTATGAAATTAGAAAGTGGATTGTACGAACGATTGTTTAAAGAAACTACGAAAAGAAATAACATTTGCACTTTACCCGGGTAATCCTAAAAAAATAGCTACCTTCTTCTTCTGCTTAATCTCCTGTGAAAAAAAATTGCCAGAAATAATCTTAATGATATACGATACCATAGTCAACGAAACGGCACCACAGACAAAACAAAATATTACGGAGATAGCTACTGGCAGCACACTCATGTGTGTTCCGCTGTAACATCACAAGGACTTTTGTTGCGTTGTGTTTTATCCCCGTGAATATCGGTGTAATAAAGACTTTGAGACCTTTAAAACCTTAGTCTCCCGTGACCATGATCGCTGTAAATCATTCGAAAATAAAAATAAATCCGCGACAAAATTTGAAAACATAGTTGTATTTAAAATGTATGTGTTAAATAAATATATATTATACAAAAATTCTTTCCGTTCATTCTTTTCAATAATTTAGCGACACATTGTAATTTGCATCAGCGCTTCGTCACCACATAGTCACAGAGATTTCGAAAGACATGCGCAGTCGGCCAACCCACACTCGGCCAGCGTGGTAGACTATGGCCCCTTCAGAAGTAAAACCCAGCAATGGGACGTTAAAAAGTGATTAATATAATTGATATATTGCTTACTACATATATGTGTACTCCTTAATATTTCCGCAGAAACTATTGTTATGAATGTTTAATGATATCACAGATAACATAATACTATAATATAAAGCTTGTATGACTACTACTCGTATTTGCATATAAATAAGCTTTGTTGAGAGCAGGACAGGCATCGTCGTCGTGACAAGGGTGTAAGTATGGACGGAGGCACGAGCGCCGACGTAGCGCGTAATAAGATAATGAAGTGACACGTCTAGGGAAGGTCGCTCTTCACTCATCGAGTCGAAAGCAACGACGAGAACGAAATGTTTTGTCTTTAATGAAACCTGCAGATACGGAGATATTGAATAAACCTACCTAAGGTCAAGTGAGTGACCATGAAACATCCAAGTGCGATCTTCTAGCTCGTATTGTTTCGTAGACACGGGAGCTCTAATTTTAACTTCCTTATTTACTGACGTAGAGCCACTAATTATAGAAGAGTTTTAGTTAGTATAATTATTTTTGAGTACATGTGAGGGCGCCAAGTCAAGTTTTTACCAAGATTAAACCTAAATAAAATAAACGTGAGGCACTCGCGGACTGCCGCGGTAAACCATAGCATTTTTTATCAACTTATGCAATTATAATTATTTATTTATTTTTTATTTATGCAGTATTTTTTTTTCTTTGATATTAATTCAAGTTATACTTTTTGAGCGTGGTGACCGATACGAAAACATTTTTTTTTCTTTTATTGAAAAAAGGTGTCTTTGTTCGGTCGTCTTTGATACTTATATCTTACACAAAATAAAACAAACAGAAAAAATTTTGTGAAAAAATCTTGTGGCTCAGTGGATGTGTGTGTGTGTGATGTGTGTAAGGTGGGTTATAGGTTCGAAACAATTACAGAAAATAAACCTTATTACTAAAGACTTACAATCTAAACTTATTAATACTTCTCGAGTCTATTTAATTTAAACATTCCTAATATAATTTATAGTAAAAATTTAATATGCTTATAAGGTCCAAAAACATAAGTTGGAGTGGGGGGTGTTAGGTTTTATTTTCATTACGGAATTTCTTTATTCGGTCGCCGCGCTCAAAGCCCGCGATAAAAGCTATGCAATAGCTTAAAACATTTTTTTCAGTATTAATGTATTAATGTAAAAAAGTAATCACTAAGGCGAGGTTATATTAAAAATTGATCGTATTCGCCTAGTTTCATAATTAGGGTACCATCTTTACTTGCAAGGAACATATAACCTCAATGTTTTGCAATTTACTCAATAAAAAATAAAACAAAGTTTATATACATTGTACAAGAAGTGTTAAGTTAATGATTGTTTACGCCGATTTGGTAATGATTTTTAACAATAGTTCCCTCTTATATTTTATAAATAGTTTCTCTTTAAGTTTCGATCCTATATAAACCAGTTAACTTATAAAAGCTTTAGAAGATACAAGTACCTATCCGAAATAAAATTATGCGTCAAACAAAGTTAACCGCTTCACTGCATTGCATTATAACTCATGGAGCTATAATAATAATAAAAGTATATGAGGTGGAAGCGAACCCGCTACCTCCGGCCCGCGCTCGCCGCATTGCACATTAGACCCACTCAGCAGAATACGTGCTCGCGCGCGCCTGCACTTTATGCGGTCTTCGTAACTCTCAGTGCGGTCGCAGATATACGTTTGGAATTAAATCTGTAATATCGTCTTCTCATTCCATGGATAAAATTTAACGTAAATCGTATTTGCATTGTAGAGTTTTAATAGGTATGTATAATTTTACCAGACCCCATAAAACCGTAGTTCATATTATATTATACGGTCGATATTATGATTTTGGTCTCAAAATTTTTAAGTATTCATTTTATCAGTTATGTTTTGATCGTTGCTAAGAAAACATCTTATGGAGAAATTAAAACAATAAACGTAGATAAGCTTTTGAAAATATTAATTGCCAACTGTTCAGTCGGAAGGACGCTACGCTGCTACGACTGATGTTACGACGCGATCCTACATAATAATCACGCTGTTCTAATACTGAATTTTCATTAAATCATTAGTTTGATGTAAGTATGTATGTATGTTAGTGCACATGTATCTACGTATGTATGTTAGTAAACCGCCTACAAAAACTTGTATTACTGATTCATCTACGAGATCGTACGTATAGCGATAAGGTCTAAGCTTTTCTTTTTATGTTTATTTCTCTTCTTAATTTGTTTGCAATAAAGAGTTCGTTATTAAGCGTGTTTTGAACTAGTAATGCAGCTTATGCTGTAAAGGTAATTTCTGTGGCTTTATGCGGGAGTGAGAGTATGACTACACTAGTTACTACCCTAGTGAGGAATTTTTATTTTAGGTAAATATGTTTACTGATGAATAGTATATAAACGATAATATTTAAAGATGACATGATTTGGCTTGTGATCTTAATATTTGGATTATCTTCAATAAAAAGCCATTTACTTCTTATTCCTTTATATTAAAATCAATAAAATTGACATCTATCAAAAACACTAATAAAAATATTGTTCGATATTCGAACACATATATTACACGATCAGTCGTAAATAAAAGATCAAAAAAGTCAAAATCAACTTTATTGACCCATATTTATATATTCGTACTTAATTGAAAATTAAAAGCCTGTGTGAACCGAAGGTGGGCTTTTAGTGTTTTACAAAGAAACGATATTGTATGTATGCAATGTATACCTGTCTGCTGGCACGTGTCGTTGCCTCTGCTCCTCGCCGTCCACATACAGCATGCGAGTAGATATGTTAGTGAAGACGCAAAATCAAGCTACACAATTATACATTGATTTGGCGTTGAAGCGTAATAATTTGTGCCACCATATATGAAAAATAAACTTTTTAACGCAACAGGGTTAAACTTTGAGAAATGATCAGTAAAATACTTTCTTATCAGTGTCACTAATAAGGGAGTTTGTATGTATATTATGTTGTATGTATATAGAATACAATAAAATATAGTAATATGCCACATGAATTTAGAAGTGAACTTGAAACTTGAAGAAGCTTTGTTGCTTGCGTACGATCCGTAGAGCCCATAAGAAGTAAATAATTTTGAATAAACCTTGTGTAGCATAAATTATTTTTAACAAAAAACAAAAACCGACTTCAAAACTAAACAAATCTAAACTAAAAAGTAGAAAATAATACTTTTAAGAACTTCGTTAATTTTGAAGTCGGTGCCAGCCAAGACGGATAGACTTATCTTGCCTTTGCAAGGAACTTTCGAACGGTATTTTGATTATGTTTACAAATATTATAGATATAGATTAATCGAATATGTGTCTATTTAAGGTTATTTTGCTTTGGCTGGCACCGACTTCTAAATTAACGAAGTTCTTAAAAGTATTATTTTCTACTTTTTAGTTTAGATTTGTTTAGTTTTGAAGTCGGTTTTTGTTTTTTGTTAAAAATAATTTATTTTCAAATTTTTAACGGAAAGTAGATACTTATTTTGTTTATGTACAAAAAGATTTTTCCAAATCGGTCCAGCCATCTTCGAGTAATGGGGAACATACATAAAAAAAAGTCCCCAACGAATTGAGAACCTCCTCCTTTTTTTAGAGTCGGTTAATAAGAGCCTGAAAGAATTTAACTATCGGTCTATAATTACGTATAATATTGAAAGAATTTTCTTTTAACTCCTAACCGTTGAGGAGTTGTACCTTCCATCATTAGCTCAACCACAGGAGAGGATGATTATCAGACGCAAATACTTGAACAGCTTTAGAAAATATATGAAAAACGTAATAAGTGCCTATAAAATTTGAGAGTTGTCTTCGATTTCCCTGGGATCCCATCATCAGATCGTGACTTGGTGACTATGGGACCAACTAGAAACTATACCCTTTCAAACAAAAAAAGAATTTTCCAAATCGGTCCAGCCATCGTCGAGTAATCGGGGAACATACATAGAAAAAAAAAAAAAAAGTCCCCGACGAATTGATAACCTCCTCTTTTTTTTGAAGTCAGTTAAAAATAGCTCAGTTATACTCGTAGTTCCACGTGAGCTGCGAGGGGTTACCAATTTCTAACAAAATTCTTGGTTAATTTTCATATCCAACGTGTCATAAAATTCAATGCTAAATAATATGACGTAGAGATCAATTGGAGTGATATTTAACGACTGCTGTACTTCTACAAGACGAGTACCGCCAAAAGTGTTCGAGAACTCTACTATTTTATTTATAAAACGAGCAAAAACTACTCTTAAAAACGAATTGTAGCGAGTAGGTCAGAGGCTGCATAGAGGAGAACATTAAAGCTGAATTGCTATAAATGTCGAAGCGATCCAGTGCGAGGTCACAGCCGCGGGTGCTGCAGGTGTGGAACTTAGCTTTAATATTTTACTCCGATCGGCTCTAACGTGCAACAGTGGTGAGTCAACAGTTCGGATAGAAGATTTTCTATTTTTACACTTGCGAAATCGACTTCGTGTTTTTGGATGCATTTTTATTTATATAATAATACATAGAAAGGGCGCCATCTTTCTATTATTATTACTAAAACAAAACCTATGTGTGTAGCTAGTACGTTACCTAGCTGTGTGCCCAGCTGATTATCACATTTTTAAAAGAAAAACATAAAAGATCATATAATTTAATAAAAAAAGCTGAGTGTAATCAGAATTGTGACATTTGCATATTTGAAAGACTTTTTACGTGTTTAGGTAACTCTACTGAATATAATGGTTAGCAATCCTAGCTTTGCTCAGCTCTATACTGATAGGTGTGAAATAAATAATAGAAAGCCTAAAAAAATTAGAATTAAGACGAATATTTTTCGAACACATCTAACATTATTTAAGTACATGTATTATTAAATTCATTTTAACGTTTACTTAAAAATTTTAATGCATGTAGAAACATCCGAGCAAAGCGACAGAAGTCATATAGAATATAATAGAATATAAAAATCATTCAATTGTTTTACGTTATAAATATTTATTTCCGTCGAGAAAAATAATATAAAATACAAAGAATGTTAGAGATACGTGACTTGACTATTGCTATGGGGTATTAAGTATCGTCAGTCGAGACTTACGCCCGAGCCGCTATTTGGCAGCAAACGTTACGAAATTCGTAATAGAGTCAATATTTAAAGTTACTGTGCATTCACAAATTACACAAACAACGCCTCTCTGAAAGACGGCGCTCGGTATTTTAAAATCACTGCGAAATCAAAACAAATTGCTTCACAATTACTTTTCATTGCGCCTTAATTTTGAGAAATGAGACTTCCTGAAGATATTTGCAGAAAGTATTCTCAAACTATACATTTTATAAAGTTAATATAATAAACAAATGGAGATTCATAGTCCTAAGATTTACAAACTACTGGAGACTCGCCCTCGCTTCGCTCTTGTTTATTTCTAGATACTTTTAAACTTAGATTTCTGAGAGATGTTTTGTGAAGAAAGAAGTTAATCAAAATCTGTGGTTTCCTCGTGAAGTAAAAAAAATCTAAAACCCATAAGATTTGGTTTCTATACCGATAATAAAGATCAATCCAACGACACCAAACCTCAAACCTGGTATTGTGTAATTATCGTTATTACACCTACTCACAATGTGTTAGAAACGTGAATGTATATTAAGATCAAGATAGACATTTTAATTTATTCTTAAATTATGTAACTTTGAAAAAGTTAGTATTACAAGCTCGCCGGATCGCTCCCTCAGTTCTGCAAGAACACAGAAATAAGTGAAGATAAATGAAATGATAACAGGAAGTAGGGGAACATGTAAATGGAGTAGATTTGGATGAGCCGAGAGTGCACGATTTATCTTAATTTATTTTTGTAACTAAGATCTTAATAACAACTTTATTTAACATTATAACGGTGTAAAAATAACATCTTGAAACATGACACAACACATTGAAATAGAATACAATAAGGATATAGGAGAAATAGAGATAAGAATCAAAGAATCAAATTATAGACTATAATTTGTCTACTTAATCGATTTGCATACATTAGCGTACTTTTAGCCAACTGACTAGCCAGCCAAGACCAAAAGAGAGTTATGTGTTTGACCTGTTTATATGAATTAATGTAAATGTATGCTCAATTCTCCGTCCCTTGCAATTGCTAAACGACTTAACCGATTTCAAAGATTGAGAAGTCGTTAGATTTATTTCTTGCCCCCAGCCAAATTTCAAGTTTGTAACACAACAAATGAAGAAATCTTAAACAAAATTGCAAGAGCCCTTAAACTTCTTTAATCTGGTCCTGTCGCAAAATCTGTTCTGTTCGAACGTCTACTATCTGTTAACTGCCCCCCTACCAAGTTTTATCTTATTAAGTAAAGCGATTTTAGATTTCGTGATGAGTGAGTGAGTGACCTTTCCTTTTATATATTTAGAATGGCGAGTATCACTGGCAAATAAACTCCTGTTACTGAGACGTTCTTGACAAAAATGCTCAATACCTGACATTCGACCGACTCGACAATCAAACTCAGGACGCCTGGTTTTACTGCCGTGCATGCTACTCACTAAATCACCGCCCGTGGAGTTCCGCAGTAGATGTATCTTATGTTATATGTTTACTATATGTCTCTATTTATTTATTGTAGAATTATAAATTAAAACGTAATATTATACTTATCTAGCTAAATATTTACCACTAACGCTTCGAGCTATACAAATATGTGGACGAAAAATATCTTTTAAATATTAATTGAGTAAGTAAAAAAGCTACATAATGTTATTGTACGATCACATTTTGACGTAACGTTAATGTCATAACTTGTATAGCATTCTCTATACACTATGCAGAGTGTGCAAAGTACCGCACTACAGTGTGCAAAGTGCGTTAATTATATATTGTTCCATTAGAGTAGTAAGTAAATCAAAAATTCTAACTACAATATTGTTTATTATCTAATAATGTGCTCAGGATATTTACATTATATATTTATATCTTATGTAATAAATCGAACAATATCACCTAAATATAAAACCAAAGATATGTCCATGAAGAAAATTTATACCAATACTAAATGTAAAAGTTTTACCGCTAAGCCAAATTATGCTAAAATTAACATGACAAGGTCACGGATTGCTTCCCTAAACGGATAAAGGTTGGCTTTTCGCCCGACCCTCATTATTCAAACCAGGGATACCTTCTGAAAGTATTAATTGGCTCTTAAAACCGGTTTTTCCGGCCATTTGTGCGCCACTCAATAACTCTCCTTTTTCATCAATCATACGGTCTGCGCGTTAAGTGTACATTATTGTAGTATGTTTCTATAAGTTACAGTAGGCTATTGTTGAGAAATATAGCGGACTTTAAAGGCGCGATTGTGTGGTTGGTCTGTAGTTTTCCTCAAGATGCCCGGGCGACTATAGGATTTATTTTATTTAAAATATTATGTGATTCTTCAACATTAGTAGTTAGTAGTATAACAATAGAATTAAACTACGGGTTCCGTCCGCTGAATCATGAATGCGTAGTTTTTGTAATTAGTAAAAACATTAAATAAGTTAGAGTAAAACAAGACTAACAATAACTTTTATTATTGGTAAATGTATAAAAACCAATTTGAAAGTTCATTCTCTTCAAACCTACTGGCAAACTTATTGGCTATTTATACGTAAAATTCAAAATTTTTCTATTACAGAATCAGTTTTCGCGTCAGTACGTATCAACAGACCAAAGTGTCGCGAATACCGTAGGGTAGTCGCGAAATAAGTGTTTAAATATTATTTGTCATAAACGTGAGGGTAGAACGATGACAGCTAAATAGAATAGATTGAGATTTGAAACAGACGTGTTCGAAACGCGGTCGTGTACGGGACGCTGACCTGATGAGGTGCGAGCTCCCAAGTGAAAGTATTCTGTGGGTGCGAGGCAGATCAGGCGCAACACCGTGTTTGCCAAGTAAGTGAATTTATTTTACCAGCGTGTGATAATGCAGTGGTGTTGCGTGGGAGCCGTGGTTGCTCATAAATTATATTTAGAGTTTCAGTGCAACTAGTGGAGTTGCGTGAGAGCCGTGGTTGCTCATAAATTATCAGCAGTGCAACTAGTGGAGTTGCGTGGGAGCCGTTGCTCATAAATTATCAGCAGTGCAACTAGTGGAGTTGCGTGGGAGCCGTTACTCATAAATTATCAGCAGTGCAACTAGTGGAGTTGCGTGGGAGCCGTTGCTCATAAATTATCAGCAGTGCAACTAGTGGAGTTGCGTGGGAGCCGTTGCTCATAAATTATCAGCAGTGCAACTAGTGGAGTTGCGTGGGAGCCGTTGCTCATAAATTATCAGCAGTGCAACTAGTGGAGTTGCGTGGGAGCCGTTGCTCATAAATTATCAGCAGTGCAACTATTGGAGTTGCGTGGGAGCCGTTGTTGCTCATAAATTATCAGCAGTGCAACTAGTGGAGTTGCGTGGGAGCCGTTGCTCATAAATTATCAGCAGTACAACTCGGTGGAGTTGCGTGGGAGCCGTGGTTGCTCATAAATTATATTTAGAGATTCAGTGCAACTAGTGGAGTTGCGTGGGAGCCGTTGTTGCTCATAAATTATCATCAGTACAACTCAGTGGAGTTGCGTGGGAGCCGTGGTTGCTCATAAATTAGATCCTAGAGTGTTGAATTCAGTATTGTGAGTTCAGTCGCTCGTAAATTAGTTTAGCGAGGCTCGGGGTGGCTATAGGGGAGGTTGGAGGCCACTAGCGAGGGTACCAGACCCTCATAAATCAGTTTCTTTTTTATTACCAGCAAATCATGTGTACATACGTCCATCAGTTACGTTATAGTTGCGATACGTCGTTATTTTCGAGATATTCGTCTAATACCAACGAACTGGGTACCCGGCGCCCAGGGTATTTGGCGACATGGTGGAGGTGCTGGGACATTTGCATTTAGTTTAAATTTAAAACTATGCACTGAAATTTTGAAAGTAAATCGGTAAAATGTTATATTCTAATTTTTATTGTTAAAACCAGATATATCGGTTTATAATTATACAAAGCGTGAGGCTTATAGGTAAATCAGTACACCCGTATCATACCGAATGAATATATTTTTTATTAGGTTACCATTGTTTTGTATTACCTAATAAAATGTTAATATATTGTTGCTGACTTTAGAGATTATTATTATTATTTAATGAAGCGAAAACGTGCAATATTTTAGTAATACATGAAAGTGTGTCCTATAAATAATTTAGTATGTCAATTAAATGAAATTTAACTATTTTCTTTAAAGAATATAGACATATGGACATATTTTGACTCCAAAAGGATATAAAATAATAATGGTTCGTCAATTAGATATTAGCAAGAAAAGTGTCTAAAACGTTAAGGAAGTAAAGTTAAGTGCTAGAAAAGTCGTTGGATAATTAGTGATTTAAATTGAACAGAGAAGTTACAGTTTAGTTTGCGTGGCGTTAACAATATCTAATTTGTATTGGAATAATGAATTGAGAATAAGGTATATTTTATACTTACAAGACAATTAGTAATCGTTAGTTGAAGTTTTAAATCTAAAAATTATGAAGCATTAAATAATTAATTTCAAAGGCATCTATGATTCAAAAGAAATACTTATAGTTTTTAGTAATATCATATTATCATCTCGTCTTTATGTTAAGAAGATGATCAGTATAAGAAAAATTTTTTAGTTCATATTTTGTATTATGATTAATAGCAGTGGGTACTTATTTGACTAACATTTTTATTTCATATTTTAATATTCATGAATTTTATATATGGATATAAATTAAATTAAACAGTGCTTGCAGTAAATGAAGGATCAGTATTTCTCAGAGTTTGCAACTGTAGTAATTTAAAGAAATAATTAAAAAAGACTTTGCAAATGTACTTCAGTTATTTTATGAAATATAAGAATTATTTTTATAATTCTTGGATTTAGTGAACAAATTAAATTCGAGTTATAAAAAATATTTAATGTTGTTTGGTATTATAATACAGTTTGAATATAGAATTATAATTAATTATTTTTACAGAGTACAGTATGATACAGTACATTGTTACAGTATATGGTTATTGCAGCTCTAATGTAGTATACTGAATTTAAAATTTGAAGTACTGTATAGTAGAAAGGTGTCATCATAACCCAACTTGAACTTATTTATAATTTTTTTTTTCTTACATATATATGAATTCAGCTCAGTTTGCGTGTACAAGAGGAATGGACTGTCATTTTAATTTTGATGAATAAAAGTTTATTGAATCTAAATTAAAGGAATCAGTTCATAGATTTTTATAGAAATTCATAATTAATGTAAATCAGTTATCAAACGCAACTCGGAAGAGATTAGTGAATAGACATTATACAGAGACACAAATTCAGATTCAAGTTTTGATAGCAGAAATGAATGTTTGTTTAAACAATAAGTAAAGAACCAGTGTCCCGCAGTCTGTTAGTAATCGAAATATAGTAAGTTACCACAAATGAAACTAGCGAAATTCGATGGTAATTTTAAGAACATTGTGTACAATAGTATAAATTTTTGAATCAATTTTCATCTAACGGTGATACTAGGAATATTAGTGATGTTGATAAGTTATTATTTACAATCGCCTCTAGAAGGTTACGCTAAGCAGGCAATTTAAGGATTAGATGCAATTAATAAATACTATTAGATAGCCTGTCTTAACCAGATATTTTATGAACGCTGTAGAAAACCAAGCGTTTTTATTGAATGTCATTATGTTGCATCATATTATGTGGAATTAAATAATCGAGTAAAGCAGTTAAAGCGTGTAGTCAAGTATTAAATCAAATTGAAAGGCATCTGAGAAATATCAGTTCCTTGAGCGAAGATATTAATCATATTAACCACCTATGATGGTTATAGTTTAAATAAAACTTTTATTTGAGTTACGTTTAAAATAACTTACGAAAATGAATCTTTTGATAACATAAGAAAGTAATTTAGTGTATATTATAATATTTACAAATATTATGAGAGAAGCTTCTTATATAGAAGGTAGTAACAATAAAAATAAAGTTTAAATGCAGAACAATTTATATTCGGTTCATTACATCGGTTTTGACTATGAATACAGAAAGAACTAAAGTAGAACATGGACTTTAACATGAATTTAAATCATTCACATGAACCGAGATTTAGTAAATCAAACCGATGAGCCACTGTGTGAATGAAGTTCATTAAGAGATGTGTAAGAATGTGTATTATGTAATCGAAATAAGGTGTACCACCACCATTAAGGTGTACTAATTTTAAAATTGTGCAGAATAGAAATCATATTTAGGTAACCGTTGTTGTTACAATTGCTTTGGTGAAGCCTGAAGGACATAAATCTAAGCTGTTTTTCTAATCAAAAATGTAGGCATTGCAATGAAGTCGGTCTGACTAATCGTGTTTTATACCCCAGTAGATCAGCCCCTCTAATGAAAGCGATGCATACTGATACTTCAGACTTGTTAAAATAAGAGGTTTGTGTGGCCAGGCTAAAGAGAAACGTTGTAGATCATTACTTGACTCTGGTAGTCAACGTTCGTATGTAAAGTTATTAAATTCAACTTATTTAAACCTGCTAGTAGGCAGTAGAAAAGTAAATCTTGTATTTATTTTTACATGCGGTACAAAATCACCTATATACCTATAAAAGGTCGTGTTGTTAATTTTGATTACGCGATAGACGCGAACTAATAGTGTTAAGCGATCAACGAGTATATAATATGCGAATCGAATTAAATCAAAATATATATACTTTATTCGAATGGACTTTTACAAGCACTTTTAAATCGTCACTTTGTATATATGAAAATATAGAATTTAAATTAAATGTCAGTAGGTAAGTCTGTAACCGCATATCATGAATTGCGTACAAGCACGAGTGAGTATTAAATAGTTAAGCGAAAATATTACAGTATAGGTAGAAGTAGAAACTTATTTTAGCAGATAACTTGTAAGAAAGAGGGCAATGATTATTATCATACATTTTGTATCAAATATAAAACTTCATGTTTCTCTGGTAATCTTTTTTGGTTAATTCAAATTTTGGTTGAATATAGTCACGTACAGTAAATGAAATGTATTCAGTTGATCCATTATCAGTTTTATCCTATTTTCGATAAGCAGGATTTTGTGATGGTAAATAATACATGAACTAGATTTTATACATGAACTAGATCTTTCATTCAAGAACAGGTGAAGTGATAAGGTTATTTTTGTGATTCTCCAAACTATCCTCGTGATGAGTAACGGATTGAACAGTTTAAAAATACTAATTAGTACAAAGGTAAATTAGTCTGGTTGGTCTAAGTAATTTAGTAAAACTTTTGGATAATTTACTATTAGATCATGTCATAGTGATCAAAGAACAGTTACAGAATATTGTGATAGCCAAAACGGTTTCTATTTACGAAGTCAAACTTTTCGCTATTAACCACATCACGTTATTTTTATTAATAGAGACAAGTTTAGTCTGGTATATAATGTATACAGTATTACTTGGAAATAACAGTTTAAACAAATATTTGTATAAAAGTCCCTAATGTGATAAAATCTTAAGGTATTATTGATGAAATTTATGAAACGTGCAGTTGGCCTTATAGCATTCGTTGGAAAGGTATTTTTACAGTTAGGCCATTAATGAAACAGATAGGCCTTAAAGGAAAGCGCGGTACATCGCTTTTTTGGCTAAAAATTTAATGATTCAGTTGATAAAGAAAATATAATCTAAGATCCAGTCGAATGCCTTTTGCAGTTATATCTAGTTCATTTTCCCTCAATGCTACTATAAAATGAAATGTAATTGTTAAATCAGATAGTTGATGATACTTATGTAGAAATATATTACTGGTGCTACAACAGTTTTAGAGCCAAACACTTATACAACAATTCAAAATTAGCTTTTAACGAATTCGAGCGAGTGTATTTCCAATTCAAAGAAATTTCTTTCATGATTACCTGATAAATTTTGAACAGATAATGAGATAGTTAGTTTTATGTTTTACATAAAATACGTGACATTATAAATGGTATTTAAATATGATATTGGTCAAACAGATTTACATTCAATTTGTATAAAACGTGGTTTGGTATCATAAAAGTAATAGTTTCAGTTTATGATCCTTGCGATTATACTATTCCCATATTGTTTCGAATAAATTCTTTTCCAAAAGTTACTGAAACAAAAGTTTTGAAGGAATACTTCAATTAATATTAATTTACTCAGTAAAGTGAGACATATTATTTGTATTGCAAAGTTTGGTTATCTTAAAGAATATTAGAATTGACAAATTACTTAAAAAGTATACGTGATAAGAAAGGAAGTGAACAAATGAGACATGAATTACATTGTTTTACTAGTGTTTCTATGGAAGCATACGCTGCCTGGATATATTTGCATAGTTGTTAGATTACTAGTAATATTATTATTGATTGAATTATAGTCACTTTTATTATTGACAGGTCTAGATTAGTGTCTTTTAAAGAGCAAGTTAACAATTAACAGAAAATATACGCTATTAAAGTTTGTAAATAAATATTTAAGGCAAAGTATTAACGATTAGGTTTTGTGGACTGATAGTCAGGTATTTTTTGTTTGGTATCATTTTAGTAGGCTCTTGCTGCCTTTTGCGAATCTTTAATGAAATTAAGCAAAGTAAAATTTGGTACAAGATATGACCGAATAGATCATTATGAAGCTCAAAGATTCTGACTTTTTATTTAATAATTATTCTAATAATTAGTTTTCTATGCCTGATAATTGTGCATATCAAGTTGAGACACTCGCTTCTATTGGGGAGGGTCTCACGAATGAGAATATAATTAATAAGCACAATCCTGTTAGCAATAAAATTAACATAATAATTATGAGGTGTCTAGTACAACAGAAACAGATAAAGACGTAATTAATAATGGTGACATGGATTTAGAAATAATTTTGGAAATATTAGCTACATATTTTCCTATAGAAGTTTGACTTCTTACTTTGGTATTATAACGGATTTAAGATCACTTGGCCTATATAAGAATGTTAATAGGATATTGAGATTTAGTCGCTTTATGTAATCAAGGAGAGTAAGGAAAATTGAAATGGATTGTTTATTTAATATAAATACTTGTTTTTAAGTTTTTATCATAAGAAAAGTGTCTGTTAGTAAATTGGAAGATTTGTTGCAATCTGAACCTTACCCAAACTTATTATTTTCGATAGCACCACGCATTTCAAACTTACGTTGGAAGTATTATTGTAAATGAAATAGAATACGTATAAAATACATACGCTTATACCTGAGTTAGCTCCATGGCTTGGAGGCTTTTATGAACACTTAATAGTTTTGGTAAATCATTGTCTTAAAAGAACGATGGATCAGCATTTGCTTAACTATAATCGGTTAAGTACAGTTAGTTATAAAAGAAATTGAAGCGATTATTAATACAAGACTTTTATACATTAGTAGGAGCAGAGCTAGAGTTAGAGCTATGTTTAAAGGCCATCAGATTACTTACGAATATTCGTGAAAACTACGACCGAGATATCGGATCGTTTCTAGAGTCAGCTTAAAATATTAAATATAACATAATTGATAGTGAGAAACTTGACCAGATTCAGAATTCAGCAGTTTGTTTAAATATATGGCAATCAGTATCAGTGTTTAAATGTGACAGTATACCGCGGACCGATGAAATAGGTCAGATTCAAAGCGTTCTAAGCAGTAGACCAAAGGGGGCAAGATTAATGAACTGAGTGTTCAGATGGATATATCAAAGTTACATAATTAGTGCGTTGAGAGTAAAGTGAATATTTAATGTAGTATCGGTCCCTGAATAGAAAACCGGAAATAAGTAAAATAGTAACCAGTGAAATAAAGATTCAGCGACCATTAATCCCAAACGACCTAGCAGAGTGTCAGCTACAAAGGTTAGGGATAGAGTTACTAATTCTCAACTAATCAAATGTTATTTGATAGATTATAACTTGTTTTAAATCAGATGATTGTTCTAACGGATTGCGATCTATAATCAGTGTAAGATGAAAGTCTTATAGAAATCTGTTTTCGGCGGGGAGTGTCGCGAATACCGTAGGGTAGTCGCGAAATAAGTGTTTAAATATTATTTGTCATAAACGTGAGGGTAGAACGATGACAGCTAAATAGAATAGATTGAGATTTGAAACAGACGTGTTCGAAACGCGGTCGTGTACGGGACGCTGACCTGATGAGGTGCGAGCTCCCAAGTGAAAGTATTCTGTGGGTGCGAGGCAGATCAGGCGCAACACCGTGTTTGCCAAGTAAGTGAATTTATTTTACCAGCGTGTGATAATGCAGTGGTGTTGCGTGGGAGCCGTGGTTGCTCATAAATTATATTTAGAGTTTCAGTGCAACTAGTGGAGTTGCGTGAGAGCCGTGGTTGCTCATAAATTATCAGCAGTGCAACTAGTGGAGTTGCGTGGGAGCCGTTGCTCATAAATTATCAGCAGTGCAACTAGTGGAGTTGCGTGGGAGCCGTTACTCATAAATTATCAGCAGTGCAACTAGTGGAGTTGCGTGGGAGCCGTTGCTCATAAATTATCAGCAGTGCAACTAGTGGAGTTGCGTGGGAGCCGTTGCTCATAAATTATCATTTTATCAGCAGTGCAACTAGTGGAGTTGCGTGGGAGCCGTTGCTCATAAATTATCAGCAGTGCAACTAGTGGAGTTGCGTGGGAGCCGTTGCTCATAAATTATCAGCAGTGCAACTATTGGAGTTGCGTGGGAGCCGTTGTTGCTCATAAATTATCAGCAGTGCAACTAGTGGAGTTGCGTGGGAGCCGTTGCTCATAAATTATCAGCAGTACAACTCGGTGGAGTTGCGTGGGAGCCGTGGTTGCTCATAAATTATATTTAGAGATTCAGTGCAACTAGTGGAGTTGCGTGGGAGCCGTTGTTGCTCATAAATTATCATCAGTACAACTCAGTGGAGTTGCGTGGGAGCCGTGGTTGCTCATAAATTAGATCCTAGAGTGTTGAATTCAGTATCGTGAGTTCAGTCGCTCGTAAATTAGTTTAGCGAGGCTCGGGGTGGCTATAGGGGAGGTTGGAGGCCACTAGCGAGGGTACCAGACCCTCATAAATCAGTTTCTTTTTTATTACCAGCAAATCATGTGTACATACGTCCATCAGTTACGTTATAGTTGCGATACGTCGTTATTTTCGAGATATTCGTCTAATACCAACGAACTGGGTACCCGGCGCCCAGGGTATTTGGCGACACAAAGCGTTGCGTTCATTATTATTCGATACCAAACAACTTTTTGTCCGCCGCGTGGCGTCCTGTGGGAACTACCACACACGTTAGCCAACAATTCCCTGAATTTGACTGTGATTTTCTATCATAAGACTGGGTGTTCACTGCATCTGGCAATACTTCGAATATTTGTTATAGAATTTCAAATATATAACGAGCCAGATGCTCAAACGATATATCATGTACTTTTGTATTAAACCTAATATATCGCAGTTCTCCGACATATAAGTTTATTCAGTTTTATATTTCTTTACTTCACAGATCGACTGATTAAAATATGAAGTCTTAAATGTGTCCAATTAGTAAGGAGACGTTGGTAGTATTGTTGCACATATGTGCTGCGAGCAGTAGCAGCCTGCTCTCGGCCGCACGCGGGCAGGTACACACCAGATAAACTTATTACGGCTATCACTGCATGAATATTCAGATGCACTCAAATTAAACTCGATTTGGTCGCGCAATCAGCTCGAAAACTCACATTTCACATTTCTGTCGTCGCAAATAACAATTTTTTGTTAAAAAAATTGTTATTTGCGAAGATCTAACGTAAGGCCTATAATCAGATTTGTCGAAATAATTTCTGCCGAAATACCCAATGGTGTACTTAACTTCATTGAACGAAATGACATGAAGAAAAGTAAAATAATTAGGTATTCCTTAAGCAATGTGTACAAATAAACGAACTTTTACATATCTGTATCTAAATTCTTTTAAAACGTTAATTAAAAAAAATGCAATCAGCTAAATGATTTTATTTCGTTCGTTTTCGAAGAGTATATTATGTGAAACTGAAACAAGTTGCAATAGCTACGTTTGCTGCTCCACTGGTATACTTATAGTATACATCCTCGTACACAGATCGCTTACGAGCAACTAAACTTCCGCGAAGATAGACAGATTAGATGCGGTGACACGTTTAAAAGTTGAGACGCGGCACAAGAACCGATAAGTAAATTTGTTTACGCGGAAAAAAGATGACAACACGAGATATTTCTTAAAAAGGCAGAAAATACACTCAATTCTTATAAAGAATTCTTTTCAAGTGTATATGCCAGATGAAAGAAAGCTTAATACGAGTAGGTTTATATTTTTAAAAATTATAAATTAGGCAATAATTTTCTTAATAAATATGTATATACTCGTATATGAACGTTAATTACAAAAAGACAACATAAACCCGCTCTGTGTTTTCGTCGCTTGACTATTATTGGGATTTAGCCTTCAGCGATTTTGCGTAAATACCTTTTATTAACAAACTAGCGACTCACCCTCGCTTCGCTCGGGTTCGCCCCTAGGTACGTGTTGTATACGAGATATTTACTTCGCACCGCCCGGTATATATTTGAGTTGATTATATGAATTGCACGCACATATATATATATATATATATATATATATATATATATATATATATATATACATCATTTTGTTATATCTCAAAGGGTAGCAGCGTTTTCGTTGAAAGCTCCCAAACGGCTTATTTTTTCCGACACCTCCAACATATTTCATTATATTTAAGCCAATGTATACAAAACCTTGACAAATTATATACTAAAACCTTCCTGGAGAACCATTCTATCCTGAAAATGAAACCTGCATGAAAATCGGTGCAGTAGATTTTGAGTTCATCGCGAACAGACAGACAGACAGACAGACGCGGCGGAGGACTTTGTTTTATAATATGTATAGATTAGTATATAAAAGTAAGGTGTTTCTCAAGTTGTTACGAACATGTACAGGTACGCCTGAAATATTTAATTATATGAGGATGAATACGCCCGCGTCCGAGGAGGGCACTAATTACTTACGAAGTAATTAGGTCCATTTTGCATGAATCGTATTAATATTTGAAGTTTTATTATAATGCTAAAAGTAAATGTATCAGTAAGTAGATCTAACTACTATACTAATTATAATTACCTTAAAAAATAAATTAAAACCTTTTTCGTTGAAATGTACGCTAATAACAGTAACGAGAGGTTTTCTCATCAAGCTTTCCAAAGGCGCCTCAAACCGCCGGTTCACACACATTCTATTCCATATTCAAGAATAGATAAAATTTGCAGTATATTTTCGATAGTATAATACATTTTATCGCTTCTATAACGGATTCAACGGAACGAATCCGGAAACGGCGAAGTTGGTGCAGCGGAGTTTTACAAAACTTTTGCAGCTTTGTTACTTTTTAGACCGGACTGTAACTATGAGAGTTAACTCAATTTAAAATGGAAAATTTTAGAATAAATGTGAAAAAATAATGTAATTCTTACTTATTTATGTTTACTTTTTCTGTTTGTGTTGGTGTTTAAGAAGCTATTCAACTGCTGAGTTATATTCTTTGTCTTTGTAGATCATGTATCACTTGTATATACTGTCTCCATGAACCTTGTTCAAATGTATCTATAATCTGAATTATCTGATATCTACATCGCCCCTTTGAATATAGATTTGAGTATGTTTCTCTGCTAAATAGTTGTGCAAGCAGGACAACAAGCCATTACTATCTTACGAACTTTATTGGGTGCAAATTTAATGTTTTTTTTTAAATATTATGAACCTAGAAGCTAAAATTTCTTACACGTTTTCAACAATTCTATGAGCACGAGAAAGTCTGAAGTTAAAAATTCGTTTTTCAATTGTCAGTGCAGAACTATCATAGGGTTTCATTAATTTAAGCAACTTTTATTACTTTGTTACAGCATACACTAACAGAAGTTTCACCAGCTGTTAACTTGGCTTCTATACTTTAAAAAAAAGAAAACCACAGATTCAACTTAGGCACTTACTGATTTAGCCATTGTATATTTAAAAAGTCTACATTAAATTAACTAGATGTAATCGCTATAAAATTAAGCCGAGTAGAACCAGATCAAAGGCGCTACGCTGAAAAAACTAATAATGATGTTCTCTAAGAAGCGGAAATGGGCACATTAACAAGACATGGAGTCTGTTTTTTACCTTTATAGGCTCCGTCAGTATCTCCTGTGCCTTTAACTAATCCTGACCAGCCAGTTCAAATACACATTCCAGAGACTGAATCGTGTACTGCAGCACAATGTTTAAAACAATTCAATTCCTTTTAGAAAATAAATAAAATAAAAATATTTGTATGCCTACCTATTAATCTTTTAGTTTCTCAATTACAATTTCACAAGTTTCCATTATGATAATTTCTAACATCCTTGAGGCGATAGTACCTACATTAAAACTTCAAGTCTTCTAAATCCATTCCAGACGAGAAATAGCTCAACGTGATAAAAAATCTCTGACCAATAAGGTTTCAAATGTTTCTTTTTCTATTCTGAGAAAATTTTATATCATAGTTTGTAATTTGATCAATTTTATGATTTAAAAAAAAAACTGCTGAAGCCTCTAAGCATATATCGAAGTTTGGCAACCACTGTATGATGGCACTATTCGAAGAAGGCTACCTTTAATTACCGCCACCGCTGGCCAATATTGTAGATAATGGGGCGTGAAAGTCTGCTGTTTCATATATTATAAATTTTCCCTTGACTGTTTGTGGCAAATTCCACGACTCATTCTGCAAAGCCCACGGCGCGGGCACGTCTGCAGCGTCAGTAACCTCACAGTTGACATTTCATTATAGAATTAAATGGCACGAGGGCTTCGACCTGCGTCACACGCTCACCGCATGTTCGTAAACAGAATTCTGTCAAATTTTAGTGATTGACATAGTAAGTGAACAATAATATTATCTTTAGGAGATTTGTGTACATACTAGCTGCTGCGTGTGAATTTTTGTGTGATTTATCTATTTACTTCTTATTTTTAATGTCTACATTGATCTGAATTTTCGTCATCATCCCGTCTCTGGTTTCTGGTGATTTTTTTAGAATAATTGATAGTCGTTTGGCCTTCGATTAAGTGCCGACATAGTACCATGACAGGGCATGCTTGGAAGTAATTTTCTTTCTTTGTATAAATTTTAGAAATTTACTGCAGCCAGAAATCAGCTGAAACAACTGTCTCGTTTGCATAGAGGCTAGCATGTACGGTCTCAGCTTCAAGAGATTTAAACTAGTGTTTAACAACAACTTCGGACTAAGTCACACCAATATAATTAAATAATATTTTTTCCGCACGTGACGCATGTCGATCCTGCACTTGGTATTTCACTAAGTCAAAGTACTCGTATCATCCCTGCAGAATTTTATAACAAATGAAATTGAGCATAATTGCATGAGATTTACGATATGTATTTTTAAACTTTTTCTGTATAAAATCACGATTGATAAATCTACGAATAGATTATAAGTCACGATACACGTAAATAAATACGAAGCTACGTGCTTGAGCAACTCTATTTATTCTTAACGGATTCAAAGATTTCGAACTTTATCCAAGGTTTGATCCATGATCTGCAGCTTTATACATCGTACGCATTTATATTTACAAAATACCAAAGGTATTTTTTTGGGAAGCTTTTTCACATCTGACACGTTATTCTTGAAAGCTTCTTCAAAGCTCATAACATGTCCATGCTTGTTTTATTTAAAAATTCAACAACGACTAGTATTACTTGAACACAGATAGTATATAAATTTAAATCACAGTTAAACTACAAGATAGTTTAGTTTTTTAAATTAATATTAAAAGGTCGAAGTAAAAAACCAGGTTTCAGCTTCGCCTCTGCTAGGAATCTGTTAACAAAAAGTTAAGTACATTGAGTAATGTGAAGACACACTTAGTCTTGATAGTTTCGGCAGACATGAATGTGCGCGCCGAGCTCGGACACAAGTTAGTTTTGAATAAAATGCAAAATTATTTAACTCAACCATATTTTATCAAGTTAAAAAATTGAATAGTTTTCTTTTATATTATGAAATATTTCACTTAAAGCATAAGTTGTCTTTTGTAGCAGAGCGGGCGAGGCGGCCGCCGCAGGTGGAGGCGCGGAACAAAAGAATCTCAATTCTTTTGTACTTTATTTACCAGCGTTATACTTTATTCTCTACTTAAGAGAATAATACAGAATCTAAAAATGTTAAATATAATTTTCTATAGATACTATTCAATCAAGTGAACATTAATATTTAAAACTTTAACTTAACTGAACGCTTTTTTTTTTATTCTAGATCCTCAAGAAGAATTTTAATGAAATTAAGCCGCACTCACTTAACGTATTGCTATACATATATTATATACTTTTTTTTCATAATATTGGTATTATCAGCCTGAGCTCGTAGGCGCTATCCGTTCGTGAGGCGCAGTATGTAGCAGCTTGCGAGAGCAGCCGTGTCGAGAGCTACCACACGTATATTGCAGTACAGCATCTGCATGACAGCTGGTAATCCGGAGCAGGCGCCGCGCTCGATCATTAATCATGCATTGTGTCGCGATGCGGCTTATGAGCACTAAATCCCAGCCTGCGCTTAATCGAGTGCGACCGTCCTTCCCGTGCCGTCTCGCAGCCATACACGAGTCGTCGTACACGAGCTCTACGGAAACGCTAAATAATTTCTAATTACTTTTCTGCTTTTATATATTGCTTATTTACAAACTACCTAAAGTAACAACATTCCTAAAAAAAAATAAAAAAAAAATTAATGCACAATAAGCTCACAAAAATAAACAGTATTTTTAGCGTGTAAGATATAAAATATTTTAGACATTTATGTAGAAGTACAAAAATTTAATGTAAAGCCTAGACTTGGTAATAGTATTCTTGACAGAAAAGTTATGTACTCGTAGAAGAAACAAAACTTAGGTATACTTCAGACAATGCATTAAAAGTCGAAAGCAAATAAAATTACGCCATATTTCTCAAAGACGAAAAAAGGAATTATATAATACTTTAATATTCTAAATGAAATAAAATGGGTCGAAATTAACTCATATATTTTCGATATTTTAAGAAAATAATAAAACATCATGAGCCTTAATACCAACCGTTTTAATAAATATTACAAACTAGCTGACCAGGACCCTACAAACATCGTTTTGTCAAATCTAGTATTAGAAAAATAGTGCTTTTACGTTTTTTCGGGCATATTTCCAATTTTTCTCTTCATAAAAAATGTCCTCGGACTTAAGCGAATATTTAAATAAAAACCGGTTGCGGTGTTTGTCCAGTGGTTCTTAAGTTTTGCGCCTTGCTAAATATTTAACAATTATTTTTTATTGGCATGTATTAGAGGGATTCATTAGGAACAACTCCTTCTTCACAAAACATACAGCCCGGCATCCGGCGAGGGAGGGCGGGCGGCGCCAGGGCGGCAGTCGACTGCGCCCGCCAGCACCGAGCGCCCGCCCCGAGCGAGCCTCTAACTTCGCGCCAAAACTTTACCCTGCACGTAAAGTGGACAAAGAATCTTAAACGCGCTAAAAATAAAGTTTTATAGTGATTTGGCGAAGTGAAAATATTGTTTTAGTGTTCAAATATAAAATGTATGTTCTACAATATACTAAACAATTTATAAACAAAAATACCAACAATTATATTCCATAATTCACGCGCTACTAAATTAAATTAATGCTACTAATATAATTATTACGTAAAAATACATCTTATTTTAAATTGACGATGATCCCACGAAATGCCAATTAAACGTGTATATTTTCGTAAAAATGAAAGATAGATAGGGAACAATGCTAGGGTGACCGACCATGGTGCGTGGGGCCGCGCTCGCCTTGCTGCTGTTGCTGGCCACAGCCACCTCCCACTACCAGCCCCAGCAAGTCATGTTGGAGGCCGACCATGCTAACATGTCCATGATCGCTCCTAACATCGCCTACTTGGATGCCGACGAATATTACGCGATTGCGGACAAAACACATAGATATAAACGTGAATCCCATTCTTTGATCGGCACCTTTGACATATCTAAAATATTCAAGAAGAGAAATCGGCCTAAAGAAGTACCCACGATAGCGAGTGCCTCCTCATTGCACTCACATGACACTGCAACTGTTCATGAAGCAGTTGTGTTGGCAGCCCTGAAGGATACTTCAAATAGATCATTTAATGAACCTTTCACAACTGAAATAATTACTACAACTAAAATGATTGTTAATCTGGAAAACGCCATTCAAAAATCACAACCTATTAATCATTTGGGCAGAAGTTTCAACGAAGCTAATCATACACAAGATCCAAACAATGCCTTGAAAAATAAGCCTAGAACTAGAAACAAAGCCACAAGAAAGTCTAAAAGCGTATCCAGCCAAAAGTCACAAACAAGCTCAGCAAAACGAGACGGAAGGGAAGACAGCGGTCTACCGCGGGTCGGAAATAAGAAGAAAGCTGAGAATGAAAGCGTGTGGCCAGTCAAGCACGCTGCAGTGCTCGAGGGTGACATCATTCTTGGGGGGCTTATGATGGTAAGTCGCTTACGAAACGTCAACGCATGCCATGCATATAAGATAAATACTTATACATATATACATTTATAAATCATATGACATAAACGCTACATTAAATCGATAATCATTTTTTTATAAATGCGGCCAGAGGGAGCGCTGTCGCTATCCTTCGATTGAGCCTTTTTTAACGACCCACTGCTGGGCACGGGCCTCTCACCAATACGAGGGGGATTTGGTTATAGTCCACCATACTAGCCAAATGCGGGTTGGTGGATGGCACATGTCTTTCGATAAGTTTTGTCTTGTTAAGTTCTACAGACATGCAGGTTCCCTCACGATGTTTTCCAGACGAGTGTTAATCATGTTAATAATGATTCACACACAAAAATAACCGAGGTACGAGCCCCGGGATTTAAACCTGCTTCACTCGGTTTTCCAAGCGAGCGCGTCACCACTATTATAGGCTATCACTGCCTTGAAATCTAGAAGCAGAATCACAAACATCTATGGTCAAAAGTCCGATGTACTCGTAAGACTTACCTAAACAGTAACAAAGTTCCATTGAAATCACCTAGATCGGTATAAAAATCCTAACTGCCTATCGTCAAAAACCATTTATAAAATTATTACTTCACGTATAAATGGATTTTAATTTCTAATCAATTTCAAGAGCTTTTAACATTTCAATTTTGTTCTATTTTTTTAGAGTTGTAAGTAAAAACAAGTCCTTAATTTCTTCTTAGACACACATACGGTAGTAATTCCACCAACGATAATGAAGTTAAGTGAGCGGTTTCATTAATTAATTAGCGCGATTAAGGCGAGCGAAGCGAGCTCTAACACTATCCCACAATCTAAGCATTTTGTAGTACACTTCACTGAAAAACTATCACGCCTATAGATAATATGTGCTTTAACGTAATAATTTAATTTCATATTATAAAAACAAAATATAATTTTATAACCGTTAGAAAAACTACGCGAGCTCTCGCAAGGCTCAGCTTTTTGCTAGTTTATTTTAATTTATTCAATCCTAAGGTTATATCCATACCACACTTTCGTTTTCTGTCTATAAATCAATCAAACGATTACTGCAAATTTTTAACAAAACGTTTTTTTCAGTTTCTTGTGTACTTGTTGTGTCAGTGGTTGCGGGTCGTAGTCTCGCTGAAAGCAGTTCTTCATGTGATGAACACCTAGTACTTACTAGTCGCTCTCTAAAGTGTCCAACTTATCTCGGCATCACCATCTGGGTCTACATGTATCTGCTGTGTTGGGGGATTCAATAAGTTATTGTATTGATCATGTGGCATTCGGATAACATTAATATGATATAACGTGAACGTGAATTTCATCATTAATGTCTGGTAAAGTATAGAACTGTTAAAAAGGACCCTGGGACAAATCTGGAGCAATGGCCAGTCTCTAGTAGCTGAAAATTTAACGATGGATGACTTCAAGCATGTGAAATGCGTGCGCATAAATGTGTGCGCATCAATCATAACATCACAGTGTAATATACACTATCACAGTGTAATATACACTATTAGCAGACTGCAAACGATAAAATATACAACATTAATTTACGGTATTCTTCATTTAACAGTGAATGCTTTAAAGTAAACATGTAATCATCCTTTTTTTTAATCGTCCTACTGCTGGACACGAACCTCCCTTCAATACGAGGGGGATCAGAAAATTTGATAGACAAAAAATTAGTAAGTTTTTGATAAAAATTATACGAAAAATATATTTAAATCGCTATTTTTTATGATTCTAGTAATTATAAGTAAGTAACACATGTCGTACTCGACATCCACATGTAACAAGTAGATTGTAACAATCACATTACGCTCATAACTCATTTTGGTTTGAATAGTTATGGGACATGACATTATTCATAATTATTTATTAGATTTTAGCATAATGTGAATGATAACGCTGAGAATGACCTTCTAATAGCAAAATTTGGCCTAATAATTATAGTAAAGATATTAGGTAGGAAGAAAGTTAAGCAATACCTTGCTTGGATGAAAATATTTTTCTGGTAGCGACCATCTGCTCGCTTGACCCCCATGATCCATGATTTACAATTAGGCACTGTTTGTATAAATAAAGCTTAGTCTCTAACATGGTCACGATTGCTGTAAAATGCTGAAAATTTTTATATGGTATTATATTATGGTAATCAAATGGTATGGTAGTGTTAATTTCGAATTGCCGTAATCGTTTCTCGAAGCCGTTCAGGCCATTTTTGAAATCCCATTAAGAAATAAGTTCATTAGTTTTAAAGAAATAAACAGCTGCATAAACAAAACATATTGACTGCTGCTTCTCAGTACTATTTTCAAGAAGTGCCACGTGCATAGCATTAATACTAGGAGCAAACACAAACTTGTAATTCCTGTGTCTCGTTTCTACAGAGTCAGTGATCTTTTATGCAGGGCAATGTATACGCTTCTTGATCAGAATCTCAGAAAACTATCAAAAAGTTTCTATTTCCAAATTCAAAAGGAAAGTGTTAAAGGAAAAAATTGTATCAAATATCTAAGTAACACCAATTTTTATCAGGACTTCTAAAAAGCAGCAAGTTACTTCTAGTTACTTTACTCGATGTGCGCATTACACGCAAAAAGTACTAAACCGATTAAAACTAAATATTGTGTAGTGTTGCGTTATTATACGAGACACGTTGAAAATACCTTTTAGGAAAATCTTTCATTCCTACGATCGATGGAGGCGTTACAAAATATAAATATGGCTAATAGCTATAGCTGGCTTACTAAAACTAAGTTTTAGAAAATTATAGGTGAACTAAATGAACTTAGCTAATCGATGTGTGCGTTCACACAAAAAATACTGATCCGGTTTTAACCAAACTTCTTGTAAGCAAGAGATTATTACTAGGGTCAATATTTAGGACACTTTTTCTACAGGAAAATCTTTTATTCTCAGAGAGAATCAATTACTGGTTCTATAGAGGTATGAACACCGACAGGTGCACGGACGCGCGGGCGGTGCGGAGAGCGCAGGCGGTGCGGGCGGCGCGCGCTGCGGGCCGCTGATGGCGCAGGGTGGCGTGCAGGCGCTGGAGGCCATGCTGTTCGCGCTGGACGAGGCGGCACGCGCGCGCCTGCCGCCGCCCGGCCTCGCGCTCGGCGCGCTCGTGCTCGACGACTGCGACAGCGACACTCGAGGACTAGAAATGGCTCTTGATTTCATCAAAGGTGCTTATTTACTTGAGCAGCGTATTTTTACTTGTTCAATGTGTTTATTTAGTACCAAGTAAACGTATTTTGAGCTTAAGAGTTTTTCGGTCACCACGAATTATATGTAAAAGTCTTCGGCCTCCTTGACCTGGTTTAGTTAAAAACTGGTTAAAAACACACCTTAGTTTTTTTTTATTTCACTAAATATGAATAATTAATTTAATTTTTAATATGAGTAAACTTACGATATGGGTATGCGTACAAGAATTGCGGTTCAATAAATGTCTACTTAATAGGCATGCAGAATTTTTTGCAATCAGTAACAGGGTTGATTCAAATTTTTATTGTGGTCAAGATTCAGTCCTATCTGCTACTCATTCTTCACATAAAATGCGACAAATTAAGATAAAATTAAAATATAATATTTTAGTATTGTATTTTAGAGTCATAATATTTATTTACCAGGCTCCATCAGTAACATCGACGACGAGGAGTACGCGTGCAACGCAACAACTGTGCGGAAAGTGATTTCAGGCGTCGTGGGCGCTGCATCATCCGTTACTTCAGTACAAGTTGCTAATTTATTACGTCTCTTTAAGATACCACAGGTTTTTTTTTTAATATATGTATAGTTTAATTTTGATACTTTTAAAAATGCATTAACTATAAAACTACTTATTGTAGGTATCATTCTTCTCAACGTCACCAGAGCTATCGAACAAAGCCAGATTTGAATATTTTACTCGTACTATACCTTCAGACCTGCATCAAGTGCGTGCGATGGTTGAAATAGTCATGAAATTCGGTTGGCGATACGTGTCGATAATTTATGAAGAGTCCAACTATGGTATTAAGGTGCAAATTTGCTTTATTAATGTGTTATAAAAAGATACAGTTTTAAAAATACATTAATAAAATCTTTAATAAGCAGGCCTTTGAAGAACTAGAAACACTTCTGTTACGTCATGATATTTGCATTGCCGTAAAAGAAAGACTTGTAAAAGATTCTGGTGCTGCGGATGAGCGGGCCTATGATGCAATTGTAGAACGACTTCTGTCACGGCCTCGAGCCAGAGGTAAAGGCCAACTACCTAAATTTCCTCCTACACTTACATACCATGAATTTGAAAACATATTATTTGCAATGATGTAATAATTTTCTATAGGAGTCATAGTATTTGGATCAGACCAAGAAGTAGCGGGTGTGATGGCGGCGGTGAGACGTCGCGGCGCGGCGCACGCTTTCAGCTGGGTGGGCTCCGATGGGTGGAGCGCTCGCGCTCTTGTGGCCGCCGGAAACGAGGATGTCGTCGAGGGCACGATCAGTGTACAGCCTCAGGCGAACCCCGTGCGGGGATTCCGTGAATACTTCCTCGCGCTCACTCCACAGAACAACTTAAGGAATCCTTGGTTTGTCGGTAAACTTCCCGGTTTCAGATCAATGCCGAGTCCAATCCGGTTTTTTAAATAGTTTGTATTATTACTAATTTATACGTGTACAAGCGAGCCGGGGACTCAAGGCCTCTTTTTAATTTTTAGAATTTTGGGAAGAACAGTTTCGGTGTCGGTATCCTGCCAGCCCGCGCTCGAGACACAATGCTGAATACCCCCCGTGTACAGGACACGAGCGTCTCTCTGCGGAAAACACGGAATTTGAAGCGCAATTACAATTCGTTGCTGATGCTGTTTGGGCATTTGTATATGCTATTCGGTCAGTTAGAAGTCTGCGCTGCCTGTTCTACTTATACATATGAAAATATAGTGGAATTATATTGAAAATCAAAATTATTTTCAGAAACATGCACAAAGCTTTATGCGGAAACAAGCCGGGCTTATGTGACGCAATGAAACCAGTGAGCGGGACCACACTTCTGCAGTATCTGCGAGACGTGCGCTTCATAGGTCTCTTACACATAATAATATTTATCATGATCTTAATCTTTTATACAATTATCTATATCTATCTATATATAAAAGGCTTTGTCCTGAATGATTGATGGATCAACGCACAGCCTAAACAGCAGGTCGTAAAAATCTGAAACTTGGAGGATGTGTTCTTTGTATGACGTAGGCATCCGATAAGAACGGATTTTCTGAAATTCTACCCCTAAAAGTGAAAAAGGGAGTCAAAGTTGGGGCAACGTGATTCCTTGGTCCAATTTACTTAAAATTTTGCATAAACATTCTTAAACAGAATTGTTGGAAGACGTGATTCATATTTTATTGAAACTCATCTCCTAATGGGGTTAAAAAGGGGTATAAAGTTATTTTGGGGATTAGTTCATATTAATACTCCTTAGTGAATTTGATTTTAATGACATTTTATTTTGACACATGTTTCATTAAAATATTTGACATTTCAATTTTTACGGGAACAGCATTGCATTTAGCTTTTATGTAAACGATTTTTACCAAATTTTGTGTAGTAATAACTTAATACTCGGGTTTCATGACTTAGGATACATTTTATTGGAGAACAATATTCCATTTCCATAATTGGTTTTGTTGAGTCATCCTTGAAAAGCTAGCGGTGGCTAAATCTTAAGAGATCAAAATGATTCAGAAGGAATTAAAAAGGCCTATTTTTTAAGTAACTATTTTAATCAGTACGTATAAAAACAGTAACTTAGCGAATCGATGTGTACGTTTCACACGAAAGTATTAAACCATTTTGAACTAAATTTTGTGTAGTGATACGTTACGAGGCAACATTTAAAATACTTTTTATGGAAAATAAATCTTTCATTCCGACAGGAAAACGGGTCCTTTTTTAAAAATAAGCTTAGTAATTTATTTATCACTTTATAAACTTACGAGTGAGAGATATACTTATATATATTTACAAAAATATGTAGTTTTATTTATTTATAATATTAGTAAGTAGTGCTTACTAATATTATAAATGCGAAAGTAACTTTGTCTGTCTGTCTGTATGTACTCAACCGATTTAAATGTCATTTGGCACACAGATAGTCTAGAGCCTGAGAAAGGACATCGACTTTTAAAGAAAAAAAAAAGGTCTGTTAGGGGTTGAAATAGGGGATTAAAGTTTGTATGGATATGGTTTGTACGGAAATTACGTCATTTTTAAAGCTAGAAGCTTGAAACTTATTGTTAGGCTTTTGATTAGATACATAAATAAATAAGACATTCAAAGTTTGTAAAAAAATATCCTAAAAGGGGTACTTAGGGACGAACCCCAGCGAAGCGGGGGTGAGTCGCTAGTCTTGTATATTGCTTAACAACATAAGTACTTACCTGCAGGTCTAAGCGGTGATGAATTTCATTTCGACGCGTATGGAGATGGACCAGCGCGCTATAATATCTTACACTTCAAACAGGTGACAAGAGGAGTGTACCGTTGGGTCCGAGTGGGACGCTACCTCGATGGACTACTACACCTTGATATGGATGGTACATTCTATTTTTTTGTGTAAAGCTTACTCGTTTTTATTACCAACATCAATTTAACACACAATTATTTAATTTTAGAAATACAATTTAAATGGGACGAACCTCGTCATCCTGAGTCAGTGTGTAGCGCAGAGTGTGAAATGGGTCAGGCCAAGCAATACGTAGAAGGCGAAAGCTGCTGTTGGCACTGTTTCAATTGTACGCAGTATGAGGTAGTTAAAATATTAATTAATAATATAGCCAACTCAGAAATTAATATCTTTTAATATTTTTACAACTTTGATATTGTAATTTGATCTTACAATCATTGAAAGTGGTGTGTGTGTATAGATTCGATCCCCAGCTTCGGAGACCGCTTGCGTGGAGTGCGCACGCGGCACGCTGCCCGACGCGCGTCGCACACACTGCGCGCCCATACCTGAGCTCTACCTGCGCCCTTCCTCCCCAGCGGCTATCGGCGCGATGACGTTCTCTGCTGTAGGGATTTTATTTACTACGTAAGTGCATAAAAATACACATATTTCTTTATCAACTGGAATAAGTTGAGGTAAAATTAATACATAAATATGAAAGGATGGTAGGAGGCGTATGGGTGGCGCGGCGCAGCACGCCGGTGGTGCGTGCTAGCGGGAGGGAGCTCTCCTTCGTTTTGCTCGCGGGTATCCTCATGTGCTATCTCGTCACGTTCGCTCTAGTGCTTCGACCGACGGACGTGCTTTGTTCGATTCAGAGGTCAGTTCGAATTTGAATATAACAATAATAATGCATATTACGGCTTTTATTTAATCCGTGTGTATGTTTCAGATTTGGAACTGGGTTCTGCTTTACAGTAGTGTACGCTGCTCTATTGACTAAAACAAACAGAATAGCGCGTATCTTTGACGCAAGCAAACATTCGGCAAGAAGACCTTCGCTCATTTCACCAAAATCCCAATTGCTTATTTGTTCCGTTTTAGTGTCGATCCAGGTACTGTCTCGATTCTTGTGAAACATACATATTTTCATGTGCGTTTACGAGTATTATTATTAATTCTACACATACTACTATATCTTAACATAATAATTTGCTTATTATAGGTTGTAATTGTAGTGGTATGGCAGCTAACGTCGCCTGCCAGAGCTATACACCATTATCCTACTCGCGAAGACAATATGCTAGTGTGTGATTCATATGTGGACGCTTCTTATACTATAGCTTTCTTCTATCCGGTCGTGCTAATTGTGATCTGCACAGTGTATGCTGTGCTTACTCGGAAGATTCCTGAAGCTTTCAATGAAAGCAAACATATTGGTACGTTTATATAATTTGATTAAGTTTACGTCTAATTATTATCATTTCCTCACTCATTGTGTTATCTATTTCATTTGCAGGGTTCACTATGTACACTACATGTGTCATCTGGCTAGCTTTTGTCCCATTATACTTTGGCACCTCAAGTCACGTCCCTCTACGTGTAACAAGTATGGCGGTCACTATTTCATTGAGTGCTAGCGTCACACTCGCTTGCCTCTTCGCACCGAAGGTATACAAATGTTCTTTTTTAACTAATATTTTTATTACTCAATATTGTATTATATATAAAGTTGGTTGTAAGTGATATGTAATGCTTTTTTCCCTATTGTGCTGGTAAAGGAGAAAAATAAAATAGAATAGTTCAAATATACGTTTATAGATGACGTAACCAGTAGCGATTAGTTCACACTACGAACTTTTGTCTATTCAACTCATTTAATTATAAACACAAGATAAATTATTAACATTATTGAAATAAATAATTTTAAAAACGCGATTTGCCCCCGAACGAGTTACAAAAAATTTAAATCACTGTCCTTTAAAAATTATAGTTTTTGTTAGGAATGTCGTTACTTTTTCAACAGGGTAAGATAATTCTTTTGTGATATAATGAATTCTAATTGTTAAATATTCTTTGCTTATCAATTTAATCAATAAATTTCTATGATTATCCAATACATCATTATCGAATGGGCCCGTAGTATTATGTGACAAAAATGCGGTGAACTAAGTCATAGACAAAAACCTGAGACGCTAGGTAGCTTAAACTTAGTATCATAGAGGTATCCAATGTAACTAAATTGATGTTTACTTTGCGGTCATTTACATTTTGAGAAACCTACATCTATTTCTTTCTAATGCTGTTATGAGTGTATAAGAAAATAGAGACGACTATATTAGTTAAATTTAGCTTCCTTCTATGCTTTAGTTATTGTTCTGAGCGATTTGTCATGCAAGATAAAAAATAAAAATAATATTTGTTTGTGGATTATGTCTTTAGATTAAATATTTAGTACTACAACATAAAACGACGATCGAGGCAGCTATTATACGATACTTCTGTAAATTGTAGTTAAACATATTTGTATCTTATTTCAGTCACAAGCACAAGTGGACTAAGCGTTGAAGTTAACAATGATAATAGTACTAACAATTAAAATAAAGTTCATTAAAATGTATATAAATACTAATACAAGGTATTTTGTATTGATTGATATTTTGTATTGAGCTTGTGCAGCCCATCATAATATGTTTGAGTAATTAATAAAATAATTTATATCAATTATTATTGCTGAATGCCAATAGAAGTGTAAATCACACTAATGTTAATAATTTATATGTGATTTAAGACTTCAAAAAATAATAAAGATGTTTTAGTGTTTTCGGTTTTCTCTGCTGTCTGTCTATTTTTTAATGATACTGAAACATATTTGCTATCAGATGATGGGTTTTTTGTATACATGTACACATGGCGTTTTGTAGTTTAAATCAATTTATGTCTGTTTAAAACTGTTGGTGCTCTACAGATGTACATAATCCTGGTGCGGCCGGAGCGCAACGTGCGCGGGCAGCTGACGGCGGGGCGGCGGGCGCGCGGCGCGGCGCCGGGCGCCGTGTGCGCCGCGCTGGTGGGCGCCGCGCCGCTGCCGCGCGCCGCCGCCACGCCCTCCACCGACTTCTCCACTCTCGACGCCACAGGTATCAACTCATTAGACGTCAAACTCATGTTATTTAATCTACTTACAAAATATGATGTTGTGACTAATTTAGAGCATTATTATTATTATTGCACTATTTTGCATTACTTACTCACAAAATTCACAAATCATTTTTTTCACTCACAAATATTTTTTCTGACAATTTATTTAAGAAAAAAGTAGAACTGAAATATACAACATATTTCAATTTTAATACCTATACTATGTAGGTATATCCATGCGTCACATGTCTGTATCAAATAATAAAAACATTGCTGCATTAGGTATGTTTTAACAAAATATAATAATATATTTAAATATTAATCGAAAATCCATAATATGATTACTAGTATAGTATTATGTTATCTGTGATATGATATACTGTTTTATCTTATCTAATATTCCTTATTAACATAGAGCGATCAACTTCCACGGACCGACAAGTACAAACGGATGAGACAACTGTGCCTGAGGGGGGCCTGGCGAGGGTAGCAACGGGGGATCAATCAAGAAGTCCGCCAGGGGGGTTGAAGGAAGGCCTGATGGGAGGCCCAGTTGGAGGACCAGTAGCAGGAGCCCCAGCGGAGCGCAACGGGCTGTGCCTGGACGCGCGCAGGCTAGCGCAGCTGGCGGCGGGGCTGCCCGCCTTCGAGGACGCGGGTGCGCCGCGACGCAGAGCCGCCTTATAGCGCCCCGCGCGCCTGCCGGTGCTCGTGTAAAGGGACTGTACTTATTGTTCTTGAAGTTGATAGTTGTAGCATTACGCGGTGGACTTAAATATGTAATTTAATAGTTATTTACGACGATGTGTACAGAAAGAGTAAAATCCAAAGAGGATGTTCGATTCTTTAGATTACAAATCAAATTACATAATATGTGATATTACTATAAATTATTACTATAAAATAAATATTTTAAACATACTGCTATTTCCATACCCCAACATTTATAATAAGCTATAACAATAAATATGTATTTAGATATCATCATAGGTAATATATATAGGTATTTATGATATTAAATATCATATCATATCATATTGATATTATAATTTAGTATATCTTACAATGAAATTACTTACTTACTTTGGGCAATTCTTTTAAGTTAGTATACTTTTTATTTGCTTAAGTAGAAGAAAACAGGTCGCGAAATTTCTGTCCTATTACCAGCTAATTTTATGTGTAGTACACTAAATTAATTCTTGCATCATTCAGTTGTATTCAGTTAAAATGTCTGTAGGTTGCCAGGAAGTGTACGAGTATAGTACCCGGCAATAAATATTGCACATCGACCTTTGGAAAGAAACCGTCGGCTAATTTCGGCTTCGTAGAGCGTTATTTCATTCGCACGAAAATCTGTCAGTCCGGTATGTATTAGGAGCTGTAAAACAATTATAATTTTCAGTGTAATTGGATTTATTTAATACATACATTTTTAAGCTATTGCATAGCTTCTATCGCGGGCCTTGAGCGTGGCGACCGAATCCAGAAATTCCGTAACGAAAATAACCTGAGGGCCTAGACAATGTAACAATCGATTAGCGAAAGCGATAGAAATCTAAATTATTATTATTAGAAATCGAATCGCTTCATAACGAATGCCGGTTGTCTATAGGCCCAGATATTTCATATTGTTATAAGTAAAGATATTTCCAACAAATTCGAACAAATTTGTCAAGTGTCGGTGGCTCAGTCGGTTTGGCTACAACTTACATTTTTCGTACATGCGACACGAGTTCAAATCCCACGCGCGGTTTACTTTTTGCATTTTGTTAATTATTGGCTATCGTGTAGGTAGGTATGTGTCTTTTGACTATTATTTATATATTTACTATTATATTAAAGGTTTTTTTTTTTTTTAATTTCATTCTGAATTAGTGCTTGACTACGTTCCACCTGATGGTAAGTGGTAACGTAGTCGTAGATGGTAAGTCGCACTAATTCAGTAGCCACCTATTCACTCTTGCCTTGAAGACACCCATATTGTAACCGGACGGAAACACAGACGCAGGCAGATTGTTCCAATCCTTTGCTGCACGTATAATAAATGATGAAGCGAAACGCTTCGTCCGGACGGGTGGAATGTCCACGACGTGTACATCTCTATATAATATGTCCGTATTTATGCAAAAGGGAACCATCCAGCAAATACACACTTTTGAGATATCAAAGGATTTACAAAAACATGTGCACTTCTGTTAGATGAAGTAAAATTACTATTTATTTTATAAAAAAATATTGATAAATTACTGGTTTAAATATGTTTATATAAATTTTCTCAAAACACTTTTAAACTTTCTAGATAATTAAGAAAATGTGCATGTGGTTCCTTTTAACATTTACTAATAGATGGGTTGTATCATATACAAAAAAGAACCACAACCTAGGATTTACTGATTTTTAATGAAACTTTGTATTTGTTTTATCGTAATTAAGCTTTAAATCACAAAAATATAAAATGATACAAAATATTTTGAATAATTATTCGAAGTTATCATCGAATTGGGTATTAAAATCCACAGTGTCGTATGTATTTATGTTGTCATCTATTGTATCATCACAAGTGAGACTGTTATAAAAACTTTGTGCATTTTGTGGAATTAGATGTAATATGGACTGAATATCAGCTAGTTTCGCTGGTGATATTGGCTGGCTTCACTGGCGGCCACTGGGAAATAAACGTTTTTTTAAATTTACAGCTGGTCTGCCGTGAACAGTGGCTCTCCCTATATTTACTTCCACTGAGCTATCAAATAAATCTTTTTTTTAAATAAATTAAGTTTGGTAAGTCTCTTTTTATGTATATTTCCCGAGTTTGTAGAAAGTTATAAGTTTTTTATTAATGATCATGATGTCCTCCCGATCGATTCCGGCCACGGCGGCCAATCTCATTGAGACTAGCAATCTGCGCGGGAGATATTATACACAATTGCACTCTCTAGTCCTATCACTCTCATATTCCGGTGGAACGACTACTAGACACAACCAGTGAGAGTAAAGGCGCAGGTCCGACGGCTTTACGTGGTCTCGGGGCACGGGGATGAAATACCGCCAACTTTCCAACTCCGGGCTGTTACTGAGGCTTAGGAAACAGAAAGACTTAATAACTTAACTTGGCCCGACGCGGGGCTCGTACCCAGGACCTTCCGATGTGTGACTTTACATGCTAGCCACTACACCACTGAGGTAGTTTTTATTAATACAAAGTTTTCTCAAAGTAATATTTTTTTCAAGCCTGGCCTAGAGGTTCCCAGATATTTCCATAAATATAACTGTTCTTTTTTCTTGGAATCTTTCATAATTTCATATAAACATCGGGATTATATATACTCATAGTATGGGATATTCTTTAATAGCAATTAAACAGCAGTTTCAATGTGGGAAAAATCTGTCTGTCATTGAGTACGAATCTATGACGGGGTATCACAAATGTTTGTGTTATTTTTTAAAGATGGGATGAGAATGCCAAAATACGTTTTAAAATCAAAACTATCTTTAAACTTATTTAACCGTCTTTTGATACAATTTAACAAGGATGACACAATTCAAACATCTTAATTATTAAAAAATTATATAAAATCAATCATAAAATAATGATTAGACACGTTGGACTTCGAAATCTTGTTTGATGATAACGTGGAATAAGCAATCACTATTGGTTTTTACATTTTTTTGGTAAATTATGTGGTTCTTGTAATGCTTGAGGTTCTATTTTGCGTAAAATTTTAGCGATTAAATTATGAATTTATTTTACTCATGACGACACCACAGAAACATGGTTTCATTTGGTGTATTAAAAATAATTGATAATAATAGAAATATGTGTAATGTAAAATAGTACCGCGTATGTATGGATCTGTTTTGTATAAAATGATTGATAGTAATATCGTTTATTTGTTTGAACAATCGATTCCCGTTGAACTGTGGTGCGGTTTTGTTTTATATGTAATGTTCGTTATTGCTTTTGGTTCTATTCTGCTTTTCGTATACCTTGTTTCCAAAGGAAAAATCATGTGGATCTTTTTAGTATAAGAATTTAGACCCTTTTTAAATTCGTATTCTTAAAAAAAAACAAAAAACCGAAATTTGTCGAGTGGTTCCATTTTGCATAAATACGGACATATATTTTTGACTGAACGCGTCTGTACTCCACCGCAGTTAATATAACGAGTGTGACAAACGTCACATAGATATTGTGTGACAGAGATAACGCTCTACGAAACCGAAATAGGCGGATAGTTTCTTTCCAAAGATCGATGTGCAATATTTATTGCCGGGTATTGTAATTCATTGACCTAACCATAAAACCGAACCGACTTTTTAGTGAACCGTAGAATTGCAATAGGACACATAATTTTGTTTTAATTAATTATTAATTATATGAGTACTTTTTAAAACCTAAAAATAATAATATTCAATTTGATATATTTGTATTTTAAAAAGTCATTAAAAATTATTTATTTCTTAATTGAATGTATGTATTATTGTATTAATCTCTCAGACATGCTAGATTCCTCATGATGTTTTCCTTCAGCGTAAGACAAGATAATTTGTGGTAATCAAATTAGAAATGAATCGTACATAAAAACATCAGAGGTTTGAACCCGCATAACTCGGTTATCCAAGCGAGAACGTTACCTCTGGGCTACCGCCTACCACTGTCTTAAATTACTAAAAAAAAAATACTTTAAAATATTATCCTATTTGAATGCCATTTGATGTTTATACTTTATTATTATTTACTAAAACAACTAACCAGAAGCAAAACTTTTCTGCGTCACACGCGGTGTCGTGCGTTAGTAGCATAGATTTCCAAGTCTATAATTAGTTGCAACAGCAATACTATTTAGTCTGTGGCCGCACTCGGAAGAACGCGGGTCGGGGAAGTACTTTCCGAAATTCTATTACCTGTCATCTGTATTTTGTAAATAAAAAATAATCACTGTTGTCTGTTAGTTTATTGTTATAACTTGTAAACTGTAGTTTTGTTATTTTATTTATTATGCAATGTCAATATAATATTTCATAAGTGCAGTAAAGAACATTATTGATTACGAGTTTATCCCTTTAAGTAACTACTAATTGTGACTGTTCCATAATTCATTCAAGAAGAAAAAAATACACTTTTATAAGGTAAAAACGACTATTTCATAATAATGTTATATTTATGCTACTGTCTCGTATTGAAAATCAAGATAATCCGGTTTAATAACGCACTTACTTGATTTTCAATAATAAGTATATTATCTTGTTCTATGAATATTGAGTTTAGGATATTATGACTTTATTGGTCCATAATAAATTATAAAAAGACACTTTGGGACAACTATTTTTTCCTTTCCATCAATTCCGTTTTTAATAACTTATATTTACAAGTTTCCCATCGTTGCAGCTAGTAATATTCACATCATGGAGCTCTCTTTCACCTTGGTTCCTCGAGACTATGAATTAGCGTTGACTTCAACCTTGACCCGTGTGATTTACTTTAATTTTACACTGAAGGATATCATTCTACATAATATTATAGATTATCCCATTTTCTTATATATATTTTACATTTTAATAACTTATAACGTAAGCGTGTATTTAGTAAAATATATATCACAATTATAAAAATCTATAATTCATTGTATTTATAAAATATTTTGGCTTGGGAGAAATTTGGCCCACCCAGTATAACTTCGGAGTACTTTCTTATGAACTGCTTACTTACAGTCTTGCTGGGATATTTTATGAGGAGTTACTCTAAAATAATATATAAGTACATAATATATAAAATGACTTAATATTTTTTTTGTATAATAATAATTATAAAAAACAATGTTCCACATAACATTCATCATACTATAATAAACTAATAGTATTATTAATTTAAGAATTCAATAAATTCTTCTATGATTGGATTCAAAAAACTTATGTATGACTAAATCTATGTTGAAGTTGTAATAAATTGACATATTGTACTCATTTGTATTTTAAAATGTTTCAGGTTTAATATGTTAATACCAACAATCATTCACTGCTATGATTTAGCATAAATAAATGTTTAGAAAAGAAAACTGCAACAGATCCAAAGAACATACTGTTTTATGGAAATAAGAAGTTAAAATGAAGAGTAAAGAATATGAAATCCAGGAAAGAAAGTAAAAGATTTTAAAACCTGAAAAGTTTTTGTGTGTGGCTTTGCATGTTTCTAACTTAATGGTTTAATAAATATCTCTAGATAATTAAATAATTAAGTATCTTGAGATGTACACAATTGATTATAAGCTATATAAGAATGTATCATTTAGAATTTAGAATACACTATACTTCTTTTAATTGACTATTTCAATTATTGGAGATGTGAAAGGATGGTGATATGTTGCATTGTTGAATATTCACTGTTTTATGCCCATATTATGTCAGTAGTATGTATAAACAGTCTGAAATCTTAAAATCATCACATTTATGACCGACTATTATAGTCCAGATCTCGCCCCTTAACAGCTATTTTACACTCACATGCTGTTCGTTCAAACTGGATTTTTCTCAAAATTACAATTTTGCGACATATACCTACCTACACCTATTCATGTCTTCAATTATCATATTTGAGATTTATTTTTCTGTATGCGAAATTTGAAAACTTACAAAAGTAAAATATATGTAAATGACATCTTTATTGTTTTTGCTTCATCTATTTTTATTAAATGATATTGATCTCGGAATATAAACTAAATGAGTTGCACAGTAATAAATATTATCATTTAAATATTATATGCTTAAATTGTGGTGGTTTCTTTACATATGATGAAATACTATTGTAACAAACATTTCCAGAACAAATACCGCACCTTTTACTAGACTACTTACATTTCGCATTAGACTTGTGTTTTTTTTTTATTATATGAATGTAAAGTGTTAACCTACCTATAGTTAAAAATGTAAAACATCCTTACAATAATTGTAAATATGAAGAAGTAGATGTACTTCCAAGGTTAAGATTCTTATTCAAGTTTTTTTTTTTTTTTGTTATTCCTCGCAGATGCCCGCCCGCGTGCTGCAGCAGGCTGCCACCGACAAGCGAAGGGCTACAGTGAAATGTATTTAAATTATTTAAGATCTCGCCAATAAAAATTATGAATAATGAAATAATTAATAATAAAAATGTAATATACATGTGAAGATATGGTTAATTAAACATAATTTTATAATGGTAATAAACGATTTAATTTATTGTCTTTTATTTCCACAATCAATAAACTACAAATAGAGTGACCCTGGCGACATCTATCGAGGTACATGCAAAATGTCTAATGTCAAGATCGTTTTTGTCAAAAGTCTATAGAGTATAGAGTCTATGGAACATTGTCTCTTATGAGATAGGTTCTAGGGGATGTCAAAAATGTTGTTCTCCATTCAATTATACACGCACTCGATCAACAATATACGTACGTATATGTACCTACGTACATGTGACCTCAATAAGGGTACTGGTCGAGAATAACATAACGTAAATTAGACTAATATCAAATAGTATATATTGCGTTATGATATTTTGTAACAATGAAGGGGCAATAGTTTTGCTCTATACGATAGATAATGCAATACGTCATTCTTTTCCGTAATGGCGTTACCTGCTCTGAATGTATAAAAATTTAAAATAATAAAATGTACACATTGAATTTTAATTACCTACTACTATAACATTCACTACACGTTATGAACTAAACGTAGTACGCTTTCGACTTTGGTCATATTTTGGCCCTAAAGTATAATAGTTATGAATTGGACTTACTAATAATTACACACTCATAATAACTAGTTAATGTAAACTTTTTTTTAATATATATATATAAAAATATATGTTATTATTGTAAGCCTTGTTAGTATTAAACTTTTGCATTACTATTTGTAACAACATAAACTATTGTAAAATAAAATAATTTATATATATTATATCGAAACAATTATTTATTTATTTAAAATAATTATTATTAATTTTATTCATGACTGTGTATTCAAATTACGTATCTAGAAGGTATATTGGTATTCTGTTATGAATTAATTTGAAAATTTTATTTATATATGATGTCAGTGTGCTTACCAAATAAATAAATATATTATGTAATTTATACGTGTAGATTTCGGACATAAAATTTTAAATAAGTTTTCTTAAGTTGTGAATTGTGTAAAATAACGGCAAAACAGTAGTCCTCGTTTAAATGAACTTTCGGAACCTTAACTTTTTTTTTTTTTCATACCTAACGTTGCGTAACCTAACTTTCTCAAACCTAACGTTTTGAAACCTAACGTTTCGTAACCTAACTTTCTCAAAACTAACGTTTTGAAACCTAACTTTTTCAAACCTAACATTTCGTAACCTAACTTTATCAAACCTAACGTTTTAAAACCTAACTTTTTGTAACCTAACGTTTTGAAACCTAACGTTTCGTAACCTAACTTTCTCAAAACTAACGTTTCGAAACCTAACTTTTTCAAACCTAACGTTTCGTAACCTAACTTTCTCAAACCTAACGTTTTGAAACCTAACTTTTTGTAACTTAATGTTTTGAAACCTAACGTTTCGTAACCTAACTTTCTCAAACCTAACCCATTCCATGCCAGTAACGCACCCGTGTGCGTTTTATATTTTTCTAGTTGTATGCCTACAACGAACCCGTTTACGTTTGGTGAATGTTATATTTACGTATCAATTTTTTTAAAGTGCGTTTCATTAAATGTTGCTATTTCTTGAATTATATGAATATAGATTATATTTCTCATATTGCAACACTGTTACAGTAGTAAAAGAATTGTCACATTTGAACAGACATTGGTTTTTGTGATTGTTATTTTTGCGGGGAATTCGAATCAAGTTTTCACAGAAATTTATGTGTCAACAAGTAAGTGAATACGATTATTTTATCAAAGTTCATCATAAAATTATAACAATAAAGTAATTTTAAGTCTACTGATAATATTTTGGATAATTTTATAGTTTTAAAATATGCCAACGCTAATGGTGCGTTCAATGGCATTTATGAATGACTTCGTTCGTGGATGGTGTTATATCGACAATAATAATCGTTCGCTCAATATTACTTACTATTGTCATTACAAATTTATTATGTGAGATTAAAATACGAAGTGAGTATTTGTACGGGTACTGAACGAATAAACCATATTTATTCGTACATTTATGGGATGATTAGCTTGTTTATATAATACTTTCTTTATAATAGCTTGTTTATTTTATTATTTTATGTTATGTTAAAAGTCGGTAGAATCTTAAATAATAAATTTTCAGCTCGGTAGGTTAAGGTTAGGTTAGGTTTTCTTTTTATAATTTGCATATATCCTGCACCTAAAACTCACTATTTTTTTTTTTTTTTATTTTTTTTTTTTTTATTAGAAAGTGAAAAAAAAAGTGATAGATATTCGTATAAACCGACAATTTTCGGACGAATAATATTTTCTTTATTCATCCGATTAGCGGACGACTTACTTGGTCCGGTACCCGTATTATTTCACCGTGTGCCACCATAAGCATTTAGTGTTTATTTAATTTTTTTTTTTTTTTAACTATTAAAATATTCATTATTATTATTATTTCGAAAATAAACATGTGTGGAAGATGAACAGAATAGAGGATGTTGAAGTGGGGAGAAAACTATAAAAGTCGATACATAACCGGCATCGGGGGGTAGTTGTGTCATGACACTTATCGTGGTAGCATTATTAGGTTGTTACTCTGCCGGTTTGTTTCTAAAAATATCATTGTTGGTAGATTAGTTGTCTTTACAGTTAGTTAAATTGTGTTTTAGCCATTTCAGTTCTTAAAATAAATTGAGGTCGATTTAGTATGCTTGTTTTTTTATAAAGAAAGCTCACTTCTGGTCTAAATTCACAAGATCAGAAGTGGGATAGGTCCTGTTTCGCCCACTACTTTTATTAGCGTGTGATATTTGTTGGTTGTTTTTGTTTAAAAGTTTTATCGGAGGGTACCGTGATTTTGGTGTATTTTCATTGATTTTAGTGATTCGTGTTTTGTGTTGGTCGTCGTGTATAGTTTAGTTTTGTTTTACTAGGCTTTAGTTAGGTTAGGTTAGGTTAGGTTAGGTTAGGTTAGGTTAGGTTAGGTTAGGTTAGGTTAGGTTAGGTTAGGTTAGGTTAGGTTAGGTTAGGTTAGGTTAGGTTAGGTTAGGTTAGGTTAGGTTAGGTTAGGTTAGGTTAGGTTAGGTTAGGTTAGGTTAGGTTAGGTTAGGTTAGGTTAGGTTAGGTTAGGTTAGGTTAGGTTAGGTTAGGTTAGGTTAGGTTAGGTTAGGTTAGGTTAGGTTAGGTTAGGTTAGGTTAGGTTAGGTTAGGTTAGGTTAGGTTAGGTTAGGTTAGGTTAGGTTAGGTTAGGTTAGGTTAGGTTAGGTTAGGTTAGGTTAGGTTAGGTTAGGTTAGGTTAGGTTAGGTTAGGTTAGGTTAGGTTAGGTTAGGTTAGGTTAGGTTAGGTTAGGTTAGGTTAGGTTAGGTTAGGTTAGGTTAGGTTAGGTTAGGTTTTTTTTTTTTTTTTTTTTTTTTTTTTTTTTTTTTTTTTTTTTTTTTTTTTATTTAAGACTCTAGACCTCCGACATATTTTTGGGAAGGAGACTTTATTATACTAAACTCTTTCATACTAGTTCTCGCTTGTTTGCCTCTCGTACTTTTATTCTTCATACTTTATCTTTCTTACATTCTTCCGCATTCGTTACTATCTATTTTAGCTATCTACTTTAATCTTTATTTCTTATACTATTTAAGCAAGGATAATAAATTGGGGTTGACACTTGTTTTTTGTTTTCCATTTTTCAAATTTTTTCAAATTATGTTTTACAAGTTTTACAATTTTTAAGTTTTACATTAATTTTTCAGAATTTTACAATTTATTATTACAAATTATACAATTTTAACTTTTATATACACTTATTATACTTATTTCTACTATTTCTAATCTAGACAGAGAGATTTCTACTTACTTATTTCTATTTATTAGTATACAGGTAATTGCTACTTTTTAAGATTCACATTTTCAAAATGCGTCTTAAATACTTATACCATTTAATCGAACTTATTATATATTTTATTACTATTACACTATATATTTTATTTAACATACAGATACTTTTTTATTTGGGTATTTTACCGAGAGTATATTTACTTTTACATTCCTTCTTTTAACGTACATACTATATATTTACTCAAAATATACATATATACTTAATTCCTTACTTAGTTTATTTATTTGTTTACTATTTATACAATTTATTACATCTATTTTACTCTTTCACGGTGATGTATATGGTGTTGTGTGGTGTTGTTATATGAGGTGTGGGACATATCTTTTCGTTGAGCTTTTTCGACTTTGCGACGAGATATCAGTGGATTTTGCTATCTGAGTATCATCATGATACTTGCGCTAACGAGTCTGATGCTTTTGGTTGGTTCTAGCAGTACGCTACGCTTGACCTGGCAAGAGCATCCCATTTTTTACGGATTGGACACTTCGTGTCAAATGTGTTATGGTTTGCTTCTCCTAATTTGGCATGCTGGCAGTTTCGGCACGTAGGTGCTTCTCCTGCGATCCTGCTAGGACATTTGTCCCACATATGGGGCCCGGCGCAATGGCTGCACAGATCCACAGATTCTGTACACCATTTCTTCCCATGTCCAAAGGCGAGACATCTAGAGCATTGTACGAGTGGTGACAGGTCAAACACTGGTACGCATTGAATGTCAATATAGATCTTTCCTGCTGATGTGAGTGCTTTCCACACAGGTGGCGAGACCTGTAATGCTACATGGGTTTCCTGTGGATTTCTTGCTCTTCTCCGATGTCTCGCCTTTATCCGGTACTCTTCTTCGGGTATGCCTTTCAATAAGTCCTTGTTTTGTGTTCCTATAGCTTGTATAATCTCTTCGTCTGTGTTGCTTTTACTTACGTTTTTAATGATAATCAATGGATCTTTGCTCTTTTTCTCTTCTACGTAAAATTTCTCTTTTTCTAGAATCGTCTTAATGGTGTCGAAATCTTCCTTGTTCTCACTCCCAATAATTATTTTCCTATCCTTCACTTTTCTGAGTTTTGAGATTTGTAGGCCGGTTTGTTTAGCTTTAAGCACTTCTCTGACTTTTGTTACTATTGTCTCACTGGTATCGGCTATTTCTTCCGTGCCTACTATGAGGCAGTGGGTCTGGCTTGGTCTTTTAATGGCTGCAATTTCGGCATACGTAAGTTGGTTCATGGTTGCTTCTTGTAATTTATTTGGCACATATGGTCTAGTCTCTGCTTCCTTTAGGGCATCTTTTAGATTTGCTATCTCCTGATTCGTTCGTTCCTGTCTGTCTCCTTGAATCTCTAGGCCTTCAACGTATTGTTCTTGTAGGAATCTTGTTCTGTCGTCTAAGATCTTTGACTGTTCTTCCAATTTGCTATTTATATCCTGGCCTAATTTTTCTCCTACTTCTGCTTGGTTGTGTTCCAATTTTTTAATACTGACTTCCACCTCGTTAAAATGTTGCTCCATTATAGGTTTTAAATTGGTTATTTCTACTTCAATCTTTTTACTAATTTGGGTTTGGGTTTCTAATGTTTGGTCTATTTTTGCTATATTAATATTGTCTAATTTCATGTTTAAAGTTTTCATTTTGGTATTAATTTTGTCTTCAATATTTGGCGTGAGATCTGAAATTGTTTGCTGTAAGTTTTCATTAGTTTTACTTTGAGTTTCTACTAGGTTGGTTAAATATGTTAGTTTTTCCAGGATTTTCTCTGTTGGTTAGGTTAGGTTAGGTTAGGTTAGGTTAGGTTAGGTTAGGTTAGGTTAGGTTAGGTTAGGTTAGGTTAGGTTAGGTTAGGTTAGGTTAGGTTAGGTTAGGTTAGGTTAGGTTAGGTTAGGTTAGGTTAGGTTAGGTTAGGTTAGGTTAGGTTAGGTTAGGTTAGGTTAGGTTAGGTTAGGTTAGGTTAGGTTAGGTTAGGTTAGGTTAGGTTAGGTTAGGTTAGGTTAGGTTAGGTTAGGTTAGGTTAGGTTAGGTTAGGTTAGGTTAGGTTAGGTTAGGTTAGGTTAGGTTAGGTTAGGTTAGGTTAGGTTAGGTTAGGTTAGGTTAGGTTAGGTTAGGTTAGGTTAGGTTAGGTTAGGTTAGGTTAGGTTAGGTTAGGTTAGGTTAGGTTAGGTTAGGTTAGGTTAGGTTAGGTTAGGTTAGGTTAGGTTAGGTTAGGTTAGGTTAGGTTAGGTTCACGCACTGGTCCCCGGGTTCGTGTCCCGGTCCGAACATAATTTAATAATTTATATATGTTCGGGGTCGGTGGTCTATAGCGAGTACAACCACCCCCGCATAATTTGGGGGTGGCTACGAGCTATTGGAGGCATGTTTAGAAAGCTCTAAGCCTGACGGGGCGGTGAGTTAGTATAAACATAACTCTGTGGTGTGTGACCGAAAGTTCACTGCTTCAGAAGTCCTAGGCAGACGGCCCATAATGGACGGACGTTGCGGTGGATTAGTAGGTATGACGGTGGAGCCTAGCTCCAAAGAGATGGTAGAATGAGTACCACCGGTGGAGGCCGGTGGGAAAATTCGATCCGGGGCAGAGGCTGACTGCTACCGGACGCGTCCCCAGGTGGCGGATGGGGGAACGCCACCCGCTCCTGTTTAGAGGGACAGGAGCGGGTGGTAGCGGGGAAACCCGCCGCGGACCAACAGCCAGGGCGGGGTGTCAGGCGGACACCCCCGGCCCACCGGAGGTAGCGCGGTGTCTCTGGCCGTTTTCACGGTAGGAGGCACTGCGCGGGCCGCTCGTCGGGACTAGCTCGGCGGGTGGCGGCTGGGAGCGGGACTGCTTGCGGTCTCGCGACTGGTGAGGGGTTAGGGGGGTAAGGGCTTTGCCCTCTTGGAGGTGCGCGGTGTCTTTTGCCGTTTTCACGGCAGGGGACATTGCGCGGGCCGCCCGTCGGGATTAGCTCGGCGGGGGGCGGCTGGGAGCGGGACTGCTGGGGAGTGGTCTCGCGACTAGTGAGGGGATAGGCAGGGGCTGCATGCGGCCGTGGTGCCAATTGCATGTTTGGTGCCACGGCTTTTCAGACGGGAGCGCGGTGTCTCTGGCCGTTTTCACGGTAGGAGGCACTGCGCGGGCCGCCCGTCGGGACTAGCTCGGCGGGGGGCGGCTGGGAGTGGGACTGCTGGGGGGTGGTCTCACGACTGGTGAGGGGTCGGCAGCATTTGCCTGTGGGGCTTGGCCGACGGTAGGGCGGACCGCGGGGGGAGTGAGTGCCGGTTCGGTGCCAGCTCGTCCCTATCCTCCGCGGCCTGACGGGGCCGTCACCGTAGGATGACGGTGTGGTGGGCCCACTTCGGTGGGCGTTGGTGTTTTAATAGGGCTGCTCCGGGTACTTCTCTGCTGCTATCAGAGTGGACTTGTGAGCAGCCCTATCGGAGTGGCCTTTAGGCCAACCGCTGGGGCGTCGCGGTTGAATGCTTAATGCGATCCCGTGGCGTCCCGTTAAGGCGGCTTGGAGTAGGGCGCTGGGTTTTAGGGGGTATATCACCGAGTCCCCCACAGTGCCCCCCTGGTTAGCAGGGGGGCCCGTGCGAGAAATGCATTTCCCAGCGATAACAAAAAAAAAAAAAAAAAAAAAAGGTTAGGTTAGGTTAGGTTAGGTTAGGTTAGGTTAGGTTAGGTTAGGTTAGGTTAGGTTAGGTTAGGTTAGGTTAGGTTAGGTTAGGTTAGGTTAGGTTAGGTTAGGTTAGGTTAGGTTAGGTTAGGTTAGGTTAGGTTAGGTTAGGTTAGGTTAGGTTAGGTTAGGTTAGGTTAGGTTAGGTTAGGTTAGGTTAGGTTAGGTTAGGTTGACGGGCCAGTTGGCGTAGTGGTGAGCAATGTACGACCCACGCACTGGTCCCCGGGTTCGTGTCCCGGTCCGAACATAATTTAATAATTTATATATGTTCGGGGTCGGTGGTCTATAGCTAGTACAACCACCCCCGCATAATTTGGGGGTGGCTACGAGCTATTGGTGGCATGTTAGAAAGCTCTAAAGTCTCGACGGGGACTGTGAGTTAGTATAACATACATGGCGGTTGACCGAAAGTTCACTGCTTCTGAAGTCCTAGGCAGACGGCCCATAATGGACGGAAGTTGCGGAGAATTAGTAGGTCTGAGGTTGGGAACGTGTAGTTCCAGAAGAGATGGTAGAATGAGTACCACCGGTTGAGGGGCCGGTGGGAAAATTCGAATCTCTTTTTGACGGGCCAGTTGGCGTTGTGGTGAGCAATGTACGACCCACGCACTGGTCCCCGGGTTCGTGTCCCGGTCCGAACATAATTTAATAATTTATATATGTTCGGGGTCGGTGGTCTATAGCGAGTACAACCACCCCCGCATAATTTGGGGGTGGCTACGAGCTATTGGAGGCATGTTTAGAAAGCTCTAAGCCCGACGGGGCGGTGAGTTAGTATAAACATAACTCTGTGGTGTGTGACCGAAAGTTCACTGCTTCAGAAGTCCTAGGCAGACGGCCTATAATGGACGGACGTTGCGGTGGATTAGTAGGTATGACGGTGGAGCCTAGCTCCAAAGAGATGGTAGAATGAGTACCACCGGTGGAGGCCGGTGGGAAAATTCGATATTTTTCCGGGGCAGAGGCTGACTGCTACCGGACGCGTCCCCAGGTGGCGGATGGGGGAGCGCCACTCGCTCCTGTTGCTAAGGGCAGGAGCGGGTGGTAGCGGGGAAACCCGCCGCGGACCAACAGCCAGGGGGGGGGGCACGTTGGGGGGTGATTCTCCTACCCTCCGGGGTTCGTTGGGGGATGCGTTGGGTGGGGGTCCTCCTCCCTTCGGTGCCATTGGGTGGGGTTTATAGGTCTCGTTGAGGGGTGTTTCCTCCTTCCTCCGGGGTTCGTAAGGGGATGCGTTGGGGGGGGTCCTCTTCTCTTCGAGGCCTAGGGTAGGGAGACCGCGGGGGGAGAGGAGTGCCGGTATTGCGGTGCGCCGCTCGCCCTATCCCCCGCGGCCTGACGTGGCCGCCAGCGTTAGATGGCGGAGGCGGTGAGGCTGCAGAGGAAGAGGAGACTCGGTATTACGGTGCGCCGTTCTCCCTGTCCTCTGCAGCCGTCTGGTAGTGGTAGCCCACTTCGGTGGGCGGTGTCTTGGGGTTTGGTCGGGGCCGCTCCGGGTACTTCTCTGCTGTTATCAGAGTGGACTGGGAGCGGCCCCGCCGGTGGGGGCCTTTGGTGGCCATTCGGGTGGGGTGGGTCGCGGGGGACAGGGAGTGTCGGCGTTGTCGCATCCTTGCCCCCTGCGGTCCTTTTGGGGAGTTTGCCCAACTTGTTGGGTGGGAGGTTCAGGTGCCTAGGGTTCTGCGTGTAGTAGGATCTTAGGCACCGCTTATTTTTGCAGGGGCCCACTTGTGGGCGGTGTTTAGGTTCGCACCGGGGACTCTTTGGCCAGTGGGTGGTCGGGGAGGACTCGGTGCTGGTGGGGCTGGGCTGCGGGGGGTGGGTGGAATTCACAATTCTCCCCGCCCTCTGTGGTCTAGTTCAGGCGGGGGAGGGGGAGTGTCGGCGTTGCCGCATCCTCTTCTCCTGCTGTCGCGGTTTTAGGGCTGTTCCGGGGACTCTCTGGCCTGTGGATGGTCGGGGTGGACTTCGGAGCAGTCCTTTGTGGTTGTAAATTCTTCCCATATTGAGGCTGCCCTTTTCAGGGCGGCCTCATGTTGGTGGCTTCGGCCAACCGTCGGGGCGTCGCGGTTGTATGCGAAAGCGATCCCGTGGCGTCCCATTCATGGCGGCAGGGGTTTGGGAGTTGGGTTTTAGTGGGTATGCCGGATGCGTCCGGAGAGTCGCCACATAACCCCCAGGGGAAGTCGGGGGTACCCGTAACAGGGTTTCCCAACTATAAAAAAAAAAAAAAAAAAAAAAAAAAAAGGTTAGGTTAGGTTAGGTTAGGTTAGGTTAGGTTAGGTTAGGTTAGGTTAGGTTAGGTTAGGTTAGGTTAGGTTAGGTTAGGTTCCCGTGGGAGTTGCTGGAACTTCTATCGGGCGCGTCCCCAGGTGGCGGATAGGGGAACGCCACTCGCATTTTGCGGGTGGTACCGGAGTAATCCGGCGCGGACCAAAACCAGCAGGTATGGGCGTACCTTTAGGGGATTGTTATCCCCACGGCCTAGCGGAGCACACCGTAAACAAAGCCGAAGCTGTGGATCAGCAAAAACCCATCATGAAAGCAGCTAGCGAACAGATTCCCCAGGAGGGCACCGACGTGAATATCCGTCGGCAATCCCTCCGTGCTACGGCACGCCGTCCCGTCGAATCTGGGGGGGACAACTACTGCTTTGGTGATGTCGGGGAGCCCGAGAAGGGCGGAGTAGACATTGGGCCTGCGATAGGCGGGGGAAACGTGCCTGAGATGGGCGGAGGAGAGGTGCCAGAGATTGGCGGTGTTGATGTCGGGCCTGTGACGGGCGGTGTTGAGGGTGTTGCGCCTGGAAAAGGTGTTTCGGAGTTGGGTGTTTCGGCGAAGCAGGCGAAGGTGGTGCTAAGTCGACTTAACTTAGAGGAGATGTCAAGGCGATATTCAATATCGTCCTATGGGATTGACTCCGATGGGGACAGTTGTGTCTCCATGTCTTCTATGGGGAGCTTGGAGAGGTCCCATTACAGGAAGAGGCCAAGGGACAAGCAGCCTAGTCGGTCTGGGTCTTCGGACGAGGAGAGGGGACCTAAGGCGAGGGCTGTGTCCAGCAAGGGGAGAGGGCGCCCACCAACAACGGGCGAATACGTTGGCTTGGCTGAGGCAAAGCGGGCCTTGAACGAGGCCAAGAGAGAGGAGCTCCGACTGCGCGCGGAAGAGGAGGTGGCCGGGTTGGCATTGGCGGTGTCCACCCGAGCCAATTCGCGTATGTCGGAGAATTCACCGGCTGTGACTCAGAGGGAGGCAGAGGCTGCTTTGACACCGGAGCTTCACACTCAGGTGGCAGACAGCCTCATGGTCATACTGAAGGTGGCCAAGACGTCGGGGAACCTTAAGGGTACCTTTGCGAAGGCCCTTAAAGACGCTGCCAATAACATCTCGGCAGCCTTTGACGTCTTGGCGGAGAGGACTCATTCAGATGAGGTAGCGCAGTTGCGGGCGAGCAACGCCCGCCTCAGAGCAGAGCTGCAGGACCTACGGAAGGAAATGGCGGAAATGAGGAAGGAGATGGAGCGCTCTCGGATGGACCTGTGCCATACAACATCTCAGGCACAGGCTCCGGCCAACAGTCCGCCACAACATCTGGCGAGGACTGACGATGACGAGTTGGCCCGGAAGATCATGGTTCAGGTGGGGACCATGATCAATGCCCGATTCGAGGCGCTGCAGGAACGTCTTCTGCCAGAGCGGCGGATTCGTCCTCCCCTGGCGGCAGACACGACCCGGAAGAAGACAGTGGCGGAGTCATCTGTCACCACCCTGATGGCTCCAGCCAATAACCCGGCTGAGAAGGGAAACAAGAAGAAGAAGAAGACTAAGAGTGCAGACCAGGCAGCACCATCTGCTGAGGCACAGCCTCCGCCAACGAGCTCAGCCACGGCACCAGAGCGCTGGTCAGAGGTGGCCAAAAAGAAAAAGAAGAAGAAGGAGAAGACGGCACGGAAGAAAGGCCGGACTGACAAGGCGAGAAAGCCGAGACTACGCCCTCCGAGCTCAGCGGCTATTTCCATCAAGCTGCAGCCGGAGGGCGTGGATCGGGGTCTTACGTATGCGGGAGTCCTCAAAAACTTCACGCAGCACGTGGACCTGGCTGAGTTGGGTATCACCGATGTTCGATTTAAGGTGGCAGCAACAGGCGCACGAATGTTGGAGTTGCCCGGCGATAAAGGGGGAAAGGCGGATGCACTGGCCCAGCGGTTGGCTGCGATTGTGAACTCGCAAGAGGTGCACATCTCCAGGCCCACTAAATGTGTCGAATTGCGCGTTGGTGGCCTGGATGATTCCGTCACACAGGAGGAGATAGCCTTAGCCCTTAGTCGTGTTGGTGGTGGCACTCTCATCGATTATAAGGTGGGAGTTGTTCGGCAGGGTCGTACTGGGCTTGGTTCGGCGTGGGTGCGTTGCCCGGTCGCGGCAGCGAAGCCAATCTTGAAGAGTGGGAGAGTGTCGATGGGCCTGTCGACGGCGCGTGTGTCGTTACTGGACCATCGGCCTCTCAGGTGCTTCCGGTGCCACGAAGCTGGCCATGTTGCGGCCAGTTGTAAGAGCGCGGATGACAGGAGTGGCCAGTGCTTTAGATGTGGAAGTGAAGGGCACAAGATTGGCCAATGCCAAGGCGTCCCACATTGCCCGGTCTGCGAGTCGGCGGGGCTCTCTGCGGATCATTCCGTGGGGAGTTCAGCATGCTCAAAGTTCGCGGCTAACAGGCGGAAGAGAAAAGCCGGGAACCGGCGTGTCCCGCGTGGTAGGCCAGAGGGCGGTCGACTTGGGGAAGTCGGTCGTCCACGGAATCTGGCGGAGTAGCGTGTGCTTGGTAGTTCCCGCACGTTACTCGAGGAGGCCGTCGGGGGTTAACACCCTGTGACATCTGAGACGGGCCTAGCGGCTCTCGCTGTCGGGGTTGCGGAGGAATTTTGATACCCGTGCCCCGGCCTCATGCGATGAGGAGGAACACCGTGTGGTTTTAGTGGGTATACCGTCGTGCGCTTACCATCTTTGCGCGGCGGGAGTCCCACATAACCCGTCTGCTTCCCCAGGCGGCGGGTACTCGTAACGAGTTTCCACACGTAAAAAAAAAAAAAAAAAAAAAAAAAAAAAAAAAAAGGTTAGGTTAGGTTAGGTTAGGTTAGGTTAGGTTAGGTTAGGTTAGGTTAGGTTAGGTTAGGTTAGGTTAGGTTAGGTTAGGTTAGGTTAGGTTCCCGTGGGAGTTGCTGGGTCTTCTATCGGGCGCGTCCCCCGGTGGCGGATAGGGGAACGCCACTCGCATTCTGCGGGTGGTACCGGAGTAATCCGGCGCGGACCAAAACCAGCAGGTATGGGCGTACCTTTAGGGGATTGTTATCCCCACGGCCTAGCGGAGCACACCGTAAACAAAGCCGAAGCTGTGGATCAGCACCGAGGCGGGGCGGGTCCGGTGGGTGCTTTACTGCGCAGCCGGGCTGCACTTCCTGTGCAACGCCCTCCTCAAATCTCGTAATCCCGGTAACCGGTGCCGTTGTCATGTCTAACGGCCGGGAACTGGGACCGAGGGCCTTGGCTTAACCGCCCGGGCTGCGAGGAAGAAAACCTCTATAAAAAATTACCCCGAATCCCAAGCGGCGGAGCAGCGCGAGGGGATGCATGGCTGATGGGTAGTTCAGTCGCTACTGCTTTCCCCCGTTAGAGTACCGGCCGACACTCTAACGGGTTACGCTAGGCTTATCCGGGTGCAGGGGGCACCGCTCGGATGGACCTCATATATCCCCCATACTCGTGGGAACAGTATGGAGCAAATTAAAACAATAAACCCACAAGACGTAGTGCCCGAGACGGGCGGAGTTGACGAAGGGCCTGAGATGGGCGGTGGAGACGTGGTGCCCGAGAAGGGTAGAGAATTGAGGAGGCAGGCGAGTGTAGCTGGGGTTGTGAAAGAATTTGAAGCCCGAGTTAGGCCAGTGAAAGCAGGCAGCACTTCTGCGAAGAACGCTGGGACATCACCAGACGAAGAGAAGGGGCCCAAGGCCAAAGTAACGGTCAACCGCGGAAGAGGACGTCCACCAACAACCGGACAGTACGTGGGACTCGCAGAAGCCCAAAAAGCTCTTAATGAGGCCAAAAAGGAGGAAATTAGGCTCCAGGCCCAAAAGGAGGTCGCAGAGATGATGGCCTCGGCTCTAAAGATCCGAGCCAGCCCACACATCTCTACTTCTGCTACCCCGCGAGAGAAGGAAGCGAATTCCGTAGCTGAGCTTCAAGCTAAGATTAGAGGCAGCCTGGAAATTATTGAGAAGGTTGCCACTAAATCGGGGAACTTGAAGGGCACGTTCACCAAAGCCCTCAAAGACGCAGCGGGCACGATTGCAGGTGCCGTGGACCTACTCGCGAGACGCACTGCGTCAGAGGAAACGGCACAGCTTCAAGCCAACAACACCAAGCTTCAGCTGGAAGTGGCTAACCTAAAAGAGGAGGTAGCAGCTCTAAGAAAAGAGCTAGAACAAAGTCGAAGCTCAGAGGTAGAAGAGCTTCGGAGAGAGCTTGTGCTGCTAAGGCAGCAACAAGAGAGGCCCCGCATTGCTGAAAAGGAGATGGCCTCCCCTATTTCGAGCCCAGTGGCATTCAATGCCGAGGAACTAGTGCGCTCCATGATTGGGCATGTTGGCCCAATGATCGATACGCGTTTTAAAGCTCTGGAGAAGAGTCTACGACCAGAGCCAATACAACGGCCCCATCTACCGTTGGACGAGGAAGTGGGTGAACCTCCTAGATCAGGAATGGCCACCACTCTTATGGCACCAGCCAATCCCGGCCTAAAGGCAAAGAGCAAAGGGGGGAAAAAGAGGAAGACAGCATCTTCTAAGGTAGACAGGATACCTCCTACAAATGTAGAAACACCCCTACCTACCCCTAACGTTACGGAGGGCTGGAACCTGGTGGTAAAGCGGGGAAAGAAGAAGAAGGCATCGGCAGACCAACAGCCTAAGAAAAAGACGACAGCCAGCCGGCCAAAAACACCCAGGCTGCGCCAGCCTCGCTCTGCGGCTGTAGTTATAAAACTCCAACCAGGGGCGACAGAAGAGAATATCACGTACGGGGATGTCTTTGCCCAAGTCAATCAAGGGATAAACCTTAACGACCTTGAGATCAAAGACATCAGATACAAAGTAACGGCGACTGGGGCCAGGATGCTCGAACTCCCAGGTACAAACAACGAGGAGAAGGCCGACGCCCTAGCTAAGAGGTTATGCACTATATTAGAAGGGAAAGATGTGCAAATCTCGCGCCCGGTGAAGTGCGCTGAGCTCAGGGTATCGGGTCTAGACGACTCGGCTACACCTGAGGAGCTAGCTGAAGTTATCAGCCAGATAGGAGGCTGCGTAAAGGAGGCGGTAAAAGTGGGCAACATACGCCGTAACCAGTTCGGTTTAGGGTCGGCATGGATAAAATGCCCCATGAAGGCTGCAAAGAAGGTTACAGATGGCGGGAAACTACGCGTCGGAATTGTAACAGCACAAGTTAAGCTCCTGGAACCCCGACCCCAGCGATGCTTTAGGTGCCACGAAGTCGGGCATGTGGCGGCGAAGTGTACAGGCAGCAGCGACAGGAGCAACCAGTGCTTCCGATGCGGACTACCGGGACACAAGCGTGGACAATGCTCTTCTGCGCCACATTGTCCGGTGTGCGAAGCTGCAAAAAGGTCTGCCAACCACATTATAGGTAGCGCAGCGTGTACTCGAGCCAAACCTAAAAGAAAGAAGGGGGGCAATCACCATGTGGCGGGTACTAACAAGCCAACCGCGGAGGCAAGAAGAATAGAGTAAAAATGGCCCAAAAAATTCTTCAAGCAAACTTGAACCACTGTGCCAGAGCCCAGGATCTACTGGTCCAAAGCCTAGTGCAGTGGTCTGGACAGTTGGCAGTCCTCTCAGAGCCATATTATATCCCTCCGAGAGACGACTGGGTCGGTGACAATGGCGGACTAGTGGCACTCGTCGTTAATACAAGAACCGGTGCGCCTGCCTTTGCACATATAGATAGAGGACACGGTTTTGTGGCGGCTCTTTTCGGTGAGATATATGTGGTGGGTGTCTACTTCTCTCCCAATAAGACCCTTGCTGAATTTGACAGCTTTCTTGACGGTCTGGGGGTATTAATATCTCGAAGTAGACACCGCTACGTGCTGGTGGCGGGCGACCTTAACGCGAAGTCAGACGCATGGGGTTGCTCAACAACCGACGCCCGTGGGCGGCTGTTGGAGGAGTGGATTGTCGCCATCGGATTGACTGTTCTGAACCGAGGATCGGTCAACACATGTATACGACGGCAGGGAGGGTCCATCGTGGACGTAACGTTTGCGAGCCCTTCCCTGGCGTGCCGTGTACAAGGCTGGCGAGTACTGGATAACGTGGAGACTCTCTCGGATCATCTATACATCCAATATGAGATCTCTACTCATCCGGCGGTGCCGCTAAGCCCTAACCGTACCACACCTGAGAATGGTCCTAGGTGGCAGCTCAATCGTCTCAATGTAGATGTATTGAAGGAGGCAGCAGTCGTGGCCTCCTGGCTTCCCCAAGACTGGTCATCTCCGGAGGAGGCAGCCCATAAAATGGAAGACTTACTGAAGCGAATCTGTGACGCTTCAATGCCGAGGTCCAGGAATCGCCCGGCGAGGCAGCAAGTGTGGTGGTGGACCGCAGAAATTGCGAGCCTGCGAAAGGACTGCACTGCTGTCAGACGCTCCTACCTGCACTACCGGAGAAGAGCGCACCGGGATCAGGTGGAGGAGGACCGCAGGTACAATAACTATGTGGAGGCGAAGGCGCGCCTAAGAGCCCAGATTGCCAACACGATAAATGAGGGTAGGGCACGGATGTTGGAGGGGCTCGATAGAGATCCATGGGGTACCCCTTATAAATTAGTAAGGAATAAACTGCGCCCTTGGGCCCCTCCACTCACTGAGACGATTAACGAAGAGGCACTACAGGAAATACTGGAAACCCTCTTTCCGCACCGTGACAGATACATACCGCTGCAGATAGGTCTGAGTAGAGTAGAAGACGAACATCAGTCTCTGTTAGAAATTCCAGAAGTCAATGAGGAGGAGATTGCGGAAGCGATTGTGCGCCTGCGCGGAAAATCTGTTACTCCAGGACCAGATGGAATACCTGGTCGCGCGCTAGCCTTGTCGTTGGACTCATTAGGGCCTTCTGTGAGAGGGCTTTTCACTGCCTGTCTGGCCCAAGCCACAATTCCACAGAGGTGGAAGACAGGCAGGCTAGTCCTCCTCAAAAAGGAGGGGCGTACCGCGGAGTCTCCCTCCGCTTATCGGCCCATCGTCCTCCTGAATGAGACGGCCAAATTATTTGAGCGTGTAGTAGTTGGACGCTTAACAAGGCACATGAATGAAGTAGGGCCGGATCTTTCGGATGCACAGTATGGCTTCCGCAGTGGTCGCTCCACTTTGGATGCCATACTGCGTGTTAAGTCCAGCGTGCAGGATGCGGTCTCCCAGGGTGAGGTAGTTCTTGCGGTGTCCTTGGACATCGCAAACGCCTTCAACTCCTTACCTTGGGCTTGCATCAAGGAAGCGCTCCATTATTACAATGTGCCAACCTACCTGCGCCGGATCATCGGGGCTTACCTCTCCGAAAGATCAGTGGTCTTTCCTGGGCGTGATGGTTGGAAGAGACGGGAAGTATCGTGCGGCGTTCCACAGGGCTCGGTTCTCGGACCGCTCCTGTGGAACATCGGTTACGATTGGGTGCTGAGGAGCAGCACACTCCGAGGAATCAGTGTCGTGTGCTATGCCGATGACACCCTAGTTCTAGCACGGGCAAAACATCACAGGGAGGCAATGATACTGGCTACTGCAGGTGTAGCCCATGTCGTCGGAAAGATCCGAAGATTAGGGCTGGAGGTATCTCTGGAGAAGACAAGGGCGTTGTGTTTCTATGGCCCTCGTAGAGCACCACCATCTGACGCTCACATCACAGTAGATCGAATTCGCATCGGCTTATCGAGTGCGATGAGATATCTTGGACTCGTGCTTGACGGCCGATGGAATTTTCGGGCACACTTCCAAGCCCTTGCGCCGAAACTGACAAAGACAGCGGGTGCCCTTAGCAGACTACTGCCCAATTTGCGTGGACCAAATTGTCCAAGTAGGCGCCTTTATCTTGGGGTACTGCGGTCTATGGCGCTCTACGGCGCCCCTATATGGGTGGACGCTCTCGGTCGGGAGAATGAGGCTGTCCTGCGGCAAACACAAAGGGTGATGGCCATAAGAATAATCAGGGGCTACCGGACTATCTCTGGAGATGTAGCATGCCTGTTAGCTGGAGTTACACCTTGGGATCTGGATGCGTGTTCATTGGCGTCGACATACCGCCGCCGTCGAGGCCTTGCATCCAGTGACCTTATCCCAGCATTGAGCGCAAGCGAAGAGAGGGATGCCACCATTGAAAGATGGCTTGGCAGATTACAGCAGATTTCAGCGGGTCGTAGGACCATTGATGCAGTCCAGCCAGTCCTTAAGCAATGGCTGAAGAGACACCACGGCATTCTTACCTTCCGGCTGACGCAGGTCCTCACGGGGCACGGGTGCTTCGGTGGCTACCTGTGCCGCGTCGCCGGAAGAGAGCCCGACGCACGTTGCCATCATTGCGATGACTGCGTCGATGAGGACGCGCAGCATGTCCTGGAGTTCTGCCCAGCATGGGTGTCAGAGCGGGAGGCGCTCCGCAGTGTTGTGGGGGCGGACCTGACGCTGCCGGCCGTGATTTCCGCCATGGTCGGCAGTGAACGGTCTTGGGACGCCGTCCAGACCTTCTGCGAGGTCGTCATGTCGCAGAAGGAGACGGCGGAGAGAGAGAGGGAGGCGACTTCCGATCTCGCCATCCGCCGTCGAAGGACCGGGCGTCGGAGAGCGGCACAAGACCGCCGCCTCCCCCCCTAACACTAGCCAGAGGGCGGTAGACTTGGGGAAGTCTGCCGCCTAAAAGCCTGGCCCGAGTAGGCGCGCGCGGTGTCCGCCGCGCGCTACTCTAGTTGGTGGTCGTAGAGGGTGCCTCCTCCACCCTCCGATACCGAGGTGAGCCGTTGGGCTATCGCCGTCGGGGTCGCGGATGATTTCTGGTTCCCGTGGCCCCGGCATCAAGGCGATCAAGGTGGACACCGTCAGGTTTTAGTGGGTAAACTGCCGTGCGTTTACCATCTCTAGCACGGCAGGAGTCCCACATAACCCGTCGTTCTTCCCCAGGCGGCGGGTACTCGTAACGAGTTTCCTGACGTTAAAAAAAAAAAAAAAAAAAAAAAAAAAAAAAAAAAAAAAAAAAAAAAAAAAAAAAAAAAAAAAAAAAAAGGTTAGGTTAGGTTAGGTTAGGTTAGGTTAGGTTAGGTTAGGTTAGGTTAGGTTAGGTTAGGTTAGGTTAGGTTAGGTTAGGTTAGGTTAGGTTAGGTTAGGTTAGGTTAGGTTAGGTTAGGTTAGGTTAGGTTAGGTTAGGTTAGGTTAGGTTAGGTTAGGTTAGGTTAGGTTAGGTTAGGTTAGGTTAGGTTAGGTTAGGTTAGGTTAGGTTAGGTTAGGTTAGGTTAGGTTAGGTTAGGTTAGGTTAGGTTAGGTTAGGTTAGGTTAGGTTAGGTTAGGTTAGGTTAGGTTAGGTTAGGTTAGGTTAGGTTAGGTTAGGTTAGGTTAGGTTAGGTTAGGTTAGGTTAGGTTAGGTTAGGTTAGGTTAGGTTAGGTTAGGTTAGGTTAGGTTAGGTTAGGTTAGGTTAGGTTAGGTTAGGTTAGGTTAGGTTAGGTTAGGTTAGGTTAGGTTAGGTTAGGTTAGGTTAGGTTAGGTTAGGTTAGGTTAGGTTAGGTTAGGTTAGGTTAGGTTAGGTTAGGTTAGGTTAGGTTAGGTTAGGTTAGGTTAGGTTAGGTTAGGTTAGGTTAGGTTAGGTTAGGTTAGGTTAGGTTAGGTTAGGTTAGGTTAGGTTAGGTTAGGTTAGGTTAGGTTAGGTTAGGTTAGGTTAGGTTAGGTTAGGTTAGGTTAGGTTAGGTTAGGTTAGGTTAGGTTAGGTTAGGTTAGGTTAGGTTAGGTTAGGTTAGGTTAGGTTAGGTTAGGTTAGGTTAGGTTAGGTTAGGTTAGGTTAGGTTAGGTTAGGTTAGGTTAGGTTAGGTTAGGTTAGGTTAGGTTAGGTTAGGTTAGGTTAGGTTAGGTTAGGTTAGGTTAGGTTAGGTTAGGTTAGGTTAGGTTAGGTTAGGTTAGGTTAGGTTAGGTTAGGTTAGGTTAGGTTAGGTTAGGTTAGGTTAGGTTAGGTTAGGTTAGGTTAGGTTAGGTTAGGTTAGGTTAGGTTAGGTTAGGTTAGGTTAGGTTAGGTTAGGTTAGGTTAGGTTAGGTTAGGTTAGGTTAGGTTAGGTTAGGTTAGGTTAGGTTAGGTTAGGTTAGGTTAGGTTAGGTTAGGTTAGGTTAGGTTAGGTTAGGTTAGGTTAGGTTAGGTTAGGTTAGGTTAGGTTAGGTTAGGTTAGGTTAGGTTAGGTTAGGTTAGGTTAGGTTAGGTTAGGTTAGGTTAGGTTAGGTTAGGTTAGGTTAGGTTAGGTTAGGTTAGGTTAGGTTAGGTTAGGTTAGGTTAGGTTAGGTTAGGTTAGGTTAGGTTAGGTTAGGTTAGGTTAGGTTAGGTTAGGTTAGGTTAGGTTAGGTTAGGTTAGGTTAGGTTAGGTTAGGTTAGGTTAGGTTAGGTTAGGTTAGGTTAGGTTAGGTTAGGTTAGGTTAGGTTAGGTTAGGTTAGGTTAGGTTAGGTTAGGTTAGGTTAGGTTAGGTTAGGTTAGGTTAGGTTAGGTTAGGTTAGGTTAGGTTAGGTTAGGTTAGGTTAGGTTAGGTTAGGTTAGGTTAGGTTAGGTTAGGTTAGGTTAGGTTAGGTTAGGTTAGGTTAGGTTAGGTTAGGTTAGGTTAGGTTAGGTTAGGTTAGGTTAGGTTAGGTTAGGTTAGGTTAGGTTAGGTTAGGTTAGGTTAGGTTAGGTTAGGTTAGGTTAGGTTAGGTTAGGTTAGGTTAGGTTAGGTTAGGTTAGGTTAGGTTAGGTTAGGTTAGGTTAGGTTAGGTTAGGTTAGGTTAGGTTAGGTTAGGTTAGGTTAGGTTAGGTTAGGTTAGGTTAGGTTAGGTTAGGTTAGGTTAGGTTAGGTTAGGTTAGGTTAGGTTAGGTTAGGTTGCGCAGGACTTGCTGTTGCAGTCCATGGCCGAGTGGGAAATTGACGTAGCGGTGGCCTGTGAGCCCTATTATGTTCCCCCTCAGAATCCGCACTGGGCGGGGGACCTGGAGGGCTCTGTGGCCATCATGATAAGGAGTGGTACCGGCCCCCACCTCTCGAAGATCGAGAGGGGCTCGGGTTTCGTCGTTGTAAGGTGGGGGGAGTATGCCATTATTGGGGTGTACTTCTCCCCCAACCGCACCCTGGCGGAGTTCGAGGTTTTCCTTGACTCTGTCAGGGCTGCGGTGGGTCGGCAGTCGCCGAGGAAGACCATTGTCCTCGGCGACTTCAATGCGAAATCCCGGGCCTGGGGGAACCCCGCCTCGGACGCTCGTGGTAGAGAGGTCCAGGCGTGGGCCTTGCTCTCCGGGCTGTCCCTGCTGAATGTGGGGACGGCTTTCACGTGCGTGCGGCATCAGGGTGGGTCTGTGGTGGACTTGTCGTTCGCCACCCCTGATGTCGCACGTGACGTGATTAACTGGAGAGTGGAGGAGGAGGTGGAGACCCTGTCGGACCATAATTATGTCCGATTTGAGGTCTCCACCAATCCGGTACCGATGGATCGCCTCGAAGGCCCATCTCGAGCGCTTCCGAGATGGGCCCTCGGCCGGCTCGATGCCGAGCTGGCCCGTGAGGCGACCATCGTTGCTGTCTGGGGTAATCCCCAGGGGATGGTGGTGGGCGCCAGCTCTGACGTAGAAGAGCTGGCTGGCCGCATGCGCGATACCCTTACGAGGGTTTGTGATGCGGCCATGCCGCGATGGAGACGGCGGGGACGCCGTAGGCGGCAAGTATATTGGTGGTCGCCCGAAATTGCGGAACTTCGGGCGGCCAGCAATAGTGCAAGAAGGGCCTATGGGCGGTGCCGTAGGAGGCACGAAGTGGACCGGGTGCTAGAGGGTGAGCTGCGGCAGGCTTACAAGTCTGCCAAAAAAGCCCTGCAGCTCGCCATCAGCCGGTCCAAGGAGGCGGCCCGTCAGGAAATCCTGGCGGACCTTAATCGGGATCCGTGGGGGCGCCCTTACATCGGCGCGCGGAATAAACTCCGTGCGCACGGCGCCCCGGTTACGGAGACCACGCCTCCTGACGTACTCCTACGGCTCATAGGAGGGCTGTTCCCGGAGTCTTCTGGGCACGTCCCCCCAGTGATGGCTCCTCCCTCTTTCGTCGAGGGAGTGGAGGAAGTCCCCCTTATCACTGAGGGGGAATTCTTACTGGCCTGCGATAAGTTGCGGGCCAGGCGGAAGGCTCCGGGTCCAGATGGTATTCCAGGGCGAATCCTGAGCATCGCCCTGGAATACCTGGGAGGGGATCTTCGGGAACTGTTTAACGCGTGCCTACGTGCTGGACAGTTCCCGAGAATCTGGAAGGAGGGCAAGTTGTGCCTGTTGCCCAAGGAGGGTCGTCCTCTGGACTCCCCTTCGGCATACAGGCCAATCGTGATGCTGAGTGAGGTGGGCAAGCTCTTTGAGCGCATTCTGGCTGCCCGCCTTACTCAGCATCTCGAGGAGGTGGGACCGGGCCTTTCGGAGGCCCAGTTTGGGTTCAGGGCGGGTCGTTCGACCATTGACGCCCTGAGCACCCTGAAGGCACGGTCCTTGGCCGCAGTGGAGGAGGGAGGCGTGCTCCTAGCCGTCTCGTTGGACGTGGCCAACGCGTTCAACACTCTGCCGTTTGAGACGCTACGAGAGGCACTTCGCTATCATGAGGTGCCTCTCTATCTCCGGCGGGTGTTGGACGCGTACCTCCGTGACAGGCAGGTCGTGTGGACGGGAGCAGACGGGGTGGTAGGTCGACGACGTGTCGACTGCGGGGTTCCACAAGGGGCTGTTTTAGGCCCGGTCCTGTGGAACCTCGGATATGATTGGCTCCTGCGGTGTCCGCTTCCTCCTGGGCTGGGTGTCATCGTGTATGCTGATGACACCCTAATAACAGCCCGGGGTCGTACTTACGATGAAGCGGCACGCTTGGCCACAGTCGGCACAGATCTGGTCGTCGACCGGATTGGCATGTTGGGCCTGAGGGTCTCCATTCCCAAAACGGAGGCCCTCCTATTCCATGGCCCTCGCCGAGGACCACCCCGTAACGCCTGCCTGAGCGTCCAGGGGAGGAGGGTGGAGGTAAAGGCCCAGATGAAATATCTGGGCCTGACCCTGGACGGTCGCTGGACGTTTCGAGTCCATTTCGCCCAGCTCGCCCCGAAGTTGTTGAGCGCCGCCTCGGCCCTCGGCAGGTTACTGCCGAATGTCGGGGGCCCTGGATCTCTCTGCCGGCGGCTTTATGCCGGCATTGTGAGGTCCATGGCACTGTACGGTGCTCCGGTGTGGGTGGACGCCCTCTCTGCACCCAACAGGGCCCAATTGCGTAGAACGCAGCGGGTCCTGGCGGTAAGGGCGATCCGGGGGTACCGTACAGTGTCCTATACGGCGGCGACACTTCTGGCGGGGGACCCGCCCTGGCACCTCAGGGCGGAGGTGCTCGCCGAAGTGTACCAATTTCGGGCGAGCGAGCGGGCGAGAGGAGTACGTCCAGCGAGGGAGGAGGTCGACCGGATCAGATGCCTAGCTGAGGAAGCTCTGATCCGGCGATGGGAGGGTGAGTTGGGGACACCTGCGGCTGGCCTGGTGACGGTGGGTGCAGTTCTTCCGCATCTGTCTCGCTGGGTCAGGAGGTCACACGGCGTCCTGACGTTCAGGCTGACGCAGATGCTTACCGGGCATGGTTGCTTCGGGAAGTATCTGTGTCAGATTGCGCGTCGGGAACCGTCGCCCGCATGCCACGAGTGTGATGCGTCCTTGGACTCGGCGCATCACACCCTCGTGGAATGCGCCGCCTGGTCTCCCCAGCGCCATGCTCTGATGATGGTAGTGGGTGGAGACCTCTCGTTATGCAGCGTGGTTGGAGCCATGCTGCGTGATGAGAGGTCCTGGTCGGCGATGGTCTCCTTCAGCGAGACCGTCATCTCACTGAAGGAGACGGCGGAGAGGGAACGTGAGGCTAACGCTTCGCACCCTCTTCGTCGCCGTCGGCTAGGGGGGAGGAGGCGTCGCTATGCGCATCTTCTCCCGCCACCCTAGAGGAACTACAGCAGGGGGGTCGCTCACTTGACTTCCCTGCACATCATCGGAGCGGTCGGGATGCCCTGTGAACAGAGGGCATCCTGATTCAGGCGTGGTGGCCCGCGTGGTTCGGGCCTGTCCGCAGGGACGTTACGGTCGAGTGCGCAAGCGATCCCGTAACGTCCCATTGCACTGCGGCGACGTGTTCCGCTGGAGGTTTTAGTGAGTAGGAGTCTCACAGTCCCCACCGGCTGACGGGCCGGTGGGACCCCATGATGGGTTTCCTCCAGCGACAACAAAAAAAAAAAAAAAAAAAAAAAAAAAAAAAAAAAAAAAAAAAAAAAAAAAAAAAGGTTAGGTTAGGTTAGGTTAGGTTAGGTTAGGTTAGGTTAGGTTAGGTTAGGTTAGGTTAGGTTAGGTTAGGTTAGGTTAGGTTAGGTTAGGTTAGGTTAGGTTAGGTTAGGTTAGGTTAGGTTAGGTTAGGTTAGGTTAGGTTAGGTTAGGTTAGGTTAGGTTAGGTTAGGTTAGGTTAGGTTAGGTTAGGTTAGGTTAGGTTAGGTTAGGTTAGGTTAGGTTAGGTTAGGTTAGGTTAGGTTAGGTTAGGTTAGGTTAGGTTAGGTTAGGTTAGGTTAGGTTAGGTTAGGTTAGGTTAGGTTAGGTTAGGTTAGGTTAGGTTAGGTTAGGTTAGGTTAGGTTAGGTTAGGTTAGGTTAGGTTAGGTTAGGTTAGGTTAGGTTAGGTTAGGTTAGGTTAGGTTAGGTTAGGTTAGGTTAGGTTAGGTTAGGTTAGGTTAGGTTAGGTTAGGTTAGGTTAGGTTAGGTTAGGTTAGGTTAGGTTAGGTTAGGTTAGGTTAGGTTAGGTTAGGTTAGGTTAGGTTAGGTTAGGTTAGGTTAGGTTAGGTTAGGTTAGGTTAGGTTAGGTTAGGTTAGGTTAGGTTAGGTTAGGTTAGGTTAGGTTAGGTTAGGTTAGGTTAGGTTAGGTTAGGTTAGGTTAGGTTAGGTTAGGTTAGGTTAGGTTAGGTTAGGTTAGGTTAGGTTAGGTTAGGTTAGGTTAGGTTAGGTTAGGTTAGGTTAGGTTAGGTTAGGTTAGGTTAGGTTAGGTTAGGTTAGGTTAGGTTAGGTTAGGTTAGGTTAGGTTAGGTTAGGTTAGGTTAGGTTAGGTTAGGTTAGGTTAGGTTAGGTTAGGTTAGGTTAGGTTAGGTTAGGTTAGGTTAGGTTAGGTTAGGTTAGGTTAGGTTAGGTTAGGTTAGGTTAGGTTAGGTTAGGTTAGGTTAGGTTAGGTTAGGTTAGGTTAGGTTAGGTTAGGTTAGGTTAGGTTAGGTTAGGTTAGGTTAGGTTAGGTTAGGTTAGGTTAGGTTAGGTTAGGTTAGGTTAGGTTAGGTTAGGTTAGGTTAGGTTAGGTTAGGTTAGGTTAGGTTAGGTTAGGTTAGGTTAGGTTAGGTTAGGTTAGGTTAGGTTAGGTTAGGTTAGGTTAGGTTAGGTTAGGTTAGGTTAGGTTAGGTTAGGTTAGGTTAGGTTAGGTTAGGTTAGGTTAGGTTAGGTTAGGTTAGGTTAGGTTAGGTTAGGTTAGGTTAGGTTAGGTTAGGTTAGGTTAGGTTAGGTTAGGTTAGGTTAGGTTAGGTTAGGTTAGGTTAGGTTAGGTTAGGTTAGGTTAGGTTAGGTTAGGTTAGGTTAGGTTAGGTTAGGTTAGGTTAGGTTAGGTTAGGTTAGGTTAGGTTAGGTTAGGTTAGGTTAGGTTAGGTTAGGTTAGGTTAGGTTAGGTTAGGTTAGGTTAGGTTAGGTTAGGTTAGGTTAGGTTAGGTTAGGTTAGGTTAGGTTAGGTTAGGTTAGGTTAGGTTAGGTTAGGTTAGGTTAGGTTAGGTTAGGTTAGGTTAGGTTAGGTTAGGTTAGGTTAGGTTAGGTTAGGTTAGGTTAGGTTAGGTTAGGTTAGGTTAGGTTAGGTTAGGTTAGGTTAGGTTAGGTTAGGTTAGGTTAGGTTAGGTTAGGTTAGGTTAGGTTAGGTTAGGTTAGGTTAGGTTAGGTTAGGTTAGGTTAGGTTAGGTTAGGTTAGGTTAGGTTAGGTTAGGTTAGGTTAGGTTAGGTTAGGTTAGGTTAGGTTAGGTTAGGTTAGGTTAGGTTAGGTTAGGTTAGGTTAGGTTAGGTTAGGTTAGGTTAGGTTAGGTTAGGTTAGGTTAGGTTAGGTTAGGTTAGGTTAGGTTAGGTTAGGTTAGGTTAGGTTAGGTTAGGTTAGGTTAGGTTAGGTTAGGTTAGGTTAGGTTAGGTTAGGTTAGGTTAGGTTAGGTTAGGTTAGGTTAGGTTAGGTTAGGTTAGGTTAGGTTAGGTTAGGTTAGGTTAGGTTAGGTTAGGTTAGGTTAGGTTAGGTTAGGTTAGGTTAGGTTAGGTTAGGTTAGGTTAGGTTAGGTTAGGTTAGGTTAGGTTAGGTTAGGTTAGGTTAGGTTAGGTTAGGTTAGGTTAGGTTAGGTTAGGTTAGGTTAGGTTAGGTTAGGTTAGGTTAGGTTAGGTTAGGTTAGGTTAGGTTAGGTTAGGTTAGGTTAGGTTAGGTTAGGTTAGGTTAGGTTAGGTTAGGTTAGGTTAGGTTAGGTTAGGTTAGGTTAGGTTAGGTTAGGTTAGGTTAGGTTAGGTTAGGTTAGGTTAGGTTAGGTTAGGTTAGGTTAGGTTAGGTTAGGTTAGGTTAGGTTAGGTTAGGTTAGGTTAGGTTAGGTTAGGTTAGGTTAGGTTAGGTTAGGTTAGGTTAGGTTAGGTTAGGTTAGGTTAGGTTAGGTTAGGTTAGGTTAGGTTAGGTTAGGTTAGGTTAGGTTAGGTTAGGTTAGGTTAGGTTAGGTTAGGTTAGGTTAGGTTAGGTTAGGTTAGGTTAGGTTAGGTTAGGTTAGGTTAGGTTAGGTTAGGTTAGGTTAGGTTAGGTTAGGTTAGGTTAGGTTAGGTTAGGTTAGGTTAGGTTAGGTTAGGTTAGGTTAGGTTAGGTTAGGTTAGGTTAGGTTAGGTTAGGTTAGGTTAGGTTAGGTTAGGTTAGGTTAGGTTAGGTTAGGTTAGGTTAGGTTAGGTTAGGTTAGGTTAGGTTAGGTTAGGTTAGGTTAGGTTAGGTTAGGTTAGGTTAGGTTAGGTTAGGTTAGGTTAGGTTAGGTTAGGTTAGGTTAGGTTAGGTTAGGTTAGGTTAGGTTAGGTTAGGTTAGGTTAGGTTAGGTTAGGTTAGGTTAGGTTAGGTTAGGTTAGGTTAGGTTAGGTTAGGTTAGGTTAGGTTAGGTTAGGTTAGGTTAGGTTAGGTTAGGTTAGGTTAGGTTAGGTTAGGTTAGGTTAGGTTAGGTTAGGTTAGGTTAGGTTAGGTTAGGTTAGGTTAGGTTAGGTTAGGTTAGGTTAGGTTAGGTTAGGTTAGGTTAGGTTAGGTTAGGTTAGGTTAGGTTAGGTTAGGTTAGGTTAGGTTAGGTTAGGTTAGGTTAGGTTAGGTTAGGTTAGGTTAGGTTAGGTTAGGTTAGGTTAGGTTAGGTTAGGTTAGGTTAGGTTAGGTTAGGTTAGGTTAGGTTAGGTTAGGTTAGGTTAGGTTAGGTTAGGTTAGGTTAGGTTAGGTTAGGTTAGGTTAGGTTAGGTTAGGTTAGGTTAGGTTAGGTTAGGTTAGGTTAGGTTAGGTTAGGTTAGGTTAGGTTAGGTTAGGTTAGGTTAGGTTAGGTTAGGTTAGGTTAGGTTAGGTTAGGTTAGGTTAGGTTAGGTTAGGTTAGGTTAGGTTAGGTTAGGTTAGGTTAGGTTAGGTTAGGTTAGGTTAGGTTAGGTTAGGTTAGGTTAGGTTAGGTTAGGTTAGGTTAGGTTAGGTTAGGTTAGGTTAGGTTAGGTTAGGTTAGGTTAGGTTAGGTTAGGTTAGGTTAGGTTAGGTTAGGTTAGGTTAGGTTAGGTTAGGTTAGGTTAGGTTAGGTTAGGTTAGGTTAGGTTAGGTTAGGTTAGGTTAGGTTAGGTTAGGTTAGGTTAGGTTAGGTTAGGTTAGGTTAGGTTAGGTTAGGTTAGGTTAGGTTAGGTTAGGTTAGGTTAGGTTAGGTTAGGTTAGGTTAGGTTAGGTTAGGTTAGGTTAGGTTAGGTTAGGTTAGGTTAGGTTAGGTTAGGTTAGGTTAGGTTAGGTTAGGTTAGGTTAGGTTAGGTTAGGTTAGGTTAGGTTAGGTTAGGTTAGGTTAGGTTAGGTTAGGTTAGGTTAGGTTAGGTTAGGTTAGGTTAGGTTAGGTTAGGTTAGGTTAGGTTAGGTTAGGTTAGGTTAGGTTAGGTTAGGTTAGGTTAGGTTAGGTTAGGTTAGGTTAGGTTAGGTTAGGTTAGGTTAGGTTAGGTTAGGTTAGGTTAGGTTAGGTTAGGTTAGGTTAGGTTAGGTTAGGTTAGGTTAGGTTAGGTTAGGTTAGGTTAGGTTAGGTTAGGTTAGGTTAGGTTAGGTTAGGTTAGGTTAGGTTAGGTTAGGTTAGGTTAGGTTAGGTTAGGTTAGGTTAGGTTAGGTTAGGTTAGGTTAGGTTAGGTTAGGTTAGGTTAGGTTAGGTTAGGTTAGGTTAGGTTAGGTTAGGTTAGGTTAGGTTAGGTTAGGTTAGGTTAGGTTAGGTTAGGTTAGGTTAGGTTAGGTTAGGTTAGGTTAGGTTAGGTTAGGTTAGGTTAGGTTAGGTTAGGTTAGGTTAGGTTAGGTTAGGTTAGGTTAGGTTAGGTTAGGTTAGGTTAGGTTAGGTTAGGTTAGGTTAGGTTAGGTTAGGTTAGGTTAGGTTAGGTTAGGTTAGGTTAGGTTAGGTTAGGTTAGGTTAGGTTAGGTTAGGTTAGGTTAGGTTAGGTTAGGTTAGGTTAGGTTAGGTTAGGTTAGGTTAGGTTAGGTTAGGTTAGGTTAGGTTAGGTTAGGTTAGGTTAGGTTAGGTTAGGTTAGGTTAGGTTAGGTTAGGTTAGGTTAGGTTAGGTTAGGTTAGGTTAGGTTAGGTTAGGTTAGGTTAGGTTAGGTTAGGTTAGGTTAGGTTAGGTTAGGTTAGGTTAGGTTAGGTTAGGTTAGGTTAGGTTAGGTTAGGTTAGGTTAGGTTAGGTTAGGTTAGGTTAGGTTAGGTTAGGTTAGGTTAGGTTAGGTTAGGTTAGGTTAGGTTAGGTTAGGTTAGGTTAGGTTAGGTTAGGTTAGGTTAGGTTAGGTTAGGTTAGGTTAGGTTAGGTTAGGTTAGGTTAGGTTAGGTTAGGTTAGGTTAGGTTAGGTTAGGTTAGGTTAGGTTAGGTTAGGTTAGGTTAGGTTAGGTTAGGTTAGGTTAGGTTAGGTTAGGTTAGGTTAGGTTAGGTTAGGTTAGGTTAGGTTAGGTTAGGTTAGGTTAGGTTAGGTTAGGTTAGGTTAGGTTAGGTTAGGTTAGGTTAGGTTAGGTTAGGTTAGGTTAGGTTAGGTTAGGTTAGGTTAGGTTAGGTTAGGTTAGGTTAGGTTAGGTTAGGTTAGGTTAGGTTAGGTTAGGTTAGGTTAGGTTAGGTTAGGTTAGGTTAGGTTAGGTTAGGTTAGGTTAGGTTAGGTTAGGTTAGGTTAGGTTAGGTTAGGTTAGGTTAGGTTAGGTTAGGTTAGGTTAGGTTAGGTTAGGTTAGGTTAGGTTAGGTTAGGTTAGGTTAGGTTAGGTTAGGTTAGGTTAGGTTAGGTTAGGTTAGGTTAGGTTAGGTTAGGTTAGGTTAGGTTAGGTTAGGTTAGGTTAGGTTAGGTTAGGTTAGGTTAGGTTAGGTTAGGTTAGGTTAGGTTAGGTTAGGTTAGGTTAGGTTAGGTTAGGTTAGGTTAGGTTAGGTTAGGTTAGGTTAGGTTAGGTTAGGTTAGGTTAGGTTAGGTTAGGTTAGGTTAGGTTAGGTTAGGTTAGGTTAGGTTAGGTTAGGTTAGGTTAGGTTAGGTTAGGTTAGGTTAGGTTAGGTTAGGTTAGGTTAGGTTAGGTTAGGTTAGGTTAGGTTAGGTTAGGTTAGGTTAGGTTAGGTTAGGTTAGGTTAGGTTAGGTTAGGTTAGGTTAGGTTAGGTTAGGTTAGGTTAGGTTAGGTTAGGTTAGGTTAGGTTAGGTTAGGTTAGGTTAGGTTAGGTTAGGTTAGGTTAGGTTAGGTTAGGTTAGGTTAGGTTAGGTTAGGTTAGGTTAGGTTAGGTTAGGTTAGGTTAGGTTAGGTTAGGTTAGGTTAGGTTAGGTTAGGTTAGGTTAGGTTAGGTTAGGTTAGGTTAGGTTAGGTTAGGTTAGGTTAGGTTAGGTTAGGTTAGGTTAGGTTAGGTTAGGTTAGGTTAGGTTAGGTTAGGTTAGGTTAGGTTAGGTTAGGTTAGGTTAGGTTAGGTTAGGTTAGGTTAGGTTAGGTTAGGTTAGGTTAGGTTAGGTTAGGTTAGGTTAGGTTAGGTTAGGTTAGGTTAGGTTAGGTTAGGTTAGGTTAGGTTAGGTTAGGTTAGGTTAGGTTAGGTTAGGTTAGGTTAGGTTAGGTTAGGTTAGGTTAGGTTAGGTTAGGTTAGGTTAGGTTAGGTTAGGTTAGGTTAGGTTAGGTTAGGTTAGGTTAGGTTAGGTTAGGTTAGGTTAGGTTAGGTTAGGTTAGGTTAGGTTAGGTTAGGTTAGGTTAGGTTAGGTTAGGTTAGGTTAGGTTAGGTTAGGTTAGGTTAGGTTAGGTTAGGTTAGGTTAGGTTAGGTTAGGTTAGGTTAGGTTAGGTTAGGTTAGGTTAGGTTAGGTTAGGTTAGGTTAGGTTAGGTTAGGTTAGGTTAGGTTAGGTTAGGTTAGGTTAGGTTAGGTTAGGTTAGGTTAGGTTAGGTTAGGTTAGGTTAGGTTAGGTTAGGTTAGGTTAGGTTAGGTTAGGTTAGGTTAGGTTAGGTTAGGTTAGGTTAGGTTAGGTTAGGTTAGGTTAGGTTAGGTTAGGTTAGGTTAGGTTAGGTTGACGGGCCAGTTGGCGTAGTGGTGAGCAATGTACGACCCACGCACTGGTCCCCGGGTTCGTGTCCCGGTCCGAACATAATTTAATAATTTATATATGTTCGGGGTCGGTGGTCTATAGCGAGTACAACCACCCCCGCATAATTTGGGGGTGGCTACGAGCTATTGGAGGCATGTTTAGAAAGCTCTAAGCCCGACGGGGCGGTGAGTTAGTATAAACATAACTCTGTGGTGTGTGACCGAAAGTTCACTGCTTCAGAAGTCCTAGGCAGACGGCCTATAATGGACGGACGTTGCGGTGGATTAGTAGGTATGACGGTGGAGCCTAGCTCCAAAGAGATGGTAGAATGAGTACCACCGGTGGAGGCCGGTGGGAAAATTCGAATCTCTTTTTGACGGGCCAGTTGGCGTAGTGGTGAGCAATGTACGACCCACGCACTGGTCCCCGGGTTCGTGTCCCGGTCCGAACATAATTTAATAATTTATATATGTTCGGGGTCGGTGGTCTATAGCGAGTACAACCACCCCCGCATAATTTGGGGGTGGCTACGAGCTATTGGAGGCATGTTTAGAAAGCTCTAAGCCTGACGGGGCGGTGAGTTAGTATAAACATAACTCTGTGGTGTGTGACCGAAAGTTCACTGCTTCAGAAGTCCTAGGCAGACGGCCTATAATGGACGGACGTTGCGGTGGATTAGTAGGTATGACGGTGGAGCCTAGCTCCAAAGAGATGGTAGAATGAGTACCACCGGTGGAGGCCGGTGGGAAAATTCGAATCTCTTTTAGACGGGCCAGTTGGCGTAGTGGTGAGCAATGTACGACCCACGCACTGGTCCCCGGGTTCGTGTCCCGGTCCGAACATAATTTAATAATTTATATATGTTCGGGGTCGGTGGTCTATAGCGAGTACAACCACCCCCGCATAATTTGGGGGTGGCTACGAGCTATTGGTGGCATGTTAGAAAGCTCTAAAGTCTCGACGGGGACTGTGAGTTAGTATAACATACATGGCGGTTGACCGAAAGTTCACTGCTTCTGAAGTCCTAGGCAGACGGCCCATAATGGACGGAAGTTGCGGAGAATTAGTAGGTCTGAGGTTGGGAACGTGTAGTTCCAGAAGAGATGGTAGAATGAGTACCACCGGTTGAGGGGCCGGTGGGAAAATTCGAATCTCTATAGACGGGCCAGTTGGCGTAGTGGTGAGCAATGTACGACCCACGCACTGGTCCCCGGGTTCGCGTCCCGGTCCGAACATAATTTAATAATTTATATATGTTCGGGGTCGGTGGTCTATAGCGAGTACAACCACCCCCGCATAATTTGGGGGTGGCTACGAGCTATTGGTGGCATGTTAGAAAGCTCTAAAGTCTCGACGGGGACTGTGAGTTAGTATAACATACATGGCGGTTGACCGAAAGTTCACTGCTTCTGAAGTCCTAGGCAGACGGCCCATAATGGACGGAAGTTGCGGAGAATTAGTAGGTCTGAGGTTGGGAACGTGTAGTTCCAAAGAGATGGTAGAATGAGTACCACCGGTGGAGGCCGGTGGGAAAATTCGAATCTCTTTGACGGGCCAGTTGGCGTAGTGGTGAGCAATGTACGACCCACGCACTGGTCCCCGGGTTCGTGTCCCGGTCCGAACATAATTTAATAATTTATATATGTTCGGGGTCGGTGGTCTATAGCGAGTACAACCACCCCCGCATAATTTGGGGGTGGCTACGAGCTATTGGAGGCATGTTTAGAAAGCTCTAAGCCCGACGGGGCGGTGAGTTAGTATAAAACATAACTCTGTGGTGTGTGACCGAAAGTTCACTGCTTCAGAAGTCCTAGGCAGACGGCCTATAATGGACGGACGTTGCGGTGGATTAGTAGGTATGACGGTGGAGCCTAGCTCCAAAGAGATGGTAGAATGAGTACCACCGGTGGAGGCCGGTGGGAAAAATTCGAATCTCTTTGACGGGCCAGTTGGCGTAGTGGTGAGCAATGTACGACCCACGCACTGGTCCCCGGGTTCGTGTCCCGGTCCGAACATAATTTAATAATTTATATATGTTCGGGGTCGGTGGTCTATAGCGAGTACAACCACCCCCGCATAATTTGGGGGTGGCTACGAGCTATTGGAGGCATGTTTAGAAAGCTCTAAGCCTGACGGGGCGGTGAGTTAGTATAAACATAACTCTGTGGTGTGTGACCGAAAGTTCACTGCTTCAGAAGTCCTAGGCAGACGGCCTATAATGGACGGACGTTGCGGTGGATTAGTAGGTATGACGGTGGAGCCTAGCTCCAAAAGAGATGGTAGAATGAGTACCACCGGTGGAGGCCGGTGGGAAAATTCGAATCTCTTTTTGACGGGCCAGTTGGCGTAGTGGTGAGCAATGTACGACCCACGCACTGGTCCCCGGGTTCGTGTCCCGGTCCGAACATAATTTAATAATTTATATATGTTCGGGGTCGGTGGTCTATAGCGAGTACAACCACCCCCGCATAATTTGGGGGTGGCTACGAGCTATTGGAGGCATGTTTAGAAAGCTCTAAGCCCGACGGGGCGGTGAGTTAGTATAAACATAACTCTGTGGTGTGTGACCGAAAGTTCACTGCTTCAGAAGTCCTAGGCAGACGGCCTATAATGGACGGACGTTGCGGTGGATTAGTAGGTATGACGGTGGAGCCTAGCTCCAAAGAGATGGTAGAATGAGTACCACCGGTGGAGGCCGGTGGGAAAATTCGAATCTCTTCCCCGGGGGAGATGCTGACTCCTACCGGGCGCGTCCCCAGGTGGCGGATGGGGGAACGCCACTCGCTCTTGCGCTCGGAGCGGGTGGTACCAGAGCAATCTGGCGCGGACCAACAGCAAGGGGGGGGGGCACGTTGGGGGGTGATTCTCCTACCCTCCGGGGTTCGTTGGGGGATGCGTTGGGTGGGGGTCCTCCTCCCTTCGGTGCCATGGGCTGGGGTTTATAGGTCTCGTTGAGGGGTGTTTCCTCCTTCCTCCGGGGTTCGTAAGGGGATGCGTTGGGGGGGGGTCCTCTTCTCTTCGAGGCCTAGGGTAGGGAGACCGCGGGGGGAGAGGAGTGCCGGTATTGCGGTGCGCCGCTCGCCCTATCCCCCGCGGCCTGACGTGGCCGCCAGCGTTAGATGGCGGAGGCGGTGGGGCTGCAGAGGAAGAGGAGACTCGGTATTACGGTGCGCCGTTCTCCCTGTCCTCTGCAGCCGTTTGGTAGTGGTAGCCCACTTCGGTGGGCGGTGTCTTGGGGTTTGGTCGGGGCCGCTCCGGGTACTTCTCTGCTGTTATCAGAGTGGACTGGGAGCGGCCCCGCCGGTGGGGGCCTTTGGTGGCTATTCGGGTGGGGTGGGTCGCGGGGGACAGGGAGTGTCGGCGTTGTCGCATCCTTGCCCCCTGCGGTCCTTTTGGGGTAGTTTGCCCAACTTGTTGGGTGGGAGGTTCAGGTGCCTAGGGTTCTGCGTCAGTAGGATCTTAGGCACCGCTTATTTTTTGCAGGGGCCCACTTGTGGGCGGTGTTTAGGTTCGCACCGGGGACTCTTTGGCCAGTGGGTGGTCGGGGAGGACTCGGTGCTGGTGGGGCTGGGCTGCGGGGGGTGGGTGGAATTCACAATTCTCCCCGCCCTCTGTGGTCTAGTTCAGGCGGGGGAGGGGGAGTGTCGGCGTTGCCGCATCCTCTTCTCCTGCTGTCGCGGTTTTAGGGCTGTTCCGGGGACTCTCTGGCCTGTGGATGGTCGGGGTGGACTTCGGAGCAGTCCTTTGTGGTTGTATATTCTTCCCATATTGAGGCTGCCCTTTTCAGGGCGGCCTCATGTTGGTGGCTTCGGCCAACCGTCGGGGCGTCGCGGTTGTATGCGAAAGCGATCCCGTGGCGTCCCATTCATGGCGGCAGGGGTTTGGGAGTTGGGTTTTAGTGGGTATGCCGGATGCGTCCGGAGAGTCGCCACATAACCCCCAGGGGAAGTCGGGGGTACCCGTAACAGGGTTTCCCAACTATAAAAAAAAAAAAAAAAAAAAAAAAAAAAAAAAAAAAAAAGGTTAGGTTAGGTTAGGTTAGGTTAGGTTAGGTTAGGTTAGGTTAGGTTAGGTTAGGTTAGGTTAGGTTAGGTTAGGTTAGGTTAGGTTAGGTTAGGTTAGGTTAGGTTAGGTTAGGTTAGGTTAGGTTAGGTTAGGTTAGGTTAGGTTAGGTTAGGTTAGGTTAGGTTAGGTTAGGTTAGGTTAGGTTAGGTTAGGTTAGGTTAGGTTAGGTTAGGTTAGGTTAGGTTAGGTTAGGTTAGGTTAGGTTAGGTTAGGTTAGGTTAGGTTAGGTTAGGTTAGGTTAGGTTAGGTTAGGTTAGGTTAGGTTAGGTTAGGTTAGGTTAGGTTTTTTTTTTTTTTTTTTTTTTTTTTTATGTCCCTTCTTTAATAAGAGACGACCGATTTCCCCGAACGAGTAAGTGTCCAGGACCTTTTTTACAATTTTAATTTATTACAAGTAGTTGTTTTAAAAACCTGAGAGGTTTTTGTATTTTCTACTAATATTCTTACAATTTTTTACTACTTTACAATATATCTAATTTCGAAGTGAATATTTGCATGCTATAATTTTGTACATTTCTATTATTTATAGTGAATGCCTCTAATTAACATATTTATTTACTATTTGTATCGGTTACAATATTTATTTTTATTCCATTTAAATTTTTTTTTTTTTTTTTTTTTTTTTTTAAGTAACATAATATGTATATAATATTAACGGCTAATTCTTTGTTTCAGTGCTTGCAAGTGTTATTTTATGTATGAAATTTTTAATTGGTAACAGTTCGATGAAGCTAAGTACACTGATAACGGTAAATTTTACAATTATTTTACATTAACATATGTTAATTGTAATTGGAGCAAAATTATTTATTATTACATGTTTTCTTTTTCAGAGTTATATTTTCCAATGTTTATTTGAGGTTGATATTACTTATACTATTTCGACTTATATTATTGAATTGGAAACAAGGTATATACTATTTTACATAGTTGCTATTTTATAGTGCCATATGTTATCTCAGATAACCATATGTCTATTTATAAAACTAACATTAAGAAGTAATTTTACTATATCTAATTTTACATATCATATATTAATCATAATATATATATGTATACTTTTCTTACACTAGGTTAATTGCTATTTCGTACTGTTAATTTATTTATTTATTTTTTTTTTTTTTTTTTTTTTTTTTTTTTTTTTTTTTTTTTTTTTTTTTTTTTTTTTTTTTTTTTTTTTTTTTTTTTTTTTTTTTTTTTTTTTTTTTTTTTTTTTTTTTTTTTTTTTTTTTTTTTCAGTACTTGCTTTTTTACTATATTATGCTTATTACTATGCTTAGTGCTAGGATGTTTGTGGTATAATGTGATATGAGATGTGTGTGAATGGTTGTATGTAGAATTCGGATAAGTTGTTTAGATAGCTTTTCCGACTTTGCGACTTAGATTTAAGTTCACTTAGATCTCGTGTATCATCATGATACCGCTGCGCTTATTGAGTCTGATGCTGGCTTCTTTGGTGCTAACAATATGCTACGCTAGATCTAGCGAGCGCGTCCCATTTTTGTCTGATTGGACATCTAGTGTCGAATGCGTTGTGGGCGACCTCGCTCAATTTTGCGTGCTGGCAATTTTTGCAGGTGGGATCTTCTCCTGTTGTTTTGCCTGGGCACTGACTGCTCAGATGTGGCCCGGCACAGTGGCTGCACAGGTCGGTGGTTTCTGTGCACCACTTTTTGCCATGGCCAAATGCTAGACACCGAGAACATTGTACCAGCGGTGAAAGATCGAAGACCGGCACGCGCTGAATATCGACGTAGATTTTTCCTGCTGTAGTTAGTCTTTTCCATAATATTGGAGAGACTTGCAGGACTACGTGAGTCTCTTGCGGATTTCGTGCCCTTCGTCTGTGCCGCGTTTTTATCCGATATTCTTCATCAGGTATACCTTGTATTAGGTCTTCGTTCTGTATCTTTATGGCATTTATTATATCCTCGTCCGTGTTACCTTTGTTTACGTTGCGTATGATTACCAATGGGTCTTTGTTTTCTTTCACTTCAATTTTGAATTTTTCCTTCCCTAAAGCTTTCTTGATAATTTCAAAATGTTCTTCATTTTCGCTTCCGATCAGTACTTTTTGGTCTTTGACTTTTCTGAACTTCGAAATCTGCAAACCAGTCTCCTTTGCCTTTAGCACTTTTTTGACCTTATTTGTTACGTCTTCGCTCGTGTCCTCAACTGTGTCCGTACCTACTAGTAGGCAGTGGGTAGGTTTGTGCAATTTTGTAGCTGTCATCTCTGCATAGGTTGGTTTCACTGTGTCTTGTGTTTGGCTTACTGATATTGGGCTGGTCTTCAGTTCTCGAAGCTCCTCCCTCAGGCTTCCAATCTCCTCTTTTGTGCTTGCTACAGTAGAATTTTGGACTTCGATGTCGTCACTTAGTTTGGTCAAATTTTTGTTCATTGTCAATATATGTTCTTCGTTGGTCACAGTTTGAGTCTCAACGTTAGCTATTTTCTCTACAGTTGATATGTAGTTTTTGTCTTCTTTGTCTGCTAAGTTCTTCATTTCGTTCTCTATAAGCTTATTCTTTTCTGCATGGAGTCTTAACGCTTCCATGTATTGATCGCCGATGTCCTTGATTCTACTGTCGATCTTCTTGTAATAGTCCTCTAATTGGGGTTTTATATTCTTCACGTCCTGTTTTAATTGGTCGCACGAGCTACACTTGTCTACTGTCTTTTCTATTATCTTGTGTCTATCTCGTTTTAATTTTTGTATTTCCTCTCTTGCTTCTTCCATCTCTGCGTCCATTTCTATTAGACACTGGACGACCTTGTGGATTGTGTCTCTTAGAGCATCGGTTTTTTCGGTGATGGTGTCTTTGATGCTGCGTTTTATGTTTCCCGAGATGCTCAGTTGGAATTTTATGGCTTGTACGTGTTTTCCAGTTGCCTCAAAGATCTTTCTATAGGTACATGGTTGTGATTCTGGACGCGGAGATGTCTGTGGTGATGTAGGGGATGTCTCTGTAGGTGATTGTGTCTCTGTAGGTGTTTGTTTGTGTGTCTGTGATGTAGACGGTTTCGTGTTTTTAGGAGTGCGAAACATCTTGGAGGGGTCGGTCTACGTCAAGTGTAAAGTGTGTAAAGTATACAAATTTAAGTTGGGTGTATGGGGCCCAACAGTCTATTTAAGTCACCTTGATTATATTATATAAAGTAATTTAACTTATAAAATAATTAAACTAATCTAAAACCTAATTTTTAAAATCTAATTTTTTATGTACAGGTCTGGGAGACCCAACACTGTATGGGGGTGTTAGGTCTTGTTGAGCCCTTTCAAAAGAACCCAAACACTAGGTATCTGCTTCTAAAATTGGCTAAGTTATGAAGGTTTTTAATTTAAGGGTTTCTGTAGGGGTTGTTTTTGACAAATTTTAAATTTTTAATTCTGAATATGTGTTAATTAGTGATGCTTTATAATATATATTTTTTCCGTAAAAATTTATAGAGTACTTTTTCCAAAAAGGGGGTTTTTTATGATTTATAGCAAGGGGGGTGAATTTAAAAATCAAATTTTTAGTAGGTTTCCTTCAGTATTCTAAGACCTACAACTGGATTCCTATTTTGTCAAAATCGGTTAAGTAATTTCGGAGATATTTGAGTTTTTGTCTGGGGGGAAGGGGTAAAAAATTTTTGGGGGGGGAGGGGGGGTGAAATGCTGGAAATTGGATGAGGGATGCTGTCACCAAATTTGAGATTTTTGGGAAAATAGTGGGGGGGGGTCAAATGGGGGGTATACACTCAGACAAAAACACAATTTTTGAAAATGCAATAAAATAAAAGTTTGAAATTTTTCCAAATTTTTGGGTCGCGGGTTCGATGCCCAACCCAGTCCTGTACCTATATATATCATAAAAAGTAGTATTTTTAAAGTCTAAACTTAATCTAATGTAAATCTAAAATTTTTAAATTTAAAATTTTCTAAGTCCCGTTCATACAAAAAATAGAATAAAAATTCTATGTCCACAAGGTTCCAAATATGTATAAAAATATATTAAATATTTGAGTGTAAAAACCACTCGGTCTTGACAGTTTTTTAATTATCAAAATTTTAATCTAAAAATATATTAAAGTCAATAAGGTTCAATTTGTAATAGTTTTAAATTTATATTAATAAAATATTCTAAATAGCAATTTCGACTCGCTCTTGGCCAAATGTTCTGGAAGGTTCGAGACTATTCGAGATGTTTCTCGATCAAATAGAAAATTTTAATTTAAAATTAATATTAAATATACAATCCCGCTCTGTCTTGGCAGTTGTTTACTACGAATAGGCTCCGCCCATCTACTAATATGAAATGAGATCGGACATTTTTTGTTCGTTGAAATTTATATTAATTATTTTTATAT